>JAQMRL010000003.1:80053968-82683968 GCA_035578175.1 Catonia carolina | reverse complement strand
CATATGGCAGTGGCTGTAATAGTCCTGTCATTTATCATATTTGTTACTTGTAAATGTAGTTTGTGCTCAACTGTAATATCTTCAATTATATTACGACTCTTAAACGATCTGAAAATAAAATAATCGTTAATTAATAAAACATATAAATTCTATTGTTATGAGTTTAATTTGTGCTTTTTATACATCCTTCAAAATGACATTTACCCAAGTGAAGGTGTTAGACAGAAAACGTACAAACAGACTTCTGAATCTCAGTAGTAACGACTGGCGCTACGGGTGTCGTGAGTTGAGATCACCGATAATCCGTATTATATTAAAAATCTAGTGTGAAATACTCACATGATTTTCTCTTGCAATATAAATAATGAAAATCAAACTCTGTAGAAATAAATGTGTGATTTATAGACATTGTAGAGTTTTTAATTTTCTATAACATGAGTATTTTTTGCCCTAAACTCCACACTAAATCTGTAATCTTACAACCTTTTTATACCACAAGAGCACAGCCCCCTCTTATTACTTGTAAATAAAAAAATATAAAATTGTTAAAATCTTATCTTGTGGAGCATAAAAAAGTAGTAAATGAGGCAATTTAAAAAAAAATGTACGAGCCATTTTTAGGGAAATCTCATATTAGTGAAAAATTGCACGAAAAAACTACTACTCCAGTTGACCAATATTAATGAAAATTTCCGTTTTGGGTCCTCAAATTGGTACCAAACTTTAATTCAAAGTTTTAACTTCATACACTATTCCATTCTTGAGATATTTTCTTCACACGCACACACACACACACAAACAAACAAAATGCTCAAAACATGTTTCATGGGTTCATGGAGCCTGAAAACATGTACTTCTGGTGAAAACACAGTTTTAAAAAAATTGACATGAAAACTTTCCTTTCCTTTCATGCAGGACAAGAGAAAGTAAAAAGAATAGTACAGTACGAAAATATATGCTATAACCTACACTAAATGTTAAATAAGCTATTACAAGACAAAAACACTCAAAGGTTCCTTTACTTTATTTACAAGTAAGGAAATTTAGTCTGAAATTAAAAAAAAAATACATAAAAATTTAATTAAAAATGATACCTTTCAATATTTTCAAGTAAATTAGTTGATGGGTCTAATTCTTGAGGTTTATAATCTTCACTAGCGGGTTTTTCAGTCGGTGTTACACGGTCAGGTTGAGGTACAGGAGTACTTTCCTAATTAACAAATAAATAAATTTTAATAAAATTTAGTGAAAACTGCTACATCGTAGCTTTAAATGAGAATAAAACAATAAATCAAAAGTGGGTTGACCTAGTAAACAACTGGATAGACTCTGAAACCATTAAAGAGAGCAACTTTCAGGAAAACGATACAGGAATTAAGAGTTTCAGAAAAAGAGAAAACCTACTTGCCAGAGGAAGAAAGTGGACTCAAGAGGATAAAGAGCAACACTCAAGATGAAAGAGGATGGGCTAAGAAATTGATTAACCATATCCTCTAAAATGGGCTATTCGAGGAAAAAAGCATAGGTATAAACCAGTGATCTAAAACAAATATTTTGTAATTTATGCGTCCGACATAACCATATCAGAGATATTCACAGGGTTCCGCCAAACCTTAGTGCAATGGTAAGGCCTCACCCTGGAGGAATCCCCTTGGTGATCATGGTAACCTCCACGCCAGGTAAGTACACTTTGTTGTATTGAATAAAAAGTTTATCCTTGAATGGTTTCCATAGAGATGACACAAATCTAGCGGAGGGGGATTCTGTAATTAAGTCACAGCTAGACTGCCGTAGCCTAAACATGGTGTAGATATCACTGTTGTGTGTGTGTGTGTGTGTGAGTGTATACTATTAGCTTGATTGAAAACATTGTACTGTATTATAACTATATAGTGATTTGTTAACATGATCTTCGGCACAGTTACATTAATTTTTTACATTTCCGGTTTCTTGATCACAACGTGTTTTTTCCTTAGACTACACTATAAGTTAATCGTAGGTTAGTATTTAGTTCAGGTAAATTATGGAAGGTGAAAGTAGTGGGGTATGTAAAAAAAAAATTGGGGGCGCAAAATTATCCATAGCCAGACGAGAGAAGTTGAATTTAATGTTTTAAAATTTATGACAGATGAGGCAAAACGTGGTCCGATCCTTCTGACACAAATTCAGAAACGTGTTGCCCAAGCTACGGGAATTTCTATAAGCAGCGTTCAAAAAATTGTAAAAGAAGCAAAAACTAACCCCCATAAAGGCTTCAGTACTCCTCAAAAAAATTGTAACACCAAAAAACCTAAAACGACAGTGGACAATTTTGATAAAAGCGTTATTCGTGAAACTATTTACAATTTTCATATTGAAAAATGTGAACGCGTTACTCTTAGGTCGTTGCTACCGGTGGTAAAAGAAAAAATAAACCTTCAAGGAAGCCTTTGGACATTGTGGCATATAATCAAAGAAATGGGGATCAAATGGAAAAGAACTATTGATAATCGGAAAATGTTAGTTGAAAGATCAGAAAATTGGGAACTGAGGCTATGTTATTTAAGAGCCATTGAAGAGTACCGCAAGCAAAACAGGCCTATTATTTACACGGACGAATCCTATGTACATGCCAGTCATACTAAGCCTCTATCGTGGAATGATGGCTCTGACCGTAACCTTGCTGCTCCCATATTTAAAGGACAGCGCGCTTGTATTGTTCATGCCGGTCATGAAAATGGTTTTATCAAGAACGCGCTTCTTATATTTAAATCTGGTAGGAAAACAGGAGATTACCATGATGATATGAATTATGAAAATTACGAACGGTGGGTAAAAGAAAAATTAATTCCTAATCTTCCTCCTAACTCAGTTGTTGTCATGGATAACGCTTCATATCATAATGTCCAACTGAACCGTGCTCCGAATTCAAACTCGCGAAAAGAAGACATGATAAATTGGCTTCTGAAAAATGACGTAACATTCGTGAATACAATGTGCAAACCAGAACTGTATAAGTTAATTAAATTACATAAATTGCGCGTTAAATTATTCAAAATAGACTCTTTTTTAGCCGAGGAAGGTCACAGTGTTTTGAGACTGCCTCCTTATTCTCCGGAATTAAATCCGATTGAAAAAATTTGGGCGGTTTTAAAAGAGTATGTCACAAAAAAAACGTTAATTTCAAATTAGATGACGCTATAAATTTAATTAAAGAATGTGCAGATTCAATGACGAATGATGAATGGAAATTGAGGTGCGATCATGTCAAGAAAATAGAGAAATTGAATCTATGTCGGGAACCCTTAATTGACAATGCCACTGACAATATAATTATTAATTTAAATGATGATAGCGATGATAGTGATGTAAGTGATGAGAGTGATGAAAACAACGGAGATGAGATAAGTGAAGATGAGTTATCGGGAATTGAAACATTAAATTAAATTTGGTAAGTAGCAGTTGAGTTTAATGTTTTTGTGATAGTATAGTAGTTACCCAACCGCTTCTCCTCTTTCGCTGTTGGTGCCTACTACTAATACGCTCGCTTCCCCTTCAAACTTTTTGTGGTTTGCTACTAAGTCTATTCACTATGATTTCCGAAAAACGCTGCAACAACAAGGACTCAGCCAAAAATGATTTTACTTATATGAGTTTTCATAAATCACTTCACAAATTAAATAAATTCCAGTGACTGCGAGAACACATTACACATTAGCTTTGCTTCTTAACAAAAAGGCTTTAAATGATATAACTTAAAAATACACAGGCGCCATGTGAACTGAGAGGTTAACACCGCTATAATAGACCTATATTTATCTTAAAACTCAATTCTTGCAGGTACACTGGATACAAATACATGGGATACACTTGAACAATATCTTTTAAATCTGACAAAAATAACTGCATATGCTTTTAATGTATCGATTTCTCTTTTTGATTATTTCTTGTTTAACCTGACATAAGATATGCAAAGTTATTTAATTAGTATTATTTCACAGAGCCTGCCAGAAGATCATGTGAATTGAAAGACATAAGCCCAAACAAAGTTTTTTATAAAATATAATATGTTTAACAGGTAAAAATTGTAAATATATTTTTTGTAAAGAAATATATAAACAGTTACATAACCATTGTTCATAAATAAACTTACCACTACAAGATAACCAGTTTGACTAAGTTGTTCATCTTTGGGAACCAGTGGTTTTTCAGGAGAAGTTTGACTGTTCTTGCCTTTCAATTCTACTAACTCTACTATCCATTTACCATCTGCCTAAAAGAAAAAAAAATCAACCATTTAAAAATATATTAATCCATGGCCTAAGGAGCATGCCAGCATATATAAACAAATGAATCATAAAATGGACAAGTCAATCTATTTGTAGACAGAATGTCTACCATGAAGCTCCAGAACACCATAAACTATACTATTTTTTAAAGCTGATGAGCTCTGAACGTACGCATTGCCCCACCCACTTCATAGCTAGCTAATGACTTGCCACGCAACGTTGTCAATACTTGCTCTCGTAACTCTGTTATATATTTTGTCAGCCATTTTTTTGGTCTTTTAATAACAATTATAACCTATGAACATATAACCAGCTGATTAAATTATAAAGTACTGGATGTTAATGCACTCTATAATCGATGTGTTCAGTACGAGGTGCAAGATACGAGAGAACTACTGAGGCTCTTATATGGATTCGTGCATAAGGTTGGTAAGGCAGATACATTAGTACAATCTGACAACGCTGGCAAATGTTCTGATTGGTTTAAATGCGTGGAACAGCAGAGCTCATCAACTGTGAAAAGCACTATAGGCAGATTTCCTTTACCTAACTTCTTGTGTTTAAGTTAATTTATTCAACGACTTAGTCTCACGGCGATTTCGAGGGATAAAGAACAATACCAGAGGTTTTTAAATACGAGTAAACATTTTGAAAACTGCCTGAATTCAAACTCAGGACCTACTGATTTGCAGTTCAGTGTAGAGATCTGATAATCTACACTAATATGCCATGCTTTACCTAACTTTTCATAATACACAGCGTATCTAGGGACATAAAAAAATTCTAGCTTACCAATCAATTAACCCTTTGAATACCCATACAGTATATATCTTTGCCTCATAAATCAGACTGGGATTTAAGACTTAATAGATATAAAGACATTATATTAAATTGCATTTGATTGGTTACTTAAAATGTATTTTTGTGTTTTTTTAGCTACATCAATTCATAAAATATGTAGTTTCACAGAAAATTAATAGATGTTGTATTTTAACTAGTTGTGTAACATACCTAGATGTTTATTTACATGGTGTTTTATTTTATAATACAAGTAAAACAGACAAAGATTAGACTCACTGTATAGTACATCGGTTTTTATTTTATATAATATTTGATTATGGATGAATGTTACCATTGCAAAAGTTTTTAAAAATTGAAAAATAATTTATTAAGAGTACATGAAAAATGTTTTGGGTCTTGTACTCAAAACCTTACTCTATTTCAGTATTTGTTTTGAACTGTGTGTGTGAGTGTGTCTGTTAAAAAAATCCCAAAGTATAAAAAAGTGAATTATGAAATATTCATAGTTTTATGGATTATTAATATTTACTGAACATTGTTTGAAATAATTGTGTTTAAAAAAGGTGAAATGAAGAATTAATTTATTCCCAAATGTGGGTACAATACAATCTGTTCAATTTAAGAACAATACGCATCCCAATGAGATGAGGATGATGTGTTGTAGTCTCTTGTGCAGACTCAGGCCAACCATTCTTGAGAGATGGTTAATTTAAACCCAACCATCAACATACACCTGTAACGACTGTCTATCATTCAAATCCGTATAAAATTAACTATCTTTATTAGGATTTAAACCAGGAACCTTAGGATCCGAAAATCAGCTGACTCACGGTGACAACCACTGACCAACTTGATGGGTTATAGAAGTAAATAAGAAACATTGTTTCAACATAAGAAACTGTATTGGTGTAAATTAACAGCTGATTTACACAATTACATTTTTGTGATTACATTTTTTAGGAATTTCCAGATATTTTGTTTCATTTACAATAAATAACAAATATCTGTCGAAATAGATGTTTATTCAAAAATAAATCTTTATAATGCATCCTGCAGTTTGAAATTATTTCTATTTCATACAATGAATTAATATAATAATTTCACTAACCTTCTTTTTAAACTGCGTCATCTTTATTTTAATTCCTACTTACACGTGTTTCGGTGGATCCACCATCATCAGAGTAAATGAAAAATTGAAACTAAAAATTGTAACTAAAATTGTATACAAGTGACTGAAGATGTACCATCTTCTGTAAATTTTAAATAAATGAGAAAAAAAATTTTTAGTTTCAATTTTTCATTTACTCTGATGATTGTGGATCCACCGAAACACGTGTAAGTAGGAATTAAAATAAAGGTGACGCAGTTTAAAAAGAAGGTTAGTGAAATTATTATATTAATTCATTATATGAAATAGAAATAGCTGTTTATTGTTGTGATATCAATAATTATAAGACATTGTTTATTAATAAATTTATTATACCACTGTTTAGTTTGTTGCTGGATATATTACGACTGTAAAATACCATAAAATAGTGCGTTTTACTTAGTTTTATTGTCAACATAATTTTTCCGGCATTTTAACTTTGAATGGTTGTACACATTAACCTCATTAATCTGAACATCGAAAATAAACAATGTTTTTCATGAAAATAATTTTTTAAAAAATTTTGTTGACCAAAATTGAATTACATTAAGATAATAGACATATCTCGAGCCCACCCACGCGAGGACAGTTCACTCAAGATGCGTTTAAATAAATCAAATTCTTTTAATGAAAATTTGTTTGTATGGCTGCACTGTATTTTGGTTAATCCGAAAATTTCATTGTCTGTACAGGGTTTGGTCCCAATTAGTTTAGATTAATGGGGTTTGAGTGTAACTTGATAATGAAGGCATTAACCCTTAAGGCTCTAGCTGTTCCGTACTGTTCCACTTCTAATACACAGCGGCCGTCATATTAAATTCCTTTCCAATGACATCACACACACATTCATATAGTTAGATTTTACTCGTGAAAAACCATTAGTAAAGTATAATTTTATCTACATGTATGTATATTTTACAATTGTGTAGGTTGCAGGAGAATGACTTGTTTGGGAACACTGCAGGTAGTATTTTGTTGTCCGCCACTCCCTTCTCCTCTTTGCTACGACATACATTAGGCCCAACCATTTGTACCAAAAGAAAATTCCTAAAGAAAAACGTCACAGCTTTCACACAAACTAAGAAACGTGTTTGAACGTTGATATACGGACGGTCTGCATGCGATATCTAATTACATAACAATTTTCCAAGATTCTAGCCTACCCTTCACACTAAAACGATAATGAAATATTTTCCTTCCAACATATTCTATTTCTGTAAACGCAAGTAGTTATATTGAAGAATTCTCTACAAAATAAATACAATAATGACCAGTTTCAGACGTATATTGACCTCACTGTAACAAATTTTATTGCGTACTGCACTACCCATTACTCAATATTATATGAAGCCACTAGAGCAAACCGGTAAATGGAAAAACAGTTTGTCCATTTTTTTTTGTAAAAATTTCCAATTGAATCATGTCATACATCTACCTTCATATTCAAAAAAATTAAGTTTGATTCAATATGATGTCTCCAAGATGGCAGACAAAAGTAAAAACCCACTACAATGCCCACATTTCTTTCTGCCTCTCAGATGTACAGTATAAATAATCAAGCAGTTTCCATACTCTGTGTATTAAAGCATACAACAAAAAGTAATTTACCTTTGACACAGGACAAATATCTTTTCCTTCCAACAACCAGTCATCACCAGCAATTTTTCCTTCCTTTAACACTATTCTACCAGCCTGCAAAACAAAAATATATTTAATTTAATTATTATATTTAAAAAAATCTATAATTAAAAATTAAAACTTATAAAGTTCTCCCAGAAGCCCTTATATTTTGCAGAATGTTTACAAACATTTTCTAAATGTTTTTAAACATTTTCAGTGAAAGGTGCAAGTAGAAAATAAAATTTTAAGAAATCAAAAGATTGTGAAAAAAAAAATTTAAAAAACTTGTTTGGAACGTAATACTAAAATTAGAACCTTAAATAAAATTCATTCTATGGTATTAGCTACTGACCACTGCAACCACTGAGAACTGGCGATATAATATGCACAATAATAAATATACTAGTACGATATGTAAATGTATAACCTAAATGTTAATCTACACTGACAAGAGAAAATCACTTTTTTAGTTTTATTTTATTATAAGTAGGATACACACATAATTATGTACTTTTTATGATTGCACTTAGTTTTTTTTGTTTCTTAACAACATCGTAAAGAAAAGTTCACATTATATTATGTATTACATTAGATACCACATAGACTTTAAGTATATGATATAGTTAAGCCTTGTGATAGTAATATTTACATTTTCTTAAATAAATTAGTCATGTTTGTTTGTATTTTACTTTTAAAACATTCAATTTTTATTTGACACTCTGTCACACAGGAGGAAATTGTTGTAACTCTCTAGTTAGTCCTAAAAACTATCAACATAAACAATGAATAGAAGTATTCAGATCAAAGGAGTAAGGGAAGTAAGGGAACTATTATGTTGATATTGCTTCGTTTATGCGGTTTTTGTGGGCGAGTGATCTTCAAGTTTTGACAGTGTAATTGATTGCGTGCCATGTGCCACTAGTACAGTAGTTTTTTTAGTATCAAATAGAAGATTCTACGGTTGTTTATAAAAATAGCACCTCTACTCTTTTCGTAGTTAATCAAAATCGTGTAAACAGTTGTGAAGTTGTTAAAAGCAAGTTTGTGCGTTGCGTATTAAAGTAATGCTTTAGTGACCAGTAGATGGTTAGCATACAATTATTAACGGTTTGTTAGTAGAAATTAATTATTTATATGATTGTAAATGGCCATCATTCTTTTAGTTTAATTTAAGTCCTGAAACATTTTGTATTAGATTCAGTCTGTTGTTAAGTAGTTTATAAAAATTTTCTAGTTGTAATTGTAATAATGCAATTAATATGTGAAGAAGTATTTGTTACAAATTAAAAAGGAAATTTTTTTGTCTCGACATATCCAGAAAGAACACTCGTTAAATACTATAATACAGTGGAAACCCCATCTCCGGATAAATTGGGACCTAGGGTAAGCCGGATATGAGAAAATCTGGTTATGGGAAATACAAAAAGGGATTTTATACAAGTGACTGAAGATGTATCATCTTCTATAGATTTTTAATAAATAATGTTTTTAGTTTCAATTATATGTTATTTACCCTGATGATGGTGGATCCACCGAAACACGTGTAAGTGAAAATTGAAATAAAGGTGACGCAGTTTAAAAAGAAGGTTAGTGAAATTATTGTATTAATTCATTATATGAAATACAAAAAGGGATGTTTAAATTTCTGAAATACAGTAACAGTATGTATGTAGTAAAATGGATGTACACAATTGGAAAACGCCTAGTTGTCAATTGCAATTTACATATGTAGGCTATATGTGTTTACAAAATGAACTACAGTATACAGTAAGTAAATAAGATAAAAATATTATATGCACTGTACAGTATTAGGTTTTACAGTACACATACAGAAGACACATACAGTTGTATACATAAAGCGATCGTGGATTTCTATAAACTTTGTTCTGACGCAACTTAATACATAATAGATTTATTTATACAACTTAATAATATTAACAAAATAATCTGGATAGTTATGTTACTTAAGTTGTGTTCATCAGATTTTTTTAACTCCTTTAACAATTTAATCCATGCCATATTAATTTAGCTAATTTAGGGCTTTTTTTATTGGCTCCAGATATGGGAGGATCCGTATAAGGGAGTTTCCACTGTAAACTGTACAGGTACTTCTAACTGAAACAACTTCCAAAATTACCTTTGGACCTTTGGACCATACTACAATGTTATAATGTAGTGTTGTTGCTGTTCTTCAATTAGATGAGAAATTATGCCTACATTTAACACTTGGTATAATTTGTACCAGAAAAAATATTTCTCCACGACTACTACTGTTAATCAGGAACCTACTGTAGGTACAAGGAAAATGATACTGTACTGCTTTTACGCTGGTCCGTAGTTAACATTTTGCCCACTGTTGGCGCTGTGATGGGGTTGCTGCTGCCGATAGATAGCGCAGCGGTCACACCTCTCGCGGTGCATGTACCAAGTGGCACGATGGTATCTACCCACCGGCTGATGCGATAGTTGAAGGTGACTAGACAGTATCGAGTTCTGTGTGATCGAGGATCGATACGGGGAATTGACAGCTCAACCTTGAGTCAGTTCTTTTCCATCATCTACACCTCCCTTCCTTACCCCTCGCTTCACCGGCGACTGCTCCCCTTCGGAGGCAGCGGTAAAAGGTGCTCGCTGCGTCGGGGACTCGCTCCTATTTGATTAGGCAGCGGTACAGACGACCCCGCTTCGCTTCACCGGCGACTGCTCCTCTTCGGAGGCAGCGGTGAAAGGTGTTCGCTGTGTCGGTGGCTGCTCCTAATCATTTAGGCAGCAGTAAAGACGACCTCCCCCCCCCCTTCGCTATGAGCATCTGATATTTATTTTGAACTACGCTGCCGGATGCCCGGCCAGTCCTATGAGCTCTGCAGACTGCACTACTACAAGCTGGTGGCGACAAAAAACTACACAAGGTGATAACGAAAGTAAAAATTAAATATTTCATACCATTATTTGAACAATAATCTTCTACGAATAAATAAACAATGAGAAATTTTAAGGACCGTCAATGTTATTTTAACTGATACAAATATAAAAATTACAATTTAACAACACTTACAAATGGAAAAATGGGACAGAATTCTTCAGGCAGAATTTTTAAATCAGCTGGTTCACATATTTGATCATTGCCATAATCAACAAACAATATTTTTAATGGATTGACGTCAATTATTTTAGCTCTATACCTGAAAACAAAAGATAATAAATATAATAATTTAATTCCCAAAAATTATTCATCTCTTAATTTTAAATTTAAGCATGAGGTGGGAAATTAACCTATTGGCGTAGTTTCCCACATCCTAGATTAGATCCCTTTAGTGCCTCATTTTTCAAACACCAGGTCATCCAAAATCAAATTATGAGCTAAAAGATTTAAAGTTACAATACTTCTTTTTTTGTTCTGCCTACCAATGCTAAAGACCCATTTCTGTATTTCAGCGTTATATTGTTATAATTATTAAAATGATTAATTAGCATCATAGCAGCAGAATCTATATTAATATAAATAGTTTAAATGTGAAGAATGCATTTTCTTTCGTGAAAGTTTGAATTCAGACTGATTATAAAATAGAAAACTACTGCTACTGCTGTCTGTGTCAGTACACGGAACTAATATTTTTATTACATATAATTTTTGATAGATTTAGCCAATTGTCAAAAATCTAACTGGCTAATATAATCTCTTTTAATTATACATTATTATATAATAATAAAAAACTCTTTTAAACAGATTACTTATAACATCATTTGTACGTTTTTAACCCTCGAACGGGCACGCAATTTTTTTCTAACATGACCTAGTGTGTGGGGATGTATTTTATTTCCCATTCTGATTTTTCTCTCTGTCGAGTATGTCATAAGCAATTTTCATCTATTTTCTTCTCTGATCTTTTTTATGATTCTTTTTTTTGGCTTCATCATATTTTTAATCGGTAAGTTTAAACAGATAAAGTATGTTTACATTGAAATTTATTAAGCTAGGTGCTAAATACAAAAGATATTTAATTTTTTCATTTTCATCTTGCAATAAAAAGTATAAAATTATTGCATAATAAATAATAGTTACATAAATAAGAAGTAAAAAAAAAATTAAAAAAACTGTTCATTCAGAATCGTGTACGATATGATACTTTGTACGGCGACCAGCTGACAGCCATCTGTGAACATAATCTACGGGGGGTTCCTGTTCAAACCCATTATGCCTAATCTACATAAAAAATACAGTGAAATACACCAATCAAATTGGGTGGTTGTCAATACTGTACAGTTCCCGATGATAATTAAAACAAACAAAAAATTCATGCAAATATTTATGATAGATTTTAGCCAATTGTCAAAAATCTGTCACAAATTATGTTTAACAAAATATTAGTTCTATCTACTGACACAGATAGCAATGGCAGTAGAGTTTTCTATCTAATAATCAATCTGAATTCAAACTTTGACAAAGGAAGATGCATTTTTCGCAATATTTTTAGAAGCTTTTATGATGTTACCTGACAAAGCGATGCGCACCGCAAAAGTGCTCGTAAGTTAAGAAAAAAGAAAAGTAAAGCAGTGTAAAAAGGTGAATAAAAAGGGTTTTTAAAACTTGTTATATTATGATGTTCTGTATACCTCAATAACTTTGCGGAAGCATGCCGTATAATTTGGGGTTACGTAACAAAAATATGTTTTAGGAACACCAGTTTGTGCATTCATTCCCTAAGTTCACTGTGTTTATGTGCACTTGTATAATTAGTTCCCACGCACATACAGTTGATAAACAATCTTTAAAATGCATTCTGCAGCTCACAGTCAATTCTATGTTTATATTATAAATTACACCACTGCCCATAACAGACAGATGGATTGTCAAATTATTTACACTAAATCTGTTCATTGCAGGGCTAAAATAAATAGTTCTGTTTCTTATCACATGGTCAGCCAATAAAATGACTGAATCATTTAAGAACAGAAGAGGTAGAGGTGTTAAAGACACTAGTCAGAGTTACCTCCTCTGAAAGTAATGAATTTCATTATACAGCTAGACCCTGTGGTGAATGAAGTGAAGGTGTCATTTGCAGAGTGGAAAATATGTGCTTTTCAGAGGGCTCGGCATGCTGATAAGCATACTTTTCCATTTACTGAGGAAGGCAATTGTAAACCACCTCACTCCTTGGTTTACTTAGTAAAACCTCTACAGGTTCAAACCAGCCTTTTGGCTGATGACCTAAACAACGACAACAACAACAAATTACACCAATCTTTTCAGCTGCCTTGATCCTTATCATTTACTTACAGTGGTTTTGGTGGATCCACCACCATCATTAGAGTATAGTATTCAGATGAACTAATGTCCCCCAGCCGTGGGAGTGAGAGAATGCATAACGCTCTCACTCGCACAACCCATACACGCCATTCCAATAACATTGCATAATTTTACTCATTGTTGTGAGCAAACGTTTATGCACGCAGTAAACTAACAAGCAAGATAATGACTGTAGTATGTTTTCAGATTTGGATTACAACGGTAAAGACCTTTAAGCGCATCAGTAGTTATGCCACATATCTCCCTCTCACTCACTCGGCTATGGGACATTAGTTCGTCTGATACCTATATAAAGAATATCATATGAAACTTTTAAATTTTTTTTTAAACCTACAGAAGATATTGCGTCTTCAGTCACCTATACAAAACTCTTTTATACAGATGACTAAAAACACCTTGTGTAAGGTTTTTTAAAAAAAATAAATTTTTACTTTCTCTAGACTAAATGAATATATAGGAAGGAAAGTATTGTTTTCATGTTGATTTTTTGAAATCGAGTTTTCACCGGATCTACAAGTTTTCTGACCCCCTGAACCCAAAAAACATGTTTTTAGCGATTGGTCTGTGTGTGTGAACAGAATATCTCAACAACGGAAAATCCTACAAACTTGAAACTTAAGTTAGATACCACTAGAGGACCAGACACGAACATTTTCATCAAAATCAGTCAATCGGAAGTAGTAGTTTATTGTGTAATTTTTCACTTTTTTGCGATTTTCTCAAAAACTGTTCTTACAATTTTTTTTAAGTCACCTCATTTACTTCACTTTTTATGCTCTACAAGATAGAGTAGGCGCCTCTGCTGAAATTCTTCGAGAGGCTTGTTTTACGTAAAAAAATTTATTTTTTAAGATTGCAACTTTAATATGCAGTTTAGCACAAAAATGTATATAATCAAAGTTGTAGAAAATTTTAAATCCTAAAACTTTTATTTCAAACATTTTTTGTTTAATTCTTAGTTTAGCGGTAATTAACAATTTTCTGGTTTTTTTTTCACGAAAACGTGTAAAAAATCAATTTTTTTAAGATTTCAGCCTTAGTATGCATTTTACGACCAAAACGTATATAATTAAATTAATAGGAAATTAAAAGATCTACAACTTTTATTTAGAGAATTTTTCTCTACAGAGCTAGTTTGGCGTGAAAGAGTGATTTTCTGTATTTTAAAGCCAAACTGAGGTTGATTTTTATTTTGCGTTTTCACTCATGATTAAAATAAGGTTAGTTTTTTGTTTATTTCTAATTTTTTATTACTTAGGTTATATTGGTCATTATTTACATTGACAAGAAAAAGTCATGTGAGTGTTTCACACCAATTTTTTATGATATTTTTATTATACTCAGGATGATGGTGGGTCCACTGAAACACTGAAGTAGATCATAAGAATCAAGGCACCTGAAAAGATTAATGGAATTTATAATATATAAAATGTAATACTTAAAAATTCTTGAACAATTGCTCAGAACGACAGTTCAGGTGGTTTTTCGTTGATTATACATAAAGTGAGCTTTTGTACCTTCTTCAGAGGATCTAAATAAAATTGGCACGCACCTCATCCAACAATTCTTATTAAACATATATAGTTTTCAACTTTATTTGCTAAGATACTCCTCTTAACTTTTGGAAAATAAAAATTGTTTCCTGATTTTTCAGCAAAAAACTTGTATGAGCTCATCCCAGTAAAGGAGACAATCAAAATAATTTCCAAACATTTAACAGACGTCTACTTCTTCAACTTGACAGGTGCAAACTGTGGAATCAAGAGCATGTACTAACCAAAAAAAATAACAAAAAGAAACAATATTTATTTATAAAATAACTAAATTTCCATACCAAACATCATCAAATTGAGCAGCACATTTTTTTTTTAACTCAGGATTTGGTAAAGTTGGGGAATCTTTAGACATGAGTTGATTTAGATGATCATTTAATTCATCCAATTTTTCCTGGTCTTCTTTTTTGACGACATAACATTCAGTAGGTGATATTAAATGCAATGGAACAACCTGAAATACCAAACCAATTAATTACAAATACTTTAACCTGTCAACAGCAAACTTGAGTTAATTTTATACTATAAAATTTCTTTTAAAATATCTGCCGTACAAAAACTGCCAAATCAGTTTTTCAAAGTTTATTAACCCTTTTCCTCAGATTCTTACCGCCACTTTACACACAGACCTGATTTTTCTTCAATTAGTAAAATTTCATGTACTCAAGAGTTAAAATTTTAAAAACCAATTGGAATTCATTTTATCTTAATTAAATTTTGGCCAGTTATGCTTAACCTATCGGTAAATTGAATCAATACGTTATTATTTAATATTTTCAACCCTATATAAAATTCTTATCAGCCTTTATAAATAAATTCAAAAATTCAAATTAAGTTAATGCATAAGTTTGAGTGACCATACATGATTTTAACCGAATTAACAAGTCACACGTATTAAACTAAATTAACTAAATTTCTAATGAATATAAACCAAATAATTATTATATTTTTGTATTTTGTATTCACACATTAACTAAAAAAAATGATTTAAAAGTGAATAAAGAAAAAGTATGCAGAAATGGTTATTACGCCACTATATTTATTTGTATTGTGTGCTTACTTTTTTCTAACATGTGATAATAACCTTAAATGTACTGTTAATTTTCTTTTAAAAAATCTGGTGTGAAACACTTACACAACTATCTCTTACCAATGCAAATAATGAACAATATAATCTAACATTAGAAATAAACAAAAAACTAACCTAATTTTAATCATGAGTGAATGATGCAAAATGAAAACCTACGTTATATTGGCTAATACAGAAAATCACTCTTTGGCACTAAACTAGAGTCTGTAGAGAAAAATGCTTAAAGAAAAGTTGTAGTCTTTTAATTTTTTACAATTTTGATTATATTCACTTTTACCCTAAAATCCATGTTAAGATCGCAATCTTTAAAAATCCATTTTTTCTACGAGAGCACAGCCTTCCTAAAACTTTCAGCAGCAGACATAGGACCTAGGACATATCTTATAGAGGATAAAAAATGTATAGTACATGAGACAATTTTTAAAAAAATCACAGGAACCATTTTTAGCAAATAGCAAAAAAACTGAAAAATTACACGAATAAACTACTACTTCCGGTTGACCGATTTCAATGAAAATGTTTGTGTCGGGTCCTATAGTAGTACCTAACTTGAAATATTTTGTTCACACCCATGCATGTACGCACACACTCACACACATCCAACCCCTCCACACACAGATCAATGGCTAAAAACATGTTTTTTGTGTTCAGGTCTAAAAACGTGAATAGTGAGTGAAAACTCTATTTTGAAAAATCAACACGAAAAAAATACTTTCCTTCCTATATATTCATATAGTTAAAAAGTTGTGTACTCTATAGTAAAAACAATTTAACTACAGAGTTGATGTAAACAAATACGACGGAGTGACAGTGGGATGAGTCAGTACAGTGACCATCCAGCCGACATAATTCCTGCTACTTTTTTAATCTTAAAAAGATTGAATTTTTACACATTTTCATGAGAAAAAAAACAGAAAATCGCTAATTACCGCTAAAATAAGCGTTACACAAAAAAATGTTTGAAATAAAAGTTGTAGGATTTTAAATTCTCTACAACTTTTATTATATACATTTTTGCGCTAAAATGCATATTAAAGCTGCAATCTTAAAAAAACAATTTTTTTACGTGAAACAGCCTGTCAAAGAATTTCAGCAGACATGAGGCCTACCCTATCTTGTAATGTATAAGAAATTTAGTAAACGAGGCAATTTTAAAATAATTGTAGAACCCATTTTTGATGAAAATGTTCGTGTCGGATCTGGTAGTGGTGTCTAACTTCAGTTTCAAGTTTGTACAATGTTCCGTTCTTGAGATATTCTGTTCACACACACAGACCAATTGCTATAAACATATTTTTGGGTTCAGGGGGTCTGAAAACGCGTAGATCCGGTGAAAACTGGATTTTGAAAAATCAACATGAAAACAATACTTTCTTTCCTATATATTCATACAGACAAGAGAAAGTAAAAATAACTTCTACATATTAAACATTTGAAGTACCTTGGTACAAACTCCAATAGTAAAGAATGATTTTCTAGTTGTACTTTTTTGTGGTGCTGGTTCTGAATGTGAAGGAGTGGGTATCAATGTAGCTGGAGCATTGGTTGATGGTGATGTTGGTTTATTTTTATTTGAACTGTGTGACCAATTCATAATGTCATCAGCAACCGATCTGCCAGATAAACGCTGGAAATAAAAAAAGAAGTACAGCTACTTACTCGTTTACTAAGTAAAATTTCTTTATCAAAGAAAAGAACTTAGTTTTGTAACATAATTGACTTGATTTCTAACATCACAGCAATAAAATTTAACCAAGATAGCAAAACAGTTTCATAAACACAAAAACAAAACAAATTAAAAAACTGAACCTCAGCCAACTTATTTTAACATTTATCATACACATTATGAGGGCAGTTCGGGAAGTAACCTCCTTTTGGTTGTAACTACAAGAACTTGCATAAACAAAATACTTTAATGTACACGTCTTAAAACCAGAGCTTTTTACTATTTTTCAACACAGTCACCATTAAAATTTAAGCATTTCACTAATTCCTTCTTCATAAAATTCGCCACCTGGGTACATAGCTAATCTTTCACAACATTTTTAAGTTTGTCGTCGCATCGAAGTGCTGTGATACAAGCCACTTCTTCACGTAATTGAAGAGATGAAAATCACTTGGCGTCAAGTCGGAACTGTATGTGGGATGTTAAAAAACATCACATTTGAATTTCTTCTAAAGCTCTTGACTTTTTCGAGCACTGTGAGGGCGAGTGGCGTCATGCAAAAACACAACACCGAATGTCAACATAACGTAATAATTACGTTATGAATTACATAAATTATTTATGTAAGTCACCAAAATTTCATCACCAGTCGCAATTTTCTTCAAAAAACCATCTCCTTCTGCCAAAATTTCTTATAGAGGTCCACAAAACCAAACAAATGGCCTCTGATTTAGACTTCCTTTCACGATATGATGTTGAACGAAAACATTTTTTTGAAGAGATTTGTGACTGGTAATGAAACTTGGATGACGTATGTAACTTTGATGATAACAGCGAACTTAAAAATGTTGTGAAAGATTGGCTATACACCAAGGCAACAAATTTTATGAAGAAGGAATTTGTAAACTAGTAAAACGCTATGGCAAATGCTTAAATTTTAATGTTGACTGTTAAAAAATAGTTATAAACTGTAGTTTTAAGATGTATGTAATAAAATATTTTTTCTATGCAAGTTTTTTTATTTACAGGCAAATCGAGGTTACTTTCCGAACCGTCCTCTTAGATAACTATAAAACATAAACAATGTAGCATCAAACTTTATTATACACACTAATGGATTGGAGGTATCTTATGTCACGTCCAACACAGACTTACTGTTGCCAAGTACTTCCTTCATTAAACCAAGTCATTTGAATTGCCGATACACAGCCGTGGAGCAGACAATCCATCAGAACATGTTTTAATGTCAACTGACATTTGCATTTTCCACACATCGAGGCATTACCAGGCTCCATGAGGTACTCATGGGTTAATCTAGTGTGCCCTATTCTAAGTTATTTGATTACAACTTCTTCCCTTCTGTTCTCGTTCAGTGATGTGGATAAAAATTTAACGACTTGTTCCACCTCACGCAATTTGTTGACGTGAGAGTCAGTCCATTCTACCAGCTACGAATCCAGATCCGTTACCAGGTAGCTCCCTTAGCTGAAAGATCAGCAACTTTGTCTCCTGAGATGCCAGAATCACAGTTGTAAGTTTTATCCCAGTATTATGGTAAACAGATAAATTACAATCCACTGGTTTTAGTAAAGTTTAAAAAAGAATCACAAAAACAAACATTACAGTTGCTTATAATCTAAAAAAGACAACTGCAGACAATTTAAAAAAAAATTACCAAGTTAACATACCTCTGGTTTTCTTGGTTCATGATTAGGTAATGGCTTATTACTTTCTTGTTTGACATCCGGCCTTTTATAAAAATTCTGTTCAACTGCAGCACTGCTTGGCGATGAATACTGAACTCTATCACCACTGCCATCACCATGAATTCCTTTATCAATCGACGTATTCCTGATTCGCTCCTGATTTATCACTCCTGATTCGTTCTTATTATCACCGCTGTGATATTTTGGTGTCATTCTATTTACACCACTGCCACCACTACGAATTCCTCCGTCATTTGACTGATTTAACCTTTCGTTCCCGCTGTGGTATTTAGGTGTCGTTTTATTTTGACTATCAATTTTTTGTTGTTGTTGATAATGAAGTGCCTTTCTATTGATCCCACTTGGACTTTCATAACTATTGTCACCCCCATTGCCATTAACTTCAGTTTTCGGCCGACGTGGAGTTTCAGTGTTTGATGAACTTTGGTCGTCTTTTGCATTAAATCTGTAACAAATCAAATGTTACGTAAAATTTAATAAGACCGTCTATAACTACGTATTTTTAGCCTTAAACTGCCAAAGGACATCCTACACTGGGTTAAATCGAACATATTAAGTTTGCAAGTACTGTAACTAGATGTAACTCTCCACAATACATTCACTCGCATCACAATATTCTCTCTTGTTTGAGCTAATACATAGTGAAGGAACAAGTAAAAGTTTGTACTGGTCTATAATTGATACATAAAAGTAACCAACAGTTGACTCCCAATTATCAGCGGTAGTAATGCAATTAATTTTATAAAAAAAGGTTTAAGGTTGCACCAGAAAGACGGAATTTCTTGTTTACACAAAGGAAAGAAAAACAAAACAGAGGCACACTCTAAAGCAGCAGTCTCAAACTCGTAGCCTTCAGAGGGCCACTTCAAAATTTTACAAACACTTGGTGGGGTGCATAATTTGGAACAATATTTATAGAGTTACCACAAACTGCAGAGTAGGCAGTACAAAGAGAAATTTCTTTCTTCGCAAACATAATAACATTTTTCTATTCTATAGGCAACTTTTACACAACTTAATGTTATAATTTATTAAAAAATGTTTACTATTCAATCATTTACTATCTTTTAGTAGGTATAAAAACTATAATTTTTTATATTGAAATTATGAGAATTCATTGGGGGTTGCAAAACATCAGTTACTGGGCTACACGTGGCCTGCAGGCTGCATGTTTGAGAACACTGCTCTAGAATATGATATTGTAGCGTAGTCGAAAGGAGAGTATTATTTTGGAAGTTGTTCCGAAAGAGAATGCTTTAAGCTTTATACAGTATTGAACAACCACATAAGTTTTATAGTTGCCAAGCTTGTAGTTGCTTTTTTGATGGTCGGTCTACCCAGAGAGCTAGAATGATTTGCTCCACCGTAACAACTAATGTTGTGCAACATTTATCTCTAGTAAAAATAAAATGTTTTAAAAGCAAAAACCAAACAAACTTAACCAATTTAAAACAAATGATTAAAACAAATAATTTGCTTACCCTAATATAGTATATATGCCAACAGTTAAGAAAACAAAATAATAGATGACAATATTTTACATATTGCCACCAACAAGTAACTCAACCAAAAATCATCAAAATATTTTTATTTTATTTTCTTCAGGAAGCAAAGAGCTCTGTGAGCTTTTACTGAATTTAATTTATTTGTTAGAGAACAAATGCAAGTTTATCTCCTAATAATACATATTGTTACCGTTAAAACTACAGATCTCATTTTATATACTGTGCACTTACTTTTCTCCTTTTTGACACATTGGTTTATGCCTTTGCCAATCTGCCACTTGGCAATCACGTGAGCAATAGAACTTCACTTCACAACCAACACAAACGTTACTTGTTAACGCAGAACATATTGAACATTTCTCTCGTATGTAATCATTAGGTAAACAGACATCTTCATCGTTTTCATAATTATGCTAATAACAAATGAAACCAAAAATACAATCCAATAAAAAAAAATCTGGTGTGAAACACTCACACAACTTTCTCTTGCCAGTGCAAATAATTAACAATAAACCTAACATTAGTAATAAAACATAAGAAATAAACAAAAAACTAACCTTAATAAACATAACCTAATTTTAATCATGAGTGAAAGACGCAAAATGAAAATCGACCTCAGTTTGGCTTAGAAATACGGAAAATCACTCTTTCTCTCTAAACTAGGCTCTGTAGAGAAAAATGCTTTAAATAAAAGTTGTAGATCTTTTAATTTTCTATAAATTTAATTATATACACTTTTGTTGTAAAATGCATACTAAGGCCGAAATGTTAAAAAAATCGATTTTTCTCACGTTTTCGTGAGAAAAAAAACAGAAAATCGCAAATTACCGCTAAACTAAGCGTTATACAAAAAAATGTTTGAAATAAAAGTTGTAGGTTTTTAAATTCTCTACAACTTATATTATATAACGTTTTGCGCTAAAATGCATATTAAAGCCGCAATCTTAAAAATAAAATGTTTTAACGTAAAAACAGCCTCACGCAGAATTTCAGCAAACATGGCGCCTACCCTATCTTGTAGAGAATAAAAAATTGAGTAAACCAGGCGATTTTAAAAAAATCGTAGGACCAGTTTTTGAGAAAATCGCAAAAAAGTGAAAAATTATAGGAATAAACTAAGTTACTACTACTTCCGGTTGACCGATTTTGATGAAAATGTTCGTGTCGGGTCCGGTAGTGGTATGTAACTTAAGTTTCAAGTTTCAAGTTCGTACGTTGTTCCGTTCTTGAGATATTTTGTATACACACACACACACACACACACACAGACACACAGACCAATCGGTAAAAACATGTTTTTTGGGTTCAGGGGGTCTGAAAACGTATAGATCCGGTGAAAACTCGATTTCGAAAAATCGACATGAAAACAATACTTTCCTTCCTATATATTCATATAGGCAAGAGAAAGTAATAATATAGTAAATTTAAGTTGTTTCCAAAATATATTCAATTTATACAATTTGAAACGCCGAATGTTTCAAAGGTACTAACTTCACCAAGTAAATAAATGATTTCTTTATTGAGCCTTATTCGGTGACAAATGAACAATTCACACTATACTTTTTTCAAAGCTGATGAGCTCTGAATGTACGCATTGCCCCTACCCATTTCATAACTAGCCAATGACTTGCCAGCAACCTTGTCAATATGTACTCTAGTAGCTTTGTTATAGATTTCGGCAGCCATTTTTTTTGTCTTTCAATAACAATTATAACCTATGAACATACAACCAGCTGATTTTATTATAAAGTACTGCAAGTTAACGCACTCTATAATCGATGTGTTCAGTATGAGATGCAAAACATGAGTGAACTACTATGGCTCTTATATGCACGCGGGTGTAATATTTGTCAAGCTGATACATTGGTACAATCTGACAATGCTGGCAAATGTTCTGGTTGGTCGAAATGCATGGAACAGCAGAGCTCATCAACCGTGAAAAGTATTATAATGTAAAAATTAACACTCATATAATGTTGCCCTTATATGGGACTCACAAAACTGAATATTGTTTGTGCCAATATTCCAAACAGCAACTATAAATGCTGTTCTTTAAACAGAAGCCAAGTATATTGGGAATGAACTTGATATGCAGATGAAATATGGAATGAATCTTGATATGCTACAACCATATGGCTCCCCACTATCCAACACAGAAACCAAACAAGAATTTTATTTGGCAACAAGATGGTATGCCTCCTTAATGGCATAATGCTGTACGTAATTAGTTGAATGAAATTCTCCTTGACTGTTCGATTGGTCGCAGGACACTAAATGACAGGGCTTGTTTGCTGCAGCCTTTATGTTCCCCCACCTGATCCCAAGCAATTTTTCCCTGTCAGGGTTTATTAACCCTTCTGTGCCGCTCTGCGTTTGGTGCTACTGTTAAACTGTAAATTTCAAAACACACTCCCGAATAAATCCATTTAGCTGAGTTCATTACTAATTAAAAATTATGAAAAAATTACAGCTGCTTCTTATAATACTATCAGTTTTTGTGAATATAAAAACATGAAAATCGGTTACGCTTTATGGTCGCTAGAGCTTGTGAAATATTTGCGGGCACGAAAATTGGTCAGTTACTACATCATATTTATGGCTGTAACATGCTAAAATTTTAGTTTTGCATAAAATTGTACGTAACATGTTTAGGATTGCATGTACGTAACATGTTCAATTGCAGTTGAACTTTGTAATAATTAAAAAAAAAAATCAAAATATCTGAAAAATTGGTAAAGGCCAGTAAAGGGATTAGTTAGGTTGGCAACTCCCCCCCGTCGTATTGCTCTATTATTGAATAAAGACATGACCTTGCTTCAGGAAATAATTTACTATACAAATACACCAGTAACAGGATGTAGTGTGGAAAGGAGGCGGAGAAAAAGTTCCATGTATCACAGCAAAGACAGAAAAAATTTACGCTCTCATAAACATCTGCATATCTCAGTCCAGCAACTGCTTAAACGTTCTATCATTCTTCATTCAATAATACACACACTACAATAGGCCTACAGAAGTACCAACCGTAAAGATAAAATATTCCTAAAGTTACATTATCTGAAAAATTGGTGAAAGCAAAAACTTAATGTTTGGAAACTTCACCCGCGTCATAGCAAGCACTACTAATTGTAAATACATGATGTTTTATATCAAATTTGACTATGTTTCAGCGCGCTTATTTTGACATATCATACGCCCTGATAGCTTTATAAATACGACCACTCGAAGCATGCAACTACCCGGGCCTCGAATATGCGGTTCCTGGCACAGAAGGGTTAAGGATGTAGTCTAAGTACATTTGCTACCAGGTGACCCTATTTAAGAAAAAAGATTGAAGCAGCCGTTGCATCAATTACTCAACGATTGTTGTTTACATATGAGATGAACTCTTGTATTGGCTGGATGCGTGTCATGTGACAAATGGTACTCACATAGAACAATTATAGAAAAAACCTGTTTAGAGTTGCTCTTTTATTTCATTAATAATTTAGCAATAAGTAAAACTTAAAATTACACATAACTTTAAAACACTGATATTTATTTTGAAACATTCAGTGTTATTCATTTTTACGAACCTTTATACTTCCTATGTTTTCAATTTAATCTTCTTATTTATGTATAATCTATTTAATTGACTCGTATAAAACTGTTTACTTTAATTTATCCATAAAGATACAATGAACACTAAAACGCAATAAATAAAATGTGACTTTATAATATCAAATTATAATATTATGAAAAATCTTAAGCTTGATGAAATAGACAAATCTTTCAGTACACAGTAAAATCTCAATTATCCATCTTAGCTAATCATTGTTCCATTTTATCGGTCATGGCTCCACAACTTTGCTACAATGTGATCGATAATGAAAACATTTTTATGAAATGGAAATGTTTTATAAGGGTTAAGGGTGTTATGTGAACTTGACACATAAATATAAATATGCGATGATGCAAGTGGAATAGTCTAGTCACAGTTTTCCTACATATATACAGTGAAGGAATTAAGTTGTTAGAAAGGACTTTGAAATACATGGAACAATAAATAGGAAGCTACAAGCACAATGTGTTATTTATAAAGATGGCATGACTTGACAGCAAGAAAATCTCAAACAGTACGGGGCAAAAAACATAAATTACGCATTTTCAAGGTTTTTAGATTTAGTTTTAATACAAATACAATACAAAGAACGGAAAGTTA
Source organism: Catonia carolina (assembly GCA_035578175.1). NCBI lineage: Eukaryota > Metazoa > Arthropoda > Insecta > Hemiptera > Achilidae > Catonia > Catonia carolina. Next base: position 82,659,082 of record JAQMRL010000003.1, on the reverse strand, counting down.
TCTACGGTCTGTATAAGAATCAAACGGCTGTTTTGAGAATTGAGGGGTACGAAAAAGAGGTTGCTGTAAGAAAAGGTGTACAACAAGGATGTTCATTGTCACCACTACTTTTTAACCTGTATATAGAAGAGGCTTTAAATGAAGTGAAGGAAAAATTTGACACAGGAATAAAAACTCAAAGAGAAACAATAAAAATACTGAGATTAGCCGATGATATAGTAGTGTATTAGTTGAGACAAAGAAAGAACTAGAGGATATCTTAAATGGAATGGATGAGATCATGAGAAAGGATTACTTTATGAAAATTAATAAGAACAAAACGAAAGTGTTGTACACCAGCAAGAGTAGTTTAGAAGAGAAATTTAAAAGTACACAATGAAAACATACAGGAAGTTGGGGAATTTTGCTATATAGGGAGTAAAATGAAGGATGGTAGAAGCACAAGTGATATCAAAAGTAGGATTGCTCAAGCTAGAAAAGCCCTTTAAATGAAAAACAGCTTACTGACTATAAAAATTGACTTACACAGATTAGGAAATATTTCTTAGAACACTGTTTGGAGTGTAGTATTAAACGGAAGTGAAACGTGGGTGACAGGGGCTGTAGAAAGGAAGAAGACAGAAGCTTTTGAAATGTGGTGTTATAGGAAAATGTTAAAGATTAGGTGGGTGGACAAAATAAGTAATTTAGAGTAAATAAGTAATTTTTTTCTCAAACGAGTGGATGAAAAAATGAGTATATGGAAGGATTTTACCATTTTACGGGGTAGGCTAGTGGGGCATATCTTTAGACATCCCGGTATTGGTCTATCAATAATGGAGAGTAATACTGAGCGAGTGAATTATAGGGGGAGGCAAAGGTTAGAATATATAAAGCAAGTTACAAAAGAAGTAGGGTGTTACGGTATGTAGATATGAAACGACTTGGCCAAGATAGAACAACTAGGAGAACTTCATCAAACCAGTCGAGAGACTGATCGACAAAAAAAAAATCCAATTGTAAAAAAAGCCAATAGCACATAATCATAAACATAGAACTAGATTGTAACTAAATTAAATCTAATGTATAAATATTACATTTTTCATCATTACGTAATTAGCGACTTTTTTGTCCAATAGCTCGTCTCTCTCCTTTGAACTTCTTACTTCAAAATTTATTTCCCTGCTGCAAAAAAAAAACAAACAAAAACACATTACTACTTTTATAACTTATAACTAATCATTTTTTAAAAACTTATTCCTATTTTTGGCCCTATTGCTAAATCAACAGTAAGTAATAGTTCAGTTATCAGCTCATTCTGTTTAACAAAGAATGTACTCCAAAACAAATTACATTTTCTGGAGTTCAAAAGCTATTCCTCCCAATTTCATTTTCAAAAATATCGATCAAAAAATTATTTTAAACGCAAAATGTGCTCCTATATGTTTTAAATGGAGATTCTCTTTGCCTTTAAATACAGAGTTCTACCAGACAGATTAAAATAATTTCTACATGGTTCTGAAAAGGACACCATCATTCAGGATTTTTAAAGCAAATAAAAAAATAATTAATCAACGATTCAATGGTGCTATTATTTTGGCGACGTTGCAAAGTTCAATTCTCATGATGTGATTGTTACACCGTATGTTCAAGATTTTGAGAAGTGAATAAGAATTTTATAATGAAACTACTCAATACATTAAAATTGCTAATAAATTTTAACATGTTTATTTTTGCAATTCTAACTGGTCACATTCTTATTTATTTATTTACAACTATATAAATATAAATTTTATAATTGTTATGGTGATAAGATCCTTATAATGCGCTGATTAGCCAAAAATTGTTAAAATCTGAATGGCTAATTATATTTTTGAAAAAACTAATTTTAACATGTTCAGCCCGACTGGCGCCTTAAGGCGGCAAATCAAGTTTGTTCCCCAGGCCGTCTCACATCTTTAGGTGTCATATACCCTACTACATTTTTATAGCTTTAATTGTTTAATCACCGATACCCAAGCAGTGTTAGTAAATGTTGTTCAGGCATTTAGACCGATCCTACAACTGCTACATTCAAGGTCATCTTTTATTACCAATTGCCAGGAATTTTTAAATGGATTTTAAAAGTTTAGTCAATTAAGACTTCCTAGTGCGACGTAATTACAGTAATACCTTGGTATCCGTGGACTATTTCTGTAGGCCTAAAACCTTAAAATACTTACGTAATTTTGCCTTGTGTACACTGTACTTGGTGGGAGGTAGAGAAGTCATACAATTCCAAAAACATGCGTCACCTTACGTGTTTGAGTAAATGTTTTAGCGTTCGTATCATGTTGAGTCACGCACTAGTACGGCGACGGCCGCCAATAAGTACGCCCAGACGCGATACTGTGATTTCTCCGTAACTTTTCCTCCATGTGTCAGTCTAACTTCTTCGTAAGTATGTACAGTTCTTTGTTTCTTTGACAATCCCAAAACAAAGCCAAGCATTTCTTCACAAACCATCAACGAGATCCTTAGCATGGCAACGCAGTTTGCTGATTACATGTTGGAGATGGATACCGTCATGGAAAGGGCCATTCAATTCAAAAGAGGACTCCAGGAGCTGGTGATACCATACAAAGAAGTTCACAAGGAAAAGAAGAAGTAAACAACCATAACTAACTACTTTAAAGCAACTTAAATTTTTAATACGTACAGTACTGTATTTATTAAATATTCATAGATTATAATAATGGTAATATGTAGCTAAAACTATTAAACACCTAAAACGACTACAGGACTTTTCCTTCAGAACCTAACCCCCATCTTTTCGTTCATATAAGGTATTATCCGCGGTTTTACGAACCGCGGTAACCCTCCGGAACGTAACCCCCCATGGGTACCGAGGGATTACTGTATATCATAATAAATTATTTAAGTATATCTTTTATTCCACAAATTTTTCCATTCCTAGTTAACTTCTTTTTAGCAAGAAAAGGTAAGAATAATACATTTTTACATAAAATTAGTTTAATTATAACACAAAAGTAATTTCTGTTACTTCGAGACTCGCAACTTCTATGCACCAAATTTCTCACGTACTGTACATTATACAATAATAAACGTACATATTATAATCACGCAACAAAAAAAAAGTCGTAAGATACCGTACTACATATTTAGTTAATGAATAGATGAACAAATAAGCAAGATCGTTTGTGTGGCCAACTGACGCAGACACCTTGAGGCATCATGGCATTCCCTCACTGCAATGGCTCGTCGGCGTAGCCACACATCTGTGATTTCCCAGTCACCAAGCTCAACATGTTAAACAATTGAATAATAGATTTGATGGTGTGGCTCTTCTGGTGCCAAAATTGCATAGTTTAATTTGCCACCAGTTCTTTATTTCTGCTAAGCAATCTACCAACTAATCCAATCACAGTCAAACTTTGCTTAAGGACCACGTTAATCCAATGATCATCTGTATTTACAACCAATTTTTTGATTATTTTCAAGTTTAAAATTAATTGACTGAAAACATTTTGAGAACCGTTTAAGATAAATCAGATGATATGTGCCCATAAGTTAATAAACGCAAAAATCTCTTCTAGGCATAGTTATGTCATTCAGGATTCATTGTGTGAATTTAATCGCAAACGCAAGCTGTAGTTTTATTTAAACTTCATATAACACATGAAGCTTTTGAAATGAAAAACAGCTTACTGAGTACAAACATTGATCTACAGATTAGGAAAAATTTCTTAAAACATTATGTTTGGAGTGTAGCATTATACGGAAGTGAAATGTGGGTGATAGGGGTTGTAGAAAAGAAGAGGATAGAAGCTTTTGAAATGTGTTGTTATAGGATAATGTTAAAGATTAGGTGGGTGGACAAAATAAGTAATTTAGAGGTTCTTAGGCGAGTGGATGAAAAAAGAAGTATATGGAAGCATCTTAACACCAAAAGAAGAGATAGGCTAGTGGGGCGTATCTTATGACATCCAGGTATTGGGCTATCAATAATGGAGGGAGTAAATTGTAGAGGGAGGCAAAGATTAGAATATATAAAGCAAATTACGAAAGATATAGGGTGTTACAGTTATGTAGATATGAATCGACTTTCGCAAGATAGAACAGCTTGGAGAAATGCATCAAACCAGTTGAGAGACCGATGACAAAAAAATAAAAATAAAATAAAAAATAACAAATGCTAAAATATATGGAAATATTCTGTTCATATCGATCCATTTTATCATTTACTGCATCAGCCCTTTCTATACAATCCTCTAACTTTCTGTTCACAAAATAAATAAAAAATAAATATTGTTTTGCTATCTATCCTGTACTCTAATAAAACACAAATCACTCCCTGAGCACTTTTTTGCATGCATCCTTCCAATTTTTTTTCACTTTATTAGATTTCTTTTAAGTCTCTTGCACTCTAATCTCACAGACACTGGGCTTCAGTAATTACAGTGAACAGATCTGCATTGGTTGATTGTGGATTTGTTCATCAGGGTTTTTGCTATCAATGATTTGGCAGAGATCTTAATCCCTAACGGTTCATGTCACTCCGGTGACATGAAAATGTAAAGGTGTCAAGAAATATCAGCAAAATACACCGATCTTGTGAAATTACATAGGAGAAAACCTCAAATTCAGTAAGTCCAGGTGACTAAGGAGGCAACCCCTCCCCAAGGTAGTTTTGATGTGGGGCTGATAACCCACATGAAGTGAAATTTTGAAACCATCCAGAGAATTTAAAGGAAAAAATGAATGAATGTCTGACAATTATTGGAAATGAAAGAGTAATCTGATTTTTTTTGGAGCAAGGAATAAAACATTAACTGGAAAGGAAGAGGAGTAAATTGAATGCATGAGAAGGCTGGGATGAAAAATAGTAAGAATTTAAGTGAGCTGAGGATGTAGGTGATGGATATGAAAAATTTTGGAAAATTTAGAGATGCTTCTATACAGAAGGGATAGATAACGGGAGAAGAAATTCTTCTAAAGCCACGTGTTCCCAAAACTTTTCATTTTACCATGGCGTACAATTTGCAATAAACCACACCTATCTGATGCCTCATTTATTTATTATCTGAAAAAAATACAAACCTTCCTAAAGTGTAAAATCCTCGACCTAAAGAAACCCTTCGACAACCGTCTACATTGTTCACCCTTATCAGTGGTTCGATTATTTTGTTTGTGTTTTCAAATGGTCCACCATCGTAAGCATCGAAAAAACCTGGAGTATAACTGAAATTGTCATCCAAATCATCATCTGGTGTACCAAAATCAGTATAAAAGCGCTGTGGGTTCACTCCATGAAATCTAATATCAGCTGCTTCTCGAGTAACACCACGTCCCATTCCCAATCTGGAAAAAACAGTTTGGTATTAATAAAACAGTTTTGTGACAAAGCTTGTTACAAGGACCTTACAAAAACTAAGTAAATTAGGTTTCTTATAAACTATTTTATTATAATTTTAGTGAATTAAAAACAAGTTACAAGTTAGTTGTTAAGACCAGTTAAACTTTAAAAACAGTTGAAATTAGTGTATAGTGACTTCTGGTGCATATATCTGATACTAAGACCTTAATAAAAATAAGTAATTTAAGTAAACTTTTTTTATGAACTATTTTATAATAAGTTCAGTGAATTAAAAAATAAAAACAATTTTTTAAGACCAGTCAACTTTAAAAACGGTTTAAATTTGTGTAAAGTAGCTTACTTCTGGTGCATAATATTATTCATAAAGGGCAGGAAATTAACTAGTTCATTGACGTAAGCATAAAAAACGTCTTTTATACTGTACTTTTTTACTGTTTTTGTTTTATTATATCTTGAAATGTTTTAACTTGGCTTTTGCCCGAAATGCAATCGAATTTGTATGGGTGGGGAGGGGGGTTAGTTGATGGACTACTGGTAAGCAAGTTTCCAAAGTTGGCATGTATGGCTAAACGTAATTAAAAATTACAAGAACAATAACAAAAAAAGTGGTCATAGTAGTAATAACACAAGAAAAGTCACAACAAAAAGGAATTAATAAAACTGGAAATTCTGTATTCATGATAATTAAAAAGGAAACAACTATAGTCGAACAAAGTTTGAATTTAACCTAAGTAAATGACCTTGACTAATTAATAAATCTGGTGAAGTGACTAAGTCTGGCAGTCTTGCAATCGCAGAAAAGCTCATATTCCCATGATTTCAATTATAATCCACCTTTCCATTATAGATCTTCTTATAGTCTATCCACTTCGGACATTGGCAACCATAATAATCATTCAAGAAAAATTTGAAAAATAATCCATAAATCGCAAACATGTAAATTTTTTATAAGCAAAAATCTTTATATCTGAACCAAAGTGTAATGTTATAAAATTACCGATTCTTCAAAAAAGCAATTAAAACCATTTTAATAAAACATAAGAGACAACTAACTTTGAATGTAGTCACCATCAGTAGATAGACAGATAAACCACGCGATGATAACAATTTTGAGGACAGTATTTCTACAGGCCTACGCTTTTTTTTTAATCATAGCTAAGAATACTCTCTATCAAGTCACCTTTGAATAAAAAAAAACTAAATAAAAATCAGTTCAGGAGCTACAGTGCCAAAGACACACAGCACAGATACTAACGTTAAACTTATAACACCCCTTTTTTTCGTCGGGGGTAAAAAATAAACCAAACTTTAATAAAGCTTACCTTCTCACTGGTTGGCCGACTGAACTGTCATCAGATAATGAAAGTTTATTAGAAAGCCTCTTTTGTTTGCTTTCGCTATCTTCACAATATTGTACATGGAAAAAGAACGGTGCTGTTTTATGTAAACCTTTTATTGCCTTCTCTGCTTCTCTATAAATAAAAAAAATACAAAATATATACTTACATGATTCTACTCAACACCACTAAAATAAAACATGAACAACTTAAGAACAAATGTAAAAATAGTGCAATGTTAATTTAAACCCCATATCGCATGCAGTGTGTTTACAAAACCATTTAGAAAGCAGTGACGCTCCTGGTAGCTTCCTGTCCTTTCTAAAGACCATAATAATTACACAGGTAACCTTGCCATTGTTGTTAAGTTATGAAATCGATTAAACAATTTTAACACATTTTCTGATTTTTCATTTTTTCCTATCTTCCTCCTTTTCATTCCACCTAGTTAAGTATTCGCTTCTTCCTCCATTTTTAAAAAATTGTTCTTAACCGTGTCACGAGTGTCAATGGGATATCTCGCCTCCTGTGTACTGCACTAGCAGAGGAACGACAAGATATCTCATGAAATGCAGTTTAAATTTTGGCATGCTATAGATCGATAACCATTCTACAGAACCTTGACTGACACATTCATTTCATCGCAACTACACAACATAAAGAACACTGATGCCTTCTCTGATCGATTTTCTTTAATTTTGTATGTTACTAGTGCTATCTCTTATTAAAAATGAAAAACTATTATGTCTAATATTCAAAAATAATTTTTTATAATGCATTCTGCAGCTTGAAATCAATTCTATTTTACATAATAAATCTCAATAACATTTTTAAGCTGCCTTGATTTCTACTATCTACTACTTACACATGTTTCGGTGGATCCACCGAACTAAAAAAAATTTAATTAAAATGTTAAGATATTACATCTTCAGTCATCTGTATCAAATTTTTATACACTGAAACACGTGTAAGTAACGGAGTAGAAATCAAAGCAGCTCAAAAACGTAAGCGAAATTCATTATATTATGCCTAAATTCAAAATAACGATATATCAGTATCTTGAACCTTTTAGCAGAAGTTATAGGGGTAACAATACATCATTACCTTGAGGCTTTAAGGGTTAAAATAACTTATCACTATTAATAGTTAATAGTGTACAGCATTAAAATATAAATGATACATAATACAAATTTTACCTATTTATAGTTGCCTTTAAATTTCCTTTTTAAAAAAACTTACGTATGTTTCAGTGGTACCATCTTCTTAAAAGTAACTTACACCTTTGAAACAAACATAAGTTTTTTAAAAGAAAACTAAAAGGCAACCACAAATAGGTTAGCGAGAAATTTTTTTTATATGGTACTTAATAAATTAAATGGTTAGCAGGGTGCATTACAAGAATTTGTTTGTGAATGTGTACAGCACTGTACGGATATGAAGCCTCACTGATTCACCCAAATACAACGATGACATCCACACCTCAATAACTACCGCAAGGATTCACCATTTTGTATATTTTCCAATATTATTAACATGGAGAAAATAATGTTAACAACAACACAATTTTTTAAAGCTGATGAGCTCTAAATGTAAGCATTGCCCCCTACCTAATTATAGCAAGCCAATGACTTGAAAGCAACGTTGCCAATACTTGCTCTCGTAGCTCTTTTATACCATGCGTTCTGAAAGTCGCTGTGCACCAAGTGACATGACAGGGAATAATTTCATGGCTAGGTTGGTAGCTCTGTGCTGTTCAATTGTTGCCGAACACGTCGAGGCCTGTCAGTCATTGAGTTGAAGTTGTATATGTTTCATTTATTGCAGTTCTGTTGCACGTTTTTTGTTGTTGGACGCGATGGTTCTTTCAGTAGAGGAGCGCATTTTCCTCGTTGAATACGTATTTCGCGAAGGTGACAAGTACAGTGATTTAGTGAAGCGCAAATTTTCTGAAAAGTTTCCAGATTCAATTATTCCTCACCGTAATGCAGTACGAACACTGATAGAAAAATTTCGGGCAACTGGCTCTGTTGAGGACGCTGAACGTAGTGGTAGGCCCCCTAAGCTAGACGAACAAAAGCTGCTGGATATTTCTGATTCTATGGCACAAAGTCCAAAAAAATCAATGCGTAAGTTAACACAACAGCATAATATCGGACTTGCTACCGCACATAAAGCTGTCAGACAAGAACTTAAACTATTCCCATACAAAGTGAGGTGTGTTCAAGAGCTGAAACCTTCAGATAATGACAAGAGACTAAATTATTGTCATTGGTTTCAACGTTTCATCAACCAAAATTCCGAAGACATCCTTGACGTAACGTTTTATACAGATGAAGCGTGGTTTCACTTGGGAGGGTATATAAGTTCACAAAATACTCGAGTATGGTCGACAACTAACCCTTGCGCTTTACATGAACAGTCCTTACGCGAAGCAAAAATTGGAGTCAGGGTTGCTGTGAGTAGAGCACGTATTGTTGGACCAATTTTTTTTGCAAACACAATCAATAGTGAACGTTATTGTTTTGATATTTTAGAGAACTTTACGCATCAAATAACACAAGTGGAAATGAATAATGGTTGGTTCCAACAAGACGGGGCAACAGCACATACATCTAACATCTCAATGGCTTTCCTGCGCAACGTGTTTGGTGAACGAATAATTTCAAAGAATTTGTGGCCTGCAAGATCTCCTGATCTGACTCCCCCCGATTTCTTTTTATGGGGTGCGGCGAAACAAACTGTGTATCGGAACAGACCACACACGATTGACGAACTTAAAGCCGCAATAACGGCATACATTCAAGGAATCACTGTTCTTCAGTTGCGAAAGGTGTTTGCAAACAAAATGAAACGAGTGCAATGCTGTATTGATGCCAATGGAGGTCATTTCGAGCACCTTCTATAAACAATGTAATCACGGTTTAACAATGTAATTAAGGTATTGAATAAATTTTTTTCCAAAATGCTTAGTCATTTCTTTATACATATTTTCATAAATCCATAGTCACAATTCCAGTGCACAGCGACTTTCCGAACGCACGGTATATTACGTCAGCCATTTTTTTGGTCTATCCATAACAATTATAACTTATGAACATACAACTAGCTGATTATATTATAAAGTACTACATGTTAACGCGCTCTATAATCGATATGTACAGTATGAGATGCAAGACACGAGTGAACTACTGCAGCTGTTATACGCATGTACACATAATGTTTGTCAAGCTGATACATTTATACAATCTGACAATGCTGGCCAATATTCTGATTGGTCTAAACGCATGGACCAGCAGAGTTTATCAACTGTGAAAACCATTAGAATTGTAGATACCTTTCATTACTAAATGAGACATGTGCCCAATTAAGGGGTCCATTCGTTGATCCAAGGAATAAATTTGTGACTTTTCCGCAACGAGAGAATACATTGTAAACGGCTTCCTGAAAAATAAAATAAGATATAAATAGACAATAATATTCATATGTGGATGTAAAGTAGTATTAATAATTACACTAATATCTTTCATTGGCTATTTACTTATCATTTACAGTTGATTTAATTAAATACGAGAATCTTTAAAAGATACAGATGGACAAACCTTCCTCCTTTTACAAGGCCTCATAAAAACAAAAAGTTATCATCTTCAAACATCAATAGGAAGAGCAACGGTATTTTCTCACTGGTTTGTTATTCAATATCTTCACCAGATATTTTTCACTAAATATTTTAATTATTTGGAAAGAGCGTTCATAAATTTAAGACATACAACAAAAACCCAAAAAATTACTCCATACTGTAAATAAAACTATTTAATATTTATGAAAACAAATTTAATTTTATTAAAATTACTGAATTACTACTCATAATTTTTTTCTGCATATGTTTTTTTTTTGGTTTAACGTCAGACTATTCTGCAATTACTGCTAATGCAGATGGTGAAGGATGAAATTATTTTTTGTAACGTATGAAAATATGCCGTGCCTGAATGGGATTCGAACCCAAGACTGCATGATGAGAGGTGAGCATATTACCAACTATGCCAATGCGGCCGGGTATAGTCACTTGAATCACAAGTTTGCTCTTGTTTGCAACGAGGGGTAAAGGGGGAAAAGCATCAGTGCGCATGCACGACTGCTTTAATTTCAGTAAGACAAACATAACAACTTATATTATACCCAGAGCATATACAGTATATCGCTGAACCTTTTGTAGGTTAACTGTACGAATATAACTGTTTGTTACCATAAACAGAAATGTTTTCTCGAAAACGTGGTCGAACTATTCACAGTGCTGAACGAAATCTAATATGCGATGTAATAAAATGTTGTGAAGTTAAGGCTAAATAAAAATGCCCATCCGTGCCTCTTAACAAAAGTCGTGAGCTAGCGGCTAACTACTGTGATGTTTCTCTTTCCACAATTTGAAAAATAAAGAAGGAAGTTAAGGACATGAAGAAGCTATTCTTTAACAGTTTTATTGTCATCTGGTAATAAAAAGAAAACGGTTGGGTAGATATTAGAGAGACTGGTAATGAAAACGCCGGTGAAAGCAATAGTAAAGAAGGCGATTCATTCGTAATTACAGTAAATCAAACATTTCTTGTCATTTAATTAAGCTATAGGCAAAGTTACAGGTCACATTTATTTTTTATAAGGTTTATGAAGAAAAAATTTTCTCGGAATAAATTACAGCTTAAAAAATGTATGTAGAAACTGCACGGTAGTGAAATGTACGAGGAGTGTCTCACTGTTGAAGTTAGCAGTACTGCAAATATTTCAATTCCCTTCCTCATAGCCCATACATACGCAAAAGAAAATCTCGTGACTTCAGTATATATACTACTGATAAAGAAAACAAAATGTCAGAGAGAATGAAATTGATTTTATTAAAAATATTATTGTTTAAATGAAAAATTATTGACTCTATATGAACAAAATTTTGAAAATAAAGTATCTAGTTGTAATTAGTTTAGTTAGAAACAGCACCGACTATAACGAAATAATTTATAATGATGTTGGTATAATAAAACATTTAACAGATTCTTTACAGTACATGTGGTAGGTTTGGTATTCAAATTCCAATTAATTAAAATTTTCATTTCCATTGTTAAACAATGTTATCCATGACCTGTATCAAACTCATACTCACCACTAATAAATAAAATAAAATGCAAAATTATTGTTAAATCAACAAACAAAATTTAATATTATTTAATAGATTGAGTTTATTCGCAAATTTTTACTTTATTTTGTTGTATAAAAAGAGAATTTGGAAAATACATAACAAATTATTCGAACAGTAAATTTTTAAAATCATTTATTTTTAAATTAACATCTGATTTGATTAATCAGCTCTTTTAAATGTCTGCAGGTAAAACTGACTGTTACAATATTCTAGAATTGTTGATAAATCATGAAATAATGAGCACACATTACATTGTAATAAGCAAAAAAAAAAAATTCCTGTTATTTAAACAGAAATAAATAACCAAATTTTTTTTGCCACTATTATCAAGAGAATTATGACATATGAAGCCAAGATTATGGTCATTAACCCTTTTTACAGGTATCGAGGAGATATCACCCTTCTGTATATTGCACTAGCAGAGCAACGACTGGCGTTATCACGCAAAATACAATTTAAACTTTAGCACACTGCAAGTCGATAACCGTTACATCTTTGAGATCTGCATCAATAATGGTTAGCGCAGCACTGGCTTCTACACTGGGGTCCCAGGTTTGATTCCAGATTCGGTCTGGACTTTTTTCATCGCCCATCTTAATCTATCATCCTTCTCATCGTCTGCATTAGCAGTAATGCAAAACAATTGGACTTAAAAGAAATTTTCAGAACAAAACAGAGAATGTTTTGTCCCCAGTTGGTGAAAGTCGAGTTTTATTTAAATAGCGTTATCTATACTAATATTATAAAGACAAAGCATGTTTTTTTGTGCAGGCTAATTTCCAAAACTACTGAATGGATTTTCATGAAATTTTGACAGCATATTCATATTTATATTCACAACATTTTCTTTTTAAATTTTAAGAAATGATAACCCTAAAGGCCCTAATGAAGATTTTCATAAATATGTGTGTGTGTGGGTACATGTGAGTAGGTATTGCTGTTGAAATAGATAAAGGGGTCTGATGAGGACGAGAGACGTACGTGGGGCAAAATGTCGTATGTGTACGTTGGAGTATATATACAGTTGATCTAGCAGCTAGACAATTTCTGTTACATATTTATTTTAAAAAAATTGATTAGGTCCTACACATGTTTCGCGTACGAAGCCGGGCAGGCCATGCTAGTCATAAGATGTTTACAAGCAGAAGCAATGAACAATGTCCACTTGGCTGTTCAGTTTGTTGGTCGTGCGTTATTATTTTGTCTTCATTATTAATTTCTTGTATTTATTAATTCATTATAAGTTAAATACTGCAAAAATCACAAATATATATTTTTTTATTAAATAATTCAAACACTATTATTTTTTTGTAGAATTTTTGCCTTCTTGGAACTGTTTCTTACTTTTATAAACGAGCGATTAATGGCTCTGGTGATTACCATTCAGGTTTTAAAGATGGCCTATGAAAGGGTTAATAAAACATACCAAAGTGAAATAAAAGCAGCTAAGAATACTGAAGAAAGTGCAGAAAGATAAAAAAGGTGGGAGAGAATTTGGAACGAGGACATAAAAAGAAGAATCTTAATAAATGGATGGAATTGATAGAGTGAAAAAAATGGAATCCCTCGAGAGATGCAAAAGGAGTACAACCAAGAGATCCTTTAGGGATGAGATAGACAAATCTTTGGAAGGAAGGGAGTAGCAACGTAAGTGCCGAGAGGAGGAACTGATTAAAAGAGAAAAGGCAATGATATTTAATTAAGTGATATTATCCTTTTCTCAGGCCATCAATAATACTTAATAATATAAAATAGGGCCACCTGTGTTGTAAAAATTGAAAACAGATCCCAGAAGGCAGGCAAAAATTACATGGAATATAAATTATATAATAAACAAAAATATATTATTATACTTGTTATTGTAAATTATTTAACAACTAATCAATTAAATGCAAGAAATAACTAATGAAAACAAATCATAAATGCATTGCAACAAAGCGAATAGCTGAGCAGAGAATTTTGCTTACATTTAAACATCTTATGATAACATGATGCATGTAAACAGGAAAATATTTAACTACAATTAATATAAAATTCTGTGTTTCTTTCTTAGGAAACTGATATAATATAGGCCTACAACAAGGTTTGATGGAACTAAAATCCCTCTACAGTACACCAAAATCAAACTCCATTTCACAAGCTATCTCACTTTTGAAGGGGAATAGTAACTTATATAAAATAATCAAATATCTGTACATTAATACGAACCTGATTCATATCTTTTGGTATGCTCTTCACAAATAATTTGAAACCATCTTTTGAATTAGCTCTGAAAAAACCAAACACATGACTAATTTAAAACTTTGCTCAGTCAACAATCTCCTAAGTACAATGCACAATATAAATGTAAATCTTAACACCTGAAAATGAAACTTAACATACTTGAGCATTACACTTAATTAAGTTTACATAGAGAATAAAAAATAAAATACACAACTTGAAATAGAGGACTTAAAATAGATTGTATTATCTGACAACACAGACCACTTTTAACATCTGAAGAAGCGGAACCAGCCTTAAAAAATTAAATGCGTTATCTGAATCAATCATTCTTTAATAACAATTTAATTGTTCGTTCCAAATTAAAAATATTACGGTATATTTTATTAACTTACAAATACAGTAAAAAATATATGTAGGGCTTAGCTGGTATTAATAAATTATCCTGTTTTTAAATCCTTGTATTACTCAAATGGTTCGAAAATGGCCGCAGGTCTGTTAACAGTGACCTTAGTTCTGGTAGACCTTCAACTACAATATCACTGGAATATGTTGAGCAAGTGCGACTTGTGATTGACGAAGATTGTCATTTAACTGTACACAAACTAGAAAGTGATCTTGGAATGCCAAAAACAAGTGTTTCAAAAACTTTAACCAATAATTTGGTATAATTTTTGGGCGAGTGGCAACTGGCTTCTTCACCATGATGATGCGCCCGCACATTCATCAAACATTATGTATAACAATTTTTGACAAAACAACCAATTAACCCTTTTGGGACCGAGCGGGTGATATGTCAACCGCACGTAATATGCAACAAAGACCAAGCAGGCAATCTATTGCCTGCATGAAATATGTGAAAAGGATCGCCCACTCGCTATTATTGTCTTCTTAACAGCTGTTATTCTCGCGCAGCAGTTAATTTTTTTTATCAATGTCTATAAATATCCTTGGTAAGGTTCAGACTGTTTAAAAATCCAGAGTTGGCAACACTGGCGGTAGAATGGAAGGATTCATTAATATGAATGATTTTACAAGCAAAATCCTGAAACCCTAAAAAATTTCATTTTTTGGTTTTGTCTTTTATAACTGGTTCCAACAAAAAAATTATGAACAGTCTTAAAAGGGTTAAACAACTTTGCTTAAGCCTCCATACAGTCCTGACATAGCCCCCTGCAACTTTTGGTTGATTCAAAACTAAAAATTTCACTCAAAGGGCACTGGTTTGACGACATAGAGACGAATGCGCTAAAGGCCATTCCAAAAACTGAGTTCCAAAACTATTTTAGAAAGTTGAAAGACCGATGGGAGCATGTTGTACAATCAATTGCGGATACTTAGAAGAATGCTACAAGCCAGATGGCAAAGAATAACGTCAATGCGCGAAGATTTGAAGGAAGGTGGGATACTTTTGGAGCACACCTCGTACATTATATTAAATGACAATAACTAAAAAAAATTATTACCTTCTTGAGCCTGATTGTAGTTGTGATTCTAATTTAACACCAAGACCTCTACGATAACTATTAAATTCTCTGTCATTATAATCCTCACTCATCGGATCCCAATTTTCAAACTCTTTATCTATTTCATATCCTTTCGGCCTGTAATTGGTCCTGTTAAATGAATGGCGGTGGGCCATTATTGGGATTTTTAATGTGGATGTATTATACCTACAAATAAAAATTTCACACGTTAAATATCACCAATCACACACACTGGTTTATATTTATCATTCATAAATACTTCACGTGATACAGATTTTTATAATATAATACTAACATTTTATTTTGGGCTTTATAAGGAAAAATTAATAGGTGAACTGAATTTGAATTTAAGGTAATTCTTTAATAACTAGATTCACGAAAAAACAAGCTTCCAAGTCACGGTGTTTACTATTACTCTTAAGTGATAAAAATATTACGTCATTTATATAATATTTTCCCTTTATTTTGTAGGATTTAATTATATTTTCATGCGTATTTAGTAGCGTTCCCTAACTATAAAGCTGTGTCCAGACATGTAACACCGTTGTATAAAACAGCATCATAACAGGACATCCCAACATAAAGGGATGTGTAACAAATGTTCGTAACATTTTGCCATTCCGTCCATCAGATTTTGTTGAGAATCTGTACAGGTGTTTACTTGTAGTTTGCCAGAGAGAAATATCATAAATTTAATTATTATTATATAAATGGATGTTGCTGGAGCAACATTCAGTCATGGACTATTTAGTTAAAAACAGTTATTTAGCTTAATACAGTCATAGACTATTTAGTTAAAAAGAAGAAACGTCAAAGACGATAGTGGCATACACAGTTGTACAACAGAAGAATGAATAGTGGTAAACAGTTACTTTTAGATTTAAAATTTCAATCTGTTAGCAGTCTCTACAAAAATTTTACTAGTATGTCACCAACAGATTTTGAGTTTCTAATTAATTTAATAGGTCCAAAAGATCACACAAATGACATAAAGGTGCCAACTGCAATGTAAATGATTATAACAAATTATTCAGAATATTATTACTGGCAATGACCAACATACAACTCTTCACTAGGCAAAAGAGGGCAAAGGGTTAATACTTAATACAGTAGAACGTCAATAATCCCGGTTCAATGCTGGAGAAAACAATTGACTGTTCGTACAGTTACAGTATGTAATTGTATGTATAAAAGCACCAAAAATGACCGATTCTCGCCATTCCCGATAGAGTGCACGCAACTGGCATGTTATGTGTCTTTTACTTTTATGTTACTTTACAGTACTTTAGTTTCTTGTAGGTCTAGAGTTACCATATATAAAATCAGAAACACAATACTGTTTTTTTTCTTGTTGCTGTTGTTTAAGTCATCAGCCAAAAGGCTGGTTTGAACCTGTAGAGGTTTTACTAAGTAAATCGAGGAGTTAGGTGGTTTATCATTGCCTTCCTCACTAAATGGAAAAGTACACTTTTCAGCATGCCAGGCCCTTTGAAAAGCATATATTTTCCACTCTGCAAATGACACTTTCACTTCATTCACCACAGGGTCTGGCTGTATAATGAAATCCATTACTTTCAGACGAGATAACTCTGATTAGTGTCTTTTACACCTCTACCTCTTCTGTTCTTAAATGATTCAGTCATTTAATTGGCTGACCATGTGATAAGAAACAAAACTATTTATTTTAGCCCTGCAACTAACAAATTGAGTGTAAATAATTTGACACTCCACCTGTCTGTTATGGGCAAATTTTTTTTTTCTTAAGTAAAATATATAAAACTTTAACTACATGTGTATAATAAATGGTTTAATTTATCTGCTTCTCTTCTGTAAACATCCCAGAAAATTACAGCAGATTGTAGCTAATATTTTACGTTAAAAACATCTACCGGGTCTTTTATTGATTCATTTCAAAAATTCGGACAATTCTATAATCCGAACAGGGTCCTGTCCCAATTAATCTGGATTATCAACAATCTACTACACTATCATGCAAAAATAGATTTTATATAAGTATTACGTTTTCTTACAACTCGGACAATTTCAACTGATATTTTGGGTAAAAGTGAATTTAAGTTACATTAAAATATATGGCCCAAACCACATAATACAAGATTGATAGAAAATAAACACACCATGCAAAAATAAATCCTTTGAAACTATATAATTCGTTTAAATCATTTGAAACTAAAATTTTTTAAATTTAAAATCTGTAGATATTACATCTTCAGTCATCTATACACAAGTACACAACTGTATCAATATTTAATACTGAGTTTCAAACGATATTGTGTATTCTGATGATAGTGGATCCACTGAAACACATGTACATGATAGATAATAGAAACCAAGACAGCTTAAAAAATTTAGTGAAATTTATTACATGCAAAAATTTAAGATATTACAATGAAATAGGTAAAATAACGTCTAGTAAAATGGGTAGTACAATTTAACACTTCGAGTATAAAAAGTCTATCCACACAAACTCAATTTTAACAACACAAAATTTTTTCCTAATTTATAAAAATGCATATTACCTGCTAAGTTGTTTTATTTCCAGAATATTTTACTTGCATTTACCAAGTTACGAAAACTAAAATAATAATATTTTTATCTTTCTAATGCATCCTACAGACTATACTCAATCCTGCTGAAAAAATATTTAATTTCTTACTGACCTTTTGTTACAGCTGCTATATCATTTTTGTTTTTTACCTTTTTATTTACTTTAAACTGACATGTTTCAGTGGACCCACCATCAAAACAGTAAACAAAGAACAGCTGTTGAGTAAAAAAATTGAAACTAAATTTTATGAGATGATTTTTGTACTTTTTTGTATAATCCTACTTTGTACTGACATGTTTCAGTGGATCCACCACCATCAGTGTATATAAAATTAGAAAGATCTAAACAATTTTTTTTTTTTTTAATTTCTAATTCGTGTACGTTACAATCTGTTAAATTTAGAACAATAAGCAACCCCATGACCCAATGAGATTAGGATGATGTGTATGACGTGTAAATGAGGTGTAGTCTTCTACAGACCCAGGCCGACCATTCTTGAGAGAGTATGGTTAATTAAACCCCAACCATCAAAGTACACCGGTAACCACTGTCTAGTATTCAAATCCGTATAAAAGTAACTTTTATACGTACATAATACACCCATATACAACCTAAATCTAATAATCACTGGTTATTAATAACTGCACAGAGTGCACTTGGGTGTTACTGGTTATTAATGGTTTGCATTTGTTTTTTGGTTAGCTAATTTGGTAAAAGTAACTTTTATACGGATTTGAATACTAGACAGTGGTTACCGGTGTACTTTGATGGTAAAAGTTACTTTTATACGGATTTGAATACTAGACAGTGGTTACTGGTGTACTTTGATGGTTGGGGTTTAATTAACTTTAATTTTTCTCTCAGGAATGGTCGGCCTGGGTCTGTAGAAGACTACACCTCATTTACACGTTTAACACATCATCCTCATCTCATTGGGTAATGGGGTAGCTTATTGTTCTAAATTGAACAGATTGCAACGTACATGAATTAGAAATTAAAAATAAAAAAAAAATTTATAATACGTTTAGATCTTTCTAATTTTATATACACTGATGGTGGTGGATCCACTGAAACATGTCAGTACAAAGTAGGATTATACAAAAAAAAGGTAAAAAGCTAGTGTAACAGGTCAGTGAAAAATTAAAGATTTCTTTAGCTTTTACTTGTTACTGGGAACTGTACTCTATTGACAACCATTCAATTTAATAGCTGCGTTTTGCCATATTTGAACATGTATTAGGCATGAATCTAAACAGAGACCCCAGTAAAATCTGTCAATAGTTGCTAGCTGGTCATCACACAAAGTCATTCACCCAACTGGTGTTACTTCACAATTTATAGCAACTTTTAACTAGCAAACTGACTGGGCTAGAAAACAAGCCAATAATTATTTAATGAAATTAACTACATAAAATTAGCAATTCTATAATAAATTACATATACTAATTTGGAGCCCAGTAAATTAAAAACTAATACCTGTTAAAAAAAAATATTAAGCTAGTAAAAACAAGAGAGCCCAAATATTTAAGGTTAATAACGTGAAGAAAGAAAACAATCACAAACAATGATAAATAAAAGATAAATGACCGAAGATAAACCCACAAAAAACCAAAAACCAGTGAGAGAAAAGTAAAACAAAAAAACATAGTTAAAAACCAACATAAAATTGAGAGAAGATAAAACAAGAAGAATATGATTAAAAATAAGTTATTCTGAACCATCATGTAACTACAGAAAAACATTACTACCAACAGAAACATCAATTGAAACCACACAGAAACTGTAAACAGCAAGAAAACTAGAGGACTTACCAAATTGATAAAAACTGATTTTTATAATGCAAGAGTTGTCAAAGCTTCAACAGGAAAATCTCTTACGATTTCTATCAATGCACTTCCTTTAACAAACAAACATAGTCACTATACCTTAATCCACTTAACTTTAAAACCGTTGTAAACTAATCACATGAGTATACGGTTGAAAGAATGCGACTAACATGACTGAACAATCTGTATCGCACATCCAAGCGCCCGTAACCGGTTTTATTAACATATTTGAAATATATATTTCTAACCACCAGAATACGGTAACATAAAACACTTAACAATGTTTATAGCACTTTCGTGTATCTTGTACACACCTTCAGTAAATTAAAATTTTTTTACGTCAAAATTTAAAACTTCCTGCTCCTACCATGGTAGATAAGGAATAGTCGATTCTTATATTTCAATTTTAATTTTATATATTTTAAATTTTGACGTAAAAATTTTTTAATTTACTGAAGATGTGTACAAGATACACGAAAGTGATATGAACATTGGTAAGTGTTTTATGTTACCGTATTCTGGTGGTTAGAAATATATATTTCAATTTTAAATAATACAGCTGTTTAAAATCCTACATAGGAAGTTCGATAAAATAATAAACATATTTATGTCTTCTTTGTGAGCAGTGGTCATCAAAAATTTTCGATAGAGACTGCCACAATCTAGCCAACTTTTTACTGAGGCCTACTTTGCTGACTGAAACAATTTAGATATGGCAATCGTAGTTTTAAACTACTATAAGCACCTGAACAAAAGTTGTAGTTTTTGTATTTTAAAGTGCAGCGCTACCATGAGTAGCTTTACACCTGATTGTAGCTGTAAACTTGTCTAGCAAGCATCAACTCTGTTCAGAGAAACTTGGGTCTGTGTTGTTAACATCATCAGTTGCTCTCAGCATGCACACAACGTAAACGTAAAATTTTTTTCATATAACACGAAAATAAAATCTGCATATAAAAAAAATTATTCCCTAGAGCTGGCAGTTCATAAAAATTGAGTTTGCCATTCAGATATTGACTGCAGCCTGCCAGTTGGTGACCACATTTCAATATGATTTCAATTAGAGACGATTTTTCTCTTGTCATTTGGGATGGCCCGCACTAAGCACTCTCTGTAACTAAAATGACACATCCAGCAAATAACAGAGCAGGGTGATTGTTTACAAAAGTTCAAAAGACAAGAAGAATGAACGATATGTATTTACAAATAGTTAACTTTTGAATTTTTTAATCTAACATGTAAATGACATTAAAAATTATTGAAATGATATACAAAATAAAAAGTAAATATTGTCAAACATCAGAAATTTTATTTTAAAATACAAGTAAATTAATTCTGATGTAGAAGTAAAATTTCAATAGCAACCTCTACAACTTCATACTGAATACTTTTTTAAATATTTATAAAATACACATTACGTGACCAAAATTTGTTTTTCTTGAAACACCTCATTATGCCTTACTATGTACAAGAATTTATTAAGAAAAAGTAAACTAAAAATTTTTGCCCAAATTATCGATCACAAATCACTGCTGTTTTTAGTACAATAAAAAAATAATAATGGGCAATAATTACCTATATCAAATGTTGAAACAATTTTACATTTCTATAAACCTCATCAAGAAAAGTTTGTTATGTTTGAGACTATTTGAGAAACTACAGAACGGAAAAAATGAATGATACACTATAAAACTTGTTCTCTTCTACATTGGCTCGTACAACTTATTTAAAAAAAAAAAAAAAAAATAAAAGATACAAAAATTTACACATAAAAAGTATCCAATTTTTAGCTGGTTTTCTGTTAATGATTAATTATACTGTATTAAGGGTCATTCCATGTCAATTCAACCAGGTCATTTCACCAAACACCTCAGATTTTTATGAAACTTGGTACATTTGTTCTATATATAGAGATTAATAACACCACCAAATTTTAAATTTTTATCTCACATACTTTTTTAGTTATGGCACTTTAAAGTTTGGTCGTTTCTCAATTTCCGAGCATTGGATAGTGCCCAGTAAAACGTGTATTAGGATAGAAAAAAAATTCTCATTCACTTATTTGACACCCAATCTTGATGAAGTTTTTAAGATAGGTCCTTATAAGAATAAGGAAGTTAAAAAAATATATAACATAACCCTAAGCTAAGCATAAAATATTATAAAAAAAATATTTTTTGAACTTTTTACAATTTAAAAAACGCGAACATGGCTCAGCGTAAAATTAAATATCTCAAAAAGGGAATGAGATAATCAAGAATTTTTTCCCCCCTAAATTATCTATATGAAATGGGCTTTAATTTAATAAAATAAAAGTTTTGTGTATTTTCTTCCTTCTATTTATTGATACCATTGAAAGTGACATTATATTACTTACGAGCAATGTGAAGTTCGCCTGGTTTCAATAAATGGGTATAGCTTGTTAAACAAGGATAAATTATATTTTTATGTTTGGAAATCATAGTTCACCCTTTCACTGTACTTATTTTAAGGCTTTGAAAGTTAATGAACCATTAGCTTTTCAATTAATTTTATGCACTCTGGTGAGAATTGATATGTTCTTCCAGTCGAGGTGTGTGGAGGCTCAACCACTGCAAGGATGTGTGGAATCGGCACATCACATATATCATCTCGTTTTGGCCAGTAAAATGAGGGGGATGGTCCTGCTGGATGAAGAAATTTTACTGTAGCGTCTCCATCTTCCTTGGCAACATTTGTTATTATCCCAAAGAACCAAAGATTGTCGTATTTACAAGCAATGTAGCGTGAGGGGTACAAATCTTCTTCTCTTACATTTAAGGCCAACCCTCTCCTTAAATTGTACGTTAGGCTAGGATGTTCATCAGTACTAATTCGCCTTGCTTCTAATGTTCCTGAAGAGTCCAAGGGTCTAAAGTTGTGAAAACTTCTGGTACCTGGAAGAGTATTAAGGTTTTCAAAACGTGTTTCAAGCTGTCGGCGAACATCATCTGCTGATTCTTTTGAAATGAAATGGAAATTTATTTTGGATATGTTTGATTTACAAAACTCGTAAAAGGTAGCTGCTGTTAGTATTTGATCTTGAAGAGGCCTTTGAAGACTTGCTTTTCTCGCCAACCTTTTAACAGTTCCCCCAATACCGTCACATTCAGTTTTGCCGTGGCTTGTAGCAAAGAAAGACCATTGGCCTTTAATTTTGAAGTCTTTTTCATGAAGTGAAAGGTTCATGAAGTTGTATTTGTTCTTGTACTGTCCGGCGCAACCGTCACTGTAATAGTGAACATCCGTGACATTGGGATAATTTTCCTTGACATACTCTAACAGGGTTTCTTGTATTTTATAAACCATACAAACATCATGATTTAAGTCATCGGAGATTACACAATGTGATGAGACTATTTTTTCCTCGTCAACACACATGTTAATAATTACTGGATGAACAGTACAGGAGTCTGAGGTCCAATGATAACCCTGCACCTCATCTTGAATCACAAATGAGAAATTCTAACTAAAGTCCATTGATATAATGGCTTCGTTTGGCGCACAGTTATCCTTTAAGCTTTTAAAATAGCTGGACTGGCTTTTTGCAATATAAGAATGAGGGATCAGTTTTTCTATTTTTGTTGCCAACTCGTCAACAAATTCATCAATAGTTGAAGTTTGTGTTATCATCTGTGTCCTGTCTGTAGCTACCCACTGTTTGAATTCTATTCTATCATCTTCTTCATAGTTTTCAAACTTTGCTTGTAAGAATGTTGTCAGATTGTCTTTTGAGGGACATGTTTCACATCGCCTAAACATGCAGTTTTGAGTTGGATTTTCACATAAAAGAAGATTTTGTAGATCTTTGTGACTCTCTTCCAGTTGTGCTGCATGTATTAAGAGCAACACATTTTGATGAATAGTACACACACAAACAGAGTGTGTTCCACTAGCACCAGCCAGAACACACCATTTGGGACGAAGAGTACAAAACTTGGAGAACCCTATTTTTATGTCAGGATGTTCCCTTTTGAAGTTTGCAAATATTTCATTGAGGTTACTTAAAATTAATCTTTTCTTCTCATATTTTTTCTTTCCCAGGCTTACTACATCTTTCATACCTGGCAAAACTCTTGATTGCTCGTCGCTTTGATAAAAATTTGTGACCAACTCCACAACTTCAGGACTGAGTTTCTTTCCTCTTCTTGGTTCAGGTTCAGCCAAAAGTCCTTTTTCTTTGTACAATTTTTGTGCCTGTCTAGCAGAATAATCAGACACTTCAAAGGTATCTTTAATTTTTGTTCTCGACCAATTCAGTGATGCTGGAATCGTTAATAGTTGTATTTTCTTTTTTGATGAAAGTTTATTTACTTCACTTTTTATATTCTCAACAAGCAGGTCCATTTCATCTGCTTTTTGTTCAGCTGTTTTTTGCAATTTAGGTATTTTTGGTGGCAACTGAACATCTAAAACTGTTTCAATTTTCTTTTTTACATTTTGATGCAGTTTTTCTAATTTATTTTGTGCATAACCAATTTTGGAGTTTTCATTCAACGCATGTAATTTAAGAGGTGAACAACCAATATCCGTTAAAGAGGAATTTAGAGAATCAATAGCCTCTTCTTTTTGTAACTGAGTTTCAGTTTCAGTCGGCAGTGTAAAAAGATCATCATCATGTGATTCTTCTTCACAGTCATTTGGAGTAGAGAATATATTTTTAGAGCAATTGGTGCACAACTTTTCCCCTGGTTTTACCTTTAAACCTTTTGTGATACAGGCCTGACTCTGCTGAATACTTACAACTCTTAAGCCATTTTTAATGGGTTTCTTATGTTTTTTAAAAGGATCACAACAGACTTTTTGGAGGAATTCGTACTTGGTCAAAAATAAACTCTTATGATGCAAACAAATGTTAATTATTTCCTTATCATCTAATTCACTTTTTATTTTAATCAAGTTGAGATTTTCTTCAGACAAATCACTAACATTTTCTAGCCCTTTTTTTGTAACATAAGTTAATTTGTGGCATTCTGTCAGTTTTAATAGCCCTATACTACACTTATTGTCCATTTCTAATTGATTTAAAAGCAGGTTAAATTTCTCTTCTTTACAAATGCATCATAAAACAACGAAAATTTCAAAAATTAAGTTCAAAAATTTGATCTATACAAGTATATGGAATATCATTAATCTTTGTATTAATATTAGGTTTTTTAAAGATTGGCACCTTAGTTAAAACTCAATTCAACACTCAGACACACACACTAACACAATATCATAAATCCAAAGAAAGGTAAACACCACTTTATAACCACCACAGCTTATAACACTGTTACCTCTTGGGACACTAGTAACAGACTGGCTCATAACTGTCAGATACACTGCCTAGAAAAGCAGCCTGTCATGACATGAAAACCTCGTGTTGCAACTTGCCCAGATTAGGAGGTAGAATATCTGCCTGTTTATTTCTGTAGTCTAATCTATTTAAACATGAATGTTGACATTGAACTTAGGTACAGTACTGTGTTAAACTAAGCTTCTATATAAATATTATAATAATTATAATGTTTATATAGAACATTATAATTATTAAAATGTTAAATAAAAATTATTAAAAATTTTATTTAATTTTCATTAACAATCTGTAGCCATTGAGACTGGTACAACCTCGCTTTGATTGTAATTAATATATTGTAACTTGCAATGGCCTTAGTTAATAGAAGGAAGAAAATACACAAAACTTTTATTTTATTAAATTAAAGCCCACTTCATATAGATAATTTAGGGGGGAAAAAATTCTTGATTATCTCATTCCCTTTTTGAGATATTTAATTTTACGCTGAGCCATGTTCCCGTTTTTTAAATTGTAAAAAGTTCAAAAAATATTTTTTTTATAATATTTTATGCTTAGCTTAGGGTTATGTTATATATTTTTTTAACTTCCTTATACTTATATAAACCTACCTTAAAAATTTCACCAAGATTGGGTGCCAAATAAGTGAATGAGAATTTTTTTTTCTATCCTAATACACGTTTTACTGGGCACTATCCAAGGCTCGGAAATTGAGAAACGACCAAACTTTAAAGTGCCATAACTAAAAAAGTATGTGAGATAAAAATTTAAAATTTGGTGGTGTTATTTATCTCTATATATAGAACAAATGTACTAAGTTTCATAAAAATCTGACGTGTTTGGTGAAAAAATTATTTTTTTCTGGTTGAATTGATGTGGAATGACCCTTAATGTTTTTTTTTTAAACACATTACTCTTAAGTTAATTTTTTTAAACTTATAATGTAGCCAACAGCCTATTAGTCTGCTGTGCATTCCTATTATAAAACAATTCTATTGGGTTAAGTATACAATATGCTTAAAAAAAAATCAGAAAGCTTTTACATGGACCGACAAAATTTTGATTCAAATCATGAGAAAATGAAAACCAGTTTTCTGAAATCTAAAAATAATTAGCACATGACAGGACAATAATAATGTTCTAACCTACGTGCTGACAAAATTATTTTCAAATCGGATACAATAATTGTAATATCTTGACAATCATCTACATCAGAAGTAGGCAACAAAAATTTAAAACAAACACCGATAACAATCTTTAATTATATCAAGATTTATCACTTAATTATCGTTTTTAGTTGGGATTTTGAATTTATAATTCTTTATTACTAACAAACACCAATTGACTATTTACTGATCTGGGAAAATTTTTTGATCAGGGTAAATACTACAATTCAGTAATCATTTCCTGCCTACAAGTCAACAGCGAGTCAAAAAATTATAGAATTTGTTTGGATTCATAACAATTTAAATAAAATACATGATTTATGCAATTGTTTTTGAAGATACCTACAAAGAAACATCCCCTAAATTGTATTTTTTTGAAACAGTTGTCATATGAATAGTTCAGATCAAAGATTGACAAAACAATAGTGAAAACTATCAAAATTAATTGCAAGAAAGTAGCCATAATTAAGACAAAAATAACAACCACCAAATATGTAAGACTACAATCATAAAAATCATTTCTAAAAAGCATCAATATACAATCACTCGCACATTATTATTGTAACTTATGAGTAAGAAAACCTCGCAACAAACACTAATTGATAAAGCAGTCTCAATAGTACTATTAAATTAATGCAAAAACTTAGTTATACAAAAGCAACCTGAGTACAAATTAAAATAAAAGTTTGTAACCAAATTTAACTTTATTATAACAACTTTTTTAATTAGTTCAGTACAAACGAATCAAATTAATTGAATGCAAGTACTAGAATAATTATTTACCAGCCGTGTTATTATTTTTTTAATCGGCTTCGTTGAAAACAACCTGTACGATCCTGATAACCCCACCATTTATTTATTTTATAAAGAATTTTTAACGCAAAAGAGAAAAGAAAAATCACCGAAATTATTTTCTAAGGAATTCTTAATACAATAGAATAACATAATACTGCGAGAATAACATCAAATCGCATATATACATTTAAGTCGAACAATGAAAATCATATACACATTTTGTTAGTTATGCTTTCTTTGACAACCTGTACAAACTAACCTCAACTGCTTTCGTAAAAAACTAAAAAATCATAACGTTTATTACTTACGTTATTTTTGAATAAGTCACTTTTTCGTGACTACAAAACATTTAGGCTTTCTGTGCACCACCTACGAGCATTATCTGCTAGCCTCCTTCCAAAAAAATTTGTGGCTCTACGAACAAAGCTTCAACACAAGCCCAGAGAAATACATATGTACACAAGCCTACGACAATAACCACAAAAAGAAAACTTCCGGTACTTTTAAAGGCATGGGCGCTATGAGATAAATAATATTAATTATACCATTTTATGGGAGTAAATAACTTAGTTTGTGTAAAAAAATTGTTTATTCTTAAAAATTGGGAAAAAAAACTTTGTACCGAGTTACTTTTAGAATAATGTTAATTAATTAAAACATTAACGTAATGGCTTAATGAGTAACACTTTGAGTATACTATACTATAGACTACTCAAAGGTAATACAGTATAGTATTGAATGCTTCTTAAGTATCAAACTCATAAATATTCAACTAATTTTTAGCCAATATGATTAAAAAATTTATACCTAGTAGGTTTAAAGAATAATCGTTTTATCTCATCTGAAACCCGAAAAATAAATTATGAAAAGTTCAACACCTTCCTACCAACCATTTTTATTGAATGACGTAACAATATTGCGGCCAAAAATTACGATTGAGGAATTCCGATCCCGTTTGGTTTTACTCAAATTACTTTCGGTTATTATGATGATGGTGTCGTATGAGGAGTTTAGTATTGTAACAAGATCGAAGAACAGACGAGATTGTTCATGAAGGTTCCAGAATTCCATTCATAAAAATAATTAAGGAATAATAAAAATAACAATACACAATAAGATCAGTTTTGTAAATGACAGTTGTAGCCATAAAAGTGTGTCTATTCATAAGGGTTGTAATAACTATCATAAAGTTTAGGTATTGTGTACAGCTATTATGAGGGAGGCAGGTTGTTTACGTTTTCTATTTACAAAAGACCTTTTGTTGACCTATTTACAACGGATTTTTCTAGCACTCATTAAGAGTTATTTTTTGTACTTTATGATTTCTCTACTTTGTTCTGGAACGATCTTTGTGAATGATTATAAAAGGAGACCCCCGAGCGCGGTCAGAGTCAGTATCCGTTTGATCTTCGACGAGTGGTTATAGCAGGTTAACTATTCCGAGCATTGTGTTGATCGACGACGGTTATACTGTCTTTGTTGTGTGTGTGTATTGTGTAAAGTCTTTTTGTGAGTGTATTGTAAAGTTAATATGTAGTTGCCGTCTGCATTAGCAGCAATTTGCAAAACAGTTGGACGTTAAACAAACAAAAAAATAAATAATAATGTGTAGTTTAGTGAATTCGGTTTGTGTTTTGTATGTTTGTGTAATCCATAAAAGTGAGTGTAAGTTATTAATTGTTAATTATCTATTTTAAGTGAATTATTAAATCATTTATTGTATTACTTAATTATAATTAGTTAAATCATTTATTTTGTAATCTTTTAGTGAAATAAATATTTGTAATTGTAAACTTAAGTGTATTAATTATTTAATAACCTAGATCCCGAAACGGACCTTATCAATAAATGTCACAGTATGTTTAATTTAGTATAGCATTTCATTCATAACGCTGACCTTGAAGCATGTGCAGTTAATTAGTATGTTTAACTTAGTACGTACGCGTGGAGGCGAGATGCAATGTTTTCCCGTTCAGGCATTTTTATTTTAGTATAGAGAGAGACTGTACAGCCGCTGACGACGTCACTACTATATTATTACTAACTACAAAAAGTTACCAAAAGTTTTCCTGTTTAAGTTATTTATAAATATTATAAATTAAAATTACAAAAAATCCGGCTGGGCGGAGTACTAACGCCCATATTTATTATTGATATTAATTAATTGAAACTAAATTTGATAATTATTGCTTAATATAAACGCTTAACTTTGCAAGCATTCTATCGGATTTTTCAAAACTAACCTAGCCCTCTTGCAGCGGA
Source organism: Catonia carolina (assembly GCA_035578175.1). NCBI lineage: Eukaryota > Metazoa > Arthropoda > Insecta > Hemiptera > Achilidae > Catonia > Catonia carolina. The sequence goes on along the minus strand of JAQMRL010000003.1, from coordinate 82,629,568 downwards.
CTGTTTCGCGTAAAACAGTAAAACCGGTTTCGTATAACCGCGACCTTATTTAAAATGTTTAATCTAGCGTCATTACTAACGAAAAATTATGAAAAATTTCAGCTAATTCATATAAAACGTACGCACATTTTGAATATAACATGAAAATCGCTTTATTATTCTTTGCGTTTAGAGCGAGCGAAATGTTCACCCGCGAAAATTTGTTGTTTACTTTAGATTTTTACTATAACGGGCTTAAATTTCAGTTTAACAAAAATTTGTATAAAACATGTTTTGTAGGTAAGAGTTTACTGAATAAATTGGTATTTTTCATTTTATTTTCCGTAAATATTTCACGGAGTTACAGAGTTTTCAAATTATTAACTAGATCAAGAATTGAACGTGCGAACAGTAACATATATTTCACAACTTTTGAAGTGACGTCACACAAACAACATTATCTTTAGGGTGCAGCTATTATAAAAGATATTTAGGAAATTGTTTTATCTACAAAAACCTGTTTTCAAAACATTTGTAACGTGCCAGACAAGGAAGAACATACAATTTACTTTTATCTTTGTTTTTACCACTACTTTTTGTTCCTGGAACTGATAATCCCCTCCACAGAAGTACATTGACCTCTCCGATTGTTACAAAAAGCACGTTTCTATTCAGAAATGTCCCTTCTACAAGCCAGGTCAATAACAATTCATCTACGTTCACTTTGTCATGTACACCACATGAATGAGTCGAAAAAGGGAAATTCTATAACCTTGGCTTTTAACATCGCACTTTCCCTTTTATGATATCTTTATTCTGAAACGCCTATTACAACCGTTAAGAAATCTACTTCCAGATTCATACCATATTTTTTGTTCTACGATGTATACTGACTGTGGTGTCATGCATTTAGTGAATGACCGCGCGATTCAACCGGTTTGCTACTATTGTGGTATTTCGGTGTATAAGGGTTAATAAACAAAAACGCTATCTATCGGATTTTACTGAAACTACCTAAATACAACTACCGCTCTCTATCGGATTTTACTGAAACTACCTGAGTACAGCTACCGCGCTCTATCGGAATTTTTAAAAACTATCTTAGTGGACAAAACTGCTGTCTATCGGATTTTGCTGAAACTACCTGAGTACAGCTACCGCACTCTATCGGATTTTTTCAAAACTATTTTAGTAAACAAAAACGCTATCAATTGGATTTTATTGTAACTACCTGAGTACAGCTACCGCCCTCTAAGGGATTTTTCAAAACTGTCTAAGTAAACAAAAACGCTATCTATCGGGTTTTATATGCCGGCCGCGTATCGAATCGAATCCGTGTTGAAGATTTGATGAAGGCGATACCTTGGGGGTCACCAACCGATCGCTCGTAGAAATTGTAAGGAGCGGGATACTTCAGAGAAAATTTTAAACGAAGAAAGTGTGTGTAAATTTTAATTTAAATAAATGGCGGCTCTTTTAAATGTGAGTGTAGTGTATATGTGCGGCCTTTTTTTACGGCTCTTTAAATTTTTAATGTGTCGGTGGCCTTTTTTTTGTACGGCTCTTTTAAATGTTATTATGTACGGCCTTTTTTTTGTATTTATAATGTGGGATTCAGTTTCAGTGAAGGGCGGACTACAAAGAAGAAGAGGTCAGTAGGGCTATCTGTGATTAAACGTAGCCGTGGAATGGCAGGTTCCGTAGTACTTCCGGCGGATGCGGCGTAGCATAGATGGAATTAATGCTGGGAAATGGAGAATCCTTTCCCACGTCGTGTAGCTTCCGAGAGGTGTTGTGGATGAAGTGCCGGCCGCGTTGGCGATGTTGGTAACGTGCTCGCCTCTCATCACGCGGTCTTGGGTTCGAATCCCACTCGGGCATGGCATTTTTTCATTCGTTACAAAAATTCATTTCATCCTTCACCGTCTGCATTAGCAGCAATTTGCAAAACAGTCGGACGTTAAACCAAAAAAAAAAAAAAAAAAAAAAAAAAATCGGGTTTTATGTTACTACCTGAGTACAGCTACTGCGCTCTATCGGATTTTTATAAAACTATCTTAGCAAACAAAAACGCTATCTATCGGTTTTTATTGTAACTACTTGAGTACAGCTACTGCGCTCTATCGGAATTTATTAAAACTATCTTCGTAAACAAAAACGCCATCTATCGGATTTTACTGAAACTACCTGAGTACAGCTACCGCACTCTATCGAATTTTTTAAAAATTATTTCCGTACAACTAACAACAGATTTACTGATTTTACTGAACGGATTTTATTGAAACTAACTGAGTTAGTAACTAGTAAGAACGCTAATAGAATGTTAGTGAAACTGAAACTGATAGAAGATAATTTAGACGATGTCGTGGGAAATACCGCCTTATCGTTCGAACATAAATGACGGGGCTAGGTAATTTGTAAATGACGCATTGAATGGGTAATTTCCCGTAGTTCAAGTACTACGAGAAACCATTGCATCTACCCGCCACGCGCATGCTACAAGGTCAGATTTTATTGAAACTACCTACTATAAGTGCAGCTACCGCTCTCTATCGGATTTTTTAGAACCATTTTGGTATGGGCCGCTCTCTATCGGATTTTTTCAAAACTATCTTGTAAAAGCATCGCTATCTATTGGATTTTATTGAAACTACCTGAGTACAGCTACCACACTCTATCGAATTTTTTTTAATACTATCCTAGTATAACCAACGCTTTCAATCGGTTTTTTAGTAACTATTTTAGTGTAACCAACGCTATTTAACGGATTCATTGCTATGAAACAAACAACTTTTCTGATTAAACTTTTACGATTAAATTGGCCTTTTATTATCGTTTACTATAAAACATAACAGTTTAGCTGGACAACTTAACTTTGTCTGCTTCTATTCGACAATAAAATAGCTCGTGTAAACTCATAAAAGAAACTTGAAAAGGAACTAAAATCAACCGTTTCCAAACATCATAAAAACACGAAATAATAGCAAATTAAGACGGATTACCGTACCGCCTCCATAGTCCAATGATTAGCGTCCTAAGCTGCACCCCTGAGGTCCCGGGTTCGATTCCAGGTCAAGGTCTGGAAAGTTATTACACGTTCAAATCCACCGTTCTTTAACAGTAGTCGCTAATGACTAAGAAAGTTCATGCGACTGAACTAAAAAAAAACTGATTTATACAACTGATTTTCATTGACATGTCCTAAAGTTAGAATCTAAAAAATTCTAAAATAATTATTATAGGTTATTTCTTTAATGAATCTTAAGCTGCTATGTGAGTATTTCGGATGTATATTTTTCACATTAGCAGATTGGGTGTAATCTTATCAAAAGCTATTTAAGCCTATTACATTCGGTTTAAAATCTAGTCTCGCCAAACTGTGCGTCAGTACAGTAGTCGTCTGTACAATGAAGGTATCAGATCGTCGCTGAGAAGAGTCTGCGCGTTGTAGTGAATTTGATTGAAAAGTAAACACCATTATACAAGTTTAGTATTATCAGATAATATTTGCTTAAATCATTTATTCTTCTTGGCAACTGTCAACAAATTAGTGGGTGTCCTTCAAATGCCCCGGTATTTATTTCTTACGTAAACGTTTACTCTTTCTCCAGTTGCACTAAGCGGTTGACCGGTATTCGTATTGGAACGAGTGTACAGATTACTTCGAGCCTTGATTTTGTCGTCCACACCCTTTCACATCTATATTGGTGTTAAAAGTGAAAGTAATTTTACAACGATACAGATTTCTTTTCTGCTTGAGTTTAATTAATCGTAGTTCCTTTCATTTTTTCTTGGTTTGAAATTAACTAGGTTAACTAATTTTGCGCTATTAGATAACCTTACATTTTTCCTGTTATTTAGGTGTTTCAGAATCTACAGGTGGTTTTAAAAATCAAACGATGTCTGTAATGGGCCGTGTTCTAATTTATGGTGGTAAAGGTGCTCTAGGGGCAGCTTGTGTGTCGCATTTTAAATCTCAGAAGTGGGTAAGTAATAGTTGGACAAACTTATTACTTTTAGGTTATATGGAGTCAATTCATTTGAGTGTGCTACCGTATGGATTTTATGGTTAATTATTTTTGTGTATGTTTAAATACTTTATATTGTTTCTTTACAGTGCGTTTTGTATTCGAGAATTCAATTTTTTAATGCTAACAATTATTTTTGGGTAGTTAGAGGTATTTTTATTTGCAGTCTAGACTGTAGTTTGTGTATTTTACTGATTTATTTTGAAGTTTATCTTTACTTTTTGGTTGTAACAAGATTGCTTTATCTTATTCACTCTTTGGTACCCACTCTTTTGATTATCTTATTTTATTTAGCTACACTTCTTATTCTGTAAAGTCAGATATGCTAAGTTAGTACAAAACTTGATATGGATACCATATTATTTATGCTATGAAGTGTGCAAGTGTACACTGAATTTTTGTTAATAAATGTAGCTTCCTATTATATTACTGGCTGATAATATTGAATATGTTCCTACCATTGAAAAAAGTGAACATTTTCGAAATGAGAAATTATACTTGCTATAAGGATTACAGAGTTTGTATTTGAGATGTGTCTGATCTAGTAGAATGCTAATTGTTGACCTAGTATTGTTTATATTTGACAGCTTGATTAAATATAATATTTATTGAATAAGATTGTAGTAGATTTACTTGTGATTTTCTTAGATTTATTGTACTCTTGTACTTTGTATGTTAGTACAATAAATACTGGGTGATTTTTTAGTCCTGTTACCCAATTGTTAATGTCTGGTAATTTTTTTCTAAGAAAGGGATATTTTGTTTTGTGACACAAAGTTGGTAGCCCTATTCAACCGGTATAGATACGACAGTTTGAGTTGATTCTCCTTGAGTTGCGTAAAATTTTATGCTGTTTCCAGTTGTGTTACGAACAGAATGTCTTTTACCCTAGAACAACGGGTTTTCATTCTTGAATAATATTTTGCTACAAAATCGTATGCGAGTGTAAAAGAATCATTTCAAATTAAATTTTTTGGTGTTCCTCCACTCTATTCTAGTCAATTTCTAGGCTAACTAACTGATTTTTAGAGGCAGGTATTGTTTGCAGCAGAAAATGTAGTGGTCGACCAACTCTCTTGACAGATGACGTTAAGAGAATGTGAAAACAAGATTGCTCAATTCTCCATGAAAAAGTTTACAAAAACTTTCCTCGCATGTTGATTTGTCATGTTCGAGTGCTCAGAAAGCTGCTAAAAAATTGAAATTGTATCCGTATCACATACGATTAGTTCTAGAGCTTCAGCCTCCAGATTTAAACAAGAGATTGTTTTAGGGTAAAAGACATTCTGTTCATAGCACGACCGGAAATGGCACAAAATTTTACCCAGCTCAAGGAGAATCAACTCACACTGCCATATCCATACTGGTTGAGTAGGGCTACCAACTTAGTGTCACAAAAACAAAATTTATTTTTTTTAGAAAAATATTACCAGACATTAACAATTGGGTAACAGGACTAAAAAATCACTCTGTAGAACAATTATAGGTTCTTAATTGTTAGTCTTCAATAGATTAAGTCGTTAAAGTGTTGTGTATAGGAAGTCCTGAAATGTAGTTTGTCTATGTTACAGTTTTTTTGTTTTGTTTACACAGTGGGTTGGATCAATTGATATGAAAGAGAATGATCAAGCTGATGTAAATATTGTCGTCAAAGTTGAAGATGGATGGGGTGACCAGGTGTGTTTTAAATCAACAATTAATTTTGGTTATTTTTAAGATCATTATGTATCTTTTTGTATCAACTACAAAATTGTACTATGGTACATCCCTTAAAACCATCTGTATTGATAAAACTGAATGAACTTTCATCTGAAAATATTTGGCCTATGTATTAGTTTTGGTAGGCCTGTGGTATACTGGTCAGGGCTTCTATGCCAGGGTCCTGGGTTTGATTCCCGGTAAAGTATGGGATTTTTCAACCCTCATTTTCATCTAAATCACCCTTCTCATCATCTGGATTAGCAGTAATTGCTAAACAGATGGATGTAAAAAAAAAAAATAGTTCATGAGTTAGAGCAGAGTCAAAATTATTTTGTGGCTGAAATCCTTACTAAAACGTAAAAAAATCAGCAGTTGCAGGACTGACCGACATTAGTGACTACTTAATTAACAAATTAAATGTAAAAGATTTTTGTAAATTAATGGTAATTGTTGATAGCCAAGGGTGACGTGATGGCAAACCAAAGATATTTTCTGTGCAAACAATACAGTCAGACGCGCCAAAAGAAGTATTCATTTCAATAATAACAAATTGTGGAACATTTTTGTTTTATCTATTTATAAACATTTATATTCATTTCTTTACAGATTAAAAAGGTGAGAAAAACTGCAATAGGGTAAATAAAAAACTTTCAAAACGAACAGTAACATTTTACTAATTGTGTTTCAATTTACATTACAGTTATGATTTAGAAATAAATTACTGGATTGTGAGTTGTAGTTTACATCTATTTTGCAATTTTGCTTGTTTTCATGAGTACTAACAATTAAGTGTGTTCAGTGGTTACTCTAACATTATAGTTTATGTTTGAAGTTTTATAATTTTACAAATTAATAACATTCAAGTTCATTTAAATTTGTTGGCCGGCCCGGCACCCTGGCATAGAAGCCAGTGCAACTGGCTTCTATGCCAGGGTGCCGGGTTTGATTCCCGATCAGGTCTGGCATTTTTTTCATCACTTATTTTGATGTATCATCATTCTCCACCGTCTGCATTAATAGAAATTACAAAACAGGCTGACGTAAAAAAAATTTAAATTAACTTTGTTATTATTGTACTAGGAACCCCCGCTCGCTTCGCTTCACAGTAGCTAATGTAGGCCTCATTAAATTATTTTAAAACCCCTCTATGTACAATATTTGTAGTTTTGTTGACCTGTGGCAGCAAAATAAATTGTTTTTTTCTGCACTTCCAGCTCTATAAAATCCAACATAAAGTTGTCCATGAGTGAAGGAAGCACACTCTTGTCTCAAATCAATGCCCACCGTTTTAAATGTTTGTCCACTGCAATTTAACAGAATTGAATAGAATGCATAGAAGAAACCAATGGAAAAGAAAGAGACAGTTGATATCTGGTTGAGATAAGATACAGTAATACCTTGGTGCGGTACGCCGAGTAATTATTGGAAATATTGAACTCATTCACTACCTGTCGAATGAAAACAAATAATGAAATACAGTAAATAAAAATTTTTAATATTTCCGAATTTTTAATGTTTTTGGAATAGAATGTTATTCTTCACATTTTTCTATGAAATATAAAAGTTGAATCGTGCTTCTAGCCCAAAAAATACACCATCCAGAGGACTTAGAACAAATGAAATTGCTATGCACCCGATAAACTAAAACATGCGACATTGTCACAATTTAAGCTGCTTAACTCACTTAATTAAAGTTACTTAAAGTTACAAAATAGCCTATATTGATCAGGAAGCTCTAAGCTATGCAACAATGAAAGATTTTATAAAATCAGTTCAGTAGTTTCTGAGATTACCTCATACAAACAAACAAAAAAACAAACAAACAGACGTTTCTTCTTTATTATAATTAGTATAGATAAACCACATTTTGCTGTATTCAATTATCTTTGGCTATTGTTCAATTAGGTTTAAAGATATTAAACATGAATAATATACATACATTTTACTAACGTTGTAGTTCTGAAAAAGTATTTTCTTACTGTGTTTTGTGAATTGTGTAGAACAGATTGGAATGTGTTCATTTGAGTTTGTCTGAATTAAATAATTAAATTTTCTTTCTAACACTATTTTACCAACACATCATCCGTGCTTTTTGTTTGGTTATTATATTTTGTTTGTATCTAGCCTGGATGGTAATTTTTATGTGCTCTTTTGATCATTATTTATTAAGTCTTCCAGACATTGTAATATTGTTATCAAAAATTAAATGTTTTCAGGAATCGTCAGTATTAAAACAAGTGAGTACTGTATTAGGCAGTGAGAAATTAGATGCAGTCATCTGCGTTGCTGGTGGTTGGGCAGGTGGAAATGCTGCTTCGAAAGGTATATTCCCACAATCTTTCTTCTTTTTGCATCATGGTTTGCCAATTTGCTTAGGCCGTTATTACACTATAGTTCTATGTCAGATATATCGTTAAATATATAAATGATGTAAAATATTACAGTGTAATAACCAAATACAGTAGAACCTCTTTAATCCGGCACGTTTGGGACTCAAAGCTTGCCGGATTAAAGGAAATTCCGGACTATGGAGGTTATTTATAAAAATACAGGAGTCGTATAAAAAAATAACACAATTTGCACAAGAAACTTTTACTGTATGTATTTATTATTTAAACATGGGTTATTTAAACAATATAAATCAATAAATAAGTACAGGAGAAATATTAAAATGCATTTTTTAAGTACAGTACATGATGAAATAAATTTGAATACAGTACAGTACTGTACTATTCGTGGTTTTTAGCAACAGCACTGGTAGATGGCTGGAAAAAAGACCTAATATCTACTTAGTTCTTACAACTAGTATTTTTTTTATTTAAAAAATCATTTTTTGTTACATGCAAGTTCTTAACTTCGGCCATACTGTATTGTTTATTTGACTCAGCAAATTTTACAAACGTGACGCTTTATGGCTCTTGAGTGTCGGCGGTAGCTGTCGGGTTGCTCACTTTACAATGTTCATTGTGAAGGCAATTCTATAATTTTTGTCTATTGCCGTTGATGCCGGATTATAGACAATTCCGGACTATAGAATGCCGGATTAAGGAGGTTTTACTGTATTATAATAGTTAAAATATGATCATATGTTCTCGTAAACAGAATATATTACCATATTTGAAATAAAAATGGTTTCTGAAAAGTTTCAGTGGACAGTAGCTGCAACAAAATTTTTAATGTCGGTATAGGAAGTGAATGAATTGCTGTACAATGTGAAAAGTAATGATTATAAAAACCGAAACTAACATTTACAAATGTATCAATCGATCCCAGAGGTTGTAGTAATATTTTTATCCGCTGTACAGCTAAAGATGTAAGGATTATCTTTAAAATAACTTTATACAATTTGATACCACAAAACAAAAACTCTTGTCATCCATTCTTAAATACTTCTGGTAATATTTTAGATCTTCAATTTTTAGTTCTCTGAATAAATGATTGTGAATCCCCAAATTTTGGCATCTTGCTACTCATGGCCTAACCAATCTCATTTTTGTTCTTTTTTGAGTTGCTTTTTTTGAAGTAAACAAATTGTAATTATAGAACTTGAACAGGCTCCAAAAGCAAAAAACTGTTGTATGATTAATTTTGTATAACAGATGTTAAGAAATATATTTTGTAGTGTAATTGGGCAACTTATTGTTTTATAATATTTTTCCATTACTTTCATAAAATATTAGATAATATATCTATGACTTAAAACTATGGTAGTGTTATACCGGCCTTATAAATAAAGTTATAAATTTTTTTTATTTTAAAATTTCTGTGTTTGTAATTTGGTGCGCATGTATGTGTTTATTAACTTACAATATTTATTGAAGTGTTTCTTTTGAGATTTGAATGATTTATTCTTCTATTTATTTGGAATTATGTTGGGGTGATAACATAAAATGTTTTTCTATTGCTAGATTTATTTTTTTATGAATTTAGAAAAATTTTAAAAGTTCAATGAACATTCCCTAATAAATTTCATTGAGCGTGAAATTTTGTTTTCGCTTACTCTGTATAAATATATAGGGAAGGTTAGTATTGTTTTCATTTTGAGTTTTCACCGGAAACACATGTTTTTTAGGCCCCCTGACCCCTAAATACATGCTTTTAGCAATTGGTCTGTGTGGCTCATCATCATCATCATCATCTTCTTACAAGGATTAGGCTCTATTGGTCTGTTCAGGCATCCATTTTTTCCTCGGCCTTCCCACATCTCGTTTTCCTATAGGTTTGTACTCCCATGCCTGCAATGGAAGTCTATTGGGTGACATTCGGAGTAGATGACAAGACCAGTTATCACGACTTTTTTTCAAAATACTCAGTAGAGGTTCCACTTGTAATTCAGCTCTTATGTCTTCATTCCTTATCTTGTTTAGTCGAGTGCAACCTTTAACCGCTCGTAAAAACCTCATTTCAGCAGCTCGTATCCGAGACTCAGTTCTCTTCATAGATACCCATGTCTCGCTACCGTATGCTATTAGCGGTACTGCCATTCCTCTATAAAATTTCAGTTGGGTATCATGTCTTGTTCTCCTACCCAAGGCTCTCCTTATACTGCCACAAACAGAACTGAATCTCGTTTTTTTTTCACCAACATCATCATTTACATCAAATGAAATGTGGCATCCCAAGTAACTGAAACTTCTTACTTGATCCAATGTGTGGTTGTCAAGCACAATTTTCGATCTAACTGGCCACTTCCCTCTGAATGCCATTATCTTGGACTTTTGGGGTGAGATCTTCATGCCAAAGTCAGCTCCAATTTTGTTAAGTTTGAATATTCCATATTGTAGTTTCTCTTCTGTGTCGAAAATGATTACAGTGTCGTCTGCATAAAGTAAAGAGTTTACAAAGGCATTATTAGAAAGTTCAATGCCTGAGTCAACATATCGATTCCAAATATCTAGAATCTCGTCAGTATATATATTGAACAAAGTCGGGGACATTGGGCAACCTTGTCTTACACCTTTATTTATTATAATTTTCTCTGTTTTCCTATTGTTTCCAAATGTGATTATAATGTCTGTATTGATGTATGCCCCCGCAATTGCAGCAACGAGATGTTTGGGATATCCTTTTTTGAGCATTATATCCCACAATTGGGCTCTTGAAACATTATCGAATGCTTTCTGCCAATCTATAAAAGCCATGTGAGTTTCGCAATTGTATTCACGATTCTTCTCAATAATCTGTTTTAATGTGAAAACAGCATCCATACATGACCGACCTCGGCGAAATCCCATTTGTTCTTCTCCTATCAACGTCTCGGCAACAACTCTTAAGCGCCTGTTCAGTATGGCAGCATATAACTTGTATGCAATGTTCAGAAGGCTTATTCCACGATAGTTCTCTGGATTAGTTCTATCTTTTTTCTTGTGAATGGACACAACTTTAGATGTTCCCCACTCTGCAGGTACTCTATGGTTCTTCCAGCACATATTGTACAACACTAATAATCTCAAATGTAGGAGAATACCTCCATACTTAATGAGCTCCATATTTACTCCATCGAGACCACTTGCTTTTCTATTTTTTGATAGTTAAATCACTAACAGCAGCTCATCAATGGTAATGTCGTCCACTTGGCATTCAACACATTGTACCACATCTCTGTCTTGCACTGCTTCGTCGAACCATAGGTTTTTATAGTGTTTTATCCATTCTTGTCCAGATATGCAATCGATTTTTACATTTTCTGTGTGGCTATGTAAACAAAATATCTCAAGACCAAAATACCATATGCTGTTGAAACTTAAGTTAGGTAGGGTACTACTTGGGGACCCTGACTTAAAATTTTTTCTTCAGAGTCTAGTTAAGCGTCAATTAGTTATTTTCTGTATTTTGAAGTTCTAAAGGGTTAGTTTTCATTTAGCGTCATCATTCATTCATGATAAAGTTAGGTTATAATTTTCATTATTTACATTGGCAAGAGAATGTTGTGTGAGTGTTATACGCCAGTTTTTTCTGTTTCAGTCAACCGTGAACTACAATAGTGATGCATGTATTATTTCTTCAATTTTCTTGGTCATTATTTAAGAGCTTGAGTTTTCTTTTTCATATTTATCCTTCAGTAAACTGTAAAATTCTTTCTCTCTTTCATATGTCTACTTTTCTATTTGTTGGTTTGTGCTAACTTTTACTGTGGAAGACCACTATGTTCTTCAATTGTTTTTCTGAATTTATTTCTATCTTCAATTACATTAAATTTATCCTCCATGTCATCAGGTCTTTTTCTATTTTTTTAACAGAAAATCGTTTTGTATTGTATTCTTTCAGCCTTTCAAAATATTTGCTTTGCAAGTCTTTCTTTGTTTATCCTTACAAGATGTCTGTACAATCTCATTCTTATCTTTCTTATTCCATTCTATATGTATTGGATTTGTTTTTATTCGGGTGATCCCTTGCCCAAAATTTTTGTGAAAATTTATGAGAGTGTAGTACTTAAAATCAACTTCAGAAAGTAGGGTTAATAAATAGAATTTGTTGATAAATTAGGAAAGTCTATTACCATTATGTTTTTATTTTGAGCCAATAAACTAAAAATACATTATTATTTTATGATGGATTTCAGTAAATTCATTAAAGATACAGTATCTCAAAAATGTGTTTTAGTTGATAACATTTCTGTATTTAGATTTCTTTATTGAGGGTAATGATTGATATAATGTTTATTGATTATAGAGATAATATATTATCTTAATGTTGTTTTGTAATAGGTTATGTTTTTTAATAGGTTATTGTCGTAATCATTTTGATTTAATGGAGATTTGTTCAAAGAAAATTGCGAATTTCATACATTGCGCAATATTGTACGTAATGTGGTCTTATCATGTTAATGGTATGACTGTAGTATTTTTGTATCTATTTAATTTGGTTTCGATATTTTTATGATGGTTGTAATCATTATGAATTTATTGGCAGTACTTTTTAGAGGATAATTAGTGGATGATGTAACTTCTATTTGCTAACCTGATTATTTAGTACTTTTAATTTTCTTTTGCCATTTATAAAATATAATGTTATTTAAGTTATAAGTTAGCATCATAGCAGCAGAATCCATAATAATGTAATGAGTGTTACTGGATGGCGAGATTAAATGGCGAATTGAAACCTTTACTTTTTGGTGGCCCTGTAGAGGGCTGTTTATGTGTGTGTCTGCCGAGCTGGTTGATTACACTAAAAACCTAAGTGACTTGGTCCTGAGAAGGACCTTTGTGCTAATCTTGAAGGAAACCGGTGTAGGCAGCGCGTGGCTGCGAGAGCTGCAGCAACGGCTGTGGCGTTGCTGGTTGCTGCAAGTCTCTAAGCATCATCCTTCTTTATCTCGTTGATCTAGTCGGTCAAGGAGATGGGTGACACAGAGTGTCGTCATCCAGCGGAGAGATCATCTTCTTCCCTCACAGTAGTGTGTCGATGGCTGCTTCGTCGGACCCGGTGGGCGCAAGGCTTGGTCAAGGGACTGCGTGGGCATCGCTCGTGGCAGCGGGTGATGACGGTCATAGTCGACAGCTTACGGTGTTGGGTCAGCAAGCGAACTCTCTTGAGGGGTCGTCAATGAGTCTTCGCTGGAGTCCGGTAGCTGTGTGCTGATGATGGATGTCTTGTCTGCTGTTGAGTGGATCGGAATCGAATCTCTCAGACTCAGTGGAACGCTCTTTATGTAGTCACCAAGAGAGCTGTGGTAGGGAGCGGTTATTGGTCTCAGCCTTTGCCACAAAGGCCTGTGTTGGTACACCGCTACAGGCCTACTGCCCCTTTCAGAACTACAGGCGGTTCCCTCTGTCGCTAAGTCGGAAGCTTTGATAACCGGCAGCACAGTACCTAATCAAAAAGGGACAAAGGTGACAGAGTTTTTTTAAAAAAACTTTTAATATTTACCCCTATTTTACTGCTTTCTTTTTTCCAATTTGTAACGAGCACTTTTGCGATGCTCACCGCTTCATCAGATTATTACGTAAAGCTTCTAGAGTAATTATTGTGAAGATCTTTGAGTATTGATTGTATATCTTCTTTCATCAGCGTTGACATTTGAGAGTTTGAATCAAAACGTTTGTATTTTCAGTGAAACCTTTGTATGGACTTTCCATGGTTTGAACAAAAGTGGTCAATGCATGATGGGTAGTTAATTTCCAAGTGGTACAAAACACACCAAATTCTGACACAAAATTTGTACAGTGTATTGTAATTAAAATTACTAGAACTATTAAATTTAGATAATTTAGTCTGAATACTAGGCCCACTGCATGGAAGACCTACTGAGATATACATAGAAATCAAGTATGTAATACTTGATCTAATACTTGATAATAATACTTGTAATCAAGTATGTAATGTATGTCAAGTATGTCACTTGAATGTTTAGTATTTACAGATTGATTTACAATCATATGAAAAAAAGTGACTGACAGTCTGACAGTGACTGTACCTCAGATTCTGAGTACTGTACATAAACAGAATAACTGGAACTATATGTGTACATATTTTTAGGACAGTCTTGTAGTAGTAATACTGTACAGTAATGTATTGTATTAAAAATATTTTAAGTATATGAGTCATCATGGGTTTCCCTAGTAGACAATGTCTACTAGGGAAACCCATGATGACCAGGAAACCAGGAAATATCAAACCAGGATATCAACCAGGAAACCCATGATGATGTCATCATCATGGGTTTCCTGTTTGATATCATCATTTATCTAGCTTAAATATTTACAGTACTAAACATAATTGTACATATGTTTACATGGGAGTAACAGAAGTCATGGGGCCTGGTATCGGAAAACCCAATTGGCCCTCTTGTTTAACCTCCACCTTAACACAAAAGTATGTACAATTACTGTATATCAAAAAGGTTCATTTTCTAAGTCAATTAAAAGTATTTTAGTTATTTTTATTAATTGTCCCAGTATCAACTTAAATTATCTGTTCTTAGGAGTAGTGTTGGGTCCCCTTGTGGTACCTGATTTAAGTCCCAATTTTCAACTGTGTATGATCTGTTCTTGAAATATTTTGTTCACATACGCACTCGGTTGCGCACACAGACAGACCAATCGGTAAAAACATGTTTATTCAGTTAAGGGAGCTTGAAAACATCTATTTCCAAAGAAAACTTTTTTTTTTGACAAATCAACATGAAAACGATACTTTCTTTTCTTAAATATTCATGGAGGGCGAGAGAAAGGGAAGTAAACCAAGTATCTAGTACCATTGTTGGGAAAGGATGTTCCCTGTATAACATTGATTTGCCCTCCCTCTGTTTTTGGGTGACAGCGAAGATAGCAGGGTAGGTCAGTAAGAGGTAAAAAAGGAAGTGAAGTATGAAGTTAGCAGTGCATACATCTAATAAAGCTGTTTGGTTCTTTTGTGACTTTAAATAAATACATGTTTAATATTTTTCTTGTAGAATTTGTGAAGAATAGTGATCTAATGTGGAAGCAGAGTGTCTGGAGTTCTGTTATTGCTGCTTCAGTAGCAGCTCATCATCTGAAGGAGGGTGGTTTAATCTCTTTACCTGGCGCTAAACCTGCTCTGGGACCAACACCAGGTAAATATGTCTTTTGAATCAGTCACGAGAATGCCTTTTGTGTATGGATTAGCTGTGAGGAAGGGATGTGAAAATTTAACAGTGTTGCCTACCTCAACAGTGAGACACTGTATTTCACTACCATGCAGTTACCATTCACATTTTGTTAAGCTGTGGTTTATTACCGAAAAAATGTTTTCTTCGTAATCCTTATAAGAAAAATCTGACCTGTAATATTGCCAATAGCTTAATCATACGACTATACTATTTTTCAAAGCTGATGAGCTCTGAACTTACACATTGTCCTCTTCTCACTTCATAGCTAGCCAATGACTTGCCAGTAACGTTGCCAATACTTGCTCACGTAGCTCTGTTATATATTTTTTCAGCCATTTTTTTGGTCTTTCAATAACAATTATAAGCTATGAACATACAACCAGCTGATTATATTATAAAGTATTACATGTTAACATGCTCTATAATCGATGTGTTCAGTATGAGATGCAAGACACAAGTGAACTACTGCAGCTCTTATACTGTATGCATGTGTGCGTAATGTTTGTCAGGCTGAAACATTCGTACAATCTGACAACGCTGGCAAATGTTCTGATTGGTCTAAATGCGTGGAATAGCAGAGCTCATCAACTGTGAAAAGCATTATAGAAATGTTTGATTAACTGTAATTACCACCTACCTTATTCTTTTGGAACAAAATCTTCTAGGAATGAATTGCCTTTTTTGCTATCACCATCACCGTCGTCTTCACTATAAGTCTCACTAGTATCTACTGAACTGTTTCCTTTTTGTACCAGGTGTCAACAAAACTGTTGAAGAAGAATAGCTTCTTCATGTCTTTAATTTCCTTCTTTATATTTCAAATTGTGGAAAGAGAAACATCACATTGGTTAGCAGCTCGCTCGTGGCTTTCATTAAAAGGGAAAGAAAGGCATTTTTGTTTAGCTTCAACTTAACTTTTTATTACATTGTATATTAGATTTCGTTCAGCACTGTGAATGGTTTTACCATGTTTTTGAGTAACCAGCATTTCTGTTTATGACTAACAAACAGTTATATTCGTACAGTTAACGAACAAAAGGTTCCGTGATATAATGTGTGTACTCTGGCTATAGTGTACATTGTTGTGTTAGCTGAACTGATACTAAAGCAGTCACGCATACTAACTGATTCTTTCCCTCTTTATCCCTTGTTAAAACAAATGGCAAACTCATGACTCAAATAACTACCAGGTGTTTTGCTTTATACTTTGTACCACTTCCTAGTACAGTCTTAACCTGTTCTTAACGCACCCTGGAAATAACAGAATCCTGTCCGAAACAAAAAATTCTGCTGATCCCGTGAACTTAATTATAGGAAATCACTGTAAATTTACCTGCACTTATCGGAAACTGTCCAACATGTAAATAAGAATAAATAATTAATAATGGAAACATTTTTTATTAAAAGAGTTGTTTAAAAAGAGAATGCTGTACAGGAAAACATTTCATAGAACAACTCACAGTTGTTATTTGTGGATTTATGTTGGGTGAACTTGAAAAAACCTTTAGTCATTGGAAAAGCCAATACGCGATGTGTTTTAAAAACATAGATAAGAAAAATCTTCCAGTTGAGTAGAGATCTAATAAAAAGTCATGGGGATGACTTCTTTGATCATGGAAGAGTGGCTACCAACAATATTTTTAATGAAAAAATGAAAAACCAAAATAGACATGTACTTCTATTTCTCGATAATGCAGTGTAGGCCTACAGTATTTAAATTTTAAAATTGTAGCAGTACTGTACTTTGTTTTTTTATAGTACAATACTTAATAATTACGGCAAAAACCAAAAAAATTCAGATATTTTCAGCACCAAAAGGCTATAAGACATTGCAGGACTCTGTAAAGGTAAGTAGTTTTAGCAACTTGTATACAACAGAATTCTGCCCTTATAAGAATTTTTTCCTGGTCTGCTGACATTCCATTAAGGGCAGGTTAGAATGTATGTGCTCTTACCTGATCAAATGTATCAGTTCTGTGACTTGTTCCTTCATGACTTTGTATGTAAGTAAATACAGGAGAATGTCGATAGTTTGACACTGTGGACTTAAAGGTTGTCGAAGTATCGAAATATCAATTTATTCAGAGCATTACGGCATATTATATGTAGGAAGCATTAATGATTTTAATATGAAAATTGCACCATTTTAATGATTACAAACAAACTGAGGTGCCCTTCTGTACAATATTGTACTCAAGGACCACGGAAGGGTACGAGGATGAGGAGAAAGTGAAGGGGCTGACCTGCCTGCCAGATCGCTATTTACACCACATCATGTCACTTTGCCACGAACCGTGTCGGAGTTCACAGAGTATCGAAGAAGTGAAGGTTTACTTTACTATTATTGATAGTAATTTATAATCTGTTACTCTTTATAGGCATGATTGGATATGGTATGGCTAAGGCAGCTGTACATCAATTGACCAAATCATTAGCTTCTGAAAACAGTGGTCTTCCACCCAACTCTTTATCTGTCGCTATTCTTCCAGTCACACTTGATACTCCAATGAACCGCAAATGGATGGCTGATGCTGATAAATCAACGTGGACACCATTGGAATTTGTCGCTGAGTAAGTTTATTTCTTGTGTTTAGATTTTGTGTTGATTAACTTGTACTTGTTTTGTCAATAATTACAATGAATTCCAACCGTTTTAATTACATCTAATTGTGTAAGTCTCATTTGTACAACTTTTATTGTTTTCATTCTGTTGATTAATTTTATGTGCGTACAGTCTGATAAATTGTGCTTTTACACTAAGAAGTAGTAACACTTGGGAAATACTATGATGTTATTAAATATCTCTCGTTAATTTTGTAAACATTAATTAAATTTTCGTAAGTTTTATTATTAATGATTTGTACAATTTTTCTATGCAGTATATTATATTTTTGTTGTACAGATTTAAATTTAAATATATTTAAAAGCCTACATCAAAAAGATTATTATCTTAAACTGTGATGGCTTGTGAGGGAAAGATCTTCATTAGTCTTTAAGAAACAGATGCTAAAGCTTTTGTGATTATATAGTATGATTTGTAGGGTTTTTATCCAAACAAAAAAGCAATTTTCTTCTCATGATTTAATTAATCAAAAGATTTTATTACAAAATTTTTTAAGGTAATACTTCAATTCTGTTGGCTGATTTAGAGCATTTATTAATTAATTATGAAAGTAATTAATTAACTATAAACATTATTTTGTTATGAAGCTTGCTAATAAATAAGTCATTGAAGTGTATTCTTTAAATTGTTGTCAATCTAATTAACACACTATTGGTTCTCACCAACCTGTATTCTTCTTAAAACAGCTTTAATTGCTTCTTACTTATAAATTTTTACTAAACTGTTTGTTGATTCGTGATTATAGTAACCCGTTACTTAGCGCTGTTGATTGGTTTTGTAAAAACTGAGCATTAACCAAAACAGTGCTAAGTGAGGTTAGGTTACCTATAAGAACACAAACAAAATATTAAATGGTAGTTTCACTGTATAGCCTGATTTTCATAAGGAGAGCGTTGGGCAAAACGTGCGTCTGCATTAGTATAGTCTTGTATGTACTGCAATAGTGCAGCATATATTTTCAACAATGGAACAGCATGCCTACAAAATACAATGGGTGTTGTCAATTTTCAACAACACTCTGACTGTACATTTTACTGTTGGTCGGTGGGGTATGCGGGGTCGAAGTTATGAATGCGCACGTGTAGTCCAGCGCTCACAGCAATTGGCTTGGCCTTTACTGTGTGTACACATTTTATTAACCTTTAACGTACGGACTGTTTTAGTAATTTTGCAAAACATCAAACTAATCATAAGAGTCTTGCAAATAAATTCTTTTATCTTATTTACTAATAGATATAAAATTCTGAAAAAAATACAGTTAATTTATGAAATACGTACCAATTTTTTGAATATAACATTTTGAAAATAACTTTACTATTGTCTTCGCTGTGGCTAGCGAAAAATTTCGCACGGTAATATAAAGTACTTGGTGTACATTTTTTACTCTGAAGGGCTTAAAATTCAGTTTATCAAAATATTTTATAGAATATATTTTGTAAAGAAGAATTTTCTTTAAAAATGGGTAATTTTCAATTCATTTTCCGAAAAATTTGTAAAGAGTTACAAATTTTTTAAATAGTACATGTTTTTACAAAAATGTCCTTCAAATTTATCATAACGATCTTGCGAATAAACTCTTTTATCTTATTTACTTAGGGCTGTTCTTATGGGCAAAGCTGAATAGAACATTGCTTACTGTATAAATACATGTTTTGATAAACATTGTAAGAGGTCTGGAACGCAAATGGCAGAGCTTTTACTAAGCCAATGCAATACTAACAAAAATCATTCATTTTTGTCTAAAATCGTTCGTAAACCTGTTAAATGAGACCTTCTGCCTTTTCAAGGGCAAACTACCAACGTATAAACATTCATACTTCACACACACACACAAGAAACACGTGTATTTTAATTTGTGTGGGTGTTAACAACCATTCCTCTTCTACGACAAAAAACTGGATTTTCTTACATGCTACCAACATTTTAAACTGAAATAAAAAATTTCCCTTTCATGATATCTTATTTCTGATTGCACTGTTACACACATTAGAAAATTCCCTGCAAGAAAACTATACTATTTCCTGTGGTTAAGTTGACAATTAGTACGGAGCGTCTCTTTTAAAACTCTCTGAACACATCTGTTGTTAAAAGCCACTGAAACAGCATCCCGTGTTTTAAAGGTTAATAGCTGTTTTAACTACTAACTGTAAATAAAAAATAAAAACTTAATAGAAAATAGTAATTTGTATATTACATACAAAATTTATAAACTGCAGTTCATAAATGTTGTTTGTACATAAATTGTTTTTAAATGAAAGCACGTGCACATTACTATACATACATGCAGTATGTTATGTACTGCATGTATGTTCAGAATACAATAACTAAACCTACTACATAAACACACTGATACTATTCCTATTGTGATAACCCTGCTTCGTCAACCGTTGGTTTTTTTTTAAATTGAATTGCATTTGTCGTTTTGGTTTTTTAATTTCAATTTCATTCAATATCGCTTTATAACAATTTAGTTAATGTTCCATTGCGTATAACTTTAGGACTGCGAACATTGTCTGGGTCATTTTCCCGGAAACAATCGCACATTCAAAATTTCAAATGATCTTTGTAGCCCTTTAAGTGACAGAAGAGGTTCTTCTTTGTCAATGGTGTCATCTTTTGCAATCAGAGTGTGAATCATTTCTGTGTGAACTATGTTCTAGTTCACTCAGAATCTTGTCATGACTAATTCTTTTATTGCTTTGAAATGGTTACAACTAATATGACATTGTATTACATAATTCATCACATGTATGTACAGTAGTATTAGTGAGTGATTTTTTTAGTTATTAGTGAACATTTTGTTGTAAATTGTTCATAACTATAAAAAAAAATCAGCAGTCACAGGGCTGACTGACAGGAAGTACTACTTAATTAATTAATTAAGTTAACAAATTAAATAAAAAAGACTTTTGTAATTATTTAATGGGAATTTTCGATAGCCGAGTGTGATGTGATGGCAAACCAAAGATTTTTCCTGTGCAAAAAACTCAGCCAAAAATTTTTTTTTTTGTTTTACATCTGACTTGCAATTTCTGCTAATGCAGACAGTGGAGAATGATGATATATGAAAATGAGTGATGAAAAAATGCCAGATCTGATTGGGAATCGATTCCGGGATACTGTCGTAGAAGCCAGTTGTGCTAACCACTATGTACTACCAGGCGCGCCAAAAGAAGTAGTCACTTTGGGTTATGTAAACTGGACGATGCCATCTACCTGAGGGACCTGTGAAAGAGTCGTGTGAACCCGTCTATTATTCTGTCCATCTATTGTTCTGTCCCGTCTATTGTTCTGTGCGGTCATATAAACTACCTGTAACGATGGCCTCGTTGAGTTGTCTAAGAGTCATATTTGTCTTAAGAGTCATCATTGAAAGTCACTGGGCAAAAATTAAACGGGATATGCGTCACAGAATTGGTCGAATGACTGTATCGACATTTAACATGTATTTAGTAGAATATGTTTGGAGAAATATGCATCCGGCTAACCAGACTTATTTCATGATTTTTATCAAGCCATTAATTATTTTTTCCCCCATTAATATTTATAGTAAATAGCATGTAACAAAAAAAAGAAATATAACAAAAAATAAAAAACTACAAAATTATAAAAACAAAATAAAAGAAGACAAGGCTACATTCTGTGGCCGCTTTTGGTAAATGAGGAGGTTATTGTGAAAAAACTAATAATTTTCCACATTATTTAAAGTGGCTGCATGAATAGTGAAAACGAAGAACTCAAGAAATAACATCTCTCTTGTTGCAATACTGCACTTTTTATATTTTTACTTTGTAAGTTTCATTTGTTAATTTAAAATAGATTTTAATTATGTTATATAATATTTATGTACATTAAGTATCATTAAGTTATCTGCGAGTTCATTTGCATGGCATAGGTTTAAAATAAGTTAACTTTGAAAGTGCCTTTAGGCAACTAGACGAGTCCATCGGATCATAACAACAGGCGACCCTTTCACCAGTAATAAAACACAATAGGCGACCCTTTCTACACTGATAAAAATCCGATTTCCTTAAACCTCCGGTCCCTCAGGTAGATGGCCTCGTCCAGTTTACTTTACCCGTCACTTCAAAAAGAGTTGTGTTCCAAATTAGATTCATTAAATAAGGATAATGTTTGTATTAAGAATTTTGTTACTGTATTGGTCAGTGTTTACTCAAGGCAGATAAACCTGATTAATTGTTCTAGATCTGATGAAAGGTTCATAATAAAAAAATTTAACAATATCACCTAGGTCAACCTTATTATTTAAACTTTTAGGTAGAAATTACATATGTATCACATTTTATTATCATCAAATTATATATCAGTGTATATAAACATTAAAATTTAGACCATTGAATTATTAAAACTTTTTCAGAAGATGTTGTATCTTCACTCACTTCTATAAATCAAGGTATAATTTAACTACATTTTTATTGTTTTTTTTTTGCAGCCTTTTCCACCGCTGGAGCAAAGGTGAAGATCGTCCACCAAATGGCAGTCTTGTTCATTTAGTAACAAAGAACAATGTAACCGATTTGGTGTTTGTTTAAACATGAAGAATGGACC
The DNA here is from genome assembly GCA_035578175.1 of Catonia carolina. Classification (NCBI taxonomy): domain Eukaryota; kingdom Metazoa; phylum Arthropoda; class Insecta; order Hemiptera; family Achilidae; genus Catonia; species Catonia carolina. Next base: position 82,607,097 of record JAQMRL010000003.1, on the reverse strand, counting down.
ACCTCGTCAACAACCAACAGTTGTTGATTATTGGGTCACTGTTTATCGAGAAATAAAATAATGAATCCTAATGATGTCATGAATGCCAACCAATCAAATTGATATTTACCTGCCCAATGACATTGTATATGTATATTATCATATGTATGTATGGATCTAATGGTTAAATGAGCTTAGTTGTTGGTGATAGACAATTTTACGTACAGTAATACATTTCTTTAGAGATGAGGAAAAGTTTTTGTTACGGTGTAATGGTACCACTGTTATATGGAGCAATTAATATTATCATTTTGTCCAAATAGAATGTCTTTTTATAAGTACGTTCAAAAATGTTCAGGTTATTAAATTTTACAAAAAGTGATTTATGTGATAAAGAAAAAGTTATTTTTTTTAAATGTAGGTTTACATTTTGTTATACAAGTTGTGTATTTGACAGGTTTGTAAGCTAAAGATTTGTTCTTGAATTGTTCTATTATTATGGAGTTCATTTACTTGTCCTTTGTATTCACTGTTGGACATTTTTTCTTGTTTTGGGCTTGCTCCTTCATGTTGCCATTCTTTTGGTATCCTCAGTGTGTGCGAGGTTTTTTTTCCATTGCTTGTCTGTCTCCATTCAAATTGTCTTTATACTTATCTTCCACCCATCATTGTTTTGAATTAGGCTACAAGTGCTACTCAATTTCATTATAAAATTGCAATCTGTGTAACATGTTTTCTTCAACGTAGTTCTTTGTTACTTATAATAATTATGCTCCCATATTAAATGCCTAACAAATGTTTCCATTTTTCATTGTGTTACTTTAAGTTTTATGCACTTTGTATTTATTATTGAACTAAGAGTGTATTTATTGTAGAAATAAATTTGTTTTCATTCTGATAGCAATCATAAGTTATGATTTTTCCTGTATGTTTGTACTTTTAATATTACTTTTTGTTTATCTTCAGACATGGAATTATTTTTAGTTTATGTAAAGTTGCATCAACAGCCTGGTAATTAGTGCAACTTCTTTGCATTGTGAAATGGTGGTTTGAACATGTAATATTTTTTAGGCTCTAGCTGGGAATCAAACTTGTGATCTTCTGCTTTGTAGCCCAGCACACTAAACATTATACCATCGAGGTTGGCAAAGGAATTTTATTATGTACTAAAATGTCTATTACCAATGATGTTATTTTATATTGCTCAACTGTCACAAAAACATATTTTTGTGTATGTACTCTTCAAAAATTCTTGTAAAATTCAGACTTTGCTGATCAAGAGTCTGAATTTTTCTCTAGTTTTTCTGTGGTTAATTTGTTTGCCTGTTTGATTTCATTTTCAACTTATAGACTGTTTTGTATCTACACAAATTAGAATTTTGTGTATATATATCATTATCAAAGAACCAACACTGGCCTAATTTTTGAATTCACATTGGTCTATATTGTTTGATCTATTAGAGAGGTTATAAATATTTTGGATATTAGCTTTCTTTTTTCGTTACTTATATATTTTTTTGAAAACAATCTCAAAACACTTGTGTAGGTTTTCTATATTTTAACATTATTTGGAGAAAAAGTATGTGGATTATAGTAAGAAATATTTAAAATTTGATTTTTTGAAATTTTTTACAGCTATTATTTCTGTTTTGTGTGTCCCAAACCTCTCTATCCACCCAATTAGCTTTGTGCAGACCTCTGCTGGTTATCATACCCATATAATAGAGTTACTCAACTTATCCATTGCTTTGCTGGATGACTTCTTTCCCTTTCACCCTTGCAGTCCAGTTCTGCATTCTGTTGAATCACCTGTCTTCATCCACCAATGCAGATGGCCATACCAAAATCTTTTGATCAGTTTCATGTGATACACTGTTTGGCCTGTCTACCGTTCTCCAGATTGCTTAAGTAGCCCAAATCTTGAAACATCACAACTTCTCTAGAAGTCCATCTTCAAAGCTACAATCATCTCGATGATAGGTCAAATTTTATTTTTCATTCAACAATTACCTTGTTTCAGATTATATCTATTAAAGAATTTGATATTATTAGTAGTAGTACATTAGGGAACAAAAATAAATTCTGTAGAATTTAAGTAAATAATTTATTTAATTTAAATATTTTTGATAATTGTCAAGTTAAACATTAAAATGCAAACAATATAAATTCTTGTTGGTTTATTTACTTGCCTAGTACAATGCAATTTGTAATTTTTTTATAGAATTTTTTGGGTTATCCTGGTGCTTGCACAAACATGTCGTTAAATTTATTATTTATTTTGTATTCAGTTATTGATAAAATTTGTTTGATTTAAAAATCTTTTTGAATTTGTTTAAACAATTTTGTTGGATCTTTCTATTGTTCATTACCATTCCAAGGTTGTTTTTAAAATTTACGTATTATTGTGATTTAATAGATTTTGTAGTTTTCTAGATGTTTTGTAATGTTTGTATGGAAATTTTTTAGTATTAATAAAGAAAAAAAATTAAAATATTTAAATTTTAAATAAGTGAATATAAATGCGTTTAAAATATGTTAAGTGACAGTTAAACCTTTAGGTACTAACCATAAACTTATTATCCATGAATACGCTCCCATGAAAATATTGTACGAGCAAGTCTATTTATAAAAACCTGCTTGACTGCTTGTCTCAAATAAATATCCTATTTAATTGTAAGAATAATTTAAATTGAGTACTTATTATTTTATTAAGGAGTAAATAAAACACCACACAAATTGTTGTTAGTTAATGTTATAAAAAAAACGCTGTTCTATTGTACGTAATTTGTTTTCTTTTTTAAGATTTTATTTTTATTACAAAATATATAAATGTGATTGTATAATATATTGTGTTAATACATGCTTATCGAAATGTTTTTTTCCTTTTTATTTCTTCCTGCGTATTTTTTCTTATTGATTAAAAGTAGTATCTGATGAAGTGTTGGAAAATTAATCAGCTTCTGATGCCATGATCGCTGCTGTATATTAGAAATGAAATAAAAATTGTTTGTGTGCCAGCTTTGCTTTTCCAGTTTTATTTATTATAAAGAAAATGTGGTGAGGTAATTTTATTCATGAGTCAAGAAATAGTGGCAGTGATACAAGATATATAAGTTAAAAATGAGTGTAAAAAATTAAATACTTGTGTTTGGTCCAAAGTGTCATTCTTCTAGGACAGGAGTTCTCAACTTCCCGAATTAAAGTGCTTCAACATAGACATGATCGTGAATACAATCTTCTATTTTTCTTGGCATATGTGTAGGTACACTTCTGCTACTGAATTCACTTGAAAGTCATGATGGATGTCACTGTTGTGGGCATACCAAGGATCATTTACATTGTTCCTGAGCACTTTGTTTTGGAACATTTGGATGGCATTTAGGCCAGGCGTATACTGGAGGACAGGTGATGCAGTTCAGGACAGGTAGGGCAGGAGTGAAAACTGTGTACCCACCGTTGCATGTTGTGTACTGTATACTGGTAGGCTGACATGTGCGGCACAACAACGTGGATGTGTCAACCAACCACAGTTTGCAGTCGAGGCACGCGTTGAGCAGGAAACAATTAGGTTCAAGTGAAGTTAATTGACTTGTGTGTACCGAAACTATATTGTATGATACCAATCATCCTGATTACATGGAAAACTGTTCTGTTGTAAACCTAGTATAATTCTTCAATGTAGTTCCATCAAACTCTTTGTTAACTTGAACTCGCCGTGTGTATTACGTTTTTTCGTGAAACCATTTTGCCACAAACTTTTCTCCCTTCGCTTTGAAATACAATACAGTAAAATTAATTCTTCTATACTGGAATTGGATGACTTCGATACTAACCTATCACTTTCAATAAAATTATCCATCGCTCTAAATGGCCAAACATGAGCTAATTTCTCTACCTGAAAAAATATTTTCCTGTCCTGTGTCTCCAGTATACAGTGGGAAAAATGTCTGCTCTGCCTGCCCTAACCTGCACATGTCCATCTTGAACCCACTGCGCCACCTGCGTTCGAGTATACAACTGACTTTAGGTTGCTTATTTTGATGCAGACAGATATGCGGGCCATGTGTCCATACCAGTTTTAGCACTTGCTTGTAGAGAAGCAATTTATTGAAGATTGATAGTTCAGAGGTCTGACCTAGCAGCCAATACATCTTTCTATACTTTATACAATAAAAATTGACACTCTAAAAAAAAACTTTTTGGGTAGGAAGGAGGTACTACATGGAAAATGAGGCATTATAAAATTTATACTTTTTGATATCGTCCATCCAATGGTAAACTTGCAAATGTGTAAATTCTCAGTTTTACGGGAGAGTAAAAACAAATTCAATGCTTTCTTCTTTAACACACTTCGCATATTTTCGTAACTTTACAAAGGCTGTACCTCCCTAAATGAACAAAATACATATTCACAAGTTTACTACAACATGCGTTGGGTTGTATACATCAGCATGCACTAACAAACATCTTATTTGCAAAATTTGCACATTCGTGAGTTTACCATTGGAGGGATGATATTGCCGCAAAGTTTATACTAGTTAAATATAATTTAAATTAGATATGATTTTGCTCTTGCCGCTGGAATTGCCCACACTAAGCATTTTCTGTAACTGTAGTTACGTATCCAGCCAATAGCAAAGCAGAGCGTTCATTTACAACAGTTCCAAAGTTAAGTGTAATGAACTGTAGTACAGTAGAATCTCAGTAGTCCGGCCTGTTCGGGACCGAGAGGGTGCCGGATTACTGGATGAGTTGGAATTTTGGAACTATAAATTATAAATTTAAACAAAAAATGAATATGCATTGATTTCTATGTGATTTTAAATTAAATTTATTAATTAAAAAAGGTTTGCTGAGTACTTCTGTAGTCATTGTACTAAACATAATTATCGGCTATTGACATCTTCTAGTGCGGTGTGGGGGTGCTTGTGTTCTGAGAATTACGTTTCGTTGTCACTTCAGCATGAAGTATAGAGTATGGCCCAATTTTGGGTTTTGGATAAAAGGCCAAAAATTATTCCATTTAAGAATAATTAAGGTCTGCTTGTTCATTTCTTTAATCAAATCCTAAACATACATGTTATATTAAATCCGCCGTAATTAGGTCGAGTTGATTTCCCTAATTCAATTTAAATATTTGACCAAAATCTCTCCTGGGTGAGGTTTCATACTTTTAGGCCTAATATTTTAAGGGTCAGATTATTGGAGGTGCCAGACTACTGCACGGCCGGACTACCGAGATTATACTGTATTATACAGTTCCAATAGTATGAATTGCATGTTTAACTAAACATGATGTGTTACAAGTGTGGGGGTTTCAAATAATACCATAATAAAAAAACCACATTTATTCATTTTAACATTTTTATGCAGTATATACTATTTTGATGTAGTACAAAGCAATATAATTAAAATTTACAAAAAATTCATTGATTTAAAAACTAATTATGTTCATACTTATATTATTTAACATTAAAATACTACATAACTTTATGTCGTAGATGCTAATACGCAATAACAATGCAAGTGCTACATACCACTTTTACTCAGAAATGTTATTTCTTCTTTTTAGTTATAGTAATCAGTTATTAAACATTATCACTGTGTAGCTGTGTATACCAATTGACATATGAACATGAACTTCAAGGTCAAACCCTTTCCGTTCTCTCTCACCACCCTCGACTAGCATGGTTATCATGTACCTTTGTTCACAATGCTGTACCTACTGCATTGTAGTATGATATGAGCAACGAACACAAGAAAATATTTATCCTTGAAGATCGCATTGATATGTCTATTAATATATCAGCAGTAATTCGTAGTAGTTTAAAACTTAAATAACTCATACATTCATATTTGGCAAAATTCATCATGACTATTTAGGGAATTACGATCATTTTTTACAAGGTTAAAGAGAACCATTTATCAATTCTCTAATTTAAATTCTCTTCAATATGAGTAGAAATTAAATTTTATTAAAACTTATTACAAATTAAAAGAAACATTTGGTACTTTTAGTAAATAATTTTCTCATCCCATCACTAATGTCTGAGTATCAGCTGTGTTAAAAGATAATTAAAATCTATTTAAAATAATATTACTTGTATTAAAAATATTTGTACATGCATATCAAATACCAGAAAGAGAGACCACCTTCGATTAGATTCCAGCGTTACGTTCTATAGACATATCTAATTGGCATATCAAAGTGGATTCAAGGTCAAAGTCCTTTCTGTACTTTCTTCACTTCTTGACCAGCATATCATGTTGTGCTGTACCTACATTTTACAGCACTGTACCGCATTTAATTGTGATGTAACATCGGCAAGGTAGACAAGAAAGTCTACGACCTTAAAGGCCACGTTGATATGTCTATTTATATATCAACTCTAAATATAGAAGCTATCAACTCTAAATGTAATCAGTTTAGAATAAACAACTAACACTAAAATTAGAGACAATAGAAGACAATTTTTTTTGTGATTTATTCAATGTTCTGGGAACAATACTCTATAAGGAAACCCAGCTACTATATTATTTGAACTTTCCAACATAAATTTTGCCAAAACATCCTCTATTATTGGTGTTAATTCTCCAATAAATTGGTCAAAATTTAAATTGATCGCTGTGTTTATAATGTCACCTGAAATAAATAAAAAGAAAAAATCAGATTAAAATCAATAATGTAAAATTCTATAACGGATTTAAGGATAAAAGTAGTATTTTACTGTATCTTTTCATTAAATTTAATTAATGTTAATTTATTTTTCAAATATCTTGTAAATAAATTAAAAATTAAAATGTTACAACATTTTGTGAAAAATCATTATGTAATGGAGAAAATTAGTACCCAAAAATAAATAAGAATCAGCAACTATCAGATAGAAAACAATTTTTCCAAAAATAACAAAAACAGGGCTGTGTTAATAGTGATTAATTCAACCCATAAGGAATATACCACTAATAGGTTGGACACAGCCACATGTGAATTGGAACGCGTATTCTAAAGGCACCTGCATTACTGTCATCTTAGGAAGAATGGGTAGTTGTTAAATTTTTAATCTATTTTAATATTATTAAGACGAAGCGTGTTTTTAGTGCAGGCTAATTTCCAAAACTATTCAACAAATTTTCATGAAATTTTGACAGCATATTTTTGTATTCATATTCACAGCAACATTTTATTTTAAAATTTTCGAAAATGGTAACCCTAAGGGCCTTAATGAATATTTTCATAAATATGTATGTGTGTTTGTGTGTGTGAACATGTGAGTACGTATTGTTGTTGAAGTAGATGAAGGGTTTGATGATGACGAGAGATGTACATGGGGGAAATTATTAAAATTTTGTTTTGTGTGTGTGTGTGTGTGTGTGTGTGTGTACTATTGTTGAAGTACAGTATGTACGTGTAAAGACTAGCGAGAGACGTACACTTGGGAATTTATAAAAACGTTGTGTGTGTGAGCACGTGTGCGTCTGTGTGTGTACATATCGTCCATGCAATGGTAAACTCGCAAATGTGCAAATTCTCAGTTTTAGAGGAGAGTAAAAAACAAATTTAATGCTTTCTTCTTTAACACACTTCATGTATTTTCGTAACTTTACAAAGGCTGTATCTCCCTAACCGAACAAGATACATATTCGCGAGTTTGCTACAACATGTGTTGGGTTGTATACATCAGCATGCACTAACAAACATCTTATTTGCAAGATTGCACATTCGCAAGTTTACCATTGGAGGGATGATATGTGGTCGATCTAGCAGCTACACAATTTCTGTTTCATTTTTAAAAAAAATTGCTTAAACATGTTTCACGTGCGAAGCCGTGTAGGGTATGTTAGTATAATGTATTTATATTCTGATAATAGTGGATGTCTGCCCATAACAGACAGGTGGAGAGTCAAATTATTTACTCTCAATCTGTCGTTGCTGGGCTAAAATAAATAGTTCTGTTTCTTATCACATGGTCAGCCAATTAAATGACTGAATTATTTAAGAACAGAAGAGGTAGAGGTGTAAAAGACACTAATCAGAGTTATCTCCTGTGAAAGTAATGACTTTCATTATACAGCCAGACCCTGTGGTGAATGAAATGAAGGTGTCATTTGCAGAGTGGAAAATATGTGCTTTTCAGAGAGCCCGGCATGCTGATAAGCGTACTTTTCCATTCAGTGAGGAAGGCAATTGTAAACCATCTCACTCCTCGTTTTACTTGGTAAAACCTCTACAGGTTCAAACCAGCTTTTCGGCTGATGACCTAAACAACAATAGTGGATGCATCAAAATACCTAAGTGAAATTAAAAATAAATGAATAAGAAGATATAATTAAACCATTGTTAAAGATGATAAATATTAGGAAAAGGTAATAATATATTATCATAAAATTACTGAACTCAGTTCTTTAGTTGATCAATAAGTTAATAGAGTTAGTAAATCAGTGTTGATCAGTGTGGTACTCCTTACAAGAGCAAATTCAATTGGGAAATAGAGCCTATTTTTCCGATATGAAATTATTTAATGATACATTTTTTATTAAAAGATGGTGAATACATAAGTTTTAGCTTGTGCGTGTGTAATGATATGAAATGATATACGATGAAAAACTGAACCAGACTCGACCATAAATTGATCCTGGGATCCCTGGCATAAAAGCCAGCTGTGCTAACCACTACATCAATGAGTCAACCAATCGACATAAGCAGATATAATATAAAAGTGAAAATATACATTGTTTGGTGCGTCCAGCTGTCATTTATGCTGTAAAACAAATGGTAACATATATTCAGATGGTTTGAAAGAAAGATTTAGAGGAGGATTTTTGGACTGGGAAAGGATATGATTGGAGAGAATGAAAGATGAGAAACTGAATACTTTTTTTGAAGCCAATCTGATTCATAAAGGCCCAAAGATCAGCACACATTAGAATGGACACATTGAGGGAATGGATTCAAAAAAGATGACTAAGATACGGAAGGAAAGACTGTATAAGTGAAAAAGGAAGAGGTATCCTAAGATACCTGTCCATAATAGATACTGCCCATAATAGACAGGTGGAGTGTTAAATTATTTACACTCAATCTGTCCATTTCAGGGCTAAAATAAATAGTTCTGTTTTTTATCATGTGGTCAGCCAATTACATGACTAAATCATTTAAGAACAGAAGAGGTAGAGGTGTAAAAGACCCTAATCAGAGTTATCGCCTCTGAAAGTAATGAATTTCATTATACAGCCAGACCCTGTGGTGAATGAAGTGAAGGTGTCATTTGCAGAGTGGAAAATAAATGCTTTTCAGAGGGCCCGGCATGCTGATAAGCGTACTTTTCCATTCAGTGAGGAAGGCACTGGTAAACCACGTCACTTCTCGTTTTACTTAGTAAAACCTCTACAGGTTCAAACCAGCTTTTCGGTTGATGACCTAAACAACAACATCCTAAGAAAACATGAATGAATGATCCAACAGATGATATGATTGTGATGAGTTTGAGAAGATGAAGGAAGGAAAGACGACAAGCAAAGAGGATTGGATAAAGATTATAAAGGAAGCCAGAGCCCACGAAGGGATGTAAAGCTACAAGATGATGAAGTAAATCAATAAGGACTTACAAATTAATTATTATGAATGACTAACTTACCCAAAACACGTTCACCATTGAATAGATTGTCAAGTTTTAATTTACCGCTTCCAACTTTAAACCTTATGTTCAAATCAGTATAATGAATGTATTCTTCACCGTTCTTTTGTATTATTTCGCCCAGTAATGTTACGTTAGCTTTTGCTTTATCTGAAAATAATAATTAATGAGTATTTAATAAAAACTGGAATATGCTTAAAAAATTAATCAGGTTTAACATGAACACCTCTATAAAGAATGAAGTTTTATGATTATAAAGAAAGATGAGAACACAAAATACCCAAAATATTTTTAATTGCTAGATTGATGATACAGTAGAGTTCCTGTTAATCGAATACTTATTACCTGAGCTTCTATGGACTTTTCTTTTCTTTTTTTTACAAGTTTGCCACATTACAATCTGTTCACATGAAAAAAACAATCAGTAATTTTAATAAATACTAATTAACATGATTACAATTTCATCTGTTAATGAAATTTAAATTAGTAATAATTAATATTTGAGAAATGCAATGATGATTTGAAAGAATGAAAAAAAGTATATCAGCTCAAAAAAAAATGATAATAACTTTAATAATGTTCATTAAAACGATAACTTAAATCAAAAACACTATGTCTTTTCGAGCTTGAAAACCTGGTATTAATGTTATTAGCAGATTCAGAGCCAGGAAGTTTGGATGATGGTTGAGTCTTTCTTCATATTTACAGCTGAGTTTTAATATAGTTTGTTTCACAGTGTCTATATTATCTATACTATAATTATCCATACTAAAAATCTATATTATTGACATAGATATAGGTGTTTTAGATGTACCATGGAATTTTCAGGGCCTGCTGCAAGAATTTTGACTGAAAACATTCGAATATGTTTATTTTTTGAAGTGCATGAACTCTGTATTAACTGAGGAATTGTTAACTGAAGGTCAAATGGTCAACTGATAAAGTGCATAGTTGGATTCTTCACTGTTCAGTGATTCATTTTTTTAGAAAGTTTATTTCACATGTTCAGAAGTTTTCTAAAGAGCAAAACTTCACTTCCAAAAGCAGCGCTAGTGATGTATAATACTCCAACTCATCCAGGCATGGAAAAACATTGGTTAGTGGTAAAATCAAAGCATTTTTCATGTCATCAGAATAATTGTTACATCTCTCGTTCAGCCTTAAGATCAAGTGGTAATAAAAATTAAAAAAAAAAACAACTATAGATTTCAACCATTAAAAACACTGATTAAAAGACTGGAGGAGAAGATATCTGTAGCTGATGTCAGAAATTGATTTCACTAAAATATATATATATATATATATGTTATTTATTAGCTAGTGGAAGTTTGGGGTGATTTAAAACAGATAACTGTGAATAAATTATGGTAAAATTGCTTCTAGCTGACTCAAATTTAAGGACAAAACGATGAAAATTAAGTTTTAAGTCTTCTTGAATTAACAAGAAAAATTTCAGCTGCAGAACTAATTAATGAATCCAACATTAATAAGTAATACAGCTTGGAAGATAAGATGAGAGCCTACAGGAATAATTGGTGCATTCATTTGGAGCGCATGGGGGATCAACGGTTTCCTCGCTTGGCTAGGTACTACAGACCCAAGGGAAAAAGAAGTGTGGGACGTCCGAGAAGAAGATGGTTTCCGGAACGGGCAGACGTGCCTAATCCTTGAAGTGAAGAAGAAGAAGAAGAACATTAATAAGTGGATGAGTTTTGCTGAACAATGCAAATTTATCGATAAAATGATAATACTGTAAACAGAGAAGATGAAATAGACAAAACTGATGAAAAATGTAACGGACAAAAAAATTCACATTCTGAAGGTTTTAAGAACAGTTGAAGCAAGAATAAAATATATTGCAACATCTAAGCCTAGGTTTGTTTGAGATCTGCGTATAATACAATAGCAAGTAGACTTTATTAAAACTTATAACAATTAATTCAAATCATAATAACTATCAATATGTTTACAGTCTTTGATTATTATGTTTACCTCTTGTCACTGTTTAATTAACTTGATACTTTGACCTCTATGTACGTATGTGACATCCTTGATTGTCATGATTATCATAATTTCTTAATGGTGTGTCATTTATCTCCTATTTTGGAAATACAGTAATTACATGTACATACAATCATTGTACCTGCATAATACGAATCATGTATGCTAACCTTCAATAGTTAATTTACATTTACTTACGCTTACATTATGTATTCAATTGTTTTCTTAGAAGAATTATTAATATAAATTCTTTTATTAGTTTGAATATTATGTTATAAACATTACTAGTGAATCTGTGGAAATTAATTTGTGAAATAATTTGCTGTTGTGATAAAAATGGTTTTTTAAGATTGCAGTCTTAATATGCATTTTAAGGCAAAACCGTAAAATCACTGTTACAGAGAATTAAAAACCCTGCAACTTTTCTTCTAACACTTTTTAAAATCGCTTAGTTTAATGTCAATTAATTATTTTCTGTACTTAGCATCTCATTAAAATTGGTAAAAAATGGCATTTTTTAAGATTGCGGTTGTAGTATGCATTTTATGACAAAAAATTATACAATCAAAGTTATAGTAAATTAAAAACCTATAAATTTTATCTCAAGCATTTTGTTCTACAGAGCTTAGTTTATCATCAATTAGTGGTTTTCTGTATTTTTAAGTGGTACAGAAGTTGATATTCATTTAGCGTCATCCATAATTAAAATTCAAATAATTAAAAGTCTCAAATTCAAATAATTAAAAAATAATAATTAAAAGTCTCATAATTAAAATTAGGTTATGTTTTTCATTTTACATTGTTTACTTAGTATTAAACATAGGTTAAATGGGGCATTATTTACATTGGCAAAAGAAAGTCATGTGAATGTTTCACACCAGATTTTTTTTTTTTATAATATTGGCGAATCTTGAGCTCTCCATAGAAGCAGTGCTGGAACCACCTGTTAGGAACCTCTGGTTTAATGCGTTACCAATTATATAAACTGATTGTATTACTATCTAAAATACCTAATATTTTTAGTTCATGACTATAGTTCAATAAATAACATATTATTAGTACCTAACAAACCAATGATACGTATGACAGAATAAAATTGACATTTTGTAAGATGTCAATGGAACAAACTTTGCAATTTCTACGCTCTGATGTAAAACAATTGTAAAATTTACTGATTAAATGAAATAAAAATAGTTAAATTAATGATTACTTACAAATGTCACCTGTTAAAGGTCCATTTCCGGAAACTGGAATTAATATGACTCTTCCATCAATTACATATTTACCATCAAGGACCAAATGTGGAAGATCCAGACTGAAGAAAAACTTGTGATCCTTTAAGTTCACTCTGTTGACGAACATTAAAAATAATTGTAAATAAGTGATTAGTTAGCATCATAGCAGCAGAATCCATATTAATATGAGTTTTTTTTTTATTCCTAATTTGTGTACGTTGCAATCTGTTCAATTCAGAACAATAAGCAACCCCATGACCCAATGAGATGAGGATGATGTGTATGGCGTGTAAATGAGGTGTAGTCTTGTACAGACTCAGGTCGACCATTCCTGAGAGAGTATGGTTAATTGAACCCCAACCATCAAAGTACACCGGTAACCACTATCTAGCATTCAAATCCGTATAAAAGTAACTACCTTTACTAGGATTTGAACCAGGAACCTTCGTCTCCTAAAATCAGCTGTTAAACAGCTGATTTTGGCGACGACTTTACCTCTAGACCAACCCAGTGGGTTTAATATGAGTTTAAAAAAAAATTTATATTCACCTTTTACATGGCTTCGTTTTCTTTCTTTATTTATGAGCACTTTTGTGGTGTGCACCGGTTCATCAGGTAATATCACAAAACTTCCAGAAATATTATGAAGAATACATCTTCCTTTGTCAAAGTCTGAGTTCAAACTTTGACAAAGGAAGATGCATCTTCATAATATTTCTGGAAGTTTTGTGATGTTACCTGATGAACCGGTGCGCATCGTGAAAGTACACGTAAGTAAAAATAAGAAAAGAAGAAGTGTAAAAGGTGAATAGAAAAAGTTTTTTTTGTAAAACTCATTACATTAATTAAAAATAAGTTTAAATTTTTTACAATTTTACTTTTTTATGAGCAGGTGCAAGACACACTTCTTTTGTCCTGATTCAAGCACCACTCAAATTTTATAATATTCCTCTTTGAATAAAAAGAACACGAACTTCAAATTTCAAAATACTTTAACTGTATAATCTTAAACATAATTTTTTTATTTATTTAAACTCGCATCAATAGCTTGGTTGTTAGCGAATGCAGTGGGTTATTTAACTGGAATGGTGGGTTTTGATTAGTAACACCGTAATTTACATACCCAAGCCAGGAATTAAACCTGGGACCTCTGTGTTGTAGGCAACTGCGCTACCACTATGCTTTGGAGGCTGCGTAAACATAAATTGTTCTAGAATATGAAATTAAATAATTTTTTTTAAAATATCATTTAGCTAGTCTTTTTATTATAAATTACAATATTTATTTCTTGAGCTTTCTTGAAGTTCTCTACACTATTATAGATGTATGACAATAATGATTCTCTACAATGGGTGTTTGTCAATAACTAACAAAAGGGGTCGATTCATATTGATAGAAAAAATATAATATATTAGAACATCAAATAAATTAATAGTTTCTGAAATAAAGGGTCTAGATTTTACCAAATTTAACATGTGGGATATTCAACTCTCCTTAAACAAATTAGTCAGTATTTGTAGTTTGTACAGACAGTGGTGTACTTAATTAAAACTTAATTACTTAATTAATTGTACTTAAGTACTTAATTAATTGTGTATGTGCTTAATTAAAACTCAGTAGAAGCTCAAAATTTACAATCTTTTTTTAACACTACATGTTTATTATCAATATTTTAATACAATAAAATTTACAATGTTAGTGAAAAAAATACTTACAAGAGCTTTTTAACGGTGAAATTACTACAACCATAAACTTTAAGATCTTCAGTTGTCACCTTGAGGCCACTCCCTTGTGCAGCAACTAGTTCCTTAATCAACAATGGTTCAAGTGGAGGAACATTCATCTCTGGGATACCTGTACAATTATGTTAATAATAATCGATATTGTTTTAGAATTAAAGCTATCACATCCTTACGACTAACATTTTCTTATCAACAATGTGGAATGTTACGTATTACTTTATAATAGTTACAAAACTAAAATTTATGTATCTTTGTAAAAATGCTTACTGTATTGCATTTAATGAAGAAATTTAAGTACAGTAATTTATGTCCAAGAGCTAAATATACTTATTATATGTGTACAAAAATACAGAAAATTTCCTACAATATAAGTCCTCAACTACAGAACAAGAAACAAGAATTTGATTCCCTTATATTGAGCACAAAAACTCTATTCCAAAGACATTTTTGTTACTAGGCTTTCAAATTGTACAACCTGCTTTCCCAAATTTGTAAAAGTATGTACAGAACATCAGAAAATTCAAAACTGATTTACAGAGATGGTTCTTTAGCGTTGGTAGACATTATAAGAAGGAGATGATTATACCTTTTTGTTTCTGGACGACCTGGAGTTGGAAAAAAGAGGCATTAAATTAATCTATCCTAGGACATGGAAAACTATAGATGGATGGGTTTAATTTCTCACATAATTCATAAAGTTAAAAGTAGAGATAAATGTAGGTACTATATGTAAATGCAATGTAGTGTAAGGTTATTTTTACATAAACAATTTTTGAAAAAATAAATTATTACTGCCGGCCGCATTGGCGCAGTTGGTAACGTGCTCGCCTCTCATCATGCGGTCCTGGGTTCGAATCCCACTCAGGCACGACATATTTTCATACGTTACAAAAAATCATTTCATCCTCATTACACACAGTTACACCCCAACGTCGTCGCTAATGACCTTGCAGTTGATGTGACGTTAAATAAAAAAAAAAAAAAAAAAAAATTATTACTATTATCTTTAATTAAATTGCCTTTTATCAATAATTGAAATAATAGCGCCGTAATTGTGTTGTAAAAACTTGTCAAATAATGTTCTCATCTAATTTTATACTAGAAAGCCCTACATCTAATGTAATTACAATGCAATTAATGTAATGTTAATTAATTACTATGTAATTACAATAATTATATCTAATGTAATTACAATTGACTAAAATTTTGTAAATTTGAGCCTAGTTCTTCTGATGTCTAGTTACATCAATGTTTAGTAAATAATAACCAATTGATGCTCTAAATCAATTTTTCAGATTTCGTAATACAGTGCTCTTTTAAATTTTAATACACATTAGATATTTTGTTAGACCTGAAAGTACAAAAAAAAGTATAAATAAAAGTATACCTTTTCTGAGATGAGGTTTTAATTCGTTTATTGTATTAATGATGCAGTTGACAAGTTCTGGATCATGTCTCTTGCAGACGTGTAAGAAGTCAGCTGAAAATAAAACATACTGTATGTAGCCTTATACATCAATTTAATACATTTTATTTTATTACTGTGATACAAGTAAATTTATGTAATGAGCTGCCATAGATTTAAAATATGTTTTTATCCCTAATGTGTGTACATTGCAATCTGTTCAATTTATCAACAATAAGCAACTTCATGACTCAATGAGATGAGTATTATATGAATGAAGTGTAAATGAGATGTAGTCATGTGCAGACTCAGGCCAACCATTTCTAAGAGAGTATGTTTAATTGAATCCCAACCGTCAAAGTACACCGGTTACAACTATCTAGTATTAAAATGTGTATAAAAGTAACTATAATATATATCTTTACTGGGATTTGAACCGGGAACCTTTGCCTCTGAAAATCAGCTGTTAAACAGCTGACTCATGGCAACAACTTTACCTCTAGGCCAACCAGTGGGTTAATCATAGGTTAACAATACTTTATCACTTAATAGTAAGTATGACCCACCAGTTTAGTCTAGAGGTAAAGTTGTCACCAAAATCAGCTGTTACACAGCTGATTTTCGGAGACGATGGTTCCTGGTTCAAATCCTAGTAAAGTTAGTTATTTTTATACGGATTTGAATGCTAGACAGTGGTTACCTGTGTACTTTGATGGTTGGGGCTCAATTAACCATACTCTCTCAGGAATAATCGGCCTGAGTCTGTACAAGACTACACCTCATTTACACGTCGTACATATCATCCTCATCTCATTGAGTCATGGGGTTGCTTATTGTTCTGAATTGAACAGATTGCAACGTAGACACATTAAGTTAAGTAGGAATTAGAAAAAAAATAGAGTAAGTATGGTATAAATGTATTTTTTTAAATTTCAAAATTATTGCAACTAGTTGTAGAATATTTTTTATCATAGCAGCTGTTCTACAGCACTTGGCCATTTACCACAACCCAAAACAACATTCATTTCTATTAAATACATCTTTGTCTCTAAGACCACTCCTCTCTATAGCTTTCATAACACACATCTGTCCACTCACTTTCTCCTGTTTTATTTTTACACCCATGTACACGCAACAGGTTGGTCTGAAGTAAAATTGTTGCTGCAAGTCAACTGTTAAACAGCTGATTATTGGAGATGAAGGTCCAAATCCTAGTAAAGATAGTAACTTTTGTATGGATTTGAATTCTAGGAAGAGGTTACTGATGTACTTTGATGGTTGGGATTCAATTTATCTGTACTTTCTCAGGAATAGTTGGCCTGAGCCTGAATAAGACTACACCTCTTATTTATCATACATATCATTCTCAACTCATTGGGAGATAGGGTGCTTGTTATTCTTAAATTGAACAAATTGCAATGTAAATACAAGAAAAAAATTTACACATTTTTTATAGCTGTTATACTATTGAGAAATGCCCATAACAGGCAGGTGGAGAGTTAAATTATTTGCACTTGATCTGCTAGTTCTAGGGCTTCAAAAAATATTTCTGTTTCTTATCACATGGTCAGCCAATTATATGACTGAAGCATTTAAGAATAAAAGAGGTAGAGGTGTAAAATACACTAGTCAGAGTTATCTCCTTTGAGAGTAATGAATTTCATTATACAGCTAGACCCTACGGTGAATGAAGTGAAGGTGTTATTTGTAGGGTGGAAAGTAGATGCTTTTAAGAGGGTCCGGCATGCTGATAAGCATACTTTTCCACTTCATGAGGAAGGGAATGGTAAACCACTTTACTCCTCATTTTACTGAGTAAAGCCTCTAGAGGTTCAAACCAGCCTTTCAGCTGATGACCTTAACAACAGCTATTGAGATATCCATTCTGATTCTCCATTGATCTCCATAATATTGATTGAGTATTTATTATTCATATTATTATTATCGGAATAAAAATAATATAATATAATAATATAAATAACTTTTATTTTTTAAATCACTGATGTTTTTTCTAGCAGCTTTGCAGCATATGGCCTCCCCTTGGTCCACAGCCCTAGGCCACTGCCTAGTTGGCCTAGTGGAGGTAAATCCGGCATTATGTTTGACTAGATAATAGAAAAAGTAGTGCAATTGACATTAACATAAGTAGTATGCTCTAATTTTTAAATAATTAGCAAGTTACTTTAATTTTTTTTAATCGATAAATAATCAATGTAAGTAGTTTATAAATTCAAATTAATAGATAATAGAATAGATTGTTGGCCTGATTAAGCCCACATCATATAAACATAAAAATGATTTTTTTAAAAATAATTTAGAGATGGAACTAACTTAATATACTCAAGAACATTCTTGTAATCAGGATTTGAAAATTAATAAAGAGAAATAAATTGTTTTTATTTTATTGATTCCAGACAATTAGAAAGTTTGTAAGTTAATAATTCTGGTGACCTTCATTCGCCAATTTTTTCTGCAAGTATTTTATTGGGTGTATTTATAAAAAACAAGCACATAAGTAAAGTGTATTTATTTGTTTAAATCGATAGTTTGATAGGCCTTTTACCTATTGCATTGAACCGGTTTTAACTCGATTATACTCACTCATTAAGCGAGTTCATTTCTTACTCTTATGCAAGGAGACAGTGCCGTTGGTTTCACATCTCTAATTAATTTGGAAAGAAGCGGTTTGTAAAGCAAAAGCGGAAGACCGGAACATTTCAAGCTATTTATAATGCGATTGAACTTGAATAAATTTTGTTTTTAAGTTTATGCATACTTACGATTTCATCTTTATAAATAAATTTTATCTTCATAAATATATTAAACATTTTTGTTTTACTTTAACATTTTTTTTTAGTTAATTTAATATAGGTAGGCCTACTACATTAAACAAATTGAAATCAAAATTCGCTATTTTTGTAAACTATTCTGAACAAAATGGTATATTTATCATATTTATTTTATTACGCAAAATCTGGTCCGATGTAGTATTTTAACTGGAGATTCCGTTTCTTCTTAAATCCAGAGTTATACTGAAAGGATCTAAAAAACTAATCTAATTGATAACTAAAATAGTTCTGTTTCTTATCACATGGTCAGCCAATTATATGACTAAAGCATTTAAGAACAGAAGAGGTAGATGTGTAAAAGACATTAGTCAGAGTTATCTCCTCTGAGAGTAATGAATTTCATTATATTAGGCCTATACCCTGTGGTGAATGAAGTGAAGGTGTTATTTATAGGGTGGGAAGTAGATGCTTTTCAGAGGGCACGACATGCTGATAAGGATACTTTTCCTCTCTGTGAGGAAGCCTATAAAAGTAACGTCTCTAGAGGTTCAACTAGCCTTTCCGCTGATGATCAAACAACATGATTGTAAATAGAACGCTTTCAGGATTCTTCAAAAACTCTGAAAATAGAAATTTGTGAAAACTATTACGAGATTTTGGGAGTAAACAAGAATTTTATAAAATGTATCTATAGATCGTATATTTTTATAACAACTCTGAGATTTACTTTAGGGCTGGTGAGCGAGCCTAAGAAGCTGTATGCGCGCCAGTCATATTTTTTTTTGCTTTTATTTGTCACCGGGACTGTACAGTATTGACAATCATCCAATTTGATTGCTACTTTTTGCTGTATTTTTGACGTAGATTAAGCATGAGTTTGAACAGGGACCCCCCCCCCTAGTAGAGTTTGTTAAAATATAGCAATGAAATAACAACTAGAACAGAAAATATAAAAGAAAACAAACTAAATTGAATAACTAGAACAAATATAAAAAAATTCATATAAAAAAGTTCTTAACTAACGAAGACCGTGAAAAAAGAACATACTTTAATACTAGACTAATAATTTTGAAAAAGTAAATCTAAAATGTGGCTTTTTTACGGACGTATATTTTCGCTAGCAACGAAATAGCTAAGTTGTTTGGGTGCTGAAGAGAACGATCTTGGTACCAATGACTGAACCTTCTTGTTTCTTCCAGAACATTTTTTGGATTTGAAGATCATATCGGATTATTACATTAAATTAAAAATATGATGGAACAAATATTTATAAAAAATAAAATGAAAAATAATAAATAGAGATCTTACCACCGGTAACTTCCTCAAAAATTACAAATTTTTACTTTTCTTGTCATATACGAATATAACGGGAAGGAAAATATAGATATTGCTGTCATGTCAATTTTTCGAAATTGAGTTTTCACAGGAAATACACGTTTTCAGGCTCCTCAAATATGTTTTTAGCGATTGGGCAGTGTGTGAATAAAATATCTCAAGAACGAGTTATCATACGATCTTCAAACTTGGAACTTAAGTAAGGTACCACAAGGGACCCGACATGAACATTTTCATTATAATCGGTCGACCGGAAGTAGTAGTCTATCGTGCGATTTTTCACTTTATTGTCAAAAAACGGCTTTTACTACAGTTTTAACGCTCTACAAGATAAAATAGATGCCTTGTCTGCTAAAATTCTTGGAGGCCGTGCTTTCGTGGTAAATAATTTTTTAGGATTGCATCCGTAATTTGATTTTAGAGCAAAGTTGTAATAAATTAAAAAAAAACCTTAGACAACTTTTATTTTAAATATTTTTTGCTAAAATCCTTAGTTCAGTGTCAATTATTGATTTTCTATATTTTTCTCATCAAAATCGGTAAGCAACGGGATTATTGAAAGACTGCGGCCTTAGTATGGATTTTACGACAAATGTGTATAATTAACGTTACAGAAAATTTTAAAAAACTACAACTTTTGTGACCAATTTTTTCTACAGAGCCTAGTTTAGCGTCGATTAGTGATTTTCCGTATTTTTAATTCATTTTCATTTAGCGTCATTCACTCATGATTAAAATTAGGTTATTTTTTAATTTTGCATTGTTTACCAATGATTAAACATAGGTTTTTAATTATTTACATTGGCAAGTGAAAGTCGCGTGAGGGTTTTTACATCAGATTTTTTATTAAATTTTTGATAAGAGGCATGAAATTAATATTAGGATGAAGTTAACAAAACAATATATCAATAATTATTATGACTATCCTAACTTGGGAGCAGTTCTTTGGAATTTCTTGAAGAAGTTTGTCCACTTTCTTATCTTCAATATTAATATTGGCACTCCTCTAAATGCTTTTAATGGACTCCTACCGGCGCGGGCAAAATCTCCAACGTATTTACTATGTTTGAAAATACCCCAATATTATTTTTATCTAAAATTACTCTAAATCAAATGTAATTATTTATAATCTTACTATAAATTTTCTGTGATAATAAAATTTTTACTATTTATTTTTATGTACTATAATATTTTTATTTTTTTTAAACATACAGGAAGTTGGGGAATTCTGCTATCTAGGGAGTAAAATAACAAAGGATGGTAGAAGCACAAGTGATATCAAGAGTAGAATTGCTCAAGCTAGAAAAGCCTTTGAAATGAAAAACAGCTTACTGACTACAAACATTTATTTACAGATTAGGAAAAATTTCTTAAAACATTATGTTTGGAGTGTAGCATTATACGGAAGTGAAACGTGGGTGTAGGCTGTAGAAAAGAAGAGGATAGAAGCTTTTAACTGGTCGCTAATGACTGCATTGTTGATGCGACCTTAAATAAATAACTTAAAAAAAGAAGCTTTTGAAATGTGGTGTTATAGGAAAATGTTAAAGATTAGGTGGGTGGACAAAATAAGTAATTTAGAGGTTCTTAGGCGAGTGGATGAAAAAAGAAGTATATGGAAGCATCTTACCAAAAGAAGGGATAGGCTAGTGGGGCATATCCTAAGACATCCAGGTATTGGGCTATTAATAATGGAGGGTAATATTGAGGGAGCAAATTGTAGAGGGAGACAAAGATGAGAATATATAAAGCAAATTACAAAAGATGTAGGGTGTTGCAAGTATGTAGATATGAAACGACTTGCGCAAGATAGAACAGGTTGGAGAACTGCATCAAACCAGTCGAGAGACTGATGAAAAAAAAAATAAATAAAATTTTTATGTTGTGGTTTTGGTTATCAGCCGAAAGTCTGGTTTGAACCTCAAGAGGTTTTACTAAGTAAAACTAGGAGTGAGATGGTTTACAATTGCCTTCCTCACTGAGTTGAAAAGTATCCTTATCTGCATGCCGGGCCCACTGAAAATCACATATTTTCCACCGTGCAAAAAAAAACTTCACTCGCCTTCATTCACCTCAGGGTCTGATGTATAATATAATGAAATCCATTATTTTCAGAGGAGATAACTCTGATTCGTGTCTTTTATACCTGTACCTCTACTATTCTTAAATGCTTCAGTCATATAATTGGCTGACCATGTGATAAGAAACGAAACTACTTTTTGTAGAACTGGAACTTGCAGTTCGAGTGCAAATAATTGGGGAGATGGAACGGAAAAATCTAAAAAAATGAATTTTTTTTTATTACGTATTTGAATTCTCCCGGGTTTTCTGGTTAAAACGATATTAATATCATTTATATATTGGTGGACTAGAAGTATTAAAAATAATTAAATTAGAAACAGGTGACAAGTTGAAAAATGTGCATTTTGCAAGTGCATAAAATGGGACTTTTTACTTTAATTGCGTTTTTCTGAAAATTCATTTTTTTCATAAAAAGGTACATTTTTCTCAGAAACTACTAAAGCTAGAGAGTTGAAATTTTGCCCACTAGTAGAAAAGTGTGTACTACATAGGCCTATGTGGATATAAAATCATAATTATAGGTTTTAAAATTTTTAAGTTGTAAATCACTAAGTGGAAGAAAACATGAAAAACGAGTTATTTTGTTATAGAGATATTAAAAAAATTATAAAAAAGAAAGAATAGCAATATATTAACAAAATTATCACAACATGTAGAGAAAATTACAAGAAAAGTAACAAAAAAAAAATTGGAAGGGAATTGGTTTAATAGTTTTTGAGAAAAATGTTCCTAAAATCATGAAATTAACATTGGGTAGATAGGCCGTTCCATCTCCCCTTAACACTCCACCTGGCTGTTACGGGCACAAAAAAAAATCTATAAAAATGTAAATTGTACTTACGTATTCTTAACGAACGATGATCATGATTTCGACGATTCGTTGTTTTATTTCTGTTCCCACCGGATGCATTACAACCAACGATATTTAAATTAACAACCCCAATAAAAAGTATCCATGACAAGATTAACTTTAAAAAATTGTTCGAAAATATTAAACTTAAACGATTATTTTGACTAATATGAAACATTCTATTAATATTATAGTTCATATTTAATATTTAAAAAAAATTAATAAAAACAATCACTGTGTCACTTCTTATACAATTTAAAAAATATATATATAAAATTTTGTTTTAAATTCTGATAAATTTAAGAAATAATTTTTCATTTACTTTTTAAAAAAGATAACATAAATTTTATATAAATTTCACTAGATTTCTCATTTCCGATTATTAAAAAATTTCTCTGCTGAGATACTTATAAAAAAATTAATATATTATGTAATTACGGATGTTATTTTAAAGGATTTTATAATTAATACAAAATTTCGCGTTTTAGTAAGTTTATTGAACTCTTTACACTTAAAACACTTTCCAGTAATTGTTTTTTTTATTTAAATAAAGTATATTATGAATTAGTAAAGAACTAGAGTATGGTATTTATACCGTAGTCTATTAGTTAAGAGTTAAGTTAGTTAAGTAATCTTGTTGTCTAAGCCAGTAAGCAATAATACAATCTATTACTTTCAGATGTTGTGAAGACAGGTTACTGTTGGTCACTGGTAGGTATGTTGTGTACAGTGTGAGGAAGGAATTTCATCTGTTGTCTTTTTAGGCTTAACTGGAAGAAGGATGGATAGAAATGACGTCACATTACTAAACTTACCGGAAGAACTAAAAGAAGAGGGATAGACTGATTGTAAGTTGTCTTGTTAATGAAATTCGAATCTCCCTCCTAAAAAGAAGAAATTTGTTTAAATTTACAACTAAGCTGTTACTTATTACGTCACTGTGCAACAATGCTACTTTACTGATACATTCTCTTTTTATACAACTACAACCTGTTCAAAAATAACAGGATTGGTGATTATTATTGATCGACTGCTTTATTATTAGTCCCTCTCATCATGCGGTCTTGGGTTCGAATCCCATTCAGGCACGGCATATTTTCATATGTTAAAAAAAATCATTTTATCCTTCACCGTCTGCATTAGCAGTAATTGTTATCAGTATTGCAGAACAATCGGACGTTAAACAAATAAAAAAAAATTATTAGTCTATTGGAAAACAAATATTTTATTCAATAAATATCCTGAGGTATTCGTCGTATATTTTATTCCAGATGAAGATCATTGGTTCTAATCGTATCCAAGTTAAAAACAAAAAAAATCTGTTGTGGAACATTGACACAACTTTCTATTGCCAATGTAAATAATGAAAAATAAAACATATGTTTTATCATGAGTAAACAATGTCAAATGAAAAGCAACGTAGTTTTAAGAATGAATGAATGAATGCCGCTAAATGAAAATCAACCTCTATAGAACTTAAAATTACGGAACATCACTTATTGACGCTGAAATAGGTTTTGTAGAAAAAATGCTTCAAATAAAAGTTGTAGGTTTTTTAATTTACTATAACTGTAATTATTTATATACTTTTGTCGTAAAATGGCCACAATTTAAAAAAATACAATATTTTACCGATTTTAATGAGGAAAATAGAGAAAATCACTAATTGACGCTGATCTGACATCGTAGAATGCTTGAAATAAAAATTGTAAGTTTTTAATTTCTTAAAACTTAAATTATAATACACTTTTATGTTTATAATTTATGCATATTAAGATCACAATCTTAAAAATAATTTTTACGACGAGAGTACGGTCCCAAGAATTTCGGTAAACATTGCGTTTACCCTACCTTGTAAAGCATAAAAATTTAGTAATTTTTTTTAAATTCCTAATATGTGTACATTGCAATCTGTTCAATTCTGAACAATAAGCAACCCTATGTTCCAAAGATGAGGATGATAATGTATGAGTGTAAATGAGGTGTAGTCTTGCACAGACCCAGGCCGACCATTCATGAGAGAGTATGGTTAATTGAATTCAACCATCAAAGTACTTCGGTAACCACTGTCTAGTATTCAGATCCGTATAAAAGTAACTACCTTTACTAGGATTTAAACCAGGAACCATCGTCTCCGATAATCATTATATTCGATCTAATTGTAATGTATACGAGAACATGATAGACTACACGTTTTCAGGTCCCCTGTAGCTAAAAACATGTTTTTACAGATTGGTGTGTGTGCGCGTGTGTGTATGTGTGTGAGTATGAACAAAATAACTCAAGAATGGAAAATTGTACAAAGTTGAAACTTGGAACTTAAGTTAAATACAATGAGAAGACCTGACTTGAACATTTCATCAAAATTGGTCAACGGGATGCAGTATTTATTCGTGCGATTTTTTACTTTTATAATTTTTCTCAAAAACGGCATTACAATTTTGTTTAAAATCGTGTTATATACTTCATTTTTTGTGTTTTACAAGCTGGAGTAAGCGGGATGTTTGCTGAAATTCGTGGGATGTGTTCTTGTAGTAATTTTTTTAAGAGTGCGGCTTTAACATGCATTTTAGTGCAAAGCATAATTTATTAACGTGATAGAAAATTAAAAACCTACAACTTTTATTTCAACTGTTTTTTTTTCTAAAAAGCGTAATTTAGCGTAGTATTTTACCGCTTTTTTGTTCAAAATTCAAGTCATGCAGAGGTTGAATTTCATAATGCATTCACTCATGTTTAAAAATAGGTTATATTTTTCATTATTTACACTGGAAAGAGAAAGTCGTGTGTGTGTGTTTTACAACAGATTTTTTTTATGGTGTTTTACAATGATATCATCTAGAAAAATTGGTAAAATATTAGCCGGTTAAAATTCAGTTAACATTTAGCTACTATCTGGGTTCTTAAAAGTAATTTAGGACTATTGAATTATAGTATTTTGGAGACGACGCAAGTAATTATTTACATTGCATTACTGGTAAATAATTTTTCGCTTGAACAAAAACTAACCCTATTCAAACTATTGTTGTCTAGGACATTCCAATGCCACATTTACTGTAAATTTTACTGGAAAGGATGCAAAGAGAATATTATATTATGTCATCACAACATAAAACTATGGCCATGAATAAAAATTTACGAAACAAAGAATAAAATTAATTTGATATGAATGCACCGATGATTACTCACCGACTTCAACACAATTTTGTTAACTGTACACGAAGTCATAAAAAATTTATTGAATAACTAACTCACTAAAAACCTCGGGACCTCCGCGTTGTAGGCTGACAAGCTAACCACTCTGCCCATAATAGACAGGTGGAGTGTCAAATTATTTACACTCAATCTGTTTGTTGCATGGCTAAAATAAATAGTTCTGTTTCTTATCACATGGTCAGCCAATTAAATGACTGAATCATTTAAGAACAGAAGAGGTAGAGGTGCAAAAGACACTAATCAGAGTTATCTCCTCTGAACGTAATGAATTTCATTATACAGCCAGACCCTGTGGTGAATGAAGTGAAGGTGTCATTTGCAGAGTGGAAAATATGTGCTTTTCAGAGGGCCCGGCATGCTGATAAGCGTACTTTTCCACTCAGTGAGGAAGGAAATGGTAAACCACCTGACTCCTAGTTTTACTTAGTAAAACCTCTACAGGTTCAAACCAGCCAACCAGGCTGATGACCTGAACAACAACAAGCTAACCACTACGCTATGAAGGCGGCCTTTTCATCATTTATGATAATAACCAGATCTTTAAAAGAACCCAGAATAAACTTTACAATATTTTTAATTAAACTTTTACGAAAAGGTTTTCTAAAAGGGTTTCTTTTATCAAAAGATCTGTTAGTTTAGGTGAGAAATACCAAAGTGCAAAAAACCATTCATATTATTATTTTAAACCCCATTATCTATTAAAATACGGGCGATAAAATCTTCAATTTTCATGATTTTGGAGAGTTAAGTTAATAAAGTTACTTCTGAAACGTTCAGCTTAATAAGATCTTTAGATGCTATTCTACTGAAGTGTTTATGTAATATTTTTAAGTTTTCCCTCAAAAATTTGTTTTGAGAAGAGAATCTATGTCAAAAGAAATTTCCACTGTTGATTCATGAACAACAAAAATAATAATACGTCATTTATTCCTTTCCGTATACATATGGACCAACCTGTGATTTAGTGGTCAGTGGCCAGCGAACTGGTTTCTACGCTTGGAGTCCCGAATTTGATTCCCGGTCAGGTCTAACATTTTTTTATAACTTATTTTCATCTATCACCCCTTCATCGTCTGCAATAATAAATGAAAAAGCATTAGTAATTAACAAAACAGTCGAACATAAGCAAAAAAAGGAGTAGCACATATTACAATTAAATTTTTATTATTTTTAAAAGTCGCATCGATAGGTTTGTCATTACAACTGTGGGTTTTGGTACTGTAACGGTGGGTTTTAACGTGTTATAATGTTTAGACCCTAGTCGGGAATCGAACCCGGGACTTTTCGCTTTGTGGGCTTTTGTTTTGGTTTAACGTCTGACTGTGTTAATAGAACTGTTCTATCTATCTGTTTTCTTTTTTTACCAGGTGTCAACAAAACTGATGAAGAATAGCGTCTTCGCGTCTTAAATTTCCTTCTTTATTTTTCGAATCTTGGAAAGAGAAAGATCACAGTAGTTCGCCACTTGCTCATGGCTTTTATTAAAAGGCAGGGAAAGGCATTCTTGTTTTGCTTCAACTTTACAGCATTTTATTACTCTGCATACTAGATTTCGTTCAGCACTGTGAATAGTCTGCCCACATTTTCGAGAAACTAACATTTTCTGTTTACGGTAACAAACAGTTATATTTGTACAGTTAACCCACAAAAGGTTCCGCGTTGTATTGTATAAATACTCTGGGTATAGTATAAGTTGTTGTGTTAGTTGTACTGAAATTAAAGCAGTCGCACATAATTTCCCCCTTTACCCCTCGTTGCAAACAAGGGCAAACTCGTGACTCAAGTAACTATAGTTGAAAAATGGACGCAGAGTGCTAAAATATGAAATGTTTTACTTAACTTCAGAGAAAATTTTACATTGAATAAGAATGTTTAATACTTGATAACAGTCAAATTACGAATGCTTTGTAAAATCAAGAAAATCAGCAACATTAGAAAATTTGAATTAGTAGCGATTGGGTAGTAGTGAATCCTTTTGAAAGCGATTGTACTATAGTTAACCAAATTCGTTAGTTAAACATTAGATAGATATAAATTATGGAGCTCGTACCAAGGATTATGTAGAATTACCAGGTAGGAATACGATTGTGTTATTGATCATACAAATGGTTATATTATCCTCGGGAATCTAATGGACTGTTGCACTGACGTCATAATCAGATAAACAAACAAACAGCCATAAAAATTGATCGGTCTACGTGGCCATAAATGATATTTATTAGAAATAATTTGTCATAAATTCAGTTGGTGTAGCATGTGGTTGAGAAGAGACAATGAATTTCTCAAGGTTATAAAATATTAGCTTACCATTTGGCACATCAGAGCCGATAGCTTCAAGACAATAAATATTTTAATAACTTTTTATTTGATTGATTATCATACCGAAGTCTAGCCACGTAACGCAGAGGATCCACGGAGCCCCCAAATCTAAAATATTACAAATTTAGGCCTATTTGTTTTGTTTCTGTTTACTTGATGCTTATTCGTGTTAACTTAAAAATTATTTATAGTCTACTATCATACAGTTAACAAAATTTTAGAAATATACTAAAATTATTTATAAAAAATACTTTGTAGCGTTAATTCCAGGTACTTTTAAGTATCTGGAATATCTAACTATGTCAATCAGTAGGATTGTTGTATTTTTTATGTTGTACGTGTTTGGGGCTGTAGGATGAAGGTAATGTAGGTAATACAATAACTCTTAGATATAAATTTTGTTATTTACAATTTACATCTAAATTCATCTGTTGAGGGGTATTTAAAATCAAATAAGGAATGTATTTAATGAATTAAATAAATTTTAATTATTATTAAAGAATAATACATAAATAAATCCTTACAGTTTTTTTTGCGTCCTGGAGACTCCAGGAGATGTATAGGACATGTCAGTTATAACACCTGAAATACATATAAAAATCACACAATGTATCACTACTATCAAGAAAGAAATTCTTGTACGCTATAAAAGGTTTCACCGATCAAGTAATTTTTCAGATGTTTTTTAAAGGACTGCAAATTATTACAAGATTTTAAAAATTGGGGTAATTTATTCATGAATTTTATCCCTGCTTAAGTAGGTTTTTGTTCAAACAATTTTGTGGAGTGATTAGCCACATAATAATCATTTCTGTTTCTCATGTTATGATTGTGAACATTGAAATTCTGCATAATATTATTTTGCCTAACATACATAATCACCTCGAAAATGTAGAGAGAAGGAACTGTAAGCAATTTAAGCTCCTTAAATAGTGGCCTGCATGAGTTTAGCTGGTTAGCTCCCACCATATACCTAATAGCTTTCTTTTGAATTTTAAAAACTCTATTCATATTACCCATGCTAGAATTACCCCATACTAAGATACTATAATGGATATGAGACTGAATGAGGCCATGAAAAGCTGCCATTAGTAATTTTTTATCATTTAATCTGGCAATTTGTTTTAGTGCAAATACTCCAGATGAAATTTTACTACGAACTTGATTGGTATATAAGTCCCAAGATAAAAATCTATCTAGAGATACTCCTAGGAACTTCACTGTTTCTACATGCTCTAAACTATTATTAAGAATAAAAACATCCACTTCTCTACTTTCTTTAATGTTATGTTTGTTTTTGAACTGCAAGTACTGACACTTTTTCCCATTAACTGTTAATAACATTTGATTTAAGAACTGTACTATGGACTCTATGTTAACTTGTGTATTTACTTCAAGAGCATATACCAGTAAACTGTTACTGAATACTGAAGTATCATCAGCAAACATCAAAGCTCTGCCATTAGATATGACTTCTGGTAGCCTATTAATGTACAATAGAAACATAATTGGACCTAAAACTGACCCTCGTGGAATGCCTGCTTGACTTCAAGCTTTCCAGATGCAACCTTTGTAAGTTCCCCCTAACAACTCTAGTTAACTCCACACACTGTAATCTATTAATAAGGTAAGATTAAAACCATTTCAATTCTACATCCCTAACGCCTAATGACTGATGTTTTCAATAAAATTTCATGATCAACACAATCGAAAGCTTTACTCAGATCCTGCAGCTTGAAATAAATTCTATTTAACATAATAAATTTATACAATAAATTTCACTAACCTTTTTAAGTTCCCTTGATTTCTACTACCTCTTACTTACATTTGTTTCGTGGACCCAACATCATCAGAATACACAATATCATTTGATACTAAAAATTTGTTCGTTGCAGGGCTAAAATAAATAGTTCTGTTTCTTATCACATGGTCAGTCAATTAAATGACTGAATCATTTAAGAACAGAAGAGGTAGAGGTGTAAAAGACACTAATCAGAGTTATCTTCTCTGAAAGTAATGAATTTCATTGTACAGCCAGACCCTGTGGTGAATGAAGTGAAGGTGTCATTTACAGAGTGGAAAATATGTGCTTTTCAGAGGGCCCGGCATGCTGATAAGCGTAATTTTCCACTCAGTGAGGAAGGCAATGGTAAACCACCTCATTCCTCGTTTTACTTAGTAAAACCTCTAGAGGTTCAAACCAGCCTTTCGGCTGTTGACCTAAACAACAACAACAACACTAAAAATTGTTATTTAAGAAGATATTATGTCTTCAGTCATACATTTAAAACTGTTTTATATTGATGACTGAAGATGTAATTATCTTCTACAGATTTAGAATAAAAATTTTTAGTATCAAATGATATTGTGTACTCTGATGATGGTGGATCCATCGAAACAGGTGTAAGTAACAGCTAGTACAAATCAAGGTAACTTAAAAAGATTAGTGAAATTTATTGTATAAATTATTATATAAAATAGAATAATACATAAACCTATAGTGAGCAAAATCATAAATTTTAAACAAAAGCAACCTTTGGGCAGCCTATCCATTCTACTAACATGTCTAATTAATCATTATCTTGTCTGTCCAATTCTTCTTGTTGGGTTGTCCATCCTCATTTCTAAAATATCTATCTGAGGGTTGGGAGCCTTCGCTGAGGCAACATAGTATTTCTGCATGTGCAGATAGAAGAAGGCCTTTTAATAGCTTACTTTGAATAAAGGATGACCTTAACAAGCAGTTTTGGATACATAGCAGGAGGTGTGGTGGATTACCATTTAGGATGACTGAGAATGCACCTACAAATTGGCACATTGTTGGAAATGACTCTATGACATGGAAATTGTTTTTTGTTTTACTTCTGACTGTTTTATACTTACTGCTGATGTAGGGGATCAAGGGTGAGGAATGAAAATAAGTGATGAAAAATGCCAGATCTGATTGGGGATCAAACTTGGGACCTCTGGCATAGAAGCTAGTTGTGCGGACATAGTGAGCATTTTTTGCATGGGCAGATCCAGAGAGGGGATATTGAAGGTAATTTTCCCGACGAGTTTGGTTTTTTTTGCAAAAAATCCAATATCTCATGTTGGTTACTCTTCCTGTAAGTGTTACAACCTTGGAGAGAACATTTTCAACTCTCCACTAAGAAAAAACCTTGTTGATATCAGGGATGGCTGATGATTGGTTAAATGGACTATGCCTGCTGCACATTCCCAAAGGTATTCCAGTAGACACGAAAAGATTTTGGGGCACTGTGCAAAAATGAAGAGCCGATGGCTCGAATTAGTTTTGTAAAAATAATAATGAAACTTATAAGTTGAAATTATTTTTATATTTAAAATACAGTATATGAAAATATAAATAAAAAACTACCTGTAAACTACCTGTTTTGTTTACTTATATTAACTCACCTTACTTACAAATAATTAAAACATATTTATATAGCCTAATTTTTGTACTTAATGAGGCTATATAAGTATTGTTGGTGGTAATGTAAGTATGACAATAAATGATTATATAACCTTAAATATGCTACAGATATAAACACTTTTTACAGTTTATACTTGGCAGGAAGTATAAAATAATTTTCCTTTTAAGAATTGATCCTTAGATTTTTTAGTTACTTAGAAAATCCTTAAATTTTCCTTTGAGAGTGCCAACCTTATTGTAATTTAGCCTAAAAAGGAAGTTCTTCTTCTTCCAACCAAGGATTAGGCCGCAGCCTGTTCCGAACTCACATACTATATCATCTATCTTTGTCTTCTCTTAGGTCTACCAGCATCCCTCTTATCTTCTAGAGCATATCGGGGGGCCTGCTTAGGTATCCTTCGATCTGACATCCTTGCCATGTGCTGTCTCCAACTTTGGCGATAATCCTTTATCTTTTTGTTCAAGTTGTAAATACCCAATTCTGACCTTATTTCCGCATTCCTTATTCTTTCCAAGCATGTACACTCCTTGGTCCTTCGCAGTAAAAAGGAAGTTTTGGAGAACAAATGGAAAATGCTCAGATGTAACCTGCAAGAGACATGTAATCCTAATTGAATCAGTAAGGATGTTTTAAATAATGGGTCACTGATCAAAAAATAAAGGATAAAGACAATAATGTGGTTTGATGCTGAAAATACAATGTCATTGATTTGACATAATGGAGAAACTTGTGAATTATATTAGGGAGAAATATTGATATTACCAGGTGTGTGTGAAACAAATTGAGTGGTACATGAAGAAAGGTGCTCAGAGATGGACTAACGATACAAAATAAAAAAAAAAATTACAGCTGATTTATATTTATTTAATTGTATGTAAACAAAATAGAGGTTAGCTGTAAATAAACAAACAAAAATCCAATAGTTTAACTCAATTATGTTTTAACTAAACTATTTTTTCTGTTTATACTGTTTTAAAAAAATATTTTTAACAGGCTTAACAAGAACAAAACAATAATTTGAATTTTATTTATTAATTCTATTATTATTTTTTAATTTTTGTTACTTGAAAGAAATATTGTATAATGAATAATAAACAGTTTTATTACGCTCATTTCAAGTTATATCTAATATTAGTGATATGTACACAGAATACTGTTGCTCTTCTATTCAAAGGTAAGTTAAAGTTTTTTCAAAATATTATTGTGACATTACTCAAGGTTCTTTTCGGATTGAATGACAAAACCTATTTTTGTAAATAACAAGATTTCCTTTTTAAACTTATAACAAATATTTATTTACAACTTAATTACAACACTTATAACTACTAAAAAATTACCGGTACATTAATAATAATAACTATTATAAAAAAAATCAATGTTTCTAATTTAAAATTTTTTCTTTACTAGCAGAATTTTTCAAAATTTATGAAAGAATTATGAAAAAATATTCAAATGAATATATTTAATTAATTACTAAAACTGTTCTAGAGGATATTATCTCTTTAGTCATTGTATAAAACTATTTTATACAAGTTTAATACAAATTGGCGATAATGTAGTGGTCAGTGCAACTTTTTTTTTAATCTGTATAAAACAGAAAAATATCATGTTTCAATTAATAATATTCCTGTCCTTTTATGAATTGTTGTGATACGACAAAGCAGTGGTAAGTGATCCAGACTTTGGAGAAAATGTAACACATTCATTTGATTCCTAGATATTGAACTAGATGCTGTGCTCAGGAATTTGATTAACAGAAAAGCTTCGGGTCCTAGTGGTTTACAGGTAGAACTGTTTAAGCAAGGAGGGCAGTTTATAAAAATGAGATCACTGCATTTTTCAATTTGTGTTGGAGCATTTGTGTCTGCGCATGACGTCACCGGGTAACAACCACTGGTTTTGCTTATACACAGACCACACCAGTTAGTCGGTGTTTATTCTCTGTCAGCGTGCATTCTGCATTTTTGTAGTTTTTTCTAGTCCAAAAATTGTTTATACTGTAAAACCTCCACAAATGACCACCTCTTCTAAGCGACCAACTCTCTAACCTACCAGTTTTTATCGGGAACCAAAATATTAACTATTCTTCCCCATAAAAATTTACCTCCGCTAAACGACCACTCTCTAATCCGACCGCGACTGGTAAAACGAGCAAAACCGACCACTTTAATTTAATAATATAATAGATATTAAAGGCAGATGGACAAACGTAGGTAATACAGAACAGCCATGATACTACAGCTACATATTGATACTGCTACCTCAAGTCTTGACAGATTTATAAGCTTATACAGTTTATACTGCCCATAACAGACAGGTGGAGTGTCAAATTATTTACACTCAATCTGTTCGTTGCTGGGCTAAAATAAATAGTTCTGTTTCTTATCACATGGTCAGTCAATTAAATGACTGAATCATTTAAGAACAGAAGAGGTAGAGGTGTAAAAGACACTAATCAGAGATATCTTCTCTGAAAGTAATGAATTTCATTGTACAGCCAGACCCTGTGGTGAATGAAGTGAAGGTGTCATTTGCAGAGTGGAAAATATGTGATTTTCAGAGGGCCCGGCATGCTGATAAGCGTACTTTTCCACTCAGTGAGGAAGGCAATGGTAAACCACCTCACTCCTTGTTTTACTTAGTAAAATCTCTAGAGGTTCAAACCAGCCTTTCGGCTGTTGACCTAAACAACAACACAGTTTATACAATATAACAAGTACAATTTAACAAGCTTCAACTTTTATTGTATTAGTGAGAAAACCACCAAAACTACATAAACATCTTCGGCTCTTCCCCTACCGGAAGTTTAATGTTGCACATATGCCATTGATCATAGATGACGTTATGTACAGCACCCTATAAACATTCATACAGTTCAGAAGTGTAGTTTATTCATTTCGGTCGGTTTGTAAGTACGTTGGATGTAGTGTTACAGTACAAAAAATTAAAATTTTATGTAAACAATATTTTTGAGATAAATAATCATACACTTTTCATAATAATGAAGTTATTTTAATTAGGGTATTGTCCTGACCTCCACTTCTCCAAAACGACCACCTATAAAACCGACCACTTATTGAGTTCACCGTACGTGGTCGTTTTGAGGAGGTTTTACTGTACTTTGTAACAACGTTGACCAATTATGGAATATTTTTGAAGAAACTGGTCTGCAGGGGAAACAAAGTTTTATCAAAATGTTGCTTCACGAATCTTGCAATATTAAAGTGCCTGAAGATGTTAAGAATACTTTCTTTAGAACTGTTATTTTTTTCGCAATCAAAAGACAAAATAGAGATATCAGTTATCCTAAGGAATGTATACGAAAATTTACAAAAATTGTTAATTAATTAGGTATTTCTTGAAGATAACTATACTACATTGATTGATTTATCTATCAGATTATAAGCATAACAATGTCAGTGCACATGGTATTTTAATTTTTTGCCAATAATGTGAGCCAGACTTGGCGTTACACTAAGAGAAATATCGCAAATTTTAGTGAAAACTGATTGCGCATAAATTTGGTCACGTTGGAAGC
Source organism: Catonia carolina (assembly GCA_035578175.1). Taxonomy (NCBI): domain Eukaryota; kingdom Metazoa; phylum Arthropoda; class Insecta; order Hemiptera; family Achilidae; genus Catonia; species Catonia carolina. Next base: position 82,571,534 of record JAQMRL010000003.1, on the reverse strand, counting down.
AAATTATTTCTTTCCTTTTGCACTTTGTAACATGCAAAATTATTCTTCCCAAATTTATGTAAGTAATGAACTTTTAATGAACTTTTAATTAAGTTTAACTGTAGATTTATTATTGTTTTGTTGCATTTCAAAAGTTAAAATAAAAATTATGACCTGATTGCAAACAATAGCCGCATACTGGAAATTTTACGCAAGATTTCATCAGCAGCACAATTTATTAGTTCATAAATAGGTACTAATAAAATAAAAACCATATTTTTGTACTTAAAGTTAGCAGTTGTTTTGAATAATAACAGAAAAATAGTAGTTTTGTTAAACACAACGCAAAGCAAGGCAGCAAGCGGCCATTGTCACCGGCTGACGTCACATGTGCGAGAGAGATGGAGCTATGCATGCACAATATTCTGTCTGTAGTCATATATCGTGATGAACAATCAGTTTCTAGAACAAGTGGCCCCTTTCTCATATTTGGAATTTGACGTTCATACAGGTCAAGAACTGATTTAAATGATAAGGTTAATCATTTTCAAAGAGTTCTTGGTACGATCATTAGGAGTTTAAAGAACTAGACATGTAGGTATAGGAACTATCATAAAGTTTTGTGAAACAGTTACGCTGTTCTCTCTACTTTATGGGAGTGAATCCTGGACAATGTCAAAAAAAAAGACAGTGCATTCAACAGCTGAGATGAGGTTTTTGAAAAGCGTAAAAGGATTCACCAGGCTGGATAAATGCAGGAATGATAATGTTACAAGTAAGTTCCACACAACTGCTTTGAATAAAATCATTCAATCATACAGAGATAACTGGTTAACTCATGTAGAGAGAATGCAGGATGATAGACTGTCTTTGCATGTGCTGAAGAAGGCCAAAAAGAAGACAAAGCTAAGATGGTAGGAACGAGTCTGAGAACCTACAACCCTGAGGAAGATGATGATAATATTTTAAAAATGAATCTTTCACAAATTAAAAAGGAATACTTACAAAAACTCAAATTAACCATAACTTTAATTAGAAGTTTATATTCACAAATAAATTTTTGAAATGCATCCTGCCAACCATTAAAAAAATTACAGTATAAATGAAATTATCACCTTACCTTTGGTTGCCTTTTAAGTTAAAAAACTTACGCGTGTTTTGGTGGTACCATCTTTTTCAGAGCAATATCACTGAAAATTGAAAATTACAATTTAGAATGGTGTTTCCATTCAGTCATATAGATAAAAACTGTCTTGAATTTTCATTCATGTATTTGTTGTATTTATTACAATAGATGGCAGTATCTCCTTTAATTAAATTATCATCTTTAAATTTTAACTGTTCATTAATTATTTTATCTCTTTCTAAATATATGTGAATATATACGAGTATTTGAAATACTTTATTTTTTGTATTTAATTGTATTAGAAGTCTATATATTTTACAACCAAAACTATTTAGTCAAAGATTTGTCTACTCTGTAAAATGTTTCATCAATCAAGTATTTGTTTTAGCTTTTTTTTAAACAAACTTAAATTATTACAACTTTTTAAAGCTTGTGGCAATTTATTAATGTATTTTCTACCTGAAATAGTATGTTTTAGTTCAAAAAATATAGTGTTGTGATTAGCAACACAGTAATCAATTTTGTTTTTGTGTAGTGGTTAAGAAGATTTAAATTCTGTTAAAAGGTATTTTGTTTTACGTACATTATCTCTTCAAAGATGTATAAAGAAGGAACTGTAAGCAGTTGAAGCTCCTTAAATAATGATCAGCATGAGGTTAAGTGGTTGACTACCATACACCTAATAGCTATTTTCTGAAGTTTTAAACCTCTTTCCATATTACTCTGTGATAAAAATACCCCATAGTAATATGGCATTGTTGTTTAAGTCAACAGCCGAAAGGTTGGTTTGAACCTCTAGTGGTTTTACTGGGTAAAAACGAGGAGTGAGGTGGTTTACTATTGTTCGATAACTCTGGTAGCTTTAAATAGCACAAAAACAAAACTCTAAAAACATAGGCCAAGGTGGTGGAGGGGAAAATATGGATACAGAATATTAGAATTAAGACACATTTACCTCGTTTTCCCTCTTATCGTCACCTTGAACCCTTGCAGCAGCCCGCAGATGCATCTGGGGTGAAAGTAGCGTAAATCCTCTGATGGCAGAACGTCCGCAGGGTTCACGTAATAGCGCACGGCGCGACAGGACGACCCTCACTGCTCGGTTGTTTGACTCGAACTGGGTTCAGGTAAAGGAATGAAGGAGGCCTTATCTATTGATAAACTAATACTATGTAATTGTCTGCAGTATATCTGCTTTAAAATAAAATGAGTTCTGAACAACTATTGCCTTTCTCACTGAGTTGAAAGAGTATACTTATCAGCATGCCAGGACCTCTGAAAAGCACCCACTTTTCACCCTGCTAATGACATCTTCACTTCATTCACCATAGGGTCTGGCTGTATGATGAAATTCATTACTCTCAGAGGATATAACTCTGACTAATATCTTTTACATCTCTACCTCTTCTGTTCTTTAATAGTTCAGTCATATAATTGGCTGACAATTATATTATTTATTATTATTATTATGATAAAAAAGAACTATTTTTTTACCCCTGAAACCAACAGATCGAGTGTAATTAATTTAACACTCCACCTGCCTGTTATGGGCATATAAATATTATGGCATATGAGATAAAATTAAACCATGAAAATGAACTACACACTTTTCTTACAAATCATGTAATTAAATTTCAAGATCGTAATAAATATTGGGATTTTGATTTCAGGAACAGCAACTGAACCTAATTTTTTACAACATATTACTGTAACAAAAAATAAAGATTTGGATGGATATTATGATAATGCAGCTGAAAGAGATTACGATAATGCTGCTGAAAGAGATTACGATTATAATGATACATATGAATATGATCAATTGGATGAAAAACATTTTGTACAATCTCAGCAATATGGAGAAGAAGAAGATGACCCTGCATACAAAATGCTCAAGATGGATCCAATTCCATCAAAGAAAAAATTAAAAATGTTGAACACTTTAATAATTAAAGGAGCTGCTGAATCTCGTTATCATATGGTATTTATAAATTACATATCTCAATTATTTTTACCTCAATTTCTTTTCACTTTTACATTTTTTAATATTCCCATAACAGGCAGGTGGAGTGTTAAATTATTTATACTCTATCTGCTAGTTCCAGGGCTACAAAAAATTGTTCTGTTTCTTATTGTTGTTGTTTAGGTCAACAGCCGAAAGGCTGGTTTGAACCTGTAGAGGTTTTACTAAGTAAAACGAGGAGTCAGGTGGTTTACCATTGCCTTCCTCACTGAGTGGAAAAGGCACGGTTATCAGCATGCCGGGCCCTCTGAAAAGCACATATTTTCCACTCTGCAAATGACACCTTCAATTCATTCACCACAGGGTCTGGCTGTATAATGAAATTCATTACTTTCAGAGGAGATAACTCTGATTAGTGTCTTTTACACCTCTACCTCTTCTGTTCTTAAATAAATCAGTCATTTAATTGACTGACCATGTGATAAAAAACAGAACTATTTATTTTAGCCCTGCAACGAACAGATTGAGTGTAAATAAATTGACACCCCACCTGCCTGTTAGGGGCAGTGTTTCTTATTACATATCTTATTACATTCAGCCAATTGTATGACTAAAGCATTTTAGAACACAAGAGGTAGAGGTGTAAAATACACTAGTCAGTTATGAATTTCATAATATAGCCAGACCTGTGGTGAATAAAGTGTAGGTGTCATTTACAGGGTGGTAAATACATGCTTTTCGGAGGGCCTGGCATGCTGATAAGCATACTTTTCCACTCAGTGAGGAAGGCATAGTAAACCACCTCACGTCTTGTTTTACTTAGTAAAGCCTATAGCGGTTCAAATCAGCCTTTTGGCTGATGACTTAAACAACATTTTTAATATGATTTATAAAGATATTTGAGTCATTAGAATGCCTTCAGCATATGGACAGGCTAGTGAAAATTTGACAGTGCTACCAACTAGAGAAGAGACAAAAGAACTGTCACTGTGAACGAGTCAGGGTTACTTATAATTCACGGTGACTACAGTTATTCAGATAGGCGAGTAACCGTTCCCCAGTCACTGTTACATAGATCGCTTACACTTCTGTCACTGGAAGACAGGACAACACGGCAAATATTTACCGTACTTCTACAATATAGTACAGACACTCGTTCCCCAGTCACTGTTACAAAGATCGCTTACTCATTCTCTGTTCACTGTAGGATGACACGGCGACCGTAATTCTACAGATAGAAGAGTAACAGACCTCTTGTTCCTTCAATCACTTTTACAAAAATCAGTTACTTACTCATTCACTGTTCACTGTCACTTTTAAGACAGAACGAATTCTTTACCTTAGAAACTAGTGAACAAATTCACTCACTCATTCACTGTTCACAGTTAATAGACAATACGACAGAATATGCTTACTCTTCTTCTAGGCCCCTAAGATAGCTACATAAGATATGTTGGTCTGTTCACTGGGCTTAGTGCTTTCCCTGTCGCCTCTCCTCTGATAACCGGCACGTCCATTCTTTTTTACTTCAAATTTTACGCACTCTACTCTCTCTCTCTCTTCTCTCACCCTCTCTCAGTCTCTTCTCCTTGTTATGTTTTTCATCTATTAGACTAAACAAAACGAGGGTAGTTCCATAATATCTCTGATCGCAGTAACACAATTACATTACAGTATTATTTTTATTGCACCCCGCGTTCTACCTAGGTATTTTATTTATAATGTGTGTTATTTTTTCAGTTGTAAATATTGTTTCTTGTACTTTCTCTTTTTTATACAAAATGTTATTTTTATTTCTAATTTAGGATACCTTGTGTAAATCAGTTTTAGGCTAAATTTTTATTTTAGTTATATATGTAGCCCATTTTTTTAATTTATCAAAACTTCAGTTATCATGAAATAACAACTGAAAACATTATTATTATTTCATGATAACTGAAAAATATACTAAGAAAATACACAGTTATTGCTAAATCACTAGTAACTATTAAAAGTAACGGTGAACGCAAAATCACTGTCACCATGATCACGGTGACTGGTTGAAACAGTGAACGCTTTTCACTACTACCAACACCATTTAGATAAAATGTTTTAGGCCTGTTACTAAACGTTACGTACACTTATGGCTGCTTTTTGACACAATCACCTTGACGATTAAGGCATTTGTCATATCTATGGACAAGCTTTCCAATACCATCTTCATGAAATTCTGCTTCTAATGAATTTAAATGAGTCTTGATATTGTCCTCATTAGTTTGGAAGCACTATCCTCTTTGACACTTCTTCAGTTCAGGAAAAAGATAGATGTCATTCGATGTTGGGACTGTATGGGGGGGGTGATCGAAAATGTCCAATTGAAATTCCTGAAGGGGTTTCTGGGTTGTACTGCAAGGACAGGCGTTGTTATGGATCAGAACAATTTAAGAAATCAGCATGCCTCTTCATTTGATTTTGAATGGCTTTCAGCAAACTTCTTAAGGAGGGATTGTAGTGGAAAAATGAAAAAAAAATCTATTATCACTTTTTAGGCTCATATTGTAGTTTGAAATTCCATCTTTCCAATGCCACCAAAATTACGTTTCTACGACAACTAGGAATATTTTTATTAATTATTTTAGTTTGCTAGAATTTCACTTCCCCACTTTGAAGATATATATTTTTTTTTTAATTCCTAATTTGTGTACGTTGCAATCTGTTCAATTCAGAACAATAAGCAACCCCATGACCCAATGAGATGAGGATGATGTGTATGACGTGTAAATGAGGTGTAGTCTTGTACAGACCCAGGCCGACCATTCCTGAGAGAGTATGGTTAATTAAACCCCAACCATCAAAGTACACCGGTAACCACGGTCTAGTATTCAAATCCGTATAAAAGTAACTACCTTTACTAGGATTTGAACCAGGAACCTTCGTCTCCGAAAATCAGCTGTTAAACAGCTGATTTTGGCGACGACTTTACCTCTAGACCAACCCGGTGGGTTGAAGATATATAAAATACTTTATACTGCTTTATCGCCATTTTGATAAAGATCTAATTATTATTTCTTTTTTATACATGTTACAAGTATTTTTCTTATTGTTTATCAACTGATGGTTGGCAATGATGAACAGCTGCTGTTTACAATAAGATTGACTTATTAACATGTAAAATATAGTAATTTTGAGCACTTCTAACACTTTAAATGCGTTTTACCGAAAATTTATATTTTCTGTACACATGTTCCTTTTTCTGAAAAACTATTAAAAATATAGTCCTGAAATTTCTACAGCAGTTATAACTGTATGAGATACACATACCGGACCACATTCATGCAAAAACATTGGTTACAAAAAAATTTTTATGAAAAATCTGTGAAAAAAAAACAATTTTTTTTAACTGTCACAGAAATTATTTTTCCAACCCTCCTCCCCCAAAATGGGATCACTATGAATGTGGTTCAGTAAACTAATACAACCTATAACTACATGCTGTAAAAATTTCAGAAGGTTCCATTGAATAGTTTCTGAGAAAAACGAACATGAATTTGGTAAAATTAACATGGGTAGCATAGGCACTGCAATCCCGCCTTAAAGTTTCACAATAAATATCTGCATTAATCATTTTCTTTGGGTTTGTGAACTTCACAAGAAACACAATGAGGATGTTCAAGACAACGTCACGACTCATTTAAATTCATTGCTGGTAACATTTTAGTCAATCCTAGTATAGTATGTCTTAACTGAATTGGAGCATCAACTCAAGTACAGAGTGTTTGCTAAGACCACAGATTGTATAAACATTTTATCCTTCTTACCGAGAATAATAAATAAATAATTCTCTTTTTTTCTGTCATATTGTTTGTAAGTTACTTGTACATGTAGGCAAGGGACGAAGAGAGGTATGATCACAACTCTGTAGCTACGTGCGCCAATTCAGATTGGACAAACTATTCCTGGTTTTATCCATAGTTGGTTGGGTATGGGATGTTTTATCCATAATTTCCACCATCTCTAGCGTAATATTATAATAGTACAATGTCAGAAATTTTGTATTAAGGTATTCGTTTTTCTGTAATGTAATATCATGAAAATAACAATAAATTATTATTATTTTATGAAGAGGAAAATGGAAAGCTTGTCCACAAGTACACCAAATGCCTCCATTGTTAAGGCGATTACATTGAACAGTAGCAATAAGTGTACTTAACTGTTACTAATAAAACATTTTTTATATATTCACTTGTCTTTTATTTACGGGCTATCAGAGGTAAAAAAAAAACAAAAAAATGGCCCTTAGACAGTGAGATAAGTATATAAGTGAGGTTAGAAATACCATCCAAACTTCAAGATTGGCAAACATTATTGTAACATTTGTTTTGGGTTGTTTATTTTCTGTTTCCTCTACTATTTCAGCCTCCTTTTCAGTTAATGAGGTTATATTTTATGTTTCAAAAATAAAATAAAACAGATAAATAAAATAAAAACAGATCTCCCACTTTCAGTATCTAGGTTGCAACATTACAAACCAACAGGATAAAGATGCTTACAATAAGATGCACCGATTTCAGCAAATATGCGGATCTATCCACCGCACTTTAAAAAATAGCACCAGCAAAAACATGAGGGTGAGATTTTATAAAACATTAGCAATGCTGACACTACTCTACGGCAGTGAAACTTGGGTGCTATCAAACCGAGAGGAGAGTAGATTGCAAGCATCTGAAATGAAATTTCTTTGACATACGTATGGGTGTAGTAGAGAAGATCGTTACAGGAATACCGAGATAAGGAAAGAACTCAACATCTTCTCTATAAACGACAAGGTATCCCAGAACAGAATGCAGGAGAATAGGATACCTAAGCAGACACTGGGCTATAAGTCGGAGGGCAGGAGAGAATGAGGACGCCCGAGAAAGAGATGGGCAGATTTGAGAGGTTCAGAACAGGCAGAGATCCCTAATCCTTGAAAGGCAGAAGAAGAAGAAGAAAAATAAAATAATTTTTTGTTTCAAAGACATTTCCTGATTTTCCTATTCTATTTTTATTTCAGTTCTCTAAATCATTTAAAAAATTTCCCTTCATGTGGGAATGTATTTAGGAGAAGGTCAGTCTCCTTACAATTACTTAGACAAACTGGATTTTTGAGATTTTCTCCTATTTTATTTCACAGGACAATTTTTCTGCTACTTCCTGATATGTTCTACATGGTGTAGAACCATCAGGGATTAAGATTACTGCCCACCCTTTGTGACAGTGGAAAAACTGAAGAACTAATCCTCAGTCCTCTAGCACAAATCTGTTCACCAATCTGGTGTCTCGCTGGAATTAATTACCCATTCTTTCACTGCGTTACTCAGCTTAGAAGAGGCAACTCTAGCTGCTTAAGTGTGCTGAAAAAATATCAGGCTCAGAGAAATATTTTAAATTATTTCTTACATTGCATGACACAGATGGCTGGTATCTTTAATGCATCATCACTCCTACTCATATGGCAACATGGGTATGACCGCACGTGAGACAATTTCACTTTTTTCTTTCTCTTGCCCTATATGAATGAATAGGGAAGGGAAGTATTGTTTTCTTAGAAGTTTTAGTCAGACCATTTACTTAGAGAAGTTTATAAATTTTTCCACTAAAAATTATTTGTCGTTGTTTAGGTCATCGAAAGGCTGGTTTGAACCTGTAGAGGTTTTACTAAGCCTATAAACGAGGAGTGAGGTGGTTTACAATTGCCTTCCTCACTGAATGGATAAGTACACTTATCAGCATGCCGGGCCCTCTGAAAAGCACATATTTTCCACTCTGCAAATGACACCTTCACTTCATTCACCACAGGGTCTGGCTGTATAATGAAATTCATTACTTTCAGAGGAGATAACTCTGATTAGTTTCTTTTACACTTCTACCTCTTCTGTTCTTAAATAATTCAGTCATTTAATTGGCTGACCATGTGACAAGATACAGAACTATTTATTTTAGCCCTGCAACGAACAGATTGAGTGTAAATAATTTGACACTCCACCTGTCTGTTATGGGCAGAAAAATTATTTAAAAAGGAATTTGTGTACACAGTTAAAATGTTTAATCAATCAAGTATTTTTTTTAGTTTTTCAAACAAAACTATTTATTACCATTACTTTTTAAAGCTTCTGGTGATTTATTGATATATTTTGTACCTGCGTTAGTAGTTTTTTGTTCAAACAATTTAGTGTTGTGATTAGCAAAATAGTAATCAATTCTGTTTCTTTTGGACATTTATATTCTGTAAAAAGGTATTTTGCTTTGTATTCATTATAATTTCATAGATGTACATTTAAGAAACTGTATACAATTGAAGTTCTTAATTAATGGTCTGCATGAGGTTAAGTGATAAACTCCCATCATACACCCAATAACTTTTTTCTGAATTTTAAAAGCTTTTTCCATGTTACTCTGTGATGAATTACCCCAAAATAATTAGTTATAACAGACAGGTGGAGTGTCAAATTATTTACACTCTAGCTGTTCGTTGCAGGGCTAAAATAAATAGTTCTGTTTCTTATCACATGGTCAGCTAATAAAATGACTGAATAATTTAAGAACAGAAGAGGTAGAGGTGTTAAAGACACTAGTCAGAGTTACCTCCTCTGAAAGTAATGAATTTCACTATACAGCCAGACCCTGTGGTGAATGAAGTGAAGGTGTCATTTGCAGAGTGGAAAATATGTGCTTTTCAGAGGGCCCGGCATGCTGATAAGTGTACTTATCCATTCAGTGAGGAAGGCAAGGTAAACCACCTCACTCCTCGTTTTACTTAGTAAAACCTCTAGAGGTTCAAACCAGCCTTTTGGCTGATGACCTAAACAACAATTAGGCATACCTGTTATGAGATACGCCCATAACGGACAGGTGGAGTGTCAGATTATTTACACTCAATCTGTTTGTTGCAGGGCTAAAATAAATAGTTCTGTTTCTTATCACATGGTCAGCCAATTAAATGACTGAATAATTTAAGAACAGAAGAGGTAGAGGTGTAAAAGACACTAATCAGAGTTGTCTCCTCTGAAAGTAATGGATTTCATTATACAGCCAGACCCTGTGGTGAATGAAGTGAAGGTGTCATTTGCAGAGTGGAAAATATGTGATTTTCAGAGGGCCCGGCATGCTGATGAGCACACTTTTCCACTCAGTGAGGAAGGCAATGGTAAACCACCTCACTCTTCGATTTACTTAGTAAAACCTCTACAGGTTCAAACCAGCCTTTTAGCTGATGACCTAAACAACAACAGTTATGAGATAGAATTAAACCATAGTAAGCTGCCATTATAAATTTTTTATTATTTAATCTGGCAATTTGTTTTAATGCAAATATGCCAGATGATAATTTACCACAGATTTGATCGATGTAAAAACCCTACGATAAAGATGCATTGGTTATTAAGCAAAGCAACTTACAATTAAAACCTCTACCGAATTATTATGTATGATGGTCGTTGGCATCCATAACTGATTCCGTACATCCAAACCAGCTTGAAAATTATTTTATAAATTATTGGTCTGCCCATAACAGACAGGTGGAGTGTCAAATTATTTACACTCAATCTGTTTGTTGCAGGGCTAAAATAAATAGTTCTGTTTCTTATCACATGGTCAGCCAATTGAATGACTGAATCATTTAAGAGCAGAAGAGGTAGAGGTGTAAAAGACACTAATCAGAGATATCTTCTCTGAAAGTAATGAATTTCATTATACAGCCAGACCCTGTGGTGAATGAAGTGAAGGTGTCATTTGCAGAGTGGAAAATATGTGCTTTTCAGAGGGCCCGGCATGCTGATAAGCGTACTTTTCCACTCAGTGAGGAAGGCAATGGTAAACCACCTCACTCCTTGTTTTACTTAGTAAAACCTCTACAGGTTCAAACCAGCCTTTTGGCTGATGACCTAAACAACAAATTATTGGTATTCTCTGTAATATTAGTCGTGATTTTCTACCAAAAGCCAATAGATTCCAGTAGGATGTGCAATTTCGTGGAAAGGTTACTTAAGGATACTATTAAACTTTCAAAGTCCATTGAAACGTCATCTAAAACACTACAAATAACAATAATATGCCTTCCCTTATAGCTTGATGAATCTGATGAACTAGAAAAATTAAATTTACTGTAAAATTACTGAAAAAACGAATGTGTATTGAATAACTCTACAAAACATACTCTTTGTTTATAACTTGTATTTTTCATGAACGTAACAGTAAACAGATAAAAATCTTAATAATCCTTACTAAACCAAGACTTCATCTGACATTACATCATATGATCTCTATAAACATTAAAAAGTTGATATTTTAGCGTAATTGTAGTTTAGTGTAAGTTATAAAATAATGTTGAAAAATTTTAGAAGTACATTTTTAATTAAACAATTTTAGTTAATTCTTAAATAAAATATTATGAAAGATGATTGTTAAGTTTTGTAACTTGAAAATTTCATTAGACTAAAAAGTACGGTGGAAATTTAGGTGAACTAACAAAACTTTTCAGGTTGACTAAACTTTTAGCTGAGTAATAATACTTTTGATTGATATAGTACCTACCTCAGTTTGCTTTCATCCAAGCCTATTCTGCATTTATTAACTTTCAAGTTAATAAAAATATAAGTTAATTTACTTTGTAGCATTTAACAAAAGGCAATTATAAGTTTATTATTTAATTTCTGTTAAATTTATGAAGTTTGGTCTGTCCATTACAATTATTGAGGCTGTTACCTACTTGTTTTATTTTATTACTCCCAGATTTATTCTCTGAATCCAGAGTTGCAACCTTTTTGAGGTTACAAACTATTTTTAAATAATAACAATGTCAAAAGAATATTTGTTTTGTTTCTTACCTGTTGGATTTTAAACTGTGCTTCCCTGTAAATTTGACATAATAGGGACATTAATGTTGACAATGTTCTGTCAACAAATCAATAACACTGTCAACAATAAATCTTGTTATAAGGGTGTAATCTTACTTTTATTACTCCAGTCGTTTGGAAACAGAATAATAATATCTCTAAAGATTTTAATAGCTAGTAATTTAATTATTAATACATACGAGGCATGTTCAGAAAGTAAGTATCGTTTTTAAAAAAAACAAGTAAAACAATTTTTTTTCAACACAACTTTATTTCTACATGAAAGCCCAAACCTGTTCAATTTGTCATCAATTTGTCTGATCACCCGCTACGACAAGTGTTTGAACATCAGTGGAAACTATGTCGAAAAATAGTTTAAGGTTTGGGCTTTCATGTAGAAATAAAATTGTGTTGAAAAAAATTGTTTTACTTGTTTTTTTTTAAAAACGGTACTTGCTTTCTGAACACGCCTCGTAAATAAGACAAAATGTGTTTTAATTTTGATAAAGCGCTGTACTTACATAAGAAAAAATTTTGCATCAATTGTATTACAAATGTAAGTTCAGTACAAATTTTTAATTATTTACTTTATACCTAGTTAATAATTTATTTAATGTAATTGGTTTTTATAAAACTAGCTACCGTTCCTGACTTCATCTGGGTATAATTTTGTTTTATTTAATAATTTTTAAATTAGGGTTATAAATAAATCAAAAATAAGATTTTCTGATTTGGAAAAATCTAATACATATATTTACAACTCCACAGAGTTTCAGATATCTACCTCATTCAGAATTTAATAAACAAAAATATTGGTTTAAGGGTTGAACAATGTTTTCATCCATTATGGGTACATTTTTGTAATTGTTAAGGGGTAATTTTTTTAGGTGCACTATAAAATATAACATCACCGAAATTCACTTTCAGTTTTCTATTGTTAATTTCTATTTGTTTGCTTTCCAGTTTTTTCCCCAATGGGCATAGCTTCCTTGATCCAATGTTGGACTCTTCCATTTTATGTACTTCAGTTCTTTATGTTTTGTGTTCTATAATTAATTATATTTTCTTTTCTTTCAGTTCTTCCTTCTCTTTCATGGTCGTCCAACTTCTTGAGCACTAACAGGAATGTATATTATTATTCTCCTTGACTGTTGACTATATAGGCTTACAATAATTTCTGGACTCCAACCCTGGAAATTTGTTTTTGAAAGGGGCTGTTTTTTCTAGTAAATAACATATGAAATATTTTTATCTATTTAATAAGTACTTTCCCCACTGAAATACATTGGTTTTCTTGGGATTTGAATATGAGACAGTGGTTATGAGTGTACTCTGATAGTTGGGGTCCAGTTAACCATAGTCTATCAGGAATATTCGGTCTGAGTCTGTACAAGACTACGCTTCATTTCCACGTCACATATACCATCCTCATCTCATTGAATCATTGCGTTATACATTGAACAGATTGCAGTGTGAACTCATAAGTGCTATGTTTCACTTTTAAGGCTTCTAAACATTTTTCTACACACACAATTAAACATCAACAGCTCGTGATCTACATCCAATTCACCAGTATGTATCAGACATACAAGGAACTTTAATTTTCTAACCTGTTCAATATTTTAACCTCTTGCTTTTCATTAACTATGGGTTAATGATGTATGGCTTATAAGTATGAAATTTATTTTGTATGAAAATAAAAATTTATTTGTGTTGTTTAGGTTATCAGCCGAAAGGCTGGTTTGAACCTCTAGAGGCTAAGTAAAATGAGGAGTGAGGTAGTTTACCATTGCCTTCCTCACTGAGTGGAAAAGTATGCTTATCAGCATGCCAGTCCTCTGAAAAGCATGTACTTTCCAAAATGACAACTTCACTTCATTCACCACAGTTTCTGACTGTATAATGAAATTCATCACTCTCAGAGGAGATAACTCTGACTAGTGTCTTTTACATCTCTACCTCTTCTATTCTTAAATGTTTCAGTCATATATATGGCTGACCATGTGATAAGAAACAGAACTATTTTTTGTAGCCCTGTAACTATATTTTGTCTCTATGTATGTACATTGCAATCTGTTCAATTCAGAACAATAAGCAACCCTATTACCCAATGAGATGATGTTGATGATGTGTATGATGTGTAAGTGAGGTTTAGTCTTGTACAGACCCAGGCTGACAATTTGCTGAGAGTATGGTTAATTGAACCCCAACCCATCAAAGTACATCAATATCCACTATCTAATACTGAAAGCCCTGGAACTAGCAGATCAAGGGCAAAGAATTTTACACTCCACCTGCATGTTATGGGCATAAAAAAAAATTTTTTTAATTTGATAAAAGCTGCTTTAAGATGTAAAAATTAAGTTCTTGGGTAAGATATACTAAAGTTAAGTACTAGGAAAAAATAATGAACAAATGGAGTGGTTATTAGAAATTGGTAATTCTGAAAAATAAATATAATCGAATCAAAATTCATTAATTTAGTTGTGTGTATTTTGTTTAGAAATATAATTGTGAACATTGTTGGGAAAAGATAAACAATCGGTTACATGAATCTTTTAAAAAACTAGCGATTGCAAATTGGAATTATGAAATGAATATGACTCATGATAGTGCAGATAGATTTGTAAGTATTATTAAACTTAATTTTCTTTTTTGGTTTACGTCTGACTATTTTGGAATTTCTGCTAATGCACACGGTTAAGTTTAAGTAATTTAACTTAATTACTTAAATTACATCTTAAGAAAATATATTGAAGTTTTTAAGTCAAAAGAAATTGTTTATTGTTTTTGAGAAGGTTGATATTCATTTTTTTTACTTTCTCTTGCCTATATGAATATATAGGAAGGAAATCGAGTTTTCACCGGATCTATACGTTTTCAGACCCCTGAACCCAAAAAACTTGTTTTTAGCGATTGGTCTGTGTGTGTGTCTGTGTGTCTGTGTGTGTATACAAAATATCTCAAGAACGGAACGTCGTACGAACTTAAAACTTGAAACTTAAGTTACATACCACTACCGGACCCGACACGAACATTTTCATCAAAATCGGTCAACCGGATGTAGTAGTTTATTCGTGTAATTTTTCACTTTTTTGCGATTTTCTCAAAAACTGGTCCTACGATTTTTTTTACAATCGCCTCATTTACTCAATTTTTTATTCTCTACAAGATAGGGTAGGCGTCATGTATGCTGAAATTCTGGGCGAGGCTGTTTTCACGTAAAAACATAGTTTTTTTAAGATTACAGCTTCAATGTGCAAATTTAGCGCAAAAATTTTTATAATAAAAGTTGTAGAGAATTAAAAATTCTACAACTTTTATTTCAAACATTTTTTTTTATAACGCTTAGTTTAGCAGTAATTAGCAATTTTATAATTTTTTTCTCACGAAAACGTGTGAAAAATCGATTTTTTTAAGATTTCGGCCATTTTACGACAAAAGTGTATATAATAAATTTTATAGAAAATTTAAAGATCTATAACTTTTATTTAAAGCATTTTTCTCTACAGAGCCTAGTTTAGCGTGAAAGAGTGATTTTTCGTATTTTTAAGCCTAACTGAGGTCGATTTTCATTTTGCGTCTCTCACTCATGATTAAAATAAGGTTATGTTTATTGAGGTTAGTTTTTTGTTTATTTCTAATGTTATATTACTAATGTTAGGTTTATTGTTAATTATTTGCACTGGCAAGAGAAAGTTGTGTGAGTGTTTCACACCAGATTTTTTAATTTCATTTCATAACAGAGAAGACCACAAGCTGAGTAAAATGAACCAGGAGAGTGGTGAGGTTGTAGGGACACAATAGAATAGCACAGGTTATTCGTTTATTAACATGGAAATAAAACATAAGGCGCTACTTACTGGTTGAGGTCCTGGTACAGATCGTGCGTACAGATAATGAATCGAGGTTGAAGCTAATAGCAGGCGTTGTAGATGAAGCATCGGTTAGACGATGGCAAGCTGATTTAATAAGTGGATACAGGTCTGATTGATTACCACACAGTTTGTAACACAATTATAAAGTTTAACCAGTGGCGCACCGAACGGGGGGGGGGGAACGATACCGGATCCCTCCCCCAAAGCCTTTTATTTATTAAAAAAAGGATATATTCCTTCATGTACACTTATAAGAGGTGTGGCTATTAAATAATGAGACTGACGTAAAAAATTTTATTTTTATTTTATACATAATCACTTATTGTCATCTTCAATGTACACTCCTTCTCTATCCCTACAACGCTCCATGCTGTTTCCATGGTTGGAAACAGTACTGGAAGTCATCTTCTGTCAGCTCCTTCAGGACACGTGCCGCTTTCTCTTTTACAGCTTCCACAGACTCAAATCTTGTCCCTTTTAATGCAGATTTCACGTTAGGGAACAGGTAGAAGTCACTTGGTGCAAGATCTGGTGAATAAGGTGGATGTTCTAACTCTGAGATGCGCTGTACTTGGCTAGGAACCTCTTGACAGATAACGCGGAATGAGTTGGCGCATTGTCTTGGTGGAGAACCCATGATTTGTCCTTCAACGTTTCAAGGTGTTTTTCCTTACTCTTTGACATAGTTTAGAGAGTACCTCAAGGTAGTAATATTGATTAATTGTTTGACCTTCAGGAACCCAGTGAAGGTACACAATCCCATGGATATAAAAAAAACAATCATCATTTTTTAAAATTTTGACTTGCTCATTCGAGCTTTTTTTGGCTCTCGGTGAAGTTAGGCTCTTCCAGTGCATGGATTGGCGCTTCATTTCCAGATCATAAGTAAAAAGCCAAGTTTCATCACATGTTATTATCTTCTACCTGTTCCCTAAGGTGAAATCTCCATTAAAAGGGACAAGATTTGACACTGTGGAAGCTGTAAAAGAGAAAGTAGCACGTGTCCTGAAGGAGCTGACAGAAGATGACTTCCAGCACTGTTTCCAACAATGGAAAATTCACATGGAGCGTTGCAGGGATAGAGAAGGAGTGTATATTGAAGGAGACAATAAGTGATTGTGTATAAAATAAAAATAAATTTTTTACGTCAGTCTCGTTATTTAATAGCCTCACCTCATATATGTAAAAATATGTTATTCTTGTAATACAAGTTGATGCCACGTTTGTCAGATAACAAGCAGCAGTGTGATGAACAGTAAATTTACAATATTAATCCCCTGTTTACCTGGGGGGTATTATACCCCCAGATCCCCCTGGTACGTCTGACCCCCCAAAGAAAACTCATGTATGCGCCACTGAGTTTAACTCACAGTAAATAATAATAATAATAATAATAATAATAATAATACACATATAACTTATAAATTGTTTGATACAGTTCAAATGAAAGAACAAATCATACGAGTTCCGGGACACGAGGAGATTTATCCTCATGCGGCAATAAGCATAAGGGGAGAATTTGTAAAGTGAATTATGGACAATGTTAGACTAGCTAGGAAAACGGAAGTGGAAGACAAACAACGGAACTGGGCGGAGTGGATTAGGCAGGAGTTAACTATGAGAAGTACAGTACATACTAATTACAATGACCGATAGATTCAAGATTAATGAAGGCAGTGGTGCAGTACATCAGACGGCACGCATGGATGTTTAAATGTAAAGAATGAGTTAAGGTGTATTTATTTATTTATTTATTTGGTTAAAGTGGCGCTAACAACAGGAGAACTTAAATACTGAATGAAACTCATATAGTTACCATGGATATGGTAGAAAAGATTATCAAAAGAAAATGCACCTTTATCCTCAGAGTTGGTAGTATTTCCAATTGATAGACACAATTTTCCTTTTTCCAATTATACCAAAATCAGATTTTGGCCTATAAATGGAGTTAACAATCTTCACCGGTGATATGGGATCTTCAATCTAACAGATGAGAATTATTATTGAATCTTCTGTAAGACATCTAATGATTTAATTGTAGAAACGATTAAATCACTCTATTAAAAAAAAAAAAAATGTAGTAAAACTACAGCTTCTAGCTAATACAACTAGACACTACTAAACAGAACGAAGTGTACAGAATATGAAGGGTTTAATGTAAAGAAGATAAATCTAGCCAGTTTACAAAATCTACAAAGAAAAGTAAAAAAAACGTAGTAGTAAAAACAAAACATAAAGCTCAGCTTTAAACTTCAACGTAGTGTGTAAACCCATTCTCAATCCACTGAATGGAAAAGAAAAGCCTACACAAATTTCTTTTTCATTTAGTTCCTTAAATCGGTGTAAAAGCTTTCCAAAGGAAGCTAGTTAATCCCTCCATATACATTCATTATCAATGGAAATTCTGGAAAAAGATTAAAAAAGGGATGAGAGGATGTGAGTTATGGACAAGGAAAGAGATAGAATTAGTGTGAATAAATGTGTGTACTTGTATGAAGGGGAGAAAGATTCATGCGTGAGTGTGTATAAGAAATGAAGAAATACTAAATTTTGTTTAATACATAATAAATCAATCTGTACTCCAATTAAAAGGATGATTCCAATTACTAATAGTTAATTAACTAAAAAAATCATAATAGGTATTAAGCATACCACTCCATTTAATTATTGTTTCAGTTTATAAAAATAGATTTTGTTTATTACAGTTGTACATATTTTACCAAACTTTTAAAGAAAAATGAAGATCTTAGAATTATTTTAAATGGATTTTTATTATAGTAAAAACCAACTCAATAGAGACTTTTACAGAGACGTAATCTTACCTCTTCCCATCCTTGCCCAATCCTCTGTATCTGTTGTAGTGGTTGATTTTGACATATCAATTCTGTGTACATACACGTGAACATATGTGTGGTGTAAATGCGTCTTTAAAATGTATATGTGTGCCCTAGTGGAGGAGAACAAATTGAAGAACTTTGTGGAAGTAGGTGTTATGTAACAAAAATATAGTTCTAAGAAAAATGAAATAAAAATTCTAAAGCTCCCATCTTTTTATGAATTGCTTAATTTCTTTCATTTTGGTAATTACATATTATGTACCTCGTTATCCAATTAAAATTTGTTTGAACATTACTTTTCAGTACCACTTTTCTCATATTATTTACTTTCTCTTGCCTATATGAATATATAGGAAGGAAAGGATTGTTTTCATGTCGATTTTTCGAAATCGAGTTTTCACCGGATCTATAGGTTTTTATTCTCTACAAGATAGGGTAGGCGCCATGCTTGCTGAAATTTTTGGTGAGGGTGTTTTTACGTAAAAAAAGTGTTTTTTTAAGATTACGGCTTAAATATGTATTATAGTGCAAAAATTTATAAAATAAAAAATGTAGACAATTTAAAATCCTACAACTTTTATTTCAAACATTTTTTTGTATAACGCTTAGTTTAGCGGTAATTAGCGATTTTCTGTTTTCTCTCACGAAAACGTGTGAAAAATCGACTTTTTTAAGATTTCGGCCTTAGTATTCATTTTATGACAAAAGTGTTTATAATCAAATTTATAGAAAATTAAACGATCTACAACTTTTATTTAAAGCATTTTTCTCTACAGAGCCTATTTTAGCGTGAAAGAGTGATTTTTTGTATTTTTAAGCCAAACTGAGGTTGATTTTCATTTTACGTCTTCCAGTCAGTATTAAAATAAGATTATATTTTTAGAGGTTAGTTTTTTGTTTATTTCTAATGTTTTATTACTAATGTTAGGATTATTGTTAATTATTAGCATTGGCAAGAGAAAGTTATGTGAGTGTTTCACACCAGATTTTTTTCTTATGCATTTGACACCGTCCTCTGAAAATCTGTATTGTAGGTATACTATGTTCTCTGAGTATGGATAAACGGTATTTCAAAAATAGAAGACAAAATGTTTCATAATAGAATTTTGTTAAAAAATACCAAATAACAGCTTTTAATGGTGAAGATAAAATATACAATACCACAGTAAACTGTTATTCTTCCAAAAAGGTGTCTCTAAGACTGTAGTTCATTCTGGTGGGAGGCATCAAGGTAATCTTGGCACTTTAATCCACTACAGAACATTAAATTAAACTGTAGGCTACAATCGTATACCACTACTACTTATCCACTAGTATTTCCTTAAACTGAAGAGACACAGTTTAAATCATCATCAATCACAAAAACTAAGTTTTTGAAAAAAATGTTAAAATAACACGTTCATCCACAAAGCTCTTCAATTCAGACGCAGGTGGGAGTAGCCGTGTACATATATACAGAAACAGTCTCTACAGAAATGACTTACACTATAACTGCATCCAGAAGACTCCAAAAAATGAGTACAGATATGTCAAGACACATCTAATAAGCCTAAATGAAACATTATTTAAAATCCAGTACTTACCAATTCGTATTACATTTTAACTTTCTTTTGCCTATATTTGTGTGTGTGTGCGCGCGCGCGCTCGCAAGCTTGTGTGTGAACAGAATATCTCAAGAACGGAACATCATACGAACTTGAAACTTAAGTTACATACCACTACCGGACCCGACACGAACATTTTCATCAAAATCGGTCAACCGGAAGTAGTAGTTTATTTGTGTAATTTTTCACTTTTTTGCGATTTTCTCAAAAACTAGTCCTTCGATTTTTTTTAAAAATCGCCTAGTTTATTAAATTTTTTATGCTCTAAAAGATAGGGTAGGCTCCATGTTTGTTGAAATTCTTGGTGAGGCTGTTTTCACGTAAAAAATTCTTTTCTTATGACTGCGGCTTTAATATGCCTTTTACTGCAAAAATGTATATAATAAAAGTTGTAGAGAATTTAAAATCCTACAACTTTCAATTCAAACATTTTTTTGTATAGGTAACTTAGTTTAGTTTAGCGGTAATTAGCAATTTTCTGTTTCTTTCTCATGAAAATGTGTAAAAAAATCGATTTTTTTAAAAATTTCAGCCTTATTATGCATTTTACGACAAAAAAGTTTAATGAAATTAAAAGATCTACAACTTTTTATTTAAAACATTTTTTCTGTACAGAGCCTAGTTTAGCGTGAAAAAGTAATTTTCCGTATTTTTCAGCAAAACTGAGGTTGATTTTCATTTTGCGTCTTTCACTCATGATTAAAATAAAGTTATGTTTTTAAGGTTAGTTTATTTCTAATGTTTTATCACTTAATTTAGGTTATATTGGTCATTATTTGCATTGGCAAGAGAAAGTTGTGTGAGTGTTTGTGATACAATATATACAGTTTTATTTAGTAAAAAATTAAATAAAATTATCCGGCAAAACTCCAACATGTAATACAATATACAGCTTTATTGGTAAACTCCAACATGTAATACAATATCGGGGGATTGAAAATTGTTAAAATTATTATTAAATTTAAAGATTATGTTTTATATTTAAAAAGAGTATATGTTAAAAATGACTTCTCAGTCATTCACCGATGTTAAGTGATCCTCCTTGATGTAGATAGCTAAATGAGAACAAAAAAAACACTTCAAAACTTACCGGGTACTGCAATCTAACAGTACCTTAATACTGAAGGGCACCCTCGAGAAAATCGGCCCCTATAAGCCAAAAACGGCTTTATTAGTAGTTTTCGCTTGGTATCGCGATCGCCTCCACCACTGAGTTTTTAGGATAAAACTAGAAACCTTCTATAAAACTATGGCTAACTACGGAAGACACATTGATAAAGGGGGTTTGTAACTTTCTAACTAGAAAGTTTCTCTTGACGAGCTCAGATGCTGAACAACATGAGTCCTTAAAAGAACTTTTGCTTGTGGAACTGCGAGTGAAGGTACAAAGGTATTCAGCTCACGGAATCCAATATCCAGTGGAGAAATCCATTCATTGATCGCATACAAGACAATTCTGTTAAATTCAAACCTTCAGTTTGAAACCAGTAATGCTACCACATCACAGTTTGTTGATTCCACATGAAACCAACTATTATATGGGTACACAGTGGAGTGTACTAATTTGTGTATTATAAATTAAAATTAAAATAAAACATTGCAGTCAGATGCATCAATGTTTTCAAGCTCTTAGCAGAAACACAGGTGGTATATGGATGGTATCATTTCCGTAAAATTCTGTTGCTGACTTGAATACTCAGCATTGTTAAAACTAACTACAACTAACTTAACTAGGAATTAGGAATATATTAAAAACTATGAGGCAGTTTAATTGAGGTTAATTAATTTTATTTTATTTTTTATTTTTAAATTATTGTTAAAGTAATTCAAATTAAAGATATTTATATGTTTTTTTATTTTTAAGTTCAAGTCTTAAGTTTTTTTATAAATTTGAAACCTAATACGAAAATTATAAAATAGTGTTATCCATTTATTTTTAAGAAAATTATTAAAATACAAGTTAATTTTTATTTTTATAATTTAAAAAAAATATATACTTAAATGATTTAACATAGCAAAACAAAGATAAACAAAACTTAGTACAAATATTTTTTTATTATTTTGATTTTGAGATAACTTTTGCTGATTTTATATATCTAATTTAAAAACCAAAACTGGTTTGATTCCTTTAAATTAACAAACCCGCAAAAAAAAAATATGAAATAACCCTAACTAAATATTTATTCCTAACACTAAACCATGGTTAACTAGCCTACATCGTTAGCTTCATTTATTGTATTATTTATCTTTAAATCTATATTTCATATTTCTTATATTTATTCTATTTATCTATATTTAAATTAATTTTTTCATTTTACATTTTTAAAAATGGTTTATTTATTTATTATTTTTCTTTTTTTTACGCCTCATGATTATAAAAATACTTTACATATAAAAATAAATTTATTATATTTATCTTATACATTTTTCACTGCACATAACCACACAACGGCAGAAAACGAACTCAGAAATTTTTAAGAAACACAAAACTGACCGGGGAGAAAAATCGTACAGAAACGGTGGTGGGGTTCACCAATCAGAATCGAGAAAACCGAGAGGATATGCAACGAAAGTTACGATTGGTTTTAGGAAAAAGGCTGTATTTGCTGAAAAACACTTACAGCCTGCAGGAGGGGAAAGAGGAAGGTTCTTGGAAATGAACTGCAAAACAAAATATTATTTTCTAATTTTTCCCAGGGTAAAAAGTGCAAACTAAGGGTTTCACATAAGAGAAAGATTTAGGCCCAATAGGCCACAAAGTTCCCAGGGTAGTAGGATGGACGGATCGTATAAAACAGTGAGAGAAAAGCAAGGCCTAAAGAGTAGTGGCAATGAAAAACTACTTTATGAGAACTGCCGAGTTGACAATAAAAAGTAACTAAGATTCCATTGTAATAAGAATTACAATTCTCTCTTTTATTTATACAAGATTAAAAATGTTCAAATAAGCCAAAGAGCACGTATACGTAAAATTTATTTAAAAAAAAATCGAAAACAAGTATAGTAAGGTAAAACCTTACAGTGTTTCACACCAGATTTTTATTACTACTACGACTTATCTGCTTCAAAACGTATGTCATTTAATATTTTTACCCAATAATATACAATTTATCACAGCGTTTAATTAGAAATTAATTTTTTGAACGAAAAATATTTAGAAAGGAATCTTGTACAGTATAAAATGTTTTATCAATCAAAATTAAACAGCCTACTTTTAGCTTTCTTTAACACTTTCACTGCTAAACAGCTGAAACAAAGTATAACCTTTGTGCTAAGTTTTTTGTTGATTAAAATTTTGTAGTTCAAAAATTACTTTAAGTATACCGGTGTAAAAATAATCATGAACGAAGCATACTATAGTATACTGAAAATACTACTGTATAATCGTAAATGAATTGAACTGTACAAATTGACTTGGATTGGGAAACGGCCGTAAAAGGTAGAAGCCATAAAGAACGAAAAAAGCGTGATCAACACAGTACAGTGAAATAGCTATCACGCTCTAGATGTTTGATCACCAGTTAAGGTGAAACGAATACAGATTACACTATTTTTTAAAAATCGTAAATTTTTTGAAGTTTTTTCTCTCTGTATAAGCACATCTTTGTTCAAACAATGTAGATTTAGATTTTATGGAAAGATTAAATTCAAAATATTACTGTAATTGCTGTAACAATCTTACTTTTTTGACAGGCAGCTGAAACCGAGCGACGTTTAAATATTACAAGAGAAATTATGCAACATCTTTTGCCAAGATGCAGACCAGCCAATTGGATACATAGAAGAATGGATTTTTTATTGACAACTAATTACAGATATGGTGCTTTAGATGAATCGGCCATTGAAAAAGTTAGTTTCATTGTTTTTAAAAACATTTTTTTAAAACTAATCATTAACTAAAAGTATGTTAGACTTTTTTTTTTGCGCCCTGGAGACTCCAGGAGGAGTATAGGACATGTCAGCTATAACATCTGAAATACATATAAGAAACACACAATGTATCACTACTACCAAGAAAGAAATTCTTGACTCTATAAAAAGTTTCACCGATCAAGTAATTTTTCAGATTCCTTTTAAAGGAATTCAAATCCTCACAACATTTTAAAAATTGGGGTAATTTATTCATGAATTTTCTCCCTGCATAAGTAGGTTTTTGTTCAAACAATTTTGTGGAGTGATTAGCCACATAATAATCATTCCTGTTTCTCGTGTTATGATTGTGAACATTGAAATTCTGTATAAAATTATTTTGCCTAACCACCTCAAATATTTTATAATTAATTTGCCTAATAATCACCTCAAAAATGTAGAGAGAGGGAACTGTAAGCAATTTAAGCTCCTTAAATAGTGGCCTGCATGAGGTTAGCTCGTTAGCTCCCACCATACACCTAATAGCTTTCTTTTGAATTTAAAAACCCTATTCATATTACCCATGCTAGAATTACCCCATACTAAGATACCATAACGGATATGAGACAGAATGAGGCCATGATAAGCTGCCATTAGTAATTTTTTATCATTTAATTTGGCAATTTGTTTTAGTGCAAATACCCCAGATGATATTTTACAACAAACTTGATTGGTAAAGAAATCCCAAGACAAAGATCTATCTAGAGATACACCCAGGAACTTCACTGTTTCTACATGCTCTAAACTATTATTATGAATAAATACATACCTATTTTAGGTAGGAGTACATACAAAAAAAAAGTGTTGAGATAAAACTCGTAATAATATTATAAATGGTTTCAACCTCTATTTGAATATTCTTATTATTCTAATTTTGTTTGTCAATTAATAAACATGTGTCACAGTTAACGGTTGTGCTCATATACAGGCGATTCATGAAGAAATGAATATAGCCTACTTCGGGTGATGAATCTACATCGAAGGATGAGATTCTAATAAACATAGGTCCGGAAATGCTTCGTTAGCGTGTTACGGCTAGCGAAAAATTTCGCCCGCATTTTGTTTGGCCTATCCCATGAAATACTCTAAGTTCGTAATGAAATTGTTAGAGCGTTACTTATGAGGCAAAAGTAGCAGTTTCATAAGTGTTTTGATCTGAGAAAGCGAATAAAACAGGTCCCAGAACTATATCTTGAGTAGTCTTTGACAAATCTGGGTTAAAACCCATGTTTTTATGCTCGTCACATACTAACTTCGTTAAATGGTCAATAAACATATTATGGTTTTAAATAAAACTTTTAGATATTTTGAGAAAATTGATGTAAGTAAATAAAGTCAATTACAAAACAAAAATAAGCTGGCAAAATAAATTTTATTAACATTAAACTATCC
Organism: Catonia carolina; assembly: GCA_035578175.1. Classification (NCBI taxonomy): domain Eukaryota; kingdom Metazoa; phylum Arthropoda; class Insecta; order Hemiptera; family Achilidae; genus Catonia; species Catonia carolina. The sequence continues at coordinate 82,545,997 of JAQMRL010000003.1, read as the reverse complement.
GAAACTTGGCTGGAAAAATACGTTAATTTTTATACAGGAAGAATAATAAAAACTTAATTAAACTCAACATTAGTAGGTCAATAAAGAAATTTGACCATTATTTTTCAATCAAATAATTAATTATTTTGTATTTACAAACAGATGAAAATTGTAAGCTTCACTATTTGCTCGTCACGGAAAATATGTTTCAATTCGCAACCCGGTTTTTAACAAATTCACTTCTCATTATTCAAACAACAGAGCACTGACTTACTCGTAAAATGATAGCGCTTTTGTTTACAGACAAAATGTGCGTCCTTGTAAGATAAATAATATAGGCCTACCAGAATAATAGGGCACAAGAGTGTCCCAGCTAAATAAATACACGACAAATATTAGAACCTTCCACCCTGTACTAGTAGAACAACAAATTGGGATAGACTAGCTGCCAATGCTGAAAGCAATAAATCACACTTATCAAAATTCACACAAAAGCACCATTGTCAAATACATTGTCCGTCCAGCTTATGTCTGTCACAATATAACAATCTTTTAATGAACTTTTTCCTTTTATGTTAATTTTAAAGAAGATACTTGTTAATAATAATTCAATTATTCTTAAAAATTGAATTTTCAATATTCTTACTTGTTTGTTCAAATATTTGAACGTTTTATAAATTGTAAGTATTTGATCTGGAGTTCGGAGAGTAACAGAGTAAGAGTACAGTAATCCCTTGGTATCCGCGGTTTTCGGTTATCCGCAGACTTTGTCCGTGGGCCTAAAACCTTAAAATACGTATGTTTTCTCACCTTGTGTACACCGTACTTGGTTGGGAAGTCATGCAATTCTGAAAATATGTGTTTGAATAAATGTTTTGGCATCCGTATTATGTTGAGTCACACACTAGTATGGTGACGGCCGCCATGAGCCAAGCTAGATTTCCGCGTACTGTACGTAGTGAGCCAGTCACCGGGAACCGGGCGCCGCCAGTAACACCCGACCCTCACCGCCATACGTACGCCCAGACACCATACTGTAATTTCTCCGTACGTTTTCCTCCATGTGTCAGTCTAACTTTTTTGTACGAACGTACAGTTCTTTGTGTGTTCGACGATCCTGAAACGAAGCCAAGCATTTCTTCACAAACCACCAACGAGATCCTCAGCATGGCAACGCATTGGCTGACCACGTGTTGGAGACGGATCCAGGCCCTTCAATTCAAAAGAGGACTCAGGAGCTGATGATAACATACGAAGAAGTTTACAAGGAAATTGAAAAGAAGAAGAAGCAAAGAGCCATAACTAACTATTTTAACGCAACTTACATTTTTTATGCGTACATTACTGTATTTATTAGATATTCATAGATTATAATAATGGTAAAATGTTACTAAAACTATTAAATACTTAAAACGACTACGAGACTTTACCTTTAGAACCTAACCCTCATGTTTTCGTTCATATAAGGTATTATTATTCGCAGTTTTACTAACCGCGGTAACCGGAACGTAAACCCCGCGGATAACGCGGGATTACTGTACATCCTTCACGTTTCTTTTCAATCGTAGCGTCTACATTCTGTTCCCTAAAAATATCAACTAAAAATTTATTAGCCCATAAACTTTACTTATTTTACTTTTTTTAAATTAAAATTTAATTTTTTTCATTGAATATGAATAAATTAAAAGTAAATTATGTGTAATGTTTGTTTATTAGCTAATTGATCTACAAACGAAATTAAAGTGGCTGAGTTATAGATTAAGGAATTGTACGATAACTGACGATGCAAAAACAACTTACTGTCGAGATATTATGTACGGTATGTATTAAATAAAACACGTATAAGTAAGAGCTATTGTCCATAAATTACTCACTGTACATTAAAATTTTATTGAAAATCTCTTTGGTGACGGAGTGTGTTGCATTCCACTACTAAGCCTGACGTACCGGGTTATTTCCATACGAAGTAAGTAAATCTACTATCAGACCTGAAGTAAGAAGAAACTTGGAAAGACCTCTACAGTGATTTGGAAATAATTTATGTAGTTAAAACTTCCTAATTCAAAAAACATATTTTGATGCCGAGACTAGGTGCTCTAAGCGTGAAGAAGTAAAAAAATGTTTAAATAAAGTCTGTCTATCAATAAAGAGTATTAATTTTCTCCTATACTGCATATTCAAAAGTTTATATGTTAAACTTTATTGCTATAATCATCGATCAAGCTCTTAAAGAAGATTCTTTGCTGAAACAGAAGATCTTTGCATTGGAAGCCAATATTTTAATATTAACTGTTGGCCTGTAATTTATATGTACCTTAAGTTGAAAAATACAGGTTTGTGGATAAAAAGCATTAGGGTTAAGATAGATAGGTCAGTTTCAGATTCCGCAAACAACACTGAACTATTAGCGAAAGCCAAATTTTTAAAAAAAGTCGAACTTACAAAACCTTCTTTAGATATTTGTGAAATTTACTCATAAAATGTAAAATTCAAGAAGCACGTTACACTTCAGGAAAAATTTAATATACGTTAGATTTGTACTATTGTGTCGGATTTTCACAATTTCAGTATTATTTAAAAGAGGGAATTTCACGGTGTGTTAGTGCTAAAACCTAAAATTCAAAATTTTAAATATCTCTTTGTTTACCCATACTTAGAAGTAAAACTTAGAACAAAAGCGTGGTGGGAATAATAACATTTTCTTAAAAGTATATGATGGAATATAATTCAAGACATAAGAGATAGCAAACAATTGAGTTAATTAAAAACATAGTCTGAATCATAGTCTATTTTGTTTCAGAACTGCCGCCAAAACTCGATGGTAGAACGTTACACAAATATTATACAATGTGGCGGCTTGGAGCTCATCATAGAGAACCTATAAGAATCTTTACGGAGTATGTAGGCGAAATTATAAAGCTGGCAAAATTTAATAGTAAGTGTTACTAAAAAAATGTAAATAATTTCTAAAATTGAAATAATTTTTATATTAAAAAAATATGTAGTAGTTCCGATTTAATTAAAAATTTATTTTGCGAGTTTATTTCAAGTGGACTTTTAGGAGGGAGGCTGAGAGGTGGCTGGAGGCTCTGGAAATGTAAATTTGAAGAAGGATGGAGAAGATTAGCTGGATGGAGAGGGTTAGTAATAGGGTTAGTAGGGTTAGTAGTAGGGTTATTAGTGCTTAGAAGGATGGAGAAGATTAGTTGGATGGAGAGAGTTAGTAGTAGGGTTAGTAGGGTTAGTAGTAGGGTTAGTAGGGTTAGTAGGGTTAGTAGTAGGATTATTAGTGCTTAGAAGGATGGAGAAGATTAGCTGGATGGAGAGGGTTAGTAGTAGGGTTAGTAGTAGGGTTAGTAGGGTTAGTAGGGTTAGTAGTAGGGTTATTAGTGCTTAGAAGGATGGAGAAGATTAGCTGGATGGAGAGGGTTAGTAGTAGGGTTAGTAGTAGGGTTAGTAGTAGGGTTAGTAGGGTTAGTAGGGTTAGTAGTAGGGTTATTAGTGCTTAGGAGGATGGAGAAGATTAGCTGGATGGAGAGGGTTAGTAGTAGGGTTAGTAGTAGGGTTAGTAATAGGGTTAGTAGGGTTAGTAGTAGGGTTAGTAGGGTTAGTAGGGTTAGTAGTAGGGTTATTAGTGCTTAGAAGGATGGAGAAGGTTAGCTGGATGGAGAGGGTTAGTAGTAGGGTTAGTAGTAGGGTTAGTAGGGTAAGTAGTAGGGTTATTAGTGCTTAGAAGGATGGAGAAGATTAGCTGGATGGAGAGGGTTAGTAGTAGGGTTAGTAGGGTTAGTAGTAGGGTTAGTAGTGCTTAGAAGGATGGAGAAGATTAGCTGGATGGAGAGGGTTAGTAGAAGGGTTAGTAGGGTTAGTAGTAGGGTTAGTAGTGCTTAGAAGGATGGAGAAGATTAGCTGGATGGAGAGGGTTAGTAGTAGGGTTAGTAGTAGGGTTATTAGTGCTTGGAAGGATGGAGAAGATTAGCTGGATGGAGAGGATTAGTAGTAGGGTTAGTAGTAAGGTTATTAATGCTTAGAAGGATGGAGAAGATTAGCTGGATGGAGAGGGTTAGTAGTAGGGTTAGTAGTAGGGTTAGTAGGGTTAGTAGTAGGGTTATTAGTGCTTAGAAGGATGGAGAAGATTAGCTGGATGGAGAGGATTAGTAGTAGGGTTAGTAGTAAGGTTATTAATGCTTAGAAGGATGGAGAAGATTAGCTGGATGGAGAGGGTTAGTAGTAGGGTTAGTAGGGTTAGTAGGGTTAGTAGTAGGGTTATTAGTGCTTAGAAGGATGGAGAAGATTAGCTGGATGGAGAGGGTTAGTAGTAGGGTTAGTAGTAGGGTTAGTAGTAGGGTTAGTAGGGTTAGTAGGGTTAGTAGTAGGGTTATTAGTGCTTAGGAGGATGGAGAAGATTTGCTGGATGGAGAGGGTTAGTAGTAGGGTTAGTAGTAGGGTTAGTAATAGGGTTAGTAGGGTTAGTAGTAGGGTTAGTAGGGTTAGTAGGGTTAGTAGTAGGGTTATTAGTGCTTAGAAGGATGGAGAAGGTTAGCTGGATGGAGAGGGTTAGTAGTAGGGTTAGTAGTAGGGTTAGTAGGGTAAGTAGTAGGGTTATTAGTGCTTAGAAGGATGGAGAAGATTAGCTGGATGGAGAGGGTTAGTAGTAGGGTTAGTAGGGTTAGTAGTAGGGTTAGTAGTGCTTAGAAGGATGGAGAAGATTAGCTGGATGGAGAGGGTTAGTAGAAGGGTTAGTAGGGTTAGTAGTAGGGTTAGTAGTGCTTAGAAGGATGGAGAAGATTAGCTGGATGGAGAGGGTTAGTAGTAGGGTTAGTAGTAGGGTTATTAGTGCTTGGAAGGATGGAGAAGATTAGCTGGATGGAGAGGATTAGTAGTAGGGTTAGTAGTAAGGTTATTAATGCTTAGAAGGATGGAGAAGATTAGCTGGATGGAGAGGGTTAGTAGTAGGGTTAGTAGTAGGGTTAGTAGGGTTAGTAGTAGGGTTATTAGTGCTTAGAAGGATGGAGAAGATTAGCTGGATGGAGAGGATTAGTAGTAGGGTTAGTAGTAAGGTTATTAATGCTTAGAAGGATGGAGAAGATTAGCTGGATGGAGAGGGTTAGTAGTAGGGTTAGTAGTAGGGTTAGTAGTAGGGTTATTAGTGCTTAGAAGGATGGAGAGGGTTAGTAGGGTTAGTAGTAGGGTTAGTAGTGCTTAGAAGGATGGAGAAGATTAGCTGGATGGAGAGGGTTAGTAGTAGGGTTAGTAGTAGGGTTAGTAGGGTTAGTAGTAGAGTTAGTAGTGCTAGAAGGATGGAGAAGATTAGCTGGATGGAGAGGATTAGTAGTAGGGTTAGTAGTAGGGTTAGTAGGGTTAGTAGTAAGATTATTAATGCTTAGAAGGATGGAGAAGATTAGCTGGATGGAGAGGATTAGTAGTAGGGTTAGTAGTAGGGTTAGTAGTAGGGTTAGTAGGGTTAGTAGGGTTAGTAGTTGGGTTAGTAGTAAGGTTATTAATGCTTAGAAGGATGGAGAAGATTAGCTGGATGGAGAGGGTTAGTAGTAGGGTTAGTAGTGCTTAGAAGGATGGAGAAGATTAGTTGGATGGAGAGAGTTAGTAGTAGGGTTAGTAGGGTTAGTAGAGGGTTAGTAGTAGGGTTAGTAGGGTTAGTAGTGCTTAGAAGGATGGAGAAGATTAGCAGGATGGAGAGGGTTAGTAGTGCTTCGGAGTGCGGGGAGAAGAGGACTGCTGGAGACGATGAGATGGACGAAACACAGGTGGCTGGGTAACTGGTTGAAAAGGGACTGTCTGATTGCAGACGTGTTGGAGGGACCAGTTAATGGAAGGAAGGAACGAGCGCGCAAAAGGTACGAGATGCTTGATGATGTGAAACAGTGAAGAAGGTACGAGGAGGTGAAGAGGTTGATGCGAGATGGAGGACTGAGTGTAAAGATCTGCTGAGAAGCAGAACACGAATGATGATGATTACAGCTCTGGCCATTTTTTGTACCCCATATGTCACACTTTTCCAGCCAATCCTCCTCACTGAAATTCCTGAAGTCCATGTCACACCACTCTTGAACACAACATAACGAGGGCTATCACGTCTTTTTCGCCTTGGTGGATTCAAATTTATAATAATTATTTTCGCCCATCTTTCATTCTCCATCCTTTGGCATGACCCTACCAATTTAGAGGTTTTTCGTCAACTTCCTTTATTGTAGAATACATTTCCGTATTCTCTCACTTATTTCTCCATTTCTGACTCTCTCCATTCAAAAAAATAAATGATAACTTCTACATAAGCAGTCCATCTCCATCTCGAGTATACCGTGTGCACAGTACTTATTTTGGACGTTTTGACTTTTGTTTTTCTGATTTATTTTGAAAAGTGTTTTTACGTCTATACTATGTTGCTTCCGGTTGGACAGCCGTTTTGTTTGAGTTTGATGTGAATTGAAAGACATTTTCAATTGTATGTCGATTTAGTAAAATTTGATAATTTATTTGTTATTTCATCCCAAACAGTTTTTCGCCAACATTTTTAGTCATAATTTCTCCAAGATACGAGTATTTATGACGAAAGCAAAAGCAAACCATCTCACTCCTCATTTTTAGTTTGTAAAACCTCTAGAGGTTCAAACCAGCCGGCTGGTGACCTAACCAACATGAGTATTTAAATTGTTCTATTATATTTGTTTATTGATTTAATAATTTTTATATAGTCCTACCTGTATTTAATATTAATTTTGTGCATTACCATTTCTTTCTTCAGATTTAACACATCCGAATAAACTGTTTTTACGACAATATGAAAGAGACAGTTTTTGGGAAGATATGGTATACCTGGTGACCAAAATGACACCCATTTACAATGAACTATTCTGTTATGTAAGGCGACAACTACGGTTTGTTTACTCAGAAGATGTGTTTAAAAAAGGCGGAATGATGCCATCATATGTTATCGGTTAGTAAAGTAATTTATATTTTAATATGATGAAAATAATGTTAAAGATAATTAATATTACCTGGCCAACAGACAAGAAGGAATACCTCTGCATAAACGCCAAATTCAGACACTATCACTCCGTTATTTAGCCTGAAGAAACTTAAACTAGCGACATTATTCAAATTGAATCCCAAATTGACTATATTAAATAGAATAAACTGCAGAAGGCAGGCAGAAGAATCATTCTCCTCCTCCTTCTTTTCCTATCTTCCTTCTCCTCCTTCTTCTTCCGACATCTACCTGGTCACTGGTCACCCCTGATCACCCTTTCAATCGATTCGTAACTTTAGCCTAGTCTTGGAAACCTATGTGGAAGTATTCTTTGAAGGCGAATAGATCCATTTCTGGCGGTACTCCATAACGGCTTCTTTTACAGAACTGACACTTAATACTTGCCATAGCTATATCCTTATTTCTGAACCGACTCAATCTTCTACAGTCCTTAACGTTTCTCAAAAAGCACATCTCTGCAGAATTCTCAGACTTGTTCTTCCGCACCGAATTCTCATTACCACACGTCAGTGTTGGGACAGCCACTACCATATAGAATTTCATCACTTTTCTGTTCGGGCTTTTCCTTTTAATTTAGACTTATTGAACCCCAAGTTTTATTAAATTTATGTAATTTTGTGGTGCATCATTCTCCATTTCATATGACACATGACATCGTAAATATGAAAAATGACTGACCTGCTCCAGAATTACTCAGCCAATCATTGTCTTTGTCCTGACTAGATATTTCTCCTTAAAGGCCATCACTTTTGTTTTTTTATCAGAAATTTAAAAATTAAACTGCCGACAAACATAATAAAACCTAAAAAGAGCTTATTAAAAATTATCCTTACTAAATAATAACTACTTATTCTTCGAAAATAGTTTAATTTAAAATAATACCAGATTGGAGTCAGATTCCTAAATCTACATTCATTTTCTATAGCCGGAAAGCTTCGTTAATATGTGTTAAAAAGTAGCGGACATCCTCATCTGACACATTTGTTTTTATAAATAAGATCACTTAATTTTCCACCCTAAACTAGTACGATGAATGTGCCACGATACAACAGTCTTACTGCATTTACCAGATGCGTTGGGTAACCCCTAAGAATCATACTAATCATGTATAAACAATTATTAACAAAAAAACCAAAGTAGATTGACAATGGTAATTATAACCTAACGTAATGGTTAAGTGAGCCAATAACAGATACAATACGAAAAAGGAGAGTTCCCTTTATCGTTTGAATATAAAAATTTCCGTTTAAAGGCTCTAGCTAATACACTGACGACTTAATACTAAATCAATGAATTAATTGACATGGTTCTAAATGAAATTGTTTTTAGAAAACGAGCGTTAGAGTTTAGATAGAAAAAGTAGATCAAACTTTTTGTTCAAAAGAACAAGAAACATACTACACTAAACAATAAGTTATTAGCTGCAGGCGTTTTTTTATTACGAATAATGAAATCAGGTTAACTAAAACATATAAAAGACCATTGCCTGGGTCTCGAGTTCGATTCCCAGAGGTCGGGTTTTTAATCTGTATTTAATCTGTATTTTTCATTTTTCAATCTGTGTATCACTTCATGCCACCTTCGCACAAGCCAAGCATAATATGAATGCAGCATCACTCAATAAAAATAAAAACTGTTGAAATATACAGGAATTCACTAAGCACATTACACCTAAGGAGACTTTAAATTTTTGTACTTACGCTGTCACAAATTAATCATAATTTTAAAGACGAAAGTTAACACTGAATGCTAGTGCTAAACCCTAAAAATCGTTAGTTTAATAACAACTTCAGTGTACTGCAGTCCTTCAGGATTATTTCTAAAGATGTATATTTTACAAAATTTTATAAAAATTGTTAGATTAGATTATTATTTATGCCAATCAGCCTTAATTACCTTATTAAATGATTAAAGAAAACATATGTAACTATACCCAAGAATTAATTCAACCAAATTATAAAATGGCGAAACTCAATTAGATGAAATAAAAATGTACATTAATCAAAATTCCTGAAAAATATTGAGAAAATGGAAAACTTTTCTATAGAAGAATTTATGCGCTCATTACTATCATCCCTAAAAAAGAGGAAAAGGAAATTGGTATTGAACTTCCAATGGGGAATGAATAGAGCTGGAGGGTTATAAATCAATCGAGAAAATTGATTTTTCATTTCTTTTTCTTAATGAAGAAAACTGCCTGTAGTCATATAAATTACATTAAATTAATTAAATACGGTTTTTAAAATTCTTTTAGATAATGTAGAACTAAAATTTATTTTAATTTTATTGTACTTACCTACTATTAGACTAACGAACACTTTTATTGAATCCTTAATTAGTACCTAACGATTATGATACCACAAGAAAAACCCTATTGCCATTCGTATTTCCTAACGATTACATTCTTAAGATATAACCTTAAAGCTACTCTTATTTTTAAAGGTAAATTTCCCTATTGTTATTCTTATTTTATATTTAAGTTTAGGTACAGCTCTATAAGACCCTTACGTATTTAGTATTTGCACAAAACACTTAAGAAACAGATAAAATTTATAAAATACACTTAAGGAACATCATTATGGGTAATTATACTAAATTATTACATATTCAGACGAATACCGGCGGTATTCCATAACAATATTATTAACGGACTCATCAAATAATATCGAGCTCGGTGACTGCTGATAACGTCATGAGAGAGTCATGTTGAACGTAAAAAATCCTGCGACGGCAGGTATTTGAATGTGACATTGCCAAAAGATGTAGAAGTTAAAGTTCAAAGAGAAAGTTAAATTTTCTTGACGTCACAAAAATCCAATTTCTCTTCGCTTTTAATACTAACTTTCACTTATTTTGGTAATATATTACTTTCTCTTGCCTATATGAATATATAGAAAGGAAAGTATTGTTTTCATATCGATTTTTCGAAATCGAGTTTTCACCGGATCTATACGTTTTCAGACCCCCTGAACCCAAAAAACATGTTTTTAGCGATTGGTCTGTGTGTGTGTGTGTCAGTGTTTGTGTATACAAAATATCTCAAGAACGAAACATCGTACGAACTTGAAACTTAAGTTACATACCACTACCGGACCCGACACGAAAATCTTCATCAAAATCGGTCAACCGGAAGTAGTAGTTTATTCATATAATTTTTCACTTTTTTGAGATTTTCTCAAAAACTGGTCCTACGATTTTTTTTTAAATCGCCTGGTTTACTAAATTTTTTATGCTCTACAAGATAGGGTAGGCACCATTTTGGCTGAAATTCTTGGCAAGGGTGTTTTTACGTAAAAACTTTATTTTTTTAAGATTACGGCTTTAATATGCATTTCAGCGCAAAAATGTTTATAATAAAAGTTGTAGACAATTTAAAATCCTACAACTTTTATTTCAAACATTTCTTTTGTATAACGCTTAGTTTAGCGGTAATTAGCGATTTTATGATTTTTCTCACGAAAACGTGTGAAAAATCGATTTTTTAAATATTTCGGCTTTAGTACGCATTTTACGACAAAAGTGTATATAATAAAATTTATAGGAAATTAAAAGATCTACAACATTTTTTAAGAGCATTTTTTGTACAGTGCCTAGTTTAGCGTGAAAGAGCGATTTTCCGTATTTTTAAGCCAAACTGAGGTTGATTTTCATTTTGCGTCTTTCATATATGATTGAAATTAGGTTATGTTTATTGAGGTTAGTTTTTTGTTTATTTCTAATGTTTTATTACTAATGTTAGGATTGTTATTGTTTATCATTTGCATTGGCTAGAGAAAGTTGTGTGAGTGTTTCACACCAGATTTTTTTTATTTGTTTCTCCATGTTTGAGGAAAAAAGAAATTAAAACTTCTGTGACGTCCCAAAAAAACTCGAAGACCGTTAAAATCACAACCGGCTGATGCATAGGGTAAGTTTTCAATTTTTTTGGTGGATAAATCTGGATATTGACTTTACTGTTTGGACGGTTCGAAACGTTGAATCCGCATTTCATCATGGGTTGTGATACGATCTATAAATTCATGATCTTAGGTTTTAAACCACTGTTTGGGCTCAGAACGAATGAAAATCTGGGTATCTTTAAGGGCTTAAATTAATTGTCTTAAAACCCACCTTGATCACGTTTTGAAAAAATTTAACACGTCATCAATGATCGAATGCGCGGCTTCAACATTAATATTACCCGAACTAGCAATATTTTTTTTCTGAATGATTCCAAGAGACTCCCGGGAGAGTATTGGCGATGTCAAGAATTTATAACACCTGAAATATATATTACAAACACACATTGTTCTACTACATATCTAGAAAGAAATTCTTGTACGCCATAAAAAGTTTCAGCAATCAAGTAATTTTTCAGATTTATTTTAAAAGAATGCAAATTATCACAACATTTTAACAATTGGGGTAATTTATTGATATATTTTCTTCCCGCATAAATAGGTTTTTGTTCAAAAAATTTTGTGGTGTGATTAGCTACTGTTCAGCCGTTCTTAGTTTGCTTCTACTGTCAACAAACAAAAGCCACCTATTACAGGGTGCACGCTAGAGTCGGCGACTTTACGAATGTCGTATTCCTATTAAGTTAACTATGTTTTAAATTATAAGTACTTAAAGTACTAAAAACATCAGTCATGATATGATGTAGGCCTAACAATTTCATTTAGAAAAATAGTTTTAAAAGTATTTTGTATTTAAATACGTTTGAAAGTATTTTGTTGTTACTTTTTCATCAGCGTGTACACATTTTTATATAATGCGCATGCTCAATGACATCATTATTTGTTTACATTAGGAGCAAACTAAGAGAGGCTGGACTATACATAATAATCGTTTCTGTTTCTTGTGCTATGATAGTGGACATTGAAATTTTGCGTAAAAGTATTTTACCTACCATACATAATCACCTCAAAAATGTGGAGTGAGGGAACTTTAGCAATTTAAGCTCCTTAAATAGTAGTCTGTATGAGGTGAGCTGCTTAGCTTCCACCATACACCGAGTAGCTTTCTTTTGAATTTTAAAAACCCAATTCATATTACTCATACTAGAATTATCCCATACTAAAATATCGTAACAGATATGCGAAGTTTCGATTCACCAGTCTTTGAAAATAAGATCATTTATGCGATATTGCAGCGCAGTAGTCGATATTTCAACCTAACATTCCTAACCGATGAAGATCAGTGCCATTCGTTGTGGCTGAGTTAAAAAGTTCCACCGACTTATACTACATACTACTGCGATCTAAATATTTTTAATTATTTTATACTGTTTCAACATTCATGAGTATGTTTCCGCCGGTTTTAAATTTTTAGGTAGCAAAAGTCTTATCACTAAATATGAACAATATAACAAAAAATTCAGATAAATAAAATAACTAGTAGAATATTCTACTCTGTACTAGAAAAAAAACAAGTAATGGTTTAGAATAGCGTTGTGTAATTAATTACAGAGTCAAAAGTGAAGGCCGTTTTTCACACAAAAACGCTGCCAATTCAAAAGATAATTCTCCAGCCAGGGTAAGCTACAACATATTTCTATTATCTAACGTTAATAATACAATGTTTTGTTACAGATCATCCGTGGAGTGAAAACTGGATACACCTTTTCCCAATGTTGGTATCCGAAGAATACAAGATATATCAAAATTTTACCCAAATGCTCGAGAACAAAGTAATCAAAATTTCTTAAAGTTTCATTTTATAGTCCACAGAAAAATTCTTATGAACACGCGTCCAACTTATAAATTGACCATTGGTTTAAAAAAAAATTGGGAATTAGTTTTTGAGTTTTTGTGTTATTTGACCAAAGGAATAAAACAAAGAATATACTTATACTTTTACAGCACTCTTTTGAAGAAAATCCTTCAACATCTGCAAATTAAAAAGAATTGGTATCGGAGGATCTTGGAAGAAGAGACAGACGCTCTAACTTTTTTAAGAGAGAGAATACTGCTAAGTTTTTATATAGTATAAGTCTAGTGGTCTAATCCATATAGTTTAAGATGATAACATAAAGTAACTCAATCTCAGAATAAATAAAAAACGTTTAGAGTAAAATAAGGTACCCAAAAATGTAATTAGTTGTAGAATTTATGAATAAATAAATAAACAACCATGTACATTTGGGGAAGTGAGAAATAGACAAGTGTGGTTATTAATAATCCTTCAGCCTTTTTTTCTTGTCTAATCTTACACTAATCTTATGTGGCTGCTAAGAGTTTTAATTGACTTTTAGTCTGGGATTAGGATGCTTTATGGTTTTAAGCGTTTATTTGTCTCACTTCACTGTTGTGCACAATACTCGAAACAACTCAAAAAATGTAAAGGACTAAACTAAATCTAGACAACTGATAACTGATTTCAAGGACTTCCACAAAGAATACCAATAGTACACAGAATGTATGAAAGAAACGAAAACCAAAAGTGAACGAATTCTGGGAGTTTATAAAAAGAGTTTCCAGAAATGTGAAAATTACTTAACATGGTTTCAAATTAACTCTGTACGGAGAAAAAACAATTACTTACAGCCAGTCTTATATTGTACCACTTAAAACAAGTTCTTTCGGGCTCTGGATTATAGTAAATGATAAACAGCCTTTTATTTATTAATAAATTTATTTTTATTTTTTCTTATAACTTATTGAAACTTACAATTTACCTACTTAACTTAAAAGTAAACTTGATCTTTTACAAAATTTTATTAAACTAAACTTAACTAACGAAGGATTTAAAATTATAATACTAATTACTGCTTTTTACAAAACGAATGGTTGTACCTTAACAAAGTTATACGAAGAACTGCTACACTCGTAACACGCCTAGTACTGCACTGGTTTTGTAAATTAACACACTCAATCATACTAGCTCTACTGTTGTCTAACATGAAACACTAAACTAACTAGGGCAGGGAGATTTATATTTATATGAGCTGACAAACACAAAAAAGTCTATAAAGGTTGAAAAATACAATTCAAAAGATTAAGACGCCAGAGAATTCCAGATTACGAATAGCAAAAGAAAGGACGTCAAAGAATACGAAAATAGGATAACTACAAATTTCCATCAATACAAAGAGATAAATACAAATTAATGACTATAAATAGGACAAATAATATGGGTACAATACAACCCCACCTTTTATAGAAAGCTTATATTGAACAAAAGTAACAGTTATAATAAAAATAATTAATGGCAATACATTCAAGAAGCTATTGTTAAAACACTATTTACCTCGTAACGTAATTGTCCCTTTTACAGTATCCACTGACCATACACGTACGTTACACCAGGTATTTAATGTTAGCTCCCTTAACCAATTTAACAACATGAATAATTGTTGATAGCCCATGTAGTTACGTGCCCATGCACGTATGTTACACCAGGTATTTAATGTTAGCTCCTTTAACCAATTTAACAACATGGATAATTGAAAGTTGATAGCCCATGTAGTTACGTGCCCATGCACGTACGTTACACCAGGTATTTAATGTTAGCTCCCTTAACCAATTTAACAACATGGATAATTGAAAGTTGATAGCCCATGTAGTTACGTGCCCATGCACGTATGTTACACCAGGTATTTAAATGTTAGCTGCCTTAACCAATTTAACAACATGGATAATTGAAAGTTGATAGCCCATGTAGTTACGTGCCTATGCACGTATGTTACACCAGGTATTTAATGTTAGCTCCCTTAACCAATTTAACAACATGGATAATTGAAAGTTGATAGCCCATGTAGTTACGTGCCCATGCACGTATGTTACACCAGGTATTTAAATGTTAGCTGCCTTAACCAATTTAACAACATGGATAATTGAAAGTTGATAGCCCATGTAGTTACGTGCCCATGCACGTATGTTACACCAGGTATTTAAATGTTAGCTGCCTTAACCAATTTAACAACATGGATAATTGAAAGTTGATAGCCCATGTAGTTACGTGCCTATGCACGTATGTTACACCAGGTATTTAATGTTAGCTCCCTTAACCAATTTAACAACATGGATAATTGAAAGTTGATAGCCCATGTAGTTACGTGCCCATGTAGTTACGTGCCCATGCACGTATGTTACACCAGGTATTTAAATGTTAGCTGCCTTAACCAATTTAACAACATGGATAATTGAAAGTTGATAGCCCATGTAGTTACGTGCCCATGCACGTATGTTACACCAGGTATTTAAATGTTAGCTGCCTTAACCAATTTAACAACATGGATAATTGAAAGTTGATAGCCCATGTAGTTACGTGCCTATGCACGTATGTTACACCAGGTATTTAATGTTAGCTCCCTTAACCAATTTAACAACATGGATAATTGAAAGTTGATAGCCCATGTAGTTACGTGCCCATGCACGTATGTTACACCAGGTATTTAAATGTTAGCTGCCTTAACCAATTTAACAACATGGACAATTGAAAGTTGATAGCCCATGTAGTTACGTGCCCATGCACGTATGTTACACCAGGTATTTAAATGTTAGCTGCCTTAACCAATTTAACAACATGGATAATTGAAAGTTGATAGCCCATGTAGTTACGTGTCTATGCACGTATGTTACACCAGGTATTTAATGTTAGCTCCTTTAACCAATTTAACAACATGAATAATTGTTGATAGCCCATGTAGTTACGTGCCCATGCACGTATGTTACACCAGGTATTTAATGTTAGCTCCTTTAACCAATTTAACAACATGGATAATTGAAAGTTGATAGCCCATGTAGTTACGTGCCTATGCACGTATGTTACACCAGGTATTTAAATGTTAGCTCCCTTAACCAATTTAACAACATGAATAATTGAAAGTTGATAGCCTATGTAGTTACGTGCCCATGCACGTAACCTGGTATTTTACACCAGGTATTTAAATGTTAGCTTTCTTAACCAATTTAACAACATAGATAATTGAAAGTTGATAGCCTATTGTTAAGTTTAAAAATTAAGAATTATGAAATATGAAGCTTTATATTTTACTCTAGAGCCTCACAGTCGAAAGAACAGTGAAAATTGCAGAAAAAGCACTAATGAAGATAGGGTTTGAAGAATTATCTACATGTTTTTGGAACAAATCTGTTTTTAGAGAACCGAAAAACAGAAGTTATAGGAATTATACTTGTGATCCAGAAATTTGGGATATGCATGACGGAGAATCGTTCAGGTAAGCCCAAATCAATCGAATATGTTGTTTTGATTTTAAATCATTACGGTTAACTTAAACAAAGAGGATTCCTGAAATATTTGGTTAAATATTTTGGTAAAAGATTCGCACACCAGTTTATTATTTATTACTTTTATACTTATTAGTCAAGTTAAAAAAACGCCTTTTCTGTGAGTATATTTAAGAACTATAACTTAAAATATTTTTAAGGAAATTAAAAAACCATGACTTTTTCAAGAATCATGCCACTTTATTTCTAAAATGGCTCCAACAACTTGTTTTTGCCTCCCGAAAGCGGTAACTTTTTCCCAAGCTACTTGCTGAATATTGTGCATTAACGTTTCTGCTCGCTATTTTTGCTGAGTCGAACTTCAAAAATATTATAACACTAAATACTACTGATTGTTGGACTGTTACTAATTTAATCTAGTCGATTCCACGTTCACCGTGCAGTACAGCTGTTATGGGAGGCGCGCGTCTTACTACCGAATCTAATAACGAGTGTTGCAGGTCACACCGCGCTTGTTTTTATAACTTCCTTTTACAGTTACAGACTATAAATACTGTATGTATTATAAAAATAAACAATACTAATTCGTAGAATTGAAGATACACATAATTATATTTTGTTCATTATTTTTTTATCTTCTTTGTAAGTAAATTTATTTTCTGCTATAAAAGTTTACATTAAAATTAACGGAATGTTTAAATACCTATTTAAAATGTAATTTTGAAATCTTACGCAATTTTTACCTTATTTTCAACGGAAGGGCGTTGTGTATTATTTCAGATGTTATAAAAATATTTAATGTTCGAGTGTAATTCGTGTATTTTGGCGTGCAGACTTTCAGGGAGCGACAGTTCACAGCCTCTTGACAGGATGTTTTGTTTGTCTTCTTCCTGACCCATTATGATAGTTGTAAATATTTCTATTACTTAGGTATGGTACTTACATTATTGATTATTAAAAATATTGTGAAAATATCTAAAGGGAAGTGTGTTCGAGAATTTTCGAAGAAGACCGAGATTTTAAAAATGTCCTCACCTAATAATAATATTGAAATGAAATGGAAACAAATAAAAAAGAAAAAGTCTGTCTTCAAGACTGTAACGTAAACTATAAGAGTGATAAATAGAGTTTTCAAGAAATAGTTAGAAATATTCTGTACACTATAAATGGTTATGCAGGTAGTACAGGTAGGCCCGCCTATTGTTGTACGGGTATTGTGAGAGAGATAGGTACCTATTTAGATAATTGGACTTTTTATAACACCTTTTATTCAATCCTAATTTGTTTACAGTTTGTTAAGATTTATCCAGAAGCCGTCAGAAGGATTTTGTATTTTTTATTATTATTATATCGAAAATTTCAGTCTTTGTCGAACTCTAAATTGCTCATCTATAAGGGAGCACGCGCGTTTTGGGTCTGTCTCGATTTTTTTGTGTTTCAGTGAGTGAATCGGGTAGTGCGTAACAGTGCATTAGAAAAGGTCAACGTTACTGTGTATTGTTTAACGTCTATTCTCTATCATTTTTTAAGTAATAAATATTTAATATATTGGTTAAGTTTATTTTACTTTCATTTGTTAATAACATTGTCATTAGTTTGTTATTTATTATAACTAATTTAATTGTAATTTACTCGTAGATTTTATTCACTTTATAATCTGTAATTTTTAGACGTAATAAATACCTGAATTCTAAACTAGTTTTGTCACCGGATGGTGACATTAAGTGGCTAACCTCATCTGTTTGGTGGCCCTGAAAAGGGCCGTTTAAGCGGTGGTCGTCTTGATGTGCAGCGTCGGTCGTAGTCGTCGTGGCGGTCGAGGAGCTGGGCGACACGGCGTGTCGTCGTCCAGTGGAGACATCATCTTCTTCCCTCGCAGTAGTGCGTCGATGGCTGCTTCGTCGGGTCCGGTGGGCGTAAGGCTCGGTCGAGGGACCACTATGGGCATCGCTCGCGTCAGCGGGCGATGACGGTCCGGTCGACTGCTTACGGTGATGGGTCGGCGAGCGGAAGCATCATCTTCTCCTTTGCGGGGTCGTCGATTAGTCTTCGCTGTAGTCCGGCAGCCGTGTGCGGTGGTGGACGTCTTGTCGATGCTGTAGACTAGTGGAAGTGAATCTCTCTGTGTCTGGATCGGTATTGAATCCCCCGGCTCAGTGCAGCGCTTTTTATATAGTCGCCGAGAGCGCTGTGGTAGAGAGCGGCTACTAGCTTGGCCTTGATGACAAAGGCCTCTGTCGGTGCGAAGCTGAAAGGTTTATCGGTGCGCCGCTAAAGGGCATACCGCGCCGATAAAGGCCGGAAGAAGTATTGAAGGCCGGCAACACAGTAAATGATTAATTAGAAGGAGTGGCGGTGACAGTGTGTTAATTATTTAATTTACCCAGATCCCGAAACGGACCTTAGACGTAAGTGTCACAATAAAATTATTAATGTCGGTAGTATGTGTATGAGTATCAGTTGTATGTTAACTGGAAGGTAATAGTAACACTAACGTAAACCTATTAAACTATTTTTGCAATCAAGTATAAGACCACTTCAAGTTTAAGTTGTATTTTTTTTGTCTTTTATTACCAAAATGGATCACTTTAGTCAAATTTAGAATGCTTCTTCCTTTTCATATTCTCTAGCTTGATGTTCTGCCAGTATTCCTTCATTCGGGCTGATCTTGCTTGCCGAACTTCCTCTGAAACGACCGGTTTCTTCCTGCTTGGCTTTATTCTTCCATCTGATTTTGTTTCAAACCTACTTTCATTATTTCTTAATGTTTTGAATATTTCTGTTTTGTTTTCTAAATCATCGAAAGTTAATCCGAGTTCGATAATGTCTCCTTTGACGTTTCGGATCCATGCTCATGATGTTACCATTGGAAAGAGTTTTCTAATCATCTTGTTTAAAATTCTTTCTTAAGGTGTTCTGATAAGATATCTAAGAAACGATATCCTTTTCTTCCTTATTGTATCTGTTATGGGTTCGTTTTCTTTATCGACTTCTTCGTTTTTTAAAATTTTCCATTGCCCATATACTTTGTTTTTCTTTCCTATGCAAGTTCTTAGGATTCGTCTTTTGAGTTTTAGGACATTGTCTGTTGCTTTTGCCTCGATCACTTTTGCTAATGTTTCTCTGCCATATGTAACTTGTGGTTGTATGACTGTTATATTTACAGGATGGATAGTAGCGACCCGACTCCATAAGAATAACGTGGCTTACGGACTTTCCACACTGCACGGTAAACGTGGAACCGAGTATAGCACACTACCACTGTGTGCTTTCACTATCACGAATAAAAGGTGAATGGGATTTTTAACACGGCATTTTTATATTTTACAGGATAAAAGAATGTGGCGGAAAAACAAAAGATGATTTTATAACAGCTCATAGGTTAGTAGTTGGAATTCACTATTTGCGACAGTACCGTAACCTACCGTTCTTATTCCAGTCACCACCTGTACAAGGTAAAATAAAACAACTTTTTCTTCTGTTAAAAGTTATTTTTAAGGTATTAAATAACTCATCACCTTAAAAAAAAGAAGTTTTACCTGAAAAAATAAACCAATTTCTATAATTTTCTTGAGATAGAACTCACGATGACTCTTCTTTACAGTTGTTATTACATGTGAGATTCTAATACCGTTTCTGTCTTAAGTTTATTTTTCAGTAGGCCTAATTTTTTAATAGTGCCATTCAGCCTATTAAATCGTTCAAGCTTACTAAGTAGGCTTACATAAACTTCACCAACATGTGATATGTCCATCCCAAAAAAGAAAAGAAAGTTGAAATCTGTTTTATTAATATTTCTATAACTATTTTAGAACTAACAGAAAAATTACCACGGAACGTCTTCAATTTAGACTTTTAATGAATTAAAAACCCTTGCTGTCTTTTGAAGCCATATTCCGTAAACCGGAATTACTTTGTCCCACTTTTGTGGTTTGTTTTTAATTTTTTCAAATAAAAATTGAAAAATTTGTGATAGGGTTATTGTTTGTTACTGTTATGGAAATCAAGGGTTTCCTTTCTTGCACCATATGCCTAGTTTATTTTAATACGCCTATTTAGGTACTAACTTCAATTTTTAAAGTTTGAGCCAACTTCACCCTAACTTTCAGGCTACTTTTGTCAACTTATATACAACCATTTAAATCATGTAAATATAGTAAATCATTCTAGGTTCGTTCAGGATATGGGTATCATAAATAATAAACAAACTTTCTGTAAACTTATAACTAATATTTATTTTTTATAAAATATTTATTCTGAGTTGACTGCACACAATTTTGAAATAGTGTTTACCTGGATCCCATCTCATGTAGGGATTCCAGGCAACGAAAAAGCCGATCTTGCGGCCAAGAGTGCTGTTCACTTACAAGAACATTTCCATCGGGTCTCTCATTTTGACCTAAAGGCACACGTCAACAGAAAATTATTTGGTTTCTGGAACCGAGATGCCACCTGCAAAACTCTATATGGTACGAAAAACTTTACGAGAATTTCCTCTACCCGAATCTCATAATCGCAGGGAACAGGTTGTCATCTGCCGATTGCGGATTGGGCACTCACTTATATCACACCAGCATCTGGTCACAAAATCTACGCCGACAGTGTGCCCTTCTGCGACGCAATAGCAACGGTTTCACATATCGTTTCAGAATGTCGAGAACTTCAAAGCGCCCATACTCTTCTTGGTATTTCTACAATTTTTCACAACAATGTTAGGTGTAAAGACAGTTGTGACAAAGTTTTAAAATTTCTGTTATATTGCTGTTGAAGACAAAATCTGATAGGCCTACTAATTTTCTTTTTTTTATGTTTTAATTTATGAAATTGTTTTTGTTTTTATTGTTATTAGTATAATTCCTATTGTGGTCGCTAATAACCATTAGCAGTTGATGCGACCTTTATAAATAAAATAAAAATAAAATTATTTTCAAGATTATAAATTTATAATTAATTATTTTGCTTAGTCTACTAAAAAATTACAAGTAAATCATTTTATAATAATAACTTACAAAACTTAAAGCTTTGCTTTGAAAGAATCTATGAAAGCTGAGCTAAGTAATATCGTCCATCCAATGGTAAACTCGCGAATGTGCAAATTCTCAGTTTTACAGAAGAGCAAAAAACAAATTCAATGCTTTCTTCTTTAACACACTTTGTGGTGTATTTTCGTAACTTTACAAAAGCTGTATCTCCTTAACCGAACAAGATACACATTTGCGAGTTCACTACAACATGCGTTGAGTTGTATACATCTGCATGCACTAAAAAACTCATATTCACAAAATTTTCACATTCACGAGTTTACCATTGTAGGGACGATATAAGGCCTATAGAATTTATGACTAAATACTTCAGTTCAAAAATATTTCATAAATATAAAATATTGTAATACAATACTTCAATAAATTTAATGAAACTGTTAAAGGTTTTATGGAGGGGATTCAAACAGTCATTGAATTGAGCGTGTGTAGTCCGAGTTACATGGCAAGAACTATCGGGTATCAACCAAAAGGTGTAAATGAAACCTTCGGATTACTTGAAGTTGCTTTACGGAAAATTCCATTCTTATTTCATGGAATGGCTGCTGATCAATGGAGGTGGTTGGTACTTGATAAATCAATTGAACCGAAAAGTTATAACAAACAATGGTGGAAGTTAAGGTGAACAAGATAACATATCAATATATAGGTACCTATATATATACAGGGTGATTCACGAAGATATGAGAAACTTTGGGAGCCCATTCTACATGTAAAAATAATGAAAAAAGTTTATATAAACATGGGTCCGGAAATGCTTCGTTACCGAGTTACGGCTAGCGAAAGATTTCGCCCAGATTTCAGCTCACTAGGTGAAATGAGGTCTTCCTGAAAATCTGGTAAGGTAGATTAAGGAGCTAATTCAATCATTTCTTATGGTTTTTGACCTGATAAATTGAATAAAACAGGTCCCAGAACTGTAAGTTAAATAGTTTTTGAGAAAACTAGTGTCAAATGCAAAAAATGGAGTGGAAAAAACACATTTTTTCATCTTTGTTTTTCCGGTTAATTTACTTTGTACTGTTATGAATAAAAATTCATTTTATCAAACATCTATTCGCTTTCTGTGTACTTTATTTACACCGGTTTGTTCAGAATAAGATTTTCTACATGTTTTATTAAAAGTTTTAACTGTTTCTTGGTGAAATAACAAAGTTATTCTTGCCCAAAGATGAAAAATGTGTTTTCACTCCATTTTTTGCATTTGTCACTGGTTTTCTTAAAAACTATTTAACCTACAGTTCTGGGACCTGTTTTATTCAATTTATCAGATCAAAAACCATAAGAAATTATTGAATTCGCCCCTTAATCATCTTACCAAAATTTCAGGAAGACCTCATTTCACCTGATGAGCTGAAATCCGGGCGAAACTTTCGCTACCCGTAACTCGGAAACAAAGCATTTCCGGACCCATGTTTATATAAACTTTTTTCATTATTTTTACATGTAGAATGGGCTCCCAAAGTTTCTGCATATCTTCGTGAATCACCCCTGTATAACATATAGATTCTTTTTATACATTTTCTTTTTCCTTCTTACGGTCTACATCCCTACGTCTCAAAATATCAACGTTGGTAATAGACTGGTCCACGAAATTCGGAGCATTCTTCTGAGTACCCTCTTCTCAAAAGCTTTTTAACGATTTATTAACTGTCTACTCAAAGTTCCCACACCATTACAGCAGTACAGAGTAAATATACGTCTTTACTAAAATAGGTTTGTGAAGTCTATCTATTTTAGTTATTATAAAAGCTACATTTCGAAGGAAGTGAAATGCGTTATTAACAAGCAGATGGTGTCATATTAAAAACACCACCCTAGCAATTGAAATACGAGCTTTTATTTCTACTACTGGTTCCATAATAATTATAATTCAATTTTATTATTATTATTATTAGTCGTAAAACTCCCAAAGTGGAAGACGCTAAGTAAAGATGATTCAGTTTTGGGGTTTCTTGTTGTTATTTTTATTTGCCCACCAGTTTTTCATTCCCTGCGAGAATTTAGCCTTTCTTTCTTCACTCCATTTTACTCCAGTTCTCGGAGCTTTTGTCTCTGGTTTAACTTCCCATTTCTCAACCTTCCTCCTAAAATTGTTTCTTGTGTCCAAGTCTTCTTTCACAATCTTACCCATCTCCAAGTCTTTTTTAACATTTCGGATCCATTCTCTTCCATCAACGAGGGATGCTACGTATTTTACTATTTTTTTTGTTAGTCTGTGATCGGGAAGCCTCATTATATGGCCATAGAATTTAAGGCGTCTTTTCCTCATGTCTGTCTCTACATTAGAATATTCTTCAACTTTACACGTTTTCTGTAATCTATATCCATTTTCGGTCCATCTTGGTCCCAGAATCCTCCTGATTATCCTTCTTTCTTCTTTCTATTCAACTTTATTATTATTATTATTATTACTATATCTTAGAGGATATTTACAGCGTCTTCGACAATAACCAAATTGTAATCTCCATGCACTTCTGTAACGCATTAGTGTTTTATTTATCCCATGTCCTCAATAATATCACCATTGCAGCACCTACTATGACTTCTCCATTTTATCCTGTTGGCTGGAGTCCACTCGCATATCTATCTTGGCAATCTTCGAGGGTGTATCTAAAGAAAAACTTATGATTTCAATAAAATTCCAAATAGTTGTATGATTGATTCGTTATGTGGGTTATTTGATTTGTTATGTATTGCTCCTTGAGCTGCAAAACGTTATCGACGGTAGAGTGATCCTAAAACGAAGAGGAGGCCAGAAGCATCAGTATCACCTGGCTACTTTATATAACCACCATTAGGCTATCACATCTGTGAAATGACACAGATTACACATATATTTTATTTGTACATACGAAGTAAACTCTAGGCTGAAATTCCATCTTAAATTTAAATTATTAATTCAAGTGCTCGAATTTTACAGTCTTACTGTCAATGCTGAAATCGGCAGTAATGTTTGTACATTTAATTAGCCGGAAATTCTCGTTGAGTTGTATTCAATTTTTAAATTATTTTTCGAAGTCCATCTTAAAAACCAACTTATAAACTATTCAGGGGCTTTAAAATACGTACATAAAAATATGGTACTTTATAAATCATTATTAAACTATTGCAACGGGAAATTATACCACGGAGGCGGTCCGCCTCCGTGGCGTAGTACGTGAATAGTGTACTAGCCTACAAAGTGAAAGGTCACGAGTTCGATTCCGACTAGAGTCTGAAAATTTTAACAAGTTAAAATCCACCGTTACTGTACCTAAACCCAAAGTAGTCGCTAACGACCAAGCTGTCGATACAACCTTAAATTAAAAAAAAAAAACTAAACAAAACTATTGCTACTGTAAAACTACAAAAAATAAACGAATTAGTAGTATTTGCATTAGGTTATAATTAAGCTTTTCTAGAATTTCTTGGCGTTTTGTAAAGAAATATTTTAGTTATTTATTTTTTTAAACTTTTATGGCCCATCTTGGGGTCACTTTAGTCAACCATAAGAAGGCCTCCTGTTTTCAGCCTCCTGTTTTCAGCCTCCTGTTTTCCCAATGTATTTTTTTATCCTTTTAGATCTTGTCTGTCTTTCTCTCTCTGAAATCACCCTTCCTACTTGTTGTCTATTTATTTTCGGTTGTAACATGGTTATTTATTATTAGTATATATAACAGACTATTTTAAAGAAGTTTTTCTAAATATTTGAGAATAAAGGATATTGTTGAGAGGTGATATTGTTTCGGTGACGTATGATTTTGTTGACATTTATAATATTTAGATTCATGGCCATATCTGTGGTTAGCGTACTGCTCTCGGAATCTGAGCTGTCGGATTTGAATTCCAGGTACAATCTGGAAAGTTATTATACGATCAAACCCACCAACTCTAAGTAGTCGTTATTGATTCAAGTATAAGTACAAGTAATAAGTATAGTATTGATTCAATTAAAAAAAAATAATGAAGTTTTAAAACTGCTTTTTTGACGAAGTTTTCTGGGACTTTTTAGAGGATTTCAATAAGTGTGTCATATTGCATCAAATTTTTTTATTGATAAAAAACTATTTTTTTTGTTCAGAAATGATATTGAAGGAGTAAGCCATTTACCTTTTACATCTGGGTCGCATTTTGATGTCTCAATGAAATATCGTGATATGGTTATGGAACCATACATAGGGTAAGCATGGTAAAATATATTTGTTAAGGAATATTATTTACAAACATATATTGTGATTTAAAATTTATCTACAATCTCTCTAAAGCTGATTCTACAGCTAAAAATAAGAATAAAAGTCGTATAAAGATAGGTCCGAAAAAAGATTAATTACGAGTTACGACTGGTGAAAGATTTCATCCGTAATGCAGTAAAATTTCGCTCCTCGATGAAAAAAGATTTTGCTCAAATTTTCAAAGCTTTAATTAAGAGGCGAACTTGATGAATCTTACGGTTTTTAACACAGAAAATTGAACAAAACAGATCCTAGAACTGTATCCTCCCTTAGTTGAAAAGAAATAAAGTGTACCTTCTTCATCAAGGCTTTCTCGATCACAGTTTAGTTTTCCTGGTATTACCGCGTTCTAAAATTTATTTCACGTTCATTCGGATATTTAAATAAAGACCGTTTAAATTTTCATCATGAGTTACAAAATCAAAATTCTATATTCACTGTACTGTATAATAGTCCTTGAATGGAAGAAGTTAAAAATAAAAAAAAACAAAGAAATGTTTAAAGTAAAGAACGACACAACCTCTAAGATTTTGGAAAATGGACCCAGATAGGCTATTGAATGTTTTTTGCAATAAAATGAAAGATTGAATGGGCAATTGTTTCCTACAAAGAAGTCCACAAATAAATAAATAAATAAATAAATAAATAAATAAATAAATAAAGAAAAGCAGTTAACTTTTTAACGAATGGTTTCACTGTAGAAACCTTGCAAACCAGAAACCAGGAACCCTGGTGCTGCACGCAGCACCAGTACAGTTAATCATGAATTTTCATTATTATAATAGTTGCTCTTAAATAAATACGTAGTAAAGTCTACATACCGTGTTTCCCGAAATTGTACTTATTTCTTGAGATTTCTAATAGCAGCTAAAATTTCTAATTTTTGGTTTTCATTGTTACTGCATTACCTTAAAAAGTCAGTTTTATTCTTTCTATTTATATTGTACTATATTTAGTGAAGCTCTCGCAGAACTTAAGGAAAGTATCGTTATTAACGAAGACTAACAATCTAAGTTATGCAGATGACACTGTTCTACTTGCTTCCTCTGCTGAGGCATTCAAATTGATTACGAATAGGATCGTGCTAACATGCAATTTGATACGTTTTGATATAAACACCAATAAAAGTATAGTTGAGAGCTGACTTGTTTGCTAGTTCGGGATGAAGTGCAAGGGGGACAGGTACAATCTGTCAATGTTTTGTAATCGTAGTTCGCGCAGAAATGAGAAGTGAGTGGGGAGAATACTGCCGGCTGTAGAGGGGATGACATACGTTCGATCCATGCGTATGTGCGTGCGTGTATTGTCTCATTCTACTGAAGCTGTCGCAGAGAACAGATCGTAGCTGGAACGGTTGACTATTTTGTCTTATTGTCTGTGGTCGGTGGACATTTGTGAAAAGCCCCCAAGGAAACGTCAACCCTTCCACCATGTTGGAGGTCGCTCTTTTAGGAAAAAGAGGCTCCCGTAGGCCTAGACCATATAAACCTACAGTACGTTATGCATTCCAGCAAGTCGGCTGTGAATTCCCCCCTCTACTGCTGTACTACTCAGACCATTATTTCTCCCTTCATCGTACCTCAACCAAATCCGACTACTGCGCATACGCTTAAATAACTTTGAAGGCCTGTACTACAGTAGTTATTCGAAATGGTTTGTGACTAATATTTTTAGAACAGCGCGTACTAATTGTATTATTACTACTACTACTAGGTTATAGGAGTAGGGGAATCGTACAAACAATCCTCTTCAACCGAATTCCTTACGCTAGCAATCAAGTGAGCTCCCAACTATAAGATACTTGTGATTGGTAAGTGACCGGAATGACAATTCATATTAAAATTCAGGACACTGTTTTGGTAGTAGTAGACAGTTTTAGGTATCTGAGATGCTGAGTAAACAATGACTAAAGTAAATCGGAGGAGATCAGATTGCGTGTTAAAAAAGCTCGTACTGCATTTAGAAAGATGAGTTTGTGCCGCAGGGGTCTTGGGCTCTTACTTAGAATTAGAATTTTTACAGTTGAGCCGTTGTTTGTTTGCTCCTAGTGTCAACAAACAAAAGCCACCTACTACAGGGTGCACGCTAGAGTCCGCGACTTTACGGATGTCGTAATCCTATTAAGTTAACTATTTTTTAAATTATAAGTACTTAAGGTACTAAAAACATCAGCCATGATATGATGTAGGCCTAACAATTTCATTTAGAAAAATACTTTTATAAGTATTTTGTATTTAAATACTTTAGAAAGTATTTTGTTGTTACTTTTTAATCAGCGTGTACACATTTTGATATAATTCGCATGCTCAGTGACGTCATTATTTGTTTACATTAGGAGCAAACTAAGAGAGGCTGGACTGTAGCTATTATGTGTTGTTGTATGAGATGGAGGGTTGGATGGTGATCCAAAATTAAATAAAATGACTTTGAGATGTGGTGTTATGAGCGATTTCTGAGGATACCATGGATGGATAAAATAATGAACACGGATGTCTTGGTGAAGCAAAATACATTTATGGAAGTTATGGATACTGTGAAACGTCGAAAGTTAGAGTACTTTGGTCATGTGTTGAGAAGTGAGAATTATAGAATATTGCAGATTATGATGCAGGGACAGATAAATGGTAAGCGCGTACCAGGTCGACTTTTCAGGTTCCATTTTTTGAGTTTGGTTTCAATTTTTTGTCGGGAAATTGACAAGTCTCAAGAAGCCAAGATTCTCCGAGAATAAGGTACATGAAGAAAAAGAAGATCCCGAAGAAACCTGGATTTAATATTGCAATAATTTGTAGTTATTCTTTTAATGCTATTAAAGGATCAGAGCGTAGATTTAGGTCACTATTAATGTTTAAAATAATAATAATAATTGAACAATTACTACTACATAATATACGAGTATAAAGGCGTAGTTTTACGAAACTTGTGTTGTGTTCCGTATCAAGAGATAAACCGAGCAAAGGCTCAAGGAATGAACTCAAGCATGGTTTATTAGGGTACAAACTGGACCGAGATAATTATTTCTGGTCCATTTGGGAAGGTAGGAGTGGCTTGTTCTATTAAATTTACAAACTGGTAACACCCTTGCATTCTAACAAAACAGTTAGTTATGTACAGTAAGGGCCGACTACTTATTCGCAATGCTTTGTGTAAATAAGACTTTTGCTTGTTACGTTTGCCATTTACCTCTCTGGAGGTTTCTATTTATTATTAACCTCGAATGAACGATCATGAAAGCCATACTTCCTCAAATAGAACCTTACTTATTAATTTCATTTCAGTTAAGATTTATGTACGTTGGTAATGTACAATCTCACGTATCTTAAATTACACAGATTTGCGGTATTAAAATTTCCTAAAATCTATCTATTGATTTCATTAGATTTTTTTTTCAAAGCTGATAATGAGAAAACTATTTAAAAAAATTCAATTAATTATGTAAGGGTTTTCACAATTTGTAGATTTTTTTAACCTATCTACCAGTACATACTACATAAACTAGTAAGAATGAATTCTACATGAAAATTGGTGTGCTGGTAGTCAGTGGTTACATGAAGAGAGCAAAAATCATTGGCTGAAGCAGTTGTTTACGTGAACTGCTTACATAAAATTTTAAAATTAGGAATAAAAATTCTCAAAACGCGCTTAAATAATAAAACACAAAAAGTGGGTATTGGAAAATCACTTGAAACTAAATAGTTTACACAGAAACAGAATCAATATTGAACACGAAGAAAACAAATAGAATATTTTTCTTTGCTTATTTAATCAGGAAATTTAAGAAAATATAAAATTTAGAAAATTCTTTAAAAATTTTTGATACCTATAGTAAAACTAGCATTCATTCAATGGGTTAAAGATGATTAAAAAATATAGAAGAATAACAAATTATACTGGACGATCTGAAAAATAAAACTGACAAATCAAAAATGTTCAGACTGTATTACAGGTAAAAATAAATAAGCTATCAACAGAAAAAGAATGATGTAAGATGGAGTAAGAAATCACAAAGGCGAAGAAGGATGAAAGCTTATTGGATAAATAAACTTCAAAAGAAAATTAAGAATTAATCGAGTAGTGATCCAACTCGGACATAAAATAAACTTTCCAGAATGGATAAATTAGTCATAAAAATTTTCAAATTTACAACATTAAATTTATTAGTTTACAAGAGCCAAAGCAATATTGTTAATAAAAATTAAATTAAAAGTTTAAAAAATCAGTTAAAAAGTAAAAAAAGCATATATATTGGCCCTTCACGTTTGACGTGTCGCGTCGGGGGACCGCTAAGTAATAGAATAGAACTTACTATCGGTTTCATAATCATAGACATCCGAGTTTGAACCCTTGCATCTCAAAAACTATGAGTCGGATATCAACATATTTTACATAGAAATTTAGCTCATTTTATTCTGCGTTGACCCATAATAGTCCTATATTTTTAATGTTGTTTAAAAATTGCCATATCGAGGTTGGAAGACTAAACGACCCGGTTTTTTGCTACCGCGACAAATTTCATGCGTTTAGAGGCGTGTAACTCGATACTCATCTTACTGAAAAGATGGAAATTTTAACACAGCATAGTCAATTATATTTTTACAGTGTGTACCAAATTAAAAATTCGTACGTTATTTAAATTTTGATTTATTTGCATTATTCTGAACCCTTTCTATCTCGGTATCCGCTTGATCGTTCGGCACGGACAAACTATCGTTTTATTCAGCGTAAAAAACTGAGTACAAATATGTTGATAACATGAAATATTGATTGACCAATGGTATGGTAAGTAGAATTTTTAAAATTTTGAAAAATCGACTGGGTAATGCTGGGGTGGACGCTACTATCCATGTTACCAGGTTGTTTACGTGACATCCTGTCGGACTGTCTACCTGGATAGACCGACTGCATTGTCAATACAAGTAGACAGTCAGATTCAAGCAACATGGATAGTAGCGCCCAACCCCGCATTACCCATCGATTTTTCAAAATTTTAAAAATTCTACTTACCATAACATTGGCCAATCTATATTTCATGTTATTACCATATTTTTACTAAGTTTTTTACGCTGAATAAAACGATAGTTTGCCCGTGCCGAACGATCGAGCGGTTACCGAAATAGCAAGGATTCAGAATAATGTTAATAAATCAAAATTTAAATTACGTACGAATTTGAAATTTCGTACACCCTGTAAAAATATAATTGACTATTTTGCGTTAAAATTTCAAACTTTTCGGTCAAATAATTATCGAGTTACACGCCTCTAAACGCATGAAATTTGTCGCGGTAGCAAAAAACCGCGTATTTTTGTCTTCCAACCTCAATATAGCAATTTTTAAACAACATTAAAAATATAGGACTATTATGGATCAACGCAGAATAAAATTATCTAAATTTTTTGTAAAATATGTTGATATCCGACTCATAGTTTTGGAGATGCAAGGGTTCAAACTCGGATGTCTATGATTATGAAACCGATAATCCTAGTTGTCTTAAGCTACTTAGCGGTACTCCGACGCAACATCAATCCTAAATGGCCAGTACATATTATTTCTGCAGTACATATTATTTCATTTCTGCTGTCAATGAAATTTACAAGGACCAAATAAATGTGATAAAAATAGGAAATAAAGTGTCAGAGCCATTTGGTACAGATAAGGGCGTGCGTCAAGGCTGTTGTCTCTCTCCGACCCTGTTCAAAATCTATCTGGAGGAGATATTAAAGGACTGGAAAGAAAAGTGTAAATATATGGGTATCCCAATAAATAACGAATATATCTACTCACTCTTGTTCGCCGATGATCAAGTAATAATGGCTGGTGATGAGCATGATATTCATTACATGATCAGGAAACTTGCTGATTCTTATAGGAAAATGGAATGAAAAGAAATTTCAAAAAGACCAAATACCTAGTTTCAGGAGGTACAGCAAGGGATCTACAAGTAGGAGGTCATAATGTGGTGAAATGTGATGAATATAAATACCTGGGCAGCATAATATCATCGGAGAGCAATTCAAAAAGAGAAATCACAAGTAGAATTGGACAGGCCAGGCAGGCGACACAAACATTAAACTCCATACTCTGGTCTACAAATATAAAAAAATGTACGAAAATTAAAATCTATCATTCCATTGTACAGAGTATATTGCTCTATGGCTCTGAAACATGGGAATTGACCAAAAGAGACAGGCAAAGAATAAATGCTGTGGAGATGGATTTCTTGCGCCGGAGTAGTTGTGTTTCAAGGATGGATCGAGTACGAAATTCGGAGATAAGGAACAGAATGGGGAAAATGGATACAGCAGTGGAGCAAATTGAGAAGAAGCGCCTTATATGGTTGGGACATACACAGAGGATGAGAGATGAAAGGTGGCCCAAGAGAATGCTGAATTGGGATCCACCTGGAAGAAGAAGAAAAGGAAGACCGCCCGAACTGTGGAACAAGCAGGTGTATTCCG
Organism: Catonia carolina; assembly: GCA_035578175.1. Taxonomy (NCBI): domain Eukaryota; kingdom Metazoa; phylum Arthropoda; class Insecta; order Hemiptera; family Achilidae; genus Catonia; species Catonia carolina. The sequence continues at coordinate 82,514,127 of JAQMRL010000003.1, read as the reverse complement.
ATATGAGGAATGGAAATCTTGTGGAGGGGGACTGGATGAACCGAGAGATTATTTAATCACCTAGATCCCGAAACGGACCTTAGCGATAAGTGTCACAGTATTATAACGACTAAATACTTAGTGCAGAATACACAAAAGAAAGAACAATGACTTAAGTGGATTCAAAACCAATGATTGTATTAATATAATCTATTAACATAATCATGTTTTTGTTTTTCAGTCATGTATTTGGCGTTATCTTCGGATTTCAGTTGTATAGAGAAATTTGTATCGCTACTCGCCAATACAGTCCTAAAACTTTACATATGATACCGCTTCACAGATGCAATCTTTTTGAAAGTCCTGTTGCTGGAGTAATGCTCAGGTAAATTATCTTTATGAAGTGTGTGAAAATCAGAGTTTTCAAAATTAGATTACAGTGTTATTTTTGTATTAATATAGTCGGATTTCTCTAACTCGAACCTCCATAATTCAAAATATTCCCCAAATAAAATATTTACTTTATCCGCTTGAAGAATCCTCCTTAATCCGAAGCAAATTACCTCCTTTATTCGAAGAAGTTCAAGAGTTTCGTTGTTTTTATTAAGTATTTTTGCGGTATTAATAATAAAGAATTTATATAGCGTATACGATTTCTGAAGAAGCATACGTGGCGATCAATACAGTTAAAGATATTCCAAAAACAAGCGTTAATTTTAAGAATATGAGGCTTCTGAATTTTGTCGCGTACTGTATTATTGAAAGTTAGTCTTGCCTACTTTCTTCAATAAATTAGTAATTGTGAATTATTTTCTAAAGAAATTTGTTAAAACAATTAATTTATATTCATAAATGACTTACGTAATTTTCTACTTTTTTCGGATATTTATTTTTAAATTTCTATATCCTACCGTATTACCGTAGTGTGTATGTGTGTGCTGTTGACGTTTTTCTCAAGTTTATTTATACTGGTTTCAGAGTCATCTTTTTGTAACCTGTCATACCATTTTTATATGTAATTGTCTACTTTTGTGTGTACTAAAACAGCATGTATTTCGAACGCATCAAGTGTTATTCTTATGTTATTAAGTGTTAGTAACGTATGTTAATGTGACAGAATCGACCAGATGGTTCACGAAGGTTCCAGAATTTCATTCATGAAATAGTATAGTGTGTGAAATAATAGTAACAACATTAGAGAATAATAAAGACAAAAATAACAACACACAATAGCAACAATAAATGACAGACAATAATAACCATAAAGGTATGTCTATTCATAAAAGTTGTAATAACTATCGTAAAAGGTCGGGTATCGTGTACAGCTATTATGAGGGGAGACCGGTTGTTTACGTTTTCTATTTACAAAAGACCTATTGTTGACCTGTTTACAACGGATTTTTCTAGCACTCATTAATAAAGAGTTATTTTTTGTACTTTATTCTTGCATGTTGTTCTATTCTCTTCTCGAACTATCGTTGTAAATAGGTATATAAAGAGACCCCGAGCGCGGTTCAGTGAGTAATATCCGTTTGATCTTCGACGAGCGATTATCGGGTTGTTATACAGGTTAACTATTCCGAGCATTGTGTTGGTCGACGACTGGTATACTGCCTTTATTGTGTGTATATTGTGTAAAGTATTTTTTGTGAGTATTGTAAAGTTAATGTGCAGTTTTTGTGAATTCAATTTCTGTGTTTTGTATGTTTGTGTATTATAAAGGTGATTGTAAGTAGAGCTAAGTGAGTTATTAAGTTATTTATTGTTTATTATTAATTGTATTTATTTTAAGTAGATTTACAAGTTATTTATTGTAATAAGTCATTTTAATTAGTTTATTATTTATTTTGTAATCTTTTAGTGTAATAAATATTTGAAATTGTAAACCTTAGTGTAATAATTATTTAATTACCTAGATCCCGAAACGGACCTCAGCAATAAGTGTCACATTATTCATAATCACAGTGTCCGGTAAAAAAATATTTGTAGTAATCATTTTCAATCAAATTGGAAGTCTATCAATATATTTTTGATCTTTGTAATGTATGGAATAATACGAATGTTTATTAAACCGTGTCATTTTGAAGTGCATTTTATAGTTTCAATATTTTAACCTTGTCAAGCAAAGGTTTTTTGTCTCTAGCAGGTTATATTAATAATTTTTAACCTTCAACTAATTATGCTAACCATTCCCCATTAAATACCATGCTAGTGAATTTTAATTCAATAGATGAAATTATTTCCTTAGATCCGTTTCATCAGAGTCGAGCCTCGTTTAGGCCGACAAGCTCCAGGGCTTTAGAAATGATTTAATTGTTTAACGTAGTTTATTTACCCGGTATTTTTGGTTATTTAGTATTTTTTTTATGTATTGGTATGGATTTTTTTATGTTTTTGTTTTTGTTATTTGTTTTTGTACCTATGTTTTATGTATGTTTGTCTTTCGGAACCGTTCTTAATTTGAAAACTGAAGTTTTCATATTGACGCTCTCTCTACCCAATTAAGTTAGGTACTTTTTTCTCTGTATAAGTTTATGATTAAGGAAAGGTATAGTACATTAATTTATAATTGTGCAATTGTGATTTAGTTTGTAATAAGTTACTGTTTATTTTATATGTAATATTGTTTCTAACACTGGGCCACTTTGGCATGTTGTAAACAATTTAATGTAATTAAATAAATAAATAAATAAAATTAAATAATAAATAAATTAAACTTTCTCAAGCACTCAGTTGAAAAGAACTGGTGACAGTCCTTTCATCCTTCATAACGCCAATTTTAATATTTCAAACTGTCCGGTTGATTAACACGTTCAGCACGGCGGCTGGAATCACGTATGCTTCGCTGTGCCGACCCGCCATTGCAGTGAAAAAATACCATGACGCCTTAAGGCGTCATTCGTCCCCGGAACGATCTTACTTATTTGCTCATTTACTCACCGGCTAAATATAGTACGGTATTATACACGTTTGTTGTTTTTACGAAATTTATATTTGAAATTCATTTTTTAGTTATTAGAAAAATTAATACGTATAAATCGCACAAAAGGCTGACATTTTTAAGAATACAAATGGAAAACTACTAGCATTCGGTCGAAACTTACAATATTTTCCTGGCCCTGAAGAGTTAAACGTTTTATTCCAACGTTTGTTGGCTAAATTACGTTACAATTGAGAAATAGACCTTAAGTACGCACAGTATTTTTGTGCAAACAAATTATAGTATTATTATTTTGATAATTTGTGTCTACAGAATACTCAATAATTATATTGGAACATATATACTTAAAAGTATTTAGCTTATTTATTACTCAAAAGGTAAAACATTAAATGTTTTAGTTTTAACTAAATTTTAGTTTTTTTGTTGATGGTACAACTAATTCACTATAATTTTTCGTTATGACGCTAAGCGTATAAGCTGACTAATAATTTTTAGTGAGACCATGGCAATATGGAAAAATTAGTAATAAAAGTACTTTTACTCGTACAAAATTATTTTATGACCGTAATTATAATAGTACAGTTTATTATATAACGTACAGTAGGCCTGCAAAAGAAACACAGTGCATAGAAATCGCGAGTTCAGAAAGTAACAGAAATTTTTCTTTTGAGTAATAATTTAAACTATTTTTACGTAAAAATGTATTATTCTTACCTTTTATTTGTAAAAAGAAGTCACTGGAAACGAAGAAAATCGTAGAATAATTGATATAATTAAATAAAACAATAAAATTACACGGCACTAGAAAGTTCGAATAGACTACAATTTTAAAAATTCGTCAAAAATTCCCGGCAGTTGGTAACGAAAGACGACCTTCACAGTGGCGCTCGTAGAATAGATCTGAACCCCTGAACAACCTTTACTAACACTGCCAGTACACCGGCGATTTATAAAAAGCTATAGAAATGTGGTTTTGTACATGACGCCTTAAGGCGTCATTCGTCTCTGGAATGAACCTCGATTTGACGCCTTAAGGCGTCATCCGTGCTGAACGTGTTAAATGTATTAAAGGAGAAATTAAAATTAAGAATAAATTAATTATAAGATATAAATACGTAATATTTAAGTTTTAGATATTCATAAATATAAATTAATAAAAATACTGTTCAAGCCATAAAAGATTTATTCTCATATACCTAATGTATACGTTGCTAAATTACAGTTTTTTGTGTGTTTAAGATTACTGTCGTCAATAAAAGTGTTGCTAAAACACTGTGTAAATGAAATAATAAAATAGATTCTAGTACCAGTGGGTAACTAAATAATTATATCACTGAAAATAAAATGTTCGTCAGTTTTAAAATGGTAATTTTGCAGTAAATTTGATATAAAAAAAAATTGAAATATTTTCTGAATTCGCGGTTTTTACTTTCTCTTGCCTATATGAATATATAGGAAGGAAAGTATTGTTTTCATGTCGATTTTTCGAAATCGAGTTTTCACCGGATCTATATGTTTTCAGACCCCCTGAACCCAAAAAACATGTTTTTAGCGATTGGTCTGTTTGTGTGTCTGTGTGTGTGTGCGCGCGCCTGTGTGTGTGTGTGTGAACAGAATATCTCAAGAACGGAACATTGTACGAACTTGAAACTTAAGTTACATACCACTACCGGACTCGACACGAACATTTTCATCAAAATCGGTCAACCGGAAGTAGTAGTTTATTCGTGTAATTTTTCACATTTTTGCGATTTCCTCAAAAACTGGTCCTACGATTTTTTTAAAAATCGCCTGGTTTACTGAATTTTTTTATTTTTTACAAGATAGGGTAGGCGTCATGTTTGTTGAAATTCTGGGCGAGGCTGTTTTTACGTAAAAACATAGTTTTTTTAAGACTACGGCTTTAATATGCAATTTAGCACAACAATTTATATAATAAAAAATGTAGAGAATTAAAAATTCTACAACTTTTATTTCAAACATTTTTTTGTATAACGCTTAGTTTAGCAGTAATTAGCAATTTTCTCTTTTTCTCTCACGAAAACGTGTGAAATTTTTTTTAAAGATTTCGGCCTTAGAATGCATTTTACAACAAAAGTGTATATAATTAAATTTATAGAAAATAAAAAGATCTACAACTTTTATTTAAAGAATTTTTCACTACAGAGCCTAGTTTAGCGTGAAAGAGTGATTTTCTGTATTTTTAAGCCAAACTGAGTTCGATTTTCATTTTGCGTCTTTAACTCATGATTAAAATAAGGTTATGTTTTTGAGGTTAGTTTTATATTTTTTCTAATGTTTTATTACTAATATTAGTTTTATTGTTAATTATTTGCATTGGCAAGAGAAAGTTGTGTGAGTGTTTCACACCAGATTTTTGGTTATTCAGGAAGGGAATGATGCTGGGTTCGGCAAAACCATGGTATCTGGTTATGGAAGAAATGATAAATGATCAAGATTTAAGAATGGATGGGATGGTGGAATACTTTCTTCCGTTATATTCTTGGCTGCAAATGCTTAATTGTAAAATCAATGAATATCACAGTTGGAGACCTGCTTCGTTTATGCATAAAAAAGGGTATTCAAAATTTTTTTCTTAGTCCATACTCTATAAAATATTAAGTGTTGTTGTTGTTTAGGTCATCAGCTGAAAGGCTGGTTTGAACCTGTAGAGGTTTTACTAAGTAAAACGAGGAGTGAGGTGGTTTACCAGTGCCTTCCTCACGGAATGGAAAAGTACACTTATCAGCATGCCAAGCCCTCTGAAAAGCACATATTTTCCACTCTGCAGATGACACCTTCACTTCATTCACCACAGGGTCTGGCTGTATAATGAAATTCATTACTTTCAGAGGAGATAACTCTGATTAGTGTCTTTTACAGCTCTACCTCTTCTGTTCTTAAATGATTCAGTCATTTAATTGGCTGACCATGTGACAAGAAACAGAACTATTTATTTTAGCCCTGCAACTAACAGATTGAGTATAAATAATTTGACACTTCACCTGTCTGTTATGGGCAGAAAAAAATATTAAGTATTTATAAAAAATGTCTACCTCTATCTAATTTAATTGAGAAACACTAAACATTTATCGAATTAGGCCGTCCGTCTAATAGAACATGGCACTTGGGGACAGCCCAAGTTTTTCTTATCCTATAGCGAAGAAAAGCGTTTGTTTATATTAGTTCCGAAGGTAAATGTAATGGACAATTTTAATTTTGAAATTTCTGCCAACATAAATGAAAAGATTAAAAAAAATATCGCGCATTAAAATTTAAAAAAGCGACTATTAGAAATATATAGTGTTAAATAGACATAATTTGTGTAGCTGAAAATAATAACGCTGAGTTTAGCGGTAATTAGTGATTTTCTGTTTTCTTTTCATGAAAATCTGTAAAAAAAGGATTATTAAGATTTCGGTTTTAGTATACATGTTATAAGGCTAAAGTGTATATAATCAAATTGAAAGATCTACAACTTTTAAGCATTTTTCTCTACAGAGCCTAGTTTAGCGCCAAAGATTGATTTTCCGTATTAGCCAAACTAAGGTTGGTTTTCATTCTGCATCATTTACTCATGATGAATATTAGGTTATGTTTTTGATGTTAGTTATTTGTTTATTTCTAATGTTTTATTACAAATGTTAGGTTACATTGTTCATTATTTGCATTTGCAAGAAAAAGTCGTGTGAGTGTTTCACTCGAGATTTTTTTATTCTGTTTTAGCCGAATAAACAAAATACGTTTTTATTTAGTATTCAGTTGAATTTCAGGTTTTAAATAGGGAATTTTTTACTTTCTCTTGCCTATATGAATATATAGGAAGGAAAGTATTGTTTTCATGTCGATTTTTCACCGGATCTACACGTTTTCAGACCCCCTGAACCCAAAAAACATGTTTTTAGCGATTGGTCTGTGTGTATGTGTGTCTGTGTTTGTGTGTGTGTGTGTGTGTGTGTGTGGTGTGTGTGTGTGTGTGTGTACAAAATATCTCAAGAACGGAACATTGTACGAACTTGAAACTTAAGTTACATACCACTACCGGACCCGACACGAACATTTTCAACAAAATCGGTCAACCGGAAGTAGTAGTTTATTCGTGTAATTTTTCACATTTTTGCGATTTTCTCAAAAACAGGCCCTACAATTTTTTTAAAAATCACCTGGTTTACTCAATTTTTTTTTCTCTACAAGATAGAGTAGGCGCCATGTTTTCTGAAATTCTTGGCGAGGGCGTTTTCTCGTAAACAGTTGTTTTTTTAAGATTACGGCTTCAATATGCATTTTAGCACAACAATTTATATAATAAAAATTGTAGAGAATTTAAAACCCTACAACTTTTATTTCTAACAAATTTTTGTATAACGCTTAGTTTAGCAGTAATTTGCGATTTTCTGTTTTTTTCTCACGAAAATGTGTGAAAAATTGATTTTTTTTAAGATTTCGGCCTTATTATGCATTTTACGACAAAAGTGTATATAATTAAATTTATAGAAAATTAAAAGATCTACAACTTTTATTGAGAGCATTTTTCTTCACGGAGCTTGTTTAGTGAGAAAGAGTGATTTTCCGTATTTTTAAGTCAAACAGGTCGATTTTCATTTTGGGTCTTTCACTAATGATTAAAATTAGGTTATGATTATTGAGGTTAGTTTTTTGTTTATTTCTAATGTTTTATTACTAATGTTAGGATTATTATTTATTATTTGCATAGGCAAGAGAAAGTTGTGTGAGTGTTTCACACCAGATTTTCTAATAAATACACCTGAAAACAGGTATTAAATTGGAGTTGATTTAAGATGGGTGTTTGTAAGGTTGATACATTTTTATTTCAGGCGCGGAGGTCGCAAAAAGACTTCGGTCACACCCTCGCCTACTACTCCAAGGAGGATTGTTGATGATGAAGATTATAATGAAGAAGAACAACACAAAAAGAGAACGCCTAAACCCACTACTTCATAATTATCACAAATTACAAAGTTATTAAATTTATTTTTCATGCAAAGACTGAACTGAGCAAAATCAGAACATCTGAATTAAGAATGCGTTTGTAAATAATAAAAAAAATTTTAAAGGATAAAAATTAAAATTTATAATGTATGTATATTTGAACATTTTTAACTTGAGTTCTAAATATAATTAACATTTAATCCCAAACTACGTAATATTACGGCGAACTCAAAATAAATCCTACTACTCTTATTTTCTGACCTTAAATTAATTTGGGTAAATTTGTAATTTTCCATATTTAGATCATTAAAATGAGTATTAGTAAAATATGAGCTTAGTTAATGGGCATTTTTTGTAAAATTTTTAAATATTTTTCATTGAACTATGTCAAAAAAATATGTCGTTATGAATTTACACAGTTCTAATTTTAGTAAAATATATTGTAATAAAAGTTTTTGCAAATTAAAACTCTACAATATAATTGTTGTTTTTTTAAGGGTTTTTAATCCTTAATGTGTGTACGTTGCAATATGTTCAATTTATAACAATAAGCAACCCTACGACCCAATGAGATGAGGATGATGTGCATGACTTGTAATTTAATATGTATTCTTGTAGAGACTCAGGCCGATAGGAAAAAGTATGGTTAATTAAATCCCAACCATTAAAGTACACAGTACCACTATCTAGTATTCAAATAGTGTAAATGTAATGTTTTCGTCACCGAAAATCAACTGTTAAACAGCTGATATGCCTCATGTCATGTCGTGTGACGACTTTCCTCTAGTAATGAAATTCACTTCTCTCAGAGGAGATAACTCTGACTAGTGTCTTAACACTTCTGCCTCTTCTGTTCTTAAATGCTTCAGTCATATAATTGGCTGATCATATGATAAGAAACATACGTTTTTTGTAGCCCTGGAACGAACAGATTGAGTGCAAATGGCAAACTTTAAGTATATAATATTAGAATTAAAATTTGTGTTGGAAATTTTCATTAAAATTAGTGCTAGAAAATATCCAAAGCTGGCGGGAGTAAAGTGCTTCGTAACCAGTCACATGAAATAATTTGCTAATGTGGTTAAATTTATGCCGAAGGAAGCAAACAACGTTATTTTCATAATCATCGTAAAAAATATTGAATGTGTTTCTTTTTAATGGCTTGTATTCGCCCCTCACATCTCGTTTTAGATCGATTGCCTACATCTAAAATCATTATCTAAATTAAAAAGTAGCAGAAAAGAAATAAACCAAAGTCTAAGTTTAGGATTAAGGGATCTGTCAGACGGTTTCGGCCATGCCAGATTAGTATTCGAATTGAAAATTGTTTTGCAATTTTTTAAGTTGTCTTTTATATTATATTATTCTTTGTTAAAGCTAATAAATGCACTCTATTATTATTATTATTATTATTGCTACGCGCTTGCAATTATATCTGCCAAATTATTTTATCAATTGGTTTTGCTTAACTGTGTTTTAAAAAGATTAAACAAAACATTGTTACCGAAATGAACTTAATATTTGAGCATGTGATATTTATACTGTTGATTTGAGAGGGAAGTGTTAAAATGAGACTTACCAAACGCATGCTCTCTCCGTATTAGCTTATTACATAGTGATTAGAGCCAAAATTTGGCGGGAGATATAAAATAAAAGATTTTAAATGATAGAGGTATCGAAATGATTGAAATAGCATTCTTATTTACTTTCCAAGTAAATGAAAAAGACGATCAGTATATCGGTGATACATTAACAGCCATAACGAATAAATTAGCAGAAGGAAACCGTGTGTGTTTGCATTTAGTGGATTTACTTATTTGAATATTCAACGTAGTATTCATTCATTGCATGTTAAATAATCGACAGTTCATTTCTGATAAAACGATACATATTCATGAACATTTAAGTAATTTATAGTAACTGGGTGCGTGAAAATTTTGATCACTTCTTTTACATTTGTTAAATTATTACATAGAAAGAATAAGGAGCGTTGTGAATGCTCACCCGTTGCTCGAAATCGGGTAGTAATTGGTTTTGTGATGGAGGAGATATCTTGAGAACCGATCCGTTGCCAAATGCAGTACGTAATGAATCTTTATCGCTCAGCTTGAAATCGGGTGGCAACTTATTTCGTGGTGGAGAGGATGTTCTAAGAACTGGTCCTTTGCCTTATGCCTATAATAGGCCTATAGTTGTTTACATTTTAGCTCGACTATGGAGACCTTGCATAACCTGCGTAAACTATCATCTCGAAGACCTCCAATCTGCGTTTATTCCCGGAGCTCATGCCAGAATTCACACCATTAGTAGTTATGGGCTCTATTACAGAGGTAGCTATTAACTTTCTTGTTATATCTGCGTTTGATTTGACTAGAACATAACCTATTGTAACTTCTAAGCCTAGGTTCATTCGGGATCTGGGTATAACAAATAATAAACAGACTTTCTTTGAACTTATAACAAATAATTATTTACTGACACAATTTTATTACTTACTACAATTAATTATTAAATTTAGCCTACTATCAAAATACACTAGATTACTTTAATTAAATTAATTACAAAACTTAAGCTTAAATTAAACTTGATTGTAAGTAATATAATGCCGCTTTAATCAAAACAAATGATTTACCTGTCCACAACCACTTGCTACCACCGTAAGCAACGGACTATTAACTAATTTAGGACTGGTTCCGTAATGACATAACTTTTTCCATTTCACAACTCACTACAAAGGCGCTAACTGTTTTTATACCTGCGGTCTGATAGTTTCCCAAACAATCAAGATTCTTATAAAAAATTGGCCGCTACGATGAAATATAGTAGAATGAATCAAAATAAAAACAAAATGTTTCTACTTGTTTCAATTTCCGAGAACTCTTATTCAAAACATTCCATTCATTGTAATTCTAACTTGTTCAATAAACAACACCTCATAGAATACACAATTCTTACAATGAACAATTTCTTTCTATATTTATAGAATTTATACAATAGACATTTATAGAATAACACTTAACAATGTTACAATACTTTAAAGAGCAGCTACTCTGATTCATGCGGTTCCTGATAGCCCACTCAGTCGTTACCTCAGACAAAAATTGACCCGAGGTATTTATACAGGTCAAAATAACCATTTCGGTTATTATTATTTTTATTATTTATATTTTCATTATAATATGTGTATATATAAATTTATTTTTATTATATTCAATATATAACAAGACATTTCAGGAATTCCACCCACGCTAAGATATGCTGAATTTTTGGCATTGAAATTCTCCTTATTTTTAAAAAATAAACATTTATATTTCCCTACCAAGGTCCTGAAAAAGATCGGTTTCCATTTGCAACATATTATATTGAAAATAAACGGAAGACTCAATGAGGCTTTGGTACAACCTGTGGCTTGTGTGGAGTCATACGAATCTTATTTGTTATTATTATGATTTGGTAACCAACATGCAAAGCATAACTAACTTTTGGTTAAAAGCAGGTACATTATTATATGTGTGCATCTACCCAGTAGATTCAAATCGAAATTGATTAAATATGTTTAACTGTTTGATTTTCATTGACTGCTAGAAATGCTTCAGTCACGAAATAATATTGATACTAGTAGAGAATTTTGAATATTCGATTTAGCTTAACATAAAGCACAGAATCAATTATTTGTGTTAACTGGGAATGGAGATCCTAAATACCGAATTGCTGGAACAAACTGGTGTCATAACAGGAAAAATTAATCAAAAGATTTTGCATACTATTAGAATGGGTCACTTAAGAAATCGCATAAATCAATAACTAACTTTTGTAGTAATTAAAAAACCGTTATTTATCATAGTTCAATAAAAAAGAATATTAAAAATATGTGCGTAGAGGTATTCCCCTATTATGTATAGTCTACTTCAATTCAAGAATTCCATTAAACGAAAAATTGAAATTAAAAATTCAAAAATATTTATATAAATATTAATCTTGACATCTATAGTAACAAATATCGTGTTAAAAGACCAAACAATATAAACTATGAATAAACTCCCAGAAATACATTCTCATACTGTGAGACGAGTCGTAACAAAGTAGATATATCTGAAAATGTATCTAGAATCATATTTTAGGACTGTTTTTACTTACAATAAAAATTTTGGTTGTTCAATTCAAAAAGGCAAATTAAAATTCTGAAACAACAAAAAAAATAAAAGAAATTTAATCTAACCCGTAACCATGTCCTAAACAACAAAATACCAGTCCACTATAAAAATAAAAAACAATTAATAAAATAAATTTATATATATATATATATATATATATATATATATATATATATACATACATATATATATATATGTTTTTTTTATCATTTTCGCGTCCGTACATTGACATTTTCCTATCAATCTGGAGTCCGAGTGTAATTTGGCGTCCGTGTACGGACGCCATATTACAATCCTTAATAAAATTTATTGTGACATGTTTTTTAGACGTAATTTTTTAAAATATTGTTACGTACATTGTACATTGTACATTTTTACGGGCAACTATATTTATTTTTTGATAATTTTATGGCTAACCAGAGAGACATAAAGAAATAAAGAAATTTTGGTACCGGTTGCGAAATTGCGGTGTTTTGATCAATTTTATACACCGTACCTTAGGGGGGGGAGGGGTTTCTCACCATAGTGCTCTAGCATCGCCCCTACGTAATAATATAGCCTATGTATATTGTGTATATTGTCACAGAGATGTCAATTTCTCATCTGCTATCAATTTCGCGTCCACCCGTTGAGACCGTCTGCATTAGCAGTAATTGCAGAACAGTCGGACGTTAAACAAAAAAACAATAAATAAAAAACCCGATAAGAAGGTAAATAAAACATGTTATAAAAAAATGTTGTATTGTCTTAAGAAAAAACCATTTACAGTAATAAAAACACATTTTTATAAATAAGTTATAAACAATTCTTTCAAAAACATTGTATTAACATCCAATTTATTTATCATTTGAATATTTTTTTGCCGGCAAACATTTGGTATAACATATAACTTTCGGTCTTCCTCCTTCAAACGCGGTTTATTTGCCTTCTTCCTTCTCGTTTCTAACCTATTACTTTCCCACGGTTTATTTGTCTTTCCCCTTCTTCTTTCTTATTTCCTCTTTTACCGCGGTTTTTTCTTCCCCTTCTTATTTCTGTCTTCCTTCTTCTTCACCGCGGTTTATTTGTCTTCCTCCTTCTCTTTTCTGTCTTATTTTTTCACCGCTGTTCATCTGTCTTCCCCCTTCTTCTTCTCGTCTTCCTCCTTCACGGCACGTTATTCGTCTTCCCCTTTTCTGTCTGTCTTCCTCCTTCACCGTGGGTTATTTGTATTCTTCCTTATCCTTTCTTTCTTCCCTCTTCTACTTTGTGTCTTCCTCCTTCACCGCGGTTTATTTGTCTTCCCCTTCTTTCTTTCTATCTCCTTCACCGTGGTTTATTTGTCTTCCCCTTCTCCTCTCTGTCTTCTTCCTTCTCCTTTCTATCTTCATCCTTCACCATGGTTTATTTGTCTTCTTTCTTTTCATTCTGTCTTCCTCCTTCACGACACGATATTCGTCTTCCCCTTTTCTTTCTGTCTTCCTCCTTCACCGTGGGTTATTTGTATTCTTCCTTCTCCTTTCTGTCTTCCCCCTTCTACTTTGTGTCTTCCTCCTTCACCGCGGTTTATTTGTCTTCCTCCTTCTTCTTTCTTTCTTCTTCTTTCACCGTGGTTTATTTGTCTTCCCCCTTCACCTCTCTGTCTTCTTTTTTCTCCTTTCTATCTTTGTCCTTTACCATAGTTTATTTGTCTTCCTTCTTCTTCTTTCTGTCTTCCTTCTTCACCGCGGTTTATTTGTCTTTTCCTTTCTCCTCTGTCTTTCTCCTTCTCCCTCTGTCTTCCTCTTTCTCCTCTCTGTCTTCCTCCTTCACCGTAGTTAATATGTCTTCCCTTTTTCCTTTCTGTCTCCCTCCTTCACCGTAGTTTATTTGTCTTCCTCCTTCACCTCTCTGTCATTCCTTTCACCGTGGTTTATTTGTCTTCCCTTCTTCTTTCCTTCTTCCTCCTTCACCGTGGTTTATTTGTCCTCTCTTTCTCCTTTCTGTCTTTCTCATTATTATTAACATTACAATAGGTTTGGACGCTTACACCTATTGTAATGTTAGTTCAAATGAAATCCGTTAGATAGCGTAAGCATCTCTACCTATTGTAAAGTTAGTTCCGATAAAATCCGATAGATAGCGTAAGCATCCACACCTATTGTAAAGTTAGTTCCAACAAAATCCGATAGATAGCGGAAGCATCCACACCTATTGTAAAGTTAGTTCCGATAAAATCCAATAGATAGCGTAAGCGTCCACACCTATTGCAAAGTTAGTTCCTTAAAAATCCGATAGATAGCGTAAGCGTCCACACCTATTACAAAGTTACTTCCAATGAAATCCGATAGATAGCGTAAGCGTCCACACTTATTGTAAAGTTAGTTACAATGAAATCCGACAGATAGCGTAAGCATGCTTCTGTTGTGGTGAAGGAGGGAGACAGAAAGCAGTGGGAGAAGCAAATAAACCGCGGTGAAGGAGGAAAACAGATAGGAGAGGAGAAGACAAATAAACCACCATGAAGGAGATGACAGAGAAGTGAAGGAGGAAGACAAATAAACTACGGTGAAGGAGGAAGACAGAAAGGCGAAGGGGAAGACATATAAACTACGGTGAAGGAGGAAGACAGAGAGGGGAAGGGGAAGACAAATAAACCACGGTGAAAAAGGAAGACAGAAAGGAGAAGAGGAAGACAAATAAACTGCGGTGAAGGAGGAAGACAGAAAGGAGGAGGAACTTTTTTTTTTTTTTTTTTTAACGTCCGACTGTTCTGCAATTACTGCTAATGCAGACGGGAGAGAAGGAGGAAGACAGAAAGAAGAGGGAGAAAGACAAACAAACCACAGTGAAGAAGAAGACAGAAAGGAGAGGGAGAAGACAAATACGCCACGGTGAAGGGGGAAGACAGAGAGGAGAAGGAGGAAGACAAATAAACTACGGTGAAGGTGGAAGAAAGAAAAGGAGAAGGGGAAGACAAATAAACTACGGTGAAGTAGGTAAACAGATAGGACAAATAAACTACGGTGGAGAGGAAGACAGAGAGGAAAAGGAAGAAGAAAAATAAACTACGGTGCAGGAGAACAACAGAAAGGAGTAGGGGGAAGACAAATAAACTACTGTGAAGGAGGAAGACAGAAAGAAGAGGGAGAAGACAAATTAACCGCAGTGAAGGAGGAAGAGAGATTGGAGAGAAAGATGACAAACAAACCACGGTGAAGGGGGAAGACAGAGAGGAGAAGGGGAAGACAAATAAACTACCGTTAAGAAGGAAGACAGAAATGAGAACGGCGAAATATTCGACAATTGTCTGGCGATGTAATGTTGAAAAAATCATGAAATTAATTACATGTTAACAATTTACTACAAGTGATAATTTACTAAACAAATATATTTTTTGTTTTATCCCTATTGTGTGTACGTTACAATCTCAGTTTAGTACAACAAGCAACCCCGTGTGACCCAATGGTATGTATGAGTGGTAAATGAGGTAGTCATGTAAAGACCCAAGCCTATCATTCTTGAGGGAGTATGGTTAATTTAACCCCAACCATCCAAGTACATCGGTAACCACTGTCTTAGTATTCAAATCCGTATAGAATAACTAACTTAACTAGGATTTGAACTAGGAACCTACGGCTCCGAAAATCAGTTATTGAACAACTGACTCGCGCCGATGACTTTACCTCTAGACCAACCCGGTGGGTACTAAACAGAAACCGCAAACAAATTACTAAAGATATTGTTTATGGAATCTTTAATGGTTAGTTAATGCCTAATTTGAAAAAAGAAACCAAATCGGCGTGAGATGGACTCATGTATGGAAGACGACAGAATGAGGGAGAACAACTCTTCAAAAAAGGCTTCTGTTTACAACGCGTTTAGAAAGAAAACTGCCAGCCATGACAATAATTTAATCCTGACACTACTATTCGCACCGGTTTCTTTCCAGGATAGTTTATCAACCCAAATATCGTCTATCAGAAAAAAAAGTTTTTTAATTCTATAAAAAAAATAATTAAACCAATAACTTAATTAAATTATATTAGTTATATCAAAAATTTGCCGGATAAAAATTATTCAAATGATAAGTAAATTAGATTGTGAATACAAGTTTTTGAAAGAATTCTTTTGTATTTCAATTATTAATAAAATGTGTTTATTACTGCTTTAACCTTTTTTTATTAACACAATACAATATTTATTTATAACATATTTTACCTACTTTCTTAACGGGTGGACGGGAAATTGATAGCAGATGAAAAATTGACATCTCTGTAACAATATACGATTATATACGTATTATTACATAATACGTATTATTACGTATTATACGTAATATTACGTAAATTACGTATTATTACATAAGGGCAATGCTAGAGCACTCTGGTGAGAAACCCCCCCAAGGTACGGTGTATTAAATTGTCTAAAACACTGCAATTTCGCATTCGGTACCAAAATTTCTTTATTTCTTTATATCTTTCTGGTTAGCAATAAAATTCTCAAAAAATAAATTTACTGTAGTTACCCGTAACCATGTACTTTAGTTTAAAAAAATTAGTCCAAAAACCATGTCACAATAAATTTTTTTAAGGATTGTAATTTGGCCTAGTTTACAATAATGACTTAGAGAATGTTTCTCAGTATTAAAAATTGAAATACGTTACTTTTAGAAAGGAAATTTTTGGTTTTCACAACTATTTACATTCTTTGTTCACGTCAGCAACAGCAGTTGTCTCTCATAAATAGACTATTACGTAGAAACTTTAACCTGTACCACTGGAATGTAGGTCTTAAACTTCAAAAGATCATCCATTTTCGCTTTTTAATTGAAAGAAAGCCTTTAGAATAAGTCTTTTCTTAGTATATGGTATTATTATATTGTAAAACCTGAGCTTAGGTCCGTTCGGGATCTGGGTATGACAAATAATCAACAGATTTACTTTAAACTTAATTTATTATTTACGCACTCAATAATTATAATTATCAAACTTAGACTACTAACAAATACAAATAGATTTCATTAATTATATTAATAGAAATTTTTTTTTTTTTTTTTTAACTTTAATAACTTCATTTGCAACTATATACTACGATACAACGAGCAAATTAGATGACAGTAAACAAAGGATGACAAGGGAAAAAAATAAAAATAAATAAATGAAAAAGAACAGTGATACCCATTGGTATATGTTCTATGAAATAAAGTTCATGATACATGAATGATAAATAACAACATAAGAAAAAAAAGAAGAAAGAGAAATAAAATAAATCACTTTACAGAAGATCTCTGGCCCATTGACGTTTCAACCTGCGCTGCGGATTTCCTGGTAGTGATGCATCCGATAGTTTGGTGATTAATTCGTTGGGGTGATCATGCAATTTTCTGTGAAAAACACTGTAGCTGGACTTAACTACTTCACTTATGAACGGAATATTAAGGTCGTCATGTAGAATTTTGTTGTTGACATAAAAAGGTGCGCAGGTGATTAAACGTAGGCATTTTGACTGAAAGGCTTGTAATTTTTGTAGATTGCTCGGTTTAGCTGTGCCATAAATTTGTAGTCCATAGGTCCATATTGGTTTGAGATAAACTTTGTATAGTAATAGTTTAGATTTTAGAGTCAGTGAAGAGCGGCGTCCAAGTAGTCGAAATAGTTCTTTCAATTTGGAGTTCAAAGTCAGTCTTTTGGTTTTTATATGAGTCGCCCAGGTGAGTCTCTTGTCAAGGTGAAGTCCAAGGTATTTAACTGTTTGTCGTTGTGGTATCGGTTTATTGTCGAGGAATAGTTGAGGACATTCGCCTTTCCGGAGAGAAAAGGTGACATGCACTGATTTTGAAGCGTTGAATTGGATCCTCCAGATTTTTAACCAATAATTTAAAAAGTTAATGTGACTTTGTAAATTATTACTTGCTGCTTCTGGCTTTACATCAGAAGAAAGGATGACTGTATCGTCAGCATAAGTCGCTAAGGTGGTGTTAGCAGATGCAGGTAGATCTGATGTATAGATGCTGTAAAGCAGTGGCGACAAGATTGATCCTTGTGGAACACCAGCGACGATTTGTTTGTAGTCAGACAGAGCCGTGTTATGTTTTACTTGAAAAAATCTGTCCGTTAAAAAGGAGCTGATGATTAAGAAATAGGCATCTGGCAAGAATTTTCTTAATTTATATCGCAGACCTTGATGCCAAACTTTATCAAACGCTGCGCAAACATCAAAGAAGACGGCACTTCCATATTTTTTTTGTTCAAAGCCAGAGGCAATTTGATCAACGATTCTGTGTAGTTGATGAATTGTGCTGTGCCGTCGACGGAACCCAAATTGATGATTAGGGATTATACCTTGGTCTTCTACAAATATAAGCAGTCTTGGGAGTAAAAGTTTTTCGAATAATTTTGAAACTGTTGAAAGTAAACTGATGGGCCTGTAAGAAGATGGTTCGTGGATTGGTTTATTTTCTTTATGAAACATGATAACTTGTGAAAATTTCCACTGTATAGGAAAGTGGGTGGTCCGCAAAATAGCATTAACAATTTGCGTAATTAGAGTTATCCCTGCTTGTGGCAGTTCACGTAGTACTTCAGCCGTTATCAAATCATATCCAGGAGATTTTTTTAGTGGCAATTGAGTAATTGCAGTCTTTATTTCTTGGTCAGTAAAATTGAGTGGAGGTAGACACAACTGTAAAGGTGAAAATACTTTATCTTCTATTAATTTTGTAAAAGCGGGTACAGTATCACCATGAGGTTGGAACGTCTTTTCCAAGTGTTAAGCAAATAGGATGGCTTTTTCATTGTCAGATTTTGCCCATGTGTTGTCCAGTTTCCAAAGAGGAGGGCAGTGAGGAGTATAGCGTAGGAGTTTACCGGTTTCTTTCCATAGACTTCCATCTTTCGTATTCAGGTTCCTAACACGATGTTCTACATTTTCATTTTTCACTGTACGTATGATAGATTTCAAGGTATTCGTAAGTTGATTGAGTCGTGTTTTATCAGTAGGTAGTCTTGAGTTTTGCCATTGTCTTCTAGCTTGCCTCTTCTCAGCAATTAATTTTCGTATGTAATGTGGATAGCAATGTTTTCTCTCCACCGTATGTTGAAGGGGAGTCGAGGAGTTCCATGCTGCAACTTGTATCATCGTCGTTAAGTGCTCAACCGCAGATTCTACGTCAACTGAATTTTTTAACGGGAGATGTAAGTTGAGTGAAGGTTGAAGTGATTCTCGAAACATATCCCAGTTCATAACTCCAGCTGTTAAAGAAAGTTTAACGGGAATTTCCGTAGGTTGGTCAGAAAGAACAAGTAAAACCGGTGAGTGATCGGACGACAAATCATCTAAGGGCGAAATTGAAGAGTGGAGATGAGAAACGCCTTTTGAAATAAATAGAAAATAAAAATAAATAATAGAAAATTTAAACTTATATTAAACTAGATTAAACATAGAGTACTGTCCTTAAAAATCAAAACAACTGATTTACATGTATACAACCAATTACTACCACCCTCAAAACAGGCACTATTTAACGTAATGTAGGAGCGGTCCTGTAATGACACTATTTCGAACGGCTCGATACGCTTTTTATTCACAATTCAGGTATTGACTGACTCACTACAAAGACGCTGTTTATGTACTTGCGGTCTGATAGTTTGCCATACAAACGAGATCTTTCGCCGTTATTCTAGAATATCGTAGAAGAAACCAAAATAAAAACAATTAGCCTATTTCTACTATTTTTTATTTCCTAGAATTCCTATTCAAAACATCAAATTAATCGCAATTCCCTATCGTTGTTCAATGCTCTCCATCCCATGCTCAATTTTTACCATAAACAAATTTGGGTCTTATCTGTTAAGACGCCCCGCACTCTATTAGCGCGCCTACAAAATCTGCAAATGCAACATGTTTAAAAAATTATCAGTTAAAGGACTCGGTTGAGGAGAGTGTATTGTAACACATTCATTACAGAAGTATAAACACACACCGTCTCATACAATTAATTGATGATATTGTAGCATTCTGGCCTCCTGCTTAAGTGGACTTCATCCGTAGAACTTAAGTGTTAAGTGTTAATATTAATATTAGTGTTAAAATAGTTAAGTGTTAATATTTTTAAGTGGAGCTTCATTAGCATTCTGGTCTCCTGCTTAAACGGAATTTCATCAGTTACAAACAAGGTATGTACCATCAATGAACGTGAAGTATATACCCCTGTAAATCCGGCAACCCGCAATGCTGTGTTGTATTACATGTTGTATTTTCAGTTTGTGTAGGCGCGCTAACAGTGAGCGGGGCGTCTATCAGATAAGACCTAACAATTTATTCGATCAACCATTTCTAGAATGATGTTACAATATAATATTAGTAAAATAAAATCAGACTTTTGTAGTTTTTATAGGGAACCATAGTATTTGTAGGTTCAAAGTTGTTTTTAATGTATTTTTAGTTTATTGTGAAATGATGTTGTATTTAAAGAAAATTTGTAAAAGTTAAAAATCTGATTCTGGAAGTCTCGAAAACATTCAAAAAGATATAAAAAAATCCGGATTGTTTTAAACGAAAAATAATTGGAGAATCTAGAGTTTCAGTAAATTAATAATGCGGAATTAATGGAAAGATTAAAAAATGTGGGTTTAATAGTGACAACAATGTACTACTACTGATCTAAAACCAATCATTGCCCTTTGCGGAGAGGAGCAAAATCGGCCCGCTACTAGCCTTCTCAATAACACTTCATGATGTACCAAGTCTAGTGTACTAGTTAGTAATAGCACATAATGAAATGTTATTGAGAAGGCTAATAGCGAGCCGATTCTGCTCCTCTTCGCAAAGGGCAATAATATCTTTGCCTCACACTATAGGTACATTTCTGAAATACACGATTCAATTATAGTTTATTTTTTTGTTTATTTAAAGTCGTATCAACAGCTCGGTTATTACCGACTACGTCGTGTTACGAAACAGTGGGTTTTAACTTGTGAAAATTTCTAGACCCTTGCCAGGAATCGAACCCGAGACCTTTGCGTTGTAGGCTAGCCCGCTACCACTACTTTACGGAGACGGCCACAAATTATAATTTTATTTTAACATGAAACAGCTTTGTTTGCTGTTGATAATTATTTATTTATATATTTTTTTATTTGTTTATTTAACGTCGAATCAACTGCAACGTCATTAGCGACGACGTTGGGGTGTAACTGTGCGGAATGAGGATGAAATGATTTTTTGTAACGAATGAAAATATGCCATTCCTGAGTGGGATTCGAACCTAGGACCGCATGATGAGAGGCGAGCGCGTTACCAACGTTACCAACAATATTATTTTAATTTTAAATTCACTTATTTAACGTCGCATCAACTACAACGGTCATTAGCGACGACGTTGGGGTGTAACTATTGTACAATGGAGGATTTTTTTTTCATATAACTTTTTATTTAATGCATAATCTGTTATAAATAACAATAAATGCAACTTATCACTTAGGCACAACTCATGAAAAAATTACAACCCACTGGTGTAATTAACAAATTATAACATGAAAACATTTCATACTGTTCTTAATTAATATTTACAATCAAAATTTTATAGTGATTTTTAAATAAATAAACAAAAAAAAATAAATAAAAAATAACCAAAACTTCCTTTAAAACGAAAAACAAATAAGAAGTAATAAATAATAAGCACATGATTCCGAATATATCTACACCTAACTTTTCCGAAAATAATTCAAAACTGAGGTGAAATGATTTTTTGTAACGTATGAAAATATGCCGTGCCTGAGTGGGATTCGAGAGGCGAGCACGTTACCAACTATGCCAATGCGGCCGGCAATATTATTTATTGTTTTTAATGTAGGATATATTTATTTGATATAAAGAAAAAACAATTCTACACAAATATCTCTATGAAAAAAGTATTGGATTCAAAGGAAATGGTATTCAAAAACTGAAATGGATATTTAAAAAAAATTATATGTAAAAATCAAACTACTAGAAGATTTTATAATTTTTCTACAATGTACAAAAGTAAAAATTTTAAGCTTAAAAAATTGTGTTACTGGACTATGATTTATAGTAACAAATAGAAGATTTATTGAAACTTTATAAATGAATTATATTCATCTCTTTAATCCTTTGGCATTAGATAAGTGCCAAATTTGTGGTTAGGTCTACTTTTATGTGATACGATTACTCATTCAGACAAGAAATATGACACTTTCATCCATTCAGCAAACCTTGTTTCTCCAACCCTTTTCAAGATAGGTAGATTCTGTTATCACCAGTTGTACGCTTCAAATCCCTTTTACAATAGCTATTCGTTGAAGGTTTATCCACTTAGTAATTTGCTGCTGCAGTTAATAACTTTCTTCAATAAAGAACATTAAACGATGATTCTTTTGGGGAAAAATGACAGTGTATATTTTAAAATTTTATTTAAAAATAAATATTTTAAAAGAACTTTATAATTTACTAAATATAAAATAAATTATAAAATAGGAATTTTTAATAATTTAAGGCGAGAGGAGTCCCTATTTTTTACCATGTTAACGTTAGGAAAATTTTCTCTAAATTCTTCTGAATCATTTTACTTAAAATTTTAACACAGATTTTACAGTACCTTTTTACAAAACCATGAGTTTTACGTTTATCAAAAAAGGTTTCTTGTCACTATTCGGAACCTGAAATTTGAGGAAATTTTTATTTAAAAAAATTGTTATAGTTAACTGAAGTTACTCAAAAAGAACTCATGGTTGTGTAGAGTGGCAAGGTAAACCATATATAAAAATTTGAAGTCTCATTTACATGCTAATACGTAATTGGTTACTCCATAACATTAAGAGGCAATCTACCCATTACGGAGAAACTGCTTCAATACGCGGCGTACAAACCGATTTTAGCACTCACTTTACACAGTTCAAAACCACACTACCTCACTATCAATTTTTCCTGTCTCTTTTATTATAAACAACCAAAGAAACTGCCCGATGGATAAGAAACCTAAAAAAATATTAGAAAATTCTACTCTACTTTGTTGTTGTTTAGGTCATCCGCTAATAGTCTGGTTTGAATCTCTAGAGGCTTAACTAAATAAAAAGAGAAGTGAGGTGTATTACCATTGCTTTCTTCACTGAGTGGAACAGTATGTTTATCAGCATGCCAAGCCCTCTGAAAAGCATCTACTTTCCACCCTGCAAATGACACCTTCACTTCATTCACCACAGGGTCTGGCTGTATTTTTTTAGAATAAATTCATTACTCTCAGAGGAGATAATTCTAACTAGTGTCTTTTACACCTCTTCTATTTTTAATGCTTCAGTCATATAATTGGCTGACCGTGTGATAAGAAATATAACTATTTTTGTAGCCCTGGAACAAGCAGATCGAGTGCAAACAGTTTAATACTCCACCTGCCTGTATGGGCATAACGTAAAATAATTCTACACTAGAAAATAAGACTAGCGGAGCCCGGATATTAATTACACTCTCAAAGTTTGAAACGTGACGCACACACAAATCGCATAGACAGTATACCGTCACTAACCGGCGTATTTATGAGTATTTTTATTGTAGTGTTGCAAATTTAAAACTAGTGAATTGGCGTACAAAAAATAGTGAATTTTGCAAATTTTAATATTGTTATAAATGAGGTATTTCCCAACCCTAGAATATGTTACTTTTAACTTTTATTAATTTTTTTAATACAGAAGTGTTTCATTTATTTCTACATGATAAAACATTGTTTACGTTTGGTTAAATATTTATTTTTATTCAACAAAGATTTTATTGTATCGTATATTCTGAAATATAAAATTGGAAATACACGATAAACAAAAATTAAAGCTTTGTCAGCTTATAATTTGGGAATTCAAACCTCTCAACTGGTGGTTTGTAGATTTCCCAAGTGATTGATTTTTTACGCTTCATCAATTTGTTTATAGAAATTTGAGTAGCTTTTTTTATCGAAATGATTTTTCGATGAGTCATTTTGTTATTTATTAATAACATATTGTTTGCTATGGAAGAATTCGAGTTTTTTTAGAATTTTAAGTAACATAAATCGTCGAATAATAAGCTTAGTAATAAGCAATAGTAGTAGTAATAATATATTTTTTTTCAATTCAATTCAATTTATTTTCGTTTTTTACAATGATAATTTCCGTCAGACCTGGGTCTGTCGACAGAAATATACAAAAGTAAATCCACAAAAGAAACAATAAAATTAAAAATACAAAAATTCAATAACACAGATTGTTAACAATAAAATTAAATGTAGAAGTTACAATGAAAAAAAAGCCTGCTTACCTTATAACAATATTAATGAAGTGCAAAAATAATATAATATATCTAATACATAATATCATAGTTTTTAAATATAATTGAGTTATTAAAGAATAGGTAAAAAAAGAATACAAAATGAAAATAAAATAGCATCAAAATATTACCATGAATTACAAAAGCGGTATTAAAAGAAATGGAGTATAACAAACAGCAAAAAAGATTATAATAAAAATAATAATAATAAAAAGGGAATGATGAAATTCTTAATCTTCTAAGTCTAACAATTAAGGCTCCGTTCACTGACTGCTGGCACTCGTGCATATCATGTTACATTTCCAGCCCATGTTAGTAATTTTATTTTTAATTCCTTGTATTTGCCTAAAAATAAAATTTCATCCGGTAGGGAGTTTAGTAATTTTGGAATTATAAAAAAGTCCAAACGTCTGCCGTAGTTGTTTGTAGCTCTAAGTTGGATGAATGTCTTCCGTCGTAATTCATAGTCACTGCGTGCTTGTTCACGGTACCTCGGGTCATAAAAGTTATTTATCAGTAATAGGTAATGTAAAAGGCCTTTAGCTGTTAAAAAGGTGTTGTTTATAGGTCTTGTCAAATTCAGATGAGAATTCTCACCTTTTCCAACCAAGAATTTTAAGGTTTTTCTTTGTATTGCATTTATTCGCGGCAGCAAATAATTAGGGGCATGACCCCAGCTCGTGACTCCATAGCGCATTAAAGACTCAAACAGTGACAAGGATAGGAGACGCCTATGATGGAGAGGCAAGTAGAAACGTGCCTGGTAAAGTTTCATCGATACAACTTGTAACCGTCTGGAAATGTAGAAAATATGTTTATCCCATTTATGGTGATGATCAAAATAAACTCCCAAGTATTTATACTCATCTACATTAATAATAATAATAATAATAATAATAATTTATTTCCTTCAATTTTTATACAAAAAAAATCACTAGGAAAAATTTACTGGCATGTTTCACCAGTATTCGTGGTCTAGCTGCTTACAAAAACATAAAATTTTAATATTTTTTCTTAACGTGCACTCTCCGACCGGAGGTTGGCAATCATAATGAATATTTGGACCTTGGATTCCCCAGCTCTGAACAGCTCCGCTGAGGCACAACGAAATTCTTCAAACTAGAAATTCTTTTTCTTCTCATATCTCTCTTCCCAATTTTAATTTTTTTATTTTTTACGGCCACATGGGACCACTCAAAACCAATCTTTAGATTTATTTTTCTGAGCTGTTTCCTCTTTACCCAGTATCTTTTCAAATTTTCAGAGCTCGCTTTACTTTCCTGATCTGAATAAACCCTCTTTCCTCTTATTTTCTCTTTAAATTTAAATCTTGTGTTTTTACCGTTAAGCATTTTGATATTTTCTGTTTTATTTCTGAGATCTTCGTCTGTTTTTTCTAATTCCTGCATATCTTCTTTTATTTCTGTTATCCAACTTAGAGGAGTTGCCAAGTGATCTTTGCTTTTCAATTATTTGTCTAAAAAATTAGTGTTCTTAGTAATTAGGTGTTCTTAGTGTATGACAATAGCATGAAACTCTTTTTTCTCATCATATCTGTTATTGGGTCAATATCTTTATGAACTGGGTTATAGGTAATAGAAACCGTTTTTCTGATGCTTTTTAACTATGCATGTCCTTAAAATTTTTCTTTCCATGTTTACGACCCTTTTGGTTAAATTATTCGGTTTTAATTTTGAGAGAGTTTCACTACAGTTTTATTACTGTTGGTTTTACTGCAGTTTGATAGTGTCTAAGTTTTGTGTTTATTGTATTATTATCATCCCAATTTTAATTATACTAGGCCCTACGTAATTAACTCAAAAATCAAATTTACTCGTAATACAAAAATAAAAATAATATTAACATCTTATTTAAAATAATAACATTTCCTCTAGTACATTGCCAAAACTTACTGATTGCACCACTGGAGTGCGCATACTGGAAATATGAACAGATTTTATGAAGCTACATGATTTTCTCAAACTTCAACAAAATTCAAAAATATTTTTCTTTGTGTTACAATACAGTAAATTTATGAATTGGATATAAATTAGTCTTTGGTCGGAACAGTATCTTTTGTTCCTACTTGATTTATATAATCCTTGATTTTAATAATGCTAATATTGAAAATATTACAAATTTACTTGATTCAAATATGGAATAATTTATTAGTCATATTATTGTAAACTGTGCTTTAAAACTGTATTCTAAAATATTGGTCATATACGGAAAAAACAAGATTATATCCGGGTGACGCTGGGGCGCACACCTTTTTCGAATGAAATCGGTTCGATAAAACGGTGTGCGCGTTATATTCGAAAAAAAGGAAACGAATTTAGTGATCATACTGGGAGGGTTAACGTATGTACTACAACCTTTGGACATTTGCATAAATAAGCCATTTAAGGTTGCTATGAAGAAACTGTATACTCAGTGGGTGGCAAATACTGAGCTTATACGAGGATTGATAAAAAAATAACGAAAATTTTAGGTTCTCTTAGAAAAAATGTGTTTATTCATCTATATCAATTTTGTCCCCTTCAAAGTAATCCTCCTCAGATACAATACACTTGAGCCAGAATTTTTTCCAATCTTGGAAGAATCTGGAACTCACTTTTTGGTATAGCTTTCAGCTCCTTTAGTGATTCTGTTTTTATGCCATCAATGGTGGCAAAACGCCGTTCTTTCATGGTTCTCTTGAAACTTCGAAACCAGGTTTCGACGTCATACCCATATACCCATGTTACGTAACCTGTTATGACCGTTTGCAGAAATTCTGGATCATTGTTGACTTCATTCACCAATTTTTGGGCAATATCCACTCGACGTTCTTTTTGTTCGAAATTCACTAATTTCGGAACGAACTTTGCTGCCACGCGTTTCATACCCAAAACATCCAAAAAAATTGTTTGATGTGCTTGATGTGCTTGTTGTCGCTGTCGATGTGCTAGGGCGTCCAGAGCGGTCGTCATTTTGAACGTTTTCACGACCATTTTTGAACAGTTTGAACCACTCCGTAACCACTTGTTTTACTGGCATTTGGTAGATTCACCAAATGCCACTGCCAACATTTCGAGTATGGTACTTGATATCATTTTTCACACAAAATTTAATGCAAACTCTTTTATCCATTTTTTGGAAGTAACAAATCGCCGAGCGAATGCAAACACGTGTACTCTTTTTAATTACTAACAATAAACTGTACAATCAAAATGGCTGCAAATGCGAACATGTGTTGAAAACAGGTGTACCAACAAGGTAAAAAAAAAAGATTTTGGAAATTGGGTTTACAAAACCCGGGAAATTAAGAAATTCCCGTTATTTTTTGATCAAACCTCGTACACATACCTTCGGGAAAAATAAAAAGGCCGGAATATGAACCGATCTGCGAGTGGTTTAAAACTGCATGGATACGGATTTCACAATAGTTTTGTTTTAAAATTTTTTCTGAAATTGACTATTTCTATTGCGCTCGATGGCTCAGAAGATCACACATTTTGGAACGAAAATCCAGACGCGGGTCTGACAACGACGGTAATGACGAAGACAGTGACGACGATACCGGCGACAGACAGTAACTTATTATAGTTAATTTTATTTCTTCGTTTTAATTTCGTTCATTTTATTTAAAAGTAACTTCTTATAGTTCAGCAGTTATTTTAGTTCATTGTGATACTGTAAGGTTTTACCATACTATACTTGTTTTCGATTTTTTTAAATAAATTTTACGTATACGTGCTCTTTGGCTTATTTGAACATTTTTAATCTTGTATAAATAAAAGAGAGAGAGAATTGTAATTGTTATTACAATGGAATCTTAGTTTCTTTTTATTGTCAACTTAGCAGTTATCATCAAGTTGTTTTTCATTCATACCACTCTTTAGGCCTTGCTTTTCTCACACTGTTTTACACGATCCGTCCATCCTAATACCCTGGGAACTTTGTGGCCTATTGGGCCTAAATCTTTCTCTTATGTGAAACCCTTAGTTAGCACTTTTTACCTTGGGAAAAATTTAGAAAAAAATATTTTGTTTTGCAGTTCATTTCCAAGAACCTTTCTCTTTCCCCTCCTGCAGGCTGTAAGTGTTTTTCAGCAAATACAGCCTTTTTCCTAAAACCAATCGTAACTTCCGTTACATATCCTCTCGGTTTTTTCGATTCTGATTGGTGAACCCCACCACCGTTTCTGTATGATTTTTCTCCCCGGTCAGTTGTGTGTTTCTCAAAAATTGGCGAGTTCGTTTTCTGCCGTTGTGTGGTTATGTGCTGTGAAAAATTTATAAGGTAAATATAATATCATATATTTCTTTTTAATGTAAAGTACATTTATAATCATGAGGCGTAAAAAAAAAATTAATAAATAAACCATTTTAAAAAATGTAAATGAAAAAATTTAAATATAGATAAATAGAATAAATATAAGAAATATGAAATATAGATTTAAATATCAGATTTAAAGATAATAAATAAAAATAAATGAAACAACGATGTAGGCTAGTTAAAACCATGGTTTAACATTAGGTATAAATATTTAGTTAGGGTTATTTCATATTATTGTGGGTTAGTTAATTTTACAGAATCAAACCAGTTTGTTTTAAATTAGATATATAAAAGCAGCAAAGTTATCTCAAAATAAAAATAATAAAATAAATATTTTGTACTGTACTAAGTCTTGTTTATCTTTGTTTTGCTTTGTTAAATCATTTTAAGTATATTTTTGTTTTTTTTTTATTATAAAATAAATTAACTTGTATTTTAAAAATTTACTTAAAAATAAATGGATAACCCTATTTTATAATTTTCGTATTAGGTTTTAAATTTATAAAAAACTTACAATTTGAATTTAAAAATAAAAGCATATATAAATATCTTTAATTTTAATTACTTTAACAATAATGTTTTTTTTAAAAAAAGAATAAAATAAAATTAATTAACCTCAATTAAAATGCCTCATAGTTTTTAATATATTCCTAATTCCTAGTTAAGTTAGTTGTAGTTAGTTTTAACAATGCTGAGTATTCAAGTCAGCAACAGAATTTTAAAGAGATGGTACCATCCGTATACCACCTGTGTTTCTGCTAAGAGCTTGAAAACATTGATGCATCTGACAGCAATGTTTTATTTTAATTTATAATACACAAATTAGTACACTCCACGGTGTGCGCATAGTTCGTTTCATGTGGAATCAACAAACTGTGATGTGGTAGCATAACTGGTTTCAAACTGAAGGTTTGAATTTAACAGAATTGTCTTGTATGTGATCCATGAATGGATTTCTCCACTGGATACTGGATTCCGTGAGCTGAATACCTTTGTACCTTCACTCGCAGTTCCACAAGCGAGAGTTTTTTTTAAGGACTCGTGTTCAGCATCTGAGCTCGTCAAAGAAACTTTCTAGTTAGAAAGTTATAAACCCCCTTTATTAATGTGTCTTCCGTAGTTAGCCATAGTTTTACAGAAGGTTTCTAGTTTTATCCTAAAAACTCAGTGGTGGAGGCGATCGCGATACCAAGCGAAATCTATTAATAAAGCCGTTTTTGGCTTATAGGGGCCGATTTTCTCGAGGGTGCCCTTCAGTATTAAGGTACTGCTGTTAGATGGCAGTACCCGGTAAGTTTTGAAGTATTTTTTTTTCTCATTTAGCTAACTACGTCAAGGAGGATCACTTAACATCGGTGAATGACCGAGAAGTCATTTTTAACATATACTCTATTTACATTTTAAAACAATCTTTAAATTTAATAATATTTTTAACAACTTTTAATCCCCCGATGTTGTATCATATTGGAGTTTCGCCGAGTAATTTTATTTATTTATTTATTTTTTATTAATAAAACTGTATATTGTTTTACATTTCGCCGGTTAATTTTTTATTCTAATTTTTTACCAATATAGCTGTATATATGTGTATTACATGGGAGTTTCGCCGGGTGATTTTATTCTAATTTTTTTTTTACTAATAAAGCTGTATTATGTTTTACAGATACGTACAATGAAAATGTACCAATTATCGCTAGTGAATTATTCAAAGTTATGAAGATTTTTCATAATTTACAAATAAATTGGTAAGTTTTCATTTTATTTTTGACAGTCTCAATTTTTTCCTAAAGTACCTTCGAAAATCGGTTGCGCAGTATATTCGAGAGAGTACGGTATATATTTTAGGAATTTGAGAAAGTGAGATTGTTTAGCAAGTAACAGAATATTTTTCCAACATAAAGGATATACTTGTTTATTCATGTGAAAAAAGTAAAAAAAAGAATAAAAATTGTATTTTACAACAATTGCAATTACGTCGTAAATATTTATTACTACATTTTAATTTGATAAATACACTATTAACAGAATATTTATTGGTATTATTCGTATTTATATAGGAGAAAAAGTATGTAAGGTAAATAAGAAAGAAATATTTGGAGGGGAAGAAAGGAAAGGTGGTGGTGCGAAAAAACTCATTTCCGACGGTGGAAGTTTAGAGCGGTATTTCTAGAGTACAGTGTATAGTATTTATAACAATAATAACAAAGTAGATATAAAAAGAAAATACCGAAACAGAAGAAAAAGTAACATAAAAAGAAAAGATTACTAAAATGGTATTAAACTTTACTTCTTTTAGTTTACTAAAGACAAAACAATGGCAATTTATAACTTATTAAATCTCCGTAAAACATCCTGAATCAAGAAATAAACTCTGTTTACATTTCCGAAATCCATTTATATTAGAGAAACAAACTTTTAAGCAAAATTTGTTGGTTTTAAAATTTATGAAACAAAATTAAGATTTTAAATGTCTCTTTGGTTCGGTCAACAAGGAACGCGACTGCGTAGCTGAAAGTCCTGGATTTAACTTTGAGGAATTGATGATATTCACAAGAATTCTATATATATTTTTTTTATTAACAGATTTTTGTCTATAATTTGTCCTTTTCAGAACGATAAATATATTTGGTAAAAATTAATTTTCATGAAAACGTATCTCCTTATCTCTATTACAAAAAAAAAATCTGGTGTGAAACACTCACACACTTTCTCTTGCCAATGCAAATTATTAACAATAAACTAACATTAGTAATAAAACATTAGAAATAAATAAAAACTAACCTCAATAAACATAACCTAATTTTAATCATGAGTGAAAGACGCAAAATGAAAATCAACCTCAGTTTGGCTTAAAGATACGGAGAATCACTCTTTCACGCTAAACTAGGCTCTGTAGAGAAAAATGCTCTAAATAAAATTTGTAGATCTTTTAAATTTCTATAAATTTTATATTATACACCTTTGTCGTAAAATGCATACTAAGACCGAAATCTTAAAAATATCGATTTTTCACACGTTTCGTGAGAGAAAAAACAAAGAATCGCTAATTACCGCTAAACTAAGCGTTATACAAAAAAAATTTGAAATAAAAGTTATAGTGTTTTAAATTCTCACAACTTTTATAATGTAAATATTTGCGCTAAAATGCATATTAAAGCCGCAATCTTAAAAAAAATTGTTTTACGTGAAAACAGTCTTACCGAGAATTTCAGCAAACAAACTATTTTCAGCAAACCTATCTTGTAGAGCATAAAAAATTTAGTAAACCAGGCGATTTAAAAAAAATATCGTAGGACCCGTTTTTGAGAAAATCGCAAAAAAGCGAAAAATCATACGAATAAACTACTACTTCCGGTTGACCGATTTTGATGAAAATAATAAATAATAATTATACTAATTATTATTTCATTTTAATTATTTATTTTTGAACAATGTTACAAAAACCAATTACATTACACCAAGAATGCTTCCCAAGCTAATGTTAGCTATGTTAGCTAATGTTAGCAATAATAGCTCTAGTAATGTTGACTCAGATTTTTCCAAAATAATAACAAAAATAATCTTCAATTTTCAGCGATCCAATTCGGGAATAGAATATAGGCTACATCGACAAAAACTTATAAACTAGATACAAAAAATTTGTTGGTTAATTTTATTAATGATAAACTTTTAACGCTAATTTACAAAAATTAATTATTGAAAAGAAAAACATGATTATGTTTAACAAATGTTTATAAAAATTAAATTAAATTCCATTAACTGTTAAATCTGCAAACTTGTTCCATCTTTATTAAGAAATCCATTGAATTTTATTTTCCATTAAAGATCGCAGAGGTATAACTTTTTAACTTTTATAAACGTTACTCATGTATCAAGCGTCATAATTACATTTTTTTTGCCTCGTTTTAATAAAACATTTGTATAAAAGCTCGTCTGGATAGCTTCAAACAAGTATGTTTATTTTAAATTTTGTTCAAGTTATACCTTAACAAGTAAGACGGTACACTGAAATGAGTTTAAATTTATACGATACTTTATTTAAAATTAATGTAATATTACGTTAGTTTATAGAGTACCGGGCTCTTTTTGTTTATTTTATTCTATCTCCAGGTTATTTTACATAATTTGAAAATTATTTTTACATGATTTTTAACAATTAATTTTAATATTTTTTGATGAAAAGAAATATTGCCGTGAATTAAATTAGGAAATAATTTTTTTATCAAGACGTTTTGATGTGGTAAATGCTCCACAATTTAAAAGTCGGGAATCAAACCTGGATTCTTTTCAGCCTTATTAAATTAATGTACCTATAATAAATTTAAAAATTAATTTTTATTTGAAAGATTAAATACTGTAAATTTATAAACATTTACAAATCTTTGTACATGTATTATTTATGGAAGAGTAAACTTTAGGGTACAAAATTACATGACGTGTTTTAACATTATTCATGTTTTATGAAAAGGAATGTAGTACATGTATTTTATTATTTTAAAAGACGAAACGAGTGTAATTTAAAAACGATGCCCTTGTAGTGTGTGTTTACAGAATATTTTAGCTTTTAAGGTTAGTTTAGAGCTTTACAAGGAATTGTTCTGTACAGCTTATACACTGCCGATTTACTACAGACAAACATTACTAAAAGCCACTTTTGGCGAATTAACTACTGTTTAATCAGTCCAAGAAGATCTAGCTACAGGGTCTGAAAATTTCCAACATCTGGGCAAAATACAAGACTGGCAGAATAAATGGTGCATGAAAACAGATAAAACAAACGTTAAATTTATATTAAAATAAACACGTACCCACCAGTTTACATAAGCGAAAACTTGATACCTAAAGCAGACTCTGCTAAAAATGACTGAATTGGAAAGCACACAAAAAGAAGAAAAGAGAACAGCTGAACACGAATGTATAATAGTTTTATTGGATACTCTTAACAACAAAATTTAATTTGAAAATCGTTTCTTAAACAAGTTTGGACATATGGAATCTAATTATGGAGCTCAGCAACCCATTCCAACATTGAAATCCTGCTAAAGTTGCAATTGAAATTACTCAGCACTATCACAGAATCACCTTGGTACATAATTTACAACATATTACGCAGAGATTTACACATGCCTAAAGTTCAACAAGAAATTAACACATACAATTCAAAATACTCGTACTAAAGAAGACTCGACGAATCACACACGCATGACCTCAACATCTCACTCCTTAGACTACTGTAGAGCCACTCGCCGACTGAAACGAAAACGTCCTTCGGACTTATTTTAAAGCAGCAAGACAATATATAAATTAAATTCACGAGGTTCCCCATTGGGGGGGAGGGAGAAATTTTTTCGATCATGACATATAAAAAAGAAACCTCACCTACTCATTATTCTGCTGAAGTATAGATTGTAGATTTTGGTTCAATATTTTTTAAAAAAAGGTCTGTTTGAAAGACTAGTTAAATAAATGGTATCTACATGGTGTATCATATTTTACAGTAGTGTAATTAAAACAATTACTTTGCTTTAAGCCTTAAAGGGAAAGACTTTTATTCCATGTGCTAACTCCTGACCCAATTATGTTTTTCAGTTTAGCAGTCAAATTTGAGATACTGTATCACCTACACTTCTTTTATTTTTATAATAACTAATTACCAACAAAAATAAGCTAATATTTTATTAAAGTACGAACATTAAGACAGCCTTAAAGCACTTGAAAATAAAATACGGCAAAACCAGAGAACTAGATAGCTTCAAATTATTTTTTAAGTTCAACTGTTATGCAAATCAGGAGCTTAAATTGTTTAGTTCGGTTACTTAATATTTTTGAGATTATTATGTATGTTAGGTAAAATACTTTCATGCAGAATTTTTATGGCCCCTATCATCATAGCACAAGAAACAGAAAGGATGACATGTTGCTAACTACAGAGTGATTATTTAGTCCTGTTACTCAATTGTTAATGTCTGGTAATTCTTTCTAAGAAAGTGAAATTTAGTTTGGTGACACGAAGTTGGTAACTCTACTCAACCGGTATATACGAGCAGTGTGAGTTCTCACTCACGAGTTACTCAACTCTTTTTGTTTACATATTTCAGTCTTTTCTTTGAAACACGCTACTGAGTGTGTTTTATATTTTCATTCTAAGACCGTTATTATTCATATTTTTATCATCTTTACTTATAGTTTAAAATTGCATTTAAAATCAATTGATTGCAAATAAATCACAGAAAACCCTCGTTAACCCGGATCAACTGGGGCTAGGGCCGATCCGAGTTAACAAAAATCCGGGTTATCCAGAGAATGAGGAAAAAACGATAAACAAGAACAGACTTATCAAAAATATTTTTTATATAGTTTAAAATCTATTTCCTATGAGCATACTTTCACATGTGTTGTTTAGGTCAACAACCGAAAGACTGGTTTAAACCTCTAGAGGTTTTACTAAGTAAAAACATGAAGTGAGGTGGTTTACTATTGCCTTCCTTACTGAGTTGAAAGAGTATGCTTATCAGCATGCCAGGCACTTTAAGAAGCACCCACTTTCCATCCTGCAAATGACACCTTCACTTCATTCACCAAAGGGTCTGGCTGTGTAGTGAAATTCATTAATCTCAGAGGAGATAACTATGACTAGCGTCTTTTACACCTCTAACTCTTCTGTTCTTAAATAGTTCAGTCATATAATTGGCTGACAATGTGATAAGAAACAGAACTATTTTTTGTAGCCCTGGAACCACCAGATCAAGTGCAATTAATTTAACACTCCACCTGCCCGTTATGGGCATACTTTCACATGTAAATATATATTTATACTGGACACAATATAGTTACTAACTAGTCGGTAGTAAAATAGGTAGCGAGCTTTAGCTTCCTCAGTTTCGAGTATCGCTTACGAGCAGCGTGATCTCACATCCGCTTTAACATTAGAAGCTCGTCTGGCAATGTTTCGGCTTCATTCTTGAAATAAACCATCAGATTTATCTATGTTTGCTACTGCTTCAGCGTAGATCATAATCACACCTGGTTCATCAACACTACCTGAAGAATACTCTTCATTTTCATTTTCTGTAACACTGCATGATGGAATAATTTCTTCCTCTGTGATCGCTTATAACCTCCGTCATTGTAAATTTACAACCAATTGTTAATGTCTTCATCATCAACATTGGAACAGCCAACGATATTTTTTAAAATATTCATAAAATGTTCTTCCACACTTGTTTTTTTCTTCTTCTTTAATTTTTTTTTTGTTTCTGGTAAGTCACACACACATCAAGCTACAAATTCTTTCATGGCCGCGGCAAGACAACAAGCAGGTTAAAGCAGGTAAGCAGTTCAAGCAGGTTCAAGCAGTGAACCAACATTGAGCTGAGCTGGTACCATGAGCATACATAAAACAGTCAGCTGCTAACACACTTTTCATCTGCTCGTCACTTAGTTTAGTCATGCCGTTTGTTTTGTCTCGGTTTGTGACGTTACTAATTTAAGTAAAAGTTCCATTAAGTTAATGAATTTTTTTAAATTATTTTGATTGACTTAACTATTTTTAAATGCGTACTAAGAGTTATTGAATTATTTTTTAGTTATTTAAGTTACTTTTTTGTTATTATGTACTCGCAGTCATTCGTTTATAATTCTTTGCAGACTTCATTCCACACAGCAGTTGATAATTTTCTGTCCTTGAAATGCTTATCCGATACATCCCACGAAATGGCAGGTTTATACAAAGCCGATATTAGAGATTGAGTTTCGAAATCCATGATTGAAAAATTAATGTATTTAATAACAGAATGGAAACTGAACTGAGATATGAGCTTCTAAGCTGGTAAAATCAAACTAGTTTGTTTTTGAGCAGGTTAGAGCGATAAGCAGTAGAGCAGTAGAGCTGCTAATGGTGTGGTCACACGTATTATCTAACATTAGTTTGTTCTAACCTGCTTACACGCTCAACTATGCTACAACCTGCGTACTGCTCTAACCTGGTTGCTGTCTGGCCATGGCCCATAACTTTATCAAAGTTTTTTTCAAAGAGACTTTCCAAAGAAAGGGAAGGAGAGCGTTGAGTCACTAGTTTAGCAACAGCAGGCGGGTGAGTGGAATGACTCACTCTCCGGCAAGTGAACTCGAGTAATATATCTACTAATAATGGCGATTTATTGTCAGTAAAACAAGTTTTCATTTTCTACGCTAAACAATTTTGTTTTTTCAAAAACTGGTTCGGGTTCACGAGGTTCTACTGCACACTTTGTCAAAAAAATTGTACTGTCGATGTATCTATTCATTGTTACATATGAACAGATTACGGATCGCTTTGTGCAGTAAAAAAAATAAAAATAGTGATTCTAATAAAAATATGATATTAGGAATGTTTCATTTATGTAAATAATTTTTTACGGGCAATGATTATATTGTATTTTATCTTATTGTCTTAAAATTATACAGATCTATAGGTATATAAGTACCTTCATGTATGTGAAACAATCCATTACAAACTGCAGGTTTATTGTGGTGTAATAAAACAAATTATATGCTTTAATTAACTTAATTGAATAGGAGCGTAAGCGAGTATAATAGAAGAAGCGGGCGGAGGGAGATTTTCTGCCCAAGACAAGATAAATTTGGAATGCGCATGCGTCGTTGTTAAGGGTAGCTGGATGCGGACGGTATCTACCAAACGTGGGTTCATACAGTTACCGACATTCGTGCGGTGTACGTTAACAATTCACGCGGAACTTTTTGGCGTGTTTTAACGTAATTTATTATTAATAATGATAATATTATTTTAAAGTGTTTTTCTTATAAAAAAATTAAATAAACTATTGAAAAATAAATAAATATTAAAAATGTATGTTTTTTCACCGTTATTTTTAACCGTATGCGGTTCGGTTATCGTATTCGTTGAATGTTGCCGTGGCGGTACTCATTGGCCTGTCGAAAAACGTGCACGATCTGCTGAAATTGTGTTTTATGGTCTTGCTGTTGAAAATTATCCTCTTATTGATACAAAACACCCTCCGGAAAAGGGTTTCTATTATACCGCGCAATTTTGGCTGATTAACGTTTACAAAGGTGATCAACAATTGTCATCTTATCTACATCTTGAAGATACTCTCGTTAATGGAATCTATGACATTCATGACAGGTATCTACACTTATTATTTTGTTCATTAGTTTGATAAAAAAATTAAGAGTGGTAAAACGAATAACAACATACTTCAAAGATATTAAAATCATGATAAGAAAAATTATTTCTTAAAATTTAACACACATTTGTGTCTGCACATTATTACTTTGTCTTGCCCTATAAGAAATATAGTAGGTCAGGAAAGTTGTTTTTCTGAAGAACGTGTCGATTTATCACTGGAAATACTTGTTCTCAGGTCACTTGAGACTAAAAATCATCATGTTTTATTAGTGTTTTATGTTTCATCAAGTTTTATCATATTTTTATTATGTTTTATGTTTTTAACGGTTGGTCAGTTTGTTTTTTTTTGGGTTGTGTGTCTTTACCGGTTTGTGTGGGTGTGTTTGAAAAAAGTAACTCGAAAATGGAAAATCGTACGAAGTTGAAACTTGAAACTTAAGTTAGGTACAATATTTACCTAATAAAAATGTGATGGAAATGGGTCAACTGAAAAAACCAGTTTATTCGTGCAATTTTTAACTTCATTCCTATTTTCTGAAAACGGCTCCTTACATCTTCGTTAAAATCGCCTCATTTACTCAATTCTTTGCGTTCTACAAAATAGGGCAAGCGGCATATTTACTGTAATTCCTGACGGCTGTGCTATCGCAGAAAATAAAATGTTTTTTTAACCCTTTCAGTACCAACGTTTGGAAAACAGGACGTCGAATACTTTACGTCGTTACAATATCCGGTTTACCGGATGTCAGTAAGTTGCGCATGAAATTCCAACATTCCGATAACCGAATATTTACGAAACAACTTTTAAACAAAAATTAATGGAATAATGTATTTTGAAACCACCTTCGTGGCGTAGTGACTAGAGCGCTAGCCTTCAAAGCGAAAGGTCCCGGCTTCGATTCTCGGCTAGGGTGTGGAAATTTTAACACGTTAAAACCACCGTTAAGGTACCAAAACTCACAGTAGTTCCTAATGACCAAGCTGTCGATGCGACTTTAAAAAAAACTAAAAAAACTATTTTGAATATTTTTAGTGTCAAAACAATTTGCTTTTTATTAACATAAAAATTAATTTTTAACAGGAAATTTTATTTTTCTGTAACGTTGACATTTTGGTCGGCAGTGGTAGGCTTACGCCTGTAAGTTTTTGAAATAAGGGATGGAATTGTTTGTACACCCTTATTCAAATTAAATGGCTGTAGATCAAACTTTTAGGCTTTTGAGGCATTAATATACATTTTGCGATAAAAACGTGTACAATTGAAGTTATAGAAAATTTTGAAACCTACAAATTTGATTTCAATTGGTTTTTTTCTGCAGTGCTTACTTTAGGATCAACTAGGTGATTTTCCATATTTTGCTGATTAAAATCGGTAAACATGAGTTTTTACAATGGGAATTTTTGTTACATGGCTAACTATTTGTTATAAAACTAGGTTAAGAATTTGTCTTTCTAAATTTACAGTTTTATGAATTTGGTAAAGGTCCAGATAATAAAACATTTAAAAAAAATTAAAAACTCCAACTTTTTCACGAACATTGTTCTTCTCTTAATTTGTTTCCTGGCGGTTAGTAATTTAACGTAAAAATTGGACCTTTTTAACATCGGTGAGCGAATGTCATGTGAGTTTTTCACACCAGTTTTTTAAATGATTGTTGTAGATTATATACGTTCAAAATTTCTAGTTTCTATGATTTTTTTTAAATTTAATTTTGCATTAGTGGTTTGTGTTCATATTTTAATTGTCTAATTTTCATGGGAACAATAAATCTCTGTTTCAAGTTCTTCAGCCCTGGAAGGCTGAAGTGAACTTAAAACAGAAATTTTCCACACGAAAGAAAACAAAAAAATTCTTTTATACCTATATATTTTCCTTTATTACTTTTTATTTGGAACTGTCTTCATATAACAACCTTTATTAATCTTTTATTACGATTGTTGAAATCACTGGTTCTATTTAAAACTGATAAAAAGAATGACAAAAAAATACAAAACAAAATGATGAAAATCCTAAACTGCTGATGAAGATATTGTAACACTTAGCCTAAACCAAGGTTCTTTTCGGGATCTGGGTATAATAAATAAAAATCAAACTTTCTTTAAATTTACTATAACAATTATTTATTGACATGATTAATAATCATACAATCAATTATTTAGCTTATACATATTACAATTATTAGATTACATCAATTAAATTAATTACAAAACTTAAAGTTTAAACTATCTCGACTATCAATAAGACTCCGTTACTTAAAAATTAAACGATGATTTATCTGTCCACAACTCCTTGCTACCACTCAAACGTACACGCGTTATTAACGTCATTAAAAACTGTTTGACTGGAACGTGTTAGAAGGAATTAAAATAAAAACAAACGTTTCTTCCAGTTTCCGGAAATTCCTATTCAAAAATTTCATTCATAGGGCATCCATTTTCCTTGTTAGAATACACTTAATTTCTTACAATAAACAATTTATTCCCTTGACTATTTCTAGAATATTACTGTTTTAATGTTACAATATTTTGATTGTTTTTTTTTAGTTGTAAGACAGCGTTCTCTTAATTTACATGTACTCTCTTCTTTTCTTTCATCGTTTCAGCTCACTAAGAACCTCATTAAAAGTTTTTTCTTACGGTTGACGTTTTCTCTTTTCCATTACTATTTTTCGTCTTTCCCAAGTCTTATCAATTTTTTTTACTAAACTCTTTCTTCCGTACTTCTGACCATTTTTCGTTGTCACTTGCCATCTTCTCTTTCTATTGGAATTCTAAAATCTTTTAACTTTTTTAAAAAAATTCACTTCTGTCATCTATCCAATCTAACACTTTCATTTCCTTAATAATATTACATCTTTTTTAGTTTCTATGAACCATCTATTTTGTGTGTGGCATTTTCTGCGTATAACACATAACCTTTTCGTTAATCTTATAATAGATAGGCCTACTTCGTGTTTCTGTTCATTCTAGTAGTAGTAATAGTATTTCATTTGAAATATGTTTCTGGTCTATTCTATATACGCAAAAACCCTGATAATCTGAACTATTTAAAACCGGGATCTGCTCGGATTTCATAATCCGGTTTCTGTTTGGACTATCCGAAAAAAATAGCAGAGTTACAAAAAATAATCTTAAAATAGTTAAATTTAATATTAGACATGCATTAATCGGAATGGTGTTGGCCAACTGCGTACAATTAAGCACTGCTGTACCTAGAGAAGCACAATAACAATACGCACAAAGACGTCATGTTTATTAGGCACCGGCGAAATATTAAGTGATCAATTTTTTCGGCATTATGACAACAATCAATCAGAAATTTTTGCAGTCAGGCAGTAGTGAAAATGTATAATTTCTTATAATATGCTAATGAAGTAGAAGAAATGTTTTACCAATAACAGATTTATATTGTAAGTTCTACGACACAGATATATACAAGATAAAAAAGGTAAAATAAATTGTGGATGGCCATTTAAATAATAGGTTCCTCTACTATATTAAAAAAAACCACCAGATAATTGAGTTTAAAAGAAAATTTACTCATCTTGTATTAAAAATTTGGTTATGTTCGCTTTATTCTTAACTACACTGTTGACCATTTTTATAACTTACGTTTAGAAGCCTATTAAAATATATTTTGCCGGCCGCATTGGGGTAGTTGCTAACGTGCTCGCCTCTCATCATGCGGTCGTGGGTTCGAATCCCACTCAAGCTTGGCATATTTGTATACGTTACAAAAAAAATCATTTCATCCATCACAGTTACAACCCAACGTCATCGCTAATGACCACTGTAGTTGATGCAACGTTAAATTAACAAAGAAAAAAAAAATTTTTTTTAAATTTTAAAACATCTTTTATAGTAAATTGCATATTAAAAATAGAAATAATTTCAGATTATCTTAAATTTTTGATTAGCGGTGCTGTTGTGTACAAAGAAATTGCTGAAACATGTAAATAAATAAATTACAAACACTGTTAAAAAACATACAAAACTTGTAGAGCAGATCCGGAATAAATTCCGGCTAGGGATCACGTTGCGACAAAGGTTACGTTGTATTTAGTATCAAAATCAGCTCTGATAACTTGTATAAACTTAATACCTACTTTTTATATACTTTATTTATTAATCTCTTTGAAAATTTTAAACAAGGACAGTCCAAATCAATTACTTAAATATTTATGCATGCTAAAAGGCATCTACGTTGAAGTGAAAAGAAGGGCAATACTCAGTTATTGAAAAACAGTCGGATTAAGTTTATTTCTACTGCTCTTGATTAAGTAGCTTTTTGCTCTGCCTAGTCTTCTATGTTTAACCCTAAAGCCGGCAATAGTCGATTTTGAGACGATTTTACCGCTTCTTGAACTGGTCGCAAAATCGGATTTGCTTCATTGTATTGCAATATTGTTGTTTTAGTTTTAAATTCATCTACAGAAGCGTTGCTGTTTTGTACAACAGTTTAGTAATGTATAAAGTAAATTTTTACGTATAATAAAATAGTTTTAGTTGCATATTCTGCCTGTATTTCTCTGTTGAAACCACGCTATCCTAGCGCTGAATTTGGTAATTTCTTGGTTTACATGATTTGTTTTTGTATATATTTTTTTAATTTTTAAACATAGAATTGGTTTTTTGGTTTTATTTTAAAATAAACATTATTAGTAACGATTCGTACGTAATGAATTTTGAAAGTAGAGCATAAGAAAGTTTTAAACAATAGTATCATCTGAAATTTAAAAAAAAATATTTTTCTACAAATTATTTGCAAATAACTTCAGCATGCCTAACGTCAGATTAAAATTTTAATAATATATTTATTCTATTTTCTTAAGTTTTCTTGTTATTTTGATACGTCACGTGATAAGGTTTGTGATATAGAGCAAATTTTTAAAGTTTTTTTACGGTTCGGTGACCCATATGCTAGAAATTCTCTGTCGTCTAGAAAAATGTTATTGCCGGCTATATGGTTAAGACAGTTGTTTATTGTAAAGGGAATTGCAAGATACAACTAGCTGTACCAGTGAATTGCGTTGTATTTGAATGTTAATATGGAATGTCCAAGGAAGTTATTCATTTGAATCAAAGACAAAGGTACTTACAAGTCTTTGTATATTATTTTGTTGCTGACCTAAGAGGAAACTATTGATGTAAGTCGTAAAGTTTCCAATTGAAAGACCGGAATACGGTGTCAATTGGATTGTTCAACTGAGTCAAATACCAGTGAGTATAAGCCAGAAGAGATTCATAATATTCCAACATTAACAACGTATATATTTCATTATTATTCGAATATTTATAAAATATATTACAAAAAAGTTTAAATATTAATATAGATAACATATGTTTTTGTGTATTTCATGTTACTATTTTTTTGAAAACTTTTTTTTTGTAATCCCTAATTTGTGTACGTTGCAATCTGTTCAATTCAGAACAATAAGCAACCCCATGACCCAATGAGATGAGGATGATGTGTATGACGTGTAAATGAGGTGTAGTCTTGTACAGACTCAGGTAAACCATTCCTGAGAGAGTATGGTTAATTGAACCCCAACCATCAAAGTACACCGGTAACCACTATCTATTATTCAAATCCGTATAAAAGTAACTACCTTTACTAGGATTTGAACCAGGAACCTTCGTCTCCAAAAATCAGCTGTTAAACAGCTGATTTTGGCGACGACTTTACCTCTAGACCAACCCGGTGGGTTTTGAAAAAAATTTAAAAAAATTTTTGTTTTTATGGTTACAACTCAATTTTTATTATGAAATTAAATTAATTTTAGTTTTAATTCCATATTAAATTGAAAAGAAAATCGATTGCCTCGGTACCGAATTGGTAAAGTCCTGGAGTGCAATTTTCTTAGGTTTAATTCCAGATTACAACTTGGGGTAACCCGTCTTTATTCTTCTGTTAAAGTAAACTCAAAATAACCATTTATAATCTTAAAAGTTGTTAAATATAACATCTAAAAAATTAAATAAGTTTTAAATTTTTTACGGGCTCTTTGGTGTAGTGATTAGCACAATTTCTGTCTAACATTTTTGAGTATAGTAATTTTCTACAGCCATTTAAATAAATTTGTATCAGTTAGTTATTATCAGTTAGTTAGTTAAATTTATGCAGAAGAGTCAGTTAGAAAACAAATAAAAATTTTAAAAAATGAAGACAAAATATGAATTAGCAATTTTTTTATCTCTTGTGTGTGAATGTTGCAATCTGTTCAACTAAAGAACAATAAGCAACCCCATTAACCAATGAGATGACGATGACGCGTATGACTGACTTATGGTCTTGTACAGACCTCACATAGTTTGGTTAATTGAACCCAAACTTTTAACGTACATCGGTGTCCACTATCTAGTATTCAAATCCGTATGAAAACAAAAAAATAAAAAAAAAAAAATAAAAAAAAAAAATTTAAGAAACGCTATTATTTAACAATTAATCAAAAAGAAATGAACTAAAAAGAAAAAAAGAAAAAAAATTACAAAAAAATCACAGACATTACAGTTAAAAATAAAAGCGTGGCGCATTAATATATATAATATTTATTGTAAAATATTCGTTGTAAAATATTATATATATTAATGCGCCACGCTTTTATTTTTAACTGTAATGTCTGTGATTTTTTTTTTGTAAATTTTTTTCTTTTTTTCCTTTTTAGTTCATTTCTTTTTGGTTAATTGTTAAATAATAGCGTTTCTTAAAATTTTTTTTTTAAATTTTTTTTTTGATTTTTTTGTAATTTTTTTTTCTGTGAGTTTTTTGTAAATTTTTTTTCTTTTTTTCTTTTTAGTTAATTTTTTTAAGTAATTGTTAAATAAAAGCGTTTTAAAAAAAAATTTTTTAAATTTTAAAATTTTTTTTTACAAACACCTCCACAGCGTATTGTCT
The DNA here is from genome assembly GCA_035578175.1 of Catonia carolina. Classification (NCBI taxonomy): domain Eukaryota; kingdom Metazoa; phylum Arthropoda; class Insecta; order Hemiptera; family Achilidae; genus Catonia; species Catonia carolina. The sequence goes on along the minus strand of JAQMRL010000003.1, from coordinate 82,469,470 downwards.
CGAAGATAAACAAGTGTGCAAAGTTTGATTCATATTGATACGGTAGAAGTATTAAAATTTTAAGTTGCAAGATTTGATGGATCCAAGAGTAAGTTAAATAAAAATAAAAGCGTTTAAAAACATATATCAACCTTTACTAGAATTCGTTTCCGAACATCAGCTGACTCACAGAAACGACATTATTAGGGGAAAGGAACCAAGTATGGAATACCATTTTAATTTTTTGATTTTTCTGGGTTTCTATGACTTTTTTGAAATTACTTGAATTTTATATCAATAGTAGAAATAGTTTATTTCACAACTAGAAAATACAAAATCTTAAATTTACAAATATAATTTTTTTTAAATTTTCTTTAGCAACATGATTTTTAGAATTTACAAATAAGATCTTAATATGGAATACATTGGGTTATAATTTGGAATGCTTGAAATAGATACATAATTTGCCTGCATAGTTTTTAAAGCACTCAAGCTTAGTTCATCAAAAACTAAAAGCATTAGTCCAATCAATTTATTCACAGTAATCGGAGACAAAATACAACCTTTCAGCACTAGTGCATTGTTCATGATATCAATTATTACATCTCGAGCATTGAGTCCACTTTTCACCTTTTTTATCTTCATTATAATCACCTTGACAAAACACGCTATATTTGGTCTATTTGAATCCGGTAGCTGTTTCTGTCGGTATAACCAAAGGTGCAAGAAGATCAGGATTTTCAAGTCCTGTCTGGAAAAACACTAGTATTCCATAATAAGACCGTATTCCATATATGGCTCCTCTCCACTGCTAGACCAACCCAACGGATTTGAAGAGAATATATAAATAAAAATTTTAATGCAAACCACCTCAGTGATTCAGTGATTAAAATGCTACACTGCAAAGCTTTCGTTCCGGGTGGATTCCCAGCTTGGATCTGGAAAATAGTCACTAATAACCAAGATTTCGATGTAACTTTAAATAAACTAAATAAAATTCAGTAGAATTATACTGTATCCTCACATCTTCAAATTCTTCTAATTTAATTTTATCTTTTACCTAAAATTTTAAAAGTGTTTGACGGTAGTATCATTCCATCAAGCTTTTAGATTAATATTTTTAATAAAAGTTAATAAATCATAATTCGGTTTGAATATTTTATCAACTGATTTAGTTTTTAACTTTTCTTTTTTTAATTAAAGCAGGTTACAATTAAATTCTTGTCTTCTGAAATATTTTAACGGGGATAGAAATGTTAACATCGTACATAATGGTAATATTGCAAGGATTCAATTTTTAAACGTATGTTATTATTTAATTAAAAAGATAAACTACCACTAACTGATAGCGTAACAAAATATTCAACGCTCTTCTGGGTTCGTTAAAATTCATCTGCCTCAGGTATTATTCTTTTGTTTTTATTTTTTTGTAAAATATGCAAGTTGCCTACGTGATGAAAATACGATTAAATTTAAAAATTTAAACTGATATTAATAATGGTTTAAAAAATACACGATATCGTTGATTATTAAATTGAAATTTTTTATTCTGGACTCACAACCAATAATTTTCACTTTATGTAGACTATTATGGGTTGTATTTTTCCAATAAATCTTGTATGGTTTTTGTCTGCCAATAATTATTTCAGACAACATCTTAGTATTGATCTCGTCTGATGGGATTTAGGAAATTATATATTTATTCGTATTTTCCTTACGTGTAACGAACATGTAATCATGAAGTGCAAAGCTTTAAATAGTAGGCGCAATCACTGATCAGTCTTCTGTCCTGACGCAACGATAAAAATATTATTCCTTAATTTAAAAGTTCTTCTTTATAAATATTTACTCAGATCAATGTGACTGTACGAATTCCAATTAGAATCTGTGGCTCAACCCTTGATTTTGGCAAACTACCATTTTTAATTTTACTACCATTTTAATTTTTTTCTCGTATAGGAAGGAAAGTATTGTTTTCATGTCGATTTTTCGAAATCGAGATTACACCGGATCTACACATTTTCAGACCCCCTGAATCCAAAAAACATGTTTTTAGCGATTGGTGTGTGTGTGTGTGTGTGTGTGTGTGTGGGGGGGGAACAGAATATCTCAAGAACGGAACATTGTACGAACTTGAAACTTGAAATTTTTGTTACTTACTACTACCGGACCCGACACGAACATTTTCATCAAAATCAGTCATTCGGAAGTAGTAGTTTATTCGTGTAATTTTTCACTTTTTTTCCGATTTTCTCAAAAACTAGTCCTACAATTTTTTATAAAATCACCTGGTTTACTGAATTCTTTATTCTCTACAAGATAGGGTAGGCACCATGTTTGCTGAAATTCTGGGTGAGGCTGTTTTCACGTAAAAAAATTGTCTTTTTAAGATTGTGGCTTTTATATGCATTTTAGCGCAAAAATTTATATAATAAAAAATGTAGAAAATTAAAAATCCTACAACTTTTATTTCAATATTTTTTTGTATAACGCTTAGTTTAGCGGTAATTAGCAATTTTCTGTTTTTTTCTCACAAAAACGTGGGAAAAATCGGGTTTTTAAGATTTCGGCCTTAGTATGCATTTCACGATAAAAGTGTATAAAATTTAATTTATAGGAAATTAAAAGATCTACATTTTTTATTTAGACCATGTTTCTCTACAGAGCCTAGTTTAGCGTGAAAGAGTGATTTGCCGTATTTTAAAGCCAAACTGATGTTGATTTTTATTTTGCGTCTTTCACTGATAATTAAAATTAGGTTATGTTTATCGAGGATAGTTTTCTTGTTTATTTCTAATGTTTTATTACTAATATTACATAATATTGTTAATTATTTGCATTGGCAAGAGAAAGTTGTGTGAGTGTTTCACAACAGATTTTTTTTTCAATCAAAAATGCTGAGGAATGCTCCTTCATACATTTCCAATTATACTTTACACACAAGAAGATCTGTGATACAAAGCTACTTAGGTAGTTTAGTAATGGTAAGAAACATCACTTACATAAGTGAAACGATCCACCAGATGTACCAGAGTTTTAAATGAATAATAGAATACAATAACAACCCATTAATCTGCTTTATGAACTATCTTAATTTTCCAGGTAACCACAATCTTTGATAGTACCGCAGAAGATGAAGCAGTAATTTGTTATTTATATTTACCGGTCATCTAATTTCACTTTTTCTTAGTCAATATAGTTCTTAAACTAATTTGATCTTCTGATTTTTTAACATAATATAAATAATTATTTTTAAAAAATGTATCATATATCAATCGTTTAATGAATTTTTTAATGTAGTTTTTATTTTATTATATACAAAATTATAAAAATCACCAGAAACAGTCAAAGAAAGAGTAAAACTTACCAATTAAGAAGTACTTTTGTAGCTTCACCACATCGTTAGCTTATCACAGCACTTAAAATTACACAATTAAAACATTTAATTTTCAGTGAAGTAAACCTCCTCTGTATATAATAACCATTACAGGAATCAGATTCCTGTAAACAGTAAATGTTTAATTGAATCATTTTAACTGTTGTGATGAACTGACGATGTGATGTCACAAAAGTACATCTTAATTTGGTAATTGTTTCTTACTCATCCTTTGACCGTTTATGGTGGTTTTTATAATTTAATATTTGTAATAAAATGAAAAATACATATATAAATTATTTATTTAACGTCCTATCTTGTTACATTAAAACGCTTAACCAAAGCTTTCTTCTAACAATTAATGTTATGACATTTGAGCGCGGGATTCTACTAATGAGTACTAATGGTTCTCGTAAGTGTCAAAGTAGGTAACAGGAAATAAACTGTAAAAACATTTACTGGTTGTGCAGATCTATAGTTGTAAATTTAAATAGATAAAGAGAAAAACGCTTGCCTATTATTTCTACTTGCAAACCGAGGCGTTTACGGATTTAGCTGTTTTCGATAGTAATATTTTTTAACAATAATTGACACAGAAATATAATATGTATCGACTCAAAATGTAACAGGATTAAAAATTCAAAGCGAAGTGGAGAATTTTGGAGGACAGGTAATCCAGAATAGTATCTGAATTGACGAAAATAGGAGCTACGTCAGGTAAGCCTAATACATACTATAGTTCAGTTCGGTATCCTTTTATTAGACAACTATCAAGACTTTTTGCAAAAGAAAAACATTTTATTTTCCTTTGTGAGCTGACTTCCGGTTAAATTTTTTTTTTATCTTTTCCACTTCAATTCCTAATCATGGTCATCTCGTAATCGGCGTCGTTTTCATCTCTATCATCGTCACCATCTCCAACTTCAACAACTTTGTGTTTCAATATGTTGATTCACAGTTACTCAAGTTTAATTTTGTATATATATACTTTTTTTTTCTTTAGTTTAGTCGTTTGAAACACACTACTGAGTGCAGTTTATATTTAAATTCTAAGGATATTACTCAGATTTTTTAAAGGTGTATTTATTAACTGATTGCAAAAGAAATACTGTTACAAAACAAAAATTAAAATTTTTCTTTGTGATAGTTTTGGAGAAATCAAGGTCAGCGGAAAATAAAGGTTTAAAAATGATACGTACTTCATCACAAATTATTTCAAAGAATAACCTTAGCTGCTTATCGAATTGGTTCCAACAGCAATTTAGTATATTAGTGAACGTGGAGTGTAAATTAATTCAATGAAAGTTTATAACTTTTTTCTAGTGTTTATTAAAGTATACAAAATTTAAGAAGAATCTATTTTATAATCTGTTAACAAGATTAGTTGGATGAATGTTAAACTAGCTTTATTAAATACTGAAGTTTTCCAACTTAGATTTATAAACAATATAGGATTGTACTTAGAATATTTATAAGAACTTGGTAATGATATCTAGAGCTTAAAACAAACAAGTATGAAGAATAAAATGTTCACTACAGTATTATTTTAAGTTCTCTCGAGAATCAGTAGAAAATAATTTTAGTTTACGATGGTAATATGCTTTTGTATGAAAACTTGTGAATCTTGGTTCTTAAATAATGTTTTTGATGAATTAAACCTTTCATAGGTATACAGTAATATTTATCAGATAAAATATTTGCAAGAGGTCAGAATTCAATTAAAAAATACTAATGTTTTTATGATTTCTTTTGATTAATGATTTTAATTTTGATGAAAAATTTCAGAAAATTGACTAAATTGTATGAACTTAATAACTGGAGGGTTTCCAAAATATTTAAGATTCAATAAAAATTGACCTTAATAGCCTATTTTCATTATTTGCCTATGTCTTGAAGATAAATTAAACGAAAAGTACGCACGTGAGATATACACTAAAAAAAACACACACTCCCACCAATGTTCATAAACATCATGCATATTCCTGAAGCACATTCCGTTAAATACCTTGGTATTCATCTTGACAAAAGCCCGAATTTAACAAAAATATACAGAGCAAAAAGAAACAGCTAAAACCAAACTTTCAACAGTTTTATTGGATTCTAGGAAAACAATTTACGCTTTTATTGAAAAGTTACTATTATACAAAACAATTTTATAATAAATTTGGGTTAAATTGTAGGGGACGGCAAGCCACTCCAGTCTAAACCAGTCAGAACAATCACAGCATTATCTTGGTACATAACAAACAATATATTACACAGAGATTTAAAACTTTCTTACAATTAAAGAAGAAATACACAGATTCAATAAAAAATACCAAAGCAGACTATTGAATCACACAAAAATCATCTCGCCATCTCACTTTTGAATAATTCAAATAACTCGTCGACTGAAACGAAGACACCCTACGAATTTATTTTAAAGTTACAATACAACAGAATAAATGAATTTAGAAAGTTTATCCATAGGGAGGTTTTCTTTGGTCTTGTCATGTAAAACCAAGATAATGGTGCTTATTATTCTGCATAAGAATAGATTGTAGTTTTTGCTGTATTAAAAAAATACCGATTTGAAAGTACTTCCTACATGGATGCAGTTACCTCAAACAAAAAGTACTTCAAGAGTAATGGGGTTATAAGTTTTAAATGATTTACAAGAGCTCAGTTACCGTATGTAAGTTATTAAACACCATACTTACGTTGAAAACTTGTGAAATAAATTAAAACAAAGAGTTATTATTCTGTAGTCTATCTATCCCAAGTTCTAAGCTATTTATTTATACACCTTATATTCAAGTTAATTTTTTAAGAAAGCCGTTGCTTCTGGCAGACCCTTTTATGTAAGTAATGAAATCTATACGACGACATCAACATCCTGACAGTAAAATACCTAACCGTGTCCTTCTGTAATAAATTTCACCATCAACTTAATAACCACTTAACCGAATTATTAGCCGGTGGTGTAGCCGAAAGGAACTATCTAACCGTACTACGAGCAGAAGCGGAAATTAAGCAGAGATCTCTTGTTCTGATTGGCGAAGAACATCTAAAAACCCTCTCAGGAAAAATATTATAACATCTAAGCCTAGGTTCTTATTTTAATCATGAGTGAATGGTGCAAAATGAAAACCAACCAGTTTGGAAAAAATACAGTACAGAAAAATTTCAGTTAAAAATACCGAAAATCACTCTTTCACGCTAAACTATGCTCTGTAGAGAAAAATGCTTGAAATAAAAGTTGTTGTTCTTTAAATTTTCTATAAATTTAATTATATACACTTCTGTAGTAAAATGCATACTAAGGCTGTAATCTTAAAACAACCATTTTTTTACATTTTCATAAAACAAGAAACAGAAAATTACTAATTACCACTAAACTAAGCGTTATACAAAAAAATGTTCGAAATAAAAGTTTTAGTTTTAAAATTTTTTATTTTAATTATACACATTTTTTCCCTAAAATATTATTTTAGCATATTAAGGCCGCAATCTTAAAAAAAAACATTTTTTTCTACAAGAGCACAGCCTCACCAAGAATTTCAGCAGACATGGCGCCTACCCTATCTTGTAGAACATAAAAAATGTAGTAAATTAAGCGATTTAAACGTAGGAGCCGTTTTTGAGAAAATTGCAAAAAAGTGACACGATTAAAGTACTACTCCGGTTGACCGATTTTAATGAAAATGTATGTGTCGGGTCCTCTAGCAGTACCTAACTTAAATTTAAAGTTTCAACTTTATACGATGTTCCGTTCTTGAGATATTTTGTTCACGCACACACACACACACGCTCACACGCGCACGCACGCACGCACACGCACACACACACACACACACACACACACACACACACACACACACAGATCAATAGCTAAAAACATGTTTTTTTTGGGTTCAGGGGTCTGAAAAGGGTAGATCCGGTGAAAACTCAATTTCAAAAATCGACATGAAAACAATATTTTCCTTCCTATATATTCATATGTGCCAGAGCAAGTAAAAATAAAAATAATAAATAAAGTATTTAAAAAAATTCAGAAATTTTTGTTTTAAAAATAATTTTCAGATTCTGATTGGGCCGGGTAATCCAAACTTCCGGATTAACGAGAGACGAATGAATGAGGTTGTACAAAAAACGTAAAATCTTATATGACACTCTTTTATTCCTAATCTAAAAAGTTATTTTGTATGCAAGATATCGGATACAAAGTTGAAAACCAACAAAAAGATAAAGCACTATACTGGTTATGGAATAACAGTTTTTAAAAGTTACATTATTCTCCTTATTTCAATTACTTTATGAACACCATATAAAACGAAAAGAATAAAATAACCACCCAAAAATATAACTTTAAGACTGAGGTGATCCTTGAAAAATGTGTTCTTTCTTTACTCTATAATACATCATTGTATTTTCTTAGTGTAATAAATGACACGAAAATAATGCATCTCTTTGTCACATATGATTTACTTAGAAACCAGTTTTTTTTACTTCTCGCTTTGAAAATATTCTAACTTTTTGTGAAAACTTACATAAATATTTTTCATAATGATAAAAATATGTATAAGTTAGAAATCGTTTCCAAGAAATGAAGGTTTTTCTCAAGAAAAGGGTAGCCGAGGAATATTCTGATTTTATTCATACTGTTGAAATATTTATATTTTATCCGTATTCTTAAAAATGGGCGACGTAAAAATACAAAATATAAAAAATTTCTCTTTTGCTTCAAGAAAATATTATTTAGGTTAAATATTATGAACTGGCAATTTACATTATATTATACAGTATCTTGGTTGGTTTCTTAATATTCTTGTTATTGTGTAAATAATTGAAAATTTAATTTAGTAGTTTACAGTACTGGTAATGCGCTATAAGTTGACGATTGCGCCTACCATGCGGAGGACAGTATACTATCTATCCTACTTACATCGGCCAACCCGAAAGCATAAGACATGTATCAAGCGTGTAACTCTAAGTGTAACCACCACAAACACTTAAGTAATAAAATTCAGCTCATGACCCATCACAATAAATAAATAAGGAGAAATGTAATTATTTAAAAAAAGTAAATTGTTTAAAATTCAATCGCAATTTTAACATATCTTTACTGGAAATAATGAAATATGAAAACCCTGAAAATACAATAACATATTGAAATTACCATAAATTACTGTAAAACTAGTATTACTCACTACAATAAACTCGCATCGACGGAATTCACGGACTAGTTAACTTCCAACTGTCACTACAAATGTCAGAGTGCAGTAATTCAGCTTAGTGCTGATGACCAAAAGGATACTAAATATAGCTTAGACCTAGTATTATGGCTTATTTAGAATGAATGTTTATTATTTAGAATAATTATTAAGAATCAAATAATATTACAATGGGATGTTCATAAAACGACATATTGTAAACATAATAAATCAATGTAAGAGTAAGACTACAACATTATGTCATGGTTAGAGCTGTTGCTATGTTGTATTTAGAAAAGAACATATAGCAGCACTTCAACCCCCCGCATAGGCCATTCTTACTCTTGCTGACGATCGTCAACTAATATTGGGTTACCAGTAATGAAAATCCAAATATAATACCGGGTGGCCCATATGTCGGTTTACCCATGAGGTGGGACATTCCATTTTGATAAGTTGCTAATAGTGTAATGTTGGCAGCATAACGTATAACATTTATTAGTTGTTTGTAACAGTGGGTAGTGTGAGGTACGTTTCCGCGTAGTACTATTTTTTCCTTTGTAACGGTACTTCTGAAATGTTTACAACTGAACAATGAGTTTATATGCCTCAGTTGTGGTGGAAGCATTATAAAATACTGCTAAAGTACTGGAAGAATTTAGTGATAAGTATCCAGGTGTGTATCCAGGTGTATCCGACTTGGCAACATTTACTAAAGTTAATAAGAAATTTGTAAACACAGGAAGCTTATTAAATGCCCCGAAGTGTGGTCGTCCTCGATCGATTTGCAATGATGATAACCTACAAAAGGTTGCTGAAGCGTTTGTACCAGTCCTGGTAAATCAACTCGTAAGGTATCTTTTGAACTAAGGTTATCACGAACTAGCGTGCAAAGGATGATGAAGGAATTAAAATTGAAGCTATTTCATCCATCTTTACTCTAAATGCTTCAAGAGGACGATAGTGACTGGCGGTTTGAATTCTGTGAGACAGTCACTATCAGACAACTAAACACTGTGCAGACAACTAAACTTTTTCGACGTGAATGACTCATGGGAAAACAATACTCGGTAGTAAGATTCTCATGAGTAACTTTTTATTAATTTTTAAAAAATTTAGGAACCACTGATAAGTTCATAATTTATAGTTGTATAACAGAATAGTTGTGTAAATTTTTCAAACAGCGAGCTGATTTTAAAAGTGTACAGATATTTTATAAAATTTCAAAGAACATAGTGTAGTAAATACGATTCCATTTCTTTCAAAAGATACGTAAGTTGGAGCCTTAGATATTACGCAGCTTCTAGAATTGAAAAATATTATAATGTAATATTAAAATATAAATAAAGATAAAAATAATTAAAATATATTAATATTAAAATATTATAATGTAAATAGTATAATATGTAGTAAAACTAAATACAAGATGGCCCATATGTCGGTTTCCTCAATATTTACGGAGATCGGAGATCGAAAAGGTTAATGGAATATGAAACCTATAGACAAAAAAACAAATTTATTATATGAACTGTACTTATATATTACCTTGAAAATATTACACCAGGTGTTCAAAATGTCCACCATGATTCTCTACACACTTCTACTACACACTTCACTCTACACAGCGTTTTAAAACTGATTCACAAATTTTCAATAGTAACATTTTATCGACATTTACATAGACAAATGCAATTTCAATTAAACTTTTTAGTAAGTGCAGGTTTTGTGGTTTGGAAGAATACATTAGTTCCTTTACAATGTCTTACAGTGAAAAATAATATGGTTTTAAGTATAGCGAGCACGCAGGCCATTCTATTGTACCACGTTGACCAATCCATTCATCAACTTTGAAATTTAAAAACTCACGAACTTCGATACCGAAATGTGCTGGGGCGCCATCTTGTTACCAGATGAGCGATTGGATATTGTAAACAGGATTGTTTTCAAGTTCCGGTAATACTAAATCCTGCAGCATTTGTAAGTAATTTACCCAGTTAACATTTCCCTCAAAAAAATAAGGACCTATCAGTGCAGTACTCGAAATACCTCCCCATACCATAACGCGAGGCACATTAGGCTTTTTTTGAAATACAATATGAGGATTTGTATCCGACCAGTACACACAGTTATGCCGATTAACACGTCCATTGAGTTTTAAACATTCCTCATCAGATCATAAAATTGACGTCATATTTTTACACACCATCGCAAAAGCAATCCTCAAATTTACTAGTTGTATGTAGGCTACATACAGCTGTAAATGACATTAATAAAGTAAAAAAATTGTGGTTTTATAAAAAGGTAAAATAGCTACGAGAAAAACTGATATTTTGAGGTACTTTTATAATAATTATTTTGTTTTGTTAAATACTGATGTTCTTGTAACATCTTTTTCTTTTCGAAGTTTAGTTTGTTTATTTTTATCAATGTAACTTTGGTAACCGAACATAAAAAATACAAAATAAAAGGAATCTATTGACTTTACCCCTGAATAATATAAACTGTGCAGTAAACTAAAATCAAAGTGCTACGTAAAAGAACTGAAAAAATTTCGATGTATTAGAGAAAACACAAAATAATAAAATAAAAAAGACTAATTTAACTTTTTATCTTTTTACATTCTATGGGAGAGTAAATAGAACGTGTAATTTATTCATGGAACAGATTTATTTTTATTACAAGAGATTTATTACTTTGCTGAACATTATACAATATTGTAACTAGTTGTTATTCCGATTGCAGTTTGCCGGTTCATTTCAATGTAGCTAAAGTTAAAATGAATAATATTGCTCTGTATTAATGTACAGTTCGTTTCAATAAAGGATACAACAAAGTATAAATAACTCTTTTCAATGTTGTTTTTGAGAATTTCTGATTTCATTGATTCTCACTTGAAATAATATTTAACAAAAAAAAGTTACAAAAGTGATTAAGCATTCAATTTAGAAAACTTAATAAACATAATGAAATAAGTACTAATACTTATCTGATGTAATAAGTATAGTGACTTCTATCATACGAGTATTACCTTGTATTCCGCTAGGTCGTGTTCTTGTTCCTACCTTATTTTATGTATACTGCAGATTTAGTAACATAAAATTTAGTAACCAACACAACATAAAAGCGTTCTTCCTTGTTCATGAGGCCCTCAGTTAGTTACTGTCTCAGGTATTTTACATAATTTTTTAGACATGCTTGCATCACCTTTAATTGTTAGATGTTCATATCCTTTATCGTTTATGAATAAATTGTTGGGTTATAAATAAATTGTTAGCTATTGATTGTTTAGTTATTAGTAAATTGTTAGCTCTACCAATGGAGAATGAGAATAAAATTAAAATAATAAATAAAAACTATGCTTCTTCAATTTAGCAAAAGTAAATAAACGAATTGTTTAGAGGCTTACTTGCTTAACTAACCCTAACCTATTTTGATAAAAAAATTAAACATAGCCTACATTTCATCTCGCGATATTGTCTAAGCGGAAAACCTTACTATTCCCTTATAGTAATAATCAATGAAATTAAATTTGATTACTCAATACATCAACATTAGTATTTCCTCTTTTTCTTTTTCTTCTCTTCCTCCTCCTCCTCCTCCTCTCCCTTGTCCTCTTGATCACCTCTAATTGTAGCTGCTATCTTCTGATTCTTGAACAATCTCCTCGTAGCTAAATTCCGAATGGAACTGATCTAATAAATACCCTCCCAATACCTCGAAACCTCTGGTTGACCAGCCTCCAACCCCACTAAAACCATTTGAACAACCTGGAGCGCCAAGAGGAAGGAGAACGACCTTGACAATTGGCTGAGATTGGCAGGCAAAAGAAAAGCCAAAAAAATACAGGGGAAGCACACCTACCTTAAGAATATTACCTGATGATTGACAGTTGACTATGTGTGCAACCTATTGTCTAAAATTATTTCGCTAATGTAATTATGAGGTAATGAACTCGTAATTCTAACTACAGTTTATCCCTCATACTAGTTGATTAGTTTTTACCAAAATACTGAAAATAATAATAATTAAAAATTACCACAATTTCAATTATTAGTCTATTTGTACCTTACAATGGTATACTCTTCAAGCGTGGTTGCAGAATGAAGTATAAAAGTTAATATAACAGAATTCCTTACTTCAAAAAGATATACTTGCCCGTGTTATAACGTTAACCAATGAAATAATACCAAACACTAGCTACGTAAAATGCTTTTATCTACATCTCAACCTTTGACTAAATTAGAAAAAAATATTAGAATTTAAAGAAAACTGGATATTATCTGTCAAAACGTTTTCGGCTAATATGGTGTCGTTTAAATGTATCAGTCGACTGTAAGATCACCATATAAAAATCATTCATTAAACCAATGTGTACATACAGTATTACTCTTCGGGTATTCAACCGCATTAATTATTGATATTTTAGAAAGAGTATAAAATAAGGTTGTAAGAGCTTTATTTAATATACCGTGGTATCCGAGATAAATATGTCTTTCAATATATTGGCCTTAGATCAAAAAGGAAAAGGTTTAGAAAAATAAATGACAAGCTGATTTATTGAATTTCTCAGTGTAATATTGTTCCTTATTATACTAAAAAGTTTAAATGTCTCTCAATAGAGTCAAAATTGAGTCTCTGAAACACGTTGATTTTACCTAAAATAACGTATACGAGAGAAACACCATTTAACCTCCGGTAAATAAATTCAGAACACAGAATTTTCTAACTAAAGCGACGGGTCAATAGAAGGCGTAAAAATAAAAGGCATTTATCAGACGAAATTTGGAAACCGATGCGCAAAGAAGAAATCTACAGGAATACGGAACCTCTTGCGGATCAAATAAGAAAAAAGAGAATTTCCTTTTTCAAACACATCATGTGGACGAATCCCTCTAGAATGTCCAGAGAGATCATTGAATACTTTTTAAGTAAAAAGTCCCAACCGCACTGGTTTCGCGAAATTAAAGAAGACCAGAAGAACTTTAGATCTCACTTGAGGAGTTAAAAACCAAGACAAAATAATTATCTTAAACTGGAAAAAACACGTGACTTCAGTAAAAGAAACCAACCAAACGTCCAAAAGCGGTATATTCTGATGAAGAAAGGAAAAAAAGATCTAACAAAATGAAAAATTATTGGAAAAAAATAAGGTCATCAAGAAATAAGATAAGATCCATGTGACGAAATTAAAGATTTTCTAAACTTAAAGAACTCATGTAGTCAGTCCTATGTGGCTTAAAAAACAGTATAGATTGAGCGCGGGAGAAGTAACTCCCAAATTAGCCACCGGGCCCGGCGCTAGTTATAGCAGGAGGACCCGGGTTGTTTCATTGTACAGGAACACTGCTGTCATTTCAGTCACCACCATGACGGCATGGACCGGTGAACATGGTGCGTTCATTATTGAAACTTATTTAAAAAATGGGATTCTGTAATCACAACACACCGATTATTTCGTACGTACTTCGGGATAAATCGGCATGATGACGAAGCTTATTTTCATTTATCGACTAAAAAAAAAATAAATCTAACTAAATGGCAACCATAGTTCTTTCGGATGGTTTAATAAAATTTTAACTAGAATCTTTGATGTGTTTTTTATTAGACTTTCAAATTTGCAAGATATTTTTGCCGCTGTTATACAGTAGAAGCTATTTGAAGTATCTATTCGATAGTAAGTGACTAAAAGTAGTACTATATTAAGTAGATAGGCAACAAGCAATACCTCGTGTGACGCCGGCACAAAACATGGCACGACGGATAAATTGTAGAACGGTAGTATAAGATAAAAAATGCCTAGACAAGTCATTAAAAAAGTGCACTTCAATATTTAAAACTAGATACTTAAAAGTTTAATACAGATTTTCCTTATTTTCGAGAGGTAATCGTTAAAATGACTGTTTCTCATAATTCGAGAACATCCATCATAACACTAAGTTTTCAATCGATAAAACAAGAAACATTTTCTTTCGAAGAAAACTAACATATAAAATTTTTCTTAAGAATAAAGTTTTGAGGAGAATTTTTTTAAAAATAACTAAAGAAAACACCGAAAAGATAATGAAATAAACTCTTAATTTTTAAAACGTAATCAAAAATTCAACAACGGAAAGAAAGAATAATAACAAACAGACGAAAAGTATGAGGTGAATTTTTAGGAGTGGTAAGAAACCTATCCTACTTCCCTATTGGAAAGTATAATAATTCCAAGTAAAAGTTTCATTTTAATATCCGAGTTTTGTAAATAAAACACTGTAAAATATTCAACTGCTCTGAGAAAAATTATATTACACAAATAATAAAACACGTAACTTTCTGTTTATATCCGTAGGCTAATTTACCTAAACTAATGAAAAAAATATTTTAACTTTTTAAAAAAATAATAAGTTGAAAGTAATTTTTAAATCGACTGCTAACAGGTAAATTCATTTTGAGAATTCTAATTTGTATTTTAAGTGTGTATAATTAAATTATAGTTGATTTTTAAAGTGATTAACGATTCTCATATATATTTGTAATAAAAATTACATTATTTACGAGTATTGTGTTATCATAAAAACTGTACAGCAGATTAAACTTTTTTATGTACAAGGGTAATATTTATACAGACAAACATAAATAATTTAAAAGACAAACATGCTTTAACATAGTAGCAACTCATGAATATTCTAGAAATGGTTGATGGAATATTGTAAGAAATTGTGTATTGTTTGGGGTGGTATGTATTGAACAAGAATAGTAGATTGCAATTAAAGGAAACGTTTTGAATGGCAATTCTCGGAAAATGTCTTGTTATGCCTTTTATTAATAATTATTTCTACTATGTTTTGGATTTTTCTGAATTGGGTCTCCCTTTGCGTATTATTACGTCAGAATTTATGATTCTTTAGATACGACAACCACCACAGGTATTTAAAGGTAGTCCTTATAGTTAAGTTCAGTTGAAGTCGCGATTCAAATATGAATGATTGCAAATGTACCTGAAAAACGTATGTTAGAAAAAGGTCTTCGTACAATAATTCTTTGTAGGTAAAAGGCTATTATTAATTGTAAAATTACTGTGATTGTTAGTTAAATTAGTTTAGGCTTTAAGTTTTGTAATTAATTTAAAAGTATGTGAAAAAAATCTGGTGTGAAACACTCATACAACTTTCTCTTGTCAATGCAAATAATGAACAATATAACGTAACATTAGTAATAAAACATTAGAAACAAACAAAAAACTAATCTCAATAAACGTAACCTAATTTTAAACATGAGAGAAAGACGTAATATGAAAATAAACCTTAATTTGGCTTAAAATTATGGAAAATCACTTTTTAACGCTAAACTAGGCTCTGCAGAAAATACAAAAGTTGTAGATCTTTTAATTTCCTATAAATTTGATTATATACACTTTTGTAGTAAAATGCATACTAAGGCTGAAATCGTCAAAAATTGATTTTTTACACGTTTTCGTGAGAAAAACCCAAAATCGCTAATCACCGCTAAACTATGCGTTATACAAAAAAAGTTGGAAATAAAAGTTGTAGGATTTTAAATTCTCTTCAACTTTTATTATATACATTTTTGCGCTAAAATGCATATTAAAAGCCGCAATCTTAAAAAACCATTTTTTTACGAGAAAACAACCTCCCCAAGAATTTCAGTAGACATGACGCCTACTCAATCGTGTAAACCATAAAAAAGTTAGTAAACGAGGCGACTTAAAAAAATAGTATGAGCCGTTTTTAAGAAAATCGCAAAAAAGTGAAAAATCACACGAATAAACTGGTACTACTTTCGGTTGACCCATTTTAATGAAAATATTCGTGTCGGGTCCGGTTGTGGTGTCTAACTTAAGTTTTAAGTTTCAAGTTCGTACGATGTTCCGTTCTTGAGATACTCCTTTCACAAACACGCACACACACATACACACGAACGCGAGCGCGCGCGCGCACGCACGCACACACAGACCAATCGCTAAAAACACGTTTTTTGGGTTCAGTGGGTCTGAAAACGTGCAGATCTGGTGAAAACTCGATTTCAAAAATTGACATGAAAACGATACTTTCCTTCTTAAGTATTCATATAGGCAAGAGAAAGTAAAAAGTATGTTAGAAAAAGGTCTTCATACAATAATTCGTTGTAGGTAAAAATTACTGTGATCGTTAGTTAAAATAATTTAAGCTTTAAGTTTTGTAATTAATTTAAGTGAAAATAAAACTAATTGTATTTGGTAGTACGCTAAGTTTAATATAATTATTTACCTCAAAAATTGAGTTTCTGAGGGAATTAGTGTTACAAAAACTTGAAAATGATACCGTTTATAATTTTCAATCGCTCATTTGGCAGCAAGGGTTTCAAAAGTAATAGGTAAACTTCTATAGCAAAAACTAATTAATTTTATTTCCATTAAGTAATTTCATTGTATATACCGATAAGCATCAATAAATCAGGTAACAAATTAATTGCAAATATAAATTTCACAAAGGAATTACTTTCGTAATCTTTAAAAGAAAAGGAGATTTTGAAGAAAACATACACGTTACTATAAAAACGCTTGAACCATATATTGAGTTTCTATTTTAAAATTTTAACTTGGGACGTTCCAGTATATTATAGTATAATAACATAGAATTCGCCTCACATACATCCTTAGGCTACGGTTGGAAACATGTTGCTTGTGTACTAAAATAACTGTAAACACGAAATAGATTGTTACATGTAAAATTTTCGGATGAATATGTAATAGAAAGTGGAATAAAAAAGCTTGATTATAATGAGTGTTTCCTTTTTATTTTAACCAGGTCGAAGAGAAACGATACAATTTACAGAAAATTTATCACTCTTTTTTCAAACATCTTTTTCTCTTCTCTCTTCCTTTCTCAATTGCTTTTAAATAATGTATTATAACACTATTTTCTTGTAACAAAACTTACACGATGAGATATTTTACAAAACTCGATTTTGATGAAACTGAATTTTATGTACAATTATAAATGACAAAGAAGGTAAGTAGATTGAGATATTACATAATAAATTAATTTATTCGCATATATTTTTTATATTTTATTTATAGTAAAAATTATAATTGGAGTAATTTATTACGTCAAGTACATAAGTCTTCACAAATACAACTGTAGTTAAGCGAAAAGAAAGCGAACAGCAGACGAGGAAAATCACCACTGCACTCCGAAGAACTCTTCACTTGTATTAAGGAGAATTGTACTCTTAAGACAAGCCAAGTTCAGACATAATACTTTGGCAAAACCTCCATGTTTTTACACAAGTAGGTTAAATGCCTTTCAATGGCTGAGAAGGTTTGTTTAAGAAAATTAGAAAGATTTGAGAGAAAGGTATAATATAATGGGTTCAAAGATAGAAGAAAATAAGTACAGATTACGAGGACGAGAACTGTACAAGAAAAAAGAACGTTTAATGGAAACGTTCATAAAACGAAGATAAAAATTCTACGGATACTGGATAGAATGGATGATTAACGGTTCCCAAAACAAATCTTTAAGCAATTAAACAATAGACCTAAGATGCTGCATTTATAGTTTCAAAGAGCCAGAAGGACAAAACATGACTGTGTCAAAAGTGAGAGTCCTGTGTGTAACCTTGTGAGACTGACTTCATGTTTTCTTGTTTTGTTTGTTTTTCTAAAATGTTGTGTCGTGATTTAAGTAATTTTATTAGTACTAATCAACGTTTTCCCATAACAGGCAGGTGGAGTGTTAAATTATTTGCACTCAATCTTCTAGTTCCAGGGCTACAAAAAATAGTTCTGTTTCTTATCATATGGTCAGCCAATTATATGACTAAAGCATTTAAGACTGAAGAGGTAGAGGTGTAAAAGACACTAGTCAGAGTTATCTCCTCTGAGAGTAATGAATTTTATTATAAAGCTATACCCTGTGTTGAATGAAGTGAAGGCGTTATTTGTAGAGTGGAAAGTAGATGCTTTTCAGAGGGCCTGGCCTGCTGATAAGTACAGGTTTCCTAGCTGTACTTAACTTAATTTCAAGTTCCCAACTTTGTACGCTATTCCTAATTTAGTAGATTAAGACTCTATTTTGTATTTAGTCTTCTTATTGTGTTAGTTTAGGTTGTTTCTTATCTTATCCTATAAAAAGGTACCGACTGCGGGGTATAATAAACGTATTTTTAGAACATGATCACTTTTTCTCTCGGTGTCAAAACATCTAAAAAGAAATGGTTTAGGCTAACCGACGAATATCTTTTTCTTCTTCTTCTTCTTGCCGGCCGCATTGGCGTAGTTGGTAACGTGCTCGCCTCTCATCATGCGGTCTTGGGTTCGAATCCCATTCAGGCACGGCATATTTTCATACGTTGCAAAAAATAATTTCATCCTTCACCGTCTGCATTAGCAGTAATTGCAGAACAGTCGGACGTTAAACCAAAATAAAAAAAAAGTCTTCCAAACAAGGATTAGGCCGCAGCCTGTTCCGAACTCACTTACTATATCATCTATCTCCATCTTTTCCTAGGTCTACCGACATCCCTTTTACCTTCTGGAGCATACCATTGGGCCTGCTTAGGTATCATGTGGTCTGACGTCCTTGTCATGTGCTATCACCAACTTTGGTGATAATCATTTATCTTTTTGTTCAAGTTGTAAATACCCTATTCTGACCTTATTTCCTCATCCCTTATTCTGTCCAAACGTATTTAGTTCTTCGCAGAAATCTCATTTCTGCCATATGGATTCTCCGCTCTTTAGTATTTGTTGTTGTCCACGCCTCACTTTCGTACAGAATAATTGGAGCTGTCATTCTAGTCAAATTTGTAAATTTAAAACCAAGGATCACTTATGACTTAGTTAAACCAACAAATATAACCGCATATATTTTTTTATTAAGTAGTTACTGTTCGGAAATTATTTCCTTAATTTACTAAATCAAGAGAAAAGAAGTGTTTGTGTTTGAATCCCGTTTTTGTCGATAACGGTTTTATTTTGATAAAAAGAGAATCAGTTAAAATTGTGAAAACATTTTGTAAAAATCAAGATTTTGGAACGCTAAAAATGATTCATTGTAATATGTAGTAAATTTTGTTTTACCGTGTACGGGGTCCTTTTCATGATCCTTTCTCACTCTTTATGTTTAAATGTAAATGAGTTTTATTCTAACACGATGTGATGCAAAAATTACACAGCATTCAATCGGACAACTTTCCTCCCTCTTTTTTGAATATTCATAAAATGTACCAAAATCCTGATGTGGTTGCTCCGGCTCTAACACCGGAGGTAGTTCATTTCTTTTTTCATGATTTTATCTCTTCCCTTCTTTTTATTTAAATCCGTTTTTTATAGTTTACTCGTTTGTTTGTTTTATCTTTTTGGACGGATATAGGAGACGTGTATACTTTCCTTCCACTTTCAAAATATGGTATAATTTAAAATTAGTCAGGAAAAAATTCTGTTGAAATGTTCTTTCGGTAATCTAATTTATGCGGTAAAATTTTACCTTTTTCTATGTCGGCTAATTGTTTGACGTTAAATGTTTTAAGACTTGGATTTTCAGGTCATTGAACTTGAGTTGACTCATCCTTAATTTGTAAACGGCTCTGTGATCGCTGTGATAAAGTTATTTAAGCCGCTTTCACTGTTTTTTGGAGTTTGTATTATTTTAAAATATAAGATACAAATAGGCCTCCGGGCCAGCCCAGTCAGCTTGTAGTAATTCGCTATTATTTGTTAAGTAACACCGGTTGGGCAAGCGACTTTGTATGGTGACCAGCTGACAGCCATCCGTGAACAAACTTTACTGGGGTCCCTGTTCAAACTCATGCCTATTTCACGTCAAATAATAATACAGCAAAGCAGCGATCAAATTGGGTATTTGTCAATAATGTACAGTTCCCGATAAAAAATAAAAGCTACAAAAGCTAAAGATTCAAATAGATTGTGTTGTTAACGTCATCAGCCAAAAGGCTGATTTGAACCTCTAGACGTTTTATTAAGTAAAATGAAGAGTAAGTTGGTTTACATTGGTCTTCCTCACTGATTGAAAAGTGTACTTATCAGCATGCCAGGCCCTCTGAAAAGCATCTACTCTCCGCCCAGCAAATGACACCATCACTACATTCACCACAGTGCCTAGCTGCATAATGAAATTCATTACTTTCAGAGGAAATAACTCTAATTAACGTCTTTTACACGCCTGACTCTTCTGTTTTTAAATGATTCAGTCATTTTTCTGACCATGTGATAGGTAAAAGAACTATTTTTTGTAGCCCTAAAACTAACAGATTGAGTGAAAATAATTTAATACTCCACCTGTCTGTTATGGATAGTTAAATATATATAAAATTATAATTATAATTTTGAGTTTTTTGTTTATAAAATATGTAAGTCACCCTTAGACAATGATTATCGGAAGTTAACTACAAACGGAAATATTACCTTAATTTTGCTGTGGAAGATACTGCAGTGAGTACTAAACCAGAGAACGAAAAGGCGAATTGACCGCATTCATTGAATTTTCTTCAAGGGGAGATTGTACCATGGTTTTGGAAAAAATTATTATTTTTTGTTTGTTTTTGCTATTAATTAGATTTTTTTCTATAAGATAACATGTATTTTATCCCCCAAAAATATGAGTTTTGGTTGAGATATTGAATTTTATTTAGCTCTTCTGCAAGCAAACATTTCTCAGTTTTTAACCTTGAAGATTGATTTTTGTTAATAATTTTTTTCCTTGAATGTTTATGTCTACATAAACCTTCAATTTTTCGTAGGTAACAAATAGAGGGGTCATACAGATTAAGAAATGCTAGACTTGACCGGGAATTGAACCCGGGACCCCAGTTTAGAACCCAGTTGCGCTAACCATTACCCACGGACCGAGCAATTACAAATATAACAAACAGAAACATAACTCCAAATGGATAATTGCAGAAAGTCTAAAAACAAATTGTTAAAAATGACAATCAAATCGTAAAAAATACAATTATTTTTAATGTTGTATTTCTAACTCGTATTTTGTTAAAGGTTTTAGTAACAATTAGAAAGAACTGTAAGATACTTAAGTTCCAAGTACCTGGTTTGTCGTTCTTTCAAGAAAAACAAACAAGCATGAAGAAAACAAAAAGCTTTTCTTCTGTTTATCCCTAAAAGGAAAGAAAGTTACTCTGTTTTTAGATTGTTTTCTTTGCATGTACTGCTTAAGATTGACATGATTTTCCTTTTAACAAGATATTTACTGTTAGTATTTCTATTATTTTATTGTTCTACCATATACAATTAGATAATCTGTGTTAATCTTTTAAAGAATGCTTACATTTTTTTAACATCATTATAAATGTCTAACAACATTAAACATCTCATGTGTTTCTGCGATATCTTGTCTAAACGACCTTTAGTCCATTAAAATAATTTAATTTCTTTCAGGACTAAAATTGAAATTTTTTTCATAAAATTAAAAAAATCTTGAAACCGCTGCCTTTCGATTAAAATGTAGACATTGTTTAACATGCATTTATTCATCTATTCGTTTAATTTGAAGTACCTGTGTATTAAAAATATAGGAACATCAAAATTAAACTTATCCGTAAAATTTATAGTCTCGGTAATTTAATAGTTATAAACAGATTTGTTACTTAAGGAGTAATAAAAAATTTAAGAAAAAATAACATCCGCATATTTGCAACCAAAAATATCATTGAAATTGTAATGTAAAGATGAAGCCTCCACCAGATTATGTAATGTGAAGACGAAGCCTCCACCAGATTTCGCATGGCAAAATACGGTGCTAGACATCAAACTAAGTAAGGTGGAATATCCACCGAAGTAGACGACAACCACCAAACTAAGCAAGATGTACAAGCACGGCGAACTTCACCAAACAAAATGTAGTGTAGGAACAGACTAAAAAAAAGAAAGTAACGGCTCAACCGTGTTTCACCAGACACTGAAATGAAAACACAGCCAAACTGGTACTTTAGGGGCATAGAAAAACCTCCACCACTCTGCCTAAGGAAAACGGCAATAGGATTCGGCAGAGAAAATCCATATTTCCATTCTCTGAATCTATGCAAAGCATAACCCAGAAATTCTAGCAGGTAGAGCAAAACTCGCTGTTGGAAAAGCGAAGGTGTGATTTAAAAATCAATCTCGGGTCTAAGAATGAAAATATTACACAGACAACTTGGAGTGAAAAATAATAAAATATTAATTTATTTAAAAACTAAACTAAAACAAAATTGAAATTAAAACAAACAATGTTTTTTTTCTACTTTTTTATAAAAAAAATATTATTAATGAAAAGTGATACGTAAATCTAATAGTAGTTATAAGAATATAATAATAATTTAATTAAAAATTAAATGAATCAAAAATAACGGGAATAAACAAAAACAATAAAAATAACTACAGAATCTTGTCAAAGCTAACAAAAATAATTGAAAGGTACTTAATTTAAAGATTAGAAATAAATAATAAGTTAGAACGGAACTAGCCTAGTGTTTGTCAAATGGACGATTTAAAAAAAGAGAATTACCGGACAAAATCATTTAAAAATTTCATAAAAAATTTATTAAAATTATTTAGTTAAAATTTAGAAATCATTAATAAAAAAAAATTAAAATATCGGATTAAAATTAAAACTTGGCTTTACAAAAAGAAATATAAGAAAATAATTACAATCTAGAATTGAATTAAACAGATAAATTGAAAGAAAATTTAAGTGTGAAAACGAAGAATAAAGATGACCTATTTTTATTTGAAAATCAGTTAACAAACCATTTAAAACAAGAAACTATTTAAAGGAAAACTTAAACAAATAAACTATTCGGCAAATAATTTTAAAGACAAAATTTAACAAAAAAAATCTAAAAAAAACTCGTATAAAAACTTCAAAAATCTACTTTAGAAAATCTATTATCAAAACAAAATTCTTTACAAAAAGAAACAATGTTACATTTCAAAAAAAAACTATGACTTATTTTTTTTAGAATGAAATAAGAAGAAATTAAACAATGAAAAACAAGGTCTGTTTGAAATTGTTTGAACTGACTTCCACATAAAAATAGTTCTAAAAAAAAAGATTAAAATTAAGAAGAGAAAAAGTTTAAAGCGAAGCGACTGACACTGAAAAGTGACCATTTGAGGTGGTCATTGGAATATTTTAATGTTGGGAGAAGCATTTGAAAAAAACAAAACATCTCCGTAAAAATTATTTCAACCAAAAATTTAATGTGAAATGATAATAAAAAAAGAAATTGAGAAAAATACTGATTTTAAATTTTAATATTAAGTTGGAATGCGAAAAGCATACCAAATCTAAACTTTTATAATAAATATTAAAAAATATTACTTAAAAATATCGGGAAAATAGTTTTACATTAAATGCACCAAATATCTTAAAATAAAAACATGCCGTATTAAATTTTAGCCAAAATCCTAACCGGAATTAAATAATCATTTTAAATTTAAATTTTAGATATAGTTCAAAGAAAATCATTGTGGATAAATTACCTGGAGCTTATAAGGATGTTCACTCGTCCACAGCTACAAAGCAAAGGCGCAGAATATAAGAAAAAATTAACGCACGAGAAAAGTTAAACGTTGACATTGAAAAAGACGGTTCAATGTACATAAAAAGAAGCGTCAGCGTAAATCGTAAGTACAGAGAACACGACGGTCGATTGTATTGACAGAGATGGGAATTCAATTATTAGAACAATTACACATATTACAAAACCCATTTACGCCTAACCTAACGTTAGCAAGGAAAAAATATTAACGGAAAAAAACCAAGAAATATAACACCGGATATTCGCTTTAGAAAAATTCAATACAGAACTTCTAGTTAACAATGATTTTAATATAAAATTGATTAATAAAATTTATAAAATGAAATAAAAATTACAGGGTGTCTAAACAATTTATTGACACTTATGAAAA
Organism: Catonia carolina; assembly: GCA_035578175.1. Lineage (NCBI taxonomy): Eukaryota > Metazoa > Arthropoda > Insecta > Hemiptera > Achilidae > Catonia > Catonia carolina. Next base: position 82,445,013 of record JAQMRL010000003.1, on the reverse strand, counting down.
TTATTTGAATTTAAAAAATTTAACAGACAAACCTGTCTGCTATTGTAAGATGTTTCAAGGAATCTTGAAATATCTTACAAAATAAAACTAAAACGTATTACCTAGTTTTTCTGTAAAAGTTTTTGTAATATTTTTCTTTACTTCCTGGTTTACATAATTCTGAAGGTTAAGGGGCTCATGTTAATGTATATCAGTTTTGTGACAATAAAGTTTTTCTATTTACTTGTATAGGATCTTCATTAGTATACCAGAAAAATCCAACCTCGTCACATTTTCCTCACGGAAGAATACGTATCCTTCAGTATTTTTGAGCAACGAAAGAATACCGAAAAATACCGGTGCTAAGTACTTAAGGTTTTCCGTTGACTGAAGGCTTACATGGAAAAATCACAACATCAAAATTAAAAGATTTAAATTTTAAACTCTTTCAGAGAGTTAAATATCCAATTTTTTCCAATTTTAAACTCTTTTAGACAGTTAAATAAGAAGCAGTGGTTGATGAGACAAAGATCTCCGTTTGTAACAGAAAATAATCTTTTAATTTATAAAACTATTTTAAAGCCTATTTTATTTTACGGGATATAAATGAGGAACCAGTTATAATAAAAATAATGTAAAAATATTGTAGTGTTTTCAAAATGAAGTTTTGAGAAACATCAGCAACACTAAATGGTTTGTTACCAATAAAGATATTCACGATTATCTGAGTATGCCAACGATCAAAAAAGAAATCAGAAAATTTAACCAAAGTTATCAAAATCGCCTTTACAAATAAAATAATTCATTAGCTGTAAATCTGTTAAATTTATTACACTGTAAGGAGATTGAAAAGAGCTCATGTTTTAGATTTAGTTGAAAGTAATTAACTTTTTTTGACGCTTTTAGGGCTATACAATAAAAAGTGACTATTATTTTATAAATATAAAATAAAAATTGTATATAATTTATAATGTAATTATAACATCAAAAACCGTAATTTTTAAAATTAACTGTAGGCTAGATGTAAACTTTTTTTCTAGTTACCGGTAAAATGTAAATAATCTTTGTTTATATTATTAAATATTTATTTTATTTTGTTTTCAACTACCATTTAATGGTTGTCTTTATATTTCGGGTCCTAAATATTAATTTAGCCTTTTTTATTTTATAACAACCTTAGATAGTATATTTTATGTATCAACATTATTGTAACATTATTCCAGAAACGGTTGATGGAATAGTTTGTTTATTGTAAGAATTATCTATTAAATGGGGTGGAGTTTGTTGAACATAGATAGTGAATTGCAATGACTTTTTTTGTTTTAAGTCTGACTGTTTTGCAATTTCTGCTAATGTCGACGGTAATTGCGATGAATGAGATGTTTTGAATAGGAATTTTATAAAACCGAAAGTAATAGAAACGTTTGTTTAATTTATTCTTTCTACTATGTGCCAGAATAGCGGCATCATTGTTAAGAAGATCTCGTAATTAGTCGAAAGTATCTAAATTAACTATCAGACTGAAGGTATAAAATCAGTTAGTGCCTTTGTAGTCAGGCTGTCAATGGTGAATGGAAAGTTCGAAGTAGTGTCGTTGCAGGACCGGTTTCGAAGTACGTTAATAGTGTGCGTACGGGTGGTAACAAGTGGTTCTGAATAGGTAAACAGATTAGTGTTTTGATTTTCTAAAGGACAATAATCAATTTTAAGTAAAGTTTAGTTTAAGCTTAAGTTTTGTAATTAATTTATGTAACCTAATTGTATATGTTAGTAGGTTAAGTTAAATCATTAATTGTAATTATTAATTATTATGCACATAACGGGCAGGTGAAGTGTTGAAATATTTGCCTTCGATCTGGTAGTTCCAGGATTTATAAAAAGTACTTCTGTTTCTTATCACATGATCAGCCAATTACATGACTGAATTATTTAAGAGCAGAAGATGTAGAGGTGTAAAAGACACTAATCAGTGTTATCTTCTCGGGGAGTAATAAATTTCATTATACTGCCAGACCCTGTGGTGAATAAAGTGTAGGTGTCATTTGCAGGGTGGAAAGTAGGTGGTTTTCAGAGAGCGTGGCATGGTGATAAGTATACTTTTTAACTCAGTAAGGAAGGCAATGGTAAACCTCCTCATTCTTAATTTTACTTAATAAAGCCTCTAGAGGTTCAAACCAACTTTCTACTGATCACCTAAACAATAACAATTGTGTAAATAATTAATCATTATAAGGTATAAAGTTAATCTCTTCACTTCTTACTCATGTCATTAAATAATTTCATAACTCTTTGCTAAAAGTTAATCATAACTGATTGTACATTTTGTCTAAATAAAAAAAAGTAGTCGGAAAAATAACGCAATGTGAAAAAATACTATTTAATTTGTTTTGTTAGATGTATTATTAATTTTCGAATTCCTTTATAATTTATAGTTAACTGAATTGTAATAAATGAATAATGGCCACTGTAATCGGGTACAGCTTACATTTTATTGCTGTAATATAATACATTAGATAATATTATACAAATGATAATGGTAGCATGTAGTATTAGTAATCCTCTTAGCGATATCACAACTGCTGTAGATTAGGATTTGTATTAGGAAACTAGGGTTAAGTATAAGATACGTGTAGGCAATTTATTTTCTCGCCCCATTATCTTCTAACAGATCTAACAAGTTTGTGAACCAATTTCTAAACTAATACAACTGCACTAACATCCATCTGCTGCCATTATCACATCGCATCAATATTACATTCACTCACTCACTCACCAGAGATATTATTTTTATTGCGCAAAGCTAACACTAGTTTCTGTAATCTTTTATAGTTTAACGTATAATAGAAAATTTTCTAGTAGTTTCACATTAACTTAACACAAAATTCATACGATTTTATTGAATTTTACTACCACGATCTACACTCACTTTAAAAACGAATTACTATTATACAAACAAAAAGTTCAAACCAGTTAAAAATTCAAGGAATTTTACCTTTTGAGTAGCATTGATCATTAAAATTTTATTCTGTAAATATGTCAGAGAAGAACCAAGTTTTTAGAGTTTAAATAAAAGGAAATTTTTAATGTGTCTTCTTCTAAAGCGAATTTTTTAAAGCATATTTAAAGTAAAATACCTCTTATCTTAGAAATCACAAAATCTATTAATTTGAAATTTTTAGGATGTTTTTTTTTCAGTTTTACAGTAAAACTATGAATGGGAGGATTGTGTAGTGATTTGTTTTAAACATTATTTATGGGTGTTTCGTTGATACTAATGGAGACTGCACGTAGGTAATAATGAAAAAAGGTTTCTTCGTAAAAACTAATTACTTTAGAAACCCTTTTGTCTTAGGTTTTATTAGATGACATCGAATATTAGTTAAAAATTTGAAGCCATATTCTTTATGGGCTGCTAAGAGAACTGGTCAAATGTTCTGGGGGATCATCGTTTATTTTACATCAAAAAACTTTTTTGTTCCAAATTAATCTCCATATTTTTCTTAAAAGATTGTATAATTTGTTTTATCATCGGTAGTTGCTAAGTAACATTATAAAAATAAATATATTAATAATAATATATAGGGTTTCCATAGACCTAACAGAAAGAAAAAACTTAGTAATATTGTTTTATCATTTTTCGCAAATTATGTTTCTTGCGCGTAGTTAAATGCTAAAACGAACATAACTTTTGATCTAAAGAAGCTAAAGCTGTAATTTTTAAAAAATTGTTCCTATTTTCACATTTTGTGATCTGATGTAGAATTTTTAAAATTAGCTCAATTACATAAAACTGAAGTAAATTTTGCTTACTAATAAAAAAAAAAAATTATTTTGTTCCCTTACAAACGATAATTATTTTAAAAAAGATTCTTACAGATCACAGAGCAGAATTTTCGCTTTAATTTGACATAATTTTAAATAAATTTGATTAAATAATTAAAACGATATGGTGGCCTCAGATTGCGCTAAATTCCGCCATTTAGGTTTATTGTAGGGGTGAGGATAAATATTTTTTAAACTAAGAATACTTTTTTAAATACTATTTTATTGTGCTAAAATGTTTATTGCTTTAGAGTATCAGTAAAAAATTAAAAATTTAGGCAGAATCCCCCTTAAAAAAAAATACATTGCAAAATACATTGCAAATTCCTTGAATGTTGTCGAATGAAGTAGAATAATTTTTTTAAGTTTAAAAAAATTCGTAACTTCTATAAATCTATCAAGAAAACCATTATACTATGTAGATTTAGATCCTTTCTTAAGTAATTTTTTTAAAACTTTTAGTAAGAATTTTACTATTTTTTCGATACAATCAACTGATAAATTCGCTTTGGTTAACTATTCTTACGTTCAATCCACCCTTCTTTGGGAATGAGCGATACGTGGGATTATTTTACAGAATTACAATGTTGGCAAGATTGGTTGAGTTATGAAGACTTAAAAATAAATTTTAATAATCTAACGAGATTTCCGTCCAGAGGAAAATAGAGCCTTAAGGCAGCAATTTTCATTTTCATCGAACTTTTAAGTTAAAAAAATTTAAGTAACTTAATATTACAAAAAAGAAAACAAAATTCAATTTTTCAATCCTTATCAAAAATTGAAAAAAAAAATTAAAGATCATACTATTCCTATTTTTAAGAACAAAGAAATTAATAACTATTGAAATTTAAAATATAAACAGTAAATTAAAATATTATCTTGATATTCTTGGGAATTTTTCTTTTAACTCTTTCATGGTTATTTATCATCTACAGAAAATTATTATTTATAGGTTATTTATCATCTACGTTACAGAAAATCAAAATACCTACAACTTTTATTGAGCATTTTTCTACAGTGCCTAGTTAGCGACAATTACTGATTTTGTACATTTTTAAATTCTACAGAGGTAAATTTTTATTTTGCGTTATTCATTAATGATTAAAATTAGTTTATGTTTTCGTATTACATTGTTTACTTATAGACTAAAGATAGGTTATATTTTATTATTTACATTGGGAAGAGAAAATCGTATGAGTATTTCACACCAGATTATTACTTTATTCAGCTAATTTACAATCTGTTATAAAATAAAAATTAGTAATTATTATTAAATTGTAAAATTATTTATTTGTTAAGTACTAAATAAATTACGTAATATACTGTAATGTAATATACTGTACTGTACTGTACGTAATGGTGCAGCACCAAAATTAGTTTCTTTGGAGAAGGTCTCCTGGCCGTCGGAGCTTGAGCCTTCTTTTCGAATTAATGGGCATAGAAAACTATTGTTCGTTGTCAAATTGTTTACACTCAATCTGTTCGTTGCAGGGATAAAATAAATAGTTCTGTTTCTTAACACATGGTCAGCCAATTAAATGACTGAATCATTTAAGAACAGAAGAGGTAGAGGTGTAAAAGACACTAATCAGAGTTATCTCCTCTGAAAGTAATGAATTTCATTATACAGCCAGACCCTGTGGTGAATGAAGTAAAGGTGTCATTTGCAGAGTGGAAAATATGTGCTTTTCAGAGGGCCCGGCATGCTGATAAGCGTACTTTTCACTCGGTGAGGAAGGCAGTTGTAAACCACCTTACTCCTCGTGTTACTTAGTAAAACCTCTACAGGTTCAAACCAGCCTTTCGGCTGATGACCTAAACACAACACAGAAAACTATTGTAATTTACTGTATGCACAGATTTTTTTGTTTGAATTTGTATGTGAAATTAATTAAAAAGTGAAATGGTAAAAGTAAGTTGTGTGTTGGTGCTGTGAGTGATGTAGCAGGGAAAATTGTGTAGAATTTCAACAAAAAAATACACAGTTGAATTACTGACAAAAAATACCTATAGAATTCCTATTAGTTAAACTAAAAATAAATAAATTGAAAGGGATGAAAAAATGACAAAAAGTTGATGAAAATCTGGTTTTAAAAACGAATTTTATAAAATCAGTTCACATTATAGGCATGTATTGAATATTCAGAGTTCTGTTTTAGGCCTTGTGTGTCATTATAGTGTTAGTAATAGAATTATTAGATTGATGTCTGGTTAGAATGTTTGTCTGAAATTGTAGAAAGAGAGAGTGTGTAAGTGAGAGAGTACGAGTGAAGAGGGAAGAGTTGGAGGAGAGAGAGAGAGAGAAGAAATAATTCTGACACACGTTTTCCATAACTGATGGAGTGGTTTATTCAGCTGGAGTGGCGGGGGTAGTTTTAACCTCTCGTATTTCAAAATCCTTTCCCTAACCACAACATGATTTTACTGCATTATATTATTATCATTATTAATACAGAGCTGAAGCAATATAACATGTATGTATAGTACATGCAGTCCATACATATTCACACATATCCGTCTGGCTGACTTTATTTCTATTGTTATTATTCATAATATGTTACGAAATAGGCAAATAATTATAAATTATGACACAGTCGGTTTATATAAATAGCGATTGTATTTATTACTATTTCCTATATTTTAATACGACTTGCATTTAATAATAAAATAGATGGACAGATTTATGTCATTTTGCCATTAAAACTATTGTACTATTCATTTATCAGCTATGTTATTTACAGTATAAGTTTAGGATTGTCAAGGAAGACACTTCATTGATTTATACTGAATTGCGGCTGAATTTATACTACTGAACATCAACAAAACTAAATATTCCCTTTTTTACCTGTAATTTTTATTACAGTACTGTCATTGAGCTGCACGATTACCGTGTATGATATTTGTATGGCAGTGGGGAATTTAACTTTAAGGAGAAGAGGTACATTCTACGTTTATAACTACGGGTATTGTCCGTTATTCAGACCAAGAGATCTCTACTCCATTTTCGCTTTAGACGTCGCAGAGTTAGGAAGTTCCTTGTAGCTAGATCACGGGCTAGTTGTTTTGGATGGTCATCTAGTCGTGAAATCTACTACATAAGAACGCGGTTAGTTCCTTTACTGTCGGAATTTTGAAACGTCGTGGAGGATTTTATTACTGGCAAAAACAGGAGCAATTTTCTTTCTCTAATAGGTATCACTAGGGGACCCGACACGAAAATTTTCATCAAAATTGGTTAACCGAAAGCTTAAAGGTTTATTCCACCAATTTCTTACCTTTTTCACGATTTTCTCAAAAACGGTTTCTATGTTTTTTTTAAATAGATACTTCATTTACTAAATTTTTTATTCTCTACTAGAAAGGGTAAGCGTCATGTCTGCTGAAATTCTTAAGGTTTATCATCACGACGCTAGTTTACTAGCTGCTAGTACTAGCAGCTTATTAGTTACTAGCAACGTTTCCAAACGTTTACACCGAGCTAGTTTGCTAGCGCTAGTCAATCACGTGACCTTTTCTCCCCTACTAGCGCTTGTAAAATCAAACATGTTCAAAATAACTAGAGCTTTAAATAAACTAGCTGCTAGTTCGTTCCTATGACGCTAGTATTATCTCTTAGTCTACTAGCAGCTAGTAAATTAGCGTCATGGGAAAAGACCTTTAGGGGTTTTACTCTTGTGGTAGGAAGTTTTTTTTAGCTTGTGGTGTTATTATGCATTTTATAGAAAAAGTGTATAATTAACGTTTTAGGAAATTAAAAAACCTAAAACTTATTTCAAACATTTTTTTCTGCAGTGCTTAAATTCAGCGGCAATGATAATGATTTTCTTTATATTTTTCTCTTCAAAATTGCAAAAATACGGGATTTTTTTAAAATTGCGGCCTTATTATGCATTTTACAACAAAAGTGTATATAATTTAAGTTATAGACTTTTAAAAAATATATTACAAATTTATTTCAAGCCTTTCTTTCTATAGAACATCGTTTAGCGTCAATTAGTCATTTTCCATATTTTTAAGTCGAACAAAGGTTGATTTTCTTACGTTGTTCACTCATGATTAAAATTAGGTTATGGTTTTCATGTAACATTATCTACTCATGATTAAACGTAAGTTATGTTTTTATTATTTACGTTGGCCAGAGAAAGTCGTGTGAGTTTCACATCAGAAGAGTAATTTTATCTCCTTTGTTAAGCTTTTAGTAATAATAATTGAAGTGATATTTCAGTTCTAAGGTTGCTACTGCGTCTATTTAACAAATTTTGGTAAGGACACAACCACATATTTTAATTGGATACAGTATTTTGAGATTTGAAATGTCCTTTAAAAAATTTCTGAACTCATGAGAAAAAACCAATTACTACCCAACTCAGTGGAAATTGAACGCTGTTTTCTAAGTAGAAAAATACCCTTTATTTGCACGTTATAACAGAAAATGGGAAAGTAATACGGTTTCATTCCTTGTAGGTGTCAATATATTACAATAATCTGCCTTTGATGAACGATTTCCTTAACATAAATTTTTAAAATACTGTAAAATTCATTTTCAGACTACTTAAAAATCGATTTAAGCTGTGAACTGTAAGCAATTTCTAATTTTAATATACAGTTACTTACTTGTGCATCCTTACAAAGAGTTTTATCAATTTTACGATATTGCCTCAATGGAATTTCCTAAAGATTTTTCATCAAATAACTTTTTTCTTTTAGCTTTCCCCCATCTTTCAAAGTGATTGAATGATGAGAAATACAGACACACCCACAATTTCAAAATCAATCCTTCACGAAGTTGACCCCCACACTTTTTCTATTAAAAAATACCTCTTCGATATTTTTATGTTCCGTGTGATAAAAAAGCTACTTAAAGAAATTCATAAGCATTTTTGTTCTGAAATAATTTTAATTAATTTCTTTCTACTATATTAATAGTAATATTAATTTTATTAAGTTCGTGTTCGATTGTTTTATTCTTATATACATAAAAACGCTTTTATTAAATAACATCATAAATTTTATTTCCGTTAATTATTTTTGCGGAGGTCTTACAGATTTTTTTGCTTTCACAATAATGTTACCAATTTCCTTATTTGGTACCAGTAATCCTCTCTGAGTTTCCTTGCTACTATAACGTGTTGGAATCTCTATATCCACGTTTTCCAAGGTTGACCTCTTCTTCTATTTTCCGGGCGGCAAAAGAACGCTCTTTAATGACATCTGTCCGTTGGCATTCTTTGGAAATTAACTTATCATACTAACTATCTGGTCTCTATTTCATTCACTATGGTAGCTCGAGAACCAATTCATTGTCTTATGTCTTCATTTCTCATATGGTTCTCTCTGGACACCCTCCATAACCTTTGCATCCAGTCTACCTGTAAGACCTCCACCTTTTTTTATTCTGTAGATCATTTGCCAACACTTAGTTCCATGTATGTTTTTTATAACTGCTTTCAGGAGACTCCAGAGTGAATATAGGACATGTCAAGATAAACTGATAAATCTAAATTTTAACAATTCTATGTTAAATTCTTTACTTACCAATAATTTATTAACACTTCTAACTTCCTTACTTCAAAAAGCGACTCATCCAACAATGTGTATCAAATAATACACAATTTGCCTCAATGTTTAATTAGAAGTTTATACATTTTCCAACCAAAAATTTAGAAAGGAATTCGTGTACACTGTAAAATGTTTCATCAATGAATTATTATTTTTAGCTTTTTTCTGAACAAACTTAAATTACCACATCTTGTGGAAATTTATTGGTGTATTTTCTACCTGCATAAGTAGGTTTTTGTTCAAATAATTTAGTTTTGTGATCAGCAACACAGTAATCATCTTGGTTTCTTGTGTAGTGGCTGTGGACATTTAAATCCTGTAAAAAGATATTTTGATTTACGTAAATTACACTTAAAAGATGTACAAAGAAGGAATTGTTAACAAATGAAGTTCCTTGAATAATGATCTGCATGAGGTTAAGAGGTTGACCCCCACCATAAACCTAATAGCTTTTTCTAAATTTAAAAAACTCTTTACAAGTTACTCTGTGATGAATTACCCCAAACTAATATGGTATGCCGGATATGAGGTAAAATTAAACTATGGTAAGGTGATATTAGCAATTTTTTATCATTTAGTCTGGAAATTTGTTTTAATGCAAATACACCAGATGGTATAGTACCACAAATTTTATCGCTGTAATAATCTCACGATAAAGTTTTATCTACTGAAACTCCTAGAAACTTCACTGTTCGCACAACATGTTTTAGGATATTATTTTGTGTAAAGAAATATGTGGTAATGGGCTCCTGGAATAAATAAAAATTTCGGATATCAAACAGATGGACTGGTTGGAAAGGTTATGCAGGGTGTCTAGAGTAAAGCATGTGAGAAATAAAGACGTAAGGCTGTGGATCGGGTCTTAGGATACCACTGTGGAAAAAATAGAGACCAGATTGTATGATATGAATATTTCCAAAGATTAGATGAATCGGATAGATGACCTTAAAGAACATTCCTTTTTCCTCCCGAAAATAGAAGAAGAGGTCAAAAAAAAGTAGGTTAAAAGAAATATTAAAAAAACGAAGACAATAACATTTTATTAATGAAAGTTTTATAAATGTTTGATATAACTCACAATTTTTCAAGTTTATATAAATTTATTGTATAAAGCAAGAGTAATTTCCTTAATTTAACTTTCTTTCATTATAAATATGTTCCATTTATTATAGCTTAATAGACAAGCTTAGTAACGACATGCAATAACAGTTTTCCTGTTGCATGCAAAACCTCACCGTTTATATTTTTAAAATAAATCACTAATAATTATGCTACGTCATCATCACATAACCTGTATTGCAACTTTTACAACTGGAAAATATAAATTTCAATGAGATTTATTTTATTCGTTATAATTTTCTTACTTTTCTTAAATATGTTGTTTAGGTCAACAGCCGAAAGGCTGGTTTGAACCTCTAGAGGTTTTACTAAGTGAAAACGAGGAGTGAGGTGGTTTACCATGCCTTCCTCACTGAGTTGAAAGAGTATGCTTATCAGCATGCCAGGCCCTCCGAAAAGCACTCTCTTTCCACCCTGCAAATGACACCTTCACTTCATTCACCACAGGGTCTGGCTGCAAAGTGAAATTCATTACTCTCAGAGGAGATAACTCTGACTAGTGTCTTTTACACCTCTACCTCTTCTGTTCTTAAATAGTTCAGTCATATAAGTGGCTGACTATGTGATAAGAAACAGAACTATTATTTTTAGCCCTGGACCAAACAGATAGAGTGCAATTAAAATAACACTCCACCTGCCCGTTTTGGGCATTTCTTAAATATATTAAACTAATAATCATGGTTGTGCTTCAACTGTGGATAGCAACTGCGGCTGAGTCTGTAAGCTTACTTATTTGCTAACTAGCCTCACTCGCTGAGCTTCACGTTAACCTAAATTTAGTGTTTAACTTCTCATAAAACTTTGCACGTTAAAAACCAAATAACACTGTACAAACAAGAACCAATTAGTACTGAAAACAAGAATTTCATAAACATCACTAATGGAAGAGGAGTCTTGATAATAACTGAACAAGATATATATTATAAAAAAACAGGTAAACTTTATTTCTTAAGAAAAAGGTACGATCTTCATAATTTTTGGAAAGCTTACACAACTTTCTATGTAGATATCAGATGTAACGTTTGTTTTCCGATACCTATTCCGTAAATAATTTTGAAAATATTTGATAAAAGTAAAGAATAAAGAATGATGTATTGTAAAGCAGTACTGTATAATGTAATACTGATACTTAATAATATTAATAATAATAATACGGGTAATTTATATCTGGTAATTAAAATCTTAATACTAATTATTGTTCATTTCGAAAATGTTTGAACAATAAAATGATACAACAATTTCAAACTACTGTTACGTCGTGTATGAAAGTTTTTTTGTATTTTGTCTTCCACAACGGTTGTTTTGTATTTTGTGGTTTTTTTTTGTATAGCCTGTGTCGTGTTGACGTTACCATTTACTCTCAGCATGCACACAGTCGAAACGTAAAAATATTCACACCACACACGAAAATAACATCTGAGTACAAAAAATTATTCTCTAGAGCTCGCGGTCCACAAAAGATGAGTCAGCAGTCTGGACAGAGACCACCGATAATTGGTTTTATTTATAAAGTCATGATTTGACCACGAACAAATAAAATTGTGTGAGAAGTTAAAGGTTTTTAATTTTATTTTCTGTAAAGCGGAACAAAAGGGGTTGGTAGTTTATAATTCAGTATGCATAACCTTTTTTCTTTTTTCAACTAAATTCATAACTTTCTAGAAAAAACTCAAACTATTCTTGTACGTTAATAAAACGTGATCTATAAATGATAACCTTAAACGTACCAGTTAAATTTATACTCGATTTCGTGAACAAAGTAGTTTTACTCGATTTTCCAGGTTGGTTTGTATACCACATTTTATGTATCGAAACTGAGATTGCAAACTTTAAAGTGCTATATGAATAATTATGGTACAGCGTATTATCCCTTTGACATGATTATTAGTCAGATAAGAACTCAATTGATATGTTAAAAGGTTTAAAATATATAAACAATTTGTACCAAACGTTGTACGAGTTTAAAATACGGTTTTTGTTAAGGAATAAGTGCAACATAAACTTCTGTGAACGATCTAACATAAAACTAAACAGGTAATAACGGTCGCTTACATAGTATACGATTCCTTTTTAATAAAAGAAACTGGAAGAGATTTTTTTTGTAGAAAATTATTTTTATTCTCTCGCACTCTTTGTATTGAGCAATAATATCTCTTTGGTTTACTACTATATGAATTGTCCTTCAAATTATGTGCCAAGTACTTTGTTACAGCGATAAAGTTTGGAATTACGGAAAAACGTAAATTAAAATTATGTAAAAACGTAAAAACGTGTGGTTGGAAAACGTAAATATTTTTAAGTTGCACAATTTCCGTATATGATATTTAAATGACGTGGGAATTTCACTTTAAGAAAAAGAGGTACTCAGTGGTACATTCTCTGTTTATAACTAAGGGTATTGTTTGTTATTCAGACCAAGAGGTCTCTACTCTATTTTCGCTTTAAAGGTTGCACAGTGTTCCTGGTAACTAGATCACGGGCTGGTTGGTTTGGATGGTCATCTAGTCGTTCAAGAAATTTACTATACAAGGACGTGGTTAGTTACTTTACTGTCGGAATTTCGAAATCTTTGTGGAGGGTTTTATTGCTTACATGAAAAGGAGCGCCAGAACCAAGTCTTAAGAATTTTGATTGAAAGGTCTAGATCGACTTTAAATTACTCTCTGCCGCTACTCCAATGAACTGGACACTATAAGTTCAGATTGGTCTCAAAAGGGTTTTGTATATTAAAATTTTGGAACCGAGGTTCAATTTTGATCGAAAATTGTTTAAACCCCTTTTTCAGGAAAACCTAGGACTTACCATTTTACAGGGAGACATTCTAATAATATGCCATTATGAATTTACTATTTTACTGACGTGCAGCTTTAAGGTATAAACCTCAACTAGTGCTACAAAACTTTAGAATCTTGAAATTCAATTCAATTCAATTCATTTATTTCTTTCGTTTTCTACAACGATACTTTCCGTCAGACCTGGGTCTGTCGACAGAAATATACAAAAGTAAATTCACAAAACAAACAATAAAATTAAAAATACAAAAATTCAATAACACAGATTGTTAACAATAAAATTAAAAGTAGAAGTTACAATAAAAAAAGCCTACTTACCTTATAACAATATTAATGAAGTGCAAAAATAATATATCTAATACATATAATATCATAGTTTTTAAATATAATTGAGTTATTAAAGAATAGGTAAAAAAGAATACAAAATGAAAATAAAATAGCATCAAAATATTACCATGAATTCCAAAAGCGGTATTAAAAAAATGAAGTATAACAAACAGCAAAAAAGATTATAATAAAAAAAATAATAATAAAAAAAAATTCTAAATAATAATAATAATAATAATAAAAAGGGAATGATGAAATTCTTAATCTTAAGTCCAACAATTAAAGCTCCGTTCATTGACTGCTGGCACTCGTGCATATCATGTTACATTTCCAGCCCATGTTAGTAATTTTATTTTTAATTCCTTGTATTTGCCTAAAAATAAAATTTCATCCGGTAGGGAGTTTAGTAATTTTGGAATTATAAAACAGTCCAAACGTCTTAAATACTTATAATAATAATAATAATAATAATAATAATAATAATAATTATTATTATTATTATTATTTGGGGTGAAGTGTGTTGAACAAGGATGTGTTGTTTAGGTCATCAGCCGAAAGGCTGGTTTGAACCTGTAGAGGTTTTACTAAGTAAAATGAGGAGTGAGGTGGTTTACTATTGCCTTTCTCACTGAGTGGAAAAGTATGCTTATCAGCATGCCGGGCCCTCTGAAAAGCACATATTTTCCACTCTACAAATGACACCTTCACTTCATTCACCACAGGGTCTGGCTGTATAATGAAATTCATTACTTTCAGAGGAGATAACTCTGATTAGTGTCTTTTACACCACTACCTCTTCTGTTCTTAAATGTTTCAGTCATTTAATTGGCTGACCATGTGTTAAGAAACAGAACTATTTATTTTAGCCCTGCAACGAACAGATTCAGTGTAAAACATTTGAACAAGGAAAACATTTGAACAAGGATAGTGAACTGAAAAAAACCGGTTTTTGTAAAATACATGGAAGTACAAAGCATATAACATAAAATAATGAAAAAAGAAGTACATTTTTTATTACACACCAATTAGGAACACCACAACGAGAGAGTTTTTACCTAAAACATATTTTACAACTTTGTTAATATGAAATAAACTTTTCCCGTTAACAAAACGTATTTCATATCAAAGTGAATATTGATTTCATGTGATTAATACTTTATTAAATTTTGAATTTTTATTAAATATCGAACTCCTATAGGCCTAAATAGGTGTTGTGGTATAATTTATCAAAAAATCCAAAAATATGAGATTTTTTTAACCTTCCCAGATATATTTCCAGTAATAGTAATAACGATACTGTAGGTCTAGTGAAAGTGAAAATATTGGATTATGGGTTTTCATAAATCAAATGAACACAATTTAGGGAGGAAAACTGACTAAGGGTAAGAGAAATTGAGGTGCTGCTAACTTCTCTTCTCAACGCTCCTTTATATGACCTTTTTTGTATTTTTGATTTAGTAACCACCCGACTAGAACACCCACTTTTCTGTCTGAGATCAGTTTGTTCAATTTTATTTGTGCGGTGAAGTATCTGCGGTTATTTAGGAGATTTCTTTTTGTACCTTACGTAGTCGAGTTATTTAGTAAACCACGCAATACGTTCTTCGATTATTTTTTTAATTTCTTGCATAACTTTTTTATTGATTATCTCTTGAAATGTTTTCAAAACAAATTGTTTCGCACAACATATTGCTGTTATTATCATCATGAGAGGAGTATCATAATATAGTCTACATTCAGTTTATCTGAGAACCAAACTGAGATAGCCAAAGATAATGAAGATCTGAGTTTTATTACGATGTGAAAATTTGAGAAAAAATATGCATAGTACGGCTTAAAATAAATGCTGAGAAAATAAAATATTTAACGACTGCAAGAGAAGAGGAAAATGCTTAAAACTTGTTCATAGTTAAAGCGATAGAAGGAACTTATCCATCTAAATTGTTGGGATTTACGATCTCAAAAAACAGAAACAAGGAGAATGAAATAAGGAAACAGTTCAGTCAAGGCAGAAAATCAGTCAGGAAACCTAACTAGGAACTACGAGATAAAAACACAAAAATAAGTATTTAATCTATTTAATAATATCTCTTCTCGTTAGTTGATAAAACGATAATTTTTATCGTGAATTTTTGAGAATTTTGTTGTAAACTTTGCGATAAAATTTATCGTTTAATCAACTAACGAGAAGAAATATTATTAAATTGATTGCAGAATTGATTTTTGCGTAAGAAGATGATGTGTAATTTATGTTTTTCTACCGCAAATAATTAATGTGGACAGAGGTTGGCGATCGTGTTTTTTCTGGATATTTAAATGGCTAATATCTAAAGAACAGTGAACGATATCTTTAAACGGGTTTCAAAATTGTTTTCTCTTGAAATTGTTCATCTAAATTATGTGCCATAAGTCTACCTTTCTATTTAAAAAAAGGTAAATTAAAGGCGGAATCCAAGATGGCGGAAGTAAATTTTGGGTACTTAAAAAGTACATTTTTTACATCTATACTGATTTCCATTGCTTATTATTCACTACAATAAGCTGTTTGACTATAAATCAACCGGTTCCAGACTTTTTACACGCCTGGTATGTATATTGTTTACGTCATCAGCCGAAAGACTGGTTTGAACCTGTAGAGGTTTTACTAAATAAAACCAGGAGTGAGTTGGTTTACCATGGCATTCCTCTCTGAGTGGAGAAGTACGCTTATCAACATGCCGGGCCCTCTGTAAAGCACTTATTTTCTACTCTGCAAATGACACCTTTACTTCATTCACTACAGGGTCCGGCCGTATAATGAAATTCATTACTCTCAGAGGAGATAACTCTGGTTAGTGTCTTTTACACCTCTACCTCTTCTGTTTTTAAATGATTCAGTCATTAAATTTCCGACCATATGATAAGAAACAGAACTATTTATTTTAGCCCTGCAACGAACAGATTAAGTGTAAATAATTTGCTATTCCACCTATCTGTTATGGGCAGCTCGTGTATATAATGAGTATAAAGAAAATATTGATGAGATTGAATAAAAAAAATAAAGAATTAATTGAAGATTGATAAAAATAATTAAAATTTACAAAAAGGAAGGAAATATAGAAATACTTAAGAGAATACATAAAGATTCAAGTTAGTCTAAGGATTATACCGTTGGCAAGCGATCATCAATAATGAATGGTTCATTTAAAATCATAGCATTTCAAGATTAATTATTTTAAATAATTTCAGACTTAAATTTTCTTTAAAATCATATCAAAACTATTTTTCGTAACATCAACATTTGTAAAGCTATTTTAAAAAATTTGTGAAAGTTTTTATAATAACTAAGTAAATATCAAAACAGTAAAATGTTTAAACATTTTTGCATGAAACAAAAACTACATATTTTCTTTTATTAAATTTTTATATTATCTGTTCACGGTGTTCTATACATCGACAAAATAAAAAAAAACAAACAAATTTTTTATTACGGTAAAATGGGGTATTTTTCTTGAGCTAACGACTAATTAAATCATATTACTATGGGTACCTATATTACTAAGAACTTCTTTTTCTAAAAGTTTATCAATTTTAAAAGTAATCGTATTTAAACTTATACGTAAAATTTATAAATTTATCTCATAAGATATAAATATTACCATAAGGTTTTGCATTTCGGTAACTTAAAACATTTGTGTATCTTTTTCCTTAAGATGGATAGATTCGAAAAGAAGACTTAAAGTAAGGAATAAATCCGTCTACAAGGATCTAAAAATATTAAAATGAGTTTCTTTGGAGGATTTAAAACGCGTGAGTATGAACGTTCTTCAGTTCTCGTACGTGTCCTTTCAGCTATACAAATTTATTTTATGTTTTATTTCCCATTATCTTCAAATATTTTTCTGTTGCAAAATGCAAGATTTCAAAACCGATTAAAGGCTTTTTTTATCACGGAAAATTATTTTTGGTAGTATTTTTACTTGGTAAAATTACAGTCGAAACACATTTAAAAGTACAGTTCTGTTTGAATGATAACACTAGATTGCAATGTTTAAGGACTTGAATTCAACTCCCGGGTAGGATCTAAAAAAGTTTCACAAGGTTGTTACTCTCACTCACTGCTTATCAGTAATTGGTAATTATTATTATTATTATTATTATTATTATTATTATTATAATTATATAATTATAATTCGACCAATCCATAAAAATGGCTCCTATAAATTAATCACAAATTACCGTCCCATTGCAATTCTGCCCACCATTGAAAAAATGTTTGAACGGCATGTCTCCGCCTCTCTTACAAACTATTTAGAACAGAACAATTTCATTAGTCCCACTCAATATGGCTTCCGCAAAGGTCTTGGAACTAATGGTGCTATCAGTGGTCTATCGCGCTTCGTAAACATTAATTTAAATGCTTCAAACCATGTCATTCTTTTATTTTTAGATTTTTCAAAAATTTTTACCGTAATCAATCATGATATATTATTAGATTTAGTTTCCAATTACGGTATCGATGGGCCATTCAAAAAATTGCTATCCAACTACTTGAGTAACAGAAAGTTATACGTCAAAATTTTGGATACCCTTAGTACAGAGTTTGTGTTACCGAATGGTGTGCCACAAGGTTCAATTCTCGGACCCACTCTTTTCAATCTGTATGTTAATGATATGCGTGATAGTATTACAAATTGTGAACTGTTTCAATATGCTGATGACTGCGTCTTGGCCATATCACATAAGAGCTTAAGTGAAGCAGAATGTATGTTGCAAAATGATTTTAACAACTTAATCAGATGGATCCATGATCGTGGACTTGTCATAAACCAAAACAAAACTGTTGTCATGCATGTCCACTCCCCGCATTCGGGTGACCATAGATTTGTTAATATATTATGTCATGACTGCCCCTGTATAAAAAGTTTTTTTAGAAACTGTCAGTGTGTTGCGTTGACAA
The DNA here is from genome assembly GCA_035578175.1 of Catonia carolina. Taxonomy (NCBI): domain Eukaryota; kingdom Metazoa; phylum Arthropoda; class Insecta; order Hemiptera; family Achilidae; genus Catonia; species Catonia carolina. The sequence continues at coordinate 82,426,476 of JAQMRL010000003.1, read as the reverse complement.
ATGTAGATGAGTATAAATACTTGGGAGTTTATTTTGATCATCACCATAAATGGGATAAACATATTTTTTACATTTCCAGACGGTTACAAGTTGTATCGATGAAACTTTACCAGGCACGTTTCTACTTGCCTCTCCATCATAGGCGTCTCCTATACTTGTCACTGTTTGAGTCTTTAATGCGCTATGGAGTCACGAGCTGGGGCCATGCCCCTGATTATTTGCTGCAGCGAATAAATGCTATACAAAGAAAACCCTTAAAATTTTTGGTTGGAAAAGGTGAGAATTCTCATCTGACAAGACCTATAAACAACACCTTTTTAACAGCTAAAGGCCTTTTACATTATTTATTACTGATAAATAACTTTTATGACCCGAGGTACCGTGAACAAGCACGCAGTGACCATGAATTACGACGGAAGACATTCATCCAACTTAGAGCTACAAACAACTACGGCAGACGTTTGGACTGTTTTATAATTCCAAAATTACTAAACTCCCTACCGGATGAAATTTTATTTTTAGGCAAATACAAGAAATTAAAAATAAAATTACTAACATGGGCTGGAAATGTAACATGATATGCACGAGTGCCAGCAGTCAATGAACGGAGCCTTAATTGTTGGACTTAAGATTAAAAATTTCATCATTCCCTTTTTATTATTATTATTTAGAATTTTTTTTTATTATTATTATTTTTATTATAATCTTTTTTGCTGTTTGTTATACTCCATTTTTTTATTACCGCTTTTGTAATTCATGGTAATATTTTGATGCTATTTTATTTTCATTTTGTATTCTTTTTTTACCTATTTTTTAATAACTCAATTATATTTAAAAACTATGATATTATATGTATTAGATATATTATTTTTGCACTTCATTAATATTGTTATAAGGTAAGCAGTCTTTTTTTTATTGTAACTTCTACATTTAATTTTATTGTTAACAATCTGTGTTATTGAATTTTTGTATTTTTAATTTTATTGTTTGTTTTGTGGATTTACTTTTGTATATTTCTGTCGACAGACCCAGGTCTGACGGAAATTATCTTTGTAAAAAACGAAAATAAATGAATTGAATTGAATTAGCGTATTCTCCCTTAAAGGAAGGCGATAAGCAAACTGAATCATTTTTTCTTCTTGTTGTTCTTTTTGTCCACCCAGTATTCTCGCATCCGTTTTGAGAAAGCCTGTTTCCTTTCTTCTGACCACTTTGGCCTGTGCTGCTTCTGCTTTGGCTGCTCTGGCTCTATCTCCCACTTGTCCACCTTGTTCCTAAATATTTTCCTAATTATTATTATTAATAATATTTTTATTATTACACCGTAGTGTAAACCGAACTATTAGCTAGTGCGCGTACACAAAACAAACCATAAACCATTGTTCTGGCCAGGATAGGAGGATAGTAAATGAAAGTCTACGCCGCACGCATACGTGTCGTGGTGAGCACGGTGTGAATGTTTCCCTCCACGCAGCGAATGCGTAGTCAGCAGTGAATGTGTAACTTGATGAAAATTTGTGATACATTAAGTCCGAAAACTTTTTATAAATTCTTTCACATAATAAGTAACTTCAATGAAGATGAATACAAAATTTTAATAAAACACCAACATGGAGTAAGAAGATGTAATTATGTAGTACCTCATAGTTTTAATAATTACGGTGAAAGAACTTTGCATTTTTTGATACCGCAGTTATACAGTTCTCTGCCTAGGAAAATAGTTAATTGTAGGAAATTTACTGATTTTAAAAGGAAGGTAAAAGTGTGGTTACAAAATAATAATTAAGATAAGGATATCAATAGCCTTAAGAAGTTGTTATGGATATTCTCTACAGTGGCTGCCTATGCGCCGTGACTGTATGTAATACAACAACAGTATCACTAACGAGAATGTAAATCTAGGTAAATTAGTTTAAGAGTTACAGTAATTTTTGTTTATTTTTTATTATGTGTATATATGTATACGCACCTGATGTTAAGTCAGACTGTTGACTTATCGGAACCCAAAAATACGTAACTGATGATAATAAAGATATTTCATTTCATTATTATTATTATTGTAGCGGTTATTAATATGAAATTATTAACACCATTTATTGATTGCTAAACCATAAAATAAATGACGGTAGTCATGGACTCATTGTTGTAAGGGTGATGCCAGCACCCCTATTAGAGCAGATTAGTTTGAAGGTAGAGCTAACTAGAATACCTGATCCGTGCCGTATATGATGATAATGAAGAACTTCAGGTTTTTATGGTTGAAAATCTTTATAAAAATGTTTCTGGTTTGTTCATACTGGGTGTCCTAAAAGTCCGAGTACGGCTTAATATTTTGAATGTAAGAAAAATTATATGTAAGAAAAATTATAATTCCTCTTGTTTCAGTCATAGATTTTTGTCAGCATTGTCATCAAAAGCCTCCTTTCATCCTTTGCCACTACGAAATTTTATTTTAATTTTTTAAATTTATTTTTATACTATTATTTTTTTAAGTTTTTTTTTGTATTTATTTTTGTATTAGACTACCTATAATGATTAAGCTTGATAACTACTGTAGTGTTAGTATGTATGTTTTATTAGATATAGTATACTAGTAATAATTTTTTCTTCATTTCATACGTACAGGCAGTAATAACTTAGTAGTTATTACTAGTAGTAATACTTAGTAGTTATTATTATTATAATAATATAAATAACAACATAAACCAACTCATACCCGCGCACAGGCTGACTTATGCGGTTATTAGGAAATAAGATAGGATAAGATTCATTGTATTTGTTTTTAGTAGTAATAAATAAATAAATAAATAAATAAATAAAATTTCAAGGTGTATGCAAATGTGAACCTCACTCGAATACAAAAACTATTTTATGATAAATCAAAAAAATTTGTCCGTCATCTTGGATCCGCCATTTTGAATGTAAATTTAGTTTTTTAAATGGAAAGGTGGTCATGTGAAACATGATGTCAATTCAACATTGCAAGAAAGTTTGAATGACAAAAACCGCACATCTTATACGGTTTGGAAGATATTTGCCTTTCTTTACATTTTAGCAACACGTTATTGAACATCATGAGATAAAACCTTATGAGATATCGTTATGTGGTTCCGTCATTCAAATTTTCTTGAAATTTTACATTGAAATTATGTGTTATATGACACATACCTTCACAATTAAAAAATAAAGTTACATTCCAGATGGCGGAAAATGTTTTTTGATTCATCATAAAATAATACGTTGTATTCACGTGAGGTTTACATTTCTGCATATTATCTTGAAATTTTCGTTACAGTATTCAGATGAACTAAAGTCCCCTAGTTGTGGGAGTGAGAGAATGCATAACGCTCTCACTCGCACAAGCCATACGCGCCATTCCAATAACATTGCATAATTTTACTCATTGTTGTGAGTAAGCGTTTATGCACGCAGTAAACTAACAAGCAAGATAACAACTGTAGTATGTTTTCAGATCTGGATAATAAGGGTAAAGACCTTTGGGCGCATGCGTAGTTATGATACATATCTCCCTCTCACTCGCTCGGCTATGGGAAATTAATTCATCGGATACCTGTACATTCGAAATATTAAGCCGTACTTTGACTTTTGGGACACCTAGTATATTTATACGTAAGAAGTCAGGAGATATTTTTGGTGAGGCTTTTGGTCATATTTTAATGAGGTAGGTGTAAAAAATATTTTTGGTCTCGGTGAAAATGGAATCCAGAACCTTTTCTATGTAGTCAAGCTGTATTAAAAAACTTTCATAAATTTTTCATAAATGTTCATAAAATTTTTTTACAACTACAGTAATATAAGAAACTGTAAAGATAACCAATTTTGGTAGAATGTTTTTGATAACAAGTTTAGGTCTTAATAATTAAAAAAATGAAAAAGTTATAAATAATTCTTTACGGTAGGTTTACATCCTTGATAATACGCATTATAAAATCACGTACGGAAAAAGAGTAAATTTAAATTTCAAACTTTCCGTATTTTAAAATAAAGTTGTTTTTATCGCACAAAGTTTTATTACTGTGAAAGCCTACCTACCATAAAATTCATAATATTTTAACTTTTCACATTACAAGTCCAACCGTTCAAAGTGTGGATAGACAAAAGTTTCGCTTTCATACGTCAGAAAACTTTTCTTGCATCAGTACATGAATCGACGTACGCATATGTTTGCAAATTGATCTATACTTTATTCCGCCAAAAACATTTTTTACAATTCTGGTTTTTAAGAAATTTGTATTTTTAAGTAATGAAGAACATTTTCAGTGTACACACTGATTTAAAATTTTGGCTTGTTGTATCCAAACAATAATAATCATGAAAATTAATAGAGTACGAAAGAACATTTTTTATTACTAAAGAATTTAGTCTAGAGGTAAAGTCCTCGCCGTGAGTTAGCTGTTCAACAGCTGATTTTCGGAGACGAAGGTTGCTGGTTCAATTCCTAGTAAAGGTAGTTAGTTTTGTACGGATATGAATACTAGGCAAAGGTTACCGGTGTACTTTGATGGTTAGGGTTCAATTAATGATATATACTCTCTTAAGAATGGTTGGCCTGAGTCTGTACAAGACTACACTTCATTCACACGTAATACATATTCTCTTCTCATTTTAACATGGAGTTTCTAATTGTTCTTATATTGAACAGATACATAAATTAGGAACAAAAGAAAGATTTAGTCATACAAATGTTTCAAAATTAACCTTGTGAATATCTACTGTTGAAACCCAGTGCGGCCGCCCGACAGACCGCACCTGTTAACACTAATAAAAAAATCTGATTTTGTTCAAAACACATCATAATTACATAATATACGACAAGAAACACCATTTATTGTCACAACATTGATAAATGTCTGGTATCTGACGTTAGAAGTGCCCCAAGATATATATTTATCGGCCATATCACGCTGAATACACCAGTTCTCGTCTGATCACTCATGTTAAGCAGCGTCGGGTGTGGTTAGTACTTGGATGGGTGATCGGTTGGGAATATCGCATGTTGTTGGCATCTGTTACTTTTGTCGGCCGCATTAGCGCAGTTGGTAACGTGCTCGCCTCTCATCATGCAATCTTGAGTTCGAATCCCATTCAGGCACGGCATATTTTCGTACGATACAAAAAATCGTTTCATCCTTCACCGTCTGCATTAGCAGTAATTGCAGAACAGTCAAACGTTAAACCAAAAAAAAAGATATTTATAGCCGTGGACCAATCCGTGCACGGAAAAAGTGATTAATTTAATTTGTAAACCGCTTGAATTTTAGGATTTGATCAGAGTGATTCTTTTTAAATTCTACATTACCAAACTAAGTTACATTATTTGATTTGACCGTTTGTACCGTACCAGTCTAATTTAAATTTCATTAATACCACATGACCTTTGAGTGTTACTTTCATGTTGCGGTGCAGCAGGGTGTGTTCGTACTGAGATTTATTACAACTGTATAAATTCGTTAATAGTTGTACGTATAACGAAACCGATAAAATAATTGGGTGTTAAGCGATGCATAAAACAATTCGTCCGAGACACCAAAATAGACTATTATACAAATATTGCTTGATCGTTTGGGAAACCACAATCTATGAACCGTAAACCACTTGTACTCTAGTTTAATATTATGGTATGAACGAACGGAATAGCGTTGTCCCGTTTACATCCATAACCACACCCCTCCGAATAATCTTACCCTCTTGCCACATCGATTATTACTAACACCGTTTAAAACTATTCAGTAGAAGTGATGAAGCCTAACATTTTGAAACACCTCTCTTTGTTTATTCTTGTCCATATTGATATTTACAATAATAGTTATTTGATAGATTTCGACATTTAAAAATACAACCAAATTTTTTATGTTAATTGGATTCAAAATTCTCACAAAAGGCAGTATAAGGTATATAAACTTAAAGCATGAAAAGTCTAAGTATTGACATTGTTAAATTCATTACTTAACAATTTATTTATTACCTATAACTGTCTAACAATTTTTATCTAATTATACGAGGTGTTGCTACTAAATAACGAGACTGAAGTCGTAAAAAATTTAATTTTAATTTTATACATAATCACTTATTGTCACCTTCAATATACACTCCTTCTCTATCCCTGCAACGCTTCATGCGAATTTTCCATTGTTGGAAACAGTGTTGGAAGTCATCTCCTGTCAGCTCCTTCAGGACATTAAAAAGGACAAGATTTGAGTCTGTGGAAGCTGTCAAAGAGAAAGCGGCACGTTTTCTGAAGGAGCTGACAGAAGATGACTTCCAGCACTGTTTCCAACAAAGGAAAATTCGCATTGAGCGTTGTAGGGATAGAGAAGGAGTGTATATAGAAGGTGACAATAAGTGATTATGTATAAAATGAAAATAAAATTTTTTACAACGTCGGTCTCGTTGTTTAATAGCCACACCTCGTGTACAATATACCTGAGCAATACTATAAAACTCACGATTTTCTGGTAAATATATATTGTTGTTTAAAAAAATGCAAGCTTTCTTATTTTGGAATGCACTAGTTTTCTAGTAAAAACATTTTACTGTCATCTTTGTCTCAAAACAATAAAAAAATAAAAAATAAAAAATAAAATTAGGAAGAGATTCTTGTAACCTATTATCTTAACTTAACAAAAGGTCTTATGTCAGAGTGAACAACTACCAAATTCACGTTGTTCAGGTAAAGATATTTTTTTATTTAAAAAATGCAAGGTTTCATATTTTTGGAATGAACTAGGTTTTCTAGCAAAAAAATTATACTGTTATCATTATCTCAGATGTTAAAAAACTATTTTTCTGGCTGCTTGACCTCACCACCACGAAACATAACTACTACCTCCTCAGGATCATAACTACTTCCTCAGGATTTTACTGACCATTTTTAGAACCACCAACACAACAGCCTTACTCAGGATCCCCTAAAGGTTATTAGTTATTAGTTAAACATCCCTTTGTTTTATTAATTTTCTAGAAAACCACTAAATATGTTGTTGCTATTCGGTGAAAACATAGTGTTATGTTAAAAAATTAATTAGTTGTTTATAAGTGCTTATATTGTACGGTGTTATATTTAACTAATACTGTATGTTATATTTGAATTTATAATTAATATTACTGTCAACTGCATTTGTAAAACAATTTCTCGGATTATATTCCAGTAGACGAGGCACTAAAATGTTCAATAAAGTAATATTATACTGCGCCTGGTAAGCCACATTAAATAAACTATTAAACTAAATGATAAATAATGCTAATAAAGATGATGGTGATAAATGAGGTATCGTTGCAGACTTTACAAATCTATCTAGACAGTTTTGAGTTGCAATTCGCTGAAAGTTTATATTACATCGATTAAATTAATTAAACATAAAACATTTAAAATTTATTTATTAATTTTGCCGCCGACTGACATGAACATAAAACGGACTATAATTACCTTCAATTAGATAGATACCTTCAATTAGGTAGTATTTTTACTTGGTAAAATTACAGTCGAAACACATTTAAAAGTACAGTTCTGTTTGAATGATAACACTAGATTGCAATGTTTAAGGACTTGAATTCAACTCCCGGGTAGGATCTAAAAAAGTTTCACAAGGTTGTTACTCTCACTCACTGCTTATCAGTAATTGGTAATTATTATTATTATTATTATTATTATTATTATTATTATAATTATATAATTATAATTCGACCAATCCATAAAAATGGCTCCTATAAATTAATCACAAATTACCGTCCCATTGCAATTCTGCCCACCATTGAAAAAATGTTTGAACGGCATGTCTCCGCCTCTCTTACAAACTATTTAGAACAGAACAATTTCATTAGTCCCACTCAATATGGCTTCCGCAAAGGTCTTGGAACTAATGGTGCTATCAGTGGTCTATCGCGCTTCGTAAACATTAATTTAAATGCTTCAAACCATGTCATTCTTTTATTTTTAGATTTTTCAAAAATTTTTACCGTAATCAATCATGATATATTATTAGATTTAGTTTCCAATTACGGTATCGATGGGCCATTCAAAAAATTGCTATCCAACTACTTGAGTAACAGAAAGTTATACGTCAAAATTTTGGATACCCTTAGTACAGAGTTTGTGTTACCGAATGGTGTGCCACAAGGTTCAATTCTCGGACCCACTCTTTTCAATCTGTATGTTAATGATATGCGTGATAGTATTACAAATTGTGAACTGTTTCAATATGCTGATGACTGCGTCTTGGCCATATCACATAAGAGCTTAAGTGAAGCAGAATGTATGTTGCAAAATGATTTTAACAACTTAATCAGATGGATCCATGATCGTGGACTTGTCATAAACCAAAACAAAACTGTTGTCATGCATGTCCACTCCCCGCATTCGGGTGACCATAGATTTGTTAATATATTATGTCATGACTGCCCCTGTATAAAAAGTTTTTTTAGAAACTGTCAGTGTGTTGCGTTGACAAATGTAGATGAGTATAAATACTTGGGAGTTTATTTTGATCATCACCATAAATGGGATAAACATATTTTTTACATTTCCAGACGGTTACAAGTTGTATCGATGAAACTTTACCAGGCACGTTTCTACTTGCCTCTCCATCATAGGCGTCTCCTATACTTGTCACTGTTTGAGTCTTTAATGCGCTATGGAGTCACGAGCTGGGGCCATGCCCCTGATTATTTGCTGCAGCGAATAAATGCTATACAAAGAAAACCCTTAAAATTTTTGGTTGGAAAAGGTGAGAATTCTCATCTGACAAGACCTATAAACAACACCTTTTTAACAGCTAAAGGCCTTTTACATTATTTATTACTGATAAATAACTTTTATGACCCGAGGTACCGTGAACAAGCACGCAGTGACCATGAATTACGACGGAAGACATTCATCCAACTTAGAGCTACAAACAACTACGGCAGACGTTTGGACTGTTTTATAATTCCAAAATTACTAAACTCCCTACCGGATGAAATTTTATTTTTAGGCAAATACAAGAAATTAAAAATAAAATTACTAACATGGGCTGGAAATGTAACATGATATGCACGAGTGCCAGCAGTCAATGAACGGAGCCTTAATTGTTGGACTTAAGATTAAAAATTTCATCATTCCCTTTTTATTATTATTATTTAGAATTTTTTTTTATTATTATTATTTTTATTATAATCTTTTTTGCTGTTTGTTATACTCCATTTTTTTATTACCGCTTTTGTAATTCATGGTAATATTTTGATGCTATTTTATTTTCATTTTGTATTCTTTTTTTACCTATTTTTTAATAACTCAATTATATTTAAAAACTATGATATTATATGTATTAGATATATTATTTTTGCACTTCATTAATATTGTTATAAGGTAAGCAGTCTTTTTTTTATTGTAACTTCTACATTTAATTTTATTGTTAACAATCTGTGTTATTGAATTTTTGTATTTTTAATTTTATTGTTTGTTTTGTGGATTTACTTTTGTATATTTCTGTCGACAGACCCAGGTCTGACGGAAATTATCTTTGTAAAAAACGAAAATAAATGAATTGAATTGAATTAGCGTATTCTCCCTTAAAGGAAGGCGATAAGCAAACTGAATCATTTTTTCTTCTTGTTGTTCTTTTTGTCCACCCAGTATTCTCGCATCCGTTTTGAGAAAGCCTGTTTCCTTTCTTCTGACCACTTTGGCCTGTGCTGCTTCTGCTTTGGCTGCTCTGGCTCTATCTCCCACTTGTCCACCTTGTTCCTAAATATTTTCCTAATTATTATTATTAATAATATTTTTATTATTACACCGTAGTGTAAACCGAACTATTAGCTAGTGCGCGTACACAAAACAAACCATAAACCATTGTTCTGGCCAGGATAGGAGGATAGTAAATGAAAGTCTACGCCGCACGCATACGTGTCGTGGTGAGCACGGTGTGAATGTTTCCCTCCACGCAGCGAATGCGTAGTCAGCAGTGAATGTGTAACTTGATGAAAATTTGTGATACATTAAGTCCGAAAACTTTTTATAAATTCTTTCACATAATAAGTAACTTCAATGAAGATGAATACAAAATTTTAATAAAACACCAACATGGAGTAAGAAGATGTAATTATGTAGTACCTCATAGTTTTAATAATTACGGTGAAAGAACTTTGCATTTTTTGATACCGCAGTTATACAGTTCTCTGCCTAGGAAAATAGTTAATTGTAGGAAATTTACTGATTTTAAAAGGAAGGTAAAAGTGTGGTTACAAAATAATAATTAAGATAAGGATATCAATAGCCTTAAGAAGTTGTTATGGATATTCTCTACAGTGGCTGCCTATGCGCCGTGACTGTATGTAATACAACAACAGTATCACTAACGAGAATGTAAATCTAGGTAAATTAGTTTAAGAGTTACAGTAATTTTTGTTTATTTTTTATTATGTGTATATATGTATACGCACCTGATGTTAAGTCAGACTGTTGACTTATCGGAACCCAAAAATACGTAACTGATGATAATAAAGATATTTCATTTCATTATTATTATTATTGTAGCGGTTATTAATATGAAATTATTAACACCATTTATTGATTGCTAAACCATAAAATAAATGACGGTAGTCATGGACTCATTGTTGTAAGGGTGATGCCAGCACCCCTATTAGAGCAGATTAGTTTGAAGGTAGAGCTAACTAGAATACCTGATCCGTGCCGTATATGATGATAATGAAGAACTTCAGGTTTTTATGGTTGAAAATCTTTATAAAAATGTTTCTGGTTTGTTCATACTGGGTGTCCTAAAAGTCCGAGTACGGCTTAATATTTTGAATGTAAGAAAAATTATATGTAAGAAAAATTATAATTCCTCTTGTTTCAGTCATAGATTTTTGTCAGCATTGTCATCAAAAGCCTCCTTTCATCCTTTGCCACTACGAAATTTTATTTTAATTTTTTAAATTTATTTTTATACTATTATTTTTTTAAGTTTTTTTTTGTATTTATTTTTGTATTAGACTACCTATAATGATTAAGCTTGATAACTACTGTAGTGTTAGTATGTATGTTTTATTAGATATAGTATACTAGTAATAATTTTTTCTTCATTTCATACGTACAGGCAGTAATAACTTAGTAGTTATTACTAGTAGTAATACTTAGTAGTTATTATTATTATAATAATATAAATAACAACATAAACCAACTCATACCCGCGCACAGGCTGACTTATGCGGTTATTAGGAAATAAGATAGGATAAGATTCATTGTATTTGTTTTTAGTAGTAATAAATAAATAAATAAATAAATAAATAAAATTTCAAGGTGTATGCAAATGTGAACCTCACTCGAATACAAAAACTATTTTATGATAAATCAAAAAAATTTGTCCGTCATCTTGGATCCGCCATTTTGAATGTAAATTTAGTTTTTTAAATGGAAAGGTGGTCATGTGAAACATGATGTCAATTCAACATTGCAAGAAAGTTTGAATGACAAAAACCGCACATCTTATACGGTTTGGAAGATATTTGCCTTTCTTTACATTTTAGCAACACGTTATTGAACATCATGAGATAAAACCTTATGAGATATCGTTATGTGGTTCCGTCATTCAAATTTTCTTGAAATTTTACATTGAAATTATGTGTTATATGACACATACCTTCACAATTAAAAAATAAAGTTACATTCCAGATGGCGGAAAATGTTTTTTGATTCATCATAAAATAATACGTTGTATTCACGTGAGGTTTACATTTCTGCATATTATCTTGAAATTTTCGTTACAGTATTCAGATGAACTAAAGTCCCCTAGTTGTGGGAGTGAGAGAATGCATAACGCTCTCACTCGCACAAGCCATACGCGCCATTCCAATAACATTGCATAATTTTACTCATTGTTGTGAGTAAGCGTTTATGCACGCAGTAAACTAACAAGCAAGATAACAACTGTAGTATGTTTTCAGATCTGGATAATAAGGGTAAAGACCTTTGGGCGCATGCGTAGTTATGATACATATCTCCCTCTCACTCGCTCGGCTATGGGAAATTAATTCATCGGATACCTGTACATTCGAAATATTAAGCCGTACTTTGACTTTTGGGACACCTAGTATATTTATACGTAAGAAGTCAGGAGATATTTTTGGTGAGGCTTTTGGTCATATTTTAATGAGGTAGGTGTAAAAAATATTTTTGGTCTCGGTGAAAATGGAATCCAGAACCTTTTCTATGTAGTCAAGCTGTATTAAAAAACTTTCATAAATTTTTCATAAATGTTCATAAAATTTTTTTACAACTACAGTAATATAAGAAACTGTAAAGATAACCAATTTTGGTAGAATGTTTTTGATAACAAGTTTAGGTCTTAATAATTAAAAAAATGAAAAAGTTATAAATAATTCTTTACGGTAGGTTTACATCCTTGATAATACGCATTATAAAATCACGTACGGAAAAAGAGTAAATTTAAATTTCAAACTTTCCGTATTTTAAAATAAAGTTGTTTTTATCGCACAAAGTTTTATTACTGTGAAAGCCTACCTACCATAAAATTCATAATATTTTAACTTTTCACATTACAAGTCCAACCGTTCAAAGTGTGGATAGACAAAAGTTTCGCTTTCATACGTCAGAAAACTTTTCTTGCATCAGTACATGAATCGACGTACGCATATGTTTGCAAATTGATCTATACTTTATTCCGCCAAAAACATTTTTTACAATTCTGGTTTTTAAGAAATTTGTATTTTTAAGTAATGAAGAACATTTTCAGTGTACACACTGATTTAAAATTTTGGCTTGTTGTATCCAAACAATAATAATCATGAAAATTAATAGAGTACGAAAGAACATTTTTTATTACTAAAGAATTTAGTCTAGAGGTAAAGTCCTCGCCGTGAGTTAGCTGTTCAACAGCTGATTTTCGGAGACGAAGGTTGCTGGTTCAATTCCTAGTAAAGGTAGTTAGTTTTGTACGGATATGAATACTAGGCAAAGGTTACCGGTGTACTTTGATGGTTAGGGTTCAATTAATGATATATACTCTCTTAAGAATGGTTGGCCTGAGTCTGTACAAGACTACACTTCATTCACACGTAATACATATTCTCTTCTCATTTTAACATGGAGTTTCTAATTGTTCTTATATTGAACAGATACATAAATTAGGAACAAAAGAAAGATTTAGTCATACAAATGTTTCAAAATTAACCTTGTGAATATCTACTGTTGAAACCCAGTGCGGCCGCCCGACAGACCGCACCTGTTAACACTAATAAAAAAATCTGATTTTGTTCAAAACACATCATAATTACATAATATACGACAAGAAACACCATTTATTGTCACAACATTGATAAATGTCTGGTATCTGACGTTAGAAGTGCCCCAAGATATATATTTATCGGCCATATCACGCTGAATACACCAGTTCTCGTCTGATCACTCATGTTAAGCAGCGTCGGGTGTGGTTAGTACTTGGATGGGTGATCGGTTGGGAATATCGCATGTTGTTGGCATCTGTTACTTTTGTCGGCCGCATTAGCGCAGTTGGTAACGTGCTCGCCTCTCATCATGCAATCTTGAGTTCGAATCCCATTCAGGCACGGCATATTTTCGTACGATACAAAAAATCGTTTCATCCTTCACCGTCTGCATTAGCAGTAATTGCAGAACAGTCAAACGTTAAACCAAAAAAAAAGATATTTATAGCCGTGGACCAATCCGTGCACGGAAAAAGTGATTAATTTAATTTGTAAACCGCTTGAATTTTAGGATTTGATCAGAGTGATTCTTTTTAAATTCTACATTACCAAACTAAGTTACATTATTTGATTTGACCGTTTGTACCGTACCAGTCTAATTTAAATTTCATTAATACCACATGACCTTTGAGTGTTACTTTCATGTTGCGGTGCAGCAGGGTGTGTTCGTACTGAGATTTATTACAACTGTATAAATTCGTTAATAGTTGTACGTATAACGAAACCGATAAAATAATTGGGTGTTAAGCGATGCATAAAACAATTCGTCCGAGACACCAAAATAGACTATTATACAAATATTGCTTGATCGTTTGGGAAACCACAATCTATGAACCGTAAACCACTTGTACTCTAGTTTAATATTATGGTATGAACGAACGGAATAGCGTTGTCCCGTTTACATCCATAACCACACCCCTCCGAATAATCTTACCCTCTTGCCACATCGATTATTACTAACACCGTTTAAAACTATTCAGTAGAAGTGATGAAGCCTAACATTTTGAAACACCTCTCTTTGTTTATTCTTGTCCATATTGATATTTACAATAATAGTTATTTGATAGATTTCGACATTTAAAAATACAACCAAATTTTTTATGTTAATTGGATTCAAAATTCTCACAAAAGGCAGTATAAGGTATATAAACTTAAAGCATGAAAAGTCTAAGTATTGACATTGTTAAATTCATTACTTAACAATTTATTTATTACCTATAACTGTCTAACAATTTTTATCTAATTATACGAGGTGTTGCTACTAAATAACGAGACTGAAGTCGTAAAAAATTTAATTTTAATTTTATACATAATCACTTATTGTCACCTTCAATATACACTCCTTCTCTATCCCTGCAACGCTTCATGCGAATTTTCCATTGTTGGAAACAGTGTTGGAAGTCATCTCCTGTCAGCTCCTTCAGGACATTAAAAAGGACAAGATTTGAGTCTGTGGAAGCTGTCAAAGAGAAAGCGGCACGTTTTCTGAAGGAGCTGACAGAAGATGACTTCCAGCACTGTTTCCAACAAAGGAAAATTCGCATTGAGCGTTGTAGGGATAGAGAAGGAGTGTATATAGAAGGTGACAATAAGTGATTATGTATAAAATGAAAATAAAATTTTTTACAACGTCGGTCTCGTTGTTTAATAGCCACACCTCGTGTACAATATACCTGAGCAATACTATAAAACTCACGATTTTCTGGTAAATATATATTGTTGTTTAAAAAAATGCAAGCTTTCTTATTTTGGAATGCACTAGTTTTCTAGTAAAAACATTTTACTGTCATCTTTGTCTCAAAACAATAAAAAAATAAAAAATAAAAAATAAAATTAGGAAGAGATTCTTGTAACCTATTATCTTAACTTAACAAAAGGTCTTATGTCAGAGTGAACAACTACCAAATTCACGTTGTTCAGGTAAAGATATTTTTTTATTTAAAAAATGCAAGGTTTCATATTTTTGGAATGAACTAGGTTTTCTAGCAAAAAAATTATACTGTTATCATTATCTCAGATGTTAAAAAACTATTTTTCTGGCTGCTTGACCTCACCACCACGAAACATAACTACTACCTCCTCAGGATCATAACTACTTCCTCAGGATTTTACTGACCATTTTTAGAACCACCAACACAACAGCCTTACTCAGGATCCCCTAAAGGTTATTAGTTATTAGTTAAACATCCCTTTGTTTTATTAATTTTCTAGAAAACCACTAAATATGTTGTTGCTATTCGGTGAAAACATAGTGTTATGTTAAAAAATTAATTAGTTGTTTATAAGTGCTTATATTGTACGGTGTTATATTTAACTAATACTGTATGTTATATTTGAATTTATAATTAATATTACTGTCAACTGCATTTGTAAAACAATTTCTCGGATTATATTCCAGTAGACGAGGCACTAAAATGTTCAATAAAGTAATATTATACTGCGCCTGGTAAGCCACATTAAATAAACTATTAAACTAAATGATAAATAATGCTAATAAAGATGATGGTGATAAATGAGGTATCGTTGCAGACTTTACAAATCTATCTAGACAGTTTTGAGTTGCAATTCGCTGAAAGTTTATATTACATCGATTAAATTAATTAAACATAAAACATTTAAAATTTATTTATTAATTTTGCCGCCGACTGACATGAACATAAAACGGACTATAATTACCTTCAATTAGAAATTGAAACATTTATTCTCTTTGATGCATAAACGCACACGGTTCATCAATAATTATTAATTTACACACACTTTTTAGGGCTTATTTGGTCTTGAATTGCCAAATATTTGTCTCTGTGTTGTTTAGGTCATCAGCCAAAAGGCTGGTTTGAACCTTTAGAGGTTTTACTAAGTAAAACAAGGAGTGAGGTGGTTTACATTTGCCTTCCTCACTGAGTGGAAAAGTACGCTTATCAGCATGCCGGGCCCTCTGAAAAGCACATATTTTTCACTCTGTAAATGACACTTTCACTTCATTCACCACAGGGTCTGGCTGTATAATGAAATTCATTACTTTCAGAGGAGATAACTCTGATTAGTGTCTTTTACACCTCTACCTCTTCTGTTCTTAAATGATTCAGTCATTTAATTGGCTGACCATGTGATAAGAAACAGAACTATTTATTTTAGCCCTGCAACGAACAGATTGAGTGTAAATAATTTGACACTTCACCTGTCTGTTATGGGCAGATTTGTCTCTATAAAATTTAATTTTACGTAAACAACACCAACAGAAAGATTTTCATTTCTTAACTGTTCAACAATCCATTATTAAACTCTATAAAAACCTTTTACGCCAAATTACATGGGCGTGCTAATCCACTAGTACGCGCAACCATCAACACCAAATCTATCACGCAACCCTTCTACTACGACTGAAAACACTTTGGATTAGGGGTCTTCTAAATTAACATTAAATGTATTGTGACAATATCTAAAGGGAAAGTGTGTTTAAGAATTCTCGAGAAAACCGAGATTTTTAAAATCTTATAGTAAATAATAGGCCTAAGAGTTAATAAACAGGATTTCTAAGAAATAGAAATATAACGCACAAATGGTTATGTATAGGTCAGCCTATTGTCTTACGGCTACCTGAACGAGTCGGGTATCTAGTCAGATAATTGATTCATTTTTTAACCATTCTATTCAATTTTAATGAGTTGTTTAGGTTTTATTAAAACTTGTATTTTTTTATTATATCGAAAATCTCTCTCTTTCTTGTGACTTCTATAGCTTCATCTTTATAAGGAGCACGCCGTTTTGAAGTCTTAGTCTTTAATCTGTGTTCGACGAGTGTATACTGCGTAGTACTGTTGTACTCACTGCCTTTTTTTTTATTAATAGAAATTGAATACTCTAAAAATTTATTTATTCAGTACGTTAAACAAATACGTTTTACAACCACGTAAAACAATTAAAACACAAAAACAATTAAAGTTTTTAAAATCTTTAAAATATTTTAAAAGTCCTTAAGATTTCTTAAAAATGTTTTAAAATCGTTAAAATCTTTCTTCTCTTTATCTATTTATACAAATTGTCGTATATTTTGAATCTTGTTATAAAAATTATAAGAAACGTCCTTTCTCTTAAAAAAGTTTAAAATTGAATGAATGTTCAACAATCCTTTTTTCATATTTTAAATTAATTTTCTTTTTTCTGAAACTCTTTTCTTTTTTTTTTTTTTGAATCACCCACATCTGGAGGTGGTAAATCATCTGGTGTTTATATCGAGTGTGTGAAGGTTGTGTGTTTATGTTTGTGTGTGAGTGTGTTCAGTTTCGTATGAGTTTGCGGACGTACAGGTGTTTGTGTGTATAAGTGTCTCATATTACAATCTTCCCCTCCCCCGGGGGGAACGCATTTTTTTTTTTTTTTTTTTTTTTTTTTTTTTTTTTTTTTTTTTTTTTTGGTTTAACGTCCGACTGTTAGGGGGAACGCAGAAACGAAATAAAAGAGAAGGGGTGGATGCTTAAACGTTAAAACAAAGGCGACGAGTACGTAGCAGTTGTCGGCCTGAGACGGTATGGTTCGTTCATTTGGGGCCCCTTTCACAACACATCCACACATCATGCAACATCAGATACATACGTAGTACAATCATCTCAAGCTCGAGTGTCGCGACGTACGTCACCTAAGAATATTTCTAATCTCAGTAAATTATGTAACCTTTTTAAGATTAGATATGTGTTCTTTGGTTATTTCTCCCCCAACAGTCTTACGGAGTAAGGCTGTAACTGGTGTGGAGAAGCCTATGATAGAAAATGGTTCCGACCATCGGTATGCCATTTTCGCACAAATATTTTTCCGTTTCGAACTTACAGGATGAGTTTTAAGCAAAACCTTATCTCCCACCGAAAACGGATTTGGATGACGTGTAGCATTGTATCTACGTGCCATATCATGATGAGACTTAATTAGTTGCCGTCTAATTGTACTCATCACGTTGCTCGAACGTACGAGATTCCGATGAAGGATGTCTTGGATATTCCACGCTCTGTCCAAGGGTGTTTGAGCTGGAAAAGTATGTAATATTTCAAACGGACATACACCGTGGGCTGTATGTTTCGCCATATTAAAAGCCAACTGAAACCAAAAGAGAGATTTATCCCAGGTTGTTTGTGTAGTTGCGTGATACGCAATAAGAATAGACCGGAGATTTCTGTTTAATCGTTCGGCGTGAGATGGTTGCGGGTGATAAGGAGAGAGTGTGGTCCTTTTAATGCCCAGGTTGAAACAAAAATTTTTAAAAATTACTGAATTGAATGTTTTAGCGTTATCTGTGACGATTAGTCGTGGAATGGAATAATTTTGAAAAATACGTTTTAATTCTTCTATAATTGAAGACGTATTTGTATTTTTTAATGGAGTTAACCATGTAAATTTTGAAAAGCTGTCTACCACAACTAGTATATATTTATACCCTTGGTTGGTTTTTGGTAGGCTGCCTACAGTATCGATAAAAAGAGTATCAAATGGTTTTGTTGGAACCCTGGAACTGAGATTCCCCCATTTGTAATTCATTCCAGGTTTGCTTCGCTGACAAGTTGTACAAGCATTCACTTTTAAAGGAATTTCTTTACATATATCTTGCCAGTAAAAATGTCGCGTTATTTTGTGTATTGTTTTGTCGACACCTAAGTGTCCCCCTATTTCAGAATGATGGAAATATTTAAACACTAAGTCTTTTAAAGAGTTAGGGAGAACTATTTTGACAGGTTTGTTGTTCCTGTCTTTTAGACATAGCACTCCTTTCAACAAACAAAATTTTTTATCCATCTTGCGTTTTTGTTGGAGGATAAAGGTATCCTGTTCTTGATGTTTCCTTATGTCTGTAAAAGATAAAGGAAACTGTGACAATAAAGCGTTGATATAAGATATATCCTTCGCGGTATCGTCACTAATGGAACTGTACATTCTCGATAACGCATCAGCAACGTTATTATCGGAACCGCGGATGTGATTAATTTTGAATTTAAAAACAGACAATCTGAGCACCCACCTAGCTAATCTGCCTAACTGTTTAGGTCTGGAAAGAAGCCAGGCTAATGCTTGATTGTCGGTTTCTAAGAGGAATTCACGGTGTGCCAGGTAAGTTCGAAAACGATCTGTGGCAAAAACTACTGCAAAACACTCTCGTTCATACGCGGAAAACTTCCTTTCGGCCGCCGTCAACGTCTTAGAGGCGTACGCTATGGGTCGTCTAGACCCTTCATGTTCCTGAAGCAGTACGGCTCCTAGACCTGTATCAGACGCATCTGTTTGTAAAATGAAAGTTTTGGAGAAGTCTGGTATTGCCAATACCGGGGGATTAGCAATTGCCTGTTTAAGATCTTCAAACGCGATTTTTTGTGAGTCTCCCCAGATAAACTGAGTATTTTTACGACGCAATTTATTTAGGGGTTCGATTCGATCGGCGTAATTTTTTATAAATTTAGAAAAATAGTTAATCATGCCACAGTATCGATGTACCTGTTTCACAGATTTGGGTTCAGGATACTCCAAAATTTTCTGTGTCCTAGTTGAATCTATAGAGACTCCTTTATAAGATAAGGTATGTCCAAGGAATGGGATTTCGTTTACTGCGAACGTCACCTTATCTGGATTAACAGTAATGCCGGCTTTTCGTAGAATCGACAGTACTATTCTAATGTGCTTTAGGTGTTCCGGAAAACTTTTGGAGTATATTAATATGTCATCCATATAATTGAATACAAATTTGTATTTAACGTCCTTAAATATTGTGTTCATGAGACGTGTCAGAACTTGTGCTCCTGTTGATAAACCGAAAGGTAATCTTTCGTACTCGTATAAACCATCCGGAGTACAAAATGCGGTGATTTGGCGTGATTTGGATGTCAATGGTATTTGATGGTACGCTTGAGCTAAATCCAGTGTGCTAAACCATCGCGCACCTGAAAACAATTGAAAGGCATGGTTTATGTTAGGTAAAGGTTGCGCTTCTGAGTCGATTACTAAGTTAACTGAGCGATAGTCTACGACCAGACGACTCGTACCATTGGGTTTTGGAATTAGGAACGCTGGGGAAGAATAAGGTGAAACACTCTCTCTTATCACATTATCTTTCAATAATTTATCTATCTGATGTTTCATCTGAAGTGTTTTTATAGGGTTTAACGGATACGGTCTCGATTTTATTATTTCGTTATTTTTGAGTTTAATGTCATATGTCAAGACATCTGTACATCCTAGTTTAGTAGTGAGTACATCTGGGAATTCCTTGCATAAATTAATAATTTTATTTTTAATGTAATCAGATTGTTCGACATTATTAATCTGATCTGGATGTATATCCTTTAAATAAAATTTTTGATTTTTTAACCAATCAAAAGTTTATTATTGATTTTATTGCATTAAATACGGCGTGCGTTGTTTTTAGAAAGTGTATGCCTAATATAATATTATGTTGTTCCTTCGCTAAAACCTTAAAATTTATTTTCCAAGATAATTTTCTTAATACAATTTTGACCCAAACTTGTTTATTTATTTCTAAGGGAAACTTGTCAGCTGTAAGACAAATAGCGTTAAAGTTTTCCTCCTTTATAATCGCATTTTTATTTTTTAAGAGCTTATACATTTTTTGACTAATAACATTATGGGTTGAACCACAATCAATAAGAGCATTAAAGGTATCATTTTTAATTTTTATTGCTAAAGCTTTTAGCGCGTAATTACAGTTTGACGTTTGTTTACCTATTTTTAAACTTTTGTTTACATTATTTTCACAAGCACGTACCATATGTTTATGTTGTTCGTACTTGTATGAGTTTAGTTTTTTGAATTACGATAATTCCCTTTTTGTTGCCAAAGTTTACAATTTCTTTTAATGTGTCCTAATTTATTACAATAAAAACACTTCAGTGTTGTGAGGGATGTTTGTGATTTGGTGTTGTTAAATGTTGTTTCCTTTAAGGTGTTTTGTTTAATTTGACTAGATACCGCGGTATCTGTTGTATTCAGGTTGTCTGTATTATTCATACTTGATAAACCAAGATCATTAAGAGTTCTGGCATAAACTCTTTCATAAACATAAGCATCTAGTTTATTAAAGTCTTGTAAATTATTGGGTTTACCAATTATGTCTATGTGTGTGGCATATATCTCATTTAAACCGGTCAAAATCACATTAATTAGCTCACCTTCTGTTAAATCTAGTCTTAATACATCATGATTCTCTAAAATTTCTTTCATGTATTCTGCAAGGGTCTCCGTCTGTGACTCGTTTCGGTACAATAATTTTAATTTTAATATTTCTTTCATTTTTGGCGTAATTAATTTATTTACTAAATCTTGATGAAATTGATCAAATTTATGATTATTCCTAATAGAGTTTTCAAAAATTTGTTCCGTGAAACCGGCCATAAACGGAGTTAACAACACCAGGGGCAAATCAACTGCGTAACGTTTCTGTATCTGTTTAATAATTTTAATATTTCGTACTAATGTGTCAATGTCACGTCCATCAGTGATAGTTAAATGTTTTAATTCGTTTTCTATTGGATTTGCAATTTTTGTCCAATAAAAGTTCAATTCACGTTGAAAACACAAGGGATTATTGTTACCTACTGTATTTGGTATAAAATATCGGGAACATCCTGTCTAAGAATAGGATTTTGTATTACAGGATGATGTATAAGGTTAATTTGATCATAATTAAGGATTCCTTGTCGTTGGTCAGGTAAGGGATTATTGTTTAAATTTCCCTCTTCAGGATTTAAATTTTGTTCGAAATTGGGTCTAGCTTCGATATTACGCAACTCATTTGCCTTCCAAATATCGAGCTCCTCTCTTAAATTTTGAAAGCCTATGGCCTTATCTGGTTAATTGGGTAATACAAACGCTAATATTTTGTTAAGTCGATCGTCAAAAATTTCTGCGTTGTATTTTTCTAAATCATTTAAATTTTCTGCGTTTCTTAACTTTAATAAATAATTTTGACAGTCTGTTAGTTGTTTGTCAATGTCGAATCTACGTAGTGTATTGAGGTCGAATTGTCGTCCGTTATCTAACAATTTTTGTAATCGTTGTCTTTTTTGTCTTACATTCCCGGTTGTGGTACTTTTTCGTATTCTAAGTTGAAAGTTAATGTTGGTTTCGTCTAGTTTAGTAGGGTCGAGAATCAGTGCTATTTGTCCCTCCATGTTTATGTTGATTATTTATGTGTAACAGATGACTTACCGGTTGACTTTGGTATACCTTTCAGATGTGAGTTGTTTATAATTTTGTTTTTTACTTTTGAAAGATCTGTTTTTGTTGAATTTTAGCCTTGAATTATCTGTTGAGTGTTGTTATATTCTTGAATGTTCCTTGAATGTGTCTTGAATGTTTGTAATGTTCTTATGTGTTGAATTTTCCCGGTCGATGCACCATTTTGTTGTACTCACTGCCTTTTTTTTTATTAATAGAAATTGAATACTCTAAAAATTTATTTATTCAGTACGTTAAACAAATACGTTTTACAACCACGTAAAACAATTAAAACACAAAAACAATTAAAGTTTTTAAAATCTTTAAAATATTTTAAAAGTCCTTAAGATTTCTTAAAAATGTTTTAAAATCGTTAAAATCTTTCTTCTCTTTATCTATTTATACAAATTGTCGTATATTTTGAATCTTGTTATAAAAATTATAAGAAACGTCCTTTCTCTTAAAAAAGTTTAGAATTGAATGAATGTTCAACAATCCTTTTTTCATATTTTAAATTAATTTTCTTTTTTCTGAAACTCTTTTCTTTTTCTTTTTTTTTTTTGAATCACCCACATCTGGAGGTGGTAAATCATCTGGTGTTTATATCGAGTGTGTGAAGGTTGTGTGTTTATGTTTGTGTGTGAGTGTGTTCAGTTTCGTATGAGTTTGCGGACGTTTGTGTGTATAAGTGTCTCATATTACAGTACTTAACAGTTACGTTTGAAGAAGGTCAACGTTGCACTGTGTATTGTCTAACGCATATAAGGAATCGTTTACAAGTAGGATTTAGTTTATTTAATGTGATCAATTAATTGTAATTAGTTTGTTATTTATTGTAAGGTAACTGAAGTAATATTGTAATTCATTCGTAGTTTAAGTAACATCATTAATTGTAATTTATAGTACTTAATAAATATTTGCTTGTGATTTTAAACGATAGGTTTGTCACCGTGGCCCTCTTTGATTAGGTACTGTGCTGCCAGCTATCAAAGCTTCCGACGTAGCGACAGAGGGAGCCGCCAGTAGTTCCGAGAGGGGTGGTGGGCTTGTGGCGGCGTACCGACAGAGGCCTTTGCCATCAAGGCCAAGACCAGTAACCGCCCTCTACCACAGCGCTCTCGGCAACTATATAAAGAACGCTAAACTGAGCCGGAAAATTCAATTCGGTTCCAGACAGCAGACAAGTCGTCCACTATCGGTACACGTCTACCGGACTCCAACGAAGGCTTATCGACGACCCCGCAAGAAAGAAGATGATGCTTCCGCTCGCCGACCCAACAGCGTAAGCCGTTGACGAGACCGTCATCGCCCGCTGCCGCAAGCGATGCCCACAGTGGTCTCTCGACTGAGCCTTACGCTCACCGGATCCGACGAAGCAGCCATTGACACACTACTGCGAGGGAAGAAGAAAATGTCTCCGCTGGACGACGACACGCCGTGTCACGCAGCCTCCGACCGCCACGACGACTACGACCGACGCTTCTCCAAGACAACCACCGCTTAAACGGCCCTTTCCAGGACCACCAAAAATTAAAGGTTTCAACTCGCCACTTTATGTCACCATCCGGTGACAGTTTGTTAATTATTTAATTTATCCAGATCCCGAAACGGACCTTACAAATAAGTGTCACAGTACACATGTAACACGTTCCCATAAAATTTTTTAGGGACTATCTGGAGGAGGTTATACTGGAAGTCCTCCCTCCCTCAAGCCTTGCCAACAATTTATTATTATGTTCTTTCAAATTTGATTATTGTGTTATAGTGTTCGTAGTTGCAATTAATTAATTTAAAAGAAGAAGTTATTTAATAACAAATTTGAGACGGACTGTATCAGTGGCACGGTTTGGTTACGACTTAAGAAGTTTATTATCAACTAAGATATGGAAAATGTTTTAAACTGTACGATGGATATTATGTTCAACAGCCGGTTGTGATCATTTGTAACCAAGCCCAACGGATTGTTTGTAAATCATTAAAATCGGTTAACTGAAATTACCGTAGATAAATTTTAATTACACTAATTTGGTTTATAAATTTATGTTCATGTTCATGGACGATTAAAACTACATTTTTTTCAGCTGGTTGCAAGGCAAAAAGATATTGGTAATGATTCAATACAAGGTATTGATTCTAACATAAGTCTGTTTAAAAGAGAAATAATATGACGTACTTGTGAGAGAGAGAAACATAATACCTAGAAATAAGTTTTCATTCGAGTCTCTATTAGCAGAATCATTATGCTTAATACAGATTTATTTTGTACTTGAAAAATAGATATATACATGAGACAAATATTAACATTTAAATAAGTATTAATGGAGGTAATTTGCTACGATTAGTATACTTCTAATATTTCTTAGAATTCTTAATGATGACTCCCTCCACATCGTTAAAGGGAGTTCTAAAAAAACTTTATTGTCATGATTAATAAGAGATTTCTTTAAGAATTACAAAAATATAAGATATAAAATGATAATATAACTGTAAAAGTCAATTCGAAAGTTTTAATTTTATAACTTTTAATTATATTTCTTGCATTTATAAAAAGACGTGTACGTAATCCATGTGGGTAAATAAATATTATTAAAATAAAAAAAGATTAGAGTAAAAAGCATGGTTTCTTTTATATTAGTTTAAGATTAAAAAACTAAAAGTTTTCTTGAAAGAATTAATAAACAAGAATAATAATAATAATAATAATAAAAAAATCATGAAAATATGTATTTGTGAAGAACATAACTAAAATAAATCTGCTTAAAAAGTGATTAGCAATGAAATAAACATCGTACAGAATTTTTGTTATAGAATTTAAAACCGAGGTAAAATTTCAAAGGCATCTTTTTAAAAGCATCTGAACTTAATTCTCCTGGTTTTGTTATTTCATTATTGTAATGCGTAGAGTGCTTGTTATTTCATTTTATTTATTGTTTTATCCTTACAAAATATAATAATAATAATAATAATAATAATAATAATAATAATAATAATAATAATAATAATAATAATAATAATAATAACTTTGCTATTTTACTAAAAAAGAGATTTACAAGAAGATGAATTGAGTTAAAATAACGACATCGAGTGGGTTTGTGAAAAAGAAGAGTGGGAGAATGAGAGGATTAGGTTGAACACACACTAAGAGGATTTCATGTCGACAAGAAAGAAACTTCAAACTAATAGTGTACTTATGGGTTACGTTGTAAAGCCAGTCTATACATAGTATGGTTCTACGTGTACGCCCACTTTGAAATTTCAAGGACAAAGACAATGCGTGCCTAAATTCATGTAGGCCTAATAATAATAGTGTATGATTTTTTAAATGATATTTTAATATCAATTAAAATCATTCCATGGATTTATTTGAAAAATGGTTTGACACCTGGAGAATTCAGATCAATGATACGAAATCTGTACAGGTTACATTCGGTTTAAGGTGAGACGGTACTTTGTATCCTGCTAATGTTAAATTTGCAATATTTAGGTACATTTTTCATTGGATTGGTTAAAGATAAGAAAATGAAACTTTACACACTTATCGATGTTGGGTTTCTCTAGCTACTGGCATTTTTTCAATTTAATCTGTTGAACCGTAAAATTAAAAACAAAATAACAAATAACATAGAATTTTTACAAATTTCTTTCTACGTGTTTTTGCACATTACTAATTTTAGGAGCATCTGAGGAAGTTATAAAAATGCCAGTGCATGTGTATATACTAGAAGAATAACTAGTAAAAATTTCTACATGGTAGGTTTAATGGTTTCCGAGAAAAATGTACCTAAATGTTAAAAATATAAATTTCCGGGAACAGACAAAAAACAAAAAGGCACAAATCAAAAACAAAATGTACACAAACATGCAACAGTTGGTTAGAAAGCTGAACCGACAGTTTTGAGAATATTAAAAACAGTAGGCCTAATGCAGATATTAAAAAAAACAGAAATTATCTTTACACTAAAACGAGAAGTATAACATTACGAAAAATATTCGTTCTTGGTAACATGATCATTTTTCTGGACAAACCTGCTAAATACTTAATTTTTTCATTAAAATAATTTTTTTACGTAATTTAAATTTTCTAGTAGAGCTAGGTCTGTAGTACTGAAAAACATAAAACACTGAAAGTCGAAATTTTCAGTCAAAACCATCGACAGTCTCACACCTTGAGGAAAGACAACTTTCCGGCAGTAAAGCTATACAACATAATCCCACATTGTGACACTGTCAGATATCTTAGCCTACACTTAGATCGTCATCTTATTTGTAAACATATGACTCTCAAAAGAAAACAACTAGAGCTAAATTTTCAAAAAATCTATTGGCTTTTCAGCGACAAATCACTCCTGACAAAATCTAACAAAATTAATCTCTGTAAATCAGTCCCATAAATAAACCAAACCCATAAATCATTCCCATTTGGACAAACGGAATACAACTTCGGGGTACAACTAACTACAAATTCAAACATCGAGATCTTAGAGCGATTCAAGTCATATACCATCAGCCACTATATAGTTAAACATACCTTGGTATACAAACAACAAATATATTTATAGACTTCTTAACTTTAATACACTGTAACAAAATTTTAAAATTCAGTATTACAAATGATTATATGGAAAATTGTTTTACAAATATGAAAACTTATTAGCAATCAATTTGTTACCTATACAATAATGTAAATACAAATTCATGGTTAGAAGCGGTTTTATTTTTGGATTTGCCTTATTGGTATTGTAAAAAAATTCGGCGTAATATTTTTCTGTAAAAATTGATAGATGTTTGACTGTTTAGTTTTTTAATTTTCTGCCAGATTTGTTATAATTATATTGTACAACAAAATGTACAGATTATAATATAGCATAAAATTATAACTATATAAAACAAAAGCAAAAAATGATTTATTTATAGAATCAGAACAACTTTTTGCTTTTACAGGTTTTTTAAATAAACAGTTTATAGATTTCCAGGTATGATTCTATATTTTACTTTTTTATTTATAATTTTTTTATTAACTTTTAGCTAGGCTACTTACAAACAGTTGAAAATATTTAAATACTAACACATTCAGTTCGGTGTAAATATACGTGAAAAATATCGATTACGACAGAATTAAATGAGATGTAAAACGGCTCCACCGAATTACGGACGTGGTAGGACTACCACGCAGAGATTTTTGTGACTGACGGATGTGGTAGGACTACCACTTGGATATTTCAAAAACACTATTCAAGATTTTTGTCAGTAGGGTTGGTAGATCTGATTTTGTAGAATCGCAGTTCAGTAGTAAAAGTTAGAATACTATATTAAGTTGAGAGTGTGTGAAAGTCGTTCCTTGACACATTGAATTGGTTAGTAAGGACAGAGAGTTTATGAAAAGAACTGCCGTGGTATCCCTACCACACCCGCCACTCACAAAAATCCTTACGTGGTAGGTATACCACATCCGCACGGAATGTGTTAATATAATTTATCATTAATATACGAAAACACATATTTGGACCAAAAGATAACAGCTGAACCTCAAATTCTCCCAAATGCACTGAACTTTCGGGAAACAAATTAAAATTAGGTGAGGGGAAGTCTAAAAACGGCGACCAAAGATGACAACTGAGAATTTTTTCACGAATTTGGTTATTGCTTATTACTAGACACACAATCAAATTATAGCCTTTTAAAATATTTTTAATTAATGAGAAAGGAACAGAGAACATTTTCAACATTAGAAATTTGCTTTACAATTAACGTAAAATATTGTTAAAATTAATAAATTTGCAATTTCTTTTTAGAAAATTTTGAAAAACCAAAATAACACCGAAACCGCTGCATAGATAAAAAAGCACAAAATAAAAGTTGTAATATTTATTATTATTTTTTTTAGTTCATATAAAGTATTTGACCACCGGTAAAGTTGAAGGTGGTGCACATATAAGACTAATGGATTATTCTAAAACTTAATATTTGAATGACATATTATGTTGAGGTTAACAGCTCAAGGTCAGTCTCGCCTGGAACTATACTCACCACTCAATACCAACTTGTACGCTGATGGGGATTAACGTAGTGAAATGTGTTTTGAAATTACCCTCAACCAGACCCATTTGTACCTCAATTAAACCTAATTAACAATCAAGCTTAGATATCTAAGCTACAGGGTGCGTTCACCTAATCCCTTATCTGTCACTATTATTACCTAATACAATTAACGTAGGAATAAAGGTTTGTCTAAGGTACTTATCTACGGAACTTGGATGTCTAAGGTACTTAGTAAGTGGGGTTATAATCATTTTTTCTTCAATTTATCATTGGTATTTTTCTTTTCTTTTATTACCACATAGGATCACTTTCGTCATTTTGGATGGTTCTTATTCAATTTCTTTTTCTTGCTGTTCCAAAAAGTTTTCATATTTTCAGATCTTATTTTCTTTAGTTCATCTGAAGAAACCCAAATTGTGCGTTTTACTGTTATGGTGGTTAATCAAACTTTGTGATTTCCCATTTGGTGTTTATACCAATGTGTACGTTGCGTTAGGTCCTCCATGGTTAGGTCGAGTTCTTTCATGTCGTTTTGAATTTCTCTGAGCCAGGTTACTATAGCTTTTTCAGATTTAGCGGTAAGTAGTTTTTCAGTGATTTTTCTTAGAAGGCGTGTTGCTGGAGTTCTCAGTATGTGCCCCAGGAAGAAAATTCTCTTTTTTCTCATTGCAATTGTGACTGGTTCTAATCTTTGTAGACTTGTTCGTTGGGTAAAAATCTGTATTGTCTATCGATTAGGTGTTTTTTGTTGATACAGGTCCTTAAGATTCTTCTCTCGACTTTTCTAAGTTTCTATTTGGTTCCATCACTGTCGAAGAAGAGAGTTTCACTTCCGTACATCAATTGAGATCTAAGGACTGATTTGTAGTGTTTAAGTTTGGTGTGTATTGATAGACTTTTTTTGTTAAATGTGTTTTTGGTGAGATGTTGTCTATGGTGAGTTTGGCGATTTTTTCGCATTGGTATTTTATTATACAAATTATATATATATTATTTTTAATTGTTAAAATGATGATTACGAACATAAATTTATTTTTATCGTACAAATAGTTTTTAGTATTCCTGTTCATTAGTTTAGAAACAAGGGTGCCAAATTTCATTACATGTTGTTGTAAAGTTATAAAACTAGTGATTGGCTATTGAGACCACGATGTGCGCCAATTTATTGTTAAACTCTGACGAAATGTGTCGAAATTTGGTTTGCAAACATCACTGAATTAATAAAAATTAATATTAATTTTAGAACATACACTCGAACTTTAGTACTGTAACTCTTCAGGGAGGTATAACAATAATGTGACAAATGGAAAATGTACTAGACAATAGACAGGTGGACTTACGGGACAGGTGCAACGTTTTACTTGCCGGACGCCGGATAGATCTTATTTTTTTAAAAATTTATTTAACGTCACATCAACTGCAACGGTCATTAGCGACGACGTTGGGGTGTAACTGTTTACAATGGAGGATGAAATGATTTTTTGTAACGTATGCAAATATGCCGTGCCTGAGTGGGATTCGAACCCACGACCGCATAATGAGAGGCGAACACGTTACCAACTAAGCCAATGCGGCCGGCAGTTCTTATTTTGTTTGTTGACTTTTCTAGTGCAGAATAAAAAGGTCTCGTAAGGTACATTATGCTACGTCTATAAATATTATCTCTTAAAACAAATATTATGAATTATTAATTAAATAAACAAAAAAATACTAATTATTATGGTAAACTAATAGTCGCTTTTGGCCGCCTCCGTAGCGTAGTGGTTAGCATTGGCCTGCCACGCGGAAGTCACAGTGTTCGATTTCCGCCTAGGATCTAGAAATTTTCACTTTTAAAATCCCACAGTTAATGATTCATAATCCACCGTAGTCCCTAATGACCAAGCAGTTGATGCGACTTTAAATAAATAAATTAAAAAAAAAAACACCAAAAAGTCTGTTTTCTTATTATTTACAAATATACATTTTTCTAACAATGATAAACATTGAATAAATTAATATTTTTTATCTGTTTAACTAAAAGTCTTTTGTAGAATATTATAGATTCATAATTATTTTTAAAATATCTTTAATTACTAAAATAACACATTTCATTAGAATGCCAAAATAAAATAAAATAATCGATGTAATAAGTTGTTCCAGATGTACTGTTACAAACGAAATCGTTAAAAATCAATTATTGAACAGCAAAGAATACATCCACATAAATTTTGGTTGTCAGATTAACCTTCAGCCCTCGATTAATACAAAAGTTCAGATATTCAGGACTCGGTTTACAGAGACTCTACTGTAGATTAAAATCTGTACAATGGCACGTCAGAGAAAAAAATTTAACATTGTCATTAATTTTCCATTTGATATAAATCAGAAAATATGTTTTAAGCTATTAACATGAGTGGAAAACAAACGTGCAGCTTTCTCTGTCATTTAAGTTTATGAATTAAGTTAGGGAGAGAGATTCAAGAGAGGAACGGCTAAGGCAAGTTGATTCTTTTGTAATGAAAGATTATCTGAACCAATTATTACTGCTTACTATAATATTTTATTGTATTATAAAGGCTTCAATGCGTTGCTGAAGATGAAAAAAGTTTTAATAATTTATTTCAACTTCTTTCAGTTTTGATAAAAGGCTTATCTTTTCAATCTAAAAATATAAATTATTTTTCTTTTTATGTGGGCGCCTTTGAATTGTATATGTTGTATATTTTTTTTAAATAACGAAATAAAAAAAGAAAGTTCATCCACGTGTTCTGAAGAGTAATTTGAAATTTTTGTAGCGCCCTTGCTTTGAACAAATTTTTTCTTATAATTACCAAAGTATGTCTAAAATAGATATGAAATACATAAATTAATAAATTTATACAAAATTCAATTTTCGTCACCTTGTTTTATTGTTTTTATTTCATTCAAAAAAGTTTGCGAGTTTTTCTTTTAAACAAAAACATAATTCTAGTTGTTTAGGTTCATAACATTTTCCGTGCGTATTATTACGTATGTATATTTACAGTTCCATGAATTTTGTTGCTTATTTTTGTCATGTATTTGTAAGCGGATCTGTTCACCACTTGTTACAACTGCCATTTTTCTCTCTTTTAAAAAGATTATACAATAAAAAAATTCCTTAAATTTTGTAATGTTTAAAAAATATTGTTATGTTTTCGTATTCACACTTAAGCCAAGGTTCATAAAAGGATCTGTGTATAATAAGTAATAAACTAACTTCCTTAAACTTGTTACAATTATGTATTTACATAATTAATTATTTAAACATACCTATTAACAAATAAATACATTTGTTTCACTTAAATTAGTTACAATACTTAAAGCTTAAAGTTACTTGATTAACAATAACAGTGATTTTACAATTAATATTAGCTTCTAATTTTATAAATTTTTCTTTAATTTTACAATTAAAAATGATTGTAAGTGAGTCTCTTAACATTAAAAAACAATGGTCTACCTGTCCAGAACCACTTGCTACTAGCCGTAAGCACATGCACTATAACGTAATTCAGAACTGGTCGTATAATGACACTATTTCTAAACGGTCTAACAACACTTTCCATTCATAATTCAAGTACTAACTAACTTACTACTAAAGTCCTAATTCTTTATACCTGCGTTCTAATCGAGACTTTTTGAACATTTTCTCCGTTCTACTGGAACAGTTTAGAAGGAATAAAAGTAAAAAACAAACGTTTCTACTAGCTTCGATTTCCGTGAATTCTTATTCAGCATATTCTATTTATTGTAATCCATTGTTCTTGTTTAATACACACCAATTCATACAATACACAATTTTTATTGAATCAACAATCTATCCTCAACCATTTCTAGAATATCTCTGCACAATGATACAATATACATTATGTTGAATCTGTGACAGCGGCTCTCCTCCAGCGGACAAGGTTGTTTTACCTTCAGTGGAAAATATAATTATTAAACTATTTTAGGAAATACTTATGAAAAGATGAAGCTTTTTATGTTGAAAATATTATTCTAGAGGTAATATTAGTCTAGAAGTAAAGGAATGGTCGCGGACTGGGACTGTACAAGACTACACCTCATTTACTTGTCATACATATCGACCTGATTAAATTATCCGTTAATCCTGGTCCAACATTCGAGGCATCATGAGGTTTGCCAGTATTTAAGAAAATTCTCTGGCCGCGTTACGAGCGCTGCGCAGATTAAGCTCATTAATGGGATTGCCACATCACTGCATATGAGCCTGCAAGACAGTTCCTTCGAGATGCCGCTCCAGACTCTTCCGTCCCCTCTGCCGTTAGATAAGTCTTCCATGTCCGCCTTTGGAGCCGTTGACCATCTTCACTGGTTTTGTCCACCCTGAGTATTTTATTTTCTCAGCACTCTCCAACAGACTTGATGAGTGTCACCATCACCAGGGGCGGCTCCCGATAGCAGACCCAGCAACAGCCACATCTTCTCTATAAACAACAAGGTATCCCAGAACAGAGTGCAGTAGTTAGAGCATGTAAACAAAATGTGGGAGGATAGGATACCTAAGCACACACTGGCCTATACGCCGGAGGGCAGGAGAGAGCGAGGACACCCGAGAAAGAGATGGGCAGATTTGAGAGGTTCGGAACAAGCAGAGATGCCTAATCCTTGAAAGGCAGAAGAAGAAGAAGAAGAAGAAGAAGAAGAAGAAGAAGAAGACATATTGACCTCATCTTATGGGGGGTTGCTTTTTGTTTTGAATTAAACAGATTGCAACGTACACATATTAGGAATAAAACATGTTGAAAATAAGTAAATATGTAATAGGCTATATAAATAAATAAAATTTACATTTTTAATTTCATGTAATTTTTATTCTTAATGAACTCGTCTTTTTAATTTTTAATGTAAAAGGGTATAATTTCATGCAATACACGTAGTACTAAAATTGTTTTTTTTGTGGCTAAAACTCTTTTTTTATTGCTTACAATCAAATAAAATAATAATAATTGTTTTATTTTTATTTTATTTTTTCAGCCCTGCTAATATTATGTTTTCTTTTTATTATTCTATACAGAAGAGAAAAGTTAGAAAGAAGTCATTAGGTTTTATTTGAACTACATTTTAGACATAACATAGTATAATAGGATATTAGTCGACCACCCACCATGTTTAATTGCGCTAATAACATAACGTTTATGGCGGAGTAATAACACACATCTAAAAGGGCTAGTAATGTGATTAGAATTCGTTCTCCCATTATGCTATTTAACTTTCCCTTTTTCCCTTTCAATTTTCCCACTTACCCATGACATTGTCGGATTATTTATTTTTGAACGTGCCTTGATTACACTTCCATAATTACTATTATTGTTATCAAATTATATTTAAACACGTAATCTGCGCATTTATGTATTTCATTCGTTAAATCTACCCTTAGGTTTGCTATTTAAATTGCCCTCCAAACTTTGAAATTTGTAATTAAATGTATAATCGTAATTATACCATTGTAATGTAATGCAGATTATCTGGGATAATTACGGATTACTGCGTTTACTGAAATGATTTTATCCTAACCATTTGAAATCGGAATCTCATATCCATTTAGGTATCGGTAAAATTTAAATTAGATTACAATTCGAAACAATTATGAAAATACTCTAAAATATTATGGTTTCAGTTTGACGCCTGAATCTGAGGTATTCTCGACTATTAAGTTGAAAATTTTGAGTTCGATTAACACCACGTTGGGAGAAAATTATCAAATGCGTAGAATAAAATATTTATAATCACTAATGATCTAATATTTGAGATTTATTTAACATATTTCTACAATACAATTAACTCTTCTTTATCATTCATTTTTTCTTATAATAACTACAGAATTAAGATGAAAACAGTTTCTGCTGAATCTGTAAAAATGTCTATGTCGTCTACATATCTTATATTATTTAGAAGTTTTCTATTTCACTTAATTTCATTGAAATCATTATAAAATGTTTTTGCCGGCCGGTTGTTGTAGTGGGCAGCGCAACTATCCTATGTCAGGGCATCATAACTCAAAAAAGGCTTGCTTAAATACTAAGTTCAAGTTAAACAAAGTGGTAAAAGAACACAACCCTTCTGCACTCCGTATCTCTGTTAAACGAGAGTTTATATCCAAACGAACTAAATACTACAGATGAGATCTAGCCAATAACAGCCCAGATCGGGTGTTAGGTTGCCCCTTCGCTAAGTCACATTCTGTTCCACCGAACTCCAGCTGACTTTTTGTTAGGCTGTCATCCACAGCGAGACCACAACATGACAACGCAGGATACGATTAACGAAAGTTAATTGGCTCTGTGCTGTGATTTAGATCACTATGTTCCGCCTTCAGCTGCAGTCTCTAATTCGTTAATGTATAGTGATATGTTCTTACTTTAACCGATGCCATCTGGTACCCCATTAGAGGTTTTTATATCTTTTGAATCAATTTGAAGATGGTATTATAAGGAAAGAATACTGAGTATGTATGTATTTAAATGATTTATGCTTTTTGTATTTGGCCAGTTTTAGACCAGATGATGTGACTAGACATTTCTGGAAGCTCGTTCTTGTTAATATGTGTGTGTTAGCGTGTATTATCTAATGTACAGTAGCACACATTCTTAGCGTCGTTCTCTGTATGCCTTTCTCCTTTCTTCTTTCAATCCGGTGTTCTGTTTTACTTTTCAAAGAGTCCTTTATAATTAGTAACCGGTTGTGTGAATTTTACCCATTATGTTCCTCGACTTATCCGATTCCGATTTTTTCAACATCCCTTCTGACTTTTTTGAAGCACTTATCCGAAATCTTATGTCTATTGTTTAGTTTCATTAAAATTTTGTGGCAACTGTTTTTCGCCCATTCTATACAAATATTCGTAGAACTTTAGCCTTACCTAAATTATTTATGCATATTAATTGGAAATAACTATACGACATTGATGTAGGCCAAATTTAATGTACTGTATACGATATGTATGTGCAAAAACTTTTAAGAAAATAATTTTTTATTATTACACATAATTTTAAGTGTTTTGTTCCTTCTTACAGAAGGTATTCTTGAACAGCTCGAGTTAAAATGTAGTTACTTATTGTATAACAAACTGTTACAGATGAAAGTTTCTTCGTAATAAAGAAAACAATAATGAATATTATTAATGTACAGTAGAGATATAAATCCCTAAGCTATAATTCTGTAGTTCAGTTAACTCGTACTTATTTTGATAATAACTTAGAACAAAACAAAAGGGAAGAAGAGAAATGTTTGAAATAACTGCTCCATTATTCGAACGAGTCTCAATTTTAACAGCCTATTGTTAATATTATTATGTAGGCAACGTATAACTGCATGACAATCTTAGGTTATGTTTGTTCATTTGGTTGTTATTTCACGTACAGTGTAATTTATATTGCTGGTTGTTTTTGGAAAAGATATTACACTTGTTATTACATTCAAGATAGAAGATTTTAAAGTATTGTGCATATTAAAACATACAAGTATTATTACCTTTTATTTTTGTTTAATAAGTTATATACACGTAGTTTATCTTTGAAATAACACAGATATTGTTTGTGAAGTATTTTCATTACATTTATTTATTTTTTTTACTTGTTTTACAGAAAATTAATGTAATTTTACTTTGAATTCGTTTATAATCTTTGTGTGAAATTTAATCTTACTATGAAACATCCAACGAATAGTTCAAACACCGTACCTCTTTTTAGATCTCTTTGGTAAATAATTCATATTATTCAGTATTCACCTTATCGATTTCTTCAAATTTGTATTTCCCGGCTTGCCGCTATTGAAGTTACATTCATTTCTTCTTCCCACGCCGTGTTAAGCTCCTTTTTCTCTTTTTGTCCAGCAATTAAAACTATTCAAGTGATTTGTTAATTTCATTAGGTTTTTTCATGTTATGTTCGTTTTTATTTAACTCTCGTTTCAAATGTAATATCGGGTACGACATTTCTAATACTTTTGTTACAATCTTTGAAAGTTATAACCTTGGTTATTTCATTTTCATCAAGTTCAAGATTGGTGTTTGAATAATATATTAATTCACCAAATAACTAAATAATTGCGATTCAATTTAAATAAGTATTTTTGAACATCAGTTTCATTCGTTCTCGTTTGGAACCATATTTATTTGGCCAGAAAACCATATTTAATTGTGTTGTAGATTTAATCAAATGTACAAAAGCTGTAAGTAACGACAACTAATTTCTTTTAGTTTTTAGTGATTTTATTATATTATTCATTTTTCCCACAGAATCGTTTTTTATTCTATGTATTCGATTCGAAACACATACAATTTTGAAATGTGGTACAAACACTCTTGACAGCTGTCTAAATACATTACCAAAAGTCCCCAACTCTTCGACTTGAGCTTTTTCCGTCATATTGGAAAACGGCAGAAAATTTTCTTTCTTTGTTTACATTTTTATATGCAGCTGCCAAAGAATCGGTCTGAAGTAAAAATTTTAAAGAATTTTTTCTGAAGACAATTAAATTCTCAACAGAGATGGTTATAGAAATTTTCTTCGATAGGCTACTTTACTAGTTTCGCAGTTATCCGACATCAGAAAAGGAAATCAAAGTAGCGCGTACACTGAACCAGTTTGCCCAAGCCCTCTCCAGTTGCTTCAGTTAAAGTTCTTACCTCATCATTATGATAAAGGAATAAATTAGATAAAAAATCGTGACCATTTGACGATAGTTTATAAGTAAGTACGGTACTTATTTTTTTTCTAAAGGAAAAGTGTCAGCCCAATAAGTCACATTGCGTGTTCACTTAACTCGGGGTTATTCTTCCTCGTACTGGAATCAGGCCCACGTAGCTTTCGTAAGAAAGCTAAGAAAAAATTTAAGTAAGAAAGCCCTCTTACTTACTCTTTAATCCTCTTTAAGAGAATTAAGAGAATTCCTCTTTAAGAGGAATCGAATAACCCTACTTTTGTTTCTTAATTCCGATTTTGATTTCTTGACTTCCGGGTTCGGGAATTTTCCGGTCAAAAACGTAACTTCAAACTCGATCTAGGGAAACTAACTTTGGGTAGATTAAGAATCCGAAAATCGTTTGTTGCTAAATCTCTTGTTTTATCTGATATCTGGATTTGACGGATGGATGTCAAAAAATGATAGTTGGCCAATAAAAATTGCCACCAAATATTTCACGTACTATATTATTTTTCAAGGCTGATGAGCTCTGAACGTTTGCATTGCCCCCTATTAATTTTATAGCTAGCCAATGAATTGCTAGCAACGTTGCCAATACTTGCTCTTGCAGCTCTGTTAAATATTTCTTCGGCCATTTATTTGGTCTTTCAATAATAATTATAACCTACAAACATACAATCAGCTGATTATTTTATAAAGTATTGCATGTTAATGTGCTGTATAATCGATTTGTTCAGTACGAGATGCAAGACGAGAGTAATTTATTGCGGCTCTTATATGCAAGCGCGCGTAATGTTTATCAGGTACAATCTGACAACGCTGCCAAACGTTCTGATTGGTCTAAATGTGTAAAACAGCAGAGCTCATCAACCGTGAAAAGCATATTAGTAAATAAGACTCCATAAATCTAGTAAGGCTCTCCGTATCTTGACATGATTAAGTTATATTGTTTACTTTAATACTTAATTTACGTAGCCTACTCTTTTCTGTTTACTAGAAAAAATTATTAAAAAAAAACAGGCGTGAAACTGATATAATAATTATTTATATCGTACAGAATGATTATGATACTATCACAATACATTTATGATGAATTTCCTCATAATTTCGTGATCAGATTATGGTGATGAATCGTATTTGAAATGATGACGGTGAAAATAAATTGTGTAGGTAATAAAAACATTTAGATATACATTTGAGTTTCACGAACCCATACGATGTGATTCATTTTAGTCCGATTTAACCAGTTTTTTTATTCTACTTATTCTCGAAAACGGATATTTATCACGGAAAATAAAATTCACGGTAAAGAATATATTTTATTGTGTAATATAAACTAAAAAACGGAAGTAAAAGAAACAGATTTATAGCGTATGGAATTGGAGAAGAACAGAAGTAAAATCCGTTTTCTAGTAAATTTGTTTGCCAGTATACAGGACAGAATAAAATCATCTGATAAGAATTGCAACAAACAAACACTTTACAATTCATTTAACAATAAAAAAATAATGGTCTAATGGTACATAATCAAACTTGTGTCATAAAACTAAACGCTCATAAATAAAAATATGTAATAAAAACGACGTTAAATGGCTCGGAGAGAACAATACAATAAGCTTTAAACTGTAAAAAGTGTATTAACGTTCTTCCATTTTTTTACTCAGCTGTATTGGCTCAGTTAAGTTCGTGTATTCTTATTACGTATTTATTTGGTAATGATATTTATTAAATTTATATTGCGAGTGATTTTTATGTTTTATTTTATTACTGTATTTTCTTGTAATAAAATTTATGTTTTGTGTTATATCGTTTTCGAGAATTTTATTTAGTTAGCGATAATGCGAAAAGTGTGAATTGTTTTATTAATAGTTACTGAGAATTCACTAAGGTTCCTTTTCTTTATCGCAATGATATTACAGAAAGTTACTTGTCATATAATTAAAAGATACTTAAAGACCATTACTGCTCATAACAGACAGGTGGAGTGTTAAATTATTTGCACTCAATCTGCTAGTTCCAGGGCTAAAAAAATAGTTCTGGTTTTATTACATGGTCAGCCAATTAAATGGTTGAAGTATTCAAGAACAGAAGAGGTAAAGGTATAAATGACATTATTCAGGGTTATCTCCTTTGAAACTAATGAATTTCAATGTTCAACCAAACTCTGTGGTGAACGAAGTGAAGGTTTGATTAGCAGGGTGAAAAATATGTGCTTTCCAGAGGACCAGGCATGCTGATAAGCATACTTTTCAAAATAGAGAAAGGCAAATTGTAAACCACCAGCCTTTCGGCTGATGACCTAAACAACAAACATCATTAAATCTCTTTTTGTTTTTTTGTCATTGATTCAATGTACAGTACTGTAAATTGAGCGGCACAATTTCCTTATTTTATAATAGTTATTTTAGGGGTGGTGGAGGAATTGAATCTTTAGTTATGGAGTTGACACTTTAAGAAGAAGAATAATAACATTTTGTAATTTAGTCTAAGAAGTTAAATTTCAGTCAGATCCTTATTGGTAACCTAAGTTTCAAGTTTCAACTACGGGCAATATTCCAGTCTTGAGATATTCTTTTCACACACAGACTAAAAGATAAAAAAAAGATGTTTTATGGGTTCAGGGGGTCTGAAAATGTGTATTTCCGGTGAAAACTCGATTTCGAAAAATCGTCATTGAAATAATACTTTCTTTCTCTATTTACCGATAGGTCAAGAGAAGATAATAATTTCTGGGATAAAACCAATTAATCTATAGACACTCATGTCATAAAATATAAAAGTTAAGTACCTACAATAATTGTCAAAAATAATAATTAAAACTAATCGTAAAGTAACAAATTATTAAAAAATATTAATAATTTATTCAGTTTTTATAAAGAAATATCTTAGAAAATATATATAAACGTTAGAGAAGATACTACTTAGAGTAAAATATCGTACGTTTGTGTGTGTGAGAGAGCAATAGGGGACCTTAAGAAGGTGAAAATAGAATAGGTGGAAAAAATAAGGAAGAAAGGTGTTCTGTTTTTCCACGTCAATGGATTAGAGTTTGTGGGAGGCAATGTTATGTACAATACAAGGAACTGAAAATGGCAGAAAGAAAAGTGAAAAGCGAAATGGAAAATATAAATGGTAGAGAGAAACGAAGAAAAGGGTAGGCGTAGAAGGTGGCAAATGTGAAAATAGCGGAATGAATCGGTTGCTTGCTTTGTTCAAACTAATTAAAAGGGTTCAACTACAACTAGAGGTTAATGAGAAATCTCAAAAGAAAATTCGGTCGGTCGCTTAGTATAGGAAAAAGGAAAATGAAAAAGGAAAATTCAGTTCAGTGAAGAAAACGGAAGAGAAGTGTGTTGTGTAATGTTCAATATAGCAAGCGATTGTATGTCCGTTTGTCTGATGTTTTTTTACTTTAACCTCTCTTCTTCTTTAGCTAACTAATAATTCTTCCACTTGTTTTCAATTTTTCTACTTTCTTTTAGTTTTCACTTTTCTTTAAAGCAATTACGTTAAGATAGAGTGAAAATTACTACACTAAGGGGTTTTCTTTAATATGTCTAGAACACGTTACACGAATATTAATTTTCTCTTTAATTATAATGTGTTTATTGACGCTAGTAATTCTCAAATTTTTAATAACAGTTAAAACCTATATTGTCGCAAATTTAAAAATCTAACAATATTTAATAAATGTTTGTATTAAATATTTTTCCACATTGTACCATAAGAAATATGAGGTGTGCTCAAAAAATTCGGTGAATAATTTTATTACTTGTTTAGGTCATCAGCCGAAAGGCTGATTTGAACCTCTAGAGGCTTTACTAAGTAAACGAGAAGTGGGGTGGTTTACCATTGTCTTCTTCACTGAGTGGAAAAGTATGCTTATCAGCATTCCAGGCCCTCCAAACAGCAACTACCTTCCACCCTTCAAATAACACCTTCACTTCATTCACCACAGGGTCTGTTTGTATAATGTAATCTATGACTCACAGAAAATAACTCTGACTACTGCCTTTTACACCTCTACCTCTTCTGTTCTTAAATGCTTTAGTCATATGATTGGCTGACCATGTGATAAGAAACAGATCTATTTTTTAAGCCCTGAAACTTGCAGATCGAGTGCAAATAATTTAGCACTCAACCTGCCTGTAATGGGCATATTTTATTACTAGCAAAGTAATAAGCTTACGTTAAATTTGAATTAATCTCCTTCAAAGGAGCCTTTTCTCCTTGGCTAGCAAACACTTAACCTAACGTTGATTTAATGATTGGAAAAACGTTTTGAAGGTTTCTTTCCGAAGAACCTTCAGCTGTTCTGTCGTGGCCTTCTAAATGTTGGCAATAGTGTCAAACATTTTCCTTTCATTATTATATTTATGTAACATATTTTTACAAAGAGCCAGGATATTTAAAAAATATGTAGAAGCTGGTTTTGGAGAAAATTGCAAAGAAGTGAAAAATCATACGAATAAACTTCTACATAATTACGGTTGACCGATTTTGATTAAAATGTTCTTGTCGGGTTTTCTAGTGGTGTCTAAATTAAGTTCCAAATTTCATTTTCGTAAGGAATTCCGTTCTTGAAGTATTTGTTCATACGCAAACACACACACACACACACACACCCACAGGCCAATCACTAAAACATGTTTTTTTGGTTTTAGGAGGCCTGAGAACGTGTATTTTCGATGAAAACTTAATATTGAACAATCGACATGAGAACAGTACTTTCCTTCTAATATGTTCATATAGGGGGAAGAGAAAATAAAAATGAATTGAATAAATTTCCCTGTTATAAAATATAATTTTTTCTTTACGGTCCATTACAAAGATGGAAAAAATAATCTGGTTTGTTGCGCCGCTATTCTTGTTTTAAAATAACAAATTTATCGCTACATAATATTCTTAAATTCACTACCGTGTACAAACACATAAAAGAATGTGACACAATTCAATAACAAATGTCATATTTCTGTATTATTTACTGTTTGAGTTTTGTCTCTTGGGAAATTAATTATAAAATTATATTTCAATATTGTGGCATTGTAACTCCACCAACTCTGTATCCAGATATTAAATTAAATAACCTATTTTTTTATTGTTTTTGAAGCTTTAACTTTAAACAACGGAAGCAAATTGAACACACTATTCAACTATTAGCCTGTATATTTTTTAAATAAAAAAAATTTCTCATATTTTATATCGAACGAATAAAATATACATGAATTTATCCTCCAATGTATCTGTTATTGTTAGTATTATCAATCAAACCGACCGTCTGAATTAAAAATTTTGTTCAATAATTTATTAGATGCTCATGCAATTAATTGAAAAATCAATAAAAATTTAAAATTAAATTTTCAAGAAAATTTCAAATTTAGGTTAGCTTTTGAAACATGAATATCTATATTTTTTTAAATAAATAAATTTCATAATTTTGCCATTTTTTCGAGAACTACCACATCTTTTAATTAATTAGTAACTGTTTTAGTTTTCCTGTCTGTTTTAGGATAAAGTATTTTATAAAAAAAGGTTTAATATTTCAATAAATGTTGTACTCAGAATGTTTCACTTGATATTCTGATTAATATTGACTACTTTGTTTATTTATTTTGATGATAAAGAAATAGTTAACTATGTTCAAACAATGGTGCTGTTGAAATTTATTCATTCCTATTTATATATTTTATTTGGTAAAACTTAAGTTTTTTACTATTGTAAAGGAATATTATTGCCACAAATCTAGTGTTAGAAATTAATAAAGTTTAAGAAATCAATATTGTAATTCTACAAAAATAAAATAGCTAAATGTATTTAAAACATTTTTTATTTTATTTGATATTCAAGAAAATTTACGTTTAGGATTTTAAATTTAATAAATAAAATAAATTTTTAATTTACATAAAGCCTATATGCAATTCTTAAAGAAACTAAAAAAGATATTCTAAAAAAAGAACATTGTTATAAAATTTTAATGGTGCTTGAACCGGGACGAAGGAGGATGTCTTGCACCAACTCTTAAAGTATTGAAAATTAAACTAAAACATTATGTAATATAATTCATTGAAAAATTATAATAAGAAAAGTTTGTATTAAAAGAATGAAGATTAATAACAGCTGATAAAAGAAAGCCTACTCGTATATTGTGACAATTTATATAAAGCAATAATTTTACAACAATTTTGTAAATTAAATGAATCAAAGATTAATGGAGTAGTTTGGAAGAAAGTTATTTTATTTAT
Organism: Catonia carolina; assembly: GCA_035578175.1. Classification (NCBI taxonomy): domain Eukaryota; kingdom Metazoa; phylum Arthropoda; class Insecta; order Hemiptera; family Achilidae; genus Catonia; species Catonia carolina. The sequence continues at coordinate 82,383,079 of JAQMRL010000003.1, read as the reverse complement.
TAAAAATTATGAATACTATTTATGCTGTTGAAAATAAGAGGCTATTTTTAATATATTGTAAATTTCAATTTTTCTAGGAGAACCTTGCTTTTTTCGTTTCTTATATGAACTACCACTTCAGAGCAATTGTTCAAGAGTTTTAAAATACTACACGTTCGTTAATTTTATGCCTTTGAACCAATTATACAGGTGCACAAAAAGGTAGCAAAATTTCCAAAACTAATCCGCAACTACAGTACAATAAATAAACATTTTATTGCTTTACACAAAACTCTTTTGCAAAGACATTTTTGTTATCTGGTTTACAAATAAAGCCTGCTACACCAAAATCATAACAGTAGTATACAAAATATCATTAAATTTACATTTGAATTATGAATTAGAAATGGGTCTTTAGTGTCATTAGATAGTACGGGAAGAAAATGATTAGGCCTACATATTTAAATCAGATTGCAATCTGATATTTTGATTCTGGATGATCTGGTATTTGAAAAAAGCACATAATTGAACTATCCTAGGAGATGGGAAACCGTAGTTAGGTTAATTTTTCACCCTGTGCATAAATTTAAAAGAAATAAATGATTATGTAAATGCAATGTAGTACGATTATTTATATGGAAATAATTTTTAAGAAAAAATGATATGTGTGAATGATATATCATACCAAAGAAGTTAAAAATGACCTTAATAATACCTAAACGATCTACAAAAAATAAAGGGACAAGGAATTAAAGAACTTTTATTTTTCAATTTTTTATTCCCTGTTAGTATAAGAGGTGTGGCTATTAAATAACGAGGCTGACGTTGTAAAAAAATTTATTTTAATTTTATACATAATCATGAAGCGCCAATCCATGCACTGGAAGAGCCGAACTTCACCGAGAGCCAAAAAAGCTCGAATGAGCGAGTCAAAATTTAAAGAAATGATGATTTTTTTTTTTGATATCCATGGGATTGTGTACCTTCACTGGGTATCTGAAGGTCAAACAGTTAATCAATATAACTACCTTGAGGTACTTTCTAAACTATGTCAAAGAGTAAGGAAAAAACGCCCCGAAACGTGGAAGGACAAATCATGGGTTCTCCACCAAGACAATGCGCCAGCTCATTCCGCATTATCTGTCAAGAGGTTCCTAGCCAAGAACAGCGCATCTCAGTGTTAGAACATCCACCTTATTCACCAGATCTTGCACCATGTGACTTCTACATATTCCTTAGGGTGAAATCTGCATTAAAAGGGACAAGATTTGAGTCTGTGGAAGCTGTAAAAGAGAAAGCGGCACGTGTCTTGAAGGAGCTGACAGAAGATGACTTCCAGCACTGTTTCCAACAATGGAAAATTCGTATGGAGCGTTGCAGGGATAGAGAAGGAGTGTATATTGAAGGTGACAATAAGTGATGATTATGTATAAAATTGAAATAAAATTTTTTACAACGTCAGTCTCATTATTTAATAGCCTCACCCCGTAATTTCACACTGCTGTAATTTTCATCTTTCAGTAAATTAAAATATCAAAATAATTTACTTTGAATTTTTTGTTTTTGTTACAGGTAACTACTGCAGCATTTATTTCCATTAGCAATATTCTACGTACAAAACATTAGGTTTGTACATTAGGTTTGGCTTGATTGCTAATTTTCCGACTGGTCATCAACAGTATTGTAAGTACACATTATTTATTAATTAAGCAGTAAACATTTTTTTAATTAATTTTTTGTTAAAAGACGCATTATTAGCTTGGTGGGTTCAAGAATCCAAACGGTGGGTTTTGGCTCGTGAACCTGAGACTTCCGCTTAATAGATCAGCGTGCTAACCACTAAGTCACGGAGTTGTAAACATTTAAAAATAAACTACTGTAAATATACTGTACTTAGAATAAAATAGTAAAGATTTTTGTTAATATTATGAAATTATTCTTGATTTTTTTTAGTATATAACCCCCGGGTTGATCTAGTGGTAAAGTTGTCGCCGCGAGTCAGCTGTTTAACAGCTAAATTTTGGAGACGAGGGTTCCGTGGTTCAAATCCTAGTAAAGGTAATTTAACTTTTATATGGATTTGAATAGTATTCAAATCTAACTAGGTAGACTAGATAGTGATTAAACTAGTGTATTAAACTGTATAGTGATTACAAATATACTTTGATGACCATAATAGAATGGTCAGCCTGAGTCTATACAAGACTACACTTCATTTACACGTAATACATATTCTCTTCCCATTGTATCATGGGGTTTCTTATTGTTCTTACATTGAACAGATACATACATTAGGGAAAAAAGAAAGAGGTTTAGTCATATAAATGTTTCCAAATTTACCTTGTGAATATCTACAGTTGAAAACTACTGTTCTTGTTATACAGAGTGATTTTTTAGTCATGTTACCCAAAAGTTAATGTCTGGTAATTTTTTTTCTAAGAAAGGGAAAATTTGGTTTTTGACACGAAGTTGGGAGCCCCATTCAACCGGTATAGATATGGCAGTATGAGTTGATTCTCCTTGAGTAGTGACTACTCATAGCATAGTACCACATTTTTAATTATATTAAAAAATAGTATGAAAAACCATTAGATTTAAAGGGTTTATGTTTGATATATTCAGAGGATACATTTGATGCTTTGGATTGACGTAAATTTATCAAGGACGGGTACCATCCATCCGCTCAACCCTCTTTCAGAAGATCTATAGGCTCTATTTATTAGGATATGCACCATGACAAAAATATATGCTACTTGAAATGAAGTTACGTCAATAATTGACGTAACTTCATTTCAAGTAGCATGGCTTTTACGGAGTAAGTTTCAACTTTTTTTTGTTAAATAAACTTCTCGTATACAAAGTGATACTCAAACCAATTTGTACTTACGGATTAAAACTATGGGTTACAGCTAGTTTATCGAATATAAAAATTCTGCATTGCTTTCAATTAAAATGTCCGAGACTAATCACTACAACCCTGGGTATGTAATTAATGAAATATTACACAACGATACAAACTTGCTTTTCATAAAAGAAAAAATTAAACAACGAAGCGAGAAGCATTTAAAAAAGTTAGAAGAGCATCAAAATCTTTTCGTAATCAATCTTCTCGACAGCAGCGAAATACAGATTGAAACGTTATAAAACATTCGACTTACCTTTACCATTTTGTTAATGATTTAACTCATTTAATATTTTCTACTTCTACTACTAATCATCGTCATCATTATGAACTCCATCATGGTCGTCATATTTAGCTTCAGTTACTTTACAAGATATTAATGCACAATTCAGAGTCAAAGTTAGTTTTGTTTTTTGTCCAGAGTTTAGTTGTTTTTTTTGTTTGGTTTAACGTCCGACTGTTTTGCAAATTGCTGCTAATGCAGACGGTGAAGGATGAAATGAATTTTTTGTAACGTATGAAAAAATGCCATGCCCGAGTGGGATTCGAACCCAAGACCGCGTGATGAGTTTAGTTGTGTTTTTGAAACATACTACTGGGTTTGTTCCATATTTTCATTCTGTTGTATAGTTTATCAGCCAAAAGGCTGGTTTGAACCTCTAGCGGCTTTACTAGTTAAAACGCGTAGTGAGTTGGTTCACAATTGCCTTCCTCACTGAGTAAAAAAGTATTCTTATCAGCATGATTGGGCCTCTGAATAGCTAAAACGCGTAGTGAGTTGGTTCACAATTGCCTTCCTCATTGAGTAAAAAAGTATGCTTATCAGCATGATTGGGCCTCTGAATAGCATCTACTTTTTACTCTGGAAATAACATTTTTAGTTCATGCACTACAGGGTCTGGTTGTACAATGATGAAATTCATTATTCTCAGAGGACTTTGAAAAATGTCTTTTACACTACTTTTTCTTAAATGCTTTAGTCATATAATTTCTTGACCATATGATAAGAAACAGAAGAATTTTTTGTATCCCTGGAACTAGTCGATCGAATGCAAACTTTTTATCACTCCACCTGCCTGTTATGGGCAAATTTGAAGAATGCTATTATTCAGACTTTTATCGTCTTTGCTTAAGTTTACATTTACATTTAAAAAACTTATTACAATGGCTGCAATCAATAACTGTATACAAGAGAATCAGCTATTTTCGCAATAAATGGATAGAGGATCATCAAAGAATGAAAGAAAATAGAATTCCAAAACAGGTACTCGGATAAACCCGAAGGAAGAAGAGTTTAGAAAGCCTTCTGTAACGCTGGTAATAAATTAGTTTTAAATAATTCGTTTATTTAGTTCGAAGAAGGAGAAGGAGGAGAAGGAGGAGGAGAAGGAGAAGGAGGAGGAGAAGGAGAAGGAGAAGGAGAAGGAGAAGGAGAAAAGTAATGGAATGAGAAAAGAGGATGAAGAAGAAGAGGAAAGGAAGATAAAGAGGAAAAACAATAAGTAGAAGCAGAAGAACTTAACATCGCTCAGTTGGCGCCTGTGCATAGCCGAGTTTAAATGTGTAAATTACAAACGCTACAAATAAAAAAATTAAGATGATAGTGCAATGTTTTTATCTCAACGGTTAAAGTACACTCGTAATAAAATTTAAGAAGATATTTTGCAAAACTTAGCTACAGAAAAAAATATTCTACGTAAGTATGCTTTGAATAAGTAAAGAACTGAAGCATATCTGTGTGTGTAGATATTCAATGTACTGTAGTCGAAAAGAGTAATACAGTATTTGAACGTGTCTACAGTGCTAAATAAGTTATCCAATATTATCCACTATTGAATGTACGTGGAAAATCCAACAAAAGGAAATAAGAATGGTGGAAAATCTTTAAACGTCTCATTATAGATAAAATTCAACTGGTGAACAAAACCTTAGGCACCATATAAACGATTATTTTCTAGTTTTTAATATTTTTCCTTTTATAAAATTCCAGTGACTTATTTTATAAAATTTTGGTTAAATATTACTTGATTTTTACTTCCCTGCTGTTTTACTTTTTTGAATAATAATAAATTAAACCTAATGGTTTCAACTATTTTCAAATCCCATGATATATATATAAGGAAAACATTTCTGAAACCTGTATGTACGAATGAGTAGTCATGTTTGAGAATGCACGTGCGTTTGTCTGTTATTAGTCCTAAATCTTCTCTTCTTTTGCTTCATGTATCCTTTTAGAACGTTGGTAACCGCAACAGCAGTCTGCACTTTGTTGGCAGCCTGTCTTAACACCTTGACTATCACGGGTATATTGGTACATCACTCAGGTATCAGCATATTAATGCGCTAAATAGTAGCAGTATACTCTATGTATTTTGATCGTTGGTAGTGATAAGCTGATGTTAAATTTATAATAATTTAAATTCAATAATGTTTGTAATAACATAAGACTAAGTTATTTTAAGTACATCAAAAGGATATTTCATAACGGCAATATGTGCATGTACGTTTAAGTATGAGTGCGTGTGTGTGAGTGTGTGTGCGCGCGCGTGCGTGTACAGGTATATCGGTGTTGATAACTAAAATATAAAATAAGTATTTTACAAATACTTAAGTACAACATTTCTGTCAGTAAACAACATTCGGATTTCTAATTTATATTTTAAACAATGAATAAATTAATATTAAACAAACTGAACACTTTATCAATTATTAATAATTATTAATAATTTAGAAATTTGCAACAAGTGAAATTTTGTGTATTATAAACTATTCCGATAAATATTGTTAAAATACTATATAAGATCATATTCAGCATTGTTTGTTACCGTGTCGGTAAAACCGGTGAAAGGTCGAATCTGTGTATGTTTGGTCCGTGAAACCAGCCTTTCAGCTAACACATTCAGGTTCACGTGAGGAAAATTATCTACCAAGTTGTTTTATAATTATTACTTTTCACTAAGAGTTAATGTTCATGTTGTCACGTTGTGTACATGATATCCTGTCCGAATGTCTACTTTATAGTAACGCCCACCCCCTGCATGACCAAATCTATTTTTCAAAATGTAAAAAATTCTACCATTTCATGTAATTAATATATTTGTTCTAATTTTGTTACGCTAAATAAAATGATACTTTGCTCGTGCCGAACGATTGAGCGGTTACCGAGATAGGAAGATTTCAGAATATTGTTAATAAATCAAAATATAAGTAGGTAACGTACGAATTTGAAATTCCGTACATGCCAAAAGAATATAATTCACTAGGTTATGTTAAAATTTAAAACTTGTCAGTCAAATAGTTCTGAAGTTATACGCTTCTAAACGCATGAATTCTTTGCGGTAGCAAAAAATCGGGTCTTTTTTTCAACCTCGATATGATAATTTTTAAACAACTTTAAAAATATAAAACTATTATAGGTTAACGCAGAATAAAATGAGCTAAATTTTTATGTAAAGTATGTTGAAATCCGATTCATCGTTTTATAAAATGCTAGGGTTCAAACTCGGTTGTATATAGTTATGAATTATGTAAGCATATTGCTTTATTCTTCTTTGTCCTGGAATGATCACGGAGGTATTGTAAAAACAATTTGTTTAATGTTGTAAGAAAATTTCATCTGTCAAAATATTAACTTCCGTCTGCTTTGTTCTTTTGCGACTATGTCTATTGTCTCTTTACTATGTATTGTACCAGTGCCAACGGAATCCATTTTGTAGCGTTCCGTTATCATCTATATCAGTAATAATTATTACATTTTTATTTCTCTTAAATATTTCATTTATTTTATTAATTGTATTTTATTATTTTCTGATGGAGTTTTGATGCATTAACCTTACTACCAAGTTCATACCAAGTTCATTCACCAACTTTTTATATTGTTATAATCATAATTATATTAGGCCTATTATAAATTATAACAATGCAGAACAACGTTTTTCTTATAAACTAGAAACTGTCTACGCTAAGACTACTTCGAGGTGAGTAACCAGCAATACAAGTGAGCATGTGTATTAATTAAAAATACGCACAGCATGATCAAAAACAAAATTCCATACAACACTAATTCACTCTAAGCTTAATTATAATACGAGTAAAAACACGTTAAATTCATTTGTTAGAAAATTTTTAATAAATCTTTTTTTTAATTTCTATTTAGGAAATTTACAATCTGTTGGAAACAATCAGTGAATGTGATAACACAAAATTTGGAAAAAAAATTAACATGGTAAATAAACGTGAGTGGAGACGCAGTCCAGTGACAGAACTCCGACGTGAATAGATAAGTGTAGCATTAAGTGCAGCATTTGGAACACTGTAATGTATGGTCAATTACAGTACTATAAGTTAATAGATGAGTTCCCGGCTCCATCGACGTTTTAGACGTCTTATTGGATTGTTTGGGAGAGTCTGTGTAGCCAGATTTGAGATCAATGGGTTATGGTGGTTCACGAGTTTCTTCCTAAATTTTGTATATAGATTTAAGAAAACGCCATTTATGTAGGGTACGTTTAGGTCTGAGTGTAGCGTTTTATTAGTTACATAGTGGGAGGCGGTAACTATCCTCCGTAAAAGCTTTGATTGGAAACTCTGAATTTTTGCTAATACTGATGGTTTTGCACAGCAGTAAAGCTGACTGGCATAGCTCCATATTGGTCGAAGGTAGGAGTTGTAAATGGTAAATTTGGATGTAGTTGGTAACTTGAATTTGCGTGAAAGAAGTCTGTACAACTGTTTGAAACTGTCCTGGAGTGCCTTTTTCGTTTTATTCACGTGTACATTCGATGTGAACGTCTTATATAGATATAAACCTAGATAACGGATAGATTCAGAAGTGTGAAGTTGAATGTCATAAAAATACAAAGGAGGACAGACTCGTTTGCGCAGGGTAAATAAAACGTGACACGTTTTTGTTGTGTTGACTCGAACATTAGTTTACAATTAATAACTAAAACTTTTAATATTGTTACTCTTACATTGTTATCGTTACATTATTTGCTATTATTGCATCATTATTTATGATTAGTAGGTTTTTATTATCAGGTTTTATGACTCAGTTTTATTATTTATTTCATATCATTAAAAATTAATGTCTGACTAGTTTAATACAACTGTTTGCATATGCCCATGTTTAACTCATTTTTAGTTCTATCAGTTATCTTTTGGTATTGTATCGGTTCGTTTCGATTTTCTTCGTAGACTGAAGTTGAAAAGTTTTGTAAGCTGTGTTTTTTTAACATGCGTGATAGTGAATGTGTTAAGTTTTTGAAACATAAAAGCGGTAAACATTAAAAAGTAGAAAAAATTGTTTTGTTAAATATAATGGTTAAAATAATAAATTAAGGAGTCGCTTTATGAAACTACAATAATTACAAGTAATCAAAACGATATAATTGAAAACGCTTAAAGGATAATATTTATTTTAGCTGGATGTAGATATTTTTATGATGAAACGTAGGGCAAGATATGTAATTGTCAGGTGGAGAGGTAGATACGCGCCAACTAGCGTAAAACTTTCGTTTACAATCCATAGGCGGTTGCCTCGCGCGGAGTACTCTTACAACAGATCGACTATATTTATATTAAATTAAACATCTATTATATATTTTTTTATCTAGAAATAACAAAATATTAAAAAATTAATTAATAATCATTATATTCATTTCATTTCTGTTGTTGAATATATTCTATAAATTGGCTCGTTAATTCATTTGTAATAGGTATATTGATCAAACTCATCGAGCTGGCGAAATAGCAAAAAGTTTTGTCTATGCTCGTGTCTAATAGTATTAAATTGCTATAAATAGCATTCTGCTTCACAAAAGAAGTTCTTTTTTATGGCAACTAATTATTTTTATGCAAACGATGTAATGTTTTAAATGGTATTTTATTCTCAAACAAATTCAAAAGTAATTATCTTTGTCTAAACATGTTGTTAAAACAGTTGATAGTTTTAATACTGTAATATATTTTTTAATGAATAATTTATTAGTTTTAATGCATCAAGTAATTTTATAATGTGTTTTAAGCGTATGTTTAACGTATATTTAAAATAATTTTAATGCATTTACAGAAAATAGAACTTGACATCGTACATTATGAATTAGTAGCGAACATTTTGCAAAAATTACATATTTTGTAGTTCCCTTGGCATTTTGACTGAATGTGAGCCACATATTTTTTATATTTTGTATTCGTGCACCGGCAACCATAAAAACTCAACTCGGAAAGTTGAAAACTTTTAGTTGCGTTGATCACTTTTTCTATGTTCTACATTCTTGCAATATTGACACAAAATTATTTATATAGAAAATCGAAATATAACGTAAGAGATGTTATCGCGGATAAAAACGTTAAAATGCGATTCTTAAAAAGTGACACAATAATTAAAGTTTTACCGGTATTTTGTTTTATGAGAAGCAGTTATTTGCGTGTAAAAGAATGACTTATTTTGTCGAGTTGTGCGCGTGTTACTGAAGTTGTGGTCTTAAAAATCTGGTGTTCGACATTCATCCGACTTTCTCTTGGCAATATAATTAATGAAAAATATAACCTATGTTTAATCATTAGTAAACTATGTAAAATGAAAAACATAACCTAATTTTAATCGTGAGTGAATGACGCTAAATGAAAATTAACCTCTGTAGAACTTAAAAATGAGGAAAATAGTAATGGTAGATTTTGTATATGCTGTTTAATTATTTATTTTTGTAAAATTAATATTAAGACCACAATCTTAATTAATACCATTTTTTACTGATTTTGATGAGCACAATACACAAAATTACTAAGTAAAACTAAACTAAGCGTTGTAGAGAAAACGGTTTAAATTTAAGTTCTATGGTTTTTTAATTTTCTACAATTTCAATTATTACAACCTTTGACCTAAACTACAAATTAAGGCCGCAATCTTAAAAAAATACATTTTCTACTATGAGAGCACAACCCCAAGAATTTCAGCTGACATGGTGCTTACCCTATGACAACATAGTCTATGACAACATGCTTTACAAAGAGCATAAAAAAGTAGTAAAGGTAACAATTTAAAAAAAAGAAATGTAGGAGCCGTTTTTTAGGAAAAAAACACGAATAAACTAGGTAATACTTCTGGTTGGAGTAATTTTGATGAAATTTTCATGCTAGGTCCCCTAGTGGTATCTAATTTAAGTTCCAAGTTTCAGAGAGAACATATAACTTTGGATTTCTTCAATTATTTTTATTGTTGTTTAGGTCATCAGCCGAAAGATTGGTTTGAAACTCTTAGAAGCTCTAAGTAAAACAAGGAGTGAGGTGGTTTATCAGCCTTGCTCACTGAGTGGAAAAGTGTGCTTATCAGCATTCTAGAATCTCTGAACAGCAACTATTTTACACAATGCAAAAATGACACCTTCACTTCATTTACTACAGGATCTGGCTGTATAATGATGAAATTCATTAAGCTCAGAGGGGATAACTGTGACTAGTGTCTTTTACACATCTACCTCTTCTGTTCTTAAATTCTTTAGTCATATACTCGTAATTGGCTGACCATGTGATACAAAACAGAACTGTTTTTTGTAGCGCTGGAACTAGCGGATGGAGCACCAATTTAACACTCCACCTGCCTGTTTCGGGCATAAAAAATTATTTAAATAAATATACAAATATGTTTTAAATGAGTATATACTATAAATTCATTTCTAATAGACTACTTGAAGTAATAATTTAGCATGAAAAAGAACAGCTCGGCTTCACCTTTAGACATTAATCTGTTATACTTTTAATTTATTTTGAGTTTGCATAAGTTCATTTTGTCAATAGGGCGGATCCATAAAAAGTTAGTTTCAGTCCATGCTCATTTATGCAAAGTAAAAATAATGAAGCATTATACATTCTTTAATTTATTACCATTATTGATTTTCGTTTTCTAATAAATTATAAAATTGTCTCAGTTTAATTTTTTTTTATCATGTAACTTTATTTATGATTGTAAAATTAAATTTTGCTAAAGTTTAACCTAACTTAATGTAATTTGATAAAGGAAAGTAATGTAGGATTAAGTTATTAAATTTTACGGTCCTTGATCAAAAATTTAAAAAAAGAAGGAAAAAATAAGTAGACTGTAAAACGAGTGAAAGTATAATTTCCTATAAGATTGCATTAAAAATGGTCTAAAAGAAAATGAAAATATGGAAATAAAAAAGAAAGAAGATGAAAAAAATAAAAGAAAGTAAATAGAAGAGAAAAGGGTTTGACAAAATTAAAACGTTTCTCCGACGTTTAAGACAGGCTTTAGAGGCTTTGTTGACGTCTTCTTCTATCTTACCGCACGTTATTTTTCTCCTTTTGTTTCATAACGTAACGAAGGGACCCCTTTTCCTTAAAGCAACGGTAGCTTTAACGTAACCTTGTCAACTAACCGCTCTCTGTGTAACACAACCGGCTCTTCTATTCTTGCTACAGATGGGGATCCTCTCCATTTGCATATTTTCATTCACTAACTACTATACATATGGAAATGTCCCAGTTCCTCTTCCTTTCAGCACCACAGATATCAAAGTTATCTTACTTCCGCAGTAGATACGAACAACATCCTTACTTCTACCACCTTTCAACAAGCTCCTTCTCATAACCGTAGCTTACTTTAGGCGATGTTAACCCTTTGAGGTTTGAGTTGTTTCAAATTTTCTTTGGAATATTCATGTTTTGTAAAACGGGGAAGGTGATCCCTAAATTCACTCTCTTCTTCTCTTGTTCTTTTACTCTGTAAATTGCTGTAACTTAATTTACTGTAAGTCACTACTATAAAACAACGATTTAAACGACTTTATTTCTTTTTTTATTATATAACCCTGTAAAATTGTAGATCGTTAAATTCTTTTGTTACACACAATGCCTTGCACAAAACATTTCATTTCAAGTTAAATTAATTCTTCTACTACAGAATTATAAAAAATAAAACATTTAAAATAAAACAAATATAGAATTAAAAGAAGAAGCGAAAGATATTAATGAAAAGAAAGAAAAGTTAAAAAGACAATATAATAAATTATTTTATGACAAACGAAGATATAATACTCCATAGTATACTTTTAAAATAAAAATGTTTCTTCTTATTTATAAAAATAGTAAATGTTTACCTTTTGTTCATAAAATATTATAGAATCTATCAAAACTTATTAAATCCGGTTTGTTATTTACTAAAGATGATTGAAATTTTAGTTTATTGATACAAAATTTTCTTTCAATTTGAAATCAGATTGTTAAAAAAATTATGCTCTTCTCTTTCATTCTTTATCAATCGTTACTAAATCAATAGATTAAAAAAAGAAGAATTTACAGGGGATTGCTTTGCGTGGTTATTAAAGTCACCGTAATCATGCTTTAGTACTTTAACCCGAGTAAAACTGATTTCCTCGTAAAAATCTAAGTTCTGGAATATTGGCCTGTATGAAAATTATATTTAACTTTTTTTATAAAGAATTTAAGCCAAATTGTTGGCCTCATTGGCGTAGTTGGTAACGTGCTCGCCTCTCATCATGCGGTCTTGGGTTCGAATCCCATTCAGGCACGGCACATTTTCATACGTTCTTTCTCGTATAAACTACCTTTTAATTATTGTTTCCAATTTGAAAGAAAGGCTTTGTATTTCTATTATTTGTTTTCTATTCTTAATTAGAAAACTAAAAAGGACATGAAAGAGATAGATCTTTTTGTCGGTCAGTCATTTTAGTTAAAGTTGCCATATGGTTATGAAAATTGTGATTGCTATTTTTGTAAGAGTTTGTACACATTTTAATAAGTACGTAAAAAAGGTCTCCGTACTGTAAACAGTTGTTAACATTGATTGTAAGTAAAAATCAATCGTTAAGAAGTGTAAAATGCGCAATATTTTCTATTAGTTTAAGTTCTAAGTTTTGTAACTGTGTAGTTTAAGAAATTTAATTGTAATTTGTTAGTAGTCTAAGAATAATAATTAATTTTAATTTATAATTTTTAATAATTAATGTTATAAATTTAAAGGGAGTTATTTATTATTTATTTTACCCAGATACCGAAAGAACCTGATGCTTTGGTGTTACAGTATTAATTGATGTTGCATACCGATGTAATATTAATGTTGATATTGCCTCTACAACTAAATTCTATTAGTCTAGACAGACTTATAACATTTTTTTATACTCCGGAAATTAGTTCTTAACCGATAAAGACGAATTCATTGACATCAACAAGTATATCCTTTAAATTTACTGAAAAAAAATTCTGTATCAATATAAAATTGGTAAAAATTTTAATATTGTTGTTTAGATATAAATATATTTAAGTTTGATATGTGTAAAATCTTGGTGGTTAGAAACGAATTAGGTCAACCGAATCTAAACCGTGTATATAATAACTCTTTAAAATGCTTTTTATGGCAAATAAAGCAGGAAAACTCACGCACAAAGTAAAAGCAGAAACTTAAATTAATTTTCACTTGAAATTTCACGTAACTTATAAAAAGTGTAATACTTTGAAAAGATTCTATAGGTACATTTTTTTGCCCTGTTGATTCCACATACATAAAGTACCAACACAAATATGGGAAACACACCTAACTAAATTCTAGAGAAATATAATCGTATTTTTTTCTAATTTGCATATCGAATTGATATAACATACGCGTGTAAAACGTTACAATTGGTCAACAATTTCAGTAGCGTACGTACGTTTTCAGATAATTGCGTTACAGTTTGAAAGATGCGGTAGAACGTGTGTGTTGGAGTGAGATAGTGTACTGTATATTATATCGGTGTGAGTGGAAGAGAGAGATAAAAGATCGGGTTAATACATAGAGTAACACATCCAGATTTTCGAGAGCATACAACTCTCTCGGGTGAATTCTCTGGATTTGCGTAATTTCACGATCCGGTGGTCTCAGCGTTCTCCCTAACGCACACACGCACACAACACACAATTTTGTACATGATTTTCTCGTATATATAATCAACGTCGTTCTCGTTTTCCTTGTCTGACCTCCAACTTTTCTTCTACTTCTTCATCCTTTAACATAACCTTAAATAAACTAACCTATTTTCATCCACCTTTGAAACATTTCTCATTTTCTTCTCTTATTTCCTTTTTTTAACTATCTATTTCACGCTTTCTACATGAATTACATATTTTCTCATTTTATGATTACACTTCAGATCATTTTTTTGCGGTAACTAGTCATTCTTTTTGGTCGAGGAAGAAGAAGAGATTGTCATTTCGTTGAAATGATGTTAAACTGAATAATTATTCTACTCTTGATACAAAGATAATTAAGACTGTTTGCGCTTTTAGATTTTCCTTAAGGGTATTCTTTATTTTTCATTCCAGACATAGATAATTTCTAATTAGGCTAATAATATTTATTAATTTATTCGGAATTTGATCCATTTTTGACAACAGTTTATACTTAATTCAGAAATTATTATTATTATTCCTGTTTATTCCCTGCTCCCTTCTATTTCTCCTATTCTTCTATTCTATTCCTTCTATTTCTCCTGGCCGTCCGTCGTTTCTCCCAAAAATATTTAATATGCGTTCACTGTGTTTGTTCCTTCGTACTTCTCCCCATTTGCTTCCCCTTCTAGGTGTGATATCTTGTTCAATTTATGTTTTTTTATGTTTTATCAGAATTTTTCCGATTACACATGGTGCTTTTCACAATCTTTAATTATTTGATATCTCCTGTTTCATTTATTTATTTTGACTTATTTTTGCTGATGTCAAAAATTTTTTTAGTGATGTTGTTCTTGTCCTTCTTCTCCTTATACAGAACGTGTTTATGTGTTTGTAAATTTCTGGTGACGGTCGTTTAATCGATATTCCTTTTTTGACAGATAAATATTTTTCCAGGAACTTTCCTTTCTTGTTTTTAAATACTTACTACTTTCGAAAGTATTATTTATATATTAAGGTATTGTTATTTATGTTTAATACTTACTTTCATTTCACAGTATTATACTAAAATATATAAGTAAAAAATCTCTCACTGATTGAGTTATTCAATCACTCATTCATTTACGTACTCCATTACTAATTCTGTAACTTTTGATAATTTAGCGAGCCAGGGGTTCCTGGTTCGATTCCTTGTAAGATCTTGATTTTTTCATCGCTCATTTTTATCTATTATCCTTCTTCGTCTGCGTTAGCAGAAATAGTAAAACAGCAGGACGTAAAAATATAACATCAATAAATCTAGAGAGCCAATTTACCCCTTTATCATTTTTCCTACAAATTATAACTAAACAAAACGAATTTTTTAACCAATCAACGTATTTGCTCCTAAGAGTTCGAACTGTAAAACTAAAGCATTAACATTTCCACCCCACATTCTCAAGGATGTTGTAGTCAGTATTTTGCTACATCTGTTTATGAAAGAAGAATATAAAATTTTCAAAATTTAGAGTTAAAAATGTTTATACTGTAATTTCAAATTAAAATCAATTTATTTAAATTAGGATAAAACAATTTTTAAAATAATTTTCCAATTGAAAATTTAAATTGTTGCAATAAAAAATTAAGAAAAACAAATTTAAATCAGCTGGGGGGCTGAAGTCGGTTGGAAGAGACCGTACCAGTAAGTTGATAAAATATTTAGCGCTGTTGAATCATATTAAATATTACTAAAGATTTATGAAAAGTTAAATAAAGAATTAATAAGTGAACGAAAGATTAAGAGCTACGAATACAATTAAGAAATATCGATATTTACAAGAATCAATTACTGTATATACAAGAAATTTTAAATAGAATAACTAAGAAATAATTCCAAGCTGCAATCAGAATAATCGCCATTTTGTTTGCTTTTTAGTGAGAAATAAAAATTACAATAATATTACAAGCAAAAAATACGTTTTTAAAAATATAAAATATTTATTTATTTTTAACAAAAATTGTTTGAACAATTTCAGTTTTTCACCATTACAAGAAGTAAAAAGAGGTAACATTCAGCATGTTCTGTTATTTTTATGACTTCCTGAAGAGCTACAGTTCTAAAACTCGGCACACCAAATTTTTATGTCTTACCTACGAAAATAAAGCATTTAATTACGACGAATAGTGCCTAAGGGGTATAAAGATTCACCAAAAGATATAAAAGGTATAAAGATTTCTATTTATTCTTTTTCTTCTTCAATTCATGGATTTGGTAGCTCGGTCTATTCCGGAAACCATCTTTAATTTCAAAAAGAATTAAACATAGTATGTTATGCAATAAATTAAATAATGTAAGTAGTGTGAACTATGAAACTCCACTATTGACAAACATTTTATAATTTCATTAAACGTGTACAACGTTATTAGAGTTGGAGGGAAATTGCTAGAAAAAATAAACCGAACATTGTCAATATTTAACCTAGAATAAAGATTTACAAACAGTAATAAGTTAAAAAAGTAGTATCTTTAAAGGTAGAGCCTGACAGTACGTAGACTTTTATTGGTTTACTTTAATCGATAACCAATTTCCCAAAAGAAAATAAAGTAAAATAAAATAAATTTACAATAAGTACTATTACAGAACGCTAAAGTATATAGTATACCACTATGACATAGAGGTAGTTCGGTTAGAACATCGGCGAAGGGGTAAGTAAGTAACAAAGAATGGGGTTGGGTGCTTTTAAAGGTCGTATGTAGGTTTTAGAACTGGAGGATGGAGTGAAATAAAACATAAAACAAGTGAACTGAACTCAACCGATCTGGTGCACAAGCAATAAAAGTAAAGAATAAATGGTCTTCTTGGTACGTGTAATCAAAGTGTTTTTCAGGGTAAGTAATATTGTCCTATACTTTTTTTTCTACAAACCAATAAAAACCGTGCATTGGGTAAGTACTGCTACTGCTTGTAGCGAATAAACGAGTTTTAAATTTTATTCAGATTTTTAAATGGTTTGTTTGTAATTAACGACTCTATAGAATGCATTTTTACAATAATTGAAATCGCTATAAACTTTTATTTAACTTTAAATTAAATTTGATTAAAAAATATAAAATCTAAATCTCTTTCAATGATTTTAAACAAAACAATCTCTTTTTCACCGGTTCATTTAGGTTTACTAAAATATTTTATAATCTGCTTATTAAAGTATTTTTATAACATGTTTTTTAATACTTCATAATCTGGTTATCTGTGGAAATATATAACATCACTGAATCATTAATCTCAAAAATCTATATTTCAAAAAAGCTGTTGTTTTAGAAAACCAAAATTTAGTTGGTACATTTCTTATGGGTCGAAAAGATGTAAAAACTGATTTCTAAAAGAAAAAAATAATAGAAAAATCAATTATATTGCCAGTATATACACTTAAGTTTTCAGGTTTAAGATAAAAAATATAATAAATGGTTTGTTTTTCTATTAATTGTTCTGTACTATAAAAAAAAACCATTCAAATGCATACTTAATGTTTACGTAAAAGCTGAAATTACTTAAATTAAATTTGTGTTTAAATAATTAGGAGAATTAATCTAGTCAAGTACTGTTCCCAATATTCAAGGGTAGATCAATTTAGTGCTTCTTCGTTTATTTTCCCTCAAACTTTTCTGCTTTTTAGGAGCGACAACAAAATTTATAAAGCATGTTTTAATTAGGAATTTTTGTGTGACAGAATATATTGTAGCACTGCTAAATCAGGTCACCGAACAACAGTGAGGGTGGCATCAAGCAGTTTGTTTAGTCCGAGCGATATTATTGTTATGAGTTAACCTCAACTCACACGAACGAAAATTCAGCGAGAATTCAACTACAAAATTTTTAGTTGTGCTGTTGTCAAAACGGAAAGCTCTCGGACTACAGTTTTGTCGTCAGGGAGGCGCTGCTTGAAGTCCGTTCCAGCGACAGTATAACGACAGCTGAACGACACCTACAATATTATAATAATAATATTAAATTTGTTCAGTACTAAAATGGATTTTGAAGAGGATTCTTTACTGATGATTTAATTGCGTCGTAGAAATAGATTGTTTTGGGTTTATCCCATAATTGAAAATAAAAATGAGAGCCAATCAAGTAACTGGTTCTTTTTTCAAGAAATATGATGACATTATTTTGAATATTTTAAAATAAATAGAAGTGGTTTTAACAACGGTTGAATTTATAGAAGACATAAGAACGTAACTTTACTTCTATAAAATTGTCCGTGTCAAAAAATTCATCTTCGAATCAAATACAGGGTTTTCTTGCCATTTTAGTATTAAAGGAATAACACAACTAAAAAACAAATGGACATACAAAATTGTACAAAAACGTAGAGTACAAAATTGATAACAGTGTTTGGAATTGGATGAAGTACTACTAATGCCGTAATATACTGGAATTTGAACGAGAGTCAGCGCTGGGGAGTTGTCGTTGGATTGTCGTCTTGCGTGAGTTGGTTCAGACTGCAAGCTTCTATGTTGCTTCTATGTGTGGCTTCTATGTGTTGCTATGTGTGTTGTGTTTGTGTTGCTTCTATGTTGCTGGCTTGTGGACAATACCGACTGCAGCCGGCTGCAGCCGGCGACAGCCGCCGCCGACAGTCGCTCTGTTGCCGACGCCCGTGTATGCGTTCTCATACGTTTCGCATTCAATCCCATTGTATTTTTTACTATCCACAACGGCGACAATTTTGTAGTTAAATTATCGCTGGATTGTCGTTCGAGTGAGTTGACCTTGTGAAACTCCATCTTTAGTGGTTATTTGAATTACATAAAAATAGTATAAAATATATAGTCTAACACTTATGAAAGATAAATTCGAATCGATTAATAAATAAATTATACTTGATGTTACTTAACTTGTTTCATTCCAGACAGATCAAAGAATATAATAATTAATTAATCTTATAGATTGTTGATCGTACGAATTAGGCCTTAAGCCGTACTGTTAATAAAAAACAACTTTACACTTCGAGTTTTAGTACATAAGTCAGCTATCCAAAGTTATTCTTATAAAATAAAAACTTTATAGCAATGAGTATTTTAATTATGTAAATTAATTTTAACTTCTTCTTCTTCTTCTATATGCCTGCTCCGCGTCGGAGATTGGCGATCATCATCATGATTCTAACCTTGGAACCAGCCGCTCTGAAGAGTTGAACTGAGGTGGTCCCAAACCACCCCCGCAGGTTCCCCATCCAAGAAATTCTCCTTCTCCCCGGTCTTCGTTTACCCTCAATTTTGCCTTCCATGATGCACTGCAGTAGGTGGTATTTTTTATTCCGCACTATATGGCCAAAATATTGGAGTTTCCATCTTTTGATATTGAAAAGAAGTTCTGTATTTTTGTTCAAACGGCTTAGAACTTCCCCATTTGTAATTTTATCCTTCCATGAGATGCGGAGCATCCGCCGGTAAGTCCACATCTCAAACGCCTCCAATTTCCTTTCCAAGGACTTAGTCAATATCCATCCCTCATGACCATAAATGAGTACAGGAATTACATAACATCTGAGGATGCGAAGTCTTGTACTGAGGTTGAGTTCTCTATTGCAAAGCAAATTTTTCATTTTTATGAATACAGCTCTTGCCTGTTCAATGCGGGCCCTGATCTCCTGACTAAAGTCCCATCTCTCATTTAAGAGACACCCAAGATACTTATAGAACTTGACTCGCTCAACCACACTACCATCAACCGAAAGGACAGCATTTACTTCATGTCTACTGACAACCAGGAACTTTGTCTTGTGGATATTCATTCTTAAACCTTAAATTTTAACTAAACAATTATAAACATAAAAATAATAATGAAAAAATAATTTACCAAGATAATGTAATGTGGTTAAATTATTTTATTATTTTTTTTGTCTTGAATTTTTATTACGGTACTGTACATTGAGCTGCACAATTTCCGTAAATGATATTTAAATGGTGGTGGGGAGTTTCGCATTAAAGTGAAGAGGTACCCAGTGGCACATTCTCCATTTGTAACTATGGGTATTATCCATTATTTAGACCAAGAGGTCTCTACTCCATTTTCATCTTAGACGTCGCACAGGTGGAAAGTTCCTTGTAGCTAGATCACGGGCTAGTTGGTTTGGATAGACATCTAGTCGCTCGTGAAATTTACTATACAAGGACGCGGTTAACTCCTTCACTGTCGGATTTTTAAATCGTCGTGGAGGGTTTTACTGCTTATATAAAAAGGAGCGCCAGAAGCAAGTCTTAAGAATTTTGATTGAAAGGCCTGGATCGACTTTAAATTACTCTCTGCCGCTACTCCAAATAGCTGGACACCATAAGTCCAGATTGGTCTCAAAAGGGTTTTGTATAATAAAATTTTGGAGCGGAGGTTTAATTTCGATCGAGGGTTAATTAAGCAGTAGAGTAGCTTCTGGCGGCGGTTAAGTTCTAAACGTTTAGTATGCAGATGATGCTTCCAAGTTAGTCGTCTGTCAAGCCATAAACCAAGATACCGCACCACTCTGGCTTGGGGGATATGAACGTTATTCAGCATCACAGGTGGACAAGTTTGACGTCGTAAGGTAAACGTAACCTGTGTTGACTTAACTGGGTTCACCTTAATACGCCAACGGGTAAGCCAGTCCTGTATTAATAAAAGATGTCGCTGTACTAACCTGGAAGCCTCATCCGCGCCCTTTTCCCGTACAAGAATTGCTGTGTCGTCAGAATACGTCGCGGTTACCGATGTGTCCAAAATAGGCATATCCGATGCAAATACGCTATATAAAAATGGGGATAGTATTGCCCCTCGGGGTACTCCGGCGTTAATTTTGTGCAGCTCAGAGTAAGCAGTACCGTGCTGGACTTCAAAGAATCTATGCTTTAAAAATGATTTTACAATCAAATAGTACGAGTCACTTAAAACACTTTTCAATTTAAATAGTAGTCCATCATGCCATACTTTGTCGAACGCGGAGCTGATATCCAAGAAAATGCCAGTGACATACTCTTTCCTTTCTAGACCCTCCGAAATGAAGTCTACAACTCGGTGCAGTTGTTGTGTCGTCGAATGTAGCGGCCGAAATCCAAATTGATGAGGTGGAATAATGTTGGCGTTTACACATTGTATCTGCAAGCGTGGTAGTAAGAGGCGTTCGAATAATTTTCCTGTCGTCGGAAGGAGACTGATAGGACGGTAGGATGAAGGTAGGTAATACGGCTTTCCGGGCTTCAAGAAAAGCTTAACTACGGCAAATTTCCATTGTCCAGGAACATACGCCACACGAAGGACTGCATTGAATAATAGTAGTAAAAAGCGTAAGCCGTTTCTCGGTAGGTGTTGCAGTATCTCAGATGTAATGAGATCAAATCCCGGCGATTTTCTCTTTGGCAGCCGTTGTACTGCCTTTTCGACATCATCGATCGTAAATGGTTGTGGAGGCAGTGAAAGCTGGAGAGGTGACTGCAGTTCTTCATCGACGGTTTGTATAAAATTCACGTCCTGCACATCTTCGTGTGGTTTGAATACACTGGTTAGATGAGTCGCAAAGAGAGTAGCTTTCTCGTTTTCCGTTTTCGCCCAAGTATCATCTGGATTTCTCAGTGGCAAAGAAACACTTCGGTGTTGTAAAAGCTTCTTAGATGTCCGCCATAGTGAGTCTGTGCTTTCATTCGTCGATGTTAAAAAAGTCTCAAAATGCTCTGCTTTTAATCTGGCTAATTCTTTCTTCAGACGGTTCGCGAGTCTATTGAGATATTGTTTATCGTCTGGTAGACGAGAATTTTGCCACCTGTGTCTAGCTTGCCTTTTCTCTCGTATCAGGCGTCTAACATACTGCGGAACATCTTGAGTGGTAGGGTAACGTTTAATGGGTGTAGATGATTCCCAGGCAGCTTTCTGTACTTCGGTCGTAAAATGTTGCACAGCCTTGTCAAGATCGTCATTCGATTTAAGTGGTATGTTTTGCGTTAGGTTGTTCTCAATTTTATTTTTTCTTTGAATGAGTCCCAGTTCATTCGTCCAAGATTTAGAGTTGGTTTTGGTGGGATCAGCACCGGTTCAGTGCTCAGCGTAGTGATTACAACCGAGTGGTCAGAGGAGAGATCATTTGTAGCTGTAGTTGCAAGGTGGTAGTTTCGCATTCCTTTGGAGACAAGAAAATCGAGCAGATCAGGTTGACGGTTTCTAGCAGCGGGCCAATAGGTTGGTATACCTGGAGAATGTACTTGTAACTGGCCATCACAAATAACTTTGTGAGGGGCTCGACCTCTTGATGTTGTAAGACGTGAGCCCCAGGCTGGATGTTTGGCGTTGAAATCTCCTCCTGCAATGAAGCAATCGCCTAGATCAGAACGCAATTGCTGGAAATGTCTCTCATTTGTCAGCGGGCGAGGTGGGCAGTAGATTGCAGCTGTAGTGACGTCAAACCCACGTGTTAACACAGTTATTGCTGCGGCTTGCAAATGTTCACTAGGTGGTGACATAGGATGGAAATAATGTTGGATTCCTCGTCGTATTAATATTGCAGTTCCACCATGACCTGTATCGTCTGGATGATCGGTTCTGTAGATGTTAAATCCTTGGATATTCAAGCGACTGCGAGAAGTCAGGTGTGTTTCTGTTAGCAAAGCAATGTCAATACGCTCTTCATGTAGAAATAGTTCTCCTTCATTTCCGTGTTGAAGGATGCCATTGACGTTCCATAACATGATGACGAGTGAACTAGCTGTTGTTCTATTATTTAACATGGTTGGTTAAGAGCATCTGGATCAGTTGACTCATCATTGTGATGACCGGAGTGAAGAGGTTTTTTATTTCTGTGAGGAAACTTGTAAGCTGATTCGAAATATCCTGAGATGTAGGCAAACAGTCATGTTCAGCTGGCTTCTGGTCAGATTTCACAGCTTGACTGTGTACATGGAGAATTGACGAGGTGGAGTTTTTGGTAACGTAATTGTTTGACTACGAGTTTCAGAGGTACCAGGTGGCGGTAAGATTGGATAGTTAGAATCTGTTGAAGACAATTTCTTCGTATCGGTCACTGTTGATGCTGGAGATCGATGGTGCTGTAATTGGCGGTGTACTGTACAACCTCTGTAATTGGATGGGTGTGCCCCGCCGCATAAAACACATGTCGGCGGTGTTTCTCGGGTTTTAGAGCATGAGCTCGACTCGTGTGGACCTGCACACCGCACACAGCGGGGTAATAAATTACAGTAGGTTTTAGTGTGACCGTATCGTTGGCAGCGGGCACACTGAGCGATTTGTCGCCTTTGCCTCCGTTCTTCGATTTTAACTTTGCATTGGAGCAGTGCGGTTAACTCAAAAATTTCACCATTTTTCTTATCTGGCTCCAAATCAATGTAAAAAAGTGGTAACTTTACGTTATCACGAGACAGTATGTTTGTCACATTACGCACCTTAAACTCTAATTTCGTAATTTCCTCGCTAATTATTTCTGAGGGTATAGTGTGGTGCAACCCTCGTACACGATATGCTTTGTCCTCCTTTAATTGGTAAGTGTGGAATTCTGCGTTGTTAGTGCGCAGGCACTGTACTAGCCTCCTATAATCATCAGAATGTAGTGTGTAGATAGTGATGCCAGTTCTTGTAGCGGTACAGCGGTATGTATCTGTACCTAGCAAATTCGTGAGATAACCCTGAAATTTCACGAAATCCACGTCTGATTTCAAGTGCACAGGAGGAGGCCTCGACTGTTTTGTTGTAATGGGTGATGGACTGGAGTTACCTGTAGCGCTTTCTTCTACTGCATCTGCTGCAGTCGGAAGTGGGTCGAATCTGTTCGAAATTGGGACGTGTTTGTCTCTCACTCGAGGGTCCCTAAAACGTTTTGTTGAACTATTTTGCAGACTATTTTCATCTAATTGCCTTTTTCTCTTGGGAACGACATCTGTCCATTCTATTCTATCTATATCGCTAGAATTGTTGTCGACGTGAGCACTTATTATCGACAACATTTCGGACGTGCTCATTTTTGCCTGATCGGCCATGGCCGTAGGCGACTGATAAAAATATTAAAAACAAATAAACTATAAAGTTCAGATGTAAACTAAAATAGGTAAATTATATTGTCCATATAATGTTAAATATCTGCCACTCACCGTTTGCAGCAAAAGTCTTGCTGGTATTAATATTTTAAATAATTTTTGCTGCGGAAATATAAACACAACTGTTGTTTACAAAAATCAGCTGGTATATCTGGTTAAATTATTCTTTTTTATTCCTAGTTTGTGTACGTTGCAATCTGTTCAATTTAGCAACCCCATGACCCAATGAGATGAGGATGATGTGTATGACGTGTAAATGAGGTTAAATTATAAATTAAAATTAAGAAATAAATCATTTATAGCATGCATACTATTAAAAACTGTACGGGAAGACTCAAAAAGATTTTTAAATTTTTTCCAGTGTAACATTTTATTTTCAATGTTACAATTTATTTTATATTAATTTCTTCCTTGCATTGTTCTAATTGTTTTAATTTTCGTTATCTACTAATTAAATATCTAATTAGTTATCTCTTAATTGATTTTCTCTCTTTTAGGCTTTAGCTTACCGTTCGCTGTCATCTGCTTTTCTGCCGTATCATGTTTTCCTTTCATGTTTCCCTTGTTGGAGGGGGGGGGGCGGTGACGTCAGGCCCGAGGTTTCCTTTTTGGTAAATTTTGCGTGTCTCGTCCTTCTTGCTGCAAAAGGTCATGACGACGGACGCGTTTTTGTATCTGTGACGTTCATGTTTTTTAAGTCTTTTCGGGGTGCATTATGCCGCTGCTTTTCTTGACCTTTTTGCTTTCCCGTGTTACGGTAAGTCTGTCTCCTTTTTTTGTAGTTAAAAACCCATTGAAGCCGAAAACGTTTAATTTAAAATTTTGTAAATTTTGTAAACCCTTTGGGTATTTTAAATTTTTCTTAAACCTTTTTGTAAATTCTTTTCACGATCTTTTGCGTCTTTGGGCTTTTAGCTACCTTTTATTTTTGTGTTTTGGGGTAGCCCTCTTTCTTTACTAAGTCCTGGTTTTTCTGCTCTTTGCAGGGACCCAGTGTGGGGCTGATTACACCCAGTTTGGGACTGAATTAAACTAATTTGGGATGGAGTATATTCAAGTCTTAACAAAAGCAAACTTGTTCAAGAATTATTGAAATCTTGTTTGGGGCAAGTGGCACCCGACACGTAAAATGCATTTCGCAACCCGAAAAATTGTTGTCGGCGATATAATTCGTCTTTCCTAAAATTTTGTCTTGAAGCCTCCGCAACATAAATTTTTATTATAATATAAATTTTCATTTGTTACCTTGTATCATGCGATAAAATGTTTGTTGGTCGTTACCACTAATGTATGCTGGCAAGCATGTTACGGTGCGGAGTTAACCGGATTCTTTATTCCGTATTTTTTTAAAAATCTTTTCTACTGAAATTTTTTTTAATAAATATATATTAAAAAAAAAAAAAAAAAAATCACTTTTGATTTTTTTTGATCTGTATTTGATTTTAATCCTAAATGGGTTTATTTAAAAAAGGCATACTAAAAATTAAATTCTTATAAAATAAAAATAATTAATTTTCATTGTATCTGATTTATCATCTTTAAAACGAATTAATTTATGATTCCTTATTAAATTAATTTATTGTTCAACTTAATCTATTTATTGTGTAAAAGGCCTATTCTGATTGAAAATTTTAATTATTATTACTTTGTAATTATATTTATTATTAATTATCTACCTTTTTATTAAAATTTTTTTATCTGGATCCAGTAATAAGTATGTACAATTGCATATATGTATATATGTATAACTATGTACATTTTTAGTATTTTATTTTTTTTTTCTAAAGATTTAGATGATTATTATTATTAAAATCATTTATGCGCTTATTTGGCCTTTTTGGATAATTAAGAATTTGTTGGTTATCCCAATTTTGTTAATTAGTCTACATATTTAAATTTTATTAAAATATTCTTAGTAATTTATTTTCTTGTTTTTTAAAATCACACCACTGCAGTCCCTCCTGTTGGAGTTTTTCTTGTATCCCTATGCCAATTTTGTTTTTGTGTTTTTTTTGGATTCACCCGAACAAAAGGGGTTACACCAGATGCTATTTTTTTTTGGATAAATTGTTCCACTGTAAATACAATCTTCATTTATTTGAAAAAAACATTAATATATTAATCATAAAACAAACAGAAACCGTATTAATAACTCGTGTAATAATGAAAGATTCATATTCTTATTGAAATCTGTTAGGAATAACGTTGGAAACTAATTGGTAACCACCAATTACAGTTCTACGTATTTGAATATTAAACAAGGAAACTTAACTACAATACTATACAGTTGTATAAACTATGATACAACTACAACTATTGCTTCACTAAAACAACTGAAATTAGATTATTTCGTGCTTAGTAAACTACTACGTACAATACTTAATGTTAGTAGTACGAACTTTCAAATTAATTAATTCAGGACCCAAAGTAAATTATTATTCATTATAAATAATATGATTGTGATAATATTAACATATCTAGTTATGATTATAAATTTTTTTGTCTTTATTTTGTATCAATTACAACTGTACATGTATATAGCCACCAGCATTTATGATGAACGTGTTTGATGTCCTGCTTTCGTTTTGATTGAGGAAATCACCCAGTGGCAAACCCTCGTCACTGTTTTATAAAACTATAAGAGCTCTATTCCAGCATCTCTTTAATCTGCTTTGTGGATTTTGTGGTAATCTGCTTTGTGGAGGGTGTGACAGTATTCATATCTCTGGATCGTGTGATTTATTAATTTTGAATGGAAACGAGTCTAATGGAAGTACACTGTGTCAACGTTGTTTATAAATAAATACGTAATATTATCTTTTTCTTTTGGTTTGCGGCCACACAGGACCATTTTATATTTTTAAGGTTTTTTACTAGTAGGTATTCATTGTGGGAAATCATTCATTCCTTATTTCGTCTTAACTCATCCTAGTTTTTGTAGAGTAATTTCTTTCTTTACCTTGAGTCTTTGAGAATGTTTAAACTCTGTTTGTTTACAAGATCATCTTTTGTTATTTTTAGTGTTTCCATTTCCATGTCATCTTTGGTTTTCTGGATTCATCCATTTAAAATTTTGTTATCCCAGAATTTGTTGCCAGTTTTGAGTAAGAAATTAATGCTGTAAGTTGCAATATAGTTAAAATGTTTAAGAGGGTAATTTCAATTACTCTGTCCATTGATGGGCCTATTCTTTACCTGGTTCCCCGCCTGATCCGATATGGCCTTTTTCTGCTCATTACGGGATGATGGAATTTTACTAAAAGACCTTTCCATATTTGACTGCCGAAGGTAGACAACCTTGTTGGATCAAGTCCTGAGTCAGAGCCGCAGAAGATTACCCATTTAGTTCACCGATAAGAATCTCTAGTTTCTTAGTGATTATCCATAGAAACCATCATGGAGGCGCAAACCGAAATACTGTAAAAGATTTTAAAGATTGAAGAAAAAGTTATTTGGTCTCCAAAAATTCAGTTTGGACTAATTTTATGTTTGTAATAGAAACAATACAAAATATATTTATTTTGAAATAATAGACCTATTACCTATATTCGTAATATAATACAGTCAAACTTCTGAAAAACGGACACTCGCGGGATCAAAAAATTTGTCCGCTGTTAAGAAGTGTCCGTTACTGATAATTTAAATACAGAAAATTGTGTACTACACAATTTTCTGTATTTAAATTATGTATTGCATAATGTAATATATTTAACAAGAATATATAAAATACACACTAAACGTTTTGTAACGTCTAACTACTAAACGTTACTTGTTTTGATTTTCATTTTATTTTCTGGTGCTAATTTTGGTTGTTTCATTGATTATTACTTCGATTTTAATTACCTCCGTAAGCTGACGCGATCTTGCGGTTACTCGCTGTACCTTTTGTGGCCTAAATTTTGTATGATACGGCAATTGAATAAATGTCTTGTTTTTCCTCGTAGTACGTACAAGTTTGGATTACTATAAAGTACGGTCATAATTTCTATTCATGAAATGGTGTCACCGAATTTATTGTTTTATTCTTTTTGTAAAAAAGATTTCTATTAACTCTTTAATTGTTTTATGTCAATGTTTATAATGTGTCATGTGAAGTCAGTGTTTAGTACAATTATCACGTTACTTAACGTTTATGATAATTTATAGTGAACTTATAGTTTGCATTACTTTAATAACCTATAAGTTCAATGTGTTTTTATAACGTCGTTTCTTCAAGGCGTCGTATCGAATAGTTAATCAACTTTTGGTTATATTTACTAAATCGTAAATTGTGCATCTCATAGTTATTTAATAACTCATGTCGTATTATGAAAATGCTAATAATAGTGACGTTACAAAAGTAGAAGTTATTGTTTGACGGTGTTTGGCTAAATTGAACTGCTGAGTGATTTGATACTATTAAACGGTTCGATTACCGGGGAATAAAATTATGTATTATCCCGAAATGTAAAAATAACCATTTTGAAGATGAAATGCAAGGGCTGCGACCGATAGTAACTCCTTTTTCATAAGTTTTCTACCTTTTTTGGATAATGCCTTTTGATGAACATTCCTGATTATCAAATTACCACATAACCATCGGATTCCTTTATTTTCAAGCTTGCATCTTTATTGAATCACCTGGAGGTATTTTTAATATCGTCATATGAAATGGTATGTGATTATTTTAATTATATTTCTACTGTAATTACCTAATCTCGTCTGGAATGTGTCAATCTGCGTGGCGACATGTCCTATCAGTTTAGCTACCAGTCTGCGAAAGGATAAAATACCGTTTTCGTCGATTCTTTTCCTGACTAAGGTTTTACTTATTTATTTGTCTGTGTCTTGTTTTTTTTTGGGTTTACTAACGGCAAAGTTCCCCTTGCACATTTAAAAAAAATATAATCAATATAATATTAATAACATTTACTAAAATATGTATTATTTATTTATAATTTTGAATTTAAATATTTTATAAAAGGTTGATTTCACATGTATTACCAGCTATTACTGGATTTTGTCAAATATTTTTCTTCTTTTTTGAAACTGGCCAGAATATTTTTGATGTTTAATTAGTTACTGGAACAACCATGGTTGATATGAAAATTAAAATTGTAAAAATAACGTTAGTTCATTAAAATTAAAAGAAATGGTATATATATCAATAATTTTTTTTTGCATTCGAATATTTCTTTTGAAACTTATTTCTTTAAAAAAAGTCTTACTTTGTTCTTCAAAATTTAAACTTGCTTTTGCGAAGCAATAAATGTTATAATTTCATTAGTTTCTGTAACTATAATTAATTTTGCTTTTTACAATTACATCTATGCAACAAGAACCTGAGTTTTTAATTGTTTTTTTTTTGCTTCCTTTCCTGTTTTGTTAACGCCCCTACCAACCTATCAATGTAGATAGAGGGGCAGTTACAGTTTATGCAATGAAAAAAAAATTAATAGGGCTACATAAGTTTGTGGTATATAGTAGGCCTACATGATGTATATAAAATTACCAAAAAAGAAATATATTATCTAATATGTAATATAAAAAATATGCATGCATGTACAGTACTTACAAAGTAATCCAACATATCTTATGTTTGTATTCCAGGATTATACATAAGTTGATTACACAATTTACGCGATAATTATAGTAATAAAATCATTTTTTGTTTTTAAGAACGCATGCTATTTATAAACTTAACCACTTATGCCCTCAAAATTTTTAACACATATTTTTTCTGATCTGAAAATACATTACATTCATTGTACTTAAATCTTTTTGTCAACAAGTTTTGTCCGCTTTCCAGAAATTTAATTTTCAAAACCATACAAATTAACTGTCCGCGTCCGTTATGTGGAGGGTCCATTATTAAGAAATATTTTAGTAGTGCCTTACGGAAAAATGCCGAGACTTTTAAAATTGTCCGCTATTAGGAATCGCCCGCAATTCACAAGTGTCCTTTAGTAGAAGTTTGAGTGTATTTCTTCAATAAAATATTGTGACGAGCCAATATAAGCAGTTGTTTTGTGCTTTTGACAATGTGAACCTAAGGGTTGACATCGATATTATTTTCTCCTAGTAAAAGGTAAAGAGTTTTATTGTATCCTGTTGAACAGTTACTCTTTTTTATTGTTGAATTCTAGATTAAGTCATCTATCGCTCGTCTTTTCTAGTGACTTTTTTTGTTTCTTTATTACAAAAATACTAAGACCGGAATTATATAATATATGTATTCGACTCTCCATTGACCAGTAGAGTGCGAGGGATTGTTAGTGAATGTCGGTCGAACCGTTTGTAGTAGTAAAGGGTTGATAAAGACAATCATTGGTATTGTGTCTTGAAGAGTGTCAAGCTTAACACTAGGAAACAGTTTCACGTGCCGTTAATGAAATAGTTTCGTTTTATGATAGGCAAGAAGTGGCCTTTTTTGTGATTGAGCACAATATTACTGTACGTAAGGAGTTAAATATTTGTTTGTAAGTCGTCATATTTTTTTGGTTTAGCTTATTTCAAAAATTTTACTTAAATTTCATACTCTTGGCTACAGTTATATTGAAAATACCAAACAGGTCAGCAACTTTTACCGCTGGTGTATTAATGCACGTTAAACTTAATACTTTTCCGGTGGATACGATATAAAGAAAAGGGCACAATATTTTTGCGCAGAATATTATACAAAGAACGCTAAAATTAAATTCTTTATTACCAACTTGGTCACTTGCTACGACCTCAAATTGACCATTTTATACTGTCGTAATACGGTTTTAAATTTGATTCACATATTCAATTAATAGCACGTAAGCCTGTACTGTGCATGGGGTTATCAATAACCTTGGAGACGTTGCCTTGAAATTGCATAAATTCAAATATCTCTTTCACATTCATGTAATTATAAATAATATTTGTATTTTTAAATCTTGTTCACACATTTAAATTAACTTTTTCATTAGAGTAAACAGTTACTCTAAATTATACGCGTGTAGTTTAAATACAAATACTAAAAGACAAATAAAATTATTAACTAAATTTGAACTATAACTTTTATTTTAAATTATCTTTGTATTAATTAAGTAATGTAATATATAATTTAGTTTAACAATATTTTATAGTATATCTCGTTTCTGAATTCAGTTCTATAAATAAGTTGGGGATATTTACTTAGTACTTTATTTATGTTAATTTAACAAAGCATATTTAGTTTTATATCTACATTTTCAAAGAG
Source organism: Catonia carolina (assembly GCA_035578175.1). Lineage (NCBI taxonomy): Eukaryota > Metazoa > Arthropoda > Insecta > Hemiptera > Achilidae > Catonia > Catonia carolina. The sequence continues at coordinate 82,352,045 of JAQMRL010000003.1, read as the reverse complement.
ATTTAAACATGTTATTTTTAATGTATAAAGCTTTTCAACAGTACAATAAAGGCAAGGTAAAATTCTAATTAAATTAATTTACAAAATTAAATTAATATTTTTTTTTTTGGAAAATTTGTACTAAATGTTAAAATTAATCGAGTTTATGATTAAGGAGAGGGAATTTTTAAATTAAGTCTCCAATATCAGAAATCAAGAAATCTCTGATCGAAAGGCTTCCCTCTCCTACCAACCTGGAGGGCCAGAACGAAGGAAAATAACTCCAGTGATTGGCTGTAAGTTGGTAGATGGAAGGAAGGCCCAAAAACACAGAGGGAGAAATTACCTGTCTAAAGAATATCAGATGATTGACCATTGGCTATATTTACAACCTATTGTCTAACTACTAATTTAATGTAACTTATTCTAACAATGGGGTTTTTTCTCTTACATTATTCAATGGGTTGTTACTGAGTAATGGAAGTTATAGTAATGAGGAATTACCATAACTTTCACTGTTTGTCCAATTTGTACTTTTACAATGGTACAAGGGTAAAAGACATTCTGTTCGTAACAAGACTGAAAACGGCACAAAACTTTACACAGCTCAAGTAGAATCAACTGACACTGCCGTATCTATACCGTTTGAGTAGGGCTACCAATTTCGTGCCACAAAACTAAATTTTACTTTTTTAGAAAAAAATTACCAGACATTAACAATTGGGTAATAGGACTAAGACATCACTCTGTAGAAAGGGTTTAAAGACATGATGTGATTGCACGTTGTGTATGACATTACAAATTACGTATGAACCCCCATCTTGCATAGCATATTGTTTTGCATTAAATCAGTAGATGTGTAGGCCTTCTCTAGTAAGGCTAAGCTTAAGTAAGTTATTACGTATTGCGGTTTATTGTATATGGGCTACAATGATTGTACTTGACAGATTGGGGTACAGCATTGCTCGCTTTGTTCGCTGATTAGAGTTAGACGGCCTAACATGCCTACAAAGTCTACCCTCTGCTGTTATGATCCATTGTATTACGACTAATTTATTGGTGTCAACCTTAGTGGAAAGAGCAATCTGTTAGTCTTTCCGTTATCATTATCAACACCGCATATTTAATCTAAATTTACAAATATATATTTATAAATTAATTGGAAATCACGCATCCATTTTGGGCTTAATTATTTTTAGTATAACTAAGACGACTTTTAAAATATTCAGAGGTTTATTTTAAGATTTGAAAACACTCTAAGAGATTAACTTTTTTTAAAATTGAAGAATTTTATAAACTCTATTTTTCTTTTCTTTTGTCCTATATGAATATGTAGTGAAGAAAATTAATTTCCCATAAAGTAAAATTATCTACATTGTGTTAAAATATATTGCAAAGTAGTTATAGTTATAAAATATTTTTTTTAAAATTTCCTCTATATTAAAAGAGTACAACTGAGAGGAAGATTGTTAGGAACTGTATAGGGAAATGGAACATCCAAGAGGGAAAATACCAGAACATCTCCAATGCAGAAGTGTACCAGAGGATAGACCCACTGACGGACGTCATGAGAAGAAGGAGGATATCTTTCCTGGGGCACATCCTAAGAATGCCCGAGACAAGACTATTAAAAAAGCTAACAGAATTTTACTGGAAGAGGAAAACCCAACCCAAGTGGCTCAGAATGGTTGTGGACGACATGAGGGAGCTGAATATAGAGAGAAAGGATTTGGAGGAGAAGTCTGGAAATTACAACCTACTGAGAGACGGAAAGATAAAATTCAAGAGAACGGAAACCAACAGGAAAAAAATGGTGATATCCGAAGCGGAGAGGAAGAGTAGATCTGACCGAATGAAGAACTACCACGCGAGGTTAAGGGTGAAAAGGAACAATAAATGAACTTACAGTGGTCCCCTGTGGCCGTACAAGAAAAAAAAGAGTACAAACTTAATCTTAAAGGTTTTTAAAAATTTCTATTGTTATTAAAATTAAAATGTATTATTATTGACAATTTATGTAAATGTAATTTAATATATCAGTTATTTTTTGTATTTTTAAAAATTCTGTTTAACGTAATCCTTGTAACCTATTTAACTTTAGTAATTTAACTTATATTTTTTATAGTATTTATAAGTATTTAACTGATAAAATTTTTCGTTCTGTAAACTCCTATGCGCGGACACAACTCTTGGGAAGAAAAGATTTTGCGTATAAGTATATTTAGTTAAAAATATTGTATACTTGTTCAGCTTAGTTTAGTTCAGTATTAAATCGTAATGTATATTTAACTAAATAAATTAAATAAATAAAAAAAGTATTTTTTCATGCCGATTTTTCTAAGTAGAGTATTTACCGGAAATACACGTTTCTAGGCACCTGAACCCATAAAAATAAGTTTTTAGCGATTGGTCTGTGTTTGCGAACAAAATATCTCAAGAACGGAATAACGTACGAAGTTGAAACTTAAAAGTAAGATATCAAGTTTTGTAATTAATTTAAGCAATCTAATAAATTGTATATTTGTTAGTAGTTTAAGTTGTCTATAACAGTCAGGCGGAATGTTAAATTATTTGCACTAGATCTGCTTGTTTCAGGGCTACAAAAACAGTTCTGTATCTTATCATAGCCAGTTGTATGACTGAAGAATTTCAAAACAGAAGAGGTAGAGGTGTAAAGACACTAATCAGAGTTATGTGCTCTGAGAGTAATGAATTTCATTATAGCCTGTGATGAATGCAGTGGAGGTGTAATTTGCAGGGTGGAAAGTAGATGATTTTCAGAGGGCCTGGCATGCTGATAAGCGTACTTTACCCCTCAGTGAAGAAGGCAATGGTATACCACCTCACTTCTCGTTTTACTTAGTAAAGCCTCAAGAGGTTCAAACCAGCTGGCTGATGACCTAAAAACAACACAGTAATCTAAGGATAATAATTCATTGTAATGATTAATTGTGTCAATAAATAGTTGTTATTTGTTTAAAGAAAGTATTTTTGTTAATATACCTAGATTAAAAATGAAAATAGATGAATAAAAATACTGTCAAATAAATAATAAATTAGTAAGATTCATACAACTAAGCTAAATGAAAATAACCTGTTTCAAAAATGACGTGTTAAAAGCAGTGAAATTAATCATGTAAAAAAGTAACAGATAAACAAGATAATCTCGGTTAAAAAACAGTGGTGAAATAATGGACAGAATCGAAGAAATAAGTATAACATGTGTTTGCACTGACTGTCGGAAATGATTAATTACATAGGTACGATATAAATTTTAATGAGCTACATGATTGTGGTTGTTATAGTACAGGAAAAAATAACGAATAATACAGTATACCGTACAATTGTTATATTTGTGAGTTTTAAAGTATAAACAAACCAAAAGCCTTATATATTTACTTTCTCTTGCCTATAATGAATATACAGGAAGAAAGTATTGTTTTCATGACGATTTTTCGAAATCGAGTTTTCACCGCATCTACGCGTTTTCAGACCCCCTGAAACCAAAAAAACATGTTTTTAGCAATTGGTCTGTGTGTGTGTGTGTGTGTGTGTGTGTGTGTGTGTGAACAAAATATCTCAAGAACGGAACATTGTACGAACTTGAAACTTAAGTTAGACACCACTACCGGACACGACACGAACATTTTCATTAAAATCGGTCAACCGGAAGTAGTAGTTTATTCGTGTAATTTTTCACTTTTTTACAATTTTCTCAAGAACGGGTCCTAAAACTTTTTTTTAAATCGCCTGGTTTACTAAATTTTTTATGCTCTACAAGATAGAGTAGGCGCCATGTTTGCTGAAATTCTTGGTGAGGCTGTTTTCACGCAAAAAAACTTGCTTTTTTTAAGATTGCAGCTTTAATATACATTTTAGCGAAAAAACTTATATAATAAAAATTGTAAAGAATTAAAAATTCTATAACTTTTGTTGAAACATGTTTTTGTATAACGCTTCGTTTAGCGTTAATTAGCGATTTTCCGTTTTTTCTCACGAAAACGTGTGTAAAATCGATTTTTTAAAGATTTCGGCCTTAGTATGCATTTGACGACAAAAGTGTAGTAATCAAATTTATAGGAAATTAAAAAATCTAAAATTTTTATTAAGCATTTTTCTCTACAGAGCCTAGTTTAGCGTGAACGAGTGATTTTCCGTATTTTTAAGACAAGCAGGTTGATTTTCATTTTGCGTCTTTCACTCATGATTAAAATAAGGTTATGTTTTTTGAGGTTAGTTTATTTCTAATGTTCTATTACTAATTTTAGGTTATATTGGTCATTGGCAAGAGAAATTTGTGTGAGTGTTTCACACCAGATTTTTAGTTCTTGACATACGTTTCGTACTTCAGTATAAACACTAAAACCTTTCGTGATTGCAATATGCATACCTTACTGAAAGAAGAAATTCTGGCAGATGGAAAGTCTAATTTTTATACAATTGGCTTGTACACGTTCGGAAATCCACAATTGAAGTGAGATGGTACCGCTGCTCTGAATAATCAATAGAGGAACATCTGCAATATTCTCTTGATTTCTTCAGTCATGTGGCTTATCGTCTTCCCGAATTTCTTTTTCGTAATATTTTACCTGTACCATTATTTGGAGCAGGTCTTGTCGATTTTCTCGTATAACATAACCGAGATATATCAGTTTTCTTTTTTTTAGCCTTAATAAGATCTCTCTCTTTATTAATCGCACGCAGCACTTCTTTTTTTTATCCGAGGCGGCGAGAAAAACTCATGTTTACTCCCTCACAATGGGGGAAGTAGTGTTGGACTAAATTGAGGCGTCCTTGTCCGGCCCCACGGAGACCGCAACCGCCTTACCAACCAAAAATCCGCCGCCTGGCCACTTGATCCGACATCAGCAAACAACCCTCTACCTCCCTCTGAACTGTTTACAAATAATACTAGAAGGGAAGTGTTGGGTTAAAAAAAAATTTACATATTGTCAGCGGGGCGTGAAGGGAACCGTAGCCTAATTTCCCTCTCGCTGTCACTGACCAACACTCACTCTCTCACTTTCATTCATCTCTTTCATCACCAGATCAGGAAATTAGCGTGCCTACCTTAATTCTTAATTCTTCTTAACACTTTGGAAACACTTCTTAATTTATTAATTTCTCTGACCATACCACTTTCAACACAAGGCGGTAAATCTACAATTTAAAATCTTGAATTTTGTCAATGTATCATTTCTGGAGCGTCTATACCTCCATTCCTTAAAAGAGAATAGTGAATAGTGATGACGTAATATCTCATAAGTTAGGTTTGAATTTCCAGATTTTAATTCTTTTTTAGCAGTCCTAATCTTGTGCTTGGTTGAATTTCAATAATTATAGTTCCCAGAGTTTTTCGTATTGGGCCAACTTCACATGAGGTGTCTTCAGACATTTCTGGAAGCTAATTTATTTAGCCCACATTCTCAGCATTCTCAGCACTGTAGCCTTTTCTCCTTTTTTCTGTCCATTCAGTGTTCTGTTTTTGCTCTTCACAGAAGCTTTCAAAGTTCGTAATTAGTTGTTTTTATTTGGTTTCCAAGTATTTACAATAACTGACTCTTTAATTTTACGAAAACTGTAACGTATAATTATTACAAGATTATGAGGCGGTGCAACTCCTCGACAATCCATTCAAGAAGAGAAATTTAAGCTCCAGAAAAACTTTGACTTTATTTTAGTAGGAAAAGAAGAGTTCTATTTTAGAAAATGATAGAATTATATTTATAAAGTAACTGAAGATTAGAGACATAGAAAAGATACCTCTGCAAGTCTGGTGGCATGCTCCAAAAGAGAAGGGAGATTTTGGTAGACTTAAGAAGAGATGGTTCATAAATAAAGATGTAGGCCTGTGTGAGTTCAGAACTGGTTTACACCTAATCATGCTTGGAAGAAGAGGAAGTATTTATGAAATATGGATAGCTGTAGGATTGTTTAGTAAGTGTATTTTTACTTTTTTTATAAGTCTTTCAAGTTTTAATTATTTCGTAAATGCAAATTAGATGTAAGAGTAACTGTAGTGCTATCTACCTAGGAAAATGTAACATTAGAAAATAAGAATTGCATTAAAGAAAATCTAATCGTTAAAAAGAAGAGTAGCTTTAGGGGGTTTTCTTGTGTTAATCATAGTATTGGATAGTTTTGGACTGAAAAGGAATTGTTCATCAGTCTAAGATTAGTTACAATAATTAAATTTAAAAATATAATATTATAGTTCAAAAAATATAATATTATAGTTATTAAATTGTACATTCCAGAATTAAAAAAATAACAGGAATAAATTGAAGTTATGGAAAAACTACAGCGATTTTCTTGTTAGGTACTTTATTGTTCTTGGGAAACAGCAGAATGTTTTAAGTATTTATTTAGTTCTTATTCGCAATAAAAGGAATGTAAATGTTCCCAGACATTTTTTCTTTGTAGATTAAATACCAGTCGTTGATTTTACTGGGATGAAGAAACGTAACAACAAAAATAAAAAGGAAACCTTCGGTGAATTATTCATTTCCGTTGGTCTGGCAAACTGAAAATCTTTTAGTAAATATTTGCATACCGCTCTTCTTCGTTACAAATTACAATATTCCAAACATTTTACTGTTCTCTTCTTCTTTTTCCTGATTCATTTTCCTCGTTTCCCTTCATATTCGCTTTTCTTTCACTAATCATTCTGCACCATTTGGTTGATTTTCCCGAACGAATTAAAATCTTTAGTGTTTGTACTCTGAACTTTCAATTTCAATTACATTTCTATCAACTCCTCTGCAATATTTCTCTCTCTCCATTCATTTCAACTTTCTTTAATTCACTCAAGATTATAATTGGATTTTCTACTCGCAGTTTGTAAAAATTAAATATTGGTATTATTTAAGATTTTTACCTTTAGTAAAACTACTTATTTTACCTCTAATAAATCTACTCATACCTAAATATACATATTTTATTCTATTGAAATGTCTGTACAAATTTGTAAGATTTTTATAAGACCATTCCTGAGAAAATATGGTTTTTGAACCCCAACCATCAAAGTACACCCGTAACCACTGTTTAGTGTTCAAATCCGTATAACAGTAACTACCTTTACAAGGATTTGATCCACGGACCCTTCGTCTCCGTACATTAACTGTCAAACAACTGACTCATGACAACGATTTACCACTAAACCAACCCGATGGGTTGTCAGTAAAATATCAATTAAAATTAATAAATTAATACAAATTTCTAAGTGAAGCTTTGGCATAAGTATGGTTTAACGTTTTAAAAAAAAACATAAAAGTTTCTGTTAATTTCAGGAACACAACAACAAAAATTGTAGGAATAATAAAAAAGCTAAAAAGGAAAGAGTTGATTAGGTTCAAATACATTTGACGGTAATTGTTTTTTTTGTCTTTAATTTTTATTACGGTGTTGTACAATGAGCTGCACAACTTCCGTATATGATATTCTGCAGAGTTTCGCTTTAAGGAGAAGAGGGACCCAGTGGTACATTCTCCGTTTAAAACTGTGGGTATTGTCCGTTATTCAGACCAAGAGGTCTCTACTCCATTTCCGCTTTAGACGTAGCAAAGGTGGGAAGTTCCTTGTAGCTATACGGGCTAGTTGGTTTGGATGATCATCCGGTCATTCGTGAAATGTACTATACAAGGACGTGGTTAGCTCCTTCACTGTTGGAATTTTGAAATCGCCGTGGAGGGTTTTATTACTTACATAAAAAGGAGCGCCAGAAGCAAGTCTTAAGAATTTTGATTGAAACGCCTGGATCGACTTTAAATTACTCTCTGCCGTTACTCCAAAGAGCTGGACACCATAAGTCTAGATTGGTCTTAAAAGGGATTTGTATATTAAAATTTTGGAACGAATGTTTAATTTACATCGAGGATTAATTAAGCAGAAGAGTAGCTCCAGGGGCGGTTAAGTTTTAAACGCTTTGTACGCAGATGATGCTTCCAAGTTAGTAATTGTTAATGAAAATAATGACTGCGCTGAAAAAAATCAATGCTAGAATTAGACAACTAAAATCCGGTTTCAATAAATGAGGTAGGTACTGTACAATGGAGCCCTTACATTGAAATTTATAATCCGCCTGGCTGAGATTAATTCTATTGTTATTATTCATAATATGTTTCGAAATAGGCGAATTATTGTAAATTATGATACTCTGGGTTTAAATATAAAACAATGAATATTTTATTTTTTCATCTATGTTAATATGAATTACAGTTGATAATAAAATAAAAATGTATGGAAAAATAAAACTACTGTACTGTATTGTATTTGTTTATCCAATATTTTTTAATTTTAAAATTACGAGCTATTGTCAAAAAACACTCCACTGAGTTTTACGAAATTACTGCTAAATCTATCTAGTTCTGAACAAAAGCAACAACAATTGACAACAATTTATTTTAAAAATAACATTTGCATAAGGAGATCAAAGCTAGAAATTGAAAGCGAGGACATTTTACTTTCTCTTGCCTATATGAATGTATAGGAAGGAAAGTATTGTTTTTATGTCGATTTTTCGAAATCGAGTTTTCACCGGATCTACACGTTTTCAGACCCCCCAGAACACAAAAAACATGTTTTTAGCGATTCGTCTGTGTGTGCGTCTGTGTGTTTATGTGTCCGTGTGTATGTGTGTATGTGTATGTGTATGTGAACAGAATATCTCAAGAACGGAACATCGTACGAACTTGAAACTTGAAACTTAAGTTACATACCACTACCGGACCCGACGCGAACATTTTCATCAAATTCGGTCAACCGGAAGTAGAAGTTTATTCGTGTAATTTTTCACTTTTTTCGATTTTCTCAAAAACTGGTCCTACGATGTTTTTTGAAATCGCCTGGTTTACTAAATTTTGTATGTTCTACAAGATAGGGCAGGTGTCATGTTTGCTAAAATTCTTGGTGAGGCTGTTTTCACGTAAAACAATTGTTTTTTGTAGATTACGGCTTTAATATGCATTTTAGCGCAAAAACGTAATAATTAAAGTTGTAGAGAATTAAAATTCTACAACTTATATTTAAAACATTTTTTTTGTATAACTGTCCCAGGTTCGTAAAAAACAATAAATCTGAAAGGTTTTGTCTTCAAAAATTCAACTTTGTTTTATTCACAAATTTGTAGATAAATATTTAAAAACTTTTAAAAAACAATTAAAATCTTTAAAATTCTTTAAAAACTTATTTAAAAATGTCAAATCTTTTTCCGCAAATCTTCTAAAAAAAATATTTGTTCTAAATATTAATACAATTCTGTATATTAATAAATTTTCAAAAATTATTTTGTTTATAAAAACTTGTATATGTCACTTCGCTCCTTTAAAGGTTTAAAAAGGAATGAATTCAACAATCCAATTTATTAATTTAATAAAATTTTTCTTTTTTACTTCTTCTCATATCTTTAGATCAAAATCAAAATGTTCCTCTCACATCTGTAGTTGAGATCATCTGGTATGTGTGTTGATGCTGTAAAGTTATGTTTATGTTTACGTTAGAATGTTATTAATGTGTTTATACTGTTTGTTGTGTGTCTGTGGAGATGTCTCAGTTGTGTGTCTGTGGAGATGTCTCATATTACAATCTTCCCCCCCCCCCCGGAGAGTAAACTGAAGTACAAAGGTACGTGTAGGCAAAATAAAGGGGGTGAGTGCTTAAAAGAAAAAGAGAAGGTGAGTATGTAGCAGTTGTCGGCCTGAGATGGTAATATTCATTCATTCGGGGCCCCTTTCAATAAAACATTCAAATAGCATGCAAACAGCACAGTTTACATTTTTGTTACAATCATCTCAAGCTCGAGTATCGCGACAGACATCACCAAAATAAATCCTCATGAAAATAAATTATGTAAATTATGAGTAAATTATGTAACTTTTTTAAGGTTAGAAATATGTTCTTTAGTTATTTCTCCTCCAATAGTCTTACGGAGTAAGGCTGTAACTGGAGTAGAGAAACCGATGATATACAAAGGTTCAGACCATCGATATGCCATTTTTGCACAAATGTTTTTCCGTTTCGAACTTACGGGGTGAGTTTTAAGTAAAACTTTGTCTCCCACCGAAAACGGATTGGGGTGGCGTGTGGCATTATATCGGCGCGCCATATCATGATGGGATTTAATTAGTTTTCTTCTAATATCACACATCATGTTACTGGAACGTATATGATTTCTATGGAGGATATCTTGGATATTCCATGTTCTATCCAACGGTGTTTGAGCTGGAAAAGTATGCAATATGTCAAATGGGCATTTCCCATGAGCATTATGTCGAGCCATATTGAAGGCTAATTGAAACCAAAATAGAGATTTGTCCCAGGTTGTTTGAGTCGTTGCATGATATGCAATAAGGATAGACCTAAGATTTCGATTTAATCGTTCGGCGTGAGATGGTTGAGGATGATATGGTGAGAGGGTGGTTCGTTTTATGCCTAGATTGAAACAAAAGTTTTTAAACATTATGGAATTAAAATTTTTAGCGTTATCTGTGACAATTAACCGCGGGATGGAGTAATTTTGGAAAATACGTTTTAATTCATCGACAATGGAGGATGTATTAGTGTTTCGTAATGGAGCTAGCCATGTAAATTTTGAAAAACTATCTACTACCACTAGAATATATTTATAACCTTGGTTGGTTTTTGGCAGGCTACCTACAGTATCAATAAACAACGTGTCAAATGGCACTGTCGGAACTCTGGAACTAAGATTTCCCCATTTATAATTTATTCCAGGTTTACTACGTTGGCAGGTTGTACAAGCATTCACTTTTAAAGGAATTTCTCGATATATAGCTGGCCAATAAAAATACCGTGTAATTTTGTGTATGGTTTTATCAACACCTAAATGTCCACCGATTTCGGACTGATGGAAGTATTTAAATACTAAATCTTTTAAGGAATTGGGGAGAACGATTTTGGTTGGGTTATTGTTTTTATCTTTTAGACATAGGACACCTTTGGATAAACAAAATTTATTATTCATTTGTTGTTTTTGTTGAAGGATAAAGGTATCCTGTTCTTGATGTTGTCTTAGATCTGTAAAAGATAGGGGGAATTGAGATAATAAGGTATTAATATAAGATATATCTTTTGAGATATCTTCGTTATTTAAATCGTACATCCTCGATAATGCGTCAGCCACATTATTATCTGAACCACGGATGTGATTAATTTTAAATTTAAAAACAGATAATCTAAGTAACCATCTAGCGAGTCTACCTAACTGCTTTGGTCTGGAAAGAAGCCAGGCTAAGGCTTGGTTATCGGTTTCTAAAAGAAATTCTCGATGTGTTAAATAAGTTCTAAAATGATCCGTTGCAAAAACAACTGCAAGACACTCTCGTTCATATGCAGAAAATTTCCGTTCTGCTTCTGTTAATGTTTTGGAAGCGTACGCTATGGGTTTTCTAAATCCTTCATGTTCCTGAAGTAGGACAGCTCCTAGACCTGTATCAGACGCATCCGTCTGTAAAATGAAAGTTTTGGAGAAATCTGGTATTGCCAATACCGGGGGATTAGCAATTGCTTGTTTGAGATCTTCAAACGCAATTTTTTGTGAGTCTCCCCAGATAAACTGAGTGTTTTTACGACGTAACTTATTTAAGGGTTCTATTCTATCAGCATAACTTTTGATAAATTTAGAGAAATAATTAATCATACCACAATATCGATGCACTTGTTTTACCGACGTCGGTTGCGGGTACTGTAATATTTTTTGCGTCCTCGCCGGATCTATAGAAACTCCTTTGTATGATAAGGTGTGTCCAAGGAACGGTATTTCATTTACAGCAAATGTTACCTTATCGGGATTAACGGTAATACCAGCATTCCGCAGAATTGCCAATACTATTTTAATATGTTTAACATGCTCTGTAAAACTTTTAGAATATATTAATATATCATCCATGTAATTAAATACAAATTTATGTTTAATATTTTTGAATAATGTATTCATAAGACGTGTTAAAACTTGTGCACCAGTCGAGAGACCAAAAGGTAATCTTACGTATTCGTATAAGCCATCCGGTGTGCAAAACGCGGTGATTTGACGAGATTTTTCTGTCAATGGTATCTGATGGTACGCTTGCGCTAAATCTAAGGTACTGAACCAGCGGGCATTAGAAAACCATTGAAAAGCATGATTTATATTCGGTAAAGGTTGTGCTTCTGAGTCAATTATTAAGTTGACTCGGCGATAGTCTACGACTAAGCGACTTGTACCGTTCGGTTTCGGAATTAAAAAGGCTGGGGAGGAATAAGGTGAAACACTTTCTCTAATTACTTTATCTTTTAATAATTTGTCAATTTGGTTTTTCATTTGGAGCGTTTTTATCGGATTTAATGGATAGGGCCTAGATTTTATAATTTCGCTATTTTTGAGTTTAATATCATATTTTAATACATGGGTACAACCTAATTTAGTTGTGAGTACGTCAGGAAATTTCTTACATAAATTATTAATTGTATTTTTAATATATTCACTTTGTTCTATGTTGTTAATCTGTTCGGGATATAGATTGGTTAGAGAAAATTGTTGATTTTTTGCCCAATCAAAGGTTATGAAAGATCTTGAAGCATTGAATATTGCGTGGGTTTTTTGTAAGAAATTCATTCCGAGTATTATTTTATGGTGTATTTTTGGCAATATTTTAAAATTTAGTTTCCACGATATGTTGTGAAGAGTAAGTTTAACCCAAATCTGTTTATTAATTCTTAGAGGAAATCGATCAGCTGTAAGGCAAATTGTGTTAATGTTTTCTTCCTTTATAATCGCCTTCTTAGTTTTTAAAAATGTATATAGTTGTTGATTAATAATATTATGAGTGGAACCAGAATCAATGAGAGCGTTAAATATATTATTTTTGATTTTTATCGATAAAGCTTTCAACGTATAATTACGGTTCAACGTGTTTTCTTTTAACCTTGAATGTTTACACGGATTATGTTTACAAACAGATTGTTTGGCCGTGTGCAAGCCATATGATGTGTGTTTGTAAAGATTCAGTTTTGAAACATGGTTATTTTCTTTTTGCTGTAAAAGTTTACAATTCCTTTTGATATGACCTAACTTATGACAATAAAAACATTTTAAGGATGTTGCAGGCATTTGTGATCTGATTTTGCAAGTATTTTGTTTACTTTGGTTAGGTATCATGCTATTCACATTATTTATTACACTTGTATCATTTATTTTGGATAAACCGATATCATTAAGGGTCCTAGCATAAACTCTTTCATAGACATATGTGTCTAATTTATTGAAATCTTGTAAATTATTAGGTTTGCCGATTATACCTATGTGCGTGGCATATATGTCATTTAAACCGGTTAAAATTATATTAATTAACTCACCTTCTGTCAGATCTAATCTTAACACTTCATGGTTTTCTAAGATTTCTTTTATGTATTCAGTAAGAGTCTCCGTTTGTGACTGATTTCGGTATAACAATTTGAGTTTTAATATTTCTTTCATTTTTGGTGTGATTAGTTTGCTTACTAAATCTCTATGAAATTGATCGAAATTATGATTATTTTTAATAGAATTTTCAAAAATTTGTTCAGTAAAACCAGTCATAAATGGAGTCAACAATACCAAAGGTAAATCTACTGCATAACGTTTTTGTATTTGTTTAATAATTTTGATATTTCGTACTAGCATGTCAATATCACGTCCATCAGTTATAGTTAATTGTTTTTATTCATTTTCAATTGGATTTGCAATTTTTGTCCAATTAAAATTTAATTCACGATGAAAATAAACGGGATTATGATTACCTACTGCATTCGGTATCAATATGTCAGGAGTTTCGTTTCTAGGAACAGGATTTTGCATTACTGGGGAATGTAAAAGATTAACATGACCAACATCAAGATTTCCTTGTTGATCAGGTAAAAAATTATTTCCTAAATGTACGTCTTCAAGGTTTATGTTGTTTTGCTCGAAATTAGGTTCAATTTCGAAATTTTGTAACCTATTAAGTTTCCAAATCTCAAGTCCTTCTTTTAAATTTTGAAATCCTACGAGTTTATCTGGTTTGTTGGGTAATATGAATGTTAATAGTTTGTTAAGCCTATCATCAAATATTTCGGCATTATACCTTTCTAATTCAGTTAAATTTTCTATGTTCCGTAACTTTGCTAAATAATTTTGACACTCCGTCAGTTGTTTGTCTATGTCAAATCTATGCAGTGTAGTTAAATCAATTTGGCGTCCATTATCTAAGAGTTTTTGTAACCTTTGTTTTTTTTGTCTTACGTTTCCTGTAGTCGTGCTTTTTCGTATGCGTAGTTGGAAGTTAATGTTTGTCTCGTCTAGTTTGGTGGGGTCAAGAATCGGTGCTACTTCCCTATTCATGTTTATACCTGTTTTGTTTAATGATGATGATGATTTAAGTGTATGTGATCAATGACTTACCAGATGACCTCAATGTACTTGCCTACACAAATTATAAATAACAATTATAAATTATTTTGTAAATTTTTTAGAAGATTTGATTTATTATGTGTTATTTGATTAATTTTATTTGGTGAATTTTATTCCGGTTCGTTCCTTTTCCTCTTGTTATGTTTTCCTTCTAATCTTGTCGTTGGTTTTATATATTGATATTTTGTTTCCTGAAATTGTCTTGAAAATTATATTGAAATTGAATTATGTTATCCTGGTCACGGCACCATTTTATTGTCCCAGGTTCGTAAAAAAACAATAAATCTGAAAGGTTTTGTCTTCAAAAATTCAACTTTGTTTTATTCACAAATTTGTAGATAAATATTTAAAAACTTTTAAAAAACAATTAAAATCTTTAAAATTCTTTAAAAACTTATTTAAAAATGTCAAATCTTTTTCCGCAAATCTTCTAAAAAAAATATTTGTTCTAAATATTAATACAATTCTGTATATTAATAAATTTTCAAAAATTATTTTGTTTATAAAAACTTGTATATGTCACTTCGCTCCTTTAAAGGTTTGAAAAGGAATGAATTCAACAATCCAATTTATTAATTTAATAAAATTTTTCTTTTTTACTTCTTCTCATATCTTTAGATCAAAATCAAAATGTTCCTCTCACATCTGTAGTTGAGATCATCTGGTATGTGTGTTGATGCTGTAAAGTTATGTTTATGTTTACGTTAGAATGTTATTAATGTGTTTATACTGTTTGTTGTGTGTCTGTGGAGATGTCTCAGTTGTGTGTCTGTGGAGATGTCTCATATTACATAACGCTTAGTTTAGCGGTAATTAGCGATTTTCTGCTTTTTTTCCTCACGAAAACGTGTAAAAATCGATTTTTTAAAGATTTCGGCCTTAGTATGCATTTTACAACAAAAGAGTATATAATCAAATTTATAGGAAATTAAAAGATCTGCAACTTTTAGTTATAGCATTTTCTCTACAGAGCCTATTTTACTGTGAAAGAGTGATTTTCCGTATTTTTAAGCCAAACTGAGGTTGATTTTAATTTTGCGTCTTTCATATATGATTATGAGAGGTTATGTTTATTGAGGTTAGTTTTTTGTTTATATCTAATGTTTTATTACTAATGTTAGGTTTATTGTTAATTGTTTGCATTGGCAAGAGAAAGTTGTGTGAGTGTTTCACACCAGATTTTTTAGTGTTTTTTTTGCGCGATGGAGACCTGGACCTTGTAGAAAAACATAGCTTTCAGAATTGGAGGTGTTCGACATGAGGTCATCTCAAATGATTTTGAGGTTGAGCTGAGTGAATTATAAAAATCACAAACTATTTATCTAAACTATATTTAAATAAACGTTTTATTAAAAACAATTTATGTTTTGAGTTTTAGTATTTTAATCTACTTTGTCAAAGGAATTTTACAGAAATTTATATTGTGTGAAAACATTTTTTTTAAGTACTAATTACTTACTTATATTTTTTTTCATAAAACTTAATCTATGAAGTAAACTAAACCTACACTTTACAGTCACCAAACAAATAATAAAATATATAAATAAAATTTTTACAATTTTTTTTATTGTAATAAACTTATTACAGAAACTAAAAATTCATTTCAGGAATTTTACACAAATGAATTAGTGTAAAATTTACACAGAAATTAGACACAAACGACCAAAACAAAAAAATGTACTTCACTAACATGACTTACAGTTACTTTACAATACAATCCTCCACCAAGTAAGCAAAGAGTAAATGATCAGGTACAAACACGGGCTTTTTAGTAATATATAAATAAAACTCATACGATACTTTTGTGCAGAGAAATGTAATTTTATTTATTTATTACTAAAAAAAATTTAGTGTGGAACACTCATACAACTTTCTCTTGCCAGTGCAAATAATTAACAATAAACCTATCATTAGTAATAAAACATAAGAAATAAACAAAAAACTAACCTCAATAAACATAACCTAATTTTAATCATGAGTGAAAGACGCAAAATGAAAATCAACCTCAGTTTGGCTTAGAAATACGGAAAATCACTCTTTCTCTCTAAACTAGGCTCTGTAGAGAAAAATGCTATAACTAAAAGTTGTAGATCTTTTAATTTTCTATAAATTTGATTATAAACACTTTTGTCGTAAAATGCATAATAAGGCCGAAATGTTAAAAAAAATCGATTTTTCTCACGTTTTCGTGAGAGAAAAAACAGAAAATCGCAAATTACTACTAAACAAAAAAAAAATACTATACAAAAAATGTTAAAAAAAAATACTATACAAAAAAATGTTTGAAATAAAAGTTGTAGAATTTTAAATTCTCTACAACTTTTATTATATAAATTTTTGCTCTAAATTGCATATTAATGCCGTAATCTTAAAAAAACTTTGTTTTTACGTGAAAACAGCCTCACCCAGAATTTCAGCAAACATGACGCCTACCCTATCTTGTAGAGAATACAAAATTGAGTAAATGAGGCGATTTTAAAAAAAATCGTAGGACCAGTTTTTGAGAAAATCGCAAAAAAGTGAAAAATTACACGAATAAACCACTATTTCCGTTTGACCGATTTTGATGAAAATGTTCGTGTCGGGTCCGGTAGTGGTATGTAACTTAAGTTTCAAGTTTCAAGTTCGTACGATGTTCCGTTCTTGAGATATTTTGTACACACACACACACAGACACACACACACACACACACACCCACACACCCACACACACAGACACACAGACACACACACACACAGACCAATCGCTAAAAACATGTTTTTTGGGTTCAGGGGGTTTGGAAAACGTATAGATCCGGTGAAAACTCGGTTTCGAAAAATCGACATGAAAACAATACTTTTCTTCCTATATATTCATATAGGCAAGAGAAAGTAATAAATTCAATGAATCTTATCGTATTTCCGAATACCCATATAGGTGTAGCCTGTGCGCGGGTATGAGTTGGTTTCTATTGTTAAGCTTATGTATATTTACACTAAATTTACGTAAAAAAACAAAATTTACAAAAAGAAAAAGAAAAGAAAATTTCCTAACGTAATACAAAAGTTAATAATGCATTAATTTCATTCTTAAAACTTCCCTTTTCTAAAATACATAGAATATAATCTGTTAAAACATAATAATTATTGTTGTTGTTTAGGTCATCAGCCAAAAGGCTGGTTTGAATCTGTAGAGGTTTTACTAAGTAAAACGAGGAGTGAGGTGGTTTACCATTGCCTTCCTCACTGAGTGGAAAAGTACGCTTATCAGCATGCCGGGCCCTCTGAAAAGCACATATTTTCCACTCTGCAAATGACACCTTCACTTCATTCACCTTAGGGTCTGGCTGTATAATGAAATTCATTACTTTCAGAGGAGATAACTCTGATTGGTATCTTTTACACCTCTACCTCTTCTGTTCTTAAATGATTCAGTCATTTAATTGGCTGACCATGTGACAAGAAACAGAACTATTTATTTTAGCCCTGCAACTAACAGATTGAGTGTAAATAATTTGACACTCTACCTGTCTGTTATGGGCAATAATTATTATTGGATGTAAATATCAAATAAAAGAAAAAATAATTATCACTAAATTATAAAATTTCAAAACCCAGTAAGAAAATTTTTGGAAGAAGAATGAAAGACATCAAAATTTAAAAATTTATTAAAATATTTTTCCTAAAAACGTATCAAAAAGTAAAGAATTCTTAAAAATAAAAATTTTCAAATTTTGATAACATGTAAACCAAAACGTGTTTAGGGGTCTTACTTCTCCCTAAATTACAATTTTTGTAACAGTACTTAATGAAAAATATTTGTTTGAATTGGTTTTAATATTTGCAGTCGATACATCAATGGAATCAGTAGAAATATAATCAATAAATTGTAGATTTGTTGAAAAATTTGTGGTGAAAACTTTCCGTATGGTACAACCACATTATTTGTTCTATTTTTTTATAGCAATAGAAAATTGAATGAATTTCGATCAGTCCTGATTATTAATTCATAATGTACTGTAAGGTTGATGGTGTAGATGTAGGCTAGCCCAGTAGGCCAATATAAATAATAGTAATAAAATATACTTGAATATAATGTACACTTCAGAGGCAAACCTCAAAATCGGTTCGTTTTATGGCAAATTTCCAAAAAGCTACTGTACGTAGAATAGAGAAGAGAGTCGGGTCTAACAGTAGACGATAGACGACGACTGGGTGGCTATTGGCACAAAACCTTCCTTCGTCCTCACTTTTCCTCGCTTTTCCTCATCTGATGGTTAGGTTTTAGCACTACTAGTATTAGTAGGACACTCTCGGATAACTCCCGACAATTTCCCTAAACCCTAAACCCTGTATCCCGTAGTATATATAAGCACACTTCACTTCTAGACTTGATCACTCATAATACACTTAAGCTTTGAACTATGCATCGTATAATTAATTATTTTACCCCCTCTATTATCCTCACCATCACCCCCACAGTTATTCGCATCACATGAAACTCTTTTTCTTTCTATAATTTCTATTTTTATTTTCCTTCCTAGAGTAATCATAATTTTGTTCATATATTATACTTCCCTCTTTACATTGTTAAATTTCTCATTTAGTCTCATTATCATCAACTTTTTTCTTATCTTTCTTATTCTTCTTCTCTTATTTATTTTCTTCAGTCATTTTTATTCGATTATCTCTTTTTAGGTTGATTTTTCACCGTTTTCGACTTAGGACTATTTTGTTCATTCTACTCCTTTCATATTCTTGCTCCAATAAAATTACCCATAATTTTATTTCTTAAATGAATTTTACAAATCTCTTTTGAATTTCATCAATTAATTTTATGAATTTTGTCTAATTCTTAAGTTGTTTATTTATTTATATTGTAATATATCTGTATGGACGTTGTGATAGTGTAAAGTAGACCATTATGTTTCATTAATAGTAGTCTATCTTAACACTCGATTAGTATGAATTGTCTTCATTTATTTTTTATAATATTTTGTTACTTTTGTTCAATTTATATATTCTATAAAAGGCAGAGTTGTATTATACTCAGTAGGCTATTGATTGGTCTAATTATTGTAATGCATTTTTATTAATTTTGTTGAATTTGTTTTTGTATTTTCGTAGTTATCCTATTTTTGTATTTTTGACATTCTGTTTTTTATTCATAATCTGGAAGTTTTTGACTTCTAGTTTTTGACCTTTATAGACTTCTCTTTAAGTTTCGGCTCATTTTTAAACCACTCGGCGCACTTAAGTTGGATTTAGCCTTATCTCGGATAAGACAAGGTAAACGTGATTAGGTAAATAAATATAAATATTTTTTAAACGTTTAAAAGGAAGTTTTATTATTGTTTTATAAACAACCAGATCTCGATAAAACCTGAAAAAAGCTTTACAATATTTTAACTTAACATTAAACTGTTTCATAACGTCGGGTAGAGTTTCAAGATAGTTTAAACTAGTTTTAGAATTAGTAGAGAAAATGAATTTAAACGTTTCACAATAAGTCTAAGTCGTTTCTCTCATCAAGACACTAGCACTATGATTTTACAAAACAGTGCATCTGATGCACAACACTATCCCTCTTGTACACAATATACGCTCGCGAAACATCCAGGGTAACCCCGCGAAAATATCCAAACGTCATTGTCCAAGAGATCTCCTCTCTGTGAATCGATGACGTACCTAAGGTGATGATTATGTAGTAGTTAATTTAAATAAATTCATGTAAATATACATAATTTATTTGGAATTATGGTATCAACATTTTTGGGACCGCAAAGAAAACTCAAATTCAAACCCATCAGTCAAAAATACTTCATATGATAACGAACGTCCTAATTACGTAACAAACCTAACATTGCATTCCGACTAAAAAAAATCCTTTTGTAACAGAAGCTGCTAAAATCAAATACTCCAAATTTAATAGAAGTTAACAGACCACATTAATCCCCTAGTACAGCAAATGTCAAGAAAAAACTTTACACGCCGACACCTAAGAAGAAAATGGAGTATTGATCTACTGATCTAATTACAAAAAATATATTTATTGTTTATGCGAGGATTTACAACCCCAGCCGTATCTCGCTTCCTAAGTACTACCTCTCTCCGTCTCGCCAGTCCCCATCGGAGAGCCGCCACAAAGACATTGCCTCCTGCACACCATCCAACCATGTCACTTCCGGCCTACCCCTCCTTCTTCTACCGGTTGGCGTCCACTTCCATAACCTCTTGGGCCACCTACCATCCTCCATCATTTGCAAATGGCCAAACCATTTTAATTGCTTCCGGGATATGGTATCCATGATATTTTCTTGAACACCGATTCTTCACCGATTTCAGAATTCGATTGATCCACGACACACCACAGCTCCACCTCGAGAAATCCACCTCCACCGCTTTTAGGTGATCCTTCTGTCTCTTTGTCAATACCCACACTTCCGCAGCATAGGTATAAGTTGACGATTACGCCTATCATGCGGAGGACAGTATACTATCTATCCCATTTACATGGGCCAACCCGAAAGCATAAGATGTCATGGTTAGAGCTGTCGCTATGATGTATTTAGAAAAGCACATATAGTAGCACTTTCAACCCCCGCATAGTCCAGTCTTACTCTCGCTGACGATCGTCAACTTATATTGCGTTACCTGTACACAAATTTTCCAGGATAGTTATAAATATTTATCTCTATTTTTGTCAAAAAAATACATATAATTCTTAAAAAATATCCATATATTATTTTACAGATTTCATAATACTTTAACATTCACTTTCGTAATTATACTTTATTATGCGTTGTACGGATTTTTATTACGCATGTAAATATTTTTGTTTTTTATTCAATTTTGTTTATCGTACAATATGTTATTTTGTTAATTTTTTTACTTTCTACGCTACTTCTTATTCTCAGTATTCTACGTTATCCTTATTATATGTAGACCCTATATTATTTGATTTTCCTGTTTCTTTTTTATTTTTATTAATTTATTTTTACTGTTCAACTTTTGAATTATCCACTAGGATATATTCTTTAAAAAAATATTTTCTATTTATTTTTCACGTCATTTGTTTATTCAAAATTTAGTCAAGCTTTTGGATGGTTATACTGTAATGTGTAGTTTCTAAATAAATAATTAAAGTTAAAAAAATGAAATAATAAAAAGTTTGTTGACAATAGTTCATTTGTGAGAACTTTTGGTGAGGAATTGAAAGAATCATTAAAAAAATGTTCAGAATATATAGGTATTACTTACATTAACATTTTGTGTTCGAACTACTTTACTACGATTTTTTTAAATGATTGATTTTAAATTTATTCTCTGATTTAGTAAACAACTATTCGATTTGTATATAAACTACTTCAGCATCAATAAGTGATTGTCATAAATAAACCCGAGGAAACATATTATGCAGTAAAATATTGTGTACATAAAAGTTTATTCATGGTTATATAGCAATAGTCAAATAATGTAATGCAATAACAAATGTATGAGGCTTTTCAAAAGTACCTCCCTGACTAAACCCTTTACTTTTTTTGTCATTGTGTACGTAATACTGTTTAAATTGTTCATGGGATATTGAATATCGATTCTTCTCTCTTTGTATGATTTCCAATGAAACGGATGCATCGAAACCCTGACAAGCATATGATTATACGTTGTATTACGTCAAACAACCGTTATAAATGAGGGAGAAAAATACACAAACGTTTTACCAAAAGTAAATAGTACGCAATCATTTTGTATGCATTTCATTCAATAATGATGTTGTATAGAAAAGAGATCTGAATAAATTTTTAAGTACATTTCTAAAGTACTTTAGTATGGATATTAACGAAAGAACAAGTACTACTGTTGTTTATTTTGACTTTATCAAAATATTTTCCCTACTATAAAATTTCTAATCAAAGGGGTAAAACAAGCGGTTATTGAGTACATCTTCCATCTAAGAGTGGTGAAGAGTAATTTAGAAATACTAAAAGAGCGAAATCAATGTAAAGGAGTCGATATTAAATGTGAGATTTCTGGAAAATTTTCACAACGGTCTGTTTCTGGATAAAGTACCAAGAGTTGCTAACAATTTTAATTTTTTTATTGTATTACAATAGAAATTTATAATCTACTCCTATTTAGAATAATAAGTACTTGAAAACCTTCTCGATCGCTGTTCAAGCGTTCCCTGGAATACCAAAAAGTGTAAAACTGCAGTGGATGAAACATCGTAGAGATAATGAAAATACCGAAGTGTTCCAGAACTATTTATGTGACCGAAAATTTTCCCAGTGGAAAGCAACTTAAAAAATGGGAATATTTCCTTGCCCAGGAAATATTTTTTTCAAAAATAATAGTAAGTCGT
Organism: Catonia carolina; assembly: GCA_035578175.1. NCBI lineage: Eukaryota > Metazoa > Arthropoda > Insecta > Hemiptera > Achilidae > Catonia > Catonia carolina. Next base: position 82,329,303 of record JAQMRL010000003.1, on the reverse strand, counting down.
AAATTACCACGACTATCTTGATCACCACTATCAATGACTATCTTAGGTTTTCTTTGTAAAATTACATTTTATAAAGTGATAGTCACTCAAATTTATTAAACAGGATTAAAGATAAATAATTTAATGTAATTTCATGTATTCACTCTTAAAAGAGGAACTGCCTATCATCTGAACGAGCAACTAAACTCACTTACACTGTGGAAACTGATGAATGCTAAACTTCAGAAAATGAAAAATAAGAGTGAATCTATTGGGGTTCAAACCCAAATTGGTGGTAACGCAGACGATCCACATTAAGGGAAAGACAAAGAGGAACCTAAATGATGATGAGGATGAAAGTCATGATGACAGTGATGAAGGAAACGTCTGTGAGGACGAGGATATTGGTATCCTTTCTGATAATGAAGAAGAAAAAGAAGATGATGTAGAAAATCTAATGGACTTCAATGAATGTGTCTAAGGCTTCTAAGGGTTTCTAAAATGAAGATACGATCACAGATTTAATAAAATTTTTTGTGTATAATTAATATTTCTGTTCACGATTTATCTCCTTCGCTAATATCATATTGGAATCTTTGAACTTATACCTTTTTTTAGAGTTTTAATTAACCTAATCATGATTAAATTGAACTGTTATTTAATAAATATGTGTTACGTTATAAAACACATAGGTATCTTTAAGTTATCTTGCTCGTACAACATAAATTTCCGGAAATTTATGAATTTTGGGAATATTTTCGGGATCATTTCTAGAAAATATTTCATTGAGTTTAAGTTCCCAGAAATTTGACATCAATTTCCAGGAATGAAAAAGTATAATTCAAGAAGTAAAAACAAAACTAATTTTTTGTTGTAATTCAGTAACAATGAAAACCCAAAAAATTTCCCATAGAACTGGATCCCATACGTCCAAATTGGTTGAGGATTCTTTGTATAATGGAAATTTATTGTTTGAAATGTTGATCTTATTTCCAGAAACGAATGAATAGTTTATTGTATGTCAAATTGTTTCCTTCTGTTTTGTATAATATGTGTTTTTAAATTCAGTCGTTTATCTAGATGCATGTCAAGATGTTTGCTTACAGTAAATAAATTATTTATTTATTTTAGTACCTATGTATATATTTGCAATAAATTCGACGGTGTCTACACTTACGCTAGGTAGCAAACAAATAAGAATTTATCTATTTTAATTGTTCACGATGCTCGTGTAATTAAATTAAATTTCTACATCACCTCATTGAATTTGTGAAGTAAATTAATAAGTGCAGTTTTTTCGTATTGAAATGGTAACACATCTGTTTTTTTCAAAATTAAATCTTTTCAAAAAAGTTATTACTAACAGTGAGGGAAATTATATGAAAGAACTGATTTAGTTACAAAATGAATTATGTAAAATATCTCAGATTTAACGCGTTAATTACTTATAGACCAGATAAATTGAAAAGAGAAATTTGAAAAATGGTTTTCCCGTAAATAAATCAGATAGACGACAGTTGAATCGAGTTAAATTAGGTTAAAGCAATTGTATTTGTGCAAAGACTGAGATTAATCGATACGGGTATCGTATAGAAACCGATCTAAATGAAGGATTTCTGAGGCTCCGGAATTATTCAAGTTTACGTTTAGATGTTGGTCGTATACATGGGGTTTTGGTCTTGGTAGAATTTGGAGTTGGATCCAGTTGGAAGCTATCTCCCTCTTCATCCCTTATTTCTATTCTGACACTCCTCTTCAAATAACAACAACTCTCGATCACACTCCTCCTCTCTCATTCGATCGGTCCTTCTCTTTCTCAAACTCTCTCTTCGATGCTTAATACCTGTCAAGCCCCAGTTTGTATTAGTAAGCTCGAGGTCGTGGTATTGTCCTATTTCAATTGATTTTCCATCAACTCTGTTGTGTCATTCATTTTACGTCGTCTCAGAGCTTATCTGTGATCGGTACGAATATCACAAGGTTATCACCTCCAGAAATTCGCCATTACTTAATTCTCTGTCATTTAGTAGGTCATACTTTGTGTTAAAATATTTCATCTGAAATTTCTTATAAATGATTTCTCTAGTAAAATTAATTTTTAATTTTCTTATCATCTAATTTTCAGAAAGTTTCAAGATGTTTAATACGTGACTTCGTCACAATCGTTTTATAATCTTCTAGTAGTTTTCGTGTACGCAGATTACATACAGACTTTTTGCTAATCTCAAAGAAGTTGCCTTTATCGCGAGGTGTAATTATTATAACATTACATTTAGTAATGAAATCACTATAACTTAGAGACTAATTAACCAAAATGTAACAAAAACATCACCCAAGTTATCACAAACCATAAAAAGAGTTAGTTTACAAATAAAAAAGTACGGGATAAGGGTACAAGTAAGGGATATTTATGGTACAAAAATTAACTTTTAAAAAACAAGAATCAAATATATGTGAGATTTTAGTTAAAAATTACGAACAGAACAGCAAAAATGACGTGTTATTAAAAATTTTAAAAATTATTTAAAGAAATTAGACATTCATTCTAATCATTTAACTATAGATCTTCTCGACAACAATGAAAATCAGACTCAAAAAGGCGAGGTATTAGATCTTCTATTCCGTTTCACCTGATCAAAAATGTTCAACCATCCTTTAAAGATTAAAAGCACAAAATTATATTACGAATGGTCAACTCTTATTTCTCAGTAAACTTAATCTTAATAACATTCGTTAATCTAAAAACTCAATCACAATAAAAATATTCAATCAACGGTTACACAGATCATCAGTATCACGTCTTCATTCTCTACTTTTCACACCTTCATTCACATCATTCATTATTTTTAAAACGACAACTACATATTTCTACGTATAATGAAAAGTTGTACGTTGCCAGGACCCAAGAAGAAACGCTTTATCACTTATATCCAAACGATTACACGAAAGCAACGCTGCTAAGTGCTGTCTTCTTCAAGTTATATTCGAAAATTGTTAAAACATTTACTGAAAGTTTTTGTTAAACTGTTTGTAAATAATGCAACTGTTAAAAAAAAAAATTTAAATATACGAACCAAAAACCTAATGCAACTTTGCTGTTTTAGTGTTTTAGATTCTGAAAATGAGGTTGCCGAGTCAAAAGAGTTTACGCCTAAATAAATATGATGATTTGAAACTATTTGGTTTTAATTTTCTACGGAATTCAGCAAATACCGAATTCATTTAATACGCTTAACAATTTATGAAAAACCCCGAATCTCCAAACGGGTCAGCTAACAATTACAGTACCCAGATGTTTCAAACAGACCTGATTTTACGAAAATAAGAAACTAATCACCATAAATTAGCTAACGGGTGATTCAAAAAGAGCGCCGGTTTTTAAACGGCTGGTAAATTTTTGTTTATCGGTTGGCAACATTGTTAGACCTCATTTCTATTTCGGAGAACATTCCGATTGACGATTCAGTTGTAGTTTCTCTTGTTCGCAGTGTAGTACTCTCGCAGTCTGTGTCTAACCATGGAGAAGTTTACTATTGCACAACGAGTGTTAATCGTCAAAACATTTTACCAGAGTGGAGAGAGTTATGCGGCTACTGTCAGGCGACTTCGCGGTACTCTGGGACGTAATGAAGCACCGAATGAATCAACAGTTCGCATGCTCATGAAAAAGTTTTTTGAGACGGGTTCAACAGTCGACCTTAAAAGTTCTGGACGTCGTCGTTCTGGCCGAACTGAGCAGAACGTTGCGTTGGTTCGTGACAGTGTGGCTGTTAGCCCAGCAAAATCAATACGTCGCCGTTCTCAACAATTGGGTTTACGATGTTCTTCTGTACGGAGAATTCTTAGGTACGATCTCCAATATCACCCGTATAAAATTCAGTTGACGCAACAATTGAAAGTGGCAGACCACCAGAAGAGACGACACTTTGTTGACTGGGTATTGAGAAAACGGCAGGATGATGACACCTTCGCAAACAAAATCATTTTCAGTGATGAGGCGCACTTCCACTTAAACGGTTTTGTTAATAAACAGAACTGCCGAATGTGGGGTTTAATTCGACGGGTTATCGGGCAAATGGAAGTCGAAACTTGTCGTGCAGTGATATCCAATTTCATGGACAGAGTTGATGCGTGCCAGCGCAGTAGAGGAGGACACATGCATGACATCATTTTTCATACATGAAATCGGAAGGTAAGATGAACTTGTTGATGTATTTATTTTCAGTTTTTCAATAAAATAAATCTCTTATTTTGATATATCAAAACCGGCGCTCTTTTTGAATCACCCTATAGTTATTACTCGCAATATTTACAGAAACAGATTAGCTTCGAATCAGTATCAAGAATTTAACAATGGAATATCAAAATGCAATTATGAGAGCCTAGGGATGAAAATTATCATATTAATTTTTCTGTAAAGTTAACATAGTGAAAGTTAAATTTAAACAAAGCTGAACAAATATGCGATATAGATTTCAAAATACCTATGTTTTAATTACTATAACAGGCTTACTCAATATAATTAAATTATGACATTATTATTATAACAATATTTGTATTTTAATATTATAACCGCTTCACTTGTTGGATAAACATTACCGTAAGTTAGCATTGAAGTCATTATATAGTTACTGCATAATGAATAATATATTAATGTAAATGTCTACTATGAAATTTATGAATTATTGATAGATATACTTAATCAGACAATATAAGGTCCATGAATAAGTTACTTGTTGCTTTTAGAACCTACCTGTGATCATGTGATGCTTCAGTTAATGATGAACTTAACTCCAACTCTCCATAAACCTCTGTGTAGATATCACATCTGTGAAACTATAACACACTGTTTTATTTTATGTAACTTAGTTTAATTTGCTTTCAAATACAGATTTTAGGATGATAGATTTCAAAATTTTGCTTTATTTTATTTATAACAAAATTTCAGGCTATACAGATAATGAAAAAGTAAATATTTAAAGGTATATTTACTGAGAGTTATCTTTTTCTTTTTCCAAACAAGACTAGGCATGCTCCTATTTCAAACTCGCTGAGGAAAACTTTTTTCATGATAACTAACTTCAAACAGATTTATTTATTGTTCTGTAAAGAACAAACAATAGATAAGTTCTGTAATAGATGAGAAAGAAAAGGTGGAAAAATCAATGTACATGAATTAGGAGTTGAATGAAATAACGGCACAAATAATGAGAGGTCCTTTTCCATTCAGTGCATATTTGAATTTGCCATACTGTTTTTAGTAGACAGGCCAAGTTTGGTTTCAATATCTTGCCTACAGAGTTAAGGGTAGAGCTTTCTTTAATCATATCATTGTTGGGTAGCTAGCTTGCTAATTATTTATTATCTAATACAGTAGAGTGCCGATTATCCGTGGTAATTGGGGGGATAACTATACCGGATAACCGGAAAACACGGATAATACAACCCAATTCGGTCGAGACCACTTACGTCGTAAACAAAACCACCAGTTACGCGTATGTTTTATTCTACTGATTAATACATGTTAATACTACCGGATATCGTAAATAAATAAACAAATTGTATTGAAATAAAAATATTTACTACATAAATTTATATAAATCTTACCTTAAACTACGTAACAAAAAAAATCACAAAAAATCTGTTATTTTACTTTGTTTCATTTTATGCCGCAATATTTTTTCTTTTATTTTTCTTATATAACCACGAATATGTAAAGTGTCCACGTAATCTGTGTCATCCTGATTTTCCATGAAAGTTAGTAATTTTTCGGCACCGGTTAAAGCTTCTTTGCAACTGATTTTAGGAGCCGGTTCTGAATCGTCATCACTGCTTTCGTCTTGCTGTAGTAAGGAGCTCGGTCCAGGAATTGGCTTGGTTACACTGTCTAGTAGATCGTCATCACTAATTTTCTCATAGCCCGAATCACACGCATCAACATTTAACCATTCACGAATATTTTCTTCGTCTACTTCTTCACACCCTTGCAACATTCTTAACGACTGCAACATATCATGATGAATAATGACGCCATTATTGCTGACTTCCTGTTTTTCATCTGTTGTTTCATCGGACATGCACATTTTGTTAAACGATTTTTTTATTGTCTCTGCATTAACATTATACCAGGCATTAGATATGTTGTATATAGCATCTCTAATTGTCAATGATTTCCAAAACTGTAAAGGAGCATTGTGGTCACCTGCTATAAGATCCATCATAATATTTTTTCGGTATAACCTCTTCATAGTTTCAATCACGCCCTGATCCATAGGCTGAATCAGGGCCGTAACATTCGGCGGAAGGTACATAACGCTGATGTTCCCGTTGTCAGCAGACAATGAATTTACTGGTGGATGAGATGGTGCATTGTCAATAATCAACACTGCTTTCTGAGGGAGACCTTTCTTGCTCAAAAAATTTTTAACGTGGGGAACGAATTTGTTTTTGAACCACATTTCAAAAATATCCCGTGTCATCCATGCTGTGCAGTGATTGTAGTAATCGACTGGCAAAGTTTTTTTGTCTTTTAGACTCCTAGGCGATTTTGATTTTCCCACTACGGTTAATGTTAGTTTGTCTTCACCGGAAGCGTTTGCGCAACACAACACAGTAATCCGATCTTTACTAATTTTATATCCTGGAGCAATTTTCTCTTTAGCAGATGCTAATGTACGAGTAGGCATAGCTCGCCAATACAGGCCAGTTTCGTCAGCATTGTATATTTGAGCAGACACTAAACCCTTTTCTTTGATAAAATTTGATAACGACTCACAGAAAATTGTTGCTGTAACTTCATTAGAACTCAATTGTTCTCCTTGAATTTTTAACTCCCTAATTCCGTGTCTTTCTTTAAAACGCCGTAACCATCCTGTAGAAAATGTAAGAGTTTCTTGGATATTTAACTTCTCTGCAAAATATTTTGCTTTGGCTAAAACAACTGGTCCGGATAACGGTGTTCCTTCTGCCCTTTGTTGGAAAAACCACTTAGCCATTACATCTTCCAGTTGTTCACTCATAGCACCTTTCATAGTTTTCCTGTAAGATGGTCCAGCAGATGTTTCACACATTGAAATAAACTTTTCCAATTTAGGTTGCTGTTTGACTAAATCGCGTACGGTCTGCTGCCCGATTCCAAATTCGTTTGCTAGCAACGCCACACTTTCACCACGTTCACGTCGTTTGATAATTTCTATTTTCTTCTCTACTGTTAACACAACCCGTTTTCGTTTACTAGCCATGCTACTAAAGAAAACGTATATTGTAGTGCAAAATCCTCAAATACTGTGGTAACACAACGCGTTATAAACACGTCCAGTCGACACAAGGGATGAAACGCAACTGACTGTCAATGACAAGCTTGTCACGTACACACTGTCTGATAAGTACTGTATATTGTTAAGGCTACCGAGATGGGTCAATGTACACAACAAGCCCGTTGTTTTTCATGTCTGACGCATACAAAACCTCCCGCTGAATCTAAACCTATATAGTACTACGATACGAAATTAGTTTATGTCTACATTAATGTACCTACTCATTGTTGTCGTAACGTAATCGAACAATATTATCGTAGTAAATCACAATAATTGTGATAATTACGATGACGAAAATGTCGGGAGTTGAAAAGTTTTAATTTGTAAAAGTTATACAGTACATACATAATTAATTTTTCTAGTGATTTTAATTTTTCTAGCCGGCCGCGTTGGCGATGTTGGTAACGTGCTCGCCTCTCATCACGCGGTCTTGGGTTCGAACCCCACTCGGGCATGGGATTTTTTCATACGTTACAAAAAATTCATTTCATCCTTCACCGTCTGAATTAGCCGCAATTTGCAAAACAGTCGGACGTTAAACCAAAAAAAAAAAAAAAAAAATTCTAGTGATCGCACGGTTAATCCAAACCCCGGTTAAACGATCCACGGAAAATCGGCACTCTACTGTACTAATTATGTTAATTATCTATTTTACTTTTAATATTATTTCTTAAATAGTGTTTTTAAACTTCTTTTTATGTATGTAAATATTTTTTATTAATATTATAATAAGTATTAAAAACATTCACAGTGGTTTCAATCAGTCATATTTAGACACTAATAACTACGTAACAATATTAAAATTTTAATTACTTTGTTTAAAATTTACTCCAACTTATTCAGAATTTTTCATATTTGTATTTTTATTGTTAACAAGTAAGTTTAGAATATCTACAATTTATTAAAATGAATAAAAGATTAGTTTTACAAATGGATTTGGTCATTGAATTGAAAAAGGGCCCTCGCTGCCATATTTTAAAGTCAATTTTATACATTGATGTTGTAAAATTATATAAAAAGTAAGGTAATGGTTCGGTCAAGAAAATATTGAAATATAATATTTAAAATTGTCTAAATATCTTATAAGAAAGATTTAGAAAACATTCAATTATAACAAAAGTTCAAAGCTCAATATCTCAAAACGTGATTTTCTTAGTTAGGCCCTTCTTCCATTCAACTCCTCTTTACAATATTTTTTCGAATAAACTTATGTAAAATTTTGTAAATTTCTTAGTACAGAAATAATAATTTTTAAGGTATAAAACAGAAGTATAAATTGTGGTATTTTACCACATTATAACATATCACAGGTTACAGATATTATATCTTTATAAAAGACACTTTTATATTTGAAAACGTTGTGGAAAATATCTGTCATTTCACAAATGTGTATCTAAATTTATTACTTTTAAACTTTCTGTCAAGCAGTCAAAGATAAATAAAAACATATTTAAAGAATATTTTATTGGGGTAAATTTTAAAATAAAGATATATCTGGCAGCATTTTAACTTGGCCGATACTGTATCATGCTCACCCATCAACTCACGTAATGTGAAAATTTTGATTGTGAGTCACGTTTATGTTTAGAGGTTACGACAGTAGGGATCAGAGGTTCAACACTTTTGAGGAAATTGTGGGCGCGCTCTGAATATAGTAACGTCAGTTATATCTACTACACAACATAGATACACATACTATGACCCTAACCAAGATTGTCTCTGTTTAAATGGTACAAGGAGCATAAGTCTAGTTGATGGGAGGCATGAGAAAAGCAGTAAACTCTGTGAAATTGTGTGTCACCTTTGTCTTCACGCCGTACTATCATTTCTCAACGCAACTGCATCTCCGTCTCCTTCTTCGTGTCGACCTAACCTGACCAAGATTAATGTTTTATCACCCGATCCTTGTTTTAACGTCTTCGTCAACTCAAACTTATCCTTGCCGCTGCTTAGGTTTATTCTAGTCACTGTCACCCATGTTAAATGAATTTTCAATTACACGTTTCCATTGTCTATGTGCTAATCAATAATTCAGGTATTCTCATTATCAAGTTAGAATTATCATCTACTAGTTCAGAGTGAAGTACTTATAAACTAATTAAAAATTAATGGTCTGTTATAAAATTGTACTTGATTTACATTTCTTTAAATATTCAGTCTACGTTTAACATTATTATCAACACATATAGAATGATTTAGTAATCTTGAGACTGGTTAACTCTTTCAAAATAAGGTATAATATCTGTCAAGAGCATATCTTTCAATTTATGATTCAGGTATCAGAAATGGCTTTCTTGAGAAGCTTGAAGTGTTTTTTTTGTGCCATTACAATAAGAAATATATGAGGATATCCGACCAAAATTTTGGGTTTTTCGGATTTAGGATTTTATACATCTCCAAAATTGGGTACATCAACTAGAACATACATGTGACTACAGAACTTCCAAGCATGAATCACTGTATTTGCCTGTAGATAAACCTGTTAGAGGACATCCAAAAAAAAAAAAAACGCTGGAAAGAAGGATGAATAATTCAAGGACACACACACTGGTAAGTTTCAGTGGTGGAGCGTATGGGACAGCTTAATGACGGTAAAAAATAAAAGGTTTATTCCACTTACCTTAGACGTCCTGGATTTACCAGCTGGCACCAGTGGTTTATCTTTGAGTGTTGAGCTGCCGAAGATCTTGAATAAGTGGACTGTATTTAGCGCGGTCGTTTTCCTGTAGTGTTTTCAGCGCGTAAATACGTAGCGACGCGTGAATTTTGTTAGTCTGTGCAGCGATTAATTATTGGTACGATTTTAGAACATATGACCTTAGCGGTCACGTATATGTACGTATAGTACAGCGAAAAAAGCGTTAAAACAAGATAGCATCTATTTTCGTAACTAGTTAGCGGGCGACTGTACAGTTGAGTTTAAAACTGGTTAAGTGCGCAGACAGAAAGATCTCATAGGTTGAGACCGATAAAATGATAAATTTAAATTTCACACAAATAAACTGATAATTTGATTAAAAACTAGACATACAATTTTATAATGTCCCAAACATACACCATGCATAGGTCAGTAGAAGAAGCAGAAGGTAAAAAGGAGGAGAAGAAAAAGGAGGGAAAATAAAAGATAAAATAAGGAAGGTGAAGAAGACGAAGAAGAAATATTAAAAGAAGAAAAAAGAGAATAAAAAAAAGAATAATAACAAATAGAAATAAAATAAAAAAATAGAAGGTAATAACAAATACTGTATTTAAAAGTTAAACTACTATGATCAAAAAAATATTTTTAAAATCATCTAGGTAATATAAATTTTATAAAATTGTTTAGAAAAATGATATTTAACTTGAGCATAGCCTATTGAGTAATAAATTATACGCTAGGACGGATCCAAATGAATCGTTTTTAAGCTAAGCATTCTAGCGTTACTTAAAATGTCCTCATTCGACCATTGGTCTTTTTTTATACTCAGCCAGATAGACAGATCCTGTGGAAAATATAAAATTTATTTCACTGGATTATTTTGCAGGTTTCGTCTTTTTCAAAAAAAGGGAAAATTAATGTGTTGCTTATCCCTTGTTTTGTTTAATTATTAATTCAAAAGCTCAAATACTTAGCTAATTTATTAGTCGTGTTTTTTAAATTATTTTTACGCAATTTATTTTAGCTGTGGTCAAATTAATTTTCGTAGGGATCCAGAAGGATAGAAAGCTTTTCCTCTTGTGTACTTCATCCTTAAAATATGTTGGTGCCATAAATTCTAGAAATAATGTGCATTATGCAAATAAAAAACTGTTACAAATAAATAAACCATTCATTGCTTGTACGTACGGCCTACGGTTAAGTTTTTGAACAATAATTGAAAACTAAATAATGAACTCTGTTAAAGCAGTTTGGTAACTGGCCGTGGCAATCTTGGGAGGTTAAAGCGTTTAGTTTTCTAAATAGACAAAAGGGCTCCTAATCTGAGATAAATTTATTTACTGACACATTTATTTTATTCTCCATCAATCTCCCCTTCAATAGTCACACTCTCAGCCAAGATGTTCTGACAGAAACTGTCTTATATTCTTCTTCTCATCTGTGTGGCGGTCTTCCCGTATCCCTACTTGGATACACATTCAATGTTTTCAATGTTCTTCTTTCAACCTTATCCACTTAGTTATTGCTAAGTGGCTAGCCTAATTTTGTTTTCGTTTCGTTCTTATCTTCTCTAACGGCCAACATAGTTTTCTCTTCGATTCATCTCTCAGGTCTCCTGAAGCCAAAAAAACATGATTTTACCTATTAATTTTGTATGTGAACATTTTAACTCAAGGACGTTAAATTCTATTCTGTTAAAGCTTAGAGTTTACGTTATATACCATGAGGAAACTTGACTCGAATATTTTCATCAAAATCGGTTTACGAGACTTTATCCGTGCGATTTTTCACTTTTTTTCAATTTTCTCAAAAAAACGGTTGCTACTATTTCAATGTAAATCGCCTCATCTACTACTTTTTTTGGCTCTACAAGATGGAGTGAGCGCCATTTCTACTGAATTTCGTGGAGGAGGGAGCTGTGCTTTTGTGGTAAAAATGTTCATATTTTTAAATTTGCATTATAATAATGCATGCCAGGACAAGTTGTATGTAAACGAAGTTATAGAACATATAAAAATCTATAACTGTGTGTAAGCATTTTTTCTACAATGGTTAGTTTAGGGTCAATTAATGATTTTATATACTTTTCTCATCATAATTTAAGTCCAACAAAAATTGATTTTCATTTAGCGGAATTTAATCGTGATTAGAACTAGGTTATGTTTTTCATTATTTACATCCATAGAAATAGGAAATTATGTACCTATTTCACACCAGATTTGCTTTTTATCTTGTAGAGAATTTCCTGATACCAAACCTTATCAATACTAAAACATATTTATATGTCTAGCTGAAAATTGTTTAGAAGGTCTGATTTAAGTTGATTGCTTTCGAAATAAAACCTACTGTATTCTATGTTAATGATAAATTTTTATATTATCAACCACGATGGGTTCCTGAGTCAAAACGATATCAAAGCTGGATAAACGAGTTTATAAAATGTTGCATCTGTAAATGTATGTATTTTTAAAAAATTACATAACGAAGTACAATCTCTCGATGTGCAATATTAAAATAAAAATAAAAATGTACCTCACGGAGTGCTTATATATTTTAAATATACTAATACATACAGAACGTACTGGAATACGATGTAGAGTTTCATTTGTGTGTGTGCACTTGCACAGAATAAATTGCTCGCACACAACCATAAAAAGTGTAGAGAATTGAAAGGATGGTATGTGTCGGGTGTGCATAATAGAAAAGGAGTCGGGATTTTTGCTTTGATTGCAGGTGCCATTGAGTATTCAAATTGTACATCCTTCTCTTTTTAAGTATCTTTTTCTTTCTCTCTCTATGGCCTACAATTTCTGGTTATTTTTTATCACAGGAGCCACTAGTAATAGCAACCCCTGTGATTGGAATGGTAGTGAGCTGTCAGATAACAGTAGCAATAAAGTGAAATTCACTGCCGGCTTTAACACGGGTTTCCCCCACCACTTATCCTTTTTCTCCTCTTTACCTCCACGATTTCCTAGCACCCTCTCTTTCTTTCAAATACAGGTGTAATAAACCGAATGAAGGCACATACAATGTTCCGTCTTTGTCGCAAACCTTTCTGCCCATTCTATTTCCGACTGGGAACACTGTCAAAGTTATTCCCGGTCAATGCAACCCCTCCACTTTTCTTCCATTCTCTTTTACGAATCCTTTTATACTCTCGTTACCGGAGTACAATTCTAATTGTACGAAATTGGAAGCTTCAAATAGAATTAGAAAAGAAGACGTGCAGGATTATTTTTATAATAGCCTACGTACAGACCATAATCCATGTTCCTACTGTCCAAGACTGATTTTTTTAGGAACATTCAAATATTTTTTTGATAATACTTTGAGTTGAAATTTATAGACAACTTTAATACTTATACTTATAGTAGGCTATACTCAATAAATTAATCCTTCAATTTTAAATTTAATTAACTTTTTTCATTTCCAAACCAAATATTTAAACCGATCGAGCCTAGGCTTAGGTGTTATGATATAGTCATTCCAAATTCTTCCGATAAATGCTTCGGTTAGTTTAGTTATAGGCAATATCGACTTTTAAAATGTGAATTACGCATTTTTATTTTGCAGGTCAAACACATATATTTAATGGATTTTCTTAGGATTCTCTCTAAATCACCGCACTAAAGTTAGTCCACATCATGTTTGGTCGTTCCAAAAAAGTTAAGGAAATGTTGTAGATACTTAATTATATAAATACAATATTAATTTATTTTATTTAGTTAAATATACATAACGATTTAATACTGAACTAAAGTAAGCTGCACAAGTATACAATATTTTAAACTAAATATACTTATACACAAAAACTCTTCTTCACAAAGAGTTCTGTCCGCGCATAGGAGTATACAGAACAAAAACAAAGTACTTAAATACTTAAAACTACTAAAAAATTTACTAAGTTAAATAGGTTACAAGGATTGCGTCAAACAGAATAAAAAAAACATAAAATAAATGATAAATTCAATTACGTTTACATAAAATATCAATATATACTTTAATTCCAATAGAATTTTAAAAAAACTACAAGATTATGTTTGTACATTTATAATAGAGAGAAAAATATATATTAAAAAACTTTTATTTTATACTCTAACTACTGTACAATATATTTCAACTAACGCAATGTAAATATTTTTGATTAACGGTCCCACTACCTACCTGCCGCGTGGAGCGCTACAGACGCGCAGTGCCTACAGTGCCTCGCCTCCACCTTGAAGTGGACTCGCCGGAGGGGGATTGAAGCGACAGCCCTGGCCCGAGAGAGTCATTCTTCACTCAACTCTCAACCGGCGAAGAACCAGAAGAAGAGCTCCAGGCAGAAGAAGAAGAGCCCAGCCGAGACCAAACGCACCATCCTTAGTCTACGCTACTGGTGGCGAACGCAACATTCCCGCACCGGTCTGCCTTCGCCGACCCGGAAAGAACCGCCTCGGCTGCGCTATCGGCAGACGTCCTATGCCGACCCGACTCTGGGGGCCACCACTGCCACGCTGCAATGCGGACCCAACTGCCGCTGAGGGAAGGCCTGAACCCGGTAGCCGAGCCGTCACTCTTCGGGGTCTGCTTCCACCATCCGACCGCCAGCAACGGCCCTTTTCAGGGCCACCAATTTTCCAAACAAAGTTTTGCCACGTGTCGTCGGCCCCGGTCGTTGACAATTTAAACAATGATATTTTTAATAAAATCTATTTCGTTCTTTCTGGCTTTCGTTTTCTTTATTTGTAGTGACAGTTTTCAGTAGTAATTAAGATGTATTAAACAGTTTTTCAGTTAAATTTAAGGTTTCTACGCAGCTGAGTTTAGCCGGACAACGCTCATTGGTTAACGATTCATTGCACTACACAGTGTGTCTCTGATTTTTTTTACCTCAAAGGTCTAATACACAATGTACCTTGGCGTTTACTCATAAAATACGAGTATTTACTTTAAAATAAAACGATTAGGTATTTATAAAAGATTTTTTGTGTACTGTAAAATGTTTCACTGATAAAGTATTTTTCTTAGCTTTCTATAAACGATTCATATTACGCCAGTTTTTTAATTCTGTGATCTATTTTCTCAATAGTTATTATTTTAATTAATAGTTTCTATTTTCAATTAATAGTTATTATTCAAAATATTTAGTATTGAAATTGCGGCCATTTAAAATCTGTATAGAGGTAACTTACATTACATGAATTATAAAATTTTACAGTATTTTGTATAATGAATGACAAAACGGTTCACACTTAATTAACAATGAGGAAAAAGAAAGTAAGAAGAAAAGAAATAAAAATATTCTTATTCTTAGTAGAGTCCGTAAAATATTTGATTATAAAAACCGAGAGAGAGGATTATGGATCAAACCAAATTCAGACAACTGATGCGAATTCAGATTGCTTACTTTATGGGTTTCCACAAAAGCAAAAGCAGAGCGAGGATGGACGAAAGAGAGTAAAAAATTTAACAGCGAACAAATGTTGAGCGTACGGCCTGCATAAAGAGTTTCCAGAAATGTCCAGAATTATTGCGTGAGGTCTTAAATTGGCCGTAATGAAAACAAACGAAATTGAAAAACCAAACATATTACGAAGCAAATCGACAGTTGATTACTAAATTCGTACTTGGAAATTGTGAAATAAATGAAAAATAAAAATAAAAATGTGAGATTTTAAAAGTTCAGTAACTTTGGTTCATTTTTTGTTGAGCTGAACAAAGAATTACAATATATCTGTCGGAATTGATGTTTGAAAAACACTGTAAGTATGTAAATTATAAATTTTTAACTTTGTGTACTTCAATTCAATATTCAGTACAGTTTACTTTTTTGAAAAATAAAGAAAGAACATCAAAAACAATTCAATATTGTTTCTGTGTCCATTTATTACTATGTTCAGTTTTTGTTTTGACAGATGAATTGGTAACGTTATTATTTTCACTTGCAATAAAAAAATAAAAACAAAATGCGGTTGCTTCATTAACAGAATTGTAACTTATCGAATTTAGAAATCCCAACTTTTTCATAAAATGCAATTAAATTAATTAATTTTCTCGTATCGTAAAATAAGTTATAAGAACGTACCATGATTAATATCACTGATATTATTGTACCGATTTTAATGCTATTAGTAAGAGAATCAATCACTTCATGAACGTTTTTAGTTTAGTTCAGTTTTTATTTATTTTTTAACTTAATTCTTTATTTGAAACTGTACAAAAAAGTGCACAACGACCTAATTATTGAACAAACAATGAACAAAAAGTACATAATGATGTGATGTAGAGACAATAAAACTAAAATCTATTGACACTGTTTTATCCACAAAAATGAGAAATAGAATAAAATTCGTTTATTAAAACACATTTTTATGAGAAATTATACACATTAAACATATATTTAACATACAAACATTACAGATTGAAAGTAGCCCTGTATAAATTTTTAAGAATACATTTTTTCAAAGGTGACCCACATTAAAAGATTTCTACTTGATCTTTGTAATCTTCAGTAAATAAATCTTTCTGCATCATGAACATCTAGTGGATTTTGTTGATGCTGTAATTTGTTACAAAATTTTGTGTATGAATGTTTAGCATGGCCCACTATGAATGAGATATTTAGTATACTGTACTTTCTAAAAACATAGTGCCGTACCTTACCAACTAACACAACTGTAACGGAACAACATAGTACGAATTGGCTATGCGCATGAGCCAACTGAAGACTGGGGAAGAATTTTCTCCCAACTGCCTCATAGTGATAGGGGGAGCAGTTTCAGCGATGAATAACAGCTGCCGGTCCTATATGGAAGTAGTATCACTGCACTGTAGTGGAGAGGAGAAAACATTACAGCGAGCAAGCCACGTCTTCAAGTTCGAGTTTTAAATTGTAAAATATTCTTTTCTTAACGTGCCCTCTCCGACCAGAAGTTGGCAATCATGATAACTACGATAGTTATCCGAAGACTTTGGACAGCTTCTATTGAACAGCTCCGCTAAAGTACAACGAACCAGTCGCGACGTTCTTCAACCAAGAAATTTTTCTTCTGCTCACATCTCTCTTCCTCTGAATCTTGCCTTGTACTATCAAGCAAAGCATTTCATATCTTGGTCCACGCATAATATGATCCAGATAATATTCAATTTTACGTTTTTGGATGGTGTAAACAAGCTCCTTTTCTGTTCCCATTCTTCACAAAATTATATTATTAGGTACTTTGTTTGTCCAGGGTATTTTTAGCATGCGCCTGAACAACCAAAGTTTAAACGCATCTATTCTCCTGATATTCGTATTTTTTAACGTTGAAGCTTCCGCGCCATATAACACTGTTGAGCATGTTCTTTATGAAAATCATTAAGTGAAAATATTTCAGTCAAAGAATGGATTAGACAAATCCACCATACCACAAAATCTTCAGAAACATTTACATAAAATCTACAAATAATAGATTTTGCTAACAATACGGTACCAACCAGCGCGATGTATCAAATGCCGATTAGAAAAATTTTAATCATACGAATTACAAATTGTTTACAATCTTTACACTTTACTTATCCATATTCAATTTAAAAAGTGTAGTCAATATTTAACCTCATGGATATTAATTATTATTATAGCGGCTTTTCTACAACACTTGGCTAATTACTGCAACCCAAAATTATGTTCATTCCTTAAATCCCTCCTCACCATTGTTCTGTAACACCATCCATCTACTCCTTTCTTAAAGGCTTTAATTGCTTCGCAATTCTTGATTTGCACCTTTAAAATTTTTTTAACTCTATAATTAACTTTTTTTAATATTTTGCTTAGCCTATTGCTTTTGCTGATTTCTACCTTAATTTTAATGCTTTTGTCATCACCGTTTCTTGCAGGGTCTAAATGTGAGGGTAATGTCTTTCTTTTATTATACAAGAGTATGGCTAATGTGGTATTTAAAATTTATACAAGTGCACGTTCAATAAATAAAATACGCTGATGTTTCTTTAAACGTATTCAGTCACAACGCTGATTAAATAAATATCCTACTGGCGGACCAGAAACTTTTGTTCAGTTGTACTACAATTAACAAAAATATAAAAATATAATATGCGTATATATCAATTTTAAATAAATCAGCAGTTAGAAAATTTAATGTAATTTTGTAACTATGAATTATTAATGATAATGTATTCAAAGTTTTTATTTACATTTACCCACTTCTATCTGTTAATTTGAATATAACTAATGTATTTTTGTGTATGATATAAAATTTATTGAAGCTGTTATTTAATTTACTTGTTCGTAAAAATATTTTAGTTATTTTTTGTATTTATTAAAATGGTATTCATTCTAATTAAATTTTTCTTCAAATTAAACTGCATCAGTAAATGAAAAAAAAACAACCTGTGATAAACGACATGTGGTTACATGACACAGAATTTTTTTTATCTTTAATTTTATAAATCTATATCACTATATTATACATTAAAGCACAACCACTAGATTTGATGAGAGTTATTATTAGGCGTGGAAGGAGAGGTCACACCAAGCTGTGTATCCTCCAGGATGAGGTAATCATGCTATGATGGAGATGATCTTGATGGAAATGAAAAGGAAAGCCCAACGGTGAAGAAATTAAGAAGATGTGATGTTGATGATGAAGATAATGATAGAAGAACGGTAACAGAATATTATCGAAGAAGATCCCTACACCAAAGACGGCGAAGACGTCAAAAATTTGGAAAATTTTTAATGGCCATTTTTCGAGCGAGATCGTTTGGATGATTTTGCAATTTGTCAAAGAAACTTTGATAAAGTTGTCGTGCAACGTCTTTTACGTAGGGAATAATACGAAGGTCGGAATGAAGGGTATCGTTTCTCACGTACCAAGGTGCTCCAGTGGCAAGCCTTAAATATCTAGATTGAAATACCTGTATTTTGTTTAAATTGGTTCGAGCAGCAGCACCAAAAATCTGGATTCCGTACTCGCATAGAGGTTTCAGTAAAGTCTTGTAAATGGTAATTTTTTGTTTCAGTGGTAGACGAGAACGCGGTTTAACTAGGTGGAACAAACATCTGAGGTGATTGTTTAGTAATAAGCGTTTGCTTTTGAGATGTTCATTCCACGAAGCATCTAATCTCATAGTAACCAGCAAGCAATCTCTCCTCAAAAAAATTCAACGAAATCAGACCTTAACTAAATGAAAAACAATTCTGATTGGTCGGAAGTCAGGTACTGCGACAAAGTAAAGACTGGCGGAAAACACATGATGTTCTTATATAATACAAACTTCAGGTAATAGTTGGCTACATTTACAATCTAATTTAATTCCTACAATGGCCGCTAAATAAGCTTGCCGGTGTACCTGCGCGAACAGTTCGGATTCAATTGGTAGATTTTATATCTTAGTACCGAACTGCCTATTAAATTACAGGCGCTGAACAATCTAAATTATCATCTATTAGCGACGCTAAAACATTCAATTGTAAACATTGTATGCAACAATCCTACCACATACAACACATTACATACTAATGTTTTCAGGTCAGGTGATATATTATAACGTTGCAAAAGCGGTGTGACTCTGATGACAGCTAGTGCAACACTGACCCCCACAACTTACTCAGGCAACCGAGTGCGCCATTACAAAAATAAACCTTCTGCGCACTTCAAAAAACTGGCAAGCTTATTTGGCATCTGCTCTACCTAATCTACCATATTATAAACATTGTGGGGTTTCCCTTGTAACAAAACAATAATTGTAGGCCTACTTATTGCATATAACAAAAACTAATATGTAATTGAAGTGTATGTTAATAATAACTATTTATTTAAAATATTAATTATTTTAATTTATGACATTTATAAAATAAATAAAATTCAGAATAAATAATGTCCATAAAAATACATTGATTGTAATCAAATTAACAGATAAATTGAGTAAATGTAAATAAAAAGTTTGAATATCTTTTTAATAATTTTATAGACTTAGAATACATTACATTTCCTAAATGTTGAATTATTTAAATTATGTAAAAATAATTACTTAATTGATTAACTAATAATAGTATTTATTTATAATAACGACTGTGGTGCCATGGAGATTCTTATTTTCCGTAATGGTAAATGATCAGTAAAAGTTTATTTATAAAGTTTCTGGGATATAAACCAATTATAATTTATAAGTTATTTTTTATATTAAATTATGATCTAAGATTATTATTAAAAACATTGTAACTAATATATAATTAAAACATCAAGATACCGAAAGTTTAATGTATTATTTTATTAGTTTTTGTTATGTTTACTGTTATCCAAGGATTAGTTTAAGTATGGATCAACAGAAACACTAAACCCTCCTCACATATATTTAGGATTTTGTCCTAATCTTTTAAATTACGGTAATTAGTGTTTATTTTACTGGATTATGATTATCCCTGTTTGTATCTTAATACAGTAAATAAGCTAAATGTAAATAAACGTAAATATATATATGTTTTTTAATTATGTTACTTTATAATTACTTTTCTACGGAAAATTGATAAATTTTATAAAATAATATTTGAATTGATATTTTATTCATCTAGGCTTCCGTCTGTTCTGACTCACAACATCCACAAACTACTGAATTATTGTCATCTTTTGCGTGGCCTCCCAACATCTCTCCTCCCCTCCGGTCTGGATTGCAAAACACTGAGGGGGATCCTTCCCTCAGGCGTTCTCTTTAGGTGCTCCCTCCATCGAATACGATATTCTGCAATCTTCCCATTCAGGTTGTTCTAGTTCCGTTCTAATGTCTTCATTTCGTAGTCGATCCCTACGACTGTAACCCTTTGTTCTTTCCAGGAATCGCTTCTCTACCGCCTGTACTGTAGGACTGAGACAGTCATCACCTTGTAAAACTTTATCTGGGTTTCTTTTCTGGTTTACCTGCCTAGGGGTTTGCTAATATTGCCGCACACTGCTTGGAATTCACCAAATTTCTTCTCCATGTCTAAATCTTGATCAAATCCGATGTCACAACGTAAATAATTGCATTGTGATATTTGTTCGAGCACTATATCATAACCATAGATTTAGACCTGGTAGGATATTTACCAGTAGATGCCATTACCTTTGACTTTCTTACGGTAACATTGAAATGATATTTTTTGCATAATTCATTTAAAACATATACAGATCTCTGAAGCTTATTCTCACTCTCTTGCACAATCCATAAATCATCCGCAAACAGTAAAGCATTCAGATAAACGTCATTGTTCAACCTGATTCCGCAATTAACCTTGTTTTTCTATTGGCGGAAAATGTGATCCATATGATTGTATCTTAAATAAGATGAATGATAAACTGCACCCTTGTCTCACTCCTTGATTGATACTTATTTCTTCCAATCGATTCTTTCCAGTATTTATCACTATTTGCGTTTTCGTATATAAACCTTTTAATTGCATTTAACAGATGAATTGGATATCACTTTCCTCTTATATATATGATATTTCATTTAAAAATAAAACGGACGACTAAAATATCTGTCTGTCCTGTTAAACAAAATTTAGAACTTGAACATAGGCTTTATAAATTTAATAATGAACGTCGCAGTCAAATTCAAATGTGAGTGATACCATAGAAATTGAAATGTTGATGATTTCATTACAGATATTTATAAAATAATGAAAATTCAGTGACAAGCATTAGGCTAGAAATATTTACTAACGTCCTTTGTTAACTCTTTATTTCCTGTTTCATTGAAACGATGTATAAATTTTATTAAAAGTAATATCTTATTCTGTCTTTATTATGACTGTATATGGATTTACACCTACGTAGTATTACGTCCGTCGTTTTCATTCTAAAATCCATTCTTTCATATTCTACATTACATTCATGTTAATTCATTGTCATGTTGTCACTGCCACCATGATTTCCTTTTAATAATAATTTTTTTCATGTCTACGTTCTTACGGAATTTTATATCTTTCATTAAATTTTCTACGTTTTCTACCACTATATTATCGATAGTAATGTTGTTCTAGTTGTTACTCTTTTTATTTATTTTTATTTAGATTCATCTCTATCTTAAAGAGAAACGAAATATAAATATTTCTTTAGTATATATGCATCACAAAATAAGAAAAAAATATTATATCTTTATTACTTTGTTAAGTTAAAACATTCTAACCACATTGTGTTTGTACCAATATTTGTTTGATATTTAGTACACTAGCCAACTAACCTTTTGTTTTTGTTAGACTGGTTGCTTGTACATGGATACAATAACATGTCAACACAATGCAAACAGTATGATGATGTCGGGGTGAATTCATTAACTCTAAGGGACCAACCCATAAAGTGTTACGGTAAAGGACCATTGGAGGCCTTTGAGTCTCTCTACGATAATAGTGAAATTTGATTGCAAGGACTGCCTTTCTGGGTTTAGTTGAAATGAACATTTAATCTTAGTGTTGTTAAAAGTGACGATCAAAATAAGTGAATTAACATTCATTTAATTAAAAGGACTGTTGCTTTTTTCAATCTGTTTCTTAGGAAGCAGCAGGTAGCTCAACAATTAAATAATACTCTTATGAAGAAGAATGCAGTAAATTACATTCGCCTTCCGGGAACATGAATAATTAATAACACTTTATGATTATAATAAAGTTACGTTATTATAGCATCAAATACAGTTTAATACAACTTTTTAAATGTTGTAGTAATCAGCAATATTGTATTCTAATTTATAAGCTAATTTGTTATTCGATTTAGCGCAGAATAAAAAAGTAACAATGTGTAATAAAAATAATAATAATATGTAATGTGTAAAAATAATAATAGTGTGTAAAATAATTCTGTAATGTTATTGTACTAGTTTGGTGTAGTGGTCGTTGCCACGGACTTTTACTTCAAGGGACCCAGGTTCAATGCCCTGTTATGTCTACAAAAAAGGGGCCACGAAGGCGCCCCTTTTGCTATTAACTTTACCTAATAATATAAATATATGAATTTGATAAAATTATAATAATCTTACCCCATAAAATAATAAAATTGAATGATTTGAATTGTTTAGTTACAGTATAATGATGATTCCAAAAACTAGACTTCTCTCGCTACCTTTGTTATTTTATTTTAGGGAACAGTAATATATGCGTTTCGAAAGGTGAACTTAACATCTCCCTTATATACTCGTTCTCGTAAATTCTTCTGTACAATTTATTTTCCATGAATATTAACACGGCATGAATATGAAATAATATTCGTTCTAGAAAGATTAGTTGCTTTAAGATTAGTTGCGTAGTTTTAAGTTACTTAGCTATCTCCCCCTCCCTCAATTTCTTCTCTTTTCTTCTCCCCACTTATTACCCTCTCACTCACTCACTCCCCCATTCCCTCTCCCACCTGCCTCCTTCACTTTTATTTCGGTTATGTCATTAATTTATTAAGCACAAGTTTAGACTGTACTGCAAACCGGGAAATCCCAAGTTCGATCCTTGGCCAGAGTTTAAGCTAATTCAACATTCTAGAATTAAAGTTCCTATTTTAAATCTTAGTAGAGGAAAAGACATATATAGTAGACCCTCAATTAACCGTCATTTTTGGGACCAGGGGTGGTCGGAACGCTAACAAGGTCGGATAATCAGAGGAGAATGAAAAGTCATTTAGAGAGCTAAAAATGATGTGCTTATAATATATCAAAATTAAGTAAAAAAGTTACATTTCTAATGAAGGGAAAGGAAATAGAAAATCTCTTTAAAAAAAACACTGAAAATCTATTTGAAAAAGATTTTAAAATCTTTATTTAAAATGTCATAAAAAACTCAGGAACCGATTGAAATGTTTCAAAAATATTTTTTTTCTAATTTTAATGAAGAGACTATAACACAAAACAAAAAAATTCAAAATTTGAATAAAACATGACAAAAATATTCTGTTGTTTATTAATATTTTTTGAAGAGTTTTTGGAAAATATTGTAAAACTATTTTTGGTAAAATAAAAATGACTCTGTTAAACTGACGATGAACTGATAGAGGTTTCGATTGTTATCGAGAAAAATGTACCAAAGTTTTGAACATTTTATAATTGGTGAACAGGACCAAATTTTAGAACTGTAACTCTCCAGAAAGATAAAGGAAAAATACGCATTGTTTTTCTACGCCAATCTTTCTACTCTTTAAGTGCAAATGCATCAGTTCCATGATCAACACCTTAGGTACAAAATGATCCAAAATTCAACCCATTAAGTTGATCGAAAAGTTAAAGAATTAGTGTGAGTAAATGAGAGAGTAGGTCAATGTGAACTTTTGTATTTATATAGCCTACAAAAACAATTAATAAACCAGTTTAGATAGATGTAAAATAATTAATGAAAATTACAGTAAATGCCTTGAATACATGACAGGGTTTTTCCAACAGAATCTTTTTAAGTTTTTATTTTTTGTAGACATCTAGGTATGATAAGTAATGAAAACAATAAAATAAAATAGAAAAACTGTGAATGAATAAAACGAATCCAAACACAAATTACAGAGTTACCGCATCACGTTGTTTAAACTAGGTAGGTAACCAAAAACAGAATAAAATAAAGAAATGAAATAAATAAAACAGGAAAGGAACCCTTTTTCTTCTTTGATTCCTTTTAAATAAATGAATTTTCTTTGATGTAGAACATAAAACGAGGTTGACATCATTACGTTTGATAAAGAAAAGATTTTCTTTTGAACCAACGAATGGTGTTTACTTATGTAGATTTTTCAATTTGGTTATGACTGTATGTGTACATATTCGTCAGCAACTTATTTGTTGGTATTGTTTTAAATTATATTTTGGGACCTTCTTTGGTAAGTCACGTCTCAGACCATCACTTAAGTCATTCTGCAAAATTCAACCAAATAGCTGTGAAATTTTTATTTTTATCTAACTCTAAAATGTAAAGAAATATGATATTACAATAAAAGATTTAGCAGTTACCAATGTTTTAAAAACCATTAAAATAATAAAACAAAATAATATGAAATAAACAAAAATATACATTTATAAAAATCAATTTTTTTTTCTTATCCGAGGCGGCGAGAAAAATTCATGTTCACTCTCTCACGATAGGGGAAGTAGTGTTGGACTCAATTGAGGCGTCCTCGTCCAGCCCCAAGGAGGCCGCAACCACCTTACCAACCAAAAACCCGCCGCCTGGCCAATTGATCTGACATCAGCAAACAACCCTCCATCTCCCTCGGAACTGTTTATATAATACTACAAAGGAAATGTCGAGTTAAAAAAAATTACATACTGTCAGCGGGGATAAAAATCAAATTAAATATAAATAAGTTTTAAAATTATCTAGACAAAAGGATAAAAATCTCTTCTCACCTTCAAAAAAGTAACAATAAATAATAGAGTCAAAGCAGAAAATACAAATGAAACCTTGTCATGCATTAATAATAAATGTTACAGATCAAATGAAAATAATAAAATAGACTTTGATAGAATTTTAAATGAAATAAAATTTCTATAATAAAGTTCAAATGTTAATTATGATCAAAGTTTCTTTGTAGTCAAATATATCGTTTCTGTTAAGTCTTGTAAAAGTATACTCGCTGTTGTTCGTTAAGTTTATCGCGAAAAATTTCGAATCTCGTTCAATAAGTATAATGGCATAATGGTATACCGATTATATCTGTTCGTATGTACCACGGTATTCTAAGAGCTGTCCGTAAAAACAATTTATTGTCTGAATAATGATCTACAATATAAACATTGGAATTTTTTTTTGTCCCTCAGATTTATATTCCGTAAGTCCAGAAAGGCTTCAAAATTGTCAGTTTGATTCAATTGATAGTGTTGAGCGTCTCTCAGTTAACCAAAATAATATATTTAATTCATAAATAAATATGTTATTTTTGTTTTACGCCAAACTGTCCTGCAATTTCTGATGATGCAGACGGTGGATAATGATGATAATGATAATGAGTGATGAAAAACTCCCAGACCTGACCGGGAATCGAATCCGGGACCCCGGCGTAGAAGCCAGTTGCTCTAACTACTACGCCAACGAGCCGGCCTAACTTATAAGCAATAGAGGCAATATTTATTTATTTCGATAGTATCATTTCAACGTCTCCTCTTTCTACATCTTGTTATCCATTCCTTTTTTGTCTTTAATTTAGGAGTCTTTAATGAAGGAGATCTACGTAAAAGACATTGAAGGCGGCTAAAATTTGGAATATTTTGAATGGCTATAAGATTTTTGATCCCTCATTGTGAACATTAGAATGATCATTTTTAAACATCTGCCTTTACTCATTATTCCGTTTGTACCTATTATTGTTAAATTAATTGCACTCGATCTGTTGGTTCCAGGGCTACAAAAAATAGTTCTGTTTCTTATCACATAGTCAGCCAATTATATGACTGAACTATTTAAGAACAGAAGAGGTAGCGGTGTAAAAGACACTAGTCAGAGTTATCTTCTCTGAGAGTAATAAATTTCAATATACAGCCAGACCCTGTGGTGAATGACGTGAAGGTATCATTTGCAGGGTGGAAAGTGGGTGCTTTTCGGAGGGCCTGGCATGCTGATAAGCATACTCTTTTAACTCAGTGAGGAAGGCAATTGTAAACCACCTCACTCCTCGTTTTTACTTAGTAAAACCTCTAGGGGTTCAAACCAGCCTTTCAGCTGTTGACCTAAACACATAAGATTTTTATGATTTTATAGGTTTTCGAAGAATATTTGTTATAAGGCTATTTGTCGACGTCTTTTACGTAGGGAATGCGTATGGAATGAAAGGTTTAATTTGTGACGTACCAAGGTGCAACAGTATCTAGTGAGTGTTACGTATCTAGAATTCAGCACCTAGGTTCTTTTTAAATTGGTTCGTGCAGCTGCGCCAAACATTTGGATGGAGTTAAAAGTGGTTTAAGGAAACTATTGTATGTGTTAATCTATTCCTGGACAGTAATGTTGGTAATTAATCATGATCTAATACCGATGACAACCTATTATGTTTTTAAAAAGCAAACAAATTTTGAACCGCGAAAGTTGAAATTTTTGACATAGGCCTATAATGGAAGCACAGTTTACAGTTTGGGCGCCAAATAGCTCTAGTTAGGCTGGTAAAGAATCTAAGAACATTTTATTGCCACTTATGAAAGCATCAACTGCCTGTTTATAGTGTATAGTGATGATCACTGCTCTGTAAATATAATGTACTTAAAGTTTATTAATTAAAATTTCTCTAACATAAAGTTGACTTTTTAAAAATAAACATTGTAGTTCAATATTTAAATATACATTTAAAAATTGTAGCTGGGCACTTCCGAATTAATTCGCACAATAATACTATTTTTTTTTCTTAAAAACCAATTTCACGATTAAAAATATAACGATTGTAGTCTTACTTCTCAACTAGCTAAAGTGCCCGTTCTTCAAACGGTTTCCTTGGTGCCGTAGACGGTCGGTTGGGGTACCGAGTTCAATACCTATCAGGCCTGATATTCTTTAACTATTCATTGTTATCTACCTCCTTTCAACGTCAGCATTATTATTTATGAAAATATAATAAAATAGTTGAACGTAAAATAAAAGCGAGATCTTGGTGTTTTTAAGTTAAGATTTGGAGCGTTTTAGTATTTGCATAATAAATGAAAGGTAAATCACAATAGAAACACCGCGATGGTGACTGCTATTAATACGACTGATTCATTTTTGAAAAATGTGACCGAGAAAAGGTGTATATAAGGTACTGGTGGAATGGGCAGGTAGGTACTGACTCAATGCGTAAGGGTTTAACTATTCTAAAAAATATTCTAAAAATATTGGTTTATTTTTTTAAAATTAGTAATATATCCGTTATTACGTATGAAAATGAAAAACTTTACGTAATCAAACTTATTCGTCTTTAAACGTTTCATAATTTTGATTATACTATAACATTTTTTGATAGATTAACTTTTAACGGGGATATTCGTAGTTTTTTGTTTACCCCTCCCTCATCCCCCATCCTTTTGTGATATTAAAAAAAATTATAGCTGCTTTTCATTTCGATTATGTCCAGAACCTAGATATCGAAATTCATTAAATTTGGTTCAGCGGTTCTTGCGTGACGCCGTATCATACAAACAGACAAACAGATAAACAGACAAAACTTCAGCTGAACTTATTTTCGGTGTTAAAGTGGCGTAGAAACAAAATTTGGGGCATTTTTAAAAATTGTACAGACAAAATCACAATTTTATTTATATAGATGTTTTAAATCATTCATGAAATAAAATGTGTACTAAAACGATTCCCGTCAACATTTAACGACTCTTCAAAACAAATTGAACTTTACAACTTTGCTGCCAGTATAGTAGCATCATCGAAACTTTAATTCAATTATTTTTTTATTTACTTTGTAAAATCTTGTTATGGCTTTTACTTTACTTTTTTATTTGTAGAGTTTTGCAGAATCTCGAAAGTGACCTCTTTACAACCATGTAAAATACTTTCGTTTGGCAGAACTCTGGATTTAAAGACAAAATATAGAACCTCTATTTATCATGAAACCAGATTTCACATTTTTTATAGTATGATAACAATTCTCTGTACTTATATATAGCCTACTATTAAAGATGTAAATACCAGAAGCGGTGTTTAAATAAAACCAAATTATGACTGAGCTTAGCTATATTTTTCAGTTTGTTGCATAACAATTAATATATTCTGTATAAAATTTAATCTCGAGTTAATTATATATATATATATATATATATATATATATATATATATATATATCATATAACCCTTATGAAATTGTAAACATATATGAAAGGTTTTGGCTTATTTATCCTTTTTTTAAAAAATGTTAGTTAGATTATAAGAGCTCCAATTAAAAGTTTTAGAATTATTGAAATAAGTTGAGCTTTAACAGCTGTCGAAACAGGGGAGAAATCCACTCATATTTTCAAGGAGAAAAATGTTTTGTTATTTTAATAATTTTATATGTTTACTTGTTTGTTGAAACTTGTTTGTGTGAAAGGGACGTTATTGGGTTTGATATTTCAGAAAAATATAGAATAAACAGTTTTAATGATCTTTTTAGGCGTTTCCAGGAGACTTATTTATGTCGATTCGTAATAAGGTAGTTAGTTGATTTTTCAATTCAGTTCCCTCATTCTCGTGCACTCGTCCAATTACAGTACAATTCGGCGACCGTATTCTTCTTAACATGTTCATATTTTAATTCAAAGTGTAACTTTTGGATGTTCAACCATATTTTGAACGATGGTTGCTCACATTTTTAAAGTTAAAGAATGTACATGAATGTACAGATTTTTAGTTTCATATGAATAGGAACGTTTCACCAGTAACTCAGAAAAAATCCTTACATTTCAGAGCTTTTATTTACATTTTACTGTAGCTTTACCGAATTCGTAATTCGTACTTTAGAGCGTGGAATGCTTTTTGTAAAGACATTTCACCTGAAAGTTGACTCAACAGCTGTACCAGAATAAAGGAGACGTAGTATTCGGGACGTCGATGGTCGTCCGAATATATTGTTTTTTGTAAGAACTGTGTATTGTATAGAGTGGAATGTGTTGAAAAATGTAGTGAACCTAATTTAAAATCTAAACATCTACCATTCTTTAACCTTCAGTTTGTTTACACACATCTTGTATGAAATCTATTCTAACATGTTTATAAAGTAACGAGGGAAAGTAATCAAGAAAAACTAACTAGAAAAATGAAGAAATGAATGTTATAAATGTTTTAAGAACCAGAATTATCTAAAAAAAACTTATGAAATAATTTTTCATTCAACTTAATTTGAAGAACATTTATGTCAAGAATATAACTTTTACATGAATGAAATAACCATATATCATTAAAAAAACTAAAACTATTTTTAAATTAATTATAAAAATGAAAAAAAAAAAACGATGACTGTTTACTATTTATCAGAAGTCTTCCACCGTTTTAAAGGACTAACATCTTTTACAGCATACAGGATTTATAATTTTAATTTATTTTATTTATCGTTTTATTGATAATCTATTTAAACATTTTATAGTTCTTTTGTTAACATGATTTGCTGAATTTATTTATTATTTATTTATTTATTTCCCATTGCTTACAAAAAAATATCAATAAAAATAGATGTTAATTTCCTTACTTGATAATCTAAAAACTATTTATTTTAATTCGTGGTGGGGAAATTAATCCACCCAACTATGGTTTTCCATGTTCAAGGGTAATTTATAATACGTTCTTCCAGAATTTTAAAGTTAATCTTACAATGTTTTAATTAAGGCGTATGCTCTTATTTATTTTATCTCACTTCAACAGTATTATTTATAATGTTCATTAGTTTTTTTAATACAAACCCATTTTAAATACTTACAGTAGGCCTACTTTAGAAAACTTGTTTCAAAAATTTTGTCAATCTCTTAATAATTATCACAGAATCAATAAATTATTATAATTTTTTATTATAAATAAAATAAAACAATAAATAAAAGATAGAATCTACTTTATTGAGCAAATTTAACATAAAATTAATCAGATTTTTATGTCTTGTAATGTGTTACAAGTAGTGTTCACTACAACAAGTATAGTGAGTTACGATGAATGAGATGTTTTGAATAGAAATTCCAGGAAATCTAAAGTAGTATAAACGAGTGGTAGCAAGTGTTTGTGGGCAGATAATTAATTAGGTTCTTAAAAACAGTTTTCTATTGTTAGTCAAGTTTGGTTTAAGCTGAAATGTTGTAGTTGACTTATTTTTTGTAATCTATTTGTATTTGTTAGTAGACTAAGTTAAATAATTAATTATAATTCTTAATAAAATTGTGTAAAATAAATAATAAATTATTATAAATATTAGCTTGTTTATTATTTATTAAACCCAGATTCTGAACGAACCTAGGCTTAGGTGTTACAGTATTTATAGATGTGTAGTATTGTTTTATTGAGCTCGTGTTTTAGTGTTAGTAAGGTAACCGTACAAGTAATGCGCGGGAAATGTTATCGGGTAAAACTGTGGCTAATTCTATAAAATTCAAGCTCACAATGATACGACCTGTAGTATAATATAAAATTTTACTAAAAAACTCAAGATAATATATATAAATATAGATTGATAGAAAGAAACAACATTTTACTGAAAATGTAGTTGCATTATAAAAGAAAAAAATCATATTGAGTTTAAAGAAAATTGAAGAATACTGAATAAGTTATATTTTATCATAATTTATAAAATTGAATACGATGATTCAGTGGCACCATTATCGATTCTTATCGGTTTATAAATATCTGGCCATCTCCTAACTCCACCTCCATCGTTTACTTGACGTCCATTTTACTAAAAATATACTCCCTCTAACCATACCCCAAACTACCCTTCTTACCCTAACCATCAAAATACTTCCTATTCTTCTATTTTACAACAACAGTGACTAACAAAAAAATAGAGCGAGGAACTTGATCACATTTTTCAAACTTCTTATGTTGTTCTGTTCCCATCCGCAGTTTTTTCCCTCCAAAAAAGTTTAACTCCACTATATCTTCTTTTGCTTTTTATCGCATCATTAAACTTTTACCTTTTTCTTTCTTATATAAATGTGCTTACATTTATCATTCTGAGCAAATGAGCAGTTGGACTAAAATGAACAGTTTCAAAATAGCAATACTTAACAAGTATGCTCTCTTAATCTACTTAATTTTTTCCTTGTTGTTTGTTTTAATAAAGTTTATCTTTTGCTAAAACTTTTAAAATGTTGTTATACTAGACTTCAATGACTAAAACCCAATGCAGGATAAATATATCGCTTTCTGTAACAACTGTTCAGTTTAATCACCAACCATCCTAAACTGAAATATTAATTTTATTCAATTTTTTAATATTGAGAAAGAGAAAGGATTCTAAATAGGAACATATTGTAACACCAAACCCTAGGTTCGTTTGGTATCTGGGTGTAATAAATAAGAAACAGGTTTCTTTACAATCATTTATTGACAAAATAATACCGTATTAATATCGTATTATCCTACTCAGGCACGGCATATATTCATTCGTTACAAAAAAATCATTTCATCCTCCATTGTATATAATAACACCCCAACGTCGTCACTAATGACCTTTGTAGTTGATGAGTCGTTAAATAAACAAATAAAAAAAAATACCGTATTTAATCGAATATACCGCGCATCTTTTTTCGAACGAACTCTATCCGATAAAATGGTGTGTGCGTTATATTCGAAAAAGTAAAAACAAATGGTCTTTTAGCAGTAATGTACCGGATTTTTAGAGGTAGCAAATGTTGTCGATAAGATAAACAATTGTAACTGTGAATCGACTTATCTGTCATTGTATAACGCGCTATTCTTTAATCGAAATGGAGAATTTGCTGGCTATTCTCCATTTTTTTTACATCATCTGTCATGTGTCCACGAAAACTGTTAGGAATCAGCATGCCTTTATGCAACAATTGCAACTGTGAATCAACTTATCTGTCATTGTATAACGCGCTATTCTTTAATCAAAATGGAGAATTGCTGGCAATTCTCCATTTTTTTACATCATCTGTCATGTGCCCACGAAAACTGTTAGGAATCAGCATGCCTTTATGGCAATGGCGAATTGCAGCATGCTGATTCTTAACAGTTTTCGTGAACACATGACAGATGATGTAAAAAAATCTTTGCAGCGCCGGAAAACGGATTTAGTGTTCATACCGGGAGGATTAACCCGGGAGTACGACCATCTTTGGATGTTTGCACAAATAAGCCATTCAAGGTTGCTATGAAGGAACTGTATACTCATTGGATGGATGGATAACAAATACTCAGCATACATACACAACTTCGGGAAAAATAAAAACGCCGGAATATGAAACGACCTGTGAGTGGATTAAAACTGCATAGGCACGAATTTCACCAGAGTTACTTTCAAAAAAAGCTTTCTGAAATGCGAAATTTATAATGCGCTCGATGGCTCAGAAGATGACATACTTTGGGACGAAAATCCAGACGCGTGTTCTGACAGCGACGGTAATATTGAAGACAGCAACAACGATTAGACGACAGAGAGTAACTTTTTATAGTTCAGCAGTTGTTTTAGTTTATTGTGATACGTGCAATGAGAATGTACCTATTGTCGATTTCTTTCTTATAAATACTCGAGTTTGGAGCCTTGTTTCTTCAAAACCGCTTGTTAAATTTTAACGTACTATACACTAAAATTTAGCTAATTTTAATCTGCGTTGTTACATGTCAGTTTCATATTTTTAGCGTTTTTCATATTGCGGTTTCTAGATGAGAATAAAAAACGAGAAGGTTTTTTTGTTGCTGCAACAGATCGGATACGTTTAGAGGCTTATAACTCAAACACCGCTCGATCGATTTATTTGAGATTTCGCCGGAATATAATTTTGTATGTTGTTATTGTACGTACGAAATTTCAAATTTGTTGCAAATTTGAATTTTGAGTTATTAGCAAATTTCTGAACCCCTGTTAACTCCGTAACCGCTCATTAATTCAGCAATTTCTAAAAATCATTTTTTTCAGTATAAAAAAATGAATACAAATTCATTAATATTATGGAACAGTGATTGACCAGTTATAAGCTTCTTCCATCCCCCGCAGCATCAACCATTATTTAAATATTTAAAAAAATCTACCGAATAACTTGTCAATCGCTGTTCCATTAATGAATTTGTATTCATTATTTTTTTACTGAATAAAATGATTTTTAGAAATTACGGAATTATTGAGCGGTTACGGAGTTAACAGGGGTTCAAAATTTTGCTAATAATTCAAAATTCAAATTCGCTAAAAATATGAAATATCGTACGTACAATAACAACATACAAGTTTATATTCCGTCGCAATCTCAAAAAAAAATCGGCCAGCGGTGTTTGAGTTATAAACCTCTAAATGTATCCGATCTGTTGCAGCAACAAAAAAACCGGCTGTTTTTTCTTCTCATCCAGATATCACAATATTAAAAACTCTAAAAATATGAAACTGACATGAAACAACGAAGATTAAATTTAGCTAAATTTTGGTGTATAGTAGGCCTACGTTAAAATTGAACTGGCGGTTTTGAAGAAACAAGGATCCAAACTCGGGTATCTATAATAAAGAAAGCGACAGTAATCTCGCTAGTTAATTATTGAAAGTTATAAAGATTTTTCAATGTTTACTAATAAATTGGTAAGTTTGCATATTCAATAATTTTTAACAGTTTTAATCTTTTCTGAAAGTACCTTGGAAAATTGGGTGCGTGGTATATTCGAGAAAGTACGGTAATTACAGTTAATTATTAAACTTAGCCTACTTACAAAAATATAATAAGATTACTTTGACTTAATTAATTACACAACTTACTTTTAAACTAAACTTGACTGTAATTAAGAAATTGTCTTTTACTCGTAGAAAAAGAAACAATTCATTTACCTGTCCACAACCACTTGTTACCATCAGTGCGCCCTATTTACGTTCAAAACCAATGCCATAACGATACTATTTCAAACGGCCCGACACACTTTCCATTCAAAATTCAGAAATGACTGCCTAACTATAAAAGCCTACTTAGTTTTATTTCCCGTGGTCTGAAAGTTTCCCAAATAAACGAGATCTTTCTAACATACTCGCCGCTTCTTTGGAACATAATAGAAGGAATCGAAAAAACAAAAATATTTTTACCAGGTTCGATTTTCGAGAACTCCTTATCAAAACATTTCTCATTCATCACAATTCTTTATTCTTGTTTAACAGAATCCTCTCCATACAATACACAATTCTTACAATGAACAATCAACCATTTTTAGGATATTCTATTAGCTCAATTGAGAATATTTCATTAACTCCGGTTGAAGGAATATGTCATTCTCTCAAACATTTCTAGAATATCGTACAAAGTTACAGAATTTTATTCTAACAATCAATTATAAATAATAAGGGGCTTCTTATCGTGATCACCGACTTCCCTCTCTCAACCTTTGCCTCCATTTTTCTCGATTCATCCAATTCTCTTTCTGAAATTTCCTCCTCACTATGGCTTCGATCAATTCATCTGTTTAAGACCGTCGGGATATCCCCTTCTTGCACCTTCCCACTTCACAAAATTATTAAATAAAAATTATTAAGGTCTTTTTGAAGTTTTACTAATCATGAGTGTTTTCCTTGAAGCTGTAATGTCAATTATCACAAATTTTTCATCCATTAACTTGTTAGTACTTCATATAGATGTAAATGAAACCAAAAATAAATTGAAAATAAAATTCAAATTATGTTTACGGACTCTTTATTGTGTATTAAAATATTTCTCCGTCTTTAGGTTCCTATCTTAGTAACAATATTCGTTACTAAAATACTTCTTTTTCTTAATGTGTACTTTCCGACCGGAGGTTGGCAATCATGATAGCAATTTGGGTTTTGAACATCGCAGCTCTGAACAGCTTCTCTGAGGTACAACGAAACTAGTTGCGAAGATTCTTCAACCAAAAATTTTTTCTTCCCACATCTCTCTTCCCTTGAATCTTGCCTTGTGTTATCATTTCATATCTTGGTCAACGCATAATATGATCCAGATATTTCATTTTCCTTTTTGTATGGTGTAAACAAGCTCCTTTTCTATTCCTATTTTCTGCAATACTGTTTAGTTGGGTACTTTATCCGCCCAGGGTGTTTTTAGCATGCGCCTGTACAACCAAAGGTCAAACGCATCTATATTTTCCTGATGTTCGTCTTCTTTAACGTCGAAGCTTCCACCCCACATAACACTGTTGAGAAGATGTAACATTGAACCATCCTCAACCTCAGGTCAAGACTCAAGGATTAAACTATTAAAAGGTTTTTCATTTTAACAAATGCAGAACGAGCCATTTCTGTCCTTTTGTTTATTTTGGCCATGTGATCATCTTCATGCATTATTGTTCCTAAATATTGATATTTGCTAACTCTCTCAATTGCCATAATGTTGAGCAGCAATTGCCTTTGTATAAATTTTGGTATTTTACGAACCACCATGTATTTGGTCTTTTTTATTTTTATAGTACTAAAATACTAGTAAGTATAAAATATTTAGTTTTTTTAACTTATTTCAGAACAGCATTTGACAAAATATTTATTGTCATTATCTACTTTATTTATTTTCGACAGAAAATTAAACCTTTTATACTTAACATAAATTTTAGTGAATAATACAAACCCCTACAGCATTTAAAATAGGTAAACAATAACAAATTTCAACTGAATGGATTTTATTTATTACAGAGTAATTTGTAATTATTATAAACTGTGGTTTAGTCGTTAATTAATGTTAACCAAATGTAACGTTATTTGCTGACTTTATTTGTTTTAAATCTCCAATGCTTTGTTTGGATTTGATTTGTTTTTTTATTATTTGATAGACTGATTTGATTTTACTTGTTTAAAGGTTTGCTCTCATTTATCGTTCCCGCGCGTCAATTCCATTACATTTACGATAAAATAATGTATGTTAACAAGTGAACAGCATTTGCTCGGTAAAGATTTTGAAATAAATTTTTTTATGAAAAACTGTAATTAATAACACCCTGGATTTTTTTCACTAAGACGTTTATTTGAGTTCTTTTCGGGATCTGGTTAACTCATAACAAAACTTTCCTTGAAATTTCCAGCAAATATTTTATTTACAATATTTATTACAGTTATAACAAACAAAAAGAAATTACAATAAACTACTTAACCTAAAAAGAGACTAATTTTTTACCAAATGTTTGAAAAATTAACTGATACCTTATTTTTAAAGAAGTACGGTTATTTACAACCAAACAATTAACTCTTAATTAAAAATTTAAACAACATACACAAACTGAGCTTTACGAAGATACTGATTCAATAAGCATCGTGTTATGTAAAAACCGGTTTTTAACGACTTGCTTCATTTAAGATTAACTTTAAAATGGTTGACAATACAATTGCTTAATCTACTGAAATAAATAGCAATAGACGTAATAGAAAGTAAAGAAATATAGACGTTTCTATCATTTACTTCTAGTACAGAAGTTTACTAGTTGTTTATGACTAACCTAGTTCACTCACACAAAAGCCACTGACGCAAATGGCCCAAATATTGTCCATATGTCACAGTATTTTTTGTCACTATTAAGTATACTACTTTGGAATTCTCTTGAAATTTTTAGATTATGTCATTCAAAACTACATGTAGTTTTAGAAAGAAGAGAATACCCACACCACTTGATAGCAACTATTAGAAGTAAGTAGGGAGAAGAAACCTCTGTTGTACTTAGTATAAAAGGTAAACTGACTGATCGGATACTAATTAAAGGATTAAGGCAGGGATGTCCA
This sequence comes from Catonia carolina, assembly GCA_035578175.1. NCBI lineage: Eukaryota > Metazoa > Arthropoda > Insecta > Hemiptera > Achilidae > Catonia > Catonia carolina. Next base: position 82,292,077 of record JAQMRL010000003.1, on the reverse strand, counting down.
TTATCACCCACACTTTTTAATATACTGTCAACATTTATCGGACTTGAAATGGGAAAATAGCTTTGGAATAAGACTGGGCGATGACTACTTCCTAGTAAAATCCTATGCTGGTGCCATGGTTATGATGAAGGAGGGTGAGGATGGTCTAGAACGAGTACTCTTCACTCTCACAAAAAAGATTAAAGAATTCAATATGAATGTATCGACAAATAAGACAATAGTTATATTTTTCCGTGGAAAGACCCCAATAAGATCTAAAATAGTAATTAATGGACACATATTAGAACAAGTGAGGCACTATAAATACCTTTGTACTGATGTCTCATATAAAGATGACTGACGTGAAAAAATAAGCTATCTAAATGTAATCAGATTTGTGGACGATTTATTAGGAGAGGCAGAAAACAACACCCCGAACAAGGTTAATATTTTGTAAGATGGTGGCAGTTCCAGTCTTGACATATGGCAGTGAAGCATGGGTATTGGTGATGAGAAGAGAGGAAAGAAACATCCGAACTGCGAAAATGAAATTCTTGAGATAAGCCAAGAGTTGTACAAGACTAAAGAGGATCATCATGATAAATGAATGATTTGATGGGATAGATAAGAGGTTACGATGGGAATAATAAAATAAATTTTTACATTTCTGGACTGAGGGTAATATGACATTCATATTCATATCTACCCCGTATTATTAGAAAAAGAATCTCGTGATAATAAGCATCGGTTTTCTTACCAAAATACAATTAATTTAAGTATCTCTATCTAAACACATTCTTAGCTGAATCAGAAATATGTTGAGGACAACTCCAGAGTCGGTTTACTTATCACAGATGCAGAAGTAATATAAAAGAGAACGTTCTATGTTATTATCTAGACTAGTTTGCTTTGTTCTTTAGTGACGTTCTAACTGTATTAAATTTTGCTGACCGGGTGAAATCATCAGAATATGCTCTCGGCGTGAAGTAGGTTAGGTTCAGACGGTTTCTTTAACGTTGCAATTCCGTGCAAAACGTATTTAAATAACAATGCCATTTTAGGTTTCATCCACAATGTTTAAACAATTTCCATTTTATAGAACTCAATAAACTGAATTTGTTAATTTGTTTTGCCACGTTGTGTTTATATAATACACTTACTAACTTATTTCATGACTAGGTAGACTACTATTACACTTTTCTAATTTACGTTTTGTTTTTTAAGAGTGCAAAATATTTTACTGTATCCTCCTCCTTCTACCTCAATCGTAAGATTGGTTGGCAGCCCTCCATCTAGCTCTGTCCATTGCCACCCTCTTCCATTGCGCATAGCTCTCAGCACCCAGATCTTTTGTAATTTGGTTTAGATACTGTAGCCGGGGCCTTCCACGACCCCTTTGTCCATTAACTGTACCTTCAAGAATGCTTAACGTAAATTCGTTGTGTCTTATTATGTTTCCAATATAAGAATGTCGTCTGCCCCCGAGAAGCTTCAAAAGAGATCTACTTTCCTCTGCCCTTTGTAAAACCTCTACATTCGTGATCGATCAGTCTATTTTATCTTGAGCATTCTCCTTCAGCACCACACCTCAAATGCATTCAAAGCCTTTTCCTCGACCTTCCCAATAGTCCACGTTTCTGACCCATAGAGTGCTATACTCCAAATGCAACTCTTTATTAGTCGCTTTCTTATTTCCAACTTTAGACTATTTGAGGAAAGCAGCTGCCGTTTACTAATAAACATAGCTTTAGCTTCTCTAATACGCCTTTTAATATCCATTTTATTCTTCCCATCTTCCGATATTATGCTTCCAAGATATTTATACATTTTAACTTGCTTTAGGGCGGTGTTATCTAATTTAATGGACACATTCTCTGGAACTTTTGAGCAGACCATAACTTCTGTCTTTACCTTATTGATCTCCATATCATATTTATTCCTCAGTATTTCATGCAAGGTGTTTAGTGCTCTTTCTATACTTGGTTTATCATCTGCCACTATTGCTATATCATCTGCAAAACGAAGCATCTGGATCCTTACCCCATTTATCTTGATGCCAGTGCAATACTCTTTGCATTCATTGATAGCTTGCTCTATGTAAATGTTGAACAATAATGGTGACAAACAACAGCCCTGTCTTACTCCTCTCTTTATATTAGCCTTCCTTTGCTCTTCACCTATCTTTAATGATGCTATTTGATTTTTGTACAACTCTCTTATAATCCTTATATCTCTATAGTCTATTTTGATATCTTTCAGTACCTTCATAAGAACATTCCAATTCACCCTATCAAATGCTTTGAGGAGATCCACAAATGCAACGTAAACCTGTTTGTTCACCAGAAAGCTTTTCTCCACAATATTTCTGAGACACACTATTGCTTCCCTTGTGCCCTTATTTTTCCTGAAGCCGAATTGATCCTCAGCGAGATTTGCATCAACCTTACCCTCAATTCTTCTCAATATTATACCCGTAAGTATCTTAGAAGCATGTGATAGGATACTCAGTGTTCTATACTCCTCGCACCTTGTTGCCTTGTTCTTCTTTGGCAAAAGCACCATAAGGCTTTCTTTGAAATCATCTGGTACTTTCCCAGTGATGTAGATAGTATTCATAAGAACAAATAGTTTGTACTTAATATCGTTGTCCAGTGCCTGCAAGAGTTCTGCCGGTATATTATCTAAACCATATGATTTCTTTGACTTCAGATCGTGTAAGGCCCTTTCCATTTCTGAAAAAGTGATTGGTGGTCCCAGATCATCAAAAGGCACATTACTCTCCTCCTCCAGCTCATCTAAGGCTTCCGAATCACTATACAGATCTTCCACATACTGCTTCCATCTATCTGCAACCTCCCCATTGTCCATCAACATCTTCATATCCCTTGATTTAATAATATATAATTATAATATATAATTTACTGTATATGAACGTTTTAAACGCTACTATATATTATATATATTATATCCCTTGATTTAATAATATATAATATATAATTTACTGTATATGAACGTTTTAAACGCTACTTTCAACCATACCCAAGAAATAATTGGATGAAGTCTTGTTCTATAAACAGAATTTTATCTGAATCTGTTTTATTTTTAAATAATAAATACTAGCTGGCCTGTGCGAATGTATCCTCATAATAATTTTCAATAATATACGTAAAGGGAGACTCATGATAGTTTTGACTGAAAATTTCGATTTTTGTTTTTTTATTGTTTCAATAATATATGCTTACATCTATCAGACTCCCATTAAATTATGTCAAAAATATTTTAATGAAAACAATTAAGTGCTTATCACGGTTACTACCGGCCGGCCGCATTGGCATTGTCTGTAACGTGCTCGCCTCTCATCATGCGGTCTTGGGTTCGAATCCCATTCAGGCACAGCATATTTTCAGACGTTTCAGAAAATCATTTCATCCTTCACCGTATGCATTGGCAGTGATTGCAGAACAGTCGGACGTTAAACAAAAAAAAAAAAAAACCTGTTAACTAAGAAAAATTACAATGTCTCCATAAACGAATATTTTTCATAATTTTATACTGCTCTCGTTTTAGTGCAAAGGGAATTTTAGTTTTTTTTTAAATATCTGCATCACTGCTTTTAATATTCTCTGCTGTTGGTTCAGATTTTTAACCATCTGTCGATGGGATATTTACTTGAATAGGTAGTTTTTGTTTTTGATTTGTCCCTTTTTGTCTTTAGTCTTTTCCCGTAAATTTAGATGTTTAATACTTATTTTTATTCCTAATTTGTGTACGTTGCAATCTGTTCAATTTGAACAATAAGCAACCCCCTGACCCAATGAGATGAGGAAGATGTGTATGACGTGTAAATGAGGTGTAGTCTTGTACAGACTCAGGCCGACCATTCCTGAGAGAGTATGGTTAATTAAACCCCAACCATCAAAGTACACCGGCAACCACTATCTAGTATTCAAATCCGTATAAAAGTAACTACCTTTACTAGGATTTGAACCAGGAACCTTCGTCTCCGAAAATCAGCTGTTAAACAGCTGATTTTGGCGACGACTTTACCTCTAGACCAACCCGGTGGGTCGTTTAATACTTAAGTGCATTTTTCTTAGAAGCCATTAACTGACCAAGCTGAAATTTTTGCCAGTTGTTAATACCGTACATACACTTATAACGACACTTTTTGTTTTCCTCAGGTACTCTAAAAATTAGTAATATGCATAAAAGTAGAAAAAGATCGTAAATATTACCTAAAAATAGCTTATTTCACATTAAGGGATACAAAGTACTGTCTCCCTTTAATTATTTTCTTTTTCAAATAACTCCTTAGAGACAGCACGCCAAATAAATGTTTTAATTACCTACTTCTTCATATTTTGTTCACGTCTCATTTTACTTCACCAATCTCTTCATTCTTTCCGATTTTTCTGTCTTAAGTTGTTCGTTGTTGTAGGGTTTACATATCTTCTTTTTATTTTCTTTCCCGAAGATCACTCACTGGCTTTCTCGTGTCTGAAAAATACTAGTAATAGGCTACCAACTATACTTAATTTATTCTTAACAACCCAAATTACATTACATTAAAACAAAATTACATTAAAACTTAATAATCTTATTTCTCGACATTTCGTACTCTATAATGTTATTTGCTGCCCATAACAGACAGGTAGAGTGTCAAATTATTTACACTCAATCTGTTCGCTGCAGGGCAAAAATGAATAGTTCTGTTTCTTATCACATGGTCAGCCAATTAAATGACTGAATCGTTTAAGAACAGAAGAGTTAGAGGTGTAAAAGACACTAGTCAGAGTTATCTTCTCTGAATGTAATGAATTTCACTATACAGCCAGACCCTGTAGTGAATGAAGTGAAGTTGTCATTTACAGAGTGGAAAATATGTGATTTTCAGAGGGCCCGGCATGCTGATAAGCATACTTTTCCACTCAGTGAGGAAAGCAATTGTAAACCACTTCACTCCTTGTTTTACTTAGTAAAACCTCTAGAGGTTCAAACCAGCCTTTCGGCTGTTGACCTGACCTAAACAACAACAATGTTATTTGACAACTTGGCGTAAATGTAGCTTATGTTTGTATATCCAACGTTTCTCGAAAACGACTCTAACGATTTTCCTGAAAATCCGTGTATAAAATTTTCAGGGTCTACAAATCGATTACATTTGGTCTCATATTTGCTAAAACTTGTTAACTCGGTAAATTAAGAAATATAATTAGAACAATAGGCTGGCTAGATACTGGTTTATCTATGCTTCAGTATCAATAATATAACAGATATATCTATGTAACTTTATTGCGATTTTACCCTAGATTTTCATACTTAGTGAGTTTTAAAAGTTATTTTTGACTTAAATTTTTTAAATATGCCTCCTAAAAGGTCACCTTCAAAAAACCGAACATTCAACATTGCTTGCTCATTTTTATTAAAATTATTATTGATCGGTATTTTTTTGGAAATCGATCATATTATAATCTGCAACCGAGTGCAGCTCGGCAACCCGGTACTAAGTGTTATTTATCAAATAAGATGTTCACCATGCACCACCTTCAACTTCGGCCGGTGGTTGACACTTTAATGTGAACTAAAAAAATAATTAATAAAATTGTTAGGCGCCAGTTCTGTCAGCAGAGCGTGAGAGAAATAAATAAATAAGGCTATATTTCCTTTCTTTAACTAAATATTTAATGAATGTACGAATTACTAAATTGACTAACTAGTAACAAAATTATTCTTAAATTACCCTAACTATTTTAAAATATAGCCAACCTTTTTTGCCGCGACGTTAATATAAAAACAAGAAATTAAATACCCTTAATAAATATACGAATGAATTTACCTTGAATTGAATGTGTCACTTTTCTTATTCTCTTCTTTCCCCTAATGACTCCTCGCTTAGTATCTTCTTTAAATTCTGCTCTTTCTTAACAACTCCTATGTTTCACTCTTAAGCCCCAAGGAAACTGATAGTAAAATTTCCTGGGTATGAACCAGGAAACTTCTGGTTGGCAAGACTCCCTCATCCACCAACCGTTCAACCAACCTGGAGAGCCAATGGGAAAGAGAACTACCCCAATGATTGGCTGAAAGTTGGTAGGTGGAAGAAAAGCCCTAAAACACAGAGGGAGAAAATACATCGGCCAAATGAATACCAGATGGTTGACCGTTGGCTATATTTACAACTTATTGTTTAACTACTATTCTAATTTAACTTACTTTAACAATGGGTGTTTTTCCCTAACATTATTTAATGGCTTGTACTGAGTAATGGAAGTTGTAGTAATTGGGAATTACCATAACTTCCATTGTTTGTACAATATTGTACTTTTACAATGGTACAACCAATATAAATAATATTCTGGTCGCCATAATGACTCTTTATAACAAGCTGAACTTTGCAATGTCACCACCATTATAGATTATTTTAATTTTAAAAATATAAAAAAATTTATAAACCATGACCGATAAATACATAATATATCTCCAAACAGTGTGATATTGTTATTGCAACTTTTTACGAGTAACGATTTATTGTGTCGTAAATGATAAAAACAGCTTTATGCCAGATCTCTGACAGTACAGCGTAAATGTTTACTGTCTCTTACTCTATCTGACATATATAGGTAAGGAAAGGTATGTTTTCGTTCCAGTTTTTGAAGTCAACTTTTCACGGGATACATGCCTTCAAATCCCGTGGGGCCAAAAACATGTTTTTATTGATTGCTCTGTGTGTCTATGTATGTATGAAGAAAATAATTCAATAACGAAAACTCGTACGATGTGGAAACTTGGACCATAATTTAGGTACTATTAAGAGACCCAACAGGAACATTTTTATCAAAACCGGTCAACCAAAAATAACTGTTTATTCACGCGAATTTCTCCTTTTCTGCGATTTTCTCAAAAAAAGGTTCCTATTTTTTCATAATCGCCTCATTTACTTTATTTTTATGTCCTACGAGCGGCACGTCAAGAGAAATTTGTAGACTGTTCTCTCGCGTTAAAAAACGTCTTTCTTAAGATTCCAGCTTTGATATGCATTTTAGGGGAAAAAGATTAATATAAATAAAGTTATAGAAAATTTTAAAAAATGTACACCGTTGCTTTATTTAAAGTATATTTTCGACAGTGCTTATTTTAGCGTCAGTTATTGTTTTCCATAAAAAACTCATTTAAATCTAGGTCCAGCAGATGTTAATTTTTGTTTAACACCATTCACTCATGATTAAATTTAGGTTATATTTTTCTTTTTAGATTGGTTACTTATGATTAAATATAATTTACGTTCTAGGGATATTTTTCCTACTTAACAATTTGAAAGAATTTTTGTAGTATTCTTATCAAATTTTAGAATAATTTATTTATTTTTAAAATAATAGAAGTTTAAGTGTTTAGGTTGTATGTGTATTAAGAAGGGGAGGGGGCCTATTTTGTTGTTTTAGGTATTTTTTTAATTTTATAGTAACGTCAAGGAAAACAGGGAGTTTAATTTGATTTATTCTGAATTAAATAATCCTGCTGGCATTCGACCATCTATAGGTCACGTCAAGATTATGCTGACTTTGTTGTTTATTTCTATTTCTTTTTCTTTTGAATTTTGTATTATTATTTTTTGTCATATGCTGTAAATCAATTATGTTTTAAATAAAGACATTGTATAAATAAATAAATGTAATGTATAAAATTTATGTGTCATAGTGTTAGTTGCCATACTCCTCCGAAACGGCTTAATAGATGAAATTTTATATGTACACTTGGTAGGTTTGAAATTGGTTTTTATCTATTTTTTATACCCCTAAGTGATAAGGGTGGTCCACCCGAAAAATTTTTTTAAATTTTTTGGACAAAATATTATTTTTATAATGTGGTATTCAAAAATACATACACTCCTAAATTTTCACCCTTCTTCACCAACCCCTATTTTTTTTATAATAATATTAGTTGTGCATTGATCGTAGTAGTGACTTTTACAATTATTATTTTATGCCCCTGGCGTAAGTCTTTTTTTGTTTTACGTCTGACTGTCCTGCAATTTCTGCTAATACAGCCAGTGGATAATGAAGGTAATGAAAATGAGTAATGTAAAATGCCAGACCTGTCCGGAAATCGAACCCGGTACCCCGGCGTAGAAACCACTTGCACTAACCAATACGTTAACGGGCTTAAGATAAAATAAAATAAATTTCATATTTTCCATTAAAACATGTTTTCTGTTCTTGGGCGTAGCAACGTGCGCCGGGAACCGCTAGTAAATAAATAAATATAGGTTATGTTTATATATTTAAGGAAAGAGAAAATCAGGTGAGTGTTTCACACCAAATTTTTCAGTTATGGGGTTGTACAGAAGGTTCTGAAGAGGCAAGAAACGACTTCATTTTTCAGCAATAGCAATAATGGACTGTAAATAGGTTGTTTAAAAAAATTGTATATATTACACCCTGCGTAAATAAAACCATTATAATATTGTTTCTTTTTTTAAAAGTATTTTAGTGAAAATAAAAGAATGCACGTAAAGACAAATAAAATAGAGAATATTTTTTCATTGAGGGTAGTCACTCGGGAAATCAAACATGACAAAAGAGGAATTTTCACTTTACAATCTACCTTTCTCCTCTAACTCTCCTTCGTTTATCCCATTTTCCCTCTCTACAACAGTTGTCTCCTTTTCTCCTCTACTTCTTCCTTTCACAGGAAAATGTGAACAATTCTTTTAAAGTGTAAAGAAACACTAAACACAAAAAGCCCTTCTGGCTAGATTTTATTTATTTATGATTTTTCTTTCCTTTTTACTTCCCTCGGAAAATTATACTAGTCTACAAAAAGTTTATACAGTTCTTTTCTAACGTGTTATGATCGTAATTTGAAATATCTTAAAGTCTTAAAAAATGTTAAATGTTGACAAATATCCCATGTACAAAATACTCGTATAACTAAAATCATTTACTTCCAGATTATTTTATGTGAAGTTTTATGACATACAAAGCGTTACAATTAATTGTCTTTTTATTTTGTTTAAGTTTCCATCACCTTTTTTTAATAAGTGTAATTTTTTATAATCAATTTTTTAAGACTTTATGCAGAGATGATAGAAGTTTGAATAATAACGTTCGTAGAATTAAAACATAAACCACATTAGTTGTGCGTTTAAAAAAAACAAACTAAACTCTGAACTAAAATAAAACTAAACTTGCCTCTGAACTGTTCATTTTTATTTTGACACATAAAGTAGTTGAACCTGAAAATTATGGTGACAATGATGGAGATGGTAATGATGACGATTATGAGATGACGATGATTATATTAGTAGCCTATAAGTAGAAAAAAATACATGAGTGTAAAGGTAAGTCCATTGTTTCAATCTGTGTGTGTGTCTTCGCTGTTGTCAAGGTTAATTGAGATTATGATGTTCTTGTAACTTTTTTTAATATTTCTCGCTACGTTGTTTAATTTATTTATTTATGAAGGGTATTTATTTATTTAAGATCGTTGTGTAATATTTCATTGATTACATACCATGGGGTTGCAGTGATTAGTCTCAGGCATTTTGATTGAAAGTGTTGCAGTATTTCTATATGTAATGAACTAGCAATAGATACCCCATCGCTCTAACCCGTAAGTCCAAACTGGTTTCAGTATTACTTTGTGTAAGATAGCTTTATTTTCAAGACAAGTTGAGACTTTCAGCCTAAAGGGCAGAAACATTGACGGAACTTCACCCTTTCTTCTCATTTCGTTCTTTTAATTTCGTTCATATAGTATGACTTCTCCACGTGAATCTTCGATCTCAAGGTAAACCAAGATATTTAACTTGTTTTTTTGCGGGATTAATGTGCCGAACAAAGTGATCACTGGACATGTTGGTTTATTAATGCATTCCCACTAATCCTCACTCTCCATTTCTTACACCACTAAAACTACGATCAACTTAAAATTACTATAATCATATATGTGTTACTCCTCTAATTTTCTTGCGCGAGTTTGAATTTTGGAGCTTCAGTTTAATTTCAGTAGATTTTTCTTTCTTGACTCTGAAAATCCTTTCTTTCATCGCTTCTCTTCGGTTTGCTGTTTTTCTTCATTTTTTCCTCTGGAAAACTCTTATGTTCTTTAATTGCTTTTTATGAATTTATTTCTATGTATTATTCCATCTTTATTTATGTTTAGTAAGATTGTTTCTTGTTTTTGTATTATTTCAGCTTTTCAAAAAATATTTGTTGTGCAAATTTTTCTTGGTTCATCCTTACATGATGTCTATATCATTTCATTATTTTCTTTCTTTTTAATCGATATGTTTCGGACTTTTTTATAAATCTCTTTATTTGGGTGATTTATATTTCAATATTTTCCATCTTTTTAAGGTATCAATTATTGGATCTATCAATTTCCTGGCTTTTCTCTATATGAGGGTTTTAATTATTAATAAGTTGATGTTACGTCAGTATTTTTATCTTTATTGTATATATTAAAAAGAAATAGAGTTTTTAACAAAATCATTGGCAAATTTGTTAATATGTTTAATACTGTAGATGGTTGCACATTGGTGCAACAACGTCTTCTGCTAATGCAGGACTAGCTTACCTGCAGGCGTAATTAAGAGAACCCAAATAAGTCAACACAAGTTATGTTCACCTTACAATAAACGTGTCCACCTGTGGAACTACATAACGTTTACATCCTCTAGGCGATAGTAGTACTTTATCTTGACTTGTGGTTTGATATAACTAACATGGAAGCATCATCTACGTACAATAACTAAATAACTTAGAACTAAATAACTGTCAAAAGCTACTCGTCTGATTAATTAAATCTCGGTCAAAATTGAACCTCTGTTCCAAACATTTTTGCGATCAATCTGGACGTATAATTTCCAGTTATTTTGAGCAGCAGATAATGAAAAGAAATTTTATTGAGGCCTTTTAGTTAAAATACTTGAGACTAACTTCCGGTAATTCATTTTCTGTAAGCGATTTAATCCTTCACGCCGTTTTCAAAATTTCGCATTTAAAGTAGATACTAAGTAGCTCTGTAAATTTCACGATCGACAAAACAACTTCTCAAACCAATTAGCCCGTGATTCAAGGTCTTTGGCCAGCTCGTTTGAGTAAAAGACAACGCAACTGGCTTCTTTGACATAGGTCTCAAGTTTGATTCCCGGTCAGTTCTGGCATTTTTTCATCTCTATATCATCCATAGCCTATTATTACGCACAATCAAATAATTATTTATATATATTATCACCTTATAAATAAATAAACTGTTAGAAACTACTCAACCATAATCCAACGTCTAAAGTGGAAATGGAATACAGATATCCGGATCTGAATAGCATCCAAAGTTACAAATGACACCCAAATTTCCTATTGATAATACCACGGTCGATCTATCTCAAAATATTTTCATTTTAACGACCTATTGATTTTTTCTTTAAATTTAAGTGTAGAAAGGAACAATGGATTATGTTAATTGAGTTCTTTAAGGTTCCATGATTTATAGTGGTAAGGTTTCTTTGATATGTCCGAACCGTTTCTTTGATATTTATGCCGTAAATGGAACAGTTTACTTATTGGTATTAAAACCAATTATTCTAAAAAACAGTTATTCTAAAAATAACTTGATTGTTTGATATTTTTAATGATCTTACTTTTGGACCGTTTGTACAAACCGGTCAAATTGTAACTTTTTAACATGAATTTGACTGTTTTTAATCCACATTTATTATACTTTTTCACCAGAACACTGCTTCAATTGCTGTCTTGTATCTACATGTATTTATTTTTAGATTAACAAAATCAATACTGCTTGAATAAAACTATTTAATTTTAATAAATATTTTGTTTCTTTTCCAGGTAATTCCATTCACATAGCCCAGGAACTAATATCATCAGAATTTTGGTAAAATAATCTTATTGTTACTGGCTGTGTATTGTTCGAAACTGCCATTACATGAACAGCTTCGACCGGACATTTTTGAAACTTTTACCTTTCTCATTCTGCTGTCATAGATGAATTGAACTTAGTAGGCCTATCGAATAAATACAAAGTTATAATAGTGTTGATGTATCAACTATCTGTATTTATATTTTAAAACAAACATTAGTCACTTACGTTCTGTAATTACGACAGCCAAAAGTTACCATTAACTATTTTAACATTTCTGTTCCTAGTTTATTAACGCCTTGTCAATTTAAATTTACAACAGCGCAATGTTCAGACAAAAATTTCACATGTAACGTTACAAACCAAAATTTTCATCCTGTTTTGAATATCGGATATTAAACTCATTCTACTCGTTTATTGTATTAACTTGTTTCAATAAAAAATTGAAATGCATCCTAATGAAATTGCAGAACCAGATATAGAAACTTTCCAGAAAACTAAACTTTCATGTAAAACCAATAATGAATTTTTAAGAATAGGCATACTGATCAATTTTGTACGTGCTAAAATTTGTATTAGAATTTTGAATGTTATTGATTTGGCATAAGCCTAATTGTCTGCCAAATTCAATTCATATTGGTTTAAATTCAAAATTAAATTCATTATTTAAATCATATATCCGATAAGAAATTTACAAATTATTTTAATTGTTTTACCAATTTTTGACTGATATTTTTGCATCTAAAACACAACATCAAGTCAAACCGTCGGCAAACAGCTAATTTTCTAGTAAGCTAACCTGGAAAACTTTACAGCCGCTTTGATAGTATGTTGTTTATTTTGTGCCAGTGATTATAAGATTAATTTAAACCGAAATTCTTAATTTGGATAGCAGAAAGGTAAGATTATAATAATTAATCTTTTTTTATCAAAACTAATTAGTTTGTTTATACAATAACTTAATAATAATACAAATGCCAAATACATCATTCAAATTTTAATAAATTAATTTACTTATGGTCACATTGACTTAACGTGCTCGTTATTGACCACGTTACATAAATGTTAATAAGCGACAATGAAAATTGAGTTTTAGGCCTTCATTAATACGAATGGAGTGACAATAATAACATTGAGGGTTAACGGTTTGTTTTGTACGAAATTAAATTTTTTGAAATTTCAAAAATCTTATCTTGTTTTTAACTGTTTTTTCTGAACTAAATTGTTTCTTAAATCTTGGTTAACCTACAATATTTACCGAATGTTTTGTATATTTTGACATTCTGTTACAAAGTGTACGATTGTAAACAAATTTTCATACCTATTACAGAATAGTTTCTCTTACGACTGTTTACAATCATATTACTGATTATAATACGGCGATTATTATTCCGGGTTCTTTCAGGATCTGGTTATTTATAAACAGCAAAACGTCCTTTTAAATTTATAAAAACATATTTACTTAACTTTAATTGTTACAATTATAATAACTGCTATTTACTCCTAATAACTAACTAAATTTAATACAAAATATTTTAAAACTTAATCAAGACAAATTACATTTCATTTAAATGAAATAAGGTAATTAACAATTAAATTAAACGTCGATTCCTACTTACAGCCCGATAATAATTGTACGCAATCTACCCGTCACGCAGAAATTGCTTCAATACTTGACCCGTTATGTACAAACTCATTTTTTAAATAATGACTTCATCGCTACCCAAACCACATTGAGTCACTATGTATAAGAACAGGGCTTTTATATAAAAGAACAGTCGAAATCTCTCGAACAACTTAGAAAAATAAACAAACAGTAATAGTGCATTCCACATACCGTAAATTCCACATTCTACATTCCAAACACCGTCATCACAATTCATAACAATGTAAATAATTATGTAACTCATTTAGTTTCGTTATCATGCGTAAATTAATTCATAACACCGGCATGAGCAAGCTTGTTGGTTGATGCCAATAGTACAGGCTACTCTAATTGGACTAATTGTGCACTAAATATTACACTACACTAAAAGGCAACCCATCAATGCATGGCCATCCAATAAAACCTCTTTAATTAGTACTCCAAAAGACTGTTAAAAAATTTTAAATGTATGAAATTCCGAATTACAAAGATCCGATGTAGGCCTATAACTATAACTTATATAGTTACTTGAGTCACGAGTTTGCCTTTGTTTGCAGCGAGGGGTAAAAGGGGAAAAGCATAAGTACGCATGCGCGACTTCTTTAATTTCAGTATAACAAACACAACAACTTATACTATACCCAGAGCATAAACAGTATTTCGCTGAACCTTTTAAAAGTTAATTGTACGAATATAAATCGTTTGTTACCGTAAACAGAAATATTAGTTCCTCGAAAATGGGCAGGCTATTCACAGTGCTGAACGAAACTTAATATGCAGTGTAATAAAATTCTGTAAAGTTAAAGCTAAACAAAAATGCCTTTCCCAGCCTCTTGACAAAAGCCACGACCGAGTGGCTAACTACTGTGATGTTTCGCTTTCCACAATTTGAAAAATAAAGAAGGAAATTAAAGATGTGAAGAAGCTATTCTTCAACCGTTTTGTTGACACCTGGTAAAAAAGTAAACGGTAACGTAGATAGTAAAGAAGGCAATTCATTCGTAGAAAACTTTGTTCTAATGGAATAAGGTAGCTGGTTATTAAAGTAAATTAAACATTTCTAGTCATGTAATTAAGCTATAGGCAATATTACATGTCAAATTTATTTCTAATTAGCATGCCCCGCGCGGCTTCGCACGCAAATCGTGAGTAGATTATCAATTTATTTTTAATAAATAATATGTAACAGAAATTGTGTAGCTGCTAGATCGACTCTACTCTAACTTTTGACAATTTACCCCGCGTACATCTCTCACCATCATCAAACCCCTTCATTTACTTAAGAAGCAATACGTACTCACATGTACACACACACACATATATATATTTATAAAAATCTTCATTAGGATTTCATCTTCATTAGGATTTTCATTAGGACAGACTTTTAGGGTTATCATCTTTGAAAATTTTAAAATAAAATGTTGCCGTGTATATAAATACGAATGAGCTGTCAAAATTTTATGACAATGCGTTCAGTGGTTTTGGAAAGTAGCCTGCACTAAAAAACAACGTTTGTCTTTATAATATTAGTAAAGATAAGGTTTATGAAGAACACATTTTCTTGGAATAAACCACAACTTACAAAATATACGTAGAAACTGTAGGTAGTGAAATGTACGAGTAGCGCCTCACTTTTGAGGTTGGGAGCGCTGTCAAATTTTCACTTCCCTTCCTTACAGCCAATCCATACGCAAAAGGCAATCTCGTGACTTAAGTATCTATACCTGTACCAAAAATGTTGACCTAACCTATTAATAAAGGACATAATATTTTAATATCACAAAGCCACTAGTATATTTAATAGAAAATTTAATAAAAATATATGTATGCCTACCAAAATACGATTTTTCAATTTCCGGAAAATCTGGCCCTTTACCTGTTCATACTTTCCATCTCCTTAATCGTTATTTTTAAACGGTTTTTCTTTATTTTATAAAATGTTGAAAGCGTTGTAAGAGGTTTACCGAACTTTAATAATTTCTATTTCTGTCTCTACCCTAACACCAGTTTTTACTACTTTCATTACTTCAAAATTTTGCTCTAATTTTAAAATTTTGTAATTTTAACTGCTTAAATTGTTAATTACACAAATAAATCTTAGATAAAATATACAACAGCAGAACGAAATAGTTATTTACTATTATCGATTTCCGGTACCATGGGTATCCTAAAGGAGTGTTGTATTTTTACAATTTTCTAATTATCACGTTATTAAACAACGACGTAAAACATATAAAGTATGGATAATAAAAATAATTATATTAACCCATGGGAAAATTATATATTAAGAGTAAACCCCACTAATTCCCAGAGGGAAAATATCGACTACCTATTGAATGTTCATAGATTAGTTTCCATGAATATTTCTTTAGAATTTTAATAACTGCAATAATATATTTTATTTCCTAGAAAGGGAGAAGATAGAATTTTATTCTTGTACAACGCCTTTTATTACAGTTTACAGTTTTAATTAAAATTTTAATATTATTAGACTTAATTCCTGTGAGCGGTATTTTTGTTATTCCACTATAAAATTTTTAATTAGCATTGGATGCAATTCTATTTGTTTGCTTTAATGTTCTAATCCTAATTTAAAATGTTAATAAAGCTACATTAGTTCTGTAATTATTGTAATCAAACGCAAAAAAAATATTCCGGTCAGAAATTGTTCACAGAATGATGTTCACTAGAGCTAAAAAAATTTAATTAATGTTCTTTTTAATTAAATCAGTTAATAAAGTGTAATTAATTGATCCAATACTAATAAATTTATAATTTTCAATCAAAATTTTAATTAATTATAATCAACAAAAACATTTCATTTATTTTATTATTATTAAATTTGACCTACAGTCTCATTTCGACGTTTTACCATTAACAGAACTCGTTTTACTTTGCTCAAACTATCTCTTGTAGCCTACTTCATATCATGGAACTTATATGAGTTTGGATTTGTAAGTCACATTAATGTAATTAAATTATTTTGGTATAATTCATAGCTAGTCGCTGGCTAGCTATGAAGTGGGTAGGGGACAATGGGTACGTTCGCAGCTCATCAGCCATGAAAATTAGTATAATTAGTTCAGAAACGCTTAACATTTTCGAAAGAACTGCAAGTGAATCATTAAATTTCATATAAGTGAGTTTATTATAAAATCACTTAGCGTAATGGGAAAAACAAGTTTTAATTAAATAACGTGAAATACAGGGCTATTCTAATTGATGAACGCAATTTCTTAACTCTATATTTTCATAAATCGTATTACAAATCGCATTGTATCTTATTCATAAAAATTTTTTTTTATAATGAAAGTCTGAAAGTTTTGAATAACACCGCTAGAATGCACGCTGCACACACTAGAGTGTAGTTGCACTGGCAGTTGTGAGTTGTCGACAACGCAACACAAGGTTTCCTGCGTTCTCCAGTTTGGCAAATCCAGTCGGTTACGACAGTGCAGCGTGCATTTTAACCCTTTGTGTGCCAGGATCCGATATTGTTGGATGTGAGGGTCTTCTAAAAAGTGCCAGATCCGTTCAGATCGGTTATCAGTAAAGTGTTACGTAAATGCATGGCGTTCTCTAGTAACTAGAGAACGCCATGGCTATACACGATTGGAAAATTCAAATGAGATGCCCAGGCCAATAGACATGTTTATAGATGTAATGGTACACAACGTACAATTGTATAAACCATTATTATCAATTAAGGCTTATTAATGAAATTAAACGGTAGAGGTGGCGCCAAGTAACCTAACCTTTAGGAAGGAGAATGTGACTATACAGAGATAAAACATGCACTGAATTATGTGTGTACATGCGTTGGAAGCGCTCTCTGTGGCAGGCTCCGGAACCGTCTGTAGACGACGATAGTGGAGCAGTTGGCGACAAATTGGTAATATGAAATCACAATATAGTATATTTCAAAAAAAATTTGATTACTTCTTTTAGCGTGTCAGTAATTTATAATTCAACTAATCCCCGTAAAGTATTACTGCTAAAAGCGAGGCGGTTGACCGCGTCGATAATTAACCACCGTAGAGCATATGAACCCCTTGATGCATACCAGGGGAAATAATTTTCTTCTCAATAAATTAAAATACACAACAATAGACAATGCGAATTGAAATAAAACAATAGTTTCTAAGGTAATACGTCTCTTAATAATTATTTCATTTTAATTTTGATTCTGGCCTCATCAACATCTCTCATTGGAATAATACATTATTTTCTTCTGGAATTGATTATTTTTCGACGTTTAATTAATCGGTAAGAATCTTGGCAGGAAGAGGATGACATCATTTCTCTGCATTGGTTAAGGATCGCAGGCTGCATCCTCATAGCTTGCTATGAGGGTGTAGTACGATTGGATTGAGGTACTCGGACTGGTACTTCCACAGCCGCGTTTCCACTAACGCAGCTCCAGCGGGGTATATTCGTTCGCGCGCGTTACGAATATACATTTTCTACACTCCAAATTTCGAGTCGGGGGACGCGCATTTTCCTTTTTGGCCAGGAGTAGGGGGTGGATCGGCCATAAGAGGCGTGCCTTTAGTTCAATGAGTGTGACCTTACCAGGAGGGGAATGATGTTATTTTCTGGCAAGATTCTAATAAAATAATTATTGTAAAAAATACAAACTTGTTTTAAATTTGAAAACTTGATTCAGAATATTTTTGCCGCCATCTTTACATACTCTACAAAGCAAATATTAAAAACAATTGTATATTATTTAATTTTTCCATTTCCAATAATACATATTTAATAGTACAAAATGATAAAAATTATTTAGTATCTATTACAATCGTATTTTGTTGTTTCTATTAGGTTTGAATCAGACGGATATTTCCACACAATTAATATCATTTACCGTCAGTGTGTAATTTATAAACTGAAGGTCAGGATTTAGTAATCGATGACATTATAAAATAGTTTTTATATCAGAAACTTTTTGAGTTTGTTTTTAAAACGTATATTGGAAGGTAATTTAAATGATTTGGTGGATTGTTATAAATTTTCACCTGAAATTTAATTTTCCGGGTAATTTTGAATAGTTTATTACCAAAATTATATGCATGTTGTTTAGGTCATCAGACGAAAGGGTGGTTTGAACCTGTAGAGGCATTACTAATTGAAACAAGTTGAGTGGTTTACATTTTGTCATCCTCACTGGCTGGAAAAGTATGTTTATCACTTATCAGCATGCCACACCCTGTGAAAAGCATCTACTCTCCACCCGGCAAATACTACCGTCACTTCATTCACCACAGAGTCTGGTTATATAATGAAATTCATTATTTTCAGAAGAGATAACTGTGACTAGTATCTTTTTCACCTCAACCTCTTCTGTTCTTAAATGCTTCAGTCGTATATTTGCTCATAAACTGCAGGTGGAGTGTTAGTTAAATTATTTGCACTCAATCTGCTAGTTCATGGGCTACAAAAATTAAATGCTTCAGCTGTATAATTATACGACTGAAGCATTTAAGAACAGAAGAGGTTGAGGTGAAAAAGATACTAGTCACAGTTATCTCTTCTGAAAGTAATGAATTTCATTATATAACCAGACTCTGTGGTGAATGAAGTGACGGTGTCATTTGCCGGGTGGAGAGTAGATGCTTTTCACAGGGTGTGGCATGCTGATAAACATACTTTTCCAGCCAGTGAGGATGACAAAATGTAAACCACTCAACTTGTTTCAATTAGTAGTGCCTCTACAGGTTCAAACCACCCTTTCGTCTGATGATTTAAACAACATACATATAATTTTGGTAATAAACTGTTCAAAATTACCGGGAAAATTGGATTTCAGGTGAAAATTTATAACAATCCACCAAATTATTTAAATCACCTTCCAATATAAATTTTAAAAACAAACTTAAAAAGTTTCTGATATAAAAGCTATTTTATACTGTCATCGATTAATAAATCCTGACCTTCAGTTTATAAATTACACACTGAAGGTAAATGATATTAATTGTGTGGAAATATCCGTCTGATTCAAACCAAATAGAAACAAAAAAATACGATTGCAATAGATACTAAATAATTTTTATAATTTGTACTGAATTATTGGAAATGAGAAAATTAAATGTACAATTTTTTAAAATATTTGCTTTGTAAGTATGTAAAGATGGCGGCAAAAATATTCTGAATCAAGTTTTCAAATTTTAAAACAAGTTTGTATTTTTTACAATAATTATTTTCTTAGAATCTTGTCAGAAAATAACATCATTCCCCTCCTGGTAAGGTCACACTCATTGAACTAAAGGCACGCCTCTTATGGCCGATCCACCCCCTACTCCTGGCCAAAAAGGAAAATGCGCGTCCCCCGACTCATAATTTGGAGTGTAGAAAATGTATATTCGTAACGCGCGCGAACGAATATACCCCGCTGGAGCTGCGTTAGTGGAAACGCGGCTGTGGAAGTACCAGTCCGAGTACCTCAATCCAATCGTACTACACCCTCATAGCAAGCTATGAGGATGCAGCCTGCGATCCTTAACCAATGCAGAGAAATGATGTCATCCTCTTCCTGCCAAGATTCTTACCGATTAATTAAACGACGAAAAATAATCAATTTCAGAAGAAAATAATGTATTATTTCAATGAGAGATGTTGATGAGTCCAGAATCAAAATTAAAATGAAATAATTAAGAGACGTATTACCTTAGAAACTATTGTTTTATTTCAATTCGCATTGTCTATTGTTGTGTATTTTAATTTATTGAGAAGAAAATTATTTCCCCTGGTATGCATCAAGGGGTTCATATGCACTACGGTCGTTAATTGTTGACGCGGTCAACCGTCTCGCTTTTAGCAGTAATACTTTACGGCGATTAGTTGAATAATAAATTACTGACAGGCTAAAAGAAGTAATCAAATTTTTTTAAATATACTATTTGTGATTCCATATTATTAATTAAATACTTAGGGTTTGCTGATACTAATTTTTTTGTAATGTAACCCTTTTAGTGCCAAAAAAATATTTAAAAGTTTGATCTAAAGCCATTTAATTTGAATAAGGGTGTACAGAAAGTGACAGCCCTCATTTCGAAAACTTGCAGGCGTTAACCTGCCTTTCCAAACCAAAATTTCAACGTTACAGAAACATAAAATTTCAGGTTAAAAATTAATTTTTATTATGTTCATAAAAAAGAAATCGTTCTTACACTAAAAATATTCAAAATAGTTTTTTAGTTATTTAAAGACGCATTGACTGCTAGGTCATTAGCAACTACTGTGAGTTTTGGTACCTTAACAGTGTAAAGGTTTTAACGTGTTAAAATTTCCAGACCCTAGGCGGGAATCGAACCTGGGTCCTTCTGCTTTGTAGGCTATCACGCTAGTCACTATGCCAAGGCGGTTTCAAAATACATTATTCCATTAATTTTTGTTTAGAAGTTTTATTTTCTAAATGTTCGGTTATTCGGACGTTGCCACTTTATGCATAACTTACGAAGGTCCGGAAAACCGGATGTTGTTACAACGTAAAATATATCGACGTCCTGTTTTCCAGACGTTGGTACTGAAAGGGTTAAAAAAATTGTTTTAGGGTGAGATGGGACTTATTTTGGTGATAAAACCAATGTGGTGTCTGACTTTTGTTTTTTCTCAGCAACACACTCCATGGTACCCGGTTGAAACTGCTACGAATTAACAACAGAGTGCATACCCTGAAATGTGCCTCGTAATTGAAACGTAAAACAATTTACCGAGATAATTGGATTCCGGACAAAACATATCGCCAGCCATACATGCTAACGAAGTAAACATTTTAGTACAATTTTAGCGAACGCTTAAGAATAACATTTATTCTTACCTTAAGCTTTTGATATTCCCATAAAAGGCAGGTGGAGTGTTAAATTATTTGCACTTGATCTGCTAATTTCAGGGCTTCAAAAATAGTTTTGTTTCTTATCACATGGTCAAACATTTGCATGAATGAAGCAATAAAAAACAGTAAAGGTAGAGGTGTAAAAGACACTAGTCACAGTTATCACCTCTGAGAATGATGAATTTCATTACACATATCCTGTGGTGAATGAAGTGAAGGTATCATTTGCAGGGTGGAAAATAGATGCTTTTTGAAAAGCTTGGCATGCTGATAAGCATACTTTTCCATTCAGTGAGGAAGATAATAGTAAACCACCTCACTCCTCATTTTACTCAATAAAGCCTCAAGAGATTCGAAACAGCCTTTCGGCTGATGACCTTAGCAACACTCAACCTGTAGAATCAGCTTCCGAGAAATTACCGTTCTCGTATTTTGACTCATTTAATAAATAATTACACATTTCTGTTCTAAAGAGCGCCTAAAATGAATACTTTTGTAAAACCATATTTTTAGAACGGGAATAGTAGGTCTACCTATTCCCAAACTTTCTAAATAATATTTTAGTCACAGTCATTGCAATTTCATATTTGTCACTAAAATTAAATTTATCGCCTGCATTGCAAAATTTGGTCTTTAAATGAAAAAATTATTATCATAACATTAAGGGCTTAATTTTGAATAAACAGATTGACTTTTTAAGTTTAGCAAGTTGCAAGTGGCAGTGATGAGATAATTTTTTTCTTTTTTTAAATTTTATCTTTTTAATCCCGAATGTGTGTACGCTATAATCTGTTCAATTTAAGAACAATAAGCAACCCCATGAGATGAGGTTGATTTGTATGACTGTATATGAGGTGTAGTCATGTACAGACTCAGGCCGACTAATCCTGAGAGGGTAGCTCTATGGTTAATTTGAAACCCAACCATCAAAGTAACTCTACACCGGTAACCACTGTCTATTATTAAAATCCGTACGACAGTAACAACCTTTAGTAGGATTTCAACTACGGCCGCATTGGAGTAGTTGGTAACGTGCTCATCATGCGGTCTTGGGTTCGAATCCCATTCAGGCACGGCATACTTTTATACGTTACAAAAATAATTTCATACTTCACCGTCTGCATTAGCAGTAATTACAGAACAGTCGGACGTTAAACAAACAAAAAACAAAAAAAATCAACCATGGAACCATAGTCTCCAAAAATCAGCTGTTAAACAGTTGATTCGTGGTGACAACTTTACAGCTAGACCAACCCGGTGGGTTATGATACACTTAAGACAGGTGAAAGGTACCAGTTGAGACTTGGTCTCAATGAAGAGATACGGAAAGAGTTGGAAACACACAACTTCAACAAACTTGTGATAGAATACTGTCAGGAATGTTTGTAGAATGACAAATAAATGGTCATTACTTAAGTAATGAAATACTTTCCATCAGGAAGAAGTAATCTAGGACGGCCATAGAAACGATGATAAACCTTGTGAAATCGGAACAGGCAAAAAACTAATTCCTGAAGGAAGAAGGAGGAGAAAGGACTTTTTCAGTCGTACAAACGTAATTTCTTTTATAAGATATTTTTTATTTATATTACATACTAAACTGTACATAATTTAAAACATGTGTTCAATAATTTTACTAAAAATATTTCAAATATTTCTCATAAGATATATACAAAGAGTAAGGTTTTCTAAAAATTTCTGTAAAAGAATTAGGCTAATAATATTATTACTTCTGATGAAATTAATTTTTAAAGGGAATAATGTTATTAGCTTGGTTTTTGACCTGGCATTTTTCACCAGTTCTGCACTACAAGGCGTGCCACTCAAACGATTAACTCCGATTTAACATTGACCCTCCATCCAGAAAAAGCATATGTCATTGGTTTGGCCAGTTTTAAGAAACCGGGTTTCTTTATAAAGGCAAGAGCACGAGCATATCACATGTATCAAAAAAAACGTCAGAAAAATCGAAGAAATTTTTGTTCGCAGCCCACGAAAGTCGACCTATAAAGCAAGCAGAGAACTAGGACATCTCAACCAACTGTCTGGTGTGTTTTGAGGCGTCGTTATGTTATCATATGTAAACTTCATTGTCAGTAGTATTATATGTATAACATATTTTAATGTAATAAATTATTACTTGAATATTCCAGAAATTAAGTCCATTATTAGAATTGCTCTGTATAATAATAGAGAATAAAATATTCCTTAGAAACAATAAAATCGGACAGAGTGTATTCTAGGTTTACTAAATCGTTTGTTTTTATGGTGAATCAGGCAAGCTGGGTTGGAGGGCATTGTTAACAGAGTTATTAATTTAATTTTTATTATTTAACCAATGTTGTGGTTTCACATACCAGAAATATGAGTTTTTTTTGTAACGGAAGGTAGAGGATATATAGAGTTGTTTTTATATTATTACTGTTATAGATTTTTATTTGAAGTATCAGACTGAATACTGTTTCAGTGTGTTTTAAAATAACTGAATTCCTTTGAAAACTGTGTTTGTTATTGTTTGTGTTATTCTTACCGATTCAATAACATTTTTTTTTGTTATTGGTTTATTAAAACCCTATGACTGAAATACATATTTGTACATAAAGCGAACCACGATTTTTGACTTATTCTACAATGAATACAAACCTATTATTTCAAAGATGAAAAAGTAGAACTTTTAATTTGATTGTAAGTGAAATACTTTCAGTAGTGATTTAGCTTTTTATAAAATGTAAAAGCTTATTGTTTTTAGTAATACCTTTAGGGCGCTTTTTAATTCTTGCCATGACCTGTATTAGAATGTTATTTTAGTGTATATGTTACTATTAAATCTGAATATTGGATAAGGTTAACCGTGGCTAGACATTGTCAACCTTCACTGAAATTCCCAGTGAAAGTAGATAAAATTATGTTTAATTAGCTTACACTAGCAAGTATAAACCTATTCTGATCACAGTTGGTGAGTGTTCATTGAGACGTCTGAAAGCCACCAATAAAGTTAACCGTAATTTGACTAAATTTAAGTTAATTACATTAAAGTAACCTTAAGAGTAAAATATGATTCGTTTGAGATGATTTTGTACTTTATTGGAAAATGAAAACAAACAAAAGGTACTTTTTTACAATTTCTACAACATTACAATCTGTTCACTTGAAATAGAACAATTACTAGTAATTTTGATAAATGTTAATTAACATGATTACGATTTCATTATAATGTTAATGAAATTGAAAATAATAAATTAATATGTTTGATAAATACAATGATGACTTTGAAGTAAATCAGTTAGAAAAAAAGTCAGTGTAACAATGTTCTTTAAAACCTATAACCTAAACCAAAAACACTATGTCTTTTCAGTCTACCTTTACAAAAGGTAATGCATCTTATTTTGTTAATATAGTAAAGGAGTTTAGTATTATTAATTGATTTACTTAGAATAATACTAAATAAACACGGTGCAATTTGTTAGGAAGAGCTTGAGAATTTATTTACATTTTAACATGATCTCTTTAACTTTCCACACAGCATCGCGAGCGAAGTTGACGCTCACTAGGAATTGTTGACATTCACTAGTAAATGTTGATTAATAATCTGATTATTAAATTGATAATCAAATTAAATTAACTAATAAATGTCAACTTTTACTGAAACATCAACTATCACTATCATCTATATGGTAAGCATGGGCAGTAATATGTTTTGTTTGTTTGTTTTATATTCTTCATCTTCCCTTTATCCATTCTGTTCTGCCACAAAGAAATATATCTCCTCTAAGCAGAGAAATCTAGTTACCTAATCAAACGTTTTCTGAAGCAAGTGTAATAGAATAGTGAAGAAACACCACACTACACTACACAATCTGTTCACTTGAAATAGAACAATTAGTAATTTTAATAAATGTTAATTAACATGATTACGATTTCAACACGAAAGATTACGATTCGGTTGAAAGATTAGGTTGCAGGGTATACTATACCTTGATCTTACCGGTAGGAACTATATGAACCATAAGATGATAGCGCCACAATTTGAATTTTAGTTAAACGGTTAAGAGCGCCGCTATCGCTTTTGTATTCTAACCGCTGACCCCACACTTGCTCGCCGGTACGCGCCGTAGACAGTCGGTCAGTGCGCTTTGATAAATCGCATCGCCTTTACGCGCACCCGGAAAACGGCATACAACCGTGAAGTTTCCTGTGAAGAAGTCGCTCCTTGTAAGAAGATAGCAATGTTAGTGGGTATACCTATCCCTTATTCCTGTCTTTCCCCTTTACCCCCACTCATCATGAATACTATCCACACTAGAAAAGGAGCCAAGAGGCTGCTTCATTTTGTATTTTTTACATCGCATTCCGGGTACGCTAAACAAATAAAAAAGTCCACAAGACGCGCAGCAGATCAAGCAACGCATACAGTCTGGAGGAGGGTCCCGCGAGATCCTTCGTTTGATTTCATTTTTGTCTCCGCCCGGGGACAAACGCACCGCATCCGCAGTACCATAGGGAACATCATACAAAATAACTTTACCTAACAACTAAACTAGGTGCTAATAATGGAAACCACAATGAAGTAAAATAAAACAAAAAACACATACGCCGATGATGTTGGGATGGTAAAAGAGAAAAAGGACATGCTACAGAAAGGAGTAGGCCTACACACAGTGCAGAAAATATGGGATGATTACAACCTGACAATATCCACTAAGAAAACGAAAGTGATGGCTTTCAAGAGGAAAATGTAAAATTCAGAGATCAGAAATGGCCATGAACGAAGTAATTTTGTAACAGATATTTAGTTTCAGTTATTTGGGGTGCGAAGTATCTTTTATGAAGGACAATGTTTAGACGAATAAAATCAATAGATTTAGGCACATTTGCGGGACTATTCACTAGAACCCTAAAGCATAAAACAAGAAAGGAAACGGATATAAAGTTTTACAAAATTATAGCGATGCCATAATGTATGACCGCGAGAATAAGTGCTTTCAAACAGAGAACGAAGCCAAGTTAGAAGAAATGAAATTTTTTGAGCCGTGAAGGGCTGCACTTCGAGGCCAAGACAAGAAGTGTCGACTTAAGGCAAGAGTTGCAAGTACGTAGCTTGGAGAAAAAGACCAGTGAATATAGAATCAACTGGAGTAGTCGTTTCAACGCATGAAGGGAAACCGTTTGCCTAGATTGGCTGTGAATACGCTAAGAGGTCGAAGAGGTGTTGGTCGTCGGAGGAGAAGGTTATTTCCGGAACAGGCAGCACTGCCTAACCCATAAACCAAAGGAAGAGGAGGAGGAGAAGATGAAAAGATTACTACACTAAAAGTCTTGTGTTAAATTTTTGAGCCTTTAATTATATATAGTGGCGACTATTTACAACACTATGGGTCGTTTGTCGCAGTCAAAACGCCATTTTTGCCTGTCTTGCCATGACTCCTCCTCCATGTTTCTTCTCCCCATGGCTCTGTCAATACCTTCCATCCATCTCCCTCTCGGTCTTCCTCTTTTTCTATTTCGCTGCGGTCTCCAGTTCCATGCCTTCAGTGGGATTCGTACGTTGCTCATTCTTCGCACGTGACCATACCAGTGCAGTTGTTTTCTCTCAATACGGTCTATTATTGAGTCTTCAATGCCCATTATTTCTCTTACTCTTATATTCGTTACCCTATCTCGTAACGTCAATCTGCAACATCTTCTCCAATATCTGTTCTCCACTGTACTGATTCTATTTTTCATGTTTTGTGTAATGGTCCACACTTCTGCCCCATATGTCACCGTACCTTCCACTATTGCTGAAAATATTCGTTTCTTTATGTCTTTTCTTATGTTGAGACTCCACAGAATTGAGTTCAGTTGACCAGTTAATGCCTTTCCTTTCACAATTTTATTAGCTATGTCTTTTTCGTCCCTTCCATTTTTTGTAAACGTCACTCCTAAATATTTATACTTTAATTATAAAGCAAATTTGATGGCATGGATTTTATGGGATTTAAGATGAAAAAATTAATGAAATAGGTCTCAGAACAGTAGTTTTAAAACTCATAGTTTTAAAGATACATGACATAAATCACAAAAATTACAGACCGAAAATATATTATTTTAGGTTTAAGTAAAATAACTATTAAATGTTATTAATTTTTTAAATTAAAATTGAGTTTATATTTTTTACGAAGCGTTCCTGGATCTGTGTCTACCAGAACATTTTATTTCTTATTTTTAGCTATACAATCACTTCCTATATCCTGACCTTTAAAAGACACTCTCTATACAAAATTTCTTTAGTGGCAGAGTGAGTATCTTTTCTCAAGATTTGTAAAGAAGAAAATTCTTCAGCTTATTCTTCTATACCAGAAAAGATCATGGATTTCACTGCATAAAAAAAACTAACACTAGTTTGTGCAATAACGTTTGAAAAAGAATCTAGATAAAGTTTAGTTTTATTTGATTTGTTTGATTTGTTTGATTTGATGGCCCGCGCGGCTTCGCACGCAAAACATGTGTAAGACCTAATTAATTTTTTAAAAATAAAATTAACAGAAATTGTCTAGCTGCTAGATCGACTGTATAAATATACCACAATGTACACACATAACGTTTTGATCAATTTCCCCACGTACGTCTCTCGTTCATCGCCCTTTCAATTATCTATTTCAACAATAAGTGTACACACACACACACACACGCACGACATTTTTATAATTTCTCCCGCGTATGTCTCTCATCTACGTCAAACCCCTTCATCTACTTTAACAGCAATACCTACTCACATGAACACACACACACGTACATATTTATGAAAATCTTCATTAGAGCCCTTAGGGTCATCATTTTTTCAAACTTAAAAAAAATGTTCTGTGAAAATAAATACGAATGTGCAGTGAAAATTTCATGAAAATCCGTTCAGTAGTTTTAAAAATTAGCCTGCCCAAAAAACACACGTTTTGTCTTTATAATATTAGTATAATTATATTAAATTACTGTAAAATAATTTTCTGACCAATTACCAATTATGTAGTAAATATATGACACAATACAAAAACTAATTTTAAAACACAGTTATAGTATTTTATCAGGAGATATCACAGAAAATGATAGAAAAACCTAATGTAACTTAGAAGACATTCAATGAAAAAAAGTGCATTGGAAAGGCCTGAAAATCAGATACAATAAAACCTAAATTGAACAAACAAAAGAAAAAAATACAGAGAACGAATTGAACCAACCTGCATCAGACGTAAGACGTATCAATACTGAATAGAAACGCAATATTGCACCAGACTGACTAATGTGAAACCAAAATTTCAAATAGAAGGGGACAGAACAGTGAACGTAAAACAGGTTTAGGAAGACTAATGCCTAAAAACTGCCCGTTGTAAACAAACGAAGGGTCGAGTGCAGGAAAACTCCTTATAAAAATACAACAAAATTTATCTTTGGACTAAGCATAAAATTGTAAACGAAATCTCTGAATGGAAGAAAAGTAAGAGAAAAAAAATACAGTATTTGTTACTTACAGAAACATCCCTTAATTATTCTTAACCTGAAAAACGCTTAAAATACAATAATTAAAAAATTCAATATATTAAAATTAACATGTAACTTAACTTAGCAATATAGGTATTAAATGTAACTAACAAAAATTTTAAAATCATGTGTCTTGTCATTGAATCAAAATCACGGCGCTACTCCACCAAAAAATAATTGTGATGAACACTATCAAGAGCAGGAAGCTTGCATATTTCGGCCATGTCATGAGGAATGAAGAAAAATACGGCCTGCTGAAATCCGTTCTCCAAGGAAAGATCTATGGCAGAAGAGGACCAGGAAGAAGAAGAATGTCATGGCTGAAGAACCTGCGTACCTGGTTCTCCAAGACTACAACAGAACTTTTCAGGATGGCTGTAGATAAGATAGCCATAGTCAGACTGATCGCCAATATTCGGAACGAATAGGCACTAACAGAAGAAGAAGAACTGTAAAATATTAATGAGTTGAAATTAAAAATTTGTAAATTTATAAAAATAATTTTAAATAATTCCAACGTCGAAAGATTTGGGTGGTTTACCAAACTAAGTACTGACGGAATTGTCGGTGTATTCCACGAGGGTAAAAGGATGGTGTGGAGGAATGGGCAAAGGACAGCGGCGGTTGAAGGGGCACATCCCGTAGCGCGTTCCGACGCCCACCTCCTCTCTTTTACGTAGACTGAACAAAAGATCTCATTAGGCGTTTCTCCCAGCGTCAGCGTGGCCGGAATACGGCATTCATTATTATTTAGCTTTGCCCGTACTTTTGAGGTCGTCTTATATTCATTCATTCGCCCATCCATCCCGATTTCACTTCATCATTGCATGCATTTTTATTTCCATCTTTTTTCTCATTTCCTTTTTCACCTACATTTCATCATTTTATTTATTTATTTTTAACCCTTAAAAACACAAAAATACAGTTTTATTTTATTCTCTCACATCACTAATTATTATGGTGTTCATTATTTCTGTACTTTAAAAAGATCCTGTACTTACAAGATGTTTTCATCACTTAGACCAAGTAATTTATGAACTCACAAACTCTAGAAATTTAATCTTTCTTCAAAATAATGATGTATAATTATTATTTTATTTTTCTTTATAACTCACCTTATTTTAAACGAAAATACCTTTTAAATATTTTTTATTAGGTTACAAGTTCAGTATTTTATTCGTGAAAATTAAACTATTTGAGAACTCTAAAATTCAGGCATCTTTTAGCTCCTTGATGGGCTTTTGCATCAACCACAACCCTCCAATCTTCTCTGCCAGTTAATAGCACCCTCTATCCTCTTATAATCATAATAATTTAATAATTCGTGACATCTATCCACCCGTTCCTTCTCCACGATACATTTTTCGTGTTTTGAAAACATTTTTGGTCTTTATGAAAAAAACTATGCCTCACCCTTCAATGATAGTATTTCAGGTCTTAACGTTAACGTACCCTCCACGTATTTTCTTACATTACCAGTTCAAAAATCGTCATTGAAATCTTCTTTTTTACCTTCTAAGCATGTTACAAATCGTTTCTGACAAAATTAATGATTTACAGTTATAAGTGACTATGGGCACACTTAACAAATAATGTATTTTTTAGTTTTATCTTCGTACTTATTAATTTATTTTAAAATAGTTTTAAATTAAAAAAGTTTGGTTTGTTCTAATTGAATTCATTTGTGTATTGAGTCACTCGTTATGTTTTTGTGGTCTTAGGAACTCACCTATTATTGAAATTTCTTAATTTAATCAATTTTTCTCTTTCCAACAATTAATTTTTGAGGAGTTGATTTAGGATAACATCACCAATGAAAATCATTTATAAGAGTTCTGTTTAAAAATGTATTTTTGGTGTCTTTTAGGGAAGGTTTAATTTGCAGTAACTACAAATAATCCGTTATCGTTATTTTCTTACTAGTGTAGTTTTGGTTCGAGGAAGGCTTTTGTTAACATTAGAAAATTAGTAGTCCTCAAAAGAGCAATTGAAAGAAGAAATGTGCTGCTGGTTCAAGTTGTACATCACGTTGTTCTGAGAACAAAGCCTAACCTTTAGAAACGACGGGACGTTAATACAAATAGTCGTTCAGTCCAACATTGCTTACGACTGCGTTGTGTTAGTTCAATGCATTCATTGGACCTGTGTGATTAGTCTATATTTTCTAGTCAATTTGATTGCGTAGTTACGTCTAGCAATAGAAATTAACTCGTACGGAACGCACGATATTTGTTCTACTGTATTAAACTACAGTATTTTATTGATATTTATGCAGTTATTTAATATCTCATTTTAGGTCTCAAATAATTTTTAAAGCCTGATTAGAACGCTAACTAGATTTTTTTAGTCTAACTAGAACGCTTAAACTGAAAGTTCTAGGTTTTTGAATTTTGAACAAATTTAATTGTATGGGGTTTTCTCCTAAAACGCATAATATTAAGGCCGCAATCTTGAAAAAAAAAACATTTTTTACAACGAGAGCACGCCCCTCGCACGAATTTCAGTAGATTTGACACTCACTCTATTTTTTAAAACATAAAAAAATGTAGTAAATAAGGTGATTTAAATAAAAATCGTGGAGACCATTTTTGAGAAATCGTAAAAATGTGATGAATTGCACGAGAAAATTACTACTTTTGATTGACCGATTTTTATAAAAATATTCGTGACCTATTAGAAAATTAATTAAGTTTCACATTTCCGTTTCATACAATAATCTGTTCTTGAGTTTTTTCACACACAGAAACGCGCGCGCGCCTAATAAACCAATCGTTAAAACATGTTCTTGTTGCATTCAAGGAGGCTGATAAAGTGTATTTCCGGTAAAACTCGATTTCGTATAATTGATATGAAAACAATCATTTCCTTCCCTATATACTCATATAGGGCAAGAAAAAGTAAGAATAAGAAATTTCTGTATCCTAAATGATCAAGAAATTACAGAGTTAGTAATGAGGTAGTCAGTGAGGGCTGTCACATAGTACATAGAGACAAAATTTTTGTCATTTATTGAAGAACAAAGATAATTTACAACTTTATAAATAAACGTTAGATTTTTGTCTACTGCTTTAAAGATTTTTTGTTCCATAGAGATGGGTGATTTTTGCTGATAAGAGGTGTAATAAAACAAATGCGTTCCCTTTAATACGGTTTAGTAGGGATAGCTTTCCAGTGATCAAATACTCCCAGGGTTCCACTTTACCTGGCAACTAAGAAAAATCTTTTCTTCTGGTTTCGGTCGTAAATTAAGAAAGGTCAAGAATCGTAATTGAGAATCTCGTAAGGTAAATGTATGTGGGCGGATAGATAGTGGCCCTTAGTGAGAGAGAGTTTGAAAGGAGTGTAGGAGGGAGGGTTACGTCGGATTCTGTAAGGTAGTCTCTTGTAGAAATAACCAGATATAACTAGAAGGGTAGGGTCATTATCGCGGATATCGCTCGCTTGGGACACTTTCCATTTCTGACAAAACCACCGTTCGATGTCAAATTCAGCTGGCTTGCATACAAAACTTTAACGCACCTAAGTCAGATATAAACTACATCTTGTTTTATAATGATGTAAAAACTCAGTCTTGTTACTATATTATTATATTGTAAAATATAGTGTTTTGTATTATATTACAAAAAGCAGTTGACTAATAATAATACATTTGAATTCTGAACAACTGTTTTGTCAAAATTTATGCGTAATTTTTTTTCAAATTTTAAACAAATTTTATTGAGGTTGTCTGAAATATTATTTATGAAGAAGAAGTATGTTTTTACCTATCTTGATGTAATCACATTACTACTATAATTCAATATTTTTTTTTAAATGAAAGCTAAAATGTCCTTACATGATCTGTAGTATTTAGTTTTCTTAAATTTTAACTTTAAAGAAAACAAAACAAATTTTTATATGTAAAAATTTTACACAAATTTTAATTTTAATTATTTATAATAAATTTGGTATTGGTATTTGGAGAAAACTAATTACTCCAGATCATAGATCTGGAAGTCATGGAAATTATGTTTAGAAAAACAAGTAAGGATTTATGTCATTTTTAATAAAATTATTTAGATTCGAGCACATTTAAAAAATTAAACTTGCGGAAAACTCAAGTTATATTGTACATTATCACCTCCACAACGCACTTGCTTTGCATACAGCATAAAAGCTAAAAACTATGCATAAAACACGACATAATAATCTTAGCTAAGCATTTAATTACAGCTAATTAAAATAAAAATTAAACTTCTACGAGCATTTCAAAGATATTAATTTTCGGAAGTCATTGTTTTACAGCTTTTTAGGCGGAATTTTACTTTTGACATAATTATAATTAACAAAGTCCCATTTTCTTGGTTACTACGTAACGTAATTTTATTTTAGTTTATTATCCCTGATGTATGTATAGGATTTCACGTTGCAATCTGTTCAATTCAGAACAATAAGCTACCCAATGATGCAATGAGATGAGGATGATGTGTATGACGTATAAATTGAGATGTAGGCTACTCTTGTACAGACCCAGTAACGTACTTCGTATCGAAAATAATCATTAAATTCGGAACATTTTAATCTATCTGAAATAACAATAAAAGTACCTATTCATTTTGAAAAAATTACCATTTATGGTAAGAGACCAAAACCAAAAAGAATTAATGCCCTTAAATAATTCATATGAACTAAAAATTTTTATTACACTTACTTGTTATTAAAACTTGGTTATTAAAATGTTATCGGTGGGTTTAATGAAATATGTAAAGTCTGGGGTATTATAACAGTACAATTAAGACTGTTACTGCATGAAAACTAATTTAATTTATAAATTTTGAAAATATTAAGAGATTTTATTTTAGTTTATTTAAAGTTGCATCAACATCTTCGTTATTACAAACTACCTTGGTGTGAGGTATGGTGGGTTTGAACTTGTAATATTTTTCCAGACCCTGACTGAGAAATGAACAAGGGGACCTCCGCTTTGCAGCGTAGCACGCTAACCACTGAGCTACGGAAATGGCCAAGATTTATATTTATTACGTACACCAGAAGGAAAACGTTTCAGTAGTCACAAGTTTTAATAGATAGGATTCATGTTTTTAGTGATCATGAAGCCTTGGCTCAAGCTTAGGTAATGATGTCAGTTGATATAATAATAATTAATTATAAACCACGAATTAAACCCCGGGACCCATGGCATAAAAGCCAATTGCGCTGATCATTACACCAACGAGCCGTTACATTTTTTTACGATCAGCTATTGTGCACATTAAGACTAAGGTAAACCGTGAAAGGTGATGATGAGAAAATTGTAGAGCTTACTGAGAATCAAACCTGAGACCCCGGCATAGAAGATGCGCTGACCACTACACCAACGGGCCACCAAAAAAATGTCAATAATAAAAAATGAAATGTTAAACGGTAATGGTAATAATTCAATATAGTTTGAGTTAGTTTCATCTTGACTTAGCTTTGTAGAAGCTGACAAAAAAAATCAAGAAAATATGTTTTTCTCTACAGGCTTAATATTAGTACAGATGTTCGACCAGAATGTTGAAGTGAAATAGAAATCAAACAGTTGGATAAGTTGAAATAAGTTTGTGCCGGGTAGTAACCTCAGTAATAGTTTAGTTCTTCACTTTTAAACTTATGAACAGTTCGTTCTTAGTTCTATTTTCTTCTTAACATATAATAGTAATAATAGTTTTACTATTTTAAAAATTTACCAAAAGACTGTATATACAGAGTTACGTAAAAAACTTAAGATAGGTTTTAGCTGAATAAACGTAGTATAAAATTGTTGAAGTTTCTCTTATGAACGAATAAAGAAAATGATGAAAGTGTAGTTGAAAGAGAAGAGTGAAAAAGGATATTGGTCTATTATAAGAGAAACTTTAAGAAAGAAAATCTGTTTATGAACATATATAAATATAACTTTTACGATTTTACTTCTTTGCCTTTTTCAGCAATATAGGCATAAACTTTACTTTATAAACTTAGACCTATTAGGTAGCTCTTATCTCATGTCTTTATTATCCACTCATATTCCCCGTTTTACGTGTTTGTAATGAACTTCAAAACTAATGTAACTTGACTTTGTTGATACTAATTAAAACAAAATACTTACTGCCCTTTCACAATCAATTTTATAAAATTAACTTTAACGTGTATCAGGCTCCGAGAGACAATATCTGATTGGGAGAAATCAGGCACGTATCCAGAAGGGGCTATTTGTTCCCCCAAAATATCTGTGTATGTGTGTACAAGAAAAATGAACGATTAATCGAAACAATTAGATAAAATAGGCTAAAATTTTACGGACACTTGTATAGAATGGATGACAACTGGTTGAGCAAACAAATTTTTAAGACACTAAAAAATAGCCTTAAGAAGTCGAATAAAAGGTTTAAAGAAGTCAGAAAGGATATTGAGAAAACCGGAACAAATCCAGTAAATTTAAAGAAACGAACCAAATTCAGACAATTAATTAAAAATTTCAAGGGCTTCCATGAAGAGCAAAAACAAAACACTGGGTGGACTGTAAAAATAAGTAAAGCTTTCAGAGAACGAATGATAAAAATGTGAGCTGCAAAAAAAGCTTTCAGAAACGTCTAAAGTCACCTCATCTGGTTTAAAATTGGTCGGTTTACTACCAATTTACTACCACAGTCATCCAATATTTCAGACTTATTTAGGATTTATATTAAACGGGAAATTGATATGAAATCACTGATTGGCGTATAAGAATTACCCTGAATTACAGGTTAAGTACTTTGTATTCTCTCTACCGTATATCACACTTTCCTATTAAATAAAAACTGTATATTTCTCTTCCTCGTAAGGTGTCTATCCGTTACGAATGTAGGCGATTTTCATCTTACTTAGGAAATTCTTACTTTTTCTATAGCAATACAAAAGAGTTGTGAGGAGGTTTTGTTGAACCAGGTCCTAAGATCCGTTAACCACGATATCCTTTTTATTTCGGGACCTCTTTATCCTAAGATCTTTCATTGAAAAATACATTGAATCCAGGCATATCTGGCTTCATTCCGCATAACATGACCCAGGTACTGCAGCTTACGTTCTTTGATAGTTGTCAGAACTTTGGCGTTGGTCACTCACGCCGTCCAGGGAATTTGAAGAATTCTTTAATGTGTAGTTAAAACTACTTAATCCTACCGATGTGGATAAATAGAGTTTTGATTACTGGAATAATAAATGTAAACAGTATAAAAGATTTTCAAAATGAATTTTTAAATTTTGTCACATTTATTTCCTAGCACGTAATTACGGAATTTTAGCATATATTGTGACCTCAATACAGACATAGTGTGCACTCATTTCCAATCAAAATTAATTAATCACACAAACCAAATATACGAACATTGTCACACCCACAACTACCACAAAATTATAAAGATAAGGAGGAGATCAAAGAGATGCTAGAATGGTTGTATAATATAGTACACTGACGAGTGTTTGCCACAGGGCGATTACCTCAATCAAGTTTAAAACTGGACATTATACAAGTACATTATCATAAATACTGCTGGTTGTTATAAGTTATATTCGTAGTGTTTTCCAAATGAAGACAGACAATTAAACAATTATGTATTTTAAAGATTTCCTCATCAAACAATCAAGTTCACCGGTTAAGTAGTGGATAAGTCGCAGTGATTATTATTAAGTTTGGACGGCCAGCATGCTTCCTAAAAATTTTAGAAATCTTACTGTACATTCTATTCATTCTATTTATGAAAGAAGAACTCTAAAATGTCATCTTTATTTTTGATGTATGAAAAAATAATTTGTATTTAAAAAAATGCAACTTCATATTTGTTAAATGGACATATTTAAAATTTTATCGATGGAATCATTGGCATCATAAAAGTTTTATCTGATCATATCTCCCGGATGTTACAGATTTAATGAGATAAATTATTTTGGTCATAAAACGTTTTATATGAACAAAATAAATAAACAATATTGATTTATGAAATTATATCGATGCGCCAAATATGTTTTGGGTAATAAAACCTTCATTTCTAGGTCAATTTAATTTGTTTTTGAAGGACTTTAGTCCAGTAAATTTTTGGTCAGTAAATTTATGTGAAATATATTTATGAAGTTTTTAAAATTTTAAATTACTAGTTCAAATATAAAAACAAACCAAGTATTACTTACAAAAGATATATCATAATAAAATTTTACATTTTTTTATTTTTTGGAAAAATAACAGTTTTAGTTGTAAGACGGTGATGTCAGCAAAATGGAAGAGAAAAAGGCTTTAGTGAGTTTGCAAGTGTGCAGGGCTGTAAGAAGCGCGAAGAAGTTACGAGGTTATTCGGGTCGTAGGTCAAAAGTTGTGCTTGTTCAGAGTAGATGGAGTCTCTTGGGCGGGAGAGCAGCGCGCAAAACGCGGTTTTCTCTCCGTTGTGCGGTCATTGTACGGCATTTACTATAAGGCAGGATTATAGTATGATTTATTGGCCTCGTGCACTAGGTCTCCTATATCATGCCGTCTTTTCGTTCTAGGAATAATAATAATAATATTGTTTGTTATATACGACCTTCTTCTCTAACCTTCACATTTGTAATGAAAACTGCATAACTAGAACGAATAACAAACCTTATCCTTCATAATTTTCCCCATTGTTAACTAATTACCTACGCATTACTATCCAAATCCCTTCACGTATAATTTATCTTGGTCTCCTTTCGCGCAACTAAATTTATTTAACAAGTCTATTTTAGCAATACACACAAATTATAATAATACCATATTGTTAAAATCTTCTTCAGATGGAACAGTCTTTTAATTAATTAATAACTTATTACATTTTACAAAAAATGTATGATTCATGGTTTGGTAATAACTTGTACTTATCAGAGAGAGTTAATATGACATAAAAATGTTTTGTCATAAAATTATTTTTAGAATTATCTCCTCTCTGCATTTAATAAAAGAATTTATAAAATGTTTTGAGGTAAATTTGTAGCAATAGAAAATAATTTTTACTTGTTTTAACTACTGCGTTTTTAATAATTAAACCATTTATCTTACGGCACAATAGAATTTAAAAACGAAAGTCTTAATAGAGGTGTACGATTGTTAAAACTAAAACCTTTTAAATGGTTTTTTTGTAGAAAAAAGAACTGTAATTTCGCATGCGAAGGAAGCGATTTTATTCTAAGCCGTGCTTGTTCCACTACATTAGCAACAGATTTTTCTCGACTAATTGGGCCCATTTTATTTTATGAAAATGCTAGAGAGTATTATTTCATTTATTTTTCTCTTGATTCTGTTCCTAAGCAGTAAAGTTTCAGCGTGTTCGAATGTTCTTTACTTTTACGTTTGTAGAGGGAGTAGAGATTAAGTCCTGTTGTAACATAAAGTTTTGTGCTTTTCCTAAGCCTAAATTAATGGTAGTGAAGTTCAAAATGTACAGTCAAATGTACAAGTGTGCTCTCATGGAGGAGGTAGGATCAAGGGAACTCTTGTAGTACTCCGTGACAGTTTAGGACAAACTTGTGACATTTGACAAATTTCGATAAATTACTTCAACTGCGTTTGTTGTGAATCAATAAAACACAAACATTTTACGTTAAAAAATTTATTTGTTTTTTCTTTATGTTAAATTACTTAGTTCTGTATAATAACAAATACAACATTTTGATGACGATGATGGTAAACAAATGACATGAATCACTTGAAGAGGTAAGTCACCGATTGGTTTTACTTCCGATAATGAAATAAAAGTTTTGTGACATTTATTCCGGGTTCTTTCAGGATCTGGTTAATTTTAAATTACAGAGCTTTTTAATAACAAATAACAAAATGTCAACAAGTATCAAAAGAATTGAATATAAAATATTTATTTACGAATTATTTAGTTACATTCACTATTATAATTAACTACTTAAAAATTACAATTAACTGATTAACTAATAATATACTGTAACTATTCATAACTAAACACCACAGAATTTTTTTCGAAATGTAAAGAAAATAATAAAATAATCTAGAAAAATAAATGACAATAGACCATGTAGAATCTAATGGAACCTTCAAATCTATACTAGGAAAATACAAGAAGTAATGGTAGAATAACCGCTAGTCCAAAATACAATAAATTACAATGTCAAAACTACACAAAAGCCCCCTACATTTGTTCATCCGGCGTATGTCGTATTAAGTTTCTTTAGCTTAAGTGTTTATCAGGAGAACATTTGAAGAATGTTTTCGAGCCTTGAGATGCTCGAAAAGAATTCTTAATTAATTACACCCACTATTTTAGAATACGTGTTAGATTTTTTCACGATTCATTATTATATAGGATCAACCGTCGAATTTTTAGCCACGACCAGAGGTCCCGGTTCACTAAGCGTCTTTTAGCGAAGGTTCAAAAGTACGTGATCGGAGAATTGTTGTTACAGTATCTGGATGATATTAACTAATGTACTGAATACGAGGTGGACCCAAAAGTAACCGGACTGAGAGCGGGCTGTCATTCGTAGACGTAGTAGAGGATTCTCCCGCTAGATGGGGTTAGTAGAGACCTTCAACTGCCCAGAAGTTGTCAATTTGTAGGTTAACATTTGACCGTAGTGTTGGGTTTGTCTTACTGTTGTCATGTTCCACCTGCGACTTCATCAAGCGTCAAGCCAATCTTCCACTGGCTTGACGCTTGCTTGGTTTCTGGGTCATAACCTTTACAATAACTCTCATCACCTCTAATGACTTTGGTCAAAAAGTTTGGATCACTTTCCATCTTTTTTTTTCAAGTCCTGACTGAAATTCAAACGAATTTTTATTGATCCTGTTTGAGAAGGGAAGGAACATATTTAGCGGCAACACGTCTCATTTGCAAATCTTTAGTCAAAATCCGCAACTTATGCCTTTCCCTTCAGAAATTTCATCGATCGTGAAACGACTATCCTAGTTGATTTTTTTGGGGATGTTTTCAAGTTTTCATCGTTTCGAGATGTAGAAGAGCGTCCAAAACGAACATGGTCTTCCACATTCATCTCACCACGTAAAGCGCCCAAACCACTCGTAAACTTGTATGCGTTCATATCATCCTCGTTGAAAGCCTGTTGAAGAATTTGATAAGTTTTCGTTGTCGATTTTTTAAGCAGGAAACAAAATTTCAAACGCTCCCTTTGTTCTGTAAAATCTACCTTAACGTCATCGCAGACGGAATACGACTACAGTAAGAGAAATACAACACTGTGATCAAACGTTAATCTACAAACTGACACGAACTAGGCAGTTGTTTTTTGAAGGTCTCTTCTAGCTCCATCTAGCAGGAGAAGTAGAACTCTCAACGAATGGCAGTGCGCTCTCAGTCCGGTTTCTTTTGGGCCCCCCTCGTAAATTATTATCTAAAACCTAAGAAGGTATCTATTCCTTGTTCTCTTTAGTTGTCAGGAGGGAGTTTCCCCTTAAAATTTATGTTAGAATAATTTAATGTCAATACTTGATTTTCAGTATATTTTCTGATAGAAGTCTCATGGGAATAATACTTTTAGTTCGAGGTGAATTATTTTGTTTCCATTATGAGTCGCAGAACCCGAGACGGAGAAGACTGCAAACGAGCATTCTTTTGTTGAAGAATAATTTGACATATGTGTCAAAAGTTTCAAGAACTAGTTGTATAATAATTGTTTTGTTAGTGATACTGAAGAACGCCTTGAAGTTCAGTAATAGTTTTCTAGTACGTTGCATAACAAATTGACATTTATTTTTATGTGTGCTAACCATATGAGTCGTCTTTTTACGGTTAAACAGAAATATCTTTTACCTATTTTGGTTGTTTAAGCGTATTTAAAGGCGTATCAATGGTGTTTAGTGACCACTAAATTAAATAATTGTTTTTCATCCTTAATGTGTGTAAGTTACAATCTAATTTAGAACAATAAGCAACCCTATGGATGATAATAATGACGTATAAATGAGGTTTAGTCTTGTACAGACTTAGGCTAACAATTCCTGAGAAAGTATGTTGAACCCCAACCCTTGAAGTACCCAACCCCAACCATTGAAGTACCACTGTCTAGTATTCAAATCCGTATAAAAGTAACTGCCTGTATTGGGATTCGAATCACGGAATCTTCGTCTCAGAAAATGACCTGTTAAACAGTTGACTCGCGGTATATATATATATATATATATATATATATATATATATATTGTGACAATATCGAAGAAAAGGATGGTTCGCGAAGGTTCTAGTGTTTCATTCATGAAATGGTAAAGTGTACATAATAGAGTGAAAAAGTAACAATAGAACTATAGTAACAATAAAAGTTTACCTAGTTATAAAAGGTTATTGTTGTACAACTATCTATGAAAAAGTCGGCCTGTAACAACTTTCATTCTATTTACAAAAGATCTATTGTTGACTTGTTTACAATAGATTTTTCTAGCACTCATTTATAAAGGGTTATGTTTTGTACTTTATTATTTGCATGGAGTTTCTCTGTTTTGCTAGAATTATCTTTGTGAAATACCTTTTTATTGCAAGTAGTGCTACGTAAATTATTAGGTTATTAATTGTTTATTATTTATTTTTAGTAAATTATTAAATTAGTTGTTGTATTACTTCCTTATAATTAGTTTGTTGTTTATTTTGTGAATCTTTTAGTGTAATAAATATTTGTAATTGTAAACTTTAGTGTAATAATTATTTAATAACCTAGATCCCGAAACGGACCTTAGCGATAAGTGTTACAATATATATAACATATTGAAAATAATTTTTGTATTTTTATAAAAACATCTAGTGAAACTTACAATTTTATAGGTTTTGTAGTGAAGAAAATATGGTTTGAATAAATTCATTGTATAAGAAAAGATAGAACTGATTTGCAACGTACAGCAATAACTCGTTCGTTTTTGTTGTATCAATAAACAGTTGCTATTATAAAACTAATAATAAAAAAATAATATTCCATAACTAAAATATAAAAACTCTTATATTATGCTCAAAAACAATAACCACCTATTGGAATATCAAGTAAGTAAAAGAAAAAGATTTAGAAATAACGTAAAAAGTAACAACGCAAACCACATGTCGTACCTTTAGTTATACACGCCTAATAAATTTTGAGTTATAGAAAAGTAGAAGAAGGAAAACGAAATATGTTATTGGAAAACTTTTTGTGAACCTCATAATATTGAATTGGAAAAGTTCGTTTTTAATAAAGAAACTTAGAAAAAGGTAAAGTAACTAAAAGAGAGAGAGAGATAAGAAGATGAAAAACATGCGAAAGAGAAATTGTTTTTAATCTTCTCGTAGTGTTCATTAGGTTCGTAAAACTACAGTTGTTCAAAAAATATTCTACTTCAAAAGAATAACTTTCTTTACCCTCTTAAGCTTCTAATACTTAAAAAGTATTTATTCCGTTTCATTTTAAGGACTTTTAAGTCTAACTTAATAATATAAATATTTCTTAATAAGCCTCCACACTGCTTAATTCTACTTACCAAATATTTAAAAACTGTGAACGCATTAAAAAATAAGAAAATTTTATCGGCTATTTGGAATTACATTACCATTTTCTTACATTTTCTTTTTATCTTTTTGTAGCAGTAATTTCTTATTAGAATAATTATACAAAGGTTATGTAATATATTTCCATTCCATTTTAATTTTCTTAATGGAAAATTTCCTAATGAATTTTCTTTTTAATTACCGTAGTTAGAATTATGAACTAATATTTTCCGTTTTACACTATGAATAATAACTATAAACTAATTATCCACTTTTTCTCTTTTCCTTTTTGACTGTAAATTTGATGGGAAAATATCCTAAGTTAATAAAATTTCTTACGTTAATTAAAATGATCTTTCAAATAAAATGATAAATTTATTTCAAAATTAAATTTTATTGCCTCATTTAACACAATCTATACTCTTTTATTAGTTTTAATTATTTATTTGAAACAGTTTAAATGATAAAATTTTAATTATTGACAATGATAAAAATTTTTTATGAAACAAGAAAACAGATAACCTGTTTCAGATGAAGTACATAATTAGAACTAAAAATTTATATATATATAGTTTAATTTTTCAAAAAAAGAATAATCAATATAAATTATTCTTTTTATAAACATTATACTTTAAAAAAACAGTTCGTGAACTTTACGGCATAATAATTAATGGCCTTATGACCACTAAACAAAACCGATCCCACACTAAAAGTTAATATACAATATGAATAGCACTTGAACCAATAAAGTAAATTTAAGGAGCACCCACGTACTGCGGCTTCTTAAGTACAGAGG
Source organism: Catonia carolina (assembly GCA_035578175.1). Classification (NCBI taxonomy): domain Eukaryota; kingdom Metazoa; phylum Arthropoda; class Insecta; order Hemiptera; family Achilidae; genus Catonia; species Catonia carolina. The sequence goes on along the minus strand of JAQMRL010000003.1, from coordinate 82,248,959 downwards.
TTACCTCACTGACCAGTGGTATAAAGGGGCGTCGATTTTGTAAAGATGTGTAGGTACTGGAATATTAAGAGTTAAAGTACTCGCCTCACTAGCCTGTATTATATTTCATGAAAACGGAAATGTTCATAAGCGTGTAAGTTTTACAGCGTTTAATGACATATAGTTTTATCGTGTATAAAGATCCGCAAGTATCATTTAGCGTTACGGTTGATACCGTTAACCAAACGTTTGTTATTATGATTAGTGACTTGTGATGAAGTAAATAATCCTTATGGCTTAATAGCATAAGAACGTTGCGAATAAGACCACTTTTTATCTTTGAAGATTTTCAAAGATAGACTTAGTGGTGTTATGGATAAGACCATAAGTAATGTTTCATAATGAGAAAACTGCAGTCATTACGTACTCCAGAAAAAACATTAGTTAAAAAGTACGTATATTCTGCCCTTGGAAGTTCGCTTCAAAGGGTTGATACGATATCTGATCTACGGGTAGTGATGGACTCAGGGTTGCACTTTAATAAGAACGTCGAGAAAGTTACGGCGAAGGCTCAAAGAAATCTTGGCTTGGTGAAATGGATGAGCCAAAATTTTAGAAACCCTGAAAGTATCGTGTAAAGAACTGAATATTCCCCATGAGGGATGGACAATTTGAAGTCTACTAAATATCTCTTCATAAGGGATCGACAATTTGTAAGAGATAATTTTATTCTTTACACACAAGAGAATGCCGTTATCTATCTTAAAGGAGATGCTTTTATCACTTTACTTATGTGATCAATGTGCTTGTTCAGTTCAAATCATATCTCCTGAATCATTACAATAATAATAATAACAAAAAAATAAAAAGACACAATTTTTGTAACTTACTTAGACATGGTCATTATTATTTACATTTCATGAAAATTACGAGCCTGTACATTCATTTATTGCTTAGTTATAGCATTCAGAAACAATGATAAGTCAATCATAATAACACAAGATACATGTCTAGTCAGATTTCAGAAACCACTATCTTATTTCATTTAGTTAAATAAAAACAACAATCTGTCGACCTAGCAAACACTATGAAATAATATCTCTAGTCTCATAGAATAAAACAAATCTAATCTGCTAAAACTGAATGGACGGTGGAAATATTACATGTTTCCCGTTTGGTGTTCAACCGCCCATTAAAATATTTTATACAAAAAAATTGCTACTTCTTCTTTAGTTACCTAGTAACCATATAAATAACTCTCTTTTCAATATTTTTTGTAATATAAATTAAATAGTTTTAAAAATGTTTACCTTCCAATCAGCTGGAGTTGTTCATTATTTTAATAGACTCAAAAAATAAACAACTTCAGGTGCCCAGTAAATTTGGTATATTACAATCGTTAAACTTTATCAAGTTAACGTCCGCCCCATTTTAGAATACTGTTCCGTAGTTTGGGGCAACGATAGGATTACCACTACCAGCCTTATTGAAAGTGTTCAAAAAAATTTCTTGAGGTACTTGGTGTACAGAAAGTTTTCTGACATAGACACTTATGAGGGTTTATGTAAAACATGGAAATTGCACCCTCTGAGTAAGCGTCGTGGATTGGCGGCGGCGTTGTACCTCTACAAGGTCCTGCATGGATATGTTGATGGCGATATTTCTAGACTGGGTCTAAAGGTTCCCCATGCAGGAGTGAGGAGATATAAATTGTTTGTTACATCTAACGAGTTTAAAGATGTCTCACCTCTGGCCCGTTGTGCTGGTATTGCAAATGATTTTGGAAATGAAGTAGACTTTTTTAACTCGAAAATTGAAATTTTTAAGGTAGAATTACTGAAGAGTGTGATTTGACGTAACTGACTGATAGTATGTTGATATAATTTATGTTTTTGTGTTCAAGCCCTTTGTACCTGCGTGTTATGTGTGTCTATGTTCATGTCTTCGTGTCTGCAGACGTTCTTCGTGAATACGTATGTTGATATATGATTTGGTAAATTTGGAAATGATAATAATAAATAGGAGTGGTGAAATATGATATAATGAACCATTATAGCAAGTATATTAAGGCTGTTTACCGTTCTACTTGCTGACGGACTTCCGTACCTGGCTGCACACTCTTCTGTGGGAGGAGACGGCAGGGTGTAGGGGAGTGTAGGAGCCCTGAAAAAAATAAGACATTCGTTTTTGCTTCCTTTCACTATATAATATCCTGAGTCTTAACGAACAATATCGGATAACAACATAAAAGTCATTCTCCTTGGCTAATAAAATCATACGATAAACTAGCCGAAACATGATAGTTTTTTCAATAAAATTGAAATGTACACAAGAATAATATAGTCATTAAAATATTATACTCTATTCATAAAAATAGTTGAATATGAACTTTATAATATGAAAGTCATGTTCATTTATTGTTAATAACTTATTGGCAAACTACATAAATCTCAAAAGGAGATTAAAAAATATGAAAGGAAGAATTTAAAGTAAATTTTAAATTCGGGTTAGAGTGAAGGGAAAATGATAGATTTTATGAAACAATGTGAATTACTGTATTTAGTTATATTTGAACGGATGAACCAGACATCGGAAGAAGTTCCTATTATGAGAGGAGTTAGACAGGGCTGCGTGCTCTCTCCACTTTTGTTTAATTTATATGCGGAGAGGATCTTCAGAGAGGCGGTGGAAGACAGAGCGGAGGGTGTGATTGCCAATGGAATGGTCATTAACAGTTTGAGATGCGCTGATGACACAGTTCTGCTGGCGACGGACAGGGATGGTTTGCGGGCGCTCCTACATTCAGTGACGGACCATAGCCAACAAATGGGTTTGAAAATAAACATGGGGAAAGCCCAATGGATGGTGATCGGCAAGAGCAAGAATATAGCTGGTAACTTGGCGGATGTTGTGATGGATGGGGACATGGTGCGAAGAGTGCGGGCATGCAAGTGTTTGGGCTGCTGGGTGAACGAGGAGTGGGACTTGTCGCAGGAGATTGAATGCAGAGTGGAGCAGGCGAGAGCATCATTTGGGAAAATGCAAAGGGTGCTAACAAGTGGAGAGTTGGAGCTTGCGCTGCGAATACGCTTATTGCGCTGTTATGTGTTTGGCATTTTGTTCTATGGGATGGAGGCGTGGACCCTCACAGAGGCAATGTGCGGGAGGATTGAGGCTTTCGAAATGTGGGCTTGCCGCGGAGTGTTGAGGATGTCGTGGATGGACAGAGTGACGAATCAAGTGGTAATGCAGCGGCTAAACAAAGAAAAAGAAGTGCTTAATATCATAAAAAGAAGGAAATTAGAGTGCTTTGCCCACGTGATGAGGAATCCGAGATGTGGAGTGCTGCATGTGATCGTCCAGGGGAGGATGGAGGGGGCGCGCGGCCCCGGACGTGGGAGAGCGTCCTGGCTTGGGAGCCTTCGCCAGTGGTACGGGGTGAGCGCCACGACACTGTTTCGGTTGGCTGTGGACAGAGTGAGGGTCGTGCGACTGATCGCCAATGTTCTGGGAGGACACGGCGCTTGAAGAAGAAGAAGAACGGATGAACTTGGAGCGTTTATGTTACCTCGTGTGTGAATTATATTTATTTATCTGTTGTGTGTTTGTTGCACATTTGGCGGACCCTTTAGACACAATGTATGTGTAAATTATACATTTAAAACTCTCAATAACTCTACAAACTCTTAGCAGTTGAATAAATATTTAGTTTGCATATTAACTGATGAAGCGTAACCGAATATAATTTGAATGAAGTGACAACATCGGGTTTTCTGGTCGCCGTAAGTTTCTCTTCCTTAACAGAATTTTCACGAGATCTAACTACTTAATCCTAACGACAGGAATCGACTACCATCGATTCCTGTTGACAAAGTTATTACAGCAAAACATAAAAGCAATTGAAATGTATCTAATTCCCACAATGGAAAGCCAAATTTTATAGCGTACAAAGCCACATTTATTGTCACAAAACGGGTATCATTCAATAGATGAGGCGTTAGTGAATGGCGCTTATTTTAACTTTTGGAGCGGGTAATTTAAAAGATTAGGGTTTCTTCACGTGTTTCTGTCATACCGACTAGGTTTAAAAGTAAAAATCAACAAAAATTATCAATTATGTAATTAAACGATTTTAAACATTTGCAATCAGTATGAACTTAGCTAAATTTTCTAACCATTCTTAATTTTTGCAAAAATGTTTTAAACTTTGTAGTTTTTCTGACGATTTCAGTTTATTTGCAGTAAATATTATTACTTATTTTAAAACAATTAGCACTGTATGAAAAAATAGTGCCCATAACAGACAGGTGGGGTGTCAAATTATTAACAATCAGTCTGTTTGTTGCAGGGCTAAAATAAATAGTTCTGTTTCTTATCATATGGCCAGCCAATTAACTGACTGAATCATTTAAGAACAAAAGAAGGTAGAGGTGTAAAAGACACTAATCAGAGTTATCTCCTCTGACAGTAATGAATTTCATTGTACAACCAGACCCTGTGGTGAATGAAATGAAGGTGTCATTTGCAGAGTGGAAAATATGAGCTTTTCAGATGGCCCGGCATGCTGAAAAACGTACTTTTCCTTTCAGTGAGGAAGGCAAAGGTAAACCACCTCACTTCTCGTTTTACTTAAAAAACCTCTAAAAACCTAAAATAAATGAAAAATTATTTATTATAAAATAAATGAAATTGAAAAAAATAAATGAAAAAATAATGAAATATTTTACTATTATACGAGTTCACAGTACTTGTAGTTCACCGCTGGTAAATGTACTTCTTCTGTAAGGGTTGTATGTAACGCATCAGCAGTGTGCATGGGACAGCCGGAGGGAGATTTTTATGTCTGAATGTCGGGGTTTATTTGAATTATATTGTCATTTGTTAATTTTATTGATTGATAAATAACTATTAGCGTATTTTCTGTTTATATTGTTAATACATTTTTAGCCTTATTGAGGAAATTATTTATTATTATCACAATAATCAATTAAATCCTTTAATTCGCAGTGAAATATTTTCTCTTAAGGTTACTCTCTACAGTTGGCACCATTTATTACAGGTCCTTTGTAAAGTAGAATATCTATGTTACAAAGAGAAAACAAAAGAAAACGGATAAACAAATTTCTAAACTACTCCATTCTAATAAAAACAATTAATTTGAATTTAGAACAATCTTGTGTACAAAAGAATTACTACACAAATCGCTGGGCTAATAAAAACAAACTTAAATGTAAGATTTGCTGGTCAATCAGATCACAGTAAATATCACGGTAATAAATTCACTGGCAGAGCAGAACACTAAATTATTTTTCCATAATGAACAGTAACACTAATGGTAACTATGTGTACAGTAATCTAACGTAACAGAATAGCTGCATGGAAATTACTCGTCCTGTCGCTTCACCACGTAAAAGCATACTTTCCAGAGGTGATCAACTTGGTGATGAATAGAAGCAGCATTCATTTTAGTTTCTTTGGAGGAGGTTTCTTAGAGTTTTCAACCCGGCTTACCTGCCATATGTTTATTTCTGGTAATTATTTTAAAACTTAATTTAAAGTTTATTGTTATATTTTGTCTAACTGATATAAACTCGGCAAGTTCATAGCCACTATTAATCAACTGATACTTCCATATCTGCCCATAACAGACAGGTGGAGTGTCAAATTATTTACACTCAATCTGTTTGTTGCAGGGCTAAAATAAATAGTTCTGTTTCTTATCACATGGTCAGCCAATTAAATGACTGAATCATTTAAGAACAGAAGAGGTAGAGGTGTAAAAGACACTAGTCAGAGTTATCTTCTCTGAAAGTAATAAATTTCACTACACAGCCAGACCCTGTGGTGAATGAAGTGAAGGTGTCATTTGCAGAGTGGAAAATATGTGCTTTTCAGAGGGCCCGGCATGCTGTTAAGCATACTTTCCCACTCAGTGAGGAAGGCAATGGTAAACCACCTCACTCCTCGTTTTACTTAGTTAAACCTCTACAGGTTCAAACCAGCCTTTCGGCTGTTGACCTAAACAACAACAACTTCCATATAGCTTATATTCCAAGTTTTTTTTATTCTGAATTTGTGTACGTTGCAATCTGTTCAATTTAGAACAATAAGCAATCCTATGAGCTAATGAGATGATGATGATGTGCATGATGTATAAATGAGGTGTAGTCTTGTACAGACTCAGGCTGACTATTCCTGAGAGAGTATGGTTAATTAAACCCCAACCATCAAAGTACACCGGTAACCACTGTCTAGTATTCAAATCTGTGTAAAAGTAATATATTCCAAGTTAAAGTGGTATTTATAATTGTGGTTTAGTGAGATAATGATTTGCCTTAAGTAAACTTTTTAAGTGAAATTACATTGACATTGTTTTCTTTACTTTACATGTTCAAGTTATTTGTTTAAAAACTTGAATTTTGAAACTAACTTTGTTAAATTTGTTACAGTGACACTTAGTAAGAAAATGGTTGATTTTAATATAGTTAGGAAAGGTGGAATAAGGTTCATTTGTTGTAAATATGATATTGAACGTACGTAATATGTTATACAGAGTAGTTTATTTTAAAGTTTAAATTCCGATGAGAGATTGTGTGAAATTGTTTGGTTGGTTTAAAACGTTATAATTAAGTTTCTCCGTGGTTTTTACTCTTAATAACAACTCTTGGGAAATAACAACGCATATTCTCTGCTCTTACTCGCTACAGTTGATGTACGTACTTTGTCTACAACACATCCGTGTGATGCAAACTTTGAATTTGTACGTTGGAAAGTTTTTATATAATCTGTCTTTTAGTATTCTAGTGAAAATTATTCGTATTTTCTTTACAAGGTGTTCTCAACTCTAGGAATAAATAACAGCTTAAATAAATGTTAGTTTAAATTTTGTTAGAAATTATTCCCGTATTCCGCTTGGGGTTAGTTTGGTTACCAATAGTCGAGTACCTTCTGAGCATTCCGAGAAAATACATCCTCTTAAAGAATTTCGAATGATAGTTATTTATAAAGGCGTTGGTATACTACTTTCTATTACTTATTTTAATTTTAATACATTATGCATAACACTTTAATGAATGTAATATTTCTCATTCATACGATATGAACATGATCTACTTTACGAATCAGGGTTCAAAGACTAAATGCTATACTCTGGTCTAACAAAATACACTTGAGAACGAAAAAGATAGTGAATACATCTGTATTGGGGTCCATAACTAATTATAGTGCTTACTTCAAGGAAAATATCTCCAAGAATATACGAAAGCTGAAGGTCATAGAGGTGGACCGATTGTGAAGGTCCTGAATAATTTCCAGAGTGAAGCGCGTGAAACATGAAGACTTAAATAAAATAACGACATAACAATGGCTCAGTTTTCAGAATTTAGCACCAGACAATATAGAGATCAAACAGTTGGAATGGTTCGGACATGTTCAAAAAAATGGCAGCGGAAAGATAATATTACAGCTTTTTTCGTCCAAATGTTTAGCTATTATTGCTGTTTTTTTGAATCCTTAACTGTAAGTTTATCTATTTATCCAATCATTTAGCGTTTACTGGTCATCACCTTTATCAGTCCTTTAATCCTTTGCTTTGCAACAAGTCCAATTTTCCTTCCCTTTCTTGGAGTCCAGTTCCATACGCTCGTGAGCCACCTCTCTTCATTCGGTGTAGGTGTCCATAGCACAACAGTATTATTTTCGAACATGTTTAATGTGGCTTTCCTACTTCTTGTGAAATTGCTTCATTCCTTATGTTGTCCTACCTCAGAAACAAAACCTACGGATAACTTACGTAATTATAGAGCTTGGAAGTCATGCAATTAAACGACCGCTTATAGTACTAACACTTTGGATGATATTTTATTAATGATTTTTTTAATACTTGATTGAATACTAACTTACGAACTAACTATAAATTTATAAAAAAGTCACTGTTAGTTGAGATTTTTAAGTTTATAATTTCCTAACTGAAACCATTTACATTTTGTAAATGCCAACTGAAACAATGATTTTAGTTTAACAATCCCTCACCAGCTGAAAAAAATAATTTTTTCCGTCTCTTCACGGTGGCAACGTTAAGATAAAAAAATAATTATTCTTTTTAATTATTACGGGATCTTCAGACAGAGAAATGTTGAATAACTAAAATTCCCGTACGTATTCCCGTTGGGGTCCAGGTTATTTACTTAGGTAAGCCATTAAGTAAAAGCGGCAGTATGAGTTTAAAAATGAATGAGAAAGGTCTGGGCCATTTATTAAATGGTCGACTGGCGTTGAACAAGTGGAGGCAGAAATGAGGACGATCTCGGCACTGTACTTGAATGATGGCACTTTTCCTGACCCTTTGTTCTTGGTACCATTAAAATAAAATGCCTTTTCGTACCTTCTAATCTAATGAACTTTACAAAATGGCTTTTATTCTTCTTATTATTATTAATATTACTATTATTATTTTAGAATAATGATGGTGGTTTCTCCTCTTACATCATCAGCTGCAAAGCGGACTCCAGATTATCTTATTCTTTAACGTATAAAGACTTTCATTGATGAGCAAGTTTTGATAAATGATTTTCACAATCTCTGTGGTAGTACCTCAAAACGCTTTCTTGGAATCTGATTTATCAACATATAAATCCTCGTAAAATCGTGCAATAAATTTTCTATGGAGTTAAAAAACCTGGCAGAATGCACTGATGTATAAAAACAGATATTTGGTCTTTAAGTTTACTTATTAAAATTCCCATTGATTGTTTTTTATCATTAGCCACTATACTAAACAGGCAACCAATTATATTTTTCAATTTGTTTTTTACTTTTTTGTTTAACGTCCTGCTTTTATGCACATTGTAGTTACACACATGCTATAGTTACACACATGCATATGCACATTGTAGTTCAAACGGTGAAAATTATGCCAGTGAATTGGAGGATTGATCAAGTATTAAAAAACTAAAATAGCAATATTTGCGGAATTTTATGCTGTAGAAATCTCACTTCGGTTATATTCTGTTGAGTTTTGGATTTTGAACTGTGATGAAGTGCAACTGAGGTTTAGAGAAAGATGTTAAAAGTTTGTTGAATGGAAAAAGTGTACAATTGAAATACTCCGACTTTTTGATAAGAGGACTGAAATTATAGTCACCATTAAAAAAATTTGAAATAGACTGGGCACTTGATGTGACATTAGAAATATATACTTTTGTAGAAATTCATGCGTAAAAATAACACGTGAAATTGATTGAAGTTATAAAACGTCGTAGCTGAAAACGGTACGTGATTGGTGTGGTGTAGATACCAGTGTGTTTTTTATACTGGTCACTAATAAAGTAAAAATTACAAATATCTAGAAAAATTGCACATGAAGAAGAAGAAGAAAAAGGAGGTGGAAGAGGAGGATGAAGAGGAGGTAAAGAAAAAAGAAGACTTTGACAGATGAACATGAGCAATGAAAAATGCTAGAGATGACCGAAAATCTAATCTAAGACACCAGTTATATTAATATTATTTATTTAAAGGTGATAAGTACTGTATAGCTTACAAAAAAGTAGGAAGCTGAGAGGTTTGAAGCTGAGATAGCATCTAGGATGCTAATATAGAAACACCTAAATGTAAATTAAAGATAGCTTATTTTTGTCTTTGCTGATACTTTTAATGCTGTTAATTTCAAGATAGAATAATGAAGTTATATGATAAATGAGTTACATGTAAATGATGTAAAGGAGAGCAACGTTATGCAACACGACTTCAGCAGGATACATGTAATTTCCTGTTAAAGTATCATGTCTGCTCCATTCTTATAAAAGTTGTAGTCTAAAACTCCCAGAAAGATTTTATGAATTAAAGTTATGTAAGGTAGTTTAAAGCATATTTTATTGTTACTTGTTTATCTATAAATATTTAGTTGCATACTTATATTACAATAAAAGAATTTAAATGAAGTTGTAATACGGTATTACTCGCAGATTTTCTCTTGCATTATGAATGAGAGAACACTTCGTGTGATCTTTTTGCAATCTGAATTTTCCTGTGCATTCATTCAGATCATTTTCTTTGAAATGATAATGAATTTATAAGACACATTTGAGTAGAAATAAGAAACCATGAGCTACATTTTGTCTTTTTAATGTTCAGAAATTTCCACCATGTTAGGTGGATTATTGCTATTATTCGTGGTACTCTTTATTTTAATTTTTTTGGATTAGTCTTTTGAAAGAATCACCACTTCCGGATCCCCCGAAAAACAAACAAACAAAGGAATGTAACATTTACTGAAGTAGAGACTTTTAAAAAGTGGGTGAAGTTAAGGGTACTATGGACCTATTCATTTTAATAAATAAAAATGTTATAGAATCGAGATAAAAAGAATCTGATGTAGTGTTTTTACAATTTTGTGGTGAAAATTGAACTGTATGGGCATACAATACTGTAGATTGATGGAACAAGTAAATTAAACTTTGAAGGCCCTAGCTGTGAAAGAGAGGTAGAGTTTGTCCGCTAACAGGATGGAGAGATGACAGAACTGTGGCAGGAAAGGTGCAGAATAGGGAATTGTGAAAGCGAACAAAGGAGGCCTATATTCAACTGTGGAAAATGTCAACCCGATGCGAATAACGAAGGCAAACTTTCTGAAAAAATCTGGTGTGAAACACTCACCTGACAATCTCTTGCCAAGTATATTATGAACAATGCAACCTATGAATCTTTAATCATTAGTAAACAATGTAAAATATAAAACATAACCTAATTTTAAACATGATTGAATTATGAAAAATCAAAATAATCTCTGTATGACTTAAAAATACGGAAAATCATAAATAGCCTCGAAACTAGGCTCTGTAGAAAAAAATACTTTGGAAATTTTTTCGTTCTTCAGATATTTTATTCATACACAGACACACACACACACACACACGCACACGCGCACACGCACGCGCGCGCACGCACGCGCACACACACACCAATCGCTAAAATCTTTTTTTTTTGGGTTTAGGGGTGTGAAAACTTGTATATTCGGTGAAAACTCTATTTTGAGAAATCAACATGAAAACAATAGGCTACTTTCCTTCCCTATATATTGACGTACGGCACGAGAAAGTAAAAAAGTGCACCTTATCATCCGACATGACTGAAAATCTTAACAAAATTTAGTTGAAATGATTTTTAATTATCGAAGTAATTATGCGATTAACCCTTTGTAGGGCAGTACTACGGGGAAAACATATATGTTGTAAAATGTTCAATTTTGTTTTATAGAGACTTAAATTATGTATTTTTAGTGCCTAGTAAGATAGAGCCTATATCTTTGTTTTGATGTTAAGCCCTGGTAAGTATACTTACCGAAGAACGTTTATTGAAATGGGAATCACATAATGTTTAGTGGTAAGAATGCTTATTAAAACAACTTGTAGTACTATAACAAAAAAATAAATATAGCATTAATGCTATATATTAGCATAAATGCTTGATTTCTCGTATAAAAAACTTTATTTTTCTAAGCACTGTACAAAAGTAACAATCAAACAACGCGGTAGCGTACGCTGTTATGAATCCTTACCACATTCGTGTAACTCACGAAGCAAATGGTCGCTGGGCGCTAATTTCAATATATGTGGATAGCCTACTTCCAGAGAACATCTATACAACCATAAAATGCCAATAAGGTTCAACTGCATAGCTTATTATAACATAAACTCGACCTTACTGCCCGTGGTAAGTATACTTACCAAAGACCTTAAATGATTAAATGAAATAATTTCAGCTTTACTTATTCATATCGGTTAAGGTAGGCCTATCCTACATTATTTCGGAGGCCTACCTGAAGTTCTGAATAAATAATATAGCATCATATCTCATTTGGGAAAACATAATAAATTTTCCTTTAGTACCTTAATGAGCTTCCTTCTTATTAATAGCTATCCACCGGAAACTTTCCATTATTTTTTGTCTTAAAGAAAAAATATTTTTATAGTCTTCTTAAGCAGTAGTTATTTTATGACTTAAAATTATTATAGTATATTCCGTTAATATAATAAAAATCCTATGATGTTAAATTTATTGGCAATGTTTTATGTAACTTTAGATTAGTTAAGTTTTTTATAGCTCCATTTTTTAAATTGGGTCGTACGGTTTTTAACTTATTTTCATATCTATATTAGTAAGACGTATTTGAATTTAGTACGGGGGTTTCTTTTATTGTCAAAGTCCTTTTTATGTTGTATAATTAATTCATTTTTTGTTTATTTCCGTGTACGTTACATAATTTTTCGTAGATTCATCTTTAAAAAATTTAATTTTATACGCAATGGACCTAATTTAATTTAATATATTAATAGTTGACCCTCCATTATATCCGTAGCGGGATTTCCCTCCCCAGGGGGAACTATTCATTTATAGTAATATTTTAATGTTTTACTTTGCATTTAATGTTTTATTATTTACATTTTTTCTCATATAGGGCTAATTTTAGATCACGTGAGGTAACTTTAGATGTTTCTGGAAGCTCTTTTTAAAGCCCACATTCTCAGCATTCGCTCAATGTAGGCTTTTTTCCTTTCTTCTTTTCACTCGGTGTTTTTTTTTCTATCCATGGAAGCCCTATCCATGGCCCCCTGGGGGTGGGGGGAGTTAAAAGAATACACTCTCAGTATCTCTGCTTGTCGTAAGAGGCGACTAAAAGGGAACCTTGTGGCCTTTCTTGGCCTAGCCGATTACCTCCCGGGATATGGAGAAACTTTCACCAAGTGCCAACAGCTCCGGGTGGATGAGCGGGTGGAAGAAGGGCACCCTATTGCCCTTGGGATATGAAAGTGTCCCAGAAGGCGGATGAACCAGACTCTGGTCAACGGCATTGGGATGTGGAAGGCCAGGAGATGACCACTGCATTAAAGATCCGTCAGGATATTCTCAAAGCAGCCAAATTATCATGATGAGTCCATCTGTAACTAAATATTCCGGAGGTAAAATAGTCCCCCATTCGGATCTCCGGGTGGGGATAGCTTCAAATGGGTTTATCAAACAAGAGAAAATTTTTAGAGTTGCTACGTGGAATGTTAGATCATTGGGTGTGTGTGGTAAAATAGAAAATGTAAAACTGGAAATGAAGCGACTGAATGTCAATGTCCTTGGGATGAATGAGATTAGGTGAAAAAATGAGGGTGACTTTTGGAGTGGAGACCATAGGATTATTTTCTCAGGTGGCAAAGGCAGCACAACAGGAGTGGGTGTGGTGTTGGATAAGAAGTGGGGAAGAAGGGTGAAGAGCTATGTGCTATTTAATGATCGAATAATGTTGATAAAGTTGGAAGGTGAGGGAGAGCATTTAGCAATCATGCAAATTTATATGCCAACATCTGGATATAGTGATGAGGACTTAGAGGAGGTATACGAACAAATTGAAGAGATATTGAACTATGTGAAGGAAAATGAGACATTAATTATCCTTGGGGACTGGAATGCTGTTGTTGGGGAGGGAAGTGAAGGAGAGGTGATCGGTGAGTATGGATTGGGTAACAGGAATGAACGTGGTCAAAGAATGATAGATTTCTGTGTGGAGAAGGACTTTATAGTTGCGAATACAATCGTTAAGCAACCCCTTAGACGCCGATACACATGGATCCAGCCAGGAGATGTAGCGCGGTACCAAATAGACTACATCATGTTGAGGAAGAAGCATAAGCGGTATATCCAACAATGTAAAACTTACCCTGGTGCAGATATATGTAGTGATCACAACATAGTAGTTATGGAATACAGGATGCAAGGTAAAAGAAAATCATTCAATAAGAAGCCAACTAACAACAAATGGGCTACTGAAAAGCTTAAAATGAAGGGGAATGTAGATAAATACAACTTCAAAATCAAAGAGGCGTTGAATGAAACAGAACACCCAGTGTTGGACACTCAGCATCAATGGGAAAGTTTGAAAGAGGCCATTTTGACTTCTGCGAATTAAGTAGTAGGTAAGCAGGAAGAGCAGCCACAAAAGCCTTGAATAAGTGATGAAACCATAGCTCTGATAGAAAGAAGAAGGCAACACAAAAATGACAGGAACAGAGGTGAATACAACAGATTAAGAAATCTTGTGAATAGAAATGCTAGAAAAGATAAAGAAGAATGGTTGGGAAAGCGTTGCAATGAAATTGAGAATCAGTTCGAAAGAGGAAACGTAGAAAAATCGTATGGCCTAATAAGAAAGATGTTTGGTAAGCGCACTGTGAGAAACAACATTATTAAATCAAGGGATATGAAGATGTTGATGGACAATGGGGAGGTTGCAGATAGATGGAAGCAGTATGTGGAAGATCTGTATAGTAATTCGGAAGCCTTAGATGAGCTGGAGGAGGAGAGTAATGTGCCTTTTGATGATCTGGGACCACCAATCACTTTTTCAGAAATGGAAAGGGCCTTACATGATCTGAAGTCAAAGAAATCATATGGTTTAGATAATATACCGGCAGAACTCTTGCAGGCACTGGACAACGATATTAAGTACAAACTATTTGTTCTTATGAATACTATCTACATCACTGGGAAAGTACCAGATGATTTCAAAGAAAGCCTTATGGTGCTTTTGCCAAAGAAGAACAAGGCAACAAGGTGCGAGGAGTATAGAACACTGAGTATCCTATCACATGCTTCTAAGATACTTACGGGTATAATATTGAGAAGAATTGAGGGTAAGGTTGATGCAAATCTCGCTGAGGATCAATTCGGCTTCAGGAAAAATAAGGGCACAAGGGAAGCAATAGTGTGTCTCAGAAATATTGTGGAGAAAAGCTTTCTGGTGAACAAACAGGTTTACGTTGCATTTGTGGATCTCCTCAAAGCATTTGATAGGGTGAATTGGAATGTTCTTATGAAGGTACTGAAAGATATCAAAATAGACTATAGAGATATAAGGATTATAAGAGAGTTGTACAAAAATCAAATAGCATCATTAAAGATAGGTGAAGAGCAAAGGAAGGCTAATATAAAGAGAGGAGTAAGACAGGGCTGTTGTTTGTCACCATTATTGTTCAACATTTACATAGAGCAAGCTATCAATGAATGCAAAGAGTATTGCACTGGCATCAAGATAAATGGGGTAAGGATCCAGATGCTTCGTTTTGCAGATGATATAGCAATAGTGGCAGATGATAAACCAAGTATAGAAAGAGCACTAAACACCTTGCATGAAATACTGAGAAATGAATATGATATGGAGATCAATAAGGTAAAGACAGAAGTTATGGTCTGCTCAAAAGTTCCAGAGAATGTGTCCATTAAATTAGATAACACCGCCCTAAAGCAAGTTAAAATGTGTAAATATCTTGGAAGCATAATATCGGAAGATGGGAAGGATAAAATGGATATTAAAAGGCGTATTAGAGAAGCTAAAGCTATGTTTATTAGTAAACGGCAGCTGCTTTCCTCAAATAGTCTAAAGTTGGAAATAAGAAAGCGACTAATAAAGAGTTGCATTTGGAGTATAGCACTCTATGGGTCAGAAACGTGGACTATTGGGAAGGTCGAGGAAAAGGCTTTGAATGCATTTGAGGTGTGGTGCTGGAGGAGAATGCTCAAGATAAAATGGACTGACAGGATCACGAATGTAGAGGTTTTACAAAGGGCAAAGGAAAGTAGATCTCTTTTGAAGCTTCTCGGGGGCAGACGACATTCTTATATTGGACACATAATAAGACACAACGAATTTACGTTAAGCATTCTTGAAGAAACAGTTAATGGACAAAGGGGTCGTGGAAGGCCCCGGCTACAGTATCTAAACCAAATTACAAAAGATCTGGGTGCTGAGAGCTATGCGCAATGGAAGAGGGTGGCAATGGACAGAGCTAGATGGAGGGCTGCCAACCAATCTTACGTTTGAGGTAGAAGAAGAAGGAAGCCCTTAAAGTCCGTAATTAGTAGTCTGAATTTATTTCGGTTTATTAAGTTTTCTCTGTTTATTCCTGTTTTCTCAATATCCTTTTTGACTTTTTTAAACCATTTATCTGACATCTTAGGACTATAGTTTAGTGTCTTAAATATTTATTTTGTCAACCGGTCCTGATACATTCTATAGCAACAGGTGACCGTAGAATTTTAGTCTTCTTTTTTAGTTGTTTCCATTAATCGTTCATTTTCATTGTACAGTCTTCTCAAAATCGTAACCTAAATTGTCCCTCTGCTATCTTCGGGCCATTGTCTTGCAAAGGATCTTTTTCTCAAATTACTCTGCTTCTATTAGATCAGCCTTCCTGTTCATTCTAAGACACTCACTCGTATCGATACACAGTATTATAATGTCTAATCTTGAAAGTCTTGAGAATGCTTTCTTCGATGACGAGTTCTTCGAAATGCACCGGTGATCATTCCTCGACTTATGTTGTTCAGTTCCTTTTCGCTGGTCTTTGGTTGCATTATCTCCCCAAGGTACTTGAAACTATCAATTTTCCAAATTTTCTGTATTATGTCTTCAGGTGACTCGGGGCTGTTTTGAAGTTCGTTAAGCAGTCAGTTTTCTTGAAGGAAATCTGCTGTCATGCTTTTTCTGCTTGTTCTTTTAAACCGTTGATTTGTTCCATCGCTATTTCTGTGTTCCTAAAAACGATTGCTAGGTCGTCTACAAAAGCAAGACAGTTTATCTTTATGCCGTTCCTTGATCCTCTACTGTGTAAAATGTTAAAAACCCTTTATTGACATGTTTAATTACGTATATATATATATATATATATATATATATATATCTATAAAAATATGTCAAATATTTACTTGTAATTTTGTTCTGATTTTGTTGTCTTTTACGACACGGTTGCATGCGTAGGCGGAAATTCCCCAATATTTTCATCATATGGACATAGGATTTGTTTTTTCAAGGCAACAACATTACAATTGTACACATTATATTGACACAATAAATGTTTATTTACATGCTTATAATTTCATAGCATTGATGAAAATATTACTATTGTTCTATAGGGAGGAAACACATTTTAAAACCGTACCAATGTTGGTTGAAAATCCATTATTTGAATCGTATGCACTGTGCCTATTGAATTAATAATTTATTTTAACTGAGATTTTTAATTGTAATTTGAATGATTGTCGAGCCTTTCCTCACATTTACAACTGAATTTTGATAATAATTGTTTTTCAGAGTCTATGACAAGACAATAATAGATATGTAAAATTTATTCTGAGTTCTTTTCAAGATCTGGTTATTTATGAATAAAAAACACTTCCTTTTAAATTTACAACAAATATTTGTATACAAATTAACTGCTTCCTTACATTATTATTTCAGTTGGATCAACTAGAAAATCACAATAAACTACGTAACTAAAACGAAATTTGGCTGTATTCAATCAAATGAAAAGTTAATTCTTACCTGATATTGATTGTTACATGCTAACACCATTTCGAAGGAACTGTAAACAATAAGCAAGTTTCATCTTCAAACCATATACTTCACAGCACTAACACTCACTGACTGAACCGCAAGAAGTAATCGGGTTTGTATGAAAGAGACCATCTTACTATTTTTTTTTTATAGGACAAAGAATAATTTAGATAAATAAGTACACAAATGACGCAATACAATCAATATTAAGAAATAAATAACAGTAGGCCTACTAACAATTGAACAACATTACTACAGTACAAACAGTACTAACAGACTATTATATCTGTAGTAGACATAATACCATAATAAAACTTACTCTGTAGGTTTTAATTGCGGCCAATGCCGGCCGCATCGGCTTAGTTGGTAACGTGCTCGCCTCTCATCATGTGGTCCTGGGTTCGAATCCCACTCAGGCGCGGCATATTGTCATACGTTACAAAAAATCATTTCATCCTCCACTGTACAAAGTTACACCCCAACGTCGTCGCTAATGACCGTTGCAGTTGATACAACGTTACATAAATAAATAAAAAACCTCTACTTTGTGCTAAAAAAAACGAGTAGGCTAGCTGATAGTCAGGAAAATAATAAATTACTCATGTAAAAACACAAAATTGTCGAAACTTCATTGTCCCCATTGTATGTTCAGCCGATGCATTGTAGATGATCTTGATACTATACTCTTACCATGGAATTCTTAGAGCTCACCATTAAATTTTTTATTATAAACGTTTAAATATGTCAATATTTGAAGTACTCAACGTACCCCGAAATTGAACCCCAAATTTTCGTATGGGTTTTAAAAGTGATTTATGTAAAATAATTTTTGATTCGCTTGACAAAGATGAATATTATACAGGAATGAAATGTTAATTTCAAGCCCATTATTAATTACGTCGTGTGTTTTGTTTAGCAAAATGACATAATATATACTGATTTGTATGTACCTAGCTAATTTAATTTATTAAATAATTCATAAATACATTGTATTGTAAAGATTAAAATAAAAATTCTGATCTAGTTTTTAGAAGTAGCGAATGCTGCATACTGTAAATTTGTTTTTATAAAAATGTACGTACTTATACAATAAATGTATAAAACAATTAGACTCGGGTACATGGTTGTAGCAATGTAGTTTTTAAGTAGGAATAATAGAGTAAAACAATTACAGAGTTTTAATGTTTAAAGAAGATACTTTTAGAGTTAATAACAATAAAGGCCAGTTAAGTTTACAAAAGTATAAAAGCACTTGAAAACCAGACGTAAAATGTTAAAGGCCCTTAATTTGAGAGCACACTGTTACTGAAATAAAAGCGGTGTACGAACTAAAATAAAAAGAGACAATTACTGGCAATGCAAGAGATAAGGTATTTTAATGTAACTGAAATTTCAGTATTATTATTTCTTTATTTTAAAATACAAATAAAGAGTATAAAAAGTCTGCCGTTGAAAAAGTTTCAAATTCTATACTGAAAGTTAGTTGTATCATTTATAAATTACCTTTGTAAAGTTACTTTGTAATAATGGAACTGAAGGTATTTCTCTTCTTTCTGTTTTGTTGTATTTTGTTTTATCTCTTGGCTAATTGTAATTATTAACAACAACAAAAAAGTTATAAAAATAACTAATACGTTTTACTATAATAAGAATTTTATTCAAATTAGAGAAATTGATTTATAAAGAAGTTTGCTTTCGGCTGTAGAGCCTATTTATTTTTTGTGTAGGCTTTTTGTGTTGGAAAATAACTTAGCGTTAAAATTTTATTTTTATTCAATTTACCTACGCACTGTATTCATTTATTTTTTTCTATAAGTGGTAAAATATAAATGAGCAAATTGGAGAAAATACCGAATTTATATTGCAGGTGTTTCACTACCATATTATTACTTTCTCTTGCCTATATATATGAATGCAGTATGTAGGAAAGTATTGTTTTCATTTCGATTTTTCGAAATCGAGTTTTCACCGGATACATAAGTTTTCGGACCCTCTGAACCCAAAAATATATTTTTAGCGATTGGTCTGTGTGTCTATGTGTGTGAACAGAATATATGAAGAACGGAACATTGTGCGAACTTGAAAATTAAGTTAGACACCACTACCAGACCCGATACAAACATTTTCGTCAACCGGAAGTAGTAGTTTTTTCGTGTAGTTTTTCACTTTTTTGCGATTTTCTCAAAAACTGGCCCTACGATTTTTTTTTAAATCGCCTGGTTTACTAATTTTTTTATGATCTACAAGATATGGTAGGCTCTAGCCATGTTTGCTAAAACTTTTGGTGGTTCTGTTTTTACGTAAAAAAAATTGTTGTTTTACGATTGCAGCTTTAATATGCATTTTAGCGCAAAAATGTATAATAAAAGTTGTAGATAATTTAAAATCCTACAACTTTATTTCAAACATTTTTTGTATAATGCTTAGTTTAGCGGTAATTAGCAATTTTTTGTTTTTTTCTCACGAAAACGTGTGAAAAATCGATTTTTTTAAAAAATTTCGGCCTTAGTACGACAAAAGTGTATAATCAAATTTATAGGAAATTAAAAGATCTACAATTTTTATTTCGTAGCATTTTTCTCTACAGAGCCTAATTTAGCGTGAAAGAGTGATTTTCCGTATTTTTAAGCCAAACTGAGGTTGGTTCTCATTTTACGTCTTTCATTCATGATTTACGTTAGATTATGTTTATTGAGGTTAGTTTTTTTGTTTATTTCTAATGTTTTATTGCTAATGTTAGGTTTATTGTTAATTATTTGCATTGGCAAGAGAAAGTTGTGTGAGTGTTTCACACCAGATTTTTTTTAACGTTTGAGTTTATTTACAACCAGTTTAAAATAATAACTAAAAGTAAATGCGATGGTTGTTATAACATGATGCTAACATCACCACCTAGGTACATAGCGTACAGTATCACCCAAGGATTTACGCAATTTTACAGTGTAACAAGAAATTAACACATTCAGTACAAAATACTAAAGAAGACTTGAATCACACAATAATCACTTCGCCATCTCACTCTTAACCAATTTGAATGACACTTGCCGACTGAAACAAAGACATTCTACGGACTTATTTTAAAGCGACTAGACAACATATGACATCTACAAAATTCCACCGTTGGTGGGTTTACTTAATTCATGACACGTAACAAAGGAAACTCATCTAATCATTATTCTACGTAAGAATACATTGTAGAATTTTCTGTATTATAAAAAAACTTATTTAATTTTGCTTATACAATTTACTTATACTTATTTAATTAATTAACTCTTATCTATAACTCAAATTTCATTTATAATTTGTGGCTTATAGTTTGTGTTTTGAGTTCAGTCTGTTTCTATGAATTCACTAAATTGACATGCTTATACTCCAACAAACTAAAGGCTGCAGATGAGATCTAACCAATAACAGCTAAGGTCGGGTGTGATGTTGCCCTATCGCTACGTCACACTCTGTTCCACTGAACTCCAGCTGACATTTTGTTAGACTGTCATCCACAGTGGGATCATAACGTGACAACGCAAGATACAATTAACGAAAGTCAATTGGCTCTGTGCTGTAATCTGCAGTCCAGCCTTTCTTAGTTTACTCCTACTGTGAACAAATAATGACGTTATTGAGCATGTGCATTGTATAAAAATGTGTACACGCTGATTAAAAAGTAATAACAAAATACTTTCAAAAGTATTCAAATACAGAATGCTATTAATAGTATTTTTATAAATGAAATTGTTAGGGCTATATCATATCATGACTGATGTTTTAAGTACTTCAAGTACTTATAATTTAAAACATAGTTAACTTAATAGGAATACGTCGTCGTCGTCGTCGTCGTCATGGATTAGGCTATTTTAGCTGTGAGCTAAGCCTGTTCCGGCGTCCATCTCCTCCTCGGTCTTCCAATACCTCTTCTACCCCTTGGTATATGATGCCATGCGTTCAAAGGAAGGCGGTCTTGCGGCATTCTGAAAAGATGTTCTGACCATTTTCCTTTGTATTGCTTGATTATGTCAGCTAGCGGTTGTGTTCCACATTCCTCCCTTATTACTTCGTTCCTGAAGCGATCTTCTCTGGTGCATCCCTTTATATGTCTAAGAAATTTCATCTCTGCTGCTTGAATCTTGGATTCTTGTTTCTTAGACAGCACCCATGCTTCACTTCCATAAGCTAAGGTAGGTATCGCCATAACTCTATAAAATTTCATTAGCGTATCCTTCCTAGCGTTGTTCTTCAGAGACCTACTTATTGCCCCACATACCGAGCTGAACTTTGTTATTTTTTGCTGGACATCTTTATCCTGGTCGTATGTTATGTCACAACCAAGATATTTAAAATTGCTCACTTGGTCAAAAATAGTATTGTCAATCATTATCTTGGACCTTGTTGGCCATTTCCCCTGGAAAGCCATTATTTTTGTTTTCTTTCTTGAAATTTTCATATTAAAACATTTACTCAAAATATGTAGCTTATGCATTGAAATTTGTAGCTTGTCTTCAGATTCCTGCAGTATAACTGTGTCGTCAGCAAATAATAAATTATTTATAAAAGTATTTCGGGCAAGAGGAATGCCTTTGTCAACTTTTGATTGCCATTCATACATAAGCTCACTAACATATATATTGAATAGTGTTGGAGATATTGGACACCCCTGCTTAACACCTTTATTCGTAGGAATTTTCCTGGACAGTCTCCCACACTGCACCTCCATTTTTATTGAAGAATCGTTGTACAAACTTCGTATGCTACTTATCAAGTGCTTGGGGTAACCATGTTTCTCCATTATTCTCCAGAGTAGTTTCCTATCGACGTTGTCAAACGCTTTCTCCCAGTCCACGAAGGCCATGTGCGTTTCACAGTTGTACTCTCGGCGTTTTTCTATAATAATTTTCAAAGTGAATACCGCGTCGATACAGGATCGCCCTCTCCTGAACCCCATTTGACTCTCTTGTAATAATACTTCTGTTATAATTTGAAGTCGTTTAGAGATTATCGTAGCATATAACTTGTAAGCTGTATCTAGAAGACTGATCCCTCTATAGTTTTCTGGATTTGTTCGATCCCCTTTTTTAAAAATAGAGATTATTTTGGCCATCTTCCATTCCTCTGGAGCAGTGTGAGTCTTCCAGCAGATGTTAAATAGATGTAGGAGTCGCAAGTGTAGCATTATACCTCCATATTTCAGGAGCTCCATATTGATTCCATTGAGCCCAGGCGCTTTTCTATTCTTGGAACCTTTTATTGCTGCTTGAAGCTCTTCCATGGTCAGTTGATCAATATGGCACAAGGAGCATTGTGTAGGGAATGTGTCTTCGTTTGTAGCCGCCTCATCAAACCATAGCTTTTCATAATGTTCTATCCATTTCTGCTCCTCAATACAGCGTATATTTACTCCTTCCCTGTTTTCATTAGCCATCATTTTCATGAATTTATATGCCAGTTCCTGTCTTCCATGAATGTCATCTTCCACAGTGCTGATAAATTTCTCCCAAGATTCCTGATGTGCTTTTCTCATTACTCGCTTAGCAATATTTCTGGCACTATTATATGAGGCTCTGTTTCTTTCTGAGGGATCATTCAAATATATTCTGTAGGTCCTTTGTTTTTCCTTTACTGCTCTCTCTGTTTCATCGTTCCATATTCTTGGGCCTTTTTTCCTACTGATTTTTCTTCTTGTCCCCAAGGCCTCCCTGGCACTCAATTTTATGGCATTGGAAATATTTTGCCACTCCAACTCCACATCCTCAGCAGTAGGAATACTGGCCAGTCGATTTGTGAGGCGCTGTTGATAAAGTGTTTTTGCACTTTCTTCTTCTAATAGAGACACCTTGAAATTTTCACCTGCTGTGTTCTGGTTGGGATTACTGTTTGAAGATTTTTTCCACCTCTTGTGTATGTTCAACTTGCATACCAGAAGAAAATGATCCGTGAACAAATCCTGACCTCTAAAAACCCTCACATCTTTCACATGAGCAGCCAATCGTTGATTGATTATGATATAGTCTATTATTGACCGACCTCCTCTTGCACTCCATGTAAATTTGTGGATGTCTTTCTTTCGAAAGAATGTGTTGGTTATTTTCAGGTGGTTAAAAGTCACAAAGTCTCTCAATCTTTCTCCATTCCTGTTCAGAGTATCTTCCCCAAAAGTACCAACACATTTGTGTATTGGGCGATTTCCCACTCTGCCATTAAGGTCATAATAGGAATACGACATCCATAAAGTCGTGGACCCTAGCGTGCACCCTGGAGTAGCTGGCTTTTATTTGTTTACAGTAGGAGCACACTAAGGACGGCTGAACTATATATCACTATGCTTCGCCTTCATCTGCAGTCTCTAGTTCGTTAATCTATAGTCCATTTTATTAAGCTGACTCTGACACAAATGTCTAGCCGTTGAAATATTTCAATGTTGACGAGGTCATGTAACGAACTTTATGCTTCTTGACGTAATTACTCACTTCTTCAACTTCTGAAGACACTTACTGATCACTGGTTATTACTGCTGTTGTGGGCAAATGATGGAACAATTACAATGTTTCTGAGCACCATTTTTTGGAAGCTTAGGTTGGTATTTATGTTGTTTACGGTGGTGAAATAGGAATATTACAAAAAAATACGAAAGGGAATGCAGATAGAGGGAGATATTTTAAGTAAAATTCAGAAAAAATCTTGATATAGTATGGGCACGTGAGAAAATAGTTGAAATAAGATGAGTAACTGATTGGAGACTGGTGGGAAAGTACAAGAGAGGCAGATCTCGGGGTTCTTAAGTGATGAAGTGGGTGAGCTCATGAAGAGCAGAAAACCTCTTACGGTTGGGTTGGGATTAATGGACGCAGAGGTTGAGAGAGGAAAGATGGCTAAAACAGTAGGAAATATATATATTTAATAAAGCAAACTGATTTATGTTTATTATTTAAGTGAAAAAATTACTGTATTTTGTATATTTGAATTTGGTTAAATATGCAGAGAATCCAAAATGCAAGTATAAAACTTTAACTATTTTTCTTTCTGTAACCGTACTGCATTTGATTGCGTACACCACTTACTCGTTAGATATTCTAGGGAATAGTATAGCAGCAGTTATATGAACTGCACTCAAAATAATGTGCTTTATAAATGGTTAACTAAAACTGTGTCACTTGGAAATCTTAGTTAAACTTTAACGACAAT
This sequence comes from Catonia carolina, assembly GCA_035578175.1. Lineage (NCBI taxonomy): Eukaryota > Metazoa > Arthropoda > Insecta > Hemiptera > Achilidae > Catonia > Catonia carolina. The sequence continues at coordinate 82,224,430 of JAQMRL010000003.1, read as the reverse complement.
TTTACCCGACTCCACATTTTGTCTCTTTCTCTGTCATTTTAACTGTTCATTGGGTAAAGTGCAATTGCCTTTTTGTAAAGAATATATCCATCTCTTTTTATTTCTCACCCTCTTATCAGTATTTTACTATCTTCGTCAACTGCTGTTGCCTTCGTTGACGGAAGGACGGTCGCAATTTTAAAGAAGCACGACCTTTTGCATATTAAATAAACGTATCACCAAACTTAATTCTCTTTACTAACTTTATTTAAGTCCCTTTACTTAGTCATGTTATTTCAGCTGTAACAGGCCTAAACCAACTTATGTTCAAAAAGTGCATAAATTATAAAATCTCTTTAGGTAGGTGTCAAATCATTTTGTTCATTTGTTTTCATTATTTGTTACTTTTTCTCTAATTTAAATTTTGTTTTGAATTATTGATTATTACTTCTTACTGTTTGTCAGTCACCCAACATGCATGTAGAAAATATATAGTTTAGAGAAAAACTACTCGACAGATTCAGCTGAAATTTTAAAACTACGATTTGGTCAATCAACCCTACAACGATTTTCGAAATAAGCTGTTTAACCCTCAAATTACGGATAATTTACTCTTGTGCAATAACAGAAAAATGAAATTTTTTCTAAAATAGATAAATTTCTCTCATTTGCTACATTAGCTCCCTTTATTAAAAACAACTATAACCACGGAAAATTTGTGAAGTAGCTCTTTTCTAAATCAAAAAATATTTTTCTCAAATTTGTATCTCCCAGTTTAATTGAATCAAAAAAATTCACCTAGAAAAATTATTAACATATTTTTATGTTGTATAATTAATGTAATATTTGACTGTTACTGTTCTAAAATTTTTATTTTGAAATTTTCAGAATTATTCCAAAGTTGTGTTTTATATTATAGCTCAGATGGTTTAAAAAAAAATTGTTTATATACATTAATTTTGTTTGTTTTTGATAGGAGAAAAATATTGCCAAAAAGCCAAAAATACATTTTAGGAGAATTAGATCTAACATTGATTATTTATGCAGATGTGGTTTTTTATTTAAAGCGACAATCTACGTGTAGACTCAGAAATTGATAGCTCCAGATTGTGGAATGCTATTTGTACAGATTTACTACCGTACCATTTCTTTTCTTAAATTAAATGTAGAATGCAAAGGTTTTGTTTTATTGATTCATTTGTATATTTTACAAGTATCTAAACTATTTTATAAGTGTATATTACTTAGAAGTCTATGTTATTAAAACCGTTATTTTTATTTTATAGACGTAAATAACAAACTGTATAAAAACAATTGAAAAACTAAGGGTTTTCTAGAGGAAAGTTAAGAAAATAAACATACCAATGTAGAGCAATAAGAGAATGTATTTTGAGAATTAATGAACACATGGGAAGAACGAAAACTCAAGCTTTAAAATAAGAACCCGATTAAGAAAATTTAGAGTAACAACCGAATGATTATCGTAATCACTAATCAGAAAAGAACCGCAAGGTTAAACGTATATTTTTCATTAATTTCTTGAATTAATCACTACACACTGATGTGTAGATAATTATTGTATACATGTACAAACCCTCGACATTATCTGGGAATAGAACCCTGGATTTTTTGAATACCAATAGTAGATTTTTCTAACAACTGTACTACTGAGATAAATAATTTCAACTTATTTGAAATAGAATAATGAAATTTGTTTTCGCTCAACTGTAATAACACCGCTGTAAAAAGTAGAAAATAATATCACCGTCTGTTTGCAGTCGCTTTCAACATACGTTGTATACATTGTACATTGTTTTTAGTGTTACTGACAAAACTGTTCCATTTCTATGCAAATTTTTCTAGAATTGGTTTCCTACCGCCAATAAGCCGGCGAGGTGAGTTTACCTATTCCATTTCGTGTATGTTTTTATTTCGTCTCATAAATGTTGCAAGCTCAAAATACTCATCCCAATACTCAAATATACGTACGACTTTCAATTCAATGGTGAAAATAAAATTATAACGAAAAATTATTAAAAAATAAATGAAATGGATAACTCAAATTTGGTTTCAATGTTATTATAATTTTATAGTGAGTTTAATCTATCAGTTATGAACGTTATTACGATATGATGTGTATCATCAAAAATGTATAAACGTGAGTTTCCAGAAATTTTCTTTGGGAATGGTTTTTTCAATATTATTCAGGCACATGATGCAACCAAGTAACAGAAAATTAAAATTATTTGCAGACCTTTTTATTTATTGTGATCGATGAAATAATCTACCAAAGTAGGATTGTCGTTGATGTATTTCATGTGTTTTATTGTCAGTTTAAAATAATTCTATAGCAAGTCTTCGTTTTAGTCGGCAAATGCCGTTTGAATTACCCTAAGAGTAACATAACTATTAAAGATTTGTGTGTAATTCGAATGTTTAGTATTTTGTACTGAACGTGTTGATTCTTTTTTAATTTTAGGAATGTATAAATCTCTGTGTAGTATGTTGTTTGTTATATTCCAAGGTGGTGCTGTGATTCTTGTTAGTAATTTTGACTGAAATCTTTTGCAGGATTTCAACATTTGAATGGCTTGGCGAACTCCATAATTGGATTACATACGTCCAAATTGGTTTAAAAATTGATTCATTTATTAAACCTTTTTTTTGTGTTAGCTCAGTAGTGTTGGTTTTTATAAAGTACAATATAGTTGTTTCAATTATCGGTTCATTTGTTTCCTTTTGCACTATACATACAATGTATGTTTTCTAATTCTGGTGTTTGTCAAGATGTATACCAAGGTATATACCTTGGAGTCTACGAGATTTATCTGGAGTCTGCCGGTATCTGCGAATTGTTTATGTAAACTGGTGGCATACAAACACGAAATCCATCTACTTAAGAATAAATTGTAGATTGGCTGTAATTGAAAAAAATGTAGATCTTATTCATATATTTTCGTTTACCTCAATTAAAAATCGTTATTCTATAAAAACAGTAGTAGAACTTTATTTATAGGTATAATTCAATTATGAGTAAAATGAAGTCCCTAGGTAACAGTTTTTAAATTCTGATTAGCATATTTTTAATAAATCTAGTACGGTGTTAGTAATATAATGTAAGTGTTTGAATTCTTTTTATTAATCAAATTTAACAATTTTACTTAATTTTAATTTTATTTATTATGTATTTAAGTAGACATTTATTTATTCATTAATTCAAATACTTTTCTCGACCATCATTATTTATTCTTTGTTTTTCCTTTGTTAGTTTCATTCTCTGCCCTTCATGGTTTAGTGATATCACTGTAGTTTTCATATATTGTATAAATCGTAAATTAAGAAAAGATTATGTATGCTAAGTAGTCTTCATGTTTTTTTTTTGGTTTAACGTCCGACGTTTTGCAAATTGCTGCTAATGCAGACGGTGAAGGATGAAATAAATTTTTGTAACGTATGAAAAAATGCCATGCCCGAGTGGGATTCGAACCCAAGACCGCATGATGAGAGGCGAGCACGTTACCAACATCGTCAACGCGGCCGGCGTTGGCGATTTTACTTCATGTGATTTTACTTTCATATTATACCACTATTATCATTATTATTATTACTATAACTACTCAAATTTTACTTATTTATACTATATTAATTTCTAATTATGCTGTATTACAATTATTATTAATTAATTATTCTCCCAATAACAGGCAGGTGGAGTGTTAAATTATTTGTACACGATCTGCTCGTTCCAGGGCTACAAAAAATAGTTCTGTTTCTTATGATATGGTTAGCTAATTATATGACTGTAGCATTTAAGAACAGAAGAGGTAAAGACGTAAAAGATACTAGTCACAATTATTTCCTCCAAGAGTAATGAATTTTATTATACAGGCAGATCCTGTGGCAAACGAAGTAAAGGTGTCATTGGCAGGGTGGAAAGTAGATGGTTTTCAGAGGGTCTGGCATGCTGATAATCATATTTCTACACTCAGTAAGGAAGGCAATGTTAAACCACCTTACTCCTCGTTTTACTTAGTAAAGCCTCTGGAGGTTCTTATCACCCTTTTCGGCTGGTGGCACAATTAATTTTCATATATTTTTATGTTCCATTTGTTTTATGCATATTTATTGTCTGTCATAATAGGTCGAAAGACTGTTGCAGACAATTAATTTGAAATACATAAATAAATGAGATGTTGTTACATCTTTTGGTGTCACTACGTAGTTGAAACTTTTCATGTATGTTAACCGCCCGATTATGAGGAATGTTTAATTATTTTATTATATTTGCCAAAAAGATATTTAAATATCATATGGCATAGAATTAGCAAAAAATAACATTTAAAAAATGATATAATTTACCCTTACTTAGAACTAAGTTCACCCTAAAGCACTGTAAACCACTCATTAATGAGAGCCATATTAAATGCACTCAGAAATTAAGTGTGCTTGTACAGAGTAGGTTAGTGGGTAGTGCTTACGTAGGGTTGTAGGATTAGGGTGCTTTTTGTAGGGTGTTAAGTAGGGCTGAAAGGAGATTATAGAAAACAACGAAGGCCAATTTAGTAGAACAAATATTAAATTATCGTTAATATTTCTTTACTTAATGAACAGAAGATATTTTAATATCTTTGGTGAGAAATTGTTAATGCCCTTGATTCTTTTTTTACTAATATTTAGCGCTTCATATTTCTTCGGGTTCGTGTTTACATGTCAATGATAATGTAGAGCTGTCAAAACTTTGCAAATTTTTAAGTAATATTTTTGAAAAAGTAGTAGAGAAAATTAACTTCTGATATTTGAAAGGTTTTGGGGATTTAAAAAAAACTAAAAACTGTACATTGCTTTCTTGACGTTAAGGTTAATTTTTCAATAACCCAATCAGGATATAATTTTCCGTTAATTATCTTTTGTAATAATACTTATAATTTTTAACAATTGCTTAATTAAAGTCATTAAATTCAAGAACTCTAACAACTGGCTGAAGGAAATTAAACAACATCTCCAAGAACTTGGTATCACGGAACAACAAATCATGAATAGAGAACAACAAATAATTATCAAAAAAGACTCTAGATTAAACTCCATCAAGAGGAAATACACCCAACAAACACTGCCAGAAGATTTGCAAATATGGAGATCCGAGAGAATGTTAAATTACCATTAAATGAAAAAACTAAAAATAAAGAAAAACCACTAAGTGATTATATGTGTGATCCATTGTTGGCCCTAACCTAGCAAAAAATTATCATTAAAACTTAATGAACTCAGATAACTTAAATTAACTGAAATCTGTAACTTAATTATTAGCTTTCACTTTTTTTGGTTTAATGATTTCAATTTTGTTGGTTATTTTTGCATTTATAGTTCACTATGGTACAGTGATTATGGATTCATTAATGATATGGGGTCTTTGAATATGTTGTGAATGACTCCATTAAAACTGAAGATCTTTCTTTAAAAAGAAATTTCGACGTTATCTACACTATACTTGATGGAAATTATTGATATTTCTGTATAATGAAACGCTGAAGAAATTGTACCGTTTTAAATTAAGCATTTCGCTTGAAATGCGCCCGGTAAGAGTTTTCGCAGCCGGCGCAAGCGAACTGCTTATTTAGCGCTAACAACTTTGATCGAATTTCACATTTATCTTTATTCTTTTAATTATTGATCAAAACATGTTTCCAATTACATGATTAAATAATTATATTTATTTATTTAATTTTCAATAATTTTAATGCCGCGGGACCTGATTTAGTATGTTTTTTTATATCGGATCTCGGAAAATGTCCTCCTCCTCCGATTGACGTTAGGCGGCAGCACCGTATACATTTGTTACATGTTACGGTTCGGCTGCCCTGTCTTATATGCTATAATTTTGCTGTGAGTTGGCATGCGCGGCTAGCTCAGTCGGCAGAGCATTAGACTCTTAATCTCAGGGTCGTGGGTTCGAGCCCCACGTTGGGCGGTTAAATTTTTTCTTCATAAAAACAATTTATTTACAAAAAATGTAAAACTATAATAAATTATTATTTTTATTATTATTATTATTATTATAAATAATAAATTATTTTTTAACGTCATACTTATCATCTCGCGTATTGTTATGATAGAACATAATTATCCTCACAAAATTACAATAAAATTGTAAACTGACCGGTAAGAGTTTTTCAGAAACGGTCGCATCAATAGTCAATTTATTTTTAGAAATTATATAATATATTCAACAAAACGTTATGATATCCTCTCAAAATTACAATAAAATTGTAAACTGACCGGTAAGAGTTTTGCAGAAACTGCGTTGTACTAACAATTCAAAGGTGTAACAAAAGGTTAAGGATATCTGGAGTAGGTAAGAGTTTGAAAATATGGCACAAACATCACAAAAACGTATAAATTAAAAATCTATATATAGATTTTTAATCTATATATGTATAAGGCTAGCCGCGCATGCCAACTCACAGCAAAATTATAGCATATAAGACAGGGCAGCCGAACCGTAACATGTAACAAATGTATACGGTGCTGCCGCCTAACGTCAATCGGAGGAGGAGGACATTTTCCGAGATCCGATATAAAAATATAATTTACTGCTGGGAAACGTTTTGCGTTTTCTATAAAATGTACAATAGAAACATTCCCATTCACTTATAAACAATGACCCACCGGGTTGGTCTAGAGGTAAAGTCGTCGCCGTGAGTCAGCTGTTTAACAGCTGATTTTGGAGACGAAGGGTCTTGGTTCAAATCCTAGTAAAGGTAGTTACATTTATACGGATTTGAATACTAGACAGTGGTTGCCGGTGTACTTTGATGGTTGGGGTTCAATTAACCATACTTTCTCAGGAATGGTCGACCTGGGTCTGAACAAGACTACACATAATTTGCGCGTCATACACATCATCCTCATCTTATTGGGTCATGGGGTTATATATTGTTCTGAATTGAACAGATTGCAACGTACACATATAAGGAATTAAAAAGAAACAATTTTATAAACAATCTTTAATTTTATTTTTTTATTTCTTCTTACTCTATGTTTTCTTAATGCAATTTAAGTTTTCTTGTAGTAACGAACGTATTAGTACTACTTGTAAAGAGAAACTATATCTTCTCTTTTTGCTCACACATTTTAATGTTCGCTTTTTATTTTCGCTTCCATTTCGCTACTTTTGTTTTAATCATGTTTAGCTACCTCCTGTATCGGTTATATGTGTATTTCTAGTACTCCAAGATTTGTTGATTACAAATTCTTAAATAACATGTAAAATTTGAGATCATAGCAAGTGGAACGTAAACATTAAAGCTTTTAATGACGGCGTTCTCTGTACAATATCCACTTGGCAGCATTCGTGGCAATTCATTTACAGTATGCTACGAGAGGGAATGTTTTAGACTGTGCTTTGCTATATACCACCTAGACTATTGCAGACCTTTTCGGTACAATACGAGGTGTGACTATTAAATAACGAGACTGAGGTTGTAAAAAATTTAATTTTAATTTTATAAATCACTTATTGTCACCTTCAATATGCACTACTTCTCTATCCCTACAACGCTCCATACGAATTTTTTATTGTTGGAAACAGTGCTGGTAGTCATCTTCTGTCAGCTCCTTTAGAACACGTGCCGCTCAAACATGTTTGAAATGAATTTCGCAAAAATATTTGTAGTGACACGTTGTACGCGATTGAAAATGATCCAAATATTTTGGAAACTATAATGACATGTACTAATGAAACGTGGGTTTTTGCTTATGATCCGGAAACTAAGCGCCAATCCATGCACTGGAGAGCCAAACTTCATCGAGAGCCAAGAAAGCTCGAATGAGCAAGTCGAAATTTAGAGCAATGAGGATTGTTTTTTTTTTATATTCATGGGATTGTGTACCTTCACTGGGTTTCTGAAGGTCAAACAATTAATCAATATTACTACCTTGAGGCACTTTCTAAACTACGTCAAAGAGTAAGGAAAAACGCTTCGAAATGTGGACGGACAAATCATGGGTTCTCCACCAAGACAATGCGCCAGCTCAATCCGCGTTATCTGTCAAGAGGTTCCTAGCCAAGTACAGCATCCCAGTGTTATAACATTCACCTTATTCAGCAGATTTTGCACTATGTACCTTTTAACTGTTTCCTAAGTTGAAATCTGCATTAAAAGGGACAAGATTTGAGTCTGTGGAAGCTGTAAAAGAGAAAGCGGCACGTGTCCTGAAGGAGGTGACAGAAGATAACTTCCAGCACTGTTTCTAACAATGAAAAATTTGCATAGAGCGTTGTAGGGATAGAGAAGGAGTGTATATTGAAGGTAACAAAGTGATTATGTATAAAATAAAAATAAAATTTTGTTCAACGTCAGTCTCATTATTTAATAGCCACACCTCGTATAAATGTAGGAATAATACGGTGTTTTAAGTTAAATTTAGCCGTTAGAAAACTACAAAGTTTTCAAAATTTTATACTGGGGGAATATTCAGGCGGGTCTCCGTACAATACGTACGAAAGAACATTCCTGAAATTTTTTTACAGTTTACCTGTGAGAAGATGATGGCACTTACGCAAAATTTAGCCAAGAAAAAATTGTGCGTTTTCTGTACAATATAACTGTAGGAAAATTATTCCGTTTTCTATACAATGTACCAGTGGAAATATTTTTGATCTTTGACGTATATTCTGTTAACCTCTCTGATTCAATTTGTGGCGTAAGGTTGTTTTTTGATGAAGTAGTCATCAGCTGTGTCGAAGAACGTGACATTAGATTTTCTAGGAGACGTGAAAAATTTTAAAACGTAGCTTACTCTTATGCTGATAGTTGATATGATATATAGGTAAGACGTTTTAAAAACTAATACAAAATAAACCGTATTTAAATAGAAGGATTTTTACATTATTTTTATGTTTTTGTTAACACAACCTAAACAAATTGCAAAAATTAGGCGAGACACAATACATTCATAATTATTTATTATATGTTTTATTTATTTTATAATATAAGAGAATTTAAAGTGAATATTTTGTATTACAGAAATAGGTTAAAGAATAGAAGTAACTACACTAATACATATAATAGTTCAAGTGAAACTGAAGTTCTAAAAAAAGTTCGTATGACAAGGGGATTGGGATTTAAAAGGAAAAAGAGCTGATATAAAATAATGAAAGTATGGTGAAGGGCAAAAAGAGGATTTTGGGAAGATGTGATGAAACTACAACCATCGTCAGATGGACCTTATTCTGCTTTTGCTTTTGTAGAACTTTGCGTTTGTCAGGCTTATCTTTTAACGTACAACACTTACTTACCCCTTCGTATGATGATAGTCCGACTTTCGGATAACACTCGCACGCAAGAGAGCACAAATCTATAAACAGGCAAAGTAATGGGAAAGAGTAATATGCTTCGTTTTATTTTATATCTTTCCCTCCTATACGGAATATTATCTTCCTGGATTTAACAAAATACTCCTCGATTTTATCTACTGAATATGTACCTACTTTTACCTGACGGTTCAAGCCGAAATTTGAGAGCATAACTAAAATTTGGCTGAGGTATACCTTAGATCCAGAGAATTGGAGATACTTATAAAACCTTAGCTATTGTATTATCTACTATCGGGATGTTTACTAAGTTGTAGGGATAATCTAAATTTGAATATTTGTAAAAACATTTTTTTATCACCAATTCAAATTCCAGGTCATTCATTAGTCAACAATGAATTCAAAGCTTTTTTCTTAAAGCTACATAGGACTACATAAGTTCATTAAAGATGAAACATCTTATTTCAATTTTATTGTGTTGGAGTACTTTTCCTGATGCTTATTTCCTTGATTCTTCTCTTGTATTCCTTCAATCTTTCTGATCTCTTCTGGCGTTCTTCGTTGGAATACACGATTTTCTGTCGTTTGGTCGGTCTCTTATGTTCAAGTCTTGTGTTGTTCAGTTTGTGGTAATTTCCGGATTTTCTTTACAGGTCCTCAAGTAAGATTTGGATTTAGTTCATGTGCTGTTCAATTTCTTTGATTCAGTGAGGCTGAGATTTTCTGTTTCGGAAATAGTTATACTCATCATAGTAATACTCATTTGTATGGAGATTCTGACGGACACTCCTTTATCTGTCCTACCCATCCTGTACGGATCTTGAGTCACTCCTCAAGAGATGTCCAAAGAAAGAAATTCTCTTTTTTCTCATCTGGTCTGCTAGATTCTGAATTTCTACAGAAATAATTCAGAATCTAGTCTATTCAGAATCGTTTGGGACGGGTTTCTAGATCCCGTCAGAGAGACCTCTCTTATTCAGGCATTTTCTGGTGATTCGACATTCTAATTTTGAAATTCTGTGTTCCGCGTTGGTTCTCCTTAGACTGAAGATCGTTTCACTGCTGTATGTGATTTTCGGAAGAATCACACTGTTGTAATGTCGAAGTTTTGAATTTATTGAAAGGCATTGTTTGTTGTAAATAGTTTGTTGTAAATAGTTTGTGTTTGTTTTGCGGATTTTGTGAGGTTTTTTTAATCTTTTTAAATATCTAATTAAAAAAAATTATGATATACTGTGACGTTAATAAAAATAGTAAACAAATAAAAGAAATACAAAGGTTTTCTTCCGAATTCTGGAAACAATAATTTAAAAGTACGCGTAGATTGTACGAGAAAGAACGAAATAATAATATTCTGAGAAATTTTGTAAATAAATCATAAAAGGGTATACACGAATACAAAAATTTGAAAACTTTAGAAATTGTATAAAAGTTAATCACAACAGAATACAAAACACCCCTACTGCACCTCTTTCACATGTAGCAATGCTCATAGCATAATGCACACACTTTTAATTCAATACTAGGTCTCATCTAATTATTTTCTCACCTTAACCATTTCTAGCCTAATATTACATTATTATAACAAACTAATGAATTTTCTAATTTTATTTAAATATATTGTAATTAATAAATATTTTAATGTTATTAGGTGAATACATTCTAGGTATTCATTAGTTTTAAATTGAAATGTATTTATTCAGATAAAAATTAAAATAGTATACAATAATAGTAAAACAATAAGATTAACAACGAAATAATAGGGGTTAAATAAAACAACAATTTCATACGAGTATAAAATGAACACTATAGAATTAAATTTAAGTATAATGGTAAACCGTTCTGTAGAAGCCACAATAGGAAATCTCTACCTTGTTGTAATTTTGGAGCTGACTCATGGAAGCAGATACAATTCTCTGCATTACCCACATCTTGTTCTAACATCCTTTATCTCTTTATTCATGAGCGGATCATACATTTTCTCCATGACTTAACCAAGAGCACACATCACATATCATTTCAGTTACCATCGTCGACATTATCTTCAAGCTTCTTTGAAATAACTACTCATTCCTAAATTTAGATATCAATGTACCTGTTACTGCACTGAATTACGTTTGTCATAGATATGTCACTTATTTTCATGCTTGGATAAACTGCCTACTATTTTCGTATAATCTGTATTATGCAGTGCTTTGGGAAAGCCATTTCTCATATTCAGAGCCTTAGCATACGTACCCCCAGCTTTGTAACTGTTCGTGCTTTGTAGCAGTACAACAAGGGTTCATTTAGAACACTTCACCGAATCTGCAGCCTATAGACTACATTGAAAACTCGTTACAACGAATCTTCCAACGAAACAGACGTCGCTTCTAATGGTCATCACAATAAACGTTTTCATCCAAATTAGTTGTTTCAATGAATTATTTTAACCGGAGAAAAAATACGGAAATTACAATAAACCGACGTCTCTAAGCTGAAGAATTATCTGGGGTTGGATTCTCAATGGTACTCAATTATGATTCGTACACTATGGGAATTTCAAGTTTTTCAAGTGTTACACAGCAGAATTGGACGCAATACAGTAGGATCTAAGATACATCCAACATCATGGTAATGAAAGAGTGCTAATGTGGTCTAAAGTTCTATTCGGAACAAGTTCACAACTGATGCCCAAGTAAGATATCATTGCAATACTACATAAACTTAGGGGAAAAAAGAATAAATTCTCACATTTTGAACTCCCTGAGATTGCGGTACACCAGGTAATGAAGCCACTGATGATGTTTCCAGAATATCAGCAATAGAAAAGGAGATAAATGAGATGCCTTTGCAACTACATGACCTTAAACACTTTGATAAACCACTCGTTTGTGACTCGATCCATTCACCTCAATCTTAAATTCTTGCATGACTACATTTTGTACTGTTTCAATTGTCGGTAATGTTCTTTTACAAGGTCCAAACTACCACGAAAAATAATAATGAGAACTCTAACACTAACATTTAATAAGTTAAATTCTTAACTTAAACATCAGGTCTCTACTGTATTGTACTTTCCTTATTTTATTAAAAGCGGTTCTAGTATGCCCAATTCTTGCTTTGATTTATTCACAGTTATCATTATTTTCATTAGCAGTTGTTCGCAAACATTGTTATTCTTGGGACTCGTTTCTCGTAATTTTTCAAATTTTTCTGTTCTTGTATCCTTGGAATTACTATTAAGTTTAATTTTTTTTCAATTCGTTTTTCAGGACTGTACCCGCTAGTTTAGAATAGCTAACGGCGCCGTTTTACAACGTCTTTAATAATTGTTTCCCCGTTTAATATACAATTACTGTCTTTTTTATATGTATTTTAATTTACTAAGAATCCGCTTATCGGTAGATTTTACAACAAATCTATTCTGAACAATTATATTGATTTTTCTATACACCGATGTTTTGGTAAACGTTCACTATACTCAACCGCCATCTTGCTAATACTTAGTTTTTTTACATCGTGCTGTGAAAGAAAAAGTGGTTAAAAACTATAGTAATAAATGAAAAATATTATTATTAAAAACTTTTGGGGAAAAGTATTAGTTTTATTTTATATATTTGTGAACTAGAAATTATTTTAAAGCTTGTAATACGCTTTAATTACTACATAAATATAACAAAATACATAACATTCTAAAATTGTTTAAAATAGTCTATAATTTTTGCAAAATTGTTGACCGAGTTTTATTGTTGAGTATATCCTTGTATATAATAGAAATTTCTGTTTTTTTAACTTAAAATAATATTGCATAATAGTGTAGGGGGAAATACTACAATCATTTTTAAAGTGTGAAATATATCAGTCTGCCCTATTAAACTAGGTTTAAAAATATAGCCTTGAGAATCTTATTTGGTTAAAAATGAGAAACTGATCAATATATCCTTTAGATTAACCAAAATTTTCTATCGAATCAGACTTGAAAACAGAAAGAAGCACTTTTTATATTTTAAAAAAGTTTGTATACACATCGAATGTTTTGTGTGTATCTGTAAGTTAAAAGAAAAACGTACTACATTGCTATTACTTAAACATAAAGAAAGGTAAGAAGAGAAATTTTTCAGAAGTTTCTTTGTACAACTGAAACAGCCCAAAAATTCTATTAAATAGTAAGTGGTGGGGTGGGAGAGTGTTAAAAACCTCTTTCTGTAAAGACAGAGTGAAAGAGAGGGATAATGAAAGAAAGATACGGTTGAAGAGAGGCTCTTTCAAATTTTTGGAAGCGGGATGGAGTCTCACGCATTCTTTAAAGGTTTTAAACATGGGTAGAGAGAATAGAAGATGTTTTAGTATTACAGACTTAGGCATTTTATTAAGATAACGTAAGGAATAACATCTTTTGTTTAATATATTATAAATTCTGACAGTTATTAACATATAGAAATAACAATAATAACAAGTTTAACAAGCTTTCCTTCTACTTTTATAGCTCTTTTGTTTATTACTACTGTTGTTATTGCTAATTTTTGTACATAACTGAAATTCTCTCATCACAAAATTTTGAGGTTAAAATGCCTACAACTTTCTTTAACACTTTACGAGTGTTACGTTCAACGAGATGTAGAAATTGATTGCCGGTTTACAATAAATGGCAAAAAACCGTATTAACTGTTTCTTTTATTTCAACCTTAAGATATGTACATTTTATAAAAAAAACCTTTATAAATTAACAATTCAAAGAGAATAAACCATCGTGTAACAATCGTTTCTTTCAAGTATTTCATATTTGGATGGAAATACGTATATCCCTTAAAATGCTAGAAGAGTGCATATTGGTTAATAAATGGCTAGTTTACTATACTGTTGATGAATACTTTTTTAATGTAAATTGTCGCCAACTGTGGCCGACGACTCGTGGCGAAACCTTGCTTGCGTAGTTGGTGGCCCTAAAAAGGGCCGTTTAATTAGTTGGTGGCCGGAAGCGGCGAGCCGGCGTGTTGGAAGCAGAGCCCGAAGAGTGACAGCTCCTCTACCGGGTTCAGGCCTAGCCTTGCCTCAGCGGCAGTTGGGTCCTCACTGCAGCGTGACAGTGGTGGCCCAGAGCCCCGCAGTATCAGGTCGGCGTAGGCCGACGGCCGATACCGCGGCCGACTAAAAACAATTTCTATTGTTATTAAAATAAAAATATAATATTTATATTTTATGTAAAATGTAATTGAATTTATCATTTATTTTATGTTTTATTTTTAATTCTGTTTAACGCAATCTTTGTAACCTATTTAATTGTAGTAATTTAAATTAGTATTTAATTTAGTAATTTCATAGTAGTTATAAGTATTTAAGTGATATAATTTTTTTGTTCTGTATATTCTTATGCGCGGACAGAACTCTTTGTGAAGAAGAGTTTTTGCGTATAACTATATTTAGTTTAAAATATTGTACATAGCTTAGTATAGTAATGAATTGTAATTTAAATGTAGCTATATTCTACTTAATAAAATATATAAATAAATATTAAACTTATACTGCTAAAATTACAAATAATGAATTTCAAGACTTACAGCATAAACTAAATTCGACCATTAATATTATATTTAAATATAAGATGACTTAAAACTATCAAAACAATGATTTGCCCGTCCACAACCACTTGCTACCCCGCGTACCGATACACATTATTAATGTAATTCAGAACCGGTCCCGTAACGATACTTCGAAACGGTCGGACTACACTAATTCCATTCACAATCCAAATACTAACTTACTACAAAGGGACTAACTGTTTTTAAACCTGCGTTAAACAATGGTGGTTCCTCAAACAATCGATACAATTCTAACACTTTTTCTGCTTGACTGGAACGTGTTAGGAGGAATTCAAATATTAACAAATGTTTCTAATAGTTTTGATTTCCGAAAATTACTATTCAAAATATTTCATTCATCGCAATTCATTATCCTCAGTCAATATACACCAGAACTCAAAATACAAAATTACTAATAAACCAATAAAAGAGACCAACAAAATTACAATACAAAATTTCTTACAATAAACCATTTTTCACCTTAACTATATCTAAAATATCACTATTTTAATGTTTTAATATAGTTATATTTAAATCTATTGTTAATTTTGTTACTAATTTCTTGACTAAATTTACGGGCTAAATAGTTTATAAATTTTATAGAAAACTTACACTGAATTAATTAAAGTACAGACTTTTGAGTTTAACTCCCCACTTTGTACAACCAGCCACAATCGGAACGTTTTAACGTTTCCGTAACTCTACCAAATTCATGAATACAGGACCGTTAATTATCCAAACCACTATCGAGAAAAAAAATACAAATTGTGACAATATCGAAGACATATACGGTTCAAGAAATTTCTAGTACTTAATTCATAAAATGGTAAGGAGTAGATAATAGAGTGAAAAAAACAATAGAGTCAATTATAAAAGGATATGTATTTATAGAGGGATTTTAAAAGGGTCTTTGTTGTACAACTATTTATGAAAGGGTCGGTTGATTACCTGTAACACCTTTTATCTGTTGTTGACTTGTTTACAATAGATTTTTCTAGTACTCTTTTATAAAGGGTTTTTTGTACTTTATTATTTGTATCGAATTTCTCTGTTTTGCTAGAATTATCTTTTTGATCGACCTATAGAAAGAGCGCCCGAGTGCGGTCAGGGAGTTAGTATTCGTTTGATCTTTGACGAGTGTTTACTACGTGTGCTATCGTTACGTTAGAAGGTAATTCTGTTAGAACAGGCCAACGGGGTTCCGAGGCATTGTTATTCAGTCTTATTGTTTATGTGCATTGTGTATTCAGTTTTATTGTGAATTGTATTCTATATAATTGATTGTAAGCAGTACTAAGTAAATTAATAAGTTATTTATTGTATTACTTCATTATAATTAGTTCATTATTTATTTTGTAAATCTTTTAGTTGTAATAAATACTTGTAATTGTAAACTTAAATGTATTAATTATTTAATTACCTAAACCCCGAAACGGGCCTTAGCGATAAGTGTTACAATATTTACTAACAAAATACGGACATAACAATTATTCAATGATTAATATAATTATACTAAAGTTTAGTTTCCTTCAATTTAGGGACAGTGGAGACTGTTTAGAGCAAAATTCAAGATTTAAAAAAATTGCTGTATAGTAAGTACAAATAGGTTAAAACATATTTTATAAAGGATTTTACCGTGATTTTTTACGTTAATTTAATTACTTTTGAGATTCTGTATTTTCTCGTTTGTTTTATAATCTTTAGTACTCAACGTTTTGCAATAAATGCAATAAATTAGTGAATTAACCCACCGGGTTGGTCTAGAGGTAGAGTCGTCGCCAAAATCAGCTGTTTAACAGCTGATTTTCGGAGACGAAGGTTCCCAGTTCAAATCCTAGTAAAGGTAGTTACTTTTATACGGATTTGAATGTTAGACAGTGGTTACCGGTGTACTTTGATGGTTGGGGTTCAATTAACCATACTCTCTCAGGAATGGTCGGCCTGGGTCTGTACAAGACTACACCTCATTGACACGTCATACACATCATCCTCATCTCATTGGGTCATGGGGTTGCTTATTGTTCTCAATTGAACAGATTGCAACGTACACAAATTGAGAATAAAAAAAATAATTAGTATTTCTTAAACTAAAGTTTGTGGTAGCCTTTTGTAATCCCGTTGGCGTACTGGTTAGCGCAACTAGCTTCTACGCCAAGGTCCCGGGTTCGATTCCCGGTCAGGTCTGGTATCACTCATCTTCATCTATCATTCTTTTCACCGTCTGCATTAGCAGCAATTGCAAAACAGTCACACGCAAAAAAAATTAATATTCTATCAAACATATAGGTTATATGTATTAATATTACATTGTTTTAGTACAGTGTATCAAATTACAATATTTAGCGTGTTTGATTATCCGAAGTATTGGATTATCAGAACCGCTCTGGTACCAAATAGTTCGGATAACTGACGCTCCACTGTATTTGAACTTGTCGGTTAAAGCATCTGAAACATATTATATCACTATTAGTCTATCCCATACATCCTCAACTCTTTATACTTTTATATTTACTTCTCAAGCACTTTGTGTATGTATTTTTTACCTGATATTAGATTAAAAATATGGCAGAATGTTTAATTTATAAATAAACTTTTGGTTTATCAAAAGACCAACATTACTAATTATTTAATGTTAACTCGGAATTAGAACAGATAAAACTTAGAATACACATACTAAAAGCATACCATTTTAATTTTGTCTACTTGATGAATTTTTATTTAAAATAAAATAATTAATATAAACAAATATTATCGATGTTTAGCTATTTTTTGCAAGTGTTGCTCACAAAATTTGGCATCTAGATCGAAGTAACTTGGAAATCAATAAGGTTGAAACTCAAAACATTTGTTATCGATTGTGTTTGAATTTATTTCTTACGTGAAAATAACCGTGGTCCTTGATTATATTACGACACATCAAATTTGGTCTGATTGTCGGACCTCATGTTCAACAATGTAGTCGTAAAAATAAATTATTTATCAAAAGTTTTAGAAAAACATAGATGGAAAAGAAAATTACATAATACGAGTACATAACAATAATCTTGTAACAAATCGAACGCAAACAAATATGTTACCTATATCTAATAATATAGCCTTTAGGGTTTTTATATTGGAATACGGATAACGACAAATCGAATAGCGAAAAACAAATTTTCCAGGTGGGTGAAGAGTGAAGATCGCTTGAAGGCATAAGTTGTAGAGAAAACTGTAAAATTCGAGTGCGTGGAAAAAATGTTTTCCCGGAAAAAAGGAGACGAAGGATATTGTATTCCCAGCAGGAAGAGAAGGAAAGAGTTAAGGGATCAATATTAGATTGTGCCTTTACTGCCAGCTTGTCGGTAGGTCGGTCAACGAAAGTAGTCAGGGACTAAGGTTCTGTACTGTGTCGCCCTGAGGGCAGTTGACCAGCTACGGAAATTCAATTGCAACCCTCGGGTCCACTACTGTCATTCAATGTTAACTACGTAAAAGTAAGGTTATTCAGACCCATGTATTGGAAATTCATGAACATTTTTTTAGCTATAAACATTCTTTCTTCTTGTATAAACCAATATAATGCTTACGCAAGGCTGAGTGTACTCAAAATTCCTGAGTTCTGTACGAAAAAAATGATAACGATTTGTCATACTCAACATCCATTACATTACGATGAGACATATAATTTAAAGTAAAAATTCAAAGCCGGCAGCCTGTACTAAATTTTTTGTCAATGACAACCAAATCCACATTTTTTAACAAGTGTAAATTTTACAACCAGTTTTTTAAAACGTAATGGTAAAACTTAAGCAACGATGATAAAAATCTGAGTAATAACGTTTTTAGAATGAAAATATAAAAT
Organism: Catonia carolina; assembly: GCA_035578175.1. NCBI lineage: Eukaryota > Metazoa > Arthropoda > Insecta > Hemiptera > Achilidae > Catonia > Catonia carolina. The sequence continues at coordinate 82,205,739 of JAQMRL010000003.1, read as the reverse complement.
ACAATCAGTTATGTGTTTTAAAAAAGTCTAAACTATGCATTTTGGAAGTAGACTCTCCATTGGAATAAACGTAGCTATACTTTGTTTTTGAGTTACTTGACACTTTCAAAATTAAAAGCTATGAATAACAAAGATATTGTCAAAAATTATCCAACTTTCAAATGCTTTTAAACTTACAGCTAACAAACTTAGTAAATATACTATTATCATTCAAATCCCCTGTATTAGTTATGGTTTTATGTTTTGTATTTAAAAGAGATGTGCCTGTGAAGCTGTTAACAAAATTATCGGTGAAATGTAAAAAGCCTAAGCGCAGTAAATTTAATATCGGGCTCGGGGCTAATTTTATTTGACATTCTATCTATTGTTAGCTGATACCGTTGTTAAACGTTAACAATATTCCATGTCCGTCGATTGATACTATTTAAGCTCATCGAACACGGCTACACCATTTTGTACCCTTCTGTTATTATTCCGTTGCCATCATCACCATTGTCATCAATTTTAAACTTTCTTTGAAATGAAATTAATAGGCAATTTTAACACAATAAATTTTAGACTTAACGTGGATTATGTGAAACCAACGTTAAATTCAAATTATCGTTTGTTGTTCAAATAAATTTGATAGGTCTATTTTATTTGTTAACTGTTAACTAATGTCAACTTAACTGTACGATAAAACTGAATTAATCTTCCGTTAAAAAGCTTCTTAAGTGAAACTAAAGAGTACTAATAATAATAATGTGTGCAAGAAATAAAGAGAATCATTCAGACGCTGAAGAACAACAAAGCTCCAGGAGAGGATGGCATTGTCGCAGAGCACTGGAAGATACTGGAAGACGAACAACTACAACCTCTCGTAGAAGAACTCAACACGGTATGGCAGACGTGCAAAATCCCACAGGAATGGAAGTCAGCTATTATCCATCCATTGCACAAGAAAGGTGACAGAACGGATGCGAATAACTACCGAGGAATTTCTCTCTTGCCAGTTACGTACAAGATTCTATCCAAGGCTCTCCTCAGCAGAGCAGAACCCCAACTCGATCCGCATCTAGGAGAATACCAGACAGGCTTCAGGAAGGGAAGATCCTGTGCAGAACAGATCATCAACCTCAAGTTGATCATCGAAGGAAGAAAGCTGGCGAATAAGTCGTTGACGATAGTTTTCGTCGACTTCATGAAAGCGTACGACTGCATCGATAGGGACACACTGATCGAGGTTCTACAGGAATTCGGCCTGGATAACAAAACCAGAAACATCTACCAACAAACCATCACAGACACGGAATCGAGGGTAAAATTCAGATCTGAACTCTCCAAACCATTCTGCATCAGAACAGGCGTTAGACAAGGCGACGGCATCTCTCCATTAATGTTCAACTGCGCACTGGAGAAAGTCATGCGCGAATGGAATAAGAAAGCTCCGAGAGGAGTTAAAGTTGGAACAGCGATAAAAGTCAACGCGTTAGCATTCGCAGACGACATCGCACTGATAGCAGACACGGTCAAAGACGCTGCAGAACAAGTACGACTACTGGAGGAAGAAGCGGGAAAGATCGGCTTGAAGATCTCTAAAAACAAAACCCAATTCATGTCCAACGAAAAAGACGCACCTAAGTTCCTGATAGAGGACGAAATTTTACGTGTTGAATCATTTAAATATCTTGGCGAGATCATAACGCTGGACAACTCTGGCAAACTTGCGATTCAAGCAAAAGCTACAAAGCTAGCACAAGCATACGATCTCACCAAGAACGTTTATAATAAGAGATCAATTTCGCGCAATGCCAAGATAAGACACTACCAGACGGTTGCCAGACCGGAGGTGCTGTACGCGGCGGAAACCCACCACTTGAAATCTAACATCCACCTGCGCTCGATAGAAACTACCGAGAGGAAAATCATCAGAAGAATCATCGGGCCGACTCAAAATAAAGAGGGAGAATACAGGCTCAGAAGTAACGAAGAAGTATATTCCTTCACCACACCCATAAGAGAAGTCATCCAGCAGAGACGACTGGCATTCTTCGGCCACATAGCGAGGATGCACGACTCCAGACTAACGAAGCAGTTATGGAAGTACTGGGAGGGCAGGAAAACTACAACGAGATGGCACAAGGAGATCCACGAGACGATGCTGGTGAATGACATTACGGGCGAAACACTTCTCAATAGAACAGAAATGAAGCAGAAAATTGAGAATCTAAAGTGCTTGGGAGGGCCGAGGAGAACGGGAACGGCCTGGACGGAGGAGCGGAAAAGATCACATGCAGAAAAAATGAAGGCAGCATGGGTCATCCGGAAACTGGCTGGAACTAAGAGAAATGCATCCCTAGTAGGATCTAACAAGAAATAATAATAATAATAATGTTATTATTGTTAGATATATCGATAATGTGGAGTTATTTGATGGTATAATTATGATATTCTTTATTTACTTCAGAAGTTGTGCGAGCAATAATTGAAGTCAATCACGACTACACAAAGTATATAATATCTGGTTGTAGGTGTGCCTACCTAGGAAATCAGTAATGGACAAAAAATTCATCGTGAAACCATGCCACAAATTTATTTACCTAGGTACTTGAATATCTGAAAACGGTGAAAATGTAAAGGAAATTACAATAGGATTGTAAATGGAAGAGTTGCTGTAAAATCCTATTATTTTCTTTTGGAATAAAGTCATGGAAGTCAAAGAGCGATTGTATAGACTAATGACTGAACGCTGTACCAAAATATCGCTACAGAGGTGTGGAAGATATCAAGTAGAAATATCAAACAGAAACAATGGAGATGAACTATTGGTGTCAGAATTGTGGAGACACAAACTGGAGTTGTTGTCAGCATTGTTAAAACAGTAGAGTTGGAACTCCGCTCCACACACGCACTGGAGATGTACTAGTTTGACCACAATGAGGAGGATGCCTAAATGTAGATGCCGTCAAGTGGAATGGAAGTGGATACAGGAGACCAGGCATGGAACAGTAAGACGCAGTTTGTCTGGTGGGAGAGTGTTTGATAAAGCTTAGAAAATTGAGGAAGGATTACTGGTAAAATTGGATTGGATGAAGGTTAAGATGGGAGAAACACAGGAGGTTGTGATCCATTCTCAGATGTATACGATGTGTATAAAATCTTCACTCGTTTAATTATAAATAATAAAGATTTACTTAAGTAAAAAAGTTCAACAAACTAGACGCCGTCTTTTATTGGGAAAGTTTGTGATAAAAATTTAATTATAATAGTGCATGCAATTTTGAATTTTATCATTTTAATACATTACATAGAATAAAAATTACTTAGATATCAAAAATTTCACTGATAAGAAACATTTAATCATGTGAATTTATCCGTTTTGAAAAAATAAAATTTTTGATGGAGTAAAAAACTGTTACATTTTTTGGGCTAGGATTTCATAAATAATTTCATAAATTTATGAGGAAATATATTTAAAAGCGATTTGATTTCTTGGTTAGTTAAATTGTCGTGGTTGTTATTTGGGATTGTCCTACATTTTTTCCAATTAGAGTAACACGAAAAAGTTTTATGAAATTAGAATATCAATTTTTTCACACCTCCATTTCTTTCTTACTTCCATAAAATTTCACGAGATAATACGACAGTATAATTTTTAAAACATTAAATTTATGTGGTGTCAGATAGATTTAGTTAATCTTGAAAGGGACAATAAGCCACGTTAAAATTTATGAGGTGGAAATATTTTGACAGTTTTACTGTTATTACTTTAAAAATTCTGTTACTTAATCCTCATTTAAAGTTAGTTTTCTTCTGAAAACTTGAATAGTGACCGTTATTTCTTATCATGATTTAGATAGGATTTTCTATTTAAGAAAGAAATATTTAACTTTCTTATATTACGTCAACCGAATATTTTAAAATTTTATTTGTAATAAATTTTCGTAGTTCACAACCCTTGAAAAGATAGTACAGTGTACAGTATTCCATAATATCAATAAGTTTCAACCAGATTACTCATCCTTATGAGTCTTACCTGCCCATAACAGACAGGTGGCGTGTCAAATTTTTTACACTCAATCTGTTCGTTGCAGGGCTAAAATAAATAGTTCTGTTTCTTAACACATGGTCAGCCAATTAAATGACTGAATCATTTAAGAACAGAAGAGGCAGAGGTGTAAAAGACACTAATCAGAGTTATCTCCTCTGAAAGTAATGAATTTCATTATACAGCCAGACCCTGTGGTGAATGAAGTGAAGGTGTCATTTGCAGAGTGGAAAATATGAGCTTTTCAGAGGGCCCGGCATACTGATAAGCGTACTTTTCCACTCGGTGAGGAAGGCATGGTAAACCACCTCATTTCTCGTTTTACCTAGGAAAACCTCTACAAGTTCAAACCAGCCTTTCGGCTGATGACCTAAACAACAACAACATGAGTTTTACAAATTTATTCGCTTCCTGCATCCCACATCACATTGTTTTCTGCTTTCGAAGTCACCCTCCGTTAGACTCCCTGTATCCACGTTTTCAAAGAGCGATCTTTTCTCCTATGTTCTGGATGGTAAAGGAACGCTCATTGGCCTTTTATGTTCTCTGTTATGGTGTTCTGAGAACCGATCTGTTGCTTTATTTCTTCATTTCTCTCATACTCTACTCGGAGGCCTTGCATGACTGTTGTAATCAGTCCATCTCTAAGGACTCCAGCTTTTGTATATTTCAAGGTCTCATTTTCCAGCACTGAGGACCATATGCAGTTAATGTTACAATACTGACATAGCCACTAATTTCTTTCTGCTCACTGTATTTTACTAAACAGGAGCATAGTAGTCTACAAGTAGTAGAGATCAACTCAATAGTGGTTTTTACGGTGACTTTTTGTTACAACAAGTAGTCACCGTAAAAACCACTATTGACTTATACCACTAAATAACGACTATTAACCAAGTTATTAAGTTATACCACTAAAAAACCACTGTTGTTGTTGTTTAGGTCATTAGCCAAAAGGCTGGTGAACCTGTAGAGGTTCAAAACTAAGTAAATCGAGGAGTGAGGTGGTTTACAATTGCCTTACTCACTGCGTGGAAAAGTACGCTTATCAGCATGCCGGGCCCTCTGAAAAGCACATATTATCCACTCTGCAAATGATTCTTTCACTTCATTCACCACAGGGTCTAGCTGTATAATGAAATTCGTTACTTTCAGAGGAGATAACTCTGATTAGTGTCTTTTACACCTCTACCTCTTCTGTTCTCAAATGATTCAGTTAATAAATTGATTGACCATGTGATAAGAAACAGAACTATTTATTTTAGCCCTGCAACTAACAGATTCAGTGTAATTAATTTGACACTCCACCTGTCTGTTGAAAAAACCACTATTGAGTTATACAACTAAAAACCACTATTAAAATGGTATACCATTTAATTAATTGCGATCGTTAATTTTGACACTTCATTTCTGAGTACAGGTGTGCAAATATGTGTGTGTGTGTGTGTGTGTGGTGGTGTGGTATTTATAAATTGTTTGCATATGCGCCTTAATGAAGGTGACTAACTCAGAATCGGCTAATTGGGAGTGGGTATATCTACAGAAATGGCGCTTTTATAGCCTTTGAAGAGTTGTTCTACTCTGATTCTTGCGGATTCTGATATCCCATTTACTCGTTTTCCCAGACAAAAAATATAACCAGAGGTATGTTCCACTGAACACAATAACCGAGATCACCATTCTCTATCTGGAGATTTTCAGGAATCCCATCTACAATAAGATATTTCTTTATTTGTACATTTATCTGAAGCCTCCTCTATATATACTCTTGTTAGAGCTTTAACCAAATCAATAATAACTTTCTAAAATTTTATAAAACTCTCTTCCAAATAAACATTGTATGTTTACAACCTGAATAGAAAGATTACAGAATATCATAATCGATTGAGAGAGCACGTAGTGAGAAAGCCTAAGGGAAGGATCTTCCTCAGTGTTTTCCAATACAGACCGATGGGGAGGAGAGATGTTGGGAGGCCACGCAAAAGATAACAATAATTCAGTAGTTTGTCGCTGTTGTGTGTCAGAACAGGCGGAAGCATTATCCTTGATTGTGAGATGAAGGAAAAAAGATAAACTTTGTAATGGTAATATTTTGAAGATAAAATGAAATTTATTAAAAAAAAATGTTTTATTATTATTTGTTCACCTAGAAAACAATTTACATAGGATCTAAATGTTTGAAAAATTACAGTTCACAGGATTCCTTAATCGTTTATAAAAAATAAACTGATTTGTTAAAAAAGATAATTTTCATTTTTAACCGTTTCGATGGTGAATATTTAAAAAAAAAATATATAAGAACCAAGTTACAGAGCAGAGTATATCGGTGCATCAGCTTGTAAAAAGTATAGAACATTAAAGTATGTCAATTTCTACGATTGTGTAGTAAACTCTCTAGTAATAGAACAGTTTTGTGAACGGTTACCTGTGTTCCATGAAATGAGAGCTCTTCGGTAACTAATCCAGTGCTAATATTGACCATTACAACGGAACTATTAGACTGCTTCGTGTAGTAATGCATTGCATTTAATTTAATTATTCCATCTACTTCACTGATTGTTTTGTTCTAGTTAACAAAATTAATAATAATAGTTTTCCACTTTGAACGGACGGCTCGAATAAATACATTAACTTAATTTAATTAAACAATATTAAATTCATAAAACTCATTAGCTTTTGTGATTTAATTTAATTTATTTTTTACAGACAATGTAATCTGGTTAAGCGTAATGTAACTAATGTTTTAGATTTATTCAATTTGTGTTATCTAATATTTTCAGCATGTTCATTCACTTAAATTAAGCTAATAAATAATCTAAAGCCGGCCATACACGTTCAGTTTTACTGTATAGTAGTTTACTTCTTTCACGACTTAAAAATTGTTTAATTATTACAATTCCGGCGTTCTCTTTGATATGGGTCAAGTTTTCGATCGGACTTGGTATTTATTACGCCTACTGTACAAATTAAAACAGTTCTCTTTTTGCATGCCTACTATCTTCTTTTAAAATCGTCTCTTACTTTCAAATTATTTGTGGTTAATTTAAAAAATACTTTTTCCCAAATACAACCTACTAAAGCGGGAGTTTCACAAGGATCTGTACTCTTTCCTATTCTTTTTAGCGTCTTTACAAGGGATATCCCTACCAATGAGTAAAGAGTATCTGCTACTTATAAAGCAATTCTTTCCAGAAATGTAGATGCTGATAACTTGTGGATGCTTTATGTAACTTTCAGTAACATTTTATATTACTTTCTGAATCAGAGTGAAAAATCATAGTCAATTTTACAAAAAAAAAAAAAAAATAATCGGAGATCTTGATTTGTATTGAATGTTTTTCAACGTAAACAAATGTTGTATCTAAATAAATAGATGTTTAATAATTAACGTTGGTGACTTTTAAGGCATAATAATGTATAGATATAAAAGTAAATTTATTAGTATTTCTATTCAGCATCCAAGGAACCAATGCACAAAATTTCAGCTTTTTAGATGATTTAAAAGTTACAGAATTAGTCATGGGTAAGTGCGTGAGCCAATCAGTGAGAGCTTTCGCAATTATATACAGATTATGATTTCAAAATTAATGAAAACCTCACCATGCACAAATTTTACTATACGAGTAGTAATTATACTTACTCGTATATTTTATCTTCTATGTAGCTTAGTCATTAACGCACTTAAAAAGTAGGAAGTTGAAGGTAGTTTGATTAAATCTCGAATTAGGGACGGGAAAACTTTTACACTTAATCATACACGTGTACATAGTAAAATATTTCAATACCCACGGTACTCACATATTGACAAAGCTTTTTATTGCCATTATCGACGAAGTAAACGTATTTTAACCCTTAATACGAGGTTATTTCGGGATCTGGTTGTAATAAATATTAAAAAAACTTCTTTGAAACTTATAACAATTATTTTATTTAACAAACATCACCCACCGAGTTGGTATAAAGGTAAAATCGTCGCTGAGAGTCAGTTGTTTAACAGCTGAATTTTGAAGACTGGTTTCTGGTTAAAATCCTAGTAAAGGTAGTTATTTTATTCGGATTTGAATGTTAGACAGTTGTTACCGTTATACTTTGATGGTTGGGGTTGAATTAACTGAACTGTCTCAGGAATGGTTGGTCTGGGTCTGTACAAAACTACACCTATTTACACGTCATACACATCATCCTTATCTCATTGGCTCATTGAGACTACTTATGATTCTGAATTGAATAGATTGCGATGTACACGCGTTTGGGATAAAAAACATATATTAAATTATAGTAGATTATTACAATTACAACACTTAGACTACTAATAAATTACAATCAAATTACTTAAACTAGGTTAATTAAAAAAAATTTATTACAATACTTAAAACTTAAATTAAATTTAACTAACAATAAAAATGGTCATTAACGCTTAATGATCGACTCTTTCCTCACTTCATTCATAACCAAGTTTCAACTGGAATTGGCCGACAAAGATGCTGACTGTTTTTACACCATTCCTTTAGGGTTCGAGAAAGAAACAAAAAAGGCAAGATAATAAACACATAACAGAAATACAAATGTTTTCTACGTATTCTGGAGACAATAATTAAAATGTAGAACTTGAAAAGAAAAAGTTAAAAGGATTCTCAAAAATTGTGCAAATTAATCATAAAAGGTACAACATACAGTACCGAAATGAGAAAACATTAGAAATTGAAATAAATCTCAATAGCAAAATTATACATTAAGTGATAACAATAAGGGACCACTATCCTAAAGGATACAAAATTCCACCCTCCCCAGGTAACAATATTAGTCAAAGTACAATAAACTTTATTTTATACAAATAAACAGTTTATTAATCTTAACTGTTACTAGCCGACACTACTAACTTTTATAATGTTACAGTACCTAATTACCGCTTAAAATACGTATAAATATTCGTACTTTAAATTAGTGAAAGTTACTTTAGGACTTAAAGAATAAAAACACGATGTTCCAGTTGTACTCCATGATAATTATTTCAGTATTTTTAACCGAGTAATGCATTAGAAAGGAACTAACTCTTCAATTAATAACGAAACTACTTAGGGTAAAATTGTCTGTTGATGATGATTATATGACATATGATGTAAGAAAATGTGTAATTTAGCTTAATTAATTAAATACAAATGGCTTGCTTAGTTAAACGAAGTTCATTAAGCTACATTAATAAAGTAAAGAATCACAGGAATTTTGTGGTGGGACATACTACCAAGTCGTTGGTATCTAGTTGAAGACATTGCAAGAGCAAGCGAGACGGCGAATAAAATCGAGTGGAAGAGCAAGACTAGTGGACCGTTAAAGGATGTAAGGAAAGGGTAGAAGTCGGACGTTTAAAGGGAATGCAATAATATATATATAGCTGGAAGGAAGGCCCTTATGTGACTCCTCTCGGCACCAAATCCTTTCTACACTTCTCCCATCCTTCCTGATTTCATCCTAAAACCCCCTGCCGTGCGGCCACACTGACCAAACCGCATCACTACGTATTGCCTTTCCTTCAAAATTACAACCACCCTGATTTCTCTCCAAAATACTTGACAACCCACTCATCAGAGATTTCCTCCTCCCAACAATTGAATTTCTCTGAAAATCAAACTCAATTTAAACTTGAACCGGTTTATTATTTTGAACTTTATACACAAACTTAACTTTATTTAGTTGTCTCAGTAATACTGCCATGATTATAAGTGATTACTTTACTTAAGCTGCAGTATTTATTACTTAAGTTTTAATTTAAATTAATTTAATAACTCTTTCCCGAGTAACTTGTTTATCAAATTGAAACTTTTTAATACGTTTAAAAATTTAATCCACTTTAGAAAGTATTTATCATTAACCCATTGAGTTTTATAACCGTACATCGACCTATCTTTCTCGACACATATCGTCCTCGATATTTTTGGCGTACAAACACTCAACGAAGCTTACTTCGCTCATTTTTTAGTTAATGCCAACTACGGAGGGTTGTATAATGGTGGGTTTTAGGGTATTAACGTGTGAAAATTTCCAGACTCTAGCTGGAAATCGAATCTGGGACCTTAACGTATTAGGCTAGCGCCCTATCACTACACTACTTTGCTCATATTGATTTACTCATGGTTTGTAATATTTTTTGATGCACTAGAGGTTAAATAACTGAAATAATTCACTGTAATATCTTTAATAAGTCAGATTTGAGGTAAAACTATTTTCTAACAAATTAAGCTCTGAAAAAATTAATATATTTTTCGTATAACGTTTATAGACCACGTAAGTAACCTTAAACATTGAACATTGATGTATTTTTAATGTAACCTATAATATCACCATTCTTTCACTGTAGTATTTTCTAAATCGTTTCTTTCATTTTCTTTTCTACTTTTGTTATACGCGGAAGCTTTTAAATTCAGTAATCAGTAGTCTGAATTTTGTTTGGTCCATTATGGTCTATTATTCAAGTTTAATCCAGTTTTCTTAGTATCATTTCTACTATTTTTACACTATTTGTCCAAAATCTTAGGTCTATTTTTAGCGTTTTAAAAGTTATATTTTTGTCATTCATTTCATACAAATTCCATCAACCGTAAATTGTATTGTTATCCTCGTAACTAGTTCTAAGGGACTCACTCACGATCATAATCATAGATTTTATCATAGTATTATAATGTCTGATCTTAGCTTGTCTTGAAGTGCTTTTGTTTATATTCGGTTGTTAGTTCTTCAGAGTGCATCGGCCATCTTTTCTCATCTGTTGTTGTTCGCTTCCTTTTCTCTGGTCTTCGGTTGTATTATTTCCTCAAGGTACTCGAAGCTATCAACTTTTTCAATTTTTCCGTGTTTTGTCTTCAAGTATGCGGGACTGTTTTAAATATTCGTTTTGTATTATTTTGTTCGAAGGAAATTTATAGTCTTGTTTTTCTGCTTGCTTTTTAACGGAATGATTTGTTCCTTCGATGTTTCAGTGAGTGTTTCTAGAAACGTCTACCAGGAAGTTTGTAAAAAGCAAGATAGTCAATATAATATATCATTCTTTGATTCTCCTATGTGTACTTGATTTTATAAACTTTTCTAAGCAAGTACTGTTTCTCAATCCCGAATAACCTTCTCCAGTACACTGTGAAAGATAACAGGTAATAGTGCATCACCTAGTAAAACACCAGTTTTAATTTTAAACTTTTCGGAGACTTCTCCTAGAAATTTGACTTTGATCGGGTCCGTGTTTAAGTTTTCTTAATGTTTTTCTTTGTTTTGCTCTACTCCAAGTTCTTCTAAAGTATGCAGTAGCGTTTCTTGGCCGATTAAATGAATGGTACTAAATCTATCTTGGTAGTAGGAAAAATTAATAATAAAAAAAATTATTTATCTTATATAAATATGACTTGACAGATAGGTTGGAAATCTTGAAAAGGAGAATTCTTAGAAGAATACTGGGCCCAAACCGCACGGAGGATGGGTGGAGATTGAAGAGCAACAAAGAAATATATCAATATACTGAGACAATATTGGCAACAATGAAGAAAAGAAGACTGCTCTTTTTTGGACACCTGCACAGAATGGATCTCAACAGACTCACTAAGAAAGTATTTGATTTCTGCCATAGCAGGAAAACAACACAGGCATGGTTCCGAGAAATAGCAAAAGAACTACAACTGAACCATATTACAACACGAAACATCTTAGATAGAAACAAATACAGAAGCCAAATACGAAGCATCAAAGAGTTCCAGGGTGGACACAGACCTCCGAGGACTGGAACAGCATGGTCTCAGGAGAGAAAGAAGAGATTCAGCGAGGGAATGAAGGCAATTTGGGCTGAACGGAGGAAGAACAGAGAGAAATGATTTGAAGTTGTATCGTGATCCCTAGTGGCCCTAACGGAAAAAAATATGACTTGTTAAATTTTGGGATAAGGGTTAGTAAAGTTACTCTGCTGCACAGAACACAAAATTCATTTTTCTAAATACAATATTTATAGCTTTAATGTGTCATAAAACGTGAAGATCAGCTAAGATTTTCCCATTGAATAACTCTTTGTAATATAAATTGAGTGAGAGCGGAAGATAAAGGTCTGTATGCATTTACAAATATTTTTAGTTTAAAATTTTAGTAAGACTACAACGTTAATATTTCGAACGTCATTTAATCTAAATTTTATTAAAACTTTTATAGAAAAACCTTTGCATGTAAAATATTTGTTTTTAGTATACAATATAAAATTTAACAATTATGTGAGGAAATTTTATACCCGTATTTTTCATTCCATTGTGTATACTGCCTTAAAAATCCATTCAAACACGAACTAAACAAAGAATTTATGTAATATTATATACAGATTTTAAAAAGGAATTTTGCTTTGTTTTTATCAACATCACATCATCAAATCTGTGTTTTGTTATATGTCTATACGTAGTAACAGATAAAAGCTTTTATAGATCTAGGTTTTAATTTATTGTAAAATATAACAGTCTGTAGTTTACTTAATTTACTAAAAAAGTTTGAGTTTAAAAAAAATTTCTCGATCTTCTGAACAATATTTATGTCAAACTTATCAAAAACGTGTTACGGCACTTCCTTAGCGTTAGAAGCACTAACTCGTCTGCATGAATATGGAATTTTAAATAGCCGCAGGGTTCCTTCCTAGGCGGAGTGTAACTAGTAAGAATTTATAGAACTTTAGACTAATATTAAATAGATAAACAAATATGCAAAAATCGAGCAATTTGGTAATCTGTGTTAATATTATTTAATAAATAGGAAAGGCGGTTTTAAGACCGGAAGCATTGTTTGGAGCAGAAACACTTAAGTTTATGTTGAAAGGAGGAATCAATAAAATAACGAGCATAGAAGGAAGAACAGTTAGGATCACCCTAGGACCGAAGAAGGAAAAAGAAAATTACAATAGACGTGACCATAGAAATAGGCTACACGACAAAACTGAAAAAAATCCATGTAATGAGAAAAAAGAGACTTATTTTTCCGGATATGTTGCAAGAATGAATAGTAGCGATTGACGGAAAAAAATTTGATAAAATAATCAATTTCATAACCAATTGTGAACCAGCATGGTTCACAATAACACTGAATGACCTTAGAGATGGAAAAATCGGCACTGAAGTCATACAGAATTGGGAAATTTTTAAGGAAAAACCTAAAAAGTAATCTTTCTGGAGAGAAATGAAACATGAGACGTGAACCCTGCAACATTGAACAACTTACGAACGAAAGATCCGAAAGAATGAAAAGATTACGGAAGAAAAGGAAATTTGAGCAAAAAATGAAGCAGTAATTAAAATATGGATTTGGTGTGCTCTCTCTAAAGGGCTATTCGGAAATAATAAAAATTGAAAAATAAAAAAAAGTCTATCATAAGTCTACAAATATGTTTGTTTGAATAAATAAATCGATATTGTGTTTACGATATTTTTGTCTCTACTTGTAAAATGTATGTTCATAGTATTCAGTACTACTCTCAACTAAACTATTTGGTAAATAGATAAAAAAGTAAAAAAACTAATCGGTAAGATAGTAGTTTTCTCACGTTCACTGTATGATTCCACTAATACAGAAGTTCTGAAATATATTATCTTATAATAAATACAAGGAAAATGTTAAAAAAATGTGAAATTGATAAATAACTAGCATTGGCATCAAGTGATAATATATTGTAGAAGATATTCTAAATTAACTGATTCATTAAGGACAATACGCTCTAAGTAATTTATTTTATAAATATATTTTTGGGTTAGATATTATAAAATATTTTGTATTTTGCCTTGAGTAAATTTGCTTGTAAATAATACATTTTTATGCGTAGCAGTTGAATAATTTAAAAACAAAATGTTGTATATGTATTTTGTTTTTTTGTTGGTCCCTGACAAATGAAGGTTTATTAATTTAATGTACAGAAATCATGAAGGTGTTATTTTTAAAACCAATGGTCGATCGAAATATATGTTTGGCAATTTAATAATACAATAAAGTAATTACAAGTACATTAAATCTCATGGTGTCCTTAGGCAATCGTGTTGCCCGCGAGAAATATGTAACGTCAAAGAGTAGAATTTTAATCCCACTGTATTCTCTGCAGGCTCATCATTGGAACATCATAAACACCTGCGTGAAGCGTAGGATTATCTGCTAATGATTAGGTGCTACGTTTATTTGTAAATCTAACAAATACCGTATCTGCAGGGTGTGGGTTAATATAATTTATATTAATGAAAATTTTCTCTCTAGTAAAGTAAACATACCATGGACTAGTTATTGATAACTATTGAAATTTCATAACGTAACTTAATCTAAAATTTAATTAAATTAACTTATAGTTTGTTCCCCTTTTATATAATTATAAAAGAGTGTCAAATTCCCAGTAATATCAAACTAGAATAATTGTTTTCATTTAGATTTGTAATGAATCTTCTAATTTGTTTCGATTGTAGATCCGTACAAAGTTTTCTGTATAAAACACATTGTATAACAGAAAAACAAAGTAAAAAAAAAAATCTTATGCGCATGCACTAACTGAAGACTGGGAAAGAGTTCCCTTTTTTTCTAATAGTTGGTGCAGTGTCAGCGATGATTAACAGCTGGATTGACAGTAGGGGAACAGTATCGATGCACAGCAATAGGAGAGACTAAAACAGTACAAATAGCGTACGTACCACTTCTTCAAAAATTTTAAAAAAATTAAAAAATAGTAACCTGTTATTAAAGTAAAATCAAGTTAACCAAAGCCGCATTATCCAAAACGACCGAAAATCAATAAACTTACGATTTACATAATTAACATAAAATAAAAATAAAGTGCACTGCTAATATGCAAATTTAACTGTGTTAAAATATACTCTGTTCTTTGCTAGTTGTTTCTTTCATAGTGCAGAATTCCTAGATCTAAGTAATGTATGTTTTGATTCTTCAAAGCAGAATGTCAAGTAAACATTAAACCACTGTTTTGACTTTTGATAAAAATACTTAACGGGTAGAAGGAATAAAGAAGGTTAAAATGTTACGCACTGTTGCAATGAATTTTGGAACTGGTCTTTCATCCGCATCACATTAGATAAACAATTAAGAAAAATGCAACAGCATAGAGTTAAGATGCTTTAAAATTCATATTAAGGCCGCAGTCTTGAAACAAATTACTGTGAAAGCACAGCCTCCATGAGTTTTTGCAGATATCGCAGTTATCCTACTCTTAGAGCATAAAACATTTAGTAAATGAGGCGAATTTAAACAAAATCGTAGGAGCAGTTTTTAAGTAAATTGCAAAAAGTAAAAAAGTCGGGTATCCTTGTAGTAGGCCTATCTAACAAAAGTTCCAAGTTTCAAGTTTGCACACTACTCTGTTTTTGAAGTATTTTGTTCATGCACACACAGACCAATTTTTTAAAACATGTTTCTTGGGTTTAGGGGGCCTGAAAACGTGTATATCCGGTGAAAACTCAATTTCGAAAAATCGACATGAAAACAATAATTTTTTTCATTTTCTATTTATTCATTATGAATAACATTCTGTAGCCCTCCGGGAGGGATACAGCAAGTAAAAAATGATGTTATTTATAAAATTAACCCTTCATTTCTTGTTATAGTCTCATTTGTTTAATCTTGGTTATCCCAAGTCGGTTCAACCCGATTATTTTGGATAACCAGGATTTTGGATTGTAATGACTGAAGTTATATTTTTAAAATTTCTTCTTCATTTTGTCACTCTGAACATTAAAAAAAACTAAATTTTAAGTTTTATAAACATTGCAAAAGAAACACATGCTTTAAAACAAACGGTTTAACATTTTTACAAGTTTATACTCGTTATAAACTCTGAAAAAGCAAAAAAAAAAAACAATCTGAACATAAAAATGTATTGAAATTGAGGTAATAATAACTTACGCTTTCAAAAAGTTTTCCAGCACAAGTTTTAAATTAATGAATTGTTTCAATAGAATTTTGTATTACAACTGCGATTAAAACAACCATAAAAATTTTGTTAACGAGTTAAAAAAACTCGGAAGTTACAAAATCACATACAGAGAAAAATTATTTCAGTAGTAGATCCGGTATTTATATTTTTACTACATTGAATAAGAGTTTTCCACTTATACTTTTTATGAAATAAAGTAAAAAATTTCCTTCTTCTAATTTAACTTTTATTTTACATAAGGAACTGTTCATGTTTTTGACACCCACCCGATTTGTTCATTGCTTTTCGCTGTTTTCCTGATTTTTTTGACTTGAATTGTGATTTAGAAAGCCTATAGGAATGTACACTCCACAGCTGATCAACTTACAAAGTAGATTACCCAACCAGTCATGTAGCAACAGTGCTTATAATGGCCAGGTGGAATGTTAAGTTATTTGCACTCGATCTGCTGGTTCCAGGGCTACAAAAATAGTTCTGTTTCTTATCACGTAGTCAGCCAATTATATGACTGAACTATTTTAAGAACAGAAGAGGTAGAGTTATGAAAGACACTACTCAGAGTTATCTCCTCTGAGAGTAATGAATTTCATTATACAGCCAGACCCTGTGAAGAATGAAGTGAACGTATCATTTGCAGGGTAGAAAGTCGATGCTTTTTGTAGGGCCTGGCATGCTGATAAGCATACTCTTTTAACTCAGTGAGGAAGGCAATTGTAAACCACCTAACGCCTCGTTTTTTACTTGTGAAACCTCTAAAGGTTAAAACCAGCCTTTCTTTCGACTGTTGACCTAAACAACACAGCAACCGTCCCAACAGCTTAAGGACGGGACTTGCCTGACGTCCCTTTTACTATAAATTTAAAATTAGTTTTATATATTTATTAGCACAACGTTACCTCTATAGTACGTTGTCTGACGTAATCTGTTATTGTAAGGGGTTTATTAATTTGGTCAGCATTTTTATCCTTAAGATAGTAATGTTGAAAAATAATGGGATGGTGGACTACGGGTTTAGTAAATGATTTTCCTAACAATTTAGCACACGATCAACTAGCAAGAGCCAACTGCATTCTAATGCGCATTTTGCTGTTCTTTTTTCAATTTTACTCTAGATTGTCCTCTGTAATTCCTTAGATATGTACTATATTTCAACAATAATTTGTATAAATAATAATTTATACAAGTCAGGTATTTATATCAATATTTCTGTTTTATTTTCAGACGAGTAAATGTGACGAATTTCTACAGGCCAAATTCAACATCTACTCCTCCTTGTTGGGCACCAGTGACGTCACAAAAATATTACGTAATATTTGCTGAAATGCGTGATGGACATTTAAGCGCCAAAGATGATGATACGTTGGGATCAATTGCAGAATGGACAGAGAAAAATGAACAAAAGGCTTGGCGGGGTGTAGGTGAGTAAATTATTTTCTTCTGTAACAGTATGTTGTATTTACTTTCAAATATCGAACAGTCTTGTGTTTTTAGATAATATTGTACAATTACGCATAGAAAAGTTTTATGCTGTGAAACATGCTACGTTAACTGCTGTGTTTAGTACCTATTTATTGAAAATCTGACGATTGTTTAAATCTAGGTGTTTTGTTAAACACAATTTATCTTTAATCTGTTTTTTAGAGAACAATGAGTAAATTTTTGAAAAATTAATTACCATAAAAAATGGAGATATAAACCTGTAAATAGTACTGTTCGTATAATCAGTTCAGTTTGATATTTTTTATAAATAAAATGCAGCTAGTCATATGAGTGGAGACCGGATGGATGTTATGGATGACGGAATGAAGCCCAAGGGGAAGAAGGTGGAAGGGTGGGGTACGAAGATTATGGAGGGATGAAATGGATGAAGCTATCTAGGATTTAGGTTTGAGTTATAGGTATATGGGGAATAAGGGTGAATGGAGGATCTGGTTAAGGAATGGTAGACAGCAATAGCTGTAGATTTATCATTAAAAAAATGACAGCTAAATTTTTAAAAGTTAAGGTAAAGGTTTAAGTTTTCAATTAATAATATGTTTGTTGGATGACTCCGTTTTATATGATACCATTGTTGATCAGCAAATCTGAGGCCAAATATTTTTCCCGCGATTCAAGCTAATATAAAATTTGAAATTTCTTCTTCGACAGCTAAAATTAGTAGATCGCTGTAAACCTCACTGTCATATACCACGGGAGTTGTTAAATTTCAGAGAAATTTTGACTGAAGATGGTGAATAATCTATTACTTAAGTTAGAAACTGGATTATGCCAAATAACTGTATGCCTTAGGTCCAGCCTGGGTTGAAAATGGTTTTGTTTACCAAACGTTTATTTTGAAGTGATAATTTTGTATTGTTCAAGAAGTCAAAAGAATTTTGTATATTTTAAGTTTACGGGTTTTATTTCTCCTGAAATATGTTCTACAATTTAGGTGTTCGTCTTAAGTGTAATCTGAGATATTTAAGTTAGTCTATGTCTGGAATTTTAATGATTGTGTGGAAAGTGTGATGACAAAGTGTAGATATAACATGCGAGCTCTTTATTTGACCCGGTTCTTCGAAAACTTAACAGCACCGATACAGTTGGTAGATAAATTTGTGGGCTCTATAAAAAGAGGTGCTGTATAACAGAACCTTTTTCTAGGGACGTAGAAAATGAAGTCTCTTTAAATTTAGAATCCCTTACCATAAAAAACAAAAATTCAACCAAAAGGTTTTCGTTCGCCAATTAAATTTGCGTGTACACGAATGTTAAGAGATGTTAAAATCTTACAGTATTTTTGTTTTAAAATCCTGCATATTGTACTAGATTGTAAATACTTTTATTCAAGAATTCAACAATAAATTTATTGTTGAATTTTATGTATTGTAGAATAGTATTGTTAAAATAGATTTTTCTATTCAATTTTGTGAGATGTTTTCTTCAAAACCCGTTAGAAATTTGAAATAAATCTGTCAGAAAACAAAGTCGGATTGTTTAAATAGTTACTGATAACAAAACGAACAAAAAAGAGTGACTAAAAATAGTAAATTTAAATTATTGCTTTAAGAAAATGATTGATTGTTTTAAGGTAATTTAAATAAGATTATTTGAAATATTTTATCACTCGGTAGTAATAATGATAATGATAAAAATGATGTTAAAACTTATAATAAAGAATGAAAATTGGTTTTGATTAATGATTATTTAAGCAATGTTTAGTTGGAAACTTTTTCTACTACGCTATACTTTATACTGCCCCGACGTATTTTCCATTCTTAATTTAAAAGTTGAGAAAGATTTGCAAATTGTCTTTCACAACTCAGTGAATTCTTAAATTAGTTTTATAATTGAACTTGTTATAGCCTTGGTTAAAGTAATAATTATTAATGCTTTTCTTAATTATTAACTTATTAATATAAATTAAAGCTTAAATTTTTTATTAATAATTAAAAACGTGATGAAAGATAGATATAATTCTTTCATTCAGATTAATAATTCATCAGCGCTATCAAGTCAATACAGATGTGAAACTATTTTAAAGTTTTTAATTTTTTTCTCATATTATTGTCAACTATATAATTCTTATAGCTATTGAAAGGGATGGAAAATAGGTGATAGGTGACTGGACTGAAAGAAAACATTATTCAATAATCGGATTCTAAACAGAGTTTAAAAATAGACTGTTAATTAAAAATTATGATTACAATTACTCTTTTCTTCATGACGTTAGTTTTTAGTAACTTCTTTTAATATTTAAAAAAAAATCTGGTGAGAAACACTCACACGACTTTCTCTTGCAAATGGAAATAATTAATAATATAACCTTAGTCATGAGTAAACAATATAATATGGAAAAACATAACCTAATTTTTATCATGAGTGAATGACGCCCAATAAAAATCTACCACCGTTTTACTTAGAAATACTTAGAAAATTAAGCTCTGTAGAAATAAAAGTTGTAGGTTTGTAAATTTTTTATAACTTTGATTATATACACTTTTTTGCGAAATGCATACTACGCAGTCTTAAAAAACCATTTTTACTGCGAGAGCAAAGCCCACAAGAATTTCAGCAGAAATGCCGTTTACCTTTTCTTGTAGAGCATAACAACTGTAGGAAATGTGGCGATTTTTAAAAAAAATCGTAGGAGTCGTTTTTGAGTATATTGCAAAAATTTTAAAGTTATTAGAATAATCTGCTACTTCCGGTTGACCGATTTTAATAAAAATATTCGTGTAGGGTCTTTTTTAAGTACTTAAATTTAATTTGAAAGTTTTAACTTTATTCAATATTTTGTTCTTGAGATATTTTGTTCACACACAGACCAATCGCTAATAAATTTTTGTGTACAGGGGCCTGAAAATGTGTATTACTGGTGAAACCTTGATTTTGAAAAATTGTTATGAAAATAGTACCTACTTCCTTCCCATTTGTGTAGGACAAGAGAAGGAAAAACTATTACATCCGTAAAAAATAAACAAGGAAAGTAATAGATAAAGGTCACCAACCAAAGTTTACTTTCATATAGTTAACTTAAGTTGTAAAAGAAGATCAGAACCATTTTTTCTATGGTAAATAAATCTGTTTGCAAGAAACGGCATTATTGTAATTTAAGGTCAGGGAAGGAGTAAGAGAAAAGTCTAATTATAATGTAACGTATTTCTTGATTAGTCTAGAAATGGTTCATTTATTTAGTAATAGGTTGTTTAAGTTTGTAGGTTGTCTTCATTTCATTAAGAAATACGTATTGTATGGGGCGGAGTGTGCTGAAGAAGAATAGTGAATTAAAACGATTGAAATGGTTTGAAAAGGAATTCTAAGAAATTGAATCAAGTAGAAATTTTTTTTTACTTTTTATTTTTCTGCAATGTTTATTAAAATGGATAAATGTGTTTGAATGGTTTTTTATGTATTAGACCGCAAGTACATCAGAGTTAGCGCCTTTGCAGTCGGCAGTGAACACCTGAATTTTGTGAATGAATACTGTCAGATCGTTCTAAATTACGTGCGAGTCGTGACAGAACCTGTTCTGAGTTACATTTAATTGTGAATACGAGAGGCAGAAAGTGTTCGTGGACAGTTAATCATTTAGGTTCTTAAGAACAGTAATCTTTTGTTAGTAAAGTTCGTTTAAGCTTAATTGTTTGTAATTAATTTAATTTATGTAAACTGTTTAATTTCTGTAATCTATTTGATTTATGTTAGCTAATTATATTTGTTAGTAGGGTAAGTTAATCATTAATTGTATTATTAATTTTGTAAAATACTCGTAAGCAATTTATTTTATAAGCTTTAAAGTTAGTCTGTTTATTATTTCTTAAACCCAGATCCCAAAAGAACCTAGGTTTAGATGTTACAATATACTGAATTATGAGCGTTACTTTACAGTAATGAATTTTTTTTATTTTTTATTAAAACGTTGTGTTCGGGTAATGGTTACATAGTTTAGTTATGACGTGTGGGGTCTCGTGCGAATTTTGGCTAATTTCAACTGTATGGGGTACACGAAGCTTCGAATTATACAAACGGTTGATTAGAAGTAAATCGAACCCATTTAAATATCCTAGAACAGCTCGGAAAAATTTATTTCTATTTTTAAAATTCTTTTTGATGTTTAAATAGCCTAACAGTAATAATATTAGATGAACTTTTACGGTTTTAATTTACAAACGGTATAATCATCAACGAGATAAATCTTCTACCCTTTTTCTGTTAATGAATATTTTATTAAGAGAAAGTGTTCCAAGAAAAGGAAGTAAAAGAGCGGGAGATAGGAAGTTTAAGTAAGGAATAAGATAAAAGAAGACCAGATCCAGATTCTTTTCTTAAAGTAAAGTACAAATTAAATTTGTTCAAAAATTGAAAAGAAGAAGCTAGACTAATTAATGGGATGGTAATTTTAATAATTGACAAAAAGTAAAAAAAGAATGAGAAAAGGCTTAAAATTAAAGGAAAACGATGTAATGGGCCTACTTATGAACTCTTTGTTGATGAGTTTAACTTAAAACGTTTTAAAGAAAGAACTCCTGTAAAAAATACAAGCACTAAGGGATTTTTACTTTATTGTTACTTAAATTGAAAAATACCAAGGCTTTATACATTATACCTGATAACCTTGTTCTAAAGTCATCTTTTAAGAGTTGTGATTTTCCTTCGTATCCAGTATAAATAAAAATTAAAGGTAATCAACAAAATGGTTGACAACAACGTCAACATTAAATTACCTTTTATGGCTCTTTTTTGAAGATAATTAATTTTGTTTCTTTTTTTTACTTTTAAAGTAACAATTTTGTTAATATTTTAAATATTTCCGTTGTTGCCAGTCCTATTTCTGAGGTCGTAGAGTGCTTTGAGTAATTTATATTTTCTTAAAGGCGCTACCAAAGCCTTGTAAGATAGTTCAGAGACAGAACGTTTGAATGCACCATGGGTTTCATTCAGAAACCCACCTTCTTGGTTCTTACGCTCTCTTCATCGTTGGAAATCTCTCCCTCGCCAATTTGAGACCGTTGTCCATTTTTCACACTTGATTTTCATTCGGGGTTTACTCCCTAGGCTTTTCGCTCTCTCCGCCGTTCGGAATTTCTTTTCTCATCCATCTTCGAGATCGTTGACCAGCTTTACCTAATAACCCTAGGTACGGCTCCTTTAACAGGTTGTTACCATTTGAAGCCAGATTAATCTTGGTTTTTTAACGAGGTTGTTACTCCTTTTGTTCCCTCTCACTTTCTAAGCAAAGATATTGGAAGGCCGAAGAAAAGATGGTTGTCGGAAAAAGTAGAAATGCCTTACCCGCGAAGAGGAGGAGGAGGAAAAGAAGAAGAAGTTTTTAAAATTAATTATGGTATGGCATCGTATTTTTTATGATTTATTTAGAAACACAAGATTCTCAAATGCTCCCAAACTACATTGGAATTACAAGGAGTAACATGATACGAAATAATGATGCGAGCATTGTAAATGTTCAAATTTAAACCTTATCTTCTTCCAACAGCGATAAGTAATATGTTCCGATTTCACAAGGTTTACCATCGTTTTTGTGGCCGTCCTATAACGTCTTTCAGATGGCACAAATTTTATTACGTTCAGAGGTCATCTAGAATTCTAATACATGACCTGACCATTCTTAATAGTATGCTAATACACGTTAATTTAAATTATGTATGCGTAACTCCTTCCCTATCTCTTTATTGGAAATCAAGTCTGGCCTGGTACATTTATTCACTCGTCTCAAGTATTTCACCTCTGCAGCTTTCAATCTGCATTGCAGTTTTCTGTTATTATCCGCGATTAACTAACAAAATTTAACTTAAATTAGAAAAAAAAATTCAAGCAGCAATTGTTTTGTAGAATTTTAACTTTGTCTCTTTCTATCGTTTAAATTAATTTTAGTGTTCTATTTATTGTTCCCCACAAGATTTGAAACTTGGTAACCTTCTCTACATTAACATCTCTGCCAAAGCAAACATAACAACCTACATAATTTAAATGAGACATCTGCTCTGAAATTTGTTTGTCCAGTACGATATTTGAGCGGATTGGATATTTTATTTTATTTATTTTATTTTATTTTAGTGTTCTATTTATTGTTTTCCACAAGATTTGAAACATGGTAACCTTCTCTACATCAACATCTCTGTCAAAGCAAACATAACAACCTACATAATTTAAATGAGACATCTGCTCTAAAATTTTTTTGTCCAATACGATATTTGAGCGGAATGGATATTTAAAACTCAACTGTAATAGTTTAAGAGTTTTATTGTATTCGTTATTAAAGGTCTTGAAACTTATTATTATTTATGATTGATTATTTGAAAATGGGTTTCCCCGATTGATGGTGACTGTAATTTTAATTTTTTATTAATTAATTTCATTATTAAAACTCAGTAATAGACTAAAAAGTACTATAAATTATCTTTCAATACTTCAAGAAGTGTAACTATATGTTCATCCATTATGTAAAGGTTTAGGAGAAAGAATTGTAAAAATATTACCTCGAGCGATTTTATTTATTTATTTTTTTATTAGACCACTGGACTATCCGATCTAATTTTTAGGTTATTTATGGAGTAATTCAAAATAAGGTATACCTTATACTACCTTTCTAGGCGTTAGGTCACGTTTTTTCTTCATCTTTATCTTTGAAAGAAAAGATTGATTGCCTTGGCACCTGGTCTTGAAAAATGATCTTCATACTTCTTGCATTATTAAATCCAATATTTGCGGCTCCTCAAACAGATCTTTCTCTCTATCTATCTATCTTATAACCCAACCGCAAGATATACTACACCAACACATGCAAACATACTCACATAAACATACCTGTACTTAGATTGAACCGTTCTTCCTTTCTTAGGTGTCAAGTACTAAGAAAAGCAGCACCAAGTTATTGGAACATATTTTCTTTAGGAAAATTCTTTATTTTCCCTTCTTTTTACTACTCTTGAAACTACGTTGTGCAATATTCTTTTCCTTCCGCTTCCTTTTTTTACACTTTCATTTATCCTCACCACTATTTATTACTTGATACCATTATTTTATCTTACATTAGTTATGGTCTGCATTCTCCTCTTATAAATTATTACTGCTCTTGAGATTCATATTACTATAATTATTTAAGTTACTCCATCTCATTGTACACAAAGCATTGTATTCTTTGTAATTTATCGTTTTTTACCAACATTAATATTACATTTTTCTAAATTTCTTTCTAAAATATAAATTAGGTCAATCTGTAATTGAAATTTCATACAATTCTATTCAAAATATATTTCTAAAATATTAAATCTTATCTAGGTGTTCTGGATTAATTAATAAAATGTAGTATTTTGACTTCCATTTTTTTCATAGATGAATCACTTGTTTAACGATTCCATTCTTTTCTATGTTCGAGTAGAGTACTATAACGTACATAAACAGGTCATTATGGTCACAAATGTCTAGCGTGTGAAATTTAAGTAATAAAAATTATAATTTTTACTGTTATTGTTTAGGTCATCAGCCGTATAGCTGGCTTGAATCTCTAGATGCTTTACTAAGTAAAACGAGGAGTGAGGTGGTTTACCAATGCCTTCCTCAACAAGTAGAAAATTAGCCTATGTTTATCAGCATGCCTGGCCCTCCAAAAAGCATCTACTTTCCACACTGCAAATAACACCTTCAGCTCATTCACCACAGGTTCTGGCTGTAAATTTATTACTCTCAGAGGAGATAACTCTGACTAGCATATTTTACGTCTGTACCTCTTCTTTTCTTAAATCCTTTAGTCATATAATTGGCTAACTACGTGATAAGAAACAGAACTATTTTTTGTATCCCTGGAACTAGCTGATCGAGTGCAAATAATTTAACACTCTACCTGCCTGTTATGGGCAAAATTTTCACTAATAAATTTTAATACTAATAATAATAATACAGAAATTGATGTTCGGTTTTGAATCAATCACTCAGTATAAATACTATGAGATCTTCATAAATGACGCATAGAACTGTTCTTTGTATAACGAAATATTTGTTGTCAAGGTATTTGATTAAGCACATTTA
The DNA here is from genome assembly GCA_035578175.1 of Catonia carolina. Classification (NCBI taxonomy): domain Eukaryota; kingdom Metazoa; phylum Arthropoda; class Insecta; order Hemiptera; family Achilidae; genus Catonia; species Catonia carolina. The sequence continues at coordinate 82,180,255 of JAQMRL010000003.1, read as the reverse complement.
GATAATCTTTCAATTAGTTTCAAATCAATTCTTATATATCGTGTTTAATTTTCTCTTGCTTGTACATTTCAAATTGTTTTTTAAACTCCTGAAATACATTAAAATAATGTTTACTGAATTAACTGTATCATACTGTAATTTGAATTCTTAAAATTAATTTTGCCTTACATAGTATTGTGCTTGTTTTTTTACTAGCTTGTTTTTTTAATGTTATTGTTATATCAATCATTAATTTTTTTCAATTCTTCATCATCGTATTTTTTTTAATCCGTTTGTATATTTTAATTAATTTTATATCTTGATCTTTATAAATTTGTTCCTGTTTAAAAAATATTCTTTGAGTTGTACAGTTATCGTCAGTAAACCTAAATCCATTGTTAATGAATAGTCGAAAACTTCATTCATTCAAATAAATTTTAATAAAGACAGATATTGTTTCGTGAGACTTTGAAAATTACTACATTTACCATAGTGATCTTAGGTTTCTTATAAGTATCTTAGAAATTCCATTTAGGATTTTGAGATTACAAAATATTTTAAATGACAAGCCTTCTTTATAAATCTTATGTGTGACATTTAATCTTGTAACAGAATTTAAATTTAATTTAACAATTTAGTTAAAATATTAATTTATTAAGTAAACTGAGTTTCATTAAATATTTAAAAAATTAAAAGTTTAAAATAAAATACAGAAAACTTAATTAGAGAATTAGTTAAAAAAACCAATAATCTAAAACCAGTTTTTTTTGTTTTACGTCTGACTGTTTTGCATTTTCTGCTAATGCAGAAAAAAGTTGATAAAATTAATTATCCATAAAAACAATCAAAATTGAAAAACAGCTGATTGTTATAAGATTCTACTGTATCTAAATAACAGTTTTTGAAAATGTTATCTGAGAAATAAGTTGGTTTTTACTTGGAAATGATAACTAGAAGCTGGGATATAAATCAAACTGTATTGCAAACTTATTAGTTTCAAGTACACTGATGACGACGACCTTTCGGAAAACTGATTTAGTGTGGGGTAAACCTACATGGTATATATTTACTTTACGAAGGCTAGAAAATTTATTTCTGTCTTGTTGGAAATAACTTTATTGCGATTAATTTGAAACTAGTTAAACCAAAATAGTTACAGTTTATATTTGTCACCAATTATTTCTCATTTTATCGATTTATGAAATTCCCTACTCCATCATCCTCCTCCTATCTACTCCTAGATTTTTTCCATATCCGTCCCAAACATCTCGATTTTAATGCTTATGCATGTTGCCTCATTCACAATTGATTTGATACGCCCATCTTTTTCTTGGACGTCTGAAATTTCTTTTACCATTTATTATACAATTATGCATTTTCTTTGATGACCGTAGCCATTCTTCCAACTGTCACCCTTCATCTTATCATTTCCGCGATCACTATGTACTTTTGGCTTTCATATTTAGTTCATTCGTGTTTATCCCTTCACTGGTTTTAAGAATCGAATTTCAACAGCCTGCAGTTTAATCCTAGGAATAAATGACATTTTTCACATTTTTAGCTATTTAAAAGACAACCGGGAACTATCATAGGTTTTCAAGCTTAAGAAGAATTTTATTTACGGACCTTAAGTTATTTTGATATCGTACCATTCATAAAGTTGAACCTTTGTTTTTTCACTCACATACACTTACACCAAAAATGTTACATGACAACCTCAGAAACATTCTTGATCGTTCTAAAACATCAAACAATATTTTCCTGGATCCTCCTTGTTTTTATTTGTGATAATTTTAGACCACGTAAAGTAACTCTAAATATTTCTGGAAGTTTATTGTAGCCGACACTATCAAAAACTTTTACTATAAATTTTACTCCTTTCTTTCATCCATCTGATGTTATTCTTTTGTTATTCGTGAAAGCCTTAATTAATGTCAGTAGTAATCACTAAATAGAACGTTGGTCGGTTCATAATGCTTTTTTGTTTATTCTAATTTTCTTAAAAACCTTTCTGGCTTCTTTATTCCTCTTATCCGACACTTTAGATCTTTTGTTTATTGTCTTTAAAATTTGTTTTGTCAACAGTTCGTTCTTCGTTCTACATCGGTGTCCTCAGAATTTCGATTTAACATATTATAAAAAAATCTTCATTAAATTAGCAATTGCAACGTGTATTCCCTTATTGCATTTCTTATTCTGCTCAATTATTTCTTTTAGGCTCAATACTTAAACTGTACAAGATCGGCCTAGTCTGAACAATGAAAATTAAAGATTAAAAATGATTAAATTCTAAAACAGTTATTTCTTTTAGTAAAATAATGAATAAATGCTTTCTAATGAATTATTAAATCGACTTTTTATTCTATCTATGAAACGTAATTCCAATATAATTGGCACTTGAAGTTCTTTAGAAATGAACTTTAACTTATTGTACTTAATTAGTAGTTGCAATGGATAAAGAATCAATAAAAATTGCTTCAGATTGTTTTACAATCTTATAGTAAAACTATTTTTTACAAAGAAAACACCATCTCCATTATTGTCTTTTATTTATCTGCTACTTTTTCAATGGAATCTTTCTTTTATGTTCACTTGGAATGAAGAATTTATCGCAAAAAGGATTTATTCGAACTGGATTACTACTTTACTTTTCTGTACTGTACTTGGAATTCTTTCTTTGTGCTTTTTTACTGCAACTAGAACTCAAGACTCAAGATAATTACACATTTCAGAGTGAGGCAAGTTCAACTGAAATGTTCTGACGACCTAGATTTCCAATCTAATCTTGAAACGGAAAATTTACTATGTTTCATTGTATACGTCTTAGTTTGAAAAGAACTGGCAAAATTATAACCGTCTTTACAGTAACTAGCAATATGGAACATATATTTTCAAATAGAAATTCCATAAATATTTTTAGTACATATATACTCTCTTACTCTTTTCTTAAATTATTAGTTTTATTGAGATATTTTCAATTGTTACGTTGTAAGCATTTTAAGTTTAACTACGTATTTAGTTTTAGATCCTTTGCTAGTTAAATTAATTTTATCTAATAAAGTTCATTTGTAACAAACTGTTTAATAAGAATTGTACAATTTATTTATTGCAAATCCACTTCATCTATCATCTTAATTCATAAATTTAATTTGATTGCTTTTGTGGCTCATTGATTAGTGCAATGCAGCACTCTAATGAGTGATGCACTGCAAAGCGAGAGGTTCCAGGTTAGATTACCGTCTAAAGACTGAAAAATTATTACCGTACTCTTTTAAATCCAAAGTTTGTTAACTCAAATAGTCATTAATGACCAAGATGTTATGCACCTTAATAAACTAAAAAATAAGTTTTAAAAAACCAATTCAATCTGGATTTCTTTAACATTGTGTTTCTCCTTTCTCTTGCCCTGTATGAATATAAAGGGAAGGAAAATATTATTCGTGTGTGTGTATGTTTACTAGAAGCCTACGTTAGCTTCAATTAGCAATTTGTTGTAATTTTAAGGCCAAAAGAGGTTGATTTTCATTTAAAGTTATTCACTCATTATTAAAATTAGGCTATATTTTAAATTTTATATTATTTACTCATAACTAAACATTTGCCCATAACAGACAGGTGGAGTGTCAAATTATTTACGCTCAATCTCTTCATTGCAGGACTAAAATAAATAGTTCTGTTTCTTATCACATGGTCAGTCAATTAAATGACTGAATAATTTAAGAACAGAAGAGGTAGAGGTGTAAAAGACACTAGTCAGAGTTATCTCCTCTGAAAGTAATGAATTTCACTATACAGCCAGACCCTGTGGTGAATGAAGTGAATGTGTCATTTGCAGAGTGGAAAATATGTGCTTTTCAGAGGGCCCGGCATGCTGATAAGCGTATTTTTCCACTCAGTGAGGAAGGCAATGGTAAACCACTTCACTCCTCGATTTACTTAGTAAAACCTCTGCAGGTTCAAAACAGCCTTTCGGCTGATGACCTAAACAACAACAACTAAACATAGGTTAAGTATTTTATTATTTATATTACCGAGAGAAAATCGTGTGTTTCAGAGTATGTGTGTGTTTCAAAGTGTGTTTCAACGTGTGTTGAGAGAAAAAAATGTTTCAAACCAGATTTTTAATTTAAGGATGAACAATATAAAAGATCCCTCCTTTGTAATAGATGAATCAAAAAGGAGAATACAATATTAAAGAGAAATGGGAGAAGAACCTATTTATTAATAACGATTAACCCCTATAATAGGGGGTTATTACCACCCTTATACCCTTTACACAGACTAAGCTTCTTGGCAATAATTTAAATGTAATTTTCAGAATAAAATATGGAAGGGTAGGCTGAGGTCTAGCGATAAGGTGGGCACAAATCATGAGATTAGAGGTACTACGTCCCGTCTTTGCCTTCGACCTCCAACCCTACCGACGGTAATTGCCGTCGCTACTTCTATTCTACCCAGTCTCCTCACACATGAATTCACGGTACTGAAACCTAACTATACTGCTGTAGTTGATACTGACTACATGTACTCTTCGACCTACCGAACCAGTGACATCCTTCCTACGTAGTTGTAGTTTGTAAGTTACTAAGTTAACTACTTACCATATTTTACACACCTAAATTTAAACTCTCCTTTCCAAATATCTTGACTTTAATAATATTCTTTATGGCGGTTTTATAAAAACCTACTTGTATTACCTACTTGTGTGTGCTTAAAAAGTATGGCATATATATTTTTGCTATCATAATCATGTAATTTATACATAAAGAAATATTTTAATATCAAGTAGCCTGTTTATAAAAAACTGTGATGCATCCTGCAAGGAAGGGTAAAAGGAAAAAGAATTCCTGGCCAAAGAAGAATTTCCTGCCTTGCCAATTTAAATGCCTGTTTTGGTACTAGCTCCGCGGAGTTGTTTCGTATAATAACTAATAAGCGTAGATTAAATATGATAATCGCCAACATCCAAAGCGGATAGGCTCTTAGGTTTTTAAAAGGTGATACTTTACGTAATTTAGCAACCTAGAGATCCTAATTTTACTTTCTCTTGCGCTATATATAAATATATGGGGAAGGAAAGTATTTCTTTCATGTTAATTTTTTGAAATTTAGTTTTCACGGTAAATACATGTTTTAGGTCCTATTTACCCAAAAACTATGTTTTCAGAGATTGGTCTGTGAATGTGGGAACAAAATATCTCAGAAATGGTGTAGCATAAAACGTTGAAACTTGAAACTTGATTTAGGTACCACTAGGGGATCCAACGCGAATAGTTTTATTAAAATTGGTCCAACGGAAGTTATAGTTTATTCATGCAATTTTTCACTTTTGTGATTTCCTTAAAAACGGCTTCTACACTTTTTTAGAAATCTCCTTTTTTATACTACATTGTTTTACAAGATTTCTACAAGATAGGATAAAATCTCCTGAAATTCCTGAAAGTTCTCCTGAAATTCTTTGGGAGGTTTGTGCTCTCGAGGTAATATTTTTTTTAAATTAATATGCATTGGTGGGAAAAGCGTATATGATTAAAGTTGAAGGAAATTAAAAACCTACAACTTTAATTCAAAAAGTTTTTTCTACAACGGTTAGTTTAGCGTCAATTAGTAATTTTCTCTATTTTTCTGATTAAAAAATGAGATTGTTTTAAGATAACGGTCTCAGTAGGTATGCATTTTACGATAAAAATGTATATTATCAAAGGTATAGAAAATTAGAAAACCTAGAAATTTTATTTCAAACATTTTGTTTTTACAGAGCCGAGCTTTGCGTCAATTAGTGATTTTCCGTATTTTTAGGTTTTAAAGAGATTAATTTTCATTTAGCGTCATTCAATTACGATTAAAATTAGATTTTGAGTTTTACTTTGCATTGTTTACTCATGAATAAACACGGTTATTTACTTTGGTGAGATTGAGTCGTGTAAATGTTTCACACCGGATTTTTAATGATATTTGAACAGAACAGAACCGGGTGCTACAAACACTTAACACATTGATTTCATCAATTGACGACATAAAGAAGGGAATTGATATAATAGTGCACCAGTGTTGAATATATTGCATAATTCATCGATAAAAAACTGACTAAGACTTTGAGAAATTATAAGTAACTGGGTGTAGAAAGTGATTTGTTTTGAGTTACCGTATAATGAATTGGATTAATTAATTTTTTTTTAATTGAACAATGAGTGTAACCTACTTTCCAGAACAACTTAAATACAGACTGAAACATTTATGTGCTACCTTTAACAGTATCTATCACAACTCTCATTACGAAGAAATTAATGCTGCTACGACTAATTTGGGAACACGTTCTCCAGATATTTGGAACAGGAGAAAAAAATTGGGCCTTCCTGTAAAAAATCAACTGGAGCACCAATTTATGAATCAAACGCAACATTGCATATTGATCTGAAAATAGCTTTCGAAAAGGAATAACAAAAAAATATACTTTACGTTCATTCGTCAAAATTTACGATGATTTCAAAAATTGCGAAGTTAGTAGAGACCTGAGAAAAGATTCAACACAATTGTACTATTCTTTTTTATAAAAATTCTGATTATTTATAACCAAAAGTCCCCCCAATAGGGTTTGCCACTTTTGTACTATATCGGTTTTTTATGAGTAACTTTAAATCTATTTCTTTTGCGTGAGGTTCGTTAGATGGTTTAGTGGAAACAGGTGGTTTATAAAAAATTGCACAGAATGTGATTCTTACGTCTTATCATTTTAATTAAAATATATATATTCGAGACACACCCTGTTAAAATACAAAATAAAGACAATAAAATAAAATAAAATATGTGTACACACTTACAATTTTTGATTTATAAATACCTGTGGGTTTTTACTAATTTAATGTAACTTGATGTATGGTGGAGTTGTGTACGATCGCTTCCCGAGGATGTCTTGACCAGGATACCTCGACTGGTCGGAAGTCGCCAACTGTCCGGAGGGCACAAATCAAGATGTTGTGAAGCTGGTGGCTGCCGGAACAGGTTCTGTAGTATGTTATTGAAGATATGAAGCAGAACTCTCTATCAAGGAGACGATGAAGAAGAGGAGGAAGAAGAAGAAGATGAATAAACTTCCGATATTGTTGATATTGTATTATTTTCGCGGTGATGCTGGAGAATAGTATATGAAGTTGTTTGTCCGTGATGTAGCCTAATATTTTAATTTATTTGATATTTTAATATTTTATCCAATTTCTCTCATTTAGCGTTTTTGTCGCCCAGTAACCTCACTGTGCACCCTTCGATCTCTCATTTCCAACTAACTCTCCTTACTCCTTTATCTTCCCTTTTCGACTCGCCTCCTTTCTAATTCCCACCAAAAATCCTCAAGTCAGACACATGTTACAAATAGATACCCGTAAGCCAATGACAAATGTTTGACCATTCCTCTTGACTGGATATGTTCAAACATCAATGGCTCAACAGGGTTCCTTCCTGTCTTTTCCCTCACGGGACAATCAACTAATTTTTTATTTATTTCTTAACAATTCTTAATTGTTTTGTTCCCGTGAGAATTCTTTTAAAATTTCTACTCCCCTTACAATCTTCACACCCACATTCCTTAATTTCTACAAGCAAATGACACCATTCAAGTTATTTATGATACCTTTCTTAGATTTATGTATTTTCCAAATTAGGCATGCCTCAAATTACTCCCCTTCTTTTTACAGTGAACAATTTTTTCCGAAAAACTAATACAAATTTAAAAAATTTTGAACTGTAAAAAGAATTATAAGCTAACTTTATCATTTTAGTAAAATGTCAAATTTTTTCTTAATCATACTATACAGCATAGTTTTTTGACTATCCTATAGCTAAACTATTCAATATATATCTTCTTACATAATAAAACTTACATTTCTATATCTTATCAACTAACTTATTCAAAAAACAATGATTTTATTTATTTATTATTATTTTTTTTTTTTAAAGTAAACGGGCATTGACAAATTACTGTCACAAAATGTTTTTTTTTTTCTACAATAATATAACAAACAATTTCTTTTTAAATAAAATCTCATTGTCACACATTTATGCTTATACATATATATTTCTTGTCACATTGACTGATTTACAAAACTCAAGGCAGGACCCTTCTCAGCGTGGTTTATTCTTTGTTCTTACTTTTCTTACCCTTTTTTCTATTTATGCACTATCCTTAGACCTACCGAATGTCAAAATGTTCCGCCTTCAAAAATTACCTTCTTAAGTAATATGACCCTTACACATTTGCTAAAGGTTTCCTACTCCCCTTACTGACCACATTTTTTACAACCTCAATTTCATGGTTTAAATGCCCTCATTTTGACCTATCCTATTTTACTGCACTTCTAAGAAACTACCCTAAAATCATTTTAATTACTACCAAATAAAGTAAAATGAAATAAAACTTTGCTATGCTATGCTATCATAAATGTACATATTGTGTATTTTGCGTAATTTTCAATACAAAAAACGTTTATTGTTTGAAGTACTTAAAGTTATTCCCTACTTCTAAATTAACTCATTCCTAAACTACGATTACAAACAACCATATACCAAATTATACTAAATAAACTACGAAAAATACTTGTTTATTCTAAATGCTAGTTCTTGTTCTTATACTTAGTCAAACATTATTTTATTAATATTAAACCCCGCACTTACTTCTTTCTACCCTACAAAAGATATTCTATCAAAATTAGTAAACGTTAAACTAATAGATACATTTTTTTTCCTTATAACTTATACTATTTAACTATTTAATATTTCTCTTACGTAAGCACATAATTCCACCGCGTTTTATAGCAATTGATCGTATAGGTTTCTTCCCAAATCAGGCATTTTGTCCCCTTTTTACAACCACATTAACCACAAAGACCTTTTTACATTATATGACTTAAAAATACACAATATTTATTTATTTACAAAATGAATTATTCTTAGCCCACTGATCCTATCAACTACTCTTACAAAGCCTGTTAAGTATCTTCTTACAGTCTCCGCGTCTTGTACCGTACCATGATCTTAATTTATAACGCTCACTTACAACTATTTTTTTTTTCTTTTTTTTTTATAACTATCATCTAACTGTGATATTTTTTACACAAAATTCGGTTTACGTTAATTTCTGTATTCTTTTTCACGTCTCTTATCTTCAAGTAATTACGTTTCTCATACACATCTAACACTTGGTACGGTCCCCTAAACCGATGAGAGAATTTCCTACAAAATTTTGAACTTTTCTTTGATAATTCAAAATTCCGTATTAAAACATAATCGCCTTTTTTAAATTCGACCCTACTCTGTTTTCCTTTGCTTTTATTAAGTCTTTTCAGTGCTGCTAATTTTAGTTTTTTCAAAACCTCAGCATTAACTAAGTTTTCATTTAACTTAATGCACTCATTACTATTATCCGGAAAATCAATTTTCTCACATGCTCCATCTATTACCCTGCTACCAAACATTATCTCAGCTGGTCTATGCTCCGTAATTGAATGTACATTGAAATTAATTATATCCTCTGCAATTTTAATAAATTTATACCACTCCAGGTGCTTCTTACCGGACAAAAATATTCTTAACAAGGATCCCAACTCTCTCAAGTAACGTTCACTAATGTTACTCTGGGGGTGAAAGATGGTTACCATACGAGGTTTTATACCTAATTGCTTTAACCCCTCTTGCCAAATTCTACTACAAAATTGCCGACCGTGATCAGAAACTATAAATTCAGGTGTACCGATATCCCTAACGTAATTTTTTATCTTATTAACAAGTGTTGTAGCATTCGCTTTTCTAACTGGATACAACTTGACATATTTTGAGAAATTATCTACCACTATAAAGACGTATTCGAGTCCCTGATATGTCCTCGGTAAACTCCCAAATAGGTCTACGTAACATTTATACAACTTCCGCTTCGGTACATCCGTAACACATTGTCCTGCCATATTTTGGTTATCGGGTTTTACCCTCTGACATAAATTGCATTTTTTAATAAATTGCTTTATTAACTTACGCATCTTTTTGAAATAACAGTGCTCAAATATGTTTTTAAATGTCTTAAACACGCCTACATGCCCCAATTCTTCATGGTAAACCTTAATGACCTTTTCCCTCTGTTCCAATGGTATTACTATTTTGAAACTCTGGTCTTTATTTTTTCTGTAGAATAGAATGTTATTGTGTAGTGTGTAATTTTTTACAAACTCCTTTTGTCCGGAATTTAAACTCTTTATTATATTTTTACAATATTCACAACCTTCCTGGTAATATTTTAGATCATGAAAAAGTGTGTTTAAAGGTTTGCTATTTATTCTTAACATAAAAATTTTAAATTCCTGCTTATCGTTGTCTATAAATTCCTGTTCATTACTTCTCGATAAAAAATCCGGAACAGTGTTGTTTTTTCCATTGATAAATTCCCACTTTAAACAAAACTCTTGCAAATACAGGATCCACCTAAGTATTCGTCCATTACTAATTTTGCAGTTTTGCATAAATGTAAGAGCTTTATGGTCAGTCCTTACCACAACTTCATTCCCTAATAAGTAAGATCTTAACTTTTTACAAGCTGTCAATACAGCCAATAACTCTTTTTCCGTCGTGGAATAATTAATTTCATGTTTGGTCAGTTTGCGACTTACGAAACATATAACTTCATGGTTATCCTTACTGTCTAATTGAAACAAAACTGCTCCCACACTGAATTTACTCGCGTCACACCCCAGATACAAAGTTTTTGAAAAGTCTGGATGTTTTAACATCACACAATTGAGAAATCTACGTTTTATTTCATTAAAGGCCCTATCATGTTTCCCGGTCCAGATAAACTTATTATTTCTACTAATAATATCACTAAATTCTGCCGTTAATTCCGAATAATGAGGTTGAAATTTACGGTAGAAATTTAAACACCCGAGAAATCCCTGCAATTGTTTTAAAGTTTTAGGCGCTGAAAAATGTTGAATAACTTGTATTTTATCAGGATCTGCCATAATTCCTTCTGTATTTACTACATAACCTAAGTATTTTATTTGTTCAGCCAAAAATTTACTCTTCCCGAGTTTTAATGTGACATTAAATTGTTTTAATCTACTGAAAAGCAACCTTAATCTGTAAATGTGTGTTTTCAAGTCTGCAGAACAAATGATCAAGTCATCTATATAGATTAAAGCAAAATCTAAAACTTCATTTCCCAGAACATAATTCAGTCCTTTTATGAATTCGGCAACTGAATTCTTTAGTCCAAACGGTAATCGTTTGTATTGAAAATTTCGCCCATTACATAAGAATGCAACGTATTTTCTACTTTCAGGATGTAACTCAACCTGTAAAAAACCGCTAGTCAGATCGAAACTGCTTATATACTTTACCCCGTGTAAACGCATCAAAATCTGATCAATACTTTCAGGTTGCGTACAGTCGGCTATAAGACATTTGTTTAGACCTCTCGCGTCTAAACATACCCGAATTTGTCCATTGGATTTTCTAACAACTACAAGTGGACTGGTGAATTGTGAATTACTTAACTCAATTATATCATTTGCCAGCATTTCCTCCAGTTCGCCCTGTACAGCCTTCCTATATGCATGTGGTATGGGGTAAGATCTTCTAACTAACTGAGCATTAGGTTTTACATGCAATTTACATAAGTAATTTTTAATTTTCCCTGGCCTATCAGAAAATATCTCCCTATATTCATAAAATACATCTTTTAATTGTTGTTTATCTGACACATTTTCTGATCGTTTTAGGATGTTATTTATTCCGGTCATTTGCTCTGACCACAATTCATTTTCCAACACTCCTTCATCTACCATTTGTAAGCTATGAACATTGTGTTCAACCTTATTCTTTGTTATAAAAGACACCCTAGTTTGTCCTACTGTGAACACTTTATTACAGAAATCCATATTGACTTCGTTCTTAAACAAAAAATCACACCCCATTAAAACCTTTACATTCAATCCCCGTACCACAAAAAACACATGAGTATATTTTTTATTGCCTAACATAAAATCCAAAATGACCTGTCTTTTGACCCCGTAACTCCGCACCCCTGTTGCCGTTAAAATAGTAATGTTATTTACTGGGAGTTTTGAGAATATTTCTCCTGCCTCTCTTTCTAATTGCGTTAAAAATTCTTGGTTTACACAGCTGATCTGGCTACCTGAATCACACAAAACTTTCAATTTACAGCTTCCTATACTTATTTCAATTTCCGCTAAATTAATTTCATTTTCATATGTATCTTCTTTACTACTGTCAAGTTCAACCTCTTCTAATAAATCAGATTTTATATCTTTGTTTACAACAAAATTTACTATCTTATCAACATTTTTGCAACTTTTACTATTTTTATAAACCCCTTTGCTATCAAACGATGAACAGGAAAAACTATCTATTGTGCTACTATTTTTTTGTCCATCTTCCACTAGTTTAAATGTACGTCCTCATTGTGAACATCCGCCTCTACTACTATGCTGTTGACCCTATTCTCATCTCTGTTCCCAAAATTACTGTCACTTCTAAAATTAAACCCATCCTTTCTACCTTCTCCTTCTGGTTTGTAGTTTTGCCTATAACCTTTGCTATTATTATTAGAATGTTCTCTAAGATTCTCCGGTCTTCTGTTGTAGCCAATGTTATTACGATTATTATTAAAATTAGTTCTCTCCCCGTTATATCTACCGTTATTGTTGCTGAATTTTTGGTTAAAATTGTTATTGTTGTAATAATTGTCGTTTGACCTATCATTTCCCTGTTTTTTAAACGAATTCCCCTGTTCTCTACCTCCGTAATTAGAATGTATGAAGTTATTACTATTACTTCCTTCACACAGCTCTTCTTCCTGCATGTCATCCAGAAGTCGCACAAACCCTTCTACGTCATCTATACTGCCTATAACCCTAGCTCGGTTTATTGCATTACTGAAATGTTTGCTAAGTAATTTTACCAGTTCCCTTTCCTGAAGCTTTGGTTCTAAATATTTTGCTTTGTTGAGTTTAGACATAAAATAAGTAGACATTTTTATGTTTTTTGCCTTATCGAACCTCCCAAATTGCAATTCCTGTCTCAATTGACTTTGAACATTGCCTGACCAAAATTTTTCCCTGAACTTTTCAATAAAATCATTTAAACTATCTACGGTAGGTTTCCAGTATGTCCACCACTCATTCGCGACCCTATCCTGCATTAAACTTTCGTTAATTATGTGTTTTATCATCCTCCAACCACTTATATTGTTAGCTTCTATTTCATATTTTAACGTGTTGATGAATTCCATTGGGTTTTTATAGGAAAAACTAATTTTAACACTATAACCTACATTTTGATTCCCTACATTACAACTTAGTGTATTATTTTCCATACATCTGCCTAAACTATTTTTCAACTCATTGTAACCCTCTTGAACCTTGTTATTTAAAATCTCCTGCCATTCTCTAACTTCATTAATCATTTGACCCTGGTCCTCAACTTTATCATTAATTTCGCTAATATGTTTTTTAGCATTGCCTACCTCATTATTAATTTTATCGACCTTTGAGTTTATTTTATAAAACTTCCCGTCCCTTTTATTAAATTCTTCATTTATTTCAATACCTTGAGCTTCTACTATATTTTTTAACATATCCATTTCTTCGTCAGTTTTCTCAAATCGAAAATTTACCTCCTTTCTAAAATTCTGTACTACATTTTTCATTTCTTTTCTACATTCCTGTATAATTTCCCTTTTCGTGTTTTTTAAAGAAGTTTCCATCTGTAACCTGTCTTGTTTAGCCTCCTCCCTTATTTCTTTAATTTCTTTTGTCTGCTCGCCTACCATACTAATAAGTTTCTCCAAAAGCATTCTACTGATATCACCGTCACTATTACTATCCTTATTTTTACTGCTTACATTATCGTTACCCTCTGTTATTTCATTAGCCTCACTCAAGTCAGAACCTCCGTCAAACAAACCCACAATATTAATGTCATTGTTGCTCAAATTTAAGTCATTATCGTCGTCCTCAAAATTCCCAATCAAAATATTATCCTGATCATTATTATTACCTACTACCTCATCTAAGTTACTTTGCATTTGTTCTATTTCGTCCTCCCCTAAAATCAAAGTATCAGCACTTTCACTGACCAAACCTGTACGTTTTCTTACATGACCCATCTTTTCTTGTTTTCTATTATTACTTCTTAATACTCTACTAGTTTGATTATTTGACATTTTACTTATTTTCTATAAACCACTATTTCCAAAATCACCAAATCACCACCAAGCGGATGCCACTTTGTACTATTCTTTTTTATAAAAATTCTGATTATTTATAACCAAAAGTCCCCCCAATAGGGTTTGCCACTTTTGTACTATATCGGTTTTTTATGAGTAACTTTAAATCTATTTCTTTTGCGTGAGGTTCGTTAGATGGTTTAGTGGAAACAGGTGGTTTATAAAAAATTGCACAGAATGTGATTCTTACGTCTTATCATTTTAATTAAAATATATATATTCGAGACACACCCTGTTAAAATACAAAATAAAGACAATAAAATAAAATAAAATATGTGTACACACTTACAATTTTTGATTTATAAATACCTGTGGGTTTTTACTAATTTAATGTAACTTGATGTATGGTGGAGTTGTGTACGATCGCTTCCCGAGGATGTCTTGACCAGGATACCTCGACTGGTCGGAAGTCGCCAACTGTCCGGAGGGCACAAATCAAGATGTTGTGAAGCTGGTGGCTGCCGGAACAGGTTCTGTAGTATGTTATTGAAGATATGAAGCAGAACTCTCTATCAAGGAGACGATGAAGAAGAGGAGGAAGAAGAAGAAGATGAATAAACTTCCGATATTGTTGATATTGTATTATTTTCGCGGTGATGCTGGAGAATAGTATATGAAGTTGTTTGTCCGTGATGTAGCCTAATATTTTAATTTATTTGATATTTTAATATTTTATCCAATTTCTCTCATTTAGCGTTTTTGTCGCCCAGTAACCTCACTGTGCACCCTTCGATCTCTCATTTCCAACTAACTCTCCTTACTCCTTTATCTTCCCTTTTCGACTCGCCTCCTTTCTAATTCCCACCAAAAATCCTCAAGTCAGACACATGTTACAAATAGATACCCGTAAGCCAATGACAAATGTTTGACCATTCCTCTTGACTGGATATGTTCAAACATCAATGGCTCAACAGGGTTCCTTCCTGTCTTTTCCCTCACGGGACAATCAACTAATTTTTTATTTATTTCTTAACAATTCTTAATTGTTTTGTTCCCGTGAGAATTCTTTTAAAATTTCTACTCCCCTTACAATCTTCACACCCACATTCCTTAATTTCTACAAGCAAATGACACCATTCAAGTTATTTATGATACCTTTCTTAGATTTATGTATTTTCCAAATTAGGCATGCCTCACAATTTTCTATCTGTATTTTCGTAACTATATTAATTTTACCAAAACTAAATTTATAATTTTAGCATCTGATTAAGTTACTAGTAAATCTAGAAAATAAATCAAAGAGAGTCTCTTCCTATGTTATTTTATATAAAAATTATGACATCTACGCAAATGTTGCGCAAGTCTACAGCGCAATATGTAAGTTAAAAAAAATAAAATCTTATCTTAGAGGAAACTTGTGATCGACTTAATATATACCACATTAAAACTGATCTATTTGCGTCTAAAAGAAATTGTTTCGTTTGAAAACAAGTGAAAAAATGCACACAAGTAAAAATTTACTCATAAAAGAAACATGTCCACCAAACCTTGTTTAGGAATAGTCCCGAAGAAATTAAGATATTTGACTCATCGGAAGTAGCTTACGGTAGAAAGGTGATTGACTCTTCCAATTAGGACGTCAAAAAGCCAGAATTATTTACCAGTCTATTCGCAGAAGAATGTATTTTTCTATCATTCTTCTTATTTATTATTTATTTCTATGGTTCTGTCTTGTGTCACACAACTTGTATGTTATAATAAAATAATATAATGCAATGTGGAGTTGTATAGGTGGATGGATGAACGAAAGACGATCTCTACCCGCGCACATGCCTTGTTCATATGTGTGTAGTACTTTACACTGAATTTAATATTAGAATTAGTGTTTAGTACTAATTACTATATATTTTTATTGAGTATTGCGGTGATGAAATAATACAGAAATAAAAAAAGGGTAGAGCACCCTCTTTAACCCTTTAACTTACGAATGTCGAATTAACATACTGGATTGGAAAACACATAAATACAGAACAATTTAACACATAATTCAAACAATTTTATTGGATTCTAGGAAAACGATCAACAGTTACCTTTAGCAACAGATTACTGTTATACAAAACTATTCTGGAACCAATTTGGACGTATGGGGTTCAATTGTTGGATCAGCAAGCCTCTCAATCATAGAAATCCTGGTGAGATTTCAATTTGAATTACTCAGAATAATCTCAGCGTCAGCTTTGTACATAACAAATTACATAGATGTGATTTACTACGCAGAGATTCAAACATCTATTTAGTTTACCACAAAATTAGCACATTCTACAGAAATACCAAAGAAGATTTGAATCTCATACAAATTATCTTGCAGCAATCGGAATCTAAAATAATAACGAAGTACTACCAATCTTTTAAAAGTTAAAATGAGCAGACAGCACAAAAATATATGGTGAAGATCCTCCATTGGGCGGTTGCTTCATTCATAATAAATAAAATAAACCATTTTCTTATGTAAACTTTTCCAGAATAAATTGCAGACTTTTAGTTTCCTTTATTCTGTATACAATCAGCCACAAGTAATTATAAGTAAGTATTATAACAAATAAAATGAAACAGCGAGTAATCAATAGTACTTCTCTATAAAAACAGAAAAAATAAAACTAATGACTGCTTTTTATGTTATGAACATCAAAGAAAATACATAATTAATTTTTTTTTAGTAAATAAATATTTTTTTTTAAACTATCTTGATCTTTCATTTAGGTCCAGAGGATGAAATCACTATAGACATCTAATATCATCACTGTTGTCTAAAAGTGCTAAAGCCAAAGTAATAGTGTAATTTTTTTTTGTTATTAACTTTTTTATACGGTACTGTTTTTTTCTTTAAACGTCACTCATTTGGGAAGTTCCTTGTAGCTAAATCACGGCCTAAATGGTTTGAATGGTCATCTAGTCTTTCGTGAAATGTACTTTACAAGGACGCGGTTACCTCCTTTACTACCGGAATTTTGAACTTGTAGTGGAGGGTTTTATTGCTTACATAAAAAGAAGCCCCAGAAGTAAGTCTTAAGAATTTTGATTGAAAGCTTTGGATCGACTTTAAATTACTCTCTACCGCTACTCCAAAGAGCTGGACACCATAGTCCAGATTGATTTTAAAAGGGATTTATATATTAAAATTTTGTAACGGTGGTTCAATCTTGATTGAGAGTTAATTAAGCAGAAGAGTTGCTTCTGGCTTTGGTTAAATTCGAAACGTTTTGTACTCTAATTTTAAAATGTATTTTTCATTGAATTTTTTATCGTGTTTGAAATTACCGAAACATTAGAAAAATCATGCATTTCACTTGCATTGGTAATCAAGGAGAATTAAATATTCCTAAAACCTTATTTTAGATCACTTTAATATATAATAATGTTATTAGTTGTAATATCTAAAAGCTGAATACCACATATCCACAAAGATTTCAAAATACTGTTTATTACAAATTAATGATTTATTTTTTTATAATAATCCTGGTTTTCTACTTTGGCTTATCCAGTTTGTAAAGGCAAATTTTTAATACCTGTCTCTTTATTTTTTTAATCATCTGTATAGACCTACATGAAGCCCTAGAATTTATAATTTAATTAACTCTTTCTGAGATATGGATTCGTCACCCAGGTTCACAGTAGGAAAGTCCTTCTGCTCATAGTAAAGATAACACGCATTGATTTTGTAGTGTTAGCTTAAATGTTTAACGAATCCTGCGTTTTATTGAAAGGAGTTCATAAAATATTTTTGATGTTGCAGTGAGATCTGCATCACACACCAGCACTCTTGAATTGTCAGGAAATGTAGCGGTAGTTAATTACTACCACATGGTAAATCCAAAGTAAACAAAGTGTACAACACAACGACTAGTTGTGATACTTGAGAAGCACAGGTTATAGATGTTGCTGCAATAAAAAAAATTGATCAATTTCGTGTTTCATCATTAAACATTGTTGATCACGTAAATATATTTCTGTTTCGTAAACAACATATCAATCATCGATAACCAACAATATATATCGTAAAATAAAAATTATTGCTTAAAAATTAGCAAGTTAGGGGGTATGCCTCACTGTTCATTGTTCTTATTTTATGAAGCTCAGATAAGCTTTTCAAGTTTTTAATAATTATTACAATTGCTATTTTTAACCAAGTTTTTTTTCTTTTACTATAATACAAATTAATATTAAGCCACAACAATGATTTTTTATATCTAAGACTGGATTTTTTATTTAAGAATAAGAAAAATAAAATATAAAAATACGGAGAGATAAGAAGAGAAAACACTTGTTACTTTTGTTTAATTTTTTATTGTTTAGCTGATTCATCCGCTTCGTTGAATTGGTGTAATTCGTGATTTTAATTCAACTTCTTCCCCGGTTTAATCGTTTTTTTCTCTTTTGGTCTCGTTTGCTTGCCGCAAGCACTCTTTTCTCATCCACTTCGATTCTTTTTCGACTCCCTACTTCATCCCTTACCGCTCATCATCTGTTCCTTCATCTTCTAAACCCTAGTAAGTGATTCCATCCCCTATTTTCCCACACCATTACTTTGTACCAAATTAAACTCCCTCCTTTCCGAATTGATGGGACGACACAGTCTTAAACACTTTTATACGTCCGTATCTTAGTAATTTTCCATACTTGGTTTCTATCGATTTAACGAGAGAAATTTAAATTGAAAATTTAAAGTCTTACCCCTTATTCATTTTAAACTCATACTCTGAAAGAAATTCAAATTAATTTTCTTGTTTAGTACTACTTGAAACGAGGTTTTCCAGAGTCATTTTAATCCAGCTAGAGTCGGTGCAATAAGATCATTAGTAAATTATTACGCCGTAGTAAATAATAAGACAACTGTCTCATTCAACACCTATCGTCGCGTAAAAATAAACCAATTTCATGTTCATCATCTCCGTTTAAATTACATTTCTCATCAATTTGTTTTAGTCTAGTTTTAAAGCAATCTTCAATTTTATATTCTTCTTTTTAAGATTAATAATAATTCTATTAACCAACAATTTGGTTTCAATCACAAAAATTATGTTTAGTTAATACATATATCTTATTTAAGTTATTTTACCGAGATTAAACAATGTTTTTACTTTATGAGAATAGTTTTGTACTCTGAAAATCTAATTTTTAGATGTTATAAAACTACATTAAAGATTGATTTTCGTTACATTGTATCAATCTACTGAATGCGTAAAAAATGCTAAAATAATTTTTTTATTTTAAATAAATAAATGAATTAAAAGATTCAGATAATAAATTTTTAGATTAGCCTATTTTGAAAAGAAATAATTTTACTTATGTTGCAACAGTAGGCTAGAAATGGTTAACGTGAGATATTAGGTGAAATGTGGTATTGTATAAAAATAGTGTATCGTTACGTTAGCAATACTGCCTGTAAAGATTGAATTGGTGATAGTGGTGATATGGCTCTTATTTTCTTTTATTTTTTTATATTAAGTTTTATTCAATTTCGAGTGTTTTCGGATTTTTTTTTTGTTATTTAACGTTGCATCAACTGCGAGGTCATTAGCGACGACGTTGGGGTGTAACTGTGCGTAATGAGATGAAATGATTTATTTTTGTAACGTATGAAAATATGCCGTGCCTGAGTGGGATTCGAACGCAGGACCGCATAATGAGAGGCGAGCACGTTACCAACTACGCCAATGCGGCGGGCTATTCAAATTTATGTATGTGTTTATGTTTTTCATTTGGTACAATCTATCTGTTTATTATTGCTTCCAAAATTCAGAAGAAAGCTTTTATACTTTCTCCTTTCTAGAATTCTAGGGTATGAAAGAATCAGCTCCTTTTCTTGGTTGCCATATCAAGTGATGTTTTTTGTTGATACATTGTACGTTCAGAAAAGGTCTGCGTGGTTTTCACATCAAAATTTTCAATTTAGTGGTAGAAAAGAAATAAAAGTGTTAACTGTAAATTATTACTATGGTGAGTAAAGTTAATTTAAGTTTTACATTTTTTGTAATCATTTAATTGAAGTAATCTGATTTGTGTTAGTTAAAAGTTTAAGTTTTATAATTAATCGTAATTATTAATTGTGTCAATAAAAATAAATTGTTGTAAGTTTAAGGAAGTCTGTCTATTATTTATTGTACCCGAATCTTGAATGAACCTAAGCTTAGGTGTGACAATACTATAAGCATACTGAGTATGGAAATGGGTTTACAGAACGGAAAAAGACATGTTATTTCAACTCTAGACATATAAGAAGCAAGCTGAAAGGTAGCAGTACGAAAATAAAATATACGAAACATATTCGTGAAGTCAGGACTGTTTGGTCAGAAAGAAATATTTGTTAGAATTTTTTTATTGGTGGTTTTAGTTTTCTTTAGCCTATTTCACTTATTTTACAATTTTTTTAGATGGCAATTGGTTCAAATCCAAGGTGGCAAATTTTTATGCAGAGTGTTTAAAGAAACTAGTGCAGCGTTACGAAAAGTCCCTATAAATGAACAGTGCGTCTATTGTAGAAAAATGAGGTGGTTTGTAGAAAGTTAAAACTATAATTACCAAATTTTCTTAAAGATTTTTTTTTAATTTATACCAACTGGCCTTACTTTCCAAATATGTCTCTTTTATAAGACACTTACTGGTTCATTTGTTACCTTTCGTTTTAAAAAATGGACACTCAAAAAACAGAAACAAGAAACACTACAAATTTTTAAAGAAAAATTTGTGAATTTTCTGTATGAATACGTTAAGGAAAACTATACATAGAAATTAGAAATAATCGAGAAATAGACGCGATATAAGATATGGAGGTTGTCGGAAAATTCATCAATTCTCAAAGAATACGATGGCTAGGTCACTTGGAACGAATGGATGAACAGTGTATACCAACGAGAAATACTGAAGGTTCGATTTATGGTTGTACGAAAACAAACAAATAAATACTATAACCAACTAAATATACTCACATATAAATATAATTTATTTTCATTTCTAACAAGGTTCAGTTCTTACCCAATCAATTTTCATAACATAAAACAACCATATACAAAATTCATTAACAAAACATTTAAAAATCAGCTGTTATAATTTGTTAGCAGAATTACTGATCCCTAAAGGTAACGCGCTATAAGTTGACGATTGTGCCTATCATGCGGAGGACAGTATACTTACTACCTATCCTACTTACATCGGCCAACCCGAAAGCATAAGATGTCATGGTTAGAGCTGTCGCTATGATGTATTTAGAAAAGCACATATAGTAGCACTTCCAACCCCCGAATAATCCAGTCTTACTCTCGCTGTCGATCGTCAACTTACGAGTTAATGCGTTACCTATACATGGTACTGAAAAAGGGGTTGATCTAGAATTTAGATGGGTTGATGACATAACTGAATACCATGAATGATAATTAGTGATGATTGAACAAGTTAGGTAAACGGCCTTGACTAAAATGTTATGCGTAAATAGGGTTAAGGGACAAATCTGACATCCCCATGATATTATGATTACAGTCATAGTATCATGTGACATCCCCACATTTGCAGAAAAGCTCGCATTACTGTAAACTTGACTATAGTGAATAAGTTTGATAAGGAAGAACTTTTTATCAATGGGATAAAATAATTTTGCTTGAAATTTTAACAAGATATCAAACTCGGAACTTTGGGTTGGTTAATAACTGATTACGTCTCAACTAAACGAACCAACGCTCTTAAACCAGATTAATATTATTACTTAAGTTGTAATTAGTATTGGTTACTAATAAACAGAGTGTACTCACAGTTTGTTGTTTCAGTGCTATACATTCAATTCGAATATAAATTCACCAGATACGAACATACACAAACTTCACAAAATACGCTGTACTATTGAATAACTTCACTAATTACATTTCCAATTTGTCCTAAAATAGAACGCTTTATGTAGGTGTAAACAATTTTGGTTTAATTAAATTTATATAAGATAATTGAAATCACAGTTCACATGTAATTTCAAATTTTAAATGTAACAGACGTTTTTAAAAATAAAGAAAAAATGATATGGGTACAATGATAAATATATGTGAAAAACAAATTAGTTTTCTTTTTAAGTAAATACATTACAATTTTTAATTTATATTATAATATCTCTATTGCTTATAAAATTGTCCAGAAAATGATCTGGATAAATGCATCCTAAAAAAACAGGGAATATTTACTAATATTATCAATTCTTCTTTTGCGTTCCTTTGCTGGACATAGAGATCCCTCACTGTTTTTCTCTCTGTTTTATTTTTCTTATCAAATATGTTACTGCACTGTGTTCGCTCATGTCACAGCAACATTAGTATTTCCGCAAAGCACATGAGAAATTTAAACTGGAACTAACGACGTACTAAACATAATGTTATTGTTGTTTAGGTGGACATCCGAAAGGCTGGTTTGAACCTCTAGAGGTTTTACTAAGTAAAAACGAAGAATGAGGTGGTTTACAATTGCCTTCCTCACTGATTTGAAAGAGTATGCTTATCAGCATGCCAGGCCCTCCGAGACGCTCCCACTTTCCATCCTTTATCACAGGATCTGGTTGTATAGTGAAATTCCTTACTCTCAGAGGAGGTAACTCTGACTAATGTCTTTTTCAACTCTACCTCTTATGTTCTTAAATAGTTCAGCCATATAAATACCTGACTATAATGATAAGATACAGAACTATTTTTGTAGCCCTGGAACCCACAGATCGTGTGCAATTAATTTACCACTCCATCTGCCCGTTATGGGCAAACATAATGTATAAATGGTTAAATATAACCAAAGTTATAAGAAAATAAAAAACCTACATCATTTAAGCATTTTTTCTACAGAGGTTGGTTTTCATTTTGTGTCATTCACTTATGTAGAAGCGCAACTGGCTTCAACGCAGGGGTCCCAGGTTCGATTCCCGGTCAGGTCTAATATTTTTTCATCACTCATTTTCATTATCCACCATCTGCATTAGCAAAAATTATAGAACAGTCAGATGTAAAAAAAGAAAACTCATGTTAAAAATTAGGTTATATTTTTCATATTGCATTGTTTACTCATGATTAAACATAGTTAATACGTTTCATTATTTACATTGAAAAGGTAAAGTCGTGTGAGAGTTTCACACCAATTTTTTTTAATATGTAAACCATATATTGTTATATCTAACGATGTCTACTCCTGAATTTGAATCGCTGACAAATAACGATTAATTAATTTAGAGCTCTCCTTATCTAATTTTCAGATATTCTCTTTACGTCATTGCGTTGGTTCACCGTGCGTGTAAGACATCTTCCTCGGTATCACCTCTCTGCTCTTGGTCTATAATCCGGAAATCTCTTTATCCAATTCCCATCCGTCTTCCGGCCCACATATCATGCTCAATTTCATTTAAACAGTGCAATCTGTATAACATCAGTGACATCTATTCTTCAACGTAGGTCTTTGTTGCTAATACGATCTAGCATTAACGCGCCAAGCACGTCAATGTCAATGTTTTAGCACTATAGGTCATAACCGGAAGTGAGACTTGTTAAAAACTTTTCTTTTTAATTAAATCGGCATGTAACTCTCTTTAAGTCTTCAATACATAGCCCAGGCTTTTGGCTATTATTATTTTTTCTTCTATTGTTATTTAGTTTGGTTTTCTCTTGTAATCTGAATATCTGATTAACCTATAGGTATCAGACGAAACAATGTCCCATAGCAGAGCGAGTGAAACGGAGATATGTGGCATAACTACGCATGCCCTCAAAGGTCTTTACCGTTGTGATCCAAATCTAAGAACATACTACAGTCGTTATTTTGCTTGTTAGTTTACTGCATGCATAAACGCTTGCTCACAACAATGAGTGAAATTATACAATGTTATTGGAACGGCGCGTATGGGTTGTGCGAGTGAGAGCGTTATCCATTCTCTCATTCCCACGGCTAGGAGACTTTAGTTCATCTGAATACTATACGTACATTTAATTTTTTAAAATTAAAAAAGGAACAACAAAAAAACTAAAAGTTTCTGACATACCCGATTTAAATTGTTTGTTTTTAGGACCTAAACATCTACAAGAAAGGCTAAAATATATAAAAATATTGCTTTAATTAAACCTTGGTTCGTTCAGGATCTGGGTATAATAAATAATAAAAAAACTTCCTTAAACTTATTACAATATTTACTTACGCATTTTTAATAATTACAATTAAACATGGTTTAATAACAAATACTATTAGATTACTTCACGTAAATTAATTACAAAGCTTAAATCTTAAACTAACATAACTAACCATAACAGTGATTTTACAATTGAAGGGGTAAGTGGATAAAGGAGGTAAGTTACATTTTTAAACTTTTGAGATAATTGGCTCTAAAGTTTTTCATTTGTAAGTTTTTTGCCTTGTGACTTATTTGAATGATATTTATACACTGAAACCATAAATTTACACAAATTTAGGCTATATATAAAAAATATGGATAAAATCATTGTAAACTAATTTTTTAAGCTAATTAATGTACTTAACTCCTTTATCCACACAAAATTTAGTCTTATATAAATGGATGAAGGTGGTAAGTGATTGAAAATATAACTTTCTAGCAATATGTTAGGTGGTTTTCAATGTTTCTAATAATAAAATAAACACTAAATCAGAATTTAATATGTTTAATAATATTACAGATATGATAAACCAATGACAGATTATTACAGATATAAAACAATGGTACTTAACACTAAAAATCTTTAATTTTTCAGTTTAGGTAGAAAAAAATATTAAAATTTAAGATAATGCCTTTTTATTTTCTTTCTTGAAGTTGTTCTTCCGCTTCTTGATTTCACCTTCTCTTTCTGTTTCGTATACTGCCTGCTGTTCAATAACTTGTTGATAGAACCACCTAAACTCTTCCTTCACAAACACCATTTGCTCCTGTAGGTTTTTTATTTTTTCTTCTGTTAAACTACCTCTGGGATTATTATAACGAAGTAATGTTATATTTTCAGGTTGTGCCTGGTTTTCATTTCTAAGCAAACTTACTTTTTTGAATGGCATGTTGGGGTCATATGACTCTTTGAAGTAGTAGCTTCCGTACTCTTCTACTCGAATCCACTTTATCCCATCACGGAAACGTACTTTATCTTTAAGTAAATCTGTTTTTCTATTATAAAGTTTCAGTGTGTTTAATAATGTTTCAAAATTCCTGAAATGAGGAGCCATGTCAATGACGCTATTCTTTTTCCCAGCTTTCCTGATTATATCCTGATATTGCTCAGGCAGATAGATATTTTCTTGTTTTCTTAATATTTTTTCAATTTTTCCAAAGTCTCGGTCCGAGTCAAGATAACTGTGGCCCACTTCTGGAAATTTATGGTCAATAACTTTAAAGACCCCTTTGAGTATCAGAAACTGATATATCAGAACCATTAAAAAGTTTTTATTTTGACCAGCACATGAGTCTGACCAGATCACGAGATGGTCTTTACTATATACAAGAGGGTCAAGTTCAGCAAGTGCTAATAAGCAGCTGCCTACTTCAGAGCTACCTCGCCCTGCAATGTTTTCTGTCCATGTATAAAAATTGCTCTTTTCAACAGTGTCTGTGATAATATGCACCCCAAGGTTATAAAACCACATTTGCCGTAGGTAAAACGCTTTGGAAGTTGTCAGCCTAGGAAGTGGCATTGTTTGTTGCAAATCTAGTGTTATATAACACACATTGTTTTTTGAACAAGCTTCTTCTCTGTCTAATTTTTGAACTTCAAAGGCAAACCTGTAATTTTCTTCATGTTCACTGTTACTGTTACCTGCATCACAAGTGCTACAGGTATCACTCTTTGGATGCCCAAAACTTAGATTAAATTCAGTCTCAAAAATGTGACGATAAGTGCATTGCTTTACTTTAAAATCTGGAAAATCTTCAATTTCACATTGTAATGTATACAACTCAAACATTTTTGATAGATTTAATTGGGGCGATAAGTATTTTTTGTGTGGGTTCACATTACGAGAATAGTGTGACGATTCCGCTGGAAAAGTTCTAATATGTTCCATAATTTTGTTCTTTACTTCGATTCGTAATTTATGAGGTCTATTTTCATGATGACCTCTTCTATCAAGAGGTGGTGAACTTACACCACTCTTGATCTTTTGGATCAACAGGTCAATCTTCTTTAATCCAATTTGAAACAACGAACAGTAACTTTTTTTACAAACCCTAATAGACTTTCCATTGGAAGTTACAAAAAATTGGTACGATGAAGACCTATGTTTTGAAGCTGATGCCTTTATCCTATCTACCTTAGCAGGTACAATGCCTTTAAAAAGTAATGCATTTTGAGAATTAGTATCCAATTTATAAAAATTAGACATAATTTCTTCTCTTTGTAGTAAGGAGAAGTTTATATTGCATTTATACCTGCACTTATTATTACAAAGATTGCCATCATTAACTTTCTTTGCTTCAACTATCAATCCATTTTGGGAAACATAGGATAAGCCATGTTGCCGATTCATCGCTGCTGCATTTTTTGTCCAGCACTCAGGCTTACGCTGTCGTTTTCGTGACTTTTTTTCTGGCAATTTGAAAATCTTTTTCTTTTTCTCTGTGCCTAATGTTTCATTATTTCTTACCTCTTTAACAGGGGAAACAGGCAAACCAGCACCGTGAGCTTGAAAAATATCAGGTGATGACACAGTCCTTAATTCTTGGTTTTTTCTTAATTTATTCTTCGGTTTTGCCTTGGTCTTCGAACTTGCCTTGTCGTGAGTTAGAAAAAAATCGTCATCTGAAGAGAGGTCATTTAGATTGGGTATATACTCTTCTTCTCCATCGGTGCTAAAGAGGTCACTCTCACTTGGAGGAATAATATCATCTGAAAATAAAATGGAAGTTTGATACAAATTTGCTATACCAAGAAAATTATGCAAAATATCCAATGAAAAAATAAAATAAATAGATTGACTATTATTCTTCGGACGATCTTTCAGAAATAAAAGTAGATTAAATTTTATTTAAGTTTAATATGATAGCCATGGATAAATCATGTCAATAGGAGGAAGGTAGCTGTGGCAGAGCCCTAGTGATGAAATAACCTAAATGTGTTTCACTGATTTCTGATTCTGATCACCAGTTTTTACCTGGTACTAGTAATTAAATCAGCTATTTATTCCCATTACGTAATAATGTTATTATACCCTATTCCTTGGAACATTAACAGCACTTTTGTCCTAACTTGCTTGTCTCTTGTGGTTTAAATGCATAATACAATCATTGCATAAATTATTATCAAAATAATTTCTAAACTAGTTCCCTAATAAGTAATCATTTCTTTGAACTATAATATTATTAATATTACAGGCTAACTACGCAAACTAGAAACTCAAGAGACTTGCATGTTAAGCCTACTATTTCATTAAAATATATTTTTAATGAAAAGTTTGAAAAATCTGTGTTATACTATTTGTATTGTGTGCGCAGACAAAGCAGTAACTGTATTTAGAAATATAATAAATACTTTTTTCATACATACCATCACTCATTTCGGGCATTATTTGTTCGCAATCATAAGTTATATCTGTTTGGCAGTCCTCAGTTAAGGTCCCATGCAACATTTTAGCTGTGTCAGATATTACAGTAGTAGTACAATCATTACCTAAAAAAAAAAAAACATTCACTGTAGAGAGGTCAACCATCTTAGACAAACACTAATACTAAAATTTGCTTGAATGGTTTATACAAAAATAACCTTAAAAGTATTTTCTAAACTAGTGTTTTCATTAGGAATCTTCTCTTCAAACTGTAATATTATAGACTAATAAAGCCAACTAAGAAGTTGAAGAGACATGCATGTTAGGCCTACTATAAAACATATTTTTAATGAAAAGTTTGAAATGCCTAATATATTACTATTATATCACTAATCAAAGGTTTGGAAAAACTGTATAGGTTATGAAAGGTAATGCTTAGTATAAGACAGAAAAGAATAACAACAGAATTCCACAAATAATCAATATTAAGTTTAAAAATAGATCAAGCGTAAGAATGTGTTTATAATCTACATAAAGAATACCGTGGATAAAATTTATGTCCTAAAGATTTATTAGGTATTGGAATTTTACTTACCATCAGGGAGGTTATGTTTGCGATTTGCAGTTTCATTCTCTAACCAGGCTGATCTTCCCATCTCAGCTAACAATTTTCCTCTCGAATCCATCACAACCTTGATATATTTCAATATTTACTTACAAAAATTACAGTATCAACATCAAACACACTACTATAACTTACATAAACAACATTAGTGAATTCACGCGCGCAAACGAAAATAAACAGCTGTTTAATGGATAAAGGTGTTAAGTGCTAGAAAAGAAATTCAATGCTGATGGATAAAGGAGATAAGTGCACTACACACCTTCATTCATGAAACAGATGATGTTTTTATGAAATTAAAAATTTTTTTAAAGATGTAAGTGCTTTAACCACCTTCATCCATGAAACAGTTGATTTTTATTGCACTTACCACCTACTTAAAGAAAAAAATCTCAGCTGTTACTAAACAAAGAGAAAAAATGATCAGTACATATGATAGAGCATCACTTATTACCTTCATCCACTTAAAAAACTAAAATTTTGAAAAAATGTTACTTACCTCCTTTATCCACTTACCCCTTCAATTAATAATAGCCTTTCACCTACAAACAGTTACAGTACGAAGATATTTTTCTTACGTACGTTTCACCGTAGATTCAAACACTTTAATATCTTTTAATACCTAAGGTGGTGTTTATTTCTAGAAAGGCATAGTCGATTTTTACATAATATATACATAATAGGAAGCTCAATGTAAGCATAACCAAAAAAATTGTAAATATAGTAAAACTTGTCAATAACAGACGTACAAAAAGACCTACTACCTCTTTTCCAATACTCCCATTCATAGTCAATTATTGACTGTATAACAGTAGTAACTGGCTGTATAGTAATTATTACACACTATTTTTGTTCAAGACACTCCACCCCCTACAATACACAATTTTGAAGGGTTTCTAGCAAGAACTAGCAAGCCCTAGCAGGCTCTAGCAAGCCAATGTCAAAAATTGTGTGTTTTAAATACGAGGTGAGGCTATTAAATAACGAGACTGACGTTGTAAAAAATTTTATTTTTATATTATACATTATCACTTATTTTTGGTACAGTTATTTTGTTTTTGTTTTAGAAGAAAGTAACTCATTTTTCAAATGGATAGTTCAAATACCAATATTATGTACTACTATAAGAGGAAAACAGTTTTTACCATTTTACCGAAAATGTTACTTTTATGACAAAGGTAATTTTTGTCATAAACATCTCAATTTCTTCCAGCAAACAACCTATTCCTTCAAATATCAGTGATGTTACTAGATCACTATGCAATGATGCAATATTATTTTACTAGAATTTTCATTAAATTTCAATCCACACGATCCACAATATTCTGTAATTAAATAGTTGCCTATATGATCCATTAGTTACTAAGATACCTGGTTTCATTATTACTGTAAAAATAGTTGTTCCATTAAATCTTTGGTAAACACGTTTGATGTAAATACTGTCTTCATTATATCAACTGCTGTTTCCACGAACTGTACTTATACCTCTATATTGCGCCTTCGTTCTAAACTTCTTAACTTACGAATTAGTTCTTCGCTTTTGTAAAAATAACTTAAAGTTTTATCCTATCTGAGAGTTTAATTACAAATTAATTATGGAATGTAATAATTATTAAAGTTCCATGGAAATGTAAGAGAACTTGAAACCAAATTCTACTCGTGAACTAAATAGAGGTTTTCTTATAACTTCCAGGAATAGTTGACAACTAAATTACTTTTTAACTAACTTACTGCACTAATAACGATAAATTACTTTATGGTTAACAAGAAATTAATAATTGGAAATTTCCAATTGGCCCAAATTCCGTGCATCAATTCATACGTTAATTAAATATTGTCTTTATGAGAGATACTAATTGATTCATTGGTTGGATAGAACACATTCGGAAATTTAAAAATATAAACATTTGAATCAAATGTCGAAAATATTTAATGACTTATAACTCTTTGACTCCGGGTGACTCAACTTTGCGTCAAACCGAACACTCCCAGGTGACGGGGTAACACTGTTATGTGTCACGTCTATATGGTTTATTATTTCTTCTTTCTACGTTCAAGGTTCTTCAGGTTATCATCGCCTGTTATCATCAACAGGCGATGATAACCTCGTTAAGGTTTTCGCCTTAAAAAAAAAATTCTACGTTCAGGTAGGGTGTGAATAGTCGTTTTATTACTGTCCAATCCTAGAAAAAGGTTAGTTCTGTGACAGTTCACCATCAGTTCTTGAACAAATATCACGCTTCTTTTTGACGGAGTTTAAAAAAAATCGTTATATTTACAATTCAGTTTGAACTTTTCCGTGTATTTGTTACTTAAAAACAATTAGGTGTAATTGAATTATTTTTATATTTGATACTAGGCTACACAATTCATAATTACACAATTTGATTTTATTAATTTACATACATTTATTAATCAGGTAAGAAAACTTAAGCATTTACACGATTTTTCTAGGTTTTCTAGTCATAATAATAATAATAATAATAATAATAAACTCTTTTTTATAACGTTACTTGAGTTACAATTACTTGATTACCCAAAATTAATTGTAGGAAATATTAATTTTTGCAAAAATCAATTTTAAATATATATGTAGGTCTATACGAATATAATGCCGTCGAGCCCGTCTGCCACTGAAGTTTAATTGCTCAGTCACGGCGAATGATTTTGCGTCTACCGAGCCGCATTGAACGTGTTAAGGATTCTGTTTCTCTTTCAATGGGCAATAGCAACTTGGTATTTTGAAGTAAGAAGTGCCAAGTTTGATGGTTTTTTTATTTGAAAAAAAAAGATTTAAGTCTATCTGGCAGAGAATTTTGGCTTCCATTTTAAACTTTATTTATATAGTGAAAGTTCTCACTGATTCATTCACATTGACCTTCGAACTCCCGATAATTTAGTCAGCTGAAATCAGATGTGTTTCATTTTTGGGGATCGGAAAGAGAAATTAAATTTTTCTTTTGATCACTTGTGTCTAAAGGATAGAAATATGGCAAGTAATTTTAAGAAATATTTTAATACCTTCCTGAAAGTTAACAGTTTAACGAATCATCGTCACCCTTATTCTTTAAGGGATAATAATGAAAAGTAAAATATTGAGTGCAACCGAGAAAAAAAGGAAAAGAAAAACCAAATTATTTAATCCAACCCCATTAAATTAGAACTATCAGGCCTACTTTTCATTTTTATGTAATATTTTTTATTGAAAATTTATTATCAGTTATTACAATATTATAACCATTTCTAAATATATCTCTAAAAAATTTTAAACTTAAATTAATTGCTGGAATTTTAAGTTATCAGTACAGTCCTATAATTGGCCAAGATCCCTTTGGCCAAAGGCCTTTTAAACATCTGTACTGAGTACCCGGTATCGCCCTAGTGTACATGTTTTGTATGAGAAGGTTGTTGTGTTATTCAAATTTGTGGTGCTTCGTCTTATATAGTTCTTTCGCGACGTCATTTACGTATAGGATTTGTAAGTCATTGTGCAACTTTAGGTTTGTGACGTAAAAGTGGTTTTGCGTTATAACTCGTAGAACCTTGTTTTCAGTCGCTTGAATACATTTCGTGTGTGAAGGTTTAGTAGATCCTCAAAGTTGAACAACACATAAAAGATTGGTCTTTTGATTGTCTAGTAAATTGTTTATTTGTGCGAAATTTATATAGATCATCTATCGAGTGAGAGCTTCATATGATAGAAATATATTTTAAGTTTGTAACGTATACGTTCCATGTAAAATGTTTCTCATTTTGAACAAATTAATTGAAAAAGTAAAGTCAAATATATGTCAACAAGAAAGGATTTTGTTGTCTTTTCACACTTTGTGAACGAATACAAGCTTAAATGAAAACACTTTGAGAACGTGTATGGCTTTTTAAACTTTACGACGGTGAAATTTTCATTGAAATCGGATCAGTGGTTACGTAATAAAACACCTAATGGATCGGGTCGGGACCTTTTTTTTGTGGAATATCGGTTTTGTAAATAAAAATAAAATTAAACGTAATTCAATTTTTTCCGGACAAATCATATTAGAGAACGAATATTTTTTTGATAAAAAATAAAAATTCCATTAGAGTACCAGTGATATAGGGACAAGTATATGAGAAGTTTCAATCATGATTGAAAGCAAGCAGAAAAGTAAAAAATAAACGAAAATAAATAAAAAGGTAGAAAAGTGAGATATTTTAGTAGAAATAAAGACGGAATATGTCGGTTAAAATAAAAACAAAATGAATAGTAGCAACAGAAATAAATGTTGGGTTTATGAGAGGAAAAATTTCTAAGTTGGGGGAAAGGGGTTTTGATAGTGGTGGAGAAAGCAGAGTGTTTGCGTTGTACAAGTTCCTCTTCGTATCTTTCATTCTTGTGCAACGAGTACGTACTACAGTGTGTCCACTTTCATAAAGTTCCCATCCCATGTTTCCATTATCCAATCTCATTCTCTAGCTGAAAATCTCTTTCAAGTCTTACTCTATGTACGTTCATAGAATGTGTAGAAGTACTACTGAATAAAAACCATTTTAGTGTTGTTCTATTATTTGTTTAAGTGGATATTTCTAAAACAAAACATTTTGTTTAAGAATTAATGAAATTACTTTTCCATATAACATTATGTAGTAAAATTTTTACAGCTTCCTAAAATCCAAAAGTTTTACCTATTGTATCAAAATTTTTTTAAATTATTTAAAAAATAATTACAAGAGCACTTTTAGGTGGTGTTCTCCTCAAAGCCATTAACGCGTGGTTGTTTTAATAAATACTTACTGTAAACATTTTTGATGATTTTGTTTGTACAGTTGCAAAGTAAAATAAATTAACAAAACAAATTTACAATTTGATAGAAAACTCAAGTAGAACGAACATGAAGTGCATAGCTTTAGACATTGAACGCAAACAACTAAACTTCTGTCTCGAACATCAAAATAATCCCGTCATCTAAAAGTACTTCTTTATTAATCCTTACTGTTTAATTTTACAATTTTAATGGTTGAAAAAAAACAACTAAATGCTAAATAGATGGAAGATGGTGTTTTCCGAAAGGCCAAGGTACTTTGTCAGTGGTAATAAACAACCTCATTAAACTTAAAGAGTTGACAAGGAAATAAATGCATTTAACGAGGGGAGAAAGTAAAAAAGGGCATAGGAAAAGGATAAACCTTTGGTAAATATTGCAATCATGAAAACTAAATGAAATTTGTACTTAATCGATAGAAATCAAAAACAGCTTGCTTATTGGACAAACGACGCACATTGAAGAAAACTGTAATTACGTAGCAGGCCTGCAGTCCATATGCCGTACCATATATCTAAAAACATTTGTACTGTAAACTCTCTGGAAAATTGTTTAATGTTTCAGATTTTTTGCTGTTGGTTTTAATATGAACTTTTTTATTTTGTTTGTGAAAACGTAAATTGTCGTCCCGCTGAGTTTTCACGATGTTTAATTTCTGTATTAACTGAAAACAGTAGGGTGCTTTCTACGCTTTACAAATAGAAAAAGGTTCTTGATTAGACTAGACCGTGCGATGAACAAAATAACTTTTAGATGCGGATAATTATTGAGTTACCCTCGTATATTCATAGGGTAAGAGAAAGTAAAAATAAAAGGAATAAAATGAATAGAGATAATAAGTTATGTTTATGAATAAAATAAGAGTAGTTATGATTAGAATAGTTTTAAAAATAGACTGTTTAAAGTTAAGGAGTTTAAGGTTATTTACAGTACAGTTGTCAAAATTATGTGCGTATTGTAATGCTGTTGTGTATATTGTGTCAGGGGTTTAAGGTTAATTACAGTACAGTTGTAGAAAAATTTAATGTTCGTTTAGACTGCTTTGTGTATTGCTTTAGGGGTTAAAGGCTATTTACAGCACTGTTGTCAAGTATTTGTGTACGGTAGGCTGTTACATTATGAGTTATGTGATGTACGAGCCAAATAATTTTACTCGTACGTAAGCAAAATAATTTTTTTTTCAATGTCAGACTGTTCAAAAGCAAAATAATAGGTCTTGCCTATACGGATGTTAATGTGTGGCTAAAGGCTGGTTTGAACCTCAAGAGGTTTTTCTGCGTAAAACGAGAAATGAGGTAGTTTACACAGGGTTTAAAAAATTGTGCTTATCAGTATGCTAAACCTGAAAAGCATTTATTTTCTACGCTGCCAATAACACATTCACTACATTCACCACAGGGTCTGGCTGTATAATGAAAGTCATTACTTTCAAAGGAGATAACTCTGGTTAGTATCTTTTATATTTCTACCTCTTCTGTTCTTAAATGATTCAGTCATATAAATTGCTGATCATGTGTAAAGAAACAGAACTATGTACTACATAAGGCTGAAAAATGTTTTGTAGGAAATTTTTTCCGGATATCAAGGTTTGTGGTTGATTGATAATATTGTTGCCACATCTAAATTTGTTTGACGATTCAGCAGAAACTTAATGCAGACTTAATTTACAAAAAAAAAACTAACATTTTTTTTCATATAACTTTTTATTTAATGCATAATCTGTTATAAATAACAATAAATGCAACTTATCAATTAGACACAACTCATGAAAAAATTACAACCCACTGGTGTAATTAACAAATTATAATATGAAAACATTTCATACTGTTCTTAATTAATATTTACAATCAAAATTTTATAGTGATTTTTAAATTAATAAACAAAAAAATTAATAAATAAATATAAAATAAAAAATAACCAAAACTTCCTTTAAAACGAAAAACAAATAAGAAGTAATAAATAATAAGCACATGATTCCGAATATATGTACACCTAACTTTTCCGAAAATAATTCGAAACGTTCATTCAGTAATTTACAACATTCACACTCAAACACGACAGTCATCTACAAAACACTAACATTATATTATTTACAACTTTAAAATCACACTATCAGAATCGCCCTGGGAGATCCAGTACTGTAGCACGTTTTAGCCTATAGACATCATTACTGTTGTCTAAGAGATTCAGTGCTAAGTGATTTACGTGGTTGTTTAGACGTTCGATGTATTTACAACTGAAACTTCGTATTTCTTCTCGTACCGTCTGCAGATCCATATCACGATGTATATCGGCATTGGTAATATACCACGGTGCATTCAGTATGGTCCGTAGAATTTTTGATTGAAACCTTTGCAGAATTTCGATGTTTGAAGTTGATGCTGTCCCCCATAACTGAATTCCGTAGGTCCAAATCGGCTTCAGCATGGATTTGTACAAAAGTAGTTTGTTGTCAATCGAAAGCTGAGAACGCCTACCAACGAGCCAATACATCTTCCTAAATGTTAAATCCAGCTGTTTCCTTTTCATCTGAATGTGTTTGCGCCAAGTCAGACCTCTATCTAAGTACATTCCTAAATACTTTACATCTTTTGCCTGTGGAATATTCTTGCCATTCAGTTGGACAGGAGGACAAGTTGCCCTTCTGGTAGTAAACGTTACATGCGTAGATTTGCCCTCGTTCACCTTGATCTTCCACTTTGTCAGCCAGACTTCCAGCTCACTTAGATACATCTGCACTCTGCGTGACGCAATAGTTGGGTCTGCATCACATGACATTATTGCTGTATCGTCAGCTTAGGTGGCAATGGTTACATTTTCAAGAACAGGCAAATCAGCTGTGAACAGAACATATAAAATTGGTCCCAGAACGCTTCCTTGCGGAACACCAGCCTTGATCTCTTTCAAACCCGTTAAGTAATTTCCAACCCGGACTTGAAATAACCGTTTATCAAGATACGAAACCAGAACACTGTACAGATTCTCCGGAAACACAGCTTTTAATTTATGGAGTAGACCAGGATGCCAGACTCTATCAAATGCTTGAACAACGTCTAACAGCACAGCCGAACAGTACTTCTTTTCCTCTAAACATCCACGGATTACGCTTGTCAATCGATGCACCTGCTCTATTGTACTATGCTGCTGCCGAAATCCAAACTGATGATCCGGAATAAGATGACGATCTTCTATAACTAGTTTCAACCGCTTTAGACATATTCTTTCAAAAACCTTTGACATCACCGGGAGTAGACTAATAGGACGATACGAGGAGACCTTATTTTCCGATTTTAATTTGAATTATTATAATTTAAATTTTTATGTACAGTATAAATGTTTGAAATAAGTTTATTTATTTAAGGTAACACCGATGATGAAATTGATTTTACTTCTTTTTTGTAGAAGCTAAATGATGACTGTTTTTATTAAAAATTAAAAACAAAAAAGTTAACAATGTTAAATAATACTATTCGAAGCGATTTACGGGTTGCTAGCACTAAAATTAATTAAAGTACTTCAAAATCCCTATTATGTAGGCTTATTACTATGTGACGTAAATCGTTTGAGTCACAAAAAAGTAGATTGAGATATATTGTAAGTTTACTTATAATACAGATTAACCAAAAGGGAAATACAGATGGGCCAACGCAGTTCCCACTATTCTGAATGAAATAGCTTGCACTGGTTTGCAAACTGAGAACATTGCTTCTATATTATTAAACGAAACTTGGTATTAGTGTACTGTTAATACACAGACAGTTCAAATGAGGACTTACTTGATTTTTTTGTTAACTATGAGGAACTGCCTCGTGAGTCCCGCTTATGCGACTTTATACAACAAAGATTGTAAGTGGTGTGTATGACTCAATTGTCAGCGCTACGTGGGAGCGGTACGTATTGTACTAACAAGGGACACTGTTTTTACAAATGCATACTTTTCTGAATCGTAGGCGGCTGCAGAATACGAATTTCAACGGTAAACGTTCTGAGGTGCACGTGTGTGTCCTACGTCTGGTTTTGTCCTCAGTACGACGGTGTGTTTTAATATCAACGACTGCCAATAGCCCTAATCACTAATACACACACCGATCTTTAAAAGATGTTATTTGAGTTAAGGGGGGCTGAAAACGTGTATTTAAGGTGAAAACTCAATTTTGAAAAACGTAACTCATAATTTACTTTCCTATATTTTATATAACGCGAGAGAAAGTCAAAATCCGTGGAATGTTTTATAAAATTAAATTAGAACAGGTTTTTCTTTGAAAGCGGATAGATTATATGAATTTTGTGTGTAGCAATGGAGCCCAATAGATTCTGCAAGTGGATGGACGAAGAACCAACTCGTAGTGCCTTGCAATCGTTTTGTTTTTATACGAAAGAGCCTGAAAGGGACCATCCCATCTTTCTTTATATTTCACCTGAAGGGGAGACCAAGCGAATGAATGAGACGTGATGACCATTGCAATGTCCCTAGTTACAAACACGGCAAGACAAAGAAATTTATATATATTTTCTCTCCCGCTCACACTTATATTTATTTTGATGTTTCTGTCTACTTCTATCTCTGTTTGCTGTATCTACTGCACGTATTAGTATTTTATAAACCCTGGTTTTCTAATCTATGCTTGCTTTGATTAAACCACTGTATTTTTCAAAGCAAAGATACCGGTTACTAAAAGATACGGATACTAAACTGTGTAGTTTTTACTAATGAATTATCTGTAATTCTAATTTTATTTTTTATTGTATTTAATTGAATCTATCTATGCATGAAACAACATTGTGTGGTCTGGGCTCTTAAGTATTCTTTTTCACTTTTGTTTTATTTATAACTGTCGGTTTGGCAAAGTAAATATACATACAATATAAATATAATTAAAAAAAAAATGACGACACGTTAAAAAAGGACACAACTCATTAGTAGGACTCTCGCAGTTAATTAATTACTACAGTTAGCCTTTTCACAATTTAATCATTCAGGTTATTTATTATTAGTAAATTTAATTATTTTTTTATGTTTTTCTTCTTCTTCTTTTCGTTTCGGCCATCTGTGGACCACGAGAAACAATCAGCATTAGGATTTCCTTTTCCTCCTACCGGCTTTGATGTCGTCCCAGTACTTCTTCAGCCTCACCCTTGCAGCCTCTCTCCTCTCCTCAGACCACTCCACCGTCCTCCTCAAAGAAACGCGCTC
The DNA here is from genome assembly GCA_035578175.1 of Catonia carolina. NCBI lineage: Eukaryota > Metazoa > Arthropoda > Insecta > Hemiptera > Achilidae > Catonia > Catonia carolina. The sequence continues at coordinate 82,141,895 of JAQMRL010000003.1, read as the reverse complement.
CCGAAAACCAGCAAAAGCTCTGACAGCCTCTCTAAACGTAGCTCTATTCAACATTCCTTCCTCGTCGATTCCAATCTCCTCCATATCTCTCATCACCCCCTTTAACCAATCATTTTTATTCTTCTTTTTATACAGAAAGTCAAATATTCTTTTGGTTAATCTGCTGTCACTCATCCTGAAGAGGTGTGCAAAGTAGTTGGCTCTTCTCTTTCTGATAGCATCCTCCAGTTTCTCAGCTTCATTCGAGAGGTACAACTCTGATGTTGGCCTTAGTCTGTAGGCTCCTTCTTCATTTTTCGTTGGACCTAGTATTGTTCTGAGGACCCTCCTCTCTATCTTGACCAGATTATGCAATAGCCCCTTGTAATTTAACGATAGGCTTTCTGCCGCATATAATACCTCTGGTCGAACTACTGTGTTGTAGTGCCTGATTTTTGCTTTTATTGATATTAACCGTTTATTGTAGACGTTTCTGGAAAGTTTGACAGCTAATTCTAATCTCTGTTTTCTGTTGAGAAGAGATTCCTTTTCCTGATCATTCGGCTGTATCCATTCACCTAAATATTTAAATTTGTCCTTCCTATAGATTGTTCCATACTTGGTCTCAATTTTATTCTCCAGGATTCCTCTGGTGGCAATGAATTCTGTCTTTTCAAAGCATATACTCAAACCCACCTTTTCAGCTATTTCTTTCAGGTCCTCAATTTGAATTTTGGCTTGGTTCAATCCTTCTGAGAAAATCGCTATATCATCTGCAATCAATTTCAATTTTACGATTTTTAGGTCCGAGATACAAAATTTGGGATTTCTTACTCAGCACTTCTCTCCACTCTCGTATCACCTTCTCCAGAACGCAATTGAACAGGAGAGGTGACAGGCTATCACCCTGTCTAACGCTTGATTTAATTTCGAAATGGTCTGACACTTCCCCTGCAAATTTCACCTTTGATATTGTATTTGTCAGAGTATCTTTTATGATATTGAGGGTTTTGCTATCTATTCCTGTTTCGTTGAGAATTTTGAAAAGAGCATTCCTATCAATGCAATCATATGCTTTTTTAAAGTCTACGAATGTGACAATTGCATTCTTATTACTTCTCATTCTATACCTCAGAATCGATTTCACAGCAAAAATTTGGTCCGTGCAAGATCTGCATTTTCGAAAGCCACGTTGATATTCTCCCAAATAATTTTCTACACGTGGTTCAATTCTATTCAGAATAGCCATAGAAAGAATCTAATATGGAACTGATAATAAGGAGATACTCCTGTAGTTGTTAACATCTGTCCTCTGCCCTTTTTTGAAGATTGGATGAATGATCGCTGTTTTCCATTCGGCAGGAATTTTTTCTGTGCTCCAAATTTCTTTCAAAATTTCCACCATACACTCTACCACCAGGCCCCCCGCAAGCTTCAGGAACTCTGCAATAATCTGGTCTTCCCCTGCTGCTTTATTGTTTTTGAGTTGTTTGATGAGTTTTCTTATTTCTTCGTCATTCGGGGGTGAAGATATGAGTGTACTGAGGTTGAGGTCATTATACTTCAAACTTCCTTTTGGTGGTTCACAATTGAGAAGCTCATCAAAGTACTCTGCAAGTCTTTTACAGTTGTCTGCATTGTTGTGAATTAGTTCTCCATTTTTATCTTTAAAATTCAAACTAGGAGCTTGATAGCCTGTTATTATTTTTTTAAAAGACCTGTAGAATCCCCTGGTCTTATTCTTCTGGAAGTCCCTCTCAATCTCTTCTAACTCTTGTTTGTCATGATTCCTTTTGGAGGATCTTATGATTTTCGATGTTAGTCTCCTCTGTTCCACAAAGTTCATCTTGTTTATTTCAGTTTTGTTGCTGTTCCACTTCTCCCATGCTATACGTCTCTTTTCTCTAGCCTCCTCACACGATTCGTCCCACCATCTGTCTTCTTTTCTTTGATTCGAAGAAGGATTCTTTAGCTGCTTTCGTGATTTGATTCTTGAAATCTTTCCAATTATACGGGAATTCTTTTTGATTTTCTTTTTCAAATTTGGCTACGTTCTCTTGACAAAAATTTAAGTTATTTCTATTCAATTTGGGATTGTTGATAGTTTTCTTTTTTGTTTTACTTTGCGGTATAAATTTAATTTTATTTTTCATCGGGTAGTGGTCCGAGTCAAAATTGGCACCACGCAGAACTTTATAGTTGTAGATCTCGTTAGAGTTTCTCTTATCTATAGTAACATGGTCAATTTGAAATTCCCCTAACTTGCAGTTGGGTGATGTCCATGTCTTAATCCTTTTAGGATTCTTTTGTAAAATTGTTGTCTTGATGATCATATTATTTGAATACCAGGTGTCAACTAGTCTTTCACCATTTTTATTTGTTCTTCTATGAGCAGAAAAATTACCTACTGTTCCTAGGGATTTGAAGCGCTTCTCTTTCCCGATTTGTGCATTAAAATCTCCAAACATTATTTTAATATATTTATGTTTTTATTAAGCGAAAGAAAATTTTAACTGTTCTAAATGAAGTTAACCCAAGTATCTGCTCCACCTCCTGCTGAGCCGACAATATGTATTGCTTGGTAAATATTGAGAACTCAGTTTACGAATGGTTTGGAGTTGTTAAGTAATTTTAATTTAAAGCGTTGATACATTCGTGTATGAAGTCACTTTTTAGGTCCTAGTGAAGTGTGTGATTCGACACAAAAAAAGAGCGTTAACTTGCGTCCGAAGCAATTTTTATTGAAACTGTTGCAGTTTGGCTACGACTGTTGGTTTTGATGAACCATAGATCTGACAAACGTACACCCACATTGGCTTAATAAAGTCTTATACTAACAGTCATTTTAGAGGAATTGACAATTTTGATTGATGAGATTGAAGGCTATATTATATAGCTGTTTTTGCCCACCATCTAATGATTTACGTTTAATGGTTACATGTTCATTCCGTGACTGTAAGTCGCCTGTCTAAATGTTGACCGAGGTACCAAATTTTGTCAGCTTGAGGTAGAGGAGAGTTATACACGAAAACTCATGAACAGGTCTGCCGTCTCAAGGTAAAGGTAACGTGTTTTGTTTTGTTCGAATTAATTTTGATTCTTCACTTTGTAATCCACGATTCTAATTTAAACAAATTATTTAGTAAATTGAGTGAAACATTATTGACCGTTTTATCCGAGGAAAGTATAACTATGAAAGTATTTTTTTTGACACTTTTAATTGAAATTTAGTATCTGTTATTAAATTAATATAACAATTTCTAAATGTGAAGCTAATGTTCCAAAACTTGATTTACTTGAAGGAGCGTGCAGTAATTACCACAGTCCTACATTTGGCCAAGAAGATCTCTTGGCCAGAGGCGCTACAAACGTCTGCGCTGAGTACCCGGTATCGCCCTAGTGTACATGTTTTGTATAAGAGGGTTGTCATGTGGTTCAAATTTGTCATGCATCGTTTTGTATAGTTGTTTCGCAACATCAATTACGTATGGCATTTGTAAGTCTTTGTGCAACATTGAGTTTGTGATGTAAAAGGGGCATTGCGTTATCGTTCGTAGAATCTTGTTCTGAATCGCTTGTATACGTTTCGTGTGTGAAGGTTTAGCAGATCCACAAAGTTGAACTCCATATGTCCAGATTGGTCTTAAGACTGTCTTGTAGATTGTTAATTTGTGTGACATGTTTAATTTAGAACGTCTATCGAGTAAGCGTTTTAGTTGATAGAAGCGTGTTTTGAGTTTGTGGCGTGTGTGTGTAACATGTGCGTTCCATGTAAGTTTTCTGTCCAAGTGTAAGCCTAAGTAGCGTGTTTGAGTAGTGTGAGTATTAATTAATGAAAGTATTAATTTAAGAAAAAAGGAAAAATCTTCGACAGTTTTCTTATATTTGTTGTTTCAAAAGTTACCATCCGTTACATATTTTCTTAAAAACCGCTAATTTTATTTGACAATAAAGTTTATTTATTTAGTAGCATATACTTACTTTCACCTGATTTACCTTTAAGTCTGAGCTTTCAGATTGATTTTCTGCTGGAAAGTCTTGTGTCCATTAGTACTCATGCGTCATTGAAGGTCATCTGGAATGCATAGTATTGCGACAATCTCGAAAATGGAAGTTTTGTTCCAGAATTCTATAACAGGACTGAGATTTTAAAAGCGTTAATGTAAATAATAATAGATGATAAATCGGGTTAGTTTCAAGAAAAGGTTAGGTATGGTATAGGCCTATTGTTGTGACGGCTACCAGGAAGGGTTGGTGTATTTATTTAAATAATTACTCTTTTGTAAAATGGTATCATGTTATAATGTGCTTGTTTACGTTTTCTAAAGACTTCCAGAAACCGACAGAAAAACTTTGTATTTTTATTATTGTATAGAACAACCTATGTTAATCTAGAACCCCGATGAATTACATATTTAAAGAGCTAGACCGTCTTCAAGCAGTTAGTCTTGAATTATCATTCAGTGAGTTAGTTATGCAGTTTAACTGATACAATTGTTGCAAAGTTCCGGCGTATACTGTAACCATCGTAAAATCGTTTGTAAGTAGGATTTAGTTAAATTAAGTGGGAGATAATCTAGTTACTGGTTAAGTTCATTTAACGTCATTAATTCATTAATCATAATTAGATTACTATTTATTAAGATTACCTATTTAATTGTAATTTATTTGTAAAATTAAGTAACATAACTAATTGTAATTAATATTGTGTAATAAATACTTGTTTGTAAATTTTAACGATAGTTTGTTAATTATTAATTTTACCCAGAAGTTCTTTAGAATATCACAAACTACTACACATACTGAAGTCACGGGATTGCTTTTTGCGTATAGATGGGCTATAAGGAAGGGAAGTGGAAATTTTACAGTGCTGCCAACCTAAACAGTGAACACTACTAGTGCATTTATATACCGTGCATTTTCTACATACGTTTTGTAAGCCGTGGCTTATTTCGAGAAAATGTTTCCTTCATAAATCTTAATAGCAATACATGTGACCTGTAATATTATTTCCTACAGCTTAATTTACATGACTAGAAATGTTTGATTTACTATAATTACCAGCTACCTTAATCCATTGAAAAAAATTTTTCTATTAATGAATCACCTTCTTTACTATCACTGTCACCAGCGTCTTCACTATCAGTCTCACTAGTATCTACCTAACCGTTTCCTCTTTTTTACCAGGTGTCAACTAAACTGTTGAAGAATAGCTACTTCACATCCTTAAAATCCTTCTTTATTTTTAAAATTGTGGAAAGAGAAACATCACAGTAGTTAGCCACGCGCTCATGGCTTTTGTTAAGAGGCAGGGAAAGGCATTTTTGTTTAGCTTCAACTTCACAGCATTTTATTACACTGCATATTAGATTTCGTTTAGCACTGTGAAGAGTCTGCCCTCGTTTTCGAGGAACTAACATTTCTGTTTACGTTATATTCGTACAAACAGTTATATTCGTACAGTTAACCTACAAAAGGTTCCACGATACGCTGTATATGCTCTGGGTATAGTATAAGTTGTGTTAGTTGTACTGAAATTAAATCAGTCGCGCGTGTGCACTGATGCTTCTCCCCCGTTACCCCTCATTGCAAACAAAAGCAAACGCGTGACTCAAGTAACTATACTATTATAAATTTTACTGCATGATCTTTTGGCTTTGTACATTTCTATTTAGATCAAATTTTTTTTTTATAAAGTTTGATTAGTGTCCAAAAGGGCAATGTAAAAGGTTTTTAAAATTCCGTAGCGTACACGAATAATGAGAAAAAGTTTTTCTTGGACAATGAATGAAGTCAACTTAAGCGAAGATATTATAAATTGAGTCTGCTTTTTTACGCTGACACTGATTAAACACTGAAATTCCTTGTACAATAACCGCAATAATTTTTTTCTAATAAACTTGATGTTACTTAAGATTTACGAGGTGTTACACAGTTTATGGTACTAACGTAATTGACCTAAGTTTTTTTGAAAATAAAACTTACAACATATTTTTAAATGTTTGACTATATACGATCTTGATTTATGTCGTGAAACCTATTTATTTGCCGGTATCAAAATTTAAAGGAAGTCGTTTCTTTAACGATACAAAAAATAGCCTTATTGTATTTTATATTCTTTGTAACGTAAAATCGATTCCAAAGAGGTTTCAATGCGAAGGCACTTTTCTCGTTTATCTTGGAACTTTGGATGCAAAAAAGTTTTACATTCATCACTATTCTTGTACTCAAGACTTCATCTCGACTTGTACACCGATTTCTTACTCACTTTATCAAATACTTTTCTTTCTCTCCCTTGATTTCTATGCCCTATAGACTCCTCCTACACAACCTAAACCTATCACTCTCTTCTTCTAACTTTCCCTCAACAAGAATGTTAATTTAATAACAAGTTCTACCAACCACCCTCGGTAACATCCTTACTTCTTCCCCCACCACATATTTCCCCCGTATCTCCTATCCATTCTTCATCATCCCTCCGCAACATTCAAACCCTCTTCACTCCTAATACCCAAAGTATCAGAATCCTTTCAATATCATCGCCTTACTATACTGTATTATTCCTCGTTCACCCTTCCCATCCTTTCCCCCGCCACTACGAGTAACTAATCCCCCTACCATTCTCTTTCTAGTCCCTTTCCACAATTTTAAGTGCTCGTCTTAAACTCATCAAACTGATTACCAAGTTTAATAGTTTTAGGCTGATGTTGTATCTAAGGATTATCAACATTTATTACGGATTATACATTTATTAATATCTATATTATAATACAATCTATAATATTTATCATATTTGTTAATATAACTAAATAAACATTCAGGTAACAACATAAGATTTTAATTCAATAACAAAAGAAGATGCTGCTGAACATTTCCATAAATTATCCTTATTAATTTGACTAATGCTGAAACATGAGACGAATACATGATAAATTTCGAAAAGATAAAACTTATCTGGTACTTGGAGTAGGTAGTAGTCCAACGTGTGTTGTACATATATGAAAGTTTAAGTTTAATAAATAATATTTTAACCAAACTACATTATAGTAATTGAAAAAATGGTTATTAATTATTTATAATATATATATATATATATATATATATATATATATATATAAGTATACGAGTATGTTGAATGTTATCGTTAATAATTCTTTGACGTAATATTTATTTACTCATTTTAAATGCTCATTGTTTGAAGTGTTGGTTTCTTAAGAAGAATAACCTTTTAAACTGAATTTATCTTCTTCTTCTTCTTCTTCTTCTTCTCCTTCTCCTCCTCCTTCTTCTTCTTACTTACAGGGATTAGGCCTTCTTGTCCTGTTCGGACTCACAAACCATTTTTATTGGTTTTTCTTTTAAATTATCACCACTATTGCCATCTCTTGCGTGGTCTGCCAATATCTCTTCTTCCGTGAGGTTGATATTTTAAAATCTCCAATGGTATTCTTCCCGCTGGCATTCTTTGAATATGTTTCCTCCATTGTTGATGGTATTTCATTCAAATTGTAGACATTATTATCATTTGCGGATTATTTGTGGGTAGTACAAGAAAATGAGGATGAGCTTCAGAAATCAATACACGTCTTAAATAATTTATGCAAGCTATACAATTCAAAAATTTCTTTAACCAATTCTAAAGTAATGACATTCACTGGCAAGTTCCCTACCAGATCTAAAATAGTGGCTGTTGATACAATATTGGAAAACGTGTCACAGTATAAATGATATTATCCCATCAATAAATTTATCTTATTTAACAAATAAACTGTTAAAAAAATATGGTGTAAAACACCCACACAACTTTCTCTTTCCAATTCAAAAATGATCAATATAACCTAACATTAGTAATAAAACATTAGAAATAAACAAAAAACTAACCTCAAAAAACATAACCTTATTTTAATCATAATTGAATGATGCAAAATTAAAACCAACCTTAATATGGCTTAATAGTATGTAAAACCACCCTTTGGTGCTAAACTAGGTTCTATAGAGAAAAATTGCTTAACAAAGTTGTAGATATTTAAATTTGCTATAAATTATATTATAAATAAATACACTTTTGTCGTAAATGCATACTAATACTGAAATCTTAAAAAATCCGTTTTTTACACATTTTAATGAAAATAAAACAAATAAAAAAATCACTAATTACCGCTTAACTAAGCGTAACACAAGAAATGTTTTCAATAAAAATTGTAGGTTTTTAAATTTTCTACAAAATTTATTATATACACTTTTGCCATAAAATGGATATTAAGTTCGCAATCTTAAAAGAAACCAAAATCTTTTCTTTGAGAGCACAGCCTCCCAAAGAATTTCAGCAGACATAGCGCTTACTCCATCTTGTAGAGCATTTAATATATAGTAAATGAGGCAATTTAAAAAAACTCGTTGGAGCGTTTTTGGGAAAATATTTTTAATTACTATAATGTAGTTTGGTTAAAATATTATTTAATTAAAATTTAACTACTTAAAACCTTTCATATATACGACACATGTTGTACTATTACAAGGTAATGCAAGGGATCTGCAAGTAGGCGGAAATTTTGTCAGCAAATGTGAAGAATACAGATATCTGGAAAGTTTGGTAACATAGAAGAAAAATTCAGGGGACATCTCCAACAGTGTTACCAAGGCCAGGCAAGCAATACAGGGATTGAATTCTTTGCTCTCGTCAGGGAAATAGAAACGGCACAAAAGTTCTGATATATCCAACAGATATTCAGAGCTTTCTGATGTAAATCTTGGAAACGTGGGAGATGATGAAGAGGGATGTACAAAAGTTCTGATCCATCAAACATAAATTCAGAATGTTATGATGTAATGCTTGGAGGCTTGAGAGATGATGAAGAACGATTAACGGAAGATAAACGCAGTGGAGATGTAGGAGTTTCCAAATGTTTCGGACGGAGTGAGTCAGGAATGTTGAAATAAGCGATATAATAGAGGAGTCAATTCGGTTTTACATCTTCGAATATCAGACTTGTTATTAAACGTTACTCTTCTGGAGTACACGTTTCAAGCGGTGTTGACAATTTTAGATGAACAAAAGAGGATATGTTTGCATTAATGATCATAAATGTAACTACGATTATGATCATATATAACTGATTAACAGTGTTTCCAAGGTTGTCAACGTGACCCTAAAAAGTTTAATTTTCATTGAACGAACCGTTTTTCTCTACATTAATTTGTCCCATTAATTATTTAAAGTCCTCCATAAAAACAAATAGTTTATATTTTTGCGTTTACCATTTAATGTTGTCAATGCACAATTAATTGGCCATGCATATAGTTACTCCATTAGTGAAACATATAAATTATTAAAAAAGGTAAAAAAATATAAAAAATGAAGTTAGTTCAACAGTACATTGCAATAGGGTATTTTAAATTACAAGCAGAATACTAGTTTGAACAGAAACGTTTATAAATTATTTACCGTTGTAATTTCACAATATACATATTTTAAAATAACATTAACAATTTATTCTAGAATTTTACTCATGTATTCACATATGCACTTTATTTAACTTATATTATTCTCATAATTACAAAACTTTGCATGATTGTAATTGCCATCTTTGTAGTTGTGTAAATACATGTGATATAATTTACTTGTATGAACAAATACACGAAGTACAGAAGGGAATCATAAATATTTAATAGAATATTTTATCATTATTGGCATTTATGTTTTTGATAACCTAAATGAGCTATATCTTAAGTAAACCGTTTTTCTGTTGGTAGTTATAACTATAATCTGTTCTTTACCGAAAAACAACTAGATTTGTTAAAAATTAATTATCATAAAATGGTACTGAAATAGTAATAATAGTAATTGTATTTTTTGTGAAAAATCCAGAAATCGTAATTTGTAATAGATTGTTTATTTTTGTTAAGGTGGCTTTATTGTTAAGAAAATGTGTATCTTAGTTTTGAACAAAAATAGTGAATTGGAATGAATGAGATTGTTTGCTGTTAGAGTAAGAGAACCTTTACCTGGAAACGCTAAATAATTTGAATATTTAAGTTACCGTACTGGATGCGTCCTATAATTTCGGTTAAGGTACTACTGTCGGTACAGACTGGTTTTTAAAGCGGGTTTTTAAAAATTAAAATTGGTTTTAATACGATAATGTTGATGTCGGTTTGAGTAGCCGAAAAAATTCTTTTAATTTTAATTACCTATTTTCCTTTCTGCGAAATGTGTGTTTTCAATTTTGGCATCTATTAAAGTGTAATCCGTGATATTTAGCTTTGTCGTTGTATGGAACTTTTGTTTTTTTCAAGTGTATGTGTAGACAATAATTTTTATGCCGAATTATAAATATTACATGTGAGCATTTTATTTTAAAAATGCACTTATTCCCCAAAAAGTAATCTTTCAGAATCAAACTTTCAGCTTGCAAGATCATAGATTTAAAGGTGTTTCTTTTGTGTTTTGCCTACCGACACTAAAAATCTATTTTTCTATTTGTACATTTTTGGGAGAGAACAAAAATATTTTTGGAAGCTTTTATAGCTTCATGTTAGGAAAAGAATAGATGTTAAGGAGAACTTTATGTTTTTATCTTGTGTTTATACTGTGATTATATAATTATTATTTTTGGGAAACTTGCTGCGCTTCCATGTGACCATACTAAAAATTAATCTTAAGCATAAAGTTGTCTTAGAGAATACTCATAGCGAATTTTAAAGCTGTAGCTCCTTAGGAAGATATAAAAATATTAATTATTTTCTTTAGGGTAGAATTTTATACTTTGGATGGAATTAATTGAAATTGGAATGTTTAGCTTTTGTTAAACTCCTAAGATATAAATGTATGTGTAGAATTTCAGCTTTCTAGGTGATCAGGAAGTTAGTGAATTAGTGGTTAGTAAGTGAGAGAGAGCATAGGCCTGTATACACACATCGACCTATACATTTCACCGGTTACTTGATTGAAGATACCGGTTAGATAAATAGACCTCAGATACTTAACTTAGTCTTTAGTAGTTCAATAGACTGCTTTGAGAACATTTCAAACCATGCATTTGAAGTATTGATGACAAATTTTAAACTTTAATAAAAATGTTGTATCATATATGATTAAATTAATTCATAATTGTATGTAATTTTATTGTGCAATGTATGTTTACTAACAAAAATGGGTGACCCACCAGTTTTTTTACCATAACCTTGTTTTTATTAATTATCTGCTTTATAAAAATAAATGCTACATATCGCTTAGAACTAGCACACGAAAAATTACAACTCAGTGGTGTAATTAACAAACTACAATATAAATAACATACTATACTGTTCCCAATATATTATTTAAAATGAATTAAATTATTTTATTTATTTATTCCTAATGTATGTACGTTGCAATCTGTTCAATTCAGAACAATACGCATCCCCATGACCCAATTAGATAAGGATGATGTATATAACGTTTGAAATAGGTATAGTCTTGTACAGACCCAGGCCGGCCATTCCTGAGAGTATGGTTAATTGAATCCCAACCACCAAAGTACAACGATAACCACTGTCTAGTATTTAAATCCGTATAAAAGTAACTACCTTTAACCAGGTAACTTGAACCAGGAACCTTCGTCTCCGAAAATCAGCTGTAAAACAGCTTGACTCGCGGCGACGACTTTGCCTCTAAACCAACCCGGTGGGTCGAATTGAATTAATAATAATAAACAAAACCAAAAGGTTAGTAGCCTAATAATACCTGGTCTCGAAATAAATGTTGGCCAAACTTTCCAGAAGGTAATTAGAAGTATTCATTCAATTGTTTTCAACATTTACACTCAAACGCCACTCACCTACAAAATATTAAAACACAATAAATTGTTTACTTATTAAAATCACTCTATCAGAATTGTCCTGAAAGAAGGTAGCACTTTTTAGCCTACAATGCGATTCTACATGATTATATAATATCGCTGCTGTCTAACAGATTTAAGACGATACTGTACTTTGTATCCCGCCAATGTTAAATTTGCTTTTTTAGGTACATTTTTCATAGAATAGGTAAAAGTAAGGTTAATGAAACGTAACACACTTATAGTTGCCAGGTATAGCTACTAACAGTTTTTTTAAATTTAATCTGTTGGACCAAAAGAAAATCAAAATCGAATAACATAACATTTTTACAAATAGTTCTCTATATTTTTTGCATATTGCTAATTTAAGGAGTATCTGAGGAAGTTATAAAATTACCAGTATGTGTGCATGTACAAGATAAATAATTGGTACAAAATTCAATCTGGTAGGTTAAATGGTTTCTGAGAAAAATGTAGCTACCTAAAATTTAAAAAATCTAAATTTACGGGAACAGGTAAAAAAAGCACAAATCAAAAACAAAAGTTACATAATTAAGTAAATTTCCCATCAACAGTCGGTTAGAAAGCTGAACCAACAGCTGAGAATATTAAAAACAAAGATGAAAATATTTACAAAAACTAAAATTCCTTGAACACTAAAACGAGCAGTAAGTATGCTATTAAATTATTAAAAATATTCGTTCTTGGTGATATGATGATAAATATTTGGGTTAATCTGACAAAAACTTAATTGTTTTATTAAAATAATTTTTTTGGCGTAATTTAATGTTTTTCTGGTAAATCTAGTTCTGAACTATTGAAAAACATAAAAACCGAAAATCGAAATTTTCAGTCAAAACCATCATAATACAGTCTTACCTTAACGCTAAATGATTATCATTATTATTTTTATTATTCCATTATTCATTATATCATATTCATCATATAATTTTTTTATTATCATTATTATTATTCCTGTATTTCGTATAGGTTAAGGGATAAGTAAAAAGGTATTTATATAAATTATCATCTAAATTTAAAAGCATCGTTAGTTTTATAATTAACTACTTACTTGTAATCAAAAAAGGTGTAAATTACATGTTTTTCTACGGTTTGACTTTTTTTTTCAAAGAATACTGTTAAGGCTATGCCTAAACTGTTTCGTTAGCGCCCTGACACATTTTGTTTCTCTATCATTGATGTTATAATACATTTACTTACTAAGAATTTTTATAATCGTTCACGTTTTATCTAGAGGAATAAACCGTAACAACGGATAAAAAAAGAAATAAAAATCGGTATTTTTACTTTTAAAAAAATTGTATCAGTGATTTAATTTAGAATAATGTAAATCAAAAATAGACAATGAAAGAGTATGAAAGATAAGAAACATTAATTGAAAATAAAGAGAAATGTTATTACCGTCACGCAAAGAATTTCTTATGCGCACTTGGGACATTCAGGTTAAGACTAGGAAATATGTAGACGACTAGAACCCTCCAGACGATGAAATGACGGAGCCCAATGATTTAAATCCCACGTGACACTGCGATAAGAGTTCTATCTAGTACGACTATGAATAAATACTGTAAACTTTGCTTTATGTTATCGTAAACTCTTAGTTCGGTTCACGACAGTCCGTACTTACTATACAGTGCTGAGTCTAAGTAAACAAATCTATATACTAAGTTAGCATAAGTATTGAAAGACCAACCAAAATAAAGTCGGAAAAGCAAAGTGACGCATTGCCTCTAGGTAAGTTAGTAAGTATAAGTATAAAGTAAGCAAGAAAGCATAAAGTGGGTAATAGAAACTTAGGTTAGAAAACTACAAGTAGTACGGAAACTTTCTGCAGGACCAGGCAAGGCAACTTACGAAAGTTTATTCAAAATAAATGAAACTTTATGGTATACGACACATTCAACATATACACTACAGTTCCTACATAAAATATCTTTGAGTATTTCTCATAAAATATAATATTTTATTAAATTGGCACATATCATTGCTTAGTATACGAGTGAAAATTCCCTAACTTACCAATAAATCTATTTCCCGATCACTTGGAACGACGAAAAATAAAATATTCATATTTTAATAATAATAAAAATATCACTTACATTTTAACGCTCTACAATTTTACTAAATTTAAAATAGGCTATTCTGATTTGAAACAACTGGGGTTATTAGGTTACTGGGGGAAACGACTAAGACGTTAGCAGCAAACTGTTACTCACATCAATATTATGCTGACTCAGCGACGGTTCAATCATAATACTCAAACGATAAATAAAGAAATGCTCTAAGCAAAAAAATTGATAAATTTATTTTTACTTTCTCTTGCTCTATAGGAAATATAGGTAAGGAAAGTTATGTCTACATGTCGATATTTTGACATCGATTTTTCACAAGAAATTCACGTTTCCATGTCCACTGAACCAAAAAGAAGTTTTAACTGATTGGTATTGCGTGAGAGCAAGAGTGTATATGAATTATCACCGACCGGGGCCGACGACACCCTGAACAACTGTATGAAAAGGGTCGTTGTTGGCGGTCGGAAGCGGCAAGCCGGCGTGATGGAAGCGGAGCCCGAAGAGTGACGGCGTGGCTACTGGGTTGAGGCCTAGCCTTCCCTCAGCGGCAGTTGGGTCCCCACTTCAGCGTGGCAGTGGTAGCCCTCAGAGCCCCGCAGTGCCGGATCGGTGTGGGCCGTCCGCCGACAGTGCGGCCGAGGCGGTTCTCTCCGGGTCGGCGAAGGCTGACCGGTGCGGGAATGCAGCGCCCAACACCGGTTGAGAGTTGAATGAAGAGTGACTCTCGCAGGCGAGAACTGTCACTTAAATCCCTTTCCGGCGAGTCCTTTTCTAGGTGGAGGGGAGACGCTGTAGGCTCTGTGCGTTTGTAGCGCTACTCACGGCAGGTACTGGGACCGTCCGCAGGCGCTAATGTTGGTAGGGTAGTCGTCGAAAGAGTAAAATATATTTTAAAAACGGTAAATCGTACGAAATTAAAAGTTGGATCTTAAGTTAATGAAGTTAATCACAAGAGCCCGACAAAACATTTTGATCAAAATCAGTCAACCTGAAGTAGCAGTTTATTCTTGTAATTTCCAAATTTTTGCAATTTAAAAATTTGTCGCTACCATTTTGTTTGAAATCTTGCCATTTACTACATTTTAGTGCTCTAAAAGATGCGGAAAATCACGAACTGCCACTAAGATAAGCACTGTAAAAATCCACTTGAAATAAAAGTTTTAGGTTTTCAATTTTAACTTTGATTATGTAGCTGACACTTTTGTTTTAAAGAGATAAGTTACCCTAAGTTAATGATGGTTTCCTTCGCTTTTATAAGTGTTTCAAACAAAAACGTCCCAGAAAACGTAAACCGACTTATACACGACCTCAATACACGAAATTTACGTCAAGAAACGTGAAAGCGTCTTTTTAGGTGTTGGAATAAAGATATGTACTACATAAATATGTAAGCCTACCTCGTGAAAGTTTTACTGTTAAGTATATTGTGCTCTCTAAAGTTTGCTTAAGTCATTTTTCATTGCAATTATCACATTTATTGGTTGTGAATTTTCACTTTTAAAATTACGAATATTAGTAATAAAAGAAATAGATTGTGGCCTTGATATGCTTTTCAAGAAAATAGCACAGAAGTTACGAGTATGAATATAGTTATAAAAAAATTAAAATCTACAACTTTTATTTCGAGCGGTTCTTTCTACAGAGCTATTACATGCATCGCACGAAAATGAGCTTCAAGGTGAAATAGAGTGAAAATGTGAATTTTTCCCATTTTCACTCTTTTCTACGTTGAAGCTAAGGTTAAGCAGAGATTTAAATTGACAAGACAGAGTTATGTAAGTGTTTAACACCAGGGGTTTTCAATTATAATCATTTTAACTTAACAGTAATAATTATTTTTAAATATGGTAGTTTATTAAGACATATAAAAAAAATAGTCGGGATATCTATATAAACTAAACATTGTGTACTTCTGTAATTTACAATTAACATCGTACAATTACCTTAGAATTCAACGGATAATTCATCTTTAATGTTCATTTCCTACTTTAAGGTAATTTCGAAATGAATTATAATGACTAAGTTTACAAATGGGTTCTTAATTAACTTGTAGAAGGCATTAACTTACTCTGAGAAATTAATCTAATTAATCACGCATAATTACTTCTACTCTGCGTTGAATAAGAAATTTTTGGGGGGGGCTATAGGTTTTGTTAGCCTAGATTCAATAGGGTGAGCGTATGGATACAGACTATGGGTGCTTATGTTTGGCTCATTAAATCGTCATATTTTAGCTTTTCAAGTACTTGTACGGCATTTATTACAAAAGTAATGTTTGATAAAAATCAAACGATGATTTCTAAATTGTTTTTCTAAAGATGTTTTTAGTGGTTTGGCAATGATCATCCACTTTTTGATATTACGTAGATTAAAGTAGAGAACTGAAGTGAGTTACTAATATCTAATTTTATTTTATTATAAATTAAATTATTAATTTCTACTAGAATCGGTCAAAGAATGAGTAAGAACACTTACCAGTTTATAAGTACTTTCTTAGCTTTATCACAGGCAGCTTATCACAAAACGTAAATTTACACAATATTATAACATTTATTTTATCAGAGACGTAAACCTGCTTTGCATGTCATGACAGTTACAGGAATTATATTACCTACTAATTTTATAATTTAAAATTTTACAAAGTCAGTGCTGCCTACCTAATTTGTTCGCTGTTTTGTTAATCAGTTTGTATAATTATTAATTTAAACTTTAAACCCTGGACTATTAACAAACAAAAACAAGAAATAGGCAGAATTAAGGCCTGAAAATAATGAATACATCGACATGTACTAAGGAGCATTATGGACAGATAAAAGGATGAATTATTAGATACATTATAGCTTAACGAACTAGAGACTGCAGATGAAGGCGGGGCGTAGTGACCTAGATTAGAGCACAGAGCAAATTGAATTTCGTTAATCGTATCCTGCATTGTCACGTTGTGGTCCCACTGTGGATGACAGCATAACAAAAAGTCAGCTGGAGTTGAGTAGAACAAAGCGTGACTTAACAAACGGGCAACCTCACACCTGACCTTAGCTGTTATTGGCTAGATTTCATCTGCAGTCTTTAGTTCGTTGGTGTTTATAAAAGTTAATTGTTGACACAATGGAGATATAAAGTGTGGTATTTCGGACAAGTACCATCTTCTTCAGATAATTATACGGAGAAAATAAGAGAGAGGAGCTCAGAAACATAAAGAACAACGTGGTTAGAAAAAACCTGCATAATTGGTATCTTTGCTTTTCTGTGGAAGTATTTAGGGCAGCAGTTTTAAAAGAATTGCTGTTATTATCGTCAATATCTGAACAAAAAAAAAAAACGTAAGTAAGAAAATAAAGAGCAAATATGAGTATCAGATGGGATGAAGAAAGAAGAAATTATGTGTGCACTAACATTTAAAAATTTTTAACCGTAAAGAAAACTTCCACAAATGTGTGAAATTACTTAATGTGGTGTAAAATGACTCTAAACAATAAAAAATCTAATGAAGTTAAAATGTAAAAACATATTTCATTAAAAATTAAATATCTAAAAGAACAAAATTTTGTCTAAAGTGTTATTATTTACAAACCACTGGCACGAGCAACAACTTTTAACAAAACGTTAGAAATTTTGAGATAAAATTATGAAGAACGTTTTTGTGAAGATAGGCCAATAAAATATTTGTATGAGGATATAAAACTTACAAAGAAGATAGAGTGAGACAATTTTATTGGCTGAAATATTTGCATATGTGTTATAAATATTATTAAGGTTGTATGCATTCTGTGAAACTGTACACTCTCACCAATGTAATAATAAAGAATGGCGGGTGTAAAAGTTAGGAGGAAAGACGACTGGAGGATTATAACAATGCTTGGGAGCAAATTACTTTTCCGGCGTTGTCGTTGGTGCGCCATAAAACAGTAGTCGGGTGCTATTCTTCTTTATAACGAATTAGGCTTATAAAACGAACGGGCACAGAGTTATGACGTACCATGATAGCATACGCAACGTACATGCTTCACTTTACAACAATAGAGGCTATATGGTGAAAATGAGGATATGACTCGAAGAAAAACAGAGAACATTTTGTTAAACTGGACATGTCCAAACAAACAGAATATGTGTTTCTGTCTGTATACGTCCATTTTACAATCTCTACGGGCTTTACAACACGCGAAAGTACATTTTCTCCTCTCTCCTTGCCCAAAAAGTAAATTGAAACGAAGGTACGAAAATATCCGCCCTTTATGGGTTACTTTTACTACTTCATTTTAGTATAAAAAATATGCTATTGCTTTGCACGCATTTATCTAATATCAGTGGATTGCCTACTAAAGAAAACAAGCTTCATGATTGTTACCCTGAAAAATTTCACAAAAATACGTCTAAAAAACTTCTTCATATAAATACGGTACAATGTTGAAAATACAAACGTTAATAATCCAAACCAACCAAACTCCGAACCATATTTTCTTACATTTACATATGCATTGTAAACTCGGTTGTAGCTCAAGAATTTCGGAATGGAAATAAAGATATGGATGAGAGTGACACGTAAAGTAACAAATTTGCCGGTCCTTCAAAGACCGTAGAATTTAATGCTGATGCTCCTTGTCATTGTTTGAAAAACTTCCAGAATTTACCCAGACAGCTTGTTTTTTGTAAAAGAATTAAGGATCTTGTGTTTGCTTGTGATTTCCTGTAGCTATTTTATACATATTTTATCTTATTCAGTTTAATTTTCATTATTAAACTGCTCTTGCCGGTCACATTGGCGTAGTTGGTAACTTGCTCGCCTCTCATCGTGCGGTATTGGGTTCGAATCCCATTCAGGCACGATATATTTTCATACGTTACAAAAAAAAATCATTTCATCCTTCACCGTCTGTATAAGCAGTATTTGTTGGACAGTCGGACGTTAAACCAAAAAAAAACGTTTTCTTAAGTTTAATTACCTTTAACAAAACTTAACTTATTTTCATAAAACTACGTCAATAAAGTATACAGTACTTTGTTAATTAGCTTTCATTTTAGTTTTATGCATAATGGCAATACATTGTTATTAGAGGTCGTTCGAAAATCCAAATAAATCAATAATCCGAACAGCCTATGGTTCCAGTTGGTTAGTTTTTTTCAGCGCTTACTGTTTGCTCTTTTTATTATCGTTACAGATATTTTAAATTATTTTCAACTAAAATTAATTAAATTATGATAAGTTACTTCTTTCCCTTACAGATCAGAAACTTTGCCTCCTCGAAAAATTAGAATACCTGTTATAAATTATACTGATTTCAATGCAACTTAATTAAATTTTTCATTAACTTGCTTCCCAGAATTGAATAATTAAGAAAAACATTTTTATCTTCAAGAGTGATCAGAGAATTTTTACTTTAGTGAAAAACAGAATGTTCATAGGGAACATATACGTCAATCATTAGTGAAAAATTACTAAAAACAGGGTGAAACATTAGCGTATAATACAATATTCCAATGGATACAATGCAACCAAATAAAAGCCAAAACCTTCACATATTTAATAAATACAATGTTTTCAAAGTAAATTCTTGTGACTTATTAATAACTTCTCGGGTTACATATCCAATAACATTAAAAGATGATTTACGCGCACCATACATCAACGACACATTTCTAAAATTGTACTTATGTTCAGAGACGCACTACACTACAAAATCATGATTCCTCCTTAATTAGAAACATAAATTCTCCCGATCTATCCAGGAATCGCACGACTATGACTGAAACACCAAATTAGTAGATATAATATTAATACAAGAGTAGTTATTATAAATTACATTTTTAATATAACAGATTTTTATTTTCTGGAGCTCTATCACTGGGTAATGTCTTTAGATAAACCAATAACCCAATAATTTGTTTTTCTTTACATTTAATTACGCATTCTGTTCCTTTTTTGTTAGTTGTCTTTGCAAAATTGAAAAATTAGATTTAATTGAAAAGTGAAAACAGATTGCAAAAAATTGTATAACTTTAAGCCAATTTTAAAAGATAATTACGTGAAATAAATATTGGATTTAATAGTTTCGGTATGTAACTACGTTAATTAATATTAAAGAATTAACACCTTTATGGTGTAGTGTTTTAGTACATTAGGTTACGCTAAAATGCAAAGCGCATGGGTCTGGATTTGAATCCCGGCCAGATTCTGGAATAGCCTATTATAAAAAGTTAAAAGTTCATAAATACTGTCATTACTCGTGGCAGTTACAATTAAACTGCTGATAATTTAATTTACATTAACAAAATTAAAACAAAAATGAAGGCCAGTTTTGGGCAAGAGAATGAAGAACTCATTTATGATTTTGACCATAAAAATAGCCGATATTTCTTTACGATTTTTCAATTAAAATTTACATAATCTTAATTTTTTGTGTTCATTTCTATTTTTGTGGTATTTTTAAATATCATTTTATTTTTTAATAATTAAATGTTTTACCTAAAATTGGTTGCATTCTATACAAATACGTTCTCAAACCAATTTGGACTTTTGAGATTAAATTATGAGGCTCAGCAAGCCATTCAAAAATTGAATCTTGGAAAATATCCAATTTACGATTACTCAGAATAATTACAGCACCACCTTGGTACATATCAAACAACATTACTACAAAGATTTTAAATATTACTTAAATTCAACATTTTTGTCAGAAAACATCAGAGAAGAATTAAATCGCACGAAAATTGTTTCACACTTTGACAATTCAAACAAAGGGTGAAACGAAGACATCTTACTGACTCATTTTAAAAGATCCCAGAACGGAAACAATTGAAAATATTCACATTCTTGGACATTATTAAAATTCAGAGTTTTCTGCATGAACTATATATAATTTGTTGGGGTTTTTGCAGTTGTTGTCAAAATAAAAATATGTTAAACCCTTACGTTATTTTTTAAACGTTAATTGTTAGCATAAACGATTAAAGTTTAATTTTTTTTAACGAGACTTACTCAATTTTTTGAATGGCAACAGATAAATTCATAATTTTTTATTTTAAAACTTTGTTAGTATCAGACCTGCTGTGAATGTAATATATTGAACTCTGAACTAAACAAATAACAAACTGAATTAATTAACTTGTTATTCGCTCTCTTAGTTTTTTCTTCATTGGCGTAGTTGGTAACGTGCTCGTCTCTTATCATGCGGTTTTGGGTTCGAATCCCATTCAGGTACGACATATTATCATACATTACAAAAAATCATTTCATCCTTCACCGTCTGCATTAGCAGTAATTGTAGAACAGTCGGACGTTAAAACAAAAAAAATTGGTTTTTTATTCTTTTCCATAAACAGCGGTTTCTGACAAATAAGAACCATTTTCTCAGGCAACCGTGAATGGATTTTTATGCAATTTTTGCAGGCTTTTATGAAAATTACAATGTGCTGAGTTAATATTACAGTAAAAATGTGTTGCAATATTTATTTTTCATTTCAATAGGCAAAAGCTATGATTTTCAAAAGTGATACCTAATTTAATTTTTTTCTTCCTATAATTCCTAACAATGTGTCAAGATTTTGCTAACTTAGTAGGTGTAAAATAGCTTTAAAATTAACCACAAAAAAAATTGAACAGTTTAACTCTAATAGTTTTGAGATAATTTTCATTACATTAACATACGAAGATAGGCTTCGGGTCTCTTTAAAATGGAATAACTCCGTAGATTTATTTTCGGCCGTGACATGTTAAAAGAAAGTCAATTTACTTATTTTTTTTAATAAGAATAGATTGTAAATCTTGCTGTAGCATATAAAAAAATCCTATCAAATGTTTAGATAACTTTTAATATAATCAAAATATATTATGTTTTATTCGAAGCCGATAATTTTTTAATTGTCCTTATTTATTTAATTCTTTACTGAATAACCTAGGAAAAAAGTTGTCATGTCCTTTTTATCGGTAAGCAGTTTAAATAGTACTTGAAATGTTCTAGTTTTATTGAATTTCAAGCACAGAGAGCTTAATGGTTAAAGCGGTGAATGAAACAGAGTTCAATAAATGGAGAAATTCTGTGCACTTCATTGGAACCAATTTTTTATCGTTGCAAAATAGAACATCAATAGTGGAATGAATTTGACAGTACAACAAGCAACTCTGAGTAATTTTATACCGTTGTTTTATTCCGTTATTAAAAAAATGTAATTATTTTTTTTAAATAATAAAAATAAACACAAAAAAGCTTTTATTAAAATTAACTCTAATTAAAAGGTTATTCATTTGGTACACTACGCCTAATCTCACTCGTAAAATCAGTTTCAAACTCTTTGATTATTAAAGAATGTGATAATTTATAATTTAACAAAACTTTTTAATGCAATCCTGTATGGTATAATAAATTCTTTTATGGCATTAATGGAATATTTTTTAAAATAATTTTTGTTGTTTTAATAATTTTAATTTACCACCATTGTTATTCCCTCTCTCAGAGATTTTTAAATTTTATCGTCTAAATTATCATTATGGAGAGCTTATTATTACCTTTGTTTTTAAAATATTTAATTTTTAATTACGAGAAACAAAATTTTAAATATTTTCTGAAGTTAATTACAGTTTATATGTTATTGGGGAATATTTCGTTTGTTTTGTTCGTGTAATTGTTACTGTTTTTGTATGAAAAGTAATGGTTCTACGAGTATTTTTGATTTTGTAATTGCAAATAATGTTTTAAATTTTTTAGACCAGTTTGGGCTTAGGTAGTACAATTATTCGATTTAACTAAACAGTCACTAACAAAACGTATTCAGAAAATACATGAAAAATTATTACGTAGGCCTGCAGTAACACAGTTTCCTTACTACGTAATCAATAGCCCAATACACAAGACTTACTTCTACCATACGTCACAGACCTAGCGACAGACATTTACAATTTATTTCTCACTCGATTTAAAACACACTAATCCGTTGTTACAATAGTTGACAAATACTAGGTAATCCGAGAAGAAAACTCATAGCCAGGAAACTCTCCAAAGTAACTAAGAGTGGTTGCTACGGCGATGTCAGTATCAACAGCTCTGTACCAGTGATTAATTCTGCAACTTAAACTTCTAATTCGTAGAATAATAAAACGTTTTGGTTATAAATGAGGCGATTTAAAATAAAATCCTAAAAGCTGTTTTAGAGAAAATCGCAAAAAGGTGAAAACTTGCACTGATAAACTATTTCCATTTGACCGATTTTGATCAACATTTTCGTGTCAGATTCTTTCATGGTACCTAACTTTCATTGACAGATCATTTTCGTAAAATATTTCGCTCTTGAGATATTCTGTTCACACACAGAGACACGCAGAGACTAATCGCTAAAGACACGTGTTTTGCTTCAGAGGGCCGGAAATGGGTATTCCATTGAAAACCCGCTTTCAAAAAATCAAAATGAAACTCTCTCTCTTATATTTAGTGTAGAGCAAGAGAAAGTAAAAATGCATGCTTGTGTGAACGGAGAGGAACAATTTTGAGGATATGAAAATGTATGTCTGTGCAACAGAAGTCTCTAGAAATTTGGCTGTCAACATAGCAACTATACCATCTAAAAATTATTACTATTATTATTATTATTATAAACAACTTTGTTGGCAGTGGCTTCCAAACTCCACTACACCCCACTCTCTTCTCAAAAACTACGGCTGGTACAAACGAATGCCAGGTGGTGGAGCAAACCAGAATTAAAATTAAATGAGTTAGCTTTACAAGTTTATTTCTTTTGTCATTTTCATTTGTCTGTTACACGTAAATAATTAAACACTGAATTCAACGATATAAACAGAATTTAGCTAGTATGTATTTAGCTAGTATATATATCGAATTTCACATACTAGCTAAATTCATAAATATATAAATATATTTATATAAATATATTTATATATATATATATATATATATAGTTATGGAAACGATACAATTCTGACCCGGCCAGGATTGTATAACCGGTCGGCCAGAATTGTATCGTGTATATATAGACGCGGTCAGAATTAGATTGAATCTATATAACTGGTCAGAATTGTTTTAAATCTATATAAACCGTTCGTTTATCTTATTACTTATTATAACTTTCGTTTATCTTATTTATATTTAAGTCTGTCTTCTTTATATTTATATAAGTATTATTTATATTTTATTTAAGTTTATTTTATATTTAATTCAACTGCAATAGTGACTCGATTATTCGAAACAGTTTATACGAAATTGCAGCTTTTTGAGACTAGTTTTGAAGTTTTTAAATTTAAAAAAGAAAAAATACATTCTCTTGATGGTCTATTATACAATCAACACTCCGTATTCGCGGTTCCATTTTTTGTTACCGTTTTCGGTATTCGCGGTGAACTAAATTCAATATTCGCTGTTTTTAAATTTAAAAAAGAAAAAATACATTCTCTTGATGGCCTATTATACAATCAACTCTCCGTATTCGCGGTTCCATTTTTTGTTACAGTTTTCGGTATTCGCGGTGAGGTAAATTCAATACTCGCTGTTTGTTCCGAATGAAAAAGAATTTGAAAACGATTATAAAATGCATGATAAAGATGATCATGAAGGTAAAATGTTCTGTACATCATTCCTGAATAACTTGCTTTTATTACGTACATAAATACAGTACCTACGAAACATCGAGTCGCTGGTTTTAAAACTGGTGAGTATGTATGTTTATATAAATAACATATTATTATCTACGCTACAGTATGTTTGTAGGTATTATGTATAGGCATTGCTTATTAATTTACTAATTCAACTTCCGTATTCGCGGTTTTTGTATGTATTCCTTATTCTCGGCGAATTACCGGAACATAACCCCCACGAATACAGAGAGTTTACTGTACATAATTTCGTGTGTTTATAACGTAAGAATATTTAAAATTACCGTAGTAAAGGAATCGTTTTTAATAAGCAACGCTAGTTGATTCTGCTACTGATATAAACCTATCGTGTCAACTGATATAGGCTGGGCTAACATGTTATGTAGTACTATTTTGTGTATTATTTTAGAGTAGGCTACAGTACAATTTTTTTAAAAGTCGCATCAACATTCTAGGTTAATAGTGACTACTGTATTTTTTTATCTATATATTTTTCAATGTTGGGGATATCGGTGAATTGCATTTTGATCCTACTCCCACAGCCCAGACCCGAGCCGCGATTGTAACCCGGGACCTCTGTTTCACAACAGCTGACGACTGACACCACTAACCGTTTAGTCACGGGGTTGGGCTGTACAATCTTTGTTTATTTTCGTGTTTTCAATTAAAAGCGACCTTTGTACTTACATGTTTTAGGTTTTATTAAGCGCCAAAAAGCCCGCTACTGGTATACTCCTCTTTGCTGTAACAAAGCACAGCGATAGGCGGGAACGATCTTTGGCTGATAAATTACGCTCATCCGTGCCAGGCATTTACACCTGTTCCGTGGCAGCTCATAATAACATTATTTAATGTCTCAGGCAGTCCCGAAAATGAGGTTTTTGTGGCTTTACGGCTTAGTAGAAATTTAGTTTATTCGAAAGCGTCTTGGTACCATGAAGTGCGGCAATTTTTGTTTTAATTTTAACGAAATGCTACATTTTTTTAAGTGACAAAAACGTTATAATTTTGACACGAAAATATTTTTAGCAGAGAAACTAATTTTATAATGGAATGATAGTTCTTTTTGTAACTTAAATAACCGGCGAAAATTTTAACATTTTGAAAGTAATTAATGTAAGTTTCGCTTTCATTATTAATAAAAAGGTAAAACTTATATTAGTGATATACTGTAGTACTACAGGATGTTTTTTTAGTCCTGTTACCTAATTTGTAATGTAATTTATAAAAAGGAAATGCAGGTTTAATAATAAAATTTATTTACTTACAAAAGAGATTTAATAACAGCTATATTATTTACATAATTGTTAAAAAATATGCTCAAAATGCCCACCCCTTGCGGTTATACGCACGCTTGGACTCTTTTCAGTATATTAGCAGAAGTATGTTTAAGAGTTGCTTTAGAAACATTCATGATTAATATGGATTTAAGTTCATCAATAGTGTGAGGATTGTTTTTGAAGGCCTCGGACTTAATGTAGCCCTACAGAAAGCAGTCAGGAGATGTGAGGTCTGAGGATCTTGGAGGCCATAAGCCCTTGTTATTTATTCGACCACCAAAGAACTCTTACAGAAAATCCATGGTTTCTCGAGACGTGTGGCATGTAGCGCCGTCTTGCCAAAACCAGTAATAACGTTCTTGATGTTCAAGGAGGGACACAAATTGGCGCACAATATTCCTGTATACTTCACTTCTTCACTCCTGTAAACTTTTCCGTGGAGAAATGAGCAACCTTGTTTTCACATTCTCTGAAACGTTATCTGTCAAGAGAGTTGGTCGACCACTACGTTTTCTGTCGCAAACACTATCTGTCTCTCGAAATCGGTTTGTCAGCCTAAAAATTGACGTTTTCCGGTGGAGGACACCAACAAATTTAATTTGAAATGATTCTTTTACACTCGCGTACGATTTCGTAGCAAAATATTGTTCAAGAATGAAAACCCGTTGTTCTAGGGTAAAAGACATTCTGTTCGTAACACGACTGGAAACGGCACAAAATTTTACACAACTCAAGGAGAATCAACTCACACTACCGTATCTATACCGGTTGAGTAGCGCTACCAACTTCGTGTCACAAAACAAAATTTCCCTTTCTTAGAAAAAAATTACTAGACATTATCAATTAGGTAACAGGACTAAAAAAATCACTGTACTTACGATTGTGTAGGGAAAGCAAGCGTTAGAAGTTATTACAGTTTCCTAAGCGGCAGGCACTTCTGTCGCCTTTGTGTAACTTACGAGTATTTGGTTGAATGTGTAAGTAAAGGGCTATAATCACGACGCTAGTTTACTAGCAGCTAGTGACTTTGAACATGTTTGATTTTACTAGCGCTAGTAAACTAGCTCGGTGTGAACGTTTGGAAACTATGCTAGTTACTAATAAGCTGCTAGTACTAGCAGCTGGTAAACTAGTGTCATGTGAACCGTCGCCGACACGCTAGTACGTCCCGCTAGTACTGGCAGCTAGTAAACTAGCGTCGTGGGAGTAGGCCTTAATTTTACACAATATGTTTATTTTCAGAGTGACAAAATCATGTTCTTAATTAGGGCAGAAGTTAGTAGAGATGAAAACGCTTACAGATCCATACTTTAAAATTATAACAGGAATCGGTGGCGTAGATAAAAATTTCGTTCGGAGACGTGGGTTCTGACGTACTGTAATAATTCTTATATTTCCTCAAAATGCTACAAAAATTAAAACCCTTCATTTTTTCAAAGGAAGTTTCAACTTATAATTTCCAACCCAGTACTTTTTCCCCTCGTATTGAGCCAATTTTACACCACGTGAGGTGACTAGATGTTTCCGGAAGCTCACATTCTCAGCATTAGGTCACTGTAGGCTTTTCTCCTTTCTTCTGTCCATATGGTGTTCCGTTTTTGCTCTTCATGGAAGCTCTTAAAGTCCGTAATTAGCTGTCTGAATTTGGTTCAGTTCATTTAGTTTTCCGGTTTATTCCGGTTTTTTCAATATTAGGCTATTTCTGACTTCTTTAAACCATTTATCCGACAACTTAGGTCTACTGTTTAGTGTTTCAAAAATTTGTTTTGTGAACCGGTTGTCATCCATTGCCTGTCGGACCTTACCGACCATTCCTGGCAGAAGCATTTGCCGATTTTGATCGCTCGAAACGCTTTTTGGTGCAGAAGAACGAGCCCCTTACACCATTTTTTATTATAGTGGTGGGTGTTTTTATACATGACCTAAAAAGCCGAGTACAGCCAAACCCAAACGACCTTGAAACAAAGGGTGATTTTACAATGATTTGAATAAATAACCAATATTAAAAAAGTTCGTTAAGCGACGCAAGTTTAAATTAATTTTATTTAGTTGGTTATTTAATTTAACTTGGTAGATTTTCTGCTATTGGTAAAATTTACTAATCATTATAATAAGTTTTTCTTTTTTTACATTTCGAGGGGTATCTGGGCACCCTATAACCTCCTTTTATCTACGTACGCCCCTAACAGGAATTGGATGTGGTCTATGGACCCACAATAAAAATCAAATCTTAAAAAATAATTCACAGAACATCCACTGTCGCCAGGTTAACATAGTAAGAATAAATCATTCTTCGGTGCCCTGAAAATATTATAGGAAAACATTTAAATGGAAAGAGGAAAATTACAAAGTCATTCAGTTCTTCAGATCTTTTATTTTTTATACGAAATATGATCAAAGCAGATTTTTTTAAACACAACTATGATTATAATAGTTCTTTAGTAGCGGAATATATTGTTAATACACCAGGACACATTTTCAAAGATTTGGTCTCAATCATCAGCTCATTATAAGGTTCTACTAACGTATCTATTAATTTATTTTATTTAGTTACATATATTTTACGATTTATTACTAAACTAAACTAAGCTGTACAAGTATAGAATATTTTTAACTAAATAACTTATAGGCCTACACAAAAACTCTTCTTCATAAAGAGTTCTGGTCGCGCATAGGAGTATACAGAAAAAAAATTAATTACTTAAATACTAATAACTACTATAAAAATTATTACGTTATTATAAATAGTTATAGGCCTACATAAATAGGGTACAAGGATTACGTTACGGAGTAGTTGACCCAGAATTGGGCAAATTAAATATTTTCTATCAAAACATCATTTTGTCCATTTTTTTCTGAATAAAACGCTGTAATTTTTATTTTAGTTCGCAAAATATAAGTACGCAAAAAAACAATTTTCTTTACCTATGTCCAGTTTTGAATTACCGTAACTCTATTCACGTAACCATGAGAAAGCTGAAACCATAAGTTTGAAATTCGCGCTTTGTTGATATATTATTATCGATATATAGAAAATAACAAAACTGCTCAAATTCGATAACACAGGATCGATCTCATATCGATAGACAAAGCAGTATTGTCTAAACAAATGCAATTTTGTCGTAATGTGCAACGTGGCGTTTGAATAATATAAACAACTTATTTATTGTTACGAACTTAAGAAATAACCGAAAAATAAAATAAGTTTATTAGTTACTTTATTTCAGACACTATTTTGTAGTTATATATAATTAGTTAGTGCGCAGTGTAAGTGGCCGTGTTCAGATGTGTAAAAGTTAGGTTATGACGTGGTAGTTTTTGTTAGTGTTGATTACAATGGTTTGGTAATTATTTGTGAACTTATTATATTTATTGTGTTTTTTATATTCTACTTCTCCATATTTTAAATTTTCATAATGCCACATAAACAAATAACTGTTCAAAAACCTAATGTGAAAGTACAAAAAAGATCGAATCAAAAACAGAAAGTAATAAAAATGGAAACTGAACCACAAGCTGGTTCATCATATGTAGAAAGTAATAAATGTCCACAAGTCTGTCCATCAAATGTAGATAGCAATACAAAGTTTACACAGTGTTATTTGGAGGTATTGCAACAAGTCTAAACATGTAACTTATAGAATTGTGGAATCTGCAGTATCTGTAGCTGTGAAAGAGTACAATTTTGGATAAGCAATAGAAAATAACTCATTATTATTATTACTACATTTTATTTTATAATATTCTATCTATTTTATATGTATTAGTAGTTATTACTAATTTGATATTTTTAAACATATAGGCCTAATCATGTTATTTTATTTCATAATTAATTTTTAATGTTCAGAACAAGAAATAAAGAAAATTTGGTAAATACTACACATTATAGAACTGAATTTTCTCTTCAATTTGAGCCTAAATATTACATTAACGTAAACTAATAAATTTCTTTATATTTCCACTTTCTACCATCTTTAAAATTGTTGTAATCAATTTATTAACTAAAATTTTACTTAAAGATAATTTAAAATAATGTATAATTTTATTATCAACGTAGGAAAATTTTCATTTTCATTCAGAATAAAAAACAATAAATTTAAAGTTAACTACTCCCACGTTGACTACAGATTTAAAAAACAAAATAAAAATGATAAATTCAATTAGATTTTCATAAATATCAATAATAATATAATTTCATTAACAATAGAAAATTTTAAAATTTCTGTAAATTAAAAAAAATATTATGATGTACATTTTTAATAGAAAAAAAATGGCTTGAACCATTCTATTGGTGAGTCCCTAATGCCAGTCGCTTCCAATTTACTGATTAGTATAGGGTGATCCACAGTGTTGGAAGCTATCTTGATATCAAGAAACAAACTGCTACTTTAGTGCTGGTTTCATAATTTAACTACTGGTTTACATCCTGGTGCATAAACAGTAACTTCTGCAGTTTGGAAAGTTTTTATATTCTAGTAATAACTTTTTTATAGCAGAAGTAAAATAATTTTTGAAAACAAAATGATTAACAAAAAATTAGCATTTTTCTAGTTTTTACCTATTAAAACATAACTAGCAAACAACTTAATGAAAAGCATTAAAAAATTATTACACATAAATAAATAAAGCAAAATAGGCATTACACATAAATATATAACAGATAGGTTAGACTATATAGCAACATTACATAAAAATAATGTTTTATTTAAAACACTTTTGCATAATTTTTAACGTTACTTTGTAACATCCAGTGACACCCTTTCCTCCTTTTGTTGCTGCCGCTGTGGTACTTTTTAATTAATAAATAAATCATTTACAAACTTGTATAAACAATTAAAAAGTGATTAAGCCTTAACTTAATTCTGTAAAACATAAGACGGTCTGTAACATACACAAATAAACAATACAATAAATACATGGCTACTATATACAACTAGTAATAATATCTTATACTAAAATTGCAAGCCAAACAATAGGCCTATACAAAAAAATACAATAAAATAATATGATCAGGAGTTGGCTGGCCACCCAGTGTAGCGATTAGCTTGCTGATTCGTAAACCAAACAGTCTTGGGTTTGATTCCCCAGCTAAGCCTGACATGTTTCAATCACAATTAAAAAAGTGATTAAGCCTACGCTCAAGCTTAGGCTTGTGTAAGCTTCATATTCAAACAAACAAAATATTTATACATTTTACATACAGAAAATACGCATCTTCAAACAAACAAAAAATATACATGGAAAAAATAATACACAGTGGTTAAATCGTACACATCAGCGTTATAATTCACTGGTTTCATTCTTGCTTATTTCTATAATTTGTGACATGTTACCACATAATGTGCACCACTAACAGATGTATTAGGAAATCAAAAGATTTTTTCTTTTCAGCTATATCTAACGCAGTGTTTCCCAAACTTTTTTTTCTCGCAGCACACTACAAAAAAAACGGCCAATAGCCGCGGCACACCTATTACTTTATGCCATTGATTAAACTTAAGTACTTGATATAAACGTACTTATATCATACTTATACATACTTACTTATAGTCATCGGCAAGGCATTATTTTGTTGGACCGTTTAAATTTAATTTAATTTATTTTCCATGAGTTCCACGGCTCACTTAGCCGGCCTCGCGGCACACAGTTTGGGAATCTCTGATTTAACGCTTTCAAAGATAATCTATAATTGGCCTCTATGTATGCTGCAACTTTAACTTTGTCATCTTCAACAGCCATTGTTTCACTTCTGTCAGCCTTTCCTTTCTTCTGACACTTAGTAAAAATTCGGCCAATCTTGTTTTTCCATTGTTTGTTAACAATTTCCAAAAAGTCGTCACTCTTGGTCACTGCTGACCTGTCACATTGCCCCTCTTTAGAGAAGCCTGATGAAATGATCCACTGATCATGAAATGCTACTTCCATGACTTGATCAAGTCTTATGTCTTTCAATAAATTTCTCTTAAAAGAATCTGACACAAAATGCAGAGTTGGAAGGTTAGCCTTTGAGTGTTTCTCCAAAGTTGCAACAGGTTCAACATGGTCACTATCAGCAGTCAAAGCAAGATATGCCTCACATGACTTCATGTGTTCAGCTAATTTATCCCGCCGATACAAACCTTCACAGTGTGAACATTTTACGTTCAAATTCACAAACTAGTTTATAAAATACACAATCTTTATAGTTTTTAATCTTTAGTTCTGTAATTCTTACTTTTGTAAAAGTATAAGATTAAGATAACATAAGTATAAGTTTAAGATTTCATTAATTTATTTAAGAAAGTATTGTTAGCAACAGTCAATTTTGTTTATTATATGTTAATAGTCCTCAGGCTTTGCATTTGTGAACAGATAATTGTAATTATTGTACACAGACATTATTAAACAAATAAATAAATTTACATTAGGCCAATTTATTTATGTTTTTCCCAAAAAAAAATTGATTAGTGATTAGTGATTGACAGTGCATTATTTTAAAAACTGTGCCATCAAAAAATGAAATTTCAATAAAAATGAAACAAACAACCCTGATTCAATTAAGCTGTGACTTAATGAAATCGATGAATCACACTTTCAGAAAAATTAAGATTAATTTTTCTTGACCACATAGGTGATTCAAAAGATTTTTCAGATTTTGTAATGCTATGCATTTTTGAGGAACATGCGTAGCAACAAAATTTCTACAAATTTGAAATACTATAACTGTTAGTTGGAACTATTTACATAAGTTGCAGTTTTTGATGAAATTGGGGAAAGGTTTAGATAATTTCAGGGCATAAGAAACTTTGTTGGACAGAGAGTACATTTTTTCCTATAAGAAAACATGTAGTAAGGCTTTGCTATGACTACCTACAAAAATTATTGAAAACCTCTTGATGTAACATTTCCAGGAAAATTCTACGGAGTTGGCAACACTGTTGATAATCAGTTTTTAGCAAGTTTTTGCATTTGTTTATTTCATGAGTAAACATGAAGGAAAAATTTGAACTCCGAAACTATTTTACAAGTAGCACCGTTTTTGATTAAATGAAGCCAAGTAACTCACTCTATGGCAATTTTGGATTGAATGTGAGAAAGAAGAAAAATCATACTAGTTTCTTGGTGCCATTCCTTAGTTAGTTCCACTGGCTGCCACTTTTTTACTACGAACAATAAAGTAACCTAATCTAAAACTCCCATGTGCGCATTCATATATTTAATGTTCAAACAAATTTATACTGGTACAACAAGCACTACAGTCACATGAACACTGCTCGCAAAGTATAAAATCCTATACTAATGACTTCTTAAATTACCCGCTCTCAACAAAGCTGTTACGTGAACTTTCAAAATGCAAAAAAATAACAACTGTCTGGCCTACATAATGCATTGCAAATATAGTCATATGATCTGCTTAAAGGTAAACCTGCCTGCTCAAAAACAGACTGTGGCTTACTTTACCCACACACCTGTTGTCCATATCTGCACTTGCTACTAAAGTTAACTCACTCATACAAATCTTAATTGTATGGTGTTTGTAAGAAGAGCAAAAGTAAACTGACAACAAGCTTATTGGTCTGCAAACACCTGAACACCGAGTGAACGACTCTTGGCCGACTTAATGGACAACAGAATTCACCATCATCCTACTAGTCAGCACTAATCATCCTTGTGGTCTAAAGGAGAACACACCTAGTCAGCTTGCTGATCAAGTTTACCAGGGTTAATTTAAAAATTCACGTATGACCAAGTCACGACAGCTTTGTATCAAACTTCCCACATCTCTTTTCCTTTGCAATGATTTTAATAATTCCAGTTGCAATAATGTGCCTACAGTTCTTTCCTCAAACATTGTAATAAAAAGGAATGAATAAAATTTATATTTTCTTTGGAATGGACCATATGAGGGTAGCGGGAAAGAGTGTAAAAACTAAAACTCTCTACAATTTTGTTTCTTAAATAGGTGCGATATCCAAAAATTATGAAATCAGTGGTGGCTTATCTTAATCAGAATAACCAACAGTGAAAAAACTTGTTATAATTGGTACATTTAGTCATAAGATGAAAAAAAAAAAACATTCGCTTAGAGTCAATGAGCGATGTCAGTCTCATTGGCTGGGTGTGATTACGCATTAAGTATATATTTTTATTTTTTTCTAACTAAATAGTCTAAATAGGACAAAACTTCCAATAGCTGGGTATATTTTTGCCAATCATTTTGTTGAGCGCATAATGTTGAGGACCTGAAAGAAAGTCTTGGTTCATCGTTATAACAATAAGTAACTAATTATAAAAAAACTAGCTTAAAAAAATAGAAAATAATTGAAAGTCAATACAAAATTATTATTTCTGAACAAACTACAATACCTATCTAAACATTATGATACCTTTTCATTTAAAAAAAGAATCGTCAAAATCTGCATAGCATTTTCGGAATAATCACTGGACAAACATAAAAAAAGATCATAGAAACAGTAGCATTGAGAAACTCCTCTTTTGTTGAAGTCTGTAAAAATAAACTTTTTAAAAAATTAGGTTTACATACTTATTTGGCATTTATTTTATTTCGTACTTATTTTGTATGAAATAAGAAGCATTCAAAGAAATGCAGGAATAATATAAAAAACTTTAGTATCTAGTTGATCTATCTAATAAATGAATTTTCTAACACCCTGTACCTACTATGATATTGTTTTCTATTAACAAATAGAATAAAATGTGACATTATTGACCAGTTAATAAATAATTAATGTCTGGAAACTCAGTAATAGACCTGATTTAAAAATAATGCATTTCATACTTTGATTACAATTTATGTGAATAATATAAATTGGGTTTGCATTTTTTCCACACATCTTTCTAAGCATACAAAAATAACAGTATCATTTCATTACAAATTCCTTAGAAAACCCCTCCTTTTCTTAGTTCTTAGTAGGTACTAAGAACTGAAATTGTAAAAATATTTTGGGCACTCTATACATAGCTCAGATCAGGAGCTTAAAGTGAGGGATCAAACATCACTTTTCTTTCTCTTCAATTACTAGGAGATACTGTGTGTGTTGTTATTTAAATCTTGTATATAAAATATGTATGAGTTACAGTAATAACTTTTATCATTACATAGGAGAATTATTATTAACATAAATTGTATATCGATGTAAAATTTTTAGTTACAAAAAATACATCTGAAACAGCACCTCTCACAAAAATTTGACAGGATTTTTTTTTTTTTGGTGGTGAAACATGTTAAAAACACTAGTTACAAATGAAAAAATGTAACTTTACCAGATTATCTTTTGCAGGAGTGAAACTTTCACAGGGATTTGGCAAAGTTGCCAGATCAACCTACTGACCACTTTTTATTTTTTCAATGGCATCTTTGTATTGAAGCACACATCTTTTTTTACATCTAGCCAAGCTTGCCAGGCCAGATTTTCTAGTATCTGTTTATATCATACTGTTTATCATACATTTGGAGACATGCTTGTAACGTCGATAAGATGTTATTATCTACAACGAAAAAAACTTATATTATTTAACTGTACAAAATTATAAAGATTACCAATATACTTTTTTTTATTGCTTACCATACCTAATGATTGTAGATGAAAAAACTTGTAATTAATAAGCAAGATAATGTGAGATAATTTGTAAAGCATTAAGCTTGATAATGCGGAAAGTTGCTTTAGAAAGGAAAATGTCGCTGTTTGGAATAAATGCCTTTAAAACAGTTGCTTAATTTTCAATGTTGTGTATTGCAGATGTTACATAACAAAATAATTTGTTACAACTGAGTTTATATTTTAGGTTAAATTCACAGAAATCAAATGACTCCTACTTTTTCTTTAATCTCTATTCTAGTATTTCGTTACTGGCAGGCATTCACAACTACAGCCTACTGCCAGCTGATCTGGGCGGTACTTTTTGTGGCAGGATGTATTTTTCTCTATAGTAAGCAACATAAAAAGTGTTTAGATACAAGAACTGCAATAGACAGTAGTTTGCAATTTCTGGAATTTAGTAGTATGCTACTAATTCGAATGGTAACTAAAAAATAATTCATTGCATTAATTTGCTTTATAGTTTCAGTGCAGCGGTTAACCAAAAATATAAATTTCACTGGAAATATCCTGCATAAAATTTGTAAATTGTTTTCAAAACAACTCAATTCATTTTACTTTAATTCTTTCAAAACAACTTTTTCTTTGTAAACAATCAATTTTAAAAAACATAATTATTTAAAAAGTTACTGAAAACATTTTACCTGTATGTTTCTCAACTTCATTACAGTTACTGCTGATAAACATCTGCTGATTTCTGTTATATATTTTTTCGCCTGCAGATTTTTTGTTATCTATTGTGGAGAAAAGTCTCCTTCGCACTACAAAAAAAAACATAATGTAAACGAATATTACAGAAAATAGAATGAATGAAATATGTTAAACAAACTAGAATATCATGCTGCTACAAAAATTGAAACAATTAACTAAATTCAAACAATTTTTTTTAAAATGTGGTTTGCTAGAAATTACAGAAAGGATAAAATATATTCCTGTGTTAACTTGTCAAATATTCTATTCATTCTCAGTGTGTACAAGACTCTACACATTACTTACAACATCACATACAAATTGCCTTCATCTCATTGTAACTTGATGTGAAATAATTATATATCTACATTATGATTCTAAATTAATTAACTGTTATACTTGCCTAAATTTTCATAGTGTTTTTCTATTCCTACATCTCTTTCCCAAGGAAGTGTGCCTTTAGTGTCGTACTTGGGTAATGCCAAGTTCTGGAGATATGTATTGTCCTACGGGAGTGACAATATTTTTGCTCAATTCGATAATGTTTTCAGTCCTTGATGAGTAAACTCCCTGCAATGAAAAATAAAAATAAAATTAACACACTATATAGAATCATGAATATCGGACATCAATAGTATTTAAGAAAACTATTTAGTCCAGTAAAAGTATTTATAAACATTATAAATACAAAAGGGCCATGTCACTCCTTGCTGTAAATTTTACAACTGTATCTTAAGTAATTCTCTACAAATATTACTAACATGAGAAGTACACTACCGTGCCGTACGACATATTGCTAAAAGGATTGTACTTAAACTTATGAATTTTATAATGAATACAACATGGTGTTCTAAATTTGTCATACTGTAAATAATTTTTGTAATTTAAATAACAGAATAACTTTTTATATTTATTTGTTGAGCCCCTATTCTAACACTCCAGCATACACTGTTATGTACATTTGTTTTTTGTAATAATATACTTTTGTCTACAGCCAATTCAAGTATTGGTAGTGTATACCAATTCACTAACAAATGGACCGCTTAAAGTATTAAATTCTCTTAAAAACCAATAGATATACACGAGTAGCTTAATTTTATTCAATAAGCTTCAAAACCCTTATCGCCTTGGTGGCTTGGATATTAAGGGCGTCAGTCTTAATCAACAGAAAGCAGTAGACTAATATTGAGGTCCCAGCTTCGATTCCCGGTTGGTCTGGGCAGCCGAACTGTAAGTGCTTTTCTGCTATTGTACCAGCAGGATAATCGAGAGATAAAATGTACTGAAAATATTATATCTCTGAGAGTACCACAACTCCTTAAGAAACTTTACAATTACCTTGCTGTTAATTTCACTTTTCACATATAGAGTAAGTGGTTACTGCAGCACTGAACTCTTAAATACAAAAGTTTATAAGATTAAGGGAAAACTAACAAAATAACGATATAGGCCTATATTATAAAAAAACCATTTCTCAGAATTCAGCACTTCACAACTGAAATATGCTGAAGAATAACCCATGTTTTATTTTTATCTTAAATACTATGTTAAAAATACAATTAAAAACATAATTATTTCAAGTTAACTTACCTTTGGTTTGCATTCCTCATTCCGCCTCGATGTCATTGTTGAAAATTAAAACTTACAAACTTACAAACAAAGGATTGACAGCAGCAAAAGACACGAGGTCGATGACGCTATCAAACGAATCGTGATTCGTGAACGAGTCGTACGATTGAGTTGGCAACCGCTAGGAGCTCTCTGAATCTCGATGTGTGAATGTGGAGTGGGGGGATAGCATATGCAGTGTTAAGTAGCTAATCGCGTCTGCGATCAGCTGTGGTCCGACCACAGCTTTTTTTTCGCGACAACCTACCCTCCCGACCGGAAGTACGGAAATTTTTTTAAAATCTAAGGTCCCGGACCCGTGAGGGGTCGGTCCTACGCCCCCAAAATTTTTGAAATTTTCAAAATTATCGAAATGTTTTACAAGCACCTCGTTTGGCGTTAAAAGTACAGAAAAATTTGTTTTCTTAAAATTTTTCAAAAAACACCCCTCTTAGGTTGGGGGAGGGGTGGTTTTTATCTCCTTAACGGTTCATCGGACCTAAAAAGTGTATACAACCTTTTTTGTTCCCCTGCCGAAGTACTTTAAGAATTTTTTTTTTGTCATCAGTCTCTCGACTGGTTTGATGCAGTTCTCCAACCTTTCTATCTTGCGCAAGTCGTTTCATATCTACATACCTGTAACACCCTACATCTTTTGTAATTTGCTTTATATATTCTAATCTTTGCCTCCCTCTACAATTTACTCCCTCAATGTTACCCTCCATTATTGATAGGCCAATACCTGGATGTCTTAGGATATGCCCCACTAGCCTATCCCTTCTTTTGGTAAGATGCTTCCATATACTTCTTTTTTCATCCACTCGCCTAAGAACCTCTAAATTACTTATTTTGTCCACCCACCTAATCTTTAACATTTTCCTATAACACCACATTTCAAAAGCTTCTATCCTCTTCCGTTCTACAGCCCCTATCACCCACGTTTCACTTCCGTATAATGCTACACTCCAAACATAATGTTTTAAGAAATTTTTCCTAATCTGTAAATCAATGTTTGTAGTCAGTAAGCTGTTTTTCATTTCAAAGGCTTTTCTAGCTTGAGCAATTCTACTCTTGATATCACTCGTGCTTCTACCATCCTTTGTTATTTTACTCCCTAGATAGCAGAATTCCCCAACTTCCTGTATGTTTTCGTTGCCTACTTTTAAATTTCCCATCTCTTCTAAACCACTCTTGCTGCTGCACAACACTTTCGTTTTGTTCTTATTAATTTTCATGAAGTAATCCTTCCTCAAGATCTCATCCATTCCATTTAAGACATCCTCTAGTTCATTCTTTGCCTCGGCTAATACTACTATATCATCGGCGAATCTCAACATTTTTATTGTTTCTCCTTGAATTTTTATTCCTACGTCAAATTTCTCCTTCACTTCATTTATAGCCTCTTCTATATACAAGTTAAAAAGTAGTGGTGACAAAGAACAACCTTGTCGTACACCTTTTCTTACAGCAGCCTCTTTTTCGTACCCCTCGATTCTCAAAACAGCCGTTTGATTCTTATACAGACTGTAGATAACTTTCCTTTCTTTGTATTTAATTCCTAGCCTTTTCAAAGTTTTAAACATTTTACTCCAGTCCAGATTGTCAAATGCTTTCTCTAAATCTACAAATGCCATAAAAGTAGTTTTATTTTTCTGTATCCTTTTCTCAATAATCAGTCTCAGAGCCAATATTGCATCTCGAGTTCCCATTCTCCTTCTAAATCCAAATTGGTCATCGTCCAATACTTCTTCTACTCGGTGTTCTATTCTCCTGTATATAATTCTTGTCAGTATCTTAGATGCATGGCATGTTAGGCTGATGGTTCTGTAATGTTCACACTTCTCCGCTCCTGACTTTTTTGGTATTGGAATCATAATATTTTTTTTAAAGTCCGATGGTACCTCTCCACTCTCATACATTTTGCACACAAGTTTGTATAATTTGTTTTGAGCAACTTTGCCACATCGTAATAATAATTCCGATGGTATGTTATCTATTCCTGGTGTCTTATTCATATTCATATCCTTAAGTGCCCGATCGAATTCTTCTCGTAGTATAGGGTCCCCTTTTTGATCTTCTTCAACATCAGTTTCTTGTTCTATCGCATCATATTCTAATTCTTTTCCCATGTAGAGTTGATTTACGTATTCCTTCCATCTTTCAGCTCTCTCTTGGCCATTCAACAATGGTTTACCACCTGCGCTTTGTAAATTAACAGCTTTCATCTTTCGTTCTCCAAAGTTTTCCCTTATTTTTCTATAAGCTGCGTCCACTTTACCAACTGCCATTTTACTTTCAATGTCCGTACATTTCGCTCTGATCCACTCTTCCTTCGCTTTCTTACACCTTTTGTTTATGGTATTTCTCAAGTAGTAATATTGCCTTTTACCTCTCTCGTCCTTTGCGTTTTTATATTTTCTTCGCTCATCCATCAGTTCTAAAATATCATTAGTAATCCACGGTTTCCTACCTCTTCTTTTAGTATGTCCTAACCATTCTTCCGCTGCTTTCACTACCACCTCCTTGAAGTTTATCCACTCCTCCTCTACATTTCCTGTGTCATTACCTCTTTCTTCTATCCCTTTTGAATACTCTCCTGGAAACCTACCTGGTTGTCTTGTTCTCTTAGTTTGTCTACATCCCACCTAGCATTTCCCTGTCCCTTCTTCAGTTTTTTAAGTTTAAGCCTGCTCTCCATTACTACTAAGTTATGATCACTCCCTATGTCTGCACCTGGATAGGCTTTACAATTCATAATCTGGTTTCTGAATCTTTGTCTAACCATTATGTAATCTATTTGGTATCTTCCCTTGTCACCTGGCATCATCCAAGTGTATAACCTCCTTTTGTGATTCTTAAAAAGTGTATTGCCTATCACTAAATTATATTTGGAGCAGAAATCTACCAGCCGACTCCCTCTGTCATTTCTCTTCCCTAGACCATATTCTCCGACTATCTTTCCTTCTTTTCCTTCTCCAACTACTGCATTCCAGTCTCCCATAACTATCAAATTTTCATCACCCTTGACATATTTTATTACTTCATCTAATTCCTCATATACTTGTTCTATTTCTTCCTCTCTGTGTGAAGACGTAGGCATGTAGACCTGCACTATAGTGGTAGACTTTGGTTTCGTATCTACTCTAACCATGATAATCCTATCGCTACACTGCTTATAGTAAGTCACTCTTTGTCCAATTTTTTTATTCATTACTAGACCCACTCCGCCCTGCCCTCCGATGGCTTTAGTGTTAATAACCCTATAATCCCCGGACCAAAAGTCTTGATCATCATCCCAGCGTACCTCACCAATGCCTACAATATCTAACTTCAACCTATCCATTTCCCTTTTTAAATTCTCTAACCTACCAGTTTGTTTTAAACTCCTAACATTCCATGTTCCAACTCGCAGAATTTCAGAAACTTTTATTTTTTTGATGAAGTCCCCTCTGATAGTCCTCGCCCGGAGATCCGAATGGAGGACTAGTTTATCTCCGGAATGTTTTACCAGAGAGGACGCCATCATAAATTTTCATATTTTGAAGTTCTCGAAGTTCTTGAAGATCTGCATATACTAAGTAAGCCTAACCAGAATCATACATGAAGGAGTTTCCTTACGATAATTCTAGTCAGACAGAAAAAGCTGTAGTTTACTGTTGCTTTCAGCTTTTTGATTGGCAGACTGAGTGCCCCAAGCCACCGTCTGCCAGGGTGGAATGGGCAGCCCTTCCAGTTCCGTTCACCATGAGCCGGTTATCGTGCTGATGAGCGGTCACATGGTTACTAACAGGCCACACAACGTGAATGTATGGATAGGACACTAGCCTTCTATCCCGGCTGGTTCCCTTAAGCCTTTTGTAAAAGGAATTAAGGGGTCTCCTTCCAGTTGACGACAGAAGCCCTTTATAGCCCACTTTAAGAATATATAATCAAAAGTGCTGTATGTTTACCCTTGGTTGCAAAAATTCAAAAAAACAAATTTTGACTTTTGTGCATCCGAGTTTCAAGTGATTTTTCTTGCGCCTCCAAAATAGTTTTGAGTCAAAATTTTTGTTGTGGAACGTGTTCATCTTAATACCGAAACACGAGAAAATTTTTTGAAATCTTTCGTCCGGGCCCCGTAGAGGGTGCTACGCCCCTTCAAAATTTTGAAAATTTTCAAAATACGAAAAATCTTTTAACAGCATTTCGTTTGGCGTTAAAAACAAATAGGAACGGCTTGCTTCAAAAAATTTTATACCTACCCTCTTCCTAGGAGGAGGGCGTAATTTTCATCTTTTAAATGGTTGGTCGTAGCTAAAAAGTGTATTGGACCTTTTTTGTTCTCAGCCGGAGTACTTCAAGAATGTGTAAACAAAGGTCCCGTCAGAATTGTCAAATGCCTTATCGAAATCTACAAAACCTGGGTGTGTTTCCAGGTCGAATTATACTCTCTTTTCTAAAATTTGTTTGAGAGTGAATACTCCGTCCGTTGTTGTCGGCCCTTTCCTAAACCTTTGCTATTGTTCCAACAGTATAGCGTCAGCGATTGAAGCCAGTCTACAATTTAATATAACTTGTATTTTTTGTGTGTTTGTTACACAGTAACACTGCGTAGTCTCTCCATTTTTTTTTTTTTCAGATGTAGAACGTCGTAATGTGATTTTGTAAAAATCTGTCCTTCGCATGTTGGCCTACTGCTATTGTACTTAACTAATACAGGACCTAATTAGATTACTGCAATATAATATGTAAATTCGTTACAAAAATAAAGAAAATATCAAGCAAAGTACTTAAAAAATCAGGTGTAAAACACTTACATGACTTTCACTTGCCAATGCAAATAATGAACCATAAAACCTATGTTTAATCATGAGTGAACGACGGAAAATGAAAATCAACCACTGGAGAACTTAAAAATACAGAAAATCACTAATTGACGCTAAACTAAGTGTTGTAAAAAAAGTGTTTAAAATAACAGTTGTAGGTTTTTTACCGTCCTCCAACTTTTATTTTATACTTTGTCATAAATGCATACTAAGGCCGCAAGCTTTAAAAAAATGCACTTTTTACAGATTTTCATGAAAAAACAGAAAACCACT
Source organism: Catonia carolina (assembly GCA_035578175.1). NCBI lineage: Eukaryota > Metazoa > Arthropoda > Insecta > Hemiptera > Achilidae > Catonia > Catonia carolina. Next base: position 82,099,149 of record JAQMRL010000003.1, on the reverse strand, counting down.
TAATCGCTGCTAACCTATTTTTTTGTAAGAGTTGTACAAAAACATGTTTGAAAGAAAAGTTGTAGGGTTTTTAATGCTCTACAACTGATTATATGCACTTTTGCTCTAAAATGCATATTAAGGCAAAAAAACCATTTTTCTACGAGAGAAGTCTTCCCAAGAGTTTTGGCAGACTTGGGGCTTACCCTATCTTGTAGATCATAAAAAATGTAGCAAATAAGGCGATTTAAAAAAAATCGTAGGAGCCGTTAGGAGAAAACGTTTTTACGTTTATTTATGAACTAAAAATTTGAAAAAATTACTGTCCCACAAAAATAGGTATACAGACTGTCACATAACTTTCACCCCAGCTATTTTCTTCTTTGTTTTTAATAAAAAATGTATTATTATTTTAGCCGTTTAGATTACCTTAACTGTCAGCTTGAAACTCTACCGAAATAAATTGTAAATTTTCATTCGTAGTACAGATCTTTTATTTTTCATCTCATTTTTTATAAAACTAACTTTCGAGGAAAATATTTTTATTGGTGGGGACCTTTCGCACTGCCTATTCTGCCCACATAGTAAATGTGGCACCGATAAGGTATAAAAAAATAAATACTATTTTTCTCGGAATCTAGATGCAGCAGAGTACCGGATAACAATAGTTAAACCACTTTTTTCAAGACCAACAACAAAATAGGCGGCCAATGTTAACACGAAGCTCCCTCATTTTAAAAACTCACTCAATTTAAAAACAAACTAAACAGACTACGACAAAAAGTAAATACACGGGTTTGATCTGCATAAAAATACGTAGAATGCTGCAATTTAAAGAAAACATTTGGCCTTTTGTAAGTTAAGATTAACGGATGGTTACCAGTTATTTTTTTGTAAACTTTGTTATTTTTTTGATGTGCTATAATTAACTATAAATAATACTATTAGTTTTTGTTTATTTTCTCTTATTATTAATTTTATTTTCATGTTACATCATTTTTATCAGTAATAAAGTGATTGTTTATTTTGATACACTGATTGAAAAGTAAAATTTTGTTTTCATTTTACCAAATAATTCTAACATTTTTTATGAAGCTGTTTATAAATTTAATAATACATCATATATTAATTATCATAAGCATAATTAAGTCAATATGCAAACATTTAAACAAAATACATAAACATTACAAGTAAACTATAATAAAATAATACAGAATTTCAAACCATTATTTTTTAAGTGTCTTTCTTGATTTATTATCTACATTTATTTATAAATGACAATAAAATTACAAACACATGTACAATAAAACTATATATTTTTTTATAAATGACAATTACATACACACATACAGTAAAACTTAAACATAATTTTGAAAAAAATAAAAGGAGTTAGCTGTCGTCATCAGAAGCACCTCCAATGCAAGTCTCACAGGTAATAATTTGTTGGCTGTGATTTTTGCAGACATTTTTGCCGCATGTACCACATGTAACACCCGTTTTTGAATTTTTATGACTACCGCACAAAAAACAAGCTTTCTTCTGAGAAACAGCTTTCTGAGGCTCGCGGTATTTCGATAGGAAACACGATATATCTTTGGGAAGACACCATAGTTGAGCTCTAATTTTTAAATTTAGCTCCATCATGCTCATTGCGAGATTGGTGAGATAGTTTCTTCTCGCAAAAATTTTTTCTCTGTTATTGGCTAGGAAGATTTTGAACGAATTTATTCCAGCTATGTCAAGTTCTCGGAAAAATACTACAAGCGGCCACCTTCTTGTTTTCCTCGCTGTTGAATACAACGAACACAGTTGATCTACAGTGTCGACTCCACCTTTTGTCAAGTTATAGTCTAGGATTATTTCAGGTTTCTTACTGTCTGGATCCACCTCATTTAGATCATGCATCGTTGATAGTAGCAGTACTACTTTTTTTCTTTTTCGGGACGTAAGATACAAGTGTCTTGTCGTATTGAAATCCAAAAACCGTGGACCCAACTTCCCTTTATTTATAAATTTATAAATAATAATTTTTTTTTTTTCAGTGAACCCAAGAATGTTAGCCCTTCTTGTAACAAATATTCCGCAGTAGTTCGTAGTAATATATCAACACACGTATCACAAAATAAAAATAGAAATAAAAATAAATAACAGTACTACAACGGAAAAGGATGAGCTAAAAATATAAATACATACTAACATACGATATGAAAACAATACTCATAACATAAAATAACGCAAATAAAGCAAGAACAAACATAAGAAATAAAAGGACAAATAAAAATATTCACTTACATTACTGTGCGCGTGGCGGTGTTTAGACCGCAGGAACGATGCTATGCCAGAGGGTTCTCACTTTACACTGTCTGTTGTGAAAACCGGGAGGAGTAGGAAGGCGGTATTAGCGCTACGTTATTCAAAAAATAATAACTGAAGAATATCTTAAGCCCTTGGTCAGCAATTAAAGCGGAAATCCGTGGAATGAAACAATTATTAAATTTTGCGGTCTAAACACCGCACACGCGCGCTTTAGAGGGTTAAAGACTGCAGATTATTACTCAGGAGTTAAAGCATTTGCTGCGTGCCCGATCTACGTTTGGGATTTCAGATTTACTACAATGTCTTTTGAATATATTTGCAACATATGCAAACTATGTCCACGATTTCAAGAAATATATTTCAATAATTCCAAAAACACTAAGCACTAAGAAAATAAATTCGTAGTAAGTACTGGGCTGATTACAATGCAATACAGCAAGCAATACTTGAAAAATGTAGATGTAGCCTACTTTTGGTGAAAACAAAACAAATACAGGATTACTGACACTAGCTACAAAAATGGACCTTAACGGCAGCTGGAGACATAAGCAAAAATTTATTTCGTATCTTACAGGCAGTAATTTGATAGAAAACGTCGTGTAAAGTAATAAAAAAAAAAATTACAATTAATATTTGAAGGGCTGTAACTCAGTTTTAAGGGTAGTTGGGGCAAAACGATACCGGACCATTTTACGTACCTATTAAAGGACAATTGTGAGAATATCACTTTGATCGGCTGGTTAAAAAATGTCAGTATGCGATTCGTTAAGAAATACGAAGACAATGAATCTTTGTAATACTGAACATTGATTTTGCCAACGGATTTGAATAAAAAATGCTTCCCAGCTTCCAGTTAGCTTATTTACACACAAAGTGCCATCAAACTATACATCGATTTTGACCAATTTTTGTGCTGAATAAAACTGTGTATTCGGATCCAGGCTATCTCTCTCGGGTAAAAGTCACAAAATGTTCGACCTTGAATAACTCTTGAGGGAAGGGTATAAGGAAAAAATATTTACTACTTTTCAATGCGATTGAAATCTCTTTTTTGTAATATAGTCAAAAATCGAGCGCGAGTAATTTTGCTTGTACCGGTACTGGGGTGCAAATATTTACCGTGAAACTTGAATAAAGTTTGTCCCAAATGTGTTTCCGGGTAATTTTAATTTGTTTAATGATCATTTCAGCTGTTTGTGAATTACAGCGCTGAGTGAAGTGTTGTTCCTATGAATATACTATTAGAACTGATAGCTGCTCCAGCTACGTAAAAGGCGGTAGAAATAGTACGGATAGAGGTTAGTTAGCATTAGTATTAGTCTAAGCTAGCCTAGTTAGCTAACAAATTACGATAAAAGATTATCAAAATGAAACACCTTTGCGATTAAAATTTCAAATTTATTAATTGTACAGTAAGGAGGCATACATACAGTATACTGAAAAAATACAGTAATTACTTTGAATTTAGAATACGACAAAGAAGCAAGAAAATTAAATTCTAAACAGGACAATGAGATAAAACTAGCTATTTATGCTGAAAACAAGAATAGGCCTACATTGGCGCAGTTAGTAACGTGCTCGCCTCTCATCATGCGGTCCTGGGTTCGAATCCCACTCAGGCACGGCATATTTTCATACGTTACAAAAAATCATTTCATCCTACATTGCATACAGATTCACCCCAACGTTGTCGCTAATGACCGTTGCAGTTGATGCGACGTTAAATAAATTTAAAAAAAAAGAATAGGCCTAATGTTATTAGACCTTTTCGAAATTGAATAATGCAATTTATTTCATTTCATTTTTACTCGTATTATTACAAAGACTAAAACGAAACCTCAAATTTAATGGTACAAAAACTAATTTATTTCATAATCCGGGAATGCTTAAATTAGCTACCAATTAAAATTTGTACTTTTTTCTTAGGCTCTATAAGAAATCCTTATTTAAAAAAGTCCCGTCCGGGTTAGCGGGACTCTACTGTAATTTATTTTACCATTCTAAAACAGCTTCCGAAAACGTAAAATTGTAGTTAAATTTCTTTTTTTATACTTGCACATTTAGACGAACGAATCTATACAAAATACCACTATCGACTTTAATAATATAAAAAAATACAGTTGTCGAAGAATTAAAAGCTTAAAAAGAATTAAAAACACCATAAAACTTCTTAAATTAAAATTAAAATGAATTTAAATTTAATAAAATAAAATAATTTAATTAATAAAATAAAATCAATTAATTAATAAAATAAAATAAATTAATTAATAAAATTAAATGAATGAATTAAATTAAATTAGGCAGAGATGAGAATAAATCGTAAGGTATACATTATATAGAGAGCATACAATTCTGACCGGGGCAGAATTGTATTAACTATCCTGACCGGGTCAGAATTGTATTGGTTCTAGTAGAAAAAGGTCAGAATTGTATCGTCTGCATACTTATATATATATATATATATATATATATAAAAAATACAACCCTGTCGACGTTCACCATAGTAGTTAAGCAAATAAAGGAGTGAGAAGAGAGATCTTCTGAAGTGGAAAGTATAGACGCCTCAAAGGTTTTAAAATTAGTTTTTATTTTTTTATTAAACTGGACAATGTGTACAGTTGTGTATTTTGTTGTTTAGGTCATCAGCCGAAAGGCTGGTTTGAACCTCTAGAGGCTGTTTTACAAAGTAAAATTCAGAGTGAGAGGATTACCTTGCATTCAGTGAAAAAGTATGCTTATCAGTATGCCAGGCCCTCTGAAAAGCATCTACATATACGTTCCTTATTCCAAATGACACCTTCACTACATTCATTATAGGTTCTGGCTGTATAATGATGAAATTCATTAACCTCAGAGGAGATAACTTGAAATAGTGTTTTACACCTCTACTTCTTCTATTATTAATGGTTGTCATATAATTGGCTGACGATGTGATAAAAAACCGAATTATTTTCTGTAGCCCTGGAACAAGCAGATTAAGTGCAAATAATTTAACTCTCCTTCTGCCTGTTATGGGTAAACACTGCGTACATCATGGTTTTAATAGACGTTCATCAGATGATGTTTTTCAATATTGACCTAGTAATGAAGAATTGGACTAAATTTAGTTTTCTAAACAATAATTTTCTATTATTTTATAAACCAATGAAATTTTTACATTTTATAATCATCATTTTGAAAGGATATAAATCTATTTTCTATATTAGTAAATACCACATTTTATTTTCTACAAAAAGATCGAATTAAATACCAAAAGATTAGAAAAATTGAGTAGCTATGTATATAGTACTGTATTTTTACTATATTAATACAATAATAACAAAACATACAAATATACAGAACAAAAGAAAAATAGATAGTTCACCGTCTGAACAAAATACAGGGATGAATGGTTAGAACAAAAATGATAACGCAACAAAAACAAAATTGTATCTGAAAAAACAAACACAAAAATACAGAAGCTCTGATAAAACAAGATCGTTTAATAAATGGGTTCTTTACCCTTCGTTTTTATAAAACAACATTCAGTTTATCCGTTGTAAAGATAAAATGTAAATATAATTTGCTTCAAATTCTTCTATCTCAAGGATTACTGCAATTAATTTCAATATTTTTACACGTTCTTGAATAACTCATGCCCTTTTCAATTGGAGATTAATTATAGATGGGTTGAAACCATTAGATGAACAACCTTTAACAATCAGAAAATTTCACAAGATTTACACAATCCATTCTTTTTAATTCCGGTTTAACCTTTAATTTTTTGGCCTTGCATAACATTTTTCTGTTTAATCTGGTGTCTATAATTTTTACTCTCTCTTGCCCTGTATGATAAATATAAAGAAAGTATTGTTCACATCTCCATATTTCAAAATCAAGTTCTCAACAAAAATATATTTTTAGCCCCCAAAATCCAAAAAACAAGTTTTTAGTGATTGGTCGGTGTGTGAACAAGATATCTCAATAATGGAATAGCGTATGAAATTGAAACACGAAACTTAAATTTGGTACCACAAGGGTACTCAACACGAACATTTTCATCGAAATCGGTTAAACGGAAGTAATAATTTACTGTCCAAATTTTTATTGTATGCGATTTTTTCAAAATCGGCTCCCAAGATTTAAAAAATATATATTTAATACATTTTTACGCCCTACAAAATAGGGCAAACGGGCATGTATACTGAAGTTCTTGAAGGGGTTGCGCTCGCATGGTAAAAAATGTTTGTTTTTTATTGGGGCCATAAGGCATTTTAGAGCTAATGTGTACGTAATAAAAATTGTAAAAACTTACGACTTTTATTTCAAGCAATTTTTTCTACAGAGGCAGCGCTTAGTTCAGATTGTAATTTTTTGTATGTTATCATTAAAATCGGTAAAAATGGGATTTTTTAATATTCCGGCCTCTGTATGCATTTTACAAAGAAGTGTATACAATTAAACATAACACGTAAGTAATTTAGCTTTAAAAGAGTATTGTTGTGTGAGAATACAAACTTTTTATGTGTAGTTTTTCGTGAACACTGCAATTTAAAAATAGAAAATAAACAGAATTTTTTCGTGTTTTCTTTAGTGAAAACTACAACTGTATATTTATACAACCAACAGTATCTATGATGTACGTGTTAATGTCCTGTTTTCGTCTTGATTGAGGAAATCACCCAATGGAAAACTTTTATTGCTGTTTTATATAAGATCCCTATTCCAGGATCTTTTCAATCTTCTTCTTGAATTTTTTGGTAGGTGTGGGTGTGACAACGTTCATATTTATCAATTCGTATGATTTGTTAATGGTTGAGTATACGGTGTCTACATTGAGGTTTCAGAAAATTATATTAAATTTTTCTTTGATAATAAAATGTTCAATGTAAGCTTATTTATATTTGAGATAGAAATTGAAAGATAAAAAATGGTGTTTGTGTTAAATTGATAATTCTATAATGCTAATAGCATTTCAGTCGGTTAGATTCCAACAAATTGATTTGTATTTATTTAAGTAAGGGTTATATTTAATACGAGACGACGCTTCTGGAGATGAAACTAGATATTATTTTAGTTAACATGCTGTCGGTAAAATAAGTTGTGGTATTCAGTTGTGTATGTATTGTAAAGGATTAAAATTCTATTTACCATAAATCCATTAGTACCTTCAATTGCGAAAGGTATCAGTAGTCAATATGCACGCCATACCCTCTATACTTCAATACAACAATCTTATATCAAATTTACTCAACATAATTAAAGTTTCCACAAAAGCATTAGAGATACCAGTGGTAGATCGATCGATGTACAGAGACGGGAAGTAAACAGAAAAATAATTAATTGAAGTTTAAAACCTTTCAATAAAACATTTCCTTTCGTTTCTTTATTTTACATTTTGTTTTTTAATGCTACAGAATTTAATTTATACCGAACCGTACTAAACTGTAGAAGGTATAATAGATTAATTTATTATAATTGTATTAAAAAAACAGATAAAGCAAATTGTATATTTGCTTCACGCGAATCGATCTTATTTTCCAACATCAATAAAATAATTAAATAAAGAGACGAAGGTTCTGTAAATCTCACTTTGAATATTTAAAAAATGTCATATAAGAAAAGACACTTTGTGAAAGATTTTTCTTTTATATTTTGTAATAAGATTTAGTTAATACGGTTGAAGAAATGTTACACAACAATTTAAAAAGCAAACAATTATGATTTTACCAATGATTGGCTATACGTGTTTTAACATACTGAAGTTAAGTACTTTAAATGGTATAATTATTTGATTTGGCCATAACAGCCAAGTGGAGAATTAAATTATTTGCCTTCGATCTGCTAGTTCCAGGGCTACATAAAGTAGTTCTGTTTTTTATCTCATGTTCGGCCAATTGTATGACAAGCATTTAAAAATAGAAGAAGTAGAGATATAAACGATATAAGTTAGAGTTATCTCTTCTGAGAGTACTGAATTTCCTCATACAGCCAAACCCTGTGGTGAATGAAGAGAACATGTCATTTAAAGGGTGGAAAGTAGTGCTTTTCAGAGGGCTTGGTGTTCTGATAAGCATACTTTTCCACTCAGTGAGGCAGACAATCGTAAACTACCTAACTCTTCGTTTTACTTAGTAAATGTTAGGCTAAGGATATTAAATAAATCACATAGTGGATGTACAGGCACGTTAATCTTCGAGCGCTCACGATATTAAGTGTCCCACCAGCGCTCGCAAAGCGGCAAAGTGGGCGCTATCCTTTTTCTGTCTTTTATTTCGTTTCGTGCTGGTTTATTAAACTTTCTAACCATTGTAAATTAACAGAAATTATTATACAGTTTAATAATTGTTAGGAAAGAATATTTGTTAGGAAAGACTTTATTTTTTTAAAAAACGTATATAACTTAAACCTAGTAGAAAATATTATAAAAAGGAGGGCCAGAAGCAAGTCTTAAGAATTTTGATTGAAAGGCCTGGATCGACTTTAAATTACTCTCTGCCGTAACTCCAAAGAGCTGGACACCATAAGTCCAGATTGGTCTCAAAATGGTTTTGCATATTAAAATTTTGGAACGGTGGTTCAATTTCGATCGAGGGTTAATTAAGCAGTAGAGTAGCTTCTGGCAGCGGTTGAGTTCTAAACGTTTTGTACGCAGATGATGCTTCCAAGTTAGTCGCCAAACCATAAGCCAAGATATCGCACCACTGTGGCTTGGGCGATATGAATGTTATTCAGCATCACACGTGGACAAGTTTGACGTCGTAAGGTAAATGTAACCTGTGTTGACATAATCGGGTACACCTTAATACGCCAACGGGTAAGCCAGTCCTGTATTAATAAAAGATGTCGCTGCACTAACCTGGAAGCCTCATCCGCGCTCTTTTCTCGTACAAGAATAGCTGTGTCGTCAGCATACGTCGCGGTTACCGATGGGTCCAAAATAGGCATATCCGATCCAAATACGCTATATAAAAATGGGGATAGTATTTCCCCTTGGGGTACTCTCCCTTCTCGGAGATTAAGCGATAAAAATATTACCTTATCGGTATTTTTTTATATTTATATTACAGGATTTAATTGTAAATTTTTGTATATCGATTAAGTTGTGTTTCCTAATTGTAACTGATAATAGTGCGAGTTATGCATAAGTTTATTGTAGTATATCTGAGACTGATTACTGCTGCCCCTTGATATGTAAACAATGAAATATTGCACAACTACCAACTTCCCCGGCAACAGCAAAAATATTCACAGACTGAAACGTGTTAAAATATTGGACTTACGTTCAACAATGTTTTTAATCATTTACCTAATATTTTGTTTTGTTAATCATCGTCATCGTCATCTCATTAACAACATCATTTGAATCTTCATCATGATTGTTGTAGTCATCTTCAGCTTCATCTATTTCATGATTCAATATTTATGTAGAGTTCAGAATCAAGTTTTGTTCAAGGCCTTTTTTTGTTCTTACTTACTTTTTAAAACACACTACTGAATATTGTTTTTCATTCAATGAATGTTACAATTGAGACCTTTATATTTTTAGGTGAAAGTTTGTATTCACATTTAAAAATCCTAGCAAATGAAATACATCTTAATAAAAGAATTATGACATGTAAATAGGTTATAATAATTGTTTTTTAAAGGTTTCCTTGTAACTATAACCTAAATAAAAACAAAACAATAGAATAGTATTCGTAATTATAAGTCTAACCTTAAAATACGTTTTTTCGACTTATCCAATTTTACAATTCACATAATAAAATATAGAAGATGAAACCACTGAAATTACCAGACATCTTTATAGTTCAGTAGATGAATTAATGTATTTTATATGTTCATAGGATTTAAAACTTTCAGCTCTTCTCAAGAGGAAAGTTCAGGATGTTACTGCATAAGTAATACATAAATAACAATATAGTAACTTGCATTTAGATATCTAAAATTTAAATTCAACTTAGCCTTTGGATATTTATCCAACTTTGAATTGAACTCAAACTAATTTGAATAGCTAACATTTATGGAGTAAGTTACTTCTATATTTAACACTCAATAACAATAAAATTCCACCTGAAGGTACATCTGAAATGTATACGAACATACAAATTGTTATTGAATTAGGTCAAACATTACACAGTTTTTGTGAACAATTCAGAGTTGTATAAAACAATATTTGCTGGTCTTTTGTTTTTAAACCCTTGCAAAATACAATTAGGAAAAACATTTCTATACAACTATTTTTACATAATCAGATTGAAATGTATAAACATATATATATGGCTGTATACTAACGGAATGATCGGTTTTCTGATAAAGCCAAAATAGTGATTCCAAGATCCTCAAAATATATACCTTAAAATAAATATCACAATTAACACCCTACTGGGTACAATACAACTTTATATTTTATAGAAAACATAAAAATTGAATAAAAGTAACTAACCATTATGATAAATAGATAATGGTAATTCATAAAAAGCAATTTTAACGATACTATTTATGAAAAATAATTGTCTCTTTTACACCATCACTCTAACCATATAAATATGTTATAATGTTTAAATGTATTAAAAAGTAACTCCATTTATAAAATAATCAGAAGTTAGTTATGTTAGGTGTGAAAATTAATGATGAGAGTTAAAAATAAAGAAACTAATGAAGTTTTCAGGCAGAGGAAATTGGTAAAGATACATTCAAATTAAATTAATTTAAATTTAAAAATAAAAATGACCAGAAATATATTTTAATTTAATAACGAATTATTTTGTTCATTTGAACTGGAATAAATCAACTGGGAGCGGAGACTGAACAAAGCAAACCGTATGGTATTTGTATCCTTATAAACACCTACGTAGCTACTTCTGTGGCATAGTAATATCGTGTTGGATTTCAAAACGAAATTACTAAGTTTATTTCCAGGTTAGAGTCTCTTAATTTTAAAACATTTGCTCTATGAATTTATCTAGTCGGTACACTCCAGACCAAAGAGAAGAAATTAGAAAAGATAACGTAAAACATTGTAATTGGAATGAGAACCAGTATCTGAAAATTGGGTATTCTACGAATCTCACAGTGTTTACCTTTTAAGTCATTTTAAACTCAAGTGGCGTCGATAAAAGGATAATTATTTAATAAAATACCTACCCCTACCATTCAAGCTTTCAAACGCAGTTATAACTCTATTATTAGAAGACCTACGTTCCTTACACGGTTTTCTTTAACAACCTGGCTATTCAACGGTACCACAATATTCACAAGTCAACAGAAAAATTCCCACTAACTGCTTAGCGTTTCTAAGAAGCTTACTTTTTCCTCATACATTCAGCTACAATTTAACTATATAATGTTCACTGCTGTGCGCGTTCATTAACCTTTACACCTTTAAAACATTTGCTCTATGAATTTATCTAGTCGGTACACTCCAGACCAAAGAGAAGAAATTAGAAAAGATAACGTAAAACATTGTAATTGGAATGAGAACCAGTATCTGAAAATTGGGTATTCTACGAATCTCACAGTGTTTACCTTTTAAGTAATTTTAAACTCAAGCGGCGTCGATAAAAGGATAATTATTTAATAAAATACCTACCCCTACCATTCAAGCTTTCAAACGCAGTTATAACTCTATTATTAGAAGACCTATGTTCCTTACACGGTTTTCTTTAACAACCTGGCTATTCAACGGTACCACAATATTCACAAGTCAACAGAAAAATTCCCACTAACTGTTTAGCGTTTCTAAGAAGCTTACTTTTTCCTCATACATTCAGCTACAATTTAACTATATAATGTTCACTGCTGTGCGCGTTCATTAACCTTTACACCAGCTGTTGAGTATTTACACACTCGTCATCTGGCAATCATATTAATGGGCTTTCCGGCTTATAAGGGTTAAAACATTTGCTGTATGAATTTAATCAGTGGGTACATTTCAGACCGAATAGAGCGCATTTTTTAAAACAGCGGTCACCCTGCCGTTTACCCGGTCTTTCTAGGCGAATGAATGTGACCATCCGTAATGTGCTTGTGTAGTTGAAAATAATTCAGTGCTCTTTCAAGGTGTGCTTTTACGGCCTCGTCGGTTACTCGTCATACGTGATTGGGGGAACACGGTCAACATGATTGCTAAGAAGAGTGGGTGCCCCTGTGGGTTTCACACTTCACAAACTCGTTTGGGTTTGGTCTCTTAGTGATAGTGGTTGACCTGTATAGTGTGGTATCCATCAATCCTATTCAGGAATTGGCTCTTGTTACCGGTATACCATTACGTCCTCGATGGCAGTAGGCTGTAGTTTTTAATCCCTACCCTAATCAACCATGGCTAAAATTGACCAGAGTGAATAAAATGAATATTTTATATGTGTATTCTCTCTTTACAAAGTCAGTCAATTGACTTCATTGCCAATAAACGTAACAAAAAATAGTTTCTAAATTAATAAAAGGTTTTTGGTTGCTTTTTGTCAAGTTTACACAATTTAAGCACCTGTACACCAGTTAAGTGAGTTAGATAAGCTCAGCTTCATTTATTCATATAGTTAGTTCGTTAAACGTTTAGGATAATTCAATTTTCAATGTAATTAATTCGAGACATTATACATCGCTAATTTAAAGCGAGTCCGGCGAGAATTCTCCCTCCACTGAATCCCAATTGGACCCTTACCCTCCGAATTTACGCCACCACCGCGTCATTAACCATCACTCCCACAAACAGAGGTGGTTATATTGTTCCACCTTTTAATCAACAGTCCGTCAAACCGTTAAATTGAAATTTGTACAATTGAAACCGAACCAATCGATTTTAATACCGTCCATAAAGTTGTACGTTTATTACTAAAAACATAACAAGAGTAATGAACTAAAATATTCATGTCGGTTAATTACGTGTACATTTTATCGTTGGTAATGGTCGTTTAGATAAATTAATATAAATGTATGTTTAAATTAGGGTAAGTAATTAGCGACATCATTTATCGGTTCATTTATTAGTTATACATTCGCTATTATCATCCGTGTTCTTTATTACGTTTCAGATTTTCGGTGTAGCTCCAACTATTATAGAGGTAGCAATTTTTTCTCACTGGGAAGGACTACATTTGATACGGGTCAAGAAGTGATCACAATCAAAATTAACATCTTGTCCGTTAAATTCACCACAGCTTACGCGTTCTTTGTGGTCGTGCTAATTCTTTGGAAAATTTTGCTGCTGCAAATGTCTTTCCAAGTTCTTCCCGCTCTTTCAATTGTAGTTCCATTCATGAAGTAGCCTAATCTTAAAAATTTGAACTCGTTACGTCCGACTTAAATTTTAATATTAATTATTTCACGGGTTATAAGTCGCAAGCAGGATTACCCAGGCTAAGAATGTTTTTAATAAGCAGAAGAGCTTATTCTCTTCCAGGAATGTTAGTCTTGATGTAAGGAAACGCATGCTGAAGACATATGTGTGGAGTATTGCAACTTACGGGAGTAAAGCTTGGACACTTGGTGTGAGGGAAGAGAGAAGATTAGCTGCATTTGAAGCCTGGTGCTATAGAAGGATGTTGAGGGTCAGCTGGAGAGAAATGATGACGAACGAACAAGTTTTCAGTAGAACGGGAGAGAAAAGGAGCTTCCTCAAATGGATCAGACAGAGAAGAGCCCGGCTGATAGGCCACATACTCCGACATGACAGTATGTTGAAAAGAATAATCGAAGGAGTTGTGGAGTTATGGAATAATCGAAGTTGTGGAGGGGAGAAATTTGCGGGGAAGACCCAGATGGAGTACATGAAGCAGTTACTGGAGGACATGGGATGTGCTTCATACTGCGAGTTGAAGCGGAAAGCGGTTGACCGAGGAGCATGGAGAGCGGCTGCCAACCAGCCTTGTGGCTGTTAACTAGAGAGAGAGAGAGAGAGAGAAGTCGATATTGGCATCTTTCAGCACTTCTACTTTCATAATTTTTGTTGTGTTTTCTTCCGAGAATACAAGGTGATCTATTTGGAATGATCTAAGTTTTCCTCTCGGAGATAGCTATGTATTCCGTTTCGTAAGAAGTCTCTTGAACATTATGAAAATACATTTAAGTCGAAATTTTTCAAATAATTCTATTAATATTTTACGGTTTGTTCTCTTGTTTGCCAAATATTTGTCAACGATCTTCCAAAATGTTTTATATTTTTCGAGTTGTGCGTTCAAGTGAACAAATACAGTTCTGGAGTTCTTAATTTTTGCTTTCTGTACTTCAATTCTCTGGCTGGTCTCTGAACGCTTCTACCGTTCTGGATTTCTCCAGTAGTTCTTTTTATCCTATATAGGCACGTACATTAAAAATTGTGAACCTCTTGTTTCCTTGTTTTATTGGTAAAATAAAAATTATTTTAGAAGTATATCTTTAATAGAATCAATAGTCTGTTTGTTCACCCAGAATTCCGTACTGAGTTTTAGTGATTTCAGGTTATTATTTTGAATATCAAATTCACTTTATCGGCTTCCATGGTAACAATATTGAAATAACTGACTCCACTTAAAATTTACGTGAGTTTAATATGTTAAATTATCGTAGAAAGGTAATTTAGACAATTTCACGAGCGTATTACGAATGACAAGGACTTCCACTAATAAAAAAAGTAAAAACCGACTGAACAGGATAAAGGGGAAAATCCTATAGTGAAAGTATATTCATGCAGGCTGCAAAAGGATTTTCTGGACATATCTCTAAAATTACTCTACGAGATCTGGAATGGCCTTAAAAAGAAAAAAACTTACTCTAGCTCATTACGAAACGAGATTACAACTAAATCAAACAAAACATTTAATCGGAAGTTTTGGGAACTAGCCTTGAACAGAATACTGTGAACGCTCTTCGCTAGATATTTACATACATGTCTGTGTGTAATATAAATTCCACTGTATCGTACACGCTTTTTAGTAGACTACCATCTCTCTAACAATCTGCATAAAAAAATAAAGTGCTGTTAACTATTAAATAGTTCGGTAATATGTTAGTGAATACTCTACAACTTTCACTCAAGGGTTCTTCTTTTTCTTACTCTTGCTTTCTCACTACCCCTCTCTTTCTCTCCTTCCCACCCTTATAAAAATTTATAATCTCTCTCCCCCTATTTCCCTTTCACTCCCCCTTACATCCCACTCACTCTTATTTTTTCTCTACCCCTCTCACCGTTGGAAATGTAATGGCCAAGAGTCTGGCCTATTTACATTATGTCTCCACGAATTCGTATAAAAAACCACATTTATTTATTATATAGCTTCGGAAAGGTTAACGTATCGATGTTTGATATCGCTTACTAGAAAATGTTAAACTTTACAAACAATTCAATGTATCGATACTTCAATTTTCTATTGTGTAAGTATCAGTTATCAATGCACTCTATTGGAGTACCGATATAAAAATACAACATTCATTGTAAATTTAAGTTGAGTTTTGTTGATAGGTTTCAATGAAATAAAAAACTACGACTACTTTATCGTGTTCCAAGAAAAGATAAGCGTTACCAAGCGTACATTTATCTTACGAATGTATTCCGACAAAATCTGGAAGACAGTTCTTTTTCTGTAACTTTGTAAAGCAGGCAACAAGATTTGGGATCGTGTGTTTAGGTTAGAAATAGCTTTACACAAAAAGATTGAACGCGAAAATATACATTTTAGAAAGATTAAGTAAAGGAAATTTTTTGTGGTGTTAGGTCGGGTGGATGACGATATAGTTTGGGTGGCAGAGGAAAACGACGAGGAAATGCGAGGATGACGAAGGAGAAAAAATGAAGACGGTGGATCGGGGTCGGAAGAAAATGAAAGAAATACGTAGAGTAACATTTATCTCATCCCTAAGGATTGACTCGGGTGCCTAATCCTAGGATCAACGCGAGTCGACTCGTTCTAGTTCCGCAAATCAATTTTTAAATCAGAAACTCAGTTATTCATTCCTTTTCGTATTTTTTTTTATTTAATAACAAATGTTCTTGTACTCCAGATCTCTCTCACAAAATCTCTTTTTCTTTTGTCACCCTACTTCCTTATCTAAAGACGAACAATACTCACCAGTTCGGAGATATCGAATTTATAAACGGAAATAAAATTATTAAAACGACATATTGTCTGCAATTATGTTTAAGATTTTATCATAAGAATAATAGTAGGTTAGTTTAGTACATTTAATTGAATCTGTTGATGTAGATAAAATTATGTACGAAACAATGGTAGTGTTTTACCTAGAAAGAAATTAGCTGAATCTTAAATTTAAATTTTAAATTTCCGAACAAGTAGAAATATCCTCTTGGTGATTTTATTACCACTTTATTGAAAATTAAAAATGTAAGAAGAATTTCAGAAGATACGGATAAATGTACAAAACTTAATATGATCTAATGAAATTTTAAAAACAAAATTTATTTACCTTGAACATGGCTACAAATTTTCCTTTGTTAGTATAATGAGTCTTATTATAGAGAGTTATGACTTTTTAATTTTTTCTACGTCCGTCTGTTTTGCTCATCATTACATCATCATTACATTGCTTCATACAGGCGGTGAAGGGTGGCAGACAGAAAGGTGTGACGAAAACTGACTAATCTGACTTAGAATCGATGCCGGGATCATCGATTGATCAATAAAAATTTTACACAGTTAACAATGTTATTTTTAAATATATCATGTTTTACAATACAAGACAATAGTCTTGTGTAGATCTAGAATTAACTTTCGCTCCCGATGAGGTAGCCCAAGATAATGAAGATCTGAGTTTCATAATGTGAAAATTGGAGGAAGAAAACACAGAATAAGGTACAGGTTACAACTAAATTTTGAGAAACAAATACTTAAAAACTAACAAAAAAAAAGGTAAAACGCTTTGAAATTTTGATAATAGAAAGATTAGAGGAACTCGGAGGCTTAAATACTTGGGATTTACAATCCGAAAAAAATTTAAATATGGAGAAGGAAATAAAGAACACATCGAGGAAAGCAAAAACATTATGAGGCCACTGAACTCAGTAGTATAGGATAAACGCATTACAAAAACACGAAAAAAATATTCAACATAATAATATGCAGAATAATGACAACACGATTGAGAGTTTGGTGATAAATAAAACAAAATAGGGTTAAGATTAATATGACTAGAACGAAGTTATGGAAAACTGAATTATGAAGCTGTGAGCTGACAAGAATGGATAAAGTAATTAATCAGCAAATATAAAGTATATTAAGGAAAGAGAGCAATGTTTTAATTTACTTTGAGAAACAGAAGTTGATATGGTAAAGATATGAGAGAAGAGCAGATAGAGAGAGGTAAATAGTGTGGGTAAAGGATTGGAGTTCAGTTGAAAGATGCAAGTGAGGCAAACCCCGGCAAATCTTAACAGATGAGATCAGTGAGTCCATGAAGAAGAGATGATGTCTTCCGGAGGAGAATTTGATGAGTTAGGGCAAGTACAAATACAGTTTTAGATAGTGATGGCGGGGACAAACGTAGAAAATCCCTAAAATTATATTAATATTGTAACATAGACAATAAACTATATACATTTGAACGGGATTCTCGGAATAACTGATCGACCTAGGTTCAATTTTTGTACTTTAAAACACGACAGAAAAGTTTTTTTTTATTTAACACCGCATCAACTGCAACGGTCATTAGCTATGACGTTGGGTTGTAACTTTATGCAATGGAGGATGAAATGATTCTTTTTGTATGAAAATATGCCGTGCGTGAGTGGGATTTGAAAAGTTTTATTATGCCTATTTCAGTAATTTATTTTGTTCTATTTTTCTATAGATTGTTTTATCAAAACGTAAAAGGTTTTTATTAGGATCTATTATTCTTTTATTTATTTACCTTTTCTTTACCTTTCTAAAAACAAATAGGACTTTCCATATTAATAAACCGCTTGCCCCTTTGTCGGCCATTTTCAGTATTCCAGTAGAAACACGGTGATGAATTGTGACTTTAACTAGTTATACCCGGTAACAAGTACGTTAAGGGAAAGCAGGTCTACGTGTGGTAAAAATTCTATAATTGGTTGTTTACGTAAGAGTTAATTGTTATTATTTAGTTTAAGTTTAAAGTTTTGTAACAAAAATTTTGTGATTAACCTAGTACAAGAATAATTTAAGTGGAATTTATTAGAAGTCTAAGAGTAATAATCCATTGTAATTTATTTTTTGTTAATAAGCTGGATAGTTGTAATACGTTTGAAAAAAATTTATAATTTTTTATAACCAGATCCCGAAAGAACCTCGGATTAAGTGTGACAACATTTCACAATTATATTATAAATAAATATTAAATAAAATTTAAAATAGCTATAATTTTTATTATTAAGTTTAATTGAAGTGTGCATGTTCATTCATGTTTCGTTCAATATTTAGCCTACGTAAACAAGCTTGATTCCTTGTAAAACCATATTAATGTATTTAATACTGAGCTACTTATTCTAAAAACATACCCGTGTAAAGAGTTAGATTAATTATAATAACAATCATAAATGCAAAAGTTGTGGGTTAATGTTTTCCTTTCATTTTCCGACTGATTATTCCGTAGAGGTTTATTTCAGTTTATTAACTATTAATCACTCAATTAAGTTGCGTTGTTAATGAACGTGTCTATTATAATGTAATGTTTAATTAAATGATGGTTAAAATGTATTTAAATTGTTGTTCATTTTGTATTTAAAAAAAACAAATCGTATTATTTTGTTTCAGTTTAAATTAAATACATAATATTGTTAATGGACAAACTGTTAATTAAAACGAAATTTGTTTTGATAACAACGCGCTCAATTATTTCAGCTGCCATAAATTCTATTTTACCAAAATGTTTAGAGAATAAACCTACCTAATTAAATAAATTAGTCCTGATTTACGTTTACCCAAATTTTAATAACGGATTTACGGTATTTAGCAGTGGTTAATAAAAATTCACTCATTTCTATATTAACATTTTGTTAAATTAAAGGTACGGGGAGGGGAAATATACGGATTCACTTATCACGGGATATTCGTAGAGTACAAATAAACATAATTGTGATACTAACATTAGTATACTCGATGCATCGTAGGAAATATATGTCGAGTAAACAAATAATGACGTCACTGAACATGCGCATTATTTAAAAATGTGTACACGCTGATTAAAAAGTAACAATAAAATACTTTCAAAAGTATTTTTATAAATAAAACTGTTAGGCTTGCATCATATCATGATTGATCAATAAACTTATAAAAACGTTAGGCCTATACTTTGATTCCATTCTTTTTCATAAATAAATGTGGTTACAAGTTATATCTGTATTACCTCTGATCTGTTTGACGAAACAAGAGAACTATAGAAGTAAAGATTTTTATTTTAATAATTTAGTTAAGTTATTCGTTAATTGTGAAATTTTCACAATTTATTGAATTTGACGATGACTTATCCAAACCCATAAATCTCTCCAAATTTTTCACAAGAAGATGTCATCGTTATATGCTACCAGTTTGCTTTTGACATCGTATCGTTCTTACGTGCATTATTTTATTTTCAATTAGGAATTCAGTTTTATATTCTGTGTTTTGTTAATTTCTATTTATTGTTTAATTCTGTATGTGGTTAAAAGAGCATATCATGGTGAGGTTTTAATTAAAAGTGTTGCATTTTTTCTGAGTCGCCGCTTTAGCAGCTGATTTGGTTACCGCTGTTTGTTTACTCAACATCTTTCTTACCATGAACCAAGTATAGTAGTTGGTGTAGGCTGGAAATGGTTAACGTGAGACAGTTTTACTGTATGAAAAAGTGTACTCTTGTATGATTGCCTAGAAGGGGTGGAGTTGTGGGGTATTATTTAGGATTATCGGCTCGTTTTGCCATTTCTTGTATTCTTTTGTAACTATATTTTATACATTTTCCTGTGGTTCTCTAAATTTATATTAGCTGTGTATAATAGTTTATGATTTATTTACAAAATTTCTCAGGCTCCTTTTATTTCGTTCTTTCTTGCACAATCTGTTTTTCAATTATTGCTGCCATAATTCGGAAGAAAGCCTTTGTATTTCCATTATTGTTTACTACATTGTTATTCTATTTATTTCTAGAAGACTATAAGGGTACAAAAAAAGTAGCTCTTTTTGTCGGTCAGTTAGTTAAGTTCAGTACATTTTAAGTTGTCTTACGGTTGTGATTCAGTGAGTGCAATTAGAAAGTGTTTGGATACATTGTAACTTTGGATAAATATACATTATAACTGTACGTTAGAAAAAGGACTTTTACACTGTAATTGGTTGTAGGTAAGCGGCTATTGTTTGGTTTTGCAATGTAATTTTATTTCCTTTATAATTACCATATCTATATACCCTTTCCTAACCCTCGGTGCTTTCTACCATATAGTCAGTACAGTTGACTAATGACGACGAAGGAATATCGTTACGGACCGTTAGCTGTTCCATCTACTGTCAACCACTTATCCAGGGCGGCTGTCCCCAGCAGACACCGCATGAATCAGTTCACCGAACACCACGTACCGTTATTCCAATTTTATATCTTATTTTTATATTCCATTTTTTGCCATAACCATACATTCCACTCTTGTTTTCCTTTTAGATCTCTTTTACTTAGGCGGTTAATTAGAAACGCAAGAGCTATTATTGATCATAAAATAATTGGTATTGTTAGTTTTAGTTTAAGATATAAGTATTTTTATTTTTATTTAGGTAATTTGATTTTAATTTGTTAGTAATCTAAGCAAAATAACCAAAAGATTGATTTCTTAAATATGTTTTGCTAGTTTTATTAAAATTTTATCCGCACAAAACCAAAATATTCATCATATTCAAAAGATTTGCAGAAGAACTTCATTCTTTATTTTTTTTGCAACAATTTTAGATGAATGAATTCGTAATTTTGTTCACGTTTTTTTGAACTTTGTTTGTTTCATTATTTTATCGATTAATTCTAAATGTTTTAATAAGCTTTGGCGTCTTTGAGCTTCATATCTTACCCGTTAGATCTAAAGTTCAGTGTTTTTTTTTCAACCGCTCGCTATCCATTCTTTACGGGTGTCCGTCAAATTTTGGTCTTGTTTTCTAAAGGTTTCCTTTTAATGGTTCGTTTTCTTGTACAGTTCTACTCTTCTTTTTATCATAGTCGTATATACTATCTTTGGATTCGTTATCTTGCTTGGGATTTTTCTCTAAAATTTCTCTGCTTCTCTAAGGTTAGCCTTCACGATCATTCTAAGGTATTTACTTGCGTACATACACTAAAGTTTTATCACAGTATTGCAGTGTCTGATTTACATTGTTTCGAAAGTCTTTTCTTCTTATAGTACAGGCAGTGATTTGTCGAAGTTCAGCAGCTGTTTTCTCGCCTGCTGTTATTGGTCCTCTTTTCTTAAGGCATTCTAATAATTTTAAGCCACATTTTACTTTTGTTTTATTCAATAAGTAAATTTTTACTCAATTTTTCGTAGTATTAAATTTTGAAATTAAATTAATCAAATTAAATTTTGATTAAAAACATTGTATTAAATTTTGTCCTAACATTTTCTGTGTTAGAGGAATGACCGTGATTTGCTAATTTTTTATCAAATTTTGAATATTTTAGTTTAGTAGCTTCTGTTACAAAAGATATTTTAAGGATCGAATGCAATGTTAAATGACTAATGTTACATAACGTAAAAAGTTTGTTATCATTTCTAAAAGATGGAATTGAATTTTTTTAATTTTATTACTTTTTGCGGTTTTCGAATTTTTTAATGCCGTAACAAAATCGGGCATAAACTGGCTTTACAGAATATGAGAATAACTTGCGTTTTAATGACAGATAAATCGTAATAGAAGAATTAACTTGAATAAACAACTAGACAGAATTAATTTTTTTATTATAGATTTAATTAGAAAAATTATGAATACTTATTATAATTAAATTTATTGTAAATTACTGTTTGTTCTTACATTCTTACCCTACTTACATCCTTCAAAAGTTTTTTCTTGTACACAACTTCATCTAAAATAGTAACTCTTTTACTTCATTTTAAAAATCAGTACGGTTCAGTTGGTCTATTTCTAATTTAACTTTCTAAGAAGTGCAGTCTGTACTGCTTTTCCTTTTTAATCAAGAATTATTAATAAATTGTACGAATGAAAATGAACGATTTTTCAATTTTCTCTTATTTTTTATATCTTATAATTTTCTTTAAATAAGATTACCATTTTACATCAACTATAATAATATATTTTAATTAATTTTCATGATTTGTGAACTTCAATCGTTATAAAATATTAATATATTTTTAATAAAGAAATTAAATATTAAGTTTACAAAGTTCTTTGATTTAATTAAATATATGATAAGAGTTATTGATTGGCTGTTTTGTTTTGTTACAAACTTTAATTTGTTTTAAATTTTATTTTATTTACTTAAACTAAAAACAATATTTCTTTCTTAGTAAATTAAAATGTATTCTTTAGGTACCTTCTTTTATCGAAGATTGATGATCATAGCAACAATTCTTATGTTTGACACTACTGCCCTGAATGTTTCCAAATAGGTGTAAGAACACAAATATCACAGTTTTATTTTTAAATTATGATGTCGTTCATTTTCCTCTTTAACTTTAAACAGGACTTTATCCTATTTAATCAGTCAAATGTTCCTTGTATGACACTGATGACTGAATGGCTTTTCATCATTTTAAGGTCTACCATAGGTCTTCTGTTTCTCGGAATTTTAGAGCGGTGAATTTGACAACTTTTCTTGGAAATTCTCAATTTGGATTCGAGCTATAAGAGTAATTCCTTTAATAGCCTTCAATATCTTCATTTCAGTTCGTATCATGGTTTTAATTGTATTGGTGTCTGCTTCTGTATGAGCTGTATACATGAAACTAGCTTTGATATTGGTCCGATGAATGAAACCTGGACTAAGACACCATGTAATACATTAAATAGTCATTCTGAGCAAATATTTCAGTATGTATATTTATTTTAAATAATTCAATGGCTCCGTGGCGTAGTGACTAGTGAACTGGCGTATGAAGCAAAAGATCCCGAGTTCGATTTCCGGCTAGGATCTGGAAATTTTAAAACTTTAAAACCCACCGTAACAGTACGAAATCCTCAGCAGTCAACAATGATCAAGCTGTCGATGAGATTTAAAATAAAACTAAAAAAATTATATTTTTCGTTAAGTAGCCTACTAGATTTAGCAATTTCTAAACTAAAGATAAAGATGTAATTAGATTTTAAATATTTCTGATTCAATTTATTTTATTTAAAATAAAAATAATCAGAAAAACAGATAACTTTTTTTTAATTTCCAGCGTTTACCCAAGAAGTTTGTATAATTTAAATTTTATAATGAGAATACAGTTAAACGTTCCAAATAAAAATAATCGTAATAATAATAAATAAATGAGATTCGAATCATTACTCGTGCCAACAAAAGGAATGAATAATTAAGTATCATTACTTATATAAGAGGAAAACATTGCACAGACGGTTTGTTAATAGAAAATACAATAACTTGAATGAACTGGTTTTAAAAAATAAATAAAGTA
The DNA here is from genome assembly GCA_035578175.1 of Catonia carolina. Taxonomy (NCBI): domain Eukaryota; kingdom Metazoa; phylum Arthropoda; class Insecta; order Hemiptera; family Achilidae; genus Catonia; species Catonia carolina. The sequence goes on along the minus strand of JAQMRL010000003.1, from coordinate 82,075,340 downwards.
CTTGAAGTATATTATTTAATAATGATAAATATAAATTTCATTATTCTAGACGACTATTTTAATAAAAAATATTACACGAGATCACTAAACGTATTCTTTAGAATTATTTTTATTAATAAACGTAAGAGATTTCTAGTTTAAAAATAAAAACTGAAGATGTATACTTATTATAAAAATAAATTGAAGTTCTTTCAGTAGGGTGGTTTGTATAATATAATGAACTGGTAAGCTGAAGTTTGTGAATATTTTACTAATTATATTCTTGTTGAAGAATACCAAACTTTTTTAAAACTTATGGTGACTCGTAACCGGTACCTAGGCCATGTTAAAATTGAACTTTTTTATTAACCCTTTGCAGTTCGCCAACTAAAACGTTACAGCTTTATCAATACATACTTTGTTGATGTTTTTGCTAAAGTCATCAGCTGAAAGGCTAGTTTGAACCTCTAGAGGCTTTTCTAAGTATAACGAGAAGTGAGAAGGTATACAATTGCCTTACTCACTAAGTCGAAAAGCTTATCAAAATGCCAGGTCCTCTAAATAGCGTCTACTTTCCAACCTGTAAATGACACCTTCATTTTATTCATCACAAGGTCTGGCTGTTTAATGAAATTCGTTACTCTCAGAGGATATTACTCTGACTATAGTCCGATTCATGAAAGAAAACACCTGTCTTTAAACAGCAATATCTTTTGAACCGTTGCATGTAAAAACAATAACGATTTATCAAATTAAATCGCGTTTTATTGTTGGTTACAGAAATACATTAACATATAAAACTTTGTAGCCCCATACAATTTAAAGTATGCGTGAACAAAGTAATGGTATCTTGAAGTTGGGTATACAGAAAAGTGGTAAAAACAGGGTACTTTTTACGTGTAATATTTATTGTTATATTTAATACACTATTAATTGTCAAAAATGTTAATGTATAATCTGTAACCAACAGTAAAACAGGCTTTAATTTGATGTATTGTAATTGTTTTTACAAACAACAGTTCAAAAGATATTGCTGTTTAAAGACAGGTGTTTTCATTCGCGAATCGGACGTGTCTTTTACACATCTACCTCTTCTGTTCTTAAATGCATCAGTCAAAAATGGATAGTCATCATTGGATGACTATGTGATAAGAAACAGAATTATTTTTTGTAGCCCTGGAACTAACGGATCGAATGCAAATAATTTAAACTCCAAAAGTGACTATAGGTAGATACGATATGTTTGACTAAAATAACAAATTTAATAATGATTAACCTTTGAACTTAATTACAAAAATTTTATTTAATTAAAAATTCTTTCTAATTTATCTATTTGTATTTTATGTGTAACATTTTATTATTAATGAATTACAATATTTTTCTGTGTCACCTCTGTTACTTCTTGCTCTTCTTTATTGAATGTAAGAACCGTTTGTAATTTTGCTGTCTAGATTAAAAAAAAAAAACAATTGTTAGTCTATTGAAAAAGTTATTTTACAAAATTAAACTTTGCTGTATTATAGTACCTATTTTTACTTTCTCTTGCCCTATATCAAATTACTTGTAGGAAAGAAATGTATTGGTTTCATTTAAATTTTCTAAGTCGAGTTTACACGGGAAATACAAGTTTTCAGTTCCCCTGAACCCAAAATACTTGTTTTTAGCGATGTGTGTGTGTGTATGTACAAAATATCTTAAGAATGAAATAGCGTACGGAGTTGAAACTTGGAATTCAGGTTAGGTACCGTAAGAGGACTCAACACGAATATTTTCATCAAATCAGTCAACTGGAAGAAGTATGTAGTTTATTCGTGCAATTTTCATTCTTTTGCTACTCAAAACTGCTTCTACGATTTTTTTAAATGCTTCAATAATCTACATTTGTTATGGCCTACAAGATTGAGTAAGCGAAGTAAGATTGAGATTGAGTAAGCGGGTTGTCGTCCAGTGAAATTTTTGAGAAGGCTCTGTACTCTCGTGGTGAAATAGGTTTTCTTAAGATTGTGGCCATAATATGAATTTTAGGGCAAAAGTTTACATAAAGCTGTAAGAAATTAAAAACCTACAACGTTTATTTTGAAACATTTGTTTTTACAAAGTGTAACCACCCCCAGCCGGTGAACATAAATTCCATGTTCACCGCACGTAAGGCGAGGTGATACAAAAGGAAACGTAAGGTTGTTGTTGTTGCATAAAAATAAAATCGCAAAAAAACATAATAAAATGACATTAACAGATTTAATAGGTATAGTTTTGAAAAGTTATTGCAAAAATATCAGTAATTACATATTTAAAAAAAATCGGTATTTTAAGAATGACACTATTTAAAAATATAAACCTGAATTTATATTACCAAAAGTTTAAAGTTTCAAAGCCTTTGTATTAATTTGGATCCAATTAAAAAAAAATCGCTAACATTAGCTTAAAAACAACATATTTATAGACCATATATGTAGACATTTTATCTTTTCAAAAAAAATGAGCTCAATAAAAATTGGCATTAGTAGGTGAGTTAAATCAGTTTTCTATTCAGCACAATACTAATAGGTTGAACCTTTTTTTAAAAAAAAAGAGAAATTTGGCGAACTATCAAGTCAAATAAACTAGTATAAAGATTTAAGATTTTCTGCTACTAATAATAATAAAAAAACAAAATACACTATTTTAAATGTAAATATTTTAAAAATTACAAGTACAAATTGTCCATGTACATACACAAGAATAATTAATTTAATTAGTAAATTCATAAATTTTAAATTGATCAAATAAGAAAAGGTTCGGCCAAAGTTCAAAAAGCAAAATATATTAAAAAACTAAGATGAAAATAAATTGTTGGACGACATGTTAGTTGGAAGAAAATACGCAGGTCCAAATTCGTTGCACAACTAGCAGCGAACTGTTTGTTGAAAGTTGTAGCAGAGATCTTGAATTATTAGATTGTTAAAAAAATTTATAAATTTTTACATACCAGGAATGTACTGCACAATTAAAGAAAATTTACTTAACGCTGGTTTATCTGATTTCCTCCTGGATTCGAGTAGATTTAGATAGGTGGTAAAATAAAATCATCAATCGAGACTTTGCACAGACTTGCGTATAGATGGTGGAAAATTTAGCTACATGTCCTGGTACCGAAAGGAGCTGTTTAATTCAAAGTGAAGATTTGAATTTGCGTTTTATCGGAGCTTTCATTTATAATAATAGCCAACTGCAATCCATAGCTGCAATCCATAACCGCAATCCATAACTGCAACCCTAAATTGGACATAAATCCAACTAGCATTAAGATCAAATCTTTTTCAAGAAATTCATTTTTAAAGAAGCAAAAGTTAAAAACTTTATATTACATTTAGGTAAATGCTTTACATTTACATAAATTTACATTTACATTACTTAAATGCATTACATTAATGTAAATCAGCATAAAATTAAATTTTAAAGCAGTACACATTACAGTGATGTTAATTGTAAAACTGGCAAACGCAATGAACTCAAGATTACAAAAGAATAAAGTTAAATTTACATAAGGTGTAAGACTCAGCTAATTATAGCCAATATTATTACACAAAATTTACATTACAGATTCTTTTTACGAATTTAAAATATCATTCAAAATTAATTTAAAAAAAATTATTACAAAATTCCAATAAGGAAAAATGAATAAAAAAAATAGGCCTAGGAGCCACACCCTAAGTTTTAAAGCATTAATATTGCGCCATAACGAGTTCTTAGCATTTCCCAAAAGTTTGAATAAAATATTAAGAACTTTCCATATTAGAAATATGGGTGAAGAAAAAAATTAAATCACGACATTTAAATCACGGTAAAAACTTGAAAAAAAAATTTACGAAAAACAAAAACGTCCAATAATGGCCGCTGCTGGAGGTGAACAGAAAGATCGATGAACCGATCAGCTGATCGAAAAAACGGAGCTAGTAGAGACACTAGTAATCATATTATGCTAGAACTAAACTACAACTCGTAGTACCTTAAACCACCAATAGATAGAACCAGCGTACAGTCGAGTAGCAGACACAGAAATATAGTACTAAACCCAAAAAAAAACAATGTAACATACGAGTATTTACAGATGTTACAAAAGCTTAGTTTAGCGTGAACTAGTGATTTGCTGTATTATTATTATTAATGGATGGCAATGTTTTATTTTGGGTTTTTCTGTGTCATCTCTGTCACAAATTATTCTTCTTTATTGAATGTTAGAACGATTGTAATATTGCTGTCTAGCTCATCAAAAAAATTGATTGTTTTATGATTGCGGCCTTAGTATTGTCACTGTCTCCCCTACCAACATTAGCGCCTGCAGACGGTTTCACTACCTGCCTGCTGCGGAGCGCTACAAACGCGCAGTGCCTACAGTGCCTCCCCTCCACCTTGAAGTGGACTCACCGGAAGGGGATTTAAGCGAGATCCCTGGCCAGCAAGAATCATTTCTTCACTCAATTCGTAACCGGAGGAGAACCAGAAGAAAAGCTCCAGACAGAAGAAGAAGAGCCCAGCCGAGACCAGACGCACCATCCCTGGTCTACACTACCAGTGGCGGACGCTACATTCCCGCACCACTCAGCCTTCGTCGGCCCGGAGAGAGCCGCCTTGGTCTCGCTATCGGCAGACGGCCTACGCCGATCCGACACTGTGGGGCTCTGGGGGCCACCATAGCCATGCTGCAGTGGGGACTCAACTGCCGCTGAGGGAAGGCTAGGCCTGAACCCGGTAGCCGAGTTGTCACTCTTCGGGCTCCGCTTCCATCACACCGGCTCGCCACTTCCGACCGTCAACAACGGCCCTTTTCAGGGCCACCAATTTTTTAAACAAGGTGTTGCCACGTGTCGTTGGCCCCGGTCGCCGACAGTACCCAGTTAATAACAAAAATGTGTATAGTACACTTTATAGGAAAATAATGAATCTACACATTTATTTCATACATTTTTCCTACACAGTCTAATTAAGAGTCAGTTAGTGGTTTTCCGTATTTTTAAGTTCTACAGAGATTTTTTGATTGTGCCCCATTAGCTCATGATTAAATTTAGGTTATCTTTTTTATTTTTCATTGTTTACTTCTTCTTCATGTAGCATCTCCATTACGAAGGTGTGCTAGCATCATGGCAATCCTGACCTTGGAAACTGCAGCTCTAAATAGGTCGATGGATGACAAATTAAACCACTCTCGCAGGTTCCGTAGCCAGGAGGTTCTTCTTCTTCCAACCGACCGTTTGCCCATAATCTTTCCCTGGATGACAAGATGAAGGATTTCATATTTTGGACCTCTCAAGACATGGCCGAGGTACACCAGCTTTCTCTTCTTGATTTCGATCATCACTTCCATTCCCTTCTGCATCCTCCTTAGGACTTCCATGTTTGTGACTCTCTCTGTCCAAGATATTTTGTGCATCCTTCTGTAAACCCACATCTCAAAGGCCTCAAGTCTTCGTTCACACTGCCTATTGGTAGTCCAGGCCTCTGCACCATAGTACAGCACCGGAAAGATGTAACACCTCAGCACACGAATTCTCAAGTCCAGACTCAGATTGTGGTTGCACAGCATCCTCTTCATTTTCACAAATGCGGCCCGGGCTTGTTTACTAATAATTAGAATTAGGTAAGCCTATATAACTATTTATTATAACTATTTCATTATTTACATTGACAAGAGAAAGTCGTGTGAGTGTTTCACACAAGATTTTTTCGTATTGTCCTTACTACTATTATTGAAGTTTTCATTTATTTGTTTTGTTTTTAATTGTACATGTTCATAAATTATTAATTATTCATAATATTATAAAATATAATATTTATAATAGTAACTATATAATAATTATTTATAATTATTTATTTATTATTATAATTATTTATAATTGTTTCGCTTTATTATGTGATTTACTCCTTCTCCAATCACGGGCTAGGAATTATTTGGGGAATGATATTATGAATAAACAAATATGTGACTTTCTAATAATTAAAAAATAATTATTGTTGAAATAACCCATAATTTTTTCTGAGTGCGTCACAACAAAAAATATTATTAATAATTTATTAATGAAGTACTGTAATTAATTGTGTGGATGATACGAGAATAAAACAACATTCGATTTTTGGAAACTGAGTTGGTCGAGCTTTATAATTTTGCATTTATAAGCGGTTATTACTGTTTATATTGGTTGACAATATAGTATGATGCATGTGAGTGGGCGTATGAGTGTTGATAATTATCCTATCGTTAATTGGGGATACAGTTTAGTAATCATACGCCGTTACCCTATATTCTTCCCCTTTCCTCATTCCCCAAGCATGAAATTAATCCCCAGCAATTCCCTTCCGTTACATTGATTGCTATCCTATAAACATCCGCATTGGAAAACTATCTACTTACGACTCACTGTGAACACTAACTTTACAATGTATTATGATTACGATTATTTTTCCCATTCCTCGGCCTGAGTTTGTACAAGAGTACACCTCATTTATACGTCATACATTTCATCTTATCTCATTGGGTCATAGAGTTGCTTTTTCTAATTTTCTCGAATTCTATTCTTTATTTTTATCTTTACAATATTTTAACAGTAATAGAAAAATATAATTACAACAACAACCAATAATAGTACTTATATAATTTTTTATAATAAAAAATAATTGATTACAATTAATATTTTATAACTATAATAATAACCAATAGTACATTATAAGTATATAATAAAAATATATCATAATACAAATACTGTGACACTTCTCTCTAAGGTCCGTTTCGGGATCTGAATAAAATCAATAATTGACACACTATAGTTTAAAAATTGTTAGTATTGATTACAAACTACATATTACAATTAATAAAGTGTTTTAAATCTACAATTAAATTACAATTATTACAATTAAATTTAATAATTACAATACGTAATGAAATTAAATAAACTTAACTCGCACTTGATTAAACTAAATACTATTTACAAATGATACAAAATAAACTGTCACCGGATGGCAACATTAAGTGGCAAGTTGAAAGCTTTACTGTTTGGTGGCCATGAAAAGGGCCGTTTATTTGTTTGTCCGCCGGGGCGGACAGAGCTGGTTGATGGCCCTGAAAGAGGCCGGTGTAAACCTTAACGAGTCGGTCCTGAGAAGGACCGTTGTGCTGATCTCGAAGGAGACCGGTGTAGGCACCGCGTAGCTGCGGCTGCTGCGGCGACGGCTGCTGCAATTCCCAGAGACTCATTACAATATCATCGTTTAGGGCCTATACAGGGTACTATACTTTAGAAGAGTACAGTAGTTTTTATAATCCATAATATTTAACTGATGTTAACCATTATGAATCAAGGGGAGTCAGTAATAGTTTTAAAGATCTTCAATAACTGTAAACTCTGCAAGATGGTAATGTAATTTGTCCGTTTAGTGTGTAATTTATCTGACGCTTCTGCTGTTAATTGCAGTGAAGTATCCAAGCAAAGATAGTAATTTCGTCCACACAGGTAGCTGTTGTAGTTTGTTGAGTCGTGGAAAATCAGATGTGTATACTATCTATGTATAGGTGTGGACTAAGTACACTACCTTGAGGTACTCCCGAATGTACTGAGAACAGAGCAGAAAGCGTACAGTCATATTTCGTCAAAAAATATCTGTCTGATAGGTATGATTTAAAAATTGGGGAAAATGTGTGCAGAAGTACGGTTTTATTCTGCACAGGAGGCCTATGACGCCATACCTTATCAAAAACCTTGAGCAACATCTAAAAACAATGAAGTTTTATAACCAATTATGACGTTGAGTGTAACCATAACTTTCAAATAAACACGGTTCTAAGCATAATATGACAACAAAACAAAAAATATCAAGACAGACTTGATCGTCATCAAAAACGTTTGAGAGTAAACCTTTTAGATAATAGACACTAATAATAAACAGTTAATAACCACTACCACAGACTGAATCGCTTCTAAGTTGTTTACTTTCCGGACTGACAAAATTAAAAATTAATAGTGGTAACTATCGCTGATAAAATGTTTATTTTTTTAAATTATATAATTAGCCGACAATAATTTATAAAATTTGTATTATTTTTTAAAACCACATAGGACTACATAAGTTCATTAAAAAAGAAACAGTTTATTTCAATATTTGTTGTGTTGGAGCACTTTTCCTAATGTTTCCTTGATTCTTCTCCAGTACCCCTTCAATCTTTCTGATCTCTTCTGGCGCTTTTCGTCGGAATACACGATTTTTGTCGTTTAGTCGGTCTCTTCTTTTCAAGCCTTCTGTATTTCAGTTTTTGGTTATTTCCAGGATACCTTTTCAGGTCCTGAAGAGATTTTGATTTCGTTTATTCTCTGTTCAATTTCTTTGATCCAGTGGGGCTGAGATTTCCTGTTTAGGAAATAGTTGATTTATGAGGAGAATCTGGCGGAGTGACTCTCCAAGAGACGTCCAAAGAAAGAAATTCTCTTTTTCCTCATTTAATTTTTTATTTATAATAAACATATTAAAAATACCTTTTTCCTTCTATTTCCCAAAGTTTTATTTATAGTCCACCAATATTCTCTGGAATTCACTAAATTGCTCCTCCATATAAAAAAATCAGAATTAAATCTAACATCACACCCTAAATAATGAAAGTGAGATAGTCTTTCATAACTATTTTTAACCGAGAATCCAGGCGGCAGTGATGAGATTTCTGCGAAGGACTAACGGGTGTTCTGCTTTGGACAGAATAAGGAATGAGGAAATAAGGTCATAGTTGGGTATTTACAACTCAAACGAAAACATAAAGGATTATTGCTAAAGATGGAGATAGCACATGGAAAACATGCCAGATCACAGGATAACTAAGCAGGCATATTGGTAAGCTCCAGAATGTAAAACGGATGTCGGTAGGCCTATGAAAAGATGGAGATAAATGATATAGTGTGAGTTTAGAACAAGCTGCAGGTTAATCCTTGTTTGGAAGCAGAAGAAGAAGAAGAAGAAGAAGAAGAAGAATAACATTACTTGACCAAAAACTATAGGTGATTTTTAAATTGGAGTTACGCTAGTAAGCGTAATCTCCAGATTAAATTTCAAATGTTATAAAATTTACTTAGGCTATAGTTAAATAATTTAACTTATTGTAAAATTGTATTCGTAGAAGTTAAAAAAAAAACCATTATGAAATCAAAGTTGTTTTGGAAACTGTCAGTGATATCAGTGAATTTAATTTGAAACTTTCAGTCATAGTAGTATATTGTTTGCATCAAACACTCACAGTTTTGTTGAAAAAGGAATATATATCGCGATAGAATTGTATCATTGCTCAGATCTTGTATTGACATATAAAAGCAGAGATTTTATGCTAAAAATGTTAGAACGTCAATCAAATAAGTTAATACAAACTGAATAGCATAAAAAACTCTTTCATAGTTCCTTTGACAGTGAAGCTAAAATAAATTTTCAAAATACGAATAAAATACTATTAACAATATGAAACAAATTTTCAATTATTGTACTAAATAGATAAAAATTAATTTGTTACATGCCCTGAAACCAAGTCAATCAACTGGATGAACGTTTATTGGTACAGTTATGTCACACAGACTTGTTGCAAAAAAAATTGGTTATCACTTGTCATCTAGTCGTGAGCTTGATTGTATCCACTGAGCACAATTTTTCAAACTGTACCTCTACATAATAAACCAAAAAAAAAAAAGAAATAATAAACTAATTTACGAATTGGATGTTTAAAAAAACATTTCACCTTTCAATAGTAGTTAATTAAGGTAATTGTTGATTATATTAAAGAATTTTCATATGGTTACTTTTAAAGAGGTAGCGTCTTCTCTTTAAATCTTTAAAGGATGGATCATTTTTGATTTTACTCTACGGACTAATTTATTGCAATGAATGTACAAAGTGTTTTTCTTAAGAGTTAAACTTAAAACTTTTGCAATGAATGTTTTATAATATTGTAAAATTTAATCCAGGTTCTATCGGTATCTGGTCATTATTAAATCAAATAAACCCTTTTTTAAACTTATAACAAGTATTTATTAACAAATTAATGAATCACAATAAATTATTACGATTATAACTATTAGTAAACTACAATTAATATGTTGTTCTAAAACTCGAAAGACGAATCCTAAGAACCTTCATAAGAAAGAAAAACAAAGTAGCTGGGCAATGGAGAATTCTTACAAACGAACTTTAGTCTATAAAGAAAACGAACCCATAACAGATTCAATAAGGAAGAAAACGATATATTTTCTTGGGCATCTTATCAAAACAACTAAAGACAGAATTTTAAACAAGATTATTAGAAAACTCTTTTCAATGGTAACATCAGGAGCATGGATCCAAAATGTCAAAGAAGACATGATCGAACTCGGATTAACTTTCGATGATTTAGAAATTAGAATATATGTCTTAATATTATTAAGATATTTGATTTTACAAAAGTCCTTCCAAGTTATAAGTTGTAAGTTTTCACATGCACACAAGATTTTGAAATGGTAACTTTTTAAAAATATGGGAACTTGGGTCCAAAGTTTTTAGTAAAATTTTAGGTTAGGTATACGACCGTTAAGAATTTTACTTTTAGCGGCTGTATACTATAAATTTTTATTACTGTTAAACACTCTTAACTAAAATTCTTATACTATAAAACATATCCAGTTATCTTTAGTCGTACAGCCAAAGATAACGTATGGGTGCGGAACTCTATTCAAATCAAACCAGAAAAACAGAATAGATAAAATCCAAAAACTTGAAAGGGTGATCCTTAGGACCTGCATCGGAAAGAGACACCAAGTAGATGGAGAATGGAGATTACTACCAAATGAACAGGTTTACGAAGAGACCGAATTGGTAATAGATACGATGAGGAAAAAGAGAATATCCTTCTTTGGACATATAATCAAAACACCCAAAGATAGAATCACAAACCAAATAGTCAGAAAACTCTACCAGAAAAAGACAGAAGTAATGTAGTTAAGAGAAATCAAGAAAGATATGGAAGAATTAGGCATAACCTTCGAAGATCTAGAAAATAAAACTGAACAGCTGAAACTATTAAAAGATAAAAATATTAGATTCCAAGGAAAGGTACATAAAAGAGGAAGCAGGAAAGTGATCTTTTCGGAAGCAGAAAAGCAAAGAAGATCTGCCAGAATAAAAGAATACTGGAGGAAAATCAAAGAAAAGAACCTGAAGAGAGTGCGCAGAAACTGACTCAAGTGATCCACTGCGGTTTCAAAAGAAAAATGAAAGAAACATATTCATTTAATCAATTTGAATTTTTGTAAAATGAATCTCATATCAAAATAACAGAAAAATTAATGACGTAGGGTAATTTATTTTGGGTGATAACAAAAATATTTTGCGTTTTGTAGACCGTAAGACGAAAGTATATAAAGTACTGTTAAATAATAGTTATAAATTAAAAATATAAAAAACAGTTTCGTTCAAATTGTGTTAGTAAACCAAAAAAACCAATAACAGATGTAATATTGTAAGCAAAAATACGCCTAATTTTTAACATTTTGTTTGGGTGAAAATTTTTTTGTCAGAACACAATTTGAATATAAAAATGAAAAATATAACTTAGGGTTCAGTAGAGAACCCGCAAAAGGCATAAACGAACGAACAAAAAAGATATTCAAAACATATTTTCAGAAAAAAATATTTTTTTAGGCTGCGAACAGATGTAGCGTAGTTAAAACAGAAATTTACTTCACAAAAAGAGACTTAGTTTTTCAGAATTATCTAGTTGAAAATAAAACACAAAAAAACGGAGCTTTTTCTGGTTTATTATTAAAGCCAACATTATTTCGTCTATAATTTAGACAATTCTTTGAGCTACTCGGACCGAAATAAAAATTAGTCGTTTTAAAACGAACTTTTAATACAAAAATACCTTTTTTCAATGCGTCTGGATTTAATGTGTCAAGTGTCACAGGGCGCATCCAGTAAATCAAGTATCCAAATTATTCACCGTTTTCCGTCACAAGTTCTCCAAGCTCTTACAGATACGCTGTAGTCTATGACTATTAAACACAGAGTTCTACTGAGCGATAAAAAAACATTACAAGGTTGTAAAGCAATTTATTATGGTCTCCAAGCCACTAGGAAATACCTTTAAACCTTTAAATACCTTTAATAACCCTTAAAATAGTACTGTTCACATAATCTTCATTATATTTTATTAAATCACGAAGCAGCTTGATTTAAAAAAAGACAGAAATTTAATTAACTAAAAAAAAGTATGTTGCATGCCTCCGTTTTAGCCTCCATATTGTACCACTATGTTTCAGTAATACTGCCAGATAATTTTCGTGCATTTTCGGCAACTTTCGTTCACTTAACTAAAATTTTAATTTATTCATTGAGGATGAAAACCAATAGATCTTAGTGAATGTTAAGGACCATCAGAATCTCCATTTGAAATATACTGGATTATATTCTGCTTTTTAAATCTCCGTTTTCCCTGGGAGATCTATTTTTTAATTATTTTCTGTCAGATTTTTCTGAACACTGAACACTAAAGATACAAGTATTTATTGTACTTGAATCTTTTCTTATACACAATAATCAGCCAATAAAAACAAATCAGAAACGGGACCTGATGCTAATGAAATATAAGCTAATAAACGTTTTACCAGTTAGCAAATTATACCTTAACGAACTAGAGACTGCAGATGAACGCGGAGCATAGTGACCTAGATCACAGTACAGAGTCAATTGTCTTTCATTAATCGTATCCTGCGTTGTCACGTTGTGGTCTCGCTGTGGCTGACAGCCTAAAAAAAGTCAGCTGGAGTTCGGTGGAACAGAGTGTGACTTATCGAAGGGGCAACCTCACATCCAACCTTGGTTGTGATTGGCTAGATCTCATCTGCAGTCTTTAGTTCGTTGGGGTAAGGTAACCTACATCTTGAATGTTATTGTCATTTGCTATTCTCTACCACACACTATTTTTATAATTTTTTGTTTGGAAGCCTACGAAAAATTTCTTCGTTATAAAATGACTTCGTTTTATTTTCAAAAAATTATTTACATTTAAAGGTTATGTTAAAAAATGAGGAATAAGTCTAGATTATTCGAAAATTTGGATTAACGTGATTTGGACTAGCGGAGTTTTGTAAATTATTAATATGTCTCGAATTAAAATTGAAAATGAATTAATAAAATTCAATGTATTTGCAATTCAGACTTCATTCCGTTGATAATGTTTGAAAGTAATACAAAAACAATAAGAGATTTTAATAATATTTCCATAATAATAGTATTTACAATAACAGCACAGTTGTAACAATTATGTTAATAAAGAAGATTAAGAAAAGAGAAGAAAATACATATTTAAGAATAAGAAAGAAAGAGAAGGAAAGAAAACGATCTTAAAATATTCGACAGAATAGGATATATATATATATATATATATATATATATATATATATATATAATGTGAAAGCATTAAGGAAGAAGAAGATCGCCTCCGTATTCCTTCTTATCTTTAAACATACAAGACATACTTTCTCGGAGAGAAGAACGGCACGCAGCAGCGTTTCATCCTCCCGGCACTGTTCGTTACATAGAATATTCATCGGTTTCAGATCCGAACCAATAAATAGGTTTACAAATTCTCCATCGTTCTAATTCAATGAATGTGAACTTTAAGTTTCAAGTACCATACCGTCATTTTACTTGCTAAAAAAACAGAGAGCGTAATGTGGTTGGAGGAGAGAAGAAATAAAATGAGAGAGAATATATTTGATAAACGGAGAGATAACGTAATACTTTTACATAATTCACCAAACATCCGTACCCTATTGCTTCCTTTTATTGCATTATAATTAACCCGATTTCAAAAGTTTATGGTGAATTTGAATTAATGTGTTATTCGACTCGACCCAGCCTCTCTGATATTTCTACCCTAATTTCTGATTATATATTATATAATCCTAAGTTCGTATTATTTAAAATTAATTTCAGAACTTCTAATATTTCTTATCTTCCTTTAGATTTCTCAAAGTTCAAGTTTCAAATGTGTTTTCATTCAAGTTTTAATATTACCTATTAATAATTCAATATGTAACAGTTGTGTGATCACTGCAAATTTATTCATTCAAAGAATTTATTAAATTTCTTTACGAGTATGATTTATTTAATTTTTATTCATATATGTTTTTTTACGATCGTCAGAAAAAATAAACATAAAAGTCTTTAAAAGTGTTATAAGTTTTTATTATTTTTTACAGAAAAAAATATCGTACTTGCTACTAGTGAATGTCATGGAAACAAAATTAAAATTAATTCAACAAAATTTCAATCAGAATAGCCTGACCTTATCTTAACAGAATGTGTCTGGAGGGGTTTTATTAGTCAACTCGCCACTCCAGAGGCGCTTCGCGCCGCTTATGTGTCTTGGCCTCAGAGGGGTATGTGGATCAGAATTCATAAGAGGATCAGAACCCTAATTTCTGATTATATATTATATAATCCACAAGGTGAAGTTCGGCCACAAGGTGAAGTTCGGCCACTAAAGAGGTTGGGTGGATCACAATATTTTGAAATTTGAAGATATCAAAGTTTAAAGATGAAAATTGAAGTTTCAAAATTTAAAATTTGAAGTTTTAGGTTAATGTTTAAAGTTTCAACTTTGAATGTTGAGGTTTGCATATATGATACTTTGAGTTTTTCGTTTTCTCATGGGACTGGGGTTGCGACCTGAAAATTTTCGGGTTACCAAATTTTTATGTAATTTTCTTCGCTAAAAAACATACAGTTAAAAGATTATTTGTTTTTGTCAAAGATTGACGTTTTGTCAATAAACATTTGCGAAAATACCGTTGTGAAGGTGTAAAGAAAGAAAAAAATGAAAATGGCAAACCTTAGAAGCCGAAATGCTAGTCTTTTGAGTTTTATCAGCGAACAGGTAGGTTAAGGACAACTTTACCTACATGTCTTACCTATTTGTCTATATATGTCTTACCTATTGTCTACCTATGTCTTACCTACATTATCTACCTATGTCTTACCTACATGGCCTTAGGTCTTACCTACTGGCGGGCATATGTCTTTCGTAGTAAAAATGTTAAATGTGTGCACTTTGTTTCATTTATTTAATTATTTAATTTATATGAATTTTGACATAATTTAATTTTATACGTGTTGAATTAAAACAATGACATTATTAAGTTTACGTTAAACTTAAAAAATTGTTACTTCCGACCCTTAATTTTTCTGATGTATTTTAAATAGGGTATCTTTCAAAATTATTAGTTATACAGTTTTGGGACTGATTTTATTTAATTTTTTTATTTTAAAACTCATGATACCATCAATTTTTCTTCTTAGTTAAAGCTCTAAAAGTTTAAGTTCGGCCTCATTTCACAAAAGTAACTGAATTCCGGGCGAAATCTTTCCCAAGCCGTAATACGCTGACAAAGCATTTATGGACTTATGTTTATGTAAAAAATTTTTCTTACTTTTAGTTATACAACGACTTATTAGAGTTTGACCTAACCTTTTAATAACCTATCTATATTTTTATCGAATCATTAATATAAATTAAATAAAATTATTTAATAGAATAAGTATCATACACAATTACTCGTTTAATATAATGAATAAAATATTCAAATTGTACTATCTGAATATTAAAAAAAAATCCGACTATTGCGATGCTATGTTTTATTGGTTCTTTTTTTATAACGTGGAGTCTTGGACGCTTAATGATTTCATGAGTAAAAGACTTTAACGTTTGAAATATAGCTCTATAAAAGGGTGCTGAGAACTTCCTGGGTGGATCGCTTCTCTAATGAGGAGGTACTGAGATGCTTGCAGAAATCAAAAGAAGTCATGGACACGATAAATATTAGGAAGCTCAAATATTTGGGACATATAATGTGCAACGAGAAAAGATATGGGTTACTGCAATCTATTTTACAACGAAAAATAGCTAGACAACGTAACGTTTGGAGAAGACGTATTTCTGTGTTAAAACAATCTGCAAATGTGGTACTCGAAAACGCCAACACAGCTGTTTCAAGCAGCAGTAGATAATTAAATGGGTCAACGGAAAAACGTTGCGAATAACAAAAACAAATTTTTACAGAAAGTGAACGGTATCATCTAATTCTTAGCTGTATAACGATTTTTCAATATCTGATGATTTAGTTTCAAGAATTTCCGAGATTTTAATTACAATTCTACATATTAGAATTCACTATTATGGTCAAATAGGGTTTTATAGAACGTATTACACTGAAAGCTCACTTTTGTAAATTTTGTCAGTTGCAACATTTTTCTATTGAGCCATTCAATTTTCAGAATTGTTAATATGTTAATATGTTAATATGTTAATTGTTTCAATTGTTAATATGGTGACCAACATCCAAAACGGATAGAAAACTATAAAAGAAAAAGATTAAAATAATTATTAAATAGGGCTTATAAAATTAACATTCTAAGGTCATTGTGAAATTGTTTAATTAAAACAAAAGAACAAAACTAAATTTTGTAATACATAGGTCTATATATTGATTCTTTAACGTTGATATAAATATGAAAACTAAATTGGAATTTAATAAATTTTAGTTATATGTATATACATTATTATTTATTCCAGTAATTCATGCTATTTTAATTAAGTTATAATAAATTTGAAATTAACGTTATGAAATTAATTATTAGATGTTTTATTATGATAACTTTTCAATAAAATATTTTGTTTAAAATGATATGAGATAATTATTAACTTCAATATTACAGGGAGTACAAATTTAATTTAATGAAAAGCTGATAGTAATGTATTTAATAATGGAATATCTGTATTTAAAAAAATATGATTGATACAGTTAATAATTGCGTCTACTATTTAAGTTAATATCTAATTTGGCTAAAAATAATAGGACTATTTATAACTTTTATTATCATCATTTCAAATAGACAGGTAAAAGGTCATTCCAATCAAATTTGTCCAAATAATTGTTTAAGACTAAAATTCGGTGTGCCGTGTCAAATTTAAATAATAACGAATCCATGTAATGTATGACGTTAGATAATTACATCTACTGCGGATGCTAAATTTCAATGCAAACAGTGTCGTGCTAGATGCAGTTTATATACATTATAAGAAAACACTGAAACTGAAAATTTATTGGTAGTCAACTTTTCGTTAGATATTAAATTAATTATTTTAATTTGTTTTACACTTTTGTGAAACTTTAACATTGCTTGATCTGAAAGCCGACGGATAAACAATATTTCGCTAGCAGATGCCTCTTGCTTTCCAAAATATCGCGCTGTAGACTCAACCGCCTTTAGGCTGTCACAATGACTTTAATTACTGCTACTTAACAAGTTTTCCTTTGATTATTCATCACATTCATTCTGCTCAACATTGTTTAAAATATCTTGCCGTCTATCAAAATGACAACGTTGGATTCCCGGTTAGTCCTGGCATATTTTCATCGTTAATTTTATCAGTCTACCTTCATCATCTGCATTAGCAGTAATATGCAAAACAATCAGAGATAAAACAAACCTCCCACATCCGACGCCTCGTCAAGTTTGGGATATGGGGAATGTTGAGTTTCTGAATGTTGGGTTTGTGAAACTACTATAAAATACGAAAAGGTTTTTAATTTTTTAACATTGGAGCATATTTATATCTGTTGGGCAAAAAGTACAAAACCGGCCAATGGCCGAAAAATGTTACCAATCCTAGATTTGGACACCGGAAGTTTGTCAAAGCTCGAAATGAACTTTTTCTCAGACTTTGGTTGCCTTTAAAGTGCCAAACATAGGTCTGGATGTATGTAAATTGCTAAAACTAGACATTAACTTCTTCGTACGGCCTTGGTAATCATAAAACAACTAAACCTAGGATTGGCAGAGTACATGTTGGCCATAGCTGTTGGAACAACTGCTTGGTAAATTTAAAATGCCACTCATCGTCAAGGTGCAGAAATAAATAATTTTTATATATTTGATAAACTGTACTTAAATCATTTAAACGTATCATATTTATTATTTTATGAGGATATATAAGTTTTTAATTTTGTCTTTACGACTTAATGTTTTATTATCTACTGTAGACCAGTTTGCCCATAACGGGCAAGTGGAGTGTTAAATTTGTTGCACTCGATCTGTTGGTTCCAGGGCTACAAAAAATAGTTCTGTTTCTTATTACATAGTCAGCCAATTATATGACTGAACTGTTTAAGAACAGAAGAGGTAGAGGTGTAAAAGACAATTTCATTATACAGCCAGACCCTGTGGTGAATGAAGTGAAGGTGTCATTTGCAGGGTAAAAGTGGGTGCTTTTCCAAGGACCTGGGATGCTGATAAGCATACTCTTTCAACTCAGTGAGGAAGGCAAAAGTAAACCACCTCACTCCTCGGTTTTACTCAGTAAAACCTCTAGAGGTTCAAACCAGCCTTTCGGCTGTTGACCTGAACAACGTAGCTAGGTTTTCATGAAATTTTTACTTTAAATAATAAAGTTGCCCTAATATTTTTAACTGAATTTTTATAGTTTTGTAATGCCACTCATCATCAAGCTGCAGAAATAAATAAAATTCATATATTTGATAAACTGCACTGTTTTGAGATTACGAAAGCCCGAAGACGAAGAGCATGTCTAGCTTTGGGATCATACAACTATCCAGACCTAAGTTTCGCCTTTTAAAGGCAACCATAATCCGAAAAAAACAAGTTCATCTCGGGCTTTAGCAATCTTCCGACGTCCAAACCTAAGATTGAAATTTTTTTTTGGCCATTGACCGGTTTAAGACCTCATGCTCAACATATCCACCGTTTGATGAATTTTTTCGACGATTTAACTTCACCATTTACTCTGTTCTGAAATCTTCGAAATTTTCGTATAAAATTATTTTCTGGATTATGGATGCACTGAGCTAGTGGATTTATGTGATGTCGTGCATAGTATTTTATTTATTAATTTAAATTATATTTACGATAATAAAAAAGACTGACGATAATTCTTTTATTTTCTTTCAATATGTTAACATTATTAATTGTATAAATTAAAAATATTTTATTTTTCATTTAAAAGCTATACTCGATTACAATTTTTTAAAAGTATTTCACCACTTAATTTGTTTTTATAGTTTAAAAACTTGTAATTGATTTGAACTTTATTTTTTAATTTTTCTAGTCACTTCGTTAACAAGTTATCAACTCATTCCGAGGAGATTGTCTTGTATATTACAGTTTAAAAAACTGTATAATGAATAAAATTATTAACAAAACAACCATAACGGTCAAAGAAAAAGTAAGAACACCTAAAACCTATTGAGAAGCGCTTTAATTCCTTTACCACATCGTCAGCTTGTTATATTAATATTTAAAACCACACATACAGGTTTTTATACTTTGTTCTTCCAGAATTAACCACACAACCAAAAATATTTACTCAATAATACACGTCATGTTTATTCATTTAGATTTTGGATATTCACTATATTTTGGAAATTTTATTTTAATTTACATTTCAAAATGAAAGTACAAACCGCACAAAAAGATTTCTACTAAAAAGAAATATCTGAAATTCTATTTCAGCAAGATACATAATAAAATAAAAATTTTTTGGAAGTAAATATAAGACTACTGTTATTCTTCAATTTTTTTTATTGATCTTAAAAAATAATAAAACACTATTTTGTATTTTCTGAGCAAATAATAACAAAACTTATTTCAGAAACATGTATATATTCTCTTTTAAATACCAGTTGTATATTAGATTTAGTATATAAATATCTTTCAGTATTGTTATTTTTATGTAATATTATATAAATAATATAAGAAAAATACTGTATAAATGTAAAACTATTTGAAAATTTCAAATTCTTTTTATATAAAATAGCAGCTGAATGTTATGTGCAGTGTGAGAATGCACGGTACCCTATCTTGCATACGACAATCGGAGTATGATGCAGGAAATGGAACGATACAAGTGTGTATGTTGTTATTTTACTCATGAGGTACATGTATACTGCATATACAGAAAATACACAGTTCAAATATTAACTTACTATTACTAATACAAAGAACCATGCAACAGCTGTATTTGCAATTTCATTGAAAAAAGGATATCAAAATCATTATTTAGATTTTGTTAAATTGAATTCCTGAAAAAGTTTCGCAACAACTTTTAAATAAATAAAAAATTTCCAGGAAAACATAAATTAAATTAAATGTATACAATATTTGGAAGTAAATGATGTATGGAAGTTACGTTTTATAAAATAAAATTACCGTTATTAAAGTCATAAATTTTAAAGCATCATTTTTCCTTGAAAATATGCAGTCACATTATTTCACACAAATAAATCATTTAAAATTATTATAATAATAATTTTATGTAAAATGTTTAGAATATTATTCAGTTTATAAATTAATATGTTTTTTTAAAATAAATTTTATATATAATCTGTATAACATATTATTATTAATAATTATTGAAAATTTACGGAAATATATTTTTCGAATAACATATACAGCTTGAATCTGACATTAAATTATTTTATATTATTATTAAAATTTGTATTATCGAAAATTAGAAACAATAAATTAAATGTACAAATTCATGAAACATTTGTTCATATTTGCCGATATAAAACAGTTATAGGTATATAAAGTAGTCTCGCATATTTCAGTAACAGGTCCATTGTTATTTTGTTTTTTAATAATTAATATTTAAATGTAATAAATATTTAAACAATCCAATAAGACGTCTAAAACGTCGATGGAGCTGGGACCTCATTAATTAACGTAGTACTGTAATTGACTATCCATTACAGTGTCATAAATGCTGCACTTAATTCTACACTTATCTATTCACATCGGAGTTCTGTCACTGGACTGTGTCTTCACTCACGTTTATTTAACATGTTAATTTTTGAGTTATCACATTCACTGATTGTTTCCAACAAATGAATTTTTTAAATAAAATATATATATGTATATAATTAAATCTAGTGTAAGAATTATTATTTAAATATGAAGAATAGTGTGTTAATAATAATAATATAAAATAATTAGCCCTGATTAATTAAATAAACCTTTTCAGTAAGTATAACTCTATGAGCAATACCTCTTTCTCATGTTATTTTTACCATTTCTTGCACCTTTTTTATCTTTTCACCTTATTTTAAAAAGTTCAAAATAGTAGTCATTGTTCATCTTGCTCATTAGCAAACTTCTGAAACACAAGTGAAAATTGATTTCACTGCTGTTTTGTTTAAAATCTTTTTAGTTATTTTTTTGGTTTTAAGTTTAGCATTATGACATACAGGTATAAGAATTTAACAGATGTTAAGAAATTAGTAACTTTATCAAAAGACAAATCGGAAGAGAATATGAATCAACGTAAGTTATACACGAAATAAATTTTAAGTGAATACTTGAAATAGTTGATATTGAAGACAAATGTATACAAGATTGTTAATTTAACAATGATAAAAACAAATAAGGGAATTTATATCTAGACTTCAGTAAAAGGAAAACAGATGGATCAATATAGAACACAAAGTTTTGATGGAAGAAAGATTAAAATTGTGGATGAACACTGAAAAATGAATTTTGGTGAAATTTAAAACAAAATAATCAGATGTACACATAAATTTACGGCTTATATCATTTCTTATTTAAAAGTGTCTTGTTTCAGAAGGAAGTCAAATCTTTTACAGTTACTTTTTCTTTGCTACTACACTTTCCGCCCAAGGAGGAGGGTTTTCTTTGGAAGGTGTAGGGGTACGTGATGTGTTTGTAATCTCGCTCTTCCGCTTTTCTTGGCGTCTTTGGTCGAAGCTAAGTTAAGGTGATTGTTCGATTGAGTTTGCTGACTTAGTTCTAGACTAATACTAACACCAATACTAGAAGGCCTTGTTTGAAAATGAAAACTTTTTCGTTTTTCATTTCCGGAGAAAACTCTAATACAAGCACTCTTCCTTTCCACACAACTTATTTTGTCCGTCGTTCTTTGTATTGTTATAGTTGTCATCGATCTTTTGGGGATTGTGACTTTTGACTCGGATGTAAACCTTTAAAGGTTCTTCGATTTAATACGGCTCATTCGAACAAAATGACCTTAGAAATTTTTAAACACAGTACTAGGCTATTATTTAAAATATTAAATATAGAAATCCGTCTAATACTGATTGAATTATTTTTATTCTGCTACCTTTAAGGGAATTCTACACAACGTTAGCTACTTTGGCTCGCTTTGTTTCGGCTTTGCGCTCATAATAATTCTCTCACCATCTACAATATTTGATTTTAAAATATTTAGAACCGTTTAATATTTTTAAAATGCAAACCTCAAAATAGGTGACACAATTTCCTGGAGGTAATTAACTTAAATTTAACGTTTTAACATCGTTCGATATTCCATTCTTGAGATATTTTGGTTACACACAGACAAATCGCTAAAAACGTGTTTTCTTTGAGTTGAGGGAGCCTGAAAAAGTGTATTGTGTATTTCTGGTGAAAACTCGATTTCAAAAAATCGACATGAAAACAATACTTACCTACCTTCCTTATATATTAATATTTGACAAGAGAAACTAATAATAAGATCAATGGAATCTAAACATTGTGTTACCAAAGAATTGAAATGTTCCAGTACTATGATTGATTCAGTGGTTCCGTAAAATCTTTACAAAATGGAAAAAAAATATTAAAACACAAAGGTATGTTAAAAACGAAAAGAACCCAAAGAAATAAAAATTGTCATCGTCAAAACAGGATGAAAATAACAGGTATTGAGTATCATCGATGTTTTCTTTTATTGTAAAAAGCATAAGGACCTAAAAGTCCATTACAAGATGTTTAAATTAAATTAAGTTTATGAATTATTGAACATCAACAACATTATGAACAATAATACAGAGAGAAGGCTGGTTCAAGGTAACATAACCTCTGTAACCCACCCTCTACATCGTGAACATTTTCCTTCACCGTCAGGCCTACTTTCACCAAGAAAACGTGCTTAATTATAATCCGTCAGTTAACGTTCGGAGGCTTTCTCCTGTATTTACCCTACCAATTTCATCACAGTCTCATAATACCGTCTCATTACGTATTCTATAAAATATTTTACAGAATTTAATAAAGGAATTCTTTTGACACAACAAAGGAATAATTTTACAGCTGTCAAAATAATAATGCGACATTGAGCTTGCGCTAAAATTATTTAGACCTACTACGTACTGGGAATTAGGAGTATTTTAACAATCAATTGAGAGTTAAAATGTAATTTTTTTAATTAATTTCACAACCAACATATACTTGTTCTACTTTTGTAATTGAATGAGTCAATTTAGAAACCCTGAAGTCAAAATTTTACTTTTTTTACTTTATTTCATTTTTCGACTCATTTAATGTAAACAACCATTCCCTAAAAACATCACTTAAGTTTGGCTTGACCCACCAGATTTGTCTTGAGGTAAAGTCGTAGCCACGAGTAAGCTGATTTTCGGAGACGAAGGTTCCTGTTTAAAATCCTAGCAAAGATAGTTACTTTTATACGAATTGAATATTAGAAAGGGGTTACCGGTGTACTTTCATGGTTGAGGTTCAATTAACCTTAATTTCTCATTAATGATCGGTCTGGGTTGTACAAGACTACACCTCATGTACACGTCATAACATCATCCTCATCTCATTGGGTCATAAGGTTGCTTATTATTCTGAATTGAACAGATTGTAACATACACATTAGGATTAAAAAATTAAAATAAAAGTTTGGCTTTCCTCAAAATTAATCTAAAAAAGGTATTTTAAAGGTTTTCTTTCAATTTAAGGAAAAGAAAATGGATTATACTTCTACGCTTATTCACAACATTCCAGAGGAAGAGGGTACTTAAAGTTATTATGCAAAATATTTTATTAGGATATAACCACTGTGGATATAACCACTGAGGATATAACCACAAAGAACATGGAAATTTCCGGAAACCAAAATATTCTTGATCAATAATTACAATTTATATTTTTGTGAAACTCACCGTTAAGTCGTTCATGTAAATTAGTGTGATAATAATTATTATTATACGGTATAATTTTGTGGTTATTTAACAACGCATTTTGTTTAAAACTAAGAAGTAATCAATGGCATTGTTTTTATTTTAGGAACACCATAAATCAAAATTAATTATTTTTGACTCAGGGCTTATTTACAAGAAAGTATACACCCTACGTTAAAGGGAACAGCCCTCTACGCAAAATATATGTTTTAATAATTTTTCAGAAAAAAGTGATGAGCAGTTTTTTTAAGTGTCCGAAAGTTTAATATTTTTTGACTTACAGGCTTTTTGAAATGACCGGATTCAATTAGCCTGTAGTTTATTTGAACAAGTAATCTCAAACGGTCTGTAATATTAACAGGTTTTTTGCAAATATTTAATACTTTTATTTACAACCTGTTATTTAAGAAATAACTATAAATTAACAAATGGTAAAATTATTTACTTGACTAACTTGTTAAAGTTGAGATGCAGTATCCACATTTCACGTTAGAGAAGGTGCTTGATCATCAGTGTTTGGTGTTCTTCCCAAATTATCTTTTAAGTATTGGTAACTTTATTTTAGATTTTTAAACTCAAAATTAAATAACGGTGTTGCGTGTTAGAGGTAGACTTATTATAGCCATGTTAAGTCCTTAATTAATCTACAAACATACAATTTTTGGTGTCAACAGGTGAGCTTATTCATTTCTGTTATTTCAATCCCTTTCTATTCTTCATTAATTTATCACTTGTATGTTTTCAAAGTACGTTTTTGGTCTAAAAAATTATTGGTAATTTTGGTAATAATAGGTATATTTAGAAGGAAAATTAAGTGTTGGATTTTTTCCCTTCAGCCGGAAATATTAAATTACGTAAAATGTCATTTGTTAACGTTATTCTAAATTGCAATGATAATTTAGTTCTACGGAGGTAAAAGTTGGTGATGCGGTTGGAATGGGCATGAGCGTGTTTATATGACTGTATGTTCTTCTCTTTTTTGCTTTTTTATTTTTATTTATTTTAATTACAAAACATAATTATGTTGTGAAGAATGCCGAGCTAAATTCTATATTATTCCTTTCCTGTCTACAGACAAGATTTTTTTTTGTAGGTAAGGTTGTATTTTTGTTCATAACTAAATTAATTTATTTCTATAATTTTTATTCATGTATATGATTTATTTACGTTAAAAAAATGTTAGATATGTGTGTTAATGTCCGTTTGTAATTTCAAATGAGTAAATAAATATATAAAGGTATTTTTCTATATCTGTGGCATATATGTAGAATTTAGTCGTTGTGTGTAGTGTGCTGTTGGTGACGTAGAAGGGATAATGTGTTATTGTACGTCGTATGTATTGTGGTATTGCCTGAAAGCGTTTTTTTGTGATGGTTTAATAGAACCACACAATATTGTACTCTGTAAGTCCAAACTGGCCTTATTTTGTTTTTTTTATTCGTATTTTATTCTTTAGAAACAATTTTGAGAGTCTGTAATACAGAAGTAATAATTTCAGTAAATAAAAGTATGTTGAAATATAAACGTGATTTTTCTTTATGTTTTTGTATCGTATTGTATTGTTTTTATATTGGGCTATTGGACGTAAAGTAACTTTAGATATTTGTGGAAGCTCTTGTGTACCCCAAATGCTCGGAATTTGTTTACTGTAAGCTTTTTTTATTTCGTCCATCCTATGTTTTTCTTGTGTTATTTATGGAATCAGTTGGTCAGTAATCAGTTTTATATTTGTAAATTTGGTTCGGTCAATTAAGCTTTCTCAATTTACTATTTAAGTTTTTTTAATATCCTCTTTAACTTTTTAAATCACCTTTCCGACTTTTAAAAATGAACTTTGAAAAATTGCTTTGTAAACTATTTATTTATCATCCATTCTACACAGGTGTCAGTAGAATTTTAACATTTTCAGCTCTATGTGTATCAATTTGCCTCTCAAAAGAGTTTTCTTTGGGCCCGCGTGAGCTAATATGATTCACAGTTAAGTTTCATCATCAGCCCGTCTGTATCAATTTGATACATGGGTGACAGTTACGTTCTGCATGCTGTGTACGTATCTGCTTCGCATTTTCTGTGTATTTGAACGTATGAACAATTCCTACTGGGTTCTAGCAATAGATTTCAGACTTACAAATGCCATACGTAATTGATGTCACGAAACAACTATACAAGACGATGCATGACAAATTTGAACTACATGACAACCCTCTCATACAAAACATGTACACTAGGGCGATACCGGGTACTCAGCGCAGACGTTTGAAGCGCCTCTGGCCAAGAGATCTTCTTGGCCAACTGTAGGACTGTGGTGATGACTGCACGCTCCTTCAAGTAAATCAAGTTTTGGAACATTAGCTTCACATTTAGATTGTTATATTAATTTAATAACAGATACTAAATTTCAATTAAAAGTGTCAAAAAAAAAAGATTTCAGACCTTGGGTTGGAAAAATATTCACCAGGTAGCAGCACATTGTGCCCGTGGTTTTTACGTTCTCACCAGCTGATTGTGCATAGTTTTTTTGTTGTTACAGTTAACCTGCAAGTGGCTTGGACCACTACAAAAACTGTAAAATATTTGTCTGGGGCTGAAAGTGTTAATCTACATTCTTTTATAGTTTCCAGAAATCGTTCGTTTTTCTGGTACAATTTTTTTTTCCTCGTAACCTATACTATTCGTTTACTGCCTTTGAGGCCAGTATCGTGCAAAGGATCTTTCGCTCAAAATATTTTCGTTCACTTAAAGTAGCCTTTCCGGTAATTCTAAGACGTTGACTCGCCTATTGCGAATGATTTTTATTAGAAAAGTTTTTGATGGTTACTAAATAATCCTTGGCTTGTTTGTGGCTGATGAAATCGATATACTGTACTGTACATTAACATTTAAAAACTAGCCATCTCCGTAGCGTAGTGATAGCGCGCCAGCATACCACGCGGAGGTGCCGGGTTCGATTCCCGGCCAAGGTTTTGAAATTTCAACTATTTAAAACCCACTGTAGTCACTAATGACCGAGCTATTGATGCGTTTTTAAATAAACTAAAAAAACATTTAAAAACTACTTAACTATTTAAACTTCAAAGCTATCCAATGATTTAGTTCAAAATGAAAAGGATAATGATGCTTAGGTAAGCATGTAGGATAAGAGGAATACATAAATGTATTCAAATTGATTTAGCTATGCTAACAGAGAAAACTATGTAGTCTTAGGAAAAACAATGAAATATATAAAGGTGAATTAAACGAACGAATATCACGCTTAGGTAATCACTCTACTGAATAATAAAGAATCGTTAATATTTCCTTCCTCCGAAGATCATAGACAAAATAGCAAGATGAAACAGAAGATGTTTAACATGTTTTAGGCATGAGGATTGGTAGAATGAAATAAGTGGTACAAAGAGAATGAAGATGGTATGGTATAAGGCGGAAGGGGGAAAAGTAGAGGAGTGTTCTTACATGCTAATTGAGTTTCCACTTCTAACCTTCTCCGTGCACTACCAACTCCCTGATATACATAAAACCATGGGAGTCATCTTAACACTCTCAATTACATCATCCTCTTCTTTTAAAGTAACTAAGTAGAAAGAAACTTGACTAAGTAAAGGACCGGAAAATAAGATTCAACAGGAAAACACGCTCTTATTTTTATTTTACTTTTTTCATTATTTAATAATATTTTGGTAATTTATGCATGAGTTCATTTTATTCTATATATACCATTAGTACTGTTTCTCATTTCCCTTATGAATTAGATTTTATACGTGTTTTTATTTTTAAGTAAGGAAATATTTTTAAAAATTACTTTTTCTCCGAATTTACATTACTGTAAAAAAACCTGTTATTATAGGTTCTTTTATTTCAATTTTTAATTTCATTTTTAAATCAATAACTATAGTCCAATTCACGAAAGAAAACACCTGTGTTTAAAGAGCAACATCTTTTGAAACGTTGTATGTAAAATCAATTACAATACATCAAATTAAACTTGTTTTATTTTTGGTTACATGATATACACTAATATTTTTGGAAAACAATAATGTATTAAATACAACGAATTACGCACAAAAAGTTCCATGTTTTTAACCACTTTTCCAGTATACCCAACTTCAAGGTACTATTACTCTGTTTACGGGTACTTTAAAATGTATTAAGCTATTAAGTATTAAGGTTTCTACGTGTAATGCATATTTTTGTTTTATTTTTTGGTGGCTGGTTTTAAAATGGCTGCCGTTTCAAAAAAAAATTGTTATTTCGGCTACCAGTAATGACACGGAATAATTTTTGTAATGACGGTTACATAATATTAACAACAGTATTCAAAACTAGAGAAACGAGAAAAACTTAGAGGGATTGTAAAATAAACTAATATTGGTTACGCCATATCTCCACTCAACGTCTAGAACAACATTATTGTACGTTTATGGTAACTTGATAATTAATATCTTAATTTTTCTACTTTAGATTTTTCTGCACATTATTACTAATGCGAACAGAGAAATGTAACAGACGATAATGACATTAAAAATAAATTCATGCTTTCTAGGAGTTTAATTTCAGACTCCTGGTGTAAAAAAATGACTAATACACTAATTACGAAAATATTTGATTAGAGAAGCAATGAAAAATTGTTTTATATGAAAATTTTCTTAAACTCTGAAAATCAGAAAACCTTTTAACAATGTTAAAAATTAATTTTCTTGAAAGATATGTTAAATATTATTACAAAACTATACCCTTGGAAGTATTCCTGAACAATAACATAATGTTGTGTAAACTATAAACAACAACAAAATATCATTTTTCGTTTATAAAATTTATTTTTTCACATATGAGTTACCTGAAGTGTTCACCTATGATAATTTCTTGTATAAACTTCTTTGTTTTTTGTTATTTTTTAATTATGTAAAAGAGTTAGTCCAAGTTGAGGAAGTTTACGCCTGTTTAAACTTACAAAGGTGTTTTTCATAACAACATTTAATAAAATATTTAAAATAGATGTTTCGTTTGTTTATATTTATTAATTCTTTTGTTTTTGTTTTATATAGACTACAGTTTTTTTTTATTCTAAAAAGACTTTTCGTTATAAGATTTCGTTAGCTTACGAGTATATTAAAGCCCAAATACATAGTAGATTTATCCAAATTATTTTACTCCTTTCCAAATTTAGGTGATAAATATTCAATCTATGCCACTGCTAAAAGAACTATTCAGATTCTTCAGTGCTAGAAAGAAGCCTTTTTCTTTCTATATTAAATAGGTCTATTCCCTATTTAGTAGTCAAATTATACTTCTTGTGACATTATCTGCTCATTATTTAAATGATAATTTGCTTTCTGGTATTGAAAACTTAATTTGCAAAACGATTTGAATCCTTTCTGTCCTCACAATCTCTCCGTAACCTTTGCTGTGATCTTACATAGGAAAAAGGTATTTTGAAAACGTCTTCAGAGGGAAACGTAGAAGTAGACACAATGATGAGAATAAAGAATTACTTGAATAATAAGCTTATTAATACGTATTTTTTCCTGTAGATAATATACTATATTAACAGTACATTAATATATTTGTATATTGATTCCCATGAATGTTAACGTTATTTTAAATGACAAGAAATGTTTTATTTTAAAACTCATCTCTATGAAATCAGAAGTTTCATGATTTAGGGTGGAGTTTTTCTTCAAAGAATAAATGCTCTGCTGAGGTGCAGCGGAAAGAGAAAGCAGAAGTTAGTGGCTAAATCCATATTGTAGCCCATAACTGAGTATGGTGCTGAGTTTTAGAAATTTTCCTAGAAAAATAAACAAAGGCTGGAGACATTAGGGGTAGACTACTTACGAAGTACATGTTAGAAACGTGAGACAAAAGGCAAAGAACCAGTTACCAGGAAACCATCGTAGAAAGAGGCCTGGTAGTAGCTATGGACAAATCGACAGAGGACAGATGGCCCCGAAAAGGATTCCTTTCCGCTCCAGAAAAAGAAGATGAGGTCGCTCTTGGAAAACTTGGATACAAGAAGTTCAAGACGCTTAATCAATCTCTCGCTTAATTAATGTCGAGGAGGGTGACTCGGAAAAGCAAAGATTGTGTTCTGTAGGATGCGGGAAGCGGAGAAATCTGCAGAACCCCGCAGAAATTAAAACAAAAATCTATGAAGTATAAAATCACTGATAGATTCACTCCCTCACTCGTTACTAATTCTTAAACGTTCCAGTCAGCTAGTAAGTAATTTACAAAATTAGTTTTTAAATTGTTGTAGAGAAAACTGAAGCATTTGAATTCAAGCACTTGTGCCTAAGGGGTAAAAAGGTGCTTATAAATTATATCAATAAATATATTTTTAATATACTGTTTGATAGAAATAAAGTTTGGAAACTCATTAGCATGTTCACATTTTGTACTAGTAATAAAAGGTATTTTAATTTATCTAGCGCTGTTTATAAACCCAACTTTAACTTTACCCTTTTGAACCTAAAAATAAACTCGTGCACAGCGCGGGCGTTAATGTTAGTTATTATTAAATCACCTTCAAAATTATTTCAGGTTGTTTAATCAAACCTCATTTACCTCATAGTTTATACTCTTTGCTGCAATAAATAATGTAGAACATAATTTAAAAGACCACACAATTGAATTTGTTTTAACATTTTAATGAATGCACCTTCATTACACACTATTTTTCTAAATTGTGTAATTAGAGAGAATTTTCTTTTGTTAAAAAATACAATAACAAAGAAAAAGAAAGAAATCTGATCAATAGGGACGAAAAAAGAAGGGGTGAATTTTGTCCTTTCTACGGTCCTGTGGTTTGTTAAGTTAATTGAGCATCGTCCAAATGTCGGTTTCTGTTGACGGACGTAAACCACAGCCGGCTTTATATCCTCTAAGCTTTTATCTCCTCTTTCTCTACGCTTAAATTTCTTAATCCTAAAAGCACAGATATATTATTATCTCTTCTGTACGTGTAGAGCAGTTTGTGACACTCAAAAACATGTAGAGATTTCTAAATTAGAATAATTTCTAAGTTAACGTCATGTTTACAACATAAACCTATTTTCAGTAATTATAACCAATATCGAGATAAAAATGAAATACTTTTTGAACAAATAACATCATAACTAGGGCTAATCATGAGTAATTATACATATAAAGGTAAATCTTGCCATATTGATTTTTCTCTGGTCCGAAAATATAGTTTTTTAATAAAAATAAGAAATTTTTTGGTAAAGTCGACGCCGCGAGTCAGCTGTTTCGCAGCAGATTTTTGGAGATGGAAGTTTCATGGTTCAAGTCCTAGTAAACGTACTTTTAAGGATTTGAATAATAGACAGTGGGTACGTTGTACTTATGTGGTTAGGGTTTAATTAACTGTATTCAATCAAGATACCTGAACGTGAACCCAAAACACACATTTTTACCAATTGGTCCGTGCGCATGCGTGTGTGTGTATGTGTGTGTTTGAACTAAATATTTTATTAAAATGAAAAATTGTACAAAGTTGAAACTTGGATCTTAAATACTACGAGGTGATCCAACGCGAAAATGTTTAATCAAAATCAGTTAGCATTAAGTAGCACATTATTTGTGATGTCTTCAACTTTTCTGCAATTTTCTCAAAAAAAAAAAAACGGCTCCTACGATTTAATTAAAATTATTAACCTACTACATTTTTGTGCTCTACAAGATGGGTTAACCGCATGCCTACTGAAATTCATGAGGGGCTGTACTTTTGTGGTAAATTGTTTTTTTTAAGATTGCTGCCTTAATAATATGTTTTTTACGGTAAAAGTGTTTATACTAATCAAAGTTAAAGAAAATTAACAACTTTCAAGCACGTTTTTTTACAGAATTTAGTTTAGTACCAAATAATGGTTTTCTTTTCTTTTCTCATTGAAATCGGTTAAAAATAAATATTTTTTTTCAGATTGCGACCTTAGTATATGAATTTTAGATTAAGAATGTGTATTCAATTAAAGGTACAGAAAGTAAAAAAACCTACAACTCCACCAATAATTAAAATTAGGTTATGTTTTTCATTCTTTACATTGGCAAGAGAAAATCGTGTGATGATTTTGCACCACATTTTCTCTTATTTATACTAATCTTTTGAAACTGATTAAAATAGATTTTAACGTGATTTAAATGAATTATTTGTCGAAGTGTTTTAATAGCAATACGTAGGCTAATATTAAATCATCATTTTTACGATTATGTAGTACTCGAAATTCTTTTTGTTAAAACCGAATGAATCTTGATGTAGATTAAATTCCTTTACACCCACTTTTGGATGTTTTCATTAAGTAAAGTGTTTCAGAAAGAAGATTAATATTTGAAATTTGATTTAAAGTATGCAATAACAAATAATACAAAAAATCCTTTCTAATTTAAAATTCTAAGTAATATCTTCAGTTATTGTAAAAGTAATAATCTCTTTTTTAATAACGCCAATGTACTGTACTTTGAAATTGTGAACAATGAATAAATTGGAATCTATTTTTATCGGCTAACTGAAATTTTTATGCTTCCGTGGCGTAGTGATTAGCGCGCTAGCCTAGCAAGCAGGATGTCCTAGGATCGATTCCCAGCTAGGGTCTGAAAACGATTACGTTTGTAAAGCCATTGTCTCATACTCCAACGTAGTCGCTAATAACCAAGATGTTGATACGACTTATTTTTCTTTTAATTAAAAAATAAGTAAAACTAACAAATATGAATAAATGAAAAGGATTTTTATTGAAAAAAAACTTAAATTTTTATATTGGTATTTAATTTAACAATTCTACTGACTCTAGTATTAAAAACTTTTGACAATAATTGAAAATTTTCTATTTTATTGTACCTCGGCTAGCTCTAAATATTAAACTAATTTACTGAAATTATGAGACATCTATTAATCTTTTAATTTTATCTGGTAGAAAAATCTTCTTACCCAACTGCTAATTTACTCTTTTTCTATTGCTAAGTTCTTTCCAATTTATTTTATTTATTTATTTATTTCCTTTATTACTCCTCCAAAAGAGCAAAGCCCATACTTGGAGGAGAATTACTGTAATTATAAAAAATACATTGAACAAAATAAAACCACTATACAACAATAATAGCACTGATAAAAAGAAAAAAAGAAAAAAACAGTTAATACCAACACTACATCACTTATTACATAAAAATATAAGTCACACAAAAGAGAAAATGATCAAATAACATTAAAAACACTTAAGTATAAAATAAAAATAAAAATAAAAAAACAGACAGAATACAAATATAAATAGAAATTAAAACGTATAACAAAACTAACATGTTAATAAAATGGTAATACAAACAAAGTTGTGAAATAGCATCGATAAAATATGACAAAAAAACCTCTATTAATTTATTTTACAAAATATTGTATCAGTGTTTGTTGTTTTTGGTGGTAGAAAGGTGTTGCGGGCAGGTAAATTATGTTTTTTTTATTGTTAAGTGACAGTATTTTATTTATAGTCGAGTTTAGTTTAAGCCTAAGTCTTATGCACTGCACTGTCTTATTAATTTAATTGAATTAATCTAATTGTATGTGTTAGTAGTCCAAATTTAATTTAATTAATTGTAATTATTGTGTCAATACATAATTATTATAAGTTTAAAGAAAGTCTGTTTATTATTTACTATATCCAGATTCCGAACGAAACTAGGCTTAGTTGTTACAATATTTTCCCGAAATCCGCTCTATTCCTTTATAATACAAACAAAAATGGTATAAATAGTTATATTGATTGGGCATTTGTTTAATGTTTGGAAGCATTTATCTGGCTAAATGGATCTGGTTTT
Organism: Catonia carolina; assembly: GCA_035578175.1. Taxonomy (NCBI): domain Eukaryota; kingdom Metazoa; phylum Arthropoda; class Insecta; order Hemiptera; family Achilidae; genus Catonia; species Catonia carolina. The sequence continues at coordinate 82,041,528 of JAQMRL010000003.1, read as the reverse complement.
TTAAAATTTATTCCCATAATTTAAAAATGTCGATAATTTTTAAGAACAAATGACTTATATTATTTATCTTTTTATGTTTCAGGTAAGGAAAATAATTGAGGCTTTCCGATTATTGTGTCTTATAAACATTTTTATGGTATACTCTTACCTAACCAGGTAACATTGGAACAAAATTTACTCTCCTTTACTCTTTATGCTATTTTTAATACGTGCTATTCCATTATTTCATTTACTCATCATCAAACGAAAACGGAGACGAAGACGGTGCTTCACATCGTCTGATCTCAAGAAGCTGCTAAGTGCTGTCTTCTTCAAAATAGATTAGAAACGTCTAATATATTTACTTATAGATATTGCTAAACTGTTTGTAAATAGCTCTTTATAGTTATTTTAAAAGTTTCTGAATAACTTTATGATTTGAAAAAATAGGGCCTATATTTGATACTTTTAACAAACAGTAACATCATATATCATGCAATGTATGTACGTACACGTACTTCGTACTTTAATAAATAATCATTATAGAGTGCGATTATAAAATATAATAATATAAATATAATGTAAAATTACAACTGTTCAGAGTTTATTCTTAAACACGTATATAAATAATTTAATTTAGTTCGAAATTATTAATGGATTTTAAAATTGACATTTGAACGAACTTACGAAATTCAATCTAAAATTGGTTTTATTATAAGAATTTAAATAAAATGAGAAAAAAAATCTTTTTTATTTTTTCGAAGAACGAGTGTAATATTGTTGAATTTCGATTACAAGTGAGTAGACGACGATTCGGTTGCTTTTCTTTTATCATATGAAGTGAAAATTGAGAATATTGTAAGTACCTACATAGATTTTCCGCTTTTCCTTTTATTGTCTTTTATAATAACGATATTATATTATTTACAAAAATCGAATGAACAAACTGAATTGCACCAATGAATTTTATTATTTTAAATTGAATTTTCATCAAGACGGAATTAAATTTTCTTCTCTTTTCATTTTTATTTTTGTGTTTTATATATTATTGGAGTATTTTAATTTAAATTGAAAGAAGAGATTTTCCAATGATTCAATTTCTGTGAATGTTTCTTGCAGGTTTATAAGGTAACTAAAAAGGGGTTGTATAGTTAACTCTGAATCTATTATGATTTATTTGTATGTTTAAAATTAAACTAAATAAATATTCAGAGATCTCAATTAAGGAACTTTATAAAATTGATATAATAAGTTCTTGTTTAATAAGTTAGAAAATTTGTATTTTTTTATTTACTCAATTAATAATTAATTCAGAACTCTTTTTCTTCTTCAATATTATCTGATAATATTGCTTGTACAATTTATTGTTCAAAAGAGTTATTGAAAAGAAAAATACAAAATAATATAAAATAAAATAAAAAATCTATTGTTAACATTTTTAATGTCAATCAAAATATTAAAAAAATTAATTGGATATTAAATTCAATGTCATCTTAAATTGGCATTTGATTTGTCTTCACGGGTGTTGGTTATTAGACTATTTATTTATAAAATTTTGTTTTACTAATAAATATATGTATCTTGGAATCAGATTAACTTTTGTATTTGATTCTGGATACAGTAGTATCCACTGAGCGGAACATTTTCCGTATGTGCTATTTACGTTATTTAAATGAAGTTGAGGAGTTATACTGTCAGGAGAAGAGGTCCGTAGTAGTACATTCTCCGGTTAGGACGGTGGCTCTAATCCGTTATTTAGACCAAGTGGTCTGTGCTACATTTTCATTTTAAACATCTTGCGGTTATGTGATTACTTACAGCTAGATCACAAGGCAGCTGTTTGGGAAAGTTAGCTAGTCGATCATGAAATTTGGTATAAAAATATAGAGTAACTCTTTTACTGTTCGAATTTTGAATTCATCGTAGTGGATTTTATTGCTTACATAAAAACGAGTGCAAGAAAAAAGGCTTAAAAATGTTTACTGAAAGACCTGGATTGACTTTAAATATTAATCTCTTCCACTGCTTCAAAAAGCTGGGAAATTAATCAGATTTAAACACGATTAATTAATCTGTAGAGCGAAAATATTGCATAAAAATATCTACCCGATCTTGTTTTGACCAGCTGATCTTTGAAAAACCTTACACTATCATCCGATACTCATGGACAAATCATCCATCAACGGTTTTGTACTGGTACTTGTTTGTGTCATACGGTTGTTTTTCTACTGTAAAGACTTTTCAAGAACGTATGTAGTACAATTTGGCCCCAATACAATTTTTTTGCAATAATAATCCTAAATGTAATGATGGAAAAAGTAAAATTGTGTCACAGCAGAAGATTTGCTCTTGAACAAATGGAGAAAGTAAATTAAATTTAATGGATCTACCTAAACGGAGATCAATTTTAAACTTTTTCAAACAAAAAGCCCTTTTCAGCAATGATACAAAAAATATCCGGGGAAAAATCCTATAGAATATTTAACGGTTGTTATTTATATGAATGTCTTTGAGTTACAAAAGCTAAGAATTTTTGTAGTTAGGAAAAGTCACAGAAACAAAGTGCGTTTAAAAACTAAATGTGTAGCGTACGTAAGTCTAATGTATATGTATTTTAAAGACTACTTTTTCTTGCAACAAAAGTGCGCTGTATACGTAATATGATTTAAATGAGCAGAAGTTAAAAAAATGGTTTTCTTTATAGTTATAAAACTATGGGTCTGGTCCTTGGTGCCTCTTAAGGAATTAAAAGTCGAATCTGAGACTTCGGATTTTAGGCCAGTTGCGCTTATCATCGTGATCTATAATTTATTAATTCTGGAATCAAATCATTCCAGAGTTAATAAACAAAAGCTGATTATTTGATAAATATGATTGATATTTTTACTTGAATGGAATATTTTAAATCTCTACTATAATATTATCTAACTTGATTGTATAAAGGAAAACTGGTGTGAAGTATTTTGTAGAGATGTTTGTATTGTTTTGGAGAGGTTTAGGGTATGGGTCTTCTGTATGATATTCGAAACATGGTTGTTATAACTGCAAATTGAGATTAGTCTGAAATTCACGGACGGACAGACAGACGTCTTGTTTGGAACACTGTAAGGATGACACTCATGGGAGACATTTCTAGTCTTCAGCCAATTTGTCTCTCGTCTAAACAGAGATGGAATGATTTTAGGGAAAGGAAAGAGCAACAATATAGAGTACTTCCATTCGGGATTCATCGACTCAGCTCATATTCACTATCGTTCTTTCTCTCTTCCTCTCCCCTCGTGCAATGAAAACACTTGAATTTGGATCGGATGGCTGCAACTGGAAAAGAAGAAGAGTAAAGAGAATATACGTTGGGAAACAAAATAAGCGTTGTTTTCCTAATAATAGTCAACTGCGCTACTTCCGCTACCGTTAACCGTTACTCCTACTTTTTTCCACTTGTTAGAACACTCGAATACAGATGGAGTTGTTTAACAAGCGGAAAGAATAAAAGTGGAAAGTACAAAAAAAAACAATAACGTAAAATGTTTTCCGCAGAATTCATTTGTACAGAAATCGTAAGTATATAATACATATTTAAGTTCAAATACATCAAAAAGTTTGTGAGAGAACATCACTGACGGATCTAGCAGGAATGTGCTTCCTGAAGCATGATAATGGTAGAAAAATATATCTTTAAAAAATTATTGTACCAGCCTAAAATTAAAGTTGTTTGACTTAACAGAGTTGTAATATTTTCAAATGCTTTTAAAATGTAGTATTATCATTTATTATTTATATAAACTTCTGATCACTCACAAAATTATAGCTCTACAGTTGCAACATTCGATGAAGACACGGCTATCCAGCCAGCACACAAAGATTTACGAATTTCATAACAAAACTTGAAGCAGCACTTAGACAGCGAACAAAATTGGCAAAAAGAAGTATCGTATAAAGACAAACGAACAGAAGAGTCTGTACTAACATTAACATTTAAACGGGAAACATATACACTAGCGTTTTTAATTTTTAAACATCTTACAAAAACCACAAACCAATAAAGCAAAATATCTTGGCCTCCAACTGAACAGGCGGCTTACGTGGAGAACTTACATATAGAGCAAAAGAAACCAACTGAGTCTCAAATACTGCAATCTGAAATAACTGTACTGGATGCTTAACAGTAAATCTAAATGATTTATAAAATAATATGCAAATCTGTGTGGACATACCGGATTAAACTCTGGGGCACAATGAGTCACATTAATATTAAAACCATTCAAAGGCTTTGAGTAAAAAATTCTTTGAAACATCACAAACTCACCTTTGATAAATACCTAATACTGTAACACAGAGAGGCCCGCTCACTCCTACAACACTCCTACAATACAAGAAGAAATACAGAAGTTTTGGACCACCGAACCAAAACACTCAAAAATCATCAGAAATCAAAAGAAAATCATCAGAAGATCATGAAAACGACTTGATCTTCAGAATCAGAAGCCATCAATTTTCTTAGGTAACGGTAAAACACACAAAAGACTACACCCAACGGAATTATTTTAATACCTCCACGTCAAGAACAAAAATACATTTGAAAATTAATATAATGATACCAGCCGAAGGGAGGGGGGCATTACTCTCTCATAATTAATACTAACGACAAATCTTCTTATTGTTATACAAGAGCAGGTTCTAGATTTACAGTAACACTAAAAGAAAAAATAATTTCTTCCAGACACTTGATCCTCCCCAGGAAAATTGTACAGAAGTACCGGCCCTGTAAGCATTGTAAAGTTTTTAGCCGATTAATAAAAAAATCTTCTAAATAATAAACAGAAATAGTAGGTACTTGTAGAAATAAGCTGGTTTTCAATTCTGTTAGTACTTTATGATTAGTTAATTTTATCAGCTGATTGTATATTACTGATTACACACTAATTTACACTGTATACTAATTTTTAACTTTTAGCAAATTAGAATACTGGATTTCTTTAATTGAATGAACAGGCGTACCAACACTAATCACATCAAGTAAAAATATGGTATAGCAAGTAATGGTACCAACCTATATCATATGTGTGTGATATAATGATGTTTAAAGCTTGTTTCCTTGTCTATGATAAAAAAATATAAATTACGTAGAAATTTTGAATAACTATTTAAATATTTTATACATCTTTAAAACATGATGAACAGTAAATCCAAAGTGATAAAAATAAAATAAAATAAATAGTGTCAATCAACTGTGTTTAAATTCGGCTTCATATTTAAAAAGATTAAATAAAATAGTGCGGTTAAATTTCAATCAATGAGATTATAATTAATAAATATAATTGCGCGAGTGAAGGAATAATGGAACATGGAAGGTTAATGGAGTTGTTGAATAAATAAATTAACGAAACCATTTTTTATTTGAGCATGGTCTCAGATCATCAAGAAGAGTACATGAACCTACATCAAGACAACAATACCGACGATCAAAAGTGAACAGCATGGAAAATCATTGTGGTAAAACCTTTTAATTTTAAAATAAACGATAAGTAAACTTTAAGATCTGTTAAATTAATATTACTTAAGAAAAGGAAAGGAATCAAATCATAAATCATTTTAAAAATATATTTTAATGTATTACTACGTAAACTCTCATTTTTGTATCTTATTCTAAATTCTATTTGATTAAATTTTGTTTTTCTCAGCATAACCTTAAAATTCTGTTTTTTTATTTAACTCCATTTTTGGCTAGCTTAAATTTAGGGCAATTGATTATTTGGAAACTTGGGGCACCTTGCAAACTGCCCATTGTTTTTCATGTACGAAGGAAGCAAATTATACATTTTGGGTGAAAAATAGCTGTGGGGACATTGGTAGAGAGCTTTTGTTACTAATTTTCAATAAGCTGTATAGCCTATGTTACTAGGAAAGCTTTAAGCTTTTCAGCAGTGAATAAATTTTTGAATCGGTTGGATAATTTCTGAAATTACCTCGTACAAACAAACGAATAAACTTTTCTTCTTTATAATATTAGTATAAAAGAGTAAAACCTAGTTCGTAAAATACGAATTCCAATTTGGTGTTTTTGTTTGCTGGTATACAGGCATTTATGCTGGGGTTCCGGGTTCGATTCCTAATTAGTTCTGAAAATGTTTTCACCTGTATACAATTTCATATCATTACCTATCCCCAAGCTAAGACTTATGTAGACATTTTAGCTTCATAAGTAAATAAAATTAACTGTATCTTGCTTCGAATTACCCTACTATAACCAAAAGATTTTCAATTAAAAATATTTGGTAATGATAACTTATCATGCATACTGTTGTATTTATAATATTAATTTCAACTCAGTAAAGCCGTAAGAGAGGTTATTAAAATAAAAATATGAAACCGTTAACTTTTTAATAAACCATTACCTGAAAAAGAAAATATAGGGCTAGTTATTTTTTACAGATAATAAAAGTAGAAAAGGAGATTTTAAAAATCTGAAAATTAAGATATAAGTATGAAAATATAATAAAGTGACTTTATAATGGCCGGTTATGTTGTATTATAATGTTTTAGATTGAAGTTAATGTTCAAAAGTTTATACAGGAAGGTCGTGAAGGTTATGTATACATATTAAACAAATCGGAGAAATAGAGAGAATGGCTAAAAGCGGGGGATACAGAGATTTTCTGTGTGTACAAGGAGAAAAGTTTTGTATGTTTAAGTTCTGAAGAGTAGATGTTAAGGTTTTGGATTAAAATTTGGTATAGCAGTAAGGGAAGTGCTTCGTATTAATTGAAGTTTGGCATTTAAAATTCAAGGTCAAAGAAAATTATACATGGAACCGGTGCACGACTACAAATTGCAGTGATTACACAAAAACCAAGCCTTAGAATCCATGCCACTAATGAAAAACAAAATCTCCGCTACGTTAGCCCGAGTATTTCTAGTACTACATTATGACTTTAATGAGAACTCCATTACATCCCAGCCGGTTAAATTTAACCCTTCCCTTTCCGTCTACATTTACCCATACCGACACACATTCAAACTCACTATGAAACACTATGTGACCCGAACTCATACCCTCACAATTTTACAATTTTACTCCCAACACAAACACTCTCACTATACCAAATTCACCCATCCTATTTTGTTCGTTACCACATCAATGTTCAGTTTGCTTCTCCCATGCCAACCGATGTTCATTCGCTAAATGAGAAATTGCCTTTCCTACCCCTCCTCTAAGTATAAATTCACCACGACCAATGTTTGGATGTACTCAGGCTCCGTACAAAGGAGGAGTAACTGGCAATGATTAATTAATGGACAAAATTTGAATTAGTTTAATTAACTAACTATCAAATTTATGGCCATAATTCAATAGAGACCATAAAAACATTCGTTAACCAATTTATTGTAACCACGTTTCTCTCTTCATGATGCTTATTATAAAATTTACTCCATATTTAACTGACGTTTTAATACCAGATTATTTATTGTCGAATAATAAGATAATAGTGTATCAATTTATCTTTACAAATATACCTAATCTATTTTAATGTCATTTACTAATCTACTATTGTAAATTAAATGATGCGATATTAAGGTGAGACTGTATGATGGTTTTGACAGAAAATTTCAACTTCAGTGTTTTATGTTTTTCAACATTTTAGACCTAGATTTACCAGAAAAAACATTAAGGTTTGTCAAAAAATTATTTTAATGAAAAATTTAAGTTTTTATCGTATTTACCCAGAAAAATTATCATGTCACCAGGAATAAATATTTTTTATAATTTTAAACTGATCGCTATAGAGCACAGGAATTTTAGTTTTTTAAAATATCTGAATAATTTTTTTTACTTTCTCTTGGAGCGTTTTATGTCAATTTTTCGATATCAAGTTTTCACCGCATCCACACTTTTCCAGACCCCTGAACCCAAAAAACATATTTCTAGCGATTTATCTGTGTGTCTGTGTGTGTGTGTGTTTGTGTGTGCGCGCGCGCGTGTGTTAACAAAATATCTTAAGAACTGAACATAATACGATGTTGAAACTTAAGTTTCTACTAAGTTAGGTAACACTAGTGACTCGACATGAACATTTTCATTAAAATCAGTCAACCGGAAGTAATAATTTATTAGTGTCATTTTTAACTTTTTTGCAATTTTCTCAAAAATTGCTGCTACATTTTTTTTAAAAATCACCTCGTGCAGGCCTGCTACATTTTTTATGCTCTACATGATAAAGTAGGCGCCATATCTACTGAAATTTGTGGAGATCTACAACTTTTAATTTAAACATTTTTCTCTACAGAGCCTAGTTTATTGTCAAAGAGTGATTTTTCGTATTATTAGCCAAACTGAGGTTGAATTTCATTTTATATCATTCACTAATGATTAAAATGAGTTTATGATTTTTGAAATTAATACTTTTGTTTATTATTAATAGGCCTAGTCTATAAGGTTACATTGTTTATTATTTGTATTGGTAAGATAAAGTTGTGTGAGTGTTTCATACCAGATTTTTTTATAATTTATACTGATCGTTTTAGAGCAAAGGAATTTTAGTTTTTTAAAATATCTGCATTACTGTTTTTAATATTCTTATCTGTTGGTTCAGCTTCCTAACCAACTGTTATTGGGAAATTTACTTGTTTGTGTACATTTTATCTTTGATTTGTGCCTTTTCTTTTTTGCCTGTTCCCGTAAATTTAGATTTTTAACATTTAGGTACATTTTCTCGGAAACCATTTAACCTACCAGGCCAAAATTTTTACCAGTTGTTCATCTTTCACAGCCAATATATACCGACATTTTTATGACTTCCTCGGTTGCTCCAAAAATTAGTAATATATTTAACACTATATTTAGAAAAAACACTATAATTAGTGTTAATTAACAACACTATAATTAGAAAAAGATCATCTACAGGTCCGCACTGTAGGAATATCTTCTAGACGTTATTTGATCTAATAACTGTTTGTAACATTTCTAATCTACTATCACTGTTTGTAACATTTTCGGACAACTAGAAGTTACAATGTAATAGTTGTATTAAATTGTCTCATTGTCACTTGCATGAGAAAGTCACTAATTGGCAACTCCTCAGACGATTTACAATATCTCTATTTCAGTGTTCAACAACTAAATTTGATCCAGATCCGTTTAAAATTTTGATAAGACTGCCAAGGCCCGGCCAACTTTTTACTGAAGCCTGTCTTGCCGACTAAGTATTTATACAGCGAAATTGTGCTAAATCATAATACTAATTATTGATTCCGAAAAGATTTTTTTGTATATAACAAAGAAACATGAAAAAAGGTAACACAAAAACAAAGATTGATACCCATTGGTATATCTTTGGGTATATAATTAAGTATTAAGTGATTTTTTTTAATCCTGTACCCAATTGTTAATGCCTGGTAATTTTTTTCTAAGAAAGGGAAATTTTGGTTTGTGACACGAAATTAGTAGCCCTACTCAACCGATGTAGATACGGCAGTGTGAGTTGATTCTCATTGAACTGTGTAAAATTTTGTGCAGTTTCCGGTTGTGTTACAAACAGAATGTCTTTTACCATGAACAACGGGTTTTCATTCTTGAACAATATTTTACTACGAAATCGTACGCGAGTGTAAAAGATTCATCCCAAATTCGAATGTTTTGACTGTTCACATTAACGTCGAGATGAATCCATGCTCTATCACTAGAGAACACTGTGTTTAAAACATTGATTCCGTAATCATTTACGAAAGACCTAAACCAACGGGTAATATTGCAGTTTCTGTTTTCAATCTGGAGGCTGAAAATCTTTTGTACTGATCGTACGCGATTCGAATAGTTTTAATTTTCTAGCAGCTTTCTGAACACTCGAATATGACAAACCAACTTGCGAAGAAAGTTTTCGTAAAATTGTCCGTGGAGAATTGAGCAATCTTGTTTTTATATTCTCTAAAACATCATCTGTCAAGAGAGTTGGTCGACCACTGCATTTCCTGTCGCAAACACTACCTGTCTCTCAAAATCGGTTTGTTAGCCTAGAAATTGACATTTTTTCTGGTGGAAGAACATCAACAAATTTAATTTTAAATGATTCTATTACACCCGCGTTCGATTTTGTAGCAAAATATTGTACAAAAATGAAAACCCGTTCTTCTAGGGTAAAAGACATTCTGTTTGTAACACGTCTGGAAACGGCACAAAATTTTACACAGCTCAAGGATAATCAACTCACTCTGCCGTATCTATTCCAGTTGAGTAGGGCAACCAACTTCATGTCATAAAACAAAATTTCTTTAACGTAAAAAAAATTACCAGACATTAACAATCAGATAACGGGACTAAAACATCACTCTCCATTAAATATGATAATGAGTCTATTTAATTTATTTCTTTTAGTTATAACTCAGAGAATATAGCTCTATTCTATCTTTTTTAGGCACCGGACTGAAAAAGATTTAAACTTTAAAATATAACAACATTTTCAAACTAATGTAAGCCTACGTACAAAAATGTAATTTTTTGTATTTTGTAGAGTGGCATTACCACGAGTTGTTTTTGGCTTGATAGCGGCCATAAACTTGTCCAGCAAGCATGAACCCTCTTCAAAGAAACTTAGGAATACGTTGTGTTGCATCGCATGTTGCTTTCAGGATGCACACAACCTAAACGTAAAAAAAATTATATCACAGAGAAAATAAGATGTGTATACAAAAAAAATTCTCTAAAGCTCGCGATTGCTATCAATCAAAGCCTGTTAAATTAAATGTCATGCACAGATATTGTGTATACACTAATCAAAATTAAAGACAGAAAAATCTAGTTGTAAGTTCATTGCAATTAAAGTTTTAAGCTATCTGGATCTTAAAATTTTCTTTATTTTCAGTACCAGTTACCCATTCTTCTATCAAGTATAGGCTACATTTGTAAGCGCGCCATAGAAATACCGGGTTGTTATTTTTCTTAAAATCTTTTTTATTTTTTAAAAAGGTATTTTTTTTTATTAGTTTTCTTACGTGGTTTATTGAAATAAGTTACACAGATTATTTAGGTGAAGCAAAACCTTTTAAAGTAAACTATAGAAAGGAATTGATTTAATTTCAATTTCAGTTTCATTTTGAATGATGCTTTCTATTTCGTATTATTTATTGATGTGCTGTGTAATGGTGAAGTTGAATCACAAGTTAAGGGGTGTTATTTCAGATGTTAGTTGTCACACAATACTACTGGTTGCTGACTGAATCTGAAAACAGATAGATTCTTCTCAGAACTTGTAGTTTTTAGTCAAACTTATTACAAAATGTAATGTTTACATAAGCTTCTTAACTGTTCTTTTTCTTTTTATGGATCTTTCGTTCTGATACAATATCTTTTTTGCTTTAAATGTTTCATACCGTTACAGAAAGGTACGACTGAAATAGAAAAACTTAACTACTTAGCAGTACTGTTCTGTCTCGATATAAAACTTAACGACAAAAACAAACTCTATGAATTAAAGATCACCAAGAACTTTCTCTCATTGTATTTTTCCATATATCTTTCAACCAACCTTTCCACACCGTAGACATAAGAGAACTTACCAGGTTGAATTCATTTTATTATTTATACAATTAAAGTTAAAACATACGCCAGTTATTGATCGTGTATTTATTTTTTTGACTTTAGCTTTATTTTTATTTAGAACTGTACAATTTTTAAAGCACAACTAGTAAATGAGATGGAATGAATGAGGAATGGCGGGAAAGTGACGTGAATATGAATCGATCCAGTGACCGATTTCGGCGTGAAAATTTTCAAGAATGTGGTGCCAATTTTTAATGATAATGATTTACAAACTATGATGGATGATTTCTTTTTATGAGATGATTTTCTTTCTATGATCGTGTATTTAAATTATATTATTTTATTTTATAATTAAGTATTAAACATTTGAATGTACTTATTACCTCTTTATTAAAAAATAAATAGATAATAAAACTCCTATTCACTCTTCTCATTCGGTTTTGAGAACAAAATTAAAATTTCAATTTACGAAATCATTTTACGATCAGTTTGGATTTCAGAAATTTGGAGCAGCAGTGTACTCTAATTTAAAGTCGACCCAGGTAACCAGTGAAAATAAAAGAAGTGGATTCCAAAACTTTAATGCAGTTTAGAAGGGTCAATGATCCATCATGAATTTTGAAATAACTGTAAAGAATTCCATTGTCATTGGCAAAAAAGCAGTTAGAGTATTAGGTAGAAGTGATATTTCCGCTATAAAATTTGTGCAAAGAAGAGGAGGAAGGATTGAATCTTATGGCATTCTATAGGGTGATTCAAAAAGAGCGCCGGTTTTGATATATCAAATTAAGAGATTTATTTTATTGAAAAACTAAAAATAAATACATCAACAAGTTCATCTTACCTTCCGATTTCATGTATGAAAAATGATGTCATGCATGTGTCCTCCTCTACTGCGCTGGCACGCATCAACTCTGTCCATGAAATTGGATATTACTGCACGACAAGTTTCGACTTCCATTTGCCCGATAACCCGTCGAATTTCCTCCTTCAAGTCATTGATGTTTCGGGGTTTCTTGGCATACACCAATGACTTCAGATGACCCCAAAGATGAAAGTCACAAGGCGTCAAGTCACACGACCTTGGTGGCCATTGATGGTCGGAATTACGAGAAATGATGAGATCCTGGAACCGTTCACGGAGCAACAACATTGTTTCTCGTGCAGCAACTGAATTTTATACGGGTGATATTGGAGATCATACCGAAGAATTCTCCGTACAGAAGAACATCGTAAACCCAATTGTTGAGAACGGCGACGTATTGATTTTGCTAGGCTAACAGCCACACTGTCACGAACCAACGCAACATTCCGCTCAGTTCGGCCAGAACGACGACGTCCAGAACTTTTAAGATCGACTGTTGAACCCGTCTCAAAAAAACTTTTTCATGAGCCTGCGAACTGTTGATTCATTCGGTGCTTCATTACGTCCTAGAGTACCGCGAAGTCGCCTGACAGTAGCCGCATAACATTCTCCACACTGGTAAAATGTTTTGACGATTAACACTCGTTGCGCAATAGTAAACTTCTCTATGGTTAGACACAGACTGCGAGAGTACTACACTGCGAACAAGAGAAACTACAGCTGAATCGTCAATCGGAATGTTCTCCGAAATAGAAATGAGGTCTAACAATGTTGCCAACCGATAAACAAAAATTTACCAGCCGTTTAAAAACCGGCGCTCTTTTTGAATCACCCTTTAGTTTTCATAAGATTGATAAACATGACATTACTCTCTATAATACAACAATTTAATTTAATAAATAACTCTAGTGTTTATAAACGTATTATTTTTCTACGAAAACTTTATTTTTCTTACATAGTTTCTTGAAAAATTTATTTTTGTACACATTATTTTTATCGTTAGAACTCAATGTTCAAAAATGTTGTAAAACGGTAAGAACATTATAAGAAAAGGCAGACTCCTTACGAAAGACTTAAATAGCTAATTGAGAAATAGTTTTAAATTATGTGCGAGGGAATAGTATGTGAGAAATGTCTGGTTTACTAGATGAAGCTCTAAATAATTTTGTAAATATATTCTAGATTATTTTCTCGACTGTTTATTATCTAAGTATTTGCATGTATACGGTTGTACGTTTTCTATTTCATAATGTTTTCTCGGTTTGGTAAATGTATGTTAGAGGAAAGGGGGTTTGTAATAGAAGGTTGAATGCAGAAGGGGGATTTGTGGGGGGGAACAGGTGTAGTTAATTAATGTGAGCTTTTTACCGTCGTCGTACACCAAGCGTTATTAATATATACTTAGTCGTAACAACCATTACACTGGCCTCTCTAGATTAAAATTACCTTCGTTCATATCTACCCAACTGTTGGAAAGTACTCGAGGTATATTTCTAACTGTTATGTTACTCAAAGACACATTGTTGTTACTTAAGTTGGTACTCCTGTATTCCCAAAGTAAACTTCTCATGTGAGTTTAACTACACAATCTTCATTGTAACTACCTTTCTTGTGTTATTATATTGTTTGAATTAAAATAATCGTTATACATGCTTACTATTCAGTTAAAATTGTTATGTTATTTTTTAATTACACAGCTACATTTATGTTAATTGCGAATAACATTCACTAACAAATATCTTTAGCACTAAATTGTTTAGGTCAGAATCAAACCTCACTAAGTTCAAAAAATGGATATACGATTATTGTTAAGTTTCATTTTATAGCGCAAGACAAGTATATTCTTATGAAATTTTATTTTTCAAAACTTATTCTATCCTATTAAAAAACGCATTTACAAAAATTTATAATGGCCAAACAAAACTGATTAAATCGTGTTTTAAATAGTACTAAAATTCTTTAAGTATAGTCCTACCGTAATAGCATTCATTTAAATGAGTATCAAAACTAATTCAGATCACGGAAACTATTGGTTTTTATTTTTTAAATTTTATGTACTTTGTAATTTATTTTAATTTAGTTTAAATCGACAATGTGTACATTTTATTGTTATGAAAGTTTGTGCACTACGAAATCTTTTTTTTATTTTAAATATTATATTTAATATATTTATAAATTATATTTATATATTTTAATATAAATACAAGCGCATTCTTCCGCTGGTTCATGATATACTACCTCCACATCAATTCGGATTCCGCACTCAACACTCCTCTACACAACAACTGCACAGAGTGACTGATTACATAGCTTCGTCTATGGAACAAACGATGTATGTGTTCGCAGGTTTCCTGGATGTCGCTCAAGCTTTTGACAGAGTTGGCATACAGGTCTCTTACACAAACTAAAAGAAATACTACCATTTACCTACTACCATATCATAAATTCCTTCCTGTCTGACAGATTCTTTAGAATTCGTTTAGGATCGTCCTACTCAAATTTCTTTCTTGATTAGCTGGAGTGCCTCAGGGCTCAATTTTAGCCCCACTTCTCTATTCTGTATACACTTCAGACCTACCGACCCTACCCCAGACCCTCACTGCTACCTACGCTGACGACACAGCGATATTAGCCCGAGACCAAAACTCTATACATGCTTCACTAACACTCCAACATCATCTCAACCTTTTACACGAATGGTGTAAAACATGGAAAATAAAACTTAATACGGCAAAATCTCTTCACGTGTCTTTCACACTCCGTCATGGTTATTCTCCACCAGTATACATAACAATGAACCTCTCATAAAAACAGATACGGTGAAGTATCTCGGTCTGACTTTTGGTAAACGACTAACTTGGAGCACACATGAAAATCAGATGTTAGTTGTCACACAACTAACTTAAATAGTTAATTGCTAACCTGATAATCTAATAATGATAGAAGTTGCTATTTACCTAATAATCCCCATATACGCCTTAAAAGACGCTGGAGTGGATACCTGCTAATTTGATATACAAATTTCATTCTTGGGAAGGCACCAATGGGGGCCCTACCCCTCTCATGCCTATCATGTCATTTACATTATTGTCATAATCACCACATTTGCTTGTTTAAAATTTTACAGTTGTAAATAAAGAATTAAAGAGAGAAAAAAAAATTATTGTCGTGGGGAAATCCCATTGATTTGGTGGCCCTGTTTGTGTATTTTTAATGCACACTACTTGGGTGTAGAATTTGTGTGCTTTCAATGTTAAATTCACACACTGTTATAATTTTTGCTTTAAGTTATTTTGTAAATTATTTAACTGATTGCAAAATAATACACTGTTCAAAAAAATAAAAATAACTGGTGTGCTCCAAGTCAGTATTTAACAGTTATATTATTTACATTCGATTTACTAGTTCCAGGGCTAGAAGAAATAGGTGTGTTTCTTATTACAACGTCAGCTAATTATATGACTGAAGAATTTAAGAAAGAAGAGGTAGAGATGTAAAAACACTAGGTCAGAGTTATCTCCTCTGAGAGTAAATTTAAATTTAAAGAATGTAAATTACAATTATAGTCATGTCTAAAATAAATTCAGCTAGTTGTTTTAGTTTTAAAGTAGATTTTCAGGAAGAAATCTTCCAGTTCGAAAAGAAAATTTTAAATTGTTCACGTTGAGTAGATTAAAAGTGTTCCAAGCGTTAGTGACTTCATTTACTATTTATAGAACTAAAAAATATTTTACTTTTAAACTCTGAAGTAGAGTTAACAGCTTATTTAATATTACAAACATACTAGATGCAGTTTTATGTTTAAAAGTATAATTTTCGGGTATGAAGCTAGCGGTTATTACACTCATACGTAACCCATGAAGGTGTTTATGTACATCACGACTACCAGTAGAGTAAGGAAAAGGGTACTGCCGGGATGGAACGTTGTTAAGGACGTTAGGTAACTGTTTAGGGACGTAAGGTCATGAAAGTTCCTGGTTGGTTGTTACGTAGTCTTTATTGCATATTCAAGTAACCCGCCCGTTATCATTTTATCTCCCCTCTCAATAAAGTCGTGTATATCCTGTTAGTATATATTCTAGTACGTAGGAGTTTTAGGCTAGAGGCAGTACATTGTATAAATTTTATGTAGTAAATATCGCAGACGCTCCGTGTTTTACTTCATAAAAATTGAAATATTTACTGCTCTTCTCGTCTTGCATAATACATTCTTTCTTATAATAGCTATTCATTCTTCATTCATGAAACTTATTCCGTGACTCATAACTAAACATACAATTGCAACAATCATGTATATGATGTGGACAAACGCCCTAGATACCTAAAATAAATTGATATTGTAACACTTAAGCCTAGGTTCGTTCGGGATCGGGGTTCAATAAATAACTTCTTATTGTTGTTTTGGTCATCAGCAAAAAGGCTGGTTTCAATTTGCAGAGGCTTTACTATGTAAAACGAGGAGCGAAATGGTTTACCATGCCTTCCGCTCTGAGTGGAAAAATATGCTTATCAGCATTCCAGGTTCATCAAAAATCACCTACCTTTCACCCTACAAATGACACCTGCACTTCATTCATCGCAGAGTCTGGCTGTATAAAGAAATTCATGACTCTCAGAATAGATAACTCTGATTATTGTTTTTTTACATCTCTACCTCTTCTGTTATTAAATGTTTCAGTAATACAATTGGCTGACTATGTGATAAGAAACAGACCAATTTTTTGTATCCCTGGAAATAGCAGATTGAGTGCAAATGATTTATCACCCACCTGCCCGTTATGGGCAAATAAAACCAGCCTTATAACAACGAATACAATTAATTATTTGTTTACACGTTAATAACAATAATAATAGTGCTGATGATTAAACTTCTATCGTCTACTAAAACATACAAATTACAAAACTTAAAGCTTAAACTAAACTTGACTAACAAAATACTGTCCTTTAGCAATCAAAAACCATCTATTTACGTGTCAACAACTACCCGTACACACATTATTAACAGTTTTCAAAATCGGTCCTGTAAAGAAACTAAATTTTTGAATGGCCCGACAACACTTTTAATTTACGATTTATAATTTTTATTGATAATAATTATTTTGTACTAATAATTTAGATTTTCTATTAGCCTTCCAATATATTTGTTGCTATTTTCTTCTTTTTTTTTTAATTCCTAATATGTGTACGTTGCAATCTGTTCAATTCAGAACAATAAGCAACCCCATGACCCAATGAGATGAGGATGAAGTGTATGACATGTAAATGAGGTGTAGTCTTGTACAGACTCAGGCCGACCATTCCTGAGAGAGTATGGTTAATTAAACCCCAACCATCAAAGTACACCGATAACCACTGTCTAGCATTCAAATCCGTATAAAAGTAACTACCTTTACTAGGATTTGAACCAGGAACATTCACCTCCGAAAATCAGCTGTTAAACAGCTGATTTAGGCGACGACTTTACCTCTAGACCAACCCGGTGGGTTGTTGTTATTTACTATTTTTTATTATTTTTTTTCTCTCTTTAATTCTTTATTTACAACTGTAAAACGTTACAACAAGCAAATGTGATGATTATGATAATAATGTAATGTCATGATAGGCATGAGAGGGGTAGGGCCCCCATTGGTGCCTCCCCAAGAATGAAATTTTTATATCAAACTAGCAGGTCTCTACTCCAGCGTCTAGGGGGATTATCAGGTAAATGGACGGAGGAAAGTGAACGCACCAGTGGGTTCTTGTGTTCGTGTGTCTTGTCGTGAAAGCGTTTGTATAGGTATTCAATGGAATTTTGTACAAGTGGTGTTTTCAAATCTGTATGTAAGGTTTTGTTGCTAACGTAAAGAGGTGCATTTGCAATAAGGCGTAATGTTTTTGACTGGAATGCTTGAATTCGTTGCAAGTTAGAGGGTTTGGTTGAACCGTAAATTTGGGATCCGTAGGTCCAAATAGGTTTCAAAAGAGAACAATATATGCGTAATGTTTGTGCCATTGGTAATTTTGATCGTTTGCGAAGTAGGGAATATAGAAGTTTAAGTCGGGAATTCAGTAATAAACGTTTCCGTTTGATATGTGTGCTCCAAGTTAGTCGTTTATCGAAAGTCAGACCGAGATACGTGACCGTATCTGTCTTTGTGAGAGGTTCATTGTCTATGTATACTGGTGGGCAATCACCATGGCGGAGTGTGAAAGTTACGGGAAGGGATTTTGTCGTTTTAAGTTTTATTTTCCATGTTTTACACCATTCGTGTATAAGATTGAGATGATGTTGGAGTGTTAGTGAAGCGTGTATAGAGTTTTGGTCTCGGGCTAATATCGCTGTGTCGTCAGCGTAGGTAGCAGTGAGGGTCTGGGGTAGGGTAGGTAGGTCTGAAGTGTATACAGAATAGAGAAGTGGGGCTAAAATTAAGCCCTGAGGCACGCCGGCTAAGACAAGAAAGAAATTTGAGTAAGACGATCCTAAACGAATTCTAAAGAATCTGTCAGATAGGAAGGAATTCATAATAAGGTAGTAGGTAAATGGTAGTATTTCTTTCAGTTTATGTAAGAGACCTGTATGCCAAACTCTGTCAAAAGAGTTATTATTTATTATTTAATTTTTTATTATTTATTATTTAGTTTTATATCCCAAACTCAATGTTGCACAAAGACTTACAAATCCCATTCGTAATTGATATCGCGAAACAACTATACAAGACGATGCATGACAAATTTGAATAACATGACAACCCTCTCATACAAAACATGTACACTAGGGTGATACCGGGTGCTCAGCGCAGACGTTTGAAGCGCCTCGGGCCAAGATATCTTCTTGGCCAACTGTAGGACTGTGGTGATGACTGCACACTCCTTAAAGTAAATCAAGTTTTGGAACAGTAGTTTCACATTTAGAAATTGTTGTATTAATATGATAACAGATACTAAATTTCTAATAAAAGTGTCAAAAAAAATTTAGTTTGCTCTATATGTGAGTCATCCATGTTAGACGCCTGTCCAGGGGGGGATATTTTACTACGTAGGATAGTGGAATTGAATAACGTTAATAATGTGCATTATTAAATGTACGTTATTTTAAAATGATTAAATCATTTAAACGCGAAAAATTCTCGTAAGTTTACGCATCTCCTAGGTGAAGGAATTTATTTAAATTAAAAAAATAAATACCCTTTCTATATTTCAATAGGAACTCGGGATGGTATCAGCAATAAACCCGTGTTAGAAACAGATATACGATTTCTGAAAGTACATAAATTAAATGGTAAATTCAATTTCAATGTTACGAGAAAGAATATATTTATTCTTGGTATTAATTTATCAGTTAGGAAAAGGCAAGAACTACCATAACGTAATATTGTTAAACATTAAGTGACAGCCTGAATAAATTATGTAAAGTAACTGTACCGTTTAACTTTAAAACTTTGTACCAAGGTAACTTATAGCATTATACTATTATTGCTACTATTGCAGTAGAGAAAGAGAAACAGGAAAATATATCGGTTGTTAACAATGAAACAATAATTTAAGATTCTACAGTTAAATACACGATCTATAATTTCTTTATTCACTCTGAGGTTTTTAATTTTTATCTTTTCCTTTTATATTGTTTGACTTTTACATTCTTCATTTCTAATTAAATAATTTAATTTAATTTATGAAAAATAACAGTTATTTTTTTTAAATTTAAAATTAACAATTCTTCATATTTTAGTAAATGTAATATTTTTTGACCCAATTAGCCACTAATCCTTGGCATCAATGCGGACCAAAAACTTGCGTTGCAATCTGTTATACATTTTCTGTGAAATATAGATTTTGTTGTACAAAAATGAATTGACTTAATTACCAACTTTGTGTCCAAGTGGACTAGAGAGCTCAATTTTGCTGTACGCCAAAGAGGAAGGCCTCGTATCCATCGGGATGGGCAATTCCCATCCAGTGTATGCAAAATGTTTACAAGTTAGCAACCATCGATATTTTTCTAAAGATTGATTTAAAATTCAACGCTAAACTCTCTGGAGCTGATTACGTACGTAAAAATCTAGTGTTAAATGTTCACACGACTTTCTATTTTCAATGTAAAGAATGACCCATACAACCTACCATACAACGTAGGTTGTATGGGTCATTCTGTACATTATGTTACGTTATCATGAGTAAATGTTTTAAAATTAAAAACATAACATAATTTTAATTATGAGTGAGTGACGTAAAATGAAAATCGACTTTTAAAAAACGTACAAATACGAAAAATCACTAATTGACGCTAAACTAAGTTCTGTAGAAAACTAGATTGAAATAAAAGTTGTATGTTTTTAATTTTCTACAAGTTTTATTTTACGCTTTTGCCCTAAAATACACATAAAGGCTGGAATCTAAAATAACTATTTTTTGTCAAGAGAGCCTTTTAAAAATTTCAACCGACTTGCTACTTACCCTATCGTATAGAGCATAAAAAATAGTAAATGAGGCGATTTAGAAAAAATCAACACATTTTTCAGAAAATAGTACTCCCGGTTGGTCCAATATTTGGGTTAAAGGGCCTACAAACGTGTATTTTGGTGAAAAATTAATTTAAAAATTCGACATGAAAAAAGTATTGGTAGACTACTTTTTACCGATTTCATATAAGGCAAGAGAAAGTAAAAATAATGTATCTACAAACTTGTATTATACTCGTATGCCTAAGTGGATTCGGGATATTTATTTTTACTTTCTCTTGCCCTATATGATTACACGTAGAAAAAAAAGTACTGAAAATAAACATTGTGTTTAGGTTTTTATTGGTCTGTGAGTGCGTGTATGAACAAAAACTTAAGAACGGAATATTGTATAAAGTTGAAATTTGAAACTTCAGTTAGGTTCCATAAGAAAACCCGACACAAAAATTTTCATCGAAATAGGTCAATCGGAAATATTAGATTTGTGTGATTTTCTGAAAAACTGTTTCTCCGATTTCGTTTAAAATTTCCTTAATTACTACATTTTTTGGTGCTCTCAATGACAGGGTAAGCGGCACATCTGCTTCAATTCTTAGGGGTTGTACTCACGTTGCAAAAAATGTTTTTTTTTTTACAATTGTAGCCTTAACATACATTTTAGGGCAAAAGTCTATATAATTTAAGTTAGAGAAAATCAAACAAAACCAAAGCCTAGGTTAGAGTCAATTAATGATTTTTGTTAGTTTTAATCACTACAGAGGTTTACTTTATTTTGAGGTTCATTTATTCACTCAAGATTAAAATTAGGTTATGTTTTTAATTTTATATTGTTTACTCATGTTTAAACATAGGTTTTATTGTTCAATATTTACATTAGAAAAAGAAACTTGTGTGAGTGATTCAAACCTAATTTTTGTGGTAAAAAATTACATTACCTTTTTATTTTTAAACTGTTATTGTTTTATATTTTTTGTTATTGTTTTATTCATGCACTTAACGGACAGATGGAATGTAAAATTAATTGCACTCAATCTGTTGTTCCCAGGGCTACAAAAAATAGTTCTGTTTCTTCTCACATAGTCAGCCAATTATCTGACTGAATTATTTAATAACAGAAGAGGTAGACAGAAGATAACAGAAGAGGAAGACACTAGTCAGAGTTATCTCCACTAAGAGTAATGAATTTCATTATACAGCCAGATCCTTTGGTAAATGAAGTGAAGCTGTGTCAGTTGCAGGGTGAAAAGTGGTTGCTTGGAGGGCCTGGCTCTTATGGAGGGCCTTGCATGCTAATAAGCATACTCTTTCAACTCAGTAAGAAAGGCAATATTAAACCACCTCACTCCTCGTTTTTAGTTAGCGAAACCTCTAGAGGTTCAAACCAGCCTTTCGGCTGTTGACCTAAACAACAATATTGTTTAATAAAAGTAATAATCATTTGGTATAGGTACATTATCGAATGTTTTATTACTTGGTTTTTCTAGCCGGTAGTTTTTTATTTATTAAATCAGAATTGTGTAACTTTATAATAATTAGTTGATTTTAAATTTAATAGAGTAAATAATTATATTGCTGTACGTTCGATATCCTGACATATAGTTTACTATAGTGAGGTATTGTTTATTAACTATTATAATATTAATATAATAAATTGTTACTATATTTATATTTTGTGTTTAAAAATTCATGCGTCTGTTGTTTTTTATGATTTTTATTTTATTTTTTTTTATCGTCCGACTGTTTTGAAATTTCTGCTAATGCAGACGGTGAGAAGGATGATAGATGAAGATGAGTGATGAAAAAAATCTTGACCTGACTGGAAATCGAACCCGGGACCCCGGGGTAGAAGCCAGTTCCGCTAACCACTACACCAACAGGCAGCCCTTTCGTATGAATAAACTCCTTTGGTAAACGCTTTTATTTGGTAATAGAAATAATATTAATAATTAATATATATAATTTCTAAATAGTTCTTTTGTACTGAATATTGTTTTTTTTTTTGTATTATTTTTGGAATAAAAAAATATAAGGTAGCCATATTATAACAGTCAATTTTGTAGATTGACACCACTTAGTGTAGGAAGCAGTGTTGGTGTGGGGGGGGGTAACATTTTATGGCGTTCGCTAATGCAAAGGAAGAGCCGAGACCGGGTACTAAAGGGTGGTTTTTGCTTTAGGGTAAGTTAACAGAAGAAGCAACATTATATAACACACCACTACACAAGCAAACATAAATTCACTTTTATCCCATATTTATGGGAAGGCACGAACCCAATGTTACCAACCTTACCTCAAAAAACAAAATTTAATGTGGCCTTTGCAAAAAGGTGTATGTACGGGTTAGTTATTTTAATATGCTAAAAGTTACATGTGCAAGCTTTTAAAAAGAAATAAATTTACTTTATCTTTAAACGGTAATAACAAAATTTAGAATAAGGTCCTACATTTATTATTTATAAGAACTTTTTATAGGGGCGGCAGGCTTAAGTAACTTAGATTTTATATTTATAGCAAGAAAGGAAATATTCAGTTAAGCAATTTTTAATTTACGCATTTATTTGCTGATCATAATTATTAAGTAATTAATAGAGAAACACCAAATACTAGTTTATTCTTGTAAATGGTCTGATGGTGTAGTGATCACTGCAATTTTCTTCTACACCAGGGTTTGACTCCCCATCACGTTTTTTTAACTTTTATTTTGAATCTATAAACTGGACTACAGAGCACAACCATGAGATGAGAGAGCATTGTTTTTATTAGGTAGGCCTACATGTTTATCTCATGGGACAGCCATGCGGTTATTGAGAACTCCCATGAGCTACTACAGATTCTTATGTCATCTAAACTGTACAGATTTGATGATCGTTCCATTAGGGATGAGAGACAAAAAAATGTCCGCAATCTGGGAAATATTTAACTTGTTTTTGTCAAATATTATAAATTGTTACAGCATGAGCGAATTTGTGACAGTAAAGGAATACTTCATGCTTTTCATGGCCGTTTCTCCTGGATTCAGTAAATGCCATAACAGCCGGCCAAATACTGTTGGAATGATATTTCTAAATAAAACACATTACAAAAACTCCCTTTAAAATTTATTGTAATTTTCGTATATTTTGAATATATTTTATGAAAATTCAAAAGTATTTAATTATGTATTTAATAATATTACTTCGATAATAAGATAATCATATTTAAGTCCACCTGTGATGCTGAATAACATTCATATCCCCCAAGCCAGAGTGGTGCGATATCTTGGCTTATGGCTTGACAGGCAACTAACTTGGAAGCACCATCTGCGTACAAAACGTTTAGAACTTAACTGCCGCCAGAACCTACTCTTCAGCTTATATAACCCTCGATCGAAATTGAACCTCCGTTCCAAAATTTTAATATATAAAACCCTTTTAAGACCAATCTGGACTTATGGTGTCCAGATCTTTGGAGTATCGGCAGAGAGTAATTTAAAGTCGATCCAGGCCTTGTAATCAGAATTCTAAGAGTTGCTTCTGGCGCTCCTTTAATGTAAGCAATAAAACCCTTCACGACGATTTCAAAATTCCGACAATAAAGGAGCTAACCACGTCCTTGTATAGTAAATTTCACGAACGACTAGATGTCCATCCAAACCAACTAGCCCGTGATCTAGCTACAAGGAACTTCTCACTTTTGCGACGACTCAAGCAAAAATGGAGTAGAGACCTCTTGATCTGAATAACGGAAAATACCCGTTGTTATAAACGGAGACTGTACCACTGGGTCCCTCTTCTCCTTAAAGTGAAACTCCCCACCACCATTTAAATATCATATACGAAAATTGTGCAGCTCAATATACAGTACTGCAATAAAATTTCAAGACAAAAGAAAATATTTAAGTAGGTAATCAGTGTTGATAGGAATATTTTCAGCATTACCAAATATTGCAAAAATGCAACGGCGCTAATCCTCATGTTACTTTTTTTAGCGCCAGTCCCCGAAAGTTAATGGCATTAACAAATTTAATTTTCTTAAAATACATTTCTACTTTGTGAAAAATTCATTCATGCAAAAACAAAAATTATAAATTCCCTTTCTGTTAAAAATTTTCTATAAATAGGCTATAAGAAATATTGAACAAAAATAATGATGTGACGTATGAATTTTTTATATAAAAGATGGGTCTACTTAACATTGAATTTTTCACCGATCTGTCATTCTTTCTATAGCCTACTAAAAAGAAAAACTAAGGGTCTTTTATATTAAAATTGCTTTCAATATGACAACTCGTTCTTGGTATGGAAAAATAAAATCTTTCTAAAATATTATAAAAGAGTCTGATAAAAGCAGGTTTCTTCTTTTCTTATGCTTTACAATTACCCTTCGAACGTTGTTAATACTACATTTCCAACAGATTTTTTTTCAAAATTTGATTAAAAATTATAACAAAACTTGAAAATATTTTATTTTTATTCAAAAATTTCTGTGGAATAAATTTAAAATAGTGTGGTTTTGTTTGGTTTTATTGATCAAATTTCGCCGAGATAAAGAAATAACAACTGGAGAATATTTTAAATGGAATGGATGAGATCATGAGAAAATTACTTCGTGAAAATTAATAAGAACAAAGCAAAATGTTGTACAGCAGCAAGAATAGTTTAGGAGAGGTGGGAAATTTAAAAATAGGCATCGAGAACATACATGAAGTTGGGGAACTCTGCTATTTAGGGAGTAAAATAACAAAGGATGGTAGAAGAACAAGTGATATCAAAAGTAGGATTGCTCAAGCTAGAAAAGCCTTTGAATTGAAAAACAGCTTAGTGACTACAAAAATTGATTTACAGCTGTTTGAATGCTGATGTCTGGAGATGAAGGTTCCTTGGTTCAAATCATAGTAAAGTTAGTTACTTTTATGCGGATTCAAGTACTAGACAGTGGTTACCGGTGTACTTTGATGTTTGGGGTTCAATTTTAACCATTATTTCTGAAAAATTGAAATTACTATCGAATTAGACTAGAGAAATCGTTACAAATTAATATTTTCCGAAATTTGTAAACCAATTCAATTTTTTTTATACTTTTAGGAGCTATGGTTGAAAAATCGAACATATGACTCCATTAATAAGTTTTAAGTCAATCAAGAAGGTTAATCAAAAGATCCTGGGACAGTTCCAGCATTAACCTTTCAATATTTGCCCTCTCAATATGTTTGTGTCTCTAATCAAACTTTTCGACGTTGCCGCGCTCTGGTGGTCAACAGACAGTTGTTGTTGAATCGCCGTAGAGTACTGGTGTCTATTGGACGCTTAACCGCTAATTTACATTTTAAAGTGTTTAATTTGTTATTTATTGAAGTGACTTTTTTATGTTTAAAAACGCCTTTACGCATATCCGTTTCACGGTAAATAATTCGCTTCGTTACTTCTTTTTACGCGCACTTTTTTACAGTCCACTAATACGCCGAAATTTATTTCTATTCATTCTTCCTAATCTCCTTTAAGTTTACCTGCAGGTATTTTATTTTATTTTTTTTCTTTGTCCTTATGTGTTTGTCCAAACCTTTGATCCCATTCCTATCAGCAGATTACAACGGTGGAAAGCACGTAAGTGAGATACTTTATTTTATTTCATTTTATTTTTTAATATATTTTCTGCATAAACTGTTGAGATTAAGTGATGAACGATTAGTTATTATAAATTTTGAACACGCACACGCACAATAATTGTTATAGCCAACTAATAAGTCAAAAGTAATTCAGAAATTTAATTTATACTACAATAAATTTAAGGTGGCCACAGTTCCGTCTACTAACATGAATTTATTGTTTTAGCCTAAATACTTGAACTAAAACTAATGTGTTAAATAGACAGGTATATGTAATTGTGGTTTCGTAGAGGTGTCAACAATTTACGGAATAACAACAGAGGCTGTCAGAGCAGAGTAAATCAGTTAACAGTGATTGGTGTATTGGCTACCAATAAATCCTTTGTTGTGTAATGACAGAGCAAAGGTACCTGGGAAACAGGAGGACTACAAGTCAAATACAGTTAGGATTCACAAATTATTGTGGTGGTAACCGCTAGGTTTGTTTGTCAATTGTAACAATTAAGTTACGGAGCATTGTTTGTCCAAAAATTGCCCAGTATATTAAATTTACCACGGTTACTCAGAGTTAGAGTACCATCAAAATTTCAACAATTTTGAAACCCTCAAATTTGAAGAAACATAGAAAAAATACTGTAAAAATTTATTGAATTTGTTTAACTTTTTCTTGCCTATATGAATATATAGGAAGAAAAGTATTGTTTTCATGACGATTTTTCGAAATCGAGTTTTCACCGGATCTACAGGTTTTCAGACACCCTGAACCCAAAAAACATATTTTCAGCGATTGGTCAGTGAGTATGTCTGTGTGTGTGTGTGTGTGTGAACAGAATATCTCAAGAACGGAACGTCGTACGAACTTGGAACTTGAAACTTAAGTTAGATACCACTAGAGGACCGGACACAAACATTTTCATCAAAATCGGTCTACCGAAGTAGTAGTTTATTTCTGTCATTTTTAACTTTTTTGCGAATTCCTCAAAAACGGTACCTAAAATTTTTTTTACATCGCCTCATTCACTACAGTTTTATGCTCTACAAGATTGGGTAGGCGCCATGTCTGCTGAAATTCTTGGTGAGGCTGCTTTTTTGTAAAAAAATTGTTTATTTAAGATGCGACTTTAATATGCATTTTACCGCAAAAATGTACCTGGTAAAAAATGTAGAGAATTTAAAATTATACAAATTTTATTTTAACCATTTTTTATATAACGCTTAGTTTAGTGGTAACTAGCGATTTTCTGTTTTTTTCTCACGAAATCGTGTAAACAATTGATTTTTTAAAGATTTTAGCCTTATTATGCATTTTACGACAAAAAAGTATAATCAAATTTATAGGAAATTCAATAATCTACAACTTTTATTTAAAGCATTTTTCTCTACAGAGCCTAGTGTAGCGTGAAAGAGTGATTTTCCGTATTTTTAAACCAAACTGAGGTTGATTTCCATTTTGTGTCTTTCACTCATGATTAAAATTAGGTTATATTTAGTGAGTTAGGTTAGTTTTCTTATTTTTGCGTAATGTTCTATTACTAATGTTAGGTTATATTGTTCAATATTTTCATTGACAAGAGAAAGTTGAGTGTGTTTTACACCAGGTTTTTAATTTTAAAATAACCTTAGTGATTTTACACGGTTTAATTATGGTTTAATCAGCCTTGTTTATTTTCATAGTTATTAGTATTTTAATTCAGTAATTAAACTGGCTTATGACAGTCAGGAGACAGAGTAGTTAGTATATTGATGTACTAAATATAGATACTTGAGTCACGATTTTGCCCTTGTTTGCAACGAGGGGTAAAGGGGGAAGCATCAGTGCGCACGCGCGACTGCATTAATTTCAGTATGACAAACAACAATTTATAACATACCCAAAAAATATACAGTATATCGTGGAACCTTTCGTACATTAACTGTACGAATATTAAGCCTAACTGCTACGTTTTCTTTATTGTTGCGAGTTATGTGTTCTCCTAGATATTTAAACGATTTAACTAGTTCCACTTGGTTTCCGTTTCTGTTAACTGAATTTATGTAGAGTGTCTCTTTAGCCATCAATTTAGTTTTTTCATAAGAGATTTTCAATCCAACTTTTCCTGATAATTGTTCTAGGGATTCTAATTGGTGCCTAGCTTCTTTAACACTCTCTGCCAGTAAGGCCAGATCGTCCGCAAATCCTAGACAGTTTAATCTGATGTTATCTTTTTCCCATCTTATTCTGATGTTTTTAGGATTCAGTTTGTACCACTCTCGCATGACAAATTCCAGTGAGCAGTTGAAGAGCAAAGGCGATAGCCCATCGTCTTGTCGTAGTCCTGTTTTTATTTCAAAACTTTCTGATAATTCAATTTTAAAGATTACTTTAGATTTTGTGTTCGTTAGCTTATTTAATTATAAACTCATTTATACATTAGATTCTTGCTTTAATATTTTATTGTATGTACTTATTTTGAATTCTGCAATCTTCTTGATTATAATCACAAAAACATTCTCTTGGTTCGGATTCTGATCTCCAACAAACCTTTATTTAATTGTTACGTATAGCGTTGATTTAAAATAATTAATATTAATGTCTAATGGATATATTTTAAATACAATTTATATGTCTTAAATTTTGAATAATAATAAATTTCTTAGTTTTATCGTATAACTGATTGTTACAACAGGAAGCGGAGTATACATTCCCATTAGATTTGAATAATTTTAGGCGAGCACTTCTGAAATTTTCTATTACAAAAAGCTTCGTGTGTAAAAATCTGGGCTCAGAATTATTTTAAACTTTTTGTAATTTTAAGTCATTTTTTTGTATTGAAAAACATTAGTCATTAAAATGTCCGTTCGTTAAAAATTTGTCAAAAGAAAATTTAGGTTTGTTTTAATGCACCACAAATGTGCAGATGATTGGCCTGAAGCAAAATCTACTATAATGTTTAATAGTTTAATGTTTGTTTAATAGTTAAACAAGACAATCTAATTTTACCCTTTTCTCCTAATATGCCTAGAGACAAGCGAATGAACCTAACAGCTATTACGTGAAGCAACAAATTTAACTGCCACACAAATCGTAATAACACAATATTTAATGTTTTTTTAATTAACCAGTCGGAAAAAATCGCAGAAATTTTCCTTACTTTT
Organism: Catonia carolina; assembly: GCA_035578175.1. Lineage (NCBI taxonomy): Eukaryota > Metazoa > Arthropoda > Insecta > Hemiptera > Achilidae > Catonia > Catonia carolina. The sequence goes on along the minus strand of JAQMRL010000003.1, from coordinate 82,011,994 downwards.
GAAGAAATGCAATTGTGTTACCTGGTTTACATTCTTATTTCCAGTCATCAAATACCACTTCAAATAATGCAAGCAATTATTTGAGAGGAGGAAAATTCAGGTATAAAAACAAACATTTCTAAGGCTCTGAATAAATTTATCGTGCAGAAGTTATACATTAGCCTATTTGGCAACCGCTATGGAATTATTAAATAAAAACTTTGCAAGCAGACGTTTCCGTTTTTTCATCTCCTTTCAATTTAATGTTAGTATATATTCTGTTCTTTTTTCTAATGTTTACAGTTTTGCTGCTGTCAGTAGGTATTTTGCAGTAGAACTTCTATTTAAACTGTAATAAAATTTAACTTACCTGTTCATACTTACAACATAAATAAAACAAATAGTATTTTATGAAAAAAGTTAACCAAAACTTGTCGGAGTGTTTCGATAAGTTGTATTAACTTACGCGCGGAATGTAGTAACGGGATGGGATTTCAACGGAATTTACCCAACTTTAAAGTAAGCTTTGTCCGCTCATTCACTTACAGTAGGCAGGTAGTAACTTTATTTGAAAACTTTTTACTGAATGCTTTTACAATGTACGGATTTTATCGAATGCAACTTTTCCATTTTAAGAATACCTTTATTATTAAATTTATTTATCTCTTTGTAATTAACTTTCATTTGTATACTATTCTCTCGTACAATGTTTTAGTGAGTTTTTTCTTTTATTGACATTTTTTCTTGTGCAATTTGTAAAATTTGAAGTTACCGGGGTAACAAATGTAGTGTGGCCAAAATTCTCCTTGAGGAATCAGAAAATATAATTTCTTGCTCTTTTAAGTTATTTTTTTTAACTGCATTCACAGGACCTCAAAAGGGATTGTGGGACAAGTCAGGATAAAAATTAATTACTAATCTAGATATTACCACTATATTGGATACTCGTATTGGGGTATGTGATAGTAAACCGTATTGGATATCAAGCTTCTAAATTGCATAAAACTATTAACAGCACTGCAGCACGTTAGCCTCAATCACATACCTTAATTTACCAGAGGCTATCCAAAATACTGATGTAACTCCTCAAACATACAAAAGAAGAGTAACCAACTGGCTGATTAATTTAGGGAGAGGGCAGTCTCAGGATTTAATTAGTTCTATATACATTCAAATTAATTGATCTTCCTCTTATTTAAGCTATAGATTGTTTGTTAACATTGTCATCGAAAGTCTGCTTCATCCTTTCCCACTACATGACATTTTATTTTTATTTCATATTTTTTTAAATTTATTTTTGTACTATTATTTTTTTTGTATATTTACGTAAGAAAATTTTATTGTATGTTTATTTTGTTGTGAATTTTTGTTTCTTTTCTTATATGTAATTTTAGTTTAGATATAAATGCTATTATTATAATAGAATAAATAACAAAATAAACCAACTCATACCCGCGCACAGGCTAGACCTATACGGTATTAGAAAATAAGATAGGAAAAGATTCATTGTACTTTTTTTTAGCAATAATAAATAAATATTAAATTTATTACTTACAAATTTATTTAGTACCTTTTTATTACTCCTTCTACTTAGAAATTTACTTTTAAATCAAAAACTATTTAGAAGGGAAACAATTACAAAATTTACAATTTTTTATAATTAAAGTATTCTTTATAGTACGAAGGATCCTAAGGACAATTATCAATAAGAAACACATAGTAGCCAACACGTCAGATTACTCCCAAACAGGGAACTATATAAAATCAAGGAACAATTAAACAACATGTTAAGAAAAATTAGGATAGCATTTTACACGCACTTAAAAAGGATAGACAACAACAGACTATCCAAGAAAATCTTAAAATTAGAGAAAAAACTCAAGAACCCTAACCACTGGTGAAATTTTAGAAAATCTTCAAGGACTATGTATCACGGAACAACGAATCATAAATAGAGAAGAACAAGTACCTAATTACAAAGAGGACTGCAAATTAAACTCCACCAAGAGGAAATACACCCAATCAATATTAACAGAAAAGTTGAGAAAACGGAAATCCGAGAGAATGTTAAACTAGCATCAAATGAAGAAACTGAAAGAGAAGAAAAAAGACTAAGTGATTACATGAGATCCATTATTGGTCCTAACCTAGCAAAAAAGTATTCTTTCTAGGTTTCCTTTTCTTAAAAAATACAGTTTTCCTTAAAGTTTTGTTACTTCTGGTAATTTATTAATGTATTTTCTACCTGCATAAGTAGATTTCTGTTTAAACAATTTAGAGATAGTTAAGTATGGATAATGAGAAAGTAGCCTAAAACAACGAAGTTCTGTTGAAAGATTAAGCTATCGGATTTTAGATACAGCGGCATTTCTTCTTCACAAGTTCTTAATACGTACGTACGTAATGAGAAAACATTATTACTTAATGTTTTAGGGAGTGCTGTTGCTGAAAATGTTTTCATAAATCTAACGCCAAAATTTAAGTGAATAATAATTATCCACATCACTCATTCAGGATTTGCAATATCCTTAAGAAATTTATGCAAAAGTGGTTGTTACAATCATATGAAATATTAACTAATTACTAAATCTGTTGTAAGCGAATAGTAACTTTGACCTTACTGTGCGGGGGCTTATTGTAAGCCTCAATGGTGCTAGAAGAAACTGATTATTAAGATTTCCGGTTTCATTTTCACTTTATTTCTGTATGTGTAACCTTAAGAACCTTAACGATGATTTTAAAAGTATTACACGTTTTGGAAAAGTACAGAAATAATATCTAGATAATTAGTTTGGAATGGATACAATCTTTCTACTTATTAACAGCAAACGGTCGAAATTTAAATGCTCTAATTTTTTAAATATTAAAAAGAATGTTTAATTTTTGATTCTCTGTGGTATACAGTTATATTGGCTATAACTTATCAGTGAATTGAGAAGTCAAAGTGTGCCAACAGGTATGAAGATGGTGTTCATAATCACGTTAGCAATGAAGCACTTCAATTGTTTAGACACTCGTATGACAGTCACAAGGTTCTAAGCACTAAGAATGTCCACTTTTTTTTACAGAGTAATATAAAATTGAATATATAAATAAAATTCAAGTTAATGAAATACTGTACAAGTTTAAACAGAATAAGAGCTAGCTACAACAGGTAATTGCGTAATTACGGAGACGGAGGAAAATTCATATTGATTAGGTTATTTATTTATTAGTCTATCAAGAAAATATGTAACTGGAACCTTCTGCTTTAACCTTAGCGCGCTAACTACTGGACCACGGAGGTAATCAACATTACTAGCTCTCGTTCAGAATTGTAGGATTAAAATTTAACGCCCGTAAAGATGAATATGCCTACTTACTGTATATTTATATAGCACAAGGTTTCTATAGGTTTTTTGTACATAGCATAACAAAATGCAGTAAAGAAAACTGAGTTGTTACAACTTTTATATATTTATTCCAAACTAATTTAAAAAAATATTTATAAAACAACCTTTTAATTTAAAAAATTAACTAATTAATTTAAATGTAATATTAATAAAAAAAAATTATTCTATTTAATAAATGATTCCCTAATCTTGCTGATATTTGTACCTAACATCAAAATCGGGTAATTAATTTAAAATATATATTTTCAATAGCTGAAAACACAGAATTAAGCTATTAAAATTAAGTAAATACTTTACAGTCCTTGTCTAGTGAATTTTTCAAAAATTATTTTTGAAATTGAGATACTGGGTGTAATTGTAAGTTTGGTAGATTGTTAGCTTCGTTTACCAATAACTTATTCAACTACTTCAGCAGTTAAAGACTGAAAAGTTTAAAATAATTATAATCTACAATTTAAAAAATTCATGGTCCACAAGATTCCCAATGACACAAAACCCAGATCCGTAAAACATTTATTCATAGATTGCTTCCCCATCCATTTCTGTTCTGAGAATAAGTAAGTAGCATATCATAGACACTGTTCTTGAATAAGGAAGGAAAGAGAACCCGTGTTGCACTGTAAATTTAACCCCTTTTAACACGGTATAAAATATTCCAGTTGACAGCTGTCTCTTACATTTTAAAATATCTACCCTCCCAACTTTCTACTCTTGGAAATTTCTCTCCTCCTTTCTCATGCACCACTGGTAAAATGTCAAGCTCGTCTTGTACCTCTTTCATGATATTCTAATCGCCTTTTAAAATAACCACTTTTTATTTTTAACCCTTTAATTAACTTCTTTTGCCATTTTTTTCGAAGAATTATGACCCTTGTACTTTTTTATGTTTTTTTGTTAGCTCTTCTATATAATTATCTAATTGAACGATAATTTCTATTCGGTTTTTAATAAGCTCTTTTCATTAATATAATTTGAACAATAAACATGAATATTAATTTTTATTATGGGTCTGATTAGGCCTAATTCTAGTAATCTACAAAATATAATTGATTGCTCGGTCAGTTTTTATACAAATTATTCATTGTCTGTGAATTTCTACATGATTACAAAATCTAAAAATAACAATTTTAATTTTGATCTTATACCAAACATCAATGTCAACCATTTTTGATTCACGACAAGCGCTAATTTTTGCATTTTAGGGTTTTTTTAAATAAATAATAAAAGAGGTAGAGGTGTAAGAGATACTGTCAGAGTTATCTCCTCTGAAAATAATGAATTTCATTATACTGCCAGACCCTGAAGTGAGTGAAGTGAAGGTGTCATTTCCAGGGTGGAAATTCGATGCTATTTGGAGGGTCCAGTATGCTGATAAGCATAGTTTTACACTCAGTGAGGAAACAACGATTAACCATCTCGCTTCTTATTCTACTTAGTAACGCATATAGAGGTTCAAACCACCCTTGCGGCTGACCACTTTAATAACAACCACAGGGGTTTGTAATAATTTGTATTACTCAGAACTGCTAAATTCTAGATTGATTATATTAAAACCACTTTATTTAACTTATAAAATAATAGCTATCATTTTATACCCAGTACATATTTCATGAAATTCGTAACCAAACTAGTCCAAAGCCACGTAAATATTTGACAACTAAAATTATATTATTGTTTCCGTTTTCGAAAAATTGTAATTTGTAAAAGAAATAATCGTTATGTATTTTTTAATACACTACATTTGTTGTTTAGGTCATCAGCCAAAAGGCTGGTTTAAACCTGTAGAGATTTTACTAAGTAAAATGAGGAGGTGGTTTACCAGCCTTCCTCACTGAATGGAAACGTACGCTTATCAGCATGCCGGGTCCTCTGAAAAGCACATATTTTCTACTCTGTAAATGACACTTTCACTTCATTCACCACAGGGTCTGGCTGTATAATGAAATTTATTACTTTCAGAGAAGATAACTTTGATTAGTTTCTTTTACACCTCTACCTCTTCTGTTCTTAAATGATTCAGTCATTTAATTGGCTGACCATGTGATAAGAAACAGAACTATTTATTTTAGTCCTGCAGTGAACAGATTGAGTTTGAATAATTTGACACTCAACCTGTCTGTTATGGGCAAATACTACATTTAGATAGCTAAAAATTTAAGCTGAGATTTTATTTCTCAATGGGTAGGTAATACGCTTTCAAAATTTGTAAATTTGTGAATTTAGGTGTCAAATATCTAGGTGCGTGTGGAATATTTTGGATGAGTTGACCTATTTTAATAAAAATACTTAAGTTACTTGGGATAATATTTTAGGAATCTTATTTGAACTTGGTGCAAGCTAATTTTTTTAAATTTGAAAAAAATTGTGATAATGTTTATGAAAAGTCTATTTTTTTAACCAGTAAGATCAGAACTTTTTAATAATAATTTTTAATATGAGCGAAAATTAAAAAACCTTTAATTCCGCTCACCTTCTCTTAAAATAAAAATATTCAGTGTGTGAGCCGTATTTGAATCTTATTAACAGCATAGCATTAACAGTAATAAACAGCCAAAACGGGAACCTTTAGAAATGTTAACATTAAAAATAAATTTAATTAAGGTAAAAAAACGAAATCGGATGTATTATAAAAATGAAACGTAATAATAAAAAGCTGATTTTTAAAACCACAAAGGGTTCCGTAATTAACAGACCATAACGGATTAAATTATTTTACGTAAGTTTATTTTTCCAACGAAATATATTAATGTTTGCTTTATCCTACAAAAATTATTTTTCCACGTATCTTTCTTAATATTGTAACTGTTTCTTAGAAGAGGAAATTTGCTACGTAGGGTTTAACTGGGATAATAGACTTAACCTACTTGTCTGTCTCACAAAAAAAAAATATTTCTTTCAATTCTAAATTAAGGGAACTTTACCAGATTTGGAGTCGATGCTCGTTTTTGCTAGTTTATTCCAAATCACTTTTATTAAAAAACTAGTTTGCATAAATCATCGTTGTAAAAGAGTTTGTAGTTGTAATGTATCATGTAGCTATATCGCATTTTCTGATTGTATTACAACATCCAAGCCTAGGTGCGTTCGGGAACTGGTTATAATAGATAATACAGAAAAAGGTATAATAATAATAATAATTATTGGTCTACAAATCTCCTTTGAAAAAACTGAATTCATGTGTATTCTCTTGAATACGCAGGCACTCTATACTAAATACGGGCAAATATATAAGGTATCGCATTTCTAATACCTGGAAGAAATTTTACAACCGACTGGACTAGAGAAAAAGTCACAGGAAACTCGAACACAGAAACTGAAGAGGGCTTACGGACGAACACACAAACTTTATAACAAAAAGTGCATTTCCACACATACAAAAATCAGACACTACAACTCAGTCCTCAAACCCGAAGTGCTATACGCAGCAGAAACATTGTCACTTCACAATAAGACTCTGCTACAAAACCTAAAAAAAGAAGAACAAAATCATCAGGAAAATACTTGGACCACGAAAAACTGACGATGGATACCGGCTACAAACCAACAGAACCACAGAGAACATTTCAAACATTTCAGCAGATATTAGAAAAAGACGACTTAAATTCTATGGACACATACAACGACTTCCTGAACACAGACTTACCCACCAGATTCTTATTGCTACAGAAAATCTTAAAGGCATGACATGGGCCGAACAAGTAAGAAGAGCTTTTGACAACGCTCAACTCACTTCTAAAGACGCGACAGACCGCGATACGTATAGAAAAAGAATAGACGAGTGGGAAGTGCAGCCAGAGATCAGAGCCAAGAAGAACTACGTGGACAGAGGAGAGGAAGAGAGCCGCGAGTGAGAAGATGCAGATGTCATGGAGAACCCGCAAGAAGAACCGTACAAGCTTCAAGAGATCCATAAAGGTCCATCAAGTATCTAGGTGAATTTATAGAGCCCACAGGAGCAGAGGAGATATCCGAGGTTAACATGCTACAAAAGACCAAAAGAGCACTGGGGATGATACAGAACTTATATAACAAGAAGTCGATGTCAAGAAACACCAAGATCCGCCACTACAACACAGTTATCAAACCCGCTTTCCTGTATGCAAGTGAGACACTAACATTATATAAGAAACACGAGCTGGAAGACATAAAAAAAGAAGAAAGGAAAATAATCCGAAAGATCCTTGGTGCTAGGCAAACGGAAACCGGGTTCAGATTACAACCAAACCAGACTGTAGAAAAATTCTCAAATGTAGAAGCTGACATTAGAAAAAGACGTATGAAATTCTTTGGACACATGAAGCGGTTACCAGGAAACAGGCTAACAAGAAAAATATTGGAGTATACAACGTCTCTCAAAAAAATGCCACCGTGGATAAGTGAAATCTATAAAGATCTCAGGAAAGCGAAAATAACAGAACAAGACATCGCAGATAGGAAAATATTTAGGAACAAGGTGGACAAGTGGGAGATAGAGCCAGAGCAGCCAAAGCAGAAGCAGCACAGGCCAAAGTGGTCAGAAGAAAGGAAACAGGCTTTCTCAAAACGGATGCGAGAGTACTGGGTGGACAAAAAGAACAACAAGAAGAAAAAATGATTCAGTTTGCTTATCGCCTTCCTTTAAGGGAGAATACGCTAATAATAATAATAATAATAATTATTATTATTATTATTATTATTATTATTATTATCTTAAAAATAAACAATTATGTACCTAACTTAAGTTATAACAATTATTCGATGAAACAATTTACACGGATTTAAAAATTATACAATCATTAACGGTGTACCTTGATGGTTGGGGTTCAAGTAAACACATTTTCTCAGGAATGGTCGGCCTGGGTCTGTACCAGACTACACCTCATTTACATTTCATACATTTATAGTCCTCATCTCATTGGGTTATGGGGTTGCGTATAGTTCTGAATTGAACAAATTGTGCACTTTACACACATTAGGGAAAAACATTAAGAATACAATTAATTATTGAACTTAGATTACTAACAAATTAAATAGATTTACTTAATTAAATTAATAAAATAAGTAAACCTTAGACTAACTTAACTAATATTAGCAATAATTTTTCATTTAACAATAACATTACCACTTACGTACAACTAAATATTACAGCGTGTACACAATGCAGACCTTTTCTTAACGTATAATGTACTCACGTTAATATCATTCTGTATGACAACTTTAACTGACCGAACTTGACCGTAAAAGGAGCTATTCTTTTATATTTTTTTAGTTTTTCTAGAAAGAAATTTGCCCATAACGGCCAGGTGGAGTGTTAAATTAATTGCACTCGATCTGTTTGGTTCCAAGGCTACAACAAACAGTTCTTTTTTTTATCACATAGTGAGCCAATTATTATGACGGAATTATTTAAGAACAGAAGAGGTAGAGGTGCGAAAGACACTAGTCAGAGTTACCTCCTCTGAGAGTAATGAATTTCACTGTACAGCTATACCCTGTGGTGAATGAAGTGAAAGTGTCATTTGCAGGGTGGTAATGAGTGCTTTTTGGAGAACCTGGCATGCTGATAAGCATAATGTTTCAACCCAGTGAGGAAGGCAATAGTGAACAACCTCACTCATAGTTTTTACTTAGTAAAACTTCTAGTGATTCAAACCAGCCTTTCGGCTGTTGACCTAAACAACAACAGAAAGAAATAGAATATCAAGGTAGTATAAAAATAACATAAATATAAAGGTTTTATTCTGAATTCTAGAAGCAGTAATTTAAAAAAATGAACGAGAAAGAACATATAAAGGGATACTGATAAATTTTGTAGTTAAATCATAATTGGGTAGTCTATAGGCGTATACCAATAAAACAAATTGAAAAATACTAAAAATTGTATTAAACTTAATCATTACAGAATACGAAAAATGTCAATGAAAGCTGACACCCCTAATGCACCTGTTCTAGGTAGCAACGCTAGTCACCCACGTAATCCTACACTCTTTACACATATTACCAGATCACACCTTAACCATTTGAAGTCTAATGTTACAGTATATTGTATCTCTTAGTACCAAACAATTCGAAAAACTTTAGAAAAAAATAATCCTACGTTATAAGCTGTTTTCAAACTGGCTAGTTTAAATATGAGTAATTTTTTAAATCGATTGAAATAATCATACTTTTTGTTGTTATTAGGTTATTCTAAAAACAAAAATTCAATTAAATATTGTTATAATGTGTGGCGAAAAAGAGATCAGCTGGTGAAAAAAAAAATGGTTGTGTTAAAAGATGTTCATGTTTGGGTTAAAAAAATATGTTCACGTTTGTGTTAAATATGTTGTGTTTATATGTGAATTAATTAAATAAAAAAGTTTACAATTTTACTCTTTCTACAACGAGTTGTAACATTGGTGTCAGAAGTGGGATAAATTTTTAATAACTCGCTGTGAATAATTTTGGTAAACAAACCTTTGTTTTGATTTATGGAGACGCGAACAAAACTGAGAGAGATGGAAGAATTAAAAGCTCTTATTACCAGTTTAAACGAAAATTTAAATTTAAAAACGGACAAATTAAATTCTAAATTTGAAGAACAAAATATTAAATTTAAAAATTTTACGGACAGCTTAAATCAAAATTTTGATCATTTAAAAGGAAAAATGGAACAGTTTGAAGGACGAATGGACGAAATAAGTGAAAAAATTGTAACAGTCGAAGAAGAATCTGGTAAGTTCAGGGAAAATATTAGAAAGGAAATAGATGAAGAATTTAGGAAGTTTAAGGAAGAGATTGGAAGGGATTTACGGAAAGAAATTCCGGAATTTAATGAAATAAATGCAACTGCTACGGATGTTGTTATGCCCGTAGATGTTACCGAGCGCAGTTTCGGAAATTCATCATCGTTCGAAAAATCGGTGCATAGAGTAAAAGTACCGATATTTGATGGGAGTGTGTCGTGGTGCGTTTATCAGTTGCAGTTTGAAGCAGCTGCAAAATTTAATAACTGGTCCGAGTCGGAGAAGGCGGCCAACCTTACGTTATCGTTACGGGGATCTGCAGCGGACTTGCTGCGAACTTTTCCCGCGGGAAATGCCAGCTACCAGTGTATTGTAACAGCTCTGGAGCAGCGGTATGGTGACAGTCATCTACAAAGCGTGTACCGCTGCCAACTGAAACATCGAATCCAGAAACCAGGCGAGTCTGTTCAAGAATTTGCTGCGGAAGTGGAAAGGTTAGGCCAGCTGGCTTATCACTCGGCACCGGTAGACATCCAACAACAACTTGCTACGCAGGCATTTGTGGACGGTCTACGGGATCAAGAGATGAAGAAACTGCTCCTGCTAGGTGATCATCGAACTGTGGCTGCAGCTATAGTGCAGGCTTTGACGCTGGAGGCGGCCACGATAGCGTCACGTTCGATACCAGTTCGCGAGCTTACTGTTCGACAGAAAGCGACCCGTGGAAGATCAGAAACTTGGAGCCAGGAAATTGAATGCTGGAATTGTGGAGAGGCCGGCCATGTAAGATCAACTTGTCCGAAAAGGAGCCCGAAAGCAGACTATAAGTGTTGGACCTGCGGCAAGTCTGGCCATTTAAGACGGGACTGCCGAGAGAAAAAGCCGGCTGAAGGAGGTCGTCAGGTTTCAGTAAGTACGCAGTCGGAAAACTAAGTCGAGCTGGCACGGCGGGGCGTATGTCGGCTGAAGTGAAACCAAATGCCCCAGACTCTGTTGTAAGCGTTACACTACTGAAAAGTGATGGTGATAGTCTTATGATGCCCGCCCGCGTGAACGAACGGTCATGTGTTTTAACTATCGACACCGGTGCGACATCATCCGTCATCAGGCCAGATATGGTGGCAGCAGATATTGTTAGACAAACAACGAGAAGTTTTGTCCTTCAGACAGCATGTGGGGAGACAGTCCCAGTACAAGGTGAAGCGGAGGTCGACATCGCTTTCGGCCGTCGTAGAATTAGGGCTGTGGTGTTTGTCGCACCGATCTCGGATGAATTTATTGTTGGGCTGGACATCATGAGAGTTTATAATTTTGTTATCAATGTTAAAAGACAGTTAATTAATATCGGAAACGAGAGTGTATGTATGCAACCTAATCGGCATGCTCGTGAGTTTACGAATAAACTGGTTCGGCTGTTGGTTAGAAGGGAAGAAGTAGTACCACCTATGACTGAGCGTATAATTGAAACGTTTCCGGAAGAGCAAGTCACGTCATCACTTCTTATCACGGAGCCAGATAATTTGGAAAAATGTGACGGATTGTTGGTTGGTCGAAGTCTCGTCCAGGAGACTGCCTGCATTCCGGTACGGGTCGCGAATGTGACTAGTGAAAGTAAAGTGATGAAGCCGGGGCAAGTAATAGGACGTTGCGAACCAGTTGAATGGATAGCCGAAAACGACGAGGGACCCGTTATTCAACCAAGACTGAACGAGGAGAAAAGAAAAATCCTTGATGTACTGCTGGAGGGAGCTGGTGAACTGACGGAAAAGGAACGACAGAAGGCTCGGCAGTTGTTGGTAAAGTATATGGACATCTTTTCTACAAGTGAAACGGATATAGGGAGAACAAATTATACTTATCACAAAATCGATACTGGCGAAGCACTACCTATTCGTCAGCGGCCAAGGAGAGTTCCTTTCGCAAAGCAACAGGAAGTTCGGAACCAGCTGGAAAACATGGAAAAGCAAGGAGTGATTGAGGAATCGAGTAGCCCGTGGTCATCGCCGGTAGTCTTGGTAAAGAAAAAAGATGGTTCGTTAAGATTCTGCGTCGATTACAGAAGACTAAATGACGTAACGAAGAAAGACAGCTACCCTTTGCCGAGGATCGATGATACTCTAGATACTGTAGCAGGATCGCAGTGGTTCTCAACACTGGATATGAAGAGCGGTTACTGGCAGGTGGAGGTCCACCCGGAGGACAAAGAGAAAACAGCGTTTTCTACTGGTGAAGGTTTGTGGCAATTTACAGTGATGCCGTTTGGTCTTACCAATGCACCTGCTACGTTTGAGAGATTAATGGAAATGGTTTTACATGGTCTTTCGTATGAGGTATGCCTGATCTATCTTGATGACATCATCGTGATGATTAAAACATTTTGTGAACATAAGGCGAATTTGGAGAAGGTGTTTGACCGGTTAAGAAAAGCAAATCTGAAATTGACTCCTAAAAAGTGCAATATTTTTAGGACTGAAGTGAAGTTTCTGGGCCACGTAGTATCCAGGGATGGCGTCAGCACGGATCCAGAGAAGTTGAATGCCGTTAAGGACTGGCCTGTACCAACTAGTAAAACCGAACTTCGGAGTTTCCTGGGACTATGCACGTATTACAGAAGATTCGTTCGTAATTACCACAATCTGTCAAAGCCGTTGACTGAGTTGACTGAGGAAAGAAGACATTTTCATTGGAGTGACCGAGCTACACAGGCATTTTGTGCTCTAAAGGAGGCATTATGTACATCCCCAGTGTTAGCGTATCCACGGCTGGGCGAGCGATTTACCATCGATACAGACGCCAGTGATGTTGGTATTGGAGGAGTGCTGTCTCAGATGCAAGATGGTGAAGAGAAGGTCATTGCATATTTCAGCAAGACTCTATCACGAGCAGAACGAAATTATTGTGTCACTCGCAAGGAGTTACTGGCTATTGTGAAAACTGTTGAGCATTTTCATAAATACTTGTATGGCCAAGAATTTTCTATCAGAACGGACCACTCTGCTCTGCAGTGGTTGTTCGGTTTTAGGAACCTGGAAGGACAGACGGCACGCTGGATGCAGCGGTTGCAAGAGTATGATTTTAAAATTGAACATCGGAAAGGAAAAATGCATTCCAACGCTGACGCTCTATCCAGAAGACCGTGTCCAGAAGGCTGCAAACATTGCATGAAGCTGGAGGGACATAAAAGTATTACCGTGAACCGAACACAGATTCAGTCATCCTGTGATTGGAACGACGACATTTTGCGCCGAGACCAGATAGCGGAAGAAGATCTTCGCCACATCCTAGAAGAAAAGGAGGGAGATTCTCGACCTGCCTGGAGTGAAATCTCGATGAGGAGTACGGCATATAAGAGTTACTGGGCTCAGTGGGACTCTTTGCTAGTGGTGAATGGAGTCTTAAGCCGGCGGTGGGAGTCAGCCGATGGCAAGAGTAGTATACTGCAGAAGATACTACCGAAGAACAGAGCGACCGAAGTTTTGGAAGAGATCCATGGTGGGGCATCCGGTGGTCATCTGGGCGTCAACAAGATGTTAGAGAAAATAAGAAAGCGGTTTTACTGGGTGAACTGTAGGGCGGATGTGGAGATGTGGTGTCGACGTTGTGATGCGTGCGCTGCAAGCAAGGGTCCGAAGACTCGTTCCAGGGGTCGACTACAGCTGTACACTGTGGGTGCACCATTTGAAAGGGTTGCCGTGGATATTCTTGGACCATTCCCTCGTTCTGCAGCCGGAAATCGTTATCTTCTTGTGGTAATGGACTACTTTACAAAATGGCCGGAGGTGTATCCAGTTCCAGACCAAGAAGCTGCTACAGTGACGGAGCACCTGGTAAAAGATTGGATCTGTCGTTTCGGTGTCCCTTTGGAGCTTCATAGTGACCAAGGTAGGAATTTTGAGTCAAAACTTCTTCAGGATATTTGTCAGTTGCTGGGGATGAGGAAGACCAGGACAACGCCGTTACATCCACAATCAGACGGTATGGTGGAGCGTTACAATCGTACTCTTGTAGAGTATCTGAAGAAAGTTGTATCAGAGAGCCAGGAGGACTGGGATACTAAAGTAATAATAATAATAATAATATTTTTATTTATTCCACTTTATACAAAGTGCCTATATTCTTGTTGGCTTATCGTTCAGCAACCCATCAGGCGACTGGTTGGAGTCCAGCAGAAATGGTGTTCGGAAGAGATCTTAGGCTGCCCTGTGATTTAGTGTTTGGTGCCCCTCCAGATCGACCAAATGCTCCAGTGGAATACGTCAGGGATATGGAAGAACGACTACGAACTATCCACCAACTTGCGCGAACTAGTTTGAATTTGTGCTACACAAAAATGAAGAGTCGTTACGATCTAGCAGCAACATCATCGGGGTATTGCGTTGGAGACAAGGTGTGGTTATACAATCCTGCACGGAAGAAGGGAATTAGTCCGAAGTTAAAGGCTCCGTGGGAAGGCCCCTACGTCGTAGTGAAGCGGATTAATGATGTTGTGTATCGAGTGCAATGCGTTGGCAAACGCTCCAAGCCGAAGGTGGTTCATTTAGATCGCCTTACACCGTACAAAGGAGAGCTGGAAGGTGTTGGGGACCAACACCCTTGAGAGGGAGGTGGTGTTATAATGTGTGGCGAAAAAGAGATCAGCTGGTGAAAAAAAAAATGGTTGTGTTAAAAGATGTTCATGTTTGGGTTAAAAAAATATGTTCACGTTTGTGTTAAATATGTTGTGTTTATATGTGAATTAATTAAATAAAAAAGTTTACAATTTTACTCTTTCTACAACGAGTTGTAACAATATTTTACCCAATATAAAGTTAGATAATATTCTGGTATAAAAAAAGTTTTCAATTTACGTAGTCTAAATAATTTTGTATACTGAATACATCAGCATATTTAGAAACGTTACATTTAATATATGAAGGTCTGTCTGCATATAGAAAGAGAAAAACTTTCCTGCAAATGTTTTAAATTTTAATTCGAGCGGGTATGCAATAAATCACAAATTTCAGCAATTTGAATTGTGTTACAGAAATGGCATAGAATAACGAACGAACACACATTAAAACAATATGTTACCGGGTACGGTTAGCTATGTACAAGGCTTATGTATGTAGACTAAGCAGACGGTGGTATTTATGTAGCACACAGGCAGTTTGTAAAGTGATGTGCGTTTACAAGTGAGTGTTGAACGGCAATTTATACATGGGTTGTCCCACTCGTTTGTGTGTGTAGTGGTAGGGACTGTGAGGTGAAACAATTGCTGTATAACGGAATACATAATATCGTACTTCAATAGAATACGACTAGGAATATAGGGATATACAATTATAGGGCTAAAGTCATAACCATAATATAATGTAGCTTATTTCAGTCTAAATGAGACGTCATATAGGTGCCTATTTAGGCCTAAATATCACAAGAGTGATGAAGCTACATAGGAGTGTCTGTTTAGGAAAATTGAAATAGATCTGTGTACCAAAATATGTAGAGTAGGCCTAATGTATTTTTAGAAATTCTATTAAAACCCTGTATAAAATAATTTATTCACGTTTTACTATAGCTACTGAAAGAGTACCGCAATCAATGGAGGCAACATTTGGAACGGATGCCAGAGGAGAAAATACCCTTCAAAGCTATGGAATATGTTACAGTTGGAAGAAGGGTGGTGGGAAGACCTCGAAGAAGATGGCTGTAGTCGAGATGTTGTGCGGTTTGAAACATCTCGTGTTTGCTTAGATAAGTAGGTTTGTTTGTGAGTTCGGAACAGGCTTATGCCTAATCCTTGATAGTAAGAATAAGAAAAAGAAGAAGAACAACAACAACAACAAGGAGAACAAGAACAAGAAGAAAACAAGATGAACAACAACAAGGAGAACAAGAAGAAGAAGAAGAAGAAGAAGAACAACAACAACAACAACAACAACAAAAACAAGAACATGAACAAGAACAGGAAGAACAACAAAAACAAGAAGAACAAGAAGAAGAAGAAGACTACAGCTATCTACATACAAGAATAGCAAACTGTGTAATGAGACAAATTTAATGGACATCTGGATTTGTTTATATTTGAGTCTATTGAAGTAAATATAAATAATTCCAGCTGATTAAAATAAAATATTTAAAAATTATTTAATTTTCATAAACAAAATATGGTTACTAAGCAACTAAGAAGAAGAAAATAAAAATTGTTGTAAATTAATTTAATGGGACGAAAAGCCTCAAGCTAACAACATGCTTTATTAGAACGTCCGTCCCATTCGTACATTCAAACATTCATATATTCATACTTTCACACATTCATTTATTAATAATTACAATGTATATATATATATATATATATATATATATATATTCAAAGGAATTATAAAAAACCAAATAGGGAACTCAATGATATAACTAGAAAAAACAAATAATAAGTAAATGGAACTGAATAATTTTATAAACAACATGATTGAGGTTAATCAAAGATTTAATAACGTGGATAGAAAAATAAATGAACTAAGTCAAGAATTACACTTCAATTTAGTAGAGACCAAGGATAAAATAGAATAATGTATAGCATAAAATAAATAATATAAAAATTGTTGTCGTTAGATTTTTTAACATTCAAATCAAATAAAACCAGTGAGTTGATTTAACAGTATTAAGAACAGGAGCATCATTTTAGAATTACACTTGAACAGTGAAAGTTGTGATTGTAATTATGAAAATATATTGATTAAATAAAAACCATAATGTGTTAAATGCGAATAATGTTTTATTGAACGAAATAGGAGACAAGGTAAATGGAAAAATAATAAAATCAAACTTGAAAGCTGATACAACACCAATAAAGAATATGACATTAAATAATAATGTATTACAAATTGGCATACCCTTGTGAGGACGAATTTAGTTATATTACAAAATTGGCTAATCCCTCGTGGGGATAATATTACAAATTGGCATACCTTATGAGGACTAATTTAGTTATCTTACAACTGTTTACTTGCTTCGCTTCATGACAAAATAATTTTAAAGCGTTTAACTTCTTACAACATTACGCGTTGAAAGTCTAATTATGACTGTACGAATAAAACCAATATATGTACTAGAAACATGAATTTATAAATCACCAGTGAAAGGGGACCTGAAAATAACAAAATGTGCGTTAAAAGAAAAAGTAGATGAAACCTATTTCTTAAAAACCTGGTGTGAAACACTTATATGATATTCTCTTGCCAATGTAAATAATTAAAAATATAGGTTTAAGCTTAAATTAAACTTGATTATAGTAAGTAAGATAATGTCACTTAACAATAAAAATAAATATTCCCCTCTCCAGAACCACTCGTTACTACCCATACGCAAAATCACTATTAATATATATTAAACCGGTTCCGTAACGACATTTTTTTAAATGGCCAAACAAGACTAATTCTATTTTCAGTCCTAGTCACAAGTTAATACAAATTGCTAACTGTTTTTATACACCTGTGATCTGATAGTTTCTCCAAACAATTGAAAACTTTATAACATTTTCTTGGTTTTATGGAGCGTGGTAGAAAGAATCAAAATAAAATACAACCGTTTCTACGTGTTCCGATTTCCGAGAATTCCTATTAAAAACACTACATTCATCACAATCCATTGTCCTTTTCAATACCCACCACATCGTATAGTACACAATTTCTTACAATGAATTATTTATTTACTTACCTATTTTTAGAATATCACAAACTGCTATTTAATGTCACAATATCATTTGTATTGTATATTCTATTACAGTTATATTAGATTGAAAAATAATGTAGCCTACACAGAAAGTAAATTATCTGCTTCATTTTTAAGCTCTAATATGTTATTCGATTTTGAATTACAGTGCTATCTAACAAGAAGCTTAGAAGGTACTTTTTGACAGTAAGAGAACTAAGATTTCTCGAACAATGTTGTAAACATATATGATAATGAATGTAATTTATTTGACCGTTCTAATGGTAAGCCATTCGGTACATATTGACATACTTTGTGTAATAAGTTTTATTTCTTGTTTTATCGTTATAAAAAAAGTCTGACAAAGATGAAGTTTGTGCAAGTTAGAATACTTAAATAACTACTTGAGGGAACAAGGGTTTAGAGAAACGATTGTTGGTATGTGTGAATAATGGAGGTACACACAGTCAAACTTAATTAACGTTCATTTATCAATCGTAAATACAATTACTGCCACTACAACCAGGACGTTGGCTGGAGCTGACCCACCGCTAATGGCATAGTTGTTATTGTTAATCTAAGCAATTATTATTGTTATTGTTAGAAACATGTTAGGCAATCCAATACATGACCTATATCAATGTTTTGGTTGCGTTAAAATAATAAAGCATTATTCAAATTAATCAATCGATCAATGATATTGATGTTTGCTTTGAGACTACTCAAAATAATGATGTTTTCATCAATATTAGTTTTATGAAAATTTCTTAAAACAGCCATTTTGGTTAATTTACCATTACTAATCCTTTACTTTATATTAATTTAATTTATTATCTGCAACAACTATAACAATTAGTAAGTTTTATTATATTATGTTAATCGTAAAGTTGTACCTAGTAAGCAAAAATTTGTAATAGAATTTATAGTTTGGAAATTGGTTTTACGAATAGCCTGATTAATTAAATAACAACCAAGGTATCCATCACAGCAGCCTTTTCAAGAATTGAGCGACGTTGACATCCGCTAAATATTTGAGAGAGAACTTCTTATAAATGGAGAAAACTTAGAGTTATTATAGAAATTAACTAGCTCTACTTATTATAAAATATTGTTCTTGTACCATTATAAAATTATTGTATGATAACACAATAAAAAAAAATTAAAACCAAGTATTATTCCAAAGGTGTGAGGTTCAACAAATAATTAAGAGGAATGGAAACGTTCATGCAATGCAGAACAAAATAAAAATAACTAATATTAATTTTATAATAATATTTGAATGATTTAATTACTATGCTTAAACAATTGATGAATAAAAGATACGAAAACATTAGCAATTATTTAAATTTTATATTGTTTATTTTATAAAAACCTGGTTGACAACCACTGATTTTTTCCGTAGCTCACAAATATAACATATTAAAATGGTCGCGCCTTTAATTAACTTTACTTTACTTTAAACCAAAAATAAGTGAACTGATGATAATGCACAATACTGCCATACTGTACTTATTACACAGTCAAACTGTCCTCAAATCACGCCATACTGTACTGTAAAATTAAACTTGCCCTCTATATAAAAACTCGGTGCAACCCGCCTATGTATGACGTCAGACCAATAAAAACCCTTCTTTTAACTTTTGAAGGTCTCATTGTCAGTTAAAATTTTCAAAAGACAAACCAAGCAATTACTACAACCAGCAGTGTAAGCAATTACTACACATAATACAAGTTTATATAGAGTGTAGTGATTGCTTACTTAAACACCGACACATTAATTTTACATTTAATGAGCTATTTGGACAACTAACGAACTTTTCGCCCCATACAAACATTTACTAAATTTTGCCGACACAAGCATAAATAAAAATGTGTCACTATTTTGTCGGTACCATAAATATATATTTATCAGCTAACGGTTACATTTTATTGATTGTTTTCTTTTATTTTTAAGATGATTACTTTTAACGAATGCTTAAAATAAACTATTTTTTTCGCTTGTTTTAAATATACATTAATTTAAAAGCAACATGATTAGGATCTCTAATTAAGTGCGATACATTCTTCATATAAAATTATATTTTTAAACGATATTGTAGGCTTGTAGGAAAGTGATTATAACCTAACAGATTCAATTGTTTGGTAAAGTTACAGCCACCGGATGGTAACATTAAGTGGCGAATAAAAACCTTCAATTTTGCTGGCCCTGAAAAGGGCCGTTTTTGTCATCTTGATGGGAAGCGTCGATCGTAGTCGTTGTGGCGGTCGAAGAGCTGGACAACACGGCGTTTCGTCGTGCAGCGGAGTTGTCATCTTCTTCCCTCGCAGAAGTGCGTCGATGGCTGCTTCGTCGGATCCGGTGGGCGTAAGGCTCGGTCGAGGGACCGCTGTGGGCTTCGCTCGCGTCAGCGGGCAATGACGGTCCAGTCGATGGCTTACGGTGACAGGTCGGCGAGCGGAAGCATCATCTTCTCTCTTGCGGGGTCATCGATTAGTCTTCGCTGGAGTCCGGCAGCCGTGTACCTTGGTGGACGTCTTGTCGATGCTGTAGACTGGTGAAAGTGAATCTCTCTCTGTCTCTGGATCGGAAATTGAATCTCGGCTCAGTGGAGCGCTCTTTTTAAAGTCGTCCAGAGCGCTGTGGTAGGAGGCGGTTACTGGCTCGGCCTTGATGACAAAGGGCTCGGTTGATGCGCAGCCGAAAGGTTTGTCGGTATGCCGCCGAAGGGCCTACCGCGCCGACGAGGGCCGGGAGAAATATTGAAGGCCGGCAACACAGTAAATGATTAATTAGAAAGGGTGGCGGTGACGTTACTTTAGGCTATTATTTTTAAAATTGTGTAGGGGGCTACAATTTATGATTAGTAACAATAACAATCTATTCTATTTATTAAAATCTAATCTATTAAAATCGGTTACAGTTTCATTAGACTTGTACGAAGCTCTGGAAGGACATACTGTTTAACTTAAAAATTTATTTTAGAGAGAACTTTAAAATTTAAATAAATTTTTTATTCGTCGATAGGCTATGAATGGTTTTACTGTAATTGTTTTATAGAATTATATCAGTGAAAAACAATAAAAACGTTATCACACTTTATGACAAAGGCAATAAAACAGAACGGAAATGGTATAAAATTTTATACAAACCAATTCAAAGGAAGGCAAATCCAAAGTCATTCAGAGTGTTGTTAAAATCTTGAATAAATAGATGCAAATCCAAAATAGACCATTTGTGAATTGCCTACCAAAATTGAGTAGGTACATAGCAACCCAGTTGTATCACTATTATTTCAACTGATCCCAGGTGTAAAATTTTGGCAAAACGGTGACTGCTGAAGGGTTATAACATTGTTTGTGACCACAATATGTATTTACTGTAAACTACAAAACAAACCAGATACTCTCCCTTGTTGAATAAAAGGGTTTCCATTCGTCCTTTATGTTATGATAGCCGTTTTCTACTCTTAACTTAACGAGAAAGAGTGAGAAGGAATGAGCGAATGTGTGATAGAACTTAGTCTGCAGTCTATGTAATAGCTATAAAATAACTAAATGGGATTCCAACTTACACACGGGATTCCATTCTGTATCAATCCGTTTTATCATATGAAAGGGATTTTCTCACTATACTTTAACCGGAACATTAATCCCCCCTCAGTATTATTTTCGTGCCTATTTGTGACATTTTATTTGACAGGTTTTTAATAGTTTTGTATATTTACTGAAATCGTTTATTTTTATTATAAATACTAAAATGCAGACCAGCCTTTATTATTTTTCCCAGTAGCCTGATATTTCCTAATAGTTTGTACGCGAATATTCTGTTAAAACAACACAAAGACCTTATTTTAAACAAGATCGGACCTCACTAATTCGAAATAATTGTGACCGGTACCTGTTCGAATTATCGTAAAAAGTGCGTATAATTACAAAGTGAAATAGGCTAGCTGATTTAATATCACGCTTGCATTACTGGAATCGTTTTTATAATTGCTATGAAAATTCAGGCGATGTTGACTTGAACGAGTGGCTGACAGGTGACGATGAACGTCTTCAGTTTACAGACGAAGAAATTCTTTCGTATTCATTCCAGACTTCAGCGAAGATCCAGAAAAATGATAAATTTTATAACACGGAGTGGTTTATTTTACATTCAGAAGTAGCAAAAACACTGGAAATAGCACTACAGAGCAGTAAAATAACGGTATGTAAACAGATGTCATGTTTATGAGGTGCTGGCAAAATATTCCGTAATTTATCACCAAGGTCTTCGTCATTACAATAGCAATCAATTAGTGAATTTATGTGGCCAGATAGTATAGTGAAAATTTATAATTTCTTGTAGGTGCAATGTTTATGTGTCTTGTAACAATGTTTATCCAAAATTATAAGCCTTGCCGGTCTATTCATCGATTTTGAAATCTGTCTGCCAGTTGATTTCTACTTGATAACTGATCCGTTTTTTTTAAAATTGTTTGAATCAACGTCGTATAATATTTTCATGTGTTAGATAATTGCATAATAACGTCGAAAATGCATGTTGAACTGAAATTACAGATTTTAATTCAGTCCAACAACTAAGCACACTTTACCGTTTTTTATAAGTAAACATAGTCTAAACAAACCAAAGCAAAGATACGAAACCTTAAAGTGAAATAAGAACTGCTGTTACTCAAATTTTGAGTTGGAGGCTT
Source organism: Catonia carolina (assembly GCA_035578175.1). Lineage (NCBI taxonomy): Eukaryota > Metazoa > Arthropoda > Insecta > Hemiptera > Achilidae > Catonia > Catonia carolina. Next base: position 81,989,536 of record JAQMRL010000003.1, on the reverse strand, counting down.
TCAGAGTTACTAATAAAACACCTCAAAATTTCACTACTGTCTTGGTTTGAATTACAGCATTTTAACCATTATTTTATTACCTGTATATTTTAAGTTTAAAAATTGGCTGCTTATGAATTTACATAAGTTAATTTTTTTATCCTTATTTACAAACAAAAACAAAAAATTACAAGTTAATTCATTAAAAAGTAAGGGAAAGACATACAATAAATAGATCGGAGACATCCAGTAGTGTGAACTGTAGTTTGAAAAATAAATGATAAATAAAATAAATTAAAATAGTATAACACTAACTTATACTACTTAAAACCTGGATGTGAAAGTTTTAAAGTTTAGATTTAATAGCAGTGAACGTATTTCACAAGCTTATTTAATCAATATTTTTCTAAACTTTTTCAATTCAAATTTTATTACCTCTCTTAGTTTTAAATAAAATATTACCGTTAAAAATAGTTTTAAATATGAAGTGTTTTAAATTGAATTTAGGTAAATTATATAAAGTTGAAAATTTTGTTATTTTGCCAAGTTTAGCATTACTGTATTGTATTTATTTATACAATGAGAACAATTGCACAAATTGACTCTTCTAACTACCTCGGATAAAACACAAGGGAGACTCATTCTCAAGTAGTTTTCCGTGTTGAATACCAACAGAATGCATCTCGTATGTTAGATTGAGACCGCAGTGGTATCAAAAGACCAATTGAACGAAAAATAAAAAAAGAAATGAAAGTAAAATAAAAAAGAAAATTCCCTTTACAGCGTTATACACTTACTCTAAGTTAGAGGTTAAATTTCAATTAACTTTTTTTAAAAGAAATGGGGAGTTATTACCTACGGTTTCTCAACACTAGATATTTCACTAATACTTTGTAAAGTTTGTACGACAAAATCTGTGACTACCAAAGAGTCAACGGCTACTTAAGAAATTATGTTTAACACTTTATATCGGGTATTCCACGGAATTTGAACCATAGAGAAAAAGCACTGATTTTCATTAGTTTTTTAGTATTTTCTTCCCACAAATAAATGAAAACTTGCTATAATCAGGATCATTGGTAAACGTTTAGATCATTACAAAATATCAATTTTGATACATTTAAGCTGTATTTTCGCTTTAAATACGTAAATTTGTTCACCGTTTTCTATTTAAGTATTGTAAATTTTATAAATTAGTTGACTTGCAAGTTTGGAGTAATGGTAAACGTTGTAGTGTGGGTAGATGGAAATTGGTGGTTCGAATCTATTTGCGGTAAAAAACTTTTATTGATAAAAAATATTGGAAATTATCTACACTATATAAATGAATAATATAATAGACCTAATTAAATTTTGTTTTATAAGTGAAAAAATTATTTTTGTTACTGTAGGCCTACAATAAATAAAAAAATATTTAATACACAAAACCCATTAAGCTTCAGATTTGAACCGGGGGTCTCACAATAATAGACTAGTACTATCCATCTCTCCTCAGAGATCACATAAATATGATGTAACACTTAAATACTCAAACTGACACCGTTGCGTTTACGTACTATATTTTTCTTTTTAAAAAATTATTTTAAGCTGAAATACAACTTAAAATGTATCCATATTCATATCTTGTAAAGGTCTAAACATTTTCTAATGATTCTTGATTTTAACAAGTCTTCATTTATTTGTGAGAAGAAAACTTTAACAAATTAACGAAAATCAATGCTATTTCCCTATGGTTCAATTCCGTGGAACAATCGGTATATCTTGAATTCCGATTTTGATACTCATAAAGTTTTTCTTTTATTATTTACCTAAATCAAACAAATGGAAGAAATGTACATACTGTCTGTCTATAACTTGATGTCCTCTGTCAGAGGGGAGCAATATGCGGATTGTAAAACCATTTTAGAAAACATTTCTATTTTTTTAAGTAACTAATTAAGTAACTTGTCAAAATTTTTTATAAAACAACGTATTCCGCATGTTTTTGTTCAATAAAGTTATTTTGAAAAACACGCTTAATGAGATAATGTATATGCAGTAAAAGTCTTGCTTTTGAATAAAAAAAACTATCCTCTTAACTTAAAAAGTAGTGATTTTCTGATAAATTTTATTGCATCATCTTTTTCCATAATTATTACAAATCAAACCTGCCACATAATATTATGTCAATCTGTGAAATAGTTGTTGAACAGTGACAATATATTTAAAAAATACGGGTTTTTCTTTAAAAACAAAACTTTTACTATGTACATTATCTTATTAAGCGGGTGTTTTTCGAAATATTTTTATTAATTTCATTTGATTCTTCATTTTTTCACTGCCAATAAGAACTCTCACGCATCTCCTTGCATAGTTATTGGGGCACCTTGTCATCATAAATTGTCTGCAATTGTCTCTGGTATAAAAATACAGCTTGCCTGTACCTAATCATTCTGTGCAAGTAACTATAACAAATGGAGTCAAATAATGGATTCTGACTCTATTTTTCATTTTAACAACAAATATTTGTCAGAAAATAATATGACAATTCAAAAACATGATAAAATATATACTTTAAAATACTTACCTTTTAATTTAATTTTATTAAGACATGAACGAAAAATATGTTATACGGATTATAAAAGAATCATACGATTAAAAACATAAAAGTGTACTAGTACTTATAGAGAAACCAAACTTTTTTAATTAATTTAAAATTTTTATTCTGTTTCTAAACAAACACTCACAACATTTAAGTTAAAAGTAGAAACACAAAATTTAATTTTATATTAACTAAAAATTATGAAAGTGTAAACTGCTGCGGAATTTAAAATAGAAACTGTGTAAAACCTTTGTTATAAAGCTCTACCGGGAATAACATCGAAACCGTATCGTTAAATGTTTAGTATTTATGAAAAGAGGTACGTAGTGTATGCATAATATACTTAAATTAATTTTACTTAAAAAAACTAAGATAAAAATCACAAAGTATGAGACTAATAGTTTCATGTATTTGCAATTTGAATTTATGTTGGAATTAATATTGAAACTTTTAATTCCTTTTTATACAACTCTACAATAAAATGAAACCATGTAGTTATTAAATTGGTTCGTGGATGTAGTTTTATCAAAAGTATTTACGTTTTGAATTTTAATATTCCTTTTGAATCTAATAGAGGATTCTATTAAACAGAATATTATTCTGAGGTTTTATTTATTAATTTTTAGTACAGCTTTGTTAAGAATTTTTTCACTCTGAAAAATATAGTTTAATGCAGACATTCTACTTAAAACCTTTTTATACTACATACATGTTTTCTTTATTGAAATTAATAGTTGATTTATTTTATTATTAAAAAAAACTTGCCTTAGGTACTATTGCCTTGCCTTGTACTTGCCGTAAGTAATATTAAAATATAAAACTATAAATAAAACAAACCAACTAATATTTTATGTTCATTTTAACATTTTACATACTTACCGAGAAAGTGGTAATACTTAATCAAAAGCTGCAACTACTGAATAACAGACTGTAGGCACATTAACCAAGCGGTCAAAACTACCCATGACTTCAAAACTCCTGACGTACAAGGCGATACTTCAACCGATGTGGATGTATGGTAGTCAAATTTATGGTTCAGCAAAGCCATCAGTAATTTCACGAATACAACGTTTTCAAAGTAAATTCTTACTACTGATTACTAATTCTCCGATTTACTTATCCAATAGAACACTACACGATGACTTACGCGTTCTTTACGTCAACGGCATATATCTAAAACTGTACCGTAGGTTCGGAGACAAACTTCACAATCATACCAATCCCTAAATATGCAATATAAATTCTGCAGACCTACCTGGAATCGCAAAAAAGACGACTGAAACGCCGATGGAGTAGAGACATGATAAATTAACGCAACTGTAACATTAATACGTACACAAAAATATAATTTAAACGAACACTATTCAGTATTACATTCGTTTAAATTTGAATTATACGCCAACTTATTAGCGCGCCGTTTCTCAACCTCTTTACCTCTTTGTAACTACTTCCACTCTGCTACGTCACTAACCTGTTTCCGTCCTGTTCCTCCACTCTCTCTTGTTCGGGCCTGTTGATGGCTGCCTCTCTGTGTTGACCTCGTTGATATCCGCATTCATCCCCGTTGATTACCGCAAAATGACTAACGTTTGATTAATATTGTGTTGTATGTGCCTTGTGTTCTGTTCTTCAATGTGTTGCTGATTAATCCAAGCCGTTTTATACATTCTACAAGCTGGTTACCGCCAAACTGATGTGACCCCGCTACACGCCGATCTCCGCATGTTTGTATTCGAACTCTATTGTGTTTGTGAACTGTTCTCAATAAATGTAAGTACATTTCAATGCTGTATTATCATTTGTTAGGTCATTTACTATGTTTCCTACCAAACCTTCCACTGAAATACGTTCGATCCATGACGCCGAACAATGGATCTGGGCTTAAGTGTCCAAATCCAAGTAATCTAAAGACAGAACTGAAAGTCTTAGTTACACTCCGGTTACCGCTAACAAACACATTTATCGTTATTTGGAGAGCTACCGCTGGGTGGTATCCTCCTCAAAGTCTTTAACGCGGATGGATTTTTTTGGTTGTTTAGTCGTGAACGTCTTTGCTAGTTGTTCTTCTTGTTACAGTTACAAAATAAATAAAGTAAAAAATTATTTAGAGACAAACTTCACAATCATAACAATCCCTTAATATGCAATATGAATTCTGCGGACCAGGAATCGCACAAAGACGACTGTAACGCCGATGGAGTAGAGGAATGATACATTAACGCAACTCTATCATTTTTACGTATACAAAAATATAATTTAAATGAACACATTTATCGTTATCTGGAAAGCTTTCGTTCGGTGGTGTCCTCCTCAAAGCCATTAACACGGTTGGTTTTTTAAATTTTTTGTTAATTTAGTTATAAACGTTTTTGCTGGTCAGTCTTCTACAGTTGTAAAATGAATAAAATAATATAAAACTATACTTACCGGTAAGTTATTTATTTATTTTTTCCTAATTATGAATAAACTACAACAATCTGCTCAATAAAGAATAAATCTAACGATTTCCAAAATAAGAATCTCGTCCTCGGGAAGTCATCTCATTGTCGTAACCTACCAACCAGAGATTTAGCTTGAAAGATCGGTCTCGTAAAACCTATTTTTCAAAGTTATTTTATTTTTTAATCTATTTTATTAAATCTACAACTGTGGAACTCTGCAAAACCTATAGGCACCTATAACCTAAATGTATCTGCAGCTTAGTATAAAACCACTTAACCAGTTTCGAGAACACCAACATTATTAGCAGGACCTCCACATTTATATGCCATGACATTAATAAAATTGATGTGTAAAAATAACAGATTAAATTAGTAAATAATATTATTTATATATTTATTAAAAAGGACAAAGAAGTCTGATGACTTATAAAATTTATCCTAAATCTTTTCTCCAACATCTGCGGAGCCGAGGATTGGGGTTATCTGGTAAATATGGACAGTTTAGAACGTTGATTAGTGGGTTGTTATCATTTTATAATTTTGATTTTTAATGATAATAAAAATGATTTTTAGTAATATTAAAAATATAATGTAAACACGTATGTTTTGTTGTTTCACTAGAAAATTAATTTTGAAGACTAATCAAACGATTTCAGTTGTGCGATTCCGGGCCAACGACCCGAGAATATATTTTTGTCACGGCCTACCGGAACTGGTGAAAACTAAATGAACGGTACCAGAAGCAGTTACATTATTCTTAAAAACAATAATGAATATGTGAAGTATTTAAATTTTCTTACAACATTTTATTTGATGCGGATTATATGGAATTTTTCAAAAAAGTCAAATATTTTTAAAGGTCAGCCAAATAAATTTTGTGGGATCCAGGGTAGGCAGTGGCAGCCATCTTGTTGCCACGCCTTACTGACACGGGCTAAGCAGAATGGGCGGTACATCCCCACCAGGTATTAGCATTAGGCCTACTTTAATACGAATAAATAATTTTTAAAATTTACTTTAATTATGATTTAAATACGACATCTTTTAAACAAATGGTAATTTTTGGAAGTTAAAAACGAAGTAATTTGTAATATCTCACACTGGTATGGAAACATCATTTCGTTATCACCTCGCGACCTACCAACACGGATCTACACGAATTGCCAGCCTCATCCAAGCGTTTATTTATTATATTTAAAACATATATTAAAAATGTATAAATCGTAATAAATATTTATTTAAATTCTTACGTTTTATCATTTTCACATAAAAATAACAACATTAAGGACTGATCAATGTCAATTATCAGATTCCAAGAAGGCAACCGGGAGTCCATCTTGTCTCTCGTCCTACCAGTACTGAGCTAAGCCGAATGGGTGGTAACCAACAAATATCTTTTTCTCAAAAACTATTTTGTAAATAATATTTAAAAGAACATATTTTGGTACATCAACACGTATTAAGACAAATTTTACAAAAAATTATTAGGCCTGTAAGTACTTTAAAATTTATCAAATAGTCAGTTGTGAGATCCTGAACCAGAAGACGACCAGGAGGCCATTTTGTTGTCACTCTCTACCAATGCGACACTAAGCTGACTGGATGGTACCATCCCCCGGTTAGATGTATTACTAAAAAATAAAAAAGTATCTTTTAATTAAATATTTTATGACATCTTTTAAACAAACAACCATGTATAAATTTTAATGAAACAAAGTAATTAGTTAGATCGCCGACATTCAGCGGTGCACTATCTCGTTTTCGCATTCTACTGACAAGAAGCATTTATCCGGAATATTAAACCTTGACAAAACTTTTTTTTATTTTACTTACAACAAATATTAAACATTTGTAAAATATTTTATTAAAAATTTAATTTAAGGCGTGTTTTAAGACATTTTTATGAAAAAATGCTTGACGATTAAACAAATTAAATCGGTTGTGAGATCCCAAAAGGCTACCGGGAGGACATCTTGTTACGCCTTACCGATACATAGATAAGCTGAGAGGGCGGTTCCATACCAACAGTTATTTTGTATTCCCGATCCGGTAATAACCTGATTGGGAATCTGCAGCATTCGCTACAACTCAATAATAATTAATAAGACGATTCACTATTTAAATACATACAGCCTATTTAATTTTTATTATAACTTAAATTTTATGATATTTTGTTGTTGAGGTGCATGATCTTAACTTTTTCCCGGTTTATGCACCAACTGATTTTTTAACAATACATAAAATTTATGGTCTTACAATTTTTTTTATAAAATTAAAATTACTTTTATTTATAATAACCTTTAAAATTCCAAATACAATTTTTTGAATTTTAAATAGGCTTAAGTTATAATATTTTTGAAATATTTTTTAATATAAAATAAAATTTACAGTTTTAATATTTTTAAAATCTTTTTATATAAGGCCTGCGCATGTGATTATCTGATTCTCTACAAATCGAACCTAGGTCACCTGGCATAGAAGCCAGTTTTTCTAATCATTACATCAACTGATAGATTCTCCTTCTTTATCTTCTGCCCTTCAAGGAGGCATCCTTGCCTGTTCCGAACCTCTGAAATATGATATACCTTCTTCGGATGTCCTCGGTCTCTCCTTACCTCCGACTTGTAATCCATTGCCTGCTTAGGTATCCTATTCTCACTCGTCATGTCCACATGCTCTATCCATCGTAATTTTTAGAGGACGCTATCATTTATGGTGATATTAAGCTCTTTCCTGATCTCTACATTTCTATAACGGTCTTCTCTACTACATCCATTTTATGATTCCCATAAATACTTCATTTCAGATGCCTGCAATCCCCTCTCCTCTGTTTTTGCTAGCACCCAAGTTTCGCTGCCATAAAGTAGGACCCTTCTCTCTGAACGTCACCAACGTCGTCTGATAAATTTTAATTTATAATTTAATTTATAATAAGTTAATATTATTCACTTGGCATTTAATGTTAAAAAGTTTTATTAACTTACTTTACTTTAAAGTGTGGGTCCTGCAGAGTTACTTTGCATCCCGCATCTCAAACGCCATTACCTCCTATCCGAATTACTTACCTCCATTGCCCTCATCACACCACCTCGCTACGTTTTCTAAGGCCTCTTTCTTTTCTTCCTCATCACCGGACAATAATTCAAAGCCATTTGAGGCCACCTACCTTCATTAATTCGTTGCACTTGCTCGTACCAAATCAACTGCCGACTTTGTATTCTTCCTCCCACAGTGTCCTGCACATTCGCCATTCCACCACTTCATTCGGTACAAGATCCAATCTAGAGACCCCATAAGCTCTTCGTAAAAAATCCATCTCCAGAGCTTTAAACGCTCCTCATTCCGTCTACTTATCTGCTAGAATTTTAGTAGTGGAGCCAATTACTGGCTGCCCTACCTCCACATAAATCATCTTTTTTGTCCATATGCTGATTTTTGATGACCAAATTTATTAAAAGTTATTATTTAGAACAATTAACAATTAGTTGTTCAGAATTTTTGAGGACATGGTCGGTGTGTCATTTATATAATTTAATTAATAATATATTTATTTTTTACCTTAGTTTTGGTAAATACTTCACATTGTCTTACTTGCTTATAATTCTCATAATTCTCATTATTTAAGTGATTAAAATTAAATATTATAAGTTGTAAAAACATCTATGTGTATTTAAACCTAGTAGTTTTATTTTTGTATTTTATTTAGTAAGATAATATTATTCTATCAATTTCTGTGACAATCATTAGTCCACAGCCAATCAAATACTGTCAAATAAACAAGAAGCATTAGCTTTCGTAAAATAATAAGCTTTTGAAACAGGAACAGAGAACTGTAGACAGTTATTCAGCGGGAGACCTAAGTAATAAATTAATAAAGTTTATTTAATTAATTTCATTGAAGGTTTTGCAGCGGTAATTATTCGAAACTTCAATAAGGTTTAAAATACGAGAGCGTACAGGCTTAACCAAATAAGCCCATGTCGTAGGCTTAGAGCTTTATTATATTTCAATTTACGAAAACAAATTTATTGACTTATACTGTAAGCACAAAAGTCGTGCATTTAATAATAGAGTGAGTTATACTTGTATTCTGCCGTAGCTTCTAAATTACTTGATTCATATGAACAATTTATAACTGTATTAAATGTAACTATGCAAATTACTTACTACAAAATACTTCTACTCATTAACCTCCTCCAATCTCCTCCTCATACTTACTTCCTATTCTTCTCTCAGAAACTATCAATTATGTTGTTCTGATTGTCTTACGTAACTTTGCAATCTGTTCAATTTAGAACAATAAGCAACCCCATGACCCAATGAGATGAGGATGATGTGTATGAAGTGTAAATGAGGTGTAGTCTTGTTCAGACTCAGGTCGACCATTCCTGAGTGAGTATGATCAATTGAACCCCAACCATCAAAGAACACCGGTAACCACTGTTTAGCATTCAAATCCGTATAAAAGTAATTACCTTTACTAGGATTTGAACCAGGAACCTTAGTCTTCAAAAATCAGCTGTTAAACAGCTAATTTTGGCGACGACTCTACCTCTAGACCAACTTGGTGAACTACGTAACTTTTAAACCTTTTTTCCTTTTTTTATACGAATTATTATAGTAAATTTCGTTTTCATACGTCCATCTTTTTCGTATTTCTTTTAGACCTATCTGTACTATGCTATTTACGTTTTTAAACTTGCCCTAATAATAAAAAAAAACTTTTTTTGGGACTTTGTACAGTTATTATTGCCGGTTTTTTGTATCCCAACATGAAGCTTTAATGAATATGGATGTGTATTCATTCAATTACGCTCATTGCCTTCCCCTCTCCTGGTCATCACCTCCATTAAATTCATGCATTAAATACTTCATGACTTTCATTATGTGATTTCTTTGTTCATCTCAAGGTCATTTCGGATTGTGAAAATATATTGTACGTGACATCTTCTTTTCCAAGAGTTCAATCAAAAATAGATTAGCCTACTCGGTAATAAACCAGGATCTTTTATTTTTTCTACATCCTGTACTTTTCGTGTCTTCCATTCTCTCAGATATCACTTTTTTCGTTTTTTGGAAGTTGCGTATAATTTTTTCAGTATTTTCTGACTTCTGTAGGAGCTTTCAGCCCAAATATTTAACTTCTAAATTCTGTTGTACCATAATAGTTATTTTTTTGTATACCGTAGTTTTCCGTAAGCAATATTTTTATTAAAGTTGTTTTTGTTTTTATAATGTCGCACTCTTCAATGAATGACTTTTTCAATATTTAATTCGTAGTAAAAGCTGCTTTTGTTTTTAATTGACACAAAACATAATTGAGTAATAACGTTAATTGATATTTCTTCCATTGTTGATGTTACCCATCATACTTTACAGAAACGATCACGAACAAATATGGGCTACAACAAAAATTTGGAATCAGAATGTAGGAAAAGCATTTGAATACCCTTACACAAGCAGAGATTCCATTTTGTTTACATAAAAATTTCCTGTGAAAATTAAACTCATTACTTTGTGCACCACCCTCTATTACTCTATTATTACTCTTATTATTTACGTTAACATTTTTAAACTCTCGGTCTTTCTCTAAAATTCTCGAATACTCTTTCTTTTTCGATATTGTCACAGTATTTTTTATTGAAACCTTTGAAGTATTTCAATGCTACTGTGACTTGTAGCCTACCCCAAAGTTGTACTCTCTATGTACATATAGGTTTGAATAATGTTTTATAAATTAATAATTTATTTTGGGCCGAAAATTTAGATATTCCGTTAAGTATTCAATACAGCTGTTGGTGTTTGAGGTACTTTATTTTGCTCCATAATGCGAGTTTCAATATAGTTTACTATATAATACGCACTACGTGAAATTTTATGTTTACATTTTTAGAAGCACGACAAAAATCGCATGCATAAATAACTACTCATTAGTCCACATTAATTTTTTTAACGTAAAAGGTTTAATTAACTTAAGCCACAAAAGTAGCTTTACTTGAGATAACTTAAATTCAAAGTGATTATTTAATAAAGTAAAATTTATAATATGTTAATCTTTTGATTAGATAAGAATTCATTTTTAATTACCATGTAATTAATTAAGTCATATTTTTGTAATTCAAATACTCTGATGTAATCAGGATATCATTTTGTTACATGTATCCTTTTTAATTATACACGCACACGAACAAACTGATAGGAAACAAAATATATAAAAAAGGGAGTAGACAGGAGTACTGGAGTAAAGTTTAGTCACCAGAAGTTTCTCTCTGAAGATAAGAAGAGGGAGGCGAAGAGTTAATAATGTTAGAGCTCTAATTGCGTAGCTCGGATTATCTACTTTAATTACAATTTACGCCGAAAATTTAACACTTCACCTCTTGTAATGCCTATCTTGACTCATCTCAAACCCTTTTGCCTATCTGCTAAAAAACCGACCTCGTTTTTCATCTCTTAGGCCTAAACTGTTTTCCTCCAATTACCACACATCGTTACATTAACAGTAATTTTGTATTCATCCCAAATTTTTCGTTTTATTTTATCAAAAACCTTCAATGAAAACCTTCCACTAAGCTACATCACATTGTTAATGCAGTGAAGCTTTTATTTGGTATTTTTAAAACTATTTTGACAGACTTAATAGTTATAGTTTAATTGGTGCTACTATAAATCGTACGCAGCCTACCGCGTTATTTTAGTTACGTTTGTTTGTTGATGTGGTAGCACTTGTCGCGCTTAAAGATTTACTATTTTACATTACGGTTACGTGTTAACTGGACGTAAAATGAGGTTAGGATGAAATTATTTTTGTAACGTATGAAAATATGCCGTGCCTGAATGGGATTCGAACCCAAGACCGCATGATGGGAGGCAAGCACGTTAACAACTACGCCAATGCGGCCGGTCAATGTGATCTCTTCTATTTCCCCAGGTCCCTGCTCGACACATCCCAAGCATGCATAAATGTAAACAATAAATATTTTAACAAAAGTAATATTCTAGATATAGTCAAGTAAATAAATTGTTTATTGTAAGAAATTAAGCGTAGCCTATTGTAACAAGGAAAATGGATAACCAATGAATAAAATGTGAATAAAAGGATTGGAAGCGCAGTCGAAACTAATGAGAAATAGGGGAATGGGTCTCTGCTGTGTATATTACTGATCATTTCTACTGTGAATTGTTCTGGTAAAGCGGAAAAACTGTTACCAGTGTCTCGATTATTAGAGAAACTATCAGATCGCAATTATACAGTTAGCGCCTTTGTAATCAATCAGTTATTACTTAAACTGTGAATGGAATTAGAATGGTCGGATCTTTTCGAAATAGTGTCGTTACGGGATCGGTTCTGAATTACGTTAATACTGCGTGTGCGTACGGGTAGTAGCAAGGGGTTATACACAGGTTAATCTTTGTTTTGACTTAAGTATCATTATCTCATTTTATAGTCGATTTTAAGTTTTTAATTAATTTGATTCCAGTAATCATAATTAGTTGTAATTATTAACTATGTTATTAAATAATTTTTATAATTTTGGAGGATTGTTTATTTTTTATTATAGGTTATTCACATCCCGAACGGATCTTCTCTTAAGTGATACAATATAGTATACTACAATATATATGTTTTTACCTTTTTTAAATAAAATTTATTTTTAAATAAAGACTTCCGTCTTAATGTGAAAACGATTTTTACAGCTCACTTTTTAAAACGTATTGCGTTTCTTTTAAAAAAATATATCCTTTTATAAGTTCTATGTTTGTTCAAACTTCTTGAAAATTGTAACCTTAAATGCTATTCGGTATCAACAAGCAAACATTTTATAAATAAATAAATATAGGCTACAACAAAATCAAATATTATAGTTGGCCTACATAATTTTAAAGAGAAAATTCTATAAAAGAATTTTCAATGTAATGAACCAATAAACCAATTAAGAATAAACCAATTAAAAATCGAATCTCCTTGCTATTTCTATGACATCACAGTTTCATACCAGATGCAAGAATTATTGATGGGGTTATTCGGTTTGGGAAAAAGCGGTTTAGAGGTCGTCTTTTCTATTTGTATTTTATAAATCAGTATAAAGTGAAGTTGCTATGTATCTAAGTTCTTTGCACTGTAATACAGATATCCTCAACCAGACGATGTTAAGTTAAATAGAGTAGTATTGACACTTCTTTTTAAGTTAGGAAAGGGACCGAGACCACCTTGTTATCGAATTCAGCGACCGCTTCATCTAAGCTTCGCCCCACTATTCTACTTTCAGTAAAGCTATTCTATTTTATGTTACAACGAGCGACTCAATACCTAGATAAAGGGTTCTCTAGAACGTAACGCCTTTGCGCTGGTTTTAGTACTATTCTCCTACTAGTTTTATTTTTAAGTGACAAGAAAATCGTTTTTCCCTTTGATACCGTGTAGATAATAAAGATAAAATGACAATTAAGAATTAGAATTAGAATTAGAGTTTTGAATCGAATTCTCTTAACATTTTTACTTTCACTTGCCCTGTATGTATAAGAAAGCAACGTATGTGTTCATGCCAATTTTTTGAAACCGAGTTTTCACCGAAAATAACTTGCACAATTTCAGCCTCTCTGAACCAAAAAAAAATTTTTTTAGTGATTGGTCGGTCTGTGTGTCAACATACTATCTCAAAAACGGAATATTGCACAAAGTTGAAACTTGAAACTTACGTTAAGTACCACTAAGGATATGACAGAAACATTTTCATCAAAATCGGACACCCTGAATTAGTTGTTAATTGGTGCGGTTTTTCAGTTTTTTTGTGATTTTCTCAAAAACAGCTCCTACGATATTTTATAAAAATCGCCTGGTTCACTACATTTCTTGTGCTCTACAAGATAAGGTATGCGCTATGTCTACTGAAATGCTTGAGGCTGTGCTCTCATAACAAAAAAGGGGGTTTTAAGATAAGGGCCTTAATATGCATTTTACGGCAAGCATAGGGTCTATAATATAGGCCAATCAAAGTTGCGAGAAGTTAAAAATCCTTCTAACTTTTATTTCAAACATTTTTTATACAATGATTTGTTTAGCGCCAATATGTGATTTTCTGTTTTTTTCTGATCAAAATCGGCACAAAATATAAGCTAATATTAACGTTACAAAAAATTAAAATCCTTCAATTTTTATTTCAAGCAACAGAAGGTCGTGTTAGTGTTACTATAATGAGCTAATGTTTTGAATAAATTAAAATTGTTTCATTTCGCCAATATTCTTCCATTTCCTGAACATTAAAAGGCTTAGAAACAAAAATTGTGTTTATATTATTATAATTGTTTTCAAAGAAGAGATGAGAGATATGTAAGTTCGTACTGACCGGAAGAACTGATGTAAGATTTCTCATGAAGAGGATGATTGAGACAAATTTCTTTGATGAATTTTTAAATTTGTAAATTTATGTTTACTGAAAGTACCAGTGTAAATACCAATGACACACGCCTGAGTGTTCGTAATAACTCATATTTGATTTATTTATTTACGAGATAATTTTTTGTAGAGCTAAGCAATAATTTATAACCGCAACGACTCGCACAATTTAAGGTTGTTGGTAAATAAAATAAGTGTTTATTGGTACATATAAACAAGTTGTATTTACATATAATTAAATTGTCTAGATTTTTAATTAACCGTTATGTTTAGTAATAAATATTTGAACCACGCACGTTCCAAATTATTTGATTATTTTATACAATATTATATACCACTTTTTGTTTGTCCCAATACTTAGTTAAAAAAACATAACATTATGAAACTTCATTGCAATCCTTAACCTATACTGACATTAAGAAAAATATGGTAGGAGTAACAAACACGTCAGATAAAACTTTTAATGACACCGCCAACTGAAATCAATTTTCATTTAGATATCGTAATGCGAATGTTACTTATGAATCGGAAAATGATTTCTCGAAAATAAAATTGATATAATAAATTTGAAACGGGTGATAAAACACGCTTTCAATATTTCAACTAAAATTTAAATGTATTAAAAGATTTTTTTACTTGCACGTACTATATAAAATAGTGTTGCATTATATTTTAAAATAACTAAGTGTAAAATAAACATTGTAAAATGAAATTTTAAGCTATATTTTATTTAAAACCGTAATAGATGTGTGTCACAAGACGTACATACGAGTATAATAAAATCTTTATGAATTATTTATAAGATTTTTCTATGACGCAGTGTTTTATAGTAAATAATCGTATACAGTGTAAATGTAGCATACATTAAATACATTTATTAATTTATTTATTCATACGGAAATTTTAATTTTTTCAAAAAAGAAAATATGAGAAACGTTAAGTTATTTATGTTATGTAGTTAAAAATTCATAAATTAATTTTACTATCGTATTCAAAAATTTTAATTAAGTTTAAATTAACTGACCTTTTAGTACATTACTATAAATTAAAAAAGCAAAATCTGGTCCAATTTATTTTAAATGGCGATTTTGTCAAACCTTAAATTCAGAGTTCTACCGAACGGATTAAAACAAATCACGTGGTTAAAAACCAGGACGCTTTCGAGTTTCTGCGATAGGAATCCCAAAATGATAATTGATAAAGTAGTAACGAGATTTTGATAAGTACATAACAAAGTAATTTTCTTTAAATTTTGATAGCGCTACTATTCTGGCAGTGACGTTGCGAAAAAATGTTTTTTGAAGGGTCGTTATGGTGACAGGATTTTTTTATTTACGTGCATAACTTATTTTGTAAATAACATTGATAAAAAATATCGTAGAATAAGATTATGTAATAATGTAATTTTTAAATTTGTAACTATGAATAAATTAGTATTGTTGTGCTAAATAACTCGCCCGGGTTACGTACTAATTTAAACCTCAGGTCGGTTTTCTTATTTTCAGTAAATAGCCCTATCTTGTTGAAATTTTTGTTAAAACAAAATCTTCTTTAGGCGCCCCTTGCGCTCTTTCTAAACAGTGAACGAAGCTGAACCGTCACGCTTGGGCCGGTGACGCTGAATCGGGTACACTCGGCCCCAGTCGTCATCAGACACGTTTACTGTCTAACAAGGAGGGCATATTCCTAAAAATGAGACCTCTTCTATCGGCCCGCGACCTGAGCCTCGAAACTAGGACCCGCCTCTTGAAGTGCTACGTCTTTCCTATCCTCTTGTATGGAGTAGAGGCGTGGACACTCACCAAAGAGTGTGAGACCCGTCTACAAGCGTTTTAAATGTGGACCTACCGGAGGATGCTTCGAATACCATGGACAGACAGGGTCACAAATATGGAGGTCCTCAGAAGAATGAGGAAAGAGATGGAAATCCTGCAGAGCGTAAATATAAGAAAACTGACATACCTTGGACATATCATGAGGGGGCCTAAATATGAGATTCTGCATCTCATAATTCAAGGGAAACTCGTTGGTAAACGCTCGGTGGGACGCAGACGAATATCCTGGTTAAGAAACCTGAGAGAAGCGTTTAACTGCTCGTCGCATGACCTGTTCAGAGCAGCAGTGGACAAGGTGCGACTGACCATGATGATAGCCAACCTTCGTAACGGAGAAGGCACCTGAAGAAGAAGGAGGGCATCGTTTTAAAAATTAGGGTCTACGTTTTATTAATTAAAACAAAATAATACTATCACCTTGTATTTTGATTCACCGAACTAAAATCCATCAAATAATAATAATGTATTTATTATTATTAGATATATATCATGTATTTTTACATTATAAAATCATATAATTTTTACTTCTTTTGTGTGAAGCATGATCGTGTGATAAGCACACACAATGATTTTTTTTGTTACGTAAAATTATGCATTATGATTGTGGATTACAATCTTGTAACTCAATAATTTTTTTTCTACTTCTACTCAATAATAATTAATAACTGCTCAATAAAAATAATATTCTTTTCAATTATTATTATTTTAAATTGTGAACCATGAATTAATATAATACTTTTTTCTGTTTTCAGGTAAGAAAAAGAATCCAAACCATTTTGTAGCCTAACTGAAAATCTTGGATTTTATATGGTGAAACCAGTCAAGTATTCCGGTTTATGATGTATGTATACTCATTAAGTTATCAAACAAACGATTTTTTTTAAATTACTTTAATTTTTGTAAACATAAAAATGAAAAATCATTGGTGTAGTGATAAGTTTAACTGGCTGTACGCCAGGAGCCTGAGTTCGATACCCGGTCAGGTCTAGCTTTTTTATAACTCATTTTCATATTCCATCATTCACTGTTGTATTAACTTAATGTGCACAACAGTTGGACTTCAAATAAAATTAAACTTTAACGACAATGACACGTGTAGGCTAATTCTTACTTGGAATGTCAGTTCATAAAGACACCTAAAAACAAGTTATAAGTCACTTCATTAAGTTTTTATTAATTCATCAGTTGCGAAAATACGCTCAATATTAATATCTCTTTGGAATATTGCTAAAAGTGTTTTCCACAGATACCATCAGCTATCAACGCAATACATAAACTAAGCAGATGAATATGGGCATCCTCTTGTAGCGGTAAATTTAAGAATAATTTATTAAAGGGTATGCTATTCAAAAGATCAATTCGACTTATTGGTTTTGCTTCATTTTGAATAAAATTCTCACGAATATCGTTCTAGAATTTTTTTAGCTACATAGGATGATAAAACGTTGGAAATTTAAATCCACTTAGAAATACCTATAATGATTCTCACATTGTGTGCATAAATAGTAATATTAATAGTAATAGTAATAGTAATAATAATAAATATAGGAGTATGGGAAAGTAAAAATCTGTCAGAATAATTTGTTAACTTTTATTCTTATGAGAAATGGAAAGAATGATTATTCCATATTTAACTATAATATTAATTTCACAAAAATGTGAACAACATTCCTAAACGTTACAAGTGATGTTAGGCATAGTCACGATTTATAAAACAACGACAGGGATAAATTATTCGAATGGTGTTATGCTGGTGCTACTGTGGCATTACGTAGCCTTAGAGTCGTGGCTAGATGTAGGGTAGTGGGTGATGTGTATCCCTCATATCATCCTCTCATTCCACACCCCTCTTTTATCCCCCGACCAAACTACCACATATCCTGCTGCCCATGATTGATGGAGCATTACCGGCTAGACAGCTTAATCCTTCCCCACCTTCTTTCATCTTTCCACAGACCTAAAACCATCACCACTGCCTGTTTGATCAGACGTACTTTGTGTGTTCGTTTATTCTTTATCGCCACCTCTAAAGCCATCTCGTATGTATTAAAGTTGTTTAAGCCGTTTTTATCAACATGTTCTCAAGTTTCTTTATGTCGTAACTTAAAGGCATTTTAAATTTTATATAAAATTAAAGAAAAGTAATCGTTTTCAACACTTATCAGACGGATGGTCAAAGTTATGCCAAAGTGAACCATGTGAAAATTCTTGTTTTTGAAAAATCAGTTGTAATTGGTTATCTCTATGAATGAGTAGTACCATTTGTAATTATCTACAAATCCAAAGAACGGCTTTCATAAACCAAATAAAAATTAATTACCCACTATTAATTACTCACTGTTTATTACTCACTAAAAAATTAATTACGCACTATTTTATCAATAAGTTTTCGATTTCAAAGCTTCTTCTTCTTTTTCTTCCTCCTTTACGACTACATAGAAAATACGAAAAAAGCTGTCAAGCTGTCAGGTGTATGATGAGAGTCAACCATCTTACCTCATACAGATCACTATTTAAAGAGCTGCAATTCTCACAGTTCCTTCTTTGTACATTTTTGAAGTGATAATGTACGTAAAGCAAAATACCTTTTCACAGAATTTAGATGTTCACAACCACTTCATAAGAAACAGAATCGATTATTATGTTGGTAATCAGAACACTAAATTGTTTGAACAAAAACCAACTTATGCAGGTATAAAATACATCAATAAATAGCCGCAAGGTTTAAAAAGTTGTGACAATTAAAGTCATTTTAAAGAAAAGCTAAAAAACAATACTAGATTGATGAAACATTTTACAGTGTGCACGAATTCCTTTCTAAATAGTTTTTGGTTGAAAAGTATTTAACTTATAATTAAACAAATATTGTGTACTATCTGATACAAAGGGGTTTATGACAAGCCTACTGAGTTAAGCAGTAGCGGTAACAAATTATCGGTAATTTATCATTGTGTTTAACTTTTTAATTTTGTGTGCTATTTAATACAAAGGGGTTCATGACAAGCTTACTGAAGTAAGCTGTAGCAGAAACAAATTTTTGGTGGTAAGTGATGAATTTATCATTTTGATTGACTTTTTGTTTATTAGTTTTATCTTGACATGTCCTATACTCCCTTTTGGAGTCTCCGGGATGCAAAAAAAAACTTATTGGAACCAACTCTCCCTATATCGCTTAATTCTCTACCTCAAAGTCTCCGTTTTACCCAAATTATACCGGATTATCTCACTCTTGGTTGCCTCTCTCATCGATCTCAAAAGAACGCATTACATCTGCTTCCAACTACCTACGTTCAGACTTCCTTGGGACCCATGTTTCACTACTGTACAACAAAAGAGGCAGCGCCATTACATCACATAGCCTCAACTGCGTTTCTTTCCGGATCCTTGCTTTAAATGTTCTATTTATGTAACCAAAAACACGTTGTAACTAGAAATGTTGTTATTGCATCAATTCCTCATTATATGTCATATCACAACTCAAGTATTTAAAATGTGAAACCTCCTCCAACACTCCGTTTTTCAGTACTATCTTCGTCCGAATAGGTGCATTACTTTTAAAAGGTATTACTTTTTCTTATCGATAGAAATAATCAGAGAGCACTCTTCATAAAACTGTTTATGCAAAAATATTGGCATCTGAAGACCTTCCTCCGATTCCAGAATGATTACTAAATCATGTGCGAATAAAACCGAGTTCAAGAAAATTCCATCAGCATCATAATTTATATAGACTGAAATACAACCTGTTTTGTTAACTTCAAAATGTTAGTTTTGCTTGAAACGTGTACGCCTACGGTGGAAGAGCCAACGATTCCAAAGATTGTTGCTACCCGAAGGTGTAAAATTTACTGAAGAATGTTGAAACAGTAGCCCCTAGTATGATAAAAAGTGTTTAGCACATTAAACGTAACGTGGGTATTGAGAAGTTATATTCTGTGACGCATATATGTTCGCGACAATTTTAACGTTTCACGCCTCTTGGACGCTCTCCAAGGATGTTTATTACGTGATTTTTATTTAAACATAATAAATAAATTTGACCATAAAAGCCACTCGCTGACACACACACGCAGACCAATTGCTAAAAACATGTTTTTGGGTTCCGGTGGCCTGAAAACGTGTATTTCCAGTTTAACTTGATTTCGAAAAATCAACATTAAGGAAACACTCTCCTTCTCTGTATATTTAAAGAGGGCAAGAGTAAATAAAGGATGACCTTAATTACTGTCATATCTCTGTATCTCGAAAGTAGATACATATTTATACAGTTATCAAGTACACCAATTCTATTAATAACTAAACAATCAAGGGACTTTATTTCACAACTTCTGTTTATAATACACAGTAAGATATTAGCGTCCCTCTTTAACAACGGTAAAGATTTGATTCTGTTAATACTTGTAGCATTCTTGTTGATCTCCCCTAATTACTGTAATATAATATGTGTACCTTTGCAAGCCTCATACGGGTGCTTATAACATGCTTTCTCTAGGGTGTTGTTCGATTGCACAAGCATTATGCTTAAATAAACACAGGAATCTTATGGACATTAATCGTTTGTATTAGCTACAGTAAAATAGTTGTTTTTAATCATCATAAACTGTCAACGATTAAACTCAATGGCCTGTTCCAGCATCCATCTCTTTTTAGGTCTTCCCAAGCTTCCTCAAACCTCACTTCCCTTTAGGTTTATATTTCCATGCTCGTAGAAGTCTGTGTACTGGCATGTGAAGTAACGGTTAGAACAATTTTTCTTACATTCATTTCACACAGTGACTGAATATTTAACTCGGCGTTTATAGCTTCGTTACGTACTCTACTTAACAGGATACAACCTTTCACTACCCGCAAAAATATCATTTCAGCAGCCTGGATACGAGATTCATTCCTCTGTAATGACACCCATGTTTCACTCCCATATGTTATGAGTGGTACAGCCATTGCTCTATAAAATTTCATTTTTGGGTCCTGCCTCGTTTTCTTTCCTATTGTCCTGCGTATAGAACCGCATACAGCGCTGAATTTTGCCAATTTTTCACTCACAGTTGTTTACAATTGTTTGTCTTATAGATTATTTACTCCTTTGTGACAATCAAATGTTTGATGTAATTTTAAGATTTTTATAATTTTTTCACTTCTAAGACTAAGCGGTAACACCATTTGAATTTATTTTAAATAAATTTTATTAATAGTTCGTTTGTAATATTTTTATTTTAAACAATTTAATCAACAAAAATGAGAAATTAAAAAGTGTCATAAAAAGAAAATGTTTGTAATAACAAAAAAAATTATAATAAAGTTTAATATTAATAAAAAAAGTCTTTGCGTTGAAGTAGTAGTAATAGTTAGTAATTATAGGCTAAAGGGAAACCGCTGCCAATAACCAGTTGCTACTCCTGCTTTTGCAGCTTCGTATTATACGTTTAAATAAATTCAATATCCAATTAAAACTTTATTATATGGAAAATAAAAATTAAATCTAAAAGCAATTATGCATAATTAACATCTATTGAAAATTCATTCTGTTAGGTTAAACTAAATAATAATAATTTACTAAACTGTTTACATCTCAACTTTTTTATATTTTCTCAGTGTGTTTAAAGTCGGCAAAAATTCCAATACAAAGATACTAGCTGTTAAAATATGACTTGTAGTAGGCCGGTTGTCCCCCACCTCCCTTTCCAAAGTCTCTCCTCGTTTACACCGTAGCCTAACACACCGCTATACGAAAAAGACATCCCTGGAAAATTTATTAGAATCGGTTTGTTATTTTTGAGATTTTTGCGAACACAGAATGATTTTTAAATAATTTTATAAAGTGAAAGTTTAAAGATAAATTTAAATAATGATATTGTGACCCTTATCTCTAAGGTCCGTTTCGCGGTTTGGGTAAATTAAATAATTAACACACTAAAGTTTAAAATTTCTAGTATTAATTACAACTAAAAATTACAATTAATGTAGTGAAAAAAATCTACAAGTAAATTACAATTAAATTATATAAAAAATAAAATAACTGATTATAATTAACTAATATAATTAATAACATAACCAATTTACTAAATTACTTACAGTAGATACAGAAATAACATTACACAATAACAGTAATTCACAGTAACGTCGACCTTTTCAAACGCACCGTTACAATTCACTCACTGCTTTACAGACAAAAACGAAACTGAACTGAAACTAATTAACTCGCGTCGCTTTTATATTTTGATTGGTCAACGGAGATTTCGAGAAAGGCGGAGACTTTTGATATAATAATAAAAATAAAAACTCCGACAGCTTCTGGATAAATCTTAACAACTGTAAACACATCAGGATTGAATAAAAGGTGTTACAAAAAGGCCAATTATCTAAATAGGTACCCAACACAACTCTCACAATAGTCGTACAACAAAAGCTGTCTACCTGTACTATAAAAACCTTTTATAACTATTTCTTTGAAACCTATTTATTAATTTATTTATTTACTACCATTATTTATTACTCTTATTATTTACGTTAACATTTATAAATTCTCGGTCCTGCTAGAAAACTCTCGAACACACGTTCCTTATAGATATTGTCACAATATATTCTATTAACAAAAATTCCCTACACAAAAAATAATAAATAAAAAAGAATATAAAATTTAAATTTCATATTATTTTGATAAATTATTAATTTACTTAGTTATATCTTATAAAATTTAAAAGGAAGCTATAAATAATAATACTATTAAAAACAATAATTTTAAGTTAAAACATCTAACTCGGATGACAAACTACTAAAAAATGAAATGGGTGAAAGAAAATGTTAAATGGCAATTTAGTTAAAAGATTTATTGAAATTTACTCTTTCCCAGCGTGCATTATAGATAATAACTCATTGATTATTAAAACGTAAATAATAAAAACAACGAGACTTGTCTTTTTGTAAAGAAGGAATTTCATCTAGGAGATAGCTATAACCTAAATATGTCAATCATTCACATGAACGAGTAAATTAAATTTGTGTGTTGTTTAGGTCATCAGCCGAAAAGCTGGTTTGAACCTGTAGAGGTTTTACTAAGTAAAATGAGGAGTGAGGTGGTTTACCATTGCCTTCCTCACTGAGTGGGAAAGTACGCTTATCAGCATGCCGGGCCCTCTGAAAAGCACATATTTTCCACTCTGCAAATGACACCTTCACTTCATTCACCATAGGGTCTGGCTGTGTAATGAAATCCATTACTTTCAGAGGAGATAACTCTGATTAGTGTCTTTTACACCTCTACCTCTTCTGTTCTTAAATGATTCAGTCATTTAATTGGCTGACCATGTGATAAGAAACAGAACTATTTATTTTAGCCCAGCAATGAACAGATTGAGAGTAAATAATTTGACTCTCCACCTGTCTGTTATGGGCAGAATTAAATTTAATTAATTTTGGGCAAATTTTTTAATTAATTTTTAATAAATTTTTTAATTAATTATTTTGGGCAAATTAAATTTAATTAATATAATTGCTGATACCAGTAGAGTTATATTACTTATAAACATTAATGCAACTGATTTAATAATTTAATTATTTGTTTTAGTCTATTTATTCCAATCAATAGCTTAATTATTGTGCATAATGTATTATCACAGCAAGATTTTGCAAAGGCGAAGGGTTATATGGTAGTTAAATTCTGTCCTTTGGAATGATAAAATATGGAAGGAGACGAAGATAAATATTTATCATGCTATCCTGGAGTATGTGTGTACCTATGCTGCGGAAGTGTGAGTATCGACAAAGAGACTTCTGTCTCTTTTCGGTGAGAGAGAAAGGATCGCCTTAAAGCGATGGAGATGGATTTCAGAGACGGAGCTGTGGTATATCGCGGATCAATTGAATTCCAAATTCTGAAATCAGAAGAAGACTCGGTGTTCACGGAAATATCATATTTATCATATCCCGGAAGCAGTTAAAATGGTTTGGCCATTTGCAGAGGTTGGAGGATGGTAGGTGGTCAGAAAGAGTATGGGAGTGGACGCCAACCAATAGAAGAAGGAGGGGTAGACCGGAAGTCACATGGTTGGATGGGGTGCAGGAGGCAATATCTTTGCGGCGGCTCTCCGATGGGGACTGGCGAGACAGAGAGAGGTGGTGCTTAAAAAGCAAGATACGGCTGGGGCTGCAAATCCTTGCATGAGTACAATATATAATGTATTATCAAGGTTTATAAACTGTCTTTTTAAATTAATGATATTGTAACGTTTATTCCGGTATTTTATACCTGGTTGTTAATTAATTACAAGAAGTTATTACGATTATAACTATTGGTAACTTGGAATTAAACTACATAGAGTAAATTGACTAAATTGTTTTGAACACGTGACCAACTGTCCAAAACAACTGATTCTATTCATTACCTTTTAAACTCAACTGATTTGACATAAGACATCTTTTGATGTAATGCAAAGGTAGTTTATTCCAGAAAATAAAGAAAGAGTACATAATAATTTAATTTCTACCTTGTTCAAGAAAAATTAAACCAACTCTATTGTGGCCACTGATAGGTAACAGACTACACCCGACAAAATCATACCTAAAAAACATAACACAATTGGTAAATATAATATACGTAATGGTACGTATGGTATATAATATAGTAATGGTACAATATAGTACGAGTAATAGGCTTGTACCATTGTGTGCCATAATATATAGGCCCATTATTTCCAGATAACGTAAATCGCAATAATTTCTCCGCGAAATGACTCCCAAGAAATTGTACTTCATTATTGTATACTACCTTCCATAGTTCAACATTTTTAAAATACCAATAAAGCTCTTCGGTTGCACTTTTCAGGGGTTAAACAGAAGGATAAACTTTTAAAGGTTAAAATTTTAATGGAAGAAATAGAAGTTGTGTGTGTTTTAACCAGCAAATTTAATTATATGTACGAATGTAAAATGCATTTTCAAACTACAATCTACAAAAGAAAACAATTTTTAGCACGGAAGCACAACACCAAAAATTTCAGCAGACCTTATCTTGTAAAGCATAAAAAATGTAGTAAATAAAGCGATTTAGAAAAATTGTAATGACCATTTTTGAGAAAATTGCAAAAAGTAAAAAAATCACATGAATTAACCTACTAACTACTTCTGGTTGATCAATATTGTTGAAAATGTTTGTGTAGGGTCCCTTGTGAAATCTAACTGAAGTTCCGCGTGTCAACTTTGTACGCTAATCCGTCTTAAGATATTTTGTTCACACACGTGCAGCGCGCGCGCACACACACACCAATCGGTAAAAACATATTTTTTTATTAAGGGGGCCTGAAAAGGTGCATTTTCGGTGAACACTTGATTTTGAAAATTTGAAATGAAAACTGTATAATGGCGGTATGTTTCTACTCTCCTTTTCTATTCATTATAACAAGAGAAAGTAAAGATTAAATATAAGTTAACAAAAATAGAAGTAAAGTTATTTATTAATAATCAATTTCAATTATACACGAACACAAAATAACAAAAATATTTAATAACAACTGCAAGTTTGGAAAGCCATTTATAAAAATGAAATCCTGTGTGTAATTACTACGTGATACATTTGTACGATAGTCGAGGGGTTGCATGAAGTTAGGTTGGGAGAAGAGTTCTGAAAATCCAATTAAAGCAGTGCACTTCGTTTCTCTTTTATATCATAAAACAATTAATTAAATGAGAAGTAAAAAAATATGTTTGAAAGTCGTAAAACACGTATAAACATGAAGTTTAAAACATAAACTTACGTTAATATTGTCAAGCGTTTTAAAACACGTTCTGAATTTATAGCTTCAAGGTAAACTACTATGTAATAATATTGTGACAATTATCTCTGAGGTCCGTTTTGGCATCTGGGTGAAATAAATAGTTACACACTAACGTTTAAAATTACAAGTATATTTTATTATTAACTAAAAGTTACAATTAATAAAGTGTCTGAAATCTACTAGTAAACTACAATTATTAAAATTAAATTAATAATTACAATTTATAAAGAAAGAAAATTAACTCAACTCGCATTTAATTAAACTAAATACTACTTACAAATGATACTAAAAGTTACACAATAATTCACAATAACGTTGACCTTCTTTAACCCACCGTTACGCACTACTCCGCTCACTGAATCACAGACAAATCGAGACTGACCCTAAATAAATCGGGTCACTTATATAGGTGAGCTATGAAGATTTACGATATAATAATAAAAATACAAAATCCCTCTGACGGCTTCTGAATAAACCTTAACAAATTGTAAACAAATGAGAATTGAATAGAAGGTGTTACAAAAAGGCCAATTATCTAAATAAGTACCCAACTCGTTCACAATACACGTACAACAATAGTCAGGTCTACCTGTACTGTACATAACCATTTGTAGTACACATAATATTTCTAACTATTTCTTCAAAACCCTATTATCACTCTTATTTTTTACGTTAACATTTTAAAAACCTTGGTCCTCCTAGAAAATTCTCGAACACACAATCCTTTTATATATTGCCACAATATTTTTTTAAAAATTTATTTATTTAACGTCGCATCAACTACAACGGTCATTAGCGACGACGTTGGGGTGTAACTGTGAACAATGAAGGATGAAATGATTTTTTATAACTTATGAAAATATGCCGTGCCTGAGTGGGGTTCGAACCCAGGACCGCATGATGAGAGGCGAGCACGTTACCAACTGCGCCAATGCGGCCGGCGCATTTTTATTTTTGTATACACATTGTTGTTTTAAAGTTATTTAATTTCTTAAATTTATTAATCTTGAAGAATGTATTTTAAAAAAACTGGTGTGAAACACCGACACGACTTTCTCTTTCCAATGTTAATATAAACCATTAACACCTAATTTAATCATAAGTAAACAATAATAACGAAAACATAACATAATTTTGAACATGAGAGTATGACGCAAATGTAAATCAACCTCTGTAGATTTTGTGAGTAACGTTTGTGTATTTTACACCAGATTTTTTTTAGTTTATTTTAAGTCGATCCAACATCCTGGTCATTAGCGCCAACCGCTTTGGGATAGAATGGGTTTGAACGTGTAGTAATTTTTAAGATCCTAGCTGGGAATCGAACCAGAGACCTTCGCTTTGAACATGTTAACCACTGGGCCGCTGAGGCAGCCATCTTGTATTATTAATCGCATGTAATACGAAACATTATCATCATCAGTATTTCCATCATTACCAGCACCATTATTATTATTATTATTATTATTATTATTATTATTATTATTATTATTATTATTATTATTATTATTTAAGAACTTTCTGAAGAAACAATAAGCTACTTGTTATTAGTTTACTGTTGTTTTTCAAAATTGCACATTTTTGTTTGTGTGCCACTCGCCCGACCGTGTGTGGGCGTATATTAATAATATATAGCTAAGCCTAATTTCTTATTGTTGTAAATTATATTTTAAAATTCTTATTTGTAATCATTTGCAATCATTTTTATTTGTTAATCATTTCTTATATTTTGTCTATTTTGTATTTATTTGTTCTGCTGAAGTCTGGTTGAACACGATATTCGTATTATATTTGCTTGAAAAAGGATTGAATTAAATTATTATTATATCTCATATTTAACTGTACTTCATAGTTTTTAAAATATTTTTATTAATATTAATGTATTCGATGATACTAGGCTTACAGTTGCAGAAAAAGTTAAATACCTTGGTTTAATACTTGACAGACGTCTCACGTGGAAACCACACGTTGCACACGTCAGAGCAATTTCAGACTCACGGTTTCGTATGTTGTCTGGCGTCTAAGGTCGCAAGTCCTCGCTACCTCTACACTCAAAAGTCATCCTATATAAATCACTAGTACGGCCATTTTGGCTATATGGTAGACCAATTTTTGGAGCCTGTCACAAAACAACACTGAATGTTCTTCAAAGACACCAGTCAAAAGCACTTAGAGCAATAACAATCGCACCTTTTTACGTAACCAATCATACCCTTCACAAAGACTTGAAAATACCAACGGTTCGTGACATTGCAAACGCAACATACAACTCATTACACACAAAGAAAATTGACCACATAAATTCAAATGTCCAATCTCTTTCAACTAACGATATCCCTGTTAACAGACGACTGAAACGAAGGTGGAATAGGGATCTTCTCCGACCACCATAAAAAAAAATAACTTAATTTGTCATGCCTGTGTCATTTCTTAAAAAAGAAAATCCTCTCATAATAAAAATCATCCATCATAGTTTATAAATCATCATTCAAAATACTGGCACCACTTTCATTGTAAATTTTTGCGCCGAAATCGGTCACTGGATTGATTCACATTCACGTCACATTCCTGTCATTCCTCATTCATTCCATCTCATTTACGAGTTGTGCTTTAAAACATTGTACAGTTGTAAATAAAAATAAAGTTGAAGCCAAAAAAAAAATATATGGGTTGTATCGTTGGTTATATTATTGTTTAATAAAGTTAAGGAAAATTATTACTGTTATTTTAGTCATACTAGCCTGACTACAACAACTTACTACAGTTGGTTATCTGCTTTATTTTTGTTTTACTTTACGTATGTTATAAATTGTATTTCTGTATCGCTTTATTATTTGATGTACTCCTCCTGCAAGTAGAGAATATGCTCCTTTGGGGCTAGTAATACGAGTATTTATAAATAAATAAGTAAAATAAATATTTTAAAGTAACATTAACTTTGCATAGCGATCAGTTGACAGCCACAAATAAACAAACTCCATTGTGGATTCCTGTCCAAACACATGTCTACTCTGAGGCAATAAACCATCAGTGACCAACAAATTAGGTGATTGACAACAGCTTGCAGCGATAATTACAATTGCGGTAATTTATTTTACAAAGACTATGTATTTTACTCTGACAGTCAACATCAGCTTCATTAGCTAAATTTTAGTTATTTTTAGAAGCGCAAATAGTGAATAATATTGTAAAATAGAAGACGAGGTTAATTAGGAATAACAAATAACATTTAATAATAGGAAAACTACAGTTCAGCTGTCGATGTAATTAGATAACCGAAGCATATAAAATATATTTACGTAGAAATAGCTGTACATTCTATTTAAAACAACAGGTAAAAGTTAAAAGGTGTTAGCACTTAGCTCCGGGTGGGGTTATTGCTGGCCTCTGAGAAGTTGCAAATATCTCAGAAGTTGGTTACATTATTGCAGTTACTGAATCAAAACTTTTAAATATGGAAATAATACGAGGCGTGTTTTTTAAGTAAGTACCGTTTTGGAATTAAAAAAAGACGTGCAAAGATATCGCAATAATTTTATTTTTACATGAAAGCCTGTACCTTAATCTACTTTTCTACATAATTTCCGTGAATATTGAGGCACTTGTCATAACGTGGCACCAATTTTTGAATACCCTCCTGATAAAATTCTGCCGCCTGATTTGTTAACCACTGCATCACAAATGTTTTGACTTCGTTATCGTCTTGAAGACGCCGACCGCCCAGGTGTTTCTTCAAGTGCAGGAACAAATGGTAGTCGCTGGGCGCCAAATCAGGGCTGTATGGAGGATGATCTAGAGTTTCCCATTTAAATGATTTGATGAGATCTTTGGTCTGATTAGCCACATGTGGACGGGCATTGTCATGCAGCAAAACGATACCCTTACTCAACTTGCCAAGTCTTTTGTTCTGGATTGCACGACGCAGATTTTTCAATGTCTCACAATAAGACGCTGCATTGATTGTCTCATTACGAGGCAGAAACTCCACTAGCAATACTCCTTTTCTGTCCCAAAAAACTGTGCACATGATTTTCCGGGCAGAAATTGTTTGCTTAAACTTCACTCTTTTGGGTGATGATGAATGTCGCCATTCCATGGATTGTTGTTTCGATTCTGGTGCGACGTAGGCCACCCATGTTTCATCACCAGTAACAATTTGGTCTAAAAAATCTTCACCTTCATTGTGGTACCGCTCAAGGAAAGTCAATGCACTGCCTAAACGTTGGGTTTTGTGCAAATCCGTCAACATTTTTGAAACCCAACGTGAACACAATTTCCGGTAATTCAAGTTCTCGGTCACAATGCGATACAAAACACTAAGAGAATATTGAGGAAAGCAGTCGGACAATGATGAAATTGTAAAGCGTCTGTTTTCTCTCACCTTTTCGTCCACTTTCTGCAACAAATCTTTACTAACGATCGAAGGACGCCCACTCCGTTCTTCATCATGCACATTTGTGCGGCCATCTTTAAATGCTCTCACCCATTTCCTTACCATTCCATCACTCATAATGTTTTGTCCGTAAACTTCAACGATCTCACGATGAATATCGATCGGTTTTACGCCTTTAGCACTAAGAAATCGTATAACAGCCCGTACTTCACAATCAGCGGGACTCACGATTGTCGGAGGCATCTTAAACACTCAGTAAACAACGTATACAATGAAGAATCAGACTGTAATGGCGTCAGTGCGTAGACAAGAGATGTAGGTAACCAGCGCGCATGCGTGGAACGCCGACCGTAGCGCTGCGGCGGCGGAATCGCAAAACGGTACTTACTTAAAAAACACGCCTCGTAGGATTATGCAGTTTTATACAGATGACTGAAGCTGTAACATCTTCTATAGATTTAAAAAAATTTACTTTCAAACGATATAGTATACTCTAATGATTGTGGATCTACCACAACAAGTGTAAGTGATAAATAAAAAGGCACTTAAAAAAGTTTAGTGAAATTTATTATATAAAATACGAGATTATTATATAACGAGACTGACATAAAAATTTTTATTTTTATTTTATACATATGACTTATTGTCACCTTCAATATACACTCCTTCTCTTTCCCTACAACGCTCCATGCGAATTTTCCATGATCATGGACACGGGGACTGAAAGGGTTAAAAGCATCCACAGACTCAAATGTTGTCCCTTTTAATGCAGATTTCACCTTAGGGAACAGGTAAAAAATAATAACATGTGATAAAACGCGGAGTTTTACTTATGATCCGGAAACGAAGCGCCAATCCATGCACTAGAAGTGCCAAACTTCACCAAGAGCCTAAAAAGCTCGAATGAGAGAGTAAAAAATGTAAAGCAATGATGATTGTTTTTTTTTATATCCATGGGATTGTGTACCTTCACTGAGTTCCTGAAGGTCAAAAAATTAATCAATATTACTACCTTGAGATACTTTCTAAACTACGTCAAAGAGTAAGGAAGAAACGCCCCGAAATGTGGAAGGACAAATCATGGGTTCTCCACCTAGACAATGCGTTAGCTAATTCCGCGTTATCTGTCAAGAAGTTTTTAGCCAAGTACAGCATCTCAATGTTAGAACATCCACCTTATTCACCAGACCTTGTACCATGTGACTTCTACCTGTTCCCTAAGGTGAAATCTGTATTAAAAGGGACAAGATTTAAATCTGTGAAAAGAGAAAGCGGCACGTGTCCTGAAAGTGCTGACAGAAGATGACTTCCAGCACTGTTTCGCTAGGAGCGTTGTAGGAGTAAAGAAGGAGTGTTTATTGAAGGTGACAATAAGTGATTATGTATGAAATAAAAATAAATTTTTTTACGTCAGCCTCGTTATTTAATAGCCACACCTCGTTGAATTAATTTCTAGCTTGTTATTTTTATGAAGCACATAAAACTTCGTATAACTGTACAACTCATTCTTCATGGAAGTCACAAATCCATGAAATACGGCATCGGTACGGTAAACATAGAGTATAATAAATATACTTTATTATTATATTTTTTGCGTTAATCGGGAATTAGGAAATAAAAAGGATGGGCGATGGCAAATATTCATGCAGAAAGTGTATCTGATTTTAAAAAAGGCTGAGCAGAATCAGTCCAGTGGAAGCTGTAACCGGACAGAACAAAAAGTTTTTAAATACGTGGAGTTCGAGACGCTTTCGCAAATTATGATACCTTAACACACAAATTAGGAAAATAAAACATTGTCTTTCTATACAAACGTCACTACGAACATATTATAAAATTCTCATTCATACGCTTTTTTCATTTATTTCAAAATAAATTGACTGTAAAAAAGTACTTTGTTAGAACTCAGACATTATTTTATATTTATTTTAATTGCTCTAATTAGTGAAAAACAATTGAGTTGTTAATTTATTTGTGATTGTTTTTAATAAAATACAAAGATGTAATAATAATATTTGAAAGTCTTTAAAGAGAGTTTGAAATATTAAATCGGCTTTAGAAAATTCGTTGTTTTTATTCTTTTATATTTAATATAAATTATCTGTCTGTTTTTGTTGAAATAGGAAAGACTTCTTTCTAAAAAATAAATGTTAAAATCATCGGAAAATAATGGTTTTGGATGAATAACTTTCAAAGGGGTTCATTAATACCAACTTGAATATTATTGTAAAAAATCCTTGTACAATTCAATTATTTTTTTCAGTTTGGTTTGTTTTCCTTTTTATATTGGTATAACAATAGTCATTTACTTATTGTACGTATTATGATCACAAAGGATTTTGTAAAATATATTTCTTTGAATTTTTTAAAAATTCATAAGCTTGTCAAGTGGATTTAATAACTTTTACGAGTGTAGCTTGCTGGTGAAGATTTGATCATCCTACCATTTTTGTATAGGTACTGTTTAATAAAGCAATCAACAAGTTGAAATGAGAATTTTCTAACAATAAATTTTTTACATAGTAGACTGCTATCAAAACGTACTGGTAATATTTTGTAGTTTTATTTTAATTTTCTATTTGTAGTTTTATAACCTATTTACGTATATTATTGAAAAAATATGTATTGTAACAGCTAAGCCTAGGTTTTTTCGGAATCTGGGTTTAAAAATAATAAACGTATTAACTTTAAATTATAACAATTATTTATTTTACAAAATTAATAAGTACAATTAAACTTAGCGTACGAACAAATATATACAATTACAAAAACTTAGGCCTAAATGAACTTTACTAAAAACAGATTAAATCTAAAGAACAAAATGGTGCGTCTATATTTTGTCAAAAAGCCACAAATATTGGTTTAAATAAGTAAAATAATTTATTGATATGATAAATTCTTTGCTATGTTATAAAAATATTGTAACACGTAAGCCTAGATTCGTTCGAGATTTGGGTATAATAAATAATAAAAAACCTTCCTTAAAATTAAAATAATTATTATTGTCACAATATTTTTTTTTTGGCTTCAATTTAATTTTTATTTACAACTATACAATTTTTAAAACACAACTAGTAAATGAGATAGAATGAATTAAGAATGGCGGGAATGTGAATCGATCCAGTGCCCGATTTCGGCGTGAAATATTTCAAGTAATTTGGTGCCAATTTTTAATGATTTATAAACTATAATTGATGATTTTTTATGAGATGATTATTTTTTAAGTAAATGAAACAGGCATGACAAGTTAAATTGAAATGTTTTTTTTTGTTCTTTTTATTGTGTTCGGAAAAGATTCCACCTTCGTTTCAGTCGTCTGTTAACAGGAAGATCGTTAGTTGAAAGAGATTGGACATTTGGATTTATGTGGTCAATTGTCTTTGTGTGTAATGAGTTGTATGTTGCGTTGAGAATGTTTCAAACCGTTGGTATTTTCAGGTCTTTGTGAAGGGTATGATTGGTAACGTAAAACGGTGCGTTTGTTATTGAGACAATATTAATTTATTAAACTTAGATTACTAGCAAAAACGTTTAGCTCACTTTAATTTTATTAATTAATCCTACAAGACTTAAACTTAAATTAAACTTGAATAGGCTATTATTTAAGAAAAAGTTACTTAAGAATTAACATAATCGATTTACCTATCCGCAACCATTTGCTACTACCCGTAAGTACACACACTATTAATATAGTTCAGAACCGGTCCCGTAACGACACTATTTTAAAACGGCTGGCAACAATAATTCCATTCACAGTTCAGTTTTTTAGTGACAAACTTACTGAAACAGCGCTAACTGGTTTTATAACCGCCGTTTGATAGTTTCTCCAAGAAATCGAGGCCCCTTTAACAATCTCTCCATTTTGCTATACCATAGTAGAAGTTATGAAAATAAAAAAAACCTTTTTACTAATTTCAATTTCTGGGAATTCCTATCAAAACATTCCAATCGTCGCAATTCATTATCCTTGTTCAATACACAATTTCTTACAATATCTATTCCCTCAACGATTTCTGGTATATCACTGTACAATGTTACATTATGAAACTGATATTTCATAACGCTATTGAAATTATAAACCCGTATGAAACATATTACCTTTCTATGGAGTAACACAAACTTTAACAAAACTTTAAATCCGACTTGGATCCGTGGTTAAATGTCAGTTGTTACTTTTTCATATTAGTTCTAGTTCATTGTACGTAGTGATCATGTGTTTCTTCATTATCAAACTGTAAAGGAATAAACAATAAATGTTTAGAGGAAGAGATCTGATGAAGATTGTAGGAAAATTAAGTTAAAACCGTGGTGGGAGAATTTCGTAAGGAATACTATGACGACGTTACTTAAGGTACATGTACACGTCTACGCATATAACCACACGTAAATCTCAAATTACTATCAGTATATTCATCCCCTTCCCTCAATGCTTACACACATTCATGTAACTAGTGTTAGATTTTCAAATGTATATTGGGTAGAAGGTTGAATACATTTAGAATCATTCTACTAGAAGAATACTTATTGAAATTTACGCTTCATGTATTACATTTTAGATAGACTAGGTCTATAATAGAACAATATTAACATTTTAGTCTATAAACAGGATTTGATGGTTATAGTTTTAGAAACTTTTATTTATATACGCATTGTAACTTAAATTTATTTTAAAATTTTTTTATCCTAAATTTTGGATTTTAAAATTAAGATACTTTATGGATAATAGCGTTAATAATCATATTATTAACAATTTCAGTAAAAATCATCTGCAGAACATTTGAAGGACTATTAAAAAATACATATGTTTAAACCCAAACGAAAAATTACGGGTACTACTTTTATGGAAATTATTTTTTATTGTGAATGATAAAATAATTAAAGTAAAAACTAAAATCCTATTAATGCAATTACTCCCCCAACTGTATCTGCGTATAATTAATAGCAGGCTTTTATTGAATTTTTATAAATTATAAATATTTCTGTTTTCTATCATTTTCGTACATTTAATAACAAAATATATTAGGGTTTTCAAATAAGTTGTAGCAAAATTTTATTATCATGTTATAAATTAAATTATTTATTTATCTTATAAATATTTATTAAATAAAAAAATCTAGTTTATTTCCGCCGGATATATGTACTGATATTATTAACTTATGATAATAATTTATTAACGGCCTAGAGTTGAATTCAAATAAAACAAAATTCATGATGAAGTTAAAACGACCGTTAGAAGGACAAGACTACCGCGTGTCGGAAATATTACTTATTTTATTTTGTTGCTGCTTGATTATACACATGGAATGTGTATGACAATAAATAATTTTGTTATAGCCTAAGTTTGAAAAAAGTATGTTTTTATTTTTACACCCAGAGCCCGAACGCAGCTAGGCTTACGTGTTACAATACTGTACTATCAGTTTTGTAAGTTTCTTAAATAGGCCTAATTAATATTTTTTTAAAGAATTTATCATATCGATAAATTCTTTTGCTTGTTTAAACCAATATTCGTGGCTTTTTGACAAAATCTGACACGCCATTTTCTTCTATCGGTATATCTGAGAATGACGTCACGGTATGATGGATCAGAACCTTTCTTTCAGTCATGAGTAGCTAAATAGTACCGGTTCACCTGTATATATAATTATTTAGCAATAAAGGTTGAAAATTTATGTTTTACGACAGGCATACTCATTAAAAACCTTTAAATGTAATCTCCTCCATGTAATTAATATGTGTTGTGTATGTTTATGACTTGAAAATTGTAAGGTAAACCACTGTTACTTTCAACAAAGGAAAAATTAAAGAGATCTTTACATTTTTTTGTTCAGTTTAAAAAAACAATCTTAAAGTAAATTAGGTAAGTTGATACCTGTATAATTATGTATATTTTTACAGAACAAAGCGTTATGTAGCTCTTAAAGACACCAGATCGTATAAAAATCTAATAAAAAGAAATATTACTTTGTATGATGTAAAAATGCACAAAGCAAAAATGCATTTGTCCTTTAAAAAATTATATTATACAAAATTTACTCTGAAGATATACAATTTAACATTGCTTCATGTTCATAATAAAAAATTATGTACAATAATTTCATTTTACGTTCAACAATAAATTTTAATTATCCTTTGCTAAGTATGTTTCATACAAATGATTTCTATAATACTTTTCAGTTTTATAGTCAATAAAATGTTACTTTTAAATTTTCTCATGATAGGCCTACATATTATAAAATTTATATTTAACATCTTAAAATTGTTTATTAAAAAAACAAAATTCTGCTTTGTTCAAATGTAACTTTACAATTTGGTTGATTACGTAGTACATACCAATTATGACCTACAATCTCTTTAATTTATGTTTTCAAACGCATTGCATGTCAAAATCATGTATGGGCTTTTATCGTTTGAATTTGTTCTATGACACCTTTTTTTACTTTTAAAATACTGAAGATATAACCTCTGTGTTTTTATTACACTGTAAAACGATATGTATATAAACGCAGAATTTTCTCTTTGCGTATTCATCATTAAGCTATACAAAAAAAAAATGAATCGAGCCACGCGGAATGCAAGGCAAGCTATGGAGGAAGAAGTAATGCGCGCTAGCGAGGTAATTATTTACATTATTAATAATATTCTAATAGAGTCACCCCCTATTATCTGTGGAATTGGGTGGCATGTGTCACGGTTAATCCACTCAATGACAAAAAAAGTGTAGATTTATCTAAAATCTTTAATAATTTTTGTTATTTAAAGTACATAAATATGTACAATAATGAAAACACTAATTTTAACTACAAAATATAACATATAAATTTTAAATGTTGTTAATTAATTTTTATCCTTAAATATGTTTCTTTACTGTATTTTTTTTTTTTTTATATTACTACATTGTATTTAGAAAAAATCATAAAATATTGTTTACTTACAAATGATGTTGTTGTTTAGGTCATCAGCCGAAAGGTTGGTTTGACCTCTATAAAGGTTTTACTAAGTAAATCGAGGAGTGAGGTGTTTTACCTTTGCCTTCCTCACTGAGTGGAAAAGTACGCTTATCAGCATGCCAGGCCCACCGAAAAGCACTCACTTTCCACCCTGCAAATGACACCTTCACTTCATTCGCCACAGGGTCTGGCTGCGTAGTGAAATTCATTACTCTCAGAGGAGATAACTCTGACTAGTGTCTTTTACACCTCTGCCTCTTCTGTTATTTAATATTTCAGTCGTACGATAAGAAACAGATCTATTTTTTAGCCCTGAACAATAAGTACAGTATGTTTCTCAACATAAGTTTGTCACAAAACAAAACATGTATTTACAAATTTAAGCGTGTGCTTAAATAATCCACAAAGAGGATAATTAGGAATGGAATGAATAATTAAATAAATAAAGGTTTTAATTTTTATTTAATTACATAATATTAAAACAGTTTCAATATAAATTTTATCATCTTTTTATCTCTAGAAAACTTAAATGTAACTTAAACAAGAACTAATCTATGACATTAAAATTTGTATCTAAATATTATTAATTATTAAATATGAATAATATTATTAAAGTTATAATCAGCTGAAAGGCTGGTTTGAACTCGTAGAGGTTTTAGTAAGTAAATCGAGGAGTGAGGTGGTTTACCATTGGCTTCCTCACTGAGTGGAAAAGTACGCTTATCAGCATGCCAGGCCCTCCGAAAAGCACTCACTTTCCACCCTGCAAATGACACCTTCACTTCATTCACCACAGGGTCTGGCTGCGTAGTGAAATTCATTACTCTCAGAGGAGATAACTCTGACTAGTGTCTTTTACACCTCTGCCTCTTCTGTTATTTAATATTTCAGTCGTACGATAAGAAACAGATCTATTTTTTAGCCCTGAACAATAAGTACAGTATGTTTCTCAACATAAGTTTGTCACAAAACAAAACATGTATTTACAAATTTAAGCGTGTGCTTAAATAATCCACAAAGAGGATAATTAGGAATGGAATGAATAATTAAATAAATAAAGGTTTTAATTTTTATTTAATTACATAATATTAAAACAGTTTCAATATAAATTTTATCATCTTTTTATCTCTAGAAAACTTAAATGTAACTTAAACAAGAACTAATCTATGACATTAAAATTTGTATCTAAATATTATTAATTATTAAATATGAATAATATTATTAAAGTTATAATCAGCTGAAAGGCTGGTTTGAACTCGTAGAGGTTTTAGTAAGTAAATCGAGGAGTGAGGTGGTTTACCATTGGCTTCCTCACTGAGTGGAAAAGTACGCTTATCAGCATGCCAGGCCCTCCGAAAAGCACTCACTTTCCACCCTGCAAATGACACCTTCACTTCATTCACCACAGGGTCTGGCTGCGTAGTGTAATTCATTACTCTCAGAGGAGATAACTCTGACTAGTGTCTCTCACCCCTCTACCACTCCTCTCATCTCTCTTTCACTCTCTCCCTCACTCCTCCTTCCCTTTCACTCTCTGCCCACTCCTCGTTCCACCTTCTCTCTCACTCTCCCCACTCCTCCTTCCGCCCTCTCTCTCACTCGCCCCCACTCCTCCTTCCCCTCTCACTCTATCTCTTTCTCTCTCTCTCTTTCTTTGTGATAGCGACTGAAAGTTGATGTTTATCGTACCGGATCGCAAAACGTTGAACAACGTTTGTGCTCGATGGCAATCTGATTACAGGAAGTGATAAACAGACGACAGGCTGTTTGCGGTTGATAAACATTGAAGCTAGGCTTTTGTTTGACACAGTAGCAGACGGTTGCGGACAGCGAGTTTGCACACCACACATGGAGCGTGACGACAAGTGTTTTACCCTTGAACAACAATCGTGGTGTGTCATTATTAATACGCTGTTAGAGCATGGTGAGACTTCCTACGACATCGACACATTACTCCATTTGGCACGACATTCACGTGGATGTACACTGTACTTGGCATACATCAAAAGGCATGAGTTTAAAAACAAGAGGTTAGAGACGATTGAATACAAGCCGGTGTCCCTCCACCATACTATAGACATGACCTTGCGAGATGGTTGGGAACACCGTACGCTCAGAGTGTTCACAAGTGAAAATGCTGCCTATTCGTATTGCAATTATTCATATACGAATTATTACAAGAAAAGAATTGTGGAGGAACTGTCAAGCAGCGAACTGATTTAAACAGAGAACTCTTTACAGACACAAGCACACTTACACACAAACACTGTAACCCCACCTGTCCTATCAGAAAAGATATATTTGCATCCGTACACGTGTGCAGGTATTTTTTTTTCTCGGGGGCAGACAGTCCGAAGTCTGCAAGCGGTGACGGCAGTGTATGGTAGAGGTAAATTTCATTACTGGGTAATATAAGTAATTTGTAGATATGTCCACATAACAAACTGGATGTGGAGTATACTGTCATAATCAAAAACATTTATCACAACTCAATGTACCCTTTCGTACACCACCGCTCTCGACCGCCTACTTCCTCACTCTCTCACCCCTCTACCACTCCTCTCATCCCTCTTTCACTCTCTCCCTCACTCCTCCTTCCCTTTCACTCTTTGCCCACTCCTCCTTCCACCTTCTCTCTCACTCTCCCCACTCCTCCTTCCGCCCTCTCTCTCACTCGCCCCCACTCCGCCTTCCCCTCTCACTCTATCTCTTTCTCTCTCTCTCTTTCTTTCTCTCAGGTTTGGCGAGAGCAGGACATACGTTGTTTCTGAGTTCATAATTACAATAATCATAAATGCAAATCTCAATATCAGCAATGTTCCTTAAATATCATACAACAGTATTATTTCTAAATTATCTTTTAGACAGCTGTATTTTCTCACTGATATATGGATAGGATAGTTGCATCCGATTTTCTATTGTTCAGACCATAGGATCGTTGGCATCAAATCCTGATGAGGTATGAATATATATAAATATTATTATTTTCCAAAAAATAGTTAATTAAAATTTTTATGCAGACCTTAATCATTTTTTTTACATACGCATTACCTAATGTAGACGCATATTTCTGTTTTTAGAAAGTAAAATATTTCAAATCTGTGACTTTTCAGGTACGTATTTAACTGTTTCATGTATGATGGTTTTGACTTAACATTATGTTTGACAAATACAGGTAAATAAATAAAATGAAAACGTATATAAAATACATATTATTTATTAATCAAAGTACTCTTTATACATAAATTATTGAACAATAATGTTTTTCAGAAAAATAAATCAGTTAATATCTGTTTATATATTATTTAGCAATCGTGACATCCTTCAGCATGCCTCCATCCTGACTCCATGATCACCACTGTCAAACATTTACCTGTAACAAACACAAAAATAAAAGACTTATTAATAAAATATAATAATTTGTAAGTTTCAGGGTTAAAAATACAAGTTCTGTTTCTTTACATTTCGTAAAATATAGCTCATAATATTATCAACTTCAAGTTTAAAACTTTTGGCTAAATCAAGAAGGAATACTTTTTTAAACCATATATGTCTCGCTAATCGTTGTCTAGTTAAAACGCTCTTCATAAACTTCTTTTACATAGAGAAGTAATCTTCAAATGTCCTGTAATTTTTATTCCATACTCCTTCAACTCAATGAAGAAGGCAAAAGCCTAAACCTTTGGAGGTTCAAACCTGCGTTGATGACCTAAACAATATGCTACAATCTGTTCAATTTAAGGATTCATCCATATGACTCAATGAGATGAGATGTAGTTTTGTACAGACTCAGGCCAATCATTCCTGAGAGAGTATGGTTCAACCCCAACCATCAAAGAACACCAGTAACAAAGTCTAATATTCAAATCCATAGCTCAAATTTTATTATGATTTGAACAAGAATATAATCATTCTGTTTAAATTGCAAATTAATTTACACAATAATATCAATCTTAATTTATGTAAATTAGTTTAATGATTCTTTTTTCATCAACAATTCTTAAAAAAAAACAACTATATTTTACTGATTTTCATGTAAAACAAATACTGTAAAACACAACAAATAAGTAGAATGCAAATGAGTGTTCGCCTTAAATTCTAGTAGA
Source organism: Catonia carolina (assembly GCA_035578175.1). Classification (NCBI taxonomy): domain Eukaryota; kingdom Metazoa; phylum Arthropoda; class Insecta; order Hemiptera; family Achilidae; genus Catonia; species Catonia carolina. The sequence continues at coordinate 81,948,084 of JAQMRL010000003.1, read as the reverse complement.
ATGTAATTGTTAATTCAGTAACATAGTAGTAGCAAAAATAGTATGTAAAAAAGTTTCTGTATTTTAGTGTTGGTAGTGTAAAAATAACGTTTCTGAGTTAGTCCTAACATATGAGTGTAGACACATGAAATAACAGTTGTAATATTATCATGACTTAGTTAATCGATTCTCGTAAACTACATTGAAAAAATATATACTATTTCCACAAAAGACTGTATAATGGTTAATTGTCCCATAATATTTATCTAACACACTGTTTTATTATTCTTTACTAGTAAGTGCGTCAACAATAGAGATAACAAATTAAATAAAACTGTAAAAGTACTACCGTTTAATTAAAAAAAAACCTTACACTTACCTTCTTTTTAATCTGAAAATCTCCTTTCCCAGTCTTAATCAACGTGTGAGATGAGCAGTCAAATGCGCAGAGTTCTTGATCAGTAAAACCAGCGTTATACTTGTCTGGCAAATATATAAAACATTCTTTTCCATCATCTAGTATGTTAACTCTTATCGACTCTCCGTACTTTGTAGACGAGCGATTCATTGATACAATATGGTACTCGTAGCCAGTTTTTAACTCGTTTGTTCGTTTATATTTAGGTGTAATTAATGAATTGAATTTAATAGCAAAGTCCATGGTGTGTAGTCGATGTAGTGACGTGAGAAGAACAAGCTGATGCTGCACATGTTATAGCTTATATAGTTAGTCAAGTACTGGTGGGGATGATACAATGGTGGGAGTGGATAAATGTGGAAGGGGAACATAGTAGGAGGGAGAAGTAATGTTAAAATTGTGGAAGGGGCAGTAGGACGTTAAACGAACTGAAGAAATACCATCATCATCTACAACCTGTAACATGTAATAAAAATTAAACAACAATTCTATTGTTAAAAAAATAATTAGATTTTATAAAAAGCAATGAAAATTTTATCAAAGGAAGTTTATGACTTTTTCAACTAACAACCTATAATTTACTGCAATCATAAATCTATTATTGTTGCATCTCAAGTATAATTATTAAGTTTCTCATGAGAAGCATTAAAATTATATGTCACAGGCAAAATTATACACTTTTACAATCAGTTTTACTACTTCAGCGATGTACTATATAATTTTATTAAATATTACCGCAGCCTGGTACTTTTGTTTGCAACTTGAATCAACATGTCTAGACTTGAAAAGGTCAAAAGCGGTCATATCAATGGTTATTTCAAGTAACAACTTATAATATGCTTAAGAATAAATCTACCATTGTTCTATCTAATATATAATTATTGTTGCTTTTGGAAAGCATTAAAATTACCCAGGCAAAATTATAAACTTGCGCCTGGTACTTTTGTTTGCATCTACATGTCTAGACTTGAAAAGGACAGAAGCGGTCATATCAAAGATATGTTTTCCTTCTGTTGTACAACACCCCCATCACAAGTTTAAAACACATTCCTTTATTCAAATCACAATAGTATGTGAATCGAATAAAGCAACATATTTTGCGCCTTTGGACGACTATAGGCTGAATCACAAATTTAGAAACAAATTTTCAAACCAAAAAATACATTTTTCGTCATAAAAATTTAAATTTATAAATTTGTATTTAGCCTAGGTGTTTAAGGTGTTTTTTGTTTGTCTGTAAGATGTATTTTGTGTTGTTTTGTGTAATGTATGTTGTATCCTATTCACCGACCATCTGCCTATCACTAACCGAATCAAATCTCGTTTTCTTTTAAACGTCTCGCTACCTCACAATTCACTTCACAAAAGACTTTCACGACATTTTCATCACACTTTTCTCCTTCTTTTGCTGTGCATATATTATACGTATGGACAATTCCGTCACAAGTGTCTATGTGATGTTCGGCCTGATGTTCCTGTCTTTTGTTCATTTCACACCTATCTGGAAGCCAGCACTCACTGCTAACATCTTGGGATCGTTCCCACGGTCCTGGACTCGAGCACATCACCCAGTGCCGACGTCCGTCGCAATATTCTCCATGGTATTTCTGACAATGTTCAGCGTACGAGCCGGACTGACAAGGTTCATCATCTCCGTTCATAGTGAATGTGAACCGATCACCGAGTTCACACCGCTTATATACCATCATATATTCCCCACCACCGTTTGCGGTTTATGACTAAGGCGCGTAGGGTTTTTTTTTTAACCAAGCGGACCCTCCCCCCCACAGCTGTTGATTAAGCAACTGAGGTCACATAAAACGTGACGTAGGCCTACAAACCGCGCGTATTTTTATTTTTTTATTTATACATATCTTTTTATATTTTTTTTTTAATTTCTACATATCTTTTATTCTGCATAAATTAAAATCTGTTTCTAAGCATTTACAACATTGTTGATATATTTCAGATAAATATTCACATATAAATACCAATAGAGTTGATCAAGTTTTAAAATTATCCACACACACTCTTTAAAAGAAATACAGACGAGCATGGTTTTTATTTTTAACAAAATTCATGACACTTGATGATAAAAAATAAATTAATTTTTTTCACTACAAATCAGAGAGAGGGAATACATACATCTAAGACCACATTCACACACACACATTCAATCATACAAGAGGAATGCCGTGATATTTGTCAAACGGTGGAGTTTAGTCCAGCAGAGCTACATTGGTTTTTTTTGTTGGTGACCGGAGGACATCCGTAACACCTGTAGAGTGCCCGCGACACTAATTTGTCAAACGGTGGAGTTTAGTCCAGCAGAGCTACATTGGTTTTTTTTTTGTTGGTGACCGGAGGACATCCGTAACACCTGTAGAGTGCCCGCGACACTAATCAACGGCGAAGCCCCCTTTCATTCACACACACAACATTCATGAGGAGTGACGCCAGAGAAAAAAATGCCTTTATTTTTTTCTCAAACGAGACAATTATGCCAACAGAGCCCCATCATTCATACCAAAGATGATAAGTATTCCCTCCTCGGAACAATGTGCTCCAGAAACAGTGGTACATTATTGATGTAACCAATCAGCAAGTTACATGACGGTGAAACTTTAACATGATCCACCAGTACACTATCGATATGTTGAAAGTGCATTTTACATGAAAAACAACAAACAGTATCGGAACTTTTGTCGAAATAAAAACCACGCTTTGCTATTTCACGAACGTTTGCTGTGTGTTCTACAAAAGTTGACAATCTGTCCCGTTCCCGTCTGTAATCGCAAGTTAACCATTTTGCGAGGTGAATACACTTTGCAAGTGAACATCGCATTCTACCATCGCTCTTATGTGTGCCCGTGTTCACGGGACAATGTACTTTATTATCGTTTGTCAACCTTGGTATTAAATGTTTACACTCATCCAAATTTACAACAACCACGTCAACTAATGACTTTAAAAAAACTTGTTTTTCAAGTCCTTTTGTGTAGATAATGCTATATTGTTTGAGAATATTTTTGACCGTTGTCAAACTGTATGCAATATCGCCTTCTTCCCAAAGTAAGCCGTGGAAACGTGTTTCCAACCAGTGAGCGGTTTTACGGTAAATACAATTTAATTCACTTCGATTGAATGGTGGCTTAAAGTGTAAATGAACAAAAGAACGTGTGTTTAAGTCTAAAACTACAAATTCTTTGAGCACAAACTCATTGTTGTTATCGTAAAAAGCCTGAAATTCACATATACAACTTGTACGAGACATTATTCCAAACTGATTGAGAAACTGATTGTTCTTACAATTTATTTATAACATCACGTAATAACCAGTATTGCCAATATAAAATAATATATACACAGACAAAAGAAGATTATCTTTTAAGTATCGTGTGCATAAACCGTACGACTCTTTTGATTTTTCCCGCCCTTCAAAACCGACCAGCGTTCGACTGCATGAATCAGTCCTAGTGGTACTACTGCTACTTGTTCCGTCTACCGTATCAAAGGCGACTCTCCTGTCAATTGTATCGTACACGGACAGTGAGAGAATCAATTTCTCGCCTTGTGCTACCGTTGACGATCGATTAGTGCACACATGATCGTCCAACATAAACTTTTGTATTTTCCCGTCATGCCAATCACGCGTGAAACCGACAAAAGATATTTTTTCTGAACCGACAAGAGATATTTTTTTCACGTCATTACATTCAAATGTACAGATATACGTGCTGGCTTTATTTTTAAATTTAATATCAATTTTAACATCGACCGGTTCGGAAAAATGATGGAACGAAAAATCAGCAATCATCAAATAACTGTGTTTTAACTTACATTTGGCCGAGAACGGAACGGCTACACCGCCGACAAAAAGCGTTAAATCTTCGACTATCGAATCGTTCATCATGAGAGTCACTAGTCAACTGTCTCCTCTTCCGATTTTGCAATCGTTTTAAACGCAGTAAACTCATCCTGCAACCTGTCCGTCCACCACGCAACATGTGACGTTTTGGCCTTTGTTATCCCCTCTACAATCTTTGATTCGTCATACCATAATTCACGAACATGTTTAGACAGGCTTGTCACGAGTTTATCGAACCGAAACCACTCCGAGGTCGACAATGAAATTTTATTTTTTTTATTATCGACAATTTGAACGTACCATTTCCCAAAAATTTGTTTCACCTCCACCGTGGAATGTGAGGTGTCATCTGTAATGTCTTTTAAGTGACATGTAATTTTTGTACCCTTGTCTAACGCGAGCTGGACATGATCCCGATTATTCACTAATAATTTCCACAAGTGATACGACAAGACCACACGTTTACGAGGGGCAGTAAATACGGCCGCGGTGTTAAAGTTTTGATCGGTACAAGCCAGCCCTACGGTTACATGTTTATCGAATTTATTGTTTAACGTATATGTTAGCGGTAAAAAGATGTAATACATACCGTTTATTGATGACGTTTTCAGTTCTGGCAACAGCGGTTCCGTCTCCTCGGACTCCTGCGACAGAGAATACCGTGAGCCCATGCTGTCAAGATAAAACTAAAGTGTTTTCTAGTATGTAGATTCAATTTATACATGAGTCGCCGTACACTCATTACAAAAGTTTTCGTACCGTGCCGGTCAGCGGCCTGTATTCTACTACGGCGTCGTAAACGATCAAGCAGTAAGCCGCCGTTTCAGCGGGTACTATTTTTTCCGTTTCGATTTCCAACCTTAAATCAACGGCACCTGTTTTTAAAGTTTCATTCTGTTTAGAACAATCAATGACGTATACTGCACCGTTCTGCTTGAAATCAGACAGATTCAAAAAAGGACCTGTACCGGCTTCACACAAGTAAGACGATTTGAACCGAGAATACGCTTCGTAAAACAAATTCATATCACCGTGAACATTATCGTATGGAAAATATTCACTGTTCAAAAAAAGTTTAACATTACGAACGGTGACTGAATCACTGTTGAACTGTGAAGGATTGGCGTTTGGGTTCGCCTTCTTTTTTGTATGAAAGGTGACAATCACGTACCGGGCCGTTTCCATGTGTGAAGAAGTTTTCACCGACCACAGATGTTGTTTTGTCTGCGGAAAAGATGGGTATTCGTGTAATTCCCATCTACGAAAGGATATCTGTACAGGTCTGTCTGATTCAACCAGTTTCAACAAACTTAATCGTGTAACGTCGTTCACACGGATGTAAGGAATTTTCCAATGTACTTTCTTCAAGGTCAATAAGAAATCTTTTTTTCCATCTGGCAAGAGGACGGCGTCTTTGTCGGTCGGAGCACGTAAAAGTATCAGTTCTTGCTTGACGGGTAAAGTGATTTTAGTGTAATCGTCAAAGACAGGCAAGAGAAATTTTAACGGATAGCAAAATGAAAATTTCCCACTCGTGCTATCTACAGCGATCGAACCGGTTGATTCGTCCCAACCGGCGTTCGCAAGAGCCTTATCGTTCGCATTTAAGGTTAGGTAATTTTTAATTGTGGACGTAATTCCCGGATTCTTCACTCTGTCCACTTCTATACCGCTGATCTCGTACCTGATTTCATCGAAAAGAAAAGCGACTGCGTTATTCACTAGTTTATAGTTGGCGTTCGGCGTGTCTGCCTTTTCCAGTAACGTGCCTTCAATGTAGAGGAAGCTTTCACTGGGCAATGTGAATACATCTTGTTGTTGAATAGGGATTCTTATCTCGTCATTATTGTTGTAAGTAGATGACGCGTACGGTGTGTGAGTGTGATACTCCCAACTTGTAAATACATCAGTGAAAATGGGTTTATCATGAACGTTCAACACTTCCATGATACTTTATACACGAAAACCTATGGATTTCAGAAAACGGATGTTGTGAGGTTTTAACTTGTTCACGGTCGGTTTACGACTGCCAACGGAACGCATGTGTTCATTGTACTTATATGTTTTGCGCGGTAAAATAACCAGACCCATCTCTTGTACGCCTTAAATGCAATCGCAAAGAGATTACTTCGTTTGCAAAGTTTATGAGATTGCCTTCTTGGTCTTCCAGGCGGATGACAATGGACTGAAGACGTTTAACGTTTACCGGCAAATATATAACGTTGGTAGGCGTCTCCAACAGTTTATAACCGGGGTCAACGGCCAATGGAAATTCGTGAAGAATATGTGTTTCTTTTCCGTTATCGTAAGATCGTTGCACAATATTGCACAACACCCTAATGATGTTCACCTTGATTATGTTCACTTCGTTCTCTGAAACGTGCCATTTGTTCGGCTCCAGCACCCGCTCTGTGAAACCCAACATTGACGACAAATTGTTCGGCTGTGTGAAATCTATGGGGCGTGAAGAGTAAATTTCCGTATGCAGAGTATTATTGTTTGCTTTTAGATGGAATTCCAGTGGAATGTTAGCTCGTAAACAAGTCTCTTTGATGTATTTTTCTAAATCTTCCAACTCGTACGCGCCCTGTGGTATCACGATCGTCACCCCGGCATTCGATTTATCTTTGTCTAGAATTTTCTGTTCGGCGTCCGAGTACATTGTGGTCGCCCTGCCCTTGGTGATGGGTTCGTTGGAAATTTTAACTTTACCCTCCGCGTCAGGCACTTGTTGTTGCCCAGCGTCTGCGTTGCCAAAGAAAAAGGTGTCGTTTACGTCTGTTTCTACGTTTGGGATTGTGTTGTAAGTGGACAGATTGATCAGTCCGACCTCCCAGTCGGTATTGCTGTCAAGCTCGACGGGAGGGAAAACATCGCATTGAAGTACCGAACCGCGACCGGAAATTGAAAACATTTTTTATTGCGCTCGTAAAAATTTTAAACACAAATGACCGCAGTTGACTTTTTTCTGCTCTCTTTTATAGTTGTATTGTACAGTGATTCGCGACCCGTCTAAACCCGTTTTCCAATATCGTACCAACTCCGGTGGTGGACGTAAATTACCATAAATGTCGTAATAGTTGACGTGATTGGTGAGTTTGTGATAACACACCCAATGAGTACCACGCCCACTTTCCTTGTCCAAATTCACGATTCCGCTTTCATTTTTACGTACCCGCGTCGGCAGATTGTTCAACATGAATACGCCCCGAAAATACGGAACGTGGTCGGCATATTGTGAAAGTTCTTGACCGTTTAGCGGACGTGACGGCAACGAGTCGAGGTTTTTTTTTTTCTTCAACTGCAGACCGCGCCCTTTGTAATTTTTCAAGTACACACCGCGTCCTTTGTAATTTTTTAAATACAATCCTTGTCCTGCTGCTGCTGCTGCACGGCGAGACCGTTTCCGCCTACTCCTACGTCGTCGTAATGCACCTCCAAATTTAGTTTTCAGCTTCATCAGGTTTGTCACTGTCCACGCGGCCGCTTTCTCTGCTGCACTTGCGTCACCCGCTTTTACCCGTTCCCACGCTCGTTCAGCCAACACCCGATCCGCTTCTGCCCGTTTCCCGCTGTCGGTGTACTTTGAGTAAGCGATGTCGTGTTCCTTACACGCTGAATCCAATTTATTTATCCCTCGATCGCCTCGTCTCAACCGCTCCTGTAATTTAGTACCGGGTCCACAGTACTGGTAACCAGGGATATGTAGTTCTACCGGTAATAAGTCGATGGTACGATTCAATATCTTACCGCCGATCTCGCTGATTGCGTCAAGCAGTCCTGCTCCCTTCTGACGTTTCACAAACATTCTCACACATATTTATAGTTTTTGCACACACTTTTATATCTTTTTTTACATCTATATTGAGGAAAAAATGATGTTTTAATATGTAATCATCATATTATTTTAATCTCAAATGTCATCCATGTTAAGAGTATATGAAATCCCACTAGTGGGCTCTTCAGTTTTCATATTGCTGCCACTGTTTAGTCTATCGTTTAAATAAGATAATATTACTGCATCGTTTCCAATCGATGGTGCGCCTACGTTTGTAAGTCTTCTATTTTCCATATCATATCCATCACCTTTTTCATCTAATTTGAAGCCAAAACCCCTATCTCCTTTCGGTCCTGCTTTGCCTGGAGGTCCTTGAGGACCGACTATTGGTTGCAATTCTGGTCCCATCTTGTAATGTTGATGCCGATGAATAATTTTTATCAGCGTGTCCAAAAAATCTTTGGCTATTTGATCTATTTTTGGATCGTCCACCACTTCTTCAGGCGTCAATGGAAGCGCCTCCGGTCCATGTACACTTCTGATTTTACGCCGTTGCGATCTCTCTACAACATCTAAAAAGTTTGTTAAGGCTTGCGTAACGTAATCTCTGTTTACGGCGTCTGTCGGTCCTATTGGATGTGGAACGTTAATAATGCGTTTTCCTTGCACATCGAACGCTTGCAGTTTTGAATTAAATTTCATTCCTTCACCCGATTCTCCACGTGGTCCTGGCGCTCCCTGTTCACCCTGTGGACCTGGAACGCCTGCTGGCCCTGGAGGACCAACCAAAACTTCAGGTGAAATATAATACGTCTCGCTGAACTCTTGCAACCGGTCTCTCAACGATTGAGTCAGCTTTTTAAATTCGTTCACATCACCGGAGGCGGTTCGCTCGCCACGCTGTTGTTTTTGCAGATGAATCGCCATTTGCACAGACGTTTCAAACACTTCGTTGCAAACGTCCCGCACTTGATTTAAATTGGTCGCGTCGTTTCCACTTTTTCCACTCGCCACATTGATAAGTCTGCACTTTTTCACGTCCACACTTTTATCACCGAATACGAGCGCCTTTTCCAAAGCCGATTGCTTGGCATAATTCCAGTTTAGATAGCCGAGTGTGACGGCATCGTTGTCTTCATCGGGCACGCCTACATTTTTCACCACGTAATTGTGCATGTCTACCTGCTTTGCGGACGCGTCCACATCCAAATTAGTATGTTCTTTGTGATATTTCAAGGTGACTGCGTCTTGGTCGTTGATGGGTGAACCCACAGCCGTCAGGCGTTTATTGTTAAACGCTGGATTTCCTTCGGAATCTGTTGTCGCTGCTCCTGCCGCTACTGCGTCTAGACTCGCTGCTACGGCTGCTGTTGCTGATGACGTCGCTTCTAGAGTGGTTCGCATGTCCGCCTTGGTGGCGTAGTTTTTTGAGAGGTACTGGACGGGTACTGCGTCGTTTTGGTCAACGGGTTCTCCAACATTTTTCACGCGTATATAGTTGGCATCGTAAACGTTGTCAGACAGATCAGTTGTCAAACAGGTTTTTTTCATGGCCCGCAAATTGATTGCGTCACTATCCGCCTCAGGATCGGCGAGGTTAATAATTTTTCTCTTCTTTACATCAACGCTCAACGAGTTTGGATCAAGTGTAATACAATCGACTTTACGTGCAGCGTCTGTATCTGATATAGGAACATTCAAATTACGCAATCGTTTTCCCTGCACGTCAATGTCACCGTCTTTGGTCAACTTTAAGGTAAACCCCGACGGGCGGCCAGCAACATGATGATGATATTGATCACCCTCACTAAAACGTCGTCTGACGTATCTATTGGAGTGACCAAACTTGTCGATACTCATTGTTCACTTAATAGTGTCGATTTGTTTTCAACGCACCGCCTTTTATAATACCGGCTTCATGCAGTTCCTCAACTATCGATTGGATTTCGTTTGTATGACCGACATTGCCGGCCGCTTGTGACGCCAACAACAAGCGCAACCGGTCACATAGTTCGTTCACATCGTCCCAATGCACGTACTGAATACGACTGTCTGTCAACACCATGCCGCTTCCTACGGTGGGAGGAGGAGTGGCTTTGTTGAAAAGCGGTTTGATAATTTGTGTGTATTTGTAACCACGATTCGAGTTTATCTGTCGCCCTGGATCATATCCTTGCCGATAGGCGTTTGTTTGTATCAATATCTTGTGGTATGTGTGTAGATCGTCTGTTGTATACGAGACGGGTTCCTTTTCAAAAATCAACGAGTGAAGACCCGCGGTCATGTTGTAACTAACTCTACCAATTGACAATTTCATACGACCAAATTTCACCTCTTAATCACCAATCATCAACTTGTCGTTTTCCAAGTATACCCCGTACACGTGATCCATCGTGTTAGTGGTATCATTTATCAACATTTGCAGGTAATATTTGGTGGGATTTTTATCGTTCATTGAATCAATGACTTTTGATTCGTTTGCTATTGACTTTCTTCTAGGCGCGGTCGGCGTACTGGTTTCCTTTGATGCAAACGGTTTAAATGGAAACTCTGTGTCATCCCAACGCTTTTCCTCATCTACATATTTGTCCTCAAGCACTTCTTCTTCTTCTTTCTTAAACACATCGTCCGATTTCCTGATGAATTCTTTCAAAGGAGAGACAATCGGTTTTAAACGTTTCTCCAAAAGCTCTTCAGACTCAATCACTCCCGTCGTGAAAGCTCTATGCTTACGTTTAATATTGTCTCGTAAACGTTGCACTTGTAACGCTACCGACAACTGTCGCTTATTCATTTTACAAACACACTCGAGTAGTTTGGTGGTGAATCACTTGTATTTATACCCGAACAAACTCATCGAACCCGACCCGATAACGGCCTTCATTTATATCGCTGTCTTTGTCTACTACGAGGAAATTTTTTCTATTGCTATTGGTCCATGCCAACGAGCATATTTCTTTGAATTTATTGAACGGAATGTCTGTATTTACGTGATCCGAATGAATATGATGTAAATTTAAATCGTCTTGTTTGAAAACGACAATCAGGTTGGCGTTGTCTCTGATCAAATGTTTGGGGATCCTACTGTACGATTGACCCAAATAAAAGGTGTCCAATTTATTGTGACGTCCGATTGTGAAATAGTTTCTTATGTTGTCGTGTTTTTCGCACGCAATGTCATCAAATACCATCAAAGAATCAGGTCTGGCTTTACTCGGATGGTAAACATTTTCGTTTTCGTTAAATGTAAAATAACCAACATTTGGTACGCCCTTCATTACATGTGATAAAAACTGATATTTCGGTTGCTTCAGCGACTTTGAAAATATGTATAAAGTTTTGAATTTCAGTCCGTTCTCGGAGAAAATCAGATTAAATAGCAAATTCGTTTTTCCACAATTTGAGGGCCCACAAATTATACACCTGATTGTGTTGGGAAGGAGATTGCTGTGTCGTTTTTCGTGCTTAGATGAAGCGGATTCGGTGTACTTGTCGAAATTCACTACATCCAGTTTATCCTTTTGTGGAATACGCTCCATAATAGATGACTGGTAGATTGCAACAAAGCGATTATACTTAATTGCGTGCAATATATACCCTTTTACTGTTTTTGTACGCCATGTAAAAATTTGCTCCGATTCCGACAAAGACAAACAACGCATAGACAACCAATAAAGCTATTATACCTACAGCGCTGTAATCAAATTTTAAGGTATTTTTTTCTTGTGGTGGTACACATGATTTGTTACACATGAATTTACCATCTAGTAGTGAAATTGAATTGTTGATAATATCATTCACTTTCTTGTCCAATGGATCGATTGTTTTAAGGTTTATGCATTTTGACACGCTATACTGTTCACGAAACGTACAGATTTCATAGGTTAAATTGTCTCTGCTCAAGTAGTACCATAAACTATAAATTTTTTCAAAATCAGATGGGACATTATATCCTTGCAACGAATGGATACATCCCTTCAAGTGAAATTTGATCGTATCATCAAACGGTGAGCTGTTGAATAGTGTGTAATGGTAATTTGTTTTGTCTGTCACTACTATGCCGAGGAAGTGCATTGAAAGTACAAACGTCACCGACCACATGTCAAACTCAAATGTGACAACGGCAGTGAAACATGTACATTTATAAAATATCACCTTTCTTCACCCACGAGTCATGTGATTTATCGAAACCTAACCACCTGACCAACAGCATGTCTCCTTTACGACGCAATACCTTTTCCACCAGGAACACGTCGTCGTATTTTGTTTTCAACAACTCGTGACCGTAAAAGCCACCTTTTAATATTTCTCCTCTACTATCGCTGAGAAGGTACGTTATTGGTAAAGTTGGTTGTATTTTGTACACGGTAAAGACCTCATTGTTCCAATTAGGTAAGTATCCTTTGGTAAAAACCATCTTGTGCTTACTAATGCGAACTTTATCACCGACTTTAAATTCACGTTTTATTATATTGGCTACACGTTTGGGTACAAGGTTTAATCGATTCAACACTTGTTTTTCATTTTTACCATCAACTTGATTCGGTTTCATTCCAATAGACCTGTGAAAAGTGTTGTTATATTTGGTGATAAGCCCGGGTAATATTTTCAACCAATTATACGAACCCTGTTTGGTGAAAACACGCCACATTTGCGTCTTTAACGTCCTATTGAACCGTTCTACTATGGCGGCCTTCTTTTCAGAAAACGTGGCGTAATGATTGATATTGTGTTGTTTTAGCAGATTCTGTACGTGTACATTGAAAAATTCCTTTCCATCGTCCGTTTGTAAATTACGCATTGGGTGTGATTTTAGAAACGGTCTCAATGCGTTAGCTACCATCACTCCTGTCTTTCTTTTTATCGGTATCGCGTCGGCGACTTTAGTAAAACAATTAATAATAGTTAGTATGTAATTAAAATTATTATTTAATTTTGCATATTTACCCATTTCCACTAAATCAGCCTGGTACAGGTCATGTCTGCCTTTCAACGTGGTCGTTCTCCTAGGAAAGTTCTTGCGCGCCTGTCTGTGCAGTTCGTTTGCGATACCTGATCGGATGTCCATGATGCTGTTGCTTTTAATTCGGGTGAAATTACAATCGTATGATCTACTATGGAAGGATATATATATAGCCTAAAGGAGGGAGTCGAGACAAGACAAGGGACCATCTAGTACATTGTGCTCTACTCAAGCACGTTTTTACAGGATGTGGTTTAGTCTGGAGGAAGGGGGTCGGAACGGGAGGAGGGACCTGGTTCATTGTGCTCTATTCGAGCACGTTTTGCTGGAGATGGTGATATTGGTTCGTCGTCTTCGTCGTCGTCGTCGTCGTTATTGACCAAGGAGTAGTGACCGTACGGTAGTGTATCTAATCCATCGTCAAGGACGTATCGTTTATCGTCGAATGGGGAAAGTGACAATTTGTTAACATCTATTGAGAAAATATTATGTAAACGACTCTGGATCGATGAACATTTCGTGTATGACAATTTGTTTTTAAACAGGCAGTTCAAGTACGACTGATGTCTCAAGTCTTTCTTGATACATACCCGGTTGACCCCCTTTGCCACACGTTTTTCACTGTCATTAGTTGTAAAACTGTACATCTTAGCACGGAGTCCGACAAACTCTTTGATGGGCACTCCGTGCGTTTCATCGGCAAAAGTGCCGACTTTTTTCTTGTTGGTGGTGTTGTAACAGGGGTGAGTCGGGGGGAAATTGGAGGTGTCAAAGAGACTCAACCGTTCACACATGTCTTTGTAAACGTTTTCTGTTTTCACCTCGTACATCAAGCTGTCAGTGTCAGTCATTAGTAATCGTATATTGTCACCGTACCTGGCCTTTGCGTAATTGTAATGAAAGTTATACATTATAAATTTACTCAGGTCCAAGATGGTGAACCCTACGTAGATGGGACGGTTTAATGTGACTTGAGCTTTGTTTAGGGCGATACCTACTACTTCTGGGTTGTAAGTGTACCACCGTTTCATGCGTGGCTGGGTTATCCATTTATCTAGTTTGTTGGGTTCATTAATTAATTTGAAGTCGGTGTGTTTTCGAACATTTTCAAGTGATTTGCCGTACACTGCGTTATTAAGAAGTTTAAAGAACCGGGACTCGAAATCGTTACGGGCATGTTTCCGAAGATTGGCGTTGAACTCTATGTATGGACGAAGCCAATCGGACTGCTTGAATTGGATTACGCGATGGACTTTTTTCAATCGTAACCCAAGCGACAGATACAGTTGCAGTGTACGGTAGTGAACTATGTACTTTTCCTTGTCGTACAAGGTGGTCAAAAGTTTAGGTTGCTTGTCAATCTTTCTTGAGTGTTTTCTTAGAAACGGGGAGAGGTGTGGTGGTATTCGGTTTTCCGGGGCCAACGGGTAGTCACGGTGTTGATCGTGTAGCTCTTTTGGGTATTCGAGATCAACCTCTAAAACATAACCTGTGGGCGAATCAGAGGGAATGGACAACCAGTTAAATTTTGGAATTTCCTCTTTTTCGACCCACTTGAAATCACCGGTGGGGAGTGGCTGAGACATAGCATGGCCGTAGAGATTTACACAATCCAGGTACTGGATCCATGAAGTGGGGGCATTTTTGTTGTATTTTTCGGGGAAAGAACTGTTGTTGGCTGAGGCGAACCGTTTTGGAATTTGAGCCACTCCCCCTCGCACACCTCGTTCGATGAACAGGTGCATATCTATGTCGGTCAGCAGTTCAAGAGACACGTTAGTCATCTTCAACATGGCCGACCAGGACATGTTGGGCGCAGAGTAAAAATGGCAGGGGTCGAGGTTGTAATGTTGCATTGACAACGAGCGAAAGTTTTCAAACACATCGGCCAGAAGTAGTGTGTCACATTCAAGATAGAGGTCGTGGTAGTCGCCCATATTTTTTACTTTGCACACGTCCCATACACGTTGGGCGTGGTCATAATCATCGTCCGTCACCGATGTACGAGTCAGTGAACTGTAAAACTTTTCCTGAGTTGGTAATTGTGTCTCGTTAAATTTGGAACAGTCTGTCATGTATTCGTAACAGTAGACACCTTTTCTAAGCAGTAGGTCACGAACAGTGGTATTTTGAAAACGTGAAGAGAGACGTTTGAATGTGCCGGCCACGTCAGTACAATGGTTTTTCGAATTTTCCGTTAGGGTACTGAGAGAATCGTCCAGGAACTGATAGGAGTCTAGGAAGCGTAAATTGTTGACGGTAACTGACATGAACCGCTCACTATTGTTGGCGATACAGGATATCGTGTCACCTTTGAATTTGCCAAGTGCTTGGACGATATGGTGGCTGTCGTAGCCGCGAAGATTGTGGAAGAAAACAGGAATGTGTTTGACGTAAGGGGCTTGAAGATTGCATTGATTGTGAGCGGCGCCTAGAAACTTGCCTGTAGTATGGGAGTGATGACGCACCTTGTAATTATCGGCAGCGACAAAAGCCTCGTTACAAAGCATACACAAAGTAGCAGTATTGTATTTACGATAGTCGTCTGGGGTCATATTTATGGGGACACCTTTTTTTAACTTTTCATCAAGTTCTTTGCCGACCCCGATCAATTGTTCCATCAATTTTTCGACTACATTATCGTCATCACTCTGGGCTCGGTATGTGACTGGACCGCGAAATATGTTACCGTCTTCATCAACAATTACATATGAAAACCCGCTTGCTGTATGTTTATGTGTAGGATGGTTAAAAGACACTGGGTACCCATTCTCGTTTACTTGACGTGGGTGGGACGTTGTTATCGGTGTGACGAAAGATTCGAGGTCGGCGTAAATCGTGTAGGGGACTTTTAGAGTTTTTTTAAACTCTCTAAATTTCATAAACGATTTTACAGGGTCTTTGGGGTCTGGTAATTTTATCCGTTGGAGACCAAATTCTTGACAAGTTAACATATGCTTGTCCCGGTTTGATTTGGCGTTCACATTTGTAAATCGGTGATAGCAATAGTTGCAATAATATGCAGCATGATCGATTAATGATTGTGATGATCTTAATAGACGAGATAAGCCATTGTACTGCTGTCCCGTACGAATATCAGTTTTTGTATTTATTAAGCAGTAATGAAATTGGTCACGAGTGGGTCCGGGTAGCAACAGTAAATGTATTACATGTTTACGATTCCGGTATTTAGTCACATACACAGGGTAAAATATGTCAGTGTCACTTTCATAACTTAGTACGTTAATTGATATGGTAGGGTTTTGCCGTTCAAATTTGGGGATGTCTGTTAATTTCACGGGAAAACTGATTCCGTCAGTGTTTAAGGATGTTAAGTATTTTTTGTACCAGCTAATCATTTTGTGATAACCTGGTTGTTGGTAGATGTGTTCTAAAACGCACCAAATAAAACACATACTGTCGTTCTCGTTTTTAATATTTATGACAGCTTTACGGTCGTTAATCTTTTTGGGTGTGGGAATGAATGAACCAGCTCCGTAGAGTGGACAGTATTGGACAATGTGTAAATCACATATAGTGATTTTTTTCAAAGTCCATCCACTACCACGTGATGTATACGCATCAATACTACTTTGGATTTTTTGAATCGCGTCTTCATATTGATTGTCCATTTCGGGGATATTTATTTCTACGTTAATTAAATTTCTTGTCTTACCATGAAAAACGGCCGTCTGGACAATAGAGGTTGGTTCGGCCCCCTCCTCGTGGTATATAACTTTTTCCATTTCGGCGTGCATCGCAATATACCATTTGATGTTGCCACCCAACTGAACTCCATAGTAGACTAGCTCATCTATAATGGATGGTTTCATGTCACCGAAAAAAACCAATAGATCATGGACATCTTCTTCTGTGAAAGTGTACCGCAACGAAACTAGACGACCTTCGAGGGCGACAAGAACTTCAGCATCAGGAACGAACATGATCTTGCGTGTTTAATGAAAAACTGTGAGGAATGAAGGTAGTTACTTCTATTTATACGAAATCTTTTATCTTCTCTCACTGTTTAAGTGGGTTGAACAAAACTGGTAAAATTATTACCAAATTGATGTACTTAATTTATCTTCAGAAGATGTACTATGTTATTTACTATAATAAAAAGAAAATTGGTGATCGTTACTGAAGTAATTATCTTTATTGCTTTTCGTAGAAACAATATTACTTAAGATACACAGTACTAAAATTTATCTTCCAAATATGATTTATATTATTTACTATAATAAATAAAATTGACATTCATACTGAGGTAATTATCTTAATTGCTTTTCGTTATAACATAATTAGCTTAAATTACTCAGTAATAAAATTTATTTTCTGAAGTTGAACTGTGTTATTATCTATAATAAAAAGATAATTGACGTTCGTTATAGTAGCTATAAAACAAAATTACGGTAATAAAAACAGTCATTAATTTTATGACTTCCAAGAGTCGTAAAACATAAATTTTCAACCTTTATTGCTAAATAATTATATATACAGGTGAACCGGTACTATTTAGCTACTGTCATGCCTTAGGTTTCTTTGTACCTACTACTAGATTCATATCTTTTCTAATTTTTCTTATCTCTTTGTAATTGTGATCATACTCACTGACCCACTCATTATGAATACTTTAACTTGTGTTGTTAAGTTCATCAGCCGAAAGGCTGGTTTGAACTATAGAGGTTTTACTAGGTAAAATGAGGTGTAAGGTGGTTTACCATGCCTTCCTCACTAAGTGGAAAAATACGCTTATCAGCATGCCGGGCCCTCTGAAAAGCACATATTTTCAACTCTGCAAATGACACCTGCACTTCATTCACCATAGGGCTGGTTAAACAATAAAATTCATTACTTTCAAAGTAGATAAATCTGATTAGTGTCTTTTACCCCTCTACCTCTTCTGTTCTTTAATGACTCAGTCATTCGATTGGCTGACCATGTGATAAGAAACAGAACTATTTATTATAGCCCTGCAACTAACAGATTGAGTGTAAATAATTTGACACTTTACCTGTCTGCCTTTTAACTTTAACTTACTTGGCTTAAGTTAAGTTAACTTTAACTTTAATTTACCCAGATCAACTAAGACTTGAAGTTCGGGACATTTTTGTTTTTGGAATTGTTAAGTAGTGTCATTAAAACTATTTAATGGAAATAAAACCCAGAACTCCTGGCGTGGATGCCAATTGCACTGACCAGTACACTACGGGCCGACCCACAGAGGAGGTGGCACTCTTAGAAGAATATTTTTCTAAGAGGTGTGTAATTAGAACATAAAATAGAAATTCATTTTAGTATTTTCTCGCGAAAGATATAAACATAATGTAACACATGTTAGAATTTTTTATAGGCAAGGTAAGTTTATGATTTTCTATCATAAGTTTCTATCATCAAAAAAATCTAGGATGCCGCGTAGGTAAGTAAAAGAAGAAAAAATATTAAATAAAACAGTGAATAATTTAGCCGATGAGAAAAAAATTAAAAACAGGGTAAAGTAAGCATGCATGATGAAGGAGACAAAGGGGAAAGATTTGAAAGGAGAGCGGAAAATCGCCTCGAACTCCAGAAATAGGAATATAAAAGGACACTGCCCAGGAATCTGCTAGAAGCAGCCAAGGAAAACTGTTCAAAATACTAATAAATAAATTATTGTTGCATGCTAATTATCTATTTATAATTATAATTTAATTTAATTTGGAGGAGAAATGGGATGAAAGAAGAGGGTTCGGAGATTAAGTTATTTTAAAAATAATAACTATATTATTATATAAATTTAATATTATTAATTTATTTTAAATTTGCGTTAATATTGGATTAGTCATAATAAACTCATTATGTTGGCCATAACGAGGTTAGTAAAAGCAATTAATAATACATTTTTATTATTAAATTGAATAATGAAGTAAAATATCTAAACTGCTATCGTATTGTAATTTAGATAAAATAAAAAGATGAAAAAAGTTGTTAAAGATACTTCAATTAGCGAATATTGCGATGGCAAAAAAGGGTTAAGTTTTTAAGTATTTTGTTCATTCAAGTCATGACACTCGAAGTTTGCTGTTGAAAGTATAGTGGAAATGTAGGGCGACGGTCATTGGTTAACCAGATCGACCGTGAACAAACTTATTCCTTTTCTTTAGTTTTATTTATTTTCCGCTTTTATTTTTCCTCTCCACCGTTTTATTATGTCCTCTAGTACGTTTAATGATCTTCATTTTCAGGTACTTTTATTCTTTCGTCTCGATAGATGCTACGATTTCGTTTTTCTATCTTTGTTCAACATACTGTCTCGTTTTATTTTCTTTCTCTTTTTGTCTTACAATTGCTGGTTTGTTCTATGACCCAGAAAAATTCAACAACTTGTATATAGACTTTAACTCTACGCACTTCATTCAACGTTCTCCTAAAGTAGAAAGTTTTAACTTTTCTTTTGGTTTTGTTACGGAAAAAGATTTTTATTGGAGTGGTAATAAGCTTATAGTGGTTAAATATAAATAGACACTTAAACAACATTAAAATATATATTTTGATTTCTTAATCATTTAAAAATATTTATTAACCTTCTCCTTCTTCTCGTCCTTCTCCTTTCTTTTTCTTCTCGTTTTTTTACCTTTACTTTTTTGTCATCAGTCTCTCCATTGGTTTGATGCAGTTCTTCAAGCTGTTCTTTCTTGCCAAGTCGTTTCATATCTACATACCTGTAACATCCTATATTTTTTGTAATTTGCTTTATATACTGTATTCTAACCTTTGCCCCCCCTCTGCAATATACTCCCTCAATATTACCCTCCATTATTGATAGACCAATACCTGGATGTCTTAAGATATGCCCCACTAGGGACATATTGGAGTTATTTACCTCGTCAATAAATTTAAATACAAAGAAATAGTCAAACTATATCTTTTCTACCTGCTGAAGGTTCTGCTAATATTCCTCACAGTGCTTGGAATTTTCCAGCTTTCTTCTCTACGTCGAAATCTTGATCAAAGCCGGTATCTCAAACTAAATAATTGCATTGTGATACTTGTTTGAGCACCACATGATCTAGCAAAATTTTTGACCTGGTGGGATATCTAGACCCTTTGAACAATTTATCCATTCTAGTAAAACATTTTACAAGAAATCAAAATCAAAATAAACGTTTCCATTTTTTTGATTTCCTAGAACTACTATTCAAAATGTTTCATTAATTGCGATCTATGATTCTTGTTCAAAGCACTCCACCATATACAATAAAAATATCTTAATACAGACAACCTATTACATTAACCATTTCCAGAATAATCACGAGGTGCTATGTTATAATATTATAATATATTCATGGTCAGAGAAGCATACTCGTAAATAAACAGTTAGTTTATCCATTACATTTTCTTTGTTTATTACCACATTGTTTCTATTTTTTTCCGAATTTTCAATTTTCTGGAGCTTTTGGTCTCAATTAGTTCAGATAAACAATGTATAGTTACTTGAGTCACGAGTTTGCCCTTGTTTGGAACGAGCGGTAAAGGGGGAAAAACATCAGTGCGCATGCGCGACTGCTTTAATTTCAGTACGATAAACATAACAATTATACTATACCCAGAGCATATTGTACAGTACATCGCGGAACCTTTTGTGGATTAACTGTACGAATACAACTGTTTGTTGCCGTAAACAGAGATGTCTTGTTCTCAAAAACGTGGTCAAACTATTTACAGTGCTGAACGAAATATAAGATGCAATGTAACAAAATTTTGTGAAGTTGAAGGTAAACAAAAATGCCTATCCATGCCTCTTAACAAAAGCTGTGAGCGAGCGGCTAACTACTGTGATGTTTCTCTTGCCACAATTAAAAATACAAAGAAGGAAGTTAAAGACAGTGAAGAAGGTAGTTCTTCATCAGCAGTTTTGTTGACACCTGGTAAAAAAAGGAAACGGTTGGGTAGATTAGGGTAACTGTTGAGACTGATAGTGAAGACGTCGGTGGCAGCGATAGTAAAGTAGACGATTCATTCCTAAAAAATTTTGTTCCAATGGAATACGGTAGCTGGTAATTACAGTAAATTAAACATTTCTAGTCATATAATAATTAAGCTATAGGTAATATTACAGGTCACATTTATAAAGTTTATGAAAAAGTCATTTTCTCAGAATAAACCACAGCTTATAAAATGTATATGTAAAAACACACGGTAGTGAAATGTACGAATAGTGCCTCACTGTTGAGGTTGGTAGCACTTCAAATTTTCACTTCCCTTCTTCACAGCCCATCCATACGCAAAAGGCAATCTCGTGACTTCAGTATCTATAATACTGGATTAAGTAATTAGACATGAACATTCTTTACACCTTTTATTTGATACCTTATTTATTTTTATCAGTGTCAAAAGTAATCAAATCAACTGCTTATGTATTATATATAGGGTGGTTCAAAAAGAGCGCCAGTTTTGATATATCAAATTAAGAGATTTATTTTATTGAAAAACTGAAAATAAATACATCAACAAGTTCATCTTACCTTCCGATTTCATGTATGAAAAATGATGTCATGCATGTGTCCTCCTCTAATGCGCTGGCACGCATCAACTCTGTCCATGAAATTGGATATTACTGCACGACAAGTTTCGACTTCCATTTGCCCGATAACCCGTCGAATTTCCTCCTTCAAGTCATTGATGTTTCGGGGTTTCTTGGCATACACCAATGACTTCAGATGACCCCAAAGATGAAAGTCACAAGGCGTCAAGTCACATGACCTTGGTGGCCATTGATGGTCGGAATTACGAGAAATGATGCGATCCTGGAACCGTTCACGGAGCAAAAACATTGTTTCTCGTGCAGCAACTGAATTTTATACGGGTGATATTGGAGATCGTACCGAAGAATTCTCCGTACAGAAGAACATCGTAAACCCAATTGTTGAGAACGGCGACGTATTGATTTTGCTGGGCTAACAGCCACACTGTCACGAACCAACGCAACGTTCTGCTCAGTTCGGCCAGAACGACGACTTCCAGAACTTTTAAGGTCGACTGTTGAACCCGTCTCAAAAAACTTTTTCATGAGCCTGCGAACTGTTGATTCATTCGGTGCTTCATTACGTCCTAGAGTACCGCGAAATCGCCTGACAGTAGCCGCATAACTCTCTCCACTCTGGTAAAATGTTTTGACGATTAACACTCGTTGTGCAATAGTAAACTTCTCCATGGTTAGACACAGACTGCGAGAGTACTACACTGCGAACAATAGAAACTACTAATCGTCAATCGGAATGTTCTCCGAAATAGAAATGAGGTCTAACAATGTTGCCAACCGATAAACAAAAATTTACCAGCCGTTTAAAAACCGGCGCTCTTTTTGAATCACCCGTTATAAGTTTAGCTACTGACTTACCCAATAAGTCAGTTATATTATAACACATTATACATAATCTACTTAGCATCATATAATAATACAATATTTAAATCGGATCATAATTCTGTAAACTATATGTATATAAATTTGTCAAAGTTATTATTAACAAATCCTTAGAATTCAGTAATTATCAAAGTTTTAAACTTCTTAACTTCAGTAACTTAATAATCTCAGACGGGTATCAAAGGAGATTAGTTTCATATTTGAGTAGTATTAGTCTACTGATCAAGCAAATAAACAGATAGGAATAATTGAACTACCGTTAAGAAACTAACACTACATCAACACATTCAACATTCATCAATTTTGAAATAGGTCAGCGTCTTAAAATGTTTATTAATAGTTATTAATGTTTGATGTAATCCTTAGGAGGCAAGTTCAATTGGTGTATTAATTTTCTTCAACGCAAGTTGTAGTATCATGTATTAGAACACTCCTAAGGTAGAAATAAGCTTAGTATATACTACAGTGATAGTGCATTCTGTGTATAAGTATAGTACTATATCGCAAGATGTATATAGTTCTTTCAATATTTACACAGATCTTAAGACTAACATCCTATTTATTTATTCACTGCCTTCTATGATCTGTTATTCAGAAGGTTCTATTATGCATTTTATGTTCGCGGTCGTTTTCACTAATAATTGCATCGAAGGTATTATTAGTTTGTTTGCCCTCTAAACTATTCCTTTAGTCATAATTCCCATCAGTGTATTTATCGTTAGTCTTCTTCTTCTTCCTTTCAAGGATTAGGCATCTCTGCCCTTTCCGAACCTCTCAAATCTGCCCATCTCTTTCTCGGGCGTCCTCGTTCTCTCCTGCCCTCTGGCTTATAGCCCAGTTTCTGCTTAGGTATCCTATCCTCCTGCATTCTGTTTACATGCTCTAATCACTGCATTCTGTTCTGAGATACCTTGTTGTTTATAGAGAAGATGTTGAGTTCTTTCCTTATCTCGGTATTCCGGTAACGGTCTTCTCAACTACACCCATATGTATGTCGAAGAAATTTCATTTTAGATGCTTGCAATCTACTCTCCTCTCGCTTTGATAGCACCCAAGTTTCACTGCCATAGAGTAGAGTTGGCACTGCTAATGTTTTATAAAATCTCATCCTCGTGGTTTTGCTGGTACTATTTTTTTAAAGTGCGATGGATAGTTCCGCATATTTGCTGAAATCGGTGCATCTTATTGTAAGCATCTTTATCCTATTGGTATGTAATGTTGCAACCTAGATATTGAAAGTGGGAGATCTGTTTATTATTAGTTTTAAATTTATAATTATTTAGTTGGAACTGTTAAAAATGCATGCACAACAACTGAAATGTTAAGTAAATAAATAAATAAATATAACAAGAACGGCTTAAAGCCTAATCTCGTATAATTTATAACATAAAAAGTATAACAATTGATTACTTTTATCATTCATCTGTTTAGTATTAAAGAAGTTAAGTAACATTAAATCTAATTTATTTATTAATCAACTTAACTTTTTTTTTATAAGTTTCAGACGTATATTTATATTTCATGTGATAATAATAACCACCGAAGGTGGATCATCACAAACGCACACACGATAGGGATTGAAAATATTAAAAAAATCAAGTTAAAAATTAGGACTAGAAAAATTAATGTCCTATTTGATTTTGACACTTCTGTTACTTCAGTAAGCTTAAATCAGCAATTATATTCTAGATTTTATTAAGTTCTTACATTATATTCCTTTTAACCTCACTAACTTGTCTTCACTCCATCCTTTCATATTAAATTTATCTGTTATTTTCTCCTTTTGCATTCAAATAACTAGGATTAAATATATATATCTTCCTTTTTGCTATCTTCAAAATCCTCAGTTACTTTCCCGACAAGTTTCTCTGTAGACAAGATAAATCTCTTCTGAATGGACAGAGTGGTGTTATTGCACTTACTAGACCAAGAAGGAGGATGGGAAAAATTAAATTGCCGAATCCTAATAGGGAATATTTCAAAAGAACGTTTGAGTATATATTGCTCCAAAAATACATAATCTGATTTCTGAGGATATATTCGCTAATAGGACTTATTAGGTTAGGAAAAGGTTGTTCATTGAAGAATTATTAGAAATGAAGAAATATGTTTTTCAACTATTTACAGCTTCCTTTCTTATGACGTTCTTTTTAGTACGTCTAGAATATGATGTAGGAATTTAACAAAATCTAGAATATAATTGCTGATTTAAGCTTATTGAAATAACAGAAGTGTCAAAATCAAATAGGAAATTGATTTTTCTTGTTCTGATTTTATCTTGATTTTCTCATATTTTTCAATCCCTAACGTGTGTGCGTTTGTGATGATCCACCTTTGGTAGTTATTACTATCACATAAAATTGCCTATTAGAATATTTATATAGGAAAGAAAATATTGTCTTCATGTCGAATTTTCGAAATCGAGTTTTCACCGGATCTACACGTTTTCAGACCCCTTGAACCCAAAACACATGTCTTTAGCACGTTTTAACATGTTTTTATGTGTGTGAACAGAATATCTCAAAAACAGATTATCATACGAACTTGAAACGTGAAACTTAAGCTACAAACCACCACCGGACCCAACACGAACATTTTCATCACAATCGGTTCACCGGAATGAGTAGTTTATTCGTGTAATTTTTCACTTTTTTGCGATTTTCTCAAAAACTGGTTCTAAGATTTTTTTAAAGTCGCCTGATTTACTAAATTTTATATGCTCTACAAGATAGGATAGGCGCCATGTTTGCTGAAATTCTTGGTGAGGCTGTTTTCACGTAAAAAATTGTTTTTTCAAAGATTACGGCTTTAATATGCATTTTAGCGCAAAAATTTATGTAATAAAAAATGCAGAGAATTTAAAATCCTACAACTAATTAGCAATTTTCTGTTTCTTTTCTCACGAAAACGTGTAAAAATCGATTTTTTTATGATTTCGGCCTAAGTATGAATTTTACGACAAAATGTAGCTATAATAATCAAATCTATAAGAAATTTAAAGATCTAAAACTTCTATTTAAAGAATATTTCTCTACAGAGCTTAGTTTTTGCGTGAAAGAGTGATTTTCCGTATTTTTAAGCCAAACTGAGGTTGAATTTAATTTTGTGTCTTTCACTCATGATTAAAATTAGGTTATGTTTATTGAGGTTAGTTTTTTGTTTATTTCTTATATTTTATTACTAATGTTAGTTTTATTGTTAATTATTTGCATTGGCAAGAGAAAGTTGTGTGAGTGTTTCACACCAGATTTTTACTCTAAAAATACAAATTTTTAACCCCAATAAAAATTATAGGGCCTACAATTTTAAAGAGGAGATTTTGGAGAATATGATACGACAAAGAAATCGAATTTTTAAAAATTTCATCAGATGTGTGTCTCCTTAACTTGATGTCTAGGATAATTAAAATGTAAAGTAAAATCGGAAAAACGTGTATGAACAGTTCTGTAATAAAACTTTACTTGGGGCCTACATGCCAAAATGTGTTGTTGATTATCATTATAATCTATTTCGTGTATTTTTAAAATGATGTAACTTTTTGATAACAAACTTTTGATCCATAGTGAAAAATAATTAAGCTTGTTAACGATATTATATTACCAAACTTATTGACTTTTGCATTGGCTTATAATAAGCAAATTAGATCAAAACATGAAATTTCCTCTTTAAAGGTTTAGCATACATATAGGCGTAGACCTATTTAATAAATTATGACTAACGAGGCGTATCCTGTGCTCGGTAATACTATTTATTGGATTTGATCGTATTAGTCCTTTAACCCTACCACATAACCTTAAACCCGATTCATCCACCAAGCAAGTATATTCTGTATTATTGATAGGCGGGTCTATGTGGTTTAGTCAAGATCGGGGTAGGGGTAATGTAAGTTACGTATAGAGTATGTGATGTTAGAAAAAGACGATTGGGTGCGACGTTATCTTAACTAATGTTGCATACCAAATGGAGTTTAAAGTCGGTTTTATTCCACGCTTTTCTACCCTTACTTCTTCGAAAATCATCCTTTAACCCTTTAAGTTACCTTTAAAATACCTCAGGATATTTTGCTTTTCAATCGCACACATTAAACCTTTCTCTTACGTATAATGGATTTAAGATTTTCTTGCTTTTTGTATTATTCTGCATTACTTAACAAACTGATGCTTTTATTTTTTTTATTTTCACTTTTCACACTGTGTTTTATTGTTACTTTTTTCGTTTAAAATATTTTAGACCAACTAAAGTAACTTAAAAGGAGAATGTACTTTATACCCCGCCAATGTTAAATTTACTATTTTTCGGTACATTAATCATAGGATTTGCTTCCAGAGTTTGTAAGAAAGCGTTAGTACGATTTTTACGTTTACTATTTTGTCTTTTTATTTTCTTCTAGAAATTTAATAAGGATTAGCTTCTTTTGTCGGTTAGTTAGTTGAATTCAGTCAGTTCAAGTTGTCATACGGAGTGCTATTAGTGCTAATACATTGTATAACATTGTCCGTTAATAAAATGTCTGCGTAGTGTACACATTGCATATTTTTGTAATTAAGAAAATAGGCCTAATTGTAAAATGCAAAATTGTTGCTAATGTTAGTTAAGTTAGTTTACCTTTTCAACAATTAATTTAAATAACTAGATTGTAATTTGTTACTAATTAAAGTTTAACAATTAATCGTAATTGTGTCAGTAAAAAATTGGTACAAGTTAAGGAAGTTTGTTTATTGATTTTTGTACCCGAATTCCGAACGAAACCTAGGCTTAGGTGTTACAATATTTACCTATTTATCTTGCTTTCCTGGTACTATTTGTCACTGTCGACTTAATTTCTAAATTTAATTGAATTATTCAATAACCGAATATTATAACTCAGTTTATTATTTTATAATGAGATTATGATTGTGGTAATGTTGTTATTTTATTTGAACTTTTTAAAAGAAATTTTTATTTTTTTTATTTAAATCAAATTCTTCAATAAAACAATTTGATATACCATGTATATTAATCGGGGTCTCTTATCTTGTTAAAACAGCACGAAAATATGTAAATCAACAATTATTTATGTAATAAATGGCGCTGGTGTCTCTTCTCTTCCGTTAAATGTGCGAGATAACTATCTGTTATTCCTAGTATAACAACTGTTTTTGTAAAATTCCATGAAGCTCTCTGCTATTGTTATTGTAATTGTTTTAACAATAGTATTAAAGCAAAGAATAATACATTAATTTAACGGTTAATACTGTTCTTATGTTAAAATAGTTACATTAAATTAGATAAGTTTGTAAAAATAAATTAATAAAACTAAGTCATTAAGAAATAATTCAAGTTAAAAATACAATTTGTAAAAAAGTAGTGTAATAAGAAATAAAAACCATGATATTTCCTTTTACAAATGTCTTTTGTTTTATTGTTTCAGTTGAATTCCATAGCAAAAGTTACAACCATGAAAACATTCTTATTACATAGTTTTGAAATTAAGACAAAAATAAAAAATGTAAAAAACGTAAAATACAAAAGAGCAAAAGATTTGGAGAGCTTTTAAATTTTTAAAGGCTTAAAAATGAACAAGTCTGTAAGGGGAAAAGATAAATTTTCATAAGCAGTGTGCTTTTATTTTAACATTAAAGTGTTTTTATTTTGAAACTAAAGTTCAAAAGTTCTTAAGTGCGTTGTAAATAAGTTATTGTTTCCTTTAACGCTCATTTCATCTCAACTTTAGAATAATAGTAACTTAACAATAATAATATTCTTATTATTTCAACATGTTCCAATGTAACGCGATTCTAAATATAAACTATAATATCTCCAACTTTAATATTCGTGCGTCTACAATTTTTATTAAAGCTGTAAAGTATAATAATTTTATGTCATTATTATAAAAGTATTGCCAAATTTTTCTTCATTAAACTTTTTATTTACAATGCCAATGTACAATTTATGCTCAAATCTGGAACATTTTATTACAGGAGTTATTCTGTAATGCCTCTTGTATTAAGTAACCCCCTGAAGGATTACAACATTTTTATTTTGTTACAATTTCATTAATTATTTTGAAATATTAATAACCAATGATGTGTGAAATTTTATATTGTAGCACCTAAGCCTAGATCCGTTCGGGATCTGGGTATAATAAATAACAAACAAACTTATTACAATTATTTATTGACAGAATGAATAATTAAAATCACGTATTAACCTTAGCCTACTAACAACTACAATTTAATTTTAAATTACTTTAATTAAATAAATTACAAAACTTGATTATTACTAAGAAACTGTACTTATAAATATCAAAACAATTGATTTACCTCTCCACAACCACTTACCAATCGTACACACTATTAACATAACTCAGAAAAAGTCCCGTAACGACATATTTTAAACACATTTTCAAATCCCAATTCAGGTACTGACTGACGACTACAAAGGCGGTAAATGTTTTTATACTTGCTGTCTGTAGTTTTCCAAACAAACGAGATGTTTCTAACAAAATCTTCTTTATTCTCGAACAAAGTAGAAAGAATCAAAATAAAAACAAACGTTTATCCCAATTTTGATTTCTTAGAACTCCTATTCAAAACATCTCATTCCAATCCACTAAACTTGTTCATCACACTCCATCCGAAGCAATACACAATCATTACAATGAACAATCGATTATAGTAAAAGTAGTGTACTATCTTTTACCGATAGGGATAAACCACCAAAGCCAAAGCGATTTGTCTCTTTGTTGTATTATGTGAAAATTAATTTACCGATACTCGTGTAATTCCATACTTGTTGCTGACCATTATAATACCATCCATCGAATATAGTTTAAATTTTCCAATTGATGTACTTTTTGTGCGCTTTGAGCCATATCCAAGTTTGTAGGAACAACTAATTTTTAAATATTGAAAATATCACGCCCATTATCACCAGATTAAATTTTTGTTACAACTGAATTGAGTAATATTATGAATGTTTATTTCCAATTAAAATTACAATAATATGTAGTTTATAGGCCTACTCTCTGACTAAGATATAAAACAGAATAACAAAAATATGGAAATGAGTTTCTGGAGAAGTTGTTATATGACTGTGATAGATCAAGTTAGTGATAAAGAGATTTTTAAGAAAGTTTACAAAAAATTGTTTATTAATAAAATTAAGGAAAGACAACTCATCTGGTACGGTCATCTTCGAAGAATGAAGGAAGACAGGTTGCCACAGTAGTCTTGCTGGGTGAAGTCAATACGGAGGAAGCAAAGATGATCTAAAGAGGAATGGGTAGGTGCTTATATGATATGAAGAGGAAGTGTTTGAGGTATAAAGATTTCTTCAATAAAAATGAATAGTCAAGTTCAAAACAAAAATAGGACTAAAATAGAATATGCTAAAACTGAATAATGAGAAAGAGAAACAATACTAAAAATAGAGAGTGGAATTCATTGCCATCACCGGTAAGTTTCTTCCTTGAATACCAAAAGCACGTGAACAACAATCTCTAATTCCACGGGAACAAATCAGCAAACGAGAAGAAAGGAACAGAGTGAAAAGTAGGGGGAGAGAGAGAAGGAGTTAGGTTATCTGACGTGTAATCAATATAGGCTAAGCTCATAGTGAGAACGAAACCTTATAGTAAGTCTAACCTAAAAGAAGGAACTATCAGGTTTGAACGTGTGTATCTTTGTGTTTTTGTATGCGGCTCCAACATACAGTACTCTGTTCACTGGTACAAATTTATTGACCTTCTGTCTTGACAAATTGTCCCGGCTTTGCCCTTTAATAAACTTTATCCGCCATTGAAAGTCGTTGAGTTCAGCCGCTAGACAAATGAAAGAACCTCCCTCGTTCAACCACTCTCCTTACGAATACTCTCCAATTTCTATAAAATAATTTATATCACCCTATCATTTAGTTCCTATTTCTGTACGTGCTTTAATCATCTTCAAATGATTAATCTTTCAGAATTTCCGAATTTCATTTGAATAATTAAACAATTATTCAACTCACTGGATTTACTTAAACCGTACTTAAAAGATCTGGGATTTAATAAAATTTTCACATAAATCTTTCAAGTATTAATTGTCTTTCAATATAAATATTCTAAATCAGTAGAAAAAGTAAATTTTGTATTTTCAATAAAAGCTTCTGAATTTCCGCTGTCAGTACACTTGAAAATGTGTTTTTAAAAACCCAAAAACATCCGAAGAAGTAGTGGATGTGTCAGAAATGAAATACAAAAGCTAAGTGCCGTTTATTTCATTCCGTGGGCAAAGCGATCAACTGCTTATTCTGAATAAAATATGTAATAGAATCTAATCATTAACTTATTGGGAAATTTCTTCAATTTGTTTTTTTGTTTTTTTTTTTTGTTTAACGTCCGACTGTTTTGCAAATTGCTGCTAATGCAGACGGTGAAGGATGAAATGAATATTTTGTAACGTATGAAAAAATGCCATGCCCGAGTGGGATTCGAACCCAAGACCGCGTGATGAGAGGCGAGCACGTTACCAACATCGCCAACGCGGTCGGCAATAAAATGCCAGACCTGACCGGGAATCGAACCCGGAACCCCAGCATAGTAGCCAGTTGCGCTGACCACAAATAGGCTTCTATTACACAAATATAGGCTTCTATTTGTAGCCTATATATTTATATAATATAATACTATTACATAACCGGGTATAGGCCTACCACGCAATTTGTACCATACGAAAATAGCATTGATTTTCATTAGTTTGTTAATATTTTCTTCCCACGAATCAATGTAGTTTGTTAGTCAGGAATCATTAGAAAATGTTTAGACCTTTCAGAAAATATTAATTTTGATAAATTTTAAAGTGTATTTTAGCTTAAATACAGAAATACATAAGTTTGTAGCCGTTTCCCATTTAAGTATTGGAAGTTTCATCAACTTTTCGCATCGTTGTGTTTGGAGTAATGGTAACGTTCTGGTAAAGATATATGGGTCGAAATCCATCAGCTGTTAAATACTTTTATTGTTCAAAAAATATTGGAAATATAAACAAAATAATTATTTATTTATTTTTTAATTTTGGCAATTTGTTTTATGTAAAATTATTTACTTAAAAAATTTGTTTTTTGGAAGCAAATTCAGTATTATTTTTGAATAATACCTAAATATTTTCTTCAGCAACATTTAATTTTCAGAGACAGCTGATTGTTGATGATAAAACAAATTGTCGAAATTAAAAAAAAATTAAATATTTTTTAAAAAATATCTCCAATATTGTTTTTTTTTTTTTTTTTGAAATTTATTTATTTAACGTCGCATCAACTACAACGGTCATTAGCGACGACGTTGGGGTGAAACTGTAAAGGATGAAAATCATTTTTTGTAACGTTTGAAAATATGCCGTGCCTGAGTGGGATTCGAACCCAGAACCGCATGATGAGAGGCAAGCACATTACCAACTACACCAGTGCGGCCGGCAATATTTTTTTAATCACGCCTTTTTATGGCGCTTTATGTAGAATTAAAACTTCTCAACCTATTTTTTCGCATTTTAGGTTTTCTATTTTTTATTTCCATTTTTTTTAAAAACTCATTTTGATGGAAGATAAAGTAAGATTCATATACTGCTTCAGGTTTTATAACCAAATTGTACCAACATAGTTTATTTATTTAAAAGCATCATAATTTATTTGAAGGTTATTAAAGATAATAAACAAACCAATAGGAAGTTATGTATCTTGTGATTTAATATCTTCCATAATTGTTTACCCAGAGAACATTTATTTATAGTGTAATGAGAATAACTAAATTACTTTAATAGCAATGAAAGAGAGTATGCGTAAATTCACGTTGTGATGTAATTAAAACTTCCAGAAAAATGTATTTTCTTTTGCAACAAATTACTTAGCCGGTTATTGTATAAACCTAATCTTTAACATTTTAGCATCGAATAATATCCATTTTATAATTAAAGAGGTTTTAAATAATCTGTAATAAAAGTTCTTATGATACATTAATTTCTATTAGAAAATATAGTAACAGGTAAATGGGGTTATTACATCAAATATGAGTTTCCTAATATGATGTTACATTAATTCGATTTAAATATCCTTCGTCCTTTTCCTCCGCCTTTTATCTTTAATATAATAATAACTAATTAGTTTTGAAGAGAATATTTAAGGTAGCTTGTAAGGAACAAAAGATCAGGAGTCCATAAACGAAGCTGAGGTATAAGGGTGATAAAGAGTCCAAGGGAAGGGAAGATACTCATCAAACGCCATCCCTATCAAGGAGCATGAAATGATGAACCTTCCTCTTACTCAAACCCCAACATCATCCTCTTCTAAACCGATTTTCATTTCAAACATCCACCATCTATAATACCTTCTACACTACAACGACTTACTGATTATATTGTGTTTCTCCATTTTCATTTATGACCAGTGAAATAATTCATTTGCTTGCAAACCCCTTTATATTTAAACTCGGACATTTCCATCCATTCCCTTTCCATTATCAAAAACCTCTTTCAACACACTCATAAAATATTATTTACATAAATAACTACAAAATTGAATTCAAAGCAAATTTATCTAAATTTCTAATAGTTAAAAATTTTTTATTACGTTCATCCGAAATTGGTTTTTAACAGTTATATATTAGACTACCGCGCAAATAAATTCGCATGCTAATAATTTTGATAGATGTACCTAATAGCCTATACTCATAACAACCAATTTCACAATTTTTTTTGGCTTCACCTTTTTTTTACAACTGTAAAACTTTTTAAATCACAATTAGTAAATGAGATGAAATGAATGAGGAATGATGGAAATGTGAATCGATCCAGTGACCAATTTCAGCGCGAAATTTTTTTTTTTTTTTTTTATTGAGTGATGATGCCAACATAAGCCTTTGGCTTGTGCGTAGGTAATGATATACGGTGATTTACAGATGAAAAAAATGCCAGACCTGACCGGGAATCGAACCCGGGACCCCGGCATAGTAGCCAGTTGCTCTGACCAGTACACCACGGGCCGGCCAATGTGGTGCCAATATTTTGAATGTTCATGATTTATAAACTAGGTCGGATGATTTTCTTTTATGAAATGATTTTCTTTCTTTTTTAAATTTTTTATGAAATGAAACACGCATGACAAGTTAAATTGAAATGCTTTTTTATGGTGGTTCGAGAAGATCCCTATTCCACCTGCGTTTCAGTCATCTGGAATCAGGGATATCGTTAGTTGAAAGAGATTGGACGTTTGGATTTATGTGGTCAATTGTTTTTGTGTGTAATGAGTTGTATGTTGCGTTTACAAAGTCTCAAACTTTTGGTATTTTCAGATCTTGTGAAGGGTATGATTGGTTACATAAAAAGGTGCGTTCGTTATTGCTTTAAGTGCTTTTGACTGGTGTTTTTAAAGAATATTCAGTGTTGTATTGTGACAGGCTCCTAAAATTGGACCACCATATAGCGAAATTGGCCGTACTTGTGATTAATTTTGCAATTAAATTTAAATTGTAACATTATACAGTGATGTTCTGGGAAGTCTAAAGGAATAAATTGTACATTGTAAAAATGTGTATGTATTCTGTGAAGTGTTATGTGTTGAACAATGATAATGGGTAGCGATAAATGGGATATTTTGAATAGAAGTTCGTGAAAATTGAAACTGGTGATGATATTTGCTTTTATTTTAATTCTTTCTACTATGTTCCGGACTAGCGGTAAAATTATTAAAAGGATCCCGATTGTTTGGGAACCTATCAAAACTGCAGGTATAAAAACAGTTAGCGCCTTAGTAGGAAGTTAGTTGTTACTTGAATGGAAAATTTTGTCAGCTCGTTCAAAGTAGAGTCGTTACAGGCCCGGTTTTGAATTTCGAATGGGTATTAGTAAGTGGTTGAGGACAGGTAAAGCAATTGTTTCAATTATTTGTTGTTGCAATGTCTATTACAGTCAAGTTTAGTTTAAGATTAAGTTTGTAAATAATTTAATTTGTGTAATCTAATAGTATTTGTTAGTAGTCTAAGTTTAAAAATGACTTATTCATTGCGTCAATAAATAATTATTATAGGTTTTAAGCAGTCTCTATATAATTTACTATACCCAGAATCCGAATAACCAAGACTTCGGTGTTACAATGTGCAGGCCTACTTATAATGAATTTATAAAAATATTTAAAATAACTAAAGTATTAGGTTATGTTTATATTCCATTACAAAATTCTAGCAATGACATAAATATCCTTCAAAACAAACTGAGTAGTTGATTTCAACTTTCCAACATCACAGCCAGAATATTAACACAAATCGTCAGATCGCACAAATCTGCTGAAATCTGTCAACACAGCATGATAAAAATAAATAAATAATGCTATATCTCCTTGCTTTAACTGAATATTTAATTTATCGACTACTAACTAAATTGACAAACTACTAACAGAATTATTCTTAAATTACCCTACCCTATTTTAAAATATAGCCAACCTTTTCTGCTACGACGTTAATATAAAAATCAAATTAAAAACCGTTAATAATATACGAATGAATTCACTTCGAATTAAATATGTCCCCTTTCTTCTTCTTCTTCCCTTTGTTCTCCTGGTCACTCCTAGTTCTCCTAGACTGTTCTTCAAGTGCTGCTCCTTCTTAATTGCCGGCCGCTTTTGCGTAGTTGGTTGGCCTCTCATCATGTGGTCTTGGGTTCGAATCCCATTTAGGCACGGCATATTTTCATACGTTACATAAAATCATTTGATCCTTCACCATCTGCATTAACAGTAATTGCAGAACGGTCGCACGTTAAACAAAAAAAAATCCTTCTTAACTAACTGTTTCACTCTTAAGTCTCAAAGGAACTGATTGTAAATTTCCTGAGTCCGAACCAAGAAACCTCTGGTTGACAAGCCTTCCTCTCCCACTAACCGTTCAACTAACCTGTAGGATCAACGGGAAGGAGAACTACCTTAGTGATAGGCTGAAAGTTGGCAGGTGGAAGAAAAGCTAAAAAAACATACAGGGCGAAAATACACCGGCCTAATGACTATCAGATGGTTGACCGATGGCTATATTTACAACTTATTTTTTAACTACAATTCTATTGTAACTTACTCTAACAATGGGGTTTTTTCCCAGGCATTATTTAATAGCTTGTACTGAGTAATGGAAGTTATAGTAATTGAGAATTACCATAACTTTCATTGTTTCTACAATTATACATTTAGACCGATACAGCCTATAAGTAAACTTGTGCAGGGATTGGGAATGATACCACACCTACAGCGCGGAAAGACAACTAGGAGAAAGAAACAACAAGAAAAACCACCAAGCTAACAGTCAAGTAAAAAACAATCATCAAAATAGGAGTCCTTTATGACTGATAATTATTATTATTACATAGATAACTATTATGTTTGTTTCAAAATGAATATTTTAATTTTTACATAAAGCGTTTTATTCAACTGAATAATTTTTTTTAGTATATATTATTGAGATGTTATGGGAAACATATAGTATAAATTAATAATAAAATATTAGAATAATATGATATCTGTACTACTTTTATATTTATCAAACATACGGAAGGTACTTATTATAGAAATTATAGAAAATAATAATTATTGGGAAATTAATATAATGCTAATAATAACAATAATACGATACATTACGAAAACAATAACAATAACGCAGGGGATCCTATAATTGAACTGTTATTAATTAAATTCATAATCATTAATCCCATGTGACCTTTTAATTAGAATTCAGCTTTCTCATAATCGTTATTAATATCCTAGACTAATAATTTAGACCTAACTGCTCCGTTCTTCATTATATTGTAATTAATTTAAATACAAAATTTATTAGTACTATTATTTGTTTCCTGTGTTGTTTTACTGGTAGACCTACATATTATAATAACAGTTTTTTTAATGGTATTTTCTTAATATAATGTTTTAAAAATTTAAACTGTTATATTAGCTCGAGATATTTAGCATTTTGAACAGAAATAATTCATATTCTAGCGTTTATTCCAGGTTCTTTTGAAATGTAGTTTCTATAAATTACGAAACTTCCTGTTAAACTTGTTTTTTATCCTTAATGTTTGTACGTTGCAATCTGTTAAAATTAGAACAATAAGCAACCCCATGACCCAATGAGATGAGGATGATATGTATGATATGTACTAAATGAGATTTAGTGTTTTACAGACTCAGGCTGACCATTCCTGAGAGAGTATGATTAATTGAATCCGAAACTTAAAAGTACACCGATAACCATTGTTTAGTATTTATATCCGTATGAAAGTAATAACGTTTACTAGGATTTTTTTTTTATTCCTAATTTGTGTACGTTGCAATCTGTTCAATTTAGAACAATAAGCAACCCCATGACCCAATGAGATGAGGATGATGTGTATGACGTGTATATGAGGTGTAGTCTTGTACAGACCCAGGCCGACCATTCCTGAGAGAGTATGGTTAATTAAACCCCAACCATCAAAGTACACCGGTAACCACTGTCTAGTATTCAAATCCGTATAAAAGTAACTACCTTTACTAGGATTTGAACCAGAAACCTTTATCTCCGAAAATCAGCTGTTAAACAGCTGACTAGCGGCAACGACTTCACCCATTGACCAATCTGGTGGGTAACCTTGTAACACATATTAATTATTACAAATTAATTATTTACATTGATTAATTTCCAGTTGTTATAATGCAAGTTTAGAAGTTCTAAACTACTAACTAAATTTAATACAAAATTATCTTGAACTTGACCAAGAATTTAAAGAACAGAAATATGGCCATTAATAATGGAACTTAGTCTTATAAATGAATTCTTATTTACAAACCCAACAATTGTTTAACTCATTTTAACCTAAAAATCTCAGTTGTTACGCAGAATGGATTAGATTACTGACCCCGTGGGAAGGTACAATGTAACTTGGTTTAAGGAATAGCCAAACAAATATCATCTCCATTGTACTACTAGTAATGATATCGAATATTGGGCTCATCTAAGTTTATAAATATTTAATGTCTCTCAGGTTAGGGTAAATTACTGGCCACATAGATGGCGCAACGTGGCTTGGTGAGAGAAAACCGACTAAATATGCCCTCTGCTATTCTACTAGCAGTGATGTAACTGAAGTTTGAACTACTGTGCATCTTTGTAATTACGATTTATAATATGGATGATTTATACACTGATTACTCGTTACAAACAGCTACTATACTGTTTGCCAATTACGGTGGCATGCAAGGAGGGTAGCGAGACAGAGAGAGAATGTGTTGCGTCCGCCTTTCCCCTCAACTCATTTCAATCAGTACACGGTGTTCAAGCGCAATAGTGACAATACGCGATATGGTAGGGCATTCTACCGGCCAGTTTCGTTTACTACACTCTAACAAGCTCATTTTTCATCAAAAAATTTTGAAAAATTACTTTCGCTTCCTAATGAATCTTATTATATTACACTTATAAATGTTATTATTATACTCTGAAATTTAGGTATGATACGCTCGTACAAAGTTAGACGTTTAAATCTCATCGCATTTTTTGCGTATCACGTAGGCTAATATAACTTCTTTTCAAGGACGATATAATATTCATTTTATTATTTTGTTATAAAACATACAATTTTATTTGTAATTTGATAATTGTTGGGAAGAAACAGAAATAATAAACGAGCTTGAAAAAAATCACTTTTTGAAGGGAAGTCAAAGATAGATCATCGTATCTGGTGTCTCCTTCCTGTCAGTATTCCAAGAAGCTGAATCATTTTTTATAGTTGTGAACTGTATACCAAACATACGTCAATTTTTAGAAATCAATTACACACGCACAATATAAGTTGTATGAAATTTTAACAAAAAGAACCGCATAGTAAATATAACAGAAAGAGGGTATGACGTCCCTCTCATTCGGGCCTGTTAAAACGATGGTAGGTACATCATTTAGAAAAAAATTATTGCCTATTACCCCAAATTGAATCGAAGACATTTTCTCCATATTTTGTGTGCGCGCA
Source organism: Catonia carolina (assembly GCA_035578175.1). Taxonomy (NCBI): domain Eukaryota; kingdom Metazoa; phylum Arthropoda; class Insecta; order Hemiptera; family Achilidae; genus Catonia; species Catonia carolina. The sequence goes on along the minus strand of JAQMRL010000003.1, from coordinate 81,909,686 downwards.
ACTAATTTGGACGTCGTGCGGCTTTCGACAGCGACATAAATGTCAAAACGATAACCGCACGACAGAACACAACGAGTAGTGAGTACTACTTTAGAGGCAGCCTGTATCAGGCTACGACGCTATGGTGGGGGAGCTACTTACTGCGCATGTTCGGCCCGCACGCCACCGTAGTTGGTTATAGTTATACAATGAACATAAATTATTATATATAGGTATAAAAAACTAAGAAAAACAAACACACTTTGATAACCCTGGGTTTATAACTAAAGAGCTTCTTCTGCCATATTGGAATTTGGTTAAAATTTCATATTATTTTTAGATGTTTTTATATGAAGCGACTAAACGTAGTCTATATTAAATCATAGTAATAGTAATTTATTGAGAATTAAATTCTCTACTAAATAAATTTTAAGCATTTTCTTCAGTATTGCTTTGGTTAAGCATTTATTCGCCGCAAATGTGAAAATAAATGTAGCGTGTTCACTGAATGTGTTCGCTCAAGCCGCCCCAACCTAACTCAAACATCGTCGCTAAGTTACTGAATTAGTTAATATTACAAGTTGTAATAATTTACTTTGGAAACTTAATCGTGAAAAAACTGATAAAATTATATTACATTGCATTGACCGATGAAAATAATACAAATAGTATTAGTACAGTATTGATGTAATAATAGTATTGCAACACTTAAGCTTAGCTCCGTTCGGGATCTGGGTGTAATAAATAAGAAACAACCTTCTACGACTAGTAATTACAGTTAATTAAGCTAAACTTTACTAACTAATTACAATTACATTATGTACTTCAATTAAATTAATTACAAAACTTAAATCTTAAACTTAACTCGAATATAATTTTAAGATACTGTCATTTATCAATCAAAACGGTGATTTGTCTAACCACAAACACTTGTTACCACCCGTACACACACGAACTATTACTGTCTGTCTATAACTTGATGACCTTCCACAGAGAGGAGCGGAATCGGCCCACTACTAGCCTTCTCAATAACATTTCATTATGTACTTCTACTAACTAGTACACTGGAATTGGGACATAATGATGTGTTATTGAAAACGCTAGTGGCGGGCCCAATCTGCTCCTCTCTGCGGGAGGCCATCAAGTTAACGACAGACAGAAGTGTATTCAGAACCAGTCCCAAATCGAGACTATTTCGAAACGGCCCGACACACTATTCTATTCACAATCAAAATACTAACTCACTACAAAGGCGCCAACCATATTTACACCTTCGGTCCGATTGTTTCACAAACAATCTAGATCCTTTTGTCTGCTTGACTGGAACATGGTGGAAGGAATCAAAATTAAAACAAACGTTTCTACAAGTTTCGACTTTCGAGAACCCGTATTCCAAGCAATCCATTCTTCGTAATCATTATCCTAGTTCAGTGCACTTCACTTAATACATTACACAATTTCTTACAATAAACAATTTATCCGTTAACTTTTTCTAGAATATTACTTTTATAATGTTACAATATGTTCAAGATTAGGTAACAGTATCAAAGGACTATTTAACACTTTCGAAAGAAAACAAGCTGTAAAATGGCAAGGTGAATAAGTTCTAAACAGTAAAGATATAAATTAAAATATCAGAGAAACTTTAAATCTAATTGAGCAGCGAATAGATCCCAATCAGTTTTGTAGTCATGTATTTCAATAATTCATTTTTTTATTTAATGAAAACGCGATAGTTAAAAACGCTCCTTAATATGTTTTACTGCTCAATTATCGCTAACTAAAAGAGAATAACAATTTAAAATCAAAATGTAGCTACATTGCAACATTCTGTCAAATTACAAACAATAAATTTAAATACAGAACTCCTTCTAATTAGCAACATGTAGTTGTACAATCAGTTGGAACATGAATTTATTAAATTAAATTATTTTAAACTAACAATATAATGAAATAACTTTGTAGTCCAACTTAAATTATTATTATTGTTATATTAATTATAATTAAAATAACAGTCATGTTAAACTTGCTATGAATATTAATTACAATAGTAAAATATTTATAAACAAATATAAAAGATACATTGTTAACCTTTTATCAATTTGTTACAACTTAAACCTTTTTAAAATTGAAAATTTAATTACAAATTTTATTGTACGAGGTGTGGCTATTAAATAACGAGACTGACGTATAAAATTTTAGTTTTATTTTACACATAATCACTTATTGTCACCTTCAATATATACTCCTTCTCTATCCCTTCAACACTCCATGCGAATTTTCCATTGTTGGAAACAGTGCTGGAAGTCATCTTCTGTCACCTCCTTCAGAAAACGTGCCGCTTTCTCTTTTACAGCTTCCACAGACTCAAATCTTGTCATTTTTAATGCAGATTTCACCTTAGGGAACGGTAAAAGATAATAACGTGATACTAACGTGATAATAACGAGATGAAACGTAACTTTTTAGTTATGATCCGGAAACGAACGTCTACGTTGGACTTCTCTGTTAGTTCTTAAACTTTCACCGTTAGTTGCTCTACAGACGTCGAGACGATACTTCACTTCTTGCCATGTATGGACCAACGTAGCAGGTGTGACTGTCCTAACTACGGTCATGATCCTTTAACATAGATTGTTGATGTCACGATTCTTTTTACCATGAGCAATACTTTTTGCGTATCCATAAAAGAAAAAATCTAGAGGAGTTTCCGAGCTTCGTGGTGGGCAAGGGATTGGGCTTTCTCGGTCTCTCCACCTTTCAGAAAAGAGAGTGTCCAATGCTGCACGCACTCGGTTACTGTAATGAGAAGGGATGCCATCTTGTTGAAAAAGCACAAGTTTTTTCTACCTCAATATCATTTAACTGGGGAAAGAGATCAGTTCCATTACATCGCAATAGATATCATCTTTTATTGTTGTTTCACCGAAAATAAAAGATCAAACTACTCAGTCTGTCATCAAACCGCCCCAAACCTTCAGTTTTGGAGTCTCGTTTATGCTGCAGTACCTCTTTTAGTGGTTCTGTTCCCCAAATTCTGCAAAATAAAACTTGATATTATTCTTATTCTGGGTATGTATTCATAAAAGTTTTTCAACATTAATTATTCATGTAACTAGGGAGTTCTTTTTCAAACACCAGGTATTTTAATGATATCCTTTTTCATCGTACTGATTAGTGTGTTATAATACGAGTACAAAGTGGAAAGTCCCTGATTCTATTCCCGGAAGGGTTTTGGAAATTATTAGTGGAAACCCACTTTTCCGTAACCCAAAGTAATCGGTAATAACCTTATTTTTTCAACGATAAAAATCAATTTATTTTATTTTCCAAACTTCTTCTACAAGTACACATGCACTCTGGTATTGTAATTGTATCACAGTATTGTAGTGTAGAAATAAATAAATAAATATGTAAGTAGACCTACATAGCCTGTATTTATACTTTTCTATTAAATTTATAAACAGTTGAACGTTAAATATCCGAACTAACGAAAACATACTTCGATTCGGAAAGTCAAAAATTCGGATAATTGGGCAAATCAACGTATGCTATTAACGGGTGTTTTAAAAAGGACAAAACCGTAACATAAAGAAGTTAGAAGGAACACGTAAGTATAGTTTATCCCATTTGGGACCAACTTTTTATTTCTTATCCAAAATTAATTTTATGGTAATTATTAACTTATTTACATTAAATTAAATGTATTTGTGTAATTTTTATTTTTTTCTGTCCTCATCTGACTGAGTACTAATATGTTCCCATATGGGAACAGCGGTCCCGAATGGGTGCAGTGTTTTAAAAAAATAACTAACGTATTATTTATTTTAAAATGTTACTTTATTATTCTTACTTAATAAATTAGCTTAGTTACATTATTCTAAACAAGAGAAAATTATAAAATATAAATCACATAACTTTTAATTGAGTAATAATTCAAAATAATTCAAAATATTTACATTTCCCCAAAATAGAAAATGAAAAAATAAAAATAAAAATGAAAAAATACAAGTTATAATAATACACATATTTACTCATTCACTTATAGTAATTATAATACAATGTTTATTTTTCGTGAAAAGCAACAAAACAGTTTGCGTGTAGTGCAACATTACATTTAGTGCATCTCATTCGTGAATTCTTCTTGCACTGTCCACACCTACTCTGTTTTTCTCCTTTTGATATCATATGACCTTCATTGTCAAAACGAACCTCAGGAACTACTCTTTTATCTACAGCTCGAACTAAGCGATTACTAGATGGCCTTCCCATGGTCAAACGTGTGGAATACTTTTCTACATAAGCTAAAGCAATATAATTGTATCTATGACTTCAGAGTCATAGAATAGCTCGAACAGTTCTACTGGGTTATAGTTAGCATCCGCAAGCCATTGTGGATGTTCCCATGTTTTTTCTGAAGAAGCAGGAATTTCTGATTTTTCCCACTTTCTTATTTTAGGTTGATATTTTTGTCGTTTATTGGGTGGTTTACCTTCTTCAGTTTCATTACATGTAATTTCTGAAAGTGTTCCTTTTCTATTGTTCCGTCCTCGTCATTTCTCACCTGCACCTCAGCTTCTGAGGACGAAAGAAGTAGATTTCTTGAGAGGCGGTCTATGTTCGTTTCATCTTCATCTCCACTGTCTTCTTCTGTAACATTTCCATCACTTTGTGGTGGAATCATGTAAACTGTTCCTCGTAAAGCAGTACCGTCAATTTCAAGTAAATTAACGATATCGTCAAGTGCATACATTCTGCAAACAATAAAAAATTGTATGTAAAAATTATTATTAACACCTTTTGGTGTATATTATTTTCCTAAAAATATCAATAAAAAAGTATAATATTTTGAAACAGAAGCTCAATTGCAATAGTGTGAAGATAGTTTGGCAAAAATAATCACATTTTCTAAAATAATTGAGGGATAAATCATGAATGAACCTTATGTATTGACAAATGGTAGAGTAAGAAACAACACTGAAAAAATTAAGTTTTACAGAAATGTATAAAACAGCAAGTTTCATACTGATAGAGCTATCAGGCTATATAACAGATATGGAAAGAGATACATGTAAAGAAGTACATCTCTGAATGAAAAATCACTGTAAAAGTAGCAAACATGCATTGTCTCAGCGAACCAAAGTGAAAAACCATTGAACACTGAAAAAGTACCAGAAAAAAAAGAGTAAGAATGAATAAACAACAAACAAGAATCATGTCAATACGCTGCATTACAATAATCTAACTGTATATAACATTTAGAAATACAAAACTCTTAGATTTTTTTTTTTTTTTTAGTGCACCCATTCGGGACCATTGTTCCATAATGGGAACAAAGGTCTTAGGGTTCATATAACTTTTTTTACGTTAAGAGATATTATAAAAAAACTTATTCACAAAACTTTACGGACATTTTTAATTAAATAAAAATAATAACTGAACTAAAATAATAAAAACAATTTTAAATATTACTAACCTTTTATCTGAAGTCATTCTGTGCTCAAAGTGACAAGAGTCTAGGTTTCACCATGTGCTAAACAGGAAGTACTGAATGAAGATAAACATGTTAGGTTATTCAGTGATACCAACTTAACACTCTACAAACAAAATTTACCTGAAAACCAGCCTTGAATTTTCTAAAAAAAATTGAAAATTTATGTTCCCATATGGGAACAGCGGTCCCAAACGGGTTATATAACTTTACGTGTCAATTGGCAACACTGTATTCAAGATTAACAACTGATAACAATTGAAATGGTGTTATTGTGCACCAACGCTATTTCAGTATCCACTCATCTCTATTGTGTCAACTACATAGTTTTCCAAAAACGAACGTGTGTGTATTTTTGAGACTTATTTCGCTTATAAATCTTACGAAAAAGTAAAAAACTAGTAAAATTTCTAAATCGACTTTCCTGAATAAGTCGACAATCTTGTGATTGTAGAATAAATTTCGTGAGACTGCGAATGAAGGCTACAAAATCGCAAAAGCACAGTTCGACTATCAGTGATAACTGTGGAAGTTTTGGAGAATGTAAAAGAACGTTTGGCTCGCTCTCCTAGAATACTGCTCAGTAAGTTATCTTAACAGGCGTGATTTTACTATCTGCAACTTTCAGGTCTACTAAAAATTACATTTGCATGCTTATCGCATCGGTTTCGTAATGAACTATTAGAAGTAGACCACAGAAAACGTTTAAAATATTGTCGTTGGTTTTGTTTTCTTTTTGAAAACAAAAATGGTATTGAGGTGTTGGATCCTATTTATTTTAGTGGTTAGGCATGGTTTCAGTTGGATGGGTATGCTAACAGTCACAAATTGCTGAAAATACAACACTGAAAATACTCATATGTTTCACGAACGACCATTAACTTAAACCATCATAAAAATGGTTTTTGGTATGCGATCTCTCGGTGTCGTCGTGTAATACAACCTTTATTTTTTGGACAAATCTGTGGATTATGTGGTTTAACGCGTCGATGGAGTAGATCCCTATTAATTAAAACCCTACCATCAAAGTATACCAGCAACTACTGCTAGTATTCAAATCCTTTTAAAAGTAACTACCTTTACTAGGATTTTAACCAACCATTTATCCAAAAATCAGCTGTAAAACAGCTGACTCATGGTGACGACTTTACCACCAGAACAACCCGGTGGGTTGGTATTTGTAGAACATAAATGGTAGTAGGCTATTTGTGTCAAGTAAATAATATTTTTCTGATTTTATTTATGAGAAAACCACTCGATGTCAGTAATTCAAAGCGATGTTCAAAGCACTGGCTATGGGAGCCTGACAGCCTACTTCTTAGACTATAATTTCTCTAAGATGATACGGGTTTGTCAAATGTAGGTATATTATCTATAGATCTTACTGTATCTCCAATTGTACTAAATCAAAAGGTTGCCACGGTTTCAACAGCGACTATTTCTTTAAACTGATTCACCTACTAGTCAGTTCGTGCACTGGGAATAAAATAAAAATAAAATTAATAGAGTACTGTCAAAAGAGATCTGTTAAAGTAATATTAATTCATGTTATACCCTTTACCTACTCCCCTTCTGTTACAACCAATCTTATTTTTAAGGTCTGCTATGCGCAAAGGTCTTACCTCATTAAAAACTTTCCTTTTATTAAATTTAAACAGAATTTGTGAAATTCTTCATGTTAATGTTTGTTAAGTTTATATTTGATCCATTTAAATTCGAAAATTTAGCAACAACAATTTATTTAATAAATGTTATTAATGAATTTGATGGAAACTATCAATGGAGTGTGATTTAAGAACTATCTATTACTCAATAGGACCGTAAAGTTAATACCATTAATAATTTATAATAGATTATAAATTATAATACTATACAACGTAACCTAGAACACATTCTGTATCTTGTTTTCTGTTATCACAATATACCCATTTCATCCATTCATATGCAGATGATTCTCTCCAAACATTTGTGTGTGTTTGTGTTTTAAACTAAATAACACCGTAGTAGATTTAGCCGTTAGTTCATAGTATCAACTGACAACACTATTCCTCCTTGTTTCTTGTCTTGTATTTTCCCCCTTCCTCTTTGTTGCTTTTCTACCGACCTAAATCTATTTCTCTTCCTTTATAACCGACCCGTAGTGATACTGTTGCATCTATTGCCCTTATACGTAGTCCCTTCCTTTGTTGCCACAGCTCGGCGCATCCATCAGCCTTTATCGCGCGTTACGTCCTTCATCCAACCTATTCTAAACAGTATACGCGAAGGTCCAAACGTCCAACATTAATATCTCTTCCTACACACTATCCTTCTATACAGTGACTGCTATCCAACAGTAACTATTGTTCCTTTAACAACATCCTTCTTCGCCCTTTATCCTCCTGCTATGTTTCCGTCATCATTCTAAACCGTTAAACATTATAACTGACCCGCTACAATCGGCAAAGGTTCTATTCATTTAATTATTTAACATATCCTGTCCATTTGCATAATTCTAACGGTAAGTTCATCGTAAGTTAATTTCATTACAACATTGCTGCTTATCATTCTATCTGTTATACTATAAATATAACAACAATGTATTTCTTAATCGAATTACAAGATTTTTAGCTATAAATTTCAACAGCAACTCACTTAAAATATTATCTGATTTCACGGCCTATCTTCAGACAAATTGAACTACAAATCCAATTTCTATAAAAAATATCATAGATTGAGTACCTAATAAAACAGTTGTAATTTCTGCAAGTTTTATTTCTTAAAAATAAATCTATATCATTTTGCAGCTAGCAATAAATAGCAATAAAATTTCTATACTAACCTTTTGTACCCCCTCCCACTATTTGTTGTGGTGGTAAAGTCCTCTCCGCGAGAAAGCTGTTTAAGAGATAATTTTTGGAGACAATTGTTCCTGGTTTAAATCCTAAAGGTAGTTAATTTGATAAGGATTTGAATACAAGACAGTGGTAACCGTTGTAATTTGATAATTAGAGTTCAATTAACCATAATCTCTCAGGAATGGTCGCCCTGAGTCTGTATAAGACTACACCTAATTTACATGTCATACGAGTACATATCATTCTCATCTCATTGGAAGATGAGCTTGTTTATTGATGTTAAATTGAACAGATTGTAATGTACACACACAAGGAATTAAAAGATCTTTTATAGTTTGTTTGATTTTCTTTTATTAATAATTTTATTTAAAAACATATTTGTTTCATTGGATCCATCATCATCAGAGTAGGCTATATATAAAATAACAAAAATTGAAACTAATTTATTAAAGGTTTAATTAAAGTAGTTACTTTAGTCATTCGTTTAAAAATTGAAACACCTATATAAACAATTATATAAAAATTACTGAAGAACCTATTTCTACAACTAAACCTTTAATGAATTTGTTTTAGTTATGTTATTTTATAGTAAAGCCTACTCTGGTGACAGTGAATCTATGAAGTTTTGGTTGAAATCGTAAATGAAAGAAAAATTTAAAACAGTTCAAAAAGATTAGTAAAGAAATTTAAAATGGTTGTGTAGTGTTATATTCCTTCTTACTTATAATATTCTATAAAGAAATTTGATCATTGATAAGGTGATTAGATTAGTATCAAAATATTCCAAGCATAACTTTACCCAGAATTCAGTGGCAGCTTTAGCAGGCAGATAGAATGGGCATTTTCTTACGAAAATCTTTTGTATAAAGCTTTATATTTATTTCAAAAATGTGTAATATTGTAAAGTTTCTAGTGCTTTTATAATCGTGGTTATTTATGTCGAAAGAACAAAACAAATTCTCCCAATTTAACTACTAAGCATTAGGCTATATAAAACAATGAATAAATAAAATCTTGTCTACTCAAAATAAAATTTTTAAAAATGTACCATCAGCATACAAAACTAGGACGTTTGGTTTTGTAGTCAATTTCGCTTCCAATCTTTATACAGATGCAACCTCCTACTATTATATTGTATTAAATTGTGATAGTATGAAGTGGTGTGTATTGAATAATGATAATCTGTTGTGATGAATGAGGTGTTTTGAATAGCGATTCTCAGTTAATCGAAACTAACAGAAATGTTTATTTTATTTTAATTCTTCCTACTGTGTTCTAGTAAAGCTGTGAAATTGTTAAAAAGGTCTCGATTGTTCGAGAAACTGTCAGATCGCAGGTATAAAAACAGTTTGCGCCTTTGTAGTGAGTTCAGCAATTGAAATTGTAAATAGAAAGTATTGTCGGGCCATTTCAAAATAGTGCCGTTACAGGACCGGTTCTGAATCATGTTAATAGTACGTTACATACGAATAGTAGAAAATAGTTGCGCACAAGGAAACCATTTGTCTTGATTGTTAAGTGACTTTTTTTAATTATACTCATGTTTAATTTAAGCTTAAGTCTTGTAACTAATTTTTTGACTTAATCTAATTATTTTTGTTAGTAATTAATTTTAATAATTAATTCTGTCAATAAATAATAGTTATAAGTTTAAGGAATTTGTTTATTATTTATTATACCCAGATTCCAAACTAACTTAGGCTCAGTTTTTATAATATTATGAATCAAACAAACCATGAGATTTTCAGTGGTTGCTTTAAAAATTGGGTTTGATAACATCACTAAAAATATACAACTGAGATTTATATTTCAGATTTTATTGCTGTACGTAAGGTATAGCCCTTTCTTACACCTTAGGTATTATTCGTTGTTATGAAAATGCTCCTTTAGGTATCATTTAGAGAATACATCTGCTGATTTTTAGATCTGAATCTCAAAGGTATAGAAATTATTTATACGTATATTACCTTACGGTTGTCAGCCTTTGTTACTCCTAAAGCGCTAGCGTTCAAAAGGTGAATGCTTTATTTTATCTGTTAACCCCTAAATAACAGATGCCTTGAATTTCAGCGCTCTAGATACTCAGAAAATTACGGATTTAGTGATCAGTGAATAAATGTGTGAGGACATTCGAATTTATATGTACTGTTTTCATTTATAATATATAGAGTGAAAACAGTACAACAAAAACTTAGATGGGACATTTTTGAACAGACTATTAGCCTTGTAATATTGTACATACTTTTTATAATACTATTGTCAAAATATTTAGGCTAAAATAAATTTCAAACGACAAACCGTAGGTTTTACAACACTGTATCTAAAACATTTTCCACGTACTTTAAAAATTTTATTACTGTATTTGTATAGGGAATTTGACAGATACTTTCTAATTTCATGGTTTTAAATGTCAATTTGAAAATGATAGGTTACAAGACCATTTTATCCGGCATTTATTTATTAATTTTATTTTTATTGCGTAGGTATTTAAAAATATCTATTGCCTTTTTTAAAAGCTTGAAATTTTTAAATTATTTAACAGTTTTTACATAATAGATACATTTATGAACTTAAATATTAACGGATATGCCATTACGTTTACAATTTTCTTGTTATTTTGAAATTAATTTGGTGAAATTTAATTTAATGAGCATTCTTATAGACAAAATAACACTTGGGTTAATTAGGACAGCGTAATCTTTTAGTTTACATTAGACGGATTATTTTGAGGATTGCAATTTATGCGAGGTAATTATTTTGTATTTTAGTTTGAAAATTTTAACTGAAATGGAGAACTGCAATTATACACAGATCGTGAGATTAAGACTGAATAACAAAGATTATATTCTACATGAAGAGATTAACTATTTGTGAAATAAGTCGGAATGAAAATCTTGATGGCGATGATGATGATAATGATATTTCTGCCGTATTGGCTTCAGAAACTAATACAGGAACAAATATTGGTTGAACTTTTCAATCAATTCTTTGTAATTTTATACAAGTTTTATTATCCCTAATACCAATATTATAAACATTGGGATTAAAAATATGGTTTTTAAATTATTTTAAGCATGTATTTTTATAGTTTGTTTAAATATTTTTTGGGGTATAATCTATTAATCCGAAATAAATATTATAACAGAATTTGTCGTCCAAATGTATTTGTTTTGACGGTACTTAATTGTATAAATTACGCAAACAAATGTAAAAATATATTTGAAAGATTTGAGGTACAACACTACACTTATTCAGAGTATTTTATTGGTTTCTTTTTTACATTTGAATAACATGATTGTTTTATGTAAAACAACTTGAATTTAAATTTTATACTCACGTTCAGTAAACACTTTGTGTACCTAATGTGTATATATTTATTGAATTCTAAAAGCGTCTGTTTTAGATTCTGTTTTTATATTATGTAATGAATTTTATTTGAAGGTAACATATTTTTACGCATTTCTGTAAAGGATAGGTAAAATTAGAAAAGGAAATTATGTTTTTATAGGATTACGATTGATCTAGAACGATGTGCATTGTGTGAGCCGTTTTGTAAATGCATTGGATATAATCCCTTGGTTTCAATTACAGTTGATCCAAACGGCCGTGTCTCGATCAGGAATATCCTATCCATGGGTCGAATCCATGTTGATGTCAAAGTCATCCATCTATCTATCCATCCATCGGAATTGATATCGTTTTACTTGTCCAATTAAATTCATGCCGAATCATTTGCATTCAGCCGGACTCACCTCCACCTCAGCCCTTTAACCTCGTACTGTCTTTATTTCACTCACCTACACACAAATATCAATTCACTATCTCTTTTCCACTGTTGCAATACTCTGTTAATGCATTGTACTCTGTTGTTATGTCTACAATTTCTGACATTCGCTATCTACGGTATAACAAGGGCCAATGTTACACAATTTCCTCATCCAATGATGTTCAGTTGGTATCCCTGCCTACGTAACAATAACATAACATTTCTAAACTAAACCATTCTGTGACCGATCTATCCTTTGTCCAAACATTTTGACATATATCTACAAATTTGTGTGACAAATTGTGAGATAGTAGTTCGAATCGAATGACTCGATAAGGAAATGTTTACCAAATTCATTTTATAGATCATTAATCTTCAATATTAGTTATAACAATAGAATTAGACAAAAACCACAAAATAAATATTTACTCCAAAAAATTAAATGCTACGTACTTATATTCATGTAAACTCTTAACCTGTACGTAAACTCTTAATATGATGTAAATCAGGAAAACGGAGTGGGGCATAAAATGCCACCAAATCGAGAAATAATTCCGTCGGGAAACAGGTCTCAGTGAAGAGCTATTGACAACCTGGCTGTGTATCCCGTGGCCCTATATTTTTGGAACAAACTGATTGCCCTGAATAGGTTAAGATTACTTGAAAAATTATGTCAATTTGGTTGTCATACCATTAAATTCTGTATTATAAAATTTCACAAAGTGCTTAACACTTATAAAACTCATGACACTATAAAAAATTGTGTACAAACTAAACTTAAAAGTAAACAAAATCACCACCTGAAGCAATGTTAGGAGAGAACATTTGGTTCAAACGACACTATAATAACGTAATGCAGGTTGTACTATGTCAAATGTGGATTTTTTTCAATAACCCAAAAGCTCTTTGATTTTTAAAATCTTTCTTCTTTTGTATCGTTAATTCTAGTTCTATTTTAACTTCTGGATGATTATCAGAGGTCGGGGCCCACCACGTTAAAGGATCTTGACGTGCTTTGGACACAGACTCGGCGGAGATATTATCGTTTTCTACGCTAGGGAATTTAAAAACCCGAAATATCCAAATATGTTAGTGAAGAGCCAACGTTTTCTAGCTATTCCTGAACATTATAATTTTATTGGAAACTAAGAAAACCTTTGTCAAAAACTGTACCAATTTGTCTTCTTGGAGATCTAATATCGTTAAAGCACGGCAACTATTTGGTAGATCTTCAAAGAACAGAGTTGCAAAAGAACTTATTTTTCTATTCGCTGCATCAATCGGAGAATTTTTACAAATAACGACGGGCGATGCAAAATCTCCATATGGAGAGGTATATTTCAAAAAAAAAACTTTGATCGGAATCGTAATGAGTCCGGTGGGAGCTGAGACCGCACTTAACAAAAGAAAATTATGTACCGGTTGGGTAGGAACCGTAGATGACACTTACTGACGTTAGTCATTATAATAAGAATCATTTCCATAGAAACATTTTGCTATTTATACGTGCATCCGTACCTGGCTGCACACTGTTCTGTGGGAGGAGACGGCAGGGTGTAGGGGAGTGTGGGAGCCCTGAAAAAAAATCCCTTACTCCAAACTCGCCATTTCTGTATTGTTCCCCTCTGCTAGAACACACACGTATATTTTGTACTTTGGCGCCGAAAATACACCGCACACCCTGCTGAAGTGACCGTACACATAAATAAGGTGACGAAGTCAACATCTACAACTGTTGTAGTGGTGGGATGACGGAGGAAAAGAAGCGGTTCAAGAAGTCTTTGTAGGTTTGGTTTCTACTATAGTAATAATAAAACAGGTAATAAACTGATAAATAAATTTAACGTAGTGTTTATCCTCATAGTTAACAGTTTTTAACTTTTCATTTTCTGTACTTCCTTTTTGAAATTTGTTGAATGCAGTAAGTTAATTGCTTAACTAAAAATAAAAGCCAATGTTTTTTTTTGTAAAAAATTAATATATGCACAGTTGAACTTCCGTAATTCGAACGTCTATAAAACGAATTTTCTATAATTTGAATAATTAAATTTAGTTTTCCTTGGATTTAATCGTTGATTTATGTTAAAATTAGCGTCCATAATATAAATATTCATAACTCGAACTTCGTGTTTTGAGATGTTTTAAATTCAAAATTGTTTTGTTTTAACGCAAAAGTCTAAAAAAATATTTCGTAGTCTGGAATGGAAGAAGGTATTTTGCATTGGCTGCAAGAAGTACGCGGTAAAAACTTTCCCACATCAGGTGTAATGCTTCGAGAAAAAACGGATCAATTAGCGATGCAACAGGGTCATACCAAATTTAAAAGTAGTAGTAGAACACATGACAAAATTAAAACTCGTCATGGAATCGTTTACAAGACGATTTGTGTTCAAATTGCCTCAGTTTCTAACAAAGACCGCTAAAATTAAAAGCAATCAATATTACTTCCCCTAATCAAAAGTTACAGCACAGAAGATTTGTTTAATACCATTAAAACAGAATAATTTTTTAAATATTTAATACAACTTTATCTTTAAAAATTGATCAATATTATAGTGTGTTGTTCTGTGTTTCAAATTTTCTTTATCTCGAATTAGTACCATGTTCCCATTCATGGTTCGAGTTATAGAATTCAACTGTATTTAGTATTAATTATAATTACATTCAGGAAAGTGGAAAATACTTATTGAATTTCTAAATTTTACGGGTAGGTAATTGTGAGGTATACCGGCTTTGTTAAAACGTTGCTTATTACAGATAGATGGTTGGGTATAAATAATTTTAAAAACAAAGTTTTGGATTCGATGATCTTTAGAAGTATTTCCAGCAAAACTTGAGTCATATTTAATATTCATTAAAGTTCTTTTGTTTTGTACATAATTCTTTTATGTAAAATAAAAAGAGTATGTAACATAGACATAGGCCTATTATTTAGTGTTTTGCACTTTATTTATGAAATACAGTTTTGCTGAAATTTAAGTTATGTACTATCACTGATAATAGTGCCTCATCATATATTCCAATTCCTGAGTGTGATTAGTATATTACATCACTGTAAACAAAGCTGTCCAATATCATAAACAATCGTCTTGTTTATTGTCAGAACACCCCAGCCGCCGCATTGCTATCTCCATATTCCATCCCCTACGAAACATCCCTCAACAATATGATCACTATATAGGCAACTATTATACGCTACCCTTGCTGCACTATACGCCCCATATAATATCATGTATTTTCTACGGTATATTAGGTTCTACCTTACGTCTCGCCTCTCGTCACTAGCCTATAACCGTCATTGCACTCTGCTTCCCGATGTCCACTTGTATGTGTTCGGATGTACCACAAAATGTTAAACTACAGAGCTCAGTATGCTTTTCCACTAATTTATTACAAAGGTTTTTGGTCTAATAGAACGTATTTGTTATATTTTGAAACGTTTGACATGTTATTAGACGTTTGAAACGTGTATTTTCAGTAAAAACCCGATTTTAAAAAATTTACACAAAAACAATAATTTCCTTCCCTATATTTTCATTTTAGGGCGAAGGAACATAAAATGAACTGGAATGAAAAAAAACTAGGCCTAGTTGAAATTTTGAAACCATTTAATGTCTGCACATAAAAATATAGGAGGGATTAAAAAACAATTGATATTGTAGATGAATTGAAAAGAAAACACAAATATGTACTGTGTAAATGGTATACCATGAGGTGGTCTAGTTAAAAATGGGAAAGTTTCAATTTTATACGATAAAGTATAAAAACCAGTTAATGGATTTTAGTATTACAGTAAAAATATAGTAAAACTAACTATTAACTATAATAGTAAACAGAAATTTAACCCTCCCCATTAAACTTTGTGCTATTAGAGATAGATAGTAAGAGAGATTTTGGGGAACTGTGTGGGTCTACATGTAAAGGCAGAAGGGTAAATGTTAGGTCGTTCAGTGATTAATGTATGCTGTTTTTTGCAACGATATAATAATTTACGTGATCGTTTTTACTCACGAGTATTTAGGTTAGGCCCTGTTCAATGTAGTGCATTATTCAACCTACGAAATACTACAGGACTTAGTAATAAGTCATTATATAAACATTGGTCGGTCTACAGACAGAAAATTAATTTTGTTCTTGACATTTCCTACTCTCCTCTTCACTATTTTTATGTTATATAAGTAAATAATAAAAAATCTATATAAAATACTAAAAACATTTATTCTTTTTTCTTTCAATAAAATGTATTTTAAATCCTGATAGTAAAGTAAATTATTTCTCGAAGAAAAAGTAAATCATACTCCTCTTTCTTATTCCAAATTTGTTCGCCCTTCCAATTTTTCATTGGTTTTCACAAGTTCAGTTTTCTCTTCGAGTTGTACCTCAATTACTTTATCTACTGTTTTTGTAAACTTATCTACTGTTTTTTGTAGTTATAAACAGCTTACTAGGTAAAAAACATCTGTCTGTATTCCACTATTTATTTAGGCTGGAATAACTTACCAAATACCCCAGAAGACTTATCTCCTCACTCAAAGAATTACTAATTTTGATGCCAAACTAGGCTAACTAGAAAAATATAATTGGAATAGAAGTTACAGGTTTCTGAATTTCCTATAACTTTGATTATAAATGCTTTTATCGTAAAATGTGTACTAAGACCGCAATCTTAAAAATCCTACTCATTTACCGATTTTGATGAGAAAAATATAAAAAATCACAAATTGTCTCTAAACTAAGCATTGTAGAAAAAACTCTGTTTAAATTTACAGTTGTAGGTTTTTTAATTCCACAACTTAGATTTTACAATTTAGCCCTGAAATGCACATTAAGACTGCAATATTAAAAAAATGACCACGAAAACTTAGTCCCCCAATAATTTCAGCAAACATGGTACTTAACCTATCATGTAGATAGGTAAATGGTACTAGATAGGCTAAATGGTACTTAACCTATCATGTAAAAAAACTTAGTAAATGAGGTGATTTTTTTAAAAATCGTAGAAACCGTTTTGGAGAAAATCGCAAAAGAGTGGAAAATTGCACGAATAAAGTATTATTTCCGTTAAATCGATTTTGATGAAAAAGTTCGTGTTGGATCCCTCTGTCCTACCTAATTTAAGTTCAAAGGTTCAATTTTTTACAATATATAAATTTGAAATATTTTGTTCACACATACAGACAAATGGTTAAAAACATTATTTTCTGGGTTTTTTCAGGGGGCTTAAAAACTTGTATTTCTTGGTGAAAACGATTTCGAAAATTCAACGTAAACAAGACTTTCTTTTCTTCCCTGAATTATATTCAAATAGGACAAGAAAAAGTAAAAATATATCAATGGAAATTTTAAAATATTAATCAGTTTGTAACTGATAAATTTTGAAATATTTATTAATTTTGCACCACATTAGTTATATTGTTATGAATAATGTAATAAGTTATTCTGATTTATGATACAGGATTGAGATAAAGGTAGGCTTACGTGAATGGAATCTATCCACCCAACTCCTTAGTATGATATTATGTAAGATAAAATCAATGCCTACATTATCCTTCCCCATTATCTGTGATCGGTTCGTTTGACTTAAGTAGATGAAGTCTAATTATTTTCCAGTAGGAAATAAGCCTACTCCTACGTATTATGTATTAATCTATTTTAACATAGTAAGATGAGATACGATTAGGCCTACTTCAAATAGTAGGTGAATTCATATCTCAGTCTATATTCGTGATATAATAGGTAAGGCGTATAGATTGTGTAACCCCTATCTCAATATCATAAATGTAGGTTAAATTAACAACCGACTGAGAATCGTATCTTTGTAGTATATGTATAATTAAGGTTCTACATCTATATAGTACATCTGTTAGATTTGAGATGGCACAACATTACATTATTTCATATGAACTCTGCATATCTGAATGGAATATCACATATTAATTCATAAATTCAATGGGAGCAATCTATAACATAACAGTCTGCTTTGAAATAAAATAAAAATAATGAAATAATTATTCTAAAATAATAAAATAATAAGCTAATTCGTTTTTTAATTCAAAAGTTTTGTGTCACCTAAGCTTATTTTTAAGTGAGATCTGGGTATAATAAATAAAATAAAGAAACTTTCTTTAACTATACTAATAAAACTATTTATTGACACAATTAATAATTAAAATTTATTATAAAACTACGACTAAGAACAAATACAATTATATCACTTTAATTAAATTATTTATAAAGCTTAGGCCTAAGCCTTAACTAAACATGGTTATAATTAAGGAACTATCACTTAATCAAAACATTGATTTATTTGTCCACAACTACTGGTATCTAAGGCCGCTCTCACACTGGTGAAACTCGACCTCGACGCGATTAAAATGACTCTACCTCGACTCGACCGAAAAAGAGTCGCGTCGTGCATGTTCGCACATCGAGGAGACTCGACCTCGACGCAACTGTTCATCCTTTTCCTCGAATCCACTTGCAGTTTGAAAAATATGAAGAGATGCAGAAGACGTAGTCGTTGCTTATTACTATTTAAGAAGAAGACAGAAAAAACCGCAGGTGTTGGATATCACCGTATATCAGTAATAATCGTAATAGAGGAACATATGTGTATGCCCAGGAACTCTTCTGTAATGAAAACAAATTTAAGTCTTTTTATCGGATACCAAAAGAAAGTTAATGTCTCGCCTAGAATTTATTCTGTCCAATTAAGTTGCACAGACACGGATATATTTCAACTTCAAGTCAAAGGCTATGGCTGCTTCACCTGCCATTATTATACGCGACTGGTTGAGCAGATATTGGACAAGCTGAGTCGCATGCGATCGGTTTGATCGAGGTTGCATCGAGGTCTTACTGGTGGGAGGGCCACCATATAAATGTAAGGGTAGGACTCGTATAGGACGTCGAGTCAAAGTCAAGTTTCACCGGTGTGAGAGCGGCCTAACTTAAAATTCAAGTTTCAATTCCGTACAATATTCCGTTCTTGAGATATTTTGTTCACATACAGACCAATCGCTAAAAACATGTTTTTTGGGGAACAAGTTTTGAAATGTGTAAATATATCCGGTGAAAACTCAATTTTGAAAAATCGACACGAAAACAACACTTTCCTTCCTATATATTCATACAATCAAGAGAAAGACCCAAACGGATCCTAGAATAAAAATCCCGGAATAAACGTTACAATACCATATTGTCTTGAAACGTGACTACCAGTTGTATTTTTTCTATTATTTTACGTTTTTATTGCATTGTTTTCCAGCTTAACTATTAAAAATATACATACTACAGTGAAAAACAAACAATATCGAATTAAAAGAATAGAATAAAGAATTAAGAGAATGGCGAACACGCTATTTAAAAAAGATTAATGTAACTATTTCTAATGAATAAGTATTTATAACCATTGTAAACGTTTTAAATAAACAGATAATAAATCTGGATGAACAAAAAATTGAGATTTGTTATAAATTGTTTACAAATAAAGATAGAAAATAAAAAAGAGAAAAATAGTGATAAAGAAGGAAAGGAAGAAAGTAAAAAAATACAATAAACTAGTTTTAATGAACAGCGGAAATGAGAGACGTTTAGTAAAATGTTCTTTTCAGATTCTTCGTCTAGTCCCGTGTTCGGCTTCCGTATACTTTACCTTTTTTTACTTTTTTTTGAATGAACTTACTACGATGGGTTTTCCACTTTTTACTTGTAAATGTGTTTCAGTGTTAGTGTTTTTTAATGTAGTTGGCAACCCTTATTCCGTGTTTTAAATCAATCTTACTGTAATATTAAAATTTCCTTCCATTTCCTTTTTATTTTCCTTATTTTCTTTCTATTTTTGTTCGTCTTACAACTTATATTACTACAGTAAGTATTTCTAAAATGAATATTATTCCGTTTTCTAAATTCAATTTAAAGTACCTATATTAGAACTTATTTTAATTTTATTGTAGCCTAGTATCTTAAAACAATATCGTAGTTTCTGTATTGCTAAATATTTATAATGGAGTGTAACTTTTTAAAAGTTGAAGCAATTATGTTTTTAAACTCTGTTTTAAGTAAAAAGTTAATGCAACTTAGGTTCATAAGTTTTTTTAATAATTTATTTTTTCTTCATTTTTATCAGTATATTTAACCCTTCAATTTACACAAATTCAATGTTAAGAAAATCAAGTAACTCTAACAAAATCTTGAAACAATTAAGCCCAGATTTGTTTGGGATCTGGGTACAGTAAATAATCAACATACTTCTTTAATCTTATTACAATATTTGTTTATAAAATTAATAATTAAAATTAGTTATTAAACTTAGGTTATTAACAAATTCCATTTAGATTACTTTTTTTAAAGCTTAAAATAACTTAACTGATAATAACAGTAATTTTACAATATTAATAAATAGCCTCTTGCTTACAGCCAATCATCTTTACGATACCCTTACTAATACGGTACGATCAATTTTTTTTCTAACGTACTTGTAACCAGGTATAAAAACACTAGATAACATTGCGTGTTGTTGTTTAGGTCAACAGCCGAAAGGCTGGTTTGAACCTCTAGAAGTTTTACTAAGTAAAAATAAAGAGTGAGGTGGTTTACCCTGCCTTCCTCACTGAGTTGAAAGAGTATGCTTATCAGCATGCTAGGCCCACCAAAAAGCACCTACTTTCCACTCTGCAAATGACACCTTCACTTCATTCACCACAGGGTCTGGCTGTAAGTAAAATTTATTACTCTCAGAGGAGATAACTCTGATTAGTGTCTTTTACAACTCTACCTCTTCTGTTCTTAAATAGTTCAGTCATATAATTGGCTGACCATGATAGTTTGAAACAGAACCATTTTTTTGTAGCCTATGAAGAAGCAGATCGATTGTAATTAATTTAACACTCGATCTTCCCGTGATGAACAAAGATAACAGCACTCACTCATTAATAATCGAGTTTCAACTTGAACTGAACTGAACTATAAAGCGCTACCGCCTTTCAATACCTATGATGGTTATTATCTCTAGAAGGTCCATAGACTTTTACACAATAAGACACAATGAGAAACCCATTTTATGCTTTACTAAAAAATAACAAGAATAAGAAAAACCCATTACCTCTTTCCAACAAGTCCCAGTCAAAACATTTCATTCCCAGTCAATTGCTCACTGTCCTCGTTCAATAAACTCTATCCCATACTATAGACAATCCGGGACTGTTTTTATAATAAGCAACTTATTGAAGGGCTGTATCTGGAAGTACAGGCTAAGGAATTCGGATATATACTCGATGAGAATAGCATTACTGCCCTAGATGAGAGAATGAACGTTAATAAGTATAACCCACCTGTAAGCGGAGTTTTGGACGCCCAAGAAGGAGATAAATTCTGGAACAAGCCGAACTTCCTACGCCCTAGTTTTTAGTGGAGTGGCGAGGATGGCGACGAGATTGCAAAGAGGTGAACACATAAAGTTGAGCGCTAAGGAGCGCGACGCGGAAGGCGAAACATCTCAAAATGTCTATGTAGAAGGAACGTAAATTGGCGTAGGCCCTATTTGGAAAGTAGTGCTACAAAATTGCGCGTTTTACAATCGTTATGTAAGCCAAGACAACGGTTAAGAGTTTATCACCGGTAGCAAAACAAACAATTTTGTTTTTTCAGCGCAGCTCTTATGCACCTCTCTCCTCTTCGCTCTGCTTGTAACTCTACTATAAACGCACTCTATAAGAAATTAACACATTCATTACAAGGTACCAAAGATTCACACACAAATAATCCAGTAATATCACTTCTAGATAGTCCAAAAGACTTTCAGCGACTAAAACTTAGACATCATACAAGCCTATTTTAAGGTGACAAAACATTTATTACTCGATGAACCTCCTCCATTGAAGTGCTTCTTCTATCAAGATAAATAATTAAAGAATCTAGTCATTATTCTACTGAACGCTTGCAGAATAATTTTTTTGGTGGATTGCAGACGTGGTTAGTATAATGAAGGATAAAAGACGATTAAGAGAAGTTGGTTTATATTAAGTTCACGCTGCGCCATCAATAATGCCTTGGAGTATACCTCAACTGGAAACTGATTTCATGGTCAAACGTTGTCATGTATTTTGGTACGTTATCGTAGAATAACGTGGAAAAGGAATTTTTAAGCCAAGCGACATCAATCGAACATCAAAGTAAAGAATGTACGGTTCTTAGGATGAAAATAAGAGTATCTTCCTCATCCAAGTTGTTGCTCTATAAATCCATACTAAAACCACTGTGGACATACGGAATTCAACTCTGGGTAACTGATACCAATTTAACATAGTCCTTGAGCGTTTCCAGATGAAAACCATCAGAGAAATTTTTAAATTTCCTTGGTACGTCAGTAATAGATATGCCTACGCTGATATACCAATGAAAACAGTGAAGCAGTAAGTGTTAATCTTAAATGAACGATATCAAAGAAGACCATCCAAACTACTTGGCTTTAAATCTTTTAGATTATATCATCAGATTTGGTAGACTTAAATGATTCAAAATATTCTACCTTCCGTACAAGTTTGAGTAAAAATATCCTGTAAACCAAGCATTCTTGAATGTGGGTGAGATTTATTTACTTATTGTTTCAAATTTAAGAACAGATTGTAATATTGCAGTTTTGTAATTGTAAAAAAAGTCAGTGTTAATTATACACCTTATAAAAAAGTAGTATCTATATTTTTTCCAAAACACTAAATTTTTGGAATATTTAAATATAACATTTTGAAATTTTTACAACATATTGATTAAAATTTTAGTCATAGATTAGAAATTTCGTTGAAGAAGAGACGATTTAAGTAAACGTAGCCTACATGTTTCATATGAGAAAGACAGGCTACTTTTCCGATGTAGTGCCTACAGTATATAAAGCCTACTTAAATCGGCTACTGAGAACAAGACGTTATCTGGAGCTGTCTTCCTTTATACGACCACCATCTTTGAGCACAGAGTATGTAATCCCTGCAGCTTTGAAAGCTTGAACAATGGGTGTGAGGACGGATATATGTACACTTACATACGACAGCACATGTAGACCAAGAGGCATCCTTACCAAAGTATACACATACCCATTCGCTTCAATTACGTCACTTAAAGTTAACTACTATAATGCTATTAGTTATAGTACCTATGATAGCTTCAGTTATAATAATATTATAGTAGTCAGTAGTAGTTATAGTTTAATACCATTAAATTATATTAGCTTATAGTAACATCATTCGGTAAGCACGTCATACACACCCATACACATTCACACACAAAAGGATAGTAAAGCAATCTATTTTAGTCAACGACTTAAGTCTCATCTTGTTAAGTCTCTTACGTTGGATAACTTATCGTTAATGTCATCTTTTCTATCACGTATAATAACATTAGTTTTAATAACTAATTTATTACATTTTTATATATAAGTTTAAGGTCAAAATGTTATCTCAGTTTCACAACATCTTTTCTCTTCCGTTGTACTGTATTATTTTACTAAATTGTTCAGCGGTTCATAACGTGCTAGTCTGCAACTTCTAATACTTACTATAGATAAGGAGAACTAGATGCTGTTAAGTATGTCTTGTTTTGTTTTATACATTTTTTAATAATAATAGGTTTTACAAGAAATTTATGGGAATAATTTTTTATTATACGTAGATAAGTGGTCATTTATTTAAACAGTTTTCAAAAAAAGTTATCGACAAAATTTTAAAAATTTAACATACCGGAATCTGTAAAATTTTTAATTATATATACATGGAAACCCCGCCAGAAAAAGCGGGACTACAGATTTCATTCGAGAAAACTAAATATATATAACGGAACAACCTCTCGTCACTTGAAGGCACTATAAGGAAAACCTTGGAAAGTTGATACCTTCAAGTACCTCGTGGAGATAATAATAAAATAACCGAAGACCAGCGAGAAGAAAGTGAACAACAGAAGACGAGGAAAGATAACCGGTGCACTCTGAGGAACTTATAAATATAAGAAGATAACACTCTCAAGACAAGCCAAGATTAGACATAATATCGTGATAAAACTCGTGTGCCTGTTCGCTAGTGAGTGCCTTAGAATGACCGAGGAAGTTGTTCAAAGAGAAGCAGAGAAATTTGAGTGAAAAATCCTCCGCAAGATAATGGGTCCGAAAACAGTAGACGCACAATATACACTACGATGTTGAAAAGAACTGTACAAGCAAAATAAACGATTAATGGAAACGATTAGGAAAAGGCTAAAATTTTACGGACATGTGTAAAGAATGGATGAAAACTGGTTGACAAAACAAATGTTTAAGATTTTAAACAATAGACCTAAGGTATCAGATAAATGCTTTAAAGAACTCAAAACGTATATTGAGAAAATCGGAATCAACCAAGAAAACTTGATGAACCGAACCAAATTCAAAAAAACTTATCTAAAACTGTATAGGCTTCCAAAAAAAGCAAAAACGGAACACCGAGTGGAGAGAAGATAGGAGAAAAGCCTACAATATACGAAAAAACAACCTCGTTAATTTGAAATTTCGGATAATCCAAACTTTTTTCTAATTTTTTTTTAACATACTTTTACTCGCAAAACGTGTTTTAAAAATAGAATGAAAAATAATTTTTAATAGGCTTCTAAACATAAAAAGCTGGTCCAAAACACTTACACGACTCTCTCATCCCAAATAAAATAAATATTTTAATAAGTAATGAAGTTTACAATCTGTGTTTAATAATAAGTAGGCTAAACAATGTTAAATGAAAAATATAACCTAATTTTAATCATGAGTAAATGACGCTACATGAAAACCAACCCCTGTTTGACACAAAAATCACTAATTGACGCATACTAAAGCTGCAGCATTAACGAACTCCATTTTTACCGATTTCAAATAAATACAGAAAATTGGCGCTAAACTATAGCCTGTAGAAAACCATTCTTGAAATGAATGTACGTTTTTTAAATTTAATTTGTTTTAATAAGCAGTTTCTAATATTACTAATTTTTAAATCAGCAGTGTAAATGGTTACTCAAATAAAGAAGATATTCATCTATTCTGTTAAATGGTAAAACACTAATGAGAATGAAAAGTAGTAAAATGTTCGAAGATCTCTTTATTTAATAAAGGGTTAGGATAAAGTTTTAGGAAAAAAATTCCAAGTTGCGTTTACCCTACTCATAAAACAAATCTTATAACATTGAGGCCTAAACGGAAAGCAAAATAATATAGGTAAGTACTCAGTCACGTACCCTTTGGTATACTGAATTATAATTCAAGAAATAGACCTTATGTAGTAGGCCCTACTTCGTACCCTTTCTATGTAGCTACATAAACACTTCCCCTCATCTTTTAAACACTCTCCAACTCACGGAAGAAAAATATCTACGTGGTTCTTCTAACCTTTTCCTACTCATATTTTTCAACTTTTATTTTATTTCCAAATGCTAGTACACGGAATTTGAGTGGAAGTTGTTGGGACGTAAGGGTCTAATACATATCTGCAAGGCATACCTGATTGGGTTTCCCTTCTCTTCGTACATTTTATTCTTCCTATAGAACCCCACGCACTCACTTTCAATCCAATTTTCCTTATTTTACACATCTGGTTTCATTCCCTACTTTTCTTTATTACTTGCTCGAGTAGATCCCAAGTAATTTTTAGTAAATTTAATAAATGTAAGAATACTTTAAATTAGGTTCTTAGCCCTTCACCCCTTGGAACCAACCCCTAGTTGACATAAAGTACAATATTCTAATCATTTATTGTAATTTTTTTCACTTTTTCACGGCACAATCCATCTAGTTTGTTCCGGCACCAAAGTGCTTAATTTTTCGTTAGAAAGTTTTAATTAAAATAAACTACTTCCAGCATTTCGTATCATGAAAAAATTTGATATATATATATATATATTAATTTTAGTTAGTTTGCAATAATTTTAGTTAGGCCTTTAATGTATTCGTAAGATCTGTATAAATATATAAATAGTTTTTCTCATGTAAGTGTTATAAAAACATTTCACTGGACAGTTTGACTACATGAAATAAGATACGGACATTTGAAAATCAGGTTGAAGAAGATTAAATTCGTCTAATCTTTTAAAGATTTGAGGAATATAAATATTTAAGGGATGATTATAATCTATTTTATAAAGCACGATTTTTAAAATTAGAACTTCACATGTTATTTTAAATTTTGGACCGCACAGGAAAGAATGTAAATGACATTGCTCTTTGTGCAATAATGAAGAAAAACAAAATGTAAAACACTTTTAAGGAACTTGTTCTATTTTAGGAAAATTTCAAAGAAAATATTTTGAGTGAATTGACTGTAATGAACTCAGAAATGAAAAATTAGTAGAGATTATAAACTATTATGCACTGACACATTAGGTTTTGAAAGCAAAGAAATAGGCTACAAGGATTTCTTGATTTCCGTATTTAATTTCTTGTTTAATCTATGATTAGATAAGTAAGTACGTAAAGAAAATTATAATCATGTAAAGTGTTCTTTTAATTAACAGTAAGAACCTGCATCTATTATTGTTATATTTTAATTGGTCAATATTTATATTATTAAATGTATATTATTATTATTATTAAATATATTATTAATTAAATTTATATTATTATTAAAATGTAATCGTTTATCAAATTATACTGATAACTTGTTTGTGAATTAATTCTTAAAATAATAACGAACGAAAATATAACATGGAGTAATCTGGCAGACGACTTCGGTCATGCTATTGTATGTTCGTACTTTAATTAATACGAGTATATTTTCATTATTTATCAATTGTTATATTTTTTGTGTATAAGTTATATTCAATAAAATGACAAACTACTATTGTTATTATTATTAGAAACGATGAAGATGTGGCTATGTAGGAAAATTTAAACCAGTTAAGACTGAGAAGTAGACGAATAATAATACTGCTGGGAAAAGAATTGAAAAGAGTTCTTTTTGCAAGTTTGAATGAATGAAAATGAAGTAGTGTTAAGTTATAATAGAAATTTTGTAAGGCACTATAATTTTTCCAAGTTCATTTTATACATTGGTCATTAGCGACTACATTTTTTATGAACAGTGGGTTTGAATAAGTAATATTTTTCTAAAACCTAGTCGAGAATCGAACCGGGAACTTATTGATTTGCAGTGTAACATTTAAACCCTGGATTAAGGAGGCGGTTACAATCATTTTTTTTTATGAATAGCCTAATTTCGATAGTTAGATACTGGGCGAGAGAGGAAAGAGCAGGTCGAGGAACCAGAGCTCAGGAATATTAATGAAGGACATGTAATTCAGTACGTATGTAGACATGAACAGAATGCTTACTAAAAGAACTTGTGTTTGCAGCAACAAGGGGACGCCTTTAGAATGTAAACGGTTGATTTTATAGTGTAATAGTGGTTATTGCTTAATAAAAGATATTAAAAGATTGAATTGGATCACTAGATATAGTATTAGTAGAGGCGATTAATGGGGCTCCACCCTTATGGATAATTGTGGAGTACTACGCAAATACACTCATGTACTGGTATAATTTTTATATTTGTTTTAAAAAGAGTTTTTATTTATTTGCCCAACCGTGTCATACATCCTCCTCACACACGATTTAATAAATAAAATATTTCATCCATATTTTTCGTTTTTTGGCTCACGTCCAACACATATTTTCTAGATGCATTTCAATAATTTTTCAGTTAGGGTATAAATATAATTTGCCCTTCAATTTTTCAACTTTGACTTAGCGTTTCAGTATTTTTTTCTTCTTTATTTATTTTTCGTGTCTCTCCATTATTTTTAATCAAAATAATATTTCTTGGTACTTGATATAAACTATGATTTATATTACTGATACATAATTTATTTTCTTTTTATTGAAATACATTTTTTTAAAGCTACCGTGATCTGATGTTATATACGTTGCCTGCATGATTACATTTTTAGTTTTTCTATATTTTACTGCCATGTATGGATTTAGATTTTAAATGATTGTTTTAATTTCTAAATGAACTTCAAAAACCATTTCCTAGTATTTTTACATTTTTTTTAGAATATAACATACAATATTTTTATACCTAACATTTTATTATTTTTGAAGTATCGCAGATTTAATTACAATTCAATTTGTTCAAAATGGAAATTCATGATAAATATTTTTTTATCCCTAATATTAATGTGTGTCCGTTGCTATCTGTTCAATTCAGAAAACTAAGCAACCCCCTGTCCCTATGAGATGAGGATGATGTACGTAAATGACTTGTAAATGACGTGTAGTCTTGTACAGACCCAGGCCAACAATTCCTGAGAGTGTATGTTTAATTTAACCCCAACCATCAAAGTATACCAGTAACTACTATCTAGTGTTCAAATCCATATAAAAAAACTACTTTTACAAGGATTTGAACCAGAAAACTTCGTCTCCAAATATCAGCTGTTAAACAGCTGACTCGCTATCAAGACTTTACCTCTAGACCAATATCATTTTGTACAAAATTAGTCTACAACAAACGAAGTAATTTATTAGTAGTTTAATAGTAGACCTAACTATTTATTGTACTATTTATAAATTTGTTAGTAAATATTTATTATAAGTTTAATAAGAAGTTTTTTTATCACTTGTTTTTAACCATATTCCAAAGGAACCCGGA
This sequence comes from Catonia carolina, assembly GCA_035578175.1. Lineage (NCBI taxonomy): Eukaryota > Metazoa > Arthropoda > Insecta > Hemiptera > Achilidae > Catonia > Catonia carolina. The sequence goes on along the minus strand of JAQMRL010000003.1, from coordinate 81,880,964 downwards.
AAAATTGTTAAAATATAGCTATTTGTCGGCATTGGTTTCAGATTGAGTACTGATTAGTTTTTTGACAAGAGGTGTAATTTGTACAATAATTTTGTCAAGATAAATGATAAAATGAATAAAATACCTGTTAAGGAAGATATCCATTAAAAATGTAATATTACGTAACTGAGAAGCAAATTATTATTATTTTTATTTGAAGTTTTAAAGGGAATGAAATTTCCGATTAAAAACAATGCTGTTAAACGGAAGAATAAAATATTGTTTTGTTTTAAAGATACGTATTATTTCTAAGATATATTTTTATATAACAACTAAAGTAAAATTTATTTTTATTGAGCCTTTCCATCATAGCGTTTTCATTTTTTTATAGCGCTTATAGAAACCGTTTACATTATCTGGATCACGTAGTTCTGTACTGTACCGGCTGTTATACTTACTGGTATATCTGTTTTGTTTGAACATATTTCTTCTGGTTTAACCCAAGACCGTTTATCGTTTCATAAATTTAATAGTTTCCATATATTACTTTAATGTTAATAATATCATCTATTCTTATGTATTATTCCTGTATCTTCTTTTAAATAAAATTCAAAATTACTTTCTAATAAAACAATCCTTATTTATGGATTACACAAAAATAACCCGGTAATAAAATCGAAGGTTATTGCTTTTAAAAATAAATAATTAATATCATTTTATCAATTCTCTAGTGTCTAAGAAGATTTATTGAAAAAGTAAATGGGTACTTTTCCATTATTTGTACGCCACTCCTATTTCAGATTTTTCCGTTTAATTTCCAGATTGTTAATGTGGAAGCGAATCGAATATTAATGCATGTTATTAAAAAAAAAAAAAATAAAATATATTCATTTGTCAGTGACCAAAAAAGGAATAGACGTATTTCAAATACAGTTATACGTACGTTTAAATCTATTTTACCAAACAGTTTTTGTTTACAATTAGGTATTCACTAAAACAAAAAACATGCGTTAACATAAACGCTAAATGATCCTTTCCATTTCTTCTTTATCTGGGTGCCAAGTTATCAGGGCGCAACTTGCCTACGGTCTTATCTCTTCTGGTGTGCATTTAATTGTATAATCCGTACATAATATTTTGATAATTAAAACTAAAACCAATGTTAAAATTAGGTACCAGTTTACAGCTTTATGTGCGATAGAAGTATCGAGTGCAACCAGTAATATCAGTAGTGTATTAATTATTTTCTGTGCATTAACTTGTTTATGTTCAGGATTTGATAGCGAGATGGAACGGCGAATGGTAATTTTCTATCGTCAAGCATGTGAACAAGATGCTGTGAAATTTATTCGGGAACGGGTTTTTTTATAAAAACCGGCATTATTACTTGCCGTTTAATACCTAGAAACAGTACAGTTGAAGTGAAACGGAGGATACCAAGAAAAGTCAAAAACCTAAAACATTAGTACATTTGAAACTAGTTTATTAAATGCACCTTTTATAATCCAATAATAACTGTACACGTAGTTATTTATAAATTACATTTGATATTACAAGTTTAAAATATATTTATGGTGGATAATTTAAATATACTATGCACGTCAAAAAATAATACAAACAAAAGATAAAGTCAATTACGAAATTAGAAGAGAACTTAAGATTCTAGATTATAATTTTACATTTTAATTAAGATTGGAATGAAATACAACGAACTATACGTATATATATATAAAATGAACTATTATAAAGAATTAAAGAGCTCTCTAGTACATGCTGAATTAGAACCAACGCTTACAGAATATTCAAACGAATTCAGAACGCCCGTTTCGAAATTATTACCATTTATATTATTATTTTCTATCATAGTGTGATTTCATTCCAGTCGTATAAAATCATCTTAACCTAAATTTACCTTGGTTTCTTGCATATACGTTGGTTTCATTGGTTCCCTCCTTATATGGTACTTCCTTTCATGAAATTAATTCCATTATTGTTATCATAAAATAAAGCAAAGATAGCATTTATTACGGATTGCTTTTACGAGAGATAGAGAAATAATTTAGTCATCTGCTCCAGGTACATATTATATTAACGTTATTCCGTTTTTCTTTTCGATTTCGTAATAACTATTACACATTTTGTAACAGTTATTTTAGTGTAATTTTTGTAAAATTAATTGCTGCTACTTCTGTAAAAAATTTATAGATCTTAATACCCCCACAATAAAAATATTATACATATATATCTGCCCATAACAGGCAGGTGTAGTGTTAAATTACTTTCACTTGATCTGCTAGTTCCAGGGCTACAAAAAAATACTTGTGTTTCTTATCACACATAGTCAGCCAATTATATGACTGAAAAATTTAAGAATAGAAGAGTTAGAGGTTTAGAAGACACTAATCAAAGTTATATCCTTTAAGAGTAATGAGTTTCATATTACAGCCCGACCCAATAATGAATGAAATGAAGGTGTCATTTGCAGGGTAGAAAGTAGATGCTTTTCCTTAGGTCCAGGCATGCTGATCTCAAAATTTAAAAAAATTGTTTTCTTATCTTGATGAAAACTAAATTAGATAATTACTTTTTGTCGTAGTAATTAGTTAATACATAAAGTTAGTTTTATAATCGTCCTTCATTGAGTGAATATCGCTGATTCGAAATTCGCTGATTCATCTTGAAATCTCCACACCAACAAGTTTTCAGAATTTTTTTATTTGATATTGACCGATTACTTTCACTTTCGTCGAATTTGTTCGCCAATTAAGGATTTTGATAAAAACATTTAACTTAACTGATGAATTTAAAAAATAAAATAATTTACAATATGTTATATGTTAAAACATATTGAAAAGAAGTATAGATAAATTGTAACGATTCAAAAATGAGTCACAGATAGATCTGTTTATATTTGGTCTAGTAGTGAGTATAAATAAACCCAGCTGGTTTAAAATAAATATTTAAAAATTATTTAATTTGTCTAAACAAAGTTTCGTTGCTAGGAAACCAAGTAGAAGAAGTAAGATTTGTGAAATTTAATGGGAGTGTGAGGCTGAAAATCAACCAAGATGGAAGGTCCTCATCATAGGGCTTGTAGCGTTCACTACTGGGTTTGAATTAGGATGTCGTATTGAAGATAACACATGTCTAATACCACGATTATTTAAAAATTCTTTCCAATTTTTACTAATAAATTGTGTTCCATGATCTGTCAAAATTCTGTTAACATTACCATGTTTTTTTAAATATATACCCAATTTCCTAATAGTACTTAAGGTATTAGCTTTTCTTAAAGGATAAACAGTTACTAATTTACTAAAACAATCTACAATAACTAGTATGTAGGTAAAGGTACCTGTTGACCTAGGTATCGGACCAATAAAATCTATACTAATTAACTCATTGCATTTATCTATAGTTATATGGCCTAATGGTGCTAGATTTATAAAATTATCATACCTGCATTTTTGACACACTTCACAAGTTCTAATTAAGCTTTTAATAATCTTATGCATTCCCTTAAAAATGAAACTTTCAAATAACATTTTAAATAATTTTCTACTCCCTAAATGTGAATACCTAAGTTGTGTTTGCCAAATTAAAATCTTGTACATTGAATTAGGTATCATTATTTTATAATCATTATGAACTAATTTATATAAAACATTATCATGAATATAATAAACAGATTTTAAATTTTGAATAATATTATTGTTTTCTGATTTATTAGTGAGTTTATCGATAATTTCTTTTAATTTAGGATCTTCTGTTTGTAATTTACCAATATTTTTAAACATATTAATTAACTTTTTGTCTACAATAAATTTAAATGAGGCTAACCTAAATGTTTGTATTTTTTCTACCTGTTTGCTTTTAAAATTTCTGCTTAGAATATCAGCTATCTTATTATCTGTTCCTTTACAATGTTGTATATTTAAATCATAGTTTTGTAATTTAAGTATCCATTTAGTTAATCTTGAGTTTAAAAATTTACATGTGTTCAAATGTGTTAAAGCAAAATTATCTACAAAAACATTTACTTTATAACCTACCACATAACACCTAACTTTCTCTAAACACCAAACTAAAAAATCTTAATATCTAACCTGGCCTATCTTTATACTTACTTATTACATCTACTCTTTCATCAAGTTTATTTGTAGCTAATTTATTTCTAATACTTGTTACTTTATAATCATTTCCATTCTTAAGGTTTTGATTTCTGTTTTTATTTTGTTTATTATTGTTATAATGTGTCTTGCTACTATTCTTATTGTAAGGATTATACCTATACTTATTATATTTTCTTGTTTGTTGATTATTTTGATAATTATTATTCTGCTTATTAGGATAACTATATTCCCATTGATTATTGTCATACCTCTGGTTCATTATTTTTATATTTGTTCTGTTAATATATTTATTTACTTCTTTATTCCATTGTAACTCTTTGAGTTTTTCATTAGCGTTTACTATTGTTTCACATACTTCATTATTATCTATTTTTCCTACTAAATCTAACTTAAATCCTAATAAATCTAACCTAATACCTGTTCTATTCTGTTCTATAGCTTTGCTACTTTTATCTAATTTTTCATTTAATTCTACATTTTGTTTGCTCCTTTCATCATTTAAATCTGATATCTTATTTGTTTTTATTGTATCTTGCTTATCTAGTGTGGTGCTTAAATTTGATATTCCATTACTTATACTTGTATACATTTCATTCATTTCTTCTTTTAATCCTTTATAATGTTTATCTATTTTATTTCCTAAACCTGTACCTACATCTGATATCTTATTGGACATTTCTACAGTTTGATTTTTAAAAACTGTATCTAAATTTTTTCTTAAACCTGTACCTACATCTGAGATTTTATTTGATAGTTCTACAGTTTGATTTTTAAAAATTGAATCTATTTTATTGGATAGTTCTACAGTTTGATTTTTAAAAATTGAATCTATTTTATTGCTTAAACCTGTATTTAACTCTGATAATTTATTGGATAATTCCGCATTCATTTTTACCATCATATTCATCATTCGGTCGAATTTATCTTCTAATGTACTTTGCCTATTTTCATTATCACTGTTTTCTCCATTATCACTATCATTATCTTGGCCTAATTGCCTACCTGATCTTAACTCTATACTAGCCATGGTACTCAATAAACAAACTCAAATAATAATAAACAAAAATAATTTTAGGATTCTTTTAATTTTATTTTAATTAATTTAGAAAGTAAAACTCGATTTTAAAAATACAAAATGCCTAAACGTTGCGTTGCAAAAAATTTAATGTAGCTACTATTTTTTTTTTAATTGCCACGTCGTTGGGCGCCAAAATTTATGTAGCGTTCACTACTGCTACGATAAATTGGATTAGAAATAAATTAACACAAGTTATTTTAACTTTAAATTCTTTTAATTTTTTAATAAATGATTATATATATATTAAATTTTACAATATATTGACTCTACTATTTTTTATTTAATATATCTCAGGGTTTTTTAATTTATTATTATTTGAGTATAAAAATTTTATTTTAATGCAACAATGAAAATATTAAACTAAACAAAATTACAATTAGATCTTTGATTTTAGCTAAATAGAATACTGGTCTTTTATTAATTGGTTATCAAAATTTTATATATAACTTATAAATGTTGTTTGTCGTTCATACCGGTTGTTTATTTTACGATGGTTTGCTGAAATAATTGTGTATTGTTGTGTGTATGAATATGGCGTCTTTAAAAGTGTTCGAATTCTTGAAAATTTTGTATTGACTTCATTAAATAAATTTGAATAGTTCTTGTTAGATAATTGATAATTATAATTTCTTACTTGATACTTTGTTCCATTAACTACAATATATTAGGCTTCTTTTAAATTTTCCTTTATAATTTTAACTTTTTATCGGAGCTCATTGTCGTGTTGCCATCTCATAGATCGTTCCATCCACCACGACCCTTTGACCGGATCTTTGTTTCATCATGTTGAATTTTAAAATTAGATTAATAAATTTTGATTGTTCGTAAAAATTTAAATTATCGTTTTAAAAGACGTTATTTATTTTATTATGATTATTCACATCACTCATTTAATTGTTCATCTCCGTTTTTGATTTTTTTAATTATCTTTAACAATACACAATTTAGTTACACTTTTGACTCACACAATCTTGATTTTAATCTCGCTGTTATTTAAATATAATTACATAAATTTTATCAATATCGACGATTAACCAGTATCAATAATTAAATATAGAATATTTATTTAGATTATGCCAGTATTAACAATTTACAAATTTTATTTATACTGTTAAAAGAAATATTATAAATATATATCAAGTATTTCTTGTTAATAGTTTTATACGTTATTAAAAATTTAGTGGCTAAACTGATCATGTGACCGTGATCACTTATCAAAATGTAGGTCAATGTCATGCTACAGGCTTCTTAGCCCTCTCAACCAGGATTCAGGATTCAAGGTCCTCACATTTATTTCTGAGTTATAAAAAATGTACTTATATAAGAAATATTTTACAACATGTATAAAATCAACAGTGAAAAGAACTCTAAAGTTTAAAAGTTTATGAAGAAAAAACAAATTGATTGAAAATAGAATGTAAAAAAAAACCAAAAACGTTATACATATAAAAACAAATTAACCTAAGCTATGAAAAACTTAGAAATTTAAATAAAACAATAACTATTTCATTAAAATTATCATACGTCTGTTTATTTCATAGCAAAATATATTAAATATCTATATTAAAAGGACAAAATGAAAATATTTATGAAGAGTTATTTTCTCTCCCTCATGGGTCCATGTTTTTCTTTCACTGTTTATCTGCTCACTCCCTCTCCCTTTTTTCCCTTCCGCTCGCTCATTGACCCCTCTTATACTCCCACTCTCGCTTCATTGCTCCTCGACAGGCAATGCCGTTCCAATCCTAATATTATTATTGTTTTTGTTATGTTTCTCAATCAAGACACCTGTCGCCTACAAAAATACTACGCTGTCCTTGAATTTTTCTTAAAATATTGTGACAATATCTAAAGGGAATGTGGGTTCGAAAATTTTCGAGCAAGACCGAGCGATTAAAAATGTTACCGTAAATAATAAGTGTAATAAATAGGGTTTTCCGAGAAATAGTTAGACATAATTATGTGTAATAATAAACGGGTTTTGTAGTAAAGGTAGCCATTATTGTACAGGTGTTGTGAAAGATTCGAGTCGGATACGTATTTAGATAATAATTGGCCTTTATGTAACACCTTCTACTCAATTCTAATTTGTTTACAGTTGTTAAAATCTATCCAGAAGCCAGCAAGAGGAATTTGTATTTTATTTTTATATCGAAAATCTCTGTATTTTTTTCGAAATATCCGTTAGCCCACCTATATAAGCGTGCCGGTTTGTTTACGATTAGTTTTAGTTTTACGTTTTGTCTGTGATTGAGTGAACGTATTCTATAGTGCATACCAGTACGTTAGAAAAAATCAACGTTGCTGCTAATAACTGTCTTTTGTTTTACTTTTATATATTCTGTAACGTTTTAGTTTTGTAAGTAGTAATTAGTAAATTGTTAAAGTTATTTATTGTATTCGTTAATTACCATTAGTTTGGTACTTATGTTAAGTAATTTAATTGTAATTTACTTGTAGATTTTAGTCACTTATATAATTGTAATTTTTAGTTGTAATAAATACTTGTAACTTTAAACTTTACTGTGTTAATTATTTAATTTATCCAGATCCCGAAACGGACCTTAGAGATAAGTTTCACAATATTTTCCATACGCTACAATTTTATTAAGCAGGAGATCCAGGTTTGATTCAAGGCTAATTAACCCAATGTGATTAAATGGGAGAAATATTACCAAATTTTAGTAGTCACTGTTGACTTTGATGTGTATATGACTATAAATTTTAAAAAAAATAGTAGATATGTCTGAAAACCTTAGTTAACGAGATAACTCAACAATTTAAATATTTGACATGTTCAGGTTACGCGGATGAATTGAAATCTGTGTTGAGGATGATAAATTATCGTCATCTTATCTTAGCAACATGTTGGCGTACATCTAGTTATAAATCTTGAGTCGAAATATTTTTGGCATCTTTTCATAAAAAACCTCTCGATCAAGTGTTAGCCATTCTTATGAAAATAGCCTCTACTGCTTGTTATACAGTTAAAGAGAGATAGGTATTATATTTTCCAAAGAAAATAAGAGACAAAAAATGGATGAAAAACGAGCAAGTTTTTCTGCTTGTATATTTCTTCTTTTTCTTCGTTTTGCAGACCCTCTGCCCTTAAGGCATCCTCTTACGTTAAATAATGAATACCAAACGCTAGTTCTTTTCACTTTACGCCATTGTATAAGTTATAACATCATTTTTTACGTATCCCTGGAGTCAGTTTAGCGTTATTTTATCGTGTTGTTTAGACAGCAGATTGCGGTATAAAAGTGTGAAATCAAGTTCCTCATGTTAAAAGCTAAAGAATGGATAGCTTAACAGATAAATTTTGTTTTATTCCCCAAGTAGATTTTAACAACAATTCTCAAAACCTTATTCAAATATTTATTTCGGAATGTAAATGTGTAAAATAATATTTAATGCTTTAAAAAATTGTTATTTCATATTAGGCCTCTATATCTAATCAAAATTAATCACATTTTTCAAAAATAATATCAGTTATCAGCAAATAGATTTTATTTCTGATGAGGTAAATATTCTAAAAATTTATTTAGGTAGATATATTTTCAGATTTTTTTTATGTACAAAAACGTCAGCAAGGTAATAAAAAATACAATGAAAAATGTTTCAAAATATCAAATTGTATTATTTATTTTCAACATATAGATTGTAACTGGAGTGAACAATAGCCCAAAGCCTTGCCCTTATTTTCAGATTTTGAAGCTTCAAATAACATTCTAGTTAACCAAAAACACACAATAGGTATTTTTGTTAATTGTAATATCATATGATTGATTACAACATGTATAAACAGCTCAATATTTATACGCGTACACTTCATTAATAAGTGAACAAGTTTTACTTTTGCAGATAGTGTCTCTAAAAATATATAAATATGTAAAAAAATAAATTTAAAGAATATTATTTTCAAAAGGTAAGAAATAGATTTTTACATTTTTTTTTTTTTATTTATAAAGGTCGCATCAACTGCTAGTGGTTATTAGCGACCACGATATAAATTATACAAATAACAATAAAAATAACAATTTCAAAAATTAAAACATAAGAAAGAGAAAATTAGTAGGCCTATTAGATTCTGTCTTCAACATCAACATAACGTAGAAATTTTAAAACTTTGTCACAACTTTCTTTAGACCAAACATTGTCTTAAAATATTGCAGAAACACCAATAAGAGTACGGGCACTTTGAAGTTCTCGACTGATATCGAATGATATGTGAAACCGTTGCTTTTGCATCGCAGAAAGGGCACACTGTCAGCGTAGATTTTGTGAGCAGGTGCTGGTGTGATATAAGTGAGTGCCCAATCCGCAATCGGCAGATGACTACCTGTTCCCTGCGATTGTGGAATTCGGGTAGAGGAAATTCTTGTAACGATTTTCGTACCAGGTGGAATTTTGTAGGTCGTATCTCGGTCCACTTATTTTTACATTTTGTTGTTCACTTATCAATTAATTATTAAAACGTTTTTATTTATAATTTTGGCTAAATAAATAAAATTAAAAATAACAAATACATGATAGAATGGTTGATTTTCTTGAATTAACAAACTTTAATATATCTGAAAGTTTTAGAGGTTCTGTACGTAGGCCTATTGTAACTCCATGAACTTATAACTTTCAAAAATATTGTAACAAAAACCTAGGTTCTTTCGGGATGTAGGAATAATTTGTGTACGTTGCAATCTGTTCAATTTAGAACAATAAGCAACCCCATGGCCCAATGAGATAAGGATGATGTGTATGACGTGTAAATGAGGTTTAGTCTTGTGCATACCCAGGCCGACCATTCCTGAGAGAGTATGGTTAATTAAACCCCAACCATCAAAGTACACCGTTAACCACTGTCTAGTATTCAAGTCAGTATAAAAGTAACTACCTTTACTAGGATTTGAACCATGAACCTTCGTCTCTGAAAATCAGCTGTTAGACAGCTGATTTTGGCGACGACTTTACCTCTAGACCAACCCGGTGGGTACAATATTTAGTTACACAATTTTTCCTGTGAAGTCAACACCTTTAGACGAAAACTTTGATTCCTATTTCTTTAACAATTAGCTGCAGTTTCCTTTTATAGCCGATTTTCTGACGCGTGATTAACCGCTGTTTGACGTGCATACAATAATTAATTTTAAAATAATATGCTATGTCTAAGATGGTAAACGCTGTGTATCATCAGTTCATCAATGAAACTCTTAAGTTAATTCTTAACTAATAACGGATTTAATTCGTATTTTATAAAATATAATTCTGGAATCAAAATGAAATTTTCTCTAAATTTATATCTTTAAGAATTTTGGTTTGTATCTCCACTTGCTTTGAGTAGATAGCTTTTTGAAAAATGGAGGCTTCCAGAAGTTAAACTAAAGAGGAACTTCTCTGCGATTAATAAATCGCCAATCATAGTTGTAACTCGCGCTGTCCTCTTCATGGTTCAAGTACCTACTACCTTCGACAATGAAACATGGATGGGTCTTTTAGTAAAACTCCACCATCTCGCCCAATAAGTGAGCGAGTAAAGTTAGATCAAATTCGGTGGATTACCAACAAAAAAGGTCAAAATTTATTTAGAGCTTTTGTATACAACATAAATCTAATAAGGTGTTTTCAGAAAGAAAGGAAAATAAGATCGGATAGAACGAAAATCAATTTGTCGAAAAACTATTAAACTGTATTTTTTTTATAAATAACTCAAGTGCTCCAATTTTGACAATAAAGCATACATAAAATTACAATAACGTAATCTAAGATTAAATGATTGTGTTTAAACTTATTTAAAAATAACTTAAGGGTACTTCAAAGAATTAATTTATTTTTAATACTTTTTAGAAGTAGGCCGAGTAGCTTATTTCTTTTGTAATACTAAAACCTTTGCGTTTTAGTATGTTATACTACAATGTAAAGTGTATCGGGAAGATAAAAATTAGCGTTTGAAGCCACACAACATCAAACGCACATTAACCTTCTAAAGTTAAGTAAGAAATTTTTAATAAACCCATGACATAACAAAAGGTAAATTTCAGGAAGAGTAGAAGAAACATTAATGAAGATAAATAACTTTATTATTAGTTACTACATTCCATTAGGAAGAAAGAAAAGTTTCTTCTCTAAAAATTTCCTTTATTTAGTATTTATTTAGGAAAAATAAGTAGGCGTGGATAGGGTATACAAGCGTCCTACGTCGGCTACAAGACGGAATAAATTAGTGAAGATAAATTAACGTAAAGAACAAAAACCCCATAAATATATCACAATTAAGCAAGAATTATCACTACTAAATTTTAACGGATAACCATGATAAGAAGGTACCGCCTAAACATTCATCCTTCTACATTCTAGTAGAAAAAAATTCCTTCGCAGTAGTACAGACTAATTAAATTCAAACAATTCCTATTTTATTTATTTCTTCATCATTTCACAAATCATGAGTACCGTTTGTGTTTTCAAAAGATAAATACCCAGGTAATTTTCTAGAGGTTATTTAATAAAATGGATTGATTAATTTTTATTCAGAAAGCAATCTACTTCACAAACAAAGTTAATTGGAACAATATTTTACTAGTTACCTATCTATTTTTTAAACTGTTTTGCCTAATTCTTACCATCATCCAGTTCGGTTTTTGTGTTTGACTAAATTTTTGTTGTGAATTCAAACTGGGATATCCAATAACAGTAGCTTAAGTCTTATAGTGATAATAAGTAGTCTACCGAAGACAGTCATTTTAATCAAATTAAGAAACAATTTACGTAGCTATTTACCAGCTCTAGGTTATTCAGGAGGCAAGAAAATTATCAAAGACATGTAGGAGTTATAGAAGTTCTTATTATTATAAATAGGCCTATTCTTTTTAAATTAAATATACTTACAATTTTTTTCAAAGGCAAAAAAGACAGACTATTTAAAAAAATAAAAATACAATATTTAGAAGATTGTAAGAAAGCCAGCCTTCTGTTATTTGTTACACTAAGAACGAAAGATTTAGGCGGGTCGAATTCTCGCTCGTGCATCTCTTTCACAATCTCCTATGTACACATAGACTCCCCTTACGTTCTTTACAGTGTTACAAGACGTACACTGTTTTTATGAATTAGATTAAATAAAAGCAGTTTATTCACAGTACTTTTTCATTTACTGTACTTATTTACTGCAGTTGAATAATATATTAATAAAGTAGGCCTATAAATAGAATTGTATAACAGGTATCCCGATAAGATAATTATGATTTACATAAAAATTAATGAAACACTGGGAAAATAATCGAATAACTCAGGATATAATTACCAAACTGAACTTCACGTCCTATAATCTTTTCTAGACTAAACGCCAACTGACCAATTAACAGGCCTACTTGTAGGCTATAATCATATTGTTTTTTTTTTTTATTCAGGTCTCCCACACTCCCCTACACCCTGCCGTCTCCTCCCACAGAACAGTGTGCAGCCAGGTACGGAAGTCCGTCAGCAAGTAGAACGGCAAACAGCCTTAATAAAATATACTTGCTATAATGATTCCATTATATTATCATATTTCACCACTCCTATTTATTATTATCATTTCCAAATTTTCCAAATCATATATCAAGATAAGTATTCACGAAGAACGTCTGCAGACACGAAGACATGAACATAGACACACATAACACGCAGGTACAAAGGGCTTGAACATAAAAACATAAATTATATCAATATACTATACTATCACTATAGTAATAATAATTTTGCTCTCTATTATAATATTTTTGACTATCTATAATACTGTAGATTTATAAATTTATTTTTGTGTGCGATTAAAGAGATACATATTAAAGAAATTGTATCATAAAAGCAGCGCTGAAGCCAATAAATTATTAATGTTGACAAAACATTCATGTTTGGACGACTCGCAAATAATAAACAGCCTTCCGTATTTTACTTTCATTTTGATTATACAATCATAACAAACTTATTACATTACATCACATTATAACAATGTTTATAAGAACTAAACTTTGTTTTTTCGTAATTTTGAATCCACACTATTGTATCACTTATTTTGAAAAGTTACATCATCTACATTAATCGTAGGGTGTGAAACGAAGTGTAATTTACATCTTATTTAAATTTTCGTACGAAAAATAAACTTTACAGGTACCTAATAAAACATACGTGCAGCAGTAATTTAATAGATATTACAGGCAGAGTAAATTTTTTGAGCGTGAAGGGTGAAGTAAACTATAAAATAAGGTATAAGTTTCAAGTCAACAGGAGCAGTAAGAGAGGAGAAATTGCTCGACTGGTGGGAATGGCGAGGTGACGAAGTGGCGAAGTACACAGCCAACTCCCACCCGCCTAATTTATCGTGCTTATTATAGTAATTACTTATTGAAACTTCAGGAGACACGAAGGAAAAATTTTAAATGCTCAAAGTAACTTAGATTATCTATTGTTTTTGGTGTTAAACTTTGATGTTGAAAAATTTTATCTAACACTCTTAAATACGGAATCTGCAAGAAATTTTAAAGAGTCTGGATTCGACGATCCTTCGAATTATTACTGAATCCCATTGGTTTATAATATGTGACGTAATTTACCACAATTTACTTGCATATGAACAGTATTGGAGATGAAATGACAACAAAGTAAAAAAGTGCCGAGACATTTGAACGTCATCAAAATCCTATGACAACGATTAACCTTTTTGATAAAAGTGATCATTTATAATAAGTACCATAATAGTACATTTTATAATCATATAATTATATAATTATAAAATTCTAAATATAATCATATATAATTATATATAATGTTTGAGTCAATGATTGACTCAAACATTTCAAAATTTTGGATTTACCAAGCAGACATAATTAACAACTGACAGCTACAAAAATAATGTATGTTATTTTAATAAGCTAAAAATAAATTTTAATTGTGCACTTGTCATAATTAATCTAATTACCTCAGAGGACATTATCTCCATTAATGTAATATTAATGTTTTATCTAAGACTACAAGTTCTAATTTTTTTTCAGTAAATGCGATGTATAGCCTAGTATATGCGATGATTTTATTGTAAAATGAAAGTAATATTCTCTTAGTAAGAGTTAATTCTTTCTTTAGATAAAATAGTATTTACTTTTATATTAAAGTTACTCTTTTTCTTACTAATTCTGTACAATATCTTTAATACGAGTAGATCTATATTTCTGATATTTTGGACATCGAATTGTGTTTTCAATCCGAATGCCATAAAAAGTATTTTTATTTAAGTTACTGTGTTTTAGGCTGGGAGCAATGGTCAGAATGGGCTTCATGCAGTGTGTCTTGTGGAGAAGGAACTCAAGAACGCAGTCGATATTGTCTACTTCAAGATGGTTGCAGAGGATTCAATAAAGAAAGACGTCGATGCAACATGTTCGCCTGTCAAGGTAAATCAACAATCAATTATTACAACAGAAAGTGTATTTTTGTAATATAACTCAGTTCAGGCCTAATATTTTTGTTTCTTAAGGGTTAAACAAACAGTACGTTTCTGCTGAAGGTCTTAACAATTTAAACTCAGCAGCCCCTATTCTTGATATCTGCTGAGTAATCAGGATTCAGCACTCTGAACCATACATTTAAACTGACAGAAACAAGGTATGATAACATTTTAAAACGGACTCCTTTCACACTTTACTGATCGGGATAAAGATTTATATGATTATTGAGAATAAATCACAATGACCGCGCACTAATCAAAATGCAATATTCTTTTTTTCTCCCCTTTAGCTAATATTACCTGTCTTGTTTTTTGAATTTTCACGAAAATTCTTTATTTTTTAACCCTTTTCCTTACTTCTTCAAAAATTTCTCTAAAAGATAATGCTCGATCCCTTGTGTTAACTATCGTAAATAAATTTTCTTTCTGTAATATTTCATATATGTAATCTAACTTTTTTTACCTACTTGTAATTCATTGTTTTCATCCATTTGTTTTTTCAAGATGCGTAGGATGTTTTTGATATTCTTGATTGCGTGAGATATCTCCCAGTTTAAGCTGTGTTCATAAAATTTGAGATATAAAATTTAAATTATTGTTTCATTAAGCGTTTTTAAATATTGGTAAAATTCTTTATTTGATATTTTCTTGAAGATTGGTTTCCAACTAGATTTTTGTAAGACCATAAATTTTTCTAAGGAAGCTTTCTTTAAAAAAAAAACCATTTTTTCGTAAAACAAATTATAATTAATATTAATAAATTAAAAGATAAATGTTGGTTACGGTTCGAACTGAAAGATATCCTTTGAAAGTGGTTAAGCAACATGTGTCTACTATACCCGTGGGCGAACAGAAAACAATGTACAATATAATAAGCTTTAGAAAGATTTAAGCTTTATCATTTTTTCTTTCATTACATTACTACTACTGTCATTGTTTACAACCGTATTACTTCTATCTAATAATATATAATAGACATATAAAGGTTTACAACGTATTTTTATACCGGTATAAGACGTCATAAGAAATTCCCTTAACAGAAACAGAAGAAGATTTCCTTTCTGCCATTACGACGGATCCAAACAGAAGCTTTTATCTTCATTAATTTTTACGAGTGATGTTACATCACCTTCACTATAGAGCTGTACCAAGCGCTGACTGTTTTGCTAACTGTAAATAAATTATATGACAACCATAGAGTTTTGTGTCTTTCCTCTTTGGGAATTAGTACAAATTATTGAACTTTATGTGGCGTTTGTTTATTATTATTTTATTTAAATACAAATAATTATTTCAGTTGGTTTTAAATATTAATTCGACAACTGAATCTCTGTGAGAATACAAATCCTACTGATCAGATTATCTGTGGTGACTTTTTGTTTGTCGAACCTTGTACAGTTGGAACAGCAATAGTTAATTATTATTGTGGCATAAATTTAACGTATATAATACAGAAATAATTAAACTTGAGAGCTAAATTTTGTTACAGTAATTATGTTTTGCGTTCTGGTTATTGCGGATTATACGTTTACATACTTAAGATTACTTTATTTTCCAAAATTTTTCTTTTCTTTCACTTTTTCTTTTTCTTTATAAATTTTTTTTTTTTTTAGAAATCTGATCTCATCAGATTTTTCCTAGAATCTTTAATTTCTCTTATTATTACTTTTTATTCATGTAATTTTTTAAAAGTAATTTTCGATTTTCTTAAAACTGTGGCGATTTGTTTTATTTATTTTTTGTTATGATATAATACCAACACAGAGGAAGGTTCCAGGTTTAATTTCCGGTTAGGGTCTGAAAATTATATTGTGTAAAAACCCACTTTTTCGTAGCCCAAAGAAGTCTTTAATAAGCAAGATATTGATGCGACTTAAAATAAACTAAAAAAAAAAACTGATATATATTGTTAATGTTTAGTTTTTTTTTTTTTTTTATTTAACGTCGCATCAACATCAAGGTCATTAGCGACGACGTTGGGGTGTAACTGTGTGTAATGAGGATGAAATGACTTTTTTTGTAACGTATGAAAATATGCCGTGCCTGAGTGGGATTCGAACCCAGGACCGCATGATGAGAGGCGAGCACGTTACCAACTGCGCCAATGCGGCCGGCATTTACAGTTTACAGTTTTACAGTTACAGTTTACAGTTTTGTTTACAGTTAGTTTTACAGTTTACGTTTACAGTTTTGTTGGTTGTATATAGAGATGGAAGTTTTTGAACGGAATAGATTTCTCAATACATTAAATGTTTGTTTGACCAAGGAAATTAACTATAGGCCTACATATTTTGTAAAATTATGGTTTAGTAACGGTGAGTGGATTAATTTCAAATGTTTGTTTGACCAAGGAAATTAACTATATGCCTACATATTTTGTAAAATTATGGTTTAGTAACGGTGAGTGGATTAATTGCAATAATATTAATAAACATTAAATTTATTCTGTCACCATGAATATGTTGCTTGTGTTAATTTATATTTAAATTTATTTGTTGTTGTTGTTTAAGTCATCAGCCGAAAGGCTGGTTTGAACCTCTAGAGGTTTTACTAAGTAAAACAAGGAGTGAGGTGGTTTACCATTGCCTTCCTCACTGAGTGAAAAATTACGCTTTTAAGCATGCCAGGCCCTCTGAAAAGCACAGATTTTCCACTCTGCAAATGACACCTTCACTTCATTCACCACAGGGTCTGGCTGTATAATGAAATTCATTACTTTCAGAGGAGACAACTCTGATTAGTGTCTTTTTCACCTCTACCTCTTCTGTTCTTAAATGATTTAGTCATTTAATTGGCTGACCATGTGATAAAAAACAGAACTATTTATTTTAGCCCTGCAACAAACAGATTGAGTGTAAATAATTTGACACTCCACCTGTCTGTTATGGGCAATAAATTTATTTATGAACCCAATAATATGTACAATTCGAAAATGACTACTACAAAACCAATTCGGTTTTGTTTTTCCAGATTTCTTAAAATTAAATATCTTCTTTATTAATCTTTTTCATTAATTCTATTAATATATTCGAAATATTTGCCTTCTCTTTCTGATTATATTTTCTATTAATTCACGACTTTTGTATATTTTTTCTAAACTTCAATCCATAAGTTTTTTTCTACTTTACTTAATCCTTTATTTTAAAATGTTTGCAAATATTATGTACCCGAAAGTTTTGTGCAAGAAATGCACCTTGATAATGTCATAATTCTTTATTTTTAGATGTTGGTGTTTTTATTATACTAATATCTTTGGTACTTTTACATTAACGGGGGGCCACTCTAATTTCAGTTGGAAATTCACTGAAAATGCACTGAAATGCATACTCACTTACTAAACACTGGTATACTTACAATAAAAGTTGATTTCTGGAGGATTAAAGTTTTAAATGGCACTTAAAATCAAACATAGTCATCTGTAGCCTAGGACTACAAAAATGGTGTCTAGCCATCCCGCGATGTCTTTTGTTTCACCATTTAGCATTGCCCCACAACCGGTCGTCGATGGTCTACGTGAGTGAACAAATTACCGACCCTTTGGCAATATTGTTTACTATTACATATTTAGTGATTGTATGTAAGCTTCGGTCGGGTATTAGTTACAGGAAGTTAGTTTAAATTAGGCCTAGTATTCAGAGTGCCCCCCCCCCCCCCGTTAATGTAAAAGTACCATATATATTTTATACAATGACATGTAATTCCATATTCTGTAGACTGTTTTTCATAACAAAATGTTTGGTTTTATTTATAGTTTTAACAATTTTACTTCAAAAATTAATTATTTACTTACACTATCTTTATTCAAACTTCATGATATTCGGATATAATAATGATAAATATTTTTATACCTATTCTTCTCTTCATCCTCCTCACCTGTTAGGCATTTTTACATTTTCCGGCACTCATCATTTCTTCGGCTTTTCAATACCTCTGCTTTCTATTGATTCGTGCCTTCTTGCAAAACCAGGTAAGCGGCTTTCTGGCATTCTATTTAAATAATCAACCTATTGAACACGGTATAATTTTGTTTCTTCGTTAAGTGGAAAAATTTCCAATTCTTGCCTTAGGCCTATATCTTCATTTCTTTAATCTTGTACAATCCTTGACATCCCTTCTCCTCATCGCCTTCACTCATGCTTTTCTGCCGTATGTCAAGGCTGGAACTGCCACCGTCTTACAAACCTTGAAATTTTGAAACATTGTTTCGGATCTTGGACTTTTTCCTCAGTGTCCTTTGAAACTCCGCACGTATCTGATAAATTTGGTTAGTATGTTTATTTTTCACGTCATAGATATGTTCACATGGGACATCAGTTCCAAGGTATTCATACAGGCTCACTTCCTCTAGTATGTATAGATTTATTACTATTTTGAATCTTATTGGAGTTTTTCCACAGAATTCCATGACTTTTGTCTTTTTTTGTTGAAATGTTCGTATTGTATTCTTTCATAGTTTTGGCGAGTATGAAAAGTGCTAGTTGTAGAACTTCCACACTCTCCTGCATTATAACAATGTTATCAGCATACAGGTTTCAACTAAGAAGGGAGTTTTTTTTATTATTTGACAAAATTTACAATCAGTTATGTTTAATTTTTAGTAAATAGTTATGATAAAAAATAATAACACTGACATGAGTAGGGGAGTGTCCAGCGACACTTCTCTACAAATTAAACATGAAAACAGTATTGACAACAGTAGTTATGAAAATAAAAGAAAACATAAAATTATTTACAGAGAAATAGAAACAAACATTAAATTATATAAGAAAACAAAACAAAACCTGACAAAATAATAAATTAATAATTAAATAACAACTTAATAACTAAAAACTAAGATTATTTTAATATTAATGGCAACTAGAAAAAATGTATATAATACGTATAATTAATTGAAAAATTACGGCTTATGATGGTATAGTTAATACATTATATTTTTTATTTACAACTTGTTACATACAACTTAGCTCTAAAGGTGTAAAAAAATTAATCTCTTTCAACTAAATCTAAAACATGGACCCTCTGCAAACCTTCTTATAGTATTCAAATTGTTCAACACGTTTATAGTCAATGGATTAATATGGTCGTAAAGACGATTTTGATAACTGTGGCTAAATCGTATGATTTCTTCCTTAATCGTTGGCATATTTAGATAATCGTGAATATTCTTATTAGTAAAAAACCAGTTGGGGTTGCTGATGTTTCGCAAAACTTTATTTTGAAACCGCTGCTGGATTTCCAAGTTACTTAGAAGGAAGTTAAGGTGAAAATATTTATAAAATAATTATATATTTGAAATATCGTAAAATGTTATTACTTATTAAACAATATATTTTGATTTTAATAAAACTAAAAGATTTTGTCGAAGGAAATTTGGAAAATTGCTTTCGTTTGAAAAAAGAATATTTAATAATCTATATAGTTATTTTGAATGAGATTATTTTTTATTTTCTTCAAATTCATAAAAAGTTACATTTTATAAAAGAGCTAATATACAATAAGCAAATAAAATTTACATCAAAATAAATCTTTTACGCAAAACAGATTTTTTATTAAGCTTTAAAATGAAGAAAGATTTTCAAAGAGTAAAAGAAAAGCGATGTACTTTTTAAAATGTAATATAAAATTGCTAAGATGTTTAGGTGTTTTGTAATATCACAATGAATACACCTAATCTGTATAGAAAAGGAAATCTTTATCAGTTTTGTGTATACAGACTTAAATCTACTTAATGTATCTACTACAAAATAATCTAGGATAGGAAGAAATGACGATCTCGTTTGTAAGATAGGCTTGCAAAGATTAAGTTCACCAACCATAATCTAATGGTTTCAACAAAAATATATATACATATTTTTTTTTTTTTGAAAAAGACCTACTTTTATGAAAGAGAAATTTTCAAGGTAATCTTGGAGGTAGACTACTTAAGTAATATTTTTACGTTTTTTGTAGGGGTTTCTTAAGACTGTATTAGTATATCATTTTAGGGTAAGCTTTTACCTTTTATCATTTAAATTCGTAACAGGTTTTTGAAGTGCCTGTTACTAGGCTTTAAAATTTTTTAATTTTGAATTTTCTTACTAGAAAACAAAAAAAAAGAAGTTTTATAATGAAACCAAAATATACGTAGAAGGCATTTGTTAAACCTAGCTTTTTCGAATTCAATTGATTTAAAAATTTTGTTATGCGATTTTAAATACTGGTCTTTTATTGTAATGGACAACGTAAATCTTTTTGCTCTGACAGTGGTCCCTGCGTTTCAAGTCCCAGTCATTTCTGGCATTTTTTTATTGATAAAAGCCCTTACTGATCCTTATGTGCAAGTGATCGAAATATAATTGCTTTAATTTCTCTGTTCTACCCTTAAGATACACATTTGGCGAATTTTAGCTCTCTTGGGAATCTACAATATTATTGAAGAGTGAGTGAGCCAGTCAGTGTGTCAATAAGAGTTTACACAATAAAATAATTTTAGAGATTCAAATCAAACCGCATTGGCGTAGTTGGTAACGTGATCGCCTCTTATCATGCGGTCTTGGGTTCGAATCCCATTCAGGCACGGCATATATTCATACGTTACAAAAATCATTTCATCCTTCACCGTCTGCATTAGCAGAAATTGCAGAACAGTCGGACGTTAAACAAAAAAAAAAATTGTTGTGATTCCATTCAATCTTGAATTGTTATTAAACTTAAGTTGAATTAAATTATTAAATTGTAGTTTTCCTCCATTTTCGGAGAATGGAGAATTAGGAAAAGAGAGAGATTCTGAGCACTTTCAAGAGAAAAATTCTTCTTACTTTGATCATGGTATGAGAGCGGGAGGAAAATCCGAGTTACTGATGCTTAGCAAAATCGAAGGGAGGTGTAATCCTGCCCGAACACGAAAATCCTGGCATTAAAACCTGAGACAATGGACTGGTCTCACTTGAATAGACCTTTACCTTTCTACAGTAGATGGGATTAGATGGAACATAATGATTAACTTCGTCCACTGGGATAAACAACTTGAAGAATAAATGCTTAATGTCATAACATTCTGAAAAATTTATAACGATGTGTGCAATAACGTTAGTGGTGTTTTACTAAAGTCTAACAGAAATGAGATATAAATTGTTGAAACATGGTTGAGTTTATTTTCCTGTTCGCTTCGTTTTTATTAACTTCGAATCAGTTCAATTTCATTTTAGAAAATCTATCCCATTGAAATATACAGGGTGATTCACGAAGATATGCAGAAATTTTAGGAGCTCATTGTACATGTAAAAATAATGAAAAAAGTTTATATAAACATGGGTCCGGAAATGCTTCGTTTCCGAGTTACGGCTAGCGAAAGTTTCGCCCGGATTTCAGCTCACCAGGTGAAATGAGGTCTTCCTAGAACTCTGGTAAGGTAGATTAAGGGGCGAATTCAATCATTTCTTATGGTTTTTGATCTGATAAATTGAATAAAACAGGTCCCAGAACTGTAAGTTAAATAGTTTTTAAGAAAACCAGTGTCAAATGCAAAAAAATGTAGTGAAAAACACATTTTTTTCATCTTTGGGCAAGAATAACTTTGTTATTTCACCAAGAAACAGTTAAAATTTTTGAATAAAACATGTAGAAAATTTTATTCTGAACAAACCGGTGTAAATTAAGTACACAGAAAGCGAATAGATGTTTGATTAAATGAATTTTTATTCATAAGAGTACAAAGTAAAATTAACCGGAAAAATTAAAATGAAAAAACGTGTTTTTTTCACTCCATTTTTTGCATTTGACACTGGTTTTCTCAAAAACTATTTAACTTACAGTTCTGGACCTGTTTTATTCAATTTATCAGGTCAAAAATCATAAGAAACGATTGAATTCGCCCCTTAATATACCTTACCAGAATTTCAGTAAGACCTCATTTCACCTGGTGAGCTGAAATCCGGGCGAAATCTTTCGCTAGCCGTAACTCGGTAACGAAGCATTTCCGGACCCATGTTTGTATAAACTTTTTTCATTATTTTTACATGTACAATGGGCTCCCAAAGTTTCTGCATATCTTCGTGAATCACCCTGTATTACATAATATTTAATGCTAAAGTATCTCAGAAATGTAATATTGGTGTATACAAACTTGACAAGATCGCTTGTAGAAATTGTTTGGGAACTTCATATTAAATTTCATTAACAAAATTGTCTATCATTTAATTTTGTCACGTATTACCCTTAAAATTGATCTTTTGATTGAGAGACCATTAAAACTGATTATTTTACACAATATTATTTATACTAAGTAGATAGAGTTGTGTACTAAATTATTAACAATTTTCTACGTGGTAAACCTATACTCGATACCTTACTTCATTTACTTACACGTTTTTGAAAAAGAAGCTTAAAGGAATTGCCTTATTTACGTATGTATTCTGATTGACAAACATGAACAGCGCTTGTACCTTGTTCTGCCAAAGGCGGTTGTGGTTTCTGTCTAGTTTACACATGAATTTAAGTACCCTATTGCTTGTCATGAAATCAGTTATCTGGAAATACCATCTGAAGCAGTGTTCCTTCAAGTTTCTTACTTAACCAGTAAATTCTGAATTTTTTCTTAACTTCCAGGAACATAATTTAGAGAAGTAGCATTTGCCAAAATTCAAATACAATATTCTGCGAAATTTATCCCGTTTTGATATTGAGTAACAATTTTAGGAGAAATAGCTTTCCTGTGAACTATCTGAATATATTGTTAAATTCTAAAACCATAGTTCAATTCAATAAAATTTTGTGGCTTAATTAGAAAATATATAATGACTCAGAAAATATATATAATATAATTATCCGTTTATTATAACGTAATATTTTATTACTTATTGCAAATCTCAGCAATTTTCCTTTTCATTGAACAGCATCGTGAAGAAAGCACGATAGATGAATATTTAGATTATTCGCTAATGTTATTCTTCGCCAACATTTGTTTTTATTCTCTCCCGTCTCCCATTCCTAAATTCCTCAATATTCTGACGTTAACACTTCCTTTTTTCACTCTCCTTTTTGAAATTGTTGTTCTTAATGAAACAAAATTTTAAAACATAAATTAGATTAAAACATGCTTCACAGTTTAAACATTCTTACAATAATAGTTTAACTAGACATTCACACATTCAGTTCAAAATATCAAAGAATACTTAAATCACTCACAAATCATTTTGCCATCTAGCTTTTAAATAATTCGAACGACACTCGCTAACTGAAACGAAGATATCCTACGGACTTATTTTAAATGACAATAAAACTCGCGAAAAATTAGGTCCTCTTCTGGAAAGTTTTCATCAGTCATGATTTATGTAAAAAGCAAACACTTCTGTTTATTATTCTGCGTATGAGTAGCTTATCGATTTTTTTGTATTGTAAAAACAAAAAAAATTAGACAAAACAATTTTATTTTTTTATTTTCTTTAACTTCATATCAACTGCAACGGTCATTAGCGACGACGTTCAGGTGTAACTTTATGCAATGTAGGATGAAATTATTTTTTGTAACGTATGAAAATATGCTGTGACAGAGTGGGATTAGAACCCAGAACCGCATGATGAGAGGCGAGCACAAACCAAACACTAAACATTTTTGGTTGGTAATAATTGATATAACATTTTTCAACTCCTGGATTCAGTTAACATAATATAAAAAAGGTAGGGCCTACATCATCATGTGTAATTGTGTAAATGATTTCGTCTTACAACGTTATCGTAATTACTCTTTGGTAGTTTTTATCCACACAATTACCGATGAAAGTAAAATGAAAGCAATTTTCAATAATTTATGAATTGTATTATTATCGTAATTCATTAAAAGAAATATTTGGCTCATTATAATTTTATTTTTATGTAAAGTGTTATTGAAGGTCATATCTGACACCGCAAGAGAGTTGGGGGAGCTGTACTGAGAATCTCGTAACTATGGTTACGTTTTCCATCATCTTTGACGAAATGAAATTTACAATTTAAATTTGTAACTGTTAGTGAGATGAATGCAGAAGTCAAGTCTGTACGATATCTCCTCTTCCATCTGTTAACTTATTAGTCGATGAGGAGAGAGTTTGTATCACTCCCTACTGTAATGTTCCCACTTCAAAAACCTCTTCATCTCCTCTTCTGTGAATACCTTTTCATAAATTCCACAGGACTGTGACAGCATTCTCTTTTTCGTTTTACCTCTGTTAATATATTTACGCAATTCATATTCATCCTCTAGGGTCAGGTTGTTCTTGAAATAGACTTGTCCTATCGGGGAGGAAAGGTGAAGTTTACTTTACCTTTTGACGTCATTCCTCAAACTCTGCATTACTAGTTGTAATTTAAGTTAGAAGGCCGTATATTTTTAGTTCATCTTCTTAACACATGTTCTCTATCCTTCTACTGTCAAAATATTTACTGGAAAATAAATTACTTGGTACCTGTTCAAAATATATTATTTGGCAAATTTCAACCGATTTTCGCACATATTAGGACCAAATAGCATTCAATTAAGGTTTTAACATGTTATAACTTTACATCAGTAAAAATAAACTAATTTAATTATGTTTTAAAATACCAACCTCTTTTTTTTCCTGGTACATAAATGTGGTGATTAATTTCACAACATTCAAGTAACAAATTTTGAAGACAGATCATCAGAAGAAGCTGATCACCCTTGTGATTCTTTATATTATTTTTGCTTTATTTGTGTGTGTTTATCTCAAAATTATGTGACTGGTAGTTTCATAATGTATGAATCGTTAATGTATAGTATGTTAATCGTTGAAAATCTCTGCTTTATTTTCTCTTTAACCTCTACTGGGGAACGTCAAGTAAATATTAGGGTATTCATTCTTTTGACCATGTAATTTTTATGATGGTCATTTTTTCTGTGAAATCAGCTATAGTAATCTTCGATAATATTATTAAATTTATATATTATGTTAATGTTCTGTACTTAATTCCGTTTTTTGCGAGTAGGAGTACACTGCAACCGAGCGTTAAGTTACAATACATTTTTAATTTTATTCTTATATCTTTTACTACCTTTCCTTTTAGATTTTTCTTTCCTCTTATCTGGCCTTGCGGCATGTTCCTTTCCTTCATCTTCTCAGATTTTGACGATTTCGTTATGTGCTTATCGAGAGAAGTTACCACTTGGGTAACTGCCTAGGGGTAATCAACCAGGAGAGATGAGTAGACCTTATAATAGATTTATAAATTTTTTTATGTACGTTTCCCCCCTAAAATGTTTATTAAGGTCTCTATTCTCGAACAAAGTAGGTGGTTTCAAACAGAGATATCGAATTCCTTTCAATCTTTTAGCGAAAATAATATAAGTTTAGAACTATTCATTAAATTCGTATGTTTTTCGTACAGGGCCAATTTTGATGTAAAAATGGCTTTAAACACTTCTCGATGCTCATTTTGTATTCTATTCTCTGTATTATTTCACTGTAGGCTTTGTTCTCTTTTTGTTCATTCTGTATTCTGTTTTTTCTTCATGGAAACCTTGAAAGTCAGTAACCAGTTGTCTGAATTAGGTCCGATCCGTTATGCGTTCTAGGTTTATTTTAGTTTCCTAAATATACCTTCTGATTTTTTTAAACAATTTATCCGACACATTAGTTGTATTTTTTAGTGTTTTAAAGATTTATTTTTCTAACATAGTGAATATTGTACATGATTTTTAACGCAATTTCTTTTTGTTAACAGGAAGTGTATCTCCACTGAACGTCGAGAATAGACGATATTACCACCCATCGAGGTCGCAGTGGATGAGAGTTCCAGGTCGTGAAACAGCGTGGAGACTTCGACCTAATTCTTATTTATGGTTACCGGCGGCTGAATTACCATTTCCCGCAGCTAATTTTCGAAAACACTTTGCGCTACTTGTTACTCTACGGCTGGATCCAAAGGTAAGTTCAGCTTTTGTTTACGTTCCCTACTTTATTCGATTTTTTGTGAGTAGGATGACAATGCGACCGTAAATTAGGTTAAAATATATTTTTTATCCTGGTATTTCGTATGTCTTCTACTTCATTTTTTCTAGATCTTTCTTCCCTCTTCTCTAATTGTATTTTTCTAAACTCTTTAGAACTTCTTCTGAGTTTAGGTTATGCAGGATACTTTATGATGTTATGAATTACTGATCATAGTTTTTTTGCAATTCTGACACAATTCCCCAGTTTTCTTAATATTGTTTGTTATTCCTACTCTGCTTTTGTAAAGGTGCATTCTTTTTAGAATCCTCTTCCATGAGCTGTTATTATCCAACCAGATTATGTGTCAAGGAACCTTATTCGTCTATGGTTTCTTTGATTGTTTCGTTAAGCTAGTTATAGATATCTTGATCCGATCTTTTCTTATTTGCTATTGCAAGATCATTCCGATTTTTTATTAATACAAGGATTTTTCGTTTGTAACTTCTTAAATCCCAAGTAACTGGTGTCATGGTTGAATTATTTATGTAATATAAATATTTTAGCGATCCAAATATATTTAGGTACTATATTATGCATAATATTATCCAGCTTGTTTT
Source organism: Catonia carolina (assembly GCA_035578175.1). NCBI lineage: Eukaryota > Metazoa > Arthropoda > Insecta > Hemiptera > Achilidae > Catonia > Catonia carolina. Next base: position 81,853,782 of record JAQMRL010000003.1, on the reverse strand, counting down.
ATCCTTTGAAGTAATTGGAAGGACTACCCGTCAGGACCTTATTTTTAGGTATACTCATATAATGCAGTATTGAATTAAGTTAATTCAGAATTTGTTTAGTTTATTTTACAGTTTCTGTTTTTATTTTCGGGTTTCAAGATATTTATATAAACTTAGGTTTTATTAGTTTGTTAAATGTTCTACCAATCCAATCAAATGAAAAGCGAAAAGTGTATCCCCGTCGGTTGTAACTTTCAAGATTTGTTTGGCTCCGAATTTCATTATAATTTTTTCGGACCTTTTAAATCTTTATTCCTAACTGTAATTGTTAAACTGCAGCTTAAAACTAATGTCAATACTTATATAAATTTATTAAATGATAAGGAATTAAGTAACTCGTAACGTTTTCTGATGATGGACAATGATAACTTAACTATGACGAAAGTAAACAGTTGGCTGACAACCTTAATCAAATTTGTGAAACTTTTGGAGGTAATAAGTGAATTTATTATTGCCAAAGATACAGTGATAAAAATTTAGAATGCTGTTTCAACAGGGACTGTAGTACTATATTTCATTTAATTTTGGAACTGGTGTAAACAGATAGTATGAACACACGGTTAAAAGAATGAAACTGACGTGACTTTTGCTTTTATCGTTGGGCCAGGTGCCGGTACCGAATCATGTTGTAGCAACATATTATGCTTATGTCTACTTTTCGCACAGTAATATCGGTGCTTCTTGCACAGTTCATTGTTCTCTCGGGCATTGTCCTGTTTTACGGTTAACTGCATTTCGTGGAAAAAGATTTTTATACTTATTTGTTTCATTTTTACAAATTTATGAATTTAAATTCACTAAGGGAAGCTTGTGGGTGATTGAAAAAATGAATACAATATATTTGTTTTTTCTTTACTTAATTTTATTTATAATTAAAGATATTCAAATGATAAAAAACATCTAATCGGACGACTACAAGAGAAAAGTTTTAAAATCATAAGTTACATAACTATATAAATTTTGAAAAACAGCAATAATCTTTGCTATTAATAATCTTTTAATATTTCAAAGTCTAAAAAAAATAAACAATGACACGATGTAGGTTGAGGAAAAGTCATAGACGAACCAAATATCCTCAGGCTACAATTATTTTTGAGTTTTAATTTCGCTTGTTAATAGGTATTTCCTTTAATTTCCCCTACGCAAGTTCCCTAAAAAAATAAAAAAATTAGTAAAAATTATAAGTATATTTAATTATATATATATATATATATTATTCTCAAGTAAAAATGCTCATCTATATAACTAGATAAGAACCTCTGCCTAAACGCATTAAAAGTTTTACATTTCTAAGAAAATGGCGAAGATTATCTTTTTATCCATAGTCACATAACTTGCACACACTTTCTGGGTCAAATTCATATTTGTCACATTTAAACAAACCTAAATCTCCTTTCACTTGACAAAAGACGCATTTTCTTCATATAACTTTTTTTAATGCATAATCTGTTATATAACAATAAATGCAACTTATCAATTAAATTTAACTCATGAATAAATTACAACTCACTGGTTTAATTAACAAATTATAACATCAAAACATTATTATACTGTTCTTAATTATTATTTACAATCAAAATTATATAGTGTTTTTTTAAATAAATAAAAAACAAAAAATAACCAAAACCTCCTTTAAAACGAAAAGAAACAAAATGAGAAATAATAAATAATAAGCACCTAATCCGAAATATATGTACACCGAACTTTAATGAAGATAATTAAAAATGTTTATTCAGTTATTTACACTTAAACACGACAGTCATATTATTTACAATTTTAAAATCACTCTATCAAATCGCCTTGGGAGATCCAGTACGTTTCAACCTATGGACAACATTACTGTTGTCTAAGAAATTCAGTGCTAAGTGATTTACGTGGTTGTTGAGACGTTTACGCACTTGAGCTAAAATTCTGATTATTTTCTACGTGAAAATTAAAATGAACATAGCTTTTCAGAGCTGTTATAACTCTCTCAAAAATGACAACCACAAAAATATTAACCAAAGAATTTAAAATAGAGTTTACGTCCTTCCTAAACAGATGATTCTCGTATGACAGTATTAAACTTACTTTCTGTCTTTTAACAAAATTAGTATCGCAGTTTAGAAGATATTCTGATCCAATCAAACACAAATTTTGTTTTAAACAAGCATACCAGTTAAAAGGTAACCTAAAGTCACCATCTATTTGCATCAGTCTAAAGAAACAAACTCTGGATAGTTTGTCTTTCTCCATTGGTTTTATCCACAGTTAACCTTTCTCTTAAAATATTTACAATTACATAATGCATGCTTTGCAATCAAGATTGTCGTTATTTGTATTAATTCTTATTTATATTTTTTCGTATTTTTATATATATTTTTTATTAATATTGTATTTTATGTTGCTACATCTTTGACAATGTATTGTCATGAATGATATCCTCCATCACAGCTTTTGCTACATGATATCCTAGTTCCATATTTTATAAAATAAATCCTATTTTGTTAAATTGAATTTAATTACTTTTCATTGTTATACTTATTTATGCATTTTGACTTTACGTAAGACTGTAATAATTTGTGGAATAAAGATTATTATTATCAATAATATTATTATTATTATACATAACACTACTGTACTTGTATTATTAAATGATCGAACCTAGAACCTTTAGCTTAACAATCGGTTACGCTAACAATAGAACTTCCAATAAAATTTAGAATTTACATAAGGCATAATAATAAACGAATTTAAATGTTTAATTCAATTAATACTGCTGGAACCGATGGAATAGAGTTGAAAGTGGCATTTCATTTCCATGGTAGAACTAAAGTTGTCCCTAGCTATATGTTAATTTAAAATACCTTTTACTTCTTTTCAACAAATTCTCACTGTTAAAACATGGGTTGGTAAACTAAAAACCGTACGTTTTCAAGTGAGAGAAAGAACGTAAAGAGGATTACATTTCACCAAGGTATAAGCCCACCAAGTAAGCTTTAGGTCAAATTTTGTGTAAATGTAAGCCCTCTGAGTATTAGAAGTACCTGGTAGGAAGGACTACGTGTTTGTATGTAAAAGACACTTAACAGATTTTTCAAGTAAACTGCAAAACCGCATTCGGAGAATTTCTACAAATGTTACACAAACACATAAATATTAAGTCGCATTTGTGGGTACACTTAACAACGGAGGAAGATAGTACATATCTTCTCATCTCGCCTTTTTACCATTTTAATTTCTTACTTTATATTTGTTACTATTGAATAATTTACCATAGAAATATATTCAAAAATTATTTTCTATTGTACAATTAATGTTACAAAATAAAGATTCATTTTATTGTAATACGACTTTATTATCATCGTCACATTCTTGAAATATTATTTAAAGAATAGCGGTAAAAGAATAATATAAACAAAACGTTTAAAATACTTTACCCTTCGTCGACAAAAGTGTCCACAATTATTTTTTTAAATTTCTTTTCCCAAACAAACTAAGCTTGGTAACTTGGGCTCTATTCAGTAAGGCGGTTGATGTGGAGCACACACGTTAACAATGAGCAACATACTAAATGGTAAACTGGAACAGATATACAGGCTTTTCTAAAAGCGATAAAAATTACCCATGATTTTAAAACTGTTAACGAATAAGGCAATGCTCCTATCGATTTGGATATATGATAGCCAGATTTTTGTGCAGCATATCCGTCAGTCATTTCAGTATAACAGCGTTTTTAAAGTAAATTCACGTTTCCATTATCCCAAAATCTTTCATAGATTTACGCTGAATCTGATTGCCGGAAAACCTGTCCCATTTCCGAGACAATCTGTGAGTTTGCCAGTAGGTTAAAATGTCCTCCGGCCGGGCTACGAACCCTACACAAAGTAAGAACAGTGATGGGGCTTCCAACTTTGAGCACCTGGTCTGCCCTGGGTTTCATTTGGAGACCCAACTCCTAGGTTCTTCCGCCCTGTTCACCGTTAGGAAAATTTCCTCTTCTACCGTCGAGACCGTTTACCTGTACCCTAGACAGGGGCCCTATAACTAGGTGCTACTATCCGGAGACAGATAGACCCAGATTTATTAATGAGGTTGTTCCCCCCCTGCTCCTCCCTCATCACGTGCAAGATTAGGCTCCGGGCTTGCAATTGACGGCATTAATACCACCGTTGGCGGTGTAAATTCTTGCGACTCATTAATAATTACCCAAAGTATGCAATGAGACATTACACCATGACTCATCCGTTTCTTACGTCTGACAGATATCTAAAATTGCATCGTAGTTTGAGAGACAGACTTCAAAATCATAACAATTCATTACTACGCAACATGAATTCTCCCAATCTACTAGGAATCGCACAAATAACTGAAACACCGATTGAGTAGAGAGTAATACAGTAAAAAACACTGAAAATACTAATTTTAATTTAAGAAAGTTTTAACTATCTGGAGTAATGTCATAGCGTGGTGCTTTCCTCTAAACCATTAAAGCCATTTTTTTATTTTATTTGTATAGCTACAGTTTTATTGCCATAATTTAGTACACATACGGTTTAAATATAATTAAATACAATAATAATAATTAATATTTAATCCAAAAAAATTCAAATGGCACTACCATTAGAAGTAATAAACAGAACTAAGCGCCAGCAACTAGGTTAAAATGCACCGAACACAAACATTTCTAATAAGATTACAAATACAAACAATTAAAATATACATTTCCATAACTCCAACAATATAACTCTTTCCATCTAAACAATGAAGATCAAGAAATTAAACAATTATAATAAGCAATACAAAACATCTCTTGTATAAATATTTATTTTTTTTATTACCATATTCAACATAAAATACAGTTTTAATACAAATAAACAAACTATGTTCTTGTTTACGTCATCAATTGAAAGGCTGGTTTGAATATCTAGAGCCTTTACTAGGTAAAACGAAAAAAGTTATGATTCCTATAAAATAGAAACTACTAGTTGATAATATATATTGACTACCATACTTTAAAAACAAAATTTCAAAAGCTTATATACTTTGAAAAAAATTCTGGCTAGAAAAAGATATTTTTTACAATCCTTTCTTTTGTTCTTATTTATTATTTGTAGAGCAGGCAACTTTTGTTTAAGTAGACTATCTAAATTTATGAACTCCGGTAAACAATTTTGTTCCTAAATATTAAGGATGAATAATTAATACTTTTTGTATTACTGTAGTTATAAGAAACGAATAGTAATTTTAATTGTTAATAAAATTATAAATACTGTTTATAAATATTTTGTTCAAATATAAACCTTTGTTTAATGAATAGAGAACGTTTTAAACAACTGTCGAATTGATAACAGTGTAAAATTTCCTTGAATTACTTCCTTTAAATAGATCCCACTCTGCTGCAGATAGTACGGAATTTATTTTGCGCTGATTAGAAATTGTACAAAACGAAGTCGACACCTTCTCACTGTTGTCTTTTCCTCTTTCTCTTCCTCAATCTTCTTCCTATTCTCCAACTCCTTTTCTTCCTCAGCCTTCATCATCGTATATATAACAAAGCATCTTCGTTCAAACTAAGCACCTACTAATTCATTTTGCCTGTTCAGCATAAGAACAAAACATTCAAATGTTATACTGTTTGATTTAAATTAGGATCCAGTAAAATAAATTCATTGCGTTTCATATTGTCTTAACAAAATCTATTTTAAGAGTATTATTTTTCTTATATTAAAATTACTCAACATCTTTAAAATACGACCATAAATATACTAATTATATTATTAAATGAAAACCTATTATAAAGAGAGGGAAATTTACAATCCCCACCAACCCCAATAATTGGGGGCAAAACCTGTTTCGATTACGTAATGTTTGGATTATTCAAAACGTGTGTATACCAAAAATAGCTAAACCAATATAGCTATCAGCTGACGATGAAAGGCTTCAGTTTAGAGATGAAGGAATAGTTTCCGTAACCAGCCGGACTCCCGCGAAGGTTCAGAACAAACTATTGAAATGTGTAACACGATTATTTTACATTCAGAACAGCAAAAGTATTTGATTGGAAATAACACTGCAGTACAGCACTACAACGCTACGCACACATAAGTCTATTTATGAGGCGCTGGATAAATATTGTGTCATCACCAAGACTTCACAGCTTCGGCATTACAGTTTTATAGAACCAAGCAGCAGTGATAATGTATTTCCTTGTAACTGCTAATGAACTAGAAAAAATGTTTCATTCCTTAATGATTGATTCCTTATATAAGTACTTCTTGTACTAAGAACTTAGTTGTGTTTGTTTTCCATATAATTCTAAATTTTTTAATACCCTTTATTACTTTTTTACTTACTTTATTTACTTTATTTACTTACTTTATTTACTTTATTACTTACGTAACACTTATAAGTCATGTAATACGTATATGATACGTAATGTTTATTGTTTGTTGTCTTAAAAATTTATTTTGATACGGTTTTTCACCCATTCTTTACAGATGTCAGTAAAATGTTTTAATTGTTTTCATTAATCATTCGTTTTCTTGAACAGTTGTAACCGAAACATACAGTTGTAGATGTAACAAAGCCAAATGCTTCTAGGAGAATTTCAAACTATTCTTTTTGTGTTTACTGGTCAATTGACGTGGAACCAGTGAGCACAGACTTTTCTAAAGTTTAAATAATCATGGATGATTGAATATGCTAACCATGGCTTTCATTCAACTCACTTGCAGTGTCATCAACTGTAATTTGTCGATTTAAGAGAATAATTTGTTTAACCACTTCAATATTCGGTAATTTTTGAAGTTGAAGGTGTACCAGGCCGCTGTTAATTGCACAGAAAAATCGTACCACTTTAAAGCGATCAATCCATTCGTAGATCTCGCTTCCACTCAAGCAACTCTCTCCATATTGCTACCGCACTAGACGAATAATCTCTGCTGGTTTCACACCTTCTGAATTGTGTAAACGTATTACTGCTCCTATTTCTTCCTTGGTGCAATCAGACAAAGGAAAACTCATTTTTAACAGACTTCTAAACACAATCACAAGTAGCTAACAGCTAAACAATACATCAATGAACAACTGGTAAACCTTATGAGTTATAGTAGAACAATCAGTGCTGCTGTACACGTGATTCGGAAGGAAATCCAAATTTACCTTTACTGTTTGACTTGTCTTCGTCATTCGCTTTCTTGAACAATTGTAACTGTAACAAATAGTCGCAGATTCAGCAAACCATCGAAAAAACAACCAACACTACTTTCATAAAAGATTATATATCAACAGTATTTATTCAAAACCTATTAGTTGTAATTTAAAGATAGGCATCATACGTTGCAAAATGAGAACATTGAGTTTTTAAAAAGATTATGATTTATTTTTGTTAATAAGTAATATACCTACCTGAACAAAAAGGAAAATGAATAGCGTTTCTTACAATTTATGTTTGTTTGCTCTTATTTGCTTGTACGTAAGGAAGAGTAAGTAAGCAAGCAAGTATAAAGTTCGCTTCTCTTCCTTTAGTTACTTGGACGTGGTCAATTAAATGGGGATATTAATTACGTGCTTTCTCTAAATGTCACGTAGAGACATAAAAGATTAATTTTGTAGTTTTATTGAATTTACGTGACGAGTTACAATTTATATTTATTATTAAAAACTCTAAGATGGAATTTTGCTCCAATTAATCTCGTATAACTTAGATACAATGGTTAGTACCACTTCAGAAGTAAAGTTAGGATCGTACACGATCTTTTTTAAATAAGGCAAAGATTTATGAATTACATAATCTGCTTGTAAACATTTCCAATTAAGAAGTTTAACTTTTTCCAATTAACAGTAATAAAATTGTTTATACTACTATAAAAATTTGAATTTTTATAAGTTGTGTAAGTTTTCTTTATGAAGTTTAGTTTATTTTAAGTCGTATCAACAGATAGGTCATTAGCGACTGTTCTACGTTAAGTAACAGTGGGTTTGAACGAGTTATAATTTTTCACACTCTGATTGGGAATTGTGAACATTTTTATTTGTTACGTCAATCGAATGTAACACTTGGAATAGTTTTACAATCGGAAGTGTGCTTGTAAAACCGTAAAATTGCCTGATGTTTTTTTCCTAGCAGTGCCCCTCAAATGGATACCGTACTTCTCAGCTGGCATCAACAAATCTTTGTTTGAAAAACTAATTTTCAATTTGTTAAGTACAACTAGTAAATGAGATGGAATGAATGAGGAATGGTAGGAATGTGAATCGATCCGGTGACCGATTTCGGCGTGAAATATTTCAAGGAATGTGGCGCCAATTTTTAATGATAATGATTTTAAACTATGATAGATGATTTTCGTTTTTATGAAATGAAACAGACATGACAAGTTAAATTGAAATGTTTTTTTTGTTATTTTTATGGTGGCCGGAGAATATCCCTATTCCACCTTCGTTTCAGTCGTCTGTTAACAGGGAGATCGTTAGTTGAAAGAAATTGGACGTTTGGATTTATGTGGTCAATTGTCTTTGTGTGTAATGAGTTGTATGTTGCGTTAACACTGTTTCAAACCATTGGTATTTTCAGGTCTTAGTGAAGGGTATGTGTGGTTACGTGAAAAGGTGCTTTTGTTATTGCTCAAAGTGCTTTTGACTGGTGGCTTTGAAGATTATTCAGTGTTGTATTGTGATAAGCTCCCAAACATTGGCCCTCCATACAGCCAAATTGGCCGTACTATTGATTTATAGAGGATGACTATAAGTGTAGAGGTAGCGAGGACTTGCAACCTAAGACGCCATACAACATACGAAATCGTGAGTCTGAGATTGCTCTGACGTGCGCAACATGTGGTTTCCACGTGAGACGTCTGTCAAGTATTAAACCAAGGTACCTAACTTTATCTGTAACTGTAAGCCTAGTGTATCATCGATGCGTAAATTTGGGCAACCAACAGGGCGAAGTGTGAAAGTTACCTGTTGTGATTTTGAAACTTTCAGTTTAATCTTCCACATGTGGAGCCATTCTTTGATAGCATGTAAATTTGTTTGTACCAGTTCTGACGCTCTTCTTTTAGCTAATTTTCTTCTTAATAGCTAATTCATCGTAAATAAAATATACCTCACTCTTAGTGAATAAATCAGAATATTCAGAATATCAGAATAATCAGAATATTATGCACGGAAGGATGGAAAATAATCGCTGTCCAGGTCGATGTAGAAAATTATTATTGAGGAATCTTCGGATCTTTGGGACAGCATGGTGTGAGGTTGGTAACCCTCTTTCATCAAAACTCAAATGACCTTCATCGTTGCCAAACTTTATTAAGTACAAGACATCTTAAAAGACGAAATGACTGAGAGTTTGTACTTAATTACTGTACCTTTTTTGTATCCGAGGCGGCGAGAAAAACTCATTTTCACTCGTTTAGATTAGGAGAAGTAGTGTTCGACTCAATTGAAGCGTCCTCGTCCAGCCTAATTACTGTTCCTAAATTTTTTTTTCTACCTTAATATGTGTACGTTGCAATTTGTTCAATTTGCGAACAAGAAGCAACCCGATGATCCGATGTGATGAGATTAGTATATATTACGTGTAAATGAGGTGTAATCTTGTATAGTTCAGGCTGACCATTTATGAGAGAGTATGGTTAATTGAACCCCAAACATTAAAGTACAGATACACCGGTAACCACTGTCGACTATTTAAAACCGGATAAAAGTAACAACCCTTACTAGGATTCGAACCACAGAATCATCGTCTCCAAAAATTAGCTGTTGAATAGCAAATTCGGGGTGATGACCCACTAGACTAACCCAGTGGGTTGCTTAAAAATATATGGGATTTTTGTTTAATAAAGATTACTTGACTACAACTTTACAAAAGTTTACTTCAAGCGGGAAAATACAAAATTCCCTTAAACTTCACCAAAAATAATGTTTCTGTATTAGCACACATACACACATACACGCCCGCGCGCGAACACTAACACACCGGAGTATGATTCTACTAAAGCTTTTGAAATTTTATTGAACATTTCATTTTTACCACACGTTAACTCAGAAAGTGTTGAAGACAACATAAATGTTTTCACTGAATGATTAAAGTACACAAAAATTTGGATTTGATCTTTTATCACTTCAAGTTATGGTATTTAGTAATTTCCATAATTTATGCAGAGTAATGGATTTAAAACGGATGACCCGATTCGAATAATATCGCATATATTACCGGTATTTAACTACTCAGCAATTTCCTCTCAATGTTACTGTCACTTCAGTGTCATTTTGTGTACTCTGCGCTGCAGTAGATTATATAATACATCTAGTTTAAGAGACTACATTAAAGTAAACAGCTAGACAAGACAGATAAGTGTAAATGAGTAGTTACACAAAACTAATGCAGTGCACTATGAATCTCCGTTTTTAAAAACGTTTTCTTTTGTAACTTATGGTTCAGTTCTAATTTTTTAAAATTATAACCATTATTATTGTGAATTACCGTATTTTTTAACCGTTTAGTTTATTAGACATTAAAATTTTAGAATAAACAATTTGGGGTTTTTATTTTTAGGCTATTAAAATTTTTAAGGGAAACTTGGATCAAACAATATCTGAACTCTGTTTTGGTGTTATTTATTAAAAGTATACAGAAGACGATTGTTTCATAGAAAATCGAAGAGTAACAGTTTTCTTTTTAACCATAATGTGTGTACGTTGCAATCTGATCAACTTATAACAATAAGCAACCCCAGTGAGATGGCTCAATGATGTATGATGTGTAAATAAAGTGTAGTCTTGTATAGACTCAATTTGACCATTCGAAAATTTATGGTTATTTGAACCTCAACCATTAATGTACAACCGTAACCACTGTCTAGTATTTAAATATGTATAAACGTATCCAACTACCTTTACTACGATTTGTTTTGTTTAGCTTTTATTTATTATCGGGAACTGTACGTTATTGACAACTAACCAATTTGATAGCTGCTTTGCTGTATCATTTGACGTGAGTTAGTGACACGAGTTTGAACAGGAAGTAGAGTTTATTCACGGATGGCTGTCACCTGGTCACCATACAAAGTCGCTTGCCCAACCAGTGTTACTTAACAAATAATAGCGACTTACTACCAGCTGACTGACTGGGCTGGCCCGGAGGCCTTTACTACGATTTTTACTACATTTTACTACATTTTTACTACGATTTAAACCACAGAACCTTCGTTTGTACATCATCTGTCAAACAGCTGATGATTAATTTATTTTAATACCTATTTTTTCAACTTTAGTTTTTCCTTCCACTAAAAAAGGAACAAAGCCTGAACAAATATACTCGTACTCTAAATAAAATTCTGGATAGAGGAACAGTGTCACCTAAATAATTGACTTTCAGAGTTTTAATTTCTATTCATAGTGAATAGAGTAATGTAATATTTCTTTTTTTAAATTTTATATCATGCGCTGTATTCCAATGTAATTAAGAAATACATAAATGACGAATATATTTTTCAGAATATAATAAATAACTTTGAAGATAATAATTTAACCTACTTTTTGTTGCTTGTTACTTATAATAATTTTATTAAATTTGGTTAACGTTGCAATTTATTCTAGATTGCCAACATAAATACAAAGAAGTTAAAGTGGTTTTTTCCGAGTTGGTCTTTAATTTTTGATTGGGGTAATTTTTACTTTAGGTTAAAAGAGATAGAGAAAATGCTTTGCTCTTAATTTTTATAGCTTCAGCCACTTGCAGACTTTGGCCAGCGAAACGTATTTTTTTAAAACCCTACTCTATTCTTCTCTTGTAATTACTCTTTTCCCTGTAATAATGCTGAACGAATATATATTCCGTTTTTAATTATATTTTGTCATTCTCAGTTATTTTCTACTGTTTTCTGCTTATCTTCATTCGTTTCCTCTCTTACACAGACTATTTTACTCACTTTCATCTCGTCTTATTCATTCCTCCCTGTATTAAGGATATATTTATTAACGTCATAGGCAGACTTTTTTAACGTTATGTATTTTTTTTACATTTATCTTTTCATTTTTATTTTCTTTGAATAAATTTTTTTATCTCAAAATTGAATATTCATTAAAATTTACACAATAATTTATTTATAACTGGTACCATCGTTGAAGATAATTTTAAATGCTTCTTACATTTATAAGAATTTTCATTGAGTGAGTATATACACAGTAGTTAAAAACAATATTTATCGTTGAATTGGAAATTTTTATTAGGTATATTGTTTTTTTTGTTGGCCTCCCAACTCTCGTCACACTATTTACAACAAAAGAATACCTAAAGTGGGGAATTGGAATGGCAGGTCGATGGAGGCGATCACGGCAGAACAGCAAAAGCCTTAATATGCCGTTAATAGTTGAAAATTGGATGCCTCTATTAGGCAGCTAATATAACCAAAAAGAAAAAAACAAATTAAGGACCATTAAAAACAAGAAAAAGGCGTAGTCTGACGAGATTCTTATAGAACTAAGCCGAGCATAAACATATCACACGGACCCTACGGGAACAGTACAGCACAAACTCATAGGAAACAACTAGTTAAGACAATACAAGGCCAAAACCAAGAAAACCAGAAGGAAACCAGCAGACGACCAGAGCTCTCAATTACACAAGTCACCAATGCTCAGAGTAGACACACCCCGCCAAACTTCGACACGGCACCAAAGTATTTCGGTAGACTTTAGGCCTATACATTAATAATTATAATAATATTGTAATTTTGTACAGTGATATTCTAGAAATGGCTAACGGAATAAATTGTTCATTGTAAAAAATAATATAAAAAGTAAAATCACAGCTTCTAAAAATAATCTACTATAAAAATAAAACAAATAGAAACTAGGTTCTATAGAGAAAAATGCTGTAAATTAAAGTTATAGATCTTTTAATTTCCTATAAATTTGATTATTAATACACTTTTGTCGTAAAATGCATGCTACGACTAAAATCTTAAAAAAATAATTTTTTTACACGTTTTTGTGAAGAAAAAAACAGAAATTCGCTAATTACCATTAAACTAACTTATACAAAAAAATGTTTGAAATAAAAGTTGTAGGAATTTAAATTCTCTACAACTTTTAATATACATTTTTGCGCTAAAATTCATACTAAAGTCTCAATCTTAAAAAAACAAATTTTTACGAGAAAGCAACCTTCCCAAGAATTTCAGCAGACATGGCTTCTACCCTATCTTGTAGAGCATAACAAATTAAGTAAATGAGACGGTTTGTAAAAAAATCGTTAGCGCCGTTTTTGAGGAAACACAAAAAGTGAAAAATTACACGAATAAACTACTACTACTACTACTACTTCCGGTTGACCGATTTTGATGAAAATATTCGTGTCGGGTTCTCTAGTGGTATCTAACTTATTATTCAAGTTTCAAGCTCGTACGATGTTCTGTTCTTGAGATATTCTGTTCACACCCAAACACACATACCAATCGCTAAAACATGTTTTTTTGGGTTCAGGGGGTCTGAAAACGTGTAGATCCGGTGAAAACTCGATTTCAAAATATCAACATAAAAGCATTACTTTCCTTCCTATACATTCATATAGGCAAGAGAAAGTAAAAACCTAAATGTTCACATACCCCGATAACCATTAAAATCACGTGTAACTCGAACCTTTTATTAGTTACAACTATGAAACAAAAAAACGGATACGTTAATTTATAATTAAATGCTTTAAAATAAAGGACAAAAACAATATCAATGAGATAATATTTTTATCGCTTGATCACCATCAAAGTAATAATAGTAAACACTGCTACCGTAAGATGGGCAACGACATCTCATATATTCAGCCTTACAATTCTATAAATCTATTTATAGTTAAAATATCCTTGGTATTAAAAGGGTTAATAATTTTTATGAAAATAACAAATTACATTCCCTAAGATTTACTTCGTTATGATGAAACGAAAAATTAATTAACTTAATAACATTCTTTTATAAAAATTTGTAATTAATTTAACAAAATGTAACACAAAAGTTTACACGTTTATTTTTGAGACAAATAATACAAACGTACCTTTAATCAGATAGCTTTTAATGGGGGAAGGGTAGAACAAATAGTACGTAGTTACCTTTGAGTGGAGAAATCAAGATCGGCTGATATAAACGCAGCCAAAATAAATAAACTAACAAACAAATACGTTTAACTACTGACAGGTAGTGTGTACAGTAGGTCCTATCTGCCTGTCTGACAAAACACCTTTGTACACAAAAAGGAATGACTTTGTTTGTACAAATACATACGAAAACATGGCCGGGCATTTAATATGGATTTATAAATCAAACAAACGTAGTTTCTGGGTTAAATATTCATACCGTATTAAATAGCGTCTAAATATACAGCTAATGGTACACATATGCTTCTAAAAGATCAGATCAGTTTTAGGTCTACGTGCATGTTTAATGTAGAAAAAATACGACCTAATTTTATTTCCCTTCACAATTTTCAAAAGTTCTATTTACTTTCCATTTAAATTCGTTATGACTATTAATGTAAACTTAAAAAGTTGCAACGTTGTTTTACCATTTAGTGTAAATAATAAAAAGATACACTTTGTATAAAAGGTCTATTCTTATTTATTATTCCTTTTATAGAATAATATTGTCTAACTCAAATGTCAATGGTTGTGTCTACATAATTTATGGTTTCCAAATTAATTCATCATCCTTATATACTATAATTTTTTTATCTTATATATTACTTTTCCTGAATAAAATTTCAAACATTTTAGTTATTTTGTAAGCAAAGTATCCTTCCATAAGGTAAATGCCCTTGGTAGTTCAAATTGGTAATGAAGATATCCCTCAAAAAGAATGTGCCAATTATTTATGTACAGTTCTTGGTTGTAATAAAATTTTCTTTATTTGTTCCTGTTTAATGAAACTATTAATTAGGTACAAATGGGCTGAAAGATGAGATAAGAGTATGGTAAAAGTGGTATGAGGAAGCTCATTAAAGTTGGAACAATTAGTACTACTTTTATTAGGCTACAATATTGTAACGCCTATTCCACGTTCTTTTAGTATGTGGTAATTAATAAAAATGATAAACACATTTTACATTAAAAATTTTAAATGCATTTTACATAACAGGCAGGTGGAGTGTTAAATTATTTGCACTCAATCTGCTAGTTCCAGGCGCTACAAAAAAAATTTTTTTTCCTATCACATGGTCAGGCAATTATATTACTGATGCATTTAAGAACTGTAGAGGTACAGATGTAAAAAGGACTACTAGAGTTATCTCCTCTGAGAGTAATGAATTTCATTATACGACCAGATCCTGTGGTCAGTGAAGTGAAGGTGTCATTTGCAGGGTGGAAAGTAGATGCTTTTCAGAGGGCTTGGCATGCTGATAAGCATACTGTTTCACTCAGTGAGGAAGACATGGTAAACCACCTCACTTCTAGTTTGACTCTGTAAAGCCTCTAGAGCTTCAAACCAGCCATTCAGCTGATGGCCTTAACAACAACACACAATTATATATATATATATATATATATATATATATATATATATATATATATATATATATATATATATAGTGGCGACTATTTACAACACTATGGGTTGTTTGTCGCAGTCAAAACGCCATTTTTGCCTGTCTTGCCATGACTCCTCCTCTATGTTTCTTCTTTCCATGGCTCTGTCAATACCTTCCATCCATCTCCCTCTCGGTCTTCCTCTTTTTCTATTTCGCTGCGGTCTCCAGTTCCATGCCTTCAGTGGGATTCGTACGTTGCTCATTCTTCGCATGTGACACACAATTAAAATAACTAATTTATTCTTACCTACTCTGGGGCACAGCAAGTACGCCTAATGTAGAAATATTACAGCGATTCCAATCGAAGTTTCTTCGACTTATCTGCTGTGCACCTTGGTATGTGCCTAATGAAGTACTCCACCATGACCTGGGCATAACTACGGTGAGAGAAGAAATTAGCAGTCGGAGTAAAAAATATTTAAACAAGTTAGAAACTCATTCTAATCATTTGGCTATAAATCTTCTCGATGACAATTTTGAAAATCAAAGACTCAAGAAGGAGAGAATATTAGATCTCGCATTCCATTTCACCTGATCAAAAAATGTTTAACCATCCTTTCAAGATTAAAAGCACAAAATTATATTACGGATGGTCAACTCTTATTTATCAATAAACTAAATCTTGACAACACTCATTAATCATCAAATAGATATTCAATCATCAGTTACACAGATCATCAGTATCACGTCTTCATTTTCTACTTTTCACACCTTCATTCACTTCATCCGTATAAAAAAAGGTGTACGTCACCAGGACCCAAGAAGAAACCCTTTATCACTTATATCCAAACGATCACACGGAAGCAACGCTGGTGAGTGCTCTCTTCTTCAAGTTATATCGAAAATTGTTAAATCATTTACTGAAAGTTTTCGTTAAACTGTTTGTAATTAATTCTAACTATTAAAAACAACCCTTTTACCTATCAAACCAAGCAATAGCACATTGACTTTATTTACGAAGATTTGCTACAATCGCACCCTGGTAAGGACAAAATTTGTTTTAAAAACTTCTTCTTCTTCTTCTTGAAGTGCCTATCCTCTATGGATGTTGGCCATCACATTGGTCCACATTACTCTATTCACTGCCGTTCTGAACAGAGCCGTTGACGTCATCCCAGTCCACGCCCGCAAATTCCGCAGCCGTGGATATAAAAACTAAAACATTTTAATTAGTTTCCCTTCACGTTGTACAAACACTCACTGAGAGACTAAAGAGCCCAACATTCAATAAAAATGTTTTTATTTATTGGTGTGTGTGTGTGTGTGTGTGTTTGTGCGTGTGTGATAAAATATCTGAAGAACTCAATGCCGTACGAAATTGAAACTTGAAACTTAAGTTAGGTACCACAAGGGAACCCAAAGACGCGAACATTTGTATCTAAATCAGTCAACCGGAAGTAGAAAATTATTCGTATAATTTTTCACTTTTTGGCGATTTTCTCACAAAAGGCTTCAACGATTTTGTTTAAAATCACTGAATTTACTAAATTTTTTATGCTCTGAAAGATCCCTATCTTGAACAATAAATCTACTAAATTTCATGGGGGAGCTATTTTAACCCTGTTTAACCACGTGGGAGATGTTCACGTATAAATTTGTTTCAAGATTACGGCCTCAACTTACATATTAGGGCAAAAGTGTATGTAGTCAGTGTTGTAGAAAATTAAAACCCAACAACTTTTGGTTTAATGATTATTTTCTAGAGCGCTTAGTTTAGCGGTAATTAGTCATTTTTTTAGTTTGCACATAAAAATATGTAAAAATTCGAATTCTTAAAATTGCGCCCTGAATAATTGAAGGGGTCGGGAGAAGATAGTGCTAACCCACATCAACAAAATTTTATGCAATGAAATTTTAAAAGTTTACTGAAATGTACAAATCATGTTTTTGAATGTTTTGGGTAGCATTTGTCTTTATGTTGATTCAGGTTCTTAAGACTGTCAACATAGCATCCTGTTTAAAACATGCTGTGCATTTAAATTTTACAGAATATTTAAGAAAAATCATGCTGGAAATTTTGTTGATTAGCACTTTCTTCTCCCGACCCCTTCAATTTTGCATTTTACAACAAACGTGTATACAATACAAAACTATAAAAAATAAAAAATCTACAACGTTTACTTCAAGCACTTTTTATACAAAGCTTAGTTTAGCGTCAATTAGTGATTTTCCTTTTTTAAATCCAAAAGAGGTTGATTTACATTTTGCGTCATTCACTTATGATTAAAATAAGGTCATGTTTTAATTTTGCATTGTTTGCTCAATATTAAACGCAGGTTACATTTTTTATTATTTATATTGGAAAGAGAAGTTGTGTGAGTGTTTCGCACGGTCAGTTTTTTATCCAAAAGTTTTTAAAAAATATTTTGAAAACGGTTTTGAAATTAAGGTATCCAACAGCTCCCTGGCACTGTTAGTAAAAGTAACAACGTCATTATTTAACGGTTTCCGAATAGAGTTATAATTATTTGGCCCATCTCATAAATGCCACTTCGTTTATCCAAAATGACAAAATATATAAGTATCTATAATAATTTTTAAATGTAATTTTACATTTTGATTTTGGAATTTGCAGAAATATCCTAAAGTTATATTCGGAATGTCCAAATTGGTTTTAAAGTTAATTTGTAGAGAATTATAACCTATTGTTTGAATTTAACAGCAAATATATTTGTCCCAAAGCCGATATAGTTTACAAAAATTTAGATCAAGTTGTTTTCTTTTGGTAGATATTTTTTGTTTCTATTTAAGGTAACAATCTAAGTGTAGGCGCAAATGTCTAAACATTGCTCAATGTCGGATGTTAACATATAGCATCGAATTTTATACCGGACATTCGCCTTTTCTTAAGCTGAATGTACACATGAACAGATTCGGTTTTATTTATTGATGTTCTCAATGGTTAACTATTTTTCAAGTTTATCTGAATACTTTTGTATCAGTTCTCGTGAATCTGAAAAACCTAAGAAATCAGAATCTGAGAGCAAAAGTGAAATGAATATTTTGTATCATCGTAAAAAGTGTTAATTTATAGCTGTTGTATTCACACGGCAAACTTTATGCCTTGTTATATGAAACGTATAGAAATTCCATAATAACTAGCCTAATGTAATTTCGGATTATTCGTCCGAAAATTTCTCCTAAACCTCCGTGATTAATGTAAGATGGTCTTTTGGAGTGAAGAGGTCGAGAAGTTTACCAAGTTCAGCCGAACTATTCAAAACTACAATTATTTGCCTACATATCTGTTTGTCTTGCTCCGTTCTCTCACGCTCTTTCTCTCTTGGGGTCTAAACTAAAACCGAGAATTTCGTATTTAATTGAATCTAGCGGTAAGAGAAAGTTGTGGAAAAGTGGAGGGGTGAGAGAGAGTGTCTAAGTTTAAACTTTCATTATTTTTACAATACAAAAAGCCACTAAAGTGTAATGCACCGATTTCCCCAATTAAAACTTGGAAGCCAAAACTTGTGTGCAAATTAGCCAGCCGTAGAAGAAGAAGGAGAGTTAAAGCGGAGTTCTGAATTAGTCCTCATTAAGTTGTACAATTTATCAAATTACAATATTTACCATGATTAAATATATTAATTTATCCAACAAAATTTGAAATTTATTTTTTGTGATATAAAGAAATTACTTTTGCATTTCGCTCGCTTTAGTTGCTCTATAAATCAAGAAAACAATATAGCAGATTTAACTGAAAGGAATATGATTTCACTTCTGTATTGTCAATTATATTAAATACTTAAGATATGATTTTTTTAAATTTAACGGATATAATATATAATATTGTTTGCTTTCTCTTGTCTTATATAAGTATGTATGGATGGAAGTATTGTTTTCATTAAAAATTTAAAAAATCGGGTTTTTACCAAAAGTACTCGTTTACAGGAACCCAGAAAACATTTTCCTAGCGATTAGTGTGTGTTTGGGTCAGAACAAATTATCTCAATAACGAAATAGTGTACAAGTTAAAACTTCGAACTTAAGATAGGTACTACTATAGCAGATCCGACATGATCGTTTTCATTAAAATCGGTCAACCGGAAGTAGTAGTTTATTTGTACAATTTTTCAATATTTTTATTTTCTCAAATACGTTCTTAAAACCAGTTTTTACTACTAAAAGACAGCCTTCCACTAATTTCAGCAGACATGCGGTGGTACGGTTGCGAGTGTTGTGGTGCGTTTTCCCCCGAGTGGAGACAAAGAACGAAATCAAGAAAGAATCCCGCGGGACCCCCCTTTCAGAGCAGTGGACTGGATGCGTGAAACGTGACCTTTTTTTATCTGAGGCGGCGAGAAAAACTCATGTTTACTCCCTCACGATGGGGAAGTAGTGTTGGACTCAAATGATGCGTCCTCGTCCAGCCCCAAGGAGGCTGCAACCGCCTTACCAACCAAAAACCCACCGCCTGGCCACTTGATCCGACATCACCAAACAAACGTGAAACGTGACCTGCTGTGCGTCTTGTGGACTTTTTATTTGGTTGGCTTATCCAAAATGCGATAAAGAAAATATAAAATGAAGCAGCTTCTTACCTCCTTTCGCAGCGTGACTCGTACTCGTGATGAGAGAAGTTAAAAGGGAAAAGAAAGGTATAAAGAGATAGGTATACTCACTACACTGCTGTCTTCTTCCAGGCGATTTCTTCCCAGGACCCAAGGTTGCATGCCAGATTCCAGATGCGTAAAAGCGAAGCAATTTCAATTTATCGGCGGACGGACCAACTGTCTACGGTTCGTACTGGCGAGCGAGTGTGCGGTCAGCGGGCACAATACAAAAGCGATAGCGGCGCCCTCAACCCTTCAACTATAATTCAAATAGTGGCGCTACCATGCCGCTTACCCTATATTATAGAGCGCAAAAAATATAGTAAGTAAGATGAATTCTAAAAAAACGTAGGAGCCGTATTTGAGAAAATCACAAAAAGTGAAAAATTGCACGAATAAAAACCAACCGATTTTAATAAAATTTTCGTATCCAAGTCCCCTTATGATAACCTAATTTGAGTTCCAAGTTTCAACTTTGTACAAAATTCTCTTCTTGAGGTATTTTTTTCTCACAAACATATTCACACACACACAGACCAATAGGTAAAAACAAGCTTTAAGAAATAAAAATTTAATTTCAAAAATCCTACATAGAAATAATACTTTCATATATTTTACATAGTGCAAGATGAAGTAAAAAGTAATTATCTAACGACAAGATCATACAAGAAGATCAATAAAACTCCGAATGAATGGGTTCAGCTTAAACGGAAATTACTTTTAAAGTATTTAAAGTAGACAGAAATTCAATAATGATAAACTAGATTTTTATTAGAAAGAAACTTAAATTATCCACCGTACATTTCAGAGGATATGTCAAAGTTCTGTGTAACTAATATTATTTTGAATATATAACTTATGTTATTTATAAATTCTTTTAGATTTACTTAAAATAATTTAAATTACTGGTGTTATGAATTGTCATTTTATGAACTGTATAGGATAAGTATGAAACGTAATTTCTATGAATTTACCGTTACTTAATAAAATAAGAAACAAATCATTTCGTATATTTCTTTAAAGCTGTCAAAAGCAAATGCTATATTCTTAGTCAAGATTAACTTATAACCACAAGAAATAATTAGTTTCATGAAATACTGCGCTCTAATTAGTGAATATTGATTTTCATATTACGCTCCAATTTTATTTCACTGTAAATTGATTTATAGCTCTGAAATTTTGTACTTTGAATAATTGTCCTTCAATTTTGCATTAAATTTCTGTGTTTTTTGTTTAAAACAATTTTTTTAAACATTCATTTATTGTATATTTATATGATTTAGTGTTTAAAAAAATTATTAAAAGTGTAATAGTGAGGCAACTGAAAAGAATTAAACTGTAAATTTAGTGTGTGTTATTGTCCATGTGTGTAATACTTTTAGATAGAATCTACTTAAAATTATATTGTAAAAATAATAAAATAAAATATGTTTTATTATGTCTTAAGATCAACGTTTGTAACAAGAACAGTTCGCAAAAAATTAGGTTATTAAACAACTTTTGCAGATTATAAAAATTCTGAAAGTTATGCAAATAATCTGTAAAAGTATTCATCTAACGATTGTAAATTTTCAAAAATGGGTTGTTTTTCATAATAGTGAAATGCGTCATTTGAAAGTCTAATAAAAAAAATTTAAATTTAATTTTTAAAAATTAACATAACGGTCGTAATTAAAATGAATTACTGTATAAAAGGATGTAATTTTAAGTTGGTCCTTATCTTTTATACGTCTATTGACAAAGGAAGAAGGAGATTAGATGAAAAAAGAAAGAAAATTTAATCAAGTTAAAATCAGTAAATAAACCAAAAGGTAAGATTGCATTACCTCAGCCCAGCATACTTTATAAGCCGGCTTTTAACTACTGTTTCTTAGTAGGCTGTAGGCTAAGCCCAAAGTAAATAAGTCCATCCTCTACTTAACTGAAACTTTTTTTATTATCTTCATCATCCACTTTTTTTTACTCTTTATCAATTATGTACTGTAGTAAAGTACTGTAGAGTGCGATAATGCTAGGCCGATACGTGGACTACAATTTACTCTCTTCTCTGATTGGTCAATTTAAAATTAGAATTTTATTTAGTTAATAAATTCACGTAAAACTCTCCTATTGGAATTTTATTACACCATTTTATGTACCTTTTTAAAGCTTTATAAATTTGGTTTTTAATTATTTTAATGAACTTTTTGTAAGTTGATACCATGACGGATCGATTCTTCGCAAAATAACTAATTAAAATTTATCAGAGTATTATTCAGTAACTTATAAACCTTAAGATATAATCACGTAAATTATAATAAAAAATCTTGTGTGAAACACACACAACTTTCTCTTGCCAATGCAAATATTGAACAATATAACCTTACATTAGAAATAAACAAAATACTAACCTCAAAAAATACTGCCTATTTTGCCAAAAAAATATTGGAAAACCACTCTTTCACGCTCAACTAGGCTCTGTAAAGAAATATGCTCTAAATAAAGTTGTACATCTTTTAATTTGCTACAAATTTGATCATACTTCTTTGTCGTAAAATGCATAATAGGCCTAAGGCTGAAATTTTTAAAAAATTGATTTATTTTTACATGATTACGTGAGAAACAAACAGAAAATTGCTAATTACCGCAATTGTTTTACATAAAAACAGCCTCACCAAGAATTTTAGCAAACATGGCGCCTACCCTATCTTGTAGAGCATAAAAAATTTAGTAAATTTAGTAAAAATTTAGTAAATTTAGTAAAAATTTAGTCTGGTGGTACGATTTAAAAAAAATCGTACGACCAGTTTTTGAGAAAATTGCAAAAAAGTTAAAAATTACACGAATAAACTACTACTTCCAGTTGACCGATTTTGATGAAAATGTTCGTGTCGTGTTCGGTAGTGGTATGTAACTAAAGTTTCAAGTTTCAAGTACGATGTTCCGTTCTCGAGATCTTCTGTTCACACACGCGCACATCCACACACACACACACACACACACACACACACATACCAATCGCTAAAAACATGTTTTTTGGGTTCAGGGGGTCTGAAAACATGTAGATCCGGTGAAAACTCGTTTCAAAAAATCGACATAAAAACAATACTTTCCTTCCTATATATTTATATAGGCAAGAGAAAGTCACAAAGAGATATAATTTATTTTATTTATTAGTAATGCATAAAGAAAAGTCATCTTTTCACTGCAATGAGATTAAGATAATGCATTTAAATTATTATTTTTTCTGTTTAATAATTTACTTGTTTCTGTAAAATGAAATACATTGACGTAATGAACCTGAAGACTAAATAAGTGTGGTTCAGATAGACATAAAATTCTTGAACCGGTTTGGACTTACGGGTAGAGCTATTGGGAGCTGGTTTATCAAATATAGAAATACTGCAGCGCTTTCAATTAAAATTTCTGACACTGATTACTACAACCCAAGGTGCTTAACCAATGAAATATTGCACAACCACCTAACCTGTCTTTCATGAAAGAAGAAATTAAACAACGTAGCGAGAAACATTTAAAAACGTTAGATAAACATTAAAATTCTTTCGCAAACAACCTCGGCGACAACGGCGAGATACTCAGACTGAAACGTTCTAAACATTGGACTTACCTTTACGATTTTGGTAATCATTTGATAATTTTTCTAGTTCTACTAATAATTATAATCATTGTCATCACTCTTAGTCGTCATAATATCGTCTCCATCATAGTCATCTTTAGCTTCAACTGCTTCATATTTAAGATATTAATGCACAGTTCAGTCAAGTTTAGTTTTTTTTTGTTCACACTTAAGACTTTTTTTTTGAAACAAAATACTTCTGAGTGTTTTATATTTTCATTCTAAGAACGTTATTATTAATATTTTTCATCAACTTTGCTTAAAGTTTATAATTACATTTAAAAGAAACTGATTGCAAAAAAATTATACTGTGTTAAAAAATCTTTTCTCGGATGTAATGTACTTTAAGGTTAATATGAATCTTTTCCAATTTTACGTACTAAGAAGTGTCTATTATGAGTTGTCAAAACCTGCACTGAAAAGACTGGAAACGAGCAATATTACTTTCGTTCAATAAACCATAAATTTCACTTGCATACTTCCAAATTGGCTTGAGGAGAAACATTAAAATTACGATCGTAAAGTTATCATAATATTTCATCAGAATATGAATTAAGTAATCGTGGTTAAGTTCTTTTAAGTTCGGACCTAAATTGCTGATTCCTGTTTAATCTTTGTTAACGTAAAATCCCATTCTGTTTGTCAATCTTTCAACTTCTTTAATTTAGGATAATTGTCTTCGTAGATAAGTATTGAGACATAATTACAACGGACATTGTTTTAATTATATTTAGATTATTACAAACTGTAAAGATTAAACACATCTTAAAGCAAATTCCTAATAAAATATTTAATTACAATTGGTACTTTTTTATGTAGCAGAACGTTACAGTAGCCTAGGCTTTCTTGTAGTAAGTGCACAGTGATTCCATCAATTTCACCGTTGCAGTTAAAAATTTAAAAGGTTTCTGCTGTTGGTTAGTTCTTAATTATTGAATTTTAAATCAAGGTGTTTGTTCCCTTTAAACGAGTAGGCATAAAGACCTATTGTAGTCTCTACGGTTATTCTCTAGCCTGCTTTAAAATTTTAAGGAAGCCGTTACGTAGGAAGAGCATCATTATACTTGTGTTCAAATCCAAAAGAGGTGATTTACCACATAATGCTATAAAATGAACTACAAGAATGATGAAAGGGAAATACTTAAATTATTTCCTACTTAATAAATTTAAATAGGGTGCGTGCAAAAATATAATTTTATAGTTTTGTAGTTGGCAACACGTAATATTTGACGTCCATACATAAATCGTTAGAGATCATTTATATGATGGAAAAATTTGATTGTCAAACTACAGATGCTACTGTACAATACGTAGCAATGCTAACATTTACCAATGACACTTGGACAATGTAGGCCTACTATTTCAAAACCAACTTTCATGTAAGTTACATGAGCTGCGCTACAGTCATACGTTCTAAATTCGATCCATTAAATCCTAAACTGTCGGCTCTGAACTGTAATTTCAATTCCGTCCTTTCAATTAAATTCCAAGTAATGACAGTTCCACGGTCGTTTGTATCAAACTCATAAATTACATCTTCAAGATTATTATAATTAAACATTTTCGTCTGAAACGATGCAAAAAATTGTTTTAAAAAGCTTATTGAATTATCATAAATTTTCTTTATAAAATTATTAAAGACAGTACTAAATAATCTGTCGTAAACGTAAACATGAAAACTGTGCACTAAAACAATCCCTTAACACTTAGCACTTCGCCTTCCCCCAAAGCCAGTTTCCCCCGGGGAACTCGTCCGAGCAATTCACGACCTGGCATTAGGCAAAGCCCCGGGATATGATCTTATTACTTCAATACTTTTTGCGCCATTTTCCTAGGAAATCCATCATACTCTTAACTCACATCTACAATTCCATTCTCCGAGTCACTCACTTCCCTATGCAGTGGAAGTACTCTATCATAAGTATCTTCTTAAAGCCAGACAAACCACCTCACCAACTAACTTCTTACAGGCCAATTAGCTTACTCTCTATTCTGTCCAAACTATTTGAGAAACTCCTTCTACCACGCCTAGCACCGTTTATCGATGCTTCAAACACAATTCCTGATCATCAGTTCGGATTTCGTTCATCTCATTCCACGCTTCAGCAATGTCACCGACTAATTGATATAATCTCTTCAGCTCTTGAAAACAGACAATATTTTTCAGCCGTGTTTCTTGATGTATTTCAAGCCTTTGATCGGGTCTGGCATGATGGACTCCTATACAAATTGGAACTAATACTTCCAGATAGCCTGTATCTAGTAATAAAATCGTTTCTAGTGGAACGTTACTTTAGAGTAAAACAATGTGACGAACTTTCTGGAATGTACGAAGTCAATGCTGGTGTACCACAAGGAAGCGTACTCACACCAAGGCTGTTTTCTGTAAGCACCAGTGACATACCAAATTGTATCTATACCACTATGGCTATGTTTGCTGATGATATGGCAGTTCTTGCGGTTGATGCCGATCCTGTAATTGCAACTCGAAAGACACAAGACCATTTACACCAGATAGAGTCATGGCTTAAACTTTGGAAAATTAACATTAATGAAAACAAATCGCAACAAATGACGTTTACTCTTAGACGACAAAACTGCCGCACCGTTTACATTAATAATATTCCGCTACCTCACACTACTCAAACACGCTACTTAAGCTTACACTTGGACAGAAAACTTACATGGAACGCACATGTTATACACACACACGCCACAAATTCAAAACACGCTTCTATCAACTAAAACGCTTACTCGATAGACGTTCTAAATTAAACATGTCACACAAATTAACAATCTACAAGACAGTCTTAAGACCAATCTGGACATATGGAGTTCAACTTTGGGGATCTGCTAAACCTTCACACACGAAACGTATACAAGCGATTCAGAACAAGATTCTACGAACGATAACGCAATGCCCCTTTTACATCACAAACTCAATGTTACACAAAGACTTACAAATGCCATACGTAATTGATGTCGCGAAACAACTATACAAGACGATGCATGACAAATTCGAACTACATGACAACCCTCTCATACAAAACATGTACACTAGGGCGATACCGGGTACTCAGCGCAGACGTTTGAAGCGCCTCTGGCCAAGAGATCTTCTTGGCCAACTGTAGGACTGTGGTGATGACTGCACGCTCCTTCAAGTAAATCAAGTTTTGGAACATTAGCTTCACATTTAGAAATTGTTATATTAATTTAATAACAGATACTAAATTTCAATTAAAAGTGTCAAAAAAAATAAATAAAACAATCCCCAGTTTAGTTCTCCAATGAATCATCTAAGCGCTTCTTTAAGGCAACCAATAAAGGCATAGTAACAAAACATGGCAAAACCTTTTTATAATTTTGTATTTAACTAAAATTTGTGTAGTCATACGACATACAACTGTGGAGTACAATAATACTGAAATAATTCAAAAGTTTATGTCAGAATTACTTCAGAATTTCTTTGCTTCTCTTAGATGAGCGTTTCCGGTCATTCTGAGACAATCACTCGTGTACAGACACGTAGATTTTATCACAGTATTAAAATTTTTGATCTTGGCTTCTCTTAAAAATGCTTTCTTTTTATACAGGTGATGAGTTCTTTGGAGTGCATCGATTCTCCTTCGTCTGCCCTTCCTTTTTTCCTTATTCCTTATTCTTCCTTTTTTGCATTTTTTCTCTTTATTTGTCCTTCTTTTACTTTTGTTCGCTTCCTCTTTGAAATTAATCTATTATAATATAGTACATTTACGCATTTTTAATAAAAATAAACATGAGATCATGAATTATTTACATTTTTACTTATTTAAAGTTGGATAAACAATAAAATTATTAGCGACCACAGTTGCATGACAAATACAGAGTTTTTATTTAAATATCTTGTTTGACTGTAAATCTCTGAGGTACAAAAACCCGTTATGAATTTGATTCAGTTTTTCTCATACTGTAAATGTATTTAACTTTTATTGTGAAGTTATTTTTATACTGTTTTTTTTTTGTTTAAATACCGTTATTAATTCTTTCATCGAGACTTCGTTAATAATCTTCCGTAATAACAAACAAAATTATTACGGTACATACAACTTAAAATGTATTTACTTCTTGTGACTGTAAGTGATACATTAGGATAATTTGTTTTTATATACCTAATAAACGACTTGTATTTAAAAAAATTTTTTTATTTCTATTATCTAAAAAATTCATTTTAATGAAAAATTGAACGTCATCATAAAAGCCAAAAAATATTAATAAAAAATGACAGTTTCTTATCATAGGATTTAGTCATACGATGTCTATACCGCTTGTGAAACGCCCACATAAAACATACGTAGGGAGGAGAAGTTGTAGTTGGAAATGAAGAAAATATAAACATTAAAAATTGAAATTTCACTTGGGTTCAACACTTCCCGTCGGAGAGGACATTGAGAGACAAAATTATGTGAGAGAGTGATGAAGGGGTCGGGAATGCAGTGCCGGTTATATAAAAGAATGGTGTTATGTTGGTTGCCGAGTATAGTGTGTCCTGTAAGAGGGGGAGGAGAATTGTCCTGTCTATTTCTCTTTTTTCACACATTTTGTACCCCCTTTCCTCTTAACACTAGGTTTCCTATTCATTCTCTTCAAGCTAAGGCATTATTTATTCCCCTGCATTTGACGCCATCCGACGCTGTCGCCGTTACTACCCTGTGTTCCAATTCCGTCGTAATTCATTTTTCAACGCCGACTTTAATAAAAATAATCATAATAAATAATAAGGCTAAGTTTCCGGGAACATATATTTCCTTAAAACCTTTTCCCATAAGTATATTATGAAGTAATATTTCCAAACGAAATCGTTCAAATATGGAGAATGAAAAATATTTTCTGTAATTTATGCATCAGGTATAAACCTTCTACGTTTACCTTTATAAATGTTACATTTCAATACAGTATGTCGACTTTTCCTCTGAGGAAAATGAATGTCAGAAATGTGTTCCTACCATTCTTTATTATTCCCTTTCCAAAAAATTAGTTATTGGAAAGCTCTACTATTATCGCCAATAGAAGTGAGATATTTTTCTCCATTACTACATATTTTATAGTTTTACATTTGTGCAAGGTCATGATTAGTTTATTTTATCATCTCTGGAAACATTTTTGATGAAACCTATCAAATCAGATTATTTTTGTTCGAACTGTTATTACCGACAACTACCCAATCTGATCTCTTTCACATTTTTTATACTTAAAGAAGACGTGAATTTATAAAAAAAAACTATTAAAAATCGTTATTTACAACTGTATAGTACAGAAAGAAGATTTACGTAGAAAAAAACATGTTACGTGAAGTGTGTAGCTTTACAAAATTAGACGCAAACAGCTAAACTGTCTTTTGTTTTTACGTTCAAAATTACTCCCTCATCTGAAAGTACTTTATAAATCCTTACTCAACTAATGTAGATGTACTGATTTCAGATCTACGGCTCAGCTTAATTCTTGACTTATTTTTAAACTATTTCAATGTTCTCAATAAAAAAATTCTGAGGATAGTTGTTAACGCTTTTTCAATTTCTAATCATATACTCGACACAGATCTTAACATTTTACATAACTGAAACAAATCACCAGGCATACAAATGATTAAAATCAAAATTACAAAAAATAAAAACCCTCTAATCCATATTCTAAACTGTCAAAATATTTCAAGTAACCCCAATCATTGGCACCGTAGAAGGTGAGCAGAAATTCGTGATAAATTTACCAATTATCTGATTTATTTTTCCATAGTAAACACAAATTTATCTAAAACTTTTGAATTATTTAATGTTACTATGATTTATTTTACCCTAATTGTGGGACAGGCTTGAGTACCCTACTGTTGTATGTACAGTACCGCTCAAATTAATTGGAACATTCAATAAAAAAAAATTTAATTTATTTTAATACACAATTTATTAACGAAAATATAAAAACTTATATTTTAATAGTTCATTATGTCCTCCTTTGTTCTTTATAACCATCCTACCATCGTTTAGACATTGATTTAACAAATTTCTCACATGCTTCTTTTTCAGTTCATCATCATGAAACCATAACCCCAGATCAGTGAAGAAATCACAGCACAGAAGTGTTTGTTTTATAGTCTTCTTTGGCAAGTTTTTGCTTACAAATTGACCACAGATTCTCGATCAGGTTTAGGTCTGGTGAGTTGCAAGACCATGGAAGAACATTTTTATATTATTTTTAGTGAAGAAGTTTCTGCATTTTTTAGATGTATTGCTTGGTGCAAAATCTTGCCGGAAAATCCCGTCGCTAGCTAGAAAAATTTTTTTTATGGAACTACTCCTCTCTGTAAAATATAGGTATTTTTCAGAATTTATCAATCCTTCTGTTGCTGTTGTTTAGGTCATCAGCCAAAAGGCTGTTTTGAACCCGTAGAGGTTTTACTAAGTAAAAAGAGGTGGTTTACCATGCCTTCCTCACTGAGTGGAAAAGTATGCTTATCAGCATGCCGGGCCCTCTGAAAAGCACATATTTTCCACTCTGCAAATGACACCATAACTTCATTCACCACAGGGTCTGGCTGTATAGTGAAATTCATTACTTTCAGAGGAGGTAACTCTGACTAGTGTCTTTAACACCTCTACCTCTTCTGTTCTTAAATAATTCAGTCATTTAATTGGCTGACCATGTGATAAGAAACAGAACTATTTATTTTAGCCCTGCAACGAACAGATTGAGTGCAAATAATCTGACACTCCACCTGTTTATTATGGGCAGCAATCCTTCTACTGAAACCAATGGTCCTGGTCTACGAAAGGTCATATGTACATACCATATTGTACGGATATTACAAAAATATAGCAAAATCCCCACAGTCCTCCAATTAATTTGAGCGGTATTGTAAATTAATAGTTTATTTTGGACCAACAATTCAGATATTCTGCTAAGCATCGATACAGCTTCTCCGAAATTTTTCGAAACGTCATAGACTTACGTTGGTACGTATCCAACATTATAATACACAAAATACGTACAGTCCGACAGTACAAGAACAAGTACAAAAGTTTTTTCATCAGTTACCAAACATGATTTGTAAAGCTTGAAAACTATCAGAATCCAGAAGCCATTAATCTCCTAGACAACAATAAAACATACAGAAGACTGCACAGACTACATTCGACAATTTTATTTTAACACTTTCATGTTAAGTATAATATATAAACTTCAAATTTGTAGAATGTACGTAATTCATTTAACATCCTACCTTGTTACTTTAACGCGCACAGCTAGGAAATTAAATTTATTCAATCTCTTAGGTAGCAATCAATGTTATAGCCTATTTTTTTTTAAACTTTATTAGGAAAATTCACAACTGTACATAAAATCAACGAGTGAATGAGATGGTTATAAAATGAGATACAATGTGCTTTAAGACTTAGAGGAGATCATCAATCAACAGTGGACCCCAGCTGGAAATTTTCTGTGAACGGATTTTGTAATTGTGTGTACTATCGGAAATTATTTATTACAAAATGATGTCTCCACTTTATCGTTGGTGTAACGTCTGCGGGGATTTCCGGGAAAGTTATGGCAGGTATAGTTTCCGTACAAGTTCGTTACTATGATGAGATAATTTCTTACGAAATCTTGTGTGATTTTTACGAAATAAGTCGTTTACTTACGAAATTTTGAGCCACTGTGCAAACACATTAGAAAATAAGTGCGATGGGTGACTGAATAATTATATACATGGATGGGGGGAATATTATCACTAAAAAAAACTGTTCGTTAGTTTTAAGTTACTAGTTGCAGTGAATGTACAATAAATATTTAAAAACAATTATTCGAACCGACATTTGTAACGTAAAAGGGAGCATTTGAAATTTATCGTAAGAATTTTGACTAAAATCATTGGGTTTTGATATCACGGATGTCTTTGCAGTTTCATAGATTGATCGGCATACATCCAAACTTGCCGGAGATAAGCTTTATGAATAAGAAGTTTAAGATGCAGTGGTAATTTATACTGTTTAGAAAGTAAAAAGTAAAACCGTTTTCGTCTGCTGTCTAAAGTGCGTTTAAAGCCTAACATGTAAACACATTCAATGCATTTAAACACAAATTTTAATAAATAATAAAAACACTTTACGATAAATTTAGTTTAGAATAACTTCTTTTTTATCCAGGTTTCAATTATTTAATTTTTTTCTGATTTTATAAACATAGTATACATTAAAAACAAAGTATTGTGATGTATTGTTAGCAAGGAAAGAAAATTTGACTTGAAAATAATTAGGATCCTAACAATAAATGCTATAAGATAAAATGATTCCTGATTTTAGGAATTTCTTATTGTTTATTTGTCTGATGAATTTGTTCAATATTCATAAAACCACATTGTGCATTTTTGTAATCTTCATTATTTTCAATGTTTAACCTTGTGTTTTTATTCAATTTAAAATCCCAAAAATCCCAAATGTGGTAGTAGTCTTGCTGATCGAATTACGATGATAGTACGCTCTGGGAATTAATTCAAACACTCTTATAACACCCAACTGTTGTTACAAAAACAAAACACGTATACTCATGTATAATATAACTGAATAAATAATGTAAAATGCGTAAAATAAACAGAAGAATAGTTATCGAATGATAGTAAATATTTTGTTTGTAAACATTCAGCTTAGAATAGTGTTAAGCCAATAACGGGAACGACCTCTTCACCTTATGTAAATCCAAACCCCGTGAACACCTCCAGGCATTTTGTAACTGCCGTAATCTCTTCTATAAACATTAGACTATTGAAAGCATGTATTGTTAATGCTGCTGAGTACGTAGACATACAGTATACTTGTCTTTGTTTTCCTTCAGGATACATTTTGACATACTTCATAGAATTTTGAAACCCTTTATAAAACGTCAAGGGAATTTTAAACAAAACAGATTTGTTAAACAATTATTCTGTCTTAGATTTCGTAAATGTTTATTTATAATATTTTATAGACTCCTAAAAACTATTTATTTTCAAAACCAAAAATTCTTTTCAAAATTGCATTATGGGTTAGTCAAATCAAAAAATTCAATTTTTGGCAATTATTTGTTTCTTCAGATTTATACAACGGGTGTTTCAAAAATGACGCTACCGTGTTAACATTAAGAAGGTAGAATTTAGTTCTTTTACGTAAATTAGTTCTTATAATTATAGTACTTATACGTTAGAACTCTTCTGGACAAAGAGTTTTATCCTCAAATAGGAGTATACAGAAAATAATTTTTTCACTTAAATACTTATAAATACTATAAAAATGACTAATTTAAATTACTACAGTTAAATAGGTTCCAAGGATTACGTTAAACAAACTTCTTTTTAAATCAGAAAATAAATGAAAAATTCAATTACATTTACAAATGTATCAATAATAATATATTTTAATAACAAATCTTACGAACGAGTAAGAGATTAGTTTCAGGTAATATTTCTCAATTTTACTGTTTCGAATAAAAAAATATCGACAATCTTTCGTTTTGTTGAATAAATTTCTTGAAATTGGGTAAAATGGTTAACCATCAGTGATAACTGTGAAAGTTCTGGAGAAAAAAATAATGTTTGACTCATTCTCTCTGAAAATGGCTCAGAAAGTTATCTTCACAGCCTGATGGCATTCGTCTGCAAATTCAAATATATATTTATTATTATTATTATTATTATTATTATTATTATTATTATGTTTTTACGTCCCGATGGGTAAGTGCAGCGTTCAAGGATTTCTATCTGTTGCTGTACTTGCTCTACTCATGTAGGTCGTCCTCGCTTCCCTGTTAGTTATCTTCATGGAGGTTGGGATGGCTGTAAGGGGTGAGTGAAGGCCATCAAAAAAAAAAAAAAAAAAATTATTATTTATTATTATTATTATTATTTATTTATTTATTTATTATTTATTTATTTTATTTATTATTATTTATTATTTATTTATATATTTATTTATTTCTCTGAGTGATTACAGTCAAACACCATGAGAATCATGTTAAACATACCCTGGTTTGTTGGTGTTTAGATTATCACCAAAAAGGCTGGTTTGAACCTCTAGAGACTTAACTAATTAAAACGAGGAGTGAGATGGTTTACCTTTGCCTTCCCTTACTGAGTTGAAAAAGATGTTTTTCACCATCCCAGGCCCTCTGAAAAGCATCTGCTATTTGTAAATGACACCTTCACTTCATTAACCACAGGGTTTGGTTGTATAATAAAATTCATTACTCACAGAGAAGATAACTCTGATTAGCGTCTTTTACATCTCAACCTCCTCTGTTCTTAAATGATTGAGTCATTTAGTTGGCTGATCATGTGATAAGAAACAGAACTATATTTGTAGCCCTGGAACTAACAGTTTGAATGCAAATAATTTAACACTCCATCTGTCTGTTACGGGCAGAAACATACCCTGGTATAAGAATAACATTTTTCTGTTAATGTTTTTAGGGAATTTAAAGTGACATCGACTGCTTGAACATAACCGACTACTGTGGGTTTTCGTACTGTAACGATGGTTATTACGTGTTAAAATTCTAGACCGGAGCTGGGAATTCTTTTCGCTTTATAGGCTAGTGCAATTTTGGCAGACCTTACGGTCATAAAAACTTATTAGCAATCGATTTATTAGAAAATAGTATAAATTATAATTTCAAGGTAAAGGAGACTTGATTTTTTGATTTGCCTTATCGATATTATAATGAAAATTTAACGGACTATTCTTCTGCATTTTATTTGTTCATTAATTTCATTTGATTTTATTATTACGTTTTATATAAATTTATAAACATCTCAGAGCTCTTTAACATCGATAGGTAATTGACTTTCTTTAGTTTTCTTTCACTCTGCCAGATAAGTGATTTATTTAAAAAAACATTATCTTTTCTCTGAGAGATGTATTTTTGTGAACAAGCTGGTTATTTATTAGAATGGTTTTTACAGTAATTTCAGACAAGTCTCGTTTGATAATTATATGAATCCCTTGAAACATCTACCTGCTTTCCTTTGGTAAACAATTATAAAATACAAATAAAAATGAAATGGAAATAAAATGAAAAAAACTACATTGGTTTTCCATCCTAGTCAAGAAAAAAATTAATAGCTTGGTTGAAATTAAAATAACTGAAAAAAGTTTAAGTAAGTATATATTTCAATTAGTTAATTTAGTTTCCTAACATTCTACAAAAGATAAAACATGGAAACGGTTTTTCTTGTTTGCT
Organism: Catonia carolina; assembly: GCA_035578175.1. Classification (NCBI taxonomy): domain Eukaryota; kingdom Metazoa; phylum Arthropoda; class Insecta; order Hemiptera; family Achilidae; genus Catonia; species Catonia carolina. Next base: position 81,818,783 of record JAQMRL010000003.1, on the reverse strand, counting down.
TTAATTTATTATTCATATTTCATCGTTTAAGCGAAATAAAAAAATTAAAGACAAAAATTTCGTTTTGTGTTTACATAATAATTTCAGTATAATTTCAATCTAAAAAACTAACATTGAATTAAAAGCCAAGGGAAATTATTACATTTTTTATACATATCTATCTGTGTAGTGGTGAATTAATTTTTTTCTTTCTTCAACTTGATAATACTGGTAAATGTTGACCTGTGTAATAATGGAAACACCGATTACTGGAGTTATTTATTTTGTTAATTATATTTTTGTTTAAAATAATATCAAAAGTTATATTTAACCATTTTATAAGGAAATAAAATAATTAATGTGTGTTATAAAGTAAACTAATTTAAAAATTTTGCTTTCTTTGATGATTTGGTGTTACTTGTGGATTCTGATGATGATTGACAAAGATAATTTTAAATACTATAGTTTAGCGGTTGAGCGATTTACTCTCCTAACATTTTTTAATAAGCCATAGGTTATAGGTTTCAGGAATACCAATCATCTCAGAAACAAAGGAACTTTGAATAAAAATACTCAAGAACAGGTACATTTGTTTATTTACTTGGGTTTCATATAATTATCTTCTATGTACATGAACTCTTAGTGTATCTGAACTGTGTTACTACAAGAGCACACCATTATAATACGAGGAACAAGAATCTCTTACTTTTACACAAGGCCTCAAAAACTTTATTCCAAAGGCATTTCTGCTACTTAGCACCCAAGCTGCTCAATCGGCTCCCCTTAAAAATTAAAAATATGCCAAACATCTTAAAGTATAAAAAAGCAGTAACCATTTGGCTATTAGAAGTAGGGAGAGAAGCCATAGCAACAATGGTTACATCAGGAAACAAATAACTTAGGGAGCTCGTCTACCGGTTTCGATAATTAGTTTTCTATTTGTAAGTAAATTCTTTTGTTTTGCAAATTTCATATTATTTGTGTTTGGTGTTTTTTAATTTTAATGAAAATTAAATATATAATAGCACAATATTTTAATAAAAATGCCTTAGTAGTTTAAATATTTGTACTTAAGTGACTAATATGTAGTTATAATTACTAAAACACTTATAGATTACAGTAGTAATTGCAGTAGTATAATGTACAAAGAAAAACTGAATTGACCTACCCTTGAACATAGAAAACCATAGTTGGGTGGATTAATTTTCCTACCACGAATTAATATAAAAAGTTTTAGGTGTTCAAAGTATAATTAAGGAAATTAATATTTGTACTGTAATGATCTTTTTTGTAAGTAAAGGGAAAACAAATAAATCAATCAATGTACTATCACAAGATGCAAAAATTAAATTGAGAGAGTTTTTAAAGTTTATATTTAGTTGGTAAATTACACTTTGAGATAAAAACAGGTCAATAAAATGCTGAAGGACACCGTTTTCAATCCTGAAATGTTTGAATGTTCCTGAAACGTTGTTTATGCTGAAAGAAACCTAAATTTTATCAGACCTTAATTTTTCCAGTATGATTCCAAAAGTTGAACCCTGATTGCTCAGAATTATCAAGAATAAACCATTCGGAAGCCAAATAATTTAACTCCCGAACGCGTGTGCAATTACAAACTAATTTGATAATGCTGTTACTTTGAAGTCAGAACACTCTACAAAATACGTAACATTCTCTCGGTCATATGGAGTGCTGTTAGTATGAATAAATTGTACGTTAAGAAAAGATCTGCGTGGTGTACACATTGTTTTTTGTTGTAAGAGGTAATTGTTAAATGTAAAATTATTACTATTGTTAGCTACGTTAGTTTAAGCTTTACGTTTTTGTAATTAATTTTATTTAAGTAGCTCGATTGTATTTTTTTATTGATATAAGTTAAATAATTAATTGTGTAATTAAATTTGTTATAAGTTTAAAGAAAGTTTATTTGTTATTTATAATACCCAGATCCCCAACGAACTAAGGTTTACGTGTTACAATATTTATTATATATTTAGTAATAGTACTATAAATATGTAAATTTACTGCTGGTGAGTAACATTTTGGAAGGAGGTATGATAAACAGTATATAAAACTGTGAAGATACCTAGTATTTTCTAATGAAATACAAATAAAAAATTTAATTTACTAAACTAATTTATTTTTAACACACCCACAAAGTTTTACAAAATGTAAATGCTTAAAAAAGTACTGCTATAAATTTGTTTTACCTTAAAGAAGGTATATTAAATCAGATTAATTGAAAATTTATGAAGTTTATTCAAGATATCCAAGATAGAGTACGGAAAATATTAGTTATTACAGTGATTTATTTGTTAATTTATGTATTTAAATTATACAAGTGAATATAATAACAATAATGAGAGATTTGAGAAGCTAAATTAATGTTGAAGTTAATTCCAATAAGCGTGAATAACTTTTAAACAGTAGGTCTAGTTTCGTATAGAAAGCCAATGTGAGTACAGTAAACTAAATTAGCAAGTGGAATATAAATTAGAGAACTGAGTGCGTTATCTCTTCTTAACTAACTCTATACATCTCCTCTTTACAATCTCCATATTTCTTCTCACATTAATTTACTTTACTATCTCAGTGTCAGTCGAAACGAAAATTTTCATCCAAGTGTGTTGCTTTGTTTGGTTTTTACACCAGCATCCGAATAAATGTAAGAGTAAGCCGTTATTTTTAATTAATCTTCAAACCTATTTTCTTAATATCTAAGCTGTATGTAAGATGCTGATATGAGTAATAAGATCATTTTATTTTCTTGATTTGTTTAATATTTAATATATTTAAGGAAAGACTGTATTTTGTATCCCGCGAATGTTAAATAAATGCTATCTTTAGGTACATTTTTCATAGGATTGGTAAAAGATAGGGAAATTAAACTTTACACACCATAGGTATCGGGTTTCTTCTCGAGCTACTGACACTTTTTCAATTTAATCTTTGGACCATACCCTTTTTTTAAAAAAGTTACGAATAATATAATAATAATATATAATAATATAATATAATAATAAATAATAATAATAATATAATAATATATTATAATATATTATAAATATATTATAATATAATATAATAATAATATAAATAATAATAATATATAACTCCGCCATTGCCCGGGACTTATCTCGCAAGTGATGAGGAAGGAGGAGCGGGAGGAGTAACACCTCGTTAAAAAACCAGGGTCCATCTGGCTCCGGATGGTAGCACCTTGTAAGGGCCCCTGCCTAGGGTTACTAGGTGAAAACCGGCCAACGGTCTCGAAGGCGGATGAGGAAAAGATTCCCAACGGTGGAGAGGGCGGAAGAACCTAGGGAGTAAACCCGAAGGAAATCCAGGGTGGGCGAAGCTCTGTAAACTGTGGAAGTAGTTTGCCTAGGAGAAGAAAACTCTACACAAAGTACCTGGCCCTCCAGGTTGGGGGTTGAATCGTTGGGCTAGCGCCCTGACATTCACAAAAATCTCCACTGGCTAAAAATCCCAATAATAAGCCTCGGAATACGGACTGGACTCAACGGGAAAAAAAACATAGGATACGAAAACGATTAACGAATATTGGATGTTGGAACATACAAGGACTGAATACAAAGAAAGAACAAGTATTTGAAGAACTCCACAGGTACAAAATGGATATCGCAGTACTGAGTGAAACTAAGAAGAAAGGCCAAGGAAATAACTACGAAGATGATTACATATACTTTTGGAGTGGGGTAGATAAATCTAGTAGGGCTAAAGCTGGTGTAGCTATGGCAGTAAAACGGAACATGGAAGGAAATATAACAGACTGGAATCCAATAAATGAAAGAATTATTACAGTTGACATGATAATAAAGGGAAGAGATGTAAAAATATTTGGTATATATGCACCCACAGATGACTCAGATATAAACACTAAGGACACCTTTTTTGACAAACTCTCTGAGGAATTAAACAAAACAAAAAGCAGACAAGAAATAATATTATTAGGGGACTTCAATGGAAGAGTAGGCCGGGACTCTGACAGTAAAATAATTGGACGACATGGGGAGGATGTAGTGAATGATAATGGTATGAGATGGATTGAGTTGTGTGAGCAATATTCACTGAGAATACTGAATGGATTTTTTCAACATAAGGATATACATAAGTATACTTGGACACAAGCAACAAGGAATCTAAAATCGATAATTGACTATGTAGTAATCAAGAAAGACTCTGCCATAACACCTTACGATGTGAAAGTTTGGAGAGGAGCTGAATGTGGTTCGGATCATCGCCTTGTAAAAGTCCCTGTCAATATAAAATACAACAAGAGGCAGAGACAGCATGAACAGAACAATAAAGTTGAAGCCGCAAAATCATACAATATAGACGGCTTGAAAAATGAATCCACAAGTTTTCTCTACAAACTGCGTTTGGCACAAAAATTAAAAGAGGAGATTACCGGCACGGCAGAAGAAATGTATGATATTTTGAAGAACAAAATGCACACTGCAGCACTCGAAGCTTTAGGTTTGAAAGAAAAAACAAAATATAATAATTATTGGTGGACTGACGATCTAAAGGATCTGGTGGAGGAAAAGAAAAGGCTATACCATAAATTGTTAGTATCTAATGATGACGAAGACAGGGAAAATTATAATCGACTTAAATATACAGTGAAAAAAGAAATAATTAAAACAAAAAACCAGACTTGGGATAAAAAATGTGCAGAAATAAACTCAATGGTAGGAGGATCTAGATCTAGGGAAGCTTGGACCACTATAAACAATCTAAAAAAAATATGAATGAAAAAAGAAAAATTAATCCTATAAAAATAACACAATGGAAAGACTACTATAATAATCTTTTAACAGAGCAACGCACAGAATATCTGGAGACAGGCATTGAGGCGGAGGAAATAGTAGTAAGAGAAGCAGAGCCAATTAAATAAGAAGAAATAAAAACAGCACTGCGTAAAATGAAAAATAATAAAGCCCCAGGACCAGGTGATTTGCCTATCGAGTTAATTAAACACGCCACCATGACAGTGCTAGAACTGCTGTGTGAAATTTTTAATAAGTGTTTAAAAGGAGATGTGATTCCTAAAGACTGGAAGATCTCATATATACATTCTATATACAAAAAGGGAAAACGAAGCGAATGTAATAATTATCGAGGTATTAGTGTTACATCATCCATTGGAAAGCTTTATGAAAGAGTTATAAAAAACAGAATAGAAAAGGAAATAACAGAAATAGAAGAGCAAAGTGGATTTCGACCAGGCCGTTCCTGTGTGGACAATTTATTCACCCTGAAACATCTAATAGAAAAGCGACAAGCAAGAAGTATGGAATTGCACGCCACTTTTATAGATCTGTGTAAAGCATTCGACTCCGTTCCATTGCAGAAATTATGGCTTGCAATGAAAGATGCAGGAATAAATAATGTGTTTATAAATGCCGTGAAAGCATTGTACAAGGAAAATCGAGCAGTCATAAAAATTGGAAATGAAACCTCTGAGGCTTTTTCTCAAACAAAAGGGGTGAAACAGGGTTCCTGCCTCTCTCCAACCCTATTTAAAATATATCTGTGCAATGCTCTAAAGAAATGGACAAAAAAATGTAGCCCAATGGGAATAGAGCTGGAGGATGTTAAGATACATACATTCCTCTTTGCAGATGACCAGGAAGTTCTAGCAGAAGATCATCAGGACATGACCTACATGATAATAAAACTGATAGAGGAATACAGAAAATGGGGCTTGGAGGTTAATACAGATAAGACACAATACATGCAGTTAGGAGGCACAGGACAGGATATTGAAACGGAAAATGGCTTGATCATAAACGTTAAAAAATACAAATACCTCGACGTTGTAATTAGTGAGGATGGAAAGGATAGAGTTGATATCATGGAAAAGATAAGGAAGGGGAAAAATATGATTAGATCACTACACCCAATCCTATGGAATAAAAACATAACTAAAAAAACAAAACAAAAATATATACCAGGCAATGATTGAGCCTGTCGTGACGTATGGGTCGGAAGTGTGGAGTGTGGATAAAATTACATCTCAAAAACTTCTCTCAACTGAAATGATGTACTGGAGGAGAAGCTTAGGTTTAACGTTGCTGGACCGAATCAGAAATGAAACCATAAGGGAGAGGATGGGCGCAAAAAACACGATAATGGATGTCATCGGAGAGAAACAATTAAAATGGTATGGACATCTGCGCAAAATGAATGAGGAGAGAATACCGTTGAAGGTCTGGAACTGGATTCCTGCAAACAGAAATAAGCGTGGAAGACCGCGAAAGGAATGGATCTCCAACGTCCGCATTCAAATGGAAAGTAAAGGACTTTTTGAAGGAGACTGGATCGATAAGGAAAGATGGCGATTGGGATGCGAGAAGCGACACAACTGACGTTGCAAAAAACTCGCTATATATATATAGGTATATATACGAATAATATAAAATTGTTACAAACTGTTTTCTACGTTTTTTGCGTATTACTAATTTTTGGAGCACCTGAGGAAGTCATAAAAATATCGGTATATGTGGATATACAAGATAATTAACTGGTAAAAATTTCAGCCTGGTAGGTTTATTGTTTTCTGAGAAAAATTTACCTAATGTTAAAAATCTAAATTTACGGGAAAACGCAAGAAATAAGAAGGCACAAATCAAAAACAAAATGTACACAAACAAGTAAATTTCCCATCAACAGTTGTTTGGAAAGCTAAACCAACAGCTGAGAGTATTAAAAACTGTGATGCAGATATTTTAAAAACTAACATTCTCTTTGCACTAAAACGAGCAGTATAAAAATTGTGCAAAATATTCGTTCTCGGTAACATAATAATTTTTCTGTGTAAACTTATAAAAACCTAATTTTTTCATAAAAAAGTTATTATTTTGACGTAATTTAATGTTTTTCTGGTAGATCTAGGCCTAAACTATTGAAAAACATAAAAAACCAAAAATCGAAATTTGAGTTAAAATTATCGTGCCATCTCCCCTTAATAGGGTGAAATAATTGCCTGTTTAAGTTTTTTAGCCATTCACGCTATCTTAAAATTGAAGGCGCCTTTTGATTATCGTTTCTTCAAAATTTTCTATGTTTTGGTTAAGTTCTTTATTTGATAGTTTCTTAAAGCTTGGTTTTCACCTACAGAATTATAGATTTTCGTGACAATGCTTTTTTCTATTTTGAGAAGGTTGTTTAATTCGCCTTTTAATAGATGAGTTCTTTCTATTCCATTTAAAATTACTAGTATCAAAACAGATTGATATTGTCAGAATTTTATCCTGATTGTAAAGAATTTTGGTTAAATTATATTGTGGTTACAGTTTGATTATTCTTCCTATTGTTATTTTAAATAATTTTTTAAAGATGTTTAAATTTTTAACCATTTTAACTTATCCATATTTAGTTTCCAAGTATTTTTCGAAACTCTATTTTTGCATCCATTGTCATTGTTCATGTTTTCTCAAAGAAATTTGAAACCAATTTCTGAGCAATCTTGTTAACAAGCTGTTCCAGTTGTTTGATTGCTTTATCTGATTCTGACAATAAAGTCAAACTATTCGCGAAAGCTAGACAGCTGAGCTCGTAATTTTTCCTGTGTTTTAATTCTTATCTTGTTTTGATTCAATTTCCAAAACTTATTTATTAATTAAATTTAATATTTTACATTGTTCTTAAAGTTTCATAATATATATAATTTTGTATTAAATATAACTTAATGACAATATAAAAATTTTTCATTTTTGTTACATTAAATTAATTATATAAAGAAAATTCAAGATATTTTAAAAAGTAACTTATTGTGTCAGTTAATAACATTTTAACCTTTATTATTTTACGTCAAGTTTTACCGGTATGTAATGATAAATGATTGTTTTTCTTCCCGTAAAGTGGTTACCATCTGCGGTCTGTTTCAATGCACAGAAAAAAGAAAGAAAAACATAATACACCGTTTAAAAGATTCATTTTACCTCTGTAGTACGGTATAGATATAATTTTTTTACGTCAAAAAATATAATTTTCTTTCGTTAAAATATTATAGGTACAATAATTTATTTTTAAATTTAATCTACATTATTCCTTTAGCTTTGTGCAGTTTGATGATAAAATGAATTTTTAAAAAGGTTTCCGTGTTTTTTTTCTAATTCCATTAACATGTTCCAGTACTTTGTACATCAGTCCGATCATGTTCGTTAGTCCTACTTTTTTTCGCTTTCTTTTAATTACTCTTTATTAGGAATTCCCTTTCGGTTTATTTACTGAAAAATCCGGAAGAGTCATTATACACTTTTAAATCGCTTTTTAATATAAAACCTGTTTAAAATTTATTTTTCTGCAAAGGGATTTATTACTTATACAGATGAATGGGTCGCGAATTAAGTCTGGTTTGTTTAATACGCAATTTCTCTCACTCTTCTCTCCTTTTACCTCAAAATTCCTAAATCCTTTAATGGCAATCATTTTCCCTAAAAGTTTTTACTAATTTGTTCTTTTTACGTTTACTTAGGACGTCCACTACCCCTATACAACTGGTAGGCATTTCAAAACCAGCTATACAGTTATGAATCTTTTATAATTCTTACATGCATATACAAGAGCATATGTTTGTAATTTTTTCAAAAATATTTTACAATCTTATTCTGAGTTATTCTAAAGAAATCTTAAATCAAGCCCTGCTTGGTGTGAAAAAGGGCATCTGGCTTAACGGAATCAGGATTAAAAATATTAAATATGCACACGACACCATGATACTGGCTGAAATCTAGAACGGTTAATAACAATAATTGATGGACAGTATAGCGCAGTATAATCACCGATTAGGACTCAGCATAAACGTTTTGAAAACAGAGTTCACGAAAATTAGCAGAGAGCGTGTGAATAGAGTTCATATTTTCATCAATCAGAGAGACAAGGCACAACGTTTTAGTAACCTGAGAACAGTGATACATGAGCAATGGAACAATACACGGGAAATAAAATATTGTGTAGACAAAGTAAGAGAACTTTTCAGTAAAATGAGTTCCACATTCAAGAGCCACAATTTTACGCTTAAAACAAAAGTGAGACACATAACGTCGTGTTATTATCTTCTATAGGCTCGGTGTAGAATCCGCATTGGCGTAGTTGGTAACGTGATTGCCTCTCATCATGCGGTCTTGGCTTTGAATCCCATTCAGGCACAGCATATTTTCATATGTTACAAAAAATCATTTCATCATTCACCGTCAGCATTAGCATCAATTGCATAACAGTGGACGCTAAACCAAAAAAAAAAGTAGAATCTTTGTCCTTGGAAGCCATCACAATCCAGTGAATATTCAATCAGTAACCTACATTTTCTCGTTTCAATTTATTTCTGATTTATAGTTTAATTTAATTTGAAGAGTAATTTAAAAACAATTAACCATTTAATTACTTTAACTCTAATCTAATGTAATAATTTTTATAATCTACTAAATCGAAAATACCTCTACTTTGAATACGTCTTTACTATTGCCTAGAAGGTTAACAACCAACAGCTATAAAATGATTTTCAAGACGATTCAGGTACAGAAAGATTTGTTTAGCTGAAACTGTAATCTATTATTACAGGAAATTATAATAGTAATAAGCAGACGAGTTTTCTTTTACAAGACATGACCGAAGAATAACTCCCAATGGAGGAACTTGTAAATTTATTTCATGTTAAAATGATGTAAATTTTATGAATCGTGATGCAGATAAAAAATATTGCCTTTTTAAAATAATTCCGTAAGATGTCTTCCTTTCATTGCGTGAATGTAGTTTAAATTATCTAAAAGTTAGATGATTTGTGTATTATTTAAGTCTTTTTTGGTAGTTTGTACTGAATGTGTGAATATCTTGTTTAATTGCAGAAATATTTAAATCTCAGTGTACTTTGTTGTTTGTTATGTACCCAGGTGATTATGTGATTGTTCTGAGTATTTTAGACTAAAACCTTTGCAAGATTTCTATGTTGGAGTGGCTTGCGGTCCCTCAAAATTGGATTTCATATTGTATCCAAATCGGTTTTAAAATTCGTTTTGCATTATAGTAATTTATTGTTTAATAAAATCGTAAATTTTTGTTTTCTTAGAGTTCTATAAAATATTGTTTTAATTTTGTTGTAGCCTAAGTGCAAGATGTTGATGATTTTTGGAGAAAACAGGTACCTTTGGAGTTAGATCTTAATAATTTATTCTGGAAAATTTTGTTTGTGATATACAGTTTCTTAACTAGTCAGTTAACTAAACTCTTTGTTTCTGATTTCAGGTATGTTGTATGTGGCTTGATCTGTACAAACTTCACAAGTATGTTAAAAATTTGTATATTCAAAGCTAATAAATTCGTTCAAAATATTTCACTATTAAAGGTACTCTATATATAATATACGTTGTACAATTCTTTAATATTTTTCTTTAATTTTATAAATATTCCAGAAAACCTGATGTTGTGCTCTTGTTGCAAATCTACCCTTACTCCCTTTCCTCAGATTTCTTTCCTGTTTCTGCAAACTGGTTGGTTAAGTAATACAATTACTGTACATTAAATGTTGAGTAAATTGGTAGTTTTGTGTTTGAGTCTTATCACTCTTACACAAATAAGTAGCCTACTATTGATTTCTGCTTTATCATCATCAACATCATGAGGTGATAAAATATTCCATGATATTTGTTGTTTTTCTCTAACTTCCTCACTTCTTCTGTTTACCGCCAGCGTTTTAACTTCTTCATACTTCAATTTTAAATAGTCTGTAACTTTTATTGTTTATATCCTTTTTACCTTTCGCCTTCTACTGATCCTTCTAACATATTTTTAATAAGAATATATATATATATATATATATATATATATATATATATATATATATATATATATATACTGGTTAGGTTTTCTTTCATCGAATTGTTTCACTCGGTCGGTTTCATCTTCGCCAATCGTCTCTATTATTGACATCTTTGTTAATAAATAAACTATATTTTATGGCTTGTCATTTTATTTTACCTAGATTATTTTTATAGGAGTAATAACTTAACCTTACCTTCACTATTTCAATGATTAAAAACTTAAACTCTTATCTGAATAACAGTAAAAATATTTTTCTATAAACCAGTTGGAAAACGGCCCACAAGTTATCACCAGCAGTTCAACGATCTTAAACGAATTAAAATTGAAAAATTTTGAACCATACCAATAAAATTATGCCTTATTTGCTTTTATCAACTTTTCTATAGGTGAGCATGTAGTGTCTTCTATTATTATAAATTAATATAAGAGATAATTTAAAATTTTTAATTAATATTTTCATCATATTAAAAAAATATACGGGTTTATATTAAACAACACTCTAATAAACGAATTTTCCTGAACTGTTTAGAACTTTTTTCTAAAAAGTCTCTAACTTGAAGTGTGATATCATATATAAGCCTAAGGATATGGGTGATTAAGTTACAGTTGTCTCATAGAGAACTTTTACAAGAGGAAAACTTACTCAACGATTTTTATTTTTTAAAATATCATGTAACAACATAGTACAGAAATGTTTAGCTTAGCATTGCAGAGTTGTTGCTTCAGTCGTTGTTTTTTTAGGGGAGAAAAATTGTTTTCCAAATTGGCTACAAATCGTCGTTTTATACAACTCTATATAAAGAAGTATGTTTCGTTTCTATAAGCAGCAGGTTTTCTTCGTGTTATTTTCCCTTTTTCCATTACTTTACTTTTTTTCCCCTTTTGCTTTTCTTTTTACAAATGCTGAACCAGCAGATTTTTCCTCAGCGTCTTCCTCATTTTATTTAGGTTGCGGTTCTTCTTTTTATTTTCTCGGTTAACTCCCTCCTCAAAAGCAACATCAGAATTCTAAGAAATAATTCTCAAAGTAAATCATTAAAAATAAATAAATAAATATACTGTAAAGAAAATATTGCGTGGAACCTTCATTTTTAACTTCTTAAGATTTGAATAATTTGATTTTGTAACGATGTCGTCTCTTTTGCATCCTTTCTTCTCTTGTTCATCCTCTTAACGTCTCCCCCTCTAAAAATCTTCGAATTTGTTCCTTCCAGATTTATCCAGTGTTTTCATTCGTAACACTTAAAGTGGGTACATTATATTAACGCAATATAAATTACCAATGAATTTCAATCAGTCAGTTGAGTGTAAAGATGTATTGATACACCGGGTGAGCAACATAAAACCGAACCCATAACGTACCCGCTACCCTACTTTCACGCGCGAGTAGTGGTACTAAAAACGCCAACTAAGCCACTAGTTACACAAGGCCAAAATCGGGCACTCAGTACAGACTTTCAAAAAGCCTCAAGCTATGGAAAGAACCAATTATAGAACTGTAGTGATGACTGCAAACTTAAGCATGCAAATAACGTTTTGAAAGCATTTCGTATCAAATTTGATAAATTATCAAAATATGCATATACTGGGTGTCCCACGGAATTTCAACCATAAGGAAATAGCATTGACTTCCATTAGTTTGTTAATATTTTTCCCACGAATAAATGAAGACTTTTAATAATCAGGAATCATTAGAAAATGTTTAGGCTAGACCTTTTAAAAAATATAAATTTTAATACATTTTAAGCTGTATTTTACCTTAAAATACAGAAATAGATAAATTTGTAACCGTTCTATTTAAGTATTGTAAATTTTATCAACTTGTCGTATTACAATGCGACAAGTTGATAAAATTTACAATTGTTACGAGTAATGTCAACGTCCCGGTGTAGATATGTAAAGCCTGGCGGGTCGAATCCATCTGCGGTAAAATTTGTTTATTGTTAAAAAATATTGAAAATATTATAAAAAATTAATCATATATACTTACTTTTTAATTTTGATAATTTTCTATAATCATCTAAAATTATTGCAACCATCAGCTGTCTCTAAAAATTAAATGTTGCTGAAGGAAATAAATCAAGTAGGTCTATTTAAAATAACAGGCCTACTGAATTTGCTTCCAACGAAAAACAAATTTTTAAGTACTTAATAATTTAAGGTGATAAAACAAATTGTTAAAATTAAAAAATAAATAAATAATTAATTATTGAAATATTTCTAATATTTTTTTAAATAAAAAAGTTTACCGCAGATGGATTCGACCCACCTATCTCTAAATCACCACACCAGAACGTTACCATTACTCCAAATAAACAAAAGGAAAAGTTGATAAACTTTACAGTACTTAAACATAAAACGGTTACAAATTTTGTATTTCTGTATTGTCACCGCCACCCCTTCTAATAAATCATTTACTGTGTTGCCGGCTTCAATACTTCTTCCGGCCTTTGTCGGCGCGGTAGACCCTTTGACGGCATAGCGACAAACCCTTCGTCTCCCCACCGACAGAGACCTTTGTCATCGAAGCCAAGCTAGTAGCCGCCTCCTACCACAGCGCTCTGGGCGACTATAAAAAGAGCGCTGCACTGAGCAGAGATTCAATTCCAATCAAGACACCGAGGGATTCACTTCCACCAGACAGCAGACGAGACGTCCACCACGGCACACGGCTGCCGGACTCCAGCGAAGACTAATCGGCGACCCCGCAAGAGAGAAGATGATGCTTCCGCTCGCCGACCCGTCACCGTAAGCCGTCGACCGGACCGTCATCGCCCGCTGACACGAGCGATGCCTACAGCGGTCCCTCGACCGAGCCTTACGTCCACCGGACCCGACGAAGCAGCCATCGACGCACTACCGCGAGGGAAAGAGGTGACGTCTCCGCTGGACGACGACACGCCGTGTCGCTCAGCTTCTCGTCGCAGCCACGCGCTGCCTACGCGGGTCTCCTTCGAGACCAGCACAACGGTCCTTCTCAGGACCAATTTAATAAGATTTTAACCGGCCCTTCTCAGGGCCATCAACCTGAGTCACGGGTCTCATCGAAGCCACGCACTGCCTACACCGGTCTCTTTCGAGACCGGCACAAAGGTCCTTCTCACGACCAATTCAATAAGGTTTACACCGGCTCTTTTCAGGGCCACCAAACAGATAAGGTTAGCCACTTAATGTCGCCATCCGGTGACAGTATTTAAGCTAAAAACAGTTTAAAATGCATCAAACTTAAAATTTTTAAAAGATCACATTTTTGACCTTTTTGAGATAGCCATTTTATAATGATTCCTGATTATAACCAGTTCTCATTTATTTGTGGGAAGAAAATATAACCAAGCTAATGAAAATTAATGCTTTTTCACTATGGTTTAAATTTCATAGCCAGATAGGCCTATAAGAGCTTCTAAATGTGTAATAAAAAATGGTAACAAAAGATTTATTTTTAGGTGTTTTACATTTATTGTTTGGCTTTACTTACAATTAATTTCTATTACGGTTGAATCAACATTATTAGTTTTGGGGACATAACAAAATCAAGTAACATAATAAAGGATTGTTCACAATAGGTTTACAATAATTAAACGATTATAGACTACTAAATTTGTTTACAGTATTCTACAAAAATTATATTTTTAAAATGTTTAAATTGACCTTGAATATTTAAAAGATTTTATGAAGTTCAGTATTTTTTTGTAGTGTATGTCATTAAAGCAATCACTGTAAGGGTCAGGTAAATGAAATTGTCTCCATATAGGCTAGTGCTTTAGGTAGGGCATTTTACCAGGATCTGTTTGTACGGTTACTTTTGTGTTACAGTGTCTACATTTATTAGGGTTTTGGCCGTGATGAGGTGACGGTGTGTCAGTTTAGTGTGGCTTATTCACAGTCGTGTAAATGTCACTTTGTCTACTCTATTATCAAATATTTCTGGTTACAGGTGTTAAGTGTCAGTCACTATGTGTAGGTTAGTTGTTAAACTATTCCAAATTAAGTTTAACTTGTTTTTGAACATCTTTCGTATGTCTCGATGGGAAAATTAATTTATTCTGTTGGAGCATATAGTAGCTTGTTTGGCTGCTTGATTGGCTTTCTCGTTTCCTTTGATTTCAAAACGGGAATGAATCCAAAGAAGAATTGCTGTTTTACCATTACTATATATTTTGTAATTGCCGTTAATTATGTCTTGAATTATTGGTTCGTCTTGTTTAATATTTCTAAGAGAATCATAAACACTTCTTGGATCTGTCACGAACAGACATTCTTTTTACAATTGGATAAAATTATCGTCTACCGTCAATTTTTTTATTGCATTTGCTTCACAATAAAATACTGAAGAACATTTTGTAATTGAATTCAATATTTATTTAAAATTACCACAGCATATCCACCTCCAGAAGACGTGCTTGAGAAAACGTTTAAATAAAATATTTTTCAAGCTTTAATAAAAGGGCTATAAACTACAATTTTTTATATATAAAAGAATTTATTTTGTATGCCCATAACAGGCAGGTGGAGTGTTAAATTAATTGCCCTAGATCTATTGGTTCCAGGGCTACAAAAAATAGTTCTGTTTCTTATGTTTTAAAACATTAGTTAGTAAATATATGTCTGGTTTGCTGGTACCGCCCCAAGTCAGCCAATTATATGACTGAACTACTTAAGAACAGAAGAGGTAGCGGTGTAAAAGACACTAGTCAGAGTTGTCTTCTCTGAGAGTAATAAATTTCACTATACAGCCAGACCCTGTGGCGAATGAAGTGAAAGTGTCATTTGCAGGGTGGAAAGTGGGTGCTTTTCCAAGGGCCTGGCATGCTGATAAGCATACACTTTCAACTCAGTGAGGAAGGCAATAGTAAACCACCTCACTCCTCGTTTTTACTTAGTAAAACCTCTAGAGGTTCAAACCAGCCTTTCGGCTGTTGACCTAAACAACAACAAACGAATTTGAAAAACCTACTTATGTAATTTAGTAGATTACAGTTTAAATACAATGGTGTCGACGTATCATTTTAGTTTGACACCATATTTTATTAGATTTCATTGTAGGCCTACCAGACCAATTTTTACTAACTAACTATTCCAGAATACGAAATTTTTAAAATTTATCACCTAAAACCATGTATCAAAACTTTTTTATAGACCTGTATATTTTTTAAGATTAAAAAACTAAAAAAGGGTTATCTTGGCGACCAGGAGTCCATCTTGTTGAAATGCCTCACCGATATGCGAGTACACCAAAGGGGCGGTACCAGCGTACCATACATATTCTTACTTACTTAGGCCTAATAATTCCAAAAAGGAAATTTTAAAAATTTACTTCTAATTCATTACCTAGAAACATATATCAAACATTTATATAGACCTGTCTATTTTTTTAAATTACAACAACTCACACCGAGTCATTTTGACGACCGAGAGTCTATCGGTTCTCATGCCTCACCGAAACGGGAGTACACCGAAGGGTCGGTTCCAGCGTACCATACGTATTATTACTTATTAACTATTCCCAAATACAAAATTTTACAAATTTATCACCTAAAAAACAAAAATATCAACACGCTTTTTATAGACCTATATATTTTTTAAGATTAAAACAACCACAAGAAGTTATTTTAGCAACTGAGAGTACATTGAAGGGGCGGGGTACCAGCGTACCATACATATTTTTACTCACTTACTATTGCCAAATATGAAATTAAAAAAATTTATCACCTATAAACATATATCATAAAACTTTTTATAGACCTGTATATTTTTTAAGATTTAAACAACCAGAAGGAGTTATTTTCGTGACCGAGAGTCCATCTTGTTGTCATGCTTCACCGATACGGGAGTACACCGAAGGCGCGGTATCAGCGAACCAGACATATTTTTACTAACTAATGTTTCCAAATACGAAATTTTTTAAATTTACTTAAAATTAATCACTTAGAAACATATATCAAAACATTTTTCATAGACCTGTATATTTTTTAAGAATAAAACAACCCAGAAGGACTTATTTTTGCAACCAGAAGTTCATCTTGTCATGCCCCACCGATACGGGAGTGCATCGAAGGGGTGGTACCAGCGTACCATAGATATTTTTATTTATTGAATGTTTCCAAGTACAAAATTTTCTTAGAATTTTCTTAAAATGTTTCACTTGGAAACATCTATCAAAACACTTTTTATAGAGCTGTATATTTTTTAAGATTAAACAACATACAAGGAGTTCTTTTAGCAACCGGGAATTCATCTTGTCGCCATACCTCACCGATACGGGAGTACACCGAAGAGGTGATACTAGCGTACCATACATATTTTTACTTACCATAACTAAATACAAAATTTTAAAATTTTTAACACCTAGAAACATATATTAAAACACTTTTTATAGACCTGTATATATTATTTTAAATAAAACAACCACTAAGAGTTATTTTGGCGACCGGGATTCCATCTTTTTTTCATGCCCCACCTATGCACGTGTACACTGAAGAGGCGGTACGAGTGTACTAAACATATTTTTACTTACTAACAATTCTCAACCACGAAATTTTAAAAATTAATCACCTAGAAACATGTATCAAAACACTTTTTACAGACCTGTATATTTTTTAAAAATAAAAACAACCCACATGGACTTATTTTGGCGACCGGGAGTCCATCTTGTCATGCCCCACCGATATGGGAGTACACCAAAGGGGTGGTACCAGCATACCATACATATTTTTACTTACTAAATACTTCCAAATACAAAATTTTAAAAATTTACTTAAAATTTATCACCTAGAACCATATATCAAAACACTTTTTATAGACCTGTATATTTGTTAAGATCAAAATAACCCATCAGGAGTTATTTTGGCGACGGGGAGTCCATCTTGTTGTCATGCCCCACTGATACGAGAGTACACCAAAGGGGCGGTACCAGCGAAGCCTACAAACAATAAAAATTTTAATTTAAAACTCGAAATATATTTTAACATTTTTGACGAAGGTCAATTGCTGGAACTTAAAATAAAAACTTCAGTCCTTTTGAATGGAGGTCTGTATTTTTATAAAGTAGAAGTATTTTTAAACAGCGTAAAAATTTTAAATTAATATTTAATAATGAAATTTAAAATTGATGGAATTTTAAACATATAATATTTCTGTAAAATAATATAAAACTTGTATTGCATAATGTATGAAACAAAATTAAACACAACCCTTGTTAGTTTTTGCTGTACATTGTAACTTGTTGGTGAACAACCATTAAACTGAAGTATACAAATAGCGTCTGTCATTATAAACAAATAGTGTTTTCGAGGATAGTGAACTTAAAAGGAGATGGGGAGAGAGAGGGAGCAAATGGGAAAGAAGAAAGAGTGAGGTCTGTTTGAGATTTGGTTTGCTTAAATGGAATTAACATTTGTGGAGAGGTTAGGTAAGCAAGTAGCATTAGTCGAGGGTATGTAGAGTTGTACAAGTCTAAGTACACGTCTAGGAGTAAGAAGCTAGAGCTATAGAGCTGTATGTATAGTTAGTCTTCAGTGACATGTACCAGGTGGCTTATCTACTTAAGGTTGATGCCTTCTGTTTGTATCAGGTACAACTATCTACTTTACGCCCCAACCATTACATATAAATAGGATGCTAGAGAGACTTTATAATGTTTCCGGGTAAAAATTCTGAAAGGAAAGCATTTTCTATCCTTATCTTATTCATTTAATATTTTTTATAACCTTTTTTTCTATCTACCCGAATTTTGTTGCAGTGTTATTAAAATTAGAAACTACTATATTTTTGAAATTTTACCAATTTTTTACTTTCTCTTTCCCTAGGTATATAAATATAAGGGAGATAATGTATTGCTTTCATGTCAATTTTTCGTAATCAAATTTTCACTGGAAATATACGTTTTCAGGTCCCGTGAACCCAAAAAACAAGTTTTTAGCGATTGGTCTGGGTGTGTGTGAGTAACATATCTCAAAAAAAGAATGTCGTACAAAGTTTAAACTTAAAACTTAAGTTAGGTTTGACCCAACGGGTTGGTCTAGAGGTAAAGTTGTCTCCGTGAGTGAGCTGTTTAACAGCTGATTTTGGAGACCAAGGTTCCTGGTTCAAATCCTAGTAAAGGAAGTTACTTTTATACGGATTTGAATATTAGACAGTGGTTGCCGGTGTACTTTGTTGGTTGGAGTTCGATTAACCATATTCTTTTAGGAATGGTCGACCTGGGTCTGTACAAGACTATATTTCATTTACACTTCATCTCATTGGGTTATAGGGTTGCTTATTGTTCAGAATTGAACAGATTGCAACGTACACATGTTAGGAATTTTTAAAAATTGAGTTACTCTAGGGGACCCGATCATTTTTATCAAAATCGGTCAGCCGGAAGTATTCTTGCAATTTTTCACTTTTTTGCGATATTGTCAAAAATAGTAGCTTCTACGATTTTTCTTAAATCGCTTGATTAACTACATATTTTATACTCTTCTAGTTAAAATAACCTAGCTGAAATTTTTCGGGAGGGTGTGATCTCGTGATAATTTACTTTAAGACTGCGGTCTTTACTCGTATTTTAAAGCAAAAGTTTAATAATTAAAGTTGTAGGAATTGTAAACACCTACAACTTTTATTCAAACATAATTTTTCAACAACACTTAGTTTAGAGTTAGTTACTGATTTTCTGTGTTTTACTCATCAAAAAGCTAAAATATTAGATTTTGTTTCAATAACAAAGAGAGTTGGTTAAAACGAAATTAAACTGTTTTTTTTATAGTATTATATAGTATAGTCTGCTTGCATAGTACATTTCAGTAATAAACAGAATTACAGTAACTAGATGTCTGAACATATTTATATTCCTAATCCTTACATTACTTCTGCTTATTATTTTTCTAACTTTTTAGATAAATTTATTAAAAAATTAAAAGTAGAAATTTTTATGAGAATTTTAGCTTAAAATTTATTAATTCAGCTGGTAATAAAAGTGTTTTTCCTAAATATAAATTTCACTTAAGTTTTGTGATACATTAGAATTTAATTTACATTTTTTATAAATTATTTTCTTATCTTAACATTAATTGTAGTGCTATAAATTTAAGTGTTTTATCTTAAAATAATAAACAAACTAAATTGCTGTTTTGTTCATTTAAATTTTCTTATAAATTTTACCGAAATTTAACATAGAATTTATTAGAAAATTATTCTAGTACGCTTGAACAATATTAAAAAGATATTTTAAAATTTATTTTGTATAATTTAATTTTTATATCCGTCTTAGATGTATAATAAATAACAAATTTGAATGCTAAAATAAAGTATCTCGATCGATTCTGGTTAGCAGCTTAAAAATTTACTATTGCACCACGGTACAGGCTACCTAGATCAGTTACTGCATTCATCTCTTCCACGTTCTACTGAAATCTCTGCTCCATACCAGTTCAGATTACCACGCTACAACAAAAAACGAGTCACTTACATATACGAACGTAAAATATAAAAAAGTAGTAACCATGTGGTTAATGGAAGTAAGGAAAAAACTATAGAAATGGTTACACCAGGAATCAAATAATGTTACAATGATTACAATGGTTATAGAACCTACCACAAATCCAACAATTTTGTGAGACGTCTACTGTCCGATAATTCATTTTTCTAGTAATATGCAAAAACAAAACAAAACTCAAATAAATTATGAAAATGTGCAAAATAAAGGAATTTATTTAGAACCTACATTTAAAATTAATTTTTTTTGTTTTGCTTATTTTAATTGAGTTTTTTGTTTTGTTTTCGAGCATACATAGCCCTATATTGAAGCAAGCTATTTTAATAACCTTGTACGTGATTTAATTGTTGTTGTTTAGGTCATCAGCCAAAAAACTGGTTTGAACCTGTAGAGGTTTTACTAAGTAAAACGAGGAGTGAGGTGGTTTACCCTTGCCTTCCTCACTGAGTGGAAAAGTATGCTTATCAGCATGCCGGGCCCTCTGAAAAGGACATATTTTCCACTCTGCAAATGACACCGTCACTTCATTCACAACAGGGTCTGGCTGTATAATGAAATTCATTACTTTCAGAGGAGATAACTCTGATTAGTGTCATTTACACCTCTACCTCTTCTGTTCTTAAATGGTCCAGTCATTTAATTTGCTGACCATGTGATAAGAAACAGAACTATTTATTTTAGCCCTGCAACGAACAGATTGAGTGTAAATAATTTGACACTCCACCTGTCTGTTATGGGCAGGTGATTTAATTAGTATTTAAAAAACTAACATTTATAGTTCGTAACTACTAACACAATAATAGATTACCATAGTAGTTGTAGTGTTAAAAAATAAACACAGCAGCACTAAATTGATCTACCATTGAACATGGGAAACTTTAGCTGGGGTTTTTTTTATTGAATATCACTATATACAATCAGTAAGAAGCTAATATGAGTGAATGATAGAATACAAAATAACTTGAAGGAGAAGTTTTCCATTAAATAGTAGGCTCTATATTTTATGCAATTTACTTTTTTTATTATTCTTAACTGGTGCTAAACGTTTTTTGTATTAATAAAATATTTAGCTGTTAGTTATTTATATTTTTAGTTTTTGTTTCTTTGTAATCTGTCACGGAGATCCAAGACATGATGCCATTTTAAACGTCTGGGGTTTGACTATTATAAAGTAAATTTAGAGCTAAATGATTTATATGTCCTGACAATTTAACGTGATATTTTTCGCTGAGCCTTCTTTTTCTTTTGTTAACAAATTGAATATTTAAGTAATCGTGTACTTCAATATTTCTTGCATACCAAGGAGCATTTACCAAATTTCTTAATACTTTATTTTGAAATCTTTGGATAATATTTATATTACTGTTACTAGCAGTCCCTCATAGTTGAAGATTAATTTTCTACCGCGAGTAAATAAAAATAGTTTTAGATGTTTAAGTTGTAATTAAGGAAATTAAAATTGTATTGTAATGATTTTTGTAACGTAGGCCTAATTCGAAAATAAATAAATAAATAAAATACGTAAAAGTTTGACTTTCCAATACCTTCTTAATGAAGCTGCTTAAAGGTGTTACTCCATCACAGTTGTTTCTTACCCTATTAAAGGTTTTAATAACAGCAAAGTTGGAGAGACCCTAAAAGAGTTTAACTTTTCCTTATCACTTCCACTTATTCTGTCTACTTTTACAGTGTTAATTTGCTTTAATAGAGCAAAATTTTCTGTACCTGGAATTTAAAATATTTTCTCCTCAAAAGTATGCTAACCCTAAAAGCATGTTTTTAGTGATTGGTCTCGGTGTGTGTGAAATAAATATTTCGAGAAAGGAAACTAGTACAAAGTTGCACTTAAGTTAGGTAACACTAGGGGACTCGACACGAACATTTTTATCAAAATCGGTCAAACGAAAGTAATAATGTACTCGTAAAATTTTCCACTTTTGCAATTTTCTCAGGTATTGCTTCTACGATATTTTTTTAAATAGCCAGTTCAACTAAATTTTTTATTCTCTACAAGATAGAGTAAGCGCCTACCGAAATATTTCGGCAGGGTGTGATCTCGTGGTGTTGTTTTTTGAAGATTGCAGCCTTCATACGCATTTTAAGGCAAAAGTGTAATACCTATTGAAAGTTGTAAGAAATGGAAACACCTACAACTTTTAAATAAAAATTATTTTTCTATAACTCTTAGTTTAGTGTTAATTACTAATTTTCTTTGTTCTGTTCATCAAAATCGCTAAAAAATGAAATTATTTTCAATTAACAAAGAGAGGCGGTTAACAAAAAATTAAACCGTTTATTTAAAATTATAGCATTGTCTACTTGCATAGTAAACTTTAGTAATAAACAGAATAACAGTAACCTATTTGTTTTAACATATTTACATTTTAAACCCAAAAAAGTAGTGTACTAAGTATTTCCGTCTTTAAGTGGAAAAATACGACCAGTCCAGTTGGTCAAACCCTTATAAACTTACGCTTTCTTAGCCAATCTCAAACAGTTTCTTCTGAATTAATTTTTAGCCCCAAGATTATGTAAGAATGCCTTATAATTTCAAATATAAATTACAAAAAGTAATTTTTTTCTTAAGTGACTTAACAATCTCAAATAATTCACAACATTATTGTATAGTTTAAATGGTAGGCTTACCTCTGGTCAAACTCATAAGGCTATTCACCGTCTTTCACGGTTACAGGATCATTTTAGGGGGGGGGGGGAGAACTGTTGAGGCACACTCACACGACTTTCTCTTGCCATTATAAATAATTAAAAGTATAACTTGTGTTGAATCATGAGTAAACAATATAAAATTAAAAACATAACCTAATTTTAATCGTGAGTGAATGACGGAAAATAAAAATCAATCCCCTGTTCGAAGTAAACGTACGGAAAATCATTAGCCTAATTGCCGTAAACTAAACTTTGTAGAAAAACGTTCTTGAATTAAAGGTTGTAGGTTTTATAATTTACTATAACTTCAATTAAAATACTTTTTTTGTAAATTCATTCTAAGGCCGTAATCTTTAAATATTACATTTTTCAACCGTTTTCATGATAAAAATACAGATAATCAATAACTGGCGCTAAACTAAGCGGTGTAGAAAACTATTGAATTAAAAGTTGTAAATTTTCTAATTTTCAATAAATATGATTACATAGTCAACGAGTTTGGTTTAGAATTCATTGTAAGGCGTCAATCTTTTAAACAAACATTTTTAACTCGAGAGCAGAGCCTCATAATTTCAACAGACTTACCGCTTACTTTAATATTGTAGAGCACAAAAAATATAGTAAATGAGGCGATTTTTCATAAAATGATTCATGAGAAATTTGCAAAAACTGGTAAATGCACGAATATAGCCTATTGCTAATGCCAGTTTACTAATTACGATGAAAATGTTCGTGTCAGATCCCTTCATGATACCTAAGTTAGATTTCAAGTTTCTACTTCGTACCCTATACCGTTCTTGAGATATTTTTATCACCCACACACACACACACACATACACACACACACACACACACACATTTGCACGCGCACGTACACTGATCGCTAAAAACATGTTTTTCGATTCACGGGATCTGAAAACGTGTATTTCCGGTAAAAAGTAGTAAAATTTACATGAAAACAATTCCTGAGCCATTTTTCTTTCTCCATTTTTATTTATATAACTATAGGAAATAGATAACTAGAAATTGATCCAAAACTTCTGTAAGATAATCATCATTCTCACTATCACACCACCACTTTTCAAGTATAATAAACTTAAAACAAAATGTGTTTTTTAAAGTACAAAAAAAATAATAAATACAAAAATATTTAATGGATAAAACAATAACGAAAATTTGTCATGAATTACAAGTACCACTTTTTCCATAATAACTCTAGTTCTCCTGGGCCTTCTTGGATACATGAAATAAAAAAGTAGGATATTAAAATTTATTTTTGAAATTATTATCGTATATTTGGTTTAATTTCGTATTGATATTTTATAAGCCTATAGATGTGGACATGATAAATAAATTTAACTAATTAAAACAGTACTCGAATAATCCACAATATTATTTCATATTTTTTACGATGCAGAAACCATGCTTAAAAATTATAAGAGGCACTCAAAATAATCATTTTGTTGTTTTACTGTACTTGAGAAATGATTTATTAATATTTTATTAAAATTATTCATGTATACTATGACTACAACTCTTTTTTCCGATAACCAAAATTAAAATTAATTATATTTGAAGATGATACTTTACTTATCAAAATCAAATATTTTGATTTTAATTATCAATTTATTTGAAACAAAATTTGTTTATTTAATTAAAGTGAAAAAATAAAATATGATTATACCGGGTGATTTTTTAGTCCTGTTACCCAATTGTTAATTTCTGGTAATATTTTTCTAAAAAAAAAAAAATTTTGTTTTGTGACACTAAGTTGGTAGCCCTACTCAACAAGTATAGATATGGCAGTGTGAGTTGATTCTCCTTGAGCTGTGTAAAATTTTGTGCCATTTCCGGTCGTGCTACGAACAGAATGTCTTTTATCCTAAAACAATCTCTTGTTTAAATCTGGAGGCTGAAGCTCTAGAACTAATCGTATGTGATACGGATACAATTTCAATTTTTTAGCAGCTTTCTGAGCACTCGAACATGACAAATCAACATGCGAGGAAAGTTTTTGTAAACTTTTTCATGGAGAATTGAGGAATCTTGTTTTCACATTCTCTTAACGTCATCTGTCAAGAGAGTTGATCGACCACTACGTTTTCTGCTGCAAACAATACCTGCCTCTAAAAATTAGTTAGTTAGTCTAGAAATTGACTAGAATAGAGTGGAGGAACACCAAAAAATTTAATTTGAAATGATTCTTTTACACTTGCATACGATTTTGTAGCAAAATATTGTTCAAGAATGAAAACCCGTTGTTGTAGGGTAAAAGACATTCTGTTCGTAACACAACTGGAAACAGCACAAAATTTTACGCAACTCAAGGAGAATCAACTCAAACTGTCGTATCTATACTGGTTGAGTAGGGCTACCTACTCAAAACAAAATATCCCTTTCTTAGAAAATAATTACCAGACATTATCAATTGGGTAACAGGACTAAAAAATCACCCTGTATTATTGCTTTAATATTTGTAATTTGCTTCATTGTCAACTCGTTTCCGAATAACAGGGATTTTTTGGTACCAAACGAAACGTAGTGCTCTCAATTTATATGATAACCATAACACCGGATGCAAGTTGATGAATCAAGTCACCAGTTTATATAAAAGAAAAAAAATTTTTGTGAATGTGTACAATAACTAATTACACAACCATAAATAAATAAACAACAAATTAATACGATTATGTATGCTACAACAATTTTTTATCAATGAATTGTAAATGTTTAAAAAAATAACGAACAGATAAACAAAAGTAAACATTTTTATTGAGCACATAAGCTGTAACAAAATTCAGGGAATATTATTTTGACATACAAACCAACAAAAGTATTCGGATTTGGAAAGAAAAGTAAAATTTACTTCCGGAGTTGGTTTTCCTGTATTCATTTTCTTTACATTGTTTTTCTTTTATCCGATACACTATTTATATTGAAATGGAATACACACACGGGAGTTCTATCGACCTAACGTCTTACACTCCGTTGAATAATATCTTTTAGTTTTGTTCGGCAAATATATCATATAAGATCCATTTTAACAAAAGATAATCTTTTATTTTATTTTAATCTAAGTACCGAGGTAAAGTTTTCTTAGAGAATTATTTGTCATTTGAAAATCTAAGAGATAAGATTCCTTTTATACTGTATGTGGTAAGCTTTTAAAATTAAAGTTTAGATATATTGGGTTTCAATTTATATTTTTCTGTCGCAAAAACAGTTATCCCCAGTAGTATAAAAGTTATATGTAAATACACACATACTCCTAATTACCAAACTTTACCTTCTGTTCACTTCTGGAAAATTTCTAGTATAAAATGAAAAAGTAATGGCTTTTAGAGGGAAATATCTATTATGGACAAAGATAATAGTTAATGGAGTAATTCTGGAGAAGTTCAGTCATTTTGCCTTTTTGGGATGTGATGTGTCACATGAAAAGGACACTGCTGTAGCACAAAAAGTACAAAGGTTTTATAGAATTTGAGGTAACGTACAATACATTGGCATTTAAAAGGAAAACTTCTGAACTGACACACTGATGAAATTCTTTTAAGTGGCTGTCCGAACATTGACATTATGACAGTGTGGTCTAAGTGTGAAAGTACTACTACAAAAATTCCATCTAGTTTGCAGAGAATCTTTAAAGGTTGTTTAGACTGGATTGGTTCAGAAATAAGAAAATACGGTAATAATTATGTGTCAGTTATTTTAAGGAGAGAGCTATGGAATACCGCCAGAAATGGACGGATCATCTTCAAATATTGTTTCCACATTGTTCAGAACTCATTTTATTTTAAAGCAGATAGACTGCAGACAATTACATAGTATTAGTTTATCAATAGATAAGGCCTCCTTCATTCCTTTATCTGAACCCAGTCCGATTCAAACAACCGAGCAGTGAGGGTCGTCCTGTCGCGCCGTGCGCTATTACGTGAAACCTGCGGACGTTCCGCCATCAGAGGATTTACGCTACTTTCACCCCAGATGCATCTGCGGGCTGCTGCAAGGGTTCAAGGTGACGAGAAGAGGGAAAACGAGGTAAATGTGTCTTAATTCTAATATTATGTATCCATATTTTCCCCTCCACCACCTTGGCCTATGTTTTTAGAGTTTTGTTTTAGTGCTATTTAAAGCTACCAGAGTTATCGAACACACATGGACAGGCATAAGTTGTAAACCAATTAGAAGGCGTGATAGGGCGACGAGTGGCTAGTTGGATGTCAAAACAGGTCCTTAATGACAAAAAAAGGTTATTTTAGTATAAATAGTTAAAGCTTTCCAATGTAGAACCTTGGTATATTAGAAAATACATCTTCATTACTAATTCCGCATACATTTCTTCAAATTTAGGTAGATAATTTTACAGAAAATTCTTCGAAAAATTAGAAAACCCAATGGACTTGTTCAACCTTTCCAAATTTTATAATTTTTTTTCTACTTTGGCATAGTGTCTTCTCGCCACTACCATTAACCATCATTATGATGGTTTTTAACACTTTCAATATCACCATTATTGTTTCTCCCATGTCAATGTCACTGTCGTTGTATGGATTAACAACCAGGATTTACTCGGTGAAGGCTTATTGCTAGACTCAAAAGGAATCGCAAATGGTCTATCACTGGGTGAATAAAAATTATTTAATCAAATAAATATCATTAATTTAATAAAAATCATTTATTTCTTAATTTCTTCACATTCTTCTTTGTAACTTTTGTTGACTTTATTTTTATTTTGTATTTACTTTTATAACTTTAAATAATTATTTCAATTTATTTTTTGGCTAACAATTTTTATGGACCGTAAAACTCGTTAGTATATCAGGAAATAAGGAGACAAATAATGGTGCCAAACGTGTCATAAATTGAGTATTTCATGATCATGCTGTATCACGTATTGATATATCAAAGTTTTTACTGAAGGAGACACATGAAATGTGGAACCATGCATAGAAAGGACATCAAAGTCAACTACATGACTTCAGAGAAAACAGATACGCCATAATCATATCACAGAGTAACAGACGAGATCAAACACTTATAACACGTTTACGAATCAGGCACTCTAGGCTCACACACGAATACTTACTACAAAAATTGAAGCACTGACCTGTTTTTTTTTGCAACGATATTACGTAGACGATAAAACACCTACTCACGACGGAGTAAAAATTTAAGCACTTATCTCTACAAAGACTAGTTTATCGGCAATTACTGATTTTCCGTACTTTTAATTCGAACTGAGGTCGATTTTCATTTTGTGTAGTACTAGCCACTACTATTCACTCATGATTAAAATTAGGTTATGTTTTTCATTTTACATTGTTTCCTCGTGGTTAAACATACGTTATTGTGGGAGGTTTTCTTCGGTTGTTGTTTAGGTCATCAACTAAAAGGTTGGTTTAAACCTCTAGTCTAGAGGCTTTACTGAGTAAAAAGAGAAGTGAGGTGATTTACCATGCTTTCCTCACTGAGTGGAGAAGTATGCTTATCAGCATGCCGGGCACTCTGAAAAGCATATACTTTTCCCCTTACAAATGACATCTTCACTTCATTTACCACAGGGTCTGGCTCTATAATGAAATTCATTAGCTACTCTCTGAGGAGAGTTTTCTCCTCTGAGAGTAACTGATATTCACTCGTTAGTCAGAGTTATCTGACTAGTGTCTTTTACACCTCTATTTCTTCTGTTCTTAAATAATTCAGTCATATAATTGGCTGACCATGTGATAAGAGACAAAACTCCTCTTCTGTAGCCCAGGAACTAGCAAATCGAGTTCAAACAATTTAACATTCCACCTGCCAGTTATGGGTAAATCTTTTTTCTGTTATGACATATTTAACAAACACATTTGCTTATTATTCTAGATAAAAATAGATTGTAGGTTTTTCTCTATTGTAAAACAATTTCAACACATAAAAAAGTTTTGAAGGTTACGTCTCTCTTTAAATGCTTCTTTCTCTTACAAATTCTTTCACTAAACCATTGTAAATTTTGTCATTCATTGATGATATACATGATCGTAAACCGTAACCTGTTGCAAAGTGTAAAAAGTTGTGGTTTATGCAATCTGT
This sequence comes from Catonia carolina, assembly GCA_035578175.1. NCBI lineage: Eukaryota > Metazoa > Arthropoda > Insecta > Hemiptera > Achilidae > Catonia > Catonia carolina. Next base: position 81,789,733 of record JAQMRL010000003.1, on the reverse strand, counting down.
TGATTTTTTTTGCATTTCCTATTAGTTTTTTAATATTTAATCCGTATTTTCCTGAGTATTTTGTTCTAATTTTCCTGAACATCTTCATGACAGATTAAGTATTTGCTGTATAAGTTACTTTGTAAACTTGACAAACTTTTAATTACAAACAGGCCTTTAATATCCCTATCTACCACACAATACTATAGTTGAAAATACATTAACAATAACCTCACACTGCTGATATTCAATATTATTGTTAACAACAAACCCTAAGTTATTTAAGCTGACAAAATACTTACGAAACTGTTTGGTCATGTCTATCAATTCAGAATGAAGATAGAAACTGAAATTTAATTGATAATTACAAAGACCTATCTGTGTTGAATTACAGTATAACAACTTACTACCAAAACAAAGTCAGAATACTACGTGAAACGCTATCGAAGTGTCACCTTTCCTATAACAAACTTACATGGAAATGTTATCATAATACAAACTCAAGTAATTGGTCTTCAAGCTTCAGAGCTTTATACTACAAAACAACATCGATACTCTTCGTTCAACTTACAGCATGTAAAGGATGTAATATTAGAGAATCGGACCATATGGGAGAAAGAGAGAGAGAGAAAGAGAGAGAGAGAGAGAGAGAGAATCCAGAGTGTTGCAGAGTTTCACTTAACCAACCCGTTCCTTCCACCATTAATTTAATTGTATATTACCGTGTATATATATATAGGTATATTCCACGTGATCAATTCTCAACTTTATTTCAACCCCATACAAATGCACCAATTGAACTCTAAACAATTCGTAGCTACGTCTTACAAGAAATCACTCTTCAAACATTGTTGGTCTCTTTAGAGTAAATTAATTAATTTTCAATAAATCTTTGTAAATGATTGTTCTGCTACTACTGTAATTAATTAATGTTAACAAAGATAGTCATTTAATCGTTGAATGAATAACTAAAAATTAACGTATGATTTATTAATCAATAAATTAAGGGACAGATAGATAATGATTGCTTATTTTATTTTTACTTTCTCTTGCCTATGTATATGAATATATAGGAAAGTATTGTTTTCATGTCGATTTTTCGAAATCGAGTTTTCACCGGATCTACACGTTTTTAGACCCCCTGAAACCAAAAAACATGTTTTTAGCGATTGGTCTGTGTGTGTGTGTGTGTGTGTGTGTGTGTGTGTGCGTGCGCGCGCGCGCGCGTGTGTGTGTGTGTGACCTGAATATTTCAAGAACAAAACATCGCACGAACTTGAAACTTGAAACTTAAGTTACATACTGCTACCGAACCCGACACGAACATTTTCATCAAATCGGTCAACCGGAAGTAGTAGTTTATTCGTGTAATTTTTCCCTTTTTTGCGAACTTCTCAAAAACTGGTCCTACGACTTTTTTTTAAAATTGCCTGGTTTACTAATTTTTTATGCTCTACCTACAAGATAGGGTAGTCACCATGTTTGCTGAAATTCTTGGTGAGACTGTTTTCACGTAAAAAAATTGTTTTTTAAGACTGCGGCTTTAACCCTTTCAATCCCAAATTTTTAAACTGTATACAAAAGAATATGTGTACATTGTTTCATACATTTTACTGATATTTAAGAAAGTCGCTTTTAGACCTTTAATGGCCCCTTTGGATGGCCTGACAAAAAAGTGTGACATGTAGCCTACGTCACGTTAGGACTTGATGGTATGAAAGTTCCCACCAATAAGAATAAGTCAAATCATTTTCAGGCTTCCTAAATAAAACAATATTCTCTTACTTAGATTTATAGTAAAAAAACTAAGTATTATGATTTTAATATTATTTAAGACTTCAAAAATTTTACATTAAAAAAATATTGGTAAAATGGATAAAATCACTATTTAGTAACAGTTTAAAAAATATACTTGTACATACATACAATATTCAAAGAAATGTTACTTTATTTTAGTAAATGAAACAAACTTCTGAAACCAAAATTAAAAAGAAATTTAAAAAGAAATTAATGGTTGTCTCCGTGGCGCAATGGTCAGCATACTACACTGCTAAGCGGAGGTCTCAGGTTCGAATCCTGGCTAGGGTACAGAAGATTATTACACTTCACACCCAGCATTCTTTAATCCAAAGTTGTCTCTAACATCTAAAATGTTGAGGTCTGTTATTTCACTCCAATATGACTTCTATGTCACACTGGGTTAGAAAGGGTTAATATGCATTTTAGCGCAAAAATGTACTATAAGTATAATAAAGTTGTAGAGAATTGAAAATCCTACAACTTTTATTTCAAACATTTTTTGCACAACGCTTTTCTAGGGGTAATTAGCGATTTTCTGTTTTTTTCTCACGAAAACGTGAAAAATCGATTTTTTAAGATTTCAACCTTTTTATTTGAAGTATTTTTCTCTACAGAACCTAGTTTAGCGTGAAAGAGTGATTTTCCGCATTTTTTAAGCCAAACTGAGGTTGATTTTCATTTTGCGTCTTTCACTCATGATTAAAATTAGGTTATGGTTATTGAGGTTAGTTTTTTGTTTATTTCTAATGTTTTATTACTAATTTTAGGTTTATTATTAATTATTTGCATTGGCAAGAGAAAGTTGTGTGAGTGTTTCACACCATATTTTTTATTTAATTATAAATATAATTATTAAAAACCACCAGAAACGGTCAAAGAATGAGTAACAATACTTTACCAATTGAATAGTACTTATATGGCTTGTAGCATAGCAGTCTATGTATATAATGTCGTAGATCGATGGTCGATGCGAACGAACAAAATAATGAAGCTATTTAAATAACAATTAAAAATTATTAAATATTAAATTTCAATGTTAAGTTTCGCAATGTTCAAAAAGAACTGTCAATGACTAGTCCAATTATACCACCTCTTTGTGATAATGTTCAGCTTTCAGTGGATGATTATCGAAACAAATTGTATGAGGCAATAACAGGAAATGAACGACGAAGTGGTGGAAAACACAGTTGTAGCACCAGTGAGCTACTTAAAAAAAAAAATACTTCACATGTTTACACATGGTATAATAGATTGTCGAATAACTCTTACTCCTGAAGTGCTTCAAAATTAAATAAACCCCACGTTGGGCGCCAAAATGTAAACAAATGTTGAAATGAATGAACAAATTATAATCTTTAAAGTTTTATATTGACAAATATAATTAAATTATTAAATTGTCTTCTCTGAATATTTACCGTGTTGCCCCGTTCAAGGAAAATTCAAATGACTGGATATGTGACGCCAATATCAACTTTTTATTTGTGTGTCCCACCTTGGCTATTCAAAATCACACACTGAACTTCACCCATCTGTTTCCATCTGCTCATTCTTGAATCATTCAATTAAATTTTGATAATTTAAATAGTTTTAATGTTTAACGTTCTTGTTATTTAATTTTGATAGTTTTTATTACAAATATATTTATAAAATTGTAGTTCTTGAAATTTAATATTGAATAATTTTTAATTGTTATTTAAATAGCTTCATTATTTTGTTCGTTCGCATCGACCATCGATCTACGACATTATGTACATAGACTGCTATGCTACAGGCTTTACCATATTGTCAGCTCATCACAATGACAATGCAGGGTAGAAGCTTGGATGACTTTTTGCTTACTTAAAATTGAGCACCAGAAACAAGTCTTAAAAATTTTGACTGAAAGGCCTGAATCGACTTTACGTTACTCTCTACCGCTGCACCATAGAGCTGGAGTCCATAAGCTCAGATTAGTCTCAAAACTTGTGAATTTAATTTGTGAATTAAAATTTTGAAACGATGGTTCAATTAATCGAGGGTTAAGACCTCTTAGAAAAGTCGATTCTGGTGGCGATTACGTTCTACACGTTTTGCACGCAGAAACCAGTCTTAAATTTAAAAAATCGTATAAACGTGAAATAATTTTGTGATCCACGTAAAATCAAAACCATGATCAAGGAGGTTTTTTTGTATCGTTCTAAAGTTTTAATAGTCTTATTTTTTTTATTTTTTAATTCCTAATATGTGTACGTTGCAATCTGTTCAATTCTGAACAATAAGCAACCCCATGACCCAATGAGATGAGGATGATGTGTATGACGTGTAAATGAGGTGTAGTCTTGTACAGACTCAGGCCGACCATTCCTGAGAGAGTATGGTTAATTTAACCCCAACCATCAAAGTACACCGGTAACCACTGTCTAGCATTTAAATCCGTATAAAAGTAACTACCTTTACTAGGATTTGAACCAGGAACCTTCGCCTCCGAAAATCAGCTGTTAAACAGCTGATTTTGGCGACGACTTTACCTCTAGACCAACCCGGTGGATTAATGGTCTTATTAAAAAAGTTAATTTACTCATTTACTATTCTTTTGTTAAATATGTTATGATTTACCACAACTTAACCCTTGTAGTAGTGTGAAGGTAACCAGATCACAATTATTAAATTAATTAAAACTTTATTGAAATTACTAAACATAAAGAAATTTTATATGTTGAAAAATAAGTAGGCAAAACTTTGTTGATACAGTAGCAGAGTTTTCACCCACGTATATAAGTATCACTTCATCTATTAACTCGCAGTGTACCCTCGGGAAATTAACACTGTAACAACGTTTAATTTTTAACAAATAGCACCTTTATTATTTCCATTAACATTAACCCCTATTTCTTTATTCATTAACTAATTAACTTTGCATAATTAAATTTTATCCCTTTAAATGTTTTTGTTATTATTTTAAAAGTAAAAATTACATTTTAAGTACGTTTATTTATGAAGTCGGGTTACTTTTATTCAGTATTTTAAATTTCTATTTATGAATATTTAGATCTAGTTATTAGTGTACAGAATTAAAAGTTTTAAGTCTCTGTCCCTGGTTAATGAAGTACTGATTTTAATAAAATAATAACTACGATTTTAAATTTTACTAAATTATAGTTCTCTAAAAATATAAATTGTTGTTTTAATTTTTTTACTTATTTATTAATATATTATTTTATATAGATGTTTGTTTACATTTATATTATATAGTTATTTATTCATATATTTATTTATTCATGAATGATAAAGGTAGGCAGTTTTTCTTCTTTTGATTATGCATATCAACTCACCGTCCATACTCACTTGTCCGAAAATATCGGTGTTGGAAACATGACTGGTCCACAAAATCCGGAATTATTTTGAAAACCCACGTCCGGAAAGCTTCTGAACGATGCATGGACAGTATACTGAATATATTTCCACACCTTATAGCAGGACAGAGTAAATGTATGTCTTTACAAATACTATCTTTAAGGAAAAAAAATTATTATTAAGCAGATGTTTCATGTTAATATAAAATGCCAGCCTAGCCATTTAAATACGGGTTCTCACGTCTACTGCTGGCTCCAGATCTGCTATAATCCAACTTCCTAAATACTTAGATTTATTAACCTGTTCAATAAGTTGATATTTAATAATTAAGTCACCTCGTGTGAGAAACCTTACTGGCCACCATCACCTAAGCTTTTAGTAGGCTAATTTTTAGACTGATATCCTTTTCTTCTTCGGTAACTTAATTCATCAAATTAAAACCTTAGCAGTATTTTAATGTTTGAATTGCTTGTTGAGCTGCACACAATAATTGTATCCCATACGTCCAATTAAATTAAATAAATTCCCATACTTCCAATTAAAAAAAAAACAAATTAAGTAATAGATTATTAGTTTAACATATACTTGAGTCAAAGTTCTAAATCTATTCAATTCTATTGAAAATTTCGGAGTAAATAATTAAATTGGAACTTGAATTAAACACCAAAACAAAGGTATAGTATTTGATTCTGGACGAGAGTCTATAAAACTTTGATAATGTAAAAGCTACATTCTTATTGTCAGAATTAAACATATTTGCTAATAACTATTATGTTAATGTTATTATCATTCGTGTTCTGCTTCACAGCAGGTTTCTACACTCAGTCCTCCATCTCTTCGTATTTCACGCCAACCTCTTCATCTTCTCGTACCTTCTTCCCTATTTCACATCTTCAAGTTACTTGTACCTTTTGCCTCCTCTTATCTTTCTTCTCCTTCACTACCTGTCGCCTCATTGTTCCCTTCTCCCGGATAAGCCACTGAGGAGAGTTTTTGACTCCGGATTGTTTAACACTGAGGACGATCATATAATCTACTAAGGATTTCTAACGGAACTTAAATGCATTGGTTTCCCGTTCCCTTCTGCATTCCACTGCCATTCGCCAACAACTGTGGCTCATCCGCCTTCGGAGGGAGTTTCTCACCTCCAGGACAAGAGATTGCCCTACCTACCACGATTTGGAAGGGGGACTGTTTATTCTGACAGTCACTCGGACACCAAAGCCTCGTCAGTTAAAACAGGTTGCACCGTGCAGCCTTTACTGTAACTGTTAATGTGATCTACAAAAACCCATCATTTATAAAATGTTGAGTGTAGAGAGTAGGTGCAATACATTAATGTATATATTATTTTACTTAGAAGAAATTAGCCAAATTTTGTTCTATTCATCTAATATTAAAGCTCATCTAGGTTTTTATCGGTTCAGGATTTTTAAATGAAAAAGATCACGGGTGAAATATATTTACTCGGTCATGTAGTTAATTAAGGCGATTCGTTTAGTTAAAATTTTGTTGAACACGATTTGTGTATTTGTTTCACTGAATATGAATCAGGAATCGTAGCTATATTTTGAGGCGGAGGGGAAGAAATAAAATGAAAGGGTTGGAGTAAAGGTTATACCGTGGGAGGAACAGTGGAGGACGGGAGTAATGCATAAATCAACCTAACTTCAGAGTATTCACCTCCGGAAATTGTATCCGGAACACAAACACACAAAACTACTCTTCCCACTGAAATATTTTACTAAGTCCCTACGTTATAAACATAATCCTACCCCATACCATTACAAACATAACCATAATGTGCATATTCAGTAGCAACCTACATATACTGACATATTTCGATAAATAAAAGTGCGAGTTATACACCTCATTCTGTTGTCCAGATCGGCACTCTGCACTTGTACCATATTGTGACACTTATCGCTAAGGTCCGTTTCGGGATCTAGGTTATTAAATAATTAATACACTAAAGTTTACAATTACAAATATTTATTACACTAAAAGATTTACAAAATAAATAATGATTAATTGAATGAGTGGTTGGATAAATACACAAATAATTGAATTCAATGTAGAAAATTTGAACACGTTTTATTGAACACAAGCGGACTGTATCACTGTTCAGCACACACTCACTCTCACCTGCGCACTGGTCCACACACTCGAACTAGCTCCGCGCATTGCAGTAGCCAGCGCCCATTCACCCACACATTTCCACAACTCTACACATTCACACACAAATAAAACATTAATTAAATATTAACCAAATAATAAACTAATTATAATGACGTAATACAATAAAAAACTTAATAATTTACTTAAAATAAATAATAAACAATAAATAACTTAATAATTTACTTAGCACTACTTACAATCAATTTATAGAATACATGTACAAAATGAAACTGAATACACAAAAACTGAATTTAATGCACCTACACAATAACTTTACACAGTACACACACACAAAGACAGTATAACAATACCTCGGAACCTTTAACCTGATATAACGCCCCGATAGTCACTCGTCAAAGATCAAACGAATACTAACTCACTGACCGTGCTCGGGGATCTCTTTATATAGTGAATCAAGAAAAGAATCTTCCCGAAGGACACCGAAATTCGATACAAATAATAAAGTAAAAAAAACCCTTTATAAATGAGTGCTAGAAAAATCTATTGTAAACAAGTAAACAATAGACCTATTGTAAATGGAAAGTGTTACAGGTCCCTTTTATAAATAGTTGTACAACAATAACCCGACCTTCTCATACACCTTTTATCATACACAATAGCGCAGTCCTATTAAATAATTTTTATGAATAGATATAGTTTTATAAATAGGCATACTTTTATTGTTACTTTGTCCTATTGTTACTTTTTCACTCTATTATCTACTCTTTACCATTTTATGAACATTTTACCATTTTACTAGAAATTTCGCGAACCATGCCCTTCTTCAATATTGTCACAGTATTATTCTCTTTGTAATCCCTTAGACCATCTATCAAAATCAGATTGAGGATCCTTGTTACCTAATAATGACTAACATGAAATTCGATTACATAATACGACCTGGACGCACCCAACGCTATTGTTGTACCTCATTATATTATGTGGTATTTACTGTACATTACGCATTTCTGAAAGCAAATTTTATATTACAAATAATGTGACAGTGTAGGGTACATTTTTATGTTAAAAAAATTTGGTGCAAAACATTTACAACACTTTTTCTTGCCAATGTAAATAATTCAACATATAACTTAGGTTTAATCATAAGTAACCAATGTTAAAAGAAAAATCATAATTATTCTAATTTTAAAGATGAGTGAATGACGTGAAAATGAAAACTTCTGTAGGACTTAAAAAAAATACGGAAAATTACTAATTGACGCTAAACTAGGCTCTGTAGAAAAAGTTGTTTGAATTAAAAGTTGAAGTTTTTGTAGTTGTCTATAAACTTCAGTTATATTTGATAAATTTTCGTCGTAAAATATAAACTAAGGCCACAATCTTAAAAAATTTCATTTTTCTTCGATTTTAATGAGCAAATACAGAAAATAAAAATTGTAAAAAGATAAAAATGATAAATATGTAGAGTGTTAAATTATTTGCACTCGCTCTGCTAGTTCCAGGGGCTACAAAAAATAGTTTTGTTTCTTATCACATGGTCAGCCAATTATATAACCGAAGCATTTAAGAATAGAAGAGGTAGAGGTGTAAAAGATACCAGTAAGAGTTATCTCCACTGAAAGTAATAAATTTCATTATACAGCTAGACCCTGTGGTGAATGAAGAAAAGGTGTCATTTGCAGGGTGTAAGGTAGTGGCTTTTTGGAGGGCCTGGCATGCTGATAAACATACCAGTAAGGAAAGCAAGGTAAAACCGCCTCACACCATGTTTTACTTAGTAAAGCCGCTAGAGGTTCAAACCAGCCTTTCGGCTGATGACCTAAACAACAGCAAAGTCAAAAACTCTACTATTATCGTTCTGACTTATTCATCCATCATCACATATTACATTAACTATCATACTTTGTTTTGTGGTACCGGTAACCAGTAATTTTACATATACTGCTCACCAAGATTGGTCCTTTTTAAATTACCAAGAGAAAGTCGTTTGTGTGTTTTACACTGGATTCTTGGTATGGCAAATGTTTTGTCTGAATTGTACAATAAAATACATACTTAAGAGTACGACTTACTAATGAAATATTTAATTAAAAATTAATTTAGCTACAAAATAGCAATAATTTATAAGAATATTTTGTGGCCGCCTCCTAAGATCAGCGGTAGCACCCTATCCTACTACGTGGAAGTTCCAGGTTCAATTTCCGGCTAGGATCGGGAAATGTTCGCAAGTTAAAACCCACCGTAGTTACTAATAAGCGAGCATTCGATGCGACTTAATAAAAGAAAGATAATAAAAGGTTATGTCTTTTTTTAATTTTAATTTTCTCATTAAAAGAAATAATTATTGCAGTACTATTTGTAAGAATTTACATTTAAATTAATTAAACACCTTTTTATGGATACTCAAACAAGTTACAGAACACTACCATAAACAATGAACTATTTCTTATTTGAAAACTTATTGCAGATGAAAATTCTACGCTACGCAAGACTGGTTTTTCTTTTTATTGGAGTATATCTTTTATAATTTACTAGGTTTTTCTACTATTTCATTTTTATGAATGCTGTTATACATCTTACAAGGTGTATTAAATTTTAATTACATAATGAAAGTACGACATCTGTAATAAAATCATTCAAGCGCGCGCGTTGTTTGTATGTGTGTAAAAAGAGACTCCCTCTTTTTTTCTTATTATGGATAAACTACTATTTCAATTTTTAATTACAGTTCATATTTAATTTAATTTTTATTAGTTTACTCGTTTTACATATTTTTATTAAAGCATGAGAGTTTAAACCTATAACTAAAAAATGCAAAATGAAAATTAATTTAGCTCAGACTTGTACAGCATATGTCAGTAAAAATTTATGTTCATGCTCGTAAAAATTCCTGTTACGATATTACAATTTACACGGGACTTTAAAAATGGAATATCCTATTCTGAACTCCCGATTATTAAAAATTCTAAATTTTTAAATTTTCCGTAACCCGTTTTAAACATGAATAAAAATTTATTTTACAGTTTAATATAAATTGTTTTATTTTATGAATAATATAGTAACGTACTAACGTAATTACCAATCTAAGTGAAAAAACCTACTTATGAAGAAAGAAAATACACCAGTAATTACAAGCTTTAAAAAATTATGTTAATCTAGATTTTAAAAAAACTAATAATGTAGGTACGTACTTCATTGATGTAAAATTTTACAATATAGACCTACTATGTTTCTGAAAAATTCCTTTTTTGAATAAAAAAGGATTAATTTAATTGGGGACAGTTTTAAAAATTGTCATCTATCATTTTGTTTTGTCCATCCGACCGCCACACCCAGATGTAAGAAACTCTACAAGAGATAGCCACAAACTGTTTTCAGATTCGTAATCTAAACAAAAAGTTAGTTCCTGGATTGAGTTTCAAGTTCCATTTTTGACCGGAAGTAGCCCAAAACCGGAAGTCAAGAAATCCAAGTCGAAATTTGGGGGAAAATAGTGTTTTTCGATTCCTTTTAAAAAAGTAGGTAAAGAAATCACTGGGTTTGAAGTTCCGGTTTCGATCGAAAGTGGCACAAAACTGAATGTCAAGAAATCAGTGTCAGAAACTACAAGAAATAGCAATAAACGGTTTTTGGATTCGTAATTTACACAAAAAGTTAGTGGGCCTAGGTTGAGTTTAAAGTTTTGGTATCAACGTAAATTGTATATTTGGAAGTGGCCCGAAACCAGAAGTCAAGAAATCCAAGTCAGAATTAGGAAACAAAAATACTGTCATTCGATTCGTCTCTAAAGAGTAAATACAGAAATTGTTAATGGTTTTTTTGCCATAAGTCAAAGGTAAGCCATTTTAAAAATTTTCCACCAGCCATAAAACGTGTCGTCTCATGAAAAAGATTTTTGTATTTAATTTATTTAAGTTTTCAGTAGATTTTTTTTCTAATTATTTATTAAAATAAGGGTTCGCTCTGAAATAATTTACCTGTTTTTGTTAAATCAAACCATGTCTTTGCTTCATCTTCGCGGAGGCTTCTTCTTGGGTTCTCTAGTACATTCGGTGCAAGTAGATTACGCGTATAGGTAAAAGTGCTTTCATTGAATAAAAGTATACTCTTAAATCGATGATATAACTTCAGTACAACTATGCACTATGGATGCAGAGTTCTATTTTATAGATGAAACGGATCTCAGTAATCGTATTTTAGATTGAAACCTTGTTGTGTTGTTTAGGTCATCAGCTGAAAAGCTGGTTTGAACCTGTAGAGGTTTTACTAAGTAAAACAAGGAGTGAGGTGGTTTACCATGCCTTCCTCACTGAATGGAAAAGTACGCTTATCAGCATGCCGGGCCCTCTGAAAAGCACATATTTTCCAGTCTGCATATGACACCTTCACTTCATTCACTACAAGGTCTGGCTGTATAATGAAATTCATTACTATCAGAGGAGATAACTCTGATTAGTGTCTTTTACACATCTACCTCTTCTGTTCTTAAATGAATCAGTCAATTATTTGGCTGACCATGTGATCAGAAATATAATTATTTATTTTAGCCTGCAACGAACAGATTGAGTGTAAATAATTTGACACTCTACCTGTCGTTATGAGCAGATTGAAACCTTAGTACTTTTTATACAACAGAAGGTTTGGCGGAACCATAAATTTGGCTTTCCTACATCCAAATCGATTTCAAAAATGTTTGGTAAACAGTTGTATATGAAGTGGTGATTTAGAACGTCGAGAAAGTAGAAAGAAGAGAATTTTTTATGTTGTTAACCTAAATGATTACGTTTTAAACCTGCAAGTGAAGTCCAAGTCAGTTGTCTGTCAATGAGTGACCTTAGGTCCTAACTTTATTGGTCTGAAGATGTCAGAAGAAGTAGCACTATTGTAAAGAAATAGCGGGGCAAGTTTTCCGACGCAGTATGTACGTCACATGAATGGATTTCGTAGAATTCACTTTTATTCGCAATTTTGTAAACCAAGATTAAAATTTTGTGAAATGGTTCCGTAGTTTGATAATAATGACCGCGGAATCGTCTGATTAAACGCTAAGTTAGATAAAATTGTATATTATTGGGTAAAAAATGTTAGATGACTTACTTATTAAAATAAGTAATTAAGTATTACTCTAGGTAGGTAAATAAGAAGTTTGAATTAAAATAAAAGTAATTAATGAATTTAATCTAGTGTTAATAATCAGACTTATCACTTTTTATATTCACATTCTATACTCCCTTTTTTATGTCGTTTGGCTGCAGCTAACAAAAACAAAACATTCTGACGTGACATGGTATATATGAAGAAACAAATCGTTGTAGTGTAGTACGCTAATCACTCACTACTCCATGAAAGTAGTCTAAAATATATCCTTTATAATTTAACAATAAACTACTAAAATTTTTAACTATCAAACTACTATAAACTTTATAAATAACTATCAATTAACGACAGGATATTAATTACAAAATTATTTTTAGGCTTATGTGTACGTATGGTATCTAGTTATGGGGAACAGCTAGCACCAACAAACTCGTCATTCTTCAAGGATTCTAGTCACATTTTTACAAAAAATCGCCGACTCTCCATGGTACATAACTAACTTCACTTGCATTTGAACCAGGAACCTTCGTCTCCGAAAATCATCTGTTAATAAATAGCCGACTCGCGGAGATGACTTTACCTCTAGTCTAACCCGGTAGAATCAGATTTGCTAAGAACATTTATTTTATAAAATATATATCGTACTATTTGTTTGAATTTTATTTATTGTGCGCACTTATTTCAATGTCGACCCAATGTGGTCCACGTGGTGATTCACTGTGACCCACACGTGGTCTACAGTGGATCAAAATTTTGTTTTTTAAATTTAATTTATACTTAGTTGCAAGCAAAAATATTTAAAATTTGATTAAACTAGTGCCATTGTTAATGAATTGAACTTTGTATTGCAACCATTCCGAAGTTAAAATAATTTTCCAGAAAAACAAAAAACTAAAAACTAAAATTCGAGCTAATGTAAACCATCTTCCCCAACGTATGGGATCTAGTTATACGGAACAGCCAGCACCAGAAAACTCATTCTTCTTCTTCTTATTGTGCCTATCCGGTTCGGATGTTGACGATCATCATGGCTATTTTGACCTAATTATTCACAATCCGTAACAACTTCGTGAAGCTCTTACCGAACCAGGTCCTGAAATTGGCAAGCCAGGAAATTCTTGTTCTACCAGGATTTCTCTTTCCCTCTATCTTCCACTCCAAAATGCACTGTAATTGTTCGTATCTTTTTTGATTTCTCATTATATGACCGAGGTACTGCAGCTTACGGCACTTAACAATTTTGACCAATTCCAGACCATTGTTCATTCTCAAAAAAACTTCAACATTAGTGAATTTCTGCGTCCACAAAATTCTCAATATTCTTTAATACAATCACAGTTCAAAATTCTCAATCCGGCGTGCAGTCGCCCTGTTTAAGGTTCAAGTCTGAACGCCATACAGAAGAACAGACAACACATAGCAAATGAGAAGCCATAATTTGGTGCCCAATGTAAGGTGATGGCTCCGAAATACTGAACCAGTTGCATTGAAAACCCCTCTGACTTTTCCATACTACACAGTAACTCCTGGGAGTTGTCCCATGCTTCATTAATAATGGTGCCCAGGTATGAATACTGCGAAACACGCTCTATTCTTTTCCCATCTATGTACAGAGACATCCCTGCCTCGAAGTATCTACCGAGATTCTAATCAAATTACCAGCAATCACGGACCCTCCATGGTACATAACAAGTAATATATTTCACTGAGTCACGCACATTAGCACAGTACAAGAAAAAATTAAAAAATACAGCAACATTTACAAAATTAAATTGTAACACCATTTCAAACACAAAGCTATCAATCTTCTAGACAAGCACACTTATCAGTGACGTTTAAAAAACGTCCATACAACCAATCCTTTCTCAAAGAAACGACAGATGCGTTTTATTTATTATTATTTTTTATTGTACGCACATACGAATATTTGTAGGTTATTTGGTTCAATAATTTCAATCAAACTATTTCTATTGTATTTATTATTTTATCATTTATTGTTTTGTAAAGATGCTGGGTGCTCTTCGAACAGGTTATTTCCATTTGGTAAATTATTTGCTTAGTGTCTTTGCACTGACACATTGTAAATTTTATTCTGTGTATTAAAAATATTAACAAAACACTTAAAAACATTCTAATTCACAGTTGCACAAAAACCCTACAATTTCACGGTAAGTACATTACAAAATTACACCTACCTAAAAACAAACTGAGAATTCAAAGGACTTTGGTTAGTGTAAAATATACTAATTTAGAACAGAATAATGAAATAAATCTCACTTTGTAACTACCATTTTGCTTTGGGAGGTTCCAGTTTTTACAAACCTTTCCTCTCATGTTTTTTGTTTTAATTAGACATTTTTTTAATTTGAACTTTTATTTTTTGACGGTTGCAATTTTTTTATTAATTAAACACCAAAAATAAAATAATTAATTATAAAAAAGAAACCTCAGTAATTTTTTTATATTAAGTACCCAACGTTTTCATGCAATACAACGAAGTCTAAAAATAAATGAAAAAAATGTCAAATACAAATAATAAAAAGTGAAAATTTTACTTTTCACAAAAGAAAAACGCACCTGGTTTCATTTTCTAAGAAACGGCAGGTCTCTTACGACTTTCTAAAAAAACGAATTCTTTTTCTTTATTCATATGCTCACTCAGTTTCGTTGAAGTCAATACAGAGAGAGTGAAAAAGTAAATAAAGCAAGGTAAGGTGGCTGTATTATATTCTGACGAACAACGAACAGCGCGCGACTTTGCAAAATGAAAAAGTGGCTACATGAAACAGCGACTCAACTACACCAATGAACCCGTATCGGCGAAGAAAATCTTTAACAATGACACTCATTCATTGAGACTTTTTTGAATAGGTTTTCTGCAAACATGAAAAAAGTTCTAGAATAATATAAAGTAAAAGAAAAATCTATAAGTATAAAAAGGTCTACGCCGTAAAAGAAAGTGAGTATTCTTCTGTAAGATGACTTCCTAATATTTTAGTCTATTGTTCCTATACCCTGATCTAGAAATAATTTCAATGTTTCCGTTAAAATTAAATCTATTAAATTAATATTAAACTTCATTGTTACATAAAATATACATTTTACAGAGTGATTTTCGGGATCTGATTCTGAAGCTAACAATACGGGAAAACTTCATGAACCCATACCGAGATTATTAGAGTCACAATTAATTGAAAACATTTGTGGTTTTCTATGATTTTTGACCAAAAAAACTGAATAAAACAAATCCTAGAACTGTCTCTTAGTGTTTTTAACGATATCTGAAAAAAATACAGAAATAAGGGATCGGAAATAACACATTTTAGGCCTATGTTTAACGTAAAATATTTTCTTAAATAATTGATTAAGAGATTAGTTTTTCTTTAAATTCACCACGTAAAAATTTCAATGCTAGAAAAATCTATGTAACTGAGGTAAGTTAAAAGGTATGTAAGGTATTGAAATTTGACCTTTATTAAGAACAAGACCGTAGTAAAACGTAAAGAAATGTACGTTTTTCTACTGAATTATTTTTTTTCTTTAGATTGGCAATAGTAACTTATAAGCTTCATCGCCTATTCTAATAATAAATGGAGTGCGGATCACTGAAAAGAAAACATTGAAAGTCGCAGGTAAACCTGAAGCCGACAGGCTTATACCCCTGGTTTTTGCAAGAAAGTGGAAGGCAATCTATAGTCAGTGGAGACATTCTCACCCAAAAGCGAAGTTTTTCTACAAAGAAACTACCGGGAAAGACGACATTCAAGTCAGTAATGGCTGGCTGGACAAATTCAAACAACTATACGGTAATAGACTCGGTTACCGGTGAAAAAAATTCTAGTGATATTGACGATTTTGTAGACTTCGAAACAAAATTTCAGGATAAAGTAGAAAAACGGGGTTTAACAGCAGATCAAGTTTATAATAGAGATAAGTCGGCATTGTACTGGAAAATGTTGCCAGAAAAAACCTCAGTTCATAACGGGGAAAAGACGCTGGATTCAAAGTTAACATTTTTCCCGTAAAGTAACAGCTCTGGCAGTTACAAGTTACCATTGTTTGTTTTAAGATTGTGTTTTTGTTTCAAAATTATATAAAATTATTATAAAATAATACTGTGACAGATTTCAAATAAGGCATCAATTATAATTTTGTGTTATCGTATTTTGTTAAATCTGTATTATTTTATCCTAATATATTATCGTATTTGTAATTTGATTGCCGAAATCTAAGATTGTAGACATCGATAATCTGCAAAGTTCGGACATCTTACGTGATCGGATTACCGCGACTATATTATAACAACTAACTTACTACAAAGGTGCTAACTGTTTATACACCTGAGGTTTGATGATTTCTACAAATAATCGAGATCCTTCCAACACTTACTCCGTTTGACTGGAAGTGGTGGAAGGAATGAAAATAAAACAAAGAACTGACCCCAGAAATCTAAACTAGAAGAAACATTTAATATTTCTTCTAGTTTAGATTTCTGAGAATTCCTAATCAAAACAGTTCATTCATCGCAATGTATTATCCTGTTCAATACATATCACTCACTTTATAAAATACACAATTTATTCTTTTAACTAATTCCTGGAATTTCACAAACCATTATTAGTATCACAATAATTTAGTATGTATAAACAACCCAATAAGAATTGATCTTAATGCACATGTTTTGATAAGTACACATTTTTGAAAATAAATTTAGATAATTTTAATTATCTGGGCTTCTCTTGACCGAGCTTTCTTTTTATAAAGTTTGTGTGGTCTTGGGAGAGCAGTGGCCATCTTTGCTTATCTGCTGTTGTTTGCTTCCTTTTCTGTTGCCTTGCTTTTCCCTTGCTTTTTGGTTGTATTATTTCCCCAAGGTAATTGCATCCGTATTCCATAACATATAAGTTACATGAAAATTAGGTAATTTTGATAACTTATTCCAAACTACCTAATCAGAAAAAATGAATTAACATTCGGTCATGTTTTATGCTCTTTGTCTCGTGTTAAGTAAACTGCTGATATTAAAAATAAACCTAGGTGACGTATTAGTATCTTATCGTGAAAAAACGGATATAAAGTTTACTATTTTTATAATTATTTGAAAAACATTTAGAACCAGATGAGACTAATGTTAAATATAACTCTAATATCATTTTCATATAATATATAATTCTCATATGAAACATCAAAGCAAGGTCATTTTACAATTTAATGTACGTCCATTATACAACGTAATTACACTAAACCATTAAAGCATTTTAGTAAACAAAATATCACCTCATAATTTAACAAGTTTCAACATCTCTGTTCATGAATGTTAAATATTGAAACATAATTCAGGGTAGTAGGTGTAGCATAACTTAATTTCATGAAAATGTATTAAGTACATAATTAAAATAATTTATTACTTTACTAAAGTTACATTAGTCAAATAGTGGTAAAAGCTTTCCAAACTTTTACTTTGTATTTAATGAACTTTTAAAAGCGTTGTTTTGTAATCATATTATTTCCGTATAATTATGTTCATTTACTTTTGTAAATACCATACAAAATATATTGTGTTCGCTTTGAATTTTCATGAATTTTCATTATAAACTTCATTTGTTTACAACCAAACTTGGAAATAGACAGTCAATTTTTTGTATAATTGCCTTTTTAAAAATGATTTTAAAAAAAAGTTGTTACATTAGTATAAATTTTATATTCAAAAGCAACTTCAGGTGGTAGTTTACCTTCAAAAAATTGTTTTTTGCTTCCTCCTGAAGTAGGCTACAAATTATTATGAAGAAAATATTTTTTAGTTTTATATAATGTCGCCTCAACATCTTAGTCATTAGCGATTACTTAGAGTAATAAAGAAAATGGGTTTGAAAATGTAATAATTTTTCAGACTCTGGGAGGAAATCAAACACGGGAACTCCGCTTTGCAGCGTAGCACTTTAAACACTAGGCCACGGAGGCAGCCAAACAACATTTTCTTTTGCCTCAATAAATGAGTATAAATGAAAGCATAATCGCAGCAAATCAAAAATGTTTTTTTTTTTGTAAAAATTTTGACTTTCTGAACTTAATTATTTCGTTAAAGAATTGAAATTAACACAATTTGTTTCATTTGAAAACCCACTTTATTCTCTGTTGTTGTTTACATTAAAAGCCGAAAGGCTGTTTGAACCTCTCTAGAGGCTTTACTAAGTAAAACCACAAGTGAGGTGGTTTACCTTGCCTTCCTCACTGAATGGAAAAGTATGCTTATCAGTATGCCAGGCCCTCAGAAAAACACCTACTTTTCACACTGCAAATGCCACCTTCACTTCATTCTCCACAATGTCTGGCTGTTTAATGATTAATTATAACAGATTAATGATAATGGTAGCCGTATTGCTCTCAGACGATATACCTCTGACTAGTGTCTTTTACAACTGTACGTCTTCTGGTCTTAAATGATTCCGTCATATAATAAGCCGACCGTGTGTTTATTCTCTATAAGTAGGTATTTTCGTAGAGGTAAGAGCAATGTAGCGAATACGATATTACATAGAAAAGGAAAAGTACTTTTATACCCTTATTATCCTTTTACATCGCTTACCGAAAAAATTTAATTTTCTAAAATTTACCATTTTCAGAAATTTTTTAAAGAATTATTTAGAATTTTGTTCTCTAAACCCTAAAATTTACGCAAAATGTAATACTGTACCCTGATAAGTTTTAAAAACTATTTGTTTTGCTCTTAATAAAAATATTTTATTTTGTTACAGAAATGATAAAAAACAAAATTGAACATAAAAATAAAAGGGTAACCATACAGAATGTTCTAAGAATATTTTGTTCACACAGACCAATCAGTAAAAACATGCGTTTTTGGGTTCAGGGGGCCTGACAACGTGTATTTCCGGTTAAAACTCGATTTCAAAAATTCACAATGAAAAAAATCCCTTTCTTCCTTATACACTCATAGATGAAAAACAAAGTAATAAAGGAGTGAACTTTAGAAAAATCTTAATACACCGAAATGTTTCGTCTACGACTAACTTTGTAACTATTTTCAAAATATTTTTATTCTTCTCTCCGCGCCACTTACTCTTCAGTAATCTTTCTACTAATGTTTCTACCGACATATAAAGTTATATCAGCAAAGCGTGGCTGTAATAGCAAACATGTATTTAAAACCAAATTACAAGCAGTTATATTGCATTCAAAACACGTTTCCATATTCTTTGTGCAATAAAAACTTTTGTAATAAAAACAATAATAATAATAATAATAACTTGAACAGATGTAATCGGTGTACATTCACAGTTTACATACATGAGAGAGGTTTCTCTCAGATAAGTCTTAATACCTTTACTCATTTAATATTGGTGTAACAAAGACACGAACTTTATTATAGTTCATGAGTCGGATCCAAAGTAATATTCGAGAGTGTCAACCTCACACAAAATAACTTGCCTCCTAAGGGCTGTTACGTATGAAACGGTTTATAAAGTTGACTGGTTGTAAGGGTTACAGGGTATTTTGTTTTGTGGAACGGGGTTGTAGAAAAGAGGTATTGCCCGATTCATTTGAAAAGAGACAGAATTGCAAGGAAAGGCTGTGGTGAGCTCCCTTGGGCGATCTATATTTCTTTGACTGGTGCAGACGTCAGCAAATTAAACCCTCGTACATCAGATTGTTACCGTTTCTGTTTTTCACCCAAGGTAACCTCTAAACTAGAGTGACACTTCCTTAATTTCATAATGTTCAATTCTATCACTGTACGAGTACACATTTTGATCCTTCCTTACACCTTTCAAGGCTTTCAAATGACATGTCAATTGAACTCACATTATTACATTAATAAAACGTCTTCTATGTGATTTTACGCTTTTGTGAACAATAATGATGTGTCTGTTTTCAATACGCAACAAATCTATCACCTCTATATTTGTCAGAAGCCTATATTATTATTATTAAGGACATTTATACCAATTTAATAAATTGCCACATATTAATTTTTAGAGCTCATGTGCATTACAATGGTAGTAGGCTAATTGCCAATTAAAAATGGATACTTTTTACTTCTTTAGTTAGTACTTTCTCTTGCCTTATATGAATATTAAAAGGAAAGAAAGTATTGTTTTCATGGTATTGTTTTTTAAATAAGTTTTCACCGGAACACCATTTTCTGGTTTATGAACCTAAAAACAGCATGTTTTTAGCGATTGGTCTGTGAGTCTGTGAATAAAATATCAAGATTGGAATATCATACTAAGTTGAAACTTGTTACTTAAATTAGCTTTCACTTAGGGGACCCGGCACGAATATTTTCACCATATCGCTCAACTTGTAGTAGTAGTTTATTCGTGAAATTTTTCTTTTTGTTTGTTTTTTCAAAAACGCTCCTACAATATTTATTTTAAAAATTGCCTTATTTACTATGTTCCTTTATGATCTACAATGTAAGGTAAGCGGCATATCTGTTTAATTCTAGGAGTTTGCACTCTCGTGGTATAAATGGTGTTGCTAAGATTGCGGCTTTAATATGAATTTAAGGGCTGAAGCGTATAGTATAATTAAAGTTGTTGGAACGTAAATAAACCTACAAATTTCACTTCATATATTTGTCTAAAGAAAAGCTCTTAGTTTTGCGTCAATTAGTGATTTTCTGTATTTTTCTCATCAACATCTGTAAAAAATTGGATTTTTTTCTACGATTACGGCCTTATTATGCATCTTATGACAAAAGCGTTTATAATCAAAGTTATAGGAAATTTTTAAAATATTTAACATTTAACTTGATTTTTAAGTTGAGATCTCCAAAATTGAATTCGTTTTTTATGTTCATCTACATTAATCATCTACATTACTCGAACACATCAGAATATTTTCAACAAGTTTCTGATAGTTTTTGACTAAAAATAACAAATGTTGTAAAATTTTAGTGTAGGAATTTTTTGAACTAGATACCCCACGTTTTATTCCACATGTTAAATGGTTTATAAAGTTAATTTATGCAGATTTACTTTGTTTAATTTTGAAAGAACAGATTTTTTTTTCTAAAAGCCAATACACTTAACAATACTCTATAGCTAGTTGTTCTCTTGGGTTTAATATGGGCTGTGTTTCTATAAAAAACGATGCTCTAAGTGTTAGCCCAGAAAAAAATGGAGAAGAATAAATTTAAATCACCTTTAAATAAATGACAGTTGTATTCAGCTAACCATTATTTTGTTTGTAAATGTCCAACATTGTTCTTATTTTTTACTTCATGATTTAATAGGTGCTTGGCCTGTTTTGGAAACCATCTCTGTCTCGGGCGTCCGAAACCCCTCCTACAAGTAGGTTTGTATTCGTTGGCTAAACGGGGCAAGCGATCCTCCCTCATTCGTTCAAAATGGCAGCACTAGTACTTACCTCAAGAATTTTATTCTCTCGTCTAGGATAATTATGTCCATCTCATCACGTACATCCGGTCTCCTTATCCTATTCTATCAAGTACAGCCCTTCACCGCTCTCAGAAGTCTCATTTTTTCACCCTCCAACTTATTTCATTCTCGCTTCGAAAGTACCCATACCTTACTTCCATTTAGTACCACTGTATCGGTATAGTTTTATACAACTTAAAATGTGTGCCTCTACTAGTCCTGCCCTTCAACAATTTATGTATTGTCCCGCAAACATTCTTAGACTTATTTAGTTCATTCGTCACTTACTGCTTGTTTGCGAACGACTTCCGCACCCTAAATATTTTAAAACTGGATACCAGCTCCAAAATCTTTCCATTATTTCTATTTTTAACCTCACCGGGAATTTTCCTAGAAACGCCATTACTTTAGTTTTTAAGGAGATATTGTCAAACTATAATCCACGAATAATGTTCTTTAGCGTGAATACCCATCTTTGTTATCTTTCCTCAGATTCTTCAATTTATAACAATTTCGTCGGCGTATGCTATAGGACCTTACATTAAGTAGAACACCATGACTCAGCAGCACTCTAGATTTGGTTTTGTTTAGGTCATAAGCTGAAAGGCTATTTGAACCTCTAGAGGCTTTACTAAGTAAAGCAAGGCGTGATGTGGTTTACAATTGACTTCCTCGCTGAGTTGAAAGTATTGTAACACTTATCTCTTAGGTCCGTTTCGGGATCTGGGTAAACTAAATAATTAGCACACTAAAGGTTAAAATTACAAGTATTTAGTACAACTAAGCATTACATTAAATAAGTGAATAAAATCAACAAGTATTAAATTATTTAATAAATAACAAACTAATTATAATTAACTAATACAATAAATAACTTAACCAATTTACTTAATATTACTTACAAAAATTATACAGAATAAATGTTAAACTATACACAGTAACGTTGACCTTTTCTAACGTAACTGTTTGGCACTACGCGATTCGCTCACTGAAATACAGAAAAATTGAGACTGGGTAGACCGTAAACAAACCGGTGCTTATATAGGTGGGCTAATGGAGAGTCCGAGAAAAGACAGAGATTTTCTATATAATAATAACACACAAAATCCTTCTGACGGCTTCTGGACAAATCTTAACAACTACAAGCAAAACAGGATTGAATAGAGTAGGCTTTCACAATTACCGTACAACAATAAACCTGTACTATAAAAGACTATTTATATTACACATAATATTTCTAACTATTTCTCGGAAACCCTATTTATTACTCTTATTATTTACGTAAACATTTTTAAACTCTCGGTCATTCTCAAACATTCTTTCCTTTTCGATATTTTCACAGTATGTTTATCAGCATGCCAAACCCTCTGAAAAGCACCTACTTTCCACCCTGAAAAAGACACCTTCACTTCATTCACCACAGAGTCTGGCTGTATAATGAAATTCATTACTTTCAGAGGAGATAACTCTGACTAGTGTCTTTTACAACTCTACCTCTTCTGTTACTAAATGTTTCAGTCATAATTGACTGACCATGTGATAAGAAACAGAACTATTTTTTGTTTACTTTAGATTTAAAAACTTTAATCAGCCCCCACCTATGATGGCATAATCCAAATAAATGTTAGAAAGTGTGAGGGAGGTAAAACAATTCTGTCTCTCGCCCTTGTTGGTTCTGACTTCATTTGCAATATGTACGTCTTCTCAGCCTCTTAGTCTAATTTAGTTTAAGCTGTAGGTTTTTAATATCATTTTGTAATCAATCTAGTCTAAGTAAATTAATTGTAATTTACAAATTTTTATAAACATAGAAATTTTTTAATTTGTTAATAAATAGTTGTTATAAGTTTCAAAATAAGTTTATCATTTAGAATATAATGGATCTTACATATTATGTTATGAAAGTTTGAAAATATAAATAATAGACATAATATATAATTTGTTTTTGACGTCATTGATACAATGATGAACAACCTAGGAGATATTGCGATTATAACCTAGGTAATTATGATACACAAGTGTACGAACGTTCGCATGTAATACTGAAATAGAATTCGTAGGTTACCTACGTGTTAGTTGGTCTAGAGAGAAATATAAATTATTCGCTTGTACATGGTTGAGGAGCATCAGGAAGGGTAGTAAATTATTTTGGTGGGGGATAGAAATACCGGACTGTGAATATGCAAATGAAATTAGTCTGACCAGTGTGCAACTATACCGTAGTAATTTTGTAATAGTAATGGTAAATTCTAATACGGATAATAGTATATGTGCAATAGTGGAAGGTCTAATGGTAGAGGTATAGTGTTACGCCTGGCATATTACTGCACACAGAATGGTTTGTAATCAGAGAGCGGAGACTTATTCTATTATGGTGCTCACAATTGCTTTATCATAATTGTTTCTATTCGTAAATTTATCAATTGATGTAATTATTAAGAAAATTCAGTTAATTCTGTTCAACTTAAACTCTGCATTACAGCATAATAAATCAGTTATTAGTCCTTATTTGCTTAACATCTTAGTTAGGCATTTTTTTCTTCCTAATTGCTATTTAGTTAAATTTGCTATTTTTAAGTGCATTTTCATAAAATTGGTGAAAAGATAAGGAAATGAAACTTTACATAATTATAGTTGTTGAGTTTCTCTAGCTACTGACATTTTTTATATTCAATCTGGTAGACCATAAAATTTAAAAAAAATAACGAATAACATAACCATTTTTTCTACGTTTGTGCATATTACTAATTTTTGGAGCACCTGAGAAACCATAAAAATGTTGGTATGCGCTAAGTGAATGACTGGTAAAAGTTTTAGCCTGGTAGGTTTAATAGTTTTTGAGAAAATGTACCCAAGTGTTAAAAATCTAAATTTACGGAAAAAGGCACAAATAAAAAACAAAATGTACTGAAACAAGTAAATTTCCCATCAACAGTTGATTAAAATGCTAAACCAACAGCTGAGAATATTAAAAACAGAGATGCAGATATTATAAAAAAACTAAAAACCCCTTTGCATTAAAACGAGCAGTATAAAATTATGAAAAATATTCGTTCTTGGTGACATGATGATTTTTCTGGGTATACGTGATAGACACTTATTTTTTCATTAAAATATTTTATACAAATTTCATTCTTGGGGAGGCACCAATGGGGGCCCTACCCCTCTCATGCCTATCATGTCATTTACATTATTATCATAATCATCACATTTGCTTGTTGTAACGTTTTACAGTTGTAAATAAAGAATTAAAGAGAAAAAAAAAAAAAAAAAAAAAAAAAAAAAAAAAATATTTTTTGACATAACTTAATGTTTTTTCTAGTAGATCTAGGATTAAACTACTGAAAAACATAAATAACTGAAAATCACATTTTTCAGTCAAAACCATGGTACAGTCTTCCCTTAATACAGTTATTTTCACATTACAATTATATTATTATTGACCAAAATGCAAAATTATTTGATAAACTATAGATTTAGAATTTCCTGGATATTTTGGAATGTTCTTAATTTTTATCGTATAGGGCCAAATTTCGACGACGTGAGGTGAATTTAGACATTTCTGGAAGCTCTTTTGTAGCTCTTATTTTATCATTCGTTCACTGTAAGCCTTTCTCCTCTCTTCTGTTCACCCGGTGTTCTTATCTTGCTCTTCATGAAAGCCCTTAAAGTCCGTATTTAGTTGTCTGAATTTGGTTCAGTTCTTAAGTTTTCTTGGTTTATACCGGTTTTCTCAATATCCTTTCTGATTTTTTCAAACCATTTATCCGACACCTTAGTTTTATTGTTTAGTGTCTTAAAATGTTGTTTTGACCCATTACATTGCAGAGAATCTTTTTCTCGAATTTCTCTGCTTCTCTTAGACCAGCCTTACCGGTGATTCTAAGGCACTCACGTACAGACATGCAGATTTTATCATAGTGTTATAATATCTAATATTCGTTTGTCTCGAAACTTCTTTCTTCTTATACAAGTGAATAATTCGGAGTGCACTGGCCATCTTCCTCGTCTATAGTATAATGTAATATCCACATAATTCCTAATATTTAGAAAAAATTATTTTTATTCCATTCAAGGATTAAGTCCTACGACCTGTTCCAGCAACCACCTAGCCACTGGTCACTCCGGATCAAGCCTTTAAGTTTTTTGTAATATTTTGCAAGTTCACAAATCCAATTTCCAGACATTTTTTTAGTGCGGTCAGTCTATTTCTGGCGGTATTCCAAAACTGTGTTAAAGGATGTTTTACAGCTCTTAAAGCTTCTCAATAATTGGTACGGTACATAAAAAGTAAAAATGTAATTATTATTTTCTAAAATTATTATGCTAATTTGTTTTTTTCTTGTTTTTTTCGTTTAACGTCTGACTGTTCTGCGATTACTGCTAATGCAGACGGTGAATGATGAAATGATTTTTTTGTAACGAATGAAAATATGCTGTGCTTGAAAATTTATACATATATATGTCACCATCAGGAATATTAAACTTTGTTAGCTGATGGCAACCTGCATGCAAGTCATGAGCTGTCGGTTTACTTTAAAATCAATTGAGTGACGTCTTAAATACTGCCAGTAAAAACAACAACAGAGAGATCCCAAATGAAAACACAGATAACACGAACAATAAAACAATTTAATTTTAACACCTTACTCACGAGAAAAGTAACTGCGTGTACGCGTTGAGCCTTAGAAATAATAAAGATGATAGTTTTGATTGTAAGTCTCTACTCATTGAATTATAAATTTCTTAAAATGAATATTATATGTATAATAAGTTTATAGTATTAATTAACAACTTTTATAAACTTTACATGTATATAATAACATGAAAAAACTGATTATTTTAATAAGTATTTTATGTTTATTACTATTACTGCTTTTAGTAACACTTAAGAAGTAACGAATACAAAAAATATTGGGCTACCATAAACAGAATTTATAACAAAATAATTTTGGCTATCAAAGGTTCTAAGGTATCAGAGAAAGAGAAACTATTACAATTCAGCATGAATATTAATTAAAAACCTAGTAAACTTTGGAATTTATTTTACTTGGTTATTAATTATTAACTTGGTTAACTCGTTCTGGTTAATCGATACTTGAGTCTACCATATAAACATTTGATCTACCAAAAACATCACTTTAGTCTTCTATAGAAAAACAAAAATGATACGTCAATGTATGTAACGATATCGTACAAGTGAAAGATGAAAAACCGTTTGTTTTGTGTCACTTTATTGTAACGCATTTGTTTCAAGACAATGTAATGGACAAGTGAAAGATACGTCGATAACTTACATTCATCTACCCTAAAAGAAAATGTTTTTATTTACACCTGCCTATCATTTATGACAAAGTATTATGTTTAACCTCTTTATTGACGTTTAAAAAATATATAAGCTATACTTTTTTATAGATACACATTATTAAATAATGAAATTCGACTTATAATACTGTAATAGTGTTTACAGTTTTTAGTTTGTCAAATCAACATCTAGATTTTCATTCTTTGCAATGGTTTAAGTATCCCATGTCTGAATAAAACGGATTATTGCCTATTTCTTTTTCAAAAGCATAACTAACTTTTCGTAATTATTTTCTTGCATTATTCTTTGAAATAACACATTGTAGTACTTTATAACTTTGTTATTTTACGCCAGACTAGTATTTAGCCTATTGTTATTGTGTTTGCCGGTACGAAAAAAAATTTATTGTGATTGTTATATTGATGCTTAAATCTGTTAGTTATAAATATATATTTAAATTTTTCTTTACGAATTTAATATTTCATGTATATAAATATTATGCGTTTATATAAAAGGTAATAGTAAGTATAAAACCTAGCGTACTAAGCATAAGTATATGTAATGAATTTGATATCCTTTTGGACATCTCTTGAGGACCGACTTTTCCAAAATCTCAAAACAAATCATCAACTTTTTCCTAAACAAAAAAACTCAGCCCCACTGGATCAGGAAAATTAAGGAGGACATGAATGGGCTCCAAATCTCACTTGAGGACCTCAAAACAAAATCCGGAAATTACCACAGGCTGAAGACCACAAGACTTGAACAGCAGAAACCGACGAAACGGCAGAAAGTTGTGTATTCAGACAAGGAACGGCAGAGAAGATCGGATGGACTGAAGAAATACTGGAGAAAGTTCAAGGAGGGAAACATCAGGAAAGGACTCCAAAAACTGAAAAATTGAACCGCAAAAATTGAAATGAGTTTTTTTAGTTTGATGAACTTATGTAGTCCTATGTGGCTTAAAAAAAAGGTAATAGTAAAATTTTGAAATCTTTAAAATATTCTCTACAAGGCTCTTGTGATTCTTGTTGTTATTATTAAAGTAATTAAGGTTTTTCAGCAGGGTTAAGATTAATATTTAAATCATTGATTCTAGGCTGTAACTTTTGCTTTTTAATACATTTCAACAGATTTTCAAGAAGTTCAAAGGATATCAAATTCATTACATGTACTTATGCTTAGTACCCTACGTTTTACCGCTGTCTTACGGAGGAGACAAATTTCAAATTCATTTCATAATCTTTCTTCTTCAGAAAGAACACTTGGTTTCCTTGAAATTAAGTGCATTATCCCCAAAATTAATAAATTTAATAAATAAGTTTTGTCATTTCTGCAGTCGTATGTCAAAAATTGAAAATAAAAAAATGTTTTTCATTTAAAAAATTAATTAATTTTTTTGAAGTGGAAACTTCTATAAGCATGTTGGGACATATTGGATAGGTAAAATCTTATGAGTTTACGTCACCGTGACATCACCGACATGCTACATTATAACTGTACTTTTAAGTGCAGTTTGTAAGCTACCGTCTAATGTAATCGTCGATGGCCAGAGAGAGGTAGAATGCTTCCATGCCAAGCAGGTGTTCCGGGTTCGATTTTCGGTTTACTCATATTTTCTTTTAACATGTTACTTTATTATTATTATTTCTTGTTAGATCCTACTAGGGATGCATTTCTCTTAGTTCCAGCCAGTTTCCGGATGACCCATGCTGCCTTCATTTTTTCTGCATGTGATCTTTTTCGCTCCTCCGTCCAGGCCGTTCCCGTTCTCCTCGGCCCTCCCAAGCACTTTAGATTCTCAATTTTCTGCTTCATTTCTGTTATATTGAGAAGTGTTTCGCCCGTAATGTCATTCACCAGCATCGTCTCGTGGATCTCCTTGTGCCATCTCGTTGTAGTTTTAACATGTTACTTTAATATTATTAACATTACTTTTTTCAAGAACAATTATCAAATTCACGAGAGGGATTGGCGTTAATGTTTCCGATATAGGCAAATTTATGCTTTGCTCGTTGCTATTCCAAAAAATGGACAATGAATTTTAATAATTGCCTTCATTATGTCACCTAAAAATCCAAGATGCAGATCCAACAATATTTAATATAATACGATTTATAAAAAACCGTATAAAAAATAATTTATTCATAATAACTGTTGCTCAAAGTGTCGATAGATCTGAAAACCAGACTAATGTAAATGATTGTAATTTACAAATTATGAAATTTCATTTTTAATACTACAAATAAATTGAATATCCAAAAAACCACTGTTATTTCACAGTTTTAAGTTTTCACTTCTATCATAAGTTCTAAATAACCGCCTTTTTTTGTTTGAGAATATATAAATCATCTTGATTTAAAAAATACATTCAAAAATTACAATAATTATCTGTAAATAGGCCTACGGTGAAATTTTCTCAGTTAACTCACTTTGTTTCGTTCTTTTTATTTTATTTAAAGACCCACCAACGGTTCGGTTATTAGTGACTCCGGTGGTTTATATAACAGTGGGTTTTAACATATGAAAATGTCCAAACCCTAGTAAGGAATCAAACTCGGGACCTCCATGTGGTAGGCTAGCGCGCTACCACTACGCTACGGAGGCGACCTAACTAACATTTATTCACATGGATGTAAACAATGCTTCAAAATACAGCACAATCCAAATTCACTAATTTAAGAACTTTGCCGTTTACATCCTACTGAAAATCCATTCCGACACTTAAAATAAATATGGGATTGAAGATTTTTCAATTTTTTTTAAGTTGTCATAATTTTATTTTAAAAATAGATAAATAAATAAAAACAATTAAGTAATTATAATATTTTAATTTTGAAAGTTAAATATTTTATGCATCCAAATATATTCCTTAGGGCATCAAAACCAATAAATTATCACATGTTCTGGTATTATCGTGTACTATTTAATATTTAAAGATAAATAAAATTTAAATGCAGTCAATGTTTATGTTAGTTTATGTAAATTGAACTATATATATAAATTAATTTTAGCTTAAAATTAATTGATCTATATAAACAAAAATATTTTATAAAATAGTGAACATCAATAACCTAATTAGTTGAAGGTACAATATTTACTGAAACTTTACGTATTTTGTACACTCCTTGCCCTATACGAATATTGAAGGAATGAAAGTATTGTTTTCACTTCGATATTTCGAAATCAAAATTTCTCTGGAAATACAGGTTTTCAGACCTCTGAACCCAGAAAATAAAGTTTTTAGCAATCGGTCTGTGTGTGTACAAAATATCTCGAGAATGGATAACGTAAGGCAGTGTTTCTCAACCGGTGGGTCGTGACCCCGCGGGCCGTTACAGGAAGTATCTGCGGAGGTTGTGAAATACGATGGAAACAATCATAAACAGTTATTGTTACAGTTATTTATTTAAAAAGAAACAATTTTACATTACTTTTACAACTTTCTCCAATTCAATTAACGTGAAACTTGGAATTGTTTGGAATTAACCAATTTTTGAATGACTGGATTTTATTTTGTAACACGCAAAACGATGTGATTTTCCAGTGTCAAATGATTTCTTGATTTGGTTTTCAAATTCACCATTATGGAAATACCTTGTTCACAGTTTTTTGTAGGATTTGGCAAATGGTATCAAATTTTCAACGCTGCTTTGGACAGTTCTGAGTATTCCTTTTTAATACTTATCCAAAATCTGTCGGCACAAGCATTGTTGGTAGTTAATTTAACTGTCTGATCACTTGATAGCTCTATTAGTTACAACTACCCTCAAATATCCGCTCATATCCTTAAGTAAAAATTACAACTACTGTAAATTTTTTAATTTTTAACATAATTCAAAGCGGATCGGCAAAATACTCAATCTAAAAAGGGGGTCGCAGTGTCTATAAGGTTGAGAATCACTGCCGTACGGAGTTGCAATTTGGAATGTAAATTAGGTATCATAAGGGAACCTGACATAAACATTTTCATCAAAGTTGGTTAACCGAAAGTAGTAGTTAATCTGTGCAATTGTTCAATGTTTACAATTTTCTCGAAAACGGCCCCTGCGATTTCTTTTGAATCGCCTAATTTACTACATTTTTGTGCTCTACAAGATAGAGTAAGCGAAATGTCTGCTGAAAGTTTTGGATGAGCTGTGCTTTCATAGTAAAAAAATGTCTGTTTTTTTAGATTGTGGCCTTAATATGATTTTTTTTTATTATTTTTTTTTGTTTAACGTCCGACTGTTCTGCAATTACTGCTAATGCAGACGGTGAAGGTAAAAATGATTTTTTGTAACGTATGAAAATATGCCGTGCCTGAATGGGATTCGAACCCAAGACCGTAGGATGAAAGACGAGCATGTTACCAACTACGCCAATGCGGCCTTAATATGAATCAGTTATTTCAGAAAGCCCATCAGTCAAATTTTATATTTTTTCTTTAGTGCATTTTAGGAATAACTGAATGTAAACACACCATTCGTACAAAAATGATAATAGTCTGGCTTTCCTGAAGAAATGTACACTGACAAAACCTTATCCTTAAGGATATAAAGTGCTTCCTTCTAATTAACAAATGAAAGTGGATGATCTTTTGCAACTTAAGCTCTGCTTTCTAGTGAAAGTGGCTATTCAAAAATCTTTTAAGGGAGATAACTACTGTTTGTGACAACAAACAAGAATTTTAATTTTTATTTAAAAAGCTATTTAAGTCACTTTTGTGAACGGTTGAAATAAATAAATGAATACCACAATACAAGGCAATATTTTTTGGTTGGTCTAAGAACGTAATTTACAGAAAACAACGTAAGTTAGCATTATAAGTTACTCCAATTTATTTTAAAAACACCTTTAGATTAAATTTACAATTTTTTTTAAATTAGTGGCTTATATTCAAAAAGACAAAAGTAAACATTGGGAATCGGCTACTTGAACTCTTGGGAACATTGGGAATCGGCTACTTGAACTCTTCACAACCGTCAAACAGCTTCTCTATCGATGAAAAAGTAACCAGCCTGAACGCAATAATCCTTGAAGCAGCTGATAGTGCAATTCCGAAAGCTATTGGTGTATCTAACAAGCCTTCTGTGCCTTGGTGGAATAGTGATTGTAAGATCGCACTACAAAATTCTAAGAAAGCTCTTTCTCATTACAAGCGCCACCCCACGACCGCTAACTTCATCATATTTAAACAACTAAGGGCTAAAGCACGTTTTATATTTAAAAAGAGCAAAAAACAATCATGGATTCATTTTATTTCTGGACTCTCTTCCTCTGCTACTATATCTGACTTATGGAGTAAGATTAGAAGAATTAATCGATATCCAAAAATGTCTCGTTATCCTCGCTCGTTGTTACATAACGATCAGATTATAACTAACCCACAAGAAATTGCCAACATATTTGCTACATCCTTTGCAAATTGTTCTAGTGATCGGAATTATACTCCTGAATTTTTACAGCACAAATTGTCTTCAAACATTACGATCCCTCGGATCTTGTCTAATACTACTGCCTCTGATTACTTCCTTAATACGCCGATTCAGGTTTCAGAAGTGGAAGGACACCTGTGTAAATTAAAAAATTCTGCTGCAGGTCCTGATAATGTGCATAATTTCTTTTTAAAACATCTTCCGGAAGTAGCAATTACATACATTACTGATCTCTTTAATGAAATCCTTGCGGAAAAGTCATTTCCGGCCATCTGGAGACAAGCGGTAGTTGTCCCTATTCATAAGCCCAAAAAAGATCGTAGTAAAGCGGAGAACTATCGTCCCATTGCCTTGACCTCCACGATGTGCAAACTTATGGAAAAGGTTGTTAACACCAGAATTTTATGGCATCTCGACAAAATTAATTTCTTCTCGCCCTGGCAAAGTGGCTTTCGTAAACATCGATCAACACTTGATGTACTGACCTACATGGAAACGAACGTGTGTAACGCCTTTGTGAAAAACCACCACCTTGTTGCTGTGTGTTTGGACATTGAAAAGGCGTACGATATGGTTTGGAAAGACCGAACTGTCAAAATTTTATGTGATGCTGGTGTCACTGGTCCAATATTAAATTTTGTAGCCAACTTCCTACAACATCGAACCATCCGCGTAAAGGTTAGAGATTCACACTCTTTTGCTGTTCCGATACGAAATGGTGTACCTCAGGGATCAGTTTTGAGTGTAACGTTGTTTTTAGTAGCTATTAATGAAACTATGTCCGTTGTCACTTCTCCTGTAAAAGTCTTTGCCTTCGCTGACGATATCACCTTTTTTTGTAAGGGGAAAAATTTAAAGACCACACAAGAGCTTCTGCAAGAATCCCTTACTAAATTGAATAATTGGTCAGAAAAATCCGGATTTAAATTTTCTGGGAACAAGTCTCGGTTCATAACTTTCTCAAGAAATAGATTCAACTTACCAGATATTCACCTTCATCTTGGACAACATGAATTGCAGCAAGTTCGTCAACTGAAAGTTCTTGGTCTTCTATTTGACGATAAACTTTCCTGGAGGACTCACATCTCCAATCTCAAAAAGGAATGTCAAGCGAGAATGAATATTATTAAATCCATCTCTTCTAGTAAATGGGGCGCAGACAAAAACGTTATCTTGTCAACATACAAAGCACTAATTCGTGCAAAACTTGATTATGGATCTATCATCTATGCTTCAGCAAGGAAACATATTTTAGACACCTTAAACTCTATTCACTCATCGAATTTACGAATGGCGCTAGGAGCTTTCATTACAAGTCCTGTTTTAAGCGTGCTAGCTGAGTCTGGAGAATACCCGTTGGAGATCAGGAGAATGAAACTTTTGTTTGCTTATGCGCTGCATATCTCTGCTGCTCCAGACAATCCTTGTTACCAAGCTATATTTCACAACAGCTGTTCTGGTTTTTATCTGTCCAACGCATCGTGTCCATTGCCTCTTGGGGAACGTCTTAAAGTTTCTTTGTCAAAAATTTCAAGTAAGCTGCCGCCGGTCTTTTCAAGAATGCATTCTAAAATCCCTCCTTGGTTATCTGTTTCACCAAACATTAATACATCACTTTCAGCCCTCTGTAAGGCATCAACTCATCCTAATATTTTCAAAACCTACTTTAATGAACGCAGCAATAATTTTTCACAGTATAATATGATATACACTGATGGATCTAGGTCGGCAGAAGGATGTACATGCGCTGTTGTCTTTCCCTACGAGACTGTACAAGTTAAGCTTAATGATGTATGTTCGTCTTTCTTCTGCGAAGTGTATGCGATACTCTGTACTCTCGAAAAATTTAAACATTTAACTCCTTCTAAATATGTTATTTTCACCGATTCATTGTCTGGTCTGCAATCAATAGGAAATGTCCAGTGTCATGTACCAATAATTCAAGAAATCCAAGAGCTAATTTCTGAGTTGACTGCACACAATTTTGAAATAGTGTTTACCTGGATTCCGTCTCATGTAGGGATTCCAGGCAACGAAAAAGCCGATCTTGCGGCCAAGAGTGCTGTTCACTTACACGAACATTTCCATCGGGTCTCTCATTCTGACCTAAAGGCACACGTCAACAGAAAACTATTTGATTTCTGGAACTATAGGTGGACCGAGATGGCACCTTCGAAACTCCATATGATACGAAAAACTTTAGGAGAATTTCCTCTACCCGAGTTTCATAATCGCAGGGAACAGGTTGTCATCTGCCGATTGCGAATTGGGCACTCATATATATCACACCAACATCTGCTCAGAAAATCTACGCCGACAGTGTGCCCTTTCTGCGACGAAAAAGCAACGGTTGCGCATATAGTTTCAGAATGTAGAAAACTTCAAGACACCCGTACACTTCTTGGTGTTTCTGAAACTTTTCAAAATAATGTTAGGTGTAAAGACAGTTGTTACAAAACTTTGAAATTTCTACGCTATTTCGCTGTTGAAGACAAAATCTGAAGCCTACCAATCTTTACTTTTAATGTTTTAATTTATGGAATTATTGTTTTTACTGTTATTAGTACTTATAACTCCTATTGTGGTCGCTAATAACCATTAGAAGTTGATGCGACCTTTATAAATAAAAAAAAAAAAAAAAAAAGTAAACATTTTATATTAAAGGGACAGCTCTATAAACAAATTATATTTTTTAATATTGTTTTTTACTGAAACGTAGTAATTTTGTTTTTGTTATTTTTCCAAAAGTTACTTGTTTTGACTTACCTATAGGCTTTCTGAAATGACTGATTCATATTATATTAAAGCAAAAGTGTACAAAATTAAAGTTATAGGAAATTAAAAAAAATCTATAACTTTTATTTCAACCATTTTTTCTACACAGCCTTATTTAGTGTCATTATTGATATTCCATATTTTTAAGTTCTGCAGAGGTTGATTTTCATCTAGAATCATTCACTCATTATAAAAATTAGGTTGTTTTTCATTTTATATTGTTTTCTATTGATTTAACATGGGTTATGTTTTTCATTATTTAATTTAGCAAGAGAAAGTCGTTTGAGTGTTTCACATCAATTATTTTAACAAATTTTTACTTATTTTATTTGTTCCTATTACTTAAAACAACTAAAAATGAGATGATAAATAGACAAAATGGCATGAATAACATTAAGAAGAAGATTACCCTAGTGACATTTCATATTTTTTATGTATGTGTCTGTAGGGCCTACTGTAGTTTATTTCAAAATTAGCCTATGTGACTGTTATTTTCATAATGTGTTTAATTATTTATGTTTGTCCTGTAGTAAATTTCTGCTCCATTTTGTCTTTACCCTCCTCTGGGAAACGTTAGATAGGTGTGGAGTACGAGTAATTTAATTAAGTCGTTTATATGTTTGTCGGTTTTTTATGAAATCGTCTGTAGTCTTTGATAATATTAATTAAACGATTCGTAAGTTCCTGAGTAAGGTTTCGTTACGCACGTACTGATGGGAGTTAGTGTTGGTGATAATCCTGAGTAATTTAGACCGAGCTGCTTGTATACGAGGCGAATTGCTTTTAGCAGTGGTACCATAATATATTTTTGTCAAGTGTATGACCAAATAGGTTTTAGAAGATACTTGTAGACAGAAGTCTCTGTTTTATTGGTATGTAAGATGGTTATCCAATAATATCTTGTAGAAGTTTTGTTCTGCTAGTCAATGTTTGCTGTTTTAGTTTGAGTGGTTTGTCAAGGTAAAGGGTTTGTCAAGTGTAACTGTTCATTATTTAATTTAATTTGATTGTGCAATCTCTGAATTATTTATAAAAATAGGCGGACACTACCAGCACGGAGAGAAAATAAAATTGATCTGTAAAATTATGTAATATTAATTTAAAGTAAAGTAAAAATAAATAAATCTGATTTTTCGTGCATTGTAGATGTGATTTGTAATTTTTTTCATAAAACTTTTTTTAATGCATAATCTGTAGTATAACAATACATGCAACTTATCGATTAGATATAACACATGAAAAAATTACATCCCACTGGTGTAATTAACAAATTATAACATTAAAACGTATTATACTGTTCTAAATTATTGTTTATAATCAAAATTAGATAAATAATCTTTTTAAAAATATATAAAAACATAACCAAAACCTCCTTTAAAGCGAAAAAAAAACAAAATGAGAAGTAATAAATAATAAACACATGATTCCGAAATATGCACACCGAACGTTAGGGCCTACTGGAGATAATCAAAAATGTTTATTCAGTTATTTACAACATTCACAGTCAAACACACCAGTTATTTACAAAATATTAACATTATATTATTTACAATTTTAAAATCACTGTATTATAATCGCCCTGGGAGATCCAGTACTGTAGCAGGTTTTAGTCTATGAACGTCATTACTGTTGTCTGACAGATTCAGTGCTAAGTGATTTACGTGGTTGTTTAGACGTTTGATGTAGTTACAACTGAAACTTCGTATTTCTTCTCGTACGTCTTTATCTCCATATCACGATGTATATCGGCGTTGGTAATATACCAAGGTGCATTTAGAATGGTTCGCAAAGCTTTTGATTTTAATTGTAAATTTAAATTTTTTTTAAATAATTTCAATCAGACCATTTTTTAAATTTGTGAACTGGGTATTTGAGTTTTTACTGCATTTATTTGAAATATTACAACTATTATAAATTTTATAATTTCTTGAGTTAGGTAATGTCGTAGCTAGTTTGTTATTTTCCATTGTTTATTGTTCAGGAGAGTACTGTTTTACGTGGTTTGTTTAATTTAGATAGAAAATTCGGTTGATATGCAATAATTGCAGAAACGTTTATCAGACTCCGATTGTGCCAATTTTACAAACAAATGGGTTAGGAAATTCAGTGTTTCAGACTAAAGTCGTTAATCGTTTAGCCTATGCTACAACAAACGTAAATGCTGGGTGCCAGCCAAACCCGAAAGCCTTGGAACTGCGATATCATACTATAAAATTACAAAACAAAAAAGAAATAGAAGAAATAAAAAATACATGTTCAGATACGTGAAAATATTACTACTACGAGAAATTGTATCTTTTTATCCTTTTTTACCATTACTCCGTGCTTACAGTAGGCTACTATCCTTTCTTTTTAACAACGATAAGGACAGTGAGCATTTACTCTTTCAGTTTTCCACACCCACTCCTACATTCCACTACCCTTCCGTTGAATCTTTCTCCCTCTCACCGAAAGGTTCCTTTATTTTTTTTAGCGATAGGTGTATTTATCTTGTTTCAAGCCATAAAACTTGAGTAACCTCTATATAAATCCTCCAATAATTTAAGCAAACCCATTGCACTTTTTATGGTAACTTATTTGAAAATATCCCTAGCTTCTACTGCCTTAAATCTTTATGAATATTTTATTTTCCTGGTTTTCTGAAGTAGATAGTATTTAATTATTTATCGGTTGATTCATTGTTTAATATTTATTTAACTTAACCGTATTAGAGTATTATTAATTTTTTATTACATATTGGAAGTTATTAATATTAAGAAAAAAAATAATCATATTTACGCAAAACCTTCTCTAGGTTTCGTTATTTCAGTGCAAATAAAAATCGTGTACTTTAGTTTTAGTTATTGAGTTGGATCATAGTTTAATTTGAACAATAGACGGCTTGGTTTACGTTGGTATAGTAAACGGTAGAGTAACTAGTTTACTTTTTAGTCGAATAGTAGGCGGTAGAGTGACCTTGAACAAAAATCAAACGACGCTATTTTTTTTCAAATTTCGACTTTTTTTGACTTCCGGGGTTTCGGCTCACTTCCGGTCAAAACCAGAACTTCAAACCCAATCATGGCCTACTAACTTTGTAAATTACAAATCCGAAAACCGTTGGCTGCTATTTCTTGTAGTTTCTGACAGATTCGGCCTTCTCCTATCGGAGGTTGGCGATGATAACAGCAATTCTTATTGTTGTCACTACCCTAAATAGTTCCACAGAAAAGCAATTAAACTAGTTTCGTTGGATTTTAATAAGAATATTCTTCGTCTTCCGGCACTCTTCTCTCCTGGTATTTTTCCTTGTATAATAAACTGTAGCAGATAGTAGGCCTATATTTTCTCTTCACACATAACATGATTGAAATGCTGGTTTGTTCTTTTTATTCAATTCTAAATACTAAATATTATTTGTAAATTTCAAAATTTTCCGATTATCCAAAAAATATGCATAATAATAAAACATAATCGGAAAATAACTAATTTTATATTACGCACGTATTATCGGAATGATGTTGGCAGTGAAAAATTTAGACGAAGTTGACGTGAATGAGTGGCTGACAGCTGACGATGAAGGTCTCCGGTTTACAGACGAATTATTTTCCGTAATACGAGTAATACGGGGCCCCGGTGAATGTTTAAATAACCTGACTGAAATTTCAGACTAGCCGATGGTTGTGTAATAAGTTTTCTATTATTGTAAATTCTACGTTAATAATAGAAAATAAAAATTCTTAAATATGATACCAGTTTACAGAGTTGTGTAAAAATAAATTTTAAGCAATTCTTTACTTATTTTAAAATTCAATTATAGAGAGTTGAATAATGAAAGAAAATTTTGAACAATGTTACCTTCTAGTAAAAAGCAGTCTTGTTGTTTCTTGAAAATCACTGTCTATGTAATGAAATATTTATACTTTTGTTAGAAACTTTAGCTTTCGACAACTGATTTGATTTGGAAATTGGATTTCTTTACTCCTGACGTGTAAATTTTTTAAATATTTATTTTTACTCCAGATCAGATATGCATCAAAGTAAATTTAGTCTTGTTAAAAATTCAGTTTAAAATAAGATTGAATCTTTCTGTAACCTCAGAGGGATTGCGTTAAAATTTAATTTGTAAACAACACTGGATGAATTACTATCGTATTAAAATATTTGACAAACAATTTTTTAAATTTATTTTTTTGTTATTATATACTGTAACAGCATGACTCCCAGATACGATGATAAATGTGTTGTTTGTTGTTTAGATCATCAGCCGAAAGGCAAGTTTGAACCTGTCAGCAATGGCTCCCAAACTGGGGGAGCGTCCCCCAAGGGAGGCGTGAAGACAAGTCAAGGGGGGCGCAGGGTCTCGAGATAGCATTACCGTCCCCACGTCGAAAGCTGTTGCGATTCACGAGTCGAGTTTAAACACCTATTACAAAGTGTACCACAGTATATCACAGCAAGCGCTGCGATTGTATTTAACCTTTTCAAATAACTATTTGAGCGAAAACGCATTTCCAGCACTTGTTGTAATATAGACAAAGTATCGGGGCAAACATGATATTGCTAAATATATATATTATATTATAATAATATATATTATGATTGTATATATATTATAATTTATATATAATCGACCAAGAATAGGAAATCTTGTAAAACAATGCAAGGACACCCATCTCACTGATTTATTTTTTTTCTTGCTTGTTCAATTTAAATTCAACCTCTAATATCATAAAAAACAATAAAAAATAAATGCATAGTGTTTCAATCTAGGCCTACTTCTTGTTTTTTTGTCATGACCACATAATAGCGTGTAAGGCGACTGTGCCTTACGTCGGCTATATGACAGTGAAGAGGAGGAGTCCTTTGCGCATATCTTTGAAAGATGTCCCTATTTTGGCCTTGAAAGAATGGAGACATCTGTGAAGATAGGGGTTGCACTGTGGAGCCCGGGAAGAGTACGGGCAGCGATGCTGCGTGATGAGGCGAGCTGGAAGTTGGTCACTCAGTTTGCAGAGAAAGTGATCGGGAGACAGCGGAGGAAGGAGACATTTAGAGACCAGCGGGATCACCCACTCCCACCGTAAATAAATTATATCCGAAACTCATAAAGTAGGCACACTTAGTTCCTGAACTGGTGATGAAAGAGATGAATGAAAGTGAGAGAGTGAGTGTTGCTCAGTGACAGCGAGAGGAGAATTAGGCTACGGTTCCCTTTCATGCCCCTCTGACAGTGTGTAAATTCTAAATTTTTTAACCCAATATTTCCCTTGTAGTAGCTATTATATTAACAGTTCCGAGGGAGGTGATGGTTTTTTTTGTCTTTTTTTGCTGATGCCGGATCAAGTGGCCAGGCGGCGGATTTTTCGTTGACAGGCTGTTGCGGCCTCCTCGGGGCTGGACGAAGACGCCTCAATTAAGTCCAACATTACTTACCCCCCATCGTGAAGGAGTGAACATGAGGTTTTCTCCCCGCCTCGGATACAAAGAAAGGCGGGCGTGGGAAGTTCTTTCTAGATAGAAGGAGACGTGGTAAAAAACCGCTTTGGAATCACTACTCTAGAGGCTTTAATAAGTAAAACGAGGAGGGCAGATTATAAATACAGAGGCAAAATAACCTAAATCGCATGATTGGGGAGTCCATATAACCAAGTGTAAAATTATAACAGGGTAGTTCTAAAAATAGGCCGTTTAAGTTATGATATCAATGTGTATAGTAAGATCATGCTATTTCTTTAACCAGTGGAACGTTTAAATCCGAATCTGAGGTTTTGTTTTGACATACAAAATGACTTGAAAAAGTTTTCAATAAAATTAATATTTAAAATATTTGGAGGTTGTTCGAGGCTCGACTTGTATTTTGTAATGTACCTTCAGATTTTCTCCTTAACTATGTACCTGGGAGAACTGATAATTATGAAATTACCAAAATTTAATTTTTTCATAGTTTGTTCCAGTTAAATGTTTTCATTGATTGGGCTATTAGTCTATATTGGCAACGTTCGCTTTAAAATGAATTTTTTCTTTGTAATTAAATCTAATTTAGTTTTCTGTGACGTATCTGTAGGTTAAGTCATGATATGATGAGTTGCAGGGTCTATGAGTTAGGTTTATGTATTTTATGTATTTTTATGATGTGCTGTATTACTTTTGACTAAACTTTTCTAAAATGTCGACACTTGACTTACTTGCCGTCCCCACAACTGCAATTCGTGTGCGCAGACTGACTTTAATATAGCTTTACATTACTACCATTCTGCTTTCTTTAGAGAGCTCTAACTTCCAAGCAACCATCTCATGGTATAACTTGAAATTCAACTTTTTTCTTTTGGCCGTAATAAGCTTCTTCCAGTCCAAATGTACTCCCAAATATTTTGTTTCTTTAGCCGGTTGTAAAACCTGGTTGAGTGAATCAGTAATAGAATTAAATAACTATAATAAAAATTGTTTGGTATTAGAAAAAAATCTATGTTGAAAGTTTTATGTAAAAAAATATTTTATTTCCTTAACTGAAAAAATACACAAAAAACTGAATTGAGTTGATCGTACATATTATTTGCTTTTATACCGTGATATTTTTGACCATATTTGCCTAAAAAATATCAGTTTTGTAACCAGAATTGCGGAAATGCAAAGGGTGTGAAGAGATTACACTTTTATTTTATTTCTCTGTTTATTTTTCTGAGTTGAGTTAAAACACTGTTCAGTAAACAAGCTCTAGATCAAACTGTCGACGTTGTGGAACACAGTTTATATCTATTGAGGCGGATATGGCAAACATCATTTCTCATACTCTTGTATAGGTGAATTTTGTATTTTAAAACGGTACGTAGCTGTCATAAGTTTAACTTCCATATGGAAGCGGTGCGTAGCGAAGCCACTGACAGATAACAAAGCATATGACCAAATAGATTAACGCGCATTTGAGTGTGGTACAGAGCGGGGCATTGCGGGAAATCAATACATGAAGCGTTGTGGTCGATTGTTCGCAACCAATGAGCTACAAATGTGATTTTTAATGATGTTTTATCTGTATATTGTAGTTTTATTGAAATTGTAATTTAACTATTTCTCTGTACCTGGACAAAGTAAATCCTACTAGCTGCTTTGGTATTTAACCCAAAAAAGGTCAAGAATTCAAGTGAATTCTTCATCTACTTTTGTGTTAGGAATTCTCTTTATTTTTAGTTTCTTCTTGTTTTTCTTCAGTTCACGGTACTTGTAGATCACCTTGCTTGTTCCGGCATCAATGTTTTTTACTTTTCATTACAAAACTGAATATAAAATAAACTACTTCCAGCATTCCAGGTCTTTTCAAACTGTTCCTTCTTTCCTCAGGTTTCTATTCCAAAATTTACTTTGAAGCTCTGTCACCATTTTTTGAAGATTCTTCGTTCATTTATTGCTGTGATAACTAATATTATTACTTTGATATAATTACAAACCATTTGTTAATAATTTACTATCGTAACTTTATCACTTGCAATTATATTCTCCAGTACAGCTGAAGTAACTGCTGTACATCTGCCATTGAAAAGCTACCAGATAATCACTATTATTATAAAGTTGAATAATTTGTGTCTCTTTTTATAACATGAACGTTGGTGGATAAACTATTTTATCTTCTAATATATATATTTATTACTATTTTTTAAGAAAGAATGTGGGACCTACTAACTGGCTTGATATTCAGCCCCACACTAAAATAACTTACAATTTTTATTTTCTTCTTCTTAGTTGCCTAGTAACCATATTTTGTTAATGAAAATTAAATAATTTTAAAATATTTTATCTTAATCAGCTGGAATTATTTATATTTATTTCAATAGACTCAAACATAAACAACTCCAGATGTCCATTAAGTTGTCTCATTACACTGCTTTGATTTCTCCTTTTTGAATTAATGCTTATTTTCCTTTTAATTAATTTTAAAGTTAAGTAAACTATTTGGTCATTAGCGACTACAGTGATTTTTTGAAAACTAAAGGTGGGTTGTCACGTGTTAAAATATCCAAATCCTTGTCGGTAATTAAGGCCGAAACATTCTGTGTTTTACAGTATCATGTTACTGCTACACAATAATTGAGTAAGTCAACTCTTTGTGTGGTCTGGATTAAAAGAATACTATATAAGACATTCAAGCTAGTAACTTTTACTTGTTATTTTCAATCTTAATTTTAGTTATTAGGCTAATTTGAAATAAAACTAAATTAGCTTCAAACGTTTTTGTATGAAAAACACACATTTATTCCCTTAACAGGCAGGTGGAGTATAAAATTTGTGGTTATGTAATTAGTGTCAATTAGTGATTTTTCTTTTTTTTAAGTTCTACAGAGATTGATTTTCATTTTTCGTCATTCACTCATGATTAAAATTAGGTTATGCTTTCATTTTACATTGTTTACTCATGATTGAACAAAGGTTATATTTTTCATTTACATTGTCAAGCGACACGTGTGAGTGTTTCACGCCAGATTTTTTTTATTTACATACCTAATTCATTTTACTATACTATTTTATGTTATTGTTTTTTTTTAAATAACGATTTAAACTGAAATTATGCAGTTCTAATAAACATTTGGACTAATATAATTCAATTTTCATTGATTCATAATTAGTTCACTAGCAATTGATATTTAATTATTGAAGAGACTGTAATAAAACAGTTCAATTTGAAAAAAATAATTATTAATAACGGGTGGAATTAAGCGCAAATGTTTGACGAGTTCTACCATACGTTGACGCACGGCTGCAAAGCGATAACGCACTTCAAGCAACATGAGTGCTGTGCTTATATTACATGCTTATTCGATCTGATAAAAGAATAACAATTCTGTCAGCATTTAGCAACAAACATTACTGGACTGAAGTTATTTGCTTTTTCTGTTGTTAATACCATACTATGCTCTGCATTGTTATAAACTGTTTTGTTTATTTTATGTTGAAATTTATTATTATTTTTACTTGTTTGTGACATGTTACATTCGTCAAATATTCAGTGCGATTAAAACATCAAAAAGTAGTCATTTAGATGTAGATGTTTTTGATAAATTAAAAAATGGAAAATATAAAATAATAATAATTATTATTATAGTTCAACAAATTCATTATACTAATGGGACGTTCGTGTTTCTATAATATTGAAATACATTTATATTATTCTCTCCAATAGCACGATTTATAAACAAAAGTAATCGTGCACAATAAATTGTTAGATTATTGAAACCTTTACTCTAATTTAATTATTTTTTAATCTCCCTTTTGTAAAAAAAAATAATTCAAGTGAATAAATTAAACTGTCAATTTTTTTAAATTAATTCTAAAGTATATAATTTAATTTCTGAGCATATTAAAATTCACCACAATTTTTAATAAAT
This sequence comes from Catonia carolina, assembly GCA_035578175.1. Lineage (NCBI taxonomy): Eukaryota > Metazoa > Arthropoda > Insecta > Hemiptera > Achilidae > Catonia > Catonia carolina. The sequence continues at coordinate 81,745,131 of JAQMRL010000003.1, read as the reverse complement.
TTTATTAGTTTCTAGCAACCAACACTCACTTTTTTTGCATTAATAAATATTTTATGTAGTATAAATAGATCAAAATTTATGACTTGAAATTAAAATGGTATTTTCAAAACAAACTTTTAGTTTAGAAATCCGTTTGAAAAACCAGTCTGGACCTATATTGGGTGCATACAGTAACTCAAATATTCAAATTTTTCAGCGTCTGAGTTAAAATCCTTCAAACTCAATATCTCTGTCCTGGTTCAAAACGAACAACCACTTTCACGACGGGTTTTTTTTGATAATTGAATCGTAAGGATTACTCGAAAACAAATTACTTACTTGTTAACTTTCTACATTCTTCCATCTTCCACTCTCCTCCACCTTCATTTCCACAGGAATCTTCAGATCAAAGATCTTATTTTGGAATTCGTCCATCTTAAAGTAATTCTATTTTGTTAACCTTAATTTTCCTATTTCCAGTTTCTGTTTAATGATCTTTATTCTAGTAGATAAAGAGGAAATTTGAAATTTCACTTTAGCCTGCAGTTAGAATGGCGCGAAAATTATCTGGTGTTCAATTTACTGGACATTTGTAGTGCAATCTCCTTCTGGAAGTTCCTTCTCCTAATGAACGTTGGCTATTATAATGACAATTTCGACCTTGGATACACTTGCTTTCGATATAAATAAAGAGAAGAATCTGTACTGTTTTCTTAATTTCTTCAGTTACGTGGTTCGTCGTTTTCCCCGATTTATATTTCTGATATCTTAACCTGTATTATCAACTGCAGCAGTTCGTATCGTTCTACTTGCTAAATAAGAACTATTCTTTATTGTTGATAAGACAAAGGACTGATTCATTTTATTGTCTGTAAATACTACTCTCAACATACGCCCAAAGTAGGCCTGCAGGTGGTAAATTCTAAAGCTTAAATTTTGTTAATATCTTCTTTTTAGAGTGCCCATGTCTCCTTTCTTGACAACTAATGTCGTTTAAAAAATACAAAATTCATTACAAATACAAAACTAACGATTACAAAAATGAACCCCTAAAGAGTTGAAAACGCTGTTCAACCCTTGAACCAATATTCTCTTATTAAGTTCCGGATTACGTAGATAGCTGAATATTGGTGGAGGTGTCCAAATATATACCAGATAAGTATACTTATAGTATAAAATTTCTCCAAATCAGAAAATCTTATTTTCGATTTGTTTATAACTCTAATTTAAAAATTATTGAAATAAAACAAAATAAAATAAAATCCAGGTGAAGCCGGGGCAGGCAGCTAGTTTAAGTATAAAAAACATAAGAAGAAAATTGCTTCTTGATTCCCCTAGAACAGTGGTTCTGAACGGATGTGCCGCGTCACACCAATGTGCCGCGAAATTTCTGAGGCTTTCAGATATTTGTAATTAAAGAAAAATATAATAATTTCACTCAATATTCATATTTAAAAAAAGAACAAGAAGAGAATAATATTGAAGAACTTGAACTTATTTTGTAGGGGATTTATTGGCTTGCATCTTACAACAAAAAAGTAGAGCTATTAATGAGAAACTTGAGTTTTTTGCTTCTTACATGAAAGTTCAATTCTTGGTGGAATTGACTCACATTTCCTGTTCAATTGAGAGTAGTCTGTCGGCCTTTTTGTTGTTTACCGGGTGTCCCACGGAATTTAAACCATAGGGAAATAGCGTTGATTTTCATTAATTTGTTAATATTTTCTTTCCACGAATAATTGGAGACTTGTTATAGTCAGGAATCATTAGAAAATGTTTAGACTTTAAAAAATATCAATTTTGATAATTTTAAGCTGTACTTAAGCTTAACTATAGAAATACATAAATTTGTGACCGTTTTCCATTTAAGTATTGTATTTTTTTATCATCATTTCGTAATGTTATGTTTGGAGTAATGGTATCGTTCTGGTCTAGAGATTTAAAAGATAGGTGGGTCGAATCTATCTGCGGCAAAAAAATCTTTGTTCAAAAATATTTAAAAAAATTATTTTTAATTTTTTTAGTTTTGACAATTTGTTTCATCATCTAAAATTATTTACTTAAAAGTTTTTTCGGAAGCAAATTCAGTATTATTTTAAATACCTAAAAATATTCCTTCAGTAACATTTACTTTTCAGAGACAGATGATTGTTGCAATAATTTTAGATTATTGCTACAATGTAGATTGTTGATGATAAAACAAATTGTCAAAATTAATAAATACATAATTAATTTTTTTAAATATTTCCAATATTTTTTTAACAATAAAAAATGTTTACTGATGGTGGATTCGACCCACCCCTCTTATTACTCCAGATCAGAACGTTACAATTTCTCCAAACTTAACAATGCGAAAATTTGATAAAATTTACATTACTTAAATGGAAAACGGTTACAAAATTATGTATTTCTGTATTTAAGATAAAATACAGCTTAAAATGTATCAAAATTGATATATTTTGAAAGGACTAAACATTTTCTAATGATTCCCGACTATAGCAAACCTTCATTTATTCGTGGGAAGAAAATATTAATAAACTAATGAAAATCAATGCTATTTCCCTATGGTTAAATTTTCGTTTAGTTGTGTTGAAAAGCCCAGATTGCATAAATAAGTACGTAGTTGAAAAATGTAGCAGGGTATTAACTGCTTTTATTGCTTTTACTAGATACTCTTTCTTTCTAACTAGTACGTTAGTGTGCAGCAGAAACTTTCTACATAGGATAATGTGCCGTCACCAAAGAAAGATTGAGAATACTGCCCTAAAATATATCGATTAGTAAATAGTCTGAAGTAATTTTGAAGTAAATTTTAGTGTTTGATGTAGAAATGTACATTAATTTTAGTCCTCTTATAAACCGCACATTGCAGTAATCTCTTACTACTAAGTAGAAACTACTTCAGCAACTCATAACAAGTATTGTAGTATGTAATAATTTCGTTGTGCTTAACACAACTTACCTGTAAAACTATTATTATTATTATTTTGTAGTTTGAATAATGTTGTTGAAAGTTTTAAACTTTAATATTATTTTACAAGAAAAAGTTAGGTGGAACTTTTAAGTTGATTATTATTGATTATATTTTGAGTTATATTACTAGACGACTATATGCAGAGCAGAATTTAATTAATTTTGTAAAACTATTTCTTGTACGACGTTTTAAAGAGGAATTTTCTATATTCTTTGATATTTTTGTGTTAATTTAATTTATAAAATTGATAAATTATAAGCGTATAGTTTTTAAAGATAATACGAATGAAAAATTATTAGTTTGTCTCTTAGACCAGTTTTAATCAACAAACTTTGTAAAAATACACTGTAACAACTAAGACTAGGTTGTTCAGGATCTATATATATTAATTAGTAAACAGACTTTCTTTTAACTTATTAACACAATCAATAATTACAATTCATTTTATTAACTTAGGGTACTTACAAATATAATTAGATTACTTCAATTCAGTAAGGTTCTCTAGTAGTACCTATTTTAAGTTTCAAGTTCCAACTTCGTATGATGTTCTTTCTTGAAATATGTTGTTCACACCCACACCCACACACAAATAGCTAAAAACATGTTTTGGGTTCACAGGATCTGTAAACTTGTATATCCGGTGAAAACTCGATTTCAAACAATCGATATGAAAACATTACGTTCCTTCCTATATATTCATGTAGGTAAGAGAAGGTAAAATTGAGATCCAGAGTTATTTTATTGGGAAGATTCATTTAAAAAAAGCTTTAAAATTTTTATAAAAGTACAAAAACTGATGAAAACATTTTTGAAATGCAGTGGTAGATTATTAATCCAATAATCTATTTCAACTTTACTAGTTTTAGCAAAATGTAGCTGGATGACAATGTAATACAAAATATAATAATAGTTGGTCTTATAATAGCGTTATTAAACTATTCAACATAACCTCAAATATTTTAACTCGATTCGCGTTAAATAGAGGCAGCAGTTACTATATAATAGGAGAGAGATGATTTGTTGATGCCGCTTTATATGACATATGTTTTTGGGACATATCATTTTTCATTCGCTTACACAGAATCGTTAATGATTTATTGTTAGCCGTTGTACTATTAAATCTTTCGTTTATTGTGCCATACTTCATACAGTAGGCTATGTTTCACATCACTCATTACTTGTTTTACCATTTGTTATTTTGTTAATGTTATTTTATAATCACATGAATATGTTCCTATTCTGTTTTACTATATCATTTCTGAATTTGACATTTCCATTAAACTTGTAATGAGATTTAATGTATGATATAGATAACATTTTTGAAATGCTTAGTGTTCCAATGTAATGTATGATCTTTCTAGAAAGTTTTTTTGCTGTAATAATACTGATTTGAATAATTACAAGGTTTAAATACTTTATTCCTCGTATGTTTTGCGTATGATTCGTTTATAAATCAGCGTTTTGTTAATCTGCTTTTATTTTTCACATATATAATTAGAAAAACAAATCTGTTGTGAAACACTCACAAAATTTTCTCATTACAATGTAAGCTGATCACTACCATAAAAATGAAATGTATCGAATGTATGTAATCGAAACTAATTAGGCTGATTTATTTGATTTTTTTTGTAAAATCTGATAGTTACTGAAATAATTGATCGGCGATGAGAGAGAATGAAGACTTAAGGCAATTGGCCGATTATTATGATATCATAGTAGAAAGAATAAAAGGTAGAAAGTTGGTATGGTATAGTCATGTCTAAAAAATGGCCGACCCGTTGGCATAGCGGTTAGCGCAACTGGCTTCTCCGCCGGGATCCAGGGTTCGATTTCCGGTCAATCTGGCATTTTTCCATCACTCATCTTCATCTATCATCCTTCTCAGCATCTGCATTAGCAGCAATTGCAAAAGAGTCAGACGTAAAACAAAACAAACAAACGCATTTTTAAAGAATGGTGAAGGACCGAAGGGACGTATGTTTTAAATCCATAAAATAGAAGCAAAAAAGTCACCCTTGGATACAGGGAGTTCAAGACGTTATGACGATATGACAGCGTGAAATCTTAGAGAGGGTGGCTGGGTGGACAGGAGAAGATGGGCTGTTCGACACAGAAGCGGAGAATCTGCAGGGGCCTTACACAAGGTATAAATATTTGGTCTACAAAAAAAGGGTGAATTAAGTGAACATGAATTGTACCAATTTTAATGATTTTCGCATGGAAGATTGGTAATAACCACTTGCCGGTTGAAAACTGTTTCTGATATTTTTGTAAATTAAAAATTACTAGCTAACTTAAGCTTCTGACAAAAGATGTTTATATACAAAATGTTTAATTTGTTCTAGATTTCTGGTACATATCTGTTCTCAAAAACAACAAATTTTAAAAGAAGGCAGAACCTTCATGAATTTTCTCAGGGATAAAACTAATGTCACTACATTAATCATAAGAAATGTTAATTATAGTTCAATCAAACTCTGTAGAACACTTCTTGAAACGAATGAATTTTTATAATTTTTCATTGCAATAAATTAGCTGCCGTTAATTTTGGGCAACACAGCTAATATAAAAACCCTCTAGTACTGGATAAGAAATATATTTTAAAATTTCAACCTAAATTGGCTTCAGGGGGAGACATGAAACATGAAGATAATTTAAATCTGGTTTTCAGAGATTTTGGCCTATTGCAGTTCTCTTTTGTACTATATAGAGAGGGCATCAGAAAGTAAAAAGCAGGGTTGTAGTTTTAATTTTCCATCAGAAATCTCTATATAATTATTGTTTTAATTTGTTTTTTCTTCATACGTATTTTCACATGTCTTTACCGGCTTAACTGTCCACAGTAGAGATAAAATCATTAAATTTAAAAAACTTAATTTAATTCCTTTTTCAAATTTAATTCTCTCATATGTTTATCATGAGAACATAAATTTCATATTACAAAACAAGGTATTGTTACTGAACGTTGAGATGACTTCATGCTGATCATTTTATTGGTGAAATACACAGTGAAATCTAAAAGTAGGGATGGATTAATTCTATTCATTCTGTTTGCATGCTTTGTTATGAGTTATATCGTATAATGGCCTAATACTTGAACTGTGTTTGAATTCATGAATACTAAAATTCAACAAGTAATTCTTCAAAGACGAAGTTCAGAATATAAAAATGTATTTAAAAGCTTGATTTGCTTTATATCCTTTATTGAAGAGCTGAGCGGATGAAGGTGTAACAAAACAAATGTTTAAAAACAAACAGAATTTTTTGATGGTTTAATGAGGTTCTTTCCATTTGTAGCAACCAAATCGACATCTGCAACTGAAATTGCATTGAAAATGCACCATACGTAAAATGGAAAATAATGCAATAGAAAAATTTAATATAAACGTTTTCCTAAGCAACAAAGGATACGTAACTTCCATTGATCAAATCGAAATAAGCATCAGAAACACAAAAAAATCACAAAATTTATAAATCAAGATTTCTAAAACTGTGGAAGTAAAAAGGGAAATATCGTTCTGACGTCAAAAAAAAGTTATCGTAAAAGAAAACGTTTCTTTTTGACGTCAAACGAGAAGTAAAAGTGAGCTGATTCTGACGTAAAACAAAATGTGAAAGTTAACAGAAGAATGGTTCGTGTATCATGGACAGCATGAAGAATGTAAGAGAACATGACTACAAATGTAGTTATTAAAACGATGTTTCTTTCCAAACTAAATACATGCCTATTAGGTTAATTTAGTTTATCAAGATACTCCATCACATGAAAATAATATAAGTCCATGTTGAAAGTTTCAAAAAAAAAACTACCATAGAGACATTACCGTTTAAGAAATAAATCCGTTTAGTTTACCGTAATACCGTTTAATCATACCGTTTAGTTTAAGAAATAAATCAAAAATTAATAATTAACAACTGAACGTAATATTGGACATAAAATTTAAAACTAAGCCATAATTATAACTTACAATGTTTTAAAGTCTGAAAAAAATGTGACATCAAGTTTTTCTCCTGTGGTCTTCAAATATACTTGCAAACGTAATATTAAAAATACTGGTGTATACTAAATAATAAAATATGTGTTAATTGTGTAAAAAAGTAGATAGATTCACAAATTACCAAGCTAAAAAATTGTTTGTGATAGCAACCATTGTATTTGAACTTTTATTTACAAAATACCACTTTTAAAAATTGAAGTCGACATGGGGTTAGATTTTGTAATATATTCAACATTGTGATTTAAAATCTGCTTCAATATTCAAGTTGAATTTGAATTAGTTGTTCGTTTTCTCAAGAGAGATCGGATAGGATAAGTGGTATGTAGATATGGAAGTTCAAAGTTCCGTGTAATGGAAACTATACCCACTTATAGAATAAGCATAGTACAACATCTGCTTCCAAGTATTGTTATATCAATGGTTATCCATAGAACTATCATATGTCTACATTCATGCGATATGCCAAGCATAAACTCCCGCCCGTTTCAATTCAGACGACCACGCTTAATAATTCGTTCCATCCGTGGTTCTACCATGGGATTTAGAGAATTCTACTTCATCCCCACTTTATCCCCTCCGGTTCTGGTTCCGGTTTGACCCGGACGTGCGATACCCACTGGAGTCTCTACTCTCTTTTATGTAAATTGTATTGAGAACTCTATCCAGAGTTCATCAATGTTTTACTGGTATAAATAGTCTAGTGGCTTATCTCTTAAATTGACATACAAAATTACATCTGACTTCGTTTAAATAAAATTTGGTTGCTAATCTTGAATTCATACAAGGTTCTCCGCAAACATCGTTATCCAATATATATTTGTATGTTTATTTAACTACTTTTTCCATTACAGAGCAGTTTACTTTTTATCAACATTCATATCCAAGAAACTACATACATGTGTATGTGTTTAACCTAACGTTAATTTATTTAAAAGTAACTAAGAGAGTAAATTAAGAAAACAATAAAATATAATCTTTTACTCTCCAAATATTTAAATATTTAATTTCAATGCTAATCACGCAAACTCAGTCACTGTGCAGATCATAAAATATGGCAAATGTGAAGTGGAAAGCAAAAAGGGATCTTCAGTCGGAAGAAAAACGAGTTGTTAGGGTCGATACACCGATATTTGAGGTTTTTCTTGTAAATTTTTACAATTTATTTTATCCGATTGTATTTTAAATGTAATTACTTCTGTAGGAATCACAACGCAATAAAAAAAATATCTATTTAAAAAGATCAAGATATTTGGTAAAGAAAAATGCTGAGACCTTTTAATGGGTATCCTGAGCCCGAATCTGACCTACCGGACTCAGTTGCAGAACCGCTAAATAAAAGTGAAGGCACTCAGTTTAAAAAAACCTTCAACAGTGTCAAACATGAACATTTTTAAAAACAATTAGTGTAATTTCTATGCGTAATTTGTTCTTAAATATGTAAAATTTAGAAAGAGTTATGTAAAAGTTTAAAATGCATTCAACACCAATTTTTTCATCAAAAGTTTTTAAGCTGCTCTAACTTACACAATTTTTGAAAGCAAATTCTGAATTTTGCATCAAATTGGTTAGAATTCAATGGTAAATTCTAAAAGGGTAACAGCTCATAACATAAAATTTTTGACAAGAGGTCCCTTTTTGGATTCCGGCTCACAAATATAGAAGCCTCGGTTTCAAAATTTCTTGACTTAACGAGAACGAATTTATAAACTGGTAGGAAGTGTTTAACCGTCAAAAATTATCAACTGTTATGTTTTTCATTCTAGTAGTGTCCATGAATAGACAATTATGTAGGAAAGGCTATAGAAATGTTGATATCAAAATGAATTGTTTTTGATTCACTTGTTTTAATATATTTATTCTAATTCATTAGATTATATTGTTTGGTTCTTTTAAATTTATTATAATTTTGGATTGTAGTTTTTTTTAATAATTGTATAACTTTTAATAGTTCCAACATGTTATTAAATACTTGTATTGTTCAGTTTATTAATTTATTAGACTTTTAGATTGTATTTTTTTTAGAAATCGTATAATTTTTAAATTTTCATGGTTTTAAGCCGTAACCTGGTTTGTAAATCTCTGTTGTACTGTCTACTGAATAAAAGAAGAGAACATCTATCCTAGGATTTAAGTCATACTGGATAGGTAAATTTCCTCCACCTCGTCCATTATGAATTGTTGTAAATCTATTATAACTTTTGGAAAGAATGTCAATGGGTGAATATTATAAAAAATAAGTACCTAAGTAAATAAATCATTATAATAATTGTCATTATTCTGAGAGTAAAAAGTGTTTGTATATAACAATACATTAATCTCGGCTTAGCGCGAAATTTTCACTCCGTATGGAGTTACGAGATCACATTTTTATGGATTAGACTAGTGTTTTCAAAATTCAAAAACAATTCATCAAAATTATTGGAAAACTACGATGGAAAAATCGGGCACGAACTATTTAAAATTCTCATCTCATTCTGCACAATTCACTATCTTTATCCAATACTCTCCACCCAATACAATAAATAATTTTTACAATGAAGAACTTATTCCCTTACCCAGTTCTAGAATATCGTATCTAGAACATAACTTATTGTTTAACCCTAGAGCCGGTAATCGTCGATTTTGAGACGATGTTACCGTTTCTTGAACCGGTCGCGTCGCAAAATCGGATTTGCTTCATAGCATTGCAATTCTGTCGTTTTGGTTTTAATTTCATTTGCAGACAGCGTTGCTGTTTTGTACAATAGTTTAGTAGTGTATAAAGTAAATTTTTACGTCTAATACAATAGTTTTAGTCGCATATTCTGCTTGTGTTTCTCTGTTGAAACCACGCTGTCCTAGACCTGAATTTGGTTATTTCTTGGTTTACGTTATGGGTTTTTGTATACTTTTTCTTCAGTTTTGAATATAGATTCGTTTTTTTAGTTTTATTTTGAAATAAACATTTAAAAAAACGATTCATATATAATGAATTTTGAAATTAGAGCATAAGAAATTTTTAAACAGTAGTGTCATCTGAAACTTTAGAAAAATATTTGTCTAAAAATTATTTTCAAATATTTTCAGCATCCCTAACTATCAGATTAAAATTTCAGTTATGTATTTATTCCATTTATTTAAGTGTTCTTGTTATTTTGATGTCACGTGACAAGGTTTGTGATTTATAGCAAATTAATGATTTCTTTACGGTTCGGTGACTAGAATTTTTCTGCCGGTCTAGAAAAATGTTACTGCCGGCTGTAGGGTTAATTACAACACTTTTTTTAACATTCGAGTTTATTTACAATCGTTTTAAAACAAAAATATAAGTAAATGATATGAAAGTGTTCACATGACGAAGACGATAGCCAATGGTATTGATTCAAAAATTACTACACTATATAATTTATTGTATAATTTGTGGGTTTTCCGCGAAAAAATATGTTGGTTACGTTGTTACAAAACTGTTTAGAAAATTTATTAATAATCTACGGATTTACAATAGATATCAATCATAAAAACTGTTGCACCATGCTACTGTAAAAAATACATTAAAGCAAAAGTGATCGAGTCTATTGGATATTTTCTCAAATACAGGATATAATGTAACTCTAAAATTAGAAAAGATTTTTTTAAATTTCCTTTAGGTGAAGGAGTAAGAGAGAGAGAGAGAGAGCTTGACACGTGATAAGAGTCTTTATCACAGAAAACCTCGTCAGTTTTATTACTATTAGAACATGTGGTTAGTGAAATAACACGTGTAGTAGACTATTTGTGCCACCTGAATCTGTTTAGTATTTACCGTTGATTTGTTACGGTAGGGTGATGAGTGGTGCAGATAGGTTGGTTAGAGTTAAAATCAGTTGGTTGTCGTATACCACGTGGCTTTGTTAACGAACCCACCTGGTAAACCCTGCTGTATCGCAGACAGGGCTAATTAACAAGAGTTAAGGTGAAACTACCTAATTTATCCGTGTTGCTGTGTTACTCTCATATCGAAACAGTCTCAACTGTTTTCCGCTCATTTGCTGGCTGTTTATTCAACAAGCACAGCACGCGTTTCTACCCGTGTCGTGACGATTGATTGCATTCACTACGTACGTATTTCTATTTAGTGCACATACATAGTGTAAAGTTGTTTGTTCTGTAATCCCCTAAAACATAACCATCCCATATGTATTAAAGTAGCATACGGTACAAATAGCACGTTAAACTACAGATCAGTATTTTATTCACGTAAATGTTATTTCATTTTCCAAAATACAAATTTCATTTCATTTGTTCTTATGATTCCTTGTCGGCGTTAATAAAGTTTACACTAAAGATTTTAGAGATAGATTATACTTAAAAGTTTAAAATGAAATACTGTAACATTTAAGCCTAGGTTCGTTCAGGATCTGGGTATAATATATAATACACATGACTTCCTTAAACTTATTACAATATTTATTTACCCAATTAATTATAATTAAACGTAGCCTACTAACAAATACAATTAGATTACTTCACTTAAATTAATTACAAAACTTAAAGCTTAAACTATCTTAACTATCAATAACATTGATTTAACAATTAACAATTACTTCTTACCTACAACCAAATACATTGTGTGTACAGACCTTTTCTTTACGTACAATGCATCATTAAAGAGTATTATACAAATAGAAAAATTATAAAACACTACAAATTCTCGTCGTCGTCGTCGTCGTCATGGATTAGGCTATTTTAGCTGTGAGCTAAGCCTGTTCCGGCGTCCATCTCCTCCTCGGTCTTCCAATACCTCTTCTACCCCTTGGTATATGATGCCATGCGTTCAAAGGAAGGCGGTCTTGCGGCATTCTGAAAAGATGTTCTGACCATTTTCCTTTGTATTGCTTGATTATGTCAGCTAGCGGTTGTGTTCCACATTCCTCCCTTATTACTTCGTTCCTGAAGCGATCTTCTCTGGTGCATCCCTTTATATGTCTAAGAAATTTCATCTCTGCTGCTTGAATCTTGGATTCTTGTTTCTTAGACAGCACCCATGCTTCACTTCCATAAACTAAGGTAGGTATCGCCATAACTCTATAAAATTTCATTAGCGTATCCTTCCTAGCTTTGTTCTTCAGGGACCTACTTATTGCCCCACATACCGAGCTGAACTTTGTTATTTTTTGCTGGACATCTTTATCCTGGTCGTATGTTATGTCACAACCAAGATATTTAAAATTGCACTACAAATTCTATAAAACTTAATCACAATAGAATACAATACATGATAATAACAGCCAACACTCCTGCTGGACCCATTTAATGCTAGTCACATAATATAGCAATACCAGGTCTCACCTATTTATCTCACCTTAACCATTTCTAGCCTAATGTTACTATATATTGAATCAAATAGGTATTATAATTTTTTACTTTATAACAGATTTTCTGCTATTCAAAATAATAAAACGAAAGATGGACCACAAGAGCTTAAGACTCTTTAAAACGCAAATAAACTAGGGTAATAAATACGTGGACAACTTCCGGAAATCCTGATATTTTTTCCTTTCCATCTTTCCTTTTTTACTTAGATCACTTTAGTGGTTCTTCCCAGATAAGGTATTTACCTGACACCCACGGGTAGTCATGGGAAAGGGCTCCTTCCTCAGAACATCATATCCTATTCACAGCTGGATAAACAAAATTATCTACCCAGCAACATTTGGTCACCGACCCAGTTCCTCAACCTCCTACTGGGTTTTTCAGCTTAACAGATGCAGCTTTTGTAGATTAATTGCTGGAGTTAAATTAAAAGAGGATAAAAAAATTCGTTTGATGAATACTTATATAATATGATAATAATAGTGTGTATCTTACGCTTCATAACTTCCTTTTGTCAACAAGAATTGCTACTGAATACTTTAGAAAAGAAACGATTCAAACAGTATGTCGTCACTCGATTTTATGATGGCAGTAGGTTGCCAAAGATAAATTCAGAAGCTGACGCAGAGTTTTGGAAACTAACCTAAGGGAAGCGATATATTGGAAGGCATAAATTTAACTGGAAGTTACATAATATGTTCAAAACATAACTAAAATGAGTGAAGGAGATGCGGGAGATTAAAAAAATGGCTTGAAAAAGAAAGAGTCAAGTACTTGGTTGAATACTCGGAATTTATGAGGAACAAAGAAGTATATGGACATTAAAATAAAAGCTGTAACATTTTATCCTAGAAATAATGGTGAATGAAGCTGAATTAATTTTTTTGAATTCGAAGAGATTACTTTGTAAATAATAACTGCAAATAAAATGAAACAAGCTACAATTGATTGTAGAAGATTGTTTTTCATTTCATGACTTGGAATAATTCCTAAATACCTTTGTGTTAGCATCTGAGTATATTAAAAACTGAATCTCAATTTTGTTTAACTCTTAAATATTTTTCATCATATTATGATACTAATGTATTAATTTGCTTTGTTTGTTTCAGTCTAAAGGAGAAGGGACCGTTTTCAGCTTAAGGTCAAGGCGACAGCAAGACACATACTTGTCTGTTGAACTTGGTGGGCTGGACGCTGTAAAAATTGTTCATTCCGGTAAAAATGGAACGCAAACAATTTTAGTTCCAGCATCATTAGGAGATGGAAACTGGCATCATCTTGCTCTGGGGTAAATAGGCCTACATATTTTCTTCTTACGTTCAATGAACATATTTTTATGGTAGAATTTAAATATTTTCTTCCTGTTTGTTAATGTTTTTCTCAGGATTGTTTTATATTTTTAATTGAAAAACATTTTGTTGTCAATGTGTGTAGTTTTCACTTATGTCTTGAAAAATAACATATAAATTTGGATTTTTACGTTCTGTCTAACTGGAAAATGAATATTCACAAAATACTGCAAAATAACGACAGATTTTTCTGAGTGAAAAATAATTTTCCTGTGTATTATAAGCAGCGAAATTTAAACGAAAAATTTTGTAATAAAAACAACTTGATTTTATAAGTATGAAGAGTTTAGTGAAAAATTAGTCAACCAAAAAATATTATGCAAACGTTTTTACTACTGCACTTTTTAAGTTTAATAAGTTTTAAAAATAGCGCTCCTGATTTTAATGATATTTTTACGTATAGTTTTTACCTGCAAGGTAAAGAAATGCTGTTACAATTAATTTTTTGAAGAAACATTCATACGTAGGCCTACTTTTCAAAAAACTTCAGTATGAATTATATGACTTGTATTAGACTATATTGAGTACGCTCAGGACCCGTGGACTCACAGGTTAGAGCGCTAAACTGCGGTGTAAGCCGTAAAGCGGAAGGTCCCAGTTTGAATTCCCGACTAGGATCTGGAATTTTTTTTTGTTAAAACCCACTGATTCCCTACCGTAATCGTAATAGCAGCTCAGAAGCAATCGATGCGACTTTCAATTTTTGAAATTTACAAAGTACAGAACTACTTTCCTTTTGTTTATTTTAAGTGGCATCAACGATTCGATCATTAGTGACAAATTTTGGTTAACGTGTTGTACAATGCAGTCTAATAACTTTCCAAACCCTAGTCGAGAATCAATTCCGCGACCTTCAATTTTGCAGCGGAGTACGCTAACCACTGCGCCACGGAGGCAGTCTTTTAACCTTTATTATCTTTTTCCTCTACGTCGTTAAATTTAAATCGAATTTAGAATTTTTCAGTATATTTCAAATATAAATTTTTATATTTGAAAGATTTTCTATTTTGAAGCTCATGTTGCACCTAAATCGACTAGCCAATGATATTAAAACAGAGTTTATTCTTTTTCAGGGATTAACGTTTTCCTTATTTAGCCTTAAAGATCATTTAGAAGAACTTTCATATACAGTATGATTCTAAATTTTGTTAAAATAATTTAGCACTTGATTGTAGAGCTTAAAATAAGAAAAAAGTTCATATAAACATGTTTTCGCAAACGCTTCATTAGCAAATTACAGCTAGCAAAAAATTACCCCCCGATTTCAGTTCCTCTGGTGACAAAACGTGATACTGAATTTTTTTGAGGCTACTTTTGGTGACAAATATGGTGAACTTTTATGGAAAATAACCTAAAAAATCGAATAAAACCTGTCTGGAAGCTGTAGTGTTAGCAGTTTTTGATAAAAATGATGAAATATTCAAAAAATCTTAGTAGAAAAACAACCTTCTACGTTTGAGGCCCAAGAACTTTGTTAAATGACCAATAAATTCAGTATCAAAAAATCAAAACATTCAATATCACTGAAAAATTAAAATTCAATATCAAAAAGAAAAATTCAGTATCACTGTATTTCACTAGAGAAAGTGAAACCGGGGCGTAATGTTTCGCTAGCTGTAACTCGCTAATGTAGCGTTTGTGGACATATATGTTTAGACCTACATAATTTTTTTTTTCTTATTTTTAGCTCTACAATCATGTACTCAATTATGTTACCATAATTTAGAATCACCTATATAAGAGAAAACCAAATCAAGAAGCTTGTAGAACAAGCTCTTTCCAGTAAATTCCTAAAATATAATGAGGATAAATAAACATCAATATATCTACCGTTTTTAATTTACATCAAAGGAAGTTTATTAATTTTGACAATGGAGTATAATCTTGAAATTTGTAATAAGTGGTAAAGTTTTAATAATATGTCACACAAGATACATTATGGTAAGGTTTACATTAAATTACACGATAAAAACATCCTTAAAGGACTATACTTTTATTAATATTGTCGTTTGATAGAGGCTATTGGATATTATTCGTTCCGGATCAATAGTTATTGGATGCGAAAGGTTGTAAATAAAATTGGACGGCTGAAACAACAGAGTAGAAGAGAACCCTCTTAATTTTATGTTTACGGTTTGTTTAGAGTTATTTACTTCATTGTTATTTGTGATAAAGGATTTCCAAAATACTGTTGTCTCTTATCAAATACATTCTTTGTTATTGTGTTATTTTATTGGGATACAAAGAGTTTTCAGAGTTTTCCCTTAATTTCAGCTTAACTTACTACAAACATGAAAGAACAGAAGATTTTCTCAGTAAATAGGTTTTCTATACTATTGTATTAGTGGGGGTTAAGTAGCTTATGATTTTACGATTCTAGTTCATCCTCTTTCCCATAAGTTAATTCCCTTTCGTAAGAGGTTTTCTCCCCGTCCTAGTTCATTGGCCTTAAAGGATTGATTGTTTTTCTATTACTATTTGAGTGGATTCCTAATAACTAATTAATTTTTACTCAGTTTTATTCCCAGTTTCCTTTCATCACCTCTACTTTTTACTTTTATTTCTTATTGATATCTATTTTATCTTCTAATAAAAATTTTCGATTTCCTTATTTTCTTCACGTTTAAAAATATTTCAAAGTATTCTTCCTCTCCTGAAATATTCTTTAATTTTTAGTTACTGTTAACTTATTGTAATAAAATAAAAATTTGGTGTTAAATACTCACCCGATTTTCTCTTACCAATGCAAATAATAAACAATATAACCTAACATTAGTAATAAAACATAAAATACCTCACCTCAAGAAACGTAACCTACAAGTGAATGCAAAATAAAAAATAATCTTAGTTTGGCTTAAAAATACGTAAAATCACTCTTTCACGCTAAACTCTGTAGAGAAAAATGCTTAGAATAAAAGTTGTAGATTTTTTAATTTCGTATACATTTTATAATACACTTTTGTCGTTCAATGTATACTAAGGCCGAAATCTTAAAAAATCCATTTTTTTACAGATTTGCATGAAAAAACAAAAACTCACTAATTATTACCGCTAAACTATGCGCTATACTAAAAATGTTAAGAATATATGTTGTAGGTTTTTACATTTTCTACAACTTTATTTGTATACCAATTTTGCGCTTAAATGCATATTACGGCTGCAGTCTTAAAAAACCCATTCTTTTCTACGAGAGCACACCCTCTTCAAGAATTTCAGCAGACATGTCGCCTACTCTATCATGTAGACCATAAAAAATGTAGTAAATGAGGCGATTTTGAAAAATATATATATTTATATAGTATATATTAATATATTTTGTAGGAACAGTTTTTGAGAAAATCGCAAAATAGTGAAAAATTACGTAAGTGAACTACCACTTTCGGTTGACCGATTTTGATGAAAATGTTCGTGTAGTGTCCTCTAGTAGTACCTAACTTGAGTTTTAATCTCAACTTCGTACATTTTCCATTCTTGAGATATTTTGGTTAACACCCACACACACACGCGCGCACGCATACTTGTAGGAGGTAGGTCACGGGGTACCACGCACAAAACCGTCAAAACGGGTGCTCCCCTTTAGCGTAAGTGCATTTAATTAAAATTGTAAAATTTTAGTAAAAGTTAATCTCATTACCTACAATACATGTTTGGTTTTTAATAAAAACATTTTTTCCCTGTCTGAATTTAACCGACGAAAAGGGGTACTAACGGTTTTTCTCAACGGGGAATTTCGCACTCACAAAACGGGGAAGGCGGGAAAACAACCAAGTATGACCTTCAGGTTTCCTGAACGGCAACGTCGTGTCGCACGACGTTGCTTATCATCGCAATGCATAAAGAAACTTCCCTTAGTTGTAGTGCAACGTATTCATTTTGTAAGATTTCCTAGCTGTGAAAGAATCCCTTATAAGTTTGTCATATTTATCCGCCTGAAACAGAATCATACGTTGGAATTGCTTCCATCTTTACCTGAATTGCTGGATGTAAATTTTTACAATTTTATATTTTATTATTTTTTTTGGATGTAAATTATCACAAATTTTTTA
The DNA here is from genome assembly GCA_035578175.1 of Catonia carolina. Classification (NCBI taxonomy): domain Eukaryota; kingdom Metazoa; phylum Arthropoda; class Insecta; order Hemiptera; family Achilidae; genus Catonia; species Catonia carolina. The sequence goes on along the minus strand of JAQMRL010000003.1, from coordinate 81,727,454 downwards.
TTAAAATGCCGTACAACAAGGACTTACTAGTTTTTGTACTAGCACGCGTTTCAAGGCGATAAGTTTCATCATCATCATTATTAATATAAATCTATAACTGAAAAATTTGTTTGAAAAATTTATTTCAAGAATAAAATTAATTAGAATTAAATTTTAATTTAAAAAATTCTTGAAAATATTATTGTGAGTATTGCATTAATTTATTGCAATTAGTTCATTATTTATTAAGTGCATTAATTGTAGTAATTGTAGTTTATTTGTAGAATTTTATTTTGTAGTTTATAATTTGTAATAAATACTTGTAATTTTGTAAACGAATAGTTCTTTAATTATTTATCTTACCCAGATCCCGAAACGGACCTCAGCTATAAGTGTCCCAATATATTCATAAAATGTAAACATTAAGATATACATTTTTGTCAATGTCAAGAGCGAATAACACATAAATGACCGACTTTATCGGTGACCGATAAAGTCACTTCACCGACTTTGTCGGTGAAGTACTGATATGTATACAATAGCAGTAAAGGCGCCTTCACTGCTTCATTTTACCCAAACAAACATACGTTTTTTTTAATTGATTTTGAAAAATATAGACTGATTTAATCGTGTATCAAGTCTTTCAGTTCATCGTTGTTCGTCTAGGAACATACACCGGTATTTTTATGTAATGTGTGTTAACAAATACTTCCATTACCTATTCACATAAAAACCGCCAATTACTCTCACTGATTGATTAGTGTATCGTAGTGGAACTACTTTCAATATAGTAGTATGTAAACTGCAAAAATAGTGATCATTACGAAAATATTTTCAGTGTCTATTGTGGAATGTAAAAATTTTTAGGAGTCGCGTTAGACAGCGAACTATCTTGAGACAGTCATACAAATTTATTTGCAATAACATTAAATAGTAGACTGTTACGCCTTAAAACGCTTAAACAAATTCTGAGCATTTATCATTACTTCTCAGTATTTATTATGCTTACTTCATATTCTCACATTTAAAATTTGTTACATCTTAGAGATCTCTGGGAAAAGTAGATGCAGTCCTCAGGATGCAAAAATTGGCATGTTCAGGCCACATTAAAAGCAAAACAGGGTGATTCTTGTAAATCCTTTTTAAAAAAAACTAAATATTCTAAAGTTTCCATGCATTTAAACTTATGAGAGTGCATTATTTCTGAAGGAGCATGAATATTAATTTTTTAAATATAAAATAAGAATAGCCTACTACAAAACCTTTAAAAGAATTATTAAGCAACGTAAAACAACCGGATACGAAAAAGCACAGTACTATGTATAAGATCTTTGTATTGTGTCATGAAATTCATTTTCGCTTGTTTTGTTTTATTATTGAAAGACCTGTTTAATGGACAATTAATAAGTTGACGTGAAGATGGACACTGGAAAATACTGACAATCAATTGCAATTACAGAGATTGTACACGTTTGGCTGGCGTGGACATTTTTGTACAGTTTTCCTTTGCACCTCCAAGCGAATGCCAAATAAGTTGCCTTTTCGCGTTCCGTGCATTAGAATAACTTTCCTGTTCTCTACCCCAATTTTCGACCTCACATTTGTTTATTTACGTATTTTTATATTGGTGTATAGTCAATTTTTACCGGCTGAAAACAGCTTCAAAATGTTCTTTTAGCTGTAAAACCGTTAGAAATGGACAAAATTATGTAGCAGGGTACCTATACAATGTAAAAAATTAGAATCCAAAATTTTTGTCGGGTGTAGGCCTACTGCAGGATCCTAAAAACCGTACAAACTGCAAAAATAGTGAAAAGTCAATTATACCTTGATAAAATCTAAAAAAATTCATAGGGGTATTTTTCTCAAATGAAAATTTAATTTTAATTACAATTTTATGTATACTCTGAGAGTTTTAATTTTAAAAAGATTTAAATGTTTAAATCACGATCTTCAAGTTCAAAAAATTTCCGCAAATAGGCGCTCAGCTCAACTATTATCCTGTACAATTTGAGCTTTTCGATGACCACATCGCGAGAAAAAATCATAACCAAAGGAACTCCATTTGTTATCCTGGCTAGGTACGGGAGGGGTATCGGCAAACTGACCATGGGTATACTTTGTTTTGTACCCTAAGGCACCATACAGAGTGATTCACGAAGAAGCGGAGATACTTCGGAGGTGAACTACAACCAAAAATAAGATAAAAAGTTAATGTAAACATAGATCCGGAATCGCTTCGTTAGCGAGTTACAGCTGGCGAAAATGTTCGTCCGGGTTTCAGTTCCCCCGCAGAAATGAAACCCTGCAGAAATTTCTAGAGCGTTAATTCAGTTTTGAAACTAAATAGATTTCATGTAAAATGAGCTGAAAAATTGAATAACAAACCCCAGATCTGTAACTAGAATTGTTCTTGAGATATGACGAAATACACCAAATCTGGTCTCGAAAAACTGTTTTCTTTAAGGTTTGAAGTACCTACATTAACTTTGTTAAATGGGTAACAAACACGTAAAATTTTTAAACAAAACTTGTAGACAATTTAATTTTGAAGAGAATGATGTAAAATAGTCTAATAAAAAGAACAAATAAAACTCACGAAAAAAGGTTTTTATTACAGCAAAACAAAAAAAAACTGTAAACAAAAATTTCAAATCGCACAAAAAGTCCTTGTAATACTTGGTAACACTTAAAGAAAACAAAGCAAATACAAAACTTCAATTAGAGAGGTAGGCCTAATACAGTAGAAAAATTACAATTTACTACTGTACTACGAAAATTGTTCAAAATAGGCTCCACCACAGTATAAGTTATTCACCATTGTACTTAATTAAAATTGCTTCAATGGCATTGTGTATTTAATCACGTTTGTTTTGAATAAGTTCAGCAGCGTTATGAATTCTGATCACAAACTCTTCCCTTGTTTTAACTTTTTCTTCATATACTAAAGCTTACGACATCACAGGTACCTAATAATAATCAAGAGGTGTCAAGTCAGGCGACCTTGGAGGCCAATAGATCGGTCCATCACGCCCAATCCAGTTGTTGAAAGTTTAATTTAAATGATTCCTAGTGGCTAAGGAGAAATGTGGAGCCGATCCACCTTGCTGGAAAATAAATTCACGACTTGTAAGTAGAGGAACTTATTCTAAGAGAAGTTGCAAATTATTTTGCAAGAAATTTCTTTCTTTCATGGAAATACTAATTTTTACACTGAAATTGTGTTACCAAGTATAATAAGGACTTTCTGTGTGATTTGAAATTTTTGTTGACAGTTCTGTTTTGTTTCGGTGTAATAAAAACTTTTTTTCGTAAGTTTTGTATTTGTTTTTTATTGGCCTATTTTACACCATTCTCTTCAGAATTAAATTCTTTAGAAGTTTTGTTTAATAATTTTACATGTTGGTTACCCATTTAACAAAGTTAATGTAGGACTTCAAACCTTAAAGAAAACATTTTTTCGAGACCAAATTTGGTAGATTTTGTCAGATGTCTGAAATATTACTCTAGTTACATGTCTGGGATCTAAATTATTCAAATTTTCAGCTCATTTTACATAAAATCTATTTAGTTTCACAATTAATGTTGTTGTTGTTTAGGTCATCAGCCAAAAGGCTGGTTTAAACCTTTAGAGGTTTTACTAAGTAAAACGAGAAGTGAGGTTGTTTACCTTGCCTTTCTCACTGAGTGGAAAAGTATGCTTATCAGCATGCCAGGCCCTCCGAAAAGCACCTACCTTCCACCCTGCAAATGACACCTTCACTTCATTTACCACAAGGTCTGGCTGTATAACGAAATTCATTGCTCTCAGAGAATTTCGTGTTCGTGAGAGGCGCATAGTACCGAGTCAGACTGTTCTGTTTTGAGTTGTCACAGTATGCTTTTATTACAATCCATCAGTTCACACCAAATTTTGTTATAGCAACACGCTGTCTACTGTTCTGTCCATTTGTTTCGTCTATTAGTCGTCTCAAAGTTTTACCGTTTCCGTTTATGTTTATAAATTGTTTGTCGCTACTATCTTTAATATTCAAAAATGTCAAATATATCATCACGAGCTAAATTAATATTTGACTTAGCTACGAAGGAAACCATTGAAGAAGATGATAGATTCTCCAGTCCTTCTCCAGATTTAACAGAAATACAGGTTAGTACCTAACTTTTAAGTATGTAATATTAGTGTAATACATTTAATTATCTATTTCTGTACCTAATTTCATTTTAATATAGTTCTACAACTAACAATGTTTTTTTTTAATACATTTTCTTACTGTATGCGTACATATTTTTCAAGATTGAATTATAAAATAGGTCAATGCCTTAGTTGTTTTTAGGTACCTGTGTGTACAGATCTTCTCTTTGTGTTATAAAAATATTATCCACTGGGTACTTTTTGCAGGAATTACAACCAGACTTATACAATGAAATTATAAATTGTGAACAGAAGCCATCATATTATGAATTTAATTTGAACACAGTCACAAATGACTTCGAAGATCAAGAACTAAATCAGGTATGTTTGACTAGTTTCTTTTACGGAATATTGTGTGAATTTTCATTAGCATAATCTTGATATTTTTAAAGCGAAAAACAGGTTGAATTGACAGCCTACTTTATTTTGATGTCGTTTATAGAAAAACATACAATAGATATTAAACACGTTGTACTTTGGAGTTTTCCTGATATGGCTGAATGGAAAAGACCGTTCTAAATTTAAATTTAATTTAAATTTTTTTAAACTCTAAAGAAGATGGTACCTCCATAACTATCAAAAGTTTAAAAGAAATTGCAACCAAAAGAAAGGTAAGAAAGAATAGTTTATATTGTAGCCTAATAATTTATAAATTAAATGGTTGGCAGGATGCAATACAAGAATTTGTTCGTAAATGATACCTATTATATACATTTCTATATTTTCAGCAGTACAATGAAGGCAATAACCATGAAAGTTCTCAATTAATAGAGGAAATGACTGAGGATGACTTTGACAAAGATCCTAATTACGTAAATATCAGCGATAGGTCATCATCAACAACAGACAATGACGCCGATGAAGACTCTGTACTAGCTAACACATCTCAACGTATAAAGGTATTTCTAATCAAAACTTACTAAAATTGTTAATTGCACCCCTCAAAATGAAATTTTAGTGGCTGCTATTTATGAGCCCGATAAGGTTATGGGTACGCATTGTACTTTATACGATATGTAGTTAAAATACCTACACACCAATAAATTATAATATACTGATTTTTAAAAAAATGCTGTCAAAAAGTTAAAAATCCCAATCTTTTTTTATGTTTCTTATGTTCCTAAGTTCTTAACAAAACGAACACGTGTCAATGTATAAATTGATTGTGTGTATGGTGGGAAGGAGTAGTTACATTTTCTAAAAGTGCAGATATATTGTTACACCTACTGTGACTGCCAAAAAAAATAAAAAGGTTGGGATTGATTAGAAACTTGATAGGCGTATTTTTGTTATTTTATATTGACATTGTATCGGATGTGATAATATTAATTTTTTTTCATAAACCCGAGCCAGATGTTTACAATAGATTTTCAAAGGTCCAGTACATACTGCATATTATCAGAATGAGTCATCGATTAGTTTTATTATAATTTTTAGTTTTTATTTATTACGATCATCGAATGGGTTCCATAGATTACATGCAATTTGTGAGAACCAGAGCACATGATGTTTACCACAGATTACGTGCATACTATCAGAATGAAACATTGATTACAGAACAGTTCACATTTAGTTTAATTAATTTATTTATAATTAACTTATTAAATTTATTAAGTTAAAACGATTAGTTAAATTGATTTCTACCATTTGTCACCTTAGTATTCTTTCCCCCTAATTTTGTTTTATGTAATGTATTCTTTAATACTGGACATAACAACAAGTAACCTTTAATTAATGTGAACACAAAATTATAATACTGATATTAAAAATAAATAGGTAGGCCTATAGTTCTCAAAATTAATGATGTTTCAGGAAAGAGTAAGGCAAAGAAATGTGATAGCAGTCAGCTAACGTTGTCACCTTCAACGGCATTGGAATCTGTTCCCGACAGTGGTTCTCGTAAAAGGCTTCCAAAGCCTGTACAATGGAAGAAACATGTACGTAAACAAAACCTGAATAGTGGTAAGTCCTATATAAGTTCTACGGGCACAGCTATTCCTGAAAGACAACTAAAACCTCCCTGCAGTGAGAAATGTAGATTGAAATGTAGTTCTAAGTTTGGCGTAGAAGATCGTTTAAAAATTAAAAGTGCATTTTGGTCTATGGGTGACATAAATAAACAACGGGAATTTATAATTCGTCATTGTAAAATTGTAGAACCAAAATATCGGTATGCATGTGAAAGCAGTCACAGGTCCAAAAATTTTTCATTTTTTTTTCTATAAAGAACAATAATATGATAAGAGTTTGTAAGACAATGTTTCTTGGGACATTGAGTGTAAGTAAAAGATATGTTCATACCGCATGGCAGAAAGTACGTGATGATGGGACAGTGGAGGAAGATAAAAGAGGGAAACATCCATGTAGTAACAAAATTATACTTGAAGCAGAAGACATAAGAGAACACATTCAATCAATAGACCGAGTTCCATCTCACTATTGTCGTTCAAGGACAAAACGACAGTATGTTGATGGATCTTTAAACTTAACAAGATTGTATGATCTTTATGTTGAGAAAGTTAAGAAACACAATGAAGACTGCATTAAAAATAATCGAATGGAGGATATTAAAAAAATTGCCAAAAACACGTTTACTCTCAGATTTTCAATCATGAATTTAATATCTCCTTTTATCAGCCAAAGAAAGATCAATGTAATTTGTGTTCCAGTTATCAACAACGTAATATCAATGACAGGGCTGAGATTCAGGTACAGTATGACCACCACATTGAAGAGAAAAATATAAGTAGGGAAGAAAAGAAAAATGATATTGAAAATTGCGATGAGAATAAACTTACAACAGCTGTTATTTGTTTCGACTTTGAGGCTGTTCTGTCTGTGCCTTGTGGAGAATGTTCATCATTGTACTATAAACGAAAACTCTCATGTTTTAATTTTACTACTTTTGACATACAGTCAAAACATGGCACCTGCTTCTTCTAGACAGAGACAACAGCAAAGAAAGGAGCCAATGAAGTTAGTTCATGTCTACTGCAATTAATTGAAAAAAAGTTAAGTATCGGTGTGACAAAACTAATTTTATACGCGGATAATTGTATTGGGCAAAATAAGAATAAAAATATTGCTGCCTTGTATTTATATGCATTACAGAATTTCAGTAATATTGAATCAATTACACAGAAGTATCTTATTGCTGGCCACACTCAAAATGAAAATGATTCTATACATGCAGCAATCGAGAAAGAAAGGAGACGAATTATAAAAGGAGGTTCTATCACTCACCCTTCACAATTAGTATCCGTATTGAAATCTGCGAAAAAGACTGGCCACCCCTACAATGTAATTGAAATAAACACTGACGACATTTACGACTTCAAAAAACTAGCTCTTTCTCTTGGACATAACTACAGTCAAAACTCTAATGGTCAAAAAGTGGTTTGGAATAACATTAGGGTAATGCACTTTGAAAAAAAAGCCCATTTACTATTTTTTATAAAAATAACTACAGTGATACAAGTTACATGAGTATTGATGTCCGAACAAGAACTTCGCGAAAGATGCCTAAGTTGCAACTTGAACATGCTTACTGTGATCAACAATTAATTATAAGTGATAAGAAGAAAAAAGATTTGATGTCATTGTGCGATGAACATATTATTCCTAAAGTTCACTGGGACTATTTTAAAAGCTTACCTTCTTCAATCAACATGGAAAAAAACTGTGATAAAGAACTTACTTCTGAAAGTGATTAGGTCAATCAAAGGGATAAGAGTATTACTATTGTTTATTTGCGTTCACATTTTTATTAGTTGCCTAATTCTATCATTTTAAATAATGTGCCTAAGCTTAAAAAAATTTTCTTAAAGTGTAGTGCTACCGTTCTACAAAATGTTTTAATATAGGCAGTGCTTTTTAAAAAAATTGTCGAATTAATTTGTCGGTTTAATTAGTTTCAATTATTACTTTGTACTCAGTGATATCGTAATTTATTAATTTTACGTTAATAATTGTATGTTGAATTTTTAATAAGGTATTGTAATTTTGTGCATTTTAAAGTCACTGAATTTTTAAAGTTTTATTAGCACTGTAGTTATACTCTTGTAGAAAATAAACTTATGAATATTGTTTATTTTAAGTCTTTATCAATGTTTTACATTAGTTTATTTATTTATCAGTGTTTATTATACCTATGTATAAAAAAGTTTATGGAACATGTTTTTTGTCTTTAATATTGTTATTGAGAAAAATGTACTAGAACACAAATTGAATTTAACATTCATTTGTTACAATTATTTATAATAATAATATTTTCCCCCCCAACAAAATTTTAGATTCAGTTCTTGTAACTAATGTTCTAGTTAAATTATAAATTCGTAAATTTTAACTATAGTTGGATGGCGTTTTGCAGAAAGGAACCAGTCCACAAAATTTTAAAATTTGAGATAAGGTTACAGGCGCGTTTGTGCGACTCAATTAACTATATACACAAAAATAACCAGTCGATTCTGTGGACTGGTTCCCATTAGTAGCCGATATAAAAAGTTCCCAATCACAGATTGTTGTATTCGTGTTTTGCATAATAGAACCAATCATTACTGGTTCCTACATTGTCAAAAATTATTTCGAGAAGATTTTTGAAAAGAACCAGTCCACAATGTAACCTTTCTACGAAACATGATGTACACGTTTTTATGTTGTGAAAAGAACCAATCCACAGATGGATCTCTTCAGCAAAATGATTAGTTCATACTGAATAAGTCACCAAGGAACCACTCCACATTTTTAGGTTAACCTTACCAGCTGAGCTGAGTTATTGTGCGTTTGAGTCTTTTAGAGTGAGCTAAATTATTGTTTTTAAGTCTTTTCAAAAATTAAATATATTACGAACAATGTTTTCTTCACGTGCACATAAGATGATGGAATTACTGAAATATAATAATTCAACTTCAAATACCGGTGAGTAAATATTGTTATTCTTTATAACCTAGTATTACGGCAGTTGTTAATCTTTGTTAATTTTTTTAACCTAAAAGTTACATCTAGTCCCTTTCATTAAGGACAAAAAAATGATTTACTCCTGATAATATTATTGATCATGTTGGTAGATTAATGATAACTATTATTATTTTGTTTATTATAATGTATTTTTTCTTTTTAAAAAGAGTTCTCTGCTTCTTAACAGTTATTTACTGTTTTACAATAAACAAAAATTGGTATTTTGTTTAGCTGTGTTCATTATTTTGTGATTGTTATTAAAAAAATACCTTTGCTGACTATGATAATTTCATCGGCTCTCTTAAAAGTAATCATTTTTATTCGTATTGTTTAAATTCATTAAAACTGTTCATGCCAGTGTAAATACATAACAGGTATTAGTAATCAACAAGCTATTATCAGTTTATGAATGTGAATTTCTAATAATTTCTGTTTTAAATGTCAATTTTATTATTACCAATTTCTGTTATACACATTCTAAATTCATAATAAGAATGGTTTAGCAAGTAGCTATTATAAAAATAATTTCACTATAATAAATTTTGTTGTGTTACTTTGAGTACTATGTTGGTCTACATTGGTTTCTTTTTTTTTGCAGGTAACAATGAAAACAATTTTGCTAATAGTAGTGCCTTAATTACTGAAGAAGTGGTGCATTCAGATGTAGTTACTAGTGAATATATTGTGTTACAAAATGCTGTTCCTGAAAGTGACATAGATTTTGTGATTGATGAAAATATCTCAATTATTAGTGATCAAGTGGTACATCAAAACGCAGATACTAGTGAATGTGTTGTATTAGAAAATGGTGTTCTCCAAAGTGACGTGGTTTTAGTTTATGAAATGCAAACTTTACAAGACTGCACAAATATTACTTCTAATAACAATGATGATATTTGTGTTCCTGAAATTGTTGAAGAAACTAGCAGTTGCCTAAACCAAGACTACAATGAATCGTCACTTCAGCAAGATGATGAACAAATGAAAGGAAGGAGAAAAAAAGGACGGAAAAGAAAGTATCCATCTCAAAACAGGTTGGAATGCAAGAAAAAGAGGTATGGCAATGAAAGCTTTGTTAATTTTACAGGACAACAAATTGCTCCAAAAATATTTAATAACAATTATGATTGTAAATGTACAAAAAACTGTGCTTCTTTAATTAGTTTAGCTGTTAGGGAGAAAATATTTAATGAATACCACAGTTTAGGTTCGTACAATACACAAACCACCTATATTACTTCTCTTGTATCTGAGCAACCCAAAAAAAGACATTACTTTGGCAACACAGAAAAAATCAAGTTTTCCAGGTCATATGTTTTAGCTGGAACGGTTGTTTGTAGAGAAATGTTCTGCAAAACCTTAGGCATTTCAACTAAACGTGTAAATACTTCTTTAAGTAAAATGAGAGAATCCTGTATAAAAGACAAAAGAGGAATTTTGCAAGGTGGGAAAAATAAAGTAAGTGATGAACGTTTAGCTAAAGTGATACAGCATATTAACAAAATACCTAAGTATACATCCCACTATAGCCGAAAAGAAAATCTTGATTGCAAATTTTTACCACCAGGTGTGACGATTAAGAAAACATTTGAAATGTATAAGGCTGAAAATTCTGACTGTGTAAGTTTTACTAAGTACAAAGATGTACTGTACAAAAATTTCAATTTAAAAGTAAAAGCTCTGAAAAAGGATACGTGCAATATGTGCGATACATTTAACACAGCAATTAAAGATGAGAAAGATATTATTAAGAAACAAGATCTTCAGAAAAAGCATAATGATCACATATCTTCAGCACAGCTTGCAAGAGATAAAATGAACTCGGATATCATGCAAGCAAAAGAATCTGATACATTTTCATGTATTACGTTTGATCTTGAAAAAACTTTGCCATTACCCCGCTTGCAAACAAATATAATTTTTTATAAACGCCAATTTTGGCTATACAATGCTGGTGTACACTGTGCCAAAACAGACAAGGGTTATTGCTATTTGTGGTTAGAGAATGAAGCTGGTAGAGGGGCACAAGAGGTAGGTTCCTGTCTGATTAAACATTTAAAAGAAAACTTGAGTGAAAAAGTAAATGAACTAGTTCTTTGGTCTGACGCATGTGGCGGTCAGAACAGAAACATAAAAATTACTCTTATGTTGCGGTGTTTTCTGAGTTCAAAAGAAGCTTTAAACTTGAAGAAAATAACATTACGATACTTAATACCAGGCCATACATTCTTGCCTAACGATACTGATTTTTCACATATTGAGAAAGCGCTGAAGCATAAAGACAGATTGTATGATCACACTGACTACCTTGAAGTTATAAAAAATGCAAAACAAAAATCTCCACTGATAGTTAATAAAATGAATTCAAGTGATTTTTTTGGAACGGAAAAAGTTGAAAAAATGATAACTAACAGGAAAATGTCTATCGATAAAGAAAAAATTAATTGGTTTAAAACTAGGGAAATTGAAATAGTGAAAGAGGAGCCATTTCTTGTACGTATGAGGTATGATTTTCACTCTGATAAACAGTATATAATTAATTTTCAAAAAAGGACACCTGGAAGACCAACTGTAACTTTTGCTCTAAATAGACTTGTTTCATTGTGGCCCAACGGTAAAACAATTAAACCAGCTAAATTAAAAGACCTGAAAAGCTTGATGCATCTCATACCTCAAAGCTATCATACTTTTTATGAAAAATTACAACCTACAGAAAAAGATACACCAGAAGACATTGATGGATTTGATAATGAACTAGACTTTGAACCTGGGGAGGATGAAGATTTTATGATTATTTTGTAATCTATTTTAATATTATTATTATTCACTTTTTATTTTTTCTGCTTTTCAATAATACTTTTATACTTTTATACTTTTATACTTTATACTTTTATACTTTTTTACTGCTTTTATACTTTTCAATAATAATTCTCATTTTTGTTGTATAGTGATAAACAAATAAAAATATTTACTTCTCATCATTCATCAGTGTTTTCCTGTTATAATGAACCAATCCACAAATACAGCTCAATTTATTAAAATGTGGAATTTTGCAAAAAAGAACCAGTCAATGTTTTTCAATAAATTTTTATTTAAATTTGAAAAATCATGACTTTTTATCATTTATCCATAAATAAAAATACTCAAAGATTAAAACCAATAAGAGACAGTTAAAATTATAGTTGTTCAGAATTAACTAGGGGCAATAAACTTTAAACCCATTTTTCTCAGTTTTGTTTCCACGTGGATTGGTCCCTTTCTGCAAAGTGCCATCCAGTTAGTACATGCTGACATAGTGTAACATGTAGGAAAGGTGAACTAAATTGTCAAAGCCATACTGTTCCAATTCAAGAAATTCAAATAAAAAATTATTTTATAGCATATCAGTCACATAAATAAAGATTTTTTTCTTGTGAATTATAAATTTGTAGTGTTTTCATTAGTGCTGTAAGGTTTTCAGGTAGGTAATGACAAATGATTTTGTGCAACTGCATTTGAAAGTTATTACTAAATCTATTTTCCTTTATTTCTCAAAAGTCTTGATTTTTAAATGTCACAGTCTGGTTCTGATGTATCGATGTATTGATCACATTTTTTTTAGACACAAAGTAAAACTTTACACTGAGTTGATCTGCCTCATAATTGATAGTAATATTACTGATCATAGAATGATTGCAGCTTGTCTAAATATTAAAATAAACAGAAAAACTGTTTCAAAAGAAATAAAGGTCCAGCCTTTAAACTTTAAACTTCTTTTTAGTCTACTTAAAAAAACCAATTGGAATGACGTGTATGGAAGTGATGTTTCTACAGGTTTTCAAGTGTTTTTAAATAAACTATACTTATGTATGGAAATGTCACGAAGTAGGGCTAGTCCTAAATTGAAATCGAAGTTTAAAAAAAATTTACAGCCTTGGATGAACGACGACCTCTTATTCCAAATTGATAGGAAAAATGCGTTAAATAAAAGGTGCTTAAAACATCCTGATAATATGGAATTAAAAGTAGCTTATAACGCATTACAAAATGCACTGCAAATTCAAATAAAAAGAACGAAAAATTTACATTATAGTAAATTGTTTGAAAATAATAAAAAGGATGCTAAGAAACAGTGGCAAACAATAAACCATATCATAGGGAATGAAAAGAACCAAAGCCAAACTATCTCACTAAAAACTGAAACTGGGGTAATTGTTGATAAGCCAATGTTGGTAGCCAATATTTTTAATACTTTTTTTGTACAGTAGCAAAAGGTCTTAGGGAACAAATAAACTTAGACATTTCTGTAATAGCCCAAAATAACGATACGCACAGAAGATTATTTAAAAAACCATGTACCAATGATAGTATGTTTTTTTACCCAACTACGAATTATGAGGTAACTAATATTATAAATTCACTTAATAATCGAAAAGCTCCCGGATTTGATAATGTTACTCCTGTAATGTTAAAGTATATATTGCCGGTTATTGTTGATATTTTGGTGTAACTTATTAATCAGAGCCTCAGCTCTGGCGTGTTTCCTGATGCATTGAAAAAAACAATTGTAAAACCGTTATACAAGAAATCAGATAAATATGACCCTACTAATTATCGCCCGATTGCTCTTCTGTCAGTGTTCTCCAAGATTCTCGAGAAGGTTGTCAAAGCCAGATTAATGTGTTTTCTATCTAAACAAGAATTTTTTAGCAAAACCCAGTATGGGTTTAGGGAAGGTTTGAATACTGAGAAAGCACTACTTGATTACATGATTAATGTTTATAGTGCATTAAACGGAGGTAGCTTATGTGCTGCGATATTTGTTGACATTATGAAAGCTTTTGACACTGTAGACCATTCTCTCCTTTTATCAAGGATGAACGATGCAGGAGTCCGAGGCTTACCACTGAACTGGTTTCGAACGTATTTGTCAAATAGAACTCAGCAAACCAAAGTAAACAGTACCTTGAGCGAACAGGGTTCAGTTGAATTTGGTATTCCACAAGGGTCAGTGTTGTCTGGACCACTTTTTCTTATCTATGTAAATGAATTATGCAATGGATCGTTTAAAGGTGACCTCATTGCCTTTGCAGACGATACGGCACTTTTTTATAAGGCTAACTCATTAGAACAATTGCATACCGATATGCAATCAGATTTAATGGCACTAAGATGGTGGTTCACAAGTAGCTATATGATAATGAGTCCCAAAACTAAATACAGTAAAACCTCTCTAATTCGTCACTCTCTAATTCATCACCTTCTATAATTCGTCAGCCCTCCCCAGTTCATTATAGGAAAATATTTCTGCAGAGTTTGATATTTTCCGAAAATGAAACGCAGGTTCAAGAATTTTGGAAAAAGTATACAATCAAAGATGCTATATATAGCATATCACAAGCATGGCATAACATTTCGAAAACAACACTTAAGTCTTGTTGGAACAATCTGTGGGCTGACCGAGAAGAAACTAGTAGCATCCGTTCTTACAATGAAACAAACAATGTCTTATCAGAATTAAAAGAAGTGTGCCAGAGTATACCTGTGACTAAAAATATTACCGGCGAGGAATTAGTTGAATGGATAGAGCACGATGCTAACGAACTTGGGTACGAGATTTTAAGTGACAAAGAAATTGTGGCCTACGTTCAAAACAAAGATTCACCTGTTGAGGAAGATAGCAACGAAGAATATGTTTCAAGCACTGAAAATATTGGTATGAATCGAGAAATAGAAGGAATGCTGACGAAGTGAATCGAATGGTATGAGAGACAGAAAGAAGCAGAGTTATCAAAATTAATTGTAATACGACAAATTCGCCAGTTGGCTGTGGAAAAAGAAAAGAACTCGTTGGTAGAAAAGAAAATAACCCACTTTTTCAAAACATAAATTTGGCATTTTACATACATATTGGTGTAATTAAGTAATGTTTTCTAAATTTTAATGTGATTTTTTTGTAGTGTTAAGTGATACATAGTTAAAGATTCGTTTCATCGATTTTGCAAATGTATACTTTTTCGATTGTAATTTTATTTTCGGTAACGCCTACTGTGTTTTGCGTTCTACAAATTAGAAAATGTAAGTACAACCATATACAGAATTTCTGAAGTAGTATAAAACTAGATACGTAGACTAATACAAATTTACTGTAGTTATAGGACTTAGAATTACTTATTGTGTTTATCGTTAATGTAAGTTTCATTTATGTAATTCGACTTCTATAACTAATATACGTACGAGTATGTTATTTGTTAACCGTTCATATCAAATTCCATAATTCGTCACTTTCTGTATTTCGTCACTCCTTCGGTCCCGAACGAGACGAATTAGAGAGGTTCCACTGTATATGTTTTTCAATGTATCACGATCAATTCAATTTCCATTACAACTAAAGTATCACAGCCTGGCTTGTGCAGGAATTCAAACCTGTTCTTCCTCCCTATTAGAACGTGTAGAAGAAATAAAATACTTAGGACTAGTTTTGGACTCAAGAGTCACATGGAAAAATCATGTGAGCTATTTAAAACTAAAATTAATTAAATATATAAGAATATTTTATTTATTAAGAACCGTGTGTGATATGAGTTTGTTGAAATCAGTTTACTATGCACTGGTAAATTCAAAACTTGAATATGGATTGGCCTTATGGGGTGGTGCGTATTCAACAACACTGAAGCCTATAGTCGTACTGCAAAAATATTTTATTCGTATTATATCATGGAAGGCTCAGTTAGAGCAATCTGCACCCATTTTTAAACAATTGTCTGTTCTTCCCTTTAAGAACCTTTACGTTTATAAGGTCCTTAGAAACTTTTTTGACCGAAGTGAAAAGAGTTACGAGAACATTAATTTAAAGAAACAAATTTTAAGAAATAAATTAGAAGTAAGTGTACCTAAGCCAAATAGTAGCCATTTCATGAAATTTTATTCGTACTTAGGACCCAAATATTATAATTTACTGCCTACAGAAATAAAACAATGTAAAGTGCGAACGAGATTTCTGAAGAGAGTCAAGGAATTTCTATTGGGAACTGAAGATATAGATATCTTCTTTCAAGTACTTAAATAAAATGATTTTTGGAAAAGTACTAAATAGGGTTACTTTGTATCTTTATATTATCCTTTCAAAGCCTAAACTGTTTTTAGTTCAACCTCCCATTCCAAGTTATTGAGATGTTTTAAGTTGGTCGGCCGCGGGTCTCTTTTCGCTCTGAGCGTAAATTTAAATCAACAATGATATTACCATCTCACACAGGTCATACCTCGAGATGGCAACTCTTACATAAAAAAAATAGTACAGGGTAAAACATTCTATGGTCTTCTTCTGTTGGTCCTACTACGTCTATATTGTTATTTCTTTCGCTAGATTATTCATTGTATTTGAGATCCTTTTTCATTCACGAAAACTCTATTGTTATTTTACGAAAATGGCTATCTTTTTTTTAGTCAGTCAGTATTGTACAAACTGTTGTGAAGTTTGTATTTTGAAAGTGAAGTGATTTAGTTAAAACTAGTTAGTATATATAAATTGTATTATTTTCAATGTAGGCTAAGTTTTGTAAATAAAACACAATTATTATTGTTATTAATTAGTTATTTGTTTGTAAAACGATAACGTTTCTGATTGGTTAAGTGAGTCTTAGTTAAGTTTTAAAACATTTTGTTGTAAATTTTGTATATGTTATTATTTTAAAAAGTTTATAATGTAAATAGTCAATTTAAAACAAAAAAATAAATTGTATTAAAAAAGAAAACTACTTACCACTGAATTATTTTACAAAAAAATACTTTGGAGATTTAAAAATCCCCAAGGTATATCTGGTAAATGGAATTTTCAATTACAGGATTTTATTTGTTTTATTTATTTATGTTGCTTTATTGTGTTTTTTGAACATTATTACATTGTTCTTTTTTATTAAGTAATATTCAGTGTTTGGTTCTTAACTATGAAAGTAGTAATCAGAATATTGACAATAAAATGTTAAGTTATTTAAAATATTAAATTTTTATTTTAAATATAAAATTGTGTATTTGTATTTTCTTTCTATAATACTTATAATAACACCGGCTCTGCTGGCGGAGCGGTAACAGCATTGATAAAGCACTTACGTGACTTCTTAAATTTAAAAAGACGATGGGAGGGGAGAGCCAATCACATTATTTAATTCAAAAATCTATTAGCCAATAAAAACTGGTTCCTCGTTCCATCGAAAAAGTGTGCGGAGGCGTGCATAGGCGTGCGAAGAGCGATTACAGCGCGGCCCTGGTGTCAAAAAATTGAACGTCGAGTGCGTAGTGTGTATGTCGCAGATACCTCAAAACGGAGAATGGTAAAATTTTTGACTTTTAGTTCACAAAATCCTTTATAGATCGTGTCTGAAGCGAAATTTAATGAAAAACAAAACGGGGCTACCCCGTCTTGCAACGGTTCCCCGTTTCGTGTTGTGCTAGCTGACGAAAGTCCCCGTTTGCTACGTCCTACAAACACGCACACACACACACACACACACACTCAGACCAATTGCTAAAAACATGTTTTTGTGTTCAGGGGTCTGAAAACGTGTAGTCTATATCCGGTGAAATTCGATTTCGAAATCGACATGAAAAGAAATCTAATGGTTCCTCTTTTCATTTTTTGTTCATTAAGTTAACTAAGAAGTTAAGAAAAAAGTTTTTGTTTTTAATTTTGGGCTGTTGAAAACACACAATTTGCAAATAAAAATGTATAAACCGATATTGTACACATTGATGTCACAAAATTACTTGTCTGTGAATTTTTATGTAATTAGTGGGCCAGGAAAATCTCGTCTTTAGTCGTAAGTGATATTAAACAGATTATTTGACAAAAATATTTATAGGAAGATTTCAATATCTGTTGATGAGTAAATATTTGGGTCATTGAAATAGTTAAATATCGTGGGAAACAGCAACACAATGCATTTAACAATTGTGGCAATTAAATTTACTTGTCACATACTGAATCAATCAAATTGTCATAAATATAAAACATCATGCTAAGCTACATGTAAAAGCTTTTCGGCATTTTGTTCTATCCTCAAGTGGGTTTATTGTTGAATTTTCAGAAATGAAATGTGTACCTGCCACCGTAAAGTTTGTAGGAATAACTATTTAAAAGACCATTTATGCCATTTACGAGGTGAATCTGTAAAGTAAGGGCCATTTTGTAAGAATTTGTTTGAAAATTTTTTAATGATGGTTTTAGTTTTCAACAAAAATCTATTTCACGTATCTACACAGTCGTAACTTCTAAGCACTTTCAGAGATAGCTGCACCAGCTATTTCTCTGCGTAGAAATTCGCCGCCTGGCAATTGAACCACTTGACAAAGGCAGTTCAGAGTAGTTATGGGACGAAAGAATAGTTTTAACAATTGAATAACATTTATTCGAACAAATAGTTGAGTCTTATCTGTTTAAGTCCCGCACTCCGTTAAAGCGCCTACAAAAACAGCGAATACAACATGCAATACAATACGTTATTGCGGGTTGCAGGGTGTACTGGAGGTATTTATAACACCATTCGAATTTTTTTTTGTCTTTAATTTTATAAATCTAGAACTTTGTACTATACGTTAAAGCACAATCACTAGATTTGATGAGAGTTATTATAAGGCGTGGAAGGTAGGTGCGTGCTGTAGGCGCGCTAACAGATAGCGGGGCTTCTAACAGTAAGACCCAAATAATTTATTCGAATAAAATTCCTAGCAGCTATGCGCTAAATAAATACTATTGGTAAAGTATTGTGACAATATCGAAGGGGAATATGTGCTGGAGAGGTTTCTAGGGGGACCGAGAGATTCATAAAATGTTAAAATAATAGTAAATAATAGAGTGACAAAGTAACAATAGAGTTAGTTATAAAAGAATATTTAAAAAGGGCCGTGTATAGTAAGGTAGGGTCTTTGTTGTACAACTATTTGTGTAACACCTTTTATTTAATTGTATCTTGTTTACACTAGTTAAGATTTTTCCAGACCCATAAAAAGGATTTTTGTATTTTATTATTGCATCGAATCTCTCTGGCTTTCCAGAAACCTCTCTGATCTACCTATATAAAGAGAGCCCCAAGTGAGGTCGGGGAGTTAGTATTCGTTTGATCTTTGACGAGTGTTTATGGCATGTGTTATCGGTACGTAAGAAAAGGTTGACGTGTCCGGGCATTGGTCAGCTATTGTATTCTGTCTTATTGTGTATGTGCATTCTGTATAATTGTTTGTAAGTAGTACTAAGTAAATTATTTAAGTTATGTATTGTATTACTTCATTATAATTAGTTTATTATTTATTTTGTAAATCTTTTAGTTGTAATAAATACTTGTAATTTTAAACTTTAGTGTATTAAATATTTAATTTACCTAGATCCCGAAACGGACCTTAGCGATAAATGTCACAGTATAATATTAAGTAACAGTTAATCGGATAAAACAATGTAGTTTACTTATATTATGAATACATCGGTACGCTGATCTTATTGTTTAGTCTTCTTCGTGTCTCCTCTCCAATGTACTTATTCCACCCTCCACAGTTTTTCTCTGTTCTTCAACACCCAAACCCACTCCAATCATATAACCCGATGAGATGAGGACGTGAAAATGAGGTGTTCCTAGTTTTGTACAGGCTCGTTCCTGAGAAAATATGATTAATTGAACCACAATCATTAAAGTACCTGTAACCACTGTCTAGTATTTAAATCCGTATAAAATAACTATTACTTTTAATAGGAGTTTTTTTGGAACAATGTATTTCTTTTACAATCAGTTTGTAAATACAAAAACTTTAAGGAAAGACGAGAAAATCGGAGTACTGTCCTTAGAATTAAAATAAAAACCACACTAAGTAGTGTGTTCCAATAAGACTAAACATGAAGGAAAATGTATATAAAATATGTACAAAACTAAACTTGATGAACTGTGAATCATCATCTTAAAACACGAAGTTGTTGAAGCTGGAGATGATAGAGATGATAACGATGCCTACTATGAAAAAACTATGATTAGTTGTTGAAATAGAAACGAAAAAAAAAGTTTAAATGATTAACAAAATCGTAGAGGTAAGTCTAGTGTATTAAAACGTTTCAGTCTGTGAGTATTTTCGCTGTTGGCGAGGAGGTTAATCGCTAATGGATTCTGATGGTCTTCTAATTTCTGTAAATGTTTTTTGCTATTTTGTTTAATTTCTTCTTTTATAAAAGGCAGGTTTAGGTCATTGTTTAGTATTTCATTGGTTACTGTCCATGGGGCTGCAGTGATTAGTCTCAGGCATTTCGATTGGAAGCGCTGCAGTATTTCTATATTTTGATGAACTAGCTGCACCCTACAGGCAGCTCTAACCCATAAGTCCAAAATGGTTTTAGTATTACTTTGCATACGAGTACTTTATTTTCAAGGGAGAGTACTTAATAACGAGTTAAACCACGGAACCTTCATTTTCGTACATCAGCTGTCAAACAGCTGACTCGCGGTGACGACTTTACCACTAGACCAACTCGGTTGATTGGCTCTATTATCATAACTTCTTTTAATCAATCACCTTTCAGAATTTTCAATATTTGTTTTATTAGGAAAGATATAAAGAACAGAAGTAGCGTTTCACCACTACTTGCTTCCAGTGTATTTTTGTAATTCTAATTACAGTTACGTTACTAACTTTTAACGAGTAAAGTTTAACTAGAGGTAAAGTCGTCGCCAAAATCAGCTGTTTAACAGCTGATTTTCGGAGACGAAGGTTCCTGGTTCAAATCCTAGTAAAGGTAGTTACTTTTATACGGATTTGAATGCTAGACAGTGGTTACCGGTGTACTTTGATGGTTGGGGTTCAATTAACCATACTCTCTCAGGAATGGTCGACCTGAGTCTTTGCAAGACTACACCTTAGTTACACGTCATACACATCATCCTCATCTCATTGGGTCATGGGGTTGCTTATTGTTCTGAATTGAACAGATTGCAACGTACACAAATTAGGGATTACATAAAAAAAATTTTTAACGAAACAGTCATTCAAATTTTGTTAGTTACTAGCAAATTACTAAGTCGCATCATAATACCAAACTAATAACTGAGAAAAATCAATATCAATAAATGTGTACTGTACTACAATATATGCTTTTCACAGGGATATATCTACACAAAGTGAAGTTGATAATTGAATATCACATAAAACAGATACAGCACAGCCAACAATAGTTCATCTATAACAGACATTTATGATACATTAACATTTATGCAAATATCCCATGAGAATGCCAAGTTAGATGAGAGCTTATTTTATAGATTAAAATGAAAAGAGCATTTAAGCTTCATACGTCTACTTTTGCACATGTTGTCTGCCACCTATAATAATTTGTATTTTGTTATAAGAATAAAACACGTCAATGAATAAATTAAAATATTTTAATAAATATTTGGACTCGTGGATGTTTATCACAAGAATATATAGTTTATTCCTGAATTTAAAAACTTATAACTGGAGGTAATTTTGTTTCCAGGACTATTGTCCTGGCGGTTAATTGAGAAAATAAGTTTTTTTTTTTTTTGTTTTTATTCAGTATCGACTCCAACTGCGTATTTATACAACAGAAGTATATTTAAGATGTAAATATTTAAAGTCCTGTTTTCGTCTTGATTGAGGAAATCACCCAGTGGCAAACCCTGGTCGCTTTTTTATAAATAAGATCCCTGTTCCAGCATAATATTTTTAATCTCTTTCATGAATTTTGTGATAGGTGTATAGGTGAGACAATTTTTATATCTCTGGATTCGTGTAATTTATTAATTTTTAACGGAAACGAGTATTTATTTTGAATACACTCATTTCATTCAATAAGTAGGCTTAAATGAATAATTATTATTTATTTTCCTCTCCAAGAATAGATATTGTCAAAATATATTCAGAACATGTATTTTAATAAACATTTAAATGATAAAATTGTCACCGGATTGTGATAAAAGATGAATCGATTTGATTTTAAGAGCTATATCGCCGTAAACGGGAATGTATAACGTTTCCTTGAGGGCGGAAGATTAGGGAGTATTCTCAAAAAGAACTATTTTATTGTTGGCTCAGCGCGTGGTCTCAGCAGCGGCTCAAAAAGATACATCTTTTTCTAAATATTATCATATTAAAGTTCCAGAGGTGTTTGTCAGGTCGAGCTTCATCAACCAGCCAACGAAATTTTTTCCTTAACCCTTAATTTGGCAAGCTGAAAAAACTCATTAAAAAAATTATTCATTCGATTTTTTGTTATTTGTAGGGAAAATAGTATATTAAAAAAATAATGAAAATTTTTTTTTAAATTTTGTGACTGAAATTCAAGATGTCCTATGTAAAGGACAATGCCCAGTTTCCCGTATTAGTATGTGCACTTAAAATGTACTACATAAAGGACACTGTCCAGTTCTACGAACACTTTTTATACATTATCTAAGCATATCTCAAGAATCAAAACAAAATAATTTAACACAGTTTCAGTTAAATGACAAACTTTATTTATAAAAATACTAATTTTAAAATAAAAACTATTTTTTTTTATACATGAACGCGTTAATGTAAAAAGGTACCTAAGTCCATTTCAACTAGTTCTGAGAAAAACACAAAAAACTGGTTTTGAAATAAATAAAAATGTATTGTATTAAATACCTATATTATCTTATATAATATATTTAATTGAAATATATATTTCTAACCACCAGAATACAGTAACAGAAAACACTTACCAATGTTTAAAGCGCTTTCGTGTATCTTGTACACATCTTCAGTAAATTAAACATTTTTTAAATATTTTCCACATCAAAATTAAAAATTTCTTACTTATACCATGGTAGATAAGGAATACTATCCTTACCTAAGGAATATATTCCTTCCTTGCCTACCATGGTAGGAGTAGGAAGTTATAAATTTTGATGTGGAAAATATTTAAAAACATTTTAGTTTACTAAAGATGTAAGATGTGTACAAGATACACGAAAGCGCTATAAACATTGGGAAGTGTTTTCTGTTACTGTATTCTGGTGGTTAGAAATATATATTTAATTTTTAAATAATATGGCTGTTGATATTACATTTGTATTTTAAAAACTAGTTTTTTGTGTTTTTCTCAGAACTAGTTGAAACGGACTTAGGTACCTTTTTACATTAACGCGTTCATATAGGCCTATAATTCATCTTCACTGTCTGATGCTGTATCAAGATCACTCCCTTTAGGTGGTAGCAAGCTCAGAAATTTTTTCCCGCTGGTTTTAGAAATTGTCTTCACTATCTGAAAAAAAATATTTGAAAACTTAGTTGAGTATGGTAGGACACAAATGAATTTATTTTAAAAATAAGATCTTACACTAAGTAAAATACTTCAGATCTACAAAGTATTCATAAATCCATACTATACCATTTCTAAATAAAACACCAACCTGGTGCAATAAATGTTTCTGAAGTTAAATATAAATAAAATTAACTGTTCTGTAGTTTAAAAAAACCACTATAAAATTATATTTTTCTTTACACAACAATAAAATATCATTTACAAAGGACTACTACTGTAATCTTTCCCAGGATATCAGGGAAGAGACACAAAAGAGGAAACGTACTGGGTATGGTTGTAGCAATACAAATAAAAAAAAAATGAAATTAACAAAGTTTAATGAAAAATAGATTCTTATTAAACAAATTAACTACCAAACAGCAATTATATGGTATATAATAATTATAGCAATTTAAGAATGACTCTATTTTTAAAAAAAACAATATAGTATTAAATCAGAATTAATATGATCAAAAAATTTTACAGCAAATTTGAATTTAATGTTAATTTGGATCCAAATAAAAAAATAGAAAAAATATGCTTAGAACATTTTTTTTACAATCGAATATGCAGACATTATAAGAATAGATATAGTCTGCTATCAAATAACAATAGTAATCATAATGAAATACGTTTTTATTTAATTATTTGTTTTTATTAATATTATAAGTCCAAATCCAAAAAGTGTTTTGTTTTATTAATAAAATTTATAAGCTTTAAATATATATAAAAAAGTTCATTCAAAATAACAAAACAACAATATATACTTATCTTTTAAAGAAAAAAAGATATTAAAAAAAACTGGTGAAAATCAGGTGCTGGTCCACAGTTCAGTGAAAATAAAAATCAGAAAAGTTTGCCCAAACATGCAGCCAATACTTAGTAGTGAGAACAAACGTAGAACATTGGTAAATTGATGGTTGATTGAAAAAAATTAAAAAAAATTTACATACCAGATGAGATCAGCATAACAAAATAATAGATACTTAACGTAGTTTGATTTTCAGTCAAGTTTCGAGTAGAATATATATAAATACATGGTAGAATTTAAAAAAAACCTTCTTCAACACTCGTACACCCTTTTTATGTCGCTGGTGAAAATTGAAAATACGTGTCTGGGCATTGATTAAAGCATAATTAAACAAGTTGAAAATAGCCTTTTATACGTAGAGAGCATTATTTAAAAAAAATAAATAAAAAAACTGCCAAACAGATCCGCAATACTTTACAGCGCTGCATTTTAGAAAAATGCTTCCAAAAAAAACAAATCACGACATTTTAAAAAGCACTTGAAAATTTTATTTTATTTACGGCGGACAAATTCAACATATCATCGTAACGGTCAGTCTAACACAGAGAAGGAAAAAGTACGTTTTTCTTGAAACAGCTGATTTACGAGAGATAACAAAAGCAGGTAGATAAGAGACAATTACCACTACTAAATCGCCACACGTAATACCAAAAACAGCCGAGAGATGGAACAGGCGTACAGTCAAGCAAATAACGACATATACTACTGTACGAAATTCAAAATAAGCAATGTAACCAGTTACAGAGGTTACAGCCTCCCCCCGCCAAGGACAAACAAAACCTGAACCACAGGTTTAGTTTGCCCATGTCGAGAGCAGAAAACCTAAAGGGGGAGTTTAAAGTCGTCCCCGAGCACGACTCACATCAACCCCCCAACAAAACCCCACAGGAGTAGTTAAGGTCGTCTCCTTCGCGCGACCGACAACTTCCCCCCCAGACTAGGAGGTATTTAACGTCGTCCTCCAAGCGCGACAAAACCCCTCGGGTGTAGTTAAGGTCATCACCCTCGCGTGACCAAAACGACAAAGCCGGGAAAAGCGATCAAGATAATCCCCCGGAACCCCTCACCACCCGCCTAACGAAAGGAAGAGGTGAACAGCCCCAGAAGACATCAAAGATCCACAGTGGCGGCGCTGGCGGTTTCCGCCCAACCAAGGGAAGAAAGCACCAACACACGCACACCCAAAACTAACTAACCACAACCAAAACCAGAACCAACTAACCTAAAACCCGAAACAAATAACTAACAGTAGCAAATTGGCCAAAAGGCCACAACGGACTCACTATGTCCAAAACAAAGGGCCGAAAGCCGACGAAATCGTCAAACAGACGACACAGAAGGGGACACGGACGTCTCCATGACACCCCAGAAAAGGCAGAACAAAACCTACCCCAAAAACAGCAAAGTAACATCGGGAGTAAAATTCACCAAACAGTGAAAAGAAAATCCATCGTGCACGAGGAAAAGGAGTAAAACCCCTAATAATAATAATAATTGACAAAACCAAACAAACAAAACAAAGGCAAATCAGGGTACATCGAAATTTCGTAAATTCGGGCAAGACCCAATCGGGAAAAACAAGGACTCATCACAAACCTCGTCGCAAACAATTTCTCCTTCCATATCCAAAGGATTATTTTCGGGTCGGTACGGACCGTACGCTTTCTTCAGTTGCGACACATGTGCCTTTCTGGCACAACATTCTTCATTCGGACGACTTAATTCGACGGTGACCGGAGTCAGAAACTTAAGCACCTTGAATGGGCCAGCCCAACGAGTCATTAACTTGGCGGCCTGCTTGTTAACGGCAGAACTCAAGTTGTGCTTCTGACACCATACTAAGTCTCCAGTTTTAAAAGGGCATTCCCTCCTTCCATTATTATAAACACCAGCAAACTTCTCGCGTGCCTTCACAAGATTATTTTTGGCGCTATTCCAAACTTCCATAACAGACTTAGGATTTCGTGGCAGTAAATCATTAATTTTCCATAAATTTGACAAGGGACAAGAAGGTTGGATTCGGAACAAAATATTAAAAGGACAATCCTTGATGGAATCATGGAAAGAGGTATTAAATGCCAATTGCAACCAATTAAGAGACAGATCCCAGGAAGTTTGGGACTGAGAATGGTACGCAATAAGAGCAGCTTTCAAATTACGATTAAAGCGTTCGGCATTGGAAGGCTGTGGGTGGTAAGGGGACAGGGTAGAAAATTTAACCCCCACAGAAAACAAGAAATTCCTAAACAAATTGGAAGTAAAACAAGAAGCATTGTCCGTAATGATAACTTCAGGAAAACCAAAATTTTGAAAGATATAATCACGGAGAGCCTTAATGGTGGAGCTAGCGGTGGCTTCTCGCACGGGACAAAGCCAAGTAAATTTAGAAAAAGTATCAACGACCACCAAAATATAACGATTACCACCGCGGGTACGGGGTAAAGGGCCTACATGGTCGACATGAAACATGTGAAAGGGGCGTACGGGAACAGATGAGGCAAGAAAACCTAACTTAGTGTTACGTGATGGCTTACTAGTAGCACAAACACCACAAGACCTGACACGCTGCTCGATATCACGGGACATAGAGGGCCAATAAAAATTATGGGAGATTTTGCGGCGTGTCTTAACGAAACCTAAATGACCACCTAACAGTGAATCGTGATAGTAAGAGAAAACCATATCAATAAGAGTAGCGGGTAAAACAATACGGGACGGAAAGGGGCCGAAAGCGCGGACACATAAAACACCTTTAGACAAAAAATACTTATCGGAGACGGAACCATCTTTCAAATTTTTAATGATACTAGCCAAAAGGGGATCTGAAACTTGGTGTTGCGAAAAATCGGAAAAGGCTAACGGGAAATCGGTTAGAATAGGAAAACATTCCACATTCTCTTCTTCTCCGCTCCCATCATCTTCTTCAAACATGCGCGATAAGGTGTCGGCAATAACATTCTGCGTGCCCTTAATGTGGGTAACATTAAACTTCATGCTCATTATCTTAGCAATCCACCTCCCAAGCTTACCCAAAGATCTTGGCCTAGCAAGCAGCCAGGATAGCGCTTGGTTATCGGTTTCTAGCTCAAATTCCCTGTGCTCCAGATAAGGCCTAAATTTATCAATACCATAGACCACGGCTAGGCACTCAAGCTCGTACGCCGAACCTTTTCTCTCCTGATGAGTAAGACTTCGCGAAGCATAGGCAATAGGCTGTCTCGAACCATCGACCTCCTGCAATAACACAGCACCCAAGGCGTTGGAACTCGCATCAGTTTGTAAAATGAAAGGCCGGTCAAAATCAGGTATTCTCAACACCGGAGGGTGACTAATAGCGTCCTTTAATGCAACAAAAGCCTTCTGAGTCTCTTCCGTCCAGTTAAACTTGGCTTTCTTACCACGGAGAGCGTTGAGGGGGGCGGCTATATCAGAAAAACGAGGTATAAATTTGCGGAAAAAATTCACCATGCCTATAAACCTGGATACAGCCTTAGCATTTTTAGGAACGGGAAAACCTTGAATAGCAAGAGTCCTATCGGGATCAACACGAATACCTCCCGCAGAGATCAAGTGGCCAAGAAAACCCACCTCGTACACGGCAAACTTGACCTTACTAGGATTAACAGTTAAACCAGCACGTGAAAGTCGACTAAGAATATCTTGAACATGTGACAGATGAGTATCAAAATCCTCGGAGAATATTAGGACATCATCCAAAAAATTAAAAACATACTTGAATTTCACATCATGAAAAATTTTATCTAATAGCCTAGATAACACTTGGCCTCCAGTGGCCAAACCAAAGGGAATCCGTGTAAATTGATACAGCATCCATGGTGTGCAAAAACTGGTAACGTGTTTAGAATTTTTAGAAAGGGGGATTTGGTGATAAGCAGAGTTTAAATCTAAAACGGTGAAATATTTGGCCTTCCCAAACCAATCAAAACAGGAATGGAGGTTAGGAAGGGGGACAGCCTCAATATCGACAAACTTATTCAACTTGCGGTAATCGATTACCATCCGAGGCTTTTTATCTTCTTTGGCGACCACAAAAGCCGGACTGGCATAGGAAGAATTACTCGGCTCAATGATGCCCTGCTCCAACATCTTGTCAATTAAACCGCGCAACAGGGTCATCTTAGGCGGCGCCAAAACATATGGGTGGGATTTAACAGGGGTACAGCTAGACAACTTGATGTCATACTCAATAAGATGTGTTAACCCCAAACGAGTGGTAAGCACATTAGGAAACGCCTTAAACAACTCCACAGCACGTTCACGTTGCAAAGGATCAAGATGTTGTACAAGAACATGCCAGTCAGAAGAAATAGAGTCGGGCGATTGATCCGGTTGAACATAAGAAATGGATGAAACTTGAGTATTGGATAAACACATTTTAAATTTAGGACGGAATTTAAAATGAAAAGAAGATGCAGACAAATCCAAAACGAGACCAGTATGAATAAAAAAATCGGAACCTAGTATAAATGGACACGCCAGGTTACCAGCAACAAGAACAGGGAAACACCAGGTAAACTGATCAATTTTAATTTTACACAAAACTTCGTATATAACATCTAGTTTGGAATTAGTAGCAGAAGAACACACGAGATTAGATTCTTTAATATTTTTAATATTACGCACATTGTTAATGCTATTGAAAACAGCAAGACTCATAAATGATCTAACTGATCCTGAGTCCAACAAGGCAGGAATGTCACATGAATCGAAAACAACATTGACCTTAGGGCGACACCTTACCCTATTCGCGTCGATAATGTTGTCGCGTTTATGTTCCAGAATATTGGTCACATATTTGGGCCATTTAACACAACTACTATAATTATTACCAACGACAGATGTTACGGCACAGACGCGACCGGCAACAAATTTATTGGAATCAATAACGCGAAAACGATTTAAACCTTTTACAAAATGCTGACATTTCCATATATAATGGCCTATAACACCACATAAATAGCACGTAGGGACATATGCATTAGATGAGTTAGACTTGACAACAATAGAACGAGGAAGGCTAACTTGATCGACCTCGTTGCAAATTAGTTTTTTGAGACGTTCGCTCCAGAGAAGTTACCATTCTTATTATCAACTGCAGCCTTCTTAAAACAATTAGCGACGATATGCCCGGGTTTGCGACAAAAATGACACACCGGAATAGTTTTAGGTCTAGAGTCAAACTTAACCGTGTCGGGCTGAATTCTCTGCCGCTGACGATCTGTGAACATGGTATTCACCACCTGAACACACATTTGGTTCAGTTCAATATAATTAGTGGGTCGAGTACACATTACAAGACAGGATCTAGTTTCAGGGGACAAACCATCCAAAATAGTATTAACAATCTCTATCTCCGCCAAATCGAGCTGTAAAACAGACGCGGCCTCCTTAACGTCAGAAACATACCGATGCAAATCCTCCCCGGACCTTTGACATCTTAAAAACAAATTTTGTTTTAGCTGGACCAATTGCCTAGCAGGGACAAATGCCAACAACGCATCCTGCTGAAAGTGACGGAAGGACTGGCTATCCATATGCTTGACCAGAAAATCCCGCAAAGGGCTAGCGACATAGGGCAACAAAAGCGAAAGAATACTTCTTCTTATATCAGGAAATGACTGGAGTAAATTAATAGAAATCTTAAACAGTCTTAATAAATTATCGACATCAAAACCGTTGCACACTGGCAACGTATTTAATAATTTTTCTGCGGGGTGCGGCAGTTTACCGTATAGAGAATTACATAATCCCCCAGCAGCTAATGTCCTAACGCCACCCTCATTAGAAGGGACAGGCATATTAGGCAATTGGGGCAAGACATCCGAAACACCTACAATATTCGGAACTGGGACAACATTCGGAACCGGGACACTACCCCCAGGACTGGGATCCGGCGAATCTATGCTCATGTTAGCAATAGCAGTAACCGAAACGCCTAATGACTTCAGATGATTTTCAAACTCCCCAATTCTTTCAGTAAAGTTAGGATCATTTGTTGCTAAACTTTTAAGCAACTCAAACCTGCCTAACAACGAATTAAATCTACCTTTCAGGCCGTTATAAAATCGCTCAGAAACGGGTGCTTCTAAATTGTCGATTTCTTGCACAAAGCTGTGCATCCTTAAGGTAAACATTTGATACTCTTTCTCCGTAGAAAACACGGTAAGAAAATCTACAGAGGGGGCTTCACAATTGGCTAAAACACGCCTGAGTTTGATCCTCAGTTCACTCACAGATCCTTCAACATATACGCCACGACTACGCAGCGCAAACAATAAATCATCTCGAGTGAGATGATCTATAGAAAAGGTACCACTCACAGCAGCCATAATAAAACCTACACCCAGCACTGAAATTTCCAACAGTAGAGAACTTGTTTCCACAACCACACCTCCAGCAACAATATAAAATAAAAGAACGTAACCACGTTCTGCAATACCACTTTGTAATCTTTCCCAGGATATCAGGGAAGAGACACAAAAGAGGAAACGTACTGGGTATGGTTGTAGCAATACAAATAAAAAAAAAATGAAATTAACAAAGTTTAATGAAAAATAGATTCTTATTAAACAAATTAACTACCAAACAGCAATTATATGGTATATAATAATTATAGCAATTTAAGAATGACTCTATTTTTAAAAAAAACAATATAGTATTAAATCAGAATTAATATGATCAAAAAATTTTACAGCAAATTTGAATTTAATGTTAATTTGGATCCAAATAAAAAAATAGAAAAAATATGCTTAGAACATTTTTTTTACAATCGAATATGCAGACATTATAAGAATAGATATAGTCTGCTATCAAATAACAATAGTAATCATAATGAAATACGTTTTTATTTAATTATTTGTTTTTATTAATATTATAAGTCCAAATCCAAAAAGTGTTTTGTTTTATTAATAAAATTTATAAGCTTTAAATATATATAAAAAAGTTCATTCAAAATAACAAAACAACAATATATACTTATCTTTTAAAGAAAAAAAGATATTAAAAAAAACTGGTGAAAATCAGGTGCTGGTCCACAGTTCAGTGAAAATAAAAATCAGAAAAGTTTGCCCAAACATGCAGCCAATACTTAGTAGTGAGAACAAACGTAGAACATTGGTAAATTGATGGTTGATTGAAAAAAATTAAAAAAAATTTACATACCAGATGAGATCAGCATAACAAAATAATAGATACTTAACGTAGTTTGATTTTCAGTCAAGTTTCGAGTAGAATATATATAAATACATGGTAGAATTTAAAAAAAACCTTCTTCAACACTCGTACACCCTTTTTATGTCGCTGGTGAAAATTGAAAATACGTGTCTGGGCATTGATTAAAGCATAATTAAACAAGTTGAAAATAGCCTTTTATACGTAGAGAGCATTATTTAAAAAAAATAAATAAAAAAACTGCCAAACAGATCCGCAATACTTTACAGCGCTGCATTTTAGAAAAATGCTTCCAAAAAAAACAAATCACGACATTTTAAAAAGCACTTGAAAATTTTATTTTATTTACGGCGGACAAATTCAACATATCATCGTAACGGTCAGTCTAACACAGAGAAGGAAAAAGTACGTTTTTCTTGAAACAGCTGATTTACGAGAGATAACAAAAGCAGGTAGATAAGAGACAATTACCACTACTAAATCGCCACACGTAATACCAAAAACAGCCGAGAGATGGAACAGGCGTACAGTCAAGCAAATAACGACATATACTACTGTACGAAATTCAAAATAAGCAATGTAACCAGTTACAGAGGTTACACTACACGTAAAGTATCAAATCGGCGAATATGGCAATGCTACTTACAAAGGACAATTATTTGAAAACTATGATGTCCGTACATATGGCATTGTCATTTGAGAGTGACATAATTTATAACATTCAATAACTAAATTTTTAAACTTAAAAATTAACATACTATTGAATCAACACTTACCTTTAAGCTTTTTAATGGATTCCCATCAAATAATTCACTCCTTTTAACTTCACTAGAAATAATTACACGGCAGCCACCTAAGTAACAACAAGCACTAAACCATTACCTCAAACATTCACTAACACTATGGAAGATGGCAGAGAGTAGCTACTGAAAAGTAGCGCTACAAGTGGATTTCTAGGTAGTTTTAATGTCATTTTGAAATGACCATGCCATGAGACCATGATACAATTACTTTTTGAGAAGTTTAATAAAATAATATTGGGTGTCATTTATAAATGACAATACTAAATTAAAGGTTAATGAAAAAAATACATATTTCCACCCGTTTGCTAAATTGAGTTGAAACTCTTTACTAGTTTAGAGAAGATTCCTTCCTCTGATTCGCTGGACGTTTTCACAGTCACTGCTTAGATTTTTTTTCTTTTCAGGGAGACGTAGTACTTCTCCCATGTGATAGTGTAGCTCCCCAATAGGATATTCAGACACTGTTGAATAATATATCACTTGATAGCTCGTTGAAGAACTGGCTGACCTGACTAGCAGACTAAAGATGACTGGCAGGCTAGATGAAGAACTGTCAGATAACAGGTCTGGCTTGACTTATTTGCTCCTCTGAATCTCAATACTATGGACAAACAACTGCAAAACTTTATTTCATCAAGCAAAATTAAAATATACATTTCTATGAAATCACACACAGGACATTTTTACAAAACATTTTACAGTACATTTCTATGAAATTTACACGTTCAAAATATTATCTACATCAGATCACTCATTATATCTCCTACAAATTAAAATTCTGAAGGTTGAGATGGACTGGTGTCCTTTTGTTTTTATATTGTTCCATATTTTATTAATCTTAATAAATCTATTAAGAAGTATATAACTAGTATAAATCTATTAAGAACTAAAAAATCCAGTGAAAAATTAACGTTTTAATAGTTTTTTTTAAAATAAATTGAACATTTTTATTATAAGTAATTAAGCTTTGTCAATTACTCAGGGAAGTTTTTTTAGAATTTTTGAGTTAACTTATTTAAGAAAGTGGTCTAAACGATCATTTTAACTTTATACCACATTTTAAAACGTCACTCCTTGTTACTCATATTAATTTTTTTTTAATTTTATTGCATCTAACATACTGTATATTGTTTCTTTTTTTTATTGTACCTACACTATTTCATATTCCTGTTATATGTTTATTATATGTGGTTACATTTTTGTTGACAATACATATGGAAGTTACATATGGAGATAAAAGAAAATAACTTGGTCTGAAATTACAGAGATTATTTTGGGTCTTAGGCAGTGTTTCCCAACTTTCTTTGGAAAAAAACAGTCGGTCTGGAGTCACGGGGTGCAGCTATGGGGTACCGCTAGTACAACCAACCTTGACATGATACAAAGATTTCATTTAAAATGTCTGCGACTGAACTCTGGAGCTTCATGGTACCAACGAAATCATACGAGTATATAAAGACTTAAACATCCCTTTTTTAAAAGATGCAATTAAAACCCGTATTACAAAACATCTGGAAAAATTGGAAAAACATAAAAATCTATCAAAATATTGGAATTACCTGCTCAATTCACTTAACCGACGATCATCACAGTTATCCTTATCATCATATTCACCATTGTCTCTTTTTGAATAAGATAAAAATTTAATTAAATACTGAATTCTTATATTTTTACTTTCTCTTGCCCATATGAATATATAGGAAGGAAAGTATTGTTTTCATGTCAATTTTTCAAAATCGAGTTTTCACCGGATCTACACGTTTTCAGACTTCCTGAACCCAAAAGACATGTTTTTAGCGATTGGTCTGTGTGTGTGTGTGTGTGTGTGTGTGTGCGCGCGCGCGCGCGCGCATGTGTGTGTGTGTGTGTGAACTGAATATCTCAAGAATGGAACATCGTACGAACTTGAAACTTAAGTTACATACCACTATCGGACCTCACACGAACATTTTCATCAAAATCGGTCAACCGGAAGTAGTAGTTTATTCGTGTCATTTTTCACTTTTGTGCGATTTTCTAAAAAACTGGTCCTACGATATTTTTTAAAATCACCTTGTTTACTAAATTTTTTATGCTCTAAAAGATAGAGTAAGCGCTAAAGTTGTAAAGAATTTAAAATCCTACAATTTTTTTTGTATAACGCTTAGTTTAGCGGTAATTAGCGATTTTCTGCTTTTTTCTCACGAAAACGTGTGAAAAATTGGTTTTTTTTCAAAATTTCGGTCCTAGTATGCATTTTACGACAAAAGTGTATAATTAAATTAATAGGAAATTAAAAGATCTACAACTTTTGTTTAGAGCATTTTTCTCTCCAGAGCCTAGTTTAGCGTGAAAGAGTGATTTTCCGTATTTTTAAGCCAAACTGAGGTCGATTTTCATTTTGCGTCTTTCACTCATGATTAAAATAACGTTATGGTTATTGAGGTTAGTTTTTTATTTATTTCTAATTTTTTATTACTAATGTTAGGTTATATTGGTCATTATTTGCTTTGGCAAGAGAAAGTTGTGTGAGTGTTTTACACCAAATTTTTTATATTGTGACACTTATCGCTAAGGTCCGTTTCGGGATCTAGGTAATTAAATAATTAATACACTAAAGTTTAAAATTACAAGTATTTATTACAACTAAAAGATTTATAAACTAAATAATAAATTAATTATAATGGAGTAATACAGTAAATAATTTACTTAGTACTACTTACAAGTAATTATACACAAAAACTGAATATAATGTACATACACAATAAGATATGTATTATAACAATAGTTAACCACTACAATGCCCGGATACTACGTTGACCTGATCCAACGCAATAAACACTTGTCAAAGATCAAACGGATACTAACTCACTGACCGCACTCAAGGCTCTATTTATGTAGGGTTCAAACAGTTTTCTCAAAAGACACCGAGATTCGACACAAAATTCCTTTCTGAAGAAATCTTAACTAATGTAAACAAGTTATAATTGAATAAAAGGGTGTTACAGGTAACCAACCGACTCTTTCACAAATAGTTGTACATCAGAAGACCCTACCTTACAACACACAATAGCGCGGCCCGTTTTAAATAACCTTTTATAACTACCCCTAGTGTTACTTCTTCACTCTATTATCTACTCTTTACCATTTTATGAATTAAGTACTAGAAATTTCGCGAACCATTCCCTTCTTCGATATTGTCACAATATTTTGAATGCACCCTACTTAGGTGTTGTATTTGTGTTCTTTCAATGTTAAATTCACACACCGTTAGAATTTTTGCTTAAAGTTTTTGTGTTTAATATTTAGCTGATTGCAAAATAAATAAGTTGTTAAAAAAATATGTAGGCCTAAATTATAAGTCAGTTTTTCTTGTTTTAATTTTTTGCGTCTTCTTATATTTCAATAATTTTCTCCTTTTGAATACAAAGTAAAACACCACAGATTTAAAATATTCAAAGAAATATGAAAAATTAATATTGATAAAAACAGTTGAAAACTATTTTAAAACTATTATTTTATTTTTTCAGATGTCATTCTTTAGTGTTTACGATTTCAATCTAGCAAAATTTTAGCGAGAACGCATCAATCTTGTGAATCGAGGTATTACAGTAATGTGTAAAGAGAAATGAATCCAACTGACATTAATAGAAAGAGACAGATAAAATTTACGATCTCTTTTCTTCATTCACATACGCACATACACAGACGCATACACTAACTAACATTGGAATAGAAAATAGATAGGTATGGTCGAATGGTTAGGCGTTGAGTTTGTCGATGGTTTAGGCAGTAGTGGTGTTGTGAGGGAGAGAGTTTAATGTGTTTCGCCGCCTGGTAGAAGAGACAGAATTGAATCCTGGCGGACCGTCTAGTATATTGTCATTTCCAGAAGCACTCCGGCTCTATTGTCTCTTCTCTCTATCGACAAATAAAACCGCCATAAAATAATTTAGGTGAACATATCCGATTTAAATCTCCATTTAAAATACCATCTGGTGATCTAATTTTGTGTTGGATTGCCATATCAATACGATTTGCTCTACGAATTTTAATGAATTACACGACCTTGCTAACAAGGATTAGTTTAGCACCTCTAATCATTACTAAGGCCTAAAATTGATTAATAAATGTAAAATGAGTTAGACTATGATTTTAATTGTATTTTTTTTCAAGGATTTTTCAAGAGGAAAAGTATTTACAAAATAAATTTTTGTAAAAATTATTCCATTCTTGACTTTGACACATTGAAGTTGTTCAAAGAGGCTACTTAAACAAAAATAAATCTGGATACTACTAAAATATCCAAAGTATTTTTACCTAAAAACGAACAAGGATATCGATAAATTACGTAGATATAACATTTAAGTTTAAAAGGAGAGCACGGATTCCCTATCTTATTTAATGTTAACATTTTCCCCGTTTTCTCAGTAATCATCAGAGATAGAGACTTAATTTTTATTTTATATGAAAATTCATACTCTTTTACAACTTCCACGTGCAGGATTTTTTTTATGATTACAGATTTAATTTTTAGATTTTATTTAAAATATTACCATTTATGGCGTAAAAATTTAACGCAAAAAAATTTGTTTTTTTTTCAAAATTTTGAAAAACCGAACACGTAAAAGTTACATCTGTTAATGGTTAACAATACACAAAAATTTAAGCATTGTAGCTTTAATAGTAGCTTATAAAACGGATCATTTGTGTTAAAAATCAATATTTGTGAAAAGTTAAAAAAGTTGAGTTATTTGCGTTTAAAAAATATATTTGATATGAGAGAAACTGAAAACCTGTTATGTTTCAATTGCAAGCGAATTCTGACAGTCTTTAAATTCAGAAACATTTTTTAAAGCCAATGCTGATTCATAATCACTAGTTATACCGTCATATTTTTCTAATGACTTGTAAATCTTTGCTTTAGATTTAGAAACTAGTGGAGGAGAACTTGAACCTGCAGTATTAATAATATCACTTACACTTTTCTTGCAATTGAAACCACCTTTCCTCATAATAAATATTAGTTATGATCTACCCATAATTAGAATTAGTTCTATTTACAAATTATACTAATTATAAATATTAATAATATACACAATACCAATCATAACACTCAATAAATTTTGACAAATCAAAACACGAGTAAACAAAGAAAACCTACAAACAAATCAAAGAGAAACACTAGGGAGAGAAAGGAGTATAATAAATCACAGTAAAATATTTAATCTAGAAGGAAAATTATTTTGTTAAATTTTGTGACAGATGGTAAAACAGCTGAAACATATAATCACACGAAAATTTATAAAATATATCCTAATTGGGCTAGAAACATGATTCAAACGCAATTTTAAAGTGCACAATTCAAACTATATTTTTAACGAATAATCGATAATATTTTGATTTTTTCATTCCACACTCCCGTTTTCTTTCACTGGAAAATCTCTGCTAGAATACATAAGAGGACATGGTTTCATTAAGAATATGTTAGAAGAATTTGAAGAAATTGATACGTGGGCTTACCATAATTTTTGGTAAATGTTTTTAAAGCGGCTTTGATACAGGGCTTTTGAATAAGGGATTCCTTATTCAATGACCCTTGCTTTAATATGTTTTTTAATTTTTTTTTTGTTTAACGTTGTAACATCTGTTTACAGATTGTTACGTGTTTTAGGGTTTTGTCGGCGTAATTTGTTGTGTTGGTTTCCTTTAACTGTTTTGCTGGTGATGTAGAACTGCTTGCCGTCCGGTGGCGCGCTCTTCGTTTCTTCTACGAACTGCTTCTGCCCCTCGTGACAAGCTGCCTCTATGAGTTGTCTGGCAACACTCTTTGTTGTTGCTTCACCGAGTTAAGTGATTCCGTCATGTTGTAATTTTACGTGAAAAATTTATAAGTTTATTACTTTTGGCTAAAGTAAAACGTCTGCCCATTCATTGAAATGGTAAGATCATTTATTTTTCTTTGTATTCCAAGAGTTGAGAATTTTGCTACGAGCTGTTTAATATCATATTTTTGTAAAAGTAAGCTACTCTGTCTGGGCTTGCTTCAGTTTGCTGGATACGTGTCCTATCCAACAAAACTAAATTTTGTTTTCGATTATTTCATTTGTAAAAGTTTTTATGTTTTCTAATTGGGATAATTTTGCAATAGTAATTGCTCAATTGTATTTTGTCTTGAACTTTTAATTTTTTTATTGTATTACGGCTCGTAGAAATTCTTGCTTCTTTAAGTTACTTAACCTAATTTATAAAAACTACTAAATCTTATTGTATAACTTATGACTTGTGCTGATGTTAAGATCGTTTATTTTATATAAATCTTTGACACTCGCCCGATCTTTGCTTCAGGGTTGGAGTACAGGGTTCGGGATAATATGTCCTGACGACCTTACAACAAGAATATCCGAGTCACATTGTCTGCCGCCTTCCATGTTTTAATTATCACTTGGGGATTCGATTCCCGAACACGAAAATCTGCATTTACCTATATATATTGTGTCTGGACGAGATTTTCATCTGGATTTTCCAATGTCTGGGTCCTTCCAAATTATTCTGTATGCCACCTCGAGATTTAGACTGCCAATTGGATTTGTGAGTTTTTTTAACAGCATAAGCATTAAGGACACAAGGTATGTGAACATCCAATTTTATTTTACGAAGTCCTCAGTTTAAGCCGACTGTGATTCAGTGAAATCGACCAAATTTTTTAATGGAAAGATTCAGCACAGTTGTAACTATTATAAAATTTGCTTGTATGGAACAGGAAAATCTTTGTCTGGACATTAACTATTTTCTTTAATTTTTCATGTCAATTCCTAATTAGAAACCGACTAATTATAATAAAATTTAAATATTTTCTTTAGCACTACACAATGTAACATCAAATTTAATACCATTTAAAGAAATTTAAATAACTAGCTAAGATCTAATTTTTTTTTTTTTTTAAATTTATATGTAAATCTAAGTAAACTTGTTTTTTTTACTCTTTTCAACAACTTCATAATTGAGTTGATACCTAAAATTTTAATTATATTTATGTGGTTATTTTTGGAAATTAAACTTAAAAGTGGCTAAGCCACTGGTAAACCTAATTAAATATATATATATTTATATCTATATATGTTGGCCAACAATAATTTATGATTATTAATCTGTATAAACGCAATATTG
This sequence comes from Catonia carolina, assembly GCA_035578175.1. Lineage (NCBI taxonomy): Eukaryota > Metazoa > Arthropoda > Insecta > Hemiptera > Achilidae > Catonia > Catonia carolina. The sequence goes on along the minus strand of JAQMRL010000003.1, from coordinate 81,688,080 downwards.
TAACACATTGTTAATTTGTTAATTTTGAATTAGCCTTTCGGCAAATACTTATTCATTGTGATTAATTGTTGTGCACCTTATTATAAAATTGTTCATCCTGTACTAGATGAACTATTTTTGGTAATTATTATAATTCAATGCTAGTCTTTTCGAATATTAATTAAATTTGTTTACAACCTACTATAAATGATTTTTATTATTCACTTATGCAACGATCCTTATGTTTTTGTTATTGTGCTTCCAAGTTTTTTTATTTTTATTTTTTTTTTTATTTTGTTAACACCCTACCCGACCCGTCGCATTATATTTTGGCCGTGTGTGTTACCGGTGGCGATAGGGGTGATTACAACGTCCGACTGTTCTATAATTACTGCTACTGCAGACGGTGAAGATGAAATGATTTTTTGTTACGTATGAAAGTATGCCGTGCCTGAATGGGATTTGAACCCAAGACCGCTCGATGAGAGGCGAGCACGTTACCAACTACGCCAATGCGGCCGTCATATGCATTTTAAGGCAAAATTGTAGTATATATATATATTAAAGTTATAGGAAATTAAAAACCTACAACTTTTATTTCTACAGCGCTTAATTAATTTAGCGTCAACCAGTGACTCTTCGTGTCTTCTCATTGAAATCGGTAAAAAATGAATTTTTAAGGCAGCGGCTTTTGTATGCATTTTACGACAAAACTGAACATAATCAAAGTTATTAAAAATTAAATTATCTGCATCTTTTATTTCAAGAATATTTTTAGTACAGGCCTTAGTTTAGTGACAATTAGTGATTTTTCGTATTTTTAATATCTACAGCTGTTGGTTTTCTTTTTGCGTCATCCACTCGTAAAAAACATTATGTTATATTTTTTCCTTTTGCATTGTTTACTCCTGATTGTATAGGTTACATTTTTCATTATATTCATTGGCAAAAGAACGTCGAGTGAGTTTTTCACACTAGACTTAATAATTAAATTTCTTTAATTAAAGTTATATTGTGATAAAGTTCATAAAAATCAAAGTGATGATTCAATAATCGAGCCCTTCTGTTATGTTTTTTATCATTGTGTTTTTTATCATTTTACTTAGTAAAGCCTCTAGAAGTTCAAACCAGCCTTTCGGCTGATGACCTAAACAACAAACAATTTCATTATAGTATTCACGACCTTCAACTTTACCGATGGACAAAAACTTAAATATGAACGAAAAAAATAAAAAGTTTGACGCCAGCTCTATCTGCAGAGCATGAGAAAAATAAATAAACAATTATATCTCCTTGCATTGAACTAAATATTTAATGAATAATAAACTGATGAATACTAATATGAAACTTTTAGCAAAATATTCCTTAACCTATTTAAAAATATAGTCAACCTTTGTTCTGCCGCGACTTTAATACAAAAACAAAACTTAACAAACCCCTAAGAAATATGGAATGAATTTACCTCCAATTGAATATGTTTCCTCTTTCTTCTTCTTTCCTCGTTCTCCTGATCACATCTCTTTCTCCTAGTCACTCCACTTTCTCCTAATCACTTTTTCAAATTCTGCTCCTTCTTAACTAACAGTTTCACTCTTAAGTCCCAAGGGAACTGATTGTAAATTTCCTGGGTCCAGACCAGGAAACCTCTGATTAACAAGCCTCCCTCTCCCACCAAATGTTCAACCAACCTAGAGAGCCAACGGGAAGGAGAACCATCCCAGTGATTGGCTGAAAGTTGTTTGATGGAAGAAAGGCCCAAAAGCTCAGAGAGAGAAATATACCCTCCTAAAGAATACCAGATGATTGACAGTTGGCGATATTTACAACTATTGTCTAACTAATATTCTAATGTAACTTACTCTAACAGTGGGGATTTATCCCAGGCATTATTTTAATGGGTTGTTACTGAGTAATGGAAGTCATAGTAATTAGGAATTACCATAACTTCCATTGTTTGTACAAATTGTACTTTTACAACGGTACAGGTATTTTCTTCTTTACAAAAAACATCATAAATTTATTTTTGTTACTTTTAAGTATATATAATAGTTGGCCAGTTATTTAATCTGCTTAGAGATAATTGAAAAATATTTCATTGTTACATCAACCTAAGCTGTAATATTGTCATTTCTCTATTTTCCGGTAACACTGCGAAAGTTGAAATTAAAAATATAAATTAATAAAGTTTCTAACGATCAATAAAAAGTTTTCTTTTTTTAATTTTATCATCAGATTCCATTACAAAGAATTTTATTATCTTCAAAAAAGTTTCAAACTTTCCTTTTAACTCCTTATTAAAGCCCTTTTAATAGAAACACAAATTTTCTTTATTTGCGGTATGCGGATTAGATCCTTTACAAAATTAGAATGTTGGTTACTTTAATTAAAAAACATTTTAAAATATTCTCTTTCATTGTTACAAAATATTGTAATGAATAAACAACAATATTGTATATTCTTATTAAGTACATGAAGTTCACGTCAGGGCAATTGATTTCTACACCACTTTAAACTAATACAAGACTAACAGAAAAAATATGTTGTAAAAACACACGATTTTCTTTCTTTTAACAATGTAAATAACGAATAATATAACCTTTGTTTAATCATGAGTAAACAATGTAAAGTGTAAAAAACTATAACATAATTAATCATTAGTGAATGACGCAAAATGAAAATACGAAAAATCAAAAATTGACGCAAAACAACACTCGATAGGGAAAAAATGCTTGAAATGAATGTTGTAGGTGTTGTAGTTTCTATAATTTTGATTGATGGTCTTTTTTGTTGTAAAATGCATAGTGACACCGGAATCGTAAAACATTTTATTTTTTTACCGATTTTTATGAGCAAAATTTAATTTCCTACAACTTTAAAAATATACAACTAAAAAAATAATACCCTATCTTGTAGAACATAAAAAAATTATTAAATGAGATGATTTTTAATAAATATTGTATGAGCTGTTGTTGAGAAAATTGCAAAAAGAGTGAAAAATTGCACGACTTTACTACTACTTCCGATTGACCGATTTAGATGAAAATATTTATCAGACCCCTTTGTTGTACCTAACTTAAGTTCCAAGTTTCACCTTCGTGTGTTGTTCCGTTCTTGAGACATTTTGTTCACACACAGAAACATCCCTCCGCAAGATAATGGAGTCAAATATAATAGTCAGATAGTACAGGTTACGAGAACGTGAAAAACTTTAGGTACTCGAAAAACGAGCGGTTGATGGACACTATAAGAGAAAAAGACTAAAGTTTTAATGTCACCTGTATAGAATGAATGACAAATGGTTGACATGACAGAACTTGAAGACACTAAACGATAAGGCTAAGGTATCGGAAAATGTTTTGAAATAGTAAAAACAAGATAAAGGGAAAAATTGTATAAGCTCAGAAAACAAAATGGATCAACCGAAACTCATACAACTGTTAAAACTGATTTTAAAAGCCTTCTCGAAGAGCAAAAGTAGAATACTGGATGAACAAAAGAAAGGAGAAAAGTTTATAGTGAAATAATCTTGAGAACATGGCTGAAATAGTGCTTCCAGAAATACCTTATGTCACGAAGTGTAAAATGGTCATATACAGAAAAAACATTTGAAGAAGCTATTATTTAAACAAAATTTTGAAGATAATTTAAGATGAATTTAAAACAATGAATAGCTACTACGGGTTGTGAGGTACGTTTGTTATGACAATATGGCAACATTGGAGCAGTAAGCTATGACAGTACAGAGGAAGATTTCTGCATCTTCCTCACAGGCATTTACCGGAACAGGAAATTTTTACCTATAATTTTTATATTGTATTCTTACTGTAATATGATTTAATTTTTTTATGGCCTCCACTTACCTGTTACAGCCATTTCAACCTCCATGAAAGTAACTAACCTACAAGGTTAGAGGAGGTTAGAGGAGGAAAATAACAACCTACATGAAAGCGGGGAAGACCTATTTGAATTGAAGAAGTGCAGCAACAGATAGACTTCCTTGAAAACGCTGCACTTACCTATCGGGACATAAACATAGGAGACGTCAAAAAAACCCATAAAAAACTACATAAATATACTTGTAAACTTGCACAGGGTTTGGCAATGATAGGCTACCACACCTACAGCATGGTAAGATAACTTACGGAATCACAAAGGGGAAAGCAAAAAAACACTGACAAGAAAAACCAGCAACCTAACAGACAAGTAAAATAAAGTTAACCAAACAGGAGTCCAATATGACTTAATAACGCTGGCAGGCTACTCAGTTCACCTACCAAATTGTCATACGGCTGTCCCAACTGAATCAATCTATCCAACATAACAAAATATTCTTCTTGAACGTTGACATATTCCTGTTAAATATAGCAACCCTGCAACCATCAACAACATTTATAATGCGAACGCATCTCGCCAGGGGAGATATCCGTGTTTTCACATCATAGGGGAAGAGCCTATCCCCTCTGGAGTTAAAATCTAGAACCCTGTACACTACACGTGCAATATTGGCATCAATAATTCCATATATTGTTTTAAATAAAAACATGGCATCTAAAATATCCCGTCTCTTATCCAAAGCCGTTATACCGAGTTGGGTTCACTCCTCTTCGTGCTGATAACTTGACTCATACAGACCACGACGGCGCAAGTGACACAGCAACTTCTTCTGCACAGCTTCAATACGGTGGTCTATGTATTCTCTGTCATAATAATATTAATAATAACAATTTAATTATTATTGTTCAATAATAAAGGCAAAATGTATGTACATAGCATATTTCCTGTAACTAAGATATTCGTTTATAATAACTGAAATAAATCTTATTCATGAATAAAATGAAATTATAGTATTTAAATCAGTTTATGATAAATAAAAATACCACCTTACCTGAAAAGAAGATCTTGAGTATACGCACGAATGTAGAAAAACATTGGAAAGTTTGAAGTTGTAAAGAGAATTTTTCTTATTGTCAGTCGTGTCATCCTATCTGAACACTCCTACAAATACTTTTAAGGAGTTATTATTTTTATGTTTTTGGAGTTAAATTAAAGCCGCTTCAACAGCTCGGTCATTAGGGAATTTGGTGGGATATTTTTTTTAACATCTGAGTTGATATACAATCAGTTTGAAAACAAAAACTATAAGTAAATAATATGTAAGTGTTCACAAGACGAAGCAAATACCCAATGGTATTGCTTCCAAAAGAAAAGAAAATTATTTACGCTTTTTGAAAACAATATGCCTAAATCTAGACAAAAGATGAATAAAGTAGACTGCGTAGAGGAAGAAGATGATGTTGATAGAGAATAATATGGAATTAAATTTTTTACAATGTAGGTTAGTCGGTAAATCTAAACGGAAGGTGAAGAAATTTTGTTCTTTTTAGTCGTGTTCCATTTTCGTTATTATTGGCCTAATCCGTTAAGGAGATGATGATGATGATGATCAAGTAAATTTAGCGCCAAAGAATTTGGGTCATCCGATAATTCTTCTTGATATTTTAAACTTAGCTGCGTAATTTATTCTTTCACGGTGTTGACACGTAAATCCTTATGCAGCGCATCATTTGTCACATACCATGGAGTATTTGTTATAATAATCCGTAAAACTTTTGACTGGAATCGTTGGATGATAGAAATATTCGATTTTGCGGCCGACCCCCAAAGCGATAACCCATAATTCCACAGCGGTTTCAATATGTTTTCTTTTTACAGTAGGAGCTTGTTCTCTACTGTACTTATCACGGTGGGTTTTAACTTTGTGAAAATTTCCAGACCCTGGCCGGGGGGAATCGAACCCGGGACCTTCACGTGGTAGGCTAGCGCGCTACCACTACTCTACAGAGGTGACCTCTTATGATTTATATTTGATATAAAAAGTGGCTCATTTATTAGCTATAAAACTTTGTACATAAGTAGATTGAGAACGTCCGTTATTTTATTTATTAACTACTATGGCAGTGAAGAAGATTGTATTCCTGGAAAGATTCTATGAGACGACTGGAACAAAAAAATAAAATAAAATCAGTTTCACTGTTAAATTTATCTGTCAATAACAGAGAAAATAAAACAATAATAATTTCGTATAATAACTTCCTTAGTGGAAACACTATAGTAGGTTTTTTGGAAACGAAATGGCTGAGAAAAAATAGAACGAGTGGGGAATTGCGTCTAAAATTGGAAAATATTTTCTGTAAGAGAACGGTGAAAGTGGTATACGGTGGAGATGTGATTCGGGGTGGGGTATGAACGTGGTTTTCCCAAAGCGGCACTTTGTTTGTCATAAGGGAAACGGAACTAGAAGTCCGGACTTATATGTGCTCCCGGCGTCATAAGAACATATATACATATATCGTGTACTCAGTGTACTACAGAATATCTACGATATTCTGTAGTAGTAGTAGTAGTAGTAGTAATAATAATAATAATAATAATAATAATAATAATAATAATAATAATAATACAGGTTCTATACAGTAGGCACAACGTCGGCTTTCTATTTCTGTAAGTTGCTTGATGCTCAGGTGTATTTTCTAACCCGTTCTATAGGCATAGCACCTTCCCACATTTCTCATACCATTTTATTTCTGAAATCTCTCACGTCCCCTAGTGTCCTTACTTCAATTTACAAAAAAAATCTGTACTCATACATCTTACGACATAAATTTGTATACAAGATTCCACACTTCTATGCCTTTTCAAATTTTTGTTTGGAATTTGCTAAATAGTTCAAAATTATTACTAAAAATCTGGTGTGAAACACACACACAACTTTCTCTTCCCAATGCAAATAATTACTAATATAACCTAACATTAGAAATAAAAAAATTAACCTCAAAAAATATAACCTAATTTTAATCATGATGAATCAGATGAAACAGATTACACCTGAGCATCAAGCAACTTACATAAATAGAAAGCCGACGTTGTGCCTACTGTATAGAACCTGTATTATTATTATTTAAAATGAAAACCAACTTTAGTTTGGCTTAATAATACGGAAAATAACTCTTTGACGCTAAACTAAGCTCTGTAGAGAAAAATGCTTAGAATAAAAGTTGTTTACCTATTAATTTCCTATAAATTTGTTTATAAACACTGTTGTCTTTAAATGCATACTAAGGCCAAAATCTTAAAAAATTCATTTTTTATAGATTTTCATGAAACAAAATAACAGAAAATTACTAATTGTACTCCAGTATATCCAGTGAGTACTCGATTTCAAAAAATTGACATACAAACAATACTTTCCTTCCTATATATACAAGTTATAGAATAAGATACTAGTGTAAGTTGATAGTTTAGGCTTTAGTTCTAATAATTCTTTATTATAATTTTCTTAATGTTAATAGAACAATAGTTTAGTCTTGTACTCAACCGCATACAATGAACATGTATGTTTTCTTTACAGTGTATATGTAAAAGTCTTAGTTCGATTCCCATGTATGTAGAATCAAATAAAATTGTTTTTTTAAAAAGTGTCTTGATTGTTTTCGAGACCTAACTGGCGCAGTCGGTAGGACATCGCTTCGAGAAAGTTAATGCATATAATTTTCGTCGATTTTAATCGTTTACGAAGTATATCCACGCTACAACCAACTTTAGTATGTAAGAAGAAATTTATTAGTTTAACGAATAAAAAGTTTCAGTGAATAAAGTGAAAAAGTTAAGTGAAAATAAGTTAATATAAATCTTGAAGGTGAATAAAATTAAAGTATTTAGTGCAACGATACTATGATGAGCATAGATCTATTCATTTTATTACAGTAAGTAATTTGTTGTTTTGTATTAGTGTAGTTAATAATTTTTGTACTAGTTTTAAGATTCATTTTTATCAAAATACTTAAAGATGGCAACCCCAACTTTAAAAAGGGAGTATTTAGACATGATACCCGAATTTACAGGTGAACCTACGATGTTAAATAGGTTCATATCAATTTGTGATAAATTAGTAGCTAAATTTTTTGTAACCAATAACCCAGAGGATTTCCAAAATGAATATTTATTCTCAACCATTTTAACAAAAATAAAAGGACCAGCTTTAGAATTAGTGACCAGTTCAAACAGCTATGCTTGGGCTGATGTTAGACAAAATTTATTATCTAGCTATGTAGATAAACGTGATTGTTTTACTTTAAATTTAGAAATGGCCGAACTTAAACAAGAAGCCGGTGAAACACCTTTTAAATTTTATGAAAAGATTCAAAAACATTTAAATCTACAGGTAGCCTATTTTATTAACAAAGAACCAACAAACGCTAAAGTATTATGTGCATATGTAAACAAATTAGCTTTAAGAGTATTATTAAGAGGATTACATGAGCCTTTAGGATCATTAATGAGAACTAAAAATCCAAGTACGCTGGCCGAAGCATTGAACATGCTCACCAACGACTTTCAGTTTAAACCAAGTAAACATAACCCACAAAGTAAAAGTCAGTTTGTTCATAAAAATCAGAATAATTTTAGTAATAAGCCGCAACAGTACCGAAACCCAAATTTTAATCAAAATCCAGCTTTCCCAGTACAAAGTTACCAAAAACCATTCTATCAAAATCCTAATCCAAGATTTATACAACCACACCAATTCCGTCAACCGTCGTTACCTAATAATTCCAATGCCAATATTCCTAGACCAACACCAATTCAAAATCAACCGTATCGTCCTACTCCTATGAGTACATCGACTAGGCAATCCGATGGAACTCCGAGACCGAAACTCTACCAAATATCCGGACATAACTTAGAACAAGAACAGGAGCCACAAGAAAACTTCGACTCTTTCGAATTTCAAACTTTTGAACCCACGGTTAACAATGATCAAAGTAATTATCAGGATAGCCAAACACTAAATTTTGAACAGAACCCTTTTTTAGAAATAGAGGGCCAAATAGACAGTTCGCCATAATGAACCTCCAAGATGAAAAAAATGAATTACCGTATTTTATAGATCCAGCAACTAATTTTAGGATATTAATTGACACCGGGAGCACTAGATCATTTGTCAAAAAATTAATTGGAACAGAAGTTTATAAGAGTAGTTTAAGAAAAGACCCCTTTCAAGTAACCACTGCACATGGAAACTCAAAAGAAAATTTTAGTTGTAGAATCGCATTATTCGGCAAGTTTAAGAGTAAATTTTACTTGTTCGATTTTCATCAAGATTTTGATTTATTATTAGGATTAGATATTATAAGAAATTTGCAAATTAATTTAGACTTCGTTAATAATAAATTAATCTTTAAAGGTAAAGAAATACCTATCTTTTATTTTAATACAGAATATAAAGAAAACGTACAATTAGATAAGTCACGTAAACAAACAGAGCGCACATCTGTTCGTCAACGTGAAATAGTATCTTTTAATATAGAAGGTAGAACAAAGAGATTTATAAAATTAAATGTAAAGAATATAGTGAATGGAAATGGAGTACTACGCTACAGAAATATATCTGGCCTGGAAATTCCAGAGAGTATAGTACATGTCAGGGATGGTATAGCATTATGTCCCATATTAAATCCTACATTAGATGATAAGAAAGTAACAATAAAAGAATCTATTACGTTAGAAAACTTAAATAATTATTATTGCTTAACGAATGATGATTTAAAATCCGGAAAATATAACGCAAATTTTAATATGATTAATCACCAACCAAAACAGTTAGATTTTTCAAAAATTAGGACAGACCATATGAACCAGGAAGAAAAAATCGCTATAATAAACTTAATTAAAAATTACGAAGATATTTTCCACACTGAAGGTAGTAACTTGACCTTTACAGATAAAACTAAACATATAATTAGAACTACAGACGAAATACCAGTTTACACCAGAAATTATAGATACCCTGAAATTTACAAAGAAGAAGTAAACAGACAAATTAAAGATATGTTAGACCAAAAAATAATTCAACACTCGCGATCACCCTGGAATTCACCAATTTGGATAGTACCGAAAAAACCCGACGCTTCTGGCAAGAAAAAATTTAGGTTAGTTATAGATTTCAGAGGGCTTAACTCAAAAACAATAGACGATAAGTTTCCATTACCAAACATCAACGATATCTTAGATAAATTAGGAAGAGCGCAATATTTTACTACTTTAGACTTAGCATCTGGTTTTCATCAAGTAGAAATGGACCCCGATAGTGTAGAGAAGACCGCATTTTCAACTGACACAGGACATTATGAATTTTTACGCATGCCGTTCGGTTTGAAAAACAGCCCGCCGACATTCCAACGTATAATGAACAATATTTTAAGAGGCATTCAGAACGAAAAATGTTTAGTCTATTTAGATGATATTATTGTTTATTCAACTAGTCTTGCAGAGCACATCGTTAGATTAAGGGAAGTATTTGAAAGATTAAGAAACGCTAATTTTAAAATACAATTAGACAAAACCGAATTTTTGAGAAAAGAAGTAGCATACTTAGGACACTTAGTTACCGCAGAAGGAGTTAAACCAGACCCAAAAAAGGTAGAAGCAGTTAAACGTTACCCAATTCCAAAAACTACCAAGGAAATCAAAGCATTTTTAGGACTTTTAGGTTATTATCGAAAATTTATAAAAAACTTTGCTAGTATTACTAAACCAATGACAAAATGTTTAAGAAAAGGAGTAAAAATTGATATAAATAATCCACAATATGTAAATTGTTTTGAAATTTGTAAAAACGTTTTATCTAACAAACCGTTACTACAATATCCTGATTTTCAAAAAGAATTTCATTTAACTACGGATGCCAGCAACTTTGCAATTGGTGCCGTACTCAGTCAAATTAAAAACGGTTTAGATTTACCAATAGCTTATGCAAGTCGAACTCTCAACGATAGTGAGACGAGATACTCCACGATCGAGAAGGAACTCCTAGCAATCGTGTGGGCAACCAAATATTTTAGACCTTATTTATACGGAAGGAAATTTAAAATATTTTCAGATCATAAACCGCTTCAATGGTTATTTTCCATTAAAGAACCAAATTCAAAACTTTTGCGATGGCGTTTAAAATTGGAAGAATTCGATTATGAAATTGTATATAAAAAGGGTAAACGGAACTTAAATGCAGATGCGTTGTCCAGAATACAATTGTTAAACATGAATAAAAACAATTCCCAAAATACAGGAGAAAATATTGAAATTTCAAATAATGACGACCTTCAAAATCTTATAGAAGAGTCAGTAAACTTGTATTTTCCCGAATTAGATGATAGCCAATCGATGGTAGCAAATTTAGACATAAACGAAGATTTATCCAGTGAATTAATAGACGCAGCACTTAGGGAAAATTTGGAAAACATTGACGCAGAAGATGAAGAACAAGAAGACAGTAATCAGACAATTCACTCTAACTACGAAGGAAACACTATAACAAAAATACCAATTTTAGAAGAACCTGTTAATTATGGAAAACATCAAGTAATATTATCTTTAGTAAAGTATAACCCACGAAAGCCAAAAATTAAAAAATTATTTAATAATAGTAAAACAAGATTAACTGTAGAAATTTCGGAAAATAATTTGGAAAGTGATGTTATTAGTTTTGTTAAAGAATATTTAGTACCTAATATAAAATACCATCTTTATTTTGAACAAAGTTTTTATGAAAAATTCACAGCAATAGTCGCCAAGTATTTTAAAACATCTCAGTTAGAATTAGTTAGGTGTACGAATAAAATTTTAGACATAACAGATGAAGAGGAGTTAAAAGAAATTATAAATAATTATCACATAGGAAAAAATAATCACCGAGGTATTCAAGAAACCTACGAACAAATTAAAAGAAAATATTATTGACCTAATTTAAAATCTCATATTCAAAATTATATTAATAAATGTGAAACGTGTTTAAAAACCAAATACGATAGAACACCATTAAAGTTAGAATTGAAATTGACACCCGCAGCATCAAGACCACTTCAAATAATTCATGTAGATAGCGTAACACTAGATAAACAAAAATTTTTGACAATCATTGATAGTTTTTCCAGATACGCTCAAGTATACTCGATAGCCGGTGCACAAGCAATTGAGATCGTAAACAAACTGTTAAATTATTTCACTCACCATGGAATACCTGAAACGATAGTCTCAGATAACGGAACAGAATTTAATAATAGTTTAGTTAAGGAATTCATGCAAATTTATAAGATTAAATTACATTTTACAAGTACACAGCACCCACCATCCAATGGAAGAACAGAAAGATTTCATTCTACATTAATAGAACATATTCGACTAATAAACAATCAACCTGAATTTAAAAATCAAATTATCGAAAATAAAGTAAAATTTGCAACGTTAGCGTACAATAACAGTATACATTCTGTAACAAAATTAACACCGTTTGAAGTTTTATATGGACACATTAACACAAATTCACTCTTAGACATAGATATTGATAGGCAAGTAGTAAACGACTTTATTAGTAATCATAGGGAGAAAACACAAAAATTGTACGAAATTATTAAAGATGTTAACCACCTGACCAAAGAAAATATCATAAATCAACGAAATACTGGAAGAGAACAATTACCTGAAATCCCAGCCGAAGTTTATGTTAGGAACATGCAAAAACAGAGCAAGACCAAAAATAAATACAACAAGGAAAAGATCACATCGATCAATGAGCGACTAAAAACCGCAAAAATTGAAGAAAGGCACCATAATACCAAAGGAAAGATCCACCTGTCAAAAGTTAAGAGGCCTAGAAAAATTAAGGCAATTAAAGGGAGATCCCAACCCCAAAATACTAATCCTGTTTTTAACCCTGTTCCAGGTCAATCCTATTCCTCAGTGGAGTCACTTGCGGAACTGAACAAATAAAAAAATATTACTTTTAATCAGGGAGTAATACCAATAGATTTAGGTTTAGCTAAGTTACAATTTTCATATCATAATTTTATACATTATTATAGTTTAAGTGAAATATTTAATCAAATAGAAAAATTTGATCATTTGTATAAAAATGTCACAGATAGTTTTAATATTAATTATAATGTTAGCGGAAACAATGAATATGTTACCGAAAACAGTAATAAACATAGAGATGTTATTAATTATATGAAATTTATTAATCATACAAACTCAGTTATTAAAGAAAAATTAGAAATAATAAATATTGATAGTAATAACAATAATAATAACAATGCAAGAAAAAAGAGAGGCCTAATAAATGGGCTAGGCTCAGTTATTAAATTTATTACCGGAAACCTCGATGGATACGATGGTGAAAGGTATGATAAAATGATTAAACATATTAAAAATAATCAACAAAATATTAAAAATCAAATAGAGAACCAATATTCAATGAATATGAATGTTATGTTAGAATTTAATGAAACATTAGGTATAGTAGAAAATAATTTTAATGAATTAAGAGATAAATTAAATATAATAAATAATAATGTTAAGGATTACGTAGAATTAGAAAAGTTTAGAAACTTACTAAATCAGTTAAATATTCTATATAATATTATGTTAAACTTGGTAAATGACATAGAAAATTCATTGACCTTTTGTAAACTAGGTGTAATGCATCCTAGTATTATATCAACAAAAGAATTGTATAACGAGATAAAGAAAATTTCTAAGTATTATAATAATCAACTGCCGTTAGAACCAGATGTTAAAAATATGTGGGAGTTTGAAAAAATAATAGAAGTAAGTTGTAACATTAATAATAATAATATTGTGTATTTTATTAAAATGCCATTAGTAAAAGAAACTGTTTTTAACTTATATATGCTGTATTCAGTGCCATCAAAATATGAAGTAAATTTTGTGACCATCTTACCAAAAATTAGATATTTATTAAAATCAAACTCAGTAGATAGCAAAACAAAAGTTTTAGGTTTAAGCAATTATTGTAAAAATAAAATTAAATCAAAATATCTATGCTCATCAGAAAATTTAGTGAACGACGATTTAAATTGTGAAAGTGCGATTATCAGCTCAGGAACAACCACAAACTGTAAATACACAGCCTTGGAAATAAATGAAAATATAATTAAATGGGTTCCAGAAATGTCTCAATATTTGGCAATACTACCAAACAAAGAAACATTAAAATTTGAAGATTCTAGGGAAACACTGTCCAAAACACTTCAAGGAATTTATTTGTTAAATCCAAATAATAATCAAATTATTTACAAAAACAAAATGCTTCAGCATTCATCAGATATAAAAGGACATCCAAAACTCTTAGACACTAGCGAATTGGACCTTCAAATAGAACAAGAACCTGAACTCTCCATAAATATCAAACATTTAGAATTGGACAAAATCAATTTAAATAAAGTTTCTACAATCACAGAAAGAACTGTGATTCTTACAGATAAAATTAGTATATGGACAATAGTTTTATATGTCTTATCAATTGTTTTTATTTGTTATTTTGTGTATCAAAAATTATTTAGGAAAACTTCACCCGAATTCGGTGGTCCGAATCCCCCGGAAGTTTTATTTAGGGGTGGAGGAGTTATAGAATAAGATACTAGTGTAAGTTGATAGTTTAGGCTTTAGTTCTAAGAATTCTTTATTATAATTTTCTTAATGTTAATAGAACAATAGTTTAGTCTTGTACTCAACCGCATACAATGAACATGTATGTTTTCTTTACAGTGTATATGTAAAAGTCTTAGTTCGATTCCCATGTATGTAGAATCAAATAAAATTGTTTTTTTAAAAAGTGTTTTGATTGTTTTCGAGACCTAACTTACATATAGCCAAGAGAAAGTGAAAAGACTTTTACTAAATTTAATGTTCTAGAATAGAACACTATCATCGATATACCGCATGCTATCAAATTTATAAGTGAGATAATAATAAAATGAGTGATACCACAATAGTCAGTTCAACCTACTTTAGTGTTTTCTTGGTAGTTCTAAGAAACATAATATAACAATACAACATAACATTGAAGTGCCTAACATAACATAAACATAACATAACATTATAACATACCATTTAAGTGCGTGAGTTTTTTTAAGTTATTTATTTAAGGTCACATCATTAGCGTCATTAGCGACCAATTAAAAAAAAAGGATATTTACAATATCCAATATATCGCTGATACAAAATCACAAAAACCATTTATCAAAAATTAACAGCAATGAATTACTAATAATAGTTAAAAACATTAAAATAATATTGACTGATCTTCAAAAATCAATCGGTTACAGAAAATTACTCTTATCTTACAAGGTAGACAAACACACACACACACACACATTTACATGCACACAAAACTATTTACAGTGTTTTTACTTAAAGACATCATATAAGTTAGTAAAACAAATTTAAGCTCTTCATCACCTAGAACACATTTTCAATCTTGTCTTCGTGGTGAAACAGATTACTCAGAGACACTTCTAGAAGCTGAAATTTTCTTCTAAAAGCTTCAGTGAAACGGCAATCAAATAAAATGTGTTTCACCGTCAATTGGTCCTCATGGCAGAAATGACGGATCGGTGGTATTTCAGGACTGCACATTGACAATTCTGTAGCTCTTTTCAAAATCCAATACAGGTTTATTATTTGTTGCCAAACTCTCCTCATTTTTTTACGTGGTTTCTCTTTGTGAGCTTGGCTGTAATGGTAATGTCGATGAAGTTTATGAATTAATGTAAAGTTACAGCCTCAGGAATATTATTATCTATTACTTAAAACTATCGATTTCAGAAATTGAGTACGTACTATAACAGTAATCGAACTAACTTTAGTAGCTACTTGTTTGATCTATAAATTTTATTATAAATAAACTGCTAGCATTTCACGTTCAGGTAACCAAATATTTAATGTAGTATATTGAAAAGTAATACTTTACATGTTCTAACATTAAGTTGGCTCGTTGCCTGAAAGTTACAAGTTTAAAATCTGCAGTACAACATAAACAAACAAAGCGAACAGGGAGGGAGATTCATGTTAACTTGGGTATGATAAGTTTGTATTGCTTAAAGTTGCAAGTTTTGAAAAAGAAACAAAAAGACAAACAATAAATAAAGAAGAACGGAATATTGAATTTGAATAATTTAATAATTTCAATAAGTTTCTTTTTAATAATAATTTTAATTTAATTTAATGAAAAAATTTACGGTTAATCGTTCGAAAAATTTAAGGTTAATTTAATTTTAACTCGATTCAGCTCTGTCAACTAACAACTTCAGCAGAAACTTTTTTCCATAGCTGTTATTTTGCTTAAAATTCTTGGTTGGGGAGTACAAACCTGTGAACCTTAAATGGAGGAGCTATCAACAAAAGAATGGAAGATTCTTTTCTTAGTGCCGCATTATATGTGATTACGCCTCGTAACAATTTGTGATAAAAAATCATATATATTTTTTAATAAAATATCTATGAAAGAAGATCATATATATTTTTATTCATATATATTTTTTTTATTTAATCATATATATTTTTTTAAAATCATGTATATTTTTTAATAAAATATCTAGCCTTTAATGATATTTTAGTTACTAAATATTCAGCTTTATTTATATCAATATTTTATATTAAATAACATAAATAATAATGATAATACGAGTAATGAACGTATCCAAAGACAATTAAACAACAAAATATCGCTAAACGTCTTATAAGTACGTTATTGAAAATTGTGTAGCATAGCATCGTGTAAGATGTTAGCAGATGTCGAATACAGACATAGTTTGAAGTAAAATGGTACTACCCTAATAAGAAGTGATAAAGCAAGCCGGGTGAAAGGATGGTTTGAAGTGGCGGAAGAGTAAGGGATGCAAGTTGAATGGCCAGAGGCAAAGTACCGGGAATGCATGATTTGAACCCGGGCACGGGGAGACAACGTAGGAAAGAGACGGGTGGAAACATAGGGGGAAACTTTGAAGGGACATCCCCCCCCCAGTTATAAACACAAGATGATGAGGAGGAATTTAGAGAGAAATAGAAAATATTTTCTGTCTTTATCTCCGATATTTTCTTGTTCCCCTTACACAATTCACAATGTGTTCTAAATCACGTTTCGTTTGGTTCGAAGCGTAAAGCTTCCATCCGCGATATCTAAGCAACGAAATCCCTTCATTCATTTCTAATATCTAAATGAGCTAACTAACTTGTTTTGCAGCAAGATCCCGGAATCGAGATCATCCCTCCAAAACAATTCTTACCATTGCCTACCCTAATAAGAAACAGTTGTTGGTGCTTGCATGTATCCTACCGTTAAGCTGTAAATATAATGAAGAAATAATTAACTACGCTTTGTTTCCTACTCGGATTATCTCATCCCCGTTAAATTCATTTTATAGAATCTTCATAACAATGAAATGTGTTACTTCCTATCAGAAGGCCTAACTTACAAAATAGCACGACCATTATTATAGTATTTCAGATTATCTATAGAAATGTTTAATAAGTTTTAATAAAGAATATTTTAAATTTGTCACGAAAAGTAGAGGGCAGATTAAATTTTTTACTTGTGTTACATAAAATTTATTCATCGACATCTTGTAGCTCTATTGCCTTTAGTATACTTTAGCTTCCTCAACAATCCTCCTCAAAATTATCTTCCTAGTTACTAACACCCTTCTTTCACTCTTAGCCATAAAAATCAAATCATTTACAACATCATCCACCCAAATCTTCCTACAACGAACATTCTTCTCTTCCTCGCTCCCACATTTTCCAAAAAACCTTTATGTTATTCTTTAACTTCAATATATCACCTTATATCCTCCTTACTTTACCAGGTCTCAGCAGAGTACCCTCACGTTCCATGTTACAACTATCATATTCAAATCTTTATTTCTTCAAGCGTTTTGTTTCTTTAATCCGAAATTCTTGACCGTAATCCGAGGCTTTTATTTTGGTTTCATAATAGCTTATTTTTACCGTAAAAGTTGTTAATACCACGCCCTACCTACAACATAGATGATCAGACAACCTTCTGTAAGGGTCAGCATATTATTCTACCCGAATAATCTCCGTTTTCATGCACCGAGAACCCACCCTTAACTCTTTTCCATCCTAATACGTATCCACAAGCCCAAGCATTGACCAGAAGTTTAGACAAGGATTCATGAAGCAGGAACTTCTGGCAAGAGCGTACCAACTGTACATGCAGAAAACCCTGTCTATATAGTTTATAGTACCAGTAGGCATTAAATCGTGTTTAATGGTGGAACATATTCAGTACCAGTTCTCCCACTAATGCCGATAACTAACTTTTCACCTCCACATAAAATTAATTACTTTCAAAAAAATGGTTAGGGAAATACTTAACCATCGACCTTAAATAGGTAACCTTTTCCATAACTAATATAAATTTATTAAAACTAGATTGTTTTTTAAGACAAAGTTACACTAATATCCAGTTGATAAAAAAATGAAAAAACCATGATTTTCATCCTCTTAAAAAAGTAAAATGTACAAATGTTGTTATTAAAGATAACAAGGTTCTAAATTTTGCATTGGATAACCTGTATTTTTTTATGTTTTATCCTTAATATGTGTACGCTACAATCTGTTATTTTTTTGTTTGTTTAACGTCCGACTGTTCTGAAATTACTGCTTATGCTGACGATGAAGGATGAAATGATATTTTGTAACGTATGAAAATATGCCGTGCCTGAATGGAATGCGAACCCAAGACCGCATTATGCAATCTGTTCAATTCAAAACATTAAACAACCCCGTGACCCAATGAGATATGGATGATGTGTATGACGTGTAAATGAGGTGTAGTCTTGTATAGACCCAGGCCGACCATTCCCGAGAAAGTATAGTTTATTGAACCCCAACCATCAAAGTACACCGGTAACCACTGTCTAGTATCTAAATCCGTATAAAAGTAACTATTGATACCCGCGTATAAGATTGCACTTTTACATGCAACCCGCAGAACGTTTGTACTACTGTACCTAAAAATAACAATTAAAGGAAACAGCTGATATAAATTTTAATAATATGTCATAGTTGTTATTGACAGTGTGATGACGTGTAAAAATCAGTTGTCAGCATTACTATACTAATACTATGTTATTAGAAAGGCATGACTATTGCACCGCGTACCTCACCCAGCCATAATTATCTCTCTCTAGAAGAAATGGAATCTCATACGCCGGCATAATAACTTTACTAGGATTAGAACCAGGAACCTTCATGTCCGAAAACCAGCTGTTAAACAGCTGACTCACGGCGACGACTCCTGTAAATAAAAAATAAAAAGTATTTGCGGATCTGAAGCATAGCGAACGGCGTTTGTTAGTTGTTTAAGTACAAATTTTAAAAAGCTATGCTATGACATATGAACAATATGTAGAACAGATAATAATAGGCGGCTTTTGTGTGAGTTTTCACAAGTACATTTTATTGCTTTTTGGAATAGAGGCTAGTGTGCCCTCGTTTGTTGGTCTTCTAGTTAGAGAAGGATATTCTAATTTGCCTATTGTGTTCTGTTATTTATTTTTTGTAACGATTCAAAAATGAGTCACAGATAGATCTGTTTATATTTGGTCTAGTAGTGAGTATAAATAAACCCAGCAGGTTTAAAATAAATATTTAAAAATTATTTAATTTGTCTAAACAAAGTTTCGTTGCTAGGAAACCAAGTAGAAGAAGTAAGATTTGTGAAATTTAATGAGAGTGTGAGGCTGAAAAT
Organism: Catonia carolina; assembly: GCA_035578175.1. Classification (NCBI taxonomy): domain Eukaryota; kingdom Metazoa; phylum Arthropoda; class Insecta; order Hemiptera; family Achilidae; genus Catonia; species Catonia carolina. Next base: position 81,668,471 of record JAQMRL010000003.1, on the reverse strand, counting down.
CAACCACGATGGAAGGTCCTCACATTTATTTCTGAGTTATAAAAAATGTACTTATATAAGGAATATTTCACAACATGTATAAAATCAACAGTGAAAAGAACTCTAAAGTTTAAAAGTTTATGAAGAAAAAACAAATTGATTGAAAATAGAATGTAAAAAAAAAACCAAAAAACTTTATACATATAAAAACAAATTAACCTAGGCTATGAAAAACTTCGAAATTTAAATAAAACAATAACTATTTCATTAAAATTATCATACGTCTGTTTATTTCATAGCATTTTCTAGATTAAGTATTCTTCTGTACATTTATTTACCAGCAATAATTCTTTTGTATTCTATTATTTTGTTACAAATTTTATTTTTAAAGAAAGCTCTATTTGTCTGTTTATAAAAGACGCTACACATTTGTAAGTCAGTCAATTTTTTATTGAACCATTATTGAAGTTAGTGTTAAATAAATTGAGTTGTTAAAATCCATTTTGTACAAATCACGTAGCTTTGTGTCGGGTAGTTGGTGTACAATGTTTTCGGTTTATAAGTAAAAATTAATTAATTATTTGATTGTAAATGGTTTATAAAGTCAATGATCCAAGCAGCAGAAATGAGATTTCGTAGACATGTTAAAGGATGTACGAAACAAGACCACTTCAGGAATAAGATAAGGTGATAAGAGAGAAATGTGGTAATCAACCAATAAATGAGATCATTACGAAATATAAAGTACATTGGACAGATCATTTTTTAGGATGTCACAGGACCAACTATCTTTGAATGCATAGCTTTATGAACCGAGGAGTACAAGAGAAATGGGGAGACCGAGGAAGAGATGGACGCCGGTATAGGCTCAATTGCAGCCTAATCCATGATGGACGACGACGACAACTTGATTGCAAATGGCTGTTTTACTTTTTACTTGAGCTTAGTTTAACTACCTTTTGTTACTTTATGTACTTTTGAGTTAGTCAGGTCTTGGATAGTGTGATGTGATGTGATTAATAACTGATTTTTGCATAATTCTTTGCGTATTGAAACAGATTCTCCATGACTAACAAATATTGGATAATTTTTTCAGGTTATAAATATAAATTAATTAGAAGATTATTTGATGATAAAAGGCCATATTCCTTTTTAGTTAAGTTTTTTTCAAGTCTTAAGTCATAAAATATTTTGTAATAAACTTAGGTTTAATAAGTTAAGTTGGTTATTGTATTTTTCTTTTTGTTATAATGTAAAAGTTATACTGTAAATAATCAATAAATATTTGTTGTAAATTTTAAAGGAAGTTTTGTCATTTATAAATAACCAGATCCCGAAGGAACCCGAAATAAACTTTAAATAAAAATATTATTTATTTTAAATTAGTAGTTTCATTATATTGTTACCTGTCCACGTATTGATTGAGTTAGGTATAAAATATTGAAAAATCTTCAGTCAGTTATATTTGTCAAATCAAGTACAGTAATTGGAGTTAATTATCGAAATTGTTAGTAGATTTGAATCAGTTTGCAGTTTAATTGGGATACAGATTAGCCAATTAGTTCCTACATCAATAGGTCCTTTAATTATTCCTGATTCATAATACTCCACCGGCCTTCTGGGTAGGTTAATTTGTTGAAGGATTTATTCTACCTCTAGCAATTATCAGTTACTAACAGTTATGATCGTAGTAATAAAGTGAGGTATTAATCTCTGAAGAGGTTGAATTTACTTTAAGAAATATCAAAAGTAAAGATTTTAAGAAGTTAATTTCTAATTTATTTTTATTCACGAATATTACTCCCCGAAAAAACCCATGTTTTAGAGAAGCTTAATTTACAAAAAAGAATCCGAATACAATTTTTAAAATGCGTAATATAAAAATAAAATAAAAAATCCTCTACAATCAAAATATTGTAATACCTAAAACTAGGTTCTTCCGGGATCTGGGTATAGTAATTAATTATTTTGTAATTAAATATGTTGCCATGAATAAAATTTGTTGTTTAAAGAAACATTGCCTATAACAGACAGGTGGAGTGTTTGATTATTTGCATTCGATCTGCTAGTTCCAGGGCAAAAAAGTAGTTCTGTTTCTAATCACATGGTCAGCCAATTATATGACTAAAGCATTGAAGAACAGAAGAGGTAGAATTCTGCGTACGTCTTGATCTCTCTTCCTTGAGATCTTCAGAATAACTCATTTAATGGGAATGATTTGAAATCGTAAAGTGAAGTCCCAAGAAGGAAAGTAATTTTGGCTACCTTAAACTTCTGAAATTTTCTTATACTTGAGTGATCGGTACGTAGGATTTAAAATTTTCTTTAAACTAGTATAAACTTATTTATTGACACGTTTAATAATTACAAAATTATTGATTAGACGTAAGTTATTGACAAACTGTAATTGGATTACATTCATTAAATTATTAAAAAATTAAGACTTAAGCTAAACTTGACTATACATAAGATAATGCCTCTTAATATATCAAAATGAATCATTTACCTGTCTACAACCACTTTCAACCATCCACACACGCACTATTAATGTAATTCAAAACCGGTCCCGTAATTACTCTATTTCGAATTGCCTGACAACTAATTCTATTCACAGTCCAATAACTGAATAACTCGCTACAAATACGCAAACTGTTTTTATACCAGTGGCCTAATAGTTTCTCCAAACATTCGGGACCCTTATAACACATTCTCCGTTTTATTGACCACGGTCTAAGGGATCAACATAAAAACAAACGTTTCTACTAGTTTTGATTTCCGACAATTCTTGTTCAAATCATTTCATTCATCGCAAATCATTATCCTTTTTTAATACACACCACTTCATACAATACACAATTTCTCATAATAAACAATCTATTCCCTTATCATTTCTGGAATATCACTGTACAATGTTACCATATTATACACAGTTAATAAAATCTGATCAATTTAAGAACAATAAGAAACTCTATGATTCAATGAGATGAAGATGATATGTATGACGTGTAAATTCTTGGACAAACTCTTGCTGACCATCCTGAGAAAGTGTAGTTAATTCAATCCTAACCATCAAAGAACACCGGTAATCACTCTCTAGTATTCAAATCCGTATAAAAGTAATTTACTAGTTTATTAACTACCTTTACTAAGATTTGAACTACGAAACCTTCGTCTCTGTACATCAGCTGTCAAACAGCTGACTCGGGGCGAAGACTTTACCACTAGACTAACCAGATAACTAATATGATAAATCAGAAATATACTAATACAGGATAAATTTTGAATCGACGATCACTTGTTTTGATATAGCTAACAGTCATTACCTCAGCTTCCGATACAATGTGTTCATTACCTGTGTAAGTAGATTTGTACGGGTGTAAAATTTTGTACGCAAATTGGGGTAGAATGTTTTAGCCACATCAGATCCGTATACGAGTTCCATATCGTTGTAAAGAAATTGAAAATAAAACGAGTTTTGTGTTATTATACGGATAATTTTGTTTTGAATAGCCTGAAATAGATTTCATTTAGTTAAATGTACATTACAATTTATTACTATACTTAGCTATACACAATATTTTAACTACATATACTTTACGCAAAAACTCTTCTTCATGAAGAGTTCTGTCCGCTCAAAGAAGTATACAAAATAGTTTATTTTAAAAAATTTCATAAATACTAATAACTACTACAACAAATAATATTTTTACATCTAAGAAGGGTACAAGAATTACGTTAAACAATTTTTCTTAAATCGCCTTGAATATAAATTATAAACACCATTAAATTTATATAATATCAAAAATAATAATAATAATAGTAATGTTAAACCAGAGACAAAAGCTCCGAGAACTGGAGTAAAATGGAGTGAAGAAAGAAAGGCTAAATTCTCGCAGGGAATGAAAAACTGGTGGGCAAATAAACAGAACAACAAGAAACCCCAAAACTGAATCATCTTTACTTAGCGTCTTCCACTTTGGGAGTTTTACGACTAATAATAATAATAATAATAATAATAATAATAATAATGTTAATAACAATAAAAATTATTTTAAAAATTACGTAAGATTATATTTTGTAATATAGAGCGAGAAAAAACTTTTATTTAATAACTAAAACCACTTTATAATAATACATTTTAGCCAATACAATGTGGACATTTTTACTTATGGGGATTCAATTCATGAGCATAGAAACAGAAAAACTAACTCAAACAGGAAAGTAAAAACTAACCAGGGAACAATTATTTTAAAATTTGGAAAAGTTTCTCAAGTTCTTGCTCGTATATCGATATGATTTACTTAATGTCATATGACATTTATGACTTGTTAGTGTTGTTTGTATCCAAATGGCTTCCATGCCAGTCATTCCGAGTTCAATTCCAGTCAGAATTGGCATATTTTCATCTTTATATCACTACATAAGTACAATCCAAGTCATATCTTGAAATCATGACATAATGTCTTTTTTTAATACCGTCTAGCCCGTGATCTAGCTACAAGGAACTTCCCACCTGTGCGACGTCTCAAGAGAAAATAAAGTGGAGACCTCTTGGTCTAAATAACCGATAATACCCGTAGTTATAAACGGAGAATGTACCATTGGGTACCTCTTCACCTTCAAGCGAAACTCCCCACCACCATTTAAATATCATATACGGACATTGTGGACAATGTACAGTACCTTAATAAAAATTCAAGACAAAAAAAATATCGTCCGTTTGTTAGAGATACCAATGTCTCAAAGTCTGTTAACTAGCTTATTTAATGTTAAAATCATTTGTGATTTTTTACTAATCTGCAAGATAAATTATACTAACAAAACATTTCTTACTATAGAAAATAACTTTTAATTGACAGATTTAGTTTCACTGTGGTATTTTAGTCAGATTAAATTATCGCAATACTGCAGACCTATATTTTTGGTAAGAACAGTATAGTTTTCTTGAATTTGATTCATATTTGTTTTGGTGCACCTTCAAATAATATTCTCTTATTTGTTACCTACCAGAGGATTTTTTTCAGTATATCAACTAATTAAAAAAATTAAAACTAAAACTGCGTCAATGAACGACTGGATATTGATCTGCCCTTTCTATTTTAAAACTTTTCGTTGTATTGAAAAAAAATTAATCAGTTTAGATGGTGAATGTCATGGTTTATGTTTGCTAATGTTTTAATTGTGTTAATTCTGCGTACGTCTTGACCTCTCTTCCTACAATTCTTCAGAATAAGTCATCTAATAGGAATGATTTGAAATTGTGGAGTGGAGTCCCAAGAAGGAAAGTAATTTTGGCTACCTTAAACTTCTGAAATTGTTTAACATTTAAGTGGTTAGTATCTAGAACTTAACTGATTGATGTTACATGTACTATGTGGAGGAGTTATGATTTCGTTAGTTGACCTCAACTAGCATCAAGAGCTCTTAATATTGTCAAATAGCTCCTTCATATAAGGGATGCCTAAACCTCAAGACTAGTTCTGATATTCTGTTACAATAATAAATTTCCTAATATACAAGGCTTCTCCACTAAAGCATTAGGTTATTAATTCGCTACCAATTTCCCTAAATTTCACTAATCGCATATTTGTGCGCGTAAAATGTGTTTTCTCTTTCAATTTTTTACGATTTAGTAAATACGATAATGATGATGTTATAAGAATGACATGGTAGGCATGAGTAGAACTTATACTTCCCCAAATTGTTTTATTAAAAAACTTCTAAAATTTGAATAAAATTTATTTATTTAAATTAATAGATTTCTACTCTGGTATCTTTTTAGGCGTCTTGCGAATTATTTTGGTCATCAGGTTTTACTTCAGTTTTTAAAATACTTTAAAAATTGAATTAAATTTTTTCTAATTCTAGAGATTATCTGTTTTATTTTTTTAGTATATTGCAAAAATTAAAAAAGAATTGATTCGTTATTTTAATTTATTAAATAGATCATTATAAGACATGTCAAAAATTGAGTAGAAGGGAGATGCTATTCATTTTACAGTAAATAAACATAAAGATTTCTGTGTTTTATTGAGTAATCAATGGATACCAATAGGAAAATACCCGGTAAAACCGTGTAGAAAATACATAATACATAAAGCACCCTATTTAATCACAAATATAAATTTTTTATCAGTTTTTTCATTCCACTTCGATTTTTTTTATCCGAGGCGGCGAAAAAACTCATGTTCGTTTCATCAGGATGGTGGGAAGTAGTGTTAGACTCAGTTGAGGGGTTCTCGTCCAGTGCCAAGGAAGCAGCAACCGCCTACCAACCAAAACACCCGCCACCTGGCCACTTGATCAGACATCAGCAGCAAACCCTCCACCTTCCGCTTCGCTTTTAAGTAAAGCATGTTTACTTTTCTGCTAATATATTGTTTACAATCTCTTTGTTACTTTCAATTAGTTTAACTAAGGAGGAGGGACACAAACCATTCTTCTCAACCATTTTCGCAATAAACGGACGAAACATCTTTTAATAATAATGAGAGATAGAATTTCAAAACTGGTTCTGAGATACAGGTCCGAAGGAAGTAGAAACTTGGGAATACCTCTAAAATGCTGTAAAAAATTTATAAACATTAAACCTTTATAACGAAACATAAAATAGGTTAATGCTGGAACAGGGTGGATGTTCTATAACAGCAGTTTCCAACCTGTTGTACGCGTATCCATGGGAGAGTACGCGATAGGCCATCAGGAGATACGTGGGAAAATTTGGTGATGGCAGATGGAAGCAGCAGAAAAATTCAAATAAATAACTAAAAAGGGGAAAGCTGTAAAAATCTGAAGGGGCAACTCTAGGTAAGATAATTATATGTTTATCCATTGTCTATCATCCTCAAGTTTTATTGCTGCAATTAAATTTTGTCTGTTGAAATATATTATTTTATTCCTGTTTGAAAGAATAACCCGGTACTTTTGAATTTAGAGTAGAGAAAACTGCACATTAATAGTCATTAACTCCATCCACCACCAATCATACCTCGCAATCGGCATTTGCGTCTAGTCTAGCCGCTTCTAGAAATTTTTACAACTTTTACAGAGCTTCTATTATCAAAATTTTTATTTAAAGAGAGATTGAAAACAAATAAATTGAGCTTAAAAATTTACCTTCACACTTTTATACATGTTTTGATCATGATAACACTGTAAACATGTTTAAATTTATTGCAGCAATATAGAATGAAAATTAAAAGCATTCAAATGTAATTAGAACAACTTTAATTTATTTTTCTAACAGAATGTTCATATATTGCTAAATACATTGCATATATCACAAGTTTTATATACGGCTTTTCATTTATAAATAAATAGCTTACATATTCTTCTCAAAACGCCTCACTCACCTCTTCAAGCAATATGGAAAGAAGGAGAAGGGTGAGAGAATAAGGTATTCAAAAATAAAAAGCCTAATCAAAGAGTATGGGAGAAAAAAAAGGTTGGAAAGCGCTGTGATAAAACCGTGAAGATAAAAAGAACAAGAACAAAATATTAGTTGATTGTTACAACTAGTTGAACCTTCAAGGTGTCTAGGTTACTTATACAGAGATTTCTTTTAAATACAAATAATAATTATTTAATTCTATAATTCTAGATTTTAATTAACTCTAACCTGAAGAAGGTGTTTTTCGAAAGACTACTTCTCTCTATCTGTTCCTTGTACTCGTACTTTTCACCCACCATACCTCGTTACCTAAAGTAAAGGTTTACGTCTTGACTGAATTTGGGTTGAGCTTAAAACTAGTGTTAGATATTAGGATAAAAGTCTCAACGTAAGGTTTTAGAATACAGGCTTGATAAAACAAGAAGCTTGGGAAGACCTCTATAACGCTGAGATTTTAATTAATGACATAGAACATAGGCAACGAAAACGTACAGGAAGTTGGGGACTTCTACTATCTAGGGAGAAAAATAACAAAGGATCGCAGAAGCACAAGTGATATTAAAAGTAGAATCTCAAGCAAGAATCTCAAAAGTAGTTTCTCAAGCTAGAAACGCCTTTGAAATGAAAAACAGCTTACTGACTACACACATTGACTTACAGATAAGGGAAAATTTCTTAAAACACTATGTTTGGAGTGTAGCATTATACGGGAGTGAAACGTGGGCGTTAAGGACTGTAGAAAGGAAGAGGATAGAAGCTTTTGAAATGTGATGTTATAGGAAAATGTTAAAGATTAATTGGATGGACAAAATAAATAATTTAGAGGTTCTTAGGCGAGTGGATGAAAAAATAAATATATGAAAGCATTTTACCAGAAGAAGGGGTAAGCTAGTGGGGCATATCTTGAGACATCCAGGTCTATCAATAATGGAAGGTAATATTGAGGGAGTGAATTGTAGAGGGAGGCAAAGGTTAGAATATTTAAAGCTAATTACAAAAGATGTAGGGTGTTACAGGTTTGTAGATATGAAACGACTTGCGCATGATAGAACAGCTTGGTGAACTGTATCAAACCAGTCGAGAGACTGATGACAAAAAAAGAAAAAGAACATTTTATGTCATAACATGTTAGATGACCCATGACATGAAGAAAAGAAGAAAAAAGAATAAACATTCTTCTTTCAAAATTTTTAAATTAGCTACCAGTGCTCATTTTTATTTTAGTAACAGCTTGCATGTTGACCTCAAAGTTGCATTGTCTTGTTAGTCGCCCCGCAACCCCCTTGAGTATTGTTAGAATATGCAGCCGACAGTTAGACATTTACTATCAGAAAAGAGATAGAGTACAGATCTGTTTGTGTAACCACCAACTTTACATTCAAGTAATCATTGAGATATCTTTCAAGTTGTAGAAACCAATGCTGGTCGTTTCTCTGTTTATCAGTGAATTAATATTAAAGATTATATCAAACAGAATCGTTTGTACGAGTTGGCTGCATCGGTACAATACGAAAAATTATATCCGACTACTTCTTTACCCTGTAAACAGGTCAGCATCTGTAGAACAAAGAGTTTATTAAACAAAAGCGGAATTATTGAATAAGTTGCCAGTGAATTTTAAAAATAGAAGTTTGGGATTAAAGGTGAGACTGAATGATGGTTTTAACTGAAAATTTCGATTTTCGGTTTTTTATGTTTTTCAATTGTTTACACCTAGTACAACCACAAAACTTTAAATTACGTGAAAAAAATAGTATTTCAATAAAAAAAAATATTAAGTTTTTAGGAGATTTACCCAGATAAATTATCGTGTCACCAAGAACGAATATTTTTCGTAATTTTATTCGGACCGTTTTATAGCAAAGAGAATTTTAGTACTTTAAAAAATCTGCATTGCTGTTTTTAATACCCTCAGCCATTGGTTCATCTTGGTAACCAACTGTTGATGGGAAATTCACTAGTTACTGTTGTACATTTTGTTTTTGATTTGTGCCTTTTGTTTTTTTTGCCTGTTCCCGCAAATTTAAATTTTTAACATTTAGGTACATTTTCCTCAGAAACCATTAAACCTACCAGGCTGAAATTTTGTACCAGTTATTTATCTTGCTTATGCAGATATTCTGTAATTTTTATGACTTCCTCAAATTCTGCAAAAATTATTAATAGGTATGAGAAATACCGTAGAAAAAAATTTGTAAAAATTTTATATTATTCTCTATTCTGTTTTTAACTTTATGGTTCAACAAATTAAATTGAAAAAATGTCAATAGCTTGAGAAACCCAACATCTGTTAGTAAGTAAAGTTTCATTTCCCTATCGTGTATCAATCCTGTGAAAAATGTACCTAAAAATAGTTTTAACATTGGCAGGGTACAAAGTACAGTCTTATCTTAAAAAAGTACTCTCACTGTTAATACATAGCGTATTTAGTGGAGAAATAAAATTCTTAAACGATCAATATTTGTAATTCATAAAAATAAGTTTGCTTTAATTGCTCCTGATAGTTCAAAAATCTTATTTTTTGTAACCCTAATTTAAAAATTATTGAAATAAAACAAAATTATACTCGAGTGAAGCCGGGATGGGAAGCTAGTAAGTAAATATGAAGATCCTAAAAATAAAAGTATATATTATTTAGTATGTGTTATAATAGTCTACTATTATTACAATAATACTAATACTAGTACTATTATACTGTAGAATATACTCAGAATAAATAAAGGAAGATAGGTAGGTACTTAGGGGAACTATTCCGACATGACATGATACTTAATACGAAAAGCGCAAGAGAAGGGAGGAATACCTTGGTAAAGAGAAGACGGCGCCCGATTGAAAGTTAAAATCTCCTAAGGCAATTTGGAAGTAAAGGGTTGAAAGGGATGAGAATGGTTCAACGGAGTACAATAATAGGTGTGTTTAATATTAATAGTGTGGGTGTGTGTGTGTGTGTGTGTGTGTGTGTGTGTGTGTGTGTGATGCCGGTAGATAAAGATGGAGAATGTAAATAAAAAAGATTTTAAACTTCATTTACTATGCAATGTTAAGTTACGTAAAAGATAACGATACCACTTTTTTCTACTTTTATGTAATACTATTTTTACAATATCATATTTTTGACTTATACTGTTTCTGTTCCAATAAAAAATATTACTTAAAATATAACTTATTCTTTACATTATACCAAATATAGAATTTTAGTCCTTTATTTTATTTTAGTTATCACGTTCAGATGGAGTTGTAAATTTTTCCACATTACGTTAAATTTTCCGTTTTAAAGAAGGTTATTCTTTCCCATGTATTGATGAAAGTAAGAGTAAAACTATCCTCTTTGTTTCTGCTTGCTAAAACCTTTAGAGCTTTAAAACATTCTTAGTGTTGATAAACTTAGAGTCGTACAGTAAATTTTCTCAGAAATGTCGTTTCTCATACTAAAATTAAAATCAAATATTGCCAATAATTGTAAGCTTAAAGGAGAAATCAACACACAAAACATGCCATTGTCTGTTTTAATAATTAGGGTCTCAATTTTTGGAAGCAATATGGTGTATTACATATAAAAATAATAACTTCGGCTTGTGAGATCAAAAGTATTTCAGCGAGTTCTCATCAATGAAGCACTTGCATCAAAAACAGAAATCAAAAGTACCGTAATTGTATTATTTCTTATTTTAAATTGAATATCATTTCAGAAAGCACATAAGTCAAAATTTACATTTTTTCTTTAGTGCATTACGATATTTAGAACTAATTGAATGTAAATACACCATCCCTACAAAAATCACATGTCTGGCTTTCCTTGCATAATATATAACGCTAAGAAAAGGTGCATCCTTAAGGATGTAAAGCGCTTCCTTCTAATTAAAAAATGAAAGTGGATCTTCTTTTGAACCTTAACTTCTACTTTCTAGTGGAAGAGGTTATGCAAAGATTCTGTGCAAAAATCTTTTTAAGGTGTATAATTACTGTTCATGACAATGATGAAGAACGTAAATAGCCCTGAAAATCAACATTTTTCTTTCTTAAAGTTAAGAATTTCAATTTTTATTTTAACAACAATGTACTTTATAGAAAACAACGTAAGTCAGCAATTTATTTCAGAAAAACCTTTAGTCTAAATTTTCAATTTGTTTTTAACAAGTGGCTTGTCTTTAAAAAGACAAACATATATTTTGTGTTAAAGAGGACAGCCATCTGAAAAATTTATATATTTTTTTAATTTAAACATAATAAATTACTAGTTTTTTAAATTTTTCCGAAGTTAGTTTTTTGACTTACGGGCTTTCTGAAATGACTGATTCAATTGTATTTATTTATTATTGTATTATTTGAGGTTCAAATTGTATTTTGATTTCTTTGCTTATGACGCCTTATGCCCTTACGGTACCTCCTGATGCGGCCCTGAATGAATATAACATCTAATTTTATTAGTGAAATTATTTATCTGTTAGCTTTTCAAATTTGTTTCAGCTATACGTTTCTCTGTGGTTTCACAGTTGAACAATCGTTAAAAAATATTGTTAGCTTAATTTTTGTTCAAAATCTAAGATTAAGTAAATATTTATGTTATTTTTATAAGCAGGCTAATTTAAATATTATATGTATAAATTTAATTTATGTTCTAAAGATATTTTAGTATTTCCAAACAAAGTTATTTAGAAATAAATGTGTTGACAGGCGTAAAGACCTAACACGAACTTTCTTGAGTCATCAACTGAATGAATCTAAGTTACAGATTTATTCAACAACATTAAATGTTGTTCACAGAACAACATGTTGTAAACAGAAACTTCAGAAATTTACTTACGAAATTTGTTCATCTTAGTTTATGAATCATTAAATAATTAGAATTTTAAAATAAATTTTTTAAGTTACCTAATTAATTTTTTATTGTGCTTTACAAAGTAAAACGAGGAGTGAGGTGGGTTAACTTGCCTTTCTCTCTGAGATGAAAAGTATACTTATAAGCATGCAAGGCGCTCTGAAAACCATCTACATTCCACCCTGCAAATGACACGTTCACTTCATTCACCACATGGTTTGTCTGTATAATGAAATTCATTACACTCAGAGGAGATAACTTTGACTTGTATCTTTTACACCACTACCTCTTCTGTTCTTAAATGCTTCAGTTACATAATTGGCTCATCATGTGATACGTAATATAACTATAATTTGTAGCCCTGGAACTAGCAAATTGTGTCCTGGAGCTAGCAAAAAATTTAACTCTCTAACTGCCTGTTATGGGCAGTGTTACAGTATTATTATAAATTTTTATTTTCATGCTTAAATAATTTAAAATTTCGTGATAATTAAGAAAATTTCGAAGTAGGTTTAGAATGTAAATTTATAATATTTATAACAGAACACGGAGAACATAACTCCTATGCAATTGCGCTCATGCAACTTAAGTAATAAGCTTTAGCTTTCGTATATGCAGCGAATAAGATTTTGAATATTAAAGTGAACTGTGGTATAATTGCATTTACTTTCATTGTAATGCTTTTATTAAATCAAACAAAATAAATTAATACACAACAAAACTTTTAACATTGTTTAATTTATGTAAGCAGTTCAATTATGTTTCCTGCTCTTATAGCCTACATGTTAGAATTTGTACCAGAAACCATTATGGTATTCACAAGATGTATTCCATTATAATACGAGTAATAATTTAGAGTAGAAATTTAATACTCGTAATTAATTAATTTGCAAATTAACTTAGTAATTTAACCTTACAACATGAAATATATTACCTGCAGTAGATTTTCTAATAGATGTTTTGGCATATATTTGTTCGAAATACTAATAAAGGAGATTATCAATGTTAGATTCCATTGCATTATCATTCTTTTAACCCAGTAATTTGGTTTAGTGGTAAATTTGTCGTCGTGAGTTCACTGTTTGACAGCTGATGTACGGAGACGAAGGTTCCGTGGTTCAAATCCTAATGAAGGTAGTTACTTTTATACGGATTTGAATACTAGATGGTGGTTACCGGTATACTTTGATGGTTAGGGTTCAATTAACCATACTCTTTCGAGAAAGGTCGGCCTGAATCTGGTAAAGACTACGCCTCAACTACACGCCATACATATCATCCTCATCTCATTGAGTCATGTAGCTGCTTATTGTTCTAAATTGTTAAGATTGCAACGTTCACCATCAGAATTTTTTTTTAAATATCTTTTTTGCTTAAAGTTTTGTATTTACGATTTAACTGATTGCAAAAATATACTGTTAAAAATATTAGCAGAAGAAAGTAAATGTTGAATAATAAAGTACAAATAATTGTACTTATAAAATGATAGTCAAATCTCATTCAATTTCTAGGGAATATTAATCTCATTAAGTTTTAAAAATAAAATTTGCTAGTAGATTTTTTTTTAATTTATGTTTTATGATAACTGTCATTATTTTGTTATTTTGTTCTATTCTATTCATAGGGTTCATTGCGTACTTTATTATTATTCTTTACTAGATTTTACGAGAATTCTTTTGAGTATTTATTTATCTATTACATTCCTTATTGTTCTCTTATATCTATGGGCAATGTTCATATTTCCGGTTTTAAGGTAAGTTTAATTTACATCTGAAGTTACTAATAACACTTTGTTATGATTTATTCTACGTAATTTAATGTAATGTGCTAGTATTTTAATCGTAATTATTTATTGTAACTGATGGATTTGTTCACAAATTCTTGTTATAAGTTTAAAAAGAAAATTTCATTATTTACTAATAATTAGATCCCGAAAGAATCCGAAATAGATGACAAAATACATTAATTCCGGTATTGCTTAAAGTTTTTTGTTGAAGATTTAACTATCTATCTTGGATTCCATATGAACAGAAGGCTAACGTGGAAAGAACATGTCAGCAAAGCTTTAGATAATAAACGCAAAAAACTGATAAACAGTCTTCTGTCACGAAGATCAATTACCTTCTCATCTAAACGTACTTCTTTCTTTATAAATCCTTATTGAAATAAATATGGATTTACGGATGCCAGATCTATGGCTGAGCTAAATCCTTAGTTTTAACAACTTAGTTTTAAACAACTTTTCAATAAAAACTGCTGAGAAAAGTTGTTAACGCTTTCTTATATTTCCAGTCATACACTGATCTTTGTGCAATCTTCTAATCAACGGATATACCACAGATTTAAATCAAAATTATAAAACAATAACAACCCAATAATCCGCGTTCTAAACAGTCCACATTTATCAGGTAACCCCAATCGCCGCGTCGGTTCCGCAGACGGTGGAGCAAAGATTTAGAATAAATTAAAAAGTTATGAGATATATTTTATTCTTTGTATTAATAAACTAATTTAATTTGTAATTTTTACATATCAATTTTACAAATTTCATGGCATTTAAAACTAAACGTTGGGGGTCCTGCTAGTGAGGGTTTCTCCTCAAAAGTGGTAAAGTGATGTATAATAAACTGCAAATATATTTTCTGATTTTGCAGAGCTGCACAGTTGCAGATTTAATAAAATAAATGAAAAACTAACAAAAAAATACATTGTTGAAAAATTCGTAGAACAGAGTAAATATACTCGTACGTATTTTGCAAACAAACCTACATCCTTATATTTAGTGAAATATAAATGCTAAACTATTGTGTGTTCATTAAGGTAGAAAGACAATTTAATTTAAATTTCAGTTTGTAATAGTATTACCATTGGTGTAAACTATTTTGTTTCATTTTTATAATCTGATTAATTACTTTTATATTTTCTGCTTGTATAACTAAATTTTAGTTTAAAACTTTTATTAAACTATTTGGTTTTGCAGTTAAGTACAATATTTTAATATTCAAACTGAAGAATTTCAGTTTAAACGTAACTGTATTTTATTTTTATGCAAAAATGATTGTGACATCGGTATTTATTTTTATTTAAAAATAAATACATTGTATTGCACGTTGCCTAAACAAAAGTCGATTGCTGTTAAGGCCAATCGCACCCCCGTTAAGTAATTCATATTTCCCCGCTAATTATTATCGTCGTTAAATACACTGATTTTGTATTAATAACCTTTTTCCCGCCTCTGTCTGTATACTTGTCTTGATTTCCGATGGTGATCTCAGTTCATGACGTAATTATTCTCCCACTACTCACATTCCATTCTTCCCGGTCAACTCACTCACTGGTTGGATTCTGCGGCATGTAGACTGTTCGTGCCTTCGCTGCGCCGGCCATCCTATGGCGTCGCTTCTGCAATTGTCGTTATGCTTCGTTCGTTTCTGATGTACCATACATCATTTTCAAGTGTGCTTTTGCTTATGTGTGTAATTTATAATCATTTACAATTGTTCTTGTTTTCGTATCAAACATTAAAGTTACAGTGTGAATCGAACCCCGGACACGTGTCGCGTAGACGCCGTTTCTACACTTCAGGCCATTCAACAGGTAAGCGAATTAGTCTATTTTGTTGTACGCTTTCTAATTTTGTGTTTGAGTTGACCAGTGATGTCCTGCTGTTCCAGCAGTTACTTATCGTTTTCCTTTGTCTCCCTCAGTGTACTTTCCATCGTTGTATCTTGCTTATTCAGTCGTTCCGCCGTTGGTTTCTGGCGCCATTAAATGAAACTAGGTCCTCCGGAATAAGTCGTTTATGCTTCAGTTTACATTAATCTGCCATTAGTCGTTGATAGTGGATTGATGTCCTACAGTTACAAGTCGGCTTACCGCTTAACTCGTTTTATCCAATTTATTTTGGGTTATTTTCAAAACTCCTGCCATCAAGGCTATAACATTTGGTCCGTTCCGGGCAGGATATTTATCAGTGCATATTTGGAAATACAGTCTATTGTCTTAATTTTTTCAATCGTCAACAATTTCAGTATTTTGTTTAATTCGTTGTTACATGGTGTTACATTACATTCATCGTGTCATTTATTGTGTTTCGTGTCTTACATGTGTTCAATATATTAATAAAAACATTAATAAAAATATTAATATTAAAAACAATTTCATTTATTCAGTTAAAAAATACGGGGTTAAGTTGCATAACAAATGCAACGCATTATCAGTGTTGTGACGCGTTCATTCAATACAAGTTGCAACCAACGCTATGCTGACGTCACAGTAGATCGGTTCAGTGCTATATCTTTCGACACGGCCAGAATTTGGCTAGAGTCGCCATTTTTTCCTTCGTTCTTGTTAACTGGTTCACGCAGCTTACAGCGCATGCGTGCCCTCTCTCTCATTCGCTCTCTCTCGTGCTGTCCGTCGTTACTGCTAGCGCTGAGAGAATCACTTCACTTGCGTCGTCTGCAACGTATACATCATAGTTGCAACTAACCTAGATTCAATAAACAGCTGTGTTTTGTTTACATTCTATTATTTGTTTTTCGCTCGTTGTCTTCGTTCATTATTTTCAACATGGACGATTTACAATCTTTAATCAAAAAACGCAACGTTGTTAATAATCATCTTTCTCGTTTTAATAATTTTCTTCAATCTGACGTTGAAGTTAACCAAGTCAAATTACGACTTGACAAATTCTTAAGCTGGCCCTAGACGATCAGTCTGATTGATCAAAAGATTGAACAAACAGACTGAGACAGTCATGATTGAGCGTCTAGAAGTGTGTTTGACGATTGAGTCAATGACTGAAGGAGATTAGAAAAACGACTGAAGAGGGCGATTGAGCGTCTAGTAGCGTTTTGATCAATCTTTCCCTCAATCACGCGCTCGGCACCAACGATGTCGGTCCCCTCGTCGCCTACGCTCCTCAACTCTTCTTCTTTGGCAAAGGGTGAAAGTCAATCAGGACGCGAATTCACGAGTATGCTGATTGAATTATACCGTGATGAACCAGTGTTGTGGAAAGTGAAGGACAAAGATTATTTTAATCGTAGTAAAAAAAACATAGCGTGGAACAAAATGTTGACAGCATTGAGAATGTTAAAACCGGACTACACAATTAATGAATTGAAGAAAAAAATTAATAGTCTGCGGTGTAATTTTAATAGAGAATACAGGTTAATTGAGGGGAAAAAAGTGTCCGGAACGTCGGCTGATGACATCCCAGAACCTTCGCTCTGGTATTACCACGACATTTTCTTCATCAAAGATCAGATTGAAATCGCTACAACTGAAACATCAGAGGTAAGCATTTTTTTGATTGTTTAATTGTTTTAATAATGCTAATCTGCCGTTTGATGCAAAAAACCTTAACTGCAAAGACACAGAAACAAGGCGGAAGAATGGTACACAAAATGTGGTCAGTATGCATCATTGCTGTGGTTCATACGCAATTAAAAATATTAGTAGGTACTTACCTACTACCGGTATTAAACCTACCGGTTTTAAATAAATACTACCGGTTTTTTTAAATGAATATGTAGTTTATGTTTATTTCAATTTTGAACCGTTACAGATTAATTAACATTGTTTCATAATAATACATAATACAATATTTTTAATAACATAATTCATAATACGAGTACATTGTTTCATTGTTGTCATAATTCATTGTTGTCATTAACTGTAACTGCATACTCCTACGATATTTTTAAGTAGGTAGGTACTATTTGATAGGTAGATAAATAGGTTGGTACTTCATTAGGTCGGTGCTATTAGATAAATTTAGTTCAGGCAATTGTTTTGCCACGGAACTGCCCCAGAGGTGTTGAAAAATTTGCAAAATTCATCCCTTACTCTTTTTGCTTCAATTGATGAGTTGCTTATTGTTCTGGTGCCTCGAAGTTCAGTCATCAGTGGAATTCCCTGCCGCCATGACCCAGGTTTCACAGCAGCAGATGAAGTATTTTCATTATCAATGTCTTGAGATTGCAAATAGTTTCCACCGTTTGTTCTGCATAAGTAATTATGCAAGTGACAACATGCCATAACTATTATCCTTGCTTTATGTGGTTCAAATTTAATTTCACCTTGAAATATTTTGAACCTCTTTGTCAGTATTCCAAAGACGTTTTCCACGACCCTCCGAGCTCGGGACAATCTGTAATTAAAAACCCTTTTTTCATCCGTCAAAACTGCCCTGTTATAGGGTTTCATAAAGTTGGGTAGTAGCTGGAAAGCTTCATCACCAATGAAAACGTATGGACATTCGCTATTGCTTCCAGGTAACACGCGAGAATCAGGAATGTTTAGCTGGTTATTGGATAACTTGCGCCAGAATAACGTGTTCTTGAACACTCCACCATCAGATACTCGCCCATTTGCTCCAACATCAATCATCATAAACTGATAGTTCGCATTGACAATAGCCATAATCACAATACTAAAAGTACCTTTGTAGTTATAATAATAAGACCCAGAATGTGCAGGTTTCTGGATTGATACGTGCTTGCCATCTACACTCCCTATACAATTATGGAAGTTCCATCGGTGTTCAAAGTCCTGTGCCACCTGTTTCTAAGCCTGATCAGTTTTGGGAACCTGAAAATAGAGAAACAAAAAATAATTGTACTATACAAAATTGATTGAATTGAATTTATTTCTGTTAACAATACATTTCAAGAAGTACCTACATAATAGAAGAAATTAAGTTTTCCTAATGGGTAACACACGCGGTAGGGAAAACGAAAAACATTATATTATATTATATTATATCCATAAAACCATTAATTTGTGATGTAATAATTCATTTCTTGTTAACTGTTTGTTACAGCCGCAGCTGTCTGACGACGTGCAGTCTGCACTCACTCATCAGCCCTCGCAACCTCCTCCCCAACCGCCAGCAAAGAAAACAAAACGTACCCAAGACCCCACTGACAAACTGGTAAGCCTGGCTACTGATTATTTCAAGCGACCAGAATCAGAAGAGGACATTCTAGCCAGGGCATGGGCGATGAAGTTGAAACGAATGGCACCAGATCAAAAACGGTTTGCCGAAAAAATTATAACTGATGTATTTTTTGATGCTGACATGGGCACTTTAACATGGGACGGAGTCCGATTCGTTACCTCTCATCGTCCATGGTCACAACCGCCACACGTGTTGCCACCACCAACCGTGAATTCTACTTGGCACCAATACTCCTATGGTCCAGGCCGTTCTCGAGGACCAGGCACCTCACACACTTCACCTTCAAGTGACAGCCTCTCTCCCACTTCATGTGAGGGATCGCTTGGACAAGTTGTGAATAATTCGTCAGACACCATTACTGTTGGCGATTATCTACAAACCTTCTCTTCCTTGTAAAATTTTGTGCCTAATATAATGTAAATAAATAATGTACCTAACATAATTTAAATAAATAATGTGCCTATTGTAAATTTTTGTTCTTATTATGATTCATTTGCCTCGCATTACATTACATATACAATTTCTTAGTAAACATTAATTCATTGGAACATGCGTTAATACTAGGTACCTACCTGAATATTATCTTTTTGTGTCTCAATTATTGCTGTGCATGTTTCCATTATAATGAG
Organism: Catonia carolina; assembly: GCA_035578175.1. NCBI lineage: Eukaryota > Metazoa > Arthropoda > Insecta > Hemiptera > Achilidae > Catonia > Catonia carolina. Next base: position 81,648,687 of record JAQMRL010000003.1, on the reverse strand, counting down.
CTCGAGAATCTGAGGAGCTATGGCACACATGAATTTAAGGTCCTCCAAATCCATGCCTGTAGATAGGTACCTCAATGTGATTGATAACCTCTGGTTTGCAGGAATCGCTTCGCGCATAACGGTGTCCTTTTTCTCAATTTTTGGTCTTACTAACTCCAACAGCATGTCATAACTTTCATCGTTCATTCTCAGAAAGTTCTTGTAATCATCTGGCTCCGTATCACGCAGAACGTTGAGAAGATGTTCATGACTGAAACGGTTTCTCATTTTATACCATTCTTTTGACCACAGCCTTTTCCTCTTCTTATTTTTATTATTATCCTTTCTCTTCTGTTGGAGGGCAGCTACACTCAGTAAAAGGAAGGACAAATCCGGGTTGGAACTCATTCTTTCAGCACAACACCGCGAACGAAAAGTACAAACGAAAAACGTAGAAAATCGTATAAACGAGTAGAAAAACGTAGCAGACAAAACTGGGAAAAGAAACGAGACAGGCACAACACTCCTAAATGGTATTCATCAAACGACTGAAGAAATGATTGATCCTCACTTCAGTCTGTTTGTTCAATCTTTTGATCAAACGACTGAAGAAATGATTGATCCTCACTTCAGTCTGTTTGTTCAATCTTTTGATCAATCAGACTGATCGTCTAGGGCCAGCTTTAGACCTCTGGTGTGACTTTGAACAAATACAAACAAATATCGAATTACTTCAACCCGAAGCAGATTTCGAATCAGAACGCACTGCTTTCGAAACTCATTATTTCCAGTTAATTGATCGCGCCCAGAAATTAATTGAATCTCTGGACAATACAATCGTTTTACAAAATCAAGTCAAGTCTTCTAATTCGCAATTAATACAATTACCTCGAATTCGCCTACCTTCATTCGACGGAGATGTTGCAAAATTCCAGAATTTCATCAGCTTGTTCAATGATTTAATTCACAATAATTCTGAGTTATCATTTGTTCAAAAACTTCATTATTTGAGGTGCTCATTAGTCGGTGAACCACTGCGTCTAATAGAACACCTGCCTCTCTCGCTTGAAAATTATACGTTAGCGTACAATTTAATTGTTGAGCGCTACTCCAACTCAAGGCGCATAGCAAATGTTCACTTAAATCAGATATTCAATTTCGTTAAATCTGACACTCCGTCCTATCAATCGTTAAAAGGTTTTCTTAATATCCACGAATCATCAATCGGAGCCTTACGTCTGCTAAATATAAATTTACTTGAATATTTACTTTTTGAGATAGCCTATTCTAATTTGGATCCTGTAACAAAGCAAGCGTTCGAGGATTCAAATCCTAATTCAGCCGTGCCTACATACGAGGCCTTAATGTCATTCGTTACCGCTAAGATGCATGCTTTCGAACTCTCGAATTCTTCCCAACCTACAGATAACGCTGGTTCTTCGCACTCCAGCGATTCAAACCTCGATCAACCGGACTCAGCTAACCCGGTAACCGATGATTCCAATTCTGTACAAATTAATCGTAATTCTGTTTCACTGTCTTCTGTTTCTCACAATATACCTTCGTTTTTCGTCAAATCAAATTCACTCAAATGTCTGTCGTGCGAATCTCACTTTCATTCAATTCACAACTGTAGTGAATTTCTTGCACAAAATGTAGATAATCGCTACAAAATTATTTCTCGCCTTAAACTTTGTTTTGCCTGCTTCGGGCGACACGATCGCCGCAATTGTAGCTCAAATAAACATTGTCGTATCTGCCAGTCAAAATCGCACAATACGTTGCTGCATATTGATCGCAGCCCTCAAAAATCTAATTCGTCCACCGCTTCTGTTGTTAATTCGCATAATTCGCCAACTGCTAGTCCGTATCATTCTGCCGTACATCCGGGCACCGATTCACCGGCTACTGGATGCCTGCTTGTAAATTCTTCGCCGCCGATTCAAGCTAATACTATCGCAACTCCGCCAATTAATTCTTGTACTACCTGCTGTGCTGATAAGCCGGTAGTTACTTCAAATTCGTCGTCCTCGTCCATTATTGTTAACCAACCTGCCGATTATTCACTTTCATGTCGACTTAACGGCCAAACTGCGCTGCTAGGTACTGCTATCGTTCATGCTGTCGATTCATCCGGCAAAATCGTTCCGCTTCGCGCTGTGATCGACAATGGATCTCAGTCCAGCATCTTAACATACAACGCCGCTCGTTCACTGCAACTCGACATCGTTCCTACTTCTAAACGCCTGCAAGGCATTTCAGCCGAAGTCACCTCAGTTAAAGGTATTACAAATTTTACAATTCTGTCGCCGCAAAATTCTAACTTTCGCCTTCCGCTTCAGGCTACTGTTATTAACAAAATATCAGACCGCCTACCTGCTTCTCGAATTCATAAGTCCATCGGCGAACAGTTCTCACAACATCTGCTAGCTGATTTTCGCTTCCGCAGCCCCAATTCAGTAGATTTACTGCTTGGCGCTGATTGTTTTTCAGAAATTCTCGATTTTAGTAAAACGCCTTTAATTAAAGGTACTCCATCCGCTTTATCAACCGTATTTGGTTATGTAGTATTCGGAAAATTGCCCGAACTACAACCACTTAGTTCTGCTTCAAGTAACGATTCGCTCTTAACATCTGTTTTCGCTAACAACGCTCAAGTCTCGTCGCCTGCTACTGATGTTAATCTCACATCGCCTGCTGTTCAAAATCACTCGTCAAATAAAAATTCATCTTCGCTTCAAATTATCGTCGCTGACCAACAAACTATCGTTCCTGCTAAGTCATCAATCAACCTCGATGTCACCTCAAACCCTGTAATCAGTGAATCTATCGCTTCTATCGTCCAGCCACCTAGCTGCCTACTCGCTTCGCCTGTATTCAACAATAATTCGAATCGCCCTTCTGCTTCAACTAATCGTCTTCACCATACTTCTGTCTCTTCGCCTTCAAATCGTTTCACCGCTTCGTCCGAGATCATCGCTGTTGATCCTCGTCTCGCTTCGTCTAATGACTCCGCCAGTATCTCGACCGATCTTGCTGCTGGTACTACGCCAATTCGTCGCTTCAACTCTGCGCCTCGCTTCAAGTCAACGCCTCGATTCAAGTCTGCACTGAAGGCCTCCACCGAGTCGTCTTCAGTCAATTCTTCGCCAAACCGCTTCGCATCTCGCTGCATCATCGCTAATTCGCCAATAAAACCTACTACGTTCGCCTCAGTCGATTCTACGGCTAACCAACTCATCTCAAATCATCGCTTCTCGTCGTCTCTCGCAAACACTCTCGATCAACCGCTGCAAGTCGCTTCGCTAAAGGGCAACCGGCCCTCCTCAGTCGTTTCATGTTCTGCTAAATCTCTTCGCACGCCTTTAGCCCCTCTTGGCGGGCGGGGCCCCAAACATCGTATACAATATTCACAACCGGTGAATAATTGTAATTTCAACTCTCTTCGCTCGTTCAATGCTTGGTGTGATCTTCGCAACTCTCGCTCGTCTCAACCTCAATCACGGATTCACTCACAACTGGTTAGTGAAGTTCGCCGTACCGCAACTCTCGATTCTCGCCAACATTGTTCGCCTGCTCGTCAATTCGTTTCGCAACCCGCTTATCAGTTAGCTCTGCCTTTGGGCAACTAACTTCTCCGCCGTTCTCACCTCGTTTCACGCTCACCTCATCTCCATTCGTTTTGTTCGTCGCTCGTTTTCGTTCTTCGCTTGTTCTCTTCGTTCGTCGTCTTTTTTCTTCGTTTCTTCTTCTGCGTCGCTTCTGGTTGTCAACCCTCGTTGACAATCACATCAAGATACTCCGCTTTCTCGTTGGCTTCCGCGCGAGCCGTGGAAGATGTTCCGTTCGTCGTTGGCCGGGCAAACCCGTGCGTTTGTCACGCCACCTCAAGATGCTCCGTTCTTCTCTTCATTCGATTCTTCTTCGTCGTCTTCTTTGCTTCGTACTCTTCGTTTGCTACGTTTTCCGCTCCCTGTTGCTTCAGGGCGGGCGGCTTCATTCTTCGTCTTCTTCCTGCGTTTACCGCTCCCTGGTTGTTTCAGGGCGGGCGGCTTCGTTCTTCGATCTTCTCTGCTAGTTTTGTTTCTGTAAATCGCTTTCATCGATTTAGGCGGGCGGTATGTTAAGGCCAATCGCACCCCCGTTAAGTAATTCATATTTCCCCGCTAATTATTATCGTCGTTAAATACACTGATTTTGTATTAATAACCTTTTTCCCGCCTCTGTCTGTATACTTGTCTTGATTTCCGATGGTGATCTCAGTTCATGACGTAATTATTCTCCCACTACTCACATTCCATTCTTCCCGGTCAACTCACTCACTGGTTGGATTCTGCGGCATGTAGACTGTTCGTGCCTTCGCTGCGCCGGCCATCCTATGGCGTCGCTTCTGCAATTGTCGTTATGCTTCGTTCGTTTCTGATGTACCATACATCATTTTCAAGTGTGCTTTTGCTTATGTGTGTAATTTATAATCATTTACAATTGTTCTTGTTTTCGTATCAAACATTAAAGTTACAGTGTGAATCGAACCCCGGACACGTGTCGCGTAGACGCCGTTTCTACACTTCAGGCCATTCAACAGGTAAGCGAATTAGTCTATTTTGTTGTACGCTTTCTAATTTTGTGTTTGAGTTGACCAGTGATGTCCTGCTGTTCCAGCAGTTACTTATCGTTTTCCTTTGTCTCCCTCAGTGTACTTTCCATCGTTGTATCTTGCTTATTCAGTCGTTCCGCCGTTGGTTTCTGGCGCCATTAAATGAAACTAGGTCCTCCGGAATAAGTCGTTTATGCTTCAGTTTACATTAATCTGCCATTAGTCGTTGATAGTGGATTGATGTCCTACAGTTACAAGTCGGCTTACCGCTTAACTCGTTTTATCCAATTTATTTTGGGTTATTTTCAAAACTCCTGCCATCAAGGCTATAACAATTGCTATGAGAGAATTCAACGTTGTAATTACAACACAATTAAATTGTAGTTTATTCAAATTCCTTTCTCCAAACCTAAAATAATAATAATAACAACCGCAGTAAATGAATAAAATTGGAATACACTTTTGAAAATTACTGAACAATTCTCTATGCAAATATGGAAAAATTTACATATTTCAACGAATTCAAAAAAAATGTACAAAAAGAAACATCATCAACTTACACGAAGCTACAAAATTTTATTTTAGTATTGCTTGTATCGGGATTAAATTTTTGTTTTACATGGAATTAAAGGTTTTATTACAACAACTAACGAATTTGTAATTTAAATTAGTATTTAGTTCAGTTCAGTGATTTTGTGTATTAGTAAATCTGGCTTTGGTACTTTAGTTTATTTTCAATATTAGATGGAAACAGGGAATAATTGTTAAGCTAATTTTGAAAAGGATTTATTTCAAAATACTTAAGGGGGTAGTCAACCCAAAAAATGAAAATGAAAACTTCTGGCTATAATTTTTCATTATTTATTTTAAATGAAAGAGTAATTTACTAGTAATGATCTACCATTTGAACCAAGCCAAAAAATTAATTACAGCCCCTTATATAAGGGTGAGGTTGGAAAAGCGGGATTTTACGGGGAATCAAATATCTCAAGAACCAAGAAAGATATCAACATGATTCTTATGCTACAAAATACAGAAAATTGCTGTCTATTATCTGTTGTATGCGCTTGTATGTATTTTCTCTTACAAGAATTTTATTAAAGAAAAACCATATTTTCAAAAACATTTATTTTATGTATTCACAAATTATTTTTTAACTAAATCCCTATTAAGGTTTTTGTAATAATCATTCCACAGATAATAGAGCAAGAAATTATGAACATTTGAAAAAAAAACATCATCCAAATATCTCCAATACAAACGAAAATATTTAATTCCCAAGAATGTACAATCATGCAAAAACCACATTTCCGGAAAACTTAAAGTTGAAGGAATACGAGTAATTCAGTCGCCTTGCTAGTGAGCTTTATTTTAAACAGATGTTTTTATAATTTTTTGTCAACGTACATGCAAAGTATACAAATGTTGCGATTCAAAAAACTTTAAACTTCAAATAAATGGAAAAACCAATCGAAATTTTAAAAAAGTTATCTTCTTGAGTTGACTACCCCCTTAAGTATGTTCTTAACATCATCAGTAGTTCTGTTAATATTTCAGTTTAAACAAATTGTTAATATATAAAACTGTACTTAAACCTGTGTGGACATATGGGATACAACTCTGGGGCACAGCAAGTCACAGTAACATTGAAATAATTCAACGGTTTCAGTCAAAAATACTTCGAAACATTATGGACTCACCTTGGTACATATCCAACACTATATTGCACAGAGACACGAACACTCCCACGGTACACGAAGCTATACAGAAATTTTGCACCAGTTACCAAACAAGACTTGAAAATCATCAGAATCCAGAAGCCATCAATCTCCTAGACAACAGTGGAACACACAGAAGACTATGCAGACTACACCCTACAGATTTATTTTAATTTGTGATTGTGTAATTTATTTTACATTCCTGGCAAGGTCAATTCAACAAAATGGAAAATTTTATAGAGTAATACCAAGGGGTATTACCTACTCAAGATTTATACTTACAACACATCTACTCATTGTTCTATGAGCGCAGATCGTAGATTTAGTTATTCAAAAAAAAAATATATATATATTTCAGTCAGCTGTTAAGTCCTTGGTTCGATTGGTTATGCAATTAGCCGTACACACCCTTTCGGAGTAATGATGTTTGCTGACCCGGTCTTCATTACCAACAGTAATATTTCAAAACTTATTAATAAATCTTGTTGCAATTGTATTTAGTTCCTAAAATGTAGGTGAGCAAATTTCTCTAGTAAATAATTTAAATTTGTATAAATAAATGTTTTTAAAATAACTCCTATTATAAACTAAGTAAACAAATAATGATTTACAAAATGTTTCTAATTATTCATAAATTTATTTGTGTCAATATGTAATGAAAATTAAAAAATTAAAAGTTATAAAATAAAATAAGTCTAATAAACGATAAACAATTTCAATAATACGAATAAGGACTTTAAAATATTTATAACATTTTTCTCTATCCGATATAGTTCCAAAAATCCCGATTTGTTCCCACATTGTAAATCCAAGATTTTTGTGGAATTCAAGGAAACAATTTTCAACGCACAATCCTGGTTATTCTTTACAACTCAGACAAATATCGTTAACAAATTTTTGGTTATTGAGATAGAAACACATCCGACACTTCTTCTGTTTTCTCTTCTGCTTACCTGTTACTGTAGGTGCAAAGGAAGGGAAGTGAGCTTTATTTATGTGACGAAATGGATCTTTAATGATAACAAAATAATAATTTAACATAATTATAACTAACGGTTAGCCTTTTATAGCCAGTAAGGCTACCGATAAAAAGACTGACCAAGAAACTGCTAACTTACCAACAGAGAAATAGAATTAAGAATATTTGGCTACGGGAAATAGAGGTAGACCTTGAGAAGCTAGAAATAACGGAAGAACAAATTTTTAACAGGGAGGAAAAACGAAAAAGAACAAAATTAAATTTCAAAACTCCTACACAAAAAAGTATAATATAACAGAGGATCAGAGATTCCAGAGATCTAAAAGAATGAAAGAGTATTGGGCAAAGAAAAAAATTCCCAGAAACTGTATATACATCCTTTACTAGATTTGCTCCAATGAGGGCCTAAATAATAATAAAAAATAACTAAATACGAAGGTTAAAAATTTTAAAACTACAACAGCTATATAAGTTACAACAAAATGATACCAAGGTTTGACTATTCACTAAAACAAAAAAGAGTAGGATATTAATAGATTGGCTTTCACACACTCCTAACTTAACTAACATCACTGATTTACGATTCTTAAAAGTCAGATTTACCAACCCTACTGACGTAAAACTCGGATGAAGTTTTTGATGTAATCCATGTGATACTCGGACCACATCCGTCTGTCACACACCTTGGTGCGGTTGTCCTACAACGTCCGTCATTCGGTAAAGCCGCATTTCGTCTCATTGAATTCAATGGTAATCGGTATTTACCACATATATTGACTCTTAGCTGAATGTGTTATGGTAGCATTAACAATAAAATAATTGGCGATCATAGTTACATAACGGGTTATGAATTTGTTATTAAAATGGGTTGTGTAACTTCAAGTCTCTGAGTTTTAAAAAACACATTATATAATATACTCCTGATTTACGTTAGCATGAGTTTTGTATTTTGTGTTATCTGATCTCTTAGACTACGTAATCTTCACCTTTGTATGAATAAGTGTTTTATTGTCAGTGTAGTATCGTTGCAAAAAGAACAGCTTGATGCATCAGTCTACAAGTACTGTCTGTCTATAACTTGATGGCCTACCGCAGAGAGGAGCAGAATCGGCCCAGTACTAGCCTTCTCAATAACACTTCATTATGTACCAAGTCCAGTGTACTAGTTAGTAGTAGTGCATAATGAAATGTTATTGCGAAGGCTAGTAGTGGGCCGATTCTGCTCCTCTCTGCGGGAGGCCATCAAGTTATAGACAGACAGTACGTTTTTGTGTGAAAGCTTAGAATATCCGATTCGCAATGTTTTACAATTACTTTATCTTGTCTGCTACTTTGTGATATTAAAATGTCTTGTGTGTTTATACTGAAGTTTTGTAGTAGTACGATGTCCTTTCCATTCGTGGTTCCACATTTGTTGTGTCGTCTTATGCAAAAATTTTGACAGATCTAAAATACGTGAGACAGCATTCTTATAAAATACTTAATTTATGGCACCTTTAGCAGTATAATCTGTTTTCTCGTTTCCTTTTATACCAACGTGCTGGGGTTCCCACAAATTCAAATGTGTTATTAATTTTTATATTTGACACTTAAAGTTTAAATTACTTTTTGAGTTATCAATTCTTTATTATTTAAACTTGACATGTTTTATATAACTTTTAGAATCAATACAAATAATAATCTATAAAACTTGTGCGCTGATGACAGTCTGTGTACATATCATATACAAATAAGTTGATAGTTTGCGTTATATCTAATTATGTCAGTGAACTCTTAAATATTATCAATAATAACAAAAATACACACATAATTATACATTATTGACTAAAAAAAGTCCTGAATTAAATCACCGTAAAAGTGAACATTAAAAAATAAATTAACTTTAATTTTTAATTTGATCTTCAAATTTAAAATTAAATTTCTGCCACATCTAAAAATATCATAAATTAAAACAAAAAAATTAAAAAACTATAGATGTTAAAAAATCAGAGATTAAAAAAGTCAGAAATAGACGCCTGGTAAACTGAATCAATATTAGGCTTCCATACGTAATTATAACAACCAGAATTCACTCAAGTAACATGAGTAATTATGAAACTTTCTTTTTTGAACAAGTAATTCAGAAGTTACTGCGCTTAAAGTTTTCATAGCTTTTGATATACTAAGCTAATATAACAGTTATATGTTAATTACAACGATCTGTATTAATTATTACTGTTAAGTGTAAGGTTACAACTACTTACTAAATAGTTAAGTCAGGTCAAAATTGTTTTACTCACGTAACTATTTTGTAAAGCTATAAAATTTAACTTAACTACCAAAGTTTAATCATTTAGCTTGTAAAGCCTAATTTATAGATGAAAATTAAAACTTTATTGAATCCGTAATGTGTTAATAAATTTTATAAGCACTAACATTTTATCCGTAAATAAGTACCTATTCTTTCCATAAATTTTTAATATTTTCAAACATTATTTTATGAAATATTTTACTACAATTTATACACATATATCATTGTATTATAAAAATTACAGGACAGACAGAAATTTGAATTAAAGAAAGTTAGAATAATAATAACAAAACTTTATTTCCATTTTTTTCATAATACGAGTAGTATACACAATCTTCCTAAAGCTTTAATGCATTTACAAAGATTCACAATGTTCGAGGTGGAGAAAATTGACTTACCCAACTATGAATAAAAGCCATGTCCTAGGTGTTCTCTTCTTTTATTACTTTGGTACCACAGTACAAAAGAGATTTAAAACTACTCTAGGGCTTAAAACAATAACATTTTCTATGTACAATTTTTAATTTTTTTTTATGTAAAGAAAATTTTAAAAAAACTAAATTTAAACTGTAGATTATACTTATTTTAAGTATAACTTTAAAATTGTACAATCATTTTAAAAAACTACAATTTAAAATTATAATAAATCTAAAAAATCTGGTGTGAAACATTCACACAACTTTCTCTTCCCAATGCATATAATGAACAATATAACTTAAAATTAGTATTAGAACATTAAAAAAAAAACAAAAAACTAACCTCAAAAACATAACCTAATTTTAATCTTCAGGGAATGATGCAAAACGAAAATCAACCTCAGTTTGACTTTAAAATACGGAAAATCACTTTTTCACGCTAAACTAGGCTCTAGAGAAAAATGCTTAAAATACAAGTTGAAGGTCTTTTAATTTCCTATAAATTTGGGGCCTCCACGATCCCCAGAGTTGTCTACTTACGAAATTTTTCTTTGGGGCTACTTAAAGGAGAGAGTGTATGCATCTAATCCCCACAATATTGATGAACTGAAGGTGAAAATTCAACGAGAAATCAATCCAACTGATAACATTGTTTTGCGTCAGCCGTCTCTCCACATGATCAGTCAAGCACAAAAATGCAACGTTGCTCAGAATGGTTATTTTCAACTCTTTCTTAACAAAAAAGTAAATAAATACAATATTTAAATTGCGTTTAACATTATTTTTAATTTAAATTATCCGTATCACTCATACAATTTCATTACACCGTAACTTACCGATTCTTTAGCGGTTACGTTATGGGTTCGGTTTTATGTTGCTCGCCCGATGTTAGCTCATTTGTTCCTGCATCAATTTGTATGATCATTTTAACGATTATTGCGGGTTCTTTTGGGATGTGGTCATTTATAAATGATAAAACTTTCTTTTAACTTCGAACAAGTATTTATTAAAACTTAATCAATTATATACATTTAAATTATTACGATTACAACGAAAATTTTTAAATATTCCATGAAATTTACAACTGCAGAAGCTGGGTTAGCAGCACAGCTCACCACGGGGTCTGTGTTCCATACCAGTCGTTCTTCCTCTGTTCGTCAATACTTACTTGTGTTACGTTCGTCCAATCATAGTATTTTATTAAACAATCTTTGTTTTTTCCTTTTATTCTACAATTTAATGTAAGCTACAAATAATTTTTTAGCCAGTTCTATTTACGAATATATCTGCTAAGTTACGTCACTCAGGACTAAAGACTAAAAACGGATATTTTAGCATCCCTTACCTACACTACCTATAAATTGTGACAATATCTAAAGGTAATGTGTGTTCGAGAATTTTTGAGGAGGACCGAGATTTTAAAAATGTTAACATTAATAATAAGAGTGATACATTGGTTTTCCAAGAAATAGTTAGAAATATTATGTACTATTAATGGTTATGTATAGTAAAGGTAGGTCTGTCTACTGTTGTACGGCTATTGTGAAAGAGTCGGGTACTATTTAGATAATGGGCCTTTTTATAACACCTTTTAATCAATCCTAATTTGTTTACAGTTTGTTAAGATTTATCTAGAAGCCGTCAGAAGGATTTTCTATTTTTATTATTACATCGAAAATCTCTGTCCTTCTTGAAATAGTAGCGATTTCGTCTTCTTGAAATAGCTCAGCGATTTATTTAGTCTGAGTCAGTCTCGATTTGTCTGTGATTCAGTGAGCGTAGTGTGTAACAGTGCGTTAAAAAAAGTCAATGTTACTGTAAATTTTATTGTCTAACGTTTAGTATCATTTGTAGGTAGTATTTAATTAACTACGAGTTAAGTTTATTATTGTAATTATTAATTTATAATTTAATAATTTGTAATTTACTTGTAAATTTAAGACACTTTATTAATTGCAATTTTTAGTTTGTAATAAATACTTGTAATTTAAACTTTAGTGTGTAAATTATTTATTTTATCCAGATCCCGAAACGTACCTTAGAGATAAATATCACAATATTATGTAGATGTGTGTCTCCAACATAGACGTGGCCATTAACCTATTCGTTCTTGTCTGTGTTTTGGTAGATCGGAGCAGAGCATTTTTAGTCTTTGAGGAGCAACTCTATGCCGATTTATGCGATTTCTGGTATCTTTCCACTCGTTCCCTCAGACAAAGAAAATGGCCCTATGTCTAGATATATTCGAATTGTCACAATAACTAACCTTTCCATTCCGTTGTGAGAAATTTTCAGGAATTTCACCCTTACTTACATATTCCGATTCTGTTTTATTTATATGAAGCCCCTGTTTCATGTACTCTTCTTCAGTTAAACGCTCTTAGTTTGGTAAGAAATGCTAAAACAATTCTCACTCGCAAATCTGAAGTGTGACATAATCCTTGTTTCTAATCCTTCATTAACAAAATTAATGTGAATTTCTTTCTGAACTTTTTAAATGAATTTTTTTTATTGTCTTATGTTGACAAAAGTAGTAGTATAAAAGTTTGCGATACAAAATCTATTAAAGAGCAATTAATTACATGAAGATAATGTTTTTAAATTAATCCATTTTTAATGAAGTACAAAAAGGAATAAATGAATTTCTCTTGCTAATGTTTCTTCCTCCATCACAGTGATTTCTTTAACATTGGACAACCATCAAGTGCTCGTACTGTAGTAGTTAAGATAGGAAAAACCATTTATCAGTTTGAAATTGCCTTACTTGTCTCTTTGATCCTAGCAGCAACTTGCTGTCTTCGTCCTTCCTCAACTTCAACTTGGCTCCCACTCTGTATTTTCTACTTTTTTTCTTATTCTTATTCTTCTTCTACTTGTTCGAACATCCTTACTTTTCTAAAGTTACTTTACTTCCTTAAGTATAATTTTAAATGTTTTAAAAAAACGACGCCCTATCTTTTTTCTTTTCACTTTGTCTTTGTAAAAGTTAATTTAAAACACTTTTGTAAAAATTTACATTTCTTTTCTAGATTTATTTCATGGTAGGTTAAGAAATGTAACGATCCAAGTTGAATTTCCTTTTTGTTTTGTTTTTTTTTTTTAAGGAAAAACAAGATGATGTAAAATATACAACGCTTACTTGTTAAGTAATTTATTTATAGAAAATACAATCACAGAAAATCTTTTGTAGGCTTTAAAATATTTAATAGCCATTTTTATAAACTGTCTTATCAACACAAAAATACAATCTTATAATGAAAACACTTTATATTTATCTCATATTCTGGTTCCGGTTTTAAAATTTATCATTACTATAGATAAAACCATGAAGTAAAATACAAATATAGTATTCACGCGCACTTTTCATGTCTTTATACACAGGGTAATTCGAAATCAAACTGAAATCTATCAGGTGCTGATTCCATTAAACATTGTAAGTGTTTACTATTACTGTATTCTGGTGGTTTAGAAATACATATTTCAGTGTTAAATAATACGGCTGTTGATAATTGTGCATAGAATATTTGATAAAATAATATATATTTATACAAATATGTATTTGTATGTACTATGTATTTGTACAAGTATTGTAAAAGTATAGTTAATTGAACCCCAACCATCAAAGTACATCGGTAGCCACTGTCTAGTATTTAAATCTGTATAAAATTTGTACCTTTACAAGGATCCGAACCACGAACCCTGTAGCGTGAACTTGACCTATATTCCAAGTAGCGGACAAGGTCACATAGTCAGGTTATACACTACATTTTTTATTAAAAATAACAACTCCAGTAATATTTGGTGTATATTATTGTTATAATTTTTAAACAGTATAAATAAATTTATAAAATATAAATACTGGCATAATATAAATAGTTATTTTTTAATTAATATTCAATATCAGTTAATCTTCAATAGTTTTTAAAAAATGTATAATAACTGCGAACAACAACGAGATTAAAATGAAGTACTACGTGGTTCAAAAGTGCAACTAATCTATAAGTAATAAAAAGTGAATTAAAAATCGAAATGAAGATAAACGATTAAAATAAATACATGAATAACTGAAATAATATATATAATATCTTTTAAAACAGTAATTTGAATTTTACGAACATTTTTAAAAATATGAAATCAAAATTTAAAATTTAATATGTCAACTTGAACCATCGATTCGTGGAGCTTTAGGCCAAAAACAAGCTTGGTGTGAACATCATACGTAAAAGTGTTCCAATTAAATATTAAAATAATTAATAAGTAAAAACCGATGGAAGTATAACAAAATATGTATCAGTAAGAAGATAAACACGTAAGCAACATTTTCCATATAATTAACAAACATCAATTATCAATATATCAAGAAAAATTCATATTTAAATTCAAGATCATTAAGCTATCTATAGACGCCATCTAAAATGAACAAAGCTTCGCTTCAGTAATTCATAATTTTATTAAATTCAACCGGCAAATAAAAATAACATTTCAAGTAAATAATTAACTGATATTTTTTATTTAACTTATTCAAAATTATCTAAATAATATTCTAAATTTCATTTTAAAAGTCCAGTATTACGATAAATCATTAAAAATTCCGATTGTCATTTGTTTAATTTAAAATTTTTCATTGTTATATAATTTAAGATGTATGAATAAAGAACAATAAACAATTATAATATTTAAAAACCCTGAGAATATTTAAAATTAGAGTCATCATTTTGTAAAATCATTAATTATCTATTTATTTATTCAATTAAAAGTATTAAAATTTAAATCTTGTGTCAATTTATTTTATTTTAAATTTGTACAACCGTAGTGTTGCTACAACCCTCATCTCCGAAAATCAGCTGTTAAACAGGCTTATTCGCGGCAACTTTACCACTAGAACAACCCAGTGGGTAAATTGATTGTAGACTAACCGTTGGGCAGATTCACTGGTTGTACTTTTACAGTTGCGGAAAATAAATAAACTTAGTTTGTGATATTCCACCTTAAATGGTTATTTTATATCACACACTTATCATATTTATTTTACTGATACGTAAAAAACAGTATTTGATTAATAAACAAATCAGATGAAAGTTACTTAACTTTTATTAAATTTCAGATAAGAAATATATAAATAATGATCGTTTAATGAATGCAACTAGTAAATGTAATGTATGTTTATTTACAATAATAAATTATTCAGGCTTTTGTCCATTAACATAAGAAAAACTAAACCGTCCTCTTAGAGCTCTTAATAACATGTCAGATTACAAATTTTCTTCTTCTCAAGAAATCAACACTTCAAACAATGAACATTTTAAACTAAGTAAATTAATATTAAATCAATCAATTTATTACTGTAACCATTCGAGAAATATATAAAAATAATTAAACGAATATATTCCTAATTACTATTATGTAGTTTTTTTTAAATATTATTAATTAAAAATTAAACTCCTTTACCCTTACATTACGTGCAACATAAATGTTGTACCACTACAAGTTAAAAAAATTACAAAACGATTTTTTTTTAAATGTACATGTACAATGCATTTGAAATAGCATGATATTATTACTTTAATGGAATAAAGAGCAGAGGGAATTTTAAAACGTGCTCATGCGTCAGTGATTTTGACTTAAATTATTTTTTTGTGTTAACTTCCCTGTTGGCGAATAAAAGCGTTTTAAAAATTAAATATTAATAATGAGAAAAAAGTAATAATAATTTTTAATAATTCACGGAAAATATAAATCAAATTAAGTAATTATTATTTTATTATATTATTATTAATTCAATATTAATATATTAATTAATCACATTTTACGTATTGAATGCATGGGTTACTGAATGCAACAATAACAAATGCCAGTAAATACTTACCACGAAAGTTTCATATGATTTTCAAAATTGCGAAAGAAAGATTTATATTTATCATATTTTCTTAGAATAGTAATTATAAGGGAAATTTTCCTTTCGAAAAGGGACTTTTTATTCTGAAAAGTTGGCACCATTCAGGGAATTACTATCATGCTTTTTTTATTTTGAATGGACTGTATGTCAAACTTTTATATCACGTCCAATCAGTGTTCAGTATATTTGGTTTAAAGGTAGTTATTTGCGCGAAAATTGCAAAAAATTCAACATGTTTATGATGCAGTTTTATTTCGCATGTATTACATTGCAAAATAAACAGAGTATTAAATAAAAATAATTTTTTGTGTATTTTAAATAACTTATCCTATAACAATGTATAGTAATATCCTGGGAGGGTTTAAACAAGGTACATATTGGAAAACATTATTTCTGATCAATTTTGTGCGCCATTTTAAAATAAATATTTGAAAATGACTTCCTCTCCCTAACCACTCTTTTCCATTTAGTATCATCACAGCATTCGTAGTACACTATAAACGTGTCAAGGGAATACAAAGAGCAGTCTCTGCTATTGTATTGTAGTGTAGCTCGATAACTTTCTGCAACCTGTAGTGGCATACAATCCGCTTTACTATCCCAAGAGATCCTAACTACCCGACCGGAATAATCAGTATATTTTTATGGTACGTAATATATATATATATATATATATATATATATATTGTATAAAACGTCCAGGGTTTCAGCCCCTTTTCTAAGTTCGGCCACCAAACCCGCATTACTCACTTAGCTGGTATCGTTATACTCTATACTTTATTAGACACTCACCCACGACTCTATATGTTGGATAATACTGATACCATAAAAACCCGACATGATTTCAGATGCTTCTCACGTTTAATGACTTTTGATACCACTATTAAATATAAATTTACTAATTAAAAAACTTTTGATAAACCACTTACATTACTATTTCAGTGTAGATAGTGAGTCACGGGAATGCCTTTTGCGTATGGATTGGCTGGGAGGAAGGAAGAGAAATATGCAGTTCTGCCAACCTCAACAGTGAGAAACTAAAATTTACTACCGTGCAATTGCACCGTTGTTGAACCACATATTGCATTTCAATTGATTTATTATTACTAATTAAGTTATTGTAATTAATTAATTATTGTAATTGTTATTAAGTAATTTGTTGTGACTGACACTTTTCCCACTGAAACCCTATTTCCTTTAAAATTTTTCTTAAGTTTAATTTTTAAAGTTTCTGACAAAAATTTAGCCTTTAATTTAAAACCGGTAATTAATGTTCACAAGTCGGCATCACTTTCTTATGGATATAAACGTTTCCTTTTTTACCAGGTGTCAAAAAAACTGTTGATGAAGTTCTTCTACACTATCTTTAATTTCCTTCCTTCTTTATCTTTCGAATAGTGGAAAGAAAAACATCACAGTAGTTAGCCGCTCGCTCACAGCTGTTGTTAAAAGGCACGGAAAGGTACTTTTATTAAGCTTCAACTTCACAGCATTTATTACATTGCATATTAGATTTCGTTCAGCACTGTGAACAGTTTGACCGCGTTTTTTAAAAAAGGACATTTCCGTTTACGGTAATTATAAAACTGTATAAATTTTAAGATTAAAACAACCACCGGGATTTATCTTGGCGACCCAGAGTCCATGTTGTTGTCTTGTCCCGCCGATACGCGATCGCATGGAAGGGGTGGTACCAGCAAACCAGACATATTTGTACTAACTAACTTTCCCCAAATCACGAAATTTTAAAAATTTACTTTAAATTTATCACCTAGAAACATAAATCATAACACTTTTTATAGACCTGTATAGTTTGTAAGATTAAAACAACCACCGAGAGTTATCTTGGCGACCGGGAATCCATCTTGTTATCATGCCCCACCAATACGCGAGTACAACAATTGGGCGGTACCAGCGTATTAGACATATTTGTACTAATTAACTTTTCCCAAATACGAAATTTTAAAAGTTTTCTTAAAATTTATCACCCAGAAACATACGAGAGACATACTCGTATAACAAAACACTTTTTATAGACCTGTATACTTTTCAAGATTAAAACCACCATCAGGAGTTATCTTGACAACCGGGCGTCCATCTTATTTTCATGGCCCATCGATACGCGAGTACACCGAATGGGCGGTATCAGCGTACCAGACATATTTTTACTAACTAACTATTCCCAAATTTGAAATTTAAAAAAAATACTTAAAATTTATTACCTACAAACAAATATCAAAACCCTTTTTATAGCCCTGTATATTTTTTACTTTCTCTTGCCTATGAATATATAGGAAGGAAAGTTGTTTTCATGTCGATTTTTCGAAATCGAGTTTTCACCGGATCTATACGTTTTCAGACCCCTTGAACCCAAAAAACATGTTTTTAGCGATTGGTCTGTGTGTGTGTGTGTGTGTGTGTGTGTGTGTGTGTGTGCGCGCGCGCGCGTGTGGGTGTGTGTGTACAAAATATCTCAAGAATGGAACATCGTACAAACTTGAAACTTAAGTTGCATACCACAACCGGACCCGACACGATCATTTTCCTTAAAATCGGTCAACCGGAAGTAATAGTTTATTCGTGTAATTTTTCACTTTTTTGCGATTTTCTCAAAAACTGGTCCTACGATTTTTTTAAAAATCGCCTGGTTTACTCTCTACAAGATAGGGTAGGCGCCATGTTTGCTGAAATTCTTGGTGAGGCTGTTTTTACGTAAAAAATGTATTTTTTAAGATTACGGCTTTAATATGTACTATAGCGCAAAAATGTATATATTAAAAAATGTAGAGAATTTAAAATTCTACAACTTTTATTTCAAACATTTTTTTGTATAACGCTTAGTTTAGCGGTAATTAGCAATTTTCTGTTTTTATCACGAAAACGTGTGAAAAATCGAATTTTTTAAGATTTCGGCCTTAGTATGCATTTTATGACAAAAGTGTATATAATTTAATTTATAGAAAATTAAAAAATCTACAACTTTTATTTAGAGAATTTTTCTCTACAGAGCCTAGTTTAGCGGGAAAGAGTGATTTTTCATATTTTTAAGCCAAACAGGTCGATTTTCGTTTTCCATCTTTCACTCATGATTAAAATAAGGTTATGTTTATTGAGGTTAGTTTTTTGTTTATTTCTAATGTTTTATTACTAATGTTAGGTTATATTGTTAAAATTTTTGCATTGGCAAGAGAAAGTTGTGTGAGTGTTTCACACCAGATTTTTAAGATTAAAGCAACCACTGGAAGTTATCTTGGCAACCGGGCGTCTATCTTGCTGTCTTGCCCCACCGATACGCGTGTACACCAAATGGGCGGTAAAAGCGTACCAGACATATTTTTACTTACTAACTATTCCCAAATTCGAAATTTTAAAAAAATACTTAAAATTTATTACCGACAAACATATATCAAAACACTTTTTATAGACCTGTGTTTTTTTTTGAGATTAAAACAACCACCAGGTGTTATCTTGGTGACTGGGAGTCCATCTTGCTATCATGCCCCACCGATACGCGAGTACACCGAATAGGTGGTACCAGCGTATCAGACGTTTTTTTTTTTACTAACTATTTCCAAATACTAAATTTATTGTTCTATTTAAAATTTATCACCTAGAAATATATTAAGTACGGGT
This sequence comes from Catonia carolina, assembly GCA_035578175.1. Classification (NCBI taxonomy): domain Eukaryota; kingdom Metazoa; phylum Arthropoda; class Insecta; order Hemiptera; family Achilidae; genus Catonia; species Catonia carolina. The sequence goes on along the minus strand of JAQMRL010000003.1, from coordinate 81,629,179 downwards.
GTTGTATTCTAAAAAAGTCAAATTTCCCAGAGGGGTGACGAATTATCGGATGTGACGAATTAACGGGAGAAAAATTAACGGGTTTCCAGTGTAATTTAATTGAAGTAATTGCAAAAATAAAATTGAAAAGAGTGTGTATTGCATAAAACTTATACTGTTCATAACATTTTTATTTAAATATTGATGAACCGTTGGCATTAAACATTAAAATGAATATTGAGAAATTATGAACTGTTTGAAAAATTAATTCATTTTGAGAACATTTAATTTATTGTTCAATGTTAAATAAACTAATTTACAATAACTTAAAAAAGTCCGTTATTCTAACAAAGATAACTTTGTTATAGATATTTTATTAATCTTTCTATAAATGTAAATGAGATGACATCGAATACATGTTTAAAATATTCCCTTAATAGTACTTGTTCAGCAACAGAATAAATTTTTTATGAGCAAATTTTACATTGAAGTCTTTTGCTATTGTTTCGTTTTGAGGTTTGAATTGACACAATCAGAAAAATCATTTTGTTTGATATGCACAAAGAAAATGGATGCCTATTAAAATGCAGTCAGTCATGTAAACTTTAAAAACTATTTAAACTGTTTATACAGCCTATACAGGGTGATTCACGAAGATATGCAGAAACTTTGGGAGCCCATTGTACATGTAAAAATAATGAAGAAAGTTTATATAAACATGGGTCCGGAAATGCTTCGTTACAGAGTTACGGCTAGCGAAAGATTTCGCCCAGATTCAGCTCACCAGGTGAAATGAGGTCTTCCTGAAATTCTGGTAAGGTAGATTAAGGGGCGAATGCAATCGTTTCTTATGGTTTTTGACCTGATAAATTGAATAAAACAGGTCCCAGAACTGTAAGTTAAATAGTTTTTAAGAAAACCAGTGTCAAATGCCAAAAATGGAGTGAAAACACATTTTTTCATCTTTAGGCAAGAATAACTTTGTTATTTCACCAAGAAACAGTTAAAATTTTTGAATAAAACATGTAGAAAATTTTATTCTGAACAAACCAGTGTAAGTTAAGTACACAGAAAGTGAATAGTTTTTGAGAAAACCAGTGTCAAATGCAAAAAATGGAGTGAAAAAAAACACATTTTCTCATCTTGGTTTTTCCGGTTAATTTTACTTTGTATTCTTATGAATAAAAATTCATTTAATCAAACATCTATTCGCTTTCTGTGTATTTAATTTACACCGGTTTGTTCAGAATAAAATTTTCTACATGTTTTATTCAAAAATTTTAACTGTTTCTTGGTGAAATAACAAAGTTATTCTTGCCTAAAGATGAAAAAATGTGTTTTTCACTCCATTTTTTATATTTGACACTGGTTTTCTTAAAAACTATTTAACTTACAGTTCTGGGACCTGTTTTATTCAATTTATCAGATCAAAAACCAAAAGAAATGATTGCATTCGCCCCTTAATCTACCTTACCAGAATTCCAGGAAGACCTCATTTCACCTGGTGAGCTGAAATCCAGGCGAAACTTTCGCTAGCCGTAACTCTGTAACGAAGCATTTCCGGACCCATGTTTATATAAACTTTTTTCATTATTTTTACATGTACAATGGGCTCCCAAAGTTTCTGCATATCTTCGTGAATCACCCTGTATTATTGATTATATTTTAGTTATTAAATTTTTCTTAAACAATTTATCTGCAATGAGTTCTTTACAGAGCAATACTATAAAACTGCGAATGTAATTCATCATCGATTGTAATACATAGCTTGGTTTTATATTTCAAAGGTTTTTAAAAATTTTCGTTATGAATTTTTTAGGACTTGAATAAAAGATTAAAAATATCTGACTTCAAAAATTGTTTATTATACTCGTAGGAAGGTCATTCAGAAAGTAAAAAACTTTTTTCTGTACAATTTATCAGTGTAGATTTTTTAACAATTATTTTTAACTTAAAAACGTCTTAAGCTACGTAATCGTATTAAAATGTAAACACTTTAATAAAAGTTAATTATAAAAGTCGAATTTCAATACCTTGTTGCATAGTTTACTCACTTAATTTAAGTAACACCTAAACCTAGATTCGTTCGGGACTTCCAAACGGCCCGACAACACTTTCCACTCACAATTCAATTACTGACTAACCAATTACAAAGACGGTAACTGTTTTTATAATTGCGGTCTGATAGTTTCTCCAAAAAGTGAAGAACATTGTAGAGAGGAATCAAAATAAAAACAAACCTTTTCAAGCAAATGCCTGGTTAGTCTCATTTTGCGTTCTTTGCAGTAGTACAACCTTTTTATTTCCTGTCTCCAAACTTTTTGCCTTTTTTTTGTTTAACGTCCGACTGTTCTGCAATTACTGCTAATGCAGACGGTGAATGATGAAATGATTTTTTGTAACGTATGAAAAAATGCCGTGCCTGAATGGGATTGGAACCCAAGACCCGACTTGGGTCGTTACCAACTTCGCCAATGCGGCCGGCAAATTTAATGCCGGCCGAAAAATATAATGCCTTGTCATGCGACTAATGTATTATATTTTTCGTGGCAAAGAAGTTTATTTATTTATGTACTATAAAGTCTCTCTATCGTTGATTTTGTATTCTAATTTCATAATGAAAAATTATTTAATTTAAATATTTTTATATTTTATTTTTATTTTTATATTTTTATATTTTTTTCACTTACCTTCCTCCTACCGACCAATAAGCCTCCTCTCAGTACCTTCAAAAATTTTCGAAAAACTCCTTTACAAGCGCATTCTTCCGCTGGTTCATGATATACTACCTCCACATCAATTCGGATTCCGCACTCAACACTCCACTACACAACAACTGCACAGAGTGACTGATTACATAGCTTCGTCTATGGAACAAAAGATGTATGTGTCCGCAGGTTTCCTAGATGTCGCTCAAGCTTTTGACAGAGTTTGGCATACAGGTCTCTTACACAAACTAAAAGAAATACTACCATTTACCTACTACCTTCTCATAAATTCCTTCCTATCTGACAGATTCTTTAGAATTCGTTTAGGAACATCCTACTCAAATTTCTTTATTGTCTTAGCCGGCGTGCCTCAGGGCTCAATTTTAGCCCCACTTCTCTATTCTGTATACACTTCAGACCTACCGACCCTACCCGAGACCCTCACTGCTACCTACGCTGACGACACAGCGATATTAGCCCGAGACCAAAACTCTATACACGCTTCACTAACACTCCAACATCATCTCAATCTTATACACGAATGGTGTAAAACATGGAAAATAAAACTTAATACGACAAAATCCCTTCACGTAACTTTCACACTCCGTCATGGTGATTGCCCACCAGTATACATAGACAATGAACCTCTCACAAAAACAGATACGGTCAAGTATCTCGGTCTAACTTTTGATAAAGGACTAACTTGGAGCACACATATCAAACGGAAACGTTTATTACTGAATTCCCGACTTAAACTTCTATATTCCCTACTTCACAAACGATCAAAATTACCAATGGCACAAAAATTACGCATATATTGTTCTCTTTTGAAACCTATTTGGACCTACGGATCCCAAATCCACGGTTCAACCAAACCCTCTAACTTGCAACGAATTCAAGCATTCCAGTCAAAAACATTACGCCTTATAGCAAAAGCACCTCTTTACCTTAGCAACAAAACCTTACATACAAATTTGAAAACACCACTTGTACAAAATTCCATTGAATACCTATACAAACGCTTTCACGACAAGTCACACGAACACGAGAACCCCTGGTGCGTTCACTTTCCTCCGTCCATTTACCTGATAACCCTCCTAGACGCCTTAAAAGACGCTGGAGTAGAGACATGCTAATTTGATATACAAATTTCATTCTTGGGGAGGCACCAATGGGGGCCTTACCCCTCTCATGCCTATCATGTCAATTACATAATCACGATAATCATCACATTTGCTTGTTGTAACATTTTACAGTTGTAAATAAAAAATTTAAGAGAAAAAAAATATATTTATATGAAAAAGTCCCTTTCATGAGGCGACGCGTTTCATGACAGGCAGCAATTTTTTTTCGAAAAAAAGGAGTTGGCTCGAGAAATCACATTGCATGTTCACTTAACTCGGGGTTATCCTTCCTCATAATGGAATCAAACCCAATTATCTAAGTAAGAAAGCTACTCTGAGAAGAATCTTTAGGAAACTTTAAGAGGAATCGAATGACAAATTTTGTTTTCAAAACCGAATTGAATTCTTGTTTTTCAGTTTTGGGCTACTTCCGGTTGAAACCGCAACGTCAAACCCAAAGATTTCTGTATCTTTTCTTAAAAAGGAATCTAATGACACTATTTTTGGTTAAAAATTCCGACTTTAATTTCTTGACTTCTGGTTTTGAGCCACTTTCGGTCAAACAGGAACTTCAAACCCAATTCAGGTCCAATAACTTCTTGTTTAAATTACGAATCCAAAAACCGTTTGTTGCTATTTATTGTAGTTTTTGACATTTTGATGTGACGGACGGACAAAGGAAAATGGTAGATGAAAATTTAAGAATTGCTACCAAAAACATCGGAAATATTTGTGTGTCAAACCACAAACGGGATAAATATTAAAACGTTCAATAAATCCGTTATTTAGGATGAAAAAGTGAATAAAATAAATTGGAAAAATATTGTTAACGTCGTATGTTAGAGACAGTTAAGAATTGGCACTCTTTTTAAGATACTAGTAGGGTATCATATATCCTTTTTATAAATTTTGTCATATCTTAGCTCTTATAGTTTGATATGATGACTACATGTCTGACGCAGTCTTCCTACAACGAATAGACCGAAAAACTTAAAGGAAAGAGAAAAAACGTTAGAGAGCTTTGTCATTTTATGTCAACAAGTTGATACTGCTTTTAGGACACTTCAAGAATGAACGAGGTAAACGACAGGATTTTCTGATTTCAGCTCTATATTTTGAATTAAAAAGACTTAAATTTATCTGGGAATACTAGTGTTATCTTCAAGTTAATAATTCAATTAAGGAGAAATTTACCTTGAAGAACAAATTAATTTCAAATGTTTTTAGCAAATTGCGTTTTTCAGTTAAATAATATACATCAGCATTATTCTTAATAAAATAATAATTTAATTAATTCGTTCGTAAATTTATTTATTTATTTCAAACATAGAACTTAAAAACTTTTTGAGGGAATATTTTAAAATATTTCTGCCACATCACAGAAATTAATTTAATCTTTAATTTGACACCGAATTTAAGTAATAGTAATTCTAAAGATTAGACATGTATTTTCAACAAAACTTTTTTTCAAAAATCATGATTTTTCAATCTGTTGAGCAATCCTTTCAACAGTATATTTCTTTATAAAATTGTAGAAAAAATTCTTTAAAATAATAATTCCGTTACTTACTGTGATTTGATCATATTGTTTTCAAGAGAAGTGACATGTTACCTATAATTAGAACTACAGAATTAGTAATAAAGTAATGAAAATGTCACAAACACTTTATTACATTATTTAAAAGTATTCTTTAGAAAAATTAAGTTCTTTTAGATTTTAAGTAGGTACTTATTATTGATATAGAAAAAAAACAAATTTATTATGAATTCAATATTACTGAATTTGACATTTAAATTAGATTCTTAAAATTTTTGAGTATAGGCTTTAGTATCGCAGAAAGTATTTTTCATTGCAAATGTATTTTTATAAAAAATTTCGTTTCTCCTTTCAGTTCCATATTATTAAGTGTATTTTCATAAGTCAGCCTATCGTTCTTGTAGGTTTAATTTTAAACTTAGGTATATATTTTTATAATGTTAATGTATTAGTATTACATTAGAGTGAATCACGTTAAGATTTCTAATAACATCTAAAAATAAATTAAAGCCTATTCCTTTAAAAAAGGCAGTGTTTTTTGTATGTTTATTATATACATTTTCTTTTAGTTTATTAAAGTCACATTGACAGCTTGGTGATTAGTGACTACTGCCGGTTTTGGTACAGTAACGGTTGTTTTTAACGTGCTAAAATTTGTAGACTCAAACCGGCGTCTGTATATTAAATAACTCGGCACTCCAGCGGCGCTTCGCGCCGCTTCCGTGTCTCGACCTCAGAGGGGTAGGTGGATCAGAATTCATAAGTGGATCAGAATCATTTGCCACAAGATGAAGTTCGGCCGCCAGTGGGGCTGGGTGGATCACAATTTTAGAAATTTCAGGATATGAAAGTTTAAAGATGAAGGTTAAAGTTTCAAAATTTAAAATTTGAATGTTTTAAAATTTTAGATTAATGTTTAAAGTTTCAAAACTTCAACTTTAAATGTTGTGGTTTGAATGTATGATACTTAGAGTTTCTCCTTTTCTCATGTGACCTGAAAATTTTTGGGTTACCAAATTTTTATGTAATTTTCTTCGCTAAATAACATGTCGTTGAAAGATTATTTGTATTCCGAAAATTTTAAAATTTTTGTTCGGGTAGTAATCACCATAGGACCCCGATTTAAATTCTTCGTTACTCTAGGGGTATGTGTAACGTTTTGTTAATAAACGTTTGTGAAAAAACTGTTGTGAAGGTGTAAAAAAAGAAAAACGTGAAAACGGCAAGCCCTAAAAGCCGGAATGCTAGTGTTTTGAGTTTTCTCAGCGAAGAGGTAGGTTAAGAGAAACTTTCGCTACATGGCCTTTGAAGTACTTTGGGAGAGGCACAAAAAAGATTCTATACACTTTTTCTCTACGAAGCACCGTTCAGGAGGTGAAAATTACTACCCCCTACCAGACGTAGGGGGTAGTTGATGTTTAAATAATTATATTTAAACATTTTTATGGAAACACGGGAGGCTGAAATTTTAAGTTTTGGCCATTTCTTTTTTTTCACTTAAACATAGTTCAAATCTTCCTCTTTAATAATATGCAAAACTTTTATGTTAGTGACTTTTAAAAAAAGTTGTAAATTTTATAAATTTTGCTAGTGCTGATTAGTTTTCTTAATTTTCTTGAATTTTGATTTTTTTACTTGTAACTTTAGTTTGAATATAGCTAGTTACATGTTTTTTTTTTTAATTTGAAGGTAATTTAATGATTATTATGTTTATTGTAGCGTTATTTATGCATCAAAAAGCAGCTGTTTGTTCTTTTGAGTGTTTGGGTAGTATAACCATATAGTAAACTTGTTTTGTGTACGTAAAATTTTCAGTTAGTTTCATTTTACCGTGAAGTGAATTTTTTAGCACTAAAGGAACATTTCTCAGCAACCGCTGAACCGAATAAATTGAAATTTTCACGGTAGGTCTATAGTATCAAAACACATCTTGTATCATTGCTGTTTTCTGCTAATCATTTCCATTATAATTTTATGTGCTATTTAATGGTCATTTTTATATTTATTTGAGTTGCGTATGGAAAATATATTTTTCCTGCGACATAAATTGGAAAATGGCAAAACCCCTATGACACAATCTTTATAAAAGTACCTACTCTAGACAGGCACAAAAATTTGACAATGATCTGGCCAATGAGAGCTGAGGAATGTTTCTTATGTTAACATTGTGCGGTACAGGACTCCCGTATCCCCTTCAGTATTAAGAGCGCTGCAATGCAAAACTGAAGGCGCCGGATTATAAGAGGGTAGTTTGAAAAGTCCGTGCAAAAATAGAAACTACTTAATTGTTTGGGGTAAACCTTTTTTATTTTTCGATATAGTCTCCTTTTAGGCTTATATACTTCGTCCAACGCTGCTCTAGTTTGTTGATCCCTTCCGAATAATAGGATTTGTCCAAGTCTGAAAAATAGCCATTCGTTCCTGCAATTACCTCCTCGTTTGAATAAAATCTTTTTCCCGCTAGCCATTTCTTCAAATTGGGAAACAAATAGTAGTCCGATTGAGCCAAGTCTGGAGAATATGGGGGATGTGAAACGAGTTGGAACCCTATTTCCATTAATTTTGCGACCACAACTGCTGAGGCGTGAGCTGGTGCGTTGTCGTGATGGAAAAGGACTTTTTTGTGGGGCAATTGTAGGCGTTTTTTTTTGCAGCTCGGTTTTTAAACGGTCCAATAACGATGAATAATATGCACCTGTAATAGTTTTACCCTTTTCCAGATAATCGATGAAGATTATTCCTAGTGAATCCCAAAAGACAGTCACCATAATCTTTCCGGCCGAAGGAACTGTCTTCGCCTTTTTTGGCGCAGATTCCCCCTTCATAACCCATTGTTTAGTCTTTGGTCTCAGGAGTGTATTGATGTATCCATGTTTCATCCACAGCGACGAAACGACGCTTACAGTCCTGCGAATTCTTCTGGAACAGCTACAAACCGTCCTTGCAACACTTCACACGAAATTCTTTTTCATCAATTTTTTGAAAATCACTCGACTTCCTCGATTAAAATGAATGTCAAACACAAAGAAATAGACCGATCTGGCTGAAACTACACATGTGTTCTTCCAACAGATGCTACTAACTAAACATATGCTCGATATGCGCCAGTAGTGCCATATATCTGACTTCGCACGAACTTTTCAAACGACCCTCGGACAGGGATTAAAAATTATTACATGTTAATATCCACCAAAACTCTAAAGCTAAATATCTTTGATAAAATGCTTAACATAAGATAAAACAATAAAATTTTGGAAGAACGATTTAACACAGAAAGTCGAAATAAAATTGTTCCCCACTAAATCATACCCAAGAAATCCATAAAATATAAAACCGCTCCGTAAACCGTTCATACAAAAAGATATACTGCACAACAATTGTTTACATTTGAAAGTATTGAGCTTGGCTTATGTCCTTAGTATAGGGCACACCATGTGTATACGAACGGAACGGTTTTACTTTAATGGATTCGTTGAATATGATTTAGAGGGGAATAATTTTTTTTAATGTTTTATTTTAAATCATTCAACTGTCGGATGAATTTTAACACTAAAGTGTTATAATTCAATTTCATGTCCACCTGTATGAGTTACGAAACACAATTTAGGTTCGTAGAAGGAATAAGAGGGTTATTGTATGATAGATTACTCATTACGTGAATCTACCCTCCATCACTGGATAAAGAACGCTACCACTGTATTGCGCATAGTGGCATTGTAATGTGGAAGGTCCCGGAATCCATTCTTGAGTAGGTTTTGAAAATTATTATATGTTGAAAACCTTCGAAATATTAAAGCTAGTTGTCGTTGGTACAATTCTAAACATATAATATAAGTACCCAGAAGAAAATTATGAGATACAATTACAAAGATTACAGATTTTAACTTAAGAAATCCATAAAACTAAAAATAAAAAATTTACGTGGTATATTGTAATGACTTCTTGCCTCCAGGTAAAACCTATCCCCTTTGGCAAGTTTGGCGAAGGATCAAGAAATAAAACCGTTTAGAACGTTGTGGTGGCATATAAATAAAATACAAGAAATCCAGAAAAATAACAAAGTATTTAATAAATATATTAATAATTACCAAATTAACATCAATAACAATAGGAATATTTAGTACCTTTTAAAATTATGCATTCAATAAACTCTTAAAAGGAAATTTTGAATAGGTCTAAAGAAAAACTTAAATTATATATGTAAATGTATAAACTTTTAAATAATTTACAGTTAATTTTGGATCCAAATTTAAATAAAGAAAATAATTTTAACTAACGTTAGTAAAAATAGAAATTAAGTTTCATAATCTTTAAATTTTTAAGAAGCTGCATAATGTTGCATTGAAAAGTTACATCATAATAAATATAATTTTGATCATTTAAATAATTAAATAGAGTTATCACAAATTAGTCCTATTTCTGGATAAAAAATTATTTGTTTATTTCTTTTACCAAAAGACTGATCAAATAGACATAATGCAATTTACAAAAATAATAAAGGTAGTGTAATTTATTCATGTACCAACTTTAAGAGAATTACATTACATATTTAATAAAAAATAAAAAAGGTTTTCCAGAAGGTTAGATTTAAATATACTCATGTTTTAAGAAAATTTAAATTCACTTTCAGATTATTTCAAGAGTATCAATGAATATAGGTTCACACAAGTTAAAACTAAATTAAACGGGCAGAAAATTGTTTTCCAAATTCTTCATCACGAACAAGAGTAAATAATCATAAATAAAATAATGTAATCTACATACCAGCACGGTGAGATCAATAAATAGACCACTTAACCTTATATGCTTATCACTTTGGGTTTTAGTAATCTTGCATAATTATGAGGAAACTATAATTTCACAGCATGATGTGAACCGGTGTTGATACAGGAAAAATTTAGTATGTTGAAGTATAAATAAAGGCACATTTTCTCTTATTATCGCAAATTACATATTGTATCGGTATAGTTGAAATGTTTTACTGATCCAAAGTCATGTTAGATGTATTTAGTTACATTATACTAGAAGTTGCACTGGAACTAGGACCCTACAATGGAAAACGTCCAAAATAGTCTTAAAAACCAATTACATAATGAAATAATTATAAAACAAAATTAACAATAGCAACTATGAAACAATACAATACAAAATTTAGTTAAAAAAATTATCCAATAGTAATACAAATGTATCATTAGTGAATGTTCAGAACTTAGATTAACAATTTATATTAGTTAAAATTAATTAATAAGCAAGTTCGTTAGTTACAGCCGAAATGCTTAACTCAAAAGTCAAATGTTACAAAATATTTTTTTTTTAATTTTGAAAACAATTCAATACGAATTCGTGGCAATAAAAATAAAAATATCACAAAAAACTAATAAGGAAAGTAATATTTAAAATATGTACTTTACTTGCCACACCTAGTTTTATTTTTAACGAAATTAACTCAGCTATAACGAGTTCATTGCATTCACTACAACAAAATAAAGTTAATAGCAGATCTTACCATAGAATGGGCGAAGAAAACATCAGATCAAGCCATATTAAAATATAAATTATCCGGCAAAAACTATAAAAATAATTACGGAGAAAAATAAAAGAACTGCAATGGCTGCTACATTTTACAAGAAAGAGAACGGTACAGTGCACGAAACAGCTGAGCACAGACAACCGGCTCCCCCACCAAACCAAACCAGAACCGATACACGCAACGTAGTGCATTGAACTAACACAAGATGGCAGAAGCCCACAGTGCAGTAGATGAATCACGTTTTCCGGGACAATTTTATTTATCTACGGGCCATTGAAAATATTCATATTACTTAGAAAAGACAGCTTTTAGATACGCGTATTTTAGTGTCCATTGTCGTGCAGTTACATGTTTATGTTTAGTCTAGAGGTAATAAAGTAGATATAGTTCGGGTGTGTTTACATTTATTATAGATCGTAAATTAATGTAAGCTAGCTGATTAAAAATTTGTATAAGTTTAAGATAAAAAAGATTTCCTGGTAAAGGAATGACTCCCTTTTCAGTCAGTTCTTACTCAAATCTCAACCAGTACGGTTCACCTTTTCTTAATAATTAACTAAAATTTTAATCTTTAAAATTACCTTCATAATTTGTACGGTGTCATTCGTCTATTTGACTAATGTATTGTACAGGCGAAGCCTGAATAAATCTTTTAAAAAAAGACTTTCGCTGTTTGTTTTATTTAACTGTACGATCTATAGATAAATTATTTAAGAATTTCGAAGTGACCTTGGTTTTCTAACAATTATACAAAATTTCAAAAATCTGTGTTTCAGAATCCAAGATGACAGCTCGGTACGGAGTTATCTCGACTGCCACTGGGTCAGTACGGATATACTAAAACGTAATTCACTGGATACGCCTGACGATGCAGATCTTGTTATCGGATACTTATTTTCGGTAAGTACAACATACTTTCAAACTTAACACGTATTTGTAATTTAATAAAATCAATAAAAATCTGGTTTGAAACACTTACAGCACTTTCTCCTCCCAATGTAAATAATTAAAAATATAACCTACGTTTAATCATTAGTAAACAATGTATTGTTGTTTAAGCCGAAAAGCTAGTTTAAAATCTAGAGGTTTTATAAGTAAAACGAGGAGTGAGGTGGTTTACCATTGGCTTCCTCACTGAGTTGAAATTTATGTTTATCAACATGTCAGGCCTTCTGAAAAGCAGCAACTTTTCACCCTGCATAATACACCTTCATTACTATAGGATTTGGCTGTACAACGAAATTCATTACTTTCTGAGGAGATAACTCTGATTAGTGTATTTTACATCTCTACCTCTTTTGTTCTTGTATGATTCGGTCAATTAATTGGCTGATAATGTGATAAGAAACAGAACTAATTTTTGTAGCCCTGAAACTAACAGCTTGAGTGCAAATTATTTAACACTCCACCTGTCTGTTTGGGCGAACAGATATACTATTTTACATACTAAATAGTAAACAATGTAAAATGAAAAACACAACCTAATTTTAATCATGAGTGAATGACGCAAAATGAAAATCAATTTTTGTAAAACTTTAAAACACGGAAAATCATTAATTGACGCTAAACTAAACTCTAAACTCTCTTAACTCTTAACCAAACTCTGCAGAAAAAATGCTTTAAACAAAAATTATAGATTTATTTATTTCTTATAACTTTGATCATGTTAAATACACTTTTGTCGTAAAATGCATACTACGGCTGCAATCTTAAAAATCCCATTTTACCTATTTTGATGAGCAAAATACAGGAAATTAAATTTTGACGCTAACCTAAGCGTCGTAGAAATAAAAGTTGTACGTTTTTCAATTTCTTACACCATTTACACATCTTCCATCAATTACATTTTATAAAGGCTGCAATCTTAAAAAACATATTTTACCACGAGAGCACAGTCCCCAAAAATTTCAGCTTGCCCTATCGTGTAGAGCACAGAAATGTAGCTAATGAGGCGATTTTTAAAAACAATCGTAGAAGATATTTTAGAGAAAAAGGCATATAAGTGAAAAATTGCACGAATAAACTACTGATAAAAATTAAACACTACTAAACTTCAAGTAAATCAAGTTTTGGAACATTAGCTTTACATTTAGAAACTGTTGTATTAATTTAATAACAGATACTAAATTTCAATTGAAAGTGTCAAGAAAAAAAAATACTTGAGTCGTGGTTTCAGATGTAGAAACTTTTAACTTGGAATATTAAAACAATTTATGAGACTTGTTCAAAATCTGTCATACCTGTCCCCATCCTAGACATAAAACAGTTTTCATTCTAACTGTAATCAACAAAGGAACCGAGCCAAAGTGAAAATTGCAGAAACGTAATATGAAAGTTGTTATTTTTGTGAGCGTGTGTTTTGCGTGACGGATTCGTCAGTAGAGTTCAATTTAGTTTCCCCGCTTTTTCTTTCTGTCTTTTTGACATTTACAAAGGAATGAAATTTGTTGCCGATCGTAAAAAAATTCTAAAATCTTAGCACTTTCATTTATTTTCTAGTAAACTTTTCCTCTTCATCGTATTGTAAGGAGCTTAACTTGGTTTGGTAAATCAATTTTATTGCTCTTCATTTGTTAGTGATTTGCTAGACCTATTCAAACATACTGCGTTTATTTCTTTACATTTATTTAACTAGAGAAAAATAACGCACCTTACAACACAAGATGTTTCAAACACCAACTAATTTATTTTTTATTACTTTTTATTTATTACTTTGGTAATTTTCCTTTTCCTAAATTATTGTGGTAAATGTATTTTCAACAAGAAATCTCTTAAGCAGTTTATATTGTTGTGGTAATAAATTATATTTTAGCAGTTATTTAACATCTGAATTCACCTAATCATCACCTAATGATCACCTAGTGATCACCTAATGATCACTCTTCTCTCATGAAAGGAGGCCTCAAATTTGAAGGATATCTACGAATTAAGTTCTATTCTTCAGTGTGATTTTTCTTTTCATTCTCATTAATTATTTGCTCTTATTAATTAAAATAAATAATTTTAGAGATCTTCTAATTTCAATTGATATATATTCCTCTTAACTGCATAATTACGTTTTTATGGTATTTACACAGAAGTTACGTGAAGTGAATCATTTTATTATACAGACCACAGAGCATTTGTTAGCATTAGTAAAAGTGTTGAGTACAATCTTAACAGCCACTTTTTAAAATTGTAAGAAACTGAAATTAAAATAGGAATTAATTGAAAAACAAGTAGAATGCTGGTCAAGTCGAAATTTTGAGATTTTGTAAACTGAGGAGGTTAAAGAATTTATATATTTAGGAATGATTTCTAATCAGAAGGAAAATTGAAAAAGGAGTTTAGTAAAAAGGCGCAGAAAGTAAGCGATTTCTTCTAAAGTGTGAGAAACATAGTCTGAGATCAAGAAGTTCCTATGAATGGTAAGAAAGTTTTACGTAATACATATTTTACACTAGGCCTAATACTGACTTATACAGTAGAAACGTGGACATGTAGAAGGGAGGTAGAGAGTAGAATCCCAGCAACAGAAATGAAATTTAAGAGAAGTGTGCTAGTGAAATAGAAGGATTGAATTTTCATTATTACGTTTTCTTTTAATTCTAACTTATTAGAAAGAAAGAAAAATTTGAATACTACTCACTTTTAAGTAGGATGGTGCTTAATGATAAATATGCATTTTTCTTAGGCCACGCGCTATCGTCTATTATTTGTCTTAGTACGATTTATTTTCCCATAACAGGCAGGAGGAATGGTTAATTATTTTCCCTTAATCTGCTAGTTCCAGGACTACAAAGAAAGTTTGTTCCTTAGCACATGGTTAGCCAATTATATGACTGAATCGTTTAAAAACAGAAGAGGTAGAGGTGTAAGAGACACTATAAAGTCACAGTTATCTCCTCTGAGAGTAATGAGCGTTATCATTATACAGCCAGACCTTGTGGTGAATGAAGGGAAGGTGTCATTTGCAGGAAGGAAGTTGATGCTTTTTAGGGGGACTTGCAATCTGATGAGCAAACTTTTCCTCTAAGCGAGGAACGCACTATGAAACCACCTCACTCATCATTTTACATAGTAAAGCTAGATAGATAGATAGATAGGTTCAAACCAGACTTTCGGCTGATAACCTAAAAAAGTACAACTAATAGGCTTAGCGTCCGATCGTCGTTTAATAAATAAAAAAATTAAATCAATTCAGTCAGTCGGTAAACTCAGGCTTGTCGGCCGTTTTTTAAGATATAGAAAAAATGTGTATGCTGACCAAGTGGGCTAATCTTTTGGTCATCGTCTTCTTATTTAGTGGTGTGCTGGGTTTGTTATGTAAAACGGGGTCCAGGAAATAAGTATTGTTTGCTCTAGTTTCAGGCTTAACAAAATTATATTACGATTCACCGATAAAGTACTGAAAGGCCACGTCTTCTAACTCGTCTGTTTTGTATCCCCTCAACAGTGAGGAAGTATTGTGCTTCCTAGTTCAATGTATAGTTGAATTTAAACTATTCCAGTAACCTAAGACTCCACAGTAAACTGAGGATGGTGGTCGGTTAAATGCATAAGTACCGGATGCTGTACTTAGAGTTAGAGGGGACATAGAACAAGTAAATTAGATGGGAGATAGATTCAGTTATGGATGAATTAGAAAACGATGCAATGTCAAGAGACCAATGGAAACGAGATGATTCAGTGACAGAGAGAGGTAGAGAGAAGTTGGTTTCGGCCCAACCCGAGGAAACTGGGAAGAGCGATAAAGAGGATGATAATGGTGTGAATTGCATCCAGGAGACTTCCAGAGGGAGTAAAGGACAAGCCAAGAACTTATAGGCCTAACCCTCTTAATAAATACGTTGCTTATTACCTAAATTATACATTAACCAACTAATAACGCATACGAACTTACCTCAATTTACTATCTCATCTTATATTATTTAATTAATAGTACACAGTTTTCTTCAGCATTTGCTTAGATATTTATTTATTTTTAAAAGCAGAATTCTTTTGCATTATAATAAATACGAGGTGTGGCTATTAAATAACGAGACTGACGTGCTAAAAGATTTTATTTTTATTTTATATATAATCATTTATTGTCACCTTCAATATACACTCCTCCTCTATCCCTACTACGTTCCATGCGAATTTTCCATCGTTGGAAACAGTGTTGCAAGTTATCTCCTGTCAGTTTCTTCAGGATACGTGCCGCTTTCTCTTTTACAGCTTTTACAGACTCAAATCTTGTCCCTTTTAATGCAGATTTCACCTTAGGGAACAGGTAGAAGTCACATGTTGCAAGATCTGGTGAATAAGGTAAATGTTCTAACACTAAGATGCTGTACTTGGCTAGGAACCTCTTCACAGATAACGCGGAATGAGCTGGCGCTTTGTCTTGATGGAGAACCCATGATTTGTCCTTCCACATTTCGGGGCGTTTTTTCCTTACTCTTTGACGTAGTTTAGAAAGTACCTCAGGATAGTAATATTGATTAATTATTTGGCCTTTAGGAACCCAGTGAATGTACACAATCCATAGATATAAAAAGAAACAATTATCATTGCTTTAAATTTTGACTTGCTCATTCGAGCTTTTCTGACTCTCTGTGAAGTTCGGCTCTTCCAGTGCATGGATTGGCGCTTCGTTTCCGGATTATAAGTAAAAACCACGTTTCTTCACATGTTATTATCTTCTACCTGTTCCCTAAGGTGAAATCTGCATTAAAAGGGACAAGATTTGAGTCAGTGGAAGCTATAAAAGAGAAAGCGGCACGTGTCCTGAAGGAGCTAACAGAAGATGACTTTCAGCACTGTTTCCAACAATGGAAAATTCGCATGGAGCGTTGTAGGGATGCAGAAGGAGTGTATATTGAAGTTGACAATAAGTGATTATGTATCAAATTAAAATAATTTTTTTTACGTCAGTCTCGTTATTTAATAGCCACACCTCGTATACCTGTAAGCGGTAGGCTTATAGGTAATTACTTTTTGTATGATCTTAATTTTAAATTAAAACGATTTTATTTTTTGATTATGATATCTATGTAATATTACGTTTTAACTATTTAAACTTTTTTGGCCAGCATGGGACCACTTTAGTCAACCATGTTTAAGTTTTTTGAGACCGTTTCTTCATTTTCAACCAATACGATTACTCTTTCATTCTATCCAATTTCCCTTTGTATTTTCGACTGAAAATATCTTTTAAGTTCTGTTTTTTGTTTTTTTTTTGTGTAGTGTTATTTTTCAAATTTTTTATTTAGCCTACAAAGTTAATTTTGATTTTAGGTAGGTAGTCTTCGTTTAATAATTAACCATTAATTGTGTCAATAAATAATGTTATAAGTTTAAAGAGAGTATGTTAGTTATTTATTGTAACCAGATCTCAAACGAACCTGGGCTTAGGTGTTGTAGCATTATTTATCACTTTTCCATTGTTATTCATTTGCTCTTTCTAAATTCCAATTTAGTTTCTCTTTTAAAGTATAGTTATTATTTCTCCTAGGTAGTTAAATTTGCCCATTTGAACGTTGTACTCTCTTATCAATATTTATGGAAAACAAGAGGAGGATCTGATTGTAAATTTTAGTTTTTTCCAAAGGATATGGTTAGACCAATTTTTGAGGTCAATTTCTTCAAGCAACTTTATTACTTTATTACTTGTTGCTTATTTTCTTCAAATTATTGGCTAGAAGAGCCAAATCGTCAGTAAACTGTTGGATGTTTGCGACTACACCTTCCATCTTTTTTCTATCCGTGACAGTATGTACTATATCAATTTAATTAATGTTTATTTTTTGTTAAATGTTATCGTTTTTACAACCAATTTCGATATTATATTATATTACGGGATTTTATAATATTAAAAATATCAAAATTTATATCAGTATAACCCATTCTCTTTATTATTTTAAAAGTAACATAGAACAAAGCATAATTTTTCTTTATGAAAATATGGTGAAAATCCATTACGTCGTTTGTCTTTTTTATATTTCCATGTATGGACATATAAGCTACTAGTACGTATGTTTATTTTCAACAAATGAACAAATCTCGGGTTGAAACGGGTGTTAATAACGGTTTGCCGTACATCCTGTTTTTTCAGCGTGTTATAAACATCATCCCTCTAAAAACAACAAAACAGGACAACAAAAATAACTAAAAATATGCCTGCATTATATTCTATGTACGTTTACAATGACAAACACATTTTACCACAACCCTAAACCTAGGTTTAGGTTTAGGTTTGCATATAGAGCCTACAAAATAGGCTTTAATGTAAAACAGTACATTGAATATTTATCCGGTGAATAAATTTATGAACTCAAAAAGCATTAGCAGCCCTATAAAGTCTTATTTCGACATGGTTCACTGAATTGTTTGCATCACAACTAAAATTAACTCGCATATATTTATTTTTAAACTGAGCTAACCGAAGATTATAATTTTAAATCAAATTCTAATCTTCTTTAAATTTTAATCGCTTCAAAAAAGTAAACTTACTATTTCTGTCTCTGATGACATGTGATCATCATAATTTTGAATTGTATTGCAGTAACATTCATGCAGGGTTTAAATAAAAATAATTCAAGCGTACAGCATAAATCCTTTTTACTTTAGTCACAATTGATATTTTGAAAACTATAGGTTTTATATAATATTGTAATACTCAAACCTAGGTTCGTTCGAGATCTAGGTATTACAAATATATTTATTTTTTTATTCTTAATGTGTGTACGTAGCAATCTGTTCAATTCAGAACAATAAGCAACCCCATGACCCAATGAGATGAGAATGATATATATAACGTGTAAATGAGGTGTAGTCTTCTACAGACTCAGCCCGACCATTCCTGAGAGTATGGTTAATTGAGCCCTAACCATCAACGTACACCAGTAATCACTGTCCGTATTCAAATCCGTATAAAAGTAACTACCTTTACTAGGATTTGAACCAAGAACCTTCGTCTCCGAAAATCAGCTGTTTAACAGCTGACTCGCGGCGACGACTTATCCTCTAGACCAACCCGGTGGCTTAATAAATATGAAACAGACTTCCTTAAACTTATAACAATTCTTTATTGACGCAATTAATAATAATTATAATTATTTGTTAAACTTAGATTACTAACAAATTACAGTCGAGTTACTTAAATTACATTTATTTAACAATTACCTCTTACCTACAATCAATACAATGTGTACACTACGCAGACTTTTTCTTAACGAGCAATGCACTCACACTAACAGCACTCCGTGTGACAATTTCACTCTGTGTCTTCACGGGAGGCTGTCGACAGCCTCCCGTCCCTTGAAGATATAATATAGAAAAAATAGGAAAGTTGATAGCTTTAAGTACGTCAAGAAGATACTACAACCGAAGACCAGCGAAAACTAACTGAACAATAGTAAATGAGAAAGGATCACATTTAATTTGAGTGCGCTCCGAGGAACTCATCATCTGTAGAAGAACGCACTCTCAAGACAATCCAAGGTTAGATATAATACTATGATATAACCTGTGTTTGAACGGCTTAGAATTACCGGGAAATCTGGTCTAAGAAAATCAGAGAAATCAGAGAGAAAGGTTCCCCGCAAGATAATAGGTCCAAAGATAGTAGACAGTTCAGGTTACGACGAGGAGAAAAAATTAGAAGTAAAATAAACGATTAATGGAAATGAGTATAAACGGTAGACTAAAATTCTAAGGACATTTGTATAGAACGTGGTTGATAAACGGTTGACAAAAAGTTTTGAAGACACTCATCAATAGACCTAAGGTGTCGGATAAGTAATTTTTAGAAGTCAGAAAGTTATGACCAAAGAGAAAACTAGAAAAACCGTGAAAACATAATGGATTTAACCAAATTCACTTTAGACAGAAGCTGTTATTATATTATATCAATTATACCTACGCTACGCGCGGGCGTAATTGCTATAAAATGAAAACATAATAACGTAATGTAAAGTTATTCCTATATAAAAAGGTTGTTTTTTTAGAAATAAATTATTACCATCGTCTTAAACTACAAATAAGCGTTCATACTTTAAAAGAAATACATTAAATTAATGATTATATTTAATAACAGCGAATGAATATAATAAACACGCGATAAAAATAAACATGAAAAGAGTTTTAAATGAAAAATTTACGAAGAAGAGATAATAAATTTTGCCATCAGCAAAGTAATTTTCTATGACATTACGTATTCTTCTTTAATGTCTCGTTGCAATATACAGTGGAACAGATACGATGACAATAAGAAAAGATTAATTACTCTCAAAGGGAAAAGGGTTCTTTCTAATAAACTGAACTCGTATGCTTCCTATGTTACGCTGTTGCAACATATAATGTTACCGTATGAAAGCTTAAACACATCACTTTAACACATGCAAGACACGCAAACGTATTCTACAATAAATGTCATTTTAAATTTAAAAATAAAATATAACAGAACGATGAAGAAATAAAATATATAGGTGAAAGAGAGAGAGAGTGATAAAGGAGGGAGAGAAAATATAAAAATACTTATTTCTTTACTACAAAATGTGTATGAATAAAGAAACCCAAGAGAAACCTAGATTTTTTCCTTTTTGATAACCCTCCTCTCGTTTCAAACTGTTTCTGTATTAAATTTCTAAAGTAAGCCTAGATACTTTTTCAGCTTCACTTGACACAATTGTTTATCTACATGATCAAATAACATTATACATCAAATTCTATCTCACGTTGATGCAAGAAAATTGATTTTAAAAGCAAACAAATTAACTAAAACAGTGTGTTGCCTGAAAACAATGTTGTTGTTTAGGTCATCAACCGAAAGGCTGGGTTGAACCTCCAGAGGCTTTACCAAGTAAATTAGGAGTGAGGTGATTTACAAATGCCTTTCTCACGGACTAAAAAAGTATGCTTATCAGCATGCCGAGCTCTCTGAAAAGCACATATTTTCCACCTTGCAAATGACACGTTCACTTCATTCACCACAGGATCTGGCTGTATAATGAAATGCATTACTCTCAGAGGAGGTAACTCTGACTTAGGGTATTTTATACCTCTTCCTCTTATGTCACATGGTTGACCACGTGATAAGAAACAGAACAATTTTCGTAGCTCTGAAACTAGCAGATCGTGAGCAAATAATTGAACACTCACCTGCCTGTTAGAATCAGAGTTTAAAATTATGATTTTTTGAAATTATATAAAGTTGATTGGTTATAGTATAATGTGTTGAATGAATGTTTTCAGGGTGATCTCGAACAACTAGTTATCGTACCGGATCCAACAGCAGTCGCACAGCAATGTTCTGGAACAAAAGAACCATCATTAGATCCGTTATTAGAAGCGACAAGGCCACGTGTTTTGCCTGGTAGAGATAAGTCAGTTCGTTGGGGCAGAAGAGCTAAACCAAGGAAAGGTGTTTTGTCAAAAGAGTAAGTAGTCATTAATTACTTACAACTATTTATAACGTTTTAATTTTGTATTTTCAATTTTTTTTATTGTAACTAGTCCAAAAATTTCCTTAATCAAACATCATGCTTGATACGTACGCCGTCTTCTGTTTCTTTTTCACTTTCTTGAATTTTTCCATCGTTGCTTTCACCTTAACCATTTTCTTTTTTTCTTTTTTTTGCATGTCTCTCCTTATTTCTGATGTATTCCATGTTCTACATTATTCCTTTATTGTCACTATCAATTTATTATCAGCCAAAGATATAACTTCGGTAGAACTCATCTTCTTCACTTCACACAGCAGTAGCAATGAAGAGAAGTAGAAAATATGACTTGCCGCGGAAAAGGAGGTAAAGGACTGGGCAAAAGCGGAGCTAAACGGCACAGGAAGCTGCTGCGCAACAACATCCAGGGCATCATTAGGCCGGCCATCAGGCGTTTGGCCCGCCGACGTGGAGTCAAGAGTATCTCCGGTCTGATTTACGAAGAGACCCGCGGCGTGCTCAAGGTATTCCTAGAGAACGTAATCAGGAAAGCAGTCACCTACACCGAACACGCCAAGAGAAAGATCTTCACTGCCATGGACGTTGTCTACGCACTCAAGATGCAGGGTCGCACCCTGTACGGTTTCGGCGGTTAAGCGTTGCTCTGCTCGCTCGGCCGCTCTTCAATAATGCAATAATATGCGGTCTTATTATAGTTGTGTATCTTATGACACTTTTATAATCTTACAGTAGTTGTGCAACCAGAGCAACAATGTACCAATTTAACTGTTGATATCTTATTAATAAAGGGCAAATTTGACATACGTATGTGCGTCCATTAGAAACTCAAAAAATTCTGATAATGACGATCATACCAAATTATTTGTTGAGTCTTAGTATTTTAACAAAAATTTATTTTAACAACTTTAAAAATTTCCTTAATTGCAACCACAGCCTCTTATGTCCAATCAAGAGCAGCATAAATTATATTGGAAGAGTTTCAAAGGGTTAAATAAACTGATAAAAACGCTAGGTGATAAAGGGAGAAAGGATAGGTAGGGTAGACCGGGGCAGGTTTGGTACAGGGGCAAGTTTACACAGGGCTCATATTTCAAAAACTATTCGTCCGAACGCTACACTTGTCACGTCAGACTATTCTCTAAGACCGTAATAAGCATCGACGCCAGTATGAAGTCATTATAACGAGTAGGAACGAAGAGAGATCAATTTTAGTGATTTTTGTCCTGGTGACTAAATTTTTACACCATTATATTAGCTTTACTAGTAACTATACCATTTAATTTTTTAATGTTTTTGTAGTTCATCCTGGTGGAGTGTTCTTTTAAGATTATTTTAAGATATTTAGTTTAATATATAACTCACAAATAAAGCGTACAGGTTAAGTTTTTTCGAAAACATGCGGAAGGGGCAAGTTTACACAAGGCACATGGGGCAAGTTTACACATTCTTCAAGTTGTGTAAACGTGCCCCGTACGTTTTTATACCATTTGTTAACGGTTTCTAATGGCTATAATATATTTTTTTTTCTTCACGTAAACAATGGTTTGATCTTACAAAAGGAAGACGAATAGATCCACTACGGATCCAAATAAGAAGATGGCAGTAGAAGAGGTAAGATAAGGGCTATCTTTAAAAAAGGTCGCTGCAATTCAATTTCAAAACGCTTGCTAATTAATGCAAAAAGTATCGGTAACCGAATAATGTTCACAACGAGGCTGCGACAGTAGTTGCCCAAACATTAAGACTTGAGGAGACGTTTGCCGGAAAAAGAAACAACGGAAAACTTCAGCGAGAAGCCAGAACCTTCAGGTACATCATTAGTTATAATTTCTTTGTTTCATATAAATGAAATATATGCCCATATGATTGAATGATGTATTACTCCAGTCATTCATTTATTCATACAGTTCTTCAGGAAACATGGATTTTGAACCAGGACCCGATGAAACATTGAAGGCAGCTGAGGGAACTGCAGAAATGGTGCAGCCTGACCCGGATGCGGTAGTAGTACCTGAACCGGAAATAGAAAGGAAACTGGGACCACATGCAGTGTCAATACTTGAACTGAAAGCTGAACTCAAAGCGAGTAGTTGGTCTCGATTTGGCTACGCCAAAACGAGGGACTCTAGTTACATTGGCAATAGCTGAAAATGCAGCTGGAAACAGCGTACCGCCATTCATTGTGTTTCTGAAAGTAACTTTTTCGATGTGACTTTCAGTCACATTTTATTCGTGACGGCCCTATTCGTTGTGAAGGAAATGCCAATCCCTCGGGATGGATGGTTGAGAAAAACTTTCTGAAATACGTCAAACACGTTGTTCATCATACTCGATGTTCTCCCGAGAGACCTTGCCTATTGCTCGATAACCATGATTCGCACCTCTCAGTTCAAGTCCTAGACTTCTGCAAAAGTAATGGCGTCACACTTCCATACTTTCCTCCCCACTGCAGCCGCTCGACAGGAGTGTATACGGCCCTTTGAAGAAGTTTGTCAACACTGCATGTGATTCATGGATGAAAATGAATGAGCGTCCAATGACGATTTACGATATCCCAGGTATTTTGTCAAGAGAACTACCCTTAGCATGCACTCCTGTAAATATCAAGGCACGCTTCAGAGTTTTAGGGATATTCTCTCTTAACACTGACATATTTCAAGACGAAAACTTCATGCTATCTAATGTAACCGATAGGCCGGCTCCTCTAATTTGAAACTCAACCTCTGAGCTTTGTGTTGCCATTCCTGACCATTCACTTACAATGCTTCCTTCCGAACCAGCACCATCCACATCCGCAATATTTCCATCGCCTTCTGGGCAAGCTTTCCAATTCACCTCTACGCGTGTATCATGCGAGTCTCCCTCTGGGCTGTTCGTCGCTGACACTTCCGGTACTAGGTCTTTCTTAGCATCTGAAGGTGTGCGGCCTTTTGAAAAAGTAGGTCCAAGAAAAATAACTAACAAAGGCCCGAAGAAGCGACAAACTGCTATTCTAACTGATACGCTGGTTAACAATGCGCTGAGAGTATAACAGAATAATTCAAAAAAAGAGACAGATAAATACGATAAATTTTCCTCGTATGAGGAAAATAAAAAATAAAAGATTACAATGCAAAGAAAGCACCGAAAAAAGAAAAAAAATTAAATAAAGGCGGTCAGTGCAAATCTGATAGTAGCGAATGACGATGAAAACTGTGCGTGTATTTACTGCTTGAAACAATTCCAACAGTCGAAACCTGGTGCACAGTAGATACAATGCACTGAGTGTAATAGATGGTCACATAGTCATTGTAGGCGTCTTGAAAAATATTTCTTTTTTCGTGTGTATCAATTAACTGTAAAAGCGATTTTAAAAATTATACAAATTGATCAGGAGATCAATTTCTATTTTACATTAATGCAAAATTTTGTTTAGTAAAAATTAATAAATAATTTAATGAAACATTTATATTAACTTTTTTTTACCTACATGAATATTAATGTATATATTAATGTAAATGTATATGTATGTAATGTATACACAGAACTTAACAAAATATTTTATAGCATTAAAACTGAGTAATATAGTTTATTAACCCTCAAATTTCTTATTTTAAAAAGTTTGGAAACTTACCCCAGGCACTGTGTAAACATGCCCCATCAGTGGGGCAAGTTTACACAGGTGACTTACCTTCAAAAAACATTTAAATACATAAAAAATATCATAGTAACAGGCTCTTCATATATGTCAAAGTGAAGCTTAAATATTAGGTAATGATTGAGTATGAAAAGCATGTAAATAAATGCAATACAAAAAATTAGAAAAATCAAAATCTAAAATCTGTGTAAACCTGCCCCGGTCTACCTACCGTCTTTAAGTTTTACTACGCCTTGTTGTACCAAGTTTTAATAAATGGTTCAGGCTGTTGAACCCTAACTGCTCAATACATAGAAGAGGCTGCAAAGATGAGATTGTTAAAACTTTAGCAGGGACCGATTAGTGGACAATAAATTAATTAAGGATGTTAGGTATGAATGTGCCAAGGTTGATATCAACTACTATTGGAAAAGCAGGCGAGATTTGTTGCGGATACCAGATGATCGGACGCCCAAGCAGATTGATGTTTACTTATAAGCCAACAGGACAAAGTCGTACTGTATGATCTCGAAAGAGATGGGCATCTCTTCTTAAAAAAAAGAAACAGTTCACTTAATTTGAAGTTAAAACAGGCTAGGAAGCTTACTCCGTATTGTTTTTGATGATGATGAACTTTAGATTCCTGAGAAACGTTATTGTAACGTGTAATCCAAGATTCTTTTGGGATCTGGTTATAATAAATAATAAACAAACTTCTTTTAAACTTGTTTAGGTCATTAGCCGAAAGGCTGGTTTGAACCCGTAGAAGTTTTACTAAGTAAAACAAGGAGCTAGGTGGTTTACCATTGCCTTACTCACTGAGTAGAAAAGTACGCTTTTTAGCATGCCGGGCCCTCTGAAAAGCGCATATTTTCCACTCTGCAAATGACACCTTCACTTCATTCACCACAGTGTCTGGGTGTGTAATGAAATTCAATACTTTCAGAGGAGATAACTCTTATTAGTGTCTTTTACATCTCTACCTCTTCTTTTCTTAAATGATTCAGTTATTTAATTGGCATATCACATGGCTACTACCATGTGATAAGAAACAGAACTATTTATTTTACCCCTGCAACGAACAGATTGAGTGTAAATAATTTGACACTCCATCTGTCTGTTATGGGCAGGACAATATGATCTACAAAAAACCTTCTACGCTTGGCTAGAATAACCTACAACATAATAGAACAAAAATAAAGAATTAATAAAACATTTCTGCCGTATTTCAAGGGTAAAGAATTGAACTTAAATCGACCCGCTATTCCGGGAATTCCATTCAAAAGCATTCCATTCATTAACAACCATTGTTCATGTTACATTATGAACTAACTTTGAGATAAATATACTCGTATCTAGTTATTTTACTATACTTTGCCTTCCAAATTGCTAATACGGATCATACGTCGTTTTATATTTGGTTTCAAACCTGTTCTAATCTTGTCTTTTTGTTGAACGTATAAAGAGAAACATTGTTTTTGTTTTTTTGTGAAAGTCTCAAAGATCACCTAAACCAATCATCTTCAAAACTTTACAGCTTAAGAATGTCATAGGCTACAAGAATACAGTGAGGATGTAAGTATCAGAGCCCTGAATAGAACAGAAGGGCAAAAAAGTGAGCTCTGGCCGGCTACAGTAAATAAATATGGTTAGCTTATTAATTATTAATACGAGGTACGTTCGTAAAGTAAGTTCCGTTTTAAAATAAAAAAAGAACAAGTTCAGATACAACAATGAAATTTATTTCATAAAAATCTACAACTCAAATTATTTTTCGACATAACTCCCGTGATTTTCCAGCCATTTGTCATAGCGTGGTACAAGCTTTTGTATACCCTCTTCATAGAATGCTACCGCCCGTGTTGTCAACCAAGAGGTATCATGTTCTTTCAGCTCTTCACCGCTGTTCAACCGCTGACCGCCAAGGAAAGACTTCAGATGCAGAGACAAATGAAAGTCGCTAGGAGCGAGACGACCCCTGAAACCAAACGGCAATCCATGGAATGGAGACACACTTCATCCCCAGCAAAAGTTAAATCAAAAAAAATCTTGACGCCCCAAAAAGTCATATGTACAGTGTTTTGGGACAGAAAAGGAATTTTACTGATTGATTTTTTTCCGCGAGGTCAAACAATCAATAAAGAAGTTTACTGCGAGACTCTCAAGAGACTGCGCCCCACAATACAGAACAAGCGCCACGGAATGCTCTCGAAAGGGGTGGTTTTCATTCATGACAATGCCCCGACCACACACTACGAATGAGACAAAAAGACTCCTTCAGGACTTTGGCTGGGACTTGGTTGACCATCCTCCGTACAGCCCTGACTTCGCTCCTAGCGACTTTCATTTGTTTCTGCATCTGAAGTCTTTCCTTGGTGGTCAGCAGTTGAACAGCGATGAAGAGCTGAAAGAACATGTTACCTCTTGGTTGACTACACAGGTGGCATCATTCTATGAAGAGGGTATACAAAAGTTCGTACCACGCTATGACTAATGCCTGGAAAATCATGGGAGTTATGTCGAAAAATATTTGAAATTTGAAAAAAAGAGTTGTAGATTTTTATGAAATAAATTTCATTGTTGTATCTGTACTTGTTTTTTTTTTTATTTTTTTTATTTAAAACGGAACTTACTTTACGAACGTACCTCGTATAATTAAGCCAATTCTAAAATTCATCTCAAAGGACAATCACGTGGCATAAAGGGGTAGATGTCATTCCACATAGCGACTACTTTAGCCTAGATTATTAAGTCGAAGAAAGATCAAACTATAGTTAGAAAAGTCGAAGAAAGTAACGTCCATTAAATTTCAAATATACTTTTCTGAGAAACAAAGATGTAGGCCTAAAATAGCATAGACTTGTTCTTCTTAAGCGTGTTTTCTTTTGTGCGTATTCTATTGTGCGTTCTCATACCACTCTTTCACTTCCTCATTTCATTCTCTCATCCTTTTCCTTTCTTATTCTCCGCTTTCTTTATCAGTCGTCCTTTTATTCCGATTGTTTTCTAACTTCTTATGCCTTTACACTTCTATCTAAGGTGTCTAAGAAACAAATAATAAAGAAATTTCAGAAGTTTTTAGAAGGTGCACTTAAAATTGATAGGATCTAACTGATGAACTTAGAGAACATCTGTTCTATAGTAAATTCAATAAAATTGATCTTAAAACAAATTATCTGGTCAATTTTTAAACTTCATTACCGTACCCATAAATTTTAGTTTTTGATAATTATGTAGATTAAATTAAAGAATGTTTTGTGGTAATAGTACTAAAATACTTTGTTCGTATTACATGATCCAATATAAAATTTTAAAGAGAACGCCTGTAGTTTTCCTACAATGTTTTGTTAACACAATTAATGTTCATGTAATCGATACCTATTACATGAAGCCTATTAAATACCTATAACATACTACCTATTATGCTCATAACAGGCAGGTGGAGTGTTAAATTAATTGCACTTGATCTGTGGTTCCAGGGCTACAAAAAATAGTTCTGTTTCTTATTACATAGTCAGACAATTATATGACTGAACTATTTAAGAACAGAAGAGGTAGAGATGTAAAAGACACTAGTCAGAGTTATCTCCTCTGATAGTAATGAATTTCACTATACAGCCAGACCCTGTGGTGAATGAAGTGAAGGTGTGATTTGCAGGGTGGAAAGTGGGTGCTTTTCGGAGGGCCTGGCATGCTGATAAGCATACGCTTTCAACTCAGTGAGGAAGGCAATGGTAAACCACCTCACTCGTCGTTTTTACTTAGTAAAAACCTCTAGAGGTTCAAACCAGCCTTTCAGCCGTTGACCTAAACCACAACTACCTATTACATGAAGATACAATTCAAGTTTGAAAATGAATCTTACATTACCTCTAGAAGTTAACACTTGAATTGGGAAGGTAACGGGATTATGATTAATGAAAAAGGCTGAACCATTTGCTGATTATGTGGTCCTAATATCAGACAGCCTTGATAAATGGTGTTAATTCTGATAAAATAGAAGAATATAACTGAATAGAAACAGAAAATTCTGGCGTGAAACACTCACACCTCTTTGTTTTGCCAATACAAATAATTAACAAAATAACCTAACATTAGTAATAAAACATAAGAAATAAACAAAAAAACTAACCCCAATAATCATAACCTAATTTTAATCATGAGTGAAAGACACAAAATGAAAATCAACTTCAGTTTGACTTAAAAATACGGAAAATCACTCTTTCACGCTAAACAAGGCTCTGTAGAGAAAAATGCTTTAAATAAAAGTTGTAGATCGTTTAATTTCCTACATATTATTAGCGTTACACACTTTTGTTATAAAATGCATAGTAAGGCCGAAATCTTTAAAAAAAATAATTTTTCACACGTTTTCGTGAAACAACAGAAAACAGAAAACAACAGAAAATTGCTAATTACCGCTAAACTAAGTGTTGTACAAAAAAAATGTTTGAACTAAAAGTTGTAGGATTTTAAATTCTCTAGAACTCTTACTATATAAAGTTTTGCGCTAAAATGCATATTAAAGCCGTAATCTTAAAAAAACAATGTTTTTACGTGAAAACAGCCTCTCTAAAAATTTCAGCAAGCATGGCTTCTACCCTATCTTGTAGAGCATAAAAGATTTAGTAAACCAGGTGATTTTTTAAAAAAATTGTAGGACCAGTTTTTGAGAAAATTGCAAAAAAGTGAAAAATTACACGAATAAACTACTAATTCCGGTTTACCGATTTTGATAAAAATGTTCGTGTCGGGTTCGGTAGTAATATGTAACTTAAGTTTCAAGTTTCAAGTTCGTACAAAGTTCCGTTCTTGAGATATTCTGTATAGCCTACATAGAGAGAGAGAGAGAGACCAATCGCTAAAAACATATTTTTAAGGGTTCAGGGGGTCTGAAAACGTGTAGATCCGGTGAAAACTCGATTTCGAAAAATCGACATGAAAACAATACTTTCCTTCCTATACCATATTCATAAAGGCAAGAGCAAGTAAAAAGAAACATGAATAAAATGAAAACATAAACATAAATTATAAATATTATGACTGTTATTAAGCGTGCCAACGAATAGGTTTACATCTATCTCGGAGAAGTCATTAAATACGGGAAAACAACCCAAACAGTTGAAACAGAGATATTTTGTTTATTTTACGTCCAACTGTTTTGCAAATTACTGCCAATGCATTCGACGGAAGGTGATGGTTGAAAATAAATGATGAAAAGATGGCAGACCTGATCGGGAATAGACCCAAGGACCCCTAGCGTGAAGCCAGTTCTGCTGACCACTACACCACGGGTTGGCCTGAAATAGAAAGTTGCATAAGATTATCTTGGTATGCATTTAACAGGCAAAGTAAAATCCTGAAGAATCAGAAAATCGCTTTAATGCGGTAGAAAGGTTTAGTAAACCTATTATTTACTCTTAATTTTGTTCTATTATGTTATAGATTGTTCTAGTCCTGCCCATAACAGACAGATGGAGTGTCAATTTTTTTACACTCAATCTGTTCGTTGCAGGGCTAAAATAAATAGTTCTGTTTCTTATCACATGGTCAGCCAATTAAATGACTCAATCATTTAAAAACAGGAGAGGTAGAGGTGTAAAAGACACTAATCAGAGTTATCTCCTCTGAAAGTAATGAATTTCATTATACAGCCAGACCCTGTGGTGAATGAAGTGAAGGCGTCATTTGCAGAGTGGAAAATATGTGCTTTTCAGAGGGCCCGGCATGCTGATTAGCGTACTTTTCCATTCAGTGAGGAAGGCAATGGTAAACCACCTCACTCCTCGTTTTACTTAGTAAAACCTCTACAGGCTTAAACCAGCCTTTCGGCTGATGACCTAATCAACAATATTGTTCTAGTCAAGCGTAGAAGGTTTTTTTAGTAGGGTCTATTGTCCTTTATTTATTTAGATGTTCTTCGACTTTCTCGATACGATTACGACCGTTTGTATATAAACTACTAGCCCCTTTGTCGGCCAGTTTCAGTTGCATAAGAACTGTCAATGCAGTCAGGGTTGTAAGACTGAGCCAGTAGTTTTCCTTAATTGTTTTGTTAGCACAATTAACTTTCATGTTATCGATACAGTACAAGATGTAGATACAATCCAAGTTTGAAAATACATCTTTACCTTTATGAGTTAAAACTTGAATTGTGATGACAAAGGGATTGCGATTAATGAAATAGGCTGATCCATCTCCTAATTATGTGGTTCTGGTATCAGTCTTAGGTCCAATTCTGTTTCTATTGTATATTAATAGGCTACCAGAAGTCATACCTAATGGTAGAGCTTTGTTGTTTGCTGATGATACTTCAGTAATCAGTAACAGTTTACTGGTGGATGCTCTTGAAGTAAATACACGTGTTAACATAGAGTCTGTAGTACAGTTCTTGAATCAAATGTTATTAACAGTTAATAGGACAAAGTTTCAGTACTTGCAGTTTAAAAATAAACATAATGTTAAAGAAAGTAGAGAAGTGGATGTATTTATTCATAATAATAGTTTAGAGCATGTAGAAACAGTGAAGTTCCTGGGCGTATCTCTAGATAGATCTTTGTCTTGGGACTTCTATACCAATCAAGTTTGTAGTAAAATATCATCTGGGGTATTTGCACTAAAACAAATCGCCAGATTAAATGATAAAAAATTACTAATGGCAGCTTATCATGGCCTCATTCTGTCTCATATCCGTTATGGTATTTTGGTATGGGGTAATTCTAGCATGGGTAATATGAATAGGGTTTTTAAAATTCAAAATAAAGCTATTAGATATATGGTGGGAGCTAACCAGCTAACCTCATGCAGGCTACTATTTAAGGAGCTGAAATTGCTTACAGTTCCCTCCCTCTACATTTTTGAGGTGATTATGTATGTTAGGCAAAATAATTTTATGCAGAATTTCAATGTTCACAATCATAACACGAGAAACAGGAATGATTATTATGTGGCTAATCACTCCACAAAATTGTTTGAACAAAAACCTACTTATGCAGGAAGAAAATTCATGAATAAATTACCCCAATTTTTAAAATGTTGTAGGATTTGAATTCCTTTAAAAAAAATCTGAAAAATTACTTTTTTTTTTTTTTTTTTTTTTTTTTCCGGGGTTCCTACGGCCGGCGCCGCTTCCCGCACTTCAATCTCCACTCTCCTCTATCCTCCCAATCACCCTCATCCATCCCTCTCTCCCTCATGGCTTCCTGTATTCCCTTTTTCCACGTTTTCCTTGGTCTACCTTTCTTCCTTCTGTTGGTTGGGACATAAGACAACATTCTTTTTGGCCACCTCTCATCACCCATTCTCTGCACATGACCATACCATATCAGTTGTCGTCTCTCTATCATATCCACAATGGTATCTTCTACATGAGCTCTCTTCCTGATGTCGCCATTACGGATATGGTCCAACCTGGACACTCTACATGAACGGCGCAGAAAGTCCATTTCAATTGCTTTAAGCTGGCTGTCTATTTTTGATGTTATTTGCCAGCACTCTGCCCCATAAGTTGTTATTGGCTCCACAATAGTGTGGTACAACTGGACTTTTGTATTCATGTGCATTTTTGCAGACCATAAAATCGGGTTCAATATCCGGATTGCTATTCTCCCTTGCACAATCCTATAAAAAAAAATCCTATAGAAAAATTACTTGATCGGTGAAACTTTTTATAGCGTACAAGAATTTCTTTCTTGATAGTAGTGATACATTGTGTGATTCTTATATGTATTTCAGGTGTTACATCTGACGACATGTCCTATACTTCTCCTGGAGTCTCCAGGGCGCAAAAAAAAAGACAATATTGGTGAATGGAGTTGATTCTGATAAAATTGAAGAATATTTCAAATAAATATGAACAATATTAAAATGTTCTGTTTCCCTAGCAGTGATTTTATCGTCACAGTTGGGAATTTGCTTCTGTATGTATAGTATTCCAT
This sequence comes from Catonia carolina, assembly GCA_035578175.1. Lineage (NCBI taxonomy): Eukaryota > Metazoa > Arthropoda > Insecta > Hemiptera > Achilidae > Catonia > Catonia carolina. The sequence continues at coordinate 81,596,321 of JAQMRL010000003.1, read as the reverse complement.
TTAAAGATTGTCTAAAGTAGTTATTTACGCTGTTTTTATGATCTAGGTTCCACGAAGGTGTAGACATATTATAATAACAGATTTCAATTTAAATTATTCTTTTTACGTGAAAATAAAGTTTATTTATTTATTTTATTTATATTTTCAATTATTTATAATATTCAGGAAAAACTATTATCATTATAATAACTTAATAATTCAAACAAGTTTGATTAAGGATAAAATGAATGATGATCCATAATGAAGAAACGATCGTGAAACCCTCGATAAGGCTAGAGGAGCATTTTTGAAAGAAATGCACGTCTTACTTTATTCTGGTTCCATTTTATCCAACTCCAGTCTAAGCCCAGACTAAGCCTATGCCCTCATAACAAATAAATGTATTCTTTAGCGCAGAGCTCAAAGCAACTCGAGTGTAGGCTCTCTAGTGAAATGTCTAGTCTATCTCTACAGATAGATTTTTAAGATCGCTGTTTTTTTCTGTTATGTAGCTTCTACACTAGAATGTAAATTATGTCTTCTATACTTTATCTTTTTAATAATTTACACAGCTAATGAATCTACTGGGTGATCACAAAATAAATATTCTTGTTTTAGTTGAATTAAAGATACGCTATTATTGCAACCGGTATATTGTTACAAGAATTTTTAAAATACAGTTCTTTTGCCTTAAATTTGCTTTTATTTATTAATTTTAACAGAAACAGGATATATTTTTCTGGTCTATTTGACAAATTCAAATTTATTTCATAAGACATGTAACACCTATCAACAATAACAACCTATCATGTAACAATCTATCAACCTATTATGTAACAACCTATCGGGTGATTCAAAGAAACGGAAATTTTGAAAATTAAATATTTTATGAAAACGTTTTTTAAAATAAATTTATTTTTGTCTAAATAATAAATATAATGCCATTTAATAATACACACAGTACAAATTATTTCTTGAAGATGACATCTTGTAGGTAAGCTCCATTTTCACGCAAACATTCCTGCAGTCTCTTCGTTACATTGTGCATGGTTTGACGTAGGCCTAATATCTCAACAGTAATTTCGACAATTGCTTCTCGGATCTTGGCTTTCAATTCTGCCGTTGCAGCTGGAAGATCTGCAACTTGTATGGATGACAATGCAAGTCCCGTACCAATATTCTTCAAATACTTGATTATGCAACTGTAGACACAATGATTGACGACGGACTGACCTATTTGGATTTCTTATAACAGCATCTTGAACAGCGTGGATATTCTCTAGTGTACGAGCGGTTCGCACATGGCCTGGAGGTATCTTTCTCATTGCCAAACCAGATTCCTTGAAATAACATATCCATGTGTTTAATGCATGTGCTCATGGAACACAAACGTGGCGTACTAAACTAAAATGACGGCGGAATTCTCTACTCGATGCCTCCAAACTGTCTTTGTTCTTGTAAAAAGCTTTAATCGCAAAAGCCTGTTGCGCACCACTCCAAGTATATAAATAATAACTAAATGGCAAGTTGTTGACAGGTTAGGGTAAGTTATTCATTGCTAACAATCGCCCACGGCTACCAACACAAATTTAAAAATTTCCTGTTTCTTTGAATCACTCGGTAATTGCTGCACTTCATAGAAAACTAAATTTAAAGCGTTCAAGTACGACCTCAGAATTCAGATGTTCAGAGTTGGGATGTTCATCCCAACTTCTTTAAGAAATAGAAGATTAACTTTGAAGTTGGAACAGGCCAGAAAACCTAATCCGTATTTTTTATAATGACGATAACGATTCAATAATTTCTAAGATTTTTACGGTCAAAATAACTTATTCTTATTTGTTACAGAATTTCAGATAATAACTTACCAGCATCTGATACTGTTCAACCAATCTCAGTAATTTCTTCTCCGCCTCCGTCTACATCATGGCAAGATTTAGATTTGGAAGGCAGTGGAAGTCATCCTGATTCAGTGGAACAATATGGTAAAGTTTTTAGTCTCTCTACATCTTATTATATAACTTTTTTTTAAATAATAAGTAGCCTAATAGAAATACTGACAACAAGCCTTTATTTATCAAAATACAAAGGAAACACAAATGATACATATCTCTACAGTAAAATATTTAAAAAAACATTCTTTATTTCTTTTCGTTTCCATAAAATATATCATTTCCTTATAACAAAATTTGTTCTACTTAGGATTATTATTTAATAATGTTCCTGAAGAAAATATATGGTCTGAACAAAAATTGAAGAATTTGAGCAATTTAGAATTATAATTGAAAAATTTAATTTTTGTTTAATTTTACTTTTTTACTTATTTCCTTAGGATTGTAATGTTCATTTCCATAGGTTCAGAAGTACTACTATCTCGTAGTAAAGAGATATGCGGGAATGGAAATATAAAAAAATAAAAGAATCCTATGAGGAAAACATAAATTCGGATTTTAAGATATTTATGAATAGATTTACTAAACAGTTATTTGATGGATACAGAAGTTATAAAACACAGAATAGATGGTTCATAGAAATTGAAAAAGACACGAAGGACGTGAAATTGTTAGCTAGGATAAAAGACAGAAAAGAAGACGCCAAATGACAACTACAGTCAGAAAAGGTGAAGAAAGAGTGTAGTAAAAATATGAAATGGCTTAAGGAAAACTCAAATAATTAGCGTTGAAAAAAAACATCAAGAATGAGAAAATCATTTAACGTGTTCCTTAGCAGACCGAAACAGTAAAGAAGAAGCAATATTACTTTACTGCACGTCATTTTTATTTAAAGTTTTTTTGCAAAGGAACGGTGGGTTTGAACGTGTTATAATTTTTCAAAATCTAGCCGGGAATCAAAACCGGGACCTCCATTTTGTAGTGAAAGTACGTTAACCTGGGTCACGGAGGCGGGAAATAATGGATTTGTAATTAACTAAATAAAGGAACAAATGAAATATTTTATTAACCACGATTTCTATCATTAACTTTCATTGAATAATATCATATCCCTTATCTTCATTATAGCTAAATTATCGTAGGTCCACTTTACTTCAAATCTCCATTATGTGAACGTTGCAATCTGTTCACTTTAAGTCAAAGTAAGCAACCCTATGACCCAATCAGATGAGGATGATGTGTATGATTGTAAATGTAGCCTTCTACAGACTCAGACCGACCATTCCAGAGATATTATGGTTAATTTAAAGTATATCAGCAACCAGAAATAAAAAATATAAAATCTGCTACACTATCTAGTATTCAAATCTGTATAAAAGTTTACTAGGATTTGAACCAGGAATTTTCATCAGCTAACTCAAGGCATCGACTTTACCAATAGACCAACCCGATGGGTTATCTATTTAAATAATAAGTTATTTTATAGATTAATTGTTTACAACGCCCATTACAATAGGTAAGTGCAATACTTTACTTGCACGGAGTTATAATACGAGTATAATTCTATTGTAACTTCGTATTATGAAGATACGGTATAATAAGAATAACAATTAAACTATCAATAGGCGGACCAGGATGGAAAAGACTATGAAATTTCATGTATTTTTAATGATTTTGTTTTTTATGCCATTAGAGATACTTTGAATTTGTATTTTTTTTTTTTTTAATTTAGAAGTAGAATGGTCGGAGTGGACACCGTGCAGTGTAAGCTGTGGATCAGGCCAACAGACTCGATCTTCAAGATGTGTAGATGCTGGTGGTTGGCTTGAAATGTGTCTTGAAGCTGGAGCTGAAAGGACAGAGACCAGACAATGTAAAATGATATCCTGTTCAGCAATAAACGGGACAAGAAACAACTATTCTGGTAAGATTTCTACAAAGTTTCTTCAGGTGATGACCATGCTGTTTTCTTGGCAGAACTGAAGGAGACGGTCTCCTCTCTCATTCCTTTCACCCAATCCAAAACGACCAATCCATTGGTTACTTTGACCTTGTCCTATCTTTGCATTCAAGTCACCCATGACTATAGTAACATCTTGATGTTTGAACATATTCATCACAGTGTTGACATCTTCATAGAATCTCTCTATCAGTTCCTCCCCCCGTCTGCTGTTGGAGCATAGACCTGAATCAGATTCAGTGTGCCAATGTCCAAATGGAACTGAAGAAGCATTACTCTGTCCGACAAAGGAAGAAAATTTTTCACTGCATTCTTGATGGATTTATCAATTATCACCGCTACACCATTCAAGTTTGAATTTTCATTGCTACCCGAATAATAAATGGTACTATCATGTAGGTCTCTCTGTCCACTATCCTTCCATCTACACTCACTGATACCCATTATTTGTATATTTAACCTGTTCATTTCCTGGACAATATTGTGAGCCTTACCAAGTTCAAGCATGCTCCTCACATTCCAGGTGCCTATTCTTAATTTACTTCGAAGAGTTTTAATTTTAGAAGCATTCATCAAAACTGTCCCCCCCCCCCGGAGAACCGATTGGGAGACTTGAAACTCCGGATAATTTTGTCCTGATGCCTGCCATTCATGATTTTACTAGGGCAATCCCATGGGATCTTTAATGTAGCGGTTGCCCGTTGCCATCTACATTCTTATGCCGTTTACCAAATAAGCTGGTTTATCCGCCTTTGGGGCCAATTCCTCAACCCCAGGACAAAAGAGTGCCCTTCTCCTGGATATTCAGCCGCACCTCTGGTGATAGACGCTGACCTACAAACCTCTTGATGCAAGACAGACGCTGTAGGATTTCCTGGTTGGTTTTTGTCCACCCTGGGTATTTTATTTCTCCAGTACTCCCCTCCTAGGAGGTGAGCGTACCCCATCGCCAGGGGCGGCCCCCGATAGCAGATCCAACAACAGCCACGGGCACATGTATTTGTGTCGACAGCGACACAAATGTCAAAACGATTACCGCATGAACAGAACACAATGAGTAGTGAGTACTACTTTAGAGGCAGCCTGTATCAGGCTACGACGCTGTGGTGGGGGAGCTACTTACTGCGCATGTGCGGCCCGCATGCCACTGTAGTTGGTTATATTAATACCAGTGGTAAAAAGGACGAGTTTATTTAAGAATAAGCAATGCAGTTAAACCGTATTGGCATTTTATGGTGTTATAGGTGTTCTCTGGTAAGTAGGCTATCCACATATTGAAATTAGGGCGCAGCAACCATTTGCTTCGTGAGTTCCATGAATATGGTAAGGACTCATAACAGCGTACGCTACCATCTTGTTTTGTTGTTACTTTGTACAGTGGTTAGAAAAATTTAAGTTTTTTACGGGAAAGCAAGCATTCATGCTAATATAAAGTTAAGTTATTCTACAAATGTTTTTGTTATATATTACTACAAATTGTTTTACTAAACATTCTTACCACTAAACATTATTTGATTCCCATTTTAATAAACGTTCCTTGGTAAGTATACTTACCAGGGCTTAACATAAAAAAAGAAATATCTTACTGTTCTGTCACTAGAATTATTCGTCCCTGTAAAGCAAAAATATTTTACAACATATATATTTTTTCCCGTAGTGCTGCCCTATAAAGGGTTAAATAAAAGATAAATAACCAATTCTGCTAATAAAAAATTCAATTCTGCTAGATAATAATAATAATAATAATAGAAAAAACCAATTCTGCTAGATATAAAATCTGCCCATAACAGACAGGTGGAGTGTCAAATTATTTGCCCTCAATTTGTTCGTTGCAGGGCTCTGTTTCTTATCACATGGTCAGCCAATTAAATGACTGAATCACTTAAGTACAGAAGAGGTAGAGGTGTAAAAGACACTAATCAGAGTTATCTCCTCTGAAAGTAATGAATTTCATTTTACAGCCAGACCCTGTGGTGAATAAAGAGAAGGCGTCATTTGCATAGTGGAAAATATGTGCTTTTGAGAGAGCCCGGCATGCTGATAAGCGTACTTTTCCACTCAGAGAGGAAGGCAAAATGTAAACCACCTCACTCCTCATTTTACTTAGTAAAACTTCTACAGGTTCAAACCAGCCTTTCGGCTGATGACCTAAACACAAATTACCAATCTCACTCGTTACATTTTTTTTAACTAAAAATAAAACAATATTTTTTTGATGAGATGCTCTTTACCATCTTCATAAGAGTCCAAATTTTGTTCCTTATTTATCTTGAATCTGTATAATTACAGTATATTAATGGGAAAGCCCTCACTGACTGACTCATTCAACACTAATACTCCTACTTGCACAGTAGCTGGAAAGCTGAAATTAGGAGACAATATTCCCTTTCGGGTAAATAGAAAATTAAACATAAACAATTTCACCGTTAAGGGGTTAAAAAGGGCGTTCAACCCTTAAACCGATATTTTCCGTTTACTAAGATCCGAAGAAATCAGATGGCTGAAAATCGGTGAAGATGTTTCTTATCTTTCAACTAAAAAATACCCCTTAATTATTTTCAAATGTACCCCTAAAAATTTTAAAAAGAGTGTCCAATACTTAAAAAATATTGTTTATTTACTGAGTTCCGGACGAGTTAATGGCTGAAACTCGGTGGAAATATTAAGTATAGCTACGCTAAAAAATTACATCTCAACTATTTCAAAAACTTATCCGTAGGTGTTGAAAAGGGTGTTTAACCCTTAAATCAATATTTACATATTATTTAGTTACTGACGAGCTAGATGGCTGAAACTCGGTGGAGATGTTATGTATCAAATAGTTATGCCTTTACGATAATAAAAATGTACCCTTAAAAGGTTGAAAACGGTGTTCAACCCTCAACCAAATATTTTTTGTTTATTAAGTTCTGGACGGGGTAGGTGGCTGAAATTCAGTGGTGTTCAAATATATATACGTATATCAGATTTTTCCAAATAAAAAATTGTACTCGTATTTGTGATTTATTTTTAACCTTAATTTTAATTTTTTGAAATAAAACAAAATTATACTTGGGTGAAGCTGGGACGGGCAGCTAGTTTACTAATAAATGATAGACCTAAATGGAACAAATCTTCAAAAATGATAAATAGGTCTAAAGTAAATTTCCTCAAATCGACCATTGATTATAGAGCACGCCATGAAAGAAGTCCGCTGTGAAGACCAGTGCAGCTCAACGAATTTAATAGAATTTTCTATTTAAATCGCTAGTCCCATTCTTTTTATATGTTTTGTAATTTTAAATAAAAAAAGTCTACACTTGGCACAATACTGTTGTAAAAATGCATGGTTCAGTCGAAAAATCATTTCCTAATATTTACGTGGAGCCAAAACAACGCTTTTTTTAAATGGTCGTCTTATTAAAACAAAACATCGGATTTTATTTTTAAAAATTCACATTATAAAAAAATCCGTGATCTTTAACATACTACTTAAAGCCCGATTTTTTTCTGTAAGGCCTAGATAAAGTAACAAACGTTTAAAAAGCACACTAACAAAATACCTGCTACGAACTGGGTACTTTTATCGGTAAATTGCTGTATATCCGACAATGTTTTTAATAAAACAATTTAAATCAAAAGAATCAACCCATGAAATAACAGGCTTTAATATTTTGTAGCGTTAAATTTTTTCCGTTCTGTCGTTTTTGAAATAGAGCTCTTAAAACACAACGGACTTCTTTCGTGGCGAGCACTATAATAAAAGTGGTTCTCTTTTACACCCATGTGAATTTACGACTACCAAATTATGGTACAGTTAAATAATCTTATTTACGACGCATTCAAATATTCCAGTAAAAAGTTTTATTGTTTGTGTATATACCAAAATCTTTCCGATCGCGATTAATGCGTTCCCTGGGATATCGCGAAATGTAAAACCGCGGTGAACGAAACATGTTCAGCATCATGAAAAAACGTGGAAAATGAAAATATGTATTTTAGGACAAACAAAAGTACGTATAACCTAATACAAAAAGTAAACGAAAGTGAAAGTAAAATTCACTTTTTATGATAATTGAGTATCAATGTGTAGGGCTACATAGGGCATATCGGTAGGTCGGTGCAACGAGATGGTCTTGCGATACCTGTTCGGTTTCTCAGAGCTAATTTCACTTGATTAAACTTTAAATATATTTATGTTATTATTTAAAAAAACTTTAAAATATGTATTTAAATAACAAATTCTATGTAAATTTTTAAAATTATATCGTTTTTAAGCAAAAATATCCGGTGGGATGGTAGCCCATTCCACTTGTGAATTCAATAAATAGAAACTTCCTTACATTACCCTTCATATTTAATAAAATTTAGATTTTAATACCTGGGTTTAGAAAAATTAATAAAATGGCAAACAATTCAGTGTACGTAGGGCATGTCGATAGATCGGGGCAACAAGATGGCTTCGCGATGCATGTTCGGTATCTCAGAACTAATTTAGCTTGATTAAACTTCAAATATATTTATGTTATAAATAAAATAAAACTTTAAAAAATGTATTCAAATAACAAATTGTATGTATATTTAAAAAATTATATCTTTATTAAGCAAAAATATCTGGTGGGATGGTACCGCCCATTCGGCTTTATCACGCATAGTTAGGCGTAAAAACAAGATGGACTCCCAGTCGTTTGTCTGTGAACTAACAATTTTTTTTCTATTAGTTTTCTAAAATATTATTTGAAGTGAATACAAGTAGAACCTTGCTTAGGTTTATTTATATTTAATAAAATTTAGAAATTAATAAAATGACAGGCATTACAGTGTAAGCTATATAATAATTCAGTGAATTTTTTTAATGTTCTTTATTTTAAAATAGAGGATTTTATTTAAATTCAGTGTACGTTTTTTTAATTAATAAATCCCACTTTTCAACCGTTGATTCAGATTTGTATCTTTATAGGACGTAAGGTAAAGTTACTATTTTCGTACAGAATGACCATAATAGGCTGTTGAATGCCAACCTGTTGAATATCCCCCACATACTTGAACTGTATGATTCAACACAATCTCATTATATATACTGAAGAACAGATATAAATGGTTTTATTTTTGATTTTAGATTATATAGAATGCTTTCAACAATGATTGTATTGCTTCACACTGTCAAATTTTGGTTTTGATGGTAACTAAGCACACTATTATAATACGGTACCATCACTCCACTTTAATTAACAAATAGCCTGTTAGTTGATTCAATTAGTTAATTTACACGTGACACAAACCAGATCAACAGGAAAACGAAATTATTTTGAAAGTTTCGTTGTTATGATTTGTTTTATTTCTTGGCCTAATTCCATCTAACATTCACAAAATATAAAAGAAAATTAATTTTTATTCAATTATACTTTTTTGCGGGAGTCCTACAGATTTCCCCGCTTCACATATCCTACAGCTCATCGTATTCTGTCTTCCCAATCACCCTCCCTGAGATTTCTTGCTACCATAAACTCTTGTATTCCCCGTATACATGGTTTTTGTGGATGACCTCTTCTCCTTCTGTTTTTTGGATGGGATAGTAACGATCATTGGGGCCATCTGCCTACTACCATTCTTTCAACATTTTCATACCAACTGTTTGGTCTCTATTCTGTCTACTATGGTATCCTGAAAACCGGTTCATCGCCCTATCCTTTCGTTTCTTACATGCTCCACTCTGGAGACCCTTCAGTACCTTTGTAAAAAATTCATTTATAAGCCCTCCAGATCACGTTTATTCCAGGAGTTTATTTTCCAGCACTCACCATGTGTAGTTATTGGACCAAAAACTTAAATGCAGCCATTAACTTCTTCATCCTCTTCTGTTTTTTACTAGACCAGAGCATAGAATTTAGTTTTTGAAGAAAAAAGTTCTACCCTGATCTCGCTCACGTATTCCCTCAGGCAAGTTTTAATAGAAAGCAGAAGTACACCCATGTAAGAGGACAGTATGTATATCCCTGCTTTACTCCTCGTCGCACAAACTCTTTCCTGTCTACAGACGTCATTTGATTGTTTGTATGTTAATGTTATGTTAATTGGTTAATCCAATGGTTCTCAAAGGGGGGTGATGAAGGTTCGGGTGGGGAGCAAAGCTTAGTTTAAATAAAATAAATGGAGTTCTGTGTAGACAAAATACATGAAGTAAAATATTCTTAATTTTTCCAACATTGAAACAAATTTTTAATTGGAATAGGTCGTTACAAACGAAGTTATAAAATTGCATTAGTAGTCTTAATTTTTGTTTTCAGTAATATGTATTTATTTAAAATACATGTTCTAATCTGTTTGTAATATGTTTTTAATTATTTCAATATTGAACCCATTCTCCTAACTGGAATACGCTTTAAACATCTAACTTAAATAAGAATTACCAGTAAAAGTGTTATAAAAAGATGCACACTTATGTAAAAATAAGGGGGTCTAACATACACTTAAACCACATAAAAGGTGGGCTCGAAATAAAATTTGAAAAACCGGCGGGGTTAACGATTTAGGCCTATAGTGCAATATTTCCTATTTAGAAGTACTATACTTATCTAATTACTTTTTTCTTTTACGCTACATTTGATAGATGAAACGGTGATTCATTTATTTATGCATTAAAAGAAAATAATAATCACATTCAATCTCTTATGTTGATTTAGCTAACGAAAACTTTTTAATATTTTGTGACGCGCAAACAACATAACCAAAATTTGTTTAATTTTCTCACGATACTACAATCTTATTTGTAGCTCTTTGAGGTGCACGAAGAGAATTTCTTCACTAATTTCATTTTTAAAGAGCTTTTAGAAAAAAATCTGCAACACTTTTATAACTTAATTATTTGTGAACCCTCGTATCCGGACTTTAGAGCGTCATAATAAATATAAAAAAGAAAATAATATACACTTTATAATATTTAATTATTTATATTATAAAGAAAAATTAATTTCTCTCTCCCAATTTAATACTATAAAGTAAATAAAAACCAAAATTAAGTACCTAATTATTTATGAGTGCTTAAAGTAGTGAATGAATAATAAAACAAACGGTTTTATGTTTATTTCGTTGAAAGGTAAACACGTAAACTTCCATGAACATAGAAATGGTGGACAAATCCAGCTCTTGCCGTCATTCACGCATACATGGTTGGACATAAAAACGCACGCATTGATAGGTCCATCACTGTCATGTATTCGTACTAACTTGGAAAATACGAATGGAGTTGGCGGAGAGTAATAAGCCTATAAATACCAATGATCTGCTCTGTATTTGAATAAGACTAATTGTTAAGAATCAAAATGAATTCAACTGGACCTTGAAAACTAATAAATTAAATAAATTGTCAAACATATTATTTATAAAGATATATTATAAAAATTTACGTAAAATAATAAAGGGGTGTGGCTTTGTAATAAAATGGTGGAGACGCCATTTTGGCGTGACAGAATTACGAAGGACTTCACCTCTGTAGGTTGGACTAACCGGTAAGCGTAGTCATACACGTCATCCAGTCTAATCGTAACTGACCACCTCAATAATGTATAAAGCAACGAAAATTTAGAATAGTTTATTTATACCAAAAAAGTATTAATATTAATTTGTAGAGAAAGGCCTCCGTACACTTTTCTACTTATACGAGATAATATGATTTTAATTCATTCAGAATTATTTTCTGAAAATTAAACATGATAACTAGATTTTTTATTTCAGTAAATTAGTTCTGTTTATAAACTATTATTCATTTATCTTTAAAATTCCTCAGCTGTTACCGCTGATAAAAAGTAGTTAATTGATTGTAGTGATCAACATCAATTAATGTAAGTTCAATGATTTGCTTAAAAATTTAACATGATCCATAGGTCATTCCTGGTCAAGCGAGGTAGCTTAAATTGTAGCTACATAAAAAATTGTAGGATAAAACATGGTAAAGTTATAACATTTGAGCTCGGATAGAGAGTGCAACATTATTGTTACCTGGGAACGAGGTAAGGATAAAGGTGTAGTGGGACAATACATAATAAAATTAAATATCGTATGGCAAGGCGTAAAAGACATTATAGCCAAGGCCAGAAATGTATTCGACACCATGAATTCTGTCTTTAAAAGCCACAATTTAACCCTTGATACTAAAACGAGTATCATGAAGTGTTGTGTGTTCTCAGTCCTATTATACGGAGTTGAGGATTGGACTCTTACAGAAGCAACAATCAACAAATTGAAAGCGTTGAAATTGTGGTTGTATAGGAGAACGCTGCGAATATCCTGGACGCAGAAAATTACTGATGCAGAAGTGCTACATCGAATGAAAAAGCAGCAGAATTGATTAGCATAGTGAAAGCACGAAAGCTGCAATATCTCGGTTATATCATGCGGGATGAGCGCAGTGGTATGAACTGCTGCTCCAAAGCATTCTGCAAAGCAAAATCGACAGTAGAAGGGGACAAGGACGCAGAAGAATTTCATGGATCGAATTTTGTGAGAGTATGGTTTAATAAAAGCTCAGAAGAACTGCTTCGAATAGCTACTAATAAAGTAAGCATCGTCATGATGGTCGTCAACCTTCGGAATGGAGAGGCACCCTGAGAAAAGAAGATAGGCAAGGCAAAAGCAATATTTAATCAAATTGGTCCTATTTTCAAGAGCCGCAACTTTACTCTTGCAACAAAAATGAAACATCTAAGATGTTATGTCTTTTCTGTACTCCTATATACGGTGTAGAGTTCTAGACCTTGGATAAAGCCATCACAAGGAAACTGGAGGCATTTGAGACGTGGCTGTACAGACGAATGTTGAGAGTTCCATGGACTCGAATACCAAATATAGAGGTTTTCTGAAGAATGAAAAAGGTCACTTTTCCACCATCAAGTGTAGAAAGCTCTAATATTTTGGTCATATAATCCGAAATGGCTCTCGATATTCGTTACTACGAGTCATTCTGCAGGAAAAATGTTATGGAAAGCATGGACCTGACAGAAGAAGGGTATCGTTGCTTCGAAATCTGAGAACTTGGTTTGGAAAGAACCCAGAAGAGCTATTCTGCAGTGTAACGGACAAAGTGAAGATTGCTGTGATGGTCGCCAATATTCAGAACTGATAAGCACCTGAAAAAGAAGAAGACTTCTTTAGTTTAACGTAAAACCGGGTAAAAAAATAACGACAAAATGTAGATTTAGTTAAAGACTTATCAGTAGATTACTACAATTTGTCATAATTTTTAACAAATAATTTATAAATAAATTTTGTACACAATAAACTACAAAATAAGTTTATGAGACTGACAATCGATTATACGGTCGTCATCTTGTTTAAATTGAAAAGTTTAGTAGCTGAAAGCAATGTTGAAGTTTCTATGTAGTAGACTACTCCACCTACAAAGGAAAGCGAAAGAAAAAAGAATGCTTGTGAATTTTCTCTTATTTAACTGTCATAGTTAATTCGGAAAACTTTTTTTATAACAAAGTGTTCGTCTGATGGAAAAGAAAAGAATTGTTAGTGGTTTTAGTTTAAATCAAAGCGACAAGGAAAAAGTTTATTATTTATTATATTGCCTAGGTTACTCAGTATGTCTTTGGTTAGGTTTCTGTCGCTATAGTAGTTAACGCGACTTCCATTTTGTTCTAGTTAAAGAGTTTATTTAACCCAGTTCGCTTGTCAACCAGTCTGTTTTCTGTCTTTTCCGTTAAAAGTCGCCTACACAACCTGTAACTTTAGTTTTCACCGCCTTCTTTTTGTTCTATTGTAATAAAGTGTAATACTATGAAAAATAAAGCAAAGATCTGTGGAAATGTTCTTTATTTTTGTTTTTATTAAGTTATTCGAAAATAATGGCTTTCTTTGTCATTGTTTGTTTAACTAAAATTATATTATTTTAAACAAAGCTTCATCATTAATTTTGTTGGTACTTTTACATTATCGGGGGCCACTCTGATTACTAGTCTAAACATGATAACATGATATCATTTTTATATATTTAATTATGTTTATTAGCGGTAATGGATCGTAATATATTATTACATTAATTCATCGAAGATAAATGGTTCATTGTATGTTGTAGTTTGAAGTAGTGTTCATCGATATGTTCGTTACGTGTGTTTATTATGAAATTATGGGATTTACCGACGACCGAGGAACCAGTCAGTGCCTTACTGCAGGAGTATTGAGTTTTACCGAAAGTTTGACGGTGTCGGGCCGGCCACGAAATGAATTAAATTTCGGTGAACGAATTCAGTGGTGTTGTAAAAAAGATCCTGCTGTACAAAAGTCAACATGTTTGTAAATGGTAACTGGCTTGAAAATTAAATAAATAAATTTACACAAAAATTAAATATTAAATTGAAAATGAAAGCTTAAACACAATCATAAATGTAATAGTGAACAATATCGCTGAAGGGTCCGTAATTTATTCAGACACATGGCGTTCGTATTGCACTACCACTTTAGAGAATGCCGGTTTTCACTACTTTAAAGTGAATCATAAATATTATTATGTTGATCAGGAACCGGAACGCACAGACAGATCATCAAATGGTTCTGGGGCAGTGCTAAATGGTGAAAGAGAAGACATCGCGAGACGGCTAGACACCATGTGTAGTCAGTCATACCTGGTCGAGTTCCAGTGGAGGCTTACAGCTGGAAACGATCTTTTTACCCCGAATTTGGATACCATTAACGACTTAAATCCTCCAGAAATCAATTTATAATAAAGTATATCAGTGTTTAATGAGTGAATGTGCATTTCAGTGCATTTCCAATTGAAATCAGAGTGGCCCTTCGTTAATGTAAAAGTACCATTTTGTTTTTATAATTGTGTAAAAAACTCACAGTGCATTTCTTCTTATTGTACTGTCACCGGATGGCGACATTAAGTGGCTAACCTTATTTGTTTGGTGGCCCTGAAAAGGGCCGTTTAAGCGGTGGTCGTCTTGGAGAGGCGTCGGTCGTAGTCATCGTGGCGGTCGAGGAGCTGGACGACGCGGCGTGTCGTCGTCCAGCGGAGGAGTAATCTTCTTCCCTCGCAGTAGTGCGTCAATGGCTGCTTCGTCGGATCCGGTAGGTGTAAGGCTCGGTCGAGGGACCGCTGTGGGCATCGCTCGCGTCAGCGGGCGATGACGGTCCGGTCGACGGCTTACGGTGACGAGTCGGCGAGCGGAAGCATCATCTTCTCTCTTGCGGGGTCGTCGATCAGTCCTCGCTGGAGTCCGCCAGCCGTGTGCCGTGGTGGACGTCTTGTCTGCTGTCTGGTTCGAAGTGAATCCTTCGGAATCTTGATCGGAATTGAATCGCCCGGCTCAGTGCAGCGCTCTTTATATAGCTGCCGGGCGCGCTGTGGTAGAGAGCGGCGACTGGCTTGGCCTTGATGACAAAGGCCTCTGTCGGTGGGGAGCCGAAAGGTTTGTCGCTATGCCGTCAAAGGGCCCACCGCGCCGACAAAGGCCGGAAGATGTATTAAAGCCGGCAACACAGTAAATGATTAATTAGAAGGGGTGGCGGTGACAGTACTATTAAACTGTTTATTTTTAACTTACGTTTTCCACTTTTATTTGACTATCAGAACTATACGTCAGCCTGCAATACTTAACTACTAACTGTAGTATAGAGCAAACAAGAATAACTTAATAATTGCTGAACAA
This sequence comes from Catonia carolina, assembly GCA_035578175.1. Taxonomy (NCBI): domain Eukaryota; kingdom Metazoa; phylum Arthropoda; class Insecta; order Hemiptera; family Achilidae; genus Catonia; species Catonia carolina. The sequence goes on along the minus strand of JAQMRL010000003.1, from coordinate 81,580,857 downwards.
AATGAATTATCCCCTGACATTAATTTTTTCTGATAAGATAGATTTTTATAGGTTCCTGATTTAGTAGAACATAACTTCATCTTCTTTTTACTTTTCCGTGCCCTACATGAATACACAGCAAACGTATACTGTCTTCATATCGATTTTGTACCGGAAATACAAGTTTTCCGGACCATTGAACCTAAAAAAAACCCCATGTTGTTAGCGATTAGTCTGTGTGTGAACAAAATATTTCAAGAACGGAATAGCGTATGAACGTTAACGAAAATTAACATAATTCAGAACCGGTCCCGTAACGATACTATTTTGAAATGGCCCGACAACTATAAATATATCGAATATGGAATTATAAGTCCATTCACAGTCCAATTACTGATTAACTCACTACAAAGGCGCTAACTGGAATTATTTAATTCCAGACGTTTGAATTGTATGTGTTCGCTCCTCATTTATGCGTTTACTGGAACATAAATTTTGATATACCCAGATTATTACCATAAGACAATTTTCAGCGTATATAAATACTCTAAAAATTTCAAAGTCATGGATATTTTTAATCGCTTGACGCAATTTGTAGAATAATATACTAATATAATAAATTTTTTTTATAATTTTTTAATATTTTTAATCGCCTGTACAGCAACTTTAGTCATACAGTAATTATCACTTACGGTTGACGTAAACATTCCTTTTCAACCACTTAATTGTCTTACGTTTTTAATCGCCTGTTTAATTTATTGTATAATTGTTTTATTGGTCACTGTTTTGTTTTGAATAAATAAATATTTTGATCGCTGCATTATACTCAACTTTTGAAATGGTTTAAAAATTATTGTTTTTTTACTTAGTATTATGTAACAGTTACCATTGTTTGATACAGTCGGGTAATTGGCATGAAAATGTAAAAATATTTCATTATTGTCCAACATTTTTAAACTTTAACACTCCATTTCACTCTAAAATAATTCTTTTCTAGAAAACTCACTATTTCTTAAGTCTCTTGAAAGAGAATCAGAACTATACTGAACTAATTTTAAACAAATAACAGGAAACCGTGACCTTTATTTTCCATTATAACCTAATTTCCTGTAAACAACAAGAAAATTCTAAAAACTAAAAACCTTTTTGATGTTTATTATTTCACACGACCCTTATAGTTTTAAAATCTTGATTTAATAGAGTCAATAATAACATTTCCCAGAAAAGTCCCTACCTCAAAAACAAGCAAAAAATTAACTTTAGAAAAATATTATACTGTTACCAAGAATTTAGTTTAAAACAAATTAATACGGTTTTCTTCAATCTACTAATTTACAATAAAGAGGAACTTTAAAAATAGCCTGTATTTTTTATTAAGCTACGATAAAGCGATAAACTATTGAAATATTTCTAGCTCAATAAATTTATATACCGGGTGTCCCTCGGAATTTGAACCATAGGGAAATAGTATTGATTTTTATTAGTTTATTAATATTTTCTTCCCATGAAAAAATGAAGACATGTTATAGTCAGGAATCGTTAAGAAAAATGTTTAGAACTTTTAAAATATATATCAATTTTGATACATTTAAGCTGTATTTTAGCTTAAATACGGAAATACATAAATTTGTAAACGTTCCATTTAAGTATTGTAAATTTTATTCAAGCTCAACAATTTACGTTATGCCGATGATACCATAGTGTTTTCTGATTCAATAGAGGGCCTGCAGGGTTTGATGGATAGGATCACAGAAACAAGTAAAGTATATGGACTTGATATAAATATTAACAAAACAAAGCTTATGGTCATTAGCAAAGAAAACATTGGAGGGGCAGAACTGTACATCAATCAGACAAGAATTGAAAGAGTCCCACAATACACCTACTTGGGAACGGTGATCAATGAGTCATTGGACAATTCCCAGGAGATCCGATGCCGTATTGGAAAAGCCAAAAGTGCTTTCTTAACAATGGGTTCAGTGTTTAAGAGCCGTGACCTCACCCTAAATACAAAGCTAAGACTCCTCAAATGTTATGTATATTCAGTGCTTCTGTATGGTGTAGAATCATGGACCCTAAAGGAGGACACAATATCGAGGCTCCATGCATTTGAGTTATGGCTGTACAGAAGGATCCTGAGGATACCATGGACCGATAGGGTTACCAACCAAGAGGTACTAAGGAGGATGAATACAGCCCCAGAACTGGTCAACCTCATCAAATGTCGAAAGCTGGAATATTTAGGTCACATAATGCGCAATCAAGGCAGGTATGAACTATTGCAGAGCATATTACAAGGGAAAATAGAAGGCAGGAGAGCCCCAGGACGAAGAAGAATTTCCTGGTTGGCTAACCTTAGAGCGTGGTTCGGAAAGACCTCCACCCAATTGTTCAGGAGCGCAACCAACAAAGTAATAATATCCAGAATGATCGCCAACGTTCGGAACGGACAGGCACCCTAAGAAGAAGAAATTTTATACACTTTCCGCATTCTTATGTTTGTGGAGTAACAGTAACGTTCTGACCTGGAGATGTAAAAATAGGTGGGCGAATCCATCAGCGGTTAATTTTTCTATTGTTCAAAATATATTGAAAATATTACGAAACGAAATAATTAAATTTAATTTTTTTTTATTCCTAATTTGTGTACGTTGCAATCTGTTCAATTTAGACAATAAGCAACCCCATGACCCAATGAGTTGAGGATGATGTGTATGACGTGTAAATGAGGTGTAGTCTTGTACAGACCCAGGCCGACCATTCCTGAGAGAGTATGGTTAATTAAACCCCAACCATCAAAGTACACCGGTAACCATTGTCTAGTATTCAAATCCGTATAAAAGAAACTACCTTTACTAGAATTTGAACCAGGAACCTTCGCCTCCGAAAATCAGCTGTTACACAGCTGATTTTGGCGACGACTTTACCTCTTGACCAACCCGGTGGGTCAAAATTAAATTAATAATTAAAATTTAAAATTAATAAATTAAAATAATTAAAATTTGATATTTATTAAAAGGTACAATTTGTTTTATCATATAAAATTATTTACTTAAAAATTTGTTTTTTAAGCAAATTCAGTATTATTTTTAAATGCCTAAATATTTCCTTCAGTAACATTTAATTTTCAGAGACAGCTGATTGTTGCAATAATTTTAGATTATTGCAACAATCTAGATTGTTGATGACCAGAACGTTACCATTACTCCAAATATGACAGTGCTAAAATTGGATAAAATTTACAATACTTAAATGGAAAACGGTTACAAATTTATGTATTTCTGTATTTAAGCTGAAATACAGATTAAATTGTATCAAAATTGATATTTATTAAAAGAAATAAACATTTTTACTGCCCATAACAGACAGGTGGAGGTTAAATTATTTTCACTCAATCTGTTCGTTGCAGGGCTAAAAGAAATAGTTCTGTTTTTTATCACATGGTCAGCCAATTAAATGACTGAACCATTTAAGAACAGAAGAGGTAGAGGTGTAAAAGACACTAATCAGAGTTATCTCCTCTGAAAGTAATGAATTTCATTATACAGCCAGACCCTGTGGTGAATGAAGTGAAGGTGTCATTTGCAGAGTGGAAAATATGTGCTTTACAGAGGGCCCGGCATGCTGTTAAATGTGCTTTTTCATTCAGTGAGGAAGGCAACTGTAAACCACCTCACTCCTCGTTTTACTTAGTAAAACCTCTACAGGTTCAAACCAGCCTTTCGGCTGATGACCTAAACAACAAACATTTTCTAATGGTTCCTGACTATAATAAGCCTTCATTTATTCGTAGGAAGAAAATATTAACTAACTAATGAAAATCAATGCTATTTCCCTATGGTTCAAATTCCGTGGGTATAGAAACATGAGTACTACATAAAGATATTGCGACATAAAGGGCTGAACAATGGTGGATTATTCTTTATTTTTCGAGAAAAATCCATTCGTCTATATAAAGCCGTTAAACTCTTGTCAATATTTACTATTTTGAACAATCTGAAGTTAAGTCAGTGGTTGTGGTGCCTTGAATAGTGTCAAGTGAAATAGTTAGAACCGGTTTGTTACGTATTAGAAATAGATTCTTATGAGGTAAGAAAATAGTTGTACTATTGTCACTTTGTATTCAAATAATAAATAAGAATTCATTCATTATTTTTTGATTGCAAATGGCCATATTAATTTTTAGTTAAGTTATTTTATTTTAAAACTTTTGTAAAACCGTTAAGTAATTTATTGTTAATAAGTACACCTGTTACAAGTTTAAAAGGAAATTTTATTATTCATAATTGACCAAATCCTAAAAGAACCTAAAATAAACGTTACAATATATTAGAATATACGTGTTTTGATCAAATGATAATCCATTTGAAAAACGTATGAACATATCAAAATCCTTTTGTAAGCTTACTTTGTTTCAAGTTTTTGTTTTATTATTCTTTTATGTTATCATTTTACTTGATAGATTATACCATTCACATGTTTTACATTTTCCATCTTTATGTAAAATTTGTAAAGAAATTCTTTTCTGTTTATTTTTGTCTTTACACAACAATACAGTAGTAAGCAAAGAAATGCTTCTTTCTTTGTTCCTCTAAAATAAAAGGTACTTTTTGTATTTTGTTCAACTCAGATATGAATCATTAAATAAGTCAGCACAATACGTGGATTTATATTTTCTATGTATATATTATGTTTTGCAATATGAACAAATATGGAAACGTATGTGGTTATTATCCAATCGTAGTAAATCTGTAACGTTACAGGTACAAAGTACACCACATAAAGGGTTTGTTGTATTTCTTTACTCTGAAGTTGACATTACTATTTTAATATAATACTTTGTGCTTACTTAGACTAAAAGACATATAAATAGATCTGAAAGCATTGATATTATTTGTTTAATTTAATTTTAATAGTAAATTATTAAATCAAATTTTACATTATATTATTAGTTCACTATACGTTACAACTCAAAGTATCTTATTTAAGTTATATTCTAAAATGGTCTACCTTATTACTTTATAATATTGGCTGGTTGTTGTAGTACATTAATCTATACATCATAGTTTATTTTTATTTTATTATAAATAAAATTATTAAAAACCACCACAAATGTTCAAAGAATGAGCTAGTAAACCTACCAATTGAGAAGTACTTTAGTGGCTTTACCACATCGTTACCTCATCACAACACTTAAAATTACACAATGATTCCTGTAATTGTAAAGTTTTTTCCAATAGAATATACATCTTTGGTTGTCGCTGATCTATTGCATGTCTTTCCTTCTTTTGTTACAAATTTACCTGTAATTTTACGATTGTAAATAAAGATAATAAAGATAAAAAAATATGTAAGATATCAATTTCTGTATGAATATACTGTAAGAAAATGAACACAATTTGCCGTACTACAATATTTTGAATGTACCTGAGTTATTATCTGCGCCTGAGGCGTCGACCATATAATCCCAGAGCCTTGATGAGTTTATGCAGTTATTCATGTCTGTGACAAGCCCAGCTAACTAGTATTCATGATTAGTGCAAAATTTATCACTGTGTTAATTAGTGTTGAAGTTCGAGTTCAAATATTATTACATTAACAAAACCATTGTTGTTGTGATGTCAAAATCTCTTCAGATTTAAAGAAATTTTGATTTCAAATTAATTTAAAATTGGTTAGCAATAAAATTATAATAATAAATTGGTAGGATATTGGTTCTGGATATTAAAGCATACGCATCTATCACCTATCAAGAAAATTTCTACGAGGTTTATTTTTGGTTTAACGTCCGACTGTTCTGCAATTACTGCTAATGCAGACGGTGAAGGATGAAATGATTTTTTGTGACGTATGAAAATAAGCCATGCCTGAATGGGATTCGAACCCAAGACCGCATGATGAGAGGCGAGCACGTTATCAACTACGCCAATGCGGCCGGCACTTTTGCGAGGTTTACACTTTTCAAACCTTCGTCAGACATCTATTCTTCAGGGCTGTACCGTATTTTGCACAAATTCCAGCTATAACTTTATTTCGTTGTACCCGATTTTATGTATCCAGATACAGTAACAGATAATACATCTGAAAATGTAGGCCTGTGATGAACCCACATTGAGTGGAAGAATTATACTTTTTGTTTAATCCGTAATGTGTATAGCCTACGTGCAATCTGTTCAATTTAGAACAGTAAGCCATGGCTGTGTGATATTAGGATGATATGTTTGACGTGTAAATTGGGGTAGTCTTGGACAGACTTAGGCTGACCATTCCTTAGAAAGTATGGTTAATTGAACCCCAACCAAAGTTGGACCAGGAACCTTTGTCTCCGAAAATCAGTTGTTAAAAATTGTCAAATATTTTACAATGATCACTATTCCGATAACTTAATTAATATAAAAGTTCATAAAAATTTTAAAAATCAGACGATATTTTTAGAGTAATTTTAAGAGGGTTTATTAAAAAGTAATGGCTTCATCACTTTATAACTTTATTAGCAATGGATTTATATTGTTTACATATGTGTGTGAAATGATAGATTAAATGGTCCCCTACTCACCATTATAATCACTTTTCAGCAAAATAGCCGTTACTAACAACGACACATTTACGCCAACGTACTACGCTTTGGAAAAGTCCGTCACGGAAAAAGTGTAAAGTTTTCGAACGGCATCATTTCCTCACCTCCGCTATCACCTCTGCATCCGAAAAGAAACGCATGCCCTTGAGATGTTCCTTAAGCTTCTTTTTTTTCTTTTTTTTTTGGTTTAACGTCCCACTGTTCTGCAATTACTGCTAATGCAGACGGTGAAGGATGAAATGATTTTTTGTAACGTATGAAAATATGCCGTGCCTGAATGGGTTTCGAACCCAAGACCGCATGATGAGAGGCAAGCACGTTACCAACTACAAAGCACCTTAAGCTTCGGGAAGAGGAAAAAGTCACAGGGCGCAAGATCTGGACTATAAGGTGGATGAGATAAAACATCTTGAAACGGAAGCTTCTTTAGTGATGTAGGCGTTTTCAGACTTGTGTGAAGACGAGCGTTATCATGATACAGAATTGGCTCTTAGGCTGAACGACCCCTACGCAGCCGTTGCTTCAGATTTGAAAGGGTAGCCTCATATTTTTAAGAGTTGACAGTACAGCTACGTTCCAAAAACTCCATATGAACGATACCATCACAATCCCAGAAAATGGTAATCATGACTTTCCCGGCAGATGGCATTGTTTTGAATTTTTCGGTTGCGGATGTGAATCGCCGCTAGGGTGACTTGTTTACAAAGAGCTTCAGTACATGACCAACCATTTTGAGACTGGCCTATCATTGTAATAGTTATAGCGATGAAGGCATTACTTTTCAATACGCCCCCGTGTAACTTGATTTGATTTATATAACATTTTTTGATATAACTGTATTTTAAATAAATAACGTGGCCGAAAAATTTTTTAATCATGTATTCTACAGCTATATTCTGACAACGTAAAAATAAGAAGCCTGTTAAAATTTCAAGAATATGACCGTACTCTACTTTTAATATTCAAAATAAAATTTGAAATATTTTCTTACATCAAATCTTAATGAGCATGAAGTTACGCATCCTACAATTTTTTTTTTAAATCGCATTATTCACTAAATTTTCTATTCTCTACAAGATAGGGCAAGCGTCATGTCTGTTAAATTCTTAGGGGTTGTGCTCTCGTTATAACAAATGTTTTTAAAACTTTGCGGTCTTAATACGTACTATTTGAGGGCAGTGTTTAACAATTAAAGTTGTAGGAAATTAAAAAACCTACTTTTTTCTACGTTTTTTCAATAACGCTTAAAATAGCGTCAATTAGTGATTTTTTTTTTATTTAGCTCATTAGAAGCGGTATAAAAATGTTTTCTTTTTTAAGATAGCGGCCTTAGTATGCATTGTACGATCATACTGTATATAATCTAAGTTATAAAAAATAATAAGACATACAACTTTTATTTCAAGCATTCGTTTGTTATAAGATTAGTTTAGCGTCAATTGGTGATTTTCCGTAATTTTAAGTCGAAGAGAGGTTGATCTGCATTTTGCGTCATTCGTTCATGATTAAAATTAGGTTTTGTTTTTCATTTTACATAGATTATATTTTTCATTATGAACAGCTACATTGGCAAAAAAATTCGTTTGAGTATTTCAGACCAAATTTTTTTACTTTTATTTTACGGAAAGAAATCAATTCAATTCGTATGGTTTTGTTCAGATAAATTTTTATTTTATTGTATAGAGAGAAATATAATTAAAATACTGGGATGTGAAAACAAATGTTCTGGGTATATTTTTTGCACTAAATTTCTGTAGAACAGGTCTGTATTTTTGAAAGGAAAAAAGAAGACAGACAAGTACAGTATGTTTGGTTAATTTCCTCGTGAATCGAGTAACAAATAGCACAATCGGGGGAAAACAAATGTTGCAGTAAGTCAAGCTCGCATAGCTCATCCTTTATACCCGTAACACCGTTTATAGTAGAGACGGTAGAACTCAACAGAACGAATGAAGGGTGGGAGGCCGGTCTGGAGTCCCTCTGGAGAACCAATTTAATTAAACTCTATCTCTGTGTAAACTAAGTACATTTTCCTCCATCCCTTAGAGTAAGGAAACAGACACTCATACACATGCACACACGCACACGCACACGCATATGTGAATGAAAACACTCTCATACATGTAGACCTAATATAATTAAGTAGGCGTAACTATTAAGCATAATTAGCCGACTACATCCTACTTTCTTAACAAGTTCAATGTAGGCCTCACTTCGCACCCATTCATTTCTCAAATAAGAGAGGAAACATTTTTAGTTCTTAAAATAAATTTGTCAACTTTCTTATCCATCTACTCAACGACTCATAATGTTACCTTTGAAACTAAATTTCAAAATTTATCTTGTGAATTTCTGCTGTATATTTCCTAGTATTTAAGTTAAGTCACACGGAATTATTGGATCAATTCCATCTTTTTGAATTTTTCAGAATGTTAAAATAATAATGGTTTTGTATAAATTTCTCCACCCAGTGTTGTGTTTTGTTCTTAATGGAAACCTTAAAGTCTATAATTAGTTGTCTGAACTTCTTCAGTTCTTTAAGTCTTCTCAATTTTTCCCGGTTCTCTCAGTATCCTTTCTGACTGCTATAAATCATTTATCTGACACCTTAGGTTTATTGTTTAGTCCCTTAATATATTTTTTGTTTCATCAGCCGAAAGGCTGGTTTGAACCTATAAGTAAAACAAGGTGGTTTAGCGTTGCCTTCATCAGTGGAAACGTATGCTAATCAGCATGACAGGTACTCTGAAAAGTATGTACTTATCATTCTGCAAATGACACCTTCACTTCATTCACCACAGTTAAAATACTTGTCAATTATAAATATATATTTTATTTTTTTGAGACAATAAAAATTTATTTTGTAAATTAATATCTTATCTCTTGTAAATATCTCTAACCAATTCTGCTAATTAGCTTGCATAATGAGGTGTGGCTATTAAATAACAAGACTGATATTGTAAAAAATTGTATTTTTATTTTATACATAATCACTTATTGTCACCTTCAATATACACTCCTTCTCTATCCCTACAATGCTCCATGTGAATTTTCCATTGTTGGAAACAGTGCTGGAAGTCATCTTCTGTCAGCTCCTTCAGGACACGTGCCGTTTTCTCTTTTACAGCTTCCACTGACTCAAATCTTGTCCCTTTTAATGCAGATTTTACCTTAGGGAACAGTTAGAAGATAATAACATTTGAAATGAACTTGGTATTTTACTTATGATCCGGAAACGAAGCGCCAATCCATGCACTGGAAGAGCCAAACTCACCGAGAGCCAAAAAAACTCGAATGAGCAAGTCAAAATTTAAAGCAATGATGATTGTTTTTTTTTATATCCATGGGATTGTGTACCTTCACTAGGTTCCTAAAGATCAAACAATTAATCAATATTACTACCTTCAGGAACTTTCTAAACTACATCAAGGAGTAAAGAAAAAACGCCCCAAAATATGGAAGGACAAATCATGGGTTCTTCATCAAGACAATCCGCCAGCTTATTCCGCGTTATCTGTTAAGAGGTTCCTAGCCAAGTACACCATCTCAGTGTTAGAACATCCACCAGATCTTGCACCATGTGACTTCTACCTGTACCCTAAGGTGAAATCTGCATTAAAAGGGACAAGATTAGAGTCTGTGAAAGCTGTAAAAGAGAAAGCGGCACGTGCCCTGAAGGAGCTGACACAAGATGACTTCCAGCACTGTTTCCAACAATGGAAAATTTACATGGAGTATTATAGGGATAGAAAAGGAGTGTATATTGAAGGTGACAATAAGTGATTACGTATAAAATAATATAAAATTTTTTACAACATCAGTCTCATTATTTAATAGCCACACCTCATATCGTTTTTTATCTAAGTGTCTTAAATTGGTATATTCTAATCAGTTCTGTTAATTATCTTGCACTATGAGTAAAGCTTTAAAGAATTATACTTTAATATATGATGTATTTCAAAATTATTGCAATATTCTTCAAAATATGTATGATGTAATTAGGAAATATTGTTTTAAAGCACTAATATTTATATAAATCTCATATGTGCTAACTATTCGATGATTCTGTCTGTATAAAAAAATGAGTTGTTGAAGCTGCTATGTATATTTGGTTGAACTAGACTGTTTTTAAAATTTTTCTAAATTTTGTATAATTTTATGTTATTTCAGGACGAGTATGTGACTGTGAAAATGGTGGCATCTGCCATGGTAAAAAGCGATCAATCTGTCGGTGCCCTCAAGGATTTACAGGGCGACATTGTGAGAATCCATTATGTCATCCTAAGTGTCTTAATGGAGGTGTCTGTACACTTCCAAACACATGCACTTGCCCACCATTGTATCATGGAAATTACTGTCAAACACGTAAGTACATTACAATGCTATACTCACTGAATTTTGTATTTTAAAAAATACATATTGTACGATTTCAAAATTCCGAACAAATCGATAATCCAAACTGCTTATGGTCCTAATTATACTATTTTTCAAGCTGATGAGCTCTAAATGTACACATTGCTCCCTACCCACTTCATAGCTAGCCAGCGACTTGCCAGCAACGTTGCCAATACTTGCTCTAGTAGCTCTGTTATATATTTCATCAGCCATTTTTATTGGTCTTTCTATAACCAATTATAACATAAGAACATACAACCAGCTGATTATGTTATAAAGTATTGCGTGTTAACGTGCTCTATAATTGATGTGTTCAGTACCCAATCCAAGACAGAGTGAACTACTATGGCTCTTATACGCATGCAAGCATAACGTTTGTCAGGCTGAAACATTTGTACAATCTGACAACGCTGGCAAACGTTCTGATTGGTCTAAATGTGTGGAACAGCAGTGCTCATCAACTGTGAAAAGTATTATAGTTTGGATTTTTTATGCTCTATTGTAGTTTTCATGATAGACAAAAAACTGAAAACGAATGTTAGTTTGGAAGAGTTAAAGAAGAAGTGGGTGATCCTATGCTCCCCAACATGTCATGTGACAACTATGGACTTGCTTTCAACCTACTCATTTATGTGAAACAGAATTGTTATGGAATTGTAAAACTATACATAACTTTCTTGTTTATAGTTTCTGCGCCCATCTGATGAAAAAACAGTCCCCAAATATATGAATTCTTTAACTTTCTGCAACACCCTACCATTATCTTGTACTATACAGTGATGGATATTTATGAATGCAGAAACATCGAGAATTTTGATTATCGATAATGATTTCAGAATTCATAAACCATACTTATCATTGTGACTCATCTCATTAAACAAAGTTAAATATGATAGTTATAAATGAGTTATACTTTCTGTTCATAATGCATAAAATCAAAAATAGTTAAATACACCTTTAATGTTACAGTTAATCTGTGTACATTATAAAACTGGTAATAAATTAATGAAGTATCTAATACCGATAAATAATATATAGAACAGTTAATTTTAAATTCTCTCATTTAATGTAATTAACAAAACAACCGTTGTCAATTTAAATGCACCATTATTATGTACCATTGTATCCTGTAGTATTTATTTTATTTATTCATTCGTTCAGTTATCCACTAAATACGTATTCATTTGATTCGTGTTTAATAACACTATAATGAGAAAGGTAAATTTCAAATTTAAATAATAAATTATCCACTATTGTTACATCCCGTAGTTAAAACTCATGCAGATGGTATTGTTAAATTAACATTTCAAGTATTACGAGATTACTAAATTGCATATTACAATTAATTTGCCAATATTATGTCGACAAGTAATTGCTCGGGAAAGAAACAATGTATGTATGTACGGTTAAACAAAGAGGAATATATATAATGTTACATGTTTTGAGAGAGATGGAATGACTTTAAGTAATTTCATACTGGGGATATGAATGAGTGAGGTTCAGCTAACTTTGTAATAATGCTAACAATGTTTCATTTGACGCATGAACTTATGAACGTGAACAAGTGCGAGCATAAATCAAGACATACGTACTGTATGTACCGGTGTTATAGGTACCGACCATAAAGGAAGAGATATGGGCTAAAGTTTAATATGGAAATATGCGGTGGAGAAGTGGCGGTAAAATTGATTGCTCTGTACTAATCACTACCGGTAGTACAGGTATGATCTCATTCCCTCTCATATGTTTCCATCTCTTTCTCATTCATACTGTTACTCTCACCCTATATCTCTTATTCATACATTTAGTCTACGTATTTCAAAATGTATTATTTAATTTATTATTTTACACATGTAGGTACCTTTTGTAAAATACACATCAATAAAAAAAATCAGAACGTTAAAAAATGTTTAATAATTACATAACCGGTATTTGGGCCAGCCCAGTCAGTCAGCTGTTAGAAAGTCGCTATTATTTGTTAAGCAACACTGGTTGGGCAAGTGAATTTGTATGGTGACCAGCTGGCAGCCATTTCTGAACAAACTTCAATGGGAGTCCCTGTATAAAAATTTATACCAAATTACGTCAAAAATACAGCGAAAAGCAGCGATAAAATTGGATGCTTGTCAATAAAAGTACAGTTCCCAATAATAAATAAAAGCTTTAAAAAACCAATTACATAACACAGAAACAGATATCAATGTGTTGAAAAAACACTCTTTTATTTTGGTTTAACGTCCGACTGTTCTGCAATTACTGCTAATGCAAACGGTGAAGGATGAAAATGATTTTTTGTAACACATGGAAATATGCCGTGTCCGAATGGGATTCGAACCCAAGACCGCATGATGAGAGGTGAGCACGTTACAAATTACGCCAATGTGCCCGGCTTGAAAAACAAGCAGAAAAATTGGGACTACAGATTCCTTTACAAAAAAACTAAATAACGGATGTATCAAAAAAGACACATCTGTAACATTAAGAAGGTAGACTAAAGTAAAGCTACGTTCATATCTTCTTACATGTCATTTGGCAACACTGTATTAAGGTTAATAGAAATAACCAGGTATTAGAAATTAAGGTATTTAGAAATAACCAGGACAAAACTTCATTTTAAATTATTAATAACAAATATTTATACACAGGTTAATTACTTACATTAATTGACACAGTTATCACCACTAAAAAATCACATTGAACAACTACTTAATTTAATAACAGACTAAATTTAATAAAAAAACGTTTTAAAACTTAACTAAAAAGAAATATGGCTGTTTATGATATACTAATTAATTAATTCTTACTTACAACCTGATAACAATTCTACTCTATTTACCACAGAGAAACTGCTTCAGTATGCAACACACAAACATCTCATACATTGATAAAATCTAAATTAATAATCCTATTTTGTTATTTAATTTTAAAATGTACAATTTTGATTAAGTACTGTTAATGTTCCAGCTATATGCGATCCAATATGTCAGAATGGTGGACAATGCGTAGCACCGCAGCAATGTTTATGCCCACTTGCTACATCTGGTAACTTCTGTCAGAATTGTAAGTAATCAGATTTTACTTGTAACTTTACAATTTATTATTTTCCTCAATGTTGGAAATAATAAAAAATTTAAATGTATTATTCACAATTCTTATTTCAAACATGTATAGTTAAAATAAACAAAAAGTGTTTGGAAAAAATACCGTTTTGAAAAATAATACTAAAATTTTTGGAAGGCGATTTTATTTTTACATGAAAGAGCTGAACTATTTTTCAACATAGTTTCCACAAATTCTCATATATTTATCATAGCAGGTGACCATTTTATCCAAACCTTCCTCAAAGAAACATCCCACCATAACTCCACTTTTATCAATTGGCTAAACATCTTGGATTAGAAAACACGATATTTCGCAGTTTACAGGAAGCTAACTGCATTAATATCGAATGAGTATGGAGAACAATAAATAATCAAGACATGTTTACGAGGAGAAGAAAATGGTACAGATATGTAACGATGGCCCAGAGAATAGTGTAGATAACAAGTTGAATGGTTGATTGGGAAAAAACAGAAGAAAAATGTAGGGTAGACATGACTAAAAATCTTAGCAAAGATCTTACAGAATACTTAAAAAACTATTTTTTCTTTTCACTTTTTAAGGTATATTTTACTAATAATGATACTGAAATAATGGGAGGGATTTTTACACTTTTCGTTAAGATAATAACAAAAAAAAACTTTATTTATATTTTTTTATTCCAGTTACTTGTAGAGGAGGTTGTCTGAACGGTGGTTTATGTGTTGGTCCAGATTTATGTGAATGCCAAAATAATTCCACCGGTTCTAGATGTGAAGAACCTGTTTGTGATCCAGCTTGTGAAAATGGAGCTACTTGTGCATCGGGAAATATATGTATATGTAGTGAACATACCAGTGGAACAAGATGTCAAATTAAGTAATAATTTTTTTTCTTTTAATTTCTTAGAATAAGTACACAGCTCTATTTTTTACTTACTCTTGCCCTATATGAATAGGCTATATAGGGAAGGAACATAGGCTATATAGGGAAGGAACATTTTTATGTTAATTTTTCAAAATCAAGTTGTCACTGGAATTACATGATTTCACACCCTTAAATCCAAAAAAAAACATGTTTTTACCCATTTGTGTGTGTGTGTGTGTGTGGTGAGTGTGAACAAAATATCTCAAGAACTTATAGTACACCGTTTTGGTTATTTGTTTTACGAAGAACTGTGTAAGGGTAAGGGGTGGGTGAGTCAGTATAGTAGGGACAGTGTCAATGAACATGTGTTGTGTCCCTCTCAACTAATGTCATTCCCTCTTTTTCTAAAAGTGTACTATTCAGTTATTCTACTACGCAAGACCTTTTAATAATTTTGGTTCTAGCTGTTGTGATAATATCCCGTTTTCTTTTTAGACTTTCAAAATAAAGCTCCCTTTTTAACATCCATCTTTATCCCCTACATGGAAAATACATGCTCACTATTCTTTAGAAATCGGTTTTGAAATACCTGAATTCAAATCACCTGACTATCCATGAGACTGCATATGCGAATCATGGAGGTATGTTTTGTCACTGTAAATTTTTGGTCATTCTCCCCTTTTGTAATTCCATACAGATCTTACATACTTCAGTCTCATACCACTTAGTCACTTTCTCAAATAACAATGCTCAATTATCTTTTGCTTTTCTCCACCTGAATCCCAAACATCAATCATTTTCCACACGAATATTCACCTTCTTTAAATTTATTCCTGCTGAATGTTGGCTATTTAGCGTTAGTTTTGTGAATATCATATATGGCTCAAATTGCAACACATTTATCTAAATCCTCCACTTTGCTCTTCACTTTCCTTTTTATTCTTTCCTTGTTTGGTGTTTTGGTTAGCACATCAAGGTTTTTTTATTTTTTATTTCATAACTCTTTAAACAGTACTACGGGAAATCCCTATAGTTATGGTCACATGGTTTTGCTTCCTTCATAAAATTATACACATTGACTCTGTACTGCCTAGTTTGATAGCATATTACCTGCTTGTCTAATAAGATCCACCTTATTAGTCTTCTACAAATCATCTCATCAAAAAGATAGACCCGAATACAGCAAGAATAATAATATTATTCCTAGCTCGGTTGTTATTTCTGTATCAGTAATAGATTCTGAAAGTATCAAGTAGTACTCTGTATCCATACTCAAGACTGAATAGCTAGTATGAGAAACATAAAACTCTTGTTCCAAAACTCAAAACTATTTCATACAATTCCAGACACAATTTTTCAAAGTATAATAATAGCCTTGTTTTTGAAATGTTGGTATCTAATACAACCATTTCCTAGGCATTTTAAAAAATGCTTGTAATTTTTCAAAGTACATGTACAAAGAGCTTGTTTTATTCAGAAACAAAATATATTACAACAAACATAATATAAATTAGTAACACATCTCTTAGAAAAACACATCTTGTAGAAGAGTAATCCCTTCTGTTCATGAACGTGTTTGTTGGTTTTTTTACCCAATCACAAAGAAGGTAACAGGCAGTTAATGTTTTTGATGTTTGGGTTTATATGGTCATGTGTAAAGCTAAACACCTGCACTAATTTTATCAAATGAGATCATTTTGTTTTGTTGTAGCAATCTAAAAAATACTAAAATATAATAATAATATGTTAGACTTTACCCACCGTATTGTCATATCTTCTACTTCTTCTGCCCTTCAAGGATTAGGCATCCCTCCTGTTCTGAACCTTTGAAATCTGCCCATTTCTTCCTCAAGTGTCCTTGGTCTCTTCTTCCCTCCAGCTTGTAACCTAGCACCTGCTTAGGTATCCTATCCTCGCTCATCCTGTCCACATGCTCTATCCATTGTCATTTATTTTGCAGTACCCTATCATTTATGGAAAAGATGTTAAGTTCTTTCCTTATCTCTGCATTCCTATAACGATCTGCTCTACTACATCCATATGTTTGCCATAAAATCTTCATATCAGATGACTGGAATCTGCTTTCCTCTGTTTTTGTTAGTACCCAAGTTTCGCTGCCATAAAGTAGGGGTGGCACTGCTGTTGTTATATAAAATCTCAAACTCATTTTTAAAGCTTTTTTAAGCTTCTGTGGATAGTCTCGCACAAATGTTTAAATTGTTGTCATATCAAAAACAATTTTTTGTACCCATCCTATAATGTTGATAGAGAGAGAGATATTAGTTTTCTCATGGCAAACTGAACAAAAGGAAGGTGGAATGTACTAAGCTCATGATGACCATAAATTATTTCACCAAAAGTATTTTTATGGTAAGATATTAAAGAAGGTCAAGGAATTTATTTGATTTTATATGTGAGGTGGAAAGCGAAAAGGGACGTCTTGTCGGAAGGAAAATGAGTTGTTAGGGTCGATACACTGATATTTGAGGTTTTTCTTGTAGATTTTTATAATTTATTTTGTCCGATTATATTTTAAATGTAATTATTTCTGTAGGAATCACTACGCAATAAAAATAATATCTATTTATAAAGATCAAGATATTTGGTAAAGAAAATTGCTGAGACCTTCTAATGGGTATCCTGAGCCCGAATCTGACCTACCGGACTCAGTTGCAGAACCGCTAAATAAAAGTTAAGGCACTCAGTTTAAAACAACCTTCAACAGTGTCAAACATGAACATTTTTAAAAATTAGTGTAATTTCTATGTGTTATTTGTTCTTAAATATGTAAAATTTAGAAAGAGTGATGTAAAATTTAAAATGCATTCAACACCAATTTTTTTATCAAAAACTTTTAAGCTGCTCTCACATACACAATTTTTGAGAGCAAATTCTGAATTTTGCATCATATTGATTAGAATTCAATGGTAAATTTTAAAAGGGTAACAGCTCATAACATAAAATTTTCGACAAGAGGTCCCTTTTCGGATTCCGGCTCACAAAAATACACACTTGCGCTTTGCTCCATTCTAAAGTACTATATTATAGTACTTTCTTTGTTTAAAGTCAGACTGTTGTGGACGTTAAGGCTAATGTAGACAGTGGAAGGTCGTCATAATCATTGTTCTCTTTGTCACTTCAAAATTTCCTTGGTTCAGGTCCAACAAATCTTCTCCTCTCCTACCTCTTACCTCTGAACCATCACTCCTCTATTACTCTCTTGGAATCGCATCTTTTTTCCAGTTTATAAATAACTGACCTTACCCACTATTCTTGATATGTTGCCATCCATCTCTCGCCATAGTATAATTTTAGGCTGTCTGCCCTCCTCCATCCAACTGACATTACCGAACTATCGTAGGTTTGTTAGTCCAAATCCTCCTTATCACACTGTCCATTCTCAAATTGTTACCTAATTACATTATTTCTTATTTTATATTTTCCTGTCTTTCTTACCATACTCCTCTTGAATTTCATTTCTGGTGACTGCATTATACTCTCTCCTTTCTTTCCACTTATCTATGTTTCAGCTGCATAGATCAGCATTGATGCAAAATAATTTCCATTATACAAAACTTCCTTACAATGACTAGGAGTAAGCTTCTCACACTTCAGAAGAAACCACTTGCTTTTTTCTCCTGTTACTTAATTTTCCTTTACCAATTTTCTGTCTACTGAGAAAACAGTCTCTAGATATATGAATTCCATAACTTCCACTTTTACTAGTGAATGGTGATGGTGATGAATAAATGCCAGATCAGACTGTAAACCAAACCATGGAACGTTATCTAATTGACAACTGTGCTTTAATTTATTAGGTACCAATACTCCAAAATTAAGTATAAAATACTTATTATAATAAGTCCTTTGTTTCAGAAAGTGTGACTATCGGCCCATCCAAGAACCATATACAAGAGGTTTCCGCAGATTGGTAAAGAAACGATTCGAAACAAAATGTGAACCATGGAGTTGGAAAACATGTATTCATATGGTTCCAGAATACCAAACGGTTTACAAAACATACTACCGCACTATATACAAATGTGTCGACCACGTTTAGACCAAATAATTTATATTTGTGAATAAAAACTTTTTTTATATGATATAAATATATCAGGTTAAGTTTTATTTTATTTTCAAATAAATATTTCTAACAAAATAAATGTGTGCAAAATAAAAATAATATACAAAGTAAATGAATAATAATAATAATAACAATAACTATCAAAATAAGTTAATATAAATATTTTTAATTGTTTTTATAAATTATAGTAATATATTATAAATTTTATAGTACATAATGACACTATCTCTGTGTAAATAATCCTAAATTGCCGTAATATAGGTAAATGATTTTTAATTACATAATTATGGAAGAAATTAGATATCGATTAATGAAAAATTAATTGTATTACCTATTCAATTGAATGTTACCATAATAATTTAATTATTTTAATTAAGACATTATGTACCACACATATTATAAATAACACAGATACTTCCCAATGTATTTATATTGTATTTTAATTATTTTTCAAATTATTGTGCTAAATTAAAATCTGCCTCCGTAGCGTAGTGGTAGCGCGCTAGCCTACAGTACGGAGGTTCTAGGTTCAATTCCCAGCTAGGGTCTGGAAATTATAACATGTTAAAACCGACCATAACAGTTACAAAACCATAGTCGTTAATATCTAAGCTCTTTATGCGACTTTAAATAAACTAAAAAAAAAATTAAAAATTTTGTTAATACTTTTTCAAATTTCTTTTAACAAACATAGTAAATAATTATAGATATTAAGCGTATTATTATCCAAGAATAGAAGAAATTTAGAATAGGTGGTTTTTATAAAAGAATATTAGTTTGTACTGTCAACCATCTCATTAAGTTTCAAAAATCATTGAAATAATTTGTGTTCATGCTGTAATAGAAACTGGAAGTAATATTTCCTAAATTGAATGTGGCAAACTTAATTTACATGAATTCTTTTTCATTAAATAATTATTTTTCTGCAATTTTACTGGTAGTATTGTTGCCTACTTTTTCTTCTCAAACACCAAGCCTCCGTATTCATTCAATTATCATCTCCATTATTCCACTCATCCATTGATTTCCTGGATATCCTCTTTTTTTTCTCCCGTTAGATCTAGTTCCATGTTTTGCTGGGCCACCTGTTTTTTATTCAACCAAGCATTCATACCACAACAGTGTATGCATTCCAATTTCATTTCATACACTGCTATTAATTTATTTCATACACTTCCTAACTTTTACCCAGATTGCTTTAGGTACTTCTCATGCGGTCCAACCTTAAGACAACTTCTTTTCCAGGAGTCAATCTGTGCATGGCAGAAAAAAATACAGCTATTTAAACAGTATTAAGTAAAAAATTCAGTTGTCTACAGTTTGTAATTCTATCATTTATTTTCTATACAATGGATAATCTTGTAATAATTTATTGAACTTAAGTAATTCTGATAAGATATTGTTTAACCTACTTACATCACAAATGTAGTGCCTAAACAGTTTCAGCATAATAACTGGCTGGAAGTTAAGTTAAAAAGGTTCTGTTACAAAATATCAGTTAAGGTTTCAGCAAAGAAAGGTTGTGATGCATTACCATCCTAACCTAACATAATGAATAATTTATTTTTTCAAGAAAGAGAACAAGAAAACTTAAAAATTTTATTAATTAATTTCAAAAATTACAATTATTAAAAGAATGTCAACATGAAAAAGAAATAAAATTTTCTACTTTAGTACTTTAGAATGGACACAATTTCTTACTTCTGTCTCACACTAACTCAACTTTTCTAAGCTCACAATCTCAATAACCATCACCAAAATGTGATTAATTTTATACTCAACAATTTTTTTTCAAATCATTTTAACATAGGTAGCCTACTAGAAAACACTACTGAAAATGTTCAAATTTGTTCAACTATTAGATTAGGTAATTAAAAAAGAAAATTATTGTTACTAAGAGGACAGAGAAAGGACAATAGTGGTATAACTCACAGATTTCTACAAAATTGTTCTATTCAACAGCATTGAAATTATCAATTTCTTGTTTTTATTTTGTTTGAATTTTAATTTCAATTTGTATATAATAGTGGCTAAAAAATATTATTATGTATTGTACATATCACTAAGTAGATAATTTATTCAAAGTATTTTTGTTGGGAAGTTATCTATCATCGTTTTTAATTATAGATTATCATTAGATAGCTAATGAAAAAAATAATAATGTAATTATTGTGTAATAATGATGTAATTAAATTATTATTAATGTACATTAATTTTATAGTTTTCTATAATTCTGTAGAATATTCACAAGTTTATTTGGTAGCATAATTTTGCCCTGTAAATCAAGTGACAGTTTCAGAAATGAAATGAAAAAAATTATTTTGATCGAAGTGTGCCAAAATATAGTAGTACTTATGTACTAACTAATCATCTGCATTAAAAAAAAAATGTGCTGAAAAACAATATTGTATAATTTTCTTTCTTTGTAAAATTGGTATAATTTTTATTGAAACATAATCTGTAGGTTCCATATTTGCTAAACTACTTAGTTTTCCCAAACTATGTTCATTTAATGAGGAAGAATGTTCATAATTTTCCAGTGGAACTATTAAAAAAGATTTTAAGCTTAAAATTTCCTACTTATTTTTTTATTTGGGAGACAATTTCTAGAACTGGTAGGTAGTATAATGTGGCATTTACAAGTCGTTGCCAAATAAATCTGTGAACAGCATGAGTATATGTGTAACGAGGTGAAGCTAGTAGGGGAAACTTGGTAAAGCTGAATGGGAACTGCAATCGGCTGCTAGAAGAGAACAGGTATGCAACTACTGATAGTAATATAATTCTAATTTATGTTGTAGACTCTCTTTTTTTTTGTAACCCCTAATTTGTGTACGTTGCAATCTGTTCAATTCAGAACAATAAGCAACCCCATGACCCAATGAGATGAGGATGATGTGTATGACGTGTAAATGAGGTGTAGTCTTGTACAGACTCAGGTCGACCATTCCTGAGAAAGTATGGTTAATTGAACCCCAATTATCAAAGTACACCGGTAACCACTGTCTAGCATTCAAATCCGTATAAAAGTAACTACCTTTACTAGGATTTGAACCAGAAACCTTCGGCTCCGAAAATCAGCTGTTAAACAGCTGATTTTGGCGACGATGACTCTCTACTCAAGTTACTATGAACACCTTCTCACTATTGGTGTCTGTATTCCATGCAAATGTCATACATTTGCTTTATTGAAACTATCTATCAGGGCTATATAACAGAAAAACAGCTGTAAAAATAAGCTTTAAAATTAAAATAAGGTTAGAACCATTCAATAATTAAACATTTTTACGTAGGTAATACTTTTCTATATTAGTCTATGTTATTCCAATACTAAATTTCTAGTACAAGTGTATTGTTAACAACTGCTCACCAAAAAATTTTTGACCTAACAGTGCAATACTATAATTCTTGTGTGTAATATACTGTGCAGCAGTAATATACTTCTTAAAGCTGTGGCGGCAAAATTATCACAAAAGACAAAAAAACGGCATTTCAAAGACTTGCATCACAATTAGGACATCTACCACACACCCTTGCTGTGTGTAAGAGATTTTTTATTACAAAAGTTTTATCTATGTATAGGAAAACCCTGACCTGCACCCATAATGGTTTTTCTTTTCTTTCAAAATACACTGGACACAACTTTTAGATACAATTTTGATGAACTTTCTTGTACTTTTTGTAACAAAAACGGCCTCTCATTCATTTCCTTTTTCATAAATTACCTTGGAAACCCCTTATCTGGATCAATTGGGACCTAGGGTAAGCCAGATATGAGAAAATTCGGTTATGAAAAACACAAAAAGGGATGTTCGGATTTCTGAAACACAATACAGTATGTATGTAGTACAATAAATGTACACAATTGAAAAACACCAAGGTGTCAATAACAATTTATATATGTAGGCCATATTTGTTTAAAAAACATACTACAGTATACAGTAAGTCAAAAAATATAAAAATATGTATGTACTGTTCAGTATTAGTACAATTTTTTTATTACATAATGAACAATTTTATACATAATGCGAAGCACAATGTTATTCATAATGTGTTCGTGCATTTCTACAAACTTTGTTCTGGCATTTGTCACAACAAACACAAACACAACTTAATACATAACAGATTTATTTATACAACTTAATAATATTAAGATAATAATCTGGGTAGTTATGTTATTTACGTAATGCCCATCGTATTTTTCTAACTCCAACTGTTTGGTCCATGCCATATTAATTTAGTTAATTTAGGCCTTTTTTATTGTGTCTGGATATGGGAAGATCCGGATAACAGGGTTTCCACTGTAACACCCATTACTAAGAAGTTCTCTTATTTGTGCATAATTTTGCCTGCAATCTTTTTCCAATTTATAGTAGTGTTCTGATTAAGTCACAACGAACTGTACTGTACACCTACTGGTAAACTACTGAATACAAAAAAAATATACCCTAATGTACTATAGACTTAAGGCCGGGCGTATACTGGAGTTCAGTTGGCGCAGTTCAGGTCAGGCAGGGTAGGAGCGAAAACTGTGCACCCATTGTTGCCAGTCGCCTACCGTATATTGGGAGGCAGACATGTGTGGCATACCAACGTCTCTGTGTCGAGCAGCCACAGTTTGTAGTCGAGGCACAGTTTTAGTTCACGTGTTGAGCAGGAATCATGTTGGTCTAAAAGAAGCTAATAAAACTTGTGCTGATTACATGAAAAACTCTTCAGTTGTAAACCTAGTATAATTCTTGAATCTAGTATCGTCAAACTTGTGTTAACTTGAAATTACCATGCGTTTTACGTTTTTTTATAAAGTCACTTTGCCATAAAATTTTCTCCCTTCGCTTTGAAATACAATGCAATTAAGTAATTCAATACAATACATGTAAAATTAATTCTTCTATATCAGAATTGGACGAATCCGATACTAACCTATCACTCTCACTAAAATGATCCAACGCGCTAAATGGCCAAACATGAGCTAATTTCAGAGCCTGAAAAAAATATTCGCCTGTCCTGCGTCTCCAGTATACGCTGGGAGAAATATTTGATCTGCCTGTCCTGCCCTGCTCATGTCTGTCTTGAATGCACTGTGCCACCCATGCTCCAGTATACGCCCAGCCTAAGGTGCAATTCACTACTGTATTACAAATTACTATAATAGTTAATGAACTACTAGCTCAAATACAGGATGATTCACGAAGATATGCAGAAACTTTGGGAGCTCATTGTACATGTAAAAATAATGAAAAAAGTCTTTTAAAAAAAATAAACACGGGTCCGGAAATGCTTCGTTACCGAGTTACGGCTAGCGAAAGATTTCGCCCGAATTCCAGCTCACCAGGTGAAATGAGGTCTTCCTGAAATTCTGGTAAGGTAGATTAAGGGGTGAATTCAATCGTTTCTTATGATTTTTGACCTGATAAATTGGATAAAACAGGCCCCAGAACTGTAAGTTAAGTAGTTTTTGAGAAAACCAGTGTCAAATGAAAAATATGGAGTGAAAAAAACGCATTTTTTAATCTTTGGGCAACAATAACTATGTTATTTCACCAAGAAATAGATAAATATTTTGAATAAAACTTGTAGAAAATGATATTCTCAACAAAACGGCGTAAATAAAATACACAGAAAGCGAATTGATGTTTGATTAAATGAATTTTTATTCATAACAGTACTGTATAAAATTAACCGGAAAAACATTAATGTAAACCTATTCAACCAAATGACTGTAAATTTTCAAAAAATTCTCCGCCAACTTCAATGCATTTTTCTGCTCGTTTAAGGATAGCTCTTGTTGCTTTCGTTTAACGGTGTAAAAGCTTCATTAATACGTCTAAGTATTAATGTTGTTTAAAAAAATTATTTTTCATCAATTTTTTGCATTTGACACGGGTTTTCTCAAAAACTACTTAACTTACAGTTCTGGGACCTGTTTTATTGAATTTATCAGGTCAAAAACCATAAGAAATGATTGAATTCGCCCCTTAATCTACCTTACCAGAATTTCAGGAAGACCTCATTTCACCTGGTGAGCTGAAATCCGGGCGAAATCTTTCGCTAGCCGTAACTTGGTAACGAAGCGTTTCCAGACCCATGTTTATATAAACTTTTTTCATTATTTTGACATGTACAATTAGCTCCCAAAGTTTCTGTATATCTTCGTGAATCACCCTGTATAAACTACATTAGAACTACCTAATTAATGTCAATATACATAAAATTACACAATGAGAATAAAACAATGCTACATGATGGAGACTAATACTATCAGGAAATTGGGAAGCAGACACATGCTGAATGTTCAGTGCAGCCCATGGTAGTAAGTCAGCACTGCCCTCTTCACACCAAACCAATCAACCACCAATTTCAAGCAATGGAGTGGAACTTCACTTTTTTCACATGTACTCTCTTAAAATGCATAGCAACATTCTAGCATACTAGATGAGTAAATTTCTCAATTTTATTCTTAATTTTTGTAAAATAACTTGCTATTTTGTAGATTTCCATTTTATATTAGAACACAATAATGTATTTAAAATTGATTTTAAATTTTAATAACAGAATATAAAGTTTTTTCTTTAATTTTATCAAAAAATGTAAAAAACAGTATTAATTATTATTGATAAAATTTATCTGAAAGTACAATTGTCATATCATAATCTAATTTAAAAATATAAATATTTATCAATATTTTGTTTCTATTTATGTTTGTAGGAAACAATTTTGTGGTTCATAAAAATGTTTTTTCTTGATGTAGGTGCTTCCAGTTTTAAACAACTTATTAAAAAATGGATAAAATTTGGAACTGTTGCTATAATATTACTTGTTACTTATTGTCAATAATTTTTTTTATTACTAAAATGCTGAAAAATTGTATATTTTAACTACACTATCAGAAAACCTCATAAGACATTTAAATTGTCTGTAATAAATGTAATAAGATTTTACTAACAGTGAAATTTTGCATTTCATGACTTCCGATTACATAAAAATATATCTGTATTACCATTATGTAAATATTTCCATGGTTTTGAATCTGAAATATTGATATTTACAGTGCATTACTACCAGCCCTGACCCTAGTACTTTTGCCGCCCTAAGCAAAATTCACGAGTGTCGCCCCCTCCACCCACTCCTCAGCAATTAAATTAATCCGCACAAAAATACATAGAACCCCTCTTCAAACATATGGGTAATTTATTGTTATACAAATCTGAGTATGTATTAATATCTACAAAGTTAAATATAGGTGTGTGCGTCTATGTAGACCATAAAGTATCTATTGTCAAGTTTTGCATTTTGTAGTTGTTGTTGGGTTTATAATTTTTCGGATCATGATTGTAAAGTCATATATTTATAAAATTTTAAAATAAAACATTAAAATTTGCCGCCCTAGGCGGCAGCACCGGTCACCTACCCCTAGAGCCGGGGCTGATTACTACCACAAATGATGGTCAGGGCTACATATTCAGTTCATTAGCCAAATATTTTCCTAAAATAATTAATCAATGTTGAACAAATAAGTGAGGCAATTACTTGAGAGCGTTAGGTATGGAGATAGTCTAGAGCGAAACTTAGTTTTTCCGTTATTAGAATAAAAATAATTTTGCATCTTTGCTGTTCATCATGTCCCAAAACAATTAAACCTTTTGACAGAATGAAATTTGGTATCAAAGATATTGTAATAAGCAAGTTGATGTGTGAAAATTTTCTTTATGAGAGAAATTCCTTAAACCATGAAGTTGTATTGAAGCACAATTACGCCTTGCATAGGAAAATTATAACTGTAAAGAAATTAAATTACTAAAATTTGAACTTAAAAATATTTTCTCTTTCTCTTCATGGCATAAGCCATCAAACCTGTTTAACCTGTTTGTTGTCTAAGAATGATAGAATTTGAAAAGTTGTTCCCTTGTACTGAAACAAATTTTTCTAGCATTTGAAGTTTTTTGATTCTGTCATCATAAAAAGTTGAAGGCTTAGTTTTTAACCAATTGTACTCAAAGAGTTCATCGTTGTTGAACCTTTGACCTCCTAAAAGCTTCCTTCAGCGGTCCAAACAGATAGTAATCACACGGTGATAAACCTGAGCTGTATGACAGATGTTCTAGTTGATGCCACTGAATTTCTACCAGTTTGGTCTGAATTATGCACGCAGTGTGAGGCTTTGAACTATCGTGATGGAGGATGACACTTTTGATTGGGAAACACCATCTTCTGTGTCAATCTTCGAGAAGCTAAGTTCCTCACTGATTATCAAAATGTGCTTTCCCATGATGTAGACCTACTAAAGAACCAAAATTGTCAACAGTGAGGTGCTGGTCTTCTTCCAAGCGCTTCCTTATTGCAGGAATGTCTTCTTCTGTGATGGAAATTCGAGGACGCTGATTGTAACTTTGATTTTCCATCTTTTCCCCGCTCTTCAGATAACATTTTTCCTACTCATACACATAAATTTTTAAGAGAGTTTCATCCCTGAATTGTGCTCGTAAACGAGATACAATTTCTAAAGGTCTCACTCCTTCTCTATTTAAAAACTTTATTATAATATGTTGTGCAATGGAAATAGAAACCTTTTGCTCACTCATTTCTCTAGATTGAATGAGAATAACCTTGGCAGGGTATGAAAATGAAATAAGGAGAAACCCAGACAGAATTCGTAGAAAAGCAGCAGTGTCCTTTTACTCTCCTACTAGATTGATAAAAAAATCCCGTTTATATTTCATAGATCTCCTAAAACAAATTTCTCCCAGTGTTGCAGAGGTCTTCCCAAACTTCTTCTTCCCTCTGGCCTACATCATAGAACTTTTTGAAATTGGTTACCTCTTCACATTCTTTGCACCATTCATATATTACAACATTATAACTGACTCTCTTCTTCAGATTTCTTATTGTTAACAACTTTTGCCTAGTACAAAAATTTTGGATTAGGTCTTCCCTCATAAAACTCTTGACCTTTGTAGTAAAAAAATTTCCACAGCTCCCAATTTAAGATTCATTCCATATGGATCTGTAGATGTTTCCTTCTATAGGTATGAGCCCAAGTTTCACTGTCATACAAAAGAGTCAGAACTATTATTACGTTATAAAATCTCATCAATGTATGTCTGTGAGCTCTGTTTCAGAATGTTGTTGTAATCTTCTCATATATTCTATGAAAAACTATGATTTTTTTCATTCTATGTTCTCCATCAATTCCAATTTTAAGAGCCCAAGTAATAAAAAATTTTATCCACTCAGAAATAAAGTTATTGTCCCAACCTTTGGTCCTACAGGGTCCTTTCGTTCAAATGCTACCACTTTAGTTTTCATGTTAGATATGCACAGGTTGTACAAACTGCATAGGTTCTGGTAAAAAAAAAATAGCTTTGTGAAACTTTTCTTTTGATTTAACTATTTACATTTGATTGTCAGCAAACAAACTGGTATTCAGGGAAAGATCATGATATTTCAATAGCAAATCGATAAAGTGATTTCCATTTTCTTAAAAGAATGTCAATCCATTAAAAAGCATAGATGATATATTACATTGTTGATTGATTTCCTAATTTATAACAATTTAATTTAATAATTCATTCTCTGTCATTTATAATCACAGTGTTCCCGTACAAATTTCAGTCAACCTTAAAAATGTACCACCAAATTTAATTTTGTTTTTTTTTAAATAAAATAATTTAATTGAAGAGGTTTGCAATAAAGGAATTCAATGTGAATTCTATAGCTAAAAAAAATTCTGTACTAGTTGGAGAATAACAAATTTAAAATAATTTAATTATGAATATCACTGTGTGTTAACATATTTGTGTGCTGTCAACTCTGTGTGTTTGAGAGGAATACGATGTTGAAAATATTTATAAAATGTAGGGGTATGTTCACTAGCCTACGAAAAAACATCATCATCAACTATACGGCTTAGGCTTTACCCAGCCTGTTCCGTTGCAATGGTAGTTGTTTTCTTCTTTTGTTGCTTTCTTTTGAAATTGTCATTTGTTAAAAGATTGTATATTTTAAAAGTATACTTTGTAATTTAGTAAAATTCATCATCGAAACCTGCGTCTTTACATAAATTATTGCTCCTAATTGGAAAGTTCGAGTCCATTCCGATCGATGCGTTCCTACAGTTGGTCCTCCCATCGCTTCCTCGGTCTCCCAATTCTTCTTCTTCCTCTCGCTCTATAGTGCCACAAAAACTTGGGTATCCTACTCTCCTCCATTCTCTCTACATGTTCCCTCCAACTGTTCCTATATTTCCTGATAATATCGCTAATATTCTCAACATGAAGTTGATTTCTTATTATCTCACTTCTAATCCTATCCCTGAGAGTGCAACCCGCAATACTTCTCAGAAAGCGCATCTCTGCTGCCTCGATTCTTCTGTATTGACGAGAGGTCAGTGTCCATGCTTCGGAGCCGTACAACAGAACCGGCCTAGCCATTACCTTATAAAATTTAATAATTGTCTCCTTCCTTACTTTCCCTTTTAATGTTCTGCTTATGGTTCCTAATAGACGTTGGAATTTATGTATTTTCCAGTCCACATCTTCACTCTCCCCATAGGATAATCTACATCCTAGGTACTGGAACCCTGACACCTGCTCCAATATCTGATCAGCCAAAACAATTTTGCTTCTAAGAGGTTCCTCTCCAACAAAACCCCACACCTTCGTCTTTGTTGCCGATATTTCCAAGTTATATTCCTTATAAATTTTGCTCAGTGAATATACAGCTCGTTGCAAATTATCCTCCGAGTCTGCAAACACTACCTGATCATCTGCAAACAATAGAGTGTCTAGAGGCATACCATCTACTAAAAACCTCGTTTTTAATTTGTTTCGCCAGTTGCTTACGGCATCGTCAATATAAATGTTAAATAATACGGGTGATAAGGGACACCCTTGTCTCACTCCTTGTGTTATCTCTCTTTTTCCTGCACCAGTTTTACCTCCCACTTTTATCTGTATTTTTGTGTTCTGGTACATACTTTGTATCACTCTGACTAGATGTGTAGGTATACCCCTTTGTATTAAAATATCCCATAGCTTCTTTCTCTTAACCTGATCAAAAGCCTTCACATAGTCCAGAAAAGCAACAAACGTCGGGACGTTGTACTCTCTATGCTTCTCTACAATTTGGTTCAAGGCGAAAACACAGTCTGAGCACGACCTTCCCATCCTGAAGCCGCTTTGTTCTTCACCCAGTATCCCCTCCGCGATAATCTTCAGCCGGTTAGTTATAATCTTTGCATAGACCTTGTAGCCCGTGTTAAGGAGGCTGATGCCTCTATAGTTTCCGCAGTCTTTCCTATTTCCTTTCTTAAATACTGGTATTACCACAGACTCTCCCCATTGTTCAGGTATCTGTCCTAGCTTCCAACACCAGTTAAAGAATGACAGCAGCCTCTCTAGGAAACTCCGAGAGGCATACTTGATCAGCTCAACATTAATTCCATCCGGCCCCGGAGCCTTCCTATTTCTACTTGCTCTCAATGCTTCCGATATCTCTTCCATAGAAAGGTCGTCCACATTAGTGTCATTGGGCAAGTTGGTTACATTTTCTTCGCCAGACGTCCATAATTTCTCGAAAAAGTCCAACCATTCCTCTTCTGGTATAGGATTTATCGATATATTATCCTTGACCTCTCTGTTTAACCTGCTTAGAAATTTGTAAGCATGCTCCTGTCTACCATGGACGTCATGCTCAATTTGGCTGACAGTTCTTTCCCATCCTTCTCTTTTGCGTTTCCGTATTTCTTTTTTAGCGGCCGCCGACCTTCTGTGGTATTCTTCTAGATCCTGTTGCGATCTACTCTGCAGATATCTCAAGTAAGCCTCTTTTTTAGTTCGAACCAAGCTTGCCAATTCTTCATCCCAAAACGGTATCCCTTTGCGATTACCTCTCTTTTTCCTCTCACCTAGAGACTCCGCTGCAGCTCCTCTCATGCAATCCACTAATTGCATCCATTCCCTGTTAATATTTAAATCCATCGGGTATTTATTTATATGCTCGTCTAATCGGTTTTTGTATAGGTCTCTAATACTTGGTTGGTCCAGAAGATTGACCCTATAAGTCACATCTGCAGTTATTTCTTTTTTATTTCTTTTAAATTTACGGGGTAATACTATTTTTGATATCAGCAGAAAATGATCACTGTACACGTCAAACCCTCTATATACTCTAGTATCCTGAACTAACGGGAATAGTCTACTGTTTACTATAACGTAGTCGATGATAGACTTACTTCCTCGAGCCGCCCACGTATATTGGTGTATTTCTTTATGTGGGAAAAAGGTATTCATTATTTTTAATGAGTTCCTCGAAACAAAGTCTCTTAGAGCCGTTCCATTATTGTTCAGTGTCCTTTCCCCATATTTACCAATCGTACCATCCATCTCTATGCTTCCAATTCTAGCGTTAAGGTCTCCTGCTATAACTATATAATCCCGCTGATCCAGTCCCTGCATGAAGTCCTCCAGATCATTATAAAAGTCTTCCGTTTCGTCACCCTTACCCTCTTCTGGCGCATAAACTGCCAATACTGTCATAAAACCTGCGCTTGTTTTCATTCGTATACTCATGATTCTCTCGCTGAAAAAGTTATAAGACTCAACCCTGTCTTTAAATTTTTTATGCATTACAATTGCTACTCCTGCCTTCGCTCTCACCTTCACCTCTACTCCACTATAGAAAAGCATGTAATCTCCAACTTCCTTTGAGCCTTTTTGTTTCTTCTTAGTTTCACTGATCGCTATTATGTCTATCTGTGCGCTCTTCAGCTCCTTCACCAAGATCTCTTCCTTCCGGTATAAACTCCTAACATTCCATGTTGCTATTTTCAGTCTTTCCGATGTCCAAAAATCTTTTTTATTTTTTCGTGTCCAGTTTGTTTTCCGTGAATCCGTCCGGCTATTTCTTACCATTGCATTGAAAGTAGAGTATATTCCCCCAAATCCGTTACTGGCGGATTGTGAGGTAAGACTAGTGATGGGGCTGCCATCTTTGAGCCTCTAGCCCTGCCCTGGGTTTAATTCGGAGACCCAACTCCTAGACTCTTCCGCCCTCTTCGCCGTTGGGAATTCTTCCTCTTCCGCCGTCGAGGCCGTTGATCACTTCCTCTGGTTTTTGTCAACCCTGGGTATTTTATTTCCCCAGTACCCTCCAACTAGGTTGGCGAGCGTACCCCATCGCCAGGGGCGGCCCCCGATAGCTGATCCAGCAACAGCCACGGGTACGAAAAAACATGCTACCCATATTAACTTTTGCTCATAATAGGCAGGTAGAGTAATCAATTATTTGCACTTGATCTGCTAGTTCCAGGACTACAAAAAATAGTTCTGTTTCTTGTCATATGATCAGCCAATTATGTGACTGGAACATTTAAGAACAGGCGAGGTAGAGGTGTAAAAGACACTAATTAGTCGCAGTTATCTCCTGAATGAATTTCATTATACAGCTAGACCCTCTGGTGTACGAAGTGAAGGTGTCATTTGCAGGGTAGAAAGTAGATGCTTTTCAAAAGGCCTGACATGCTGATAAGTATACTTTTCCACTCAGTGAGGAAGACAATAGTAAACCACCTCATGCCTTGTTTTAATTAATAAAGCATCTAGAAGTTCAAACTAGTCTTTCAGCTGATGACGTGAACAACAAAATATTAACTTTGAATAATAACTTTACTAAGTTTTGTAGTAATTTATTAAGCAAAGTTTTCCAAGTTTCATAATAAATTTAAAGATTTCCTACAGTAATTAGCAGTTATTCTTTTAGCCTGACTGACATGGTACTTAATAGAGTTGTTTATATTTATAGTCCTATTTTTCAAGGACACTGAAAATTATTAGCTAAATTGTAAACAACAAAATTATTTTTTCTTGTTAAAACACTTTTCTGAGACTCTGAACAGCCCGAAATTAAAAAGTAATAGATTAAAATACCACCATAATGCACTCTATTTAATGGTAATTAGAAAATTTGGAATTAACATCATTGTTTCCTTTTATATATATCAGGGTCCCAGGTTTTAATCTCAATCAGGCCTGGCACTTATGTTTTAATACCACTTCATATCATTACCTACACTAAAGTTAAGGCTCGTTTAGACACCATCACTATAAAAAAACTCTGGTATTAAAAGTAACACAAGAAATTAAAGTATTGTAAAATTACTATTGAAGTAAAAGTCACAGGCAGGCTACTTTAGAACCAGTGGCAAAAGAAACTTATTTTCTGCTGGATTAATAGTCAATGTTTTTTAAACCTTATTAACATATGATGAATGACACAATACTGATCACATCAAACATGTAAGATTCCTCTTGCTTTTTGTCCCACAAACACATGGAGCTGTTGGTTACACAGTAATAGGCCTAGGAAAATAAAAAGAAAATATGCGAATCCCATGAAACTTCAAGAATAGCCTATTGTCAGTGTATTCCTTCCTATAATTAATTATTATAGATTAAATTAAATGTTATTATATATGTTATAAGTTAAGTAGCTGTTATTTGTTACAATATGTTTGTAAATGATTGGCTTGTAATAAAATTATTTGTTATGTAATTTTGATTGTTAAATTAATGTAGTACAATTTTTCATTGTACTGTTTGTACATTGTTGTTTATGTAACTAATTTTATATTAGCTGGTAGAGAATATTAATTACTTATACATGCCCGTTCAGTCTCATAAGAGAATAGCTGCCTGTTCCGGCCTCACCTGGGTAAGATATTGTTTATTTCAATAATTTTTAAATTAGGGTTATAAATAAATGAAAAATAAAATTTTCTGATTTAGTAAATTTTTTATCATAATAATTGACCTTTTAGTATAAAATTTATGAACATTTTAATGATTTAAGGGTTGAACACTGTTTTCAAATCCTTAGGGATACATTTTGGAAATTGTTAAGGGATAATTTCTTAAGTGACTATCGTATAACACCTCAACTGAGTTTCAGGCATGTTCATCATCCGGAACTAAATAAACAAAAAATATTGATTTAAGGGTTGAACACCCTTTTCAATCCCTTTAAAGTAAATTTTTAAAATTTTTAAGGTGTAATTTTTTTAGTGTCACTATACTTAACATCTTCACTTAGTTTCAGCCATCTAACTCCTCTGGAAATTAGTAAAAAGATATTGGTTTAAGGGTTGGCCACCCTTTTCAACTATTTAGGGGTACATTTGGAAATTGGTGTGGCGTATTTGTTTTTAGTTGCATTATAAATAGAATTACCGAAATTCCGTCATCTAACTCATCTGGAGATTAGTAAACAATAAAAATATTGGGTTTAATGGTTGAACATCATTTTCATCCCCTTAGAGGTACTTTTTGAAAATGGTTAAGGAATAATTTTGGTAGGGGAACTACATATAAGTAACACCTCTACTGAGTTTCAACCATCTACCTCATCCAGAACAAAATAAACAAATATATTGATTTAAGGTTTGAACACCCTTTTCAATCCCTTAACAGTGGAATATCAAAATTGCTTATGTTTGAATTTTCTATTCACCCTGAAGGGAACACTCCCTCTAAATTTTGTCAGTCAGTCAGTGAGGGCTTTCCCATTTATGTATATACAGATTGAAAATGTGATGACTTTCATCAAAAAATAAATATGGAACAAATCTATCTGAAACAATAGTTTGTGATGTCAATTTTATTTGAGTTCTAAAAAATTCTTAGTTGAAGAGATCTTGAGAAGTGGTATTGTGAAATATAATAAAACTAATTAAAGATTGATTTAATTTTTTTCATTACAGTAACCTTATTGATAACACTATAATATTATTAACAATATTTTTAAAAAGTCAGACAGTATCATTTAATGACTAGAAAACTAATTTTATACCTGAGATATTAATAATTGAAAATTTCATATATTACAAAAATATTTAATTTACCATTAATTTTCAAAAAAATTAAAAGCAAAAACATATCCTCAAAAAATGATAAGATATTAGGTAATTGTTTTAACATTGTTTAAGAATATAAAAGATTGTTAACAAAATTTTATTCTTTTATTGTATTATAAAATTAAATTTATGATATAAGGCATTATTGTACATTTTATGTTGTTATATTAATCTAAGGATAGTATTATAAAGCTAAATATATGTTGTAAAATAGCCTAAGTTAGATGCAAATTATGTCTTATAAAGATGCTTCCTTCTAAGAAAAGTGTATTTATTAACTAACCTTGTAACTTGTAACCCTCCTTGTAACCTTCAAGGTTAACACATAGTACAAGGTGTAACACCTTGTAACCCTCCTCTTCTATGTAACTCCACAATTTAATTTACACGATCATGAAGCTTCTTCTTCTTAATGTGTCCTCTCTAATCGTAGGTTGGCAAACATGATGTCTATTTGGACTTTAGGCACTACAGCTCTGAGCAGCTCCGGTGAGGTGAAATGAAACCAATCACAAAGATTCTTCAACCAAGTAATTCTTCTTTTTCCCACACTTCTCTTCCACTGAATCTTGCCTTGTATTATCAAGCAAAGCATTTCATATCTTGGTCCACGCATAATATGACCCAGACATTCCATTTTCCTTTTTTGAATGGTGTAAACAAGCTCCTTTTCTGTTGCCATTCTCCACAAGACTGTCTCATTGGGTACTTTATCGTCCAGGGTATTTTTAGCATGTGCCTGAACAACCAAAGATGAAATGCATCTGTTCTCCTGATATTCCTCTTCTTTAACGTTCAAGCTTCTGCGCCATATAACACTGTTGAGAAGATGTAACATTGAACCATCCTCAATCTCAGGTCAAGGCTCAAGGATTTATGTATTAAACAGTTTTTCATTTCAAATGCAGAACGAGGCATCTCTGTTTATTTTGGCTATGTTATCATTATCTTCATGCATGATTGTACCTAAATATTGATACTTGCTAACTCTCTAAATTGCTGTGTTGTTGAGCAGCAATTGCCTTTGCATAAATTTTGGTCTTTTATAAACCACCATGTATTTGGTATTTTTGATGTTTATTCTCAGCCCGCTTTCCTCACTTTACGTATTGAGTCGGGCCAGCATAATTTGCAGGTCTTTTCTACTTACTACCATTATTACAGTATTGTCTGCCTATAGTCATGAGTATTCCTTTGTTTTCAACGAGGTGTAAAGGCGGAAAACCATGAGTGTGCATGTGCGACTGCTATAATTTCATTACAGCCAACTTAACAACGTATACTATACCCAGAGCACATAGGTACAGCGTATCACGGAACCTTTTATAGGTTAACTGTACGAATATAACTGTTTGTTACTGTAAACAGAAAAATGTTAATTTCTCAAAAACGTAGTCGGACTATTCGCAGTGCTGAACGAAATCTAATACGCAGTGTAATAAAATGCTGTGAAATTAAAGCTAAACAAAAATGCCTTTCCCTGCCATTCAGCAAAAGCCACAAGCGAGTGCCTAACTACTGTGATGTTTCTCTTTCCACAATTTGAAAAATAAAGAAGCAAATTGGAGACGTGAAGAAGCTATTCTTCAACAGTTTTGTTGACACCTGGTAAAAAACGGTTAGGTAGATGAAAAGGTTAGGTTAGGAAGATGCCAGTGACAGCGATAGTAAAAAAGGCGATTCATTCGTAGAAAATTTTGTTTCAGTGGAATAAGATAGCTGGTAATTACAGTACATCAAACATTTTTAGTCATGTAATTAAGCTATACACAATATTATAGGTCACATTTATTTCTTATAAGGTTTATGAAGAAAACATTTTCTCAGAATGAACAGCAGCTTACAAACCATAAGTAGAAACTGCATGATAGTGAAATGTATGAGTAGTGTCTCACTGTCAAGTTTGGCAGCACTGTCAAATTTTCACTTTCCTTCCTCACAGCCCATCCATGCGCAAAAGACAATCTCGTGACTTCAGTATCTATACCTAAAGTTATTTATCATTTTCCTTTTGATTATTATTCCAGCTGTTATATTGTTCAAAGCTTGGCAGTATATCATGAAGCTCACCAGTACTAAATAATGCAAACAACACTCCAACGCAACTAGGAACTAGCAGGCTCCATTACAAGAGTTCATACATTGAGTTAAAATTTTTTTGATTGATTCTCCTACTTAATTTGAATATATACTACCAAAAAAATCTGGTGTGAAACACTCACGCGACTTCCTTTTCCCAACATGTAGGTATAATGAAAAATATAACCTATGAGTAAACTTTACATGAGTAGGCCTAAACAATGTAAAATGAAAATCATAGGTAACTTAATTCTAATCATGAATGAAAGAAGCAAAATGAAAATCAACCTCTGTAGAAATTAAAAATTAAAATAAGTTAATTGATCCTAAATTAGGCTATGTAAAAAAGTCAATAAAATGTTGTAGGGTTTTAATTTTCTATAACTTTTATTATATAGGCTTAAACTTTTGTCGTTAATTTCATACTTCACAATCTTAGAAAAATTTTGGTTTTACCAATTTTTATGAGAAAAATGCAGGACATTACTAATACTGCTAAACTAAGCAATGTAGGATAAATTGTTTGAGTTGAAACTTGTGGGTTTTTTAATTTTGTACAACTTTAATTATTACACTTTTGCCCTAAAATGCACATTAACACGAACCATTAAAAAACCTTTTTTTACCATGAGAGCACAACCTTCCGCAAGAATTTTAGAAGACATGACACTTATCCTATCTTGTAGAGCCTAAAAAAATTAATCAGTGTGTGATGCTTTGAAATATTCTTTTATCTGACTAGTCGTAATTTTCAAGTGAGGTATAATGAACATAAAAAAGCACTGAAATGTGACTACATTATATCTAACTATACCAATCATATAAAAGAAGAAAAACATAAATTTGGTAAAATAGATGAACATTTCAATATAATAGAACAATGTAATATAGAGAATAAAAATAAAATTGAAAAATATGAGATGTTCCATATTTATAAATATTTAAAAGAGCAAAAGCAGGACATTTTGAATGAACAGATAAAATTTAGGAATGATGAAGTGATATTGACTGCTGCTGCTATCTACAGTAAATATGAGAAGGGATAAATTAAAATAAATTAATTTTAAATCAGTTTTATACAAGTGACTGAAGATGTATCATCTTCTGTAAATTTTAAATAAATGAAAAAAAATTTTTAGTTTCAATTTTTTATTTACTCTGATGATGGTGGATCCACCGAAACACGTGTAAGTAAGAATAAAATAAAGGTGTCGCAGTTTAAAAAGAAGGTTAGTGAAATTATTATATTAATTCATTATATGAAATAGAAATATTTCAAACTGCAGGATGCATTATAAAGATTTATTTTATCTATGTGAGTTTTGTTATATAGATCTATCCCATAGTAAAGAATTTAGTGTTTGGATTGCTCTTCTACCTTTGTTGATTCTGCTTTGAATTTCATTCTCACAGTTTCCATTTTTATTAAAAACTATACCCAAATATGAACTCTTTACTACTCATTTTATTCTGTCTGTTTCTAAATGCAGATCATCTTTTTCATTATCCCCAACTATCAAATATTTGCCTTTCGACCTTGGTACATTGTAAGACCAGTGGCTTCGTATTCTTCTTTCAACTTTCTTACCATGTAGCACAAGTCTTCTTCATCTCTACTATCACAATTTGGTATCCGCAAAGAACAGTGTAAAGAGCATGTCCTCTTTGACCCTCAGTCCCATATTTTTACATTTTTTCACCCATTTTACTAGGGCATTGTCTAAGTATAGGTATTTTGAAGAGAGTGGGAGACAGACAACAACCCTGTCTCAGTCCTTTTGTTGTTTCTATTGATGCGATTACTTCATTTCCTATTTTGATTCTTGTGGAATTGTGCTCATCGTATTTTTGGATAGCCTTAATTAAGGACTGATTGATCTGTAGATTTTTCATTTCTTTCCACAGGCTTTAGAGAGTACACTATCATAGGCCTTTTCAAGATCTATTAGTGCTACATGTGTTTCTCTATTCCTTTGTACTCATTTCTCCAACGCTATTTTAAGTGTAAAAATATTGTTTATGGTTGACCTTTTTGCCCAAAAACGTGCTTGTTTGTTTTCAAAGTCTTTACGATAATCATTTTTTAAATTTTTGAGTACATCTTTCCAATAGTTGGTATTACGGCTATGCTGCTACAGTTTTTGGGATCAGTTTTTATACCTTTTTTGTGAATGAGAGAGATATAGGACTGTTCCATTCTTGTGGGTTATCTTCTTCATTTAGACACCTTTCAAAAAGTTTTCAGAGCATTTCTATTACTTTAATGAGCCATATTTAACCAGTTCTATCCAGTGGCGTAACTAACGCCAATGCAACCAATGCGGTGCATTGGGGCGCAGGCCTTAGGGGGGCGCAAAAAACTGATATTCTGGAAAACTTTTAGCAAAAAAGTAATATGTTGAATCAAAACTCCCTATAGAAATAAATTATATTTCTTTGAATAATCTTTCTCTAATTGGATAGAGCTTGGACAATGTCGAGTGTAGTGAAATAGTACCTATCCAGGAAGTGTGGAAGTACGGAGAAATGTCGTTAGTTTCGTTGGAAGTTACGGGGGGGGGGGAGTGAGTCTACGAATAGGGGCGCACGGGGAATACTTGCATTGAGGCGCAGTCAGACTAGTTACGCTACTGGTTCTATCCCTATTTGCCCTGGGCCTGTGGATTTTCTCGGCATTGCCTCATTCACAGCTTTTACTACCAGTTCTGTGTCCAGATGATTCAACATCCTCTATGATTTTTACAGAAACTTGTCGTTTTTCTTGCAATAGCTCCATAACAAATAAATAAATAAATAAATAAGGTATTCTATCCATTGTTTTTCTGACATACTGCTCTTACAGCATTATTTCTTTCATTTGATCTTATGTTTTTTATGATCTTCCAAGCCTCGGAACCTATTATACCTTCTATATGATTTTCTGTTTA
The DNA here is from genome assembly GCA_035578175.1 of Catonia carolina. Classification (NCBI taxonomy): domain Eukaryota; kingdom Metazoa; phylum Arthropoda; class Insecta; order Hemiptera; family Achilidae; genus Catonia; species Catonia carolina. The sequence continues at coordinate 81,540,964 of JAQMRL010000003.1, read as the reverse complement.
CATGTATTAGCATTTATTTTCCCAGGCTTAGTTCTTTTTTTTGTTACCTCTAGTTTGACTTTCCTATTTATTCTTCTATGCCAAAAATTATTGCACTCAAAGCAACTGTTTGAATTTTTATTAACCTTGTAATTACATTTTTCTGCCAAGTTTTGGTCTCTTTTGTTATTAATAAAAGTCAACATTCTTCAACTTTTATTTGTTTTCTATTGAACTTATTTACATCACTTTTTCAAAATTAAATTTTCTACAAATTTTGTTGAAATTTTTTATAATTTATTGACAATTTAGTAAAGTAAATTTAATACACCTAACCTAAAAAAAATGAGTTTTTTTGACTCAAATTTTTGTCTTTTATGCCAATTTTCTCAAAAATCACTTAAATTACAGTTCTGGGGCCCATTTTTTTCAATTGCTCATTTCAAAATCCATCAAATTTTTCCTTTAATTTGGGTACCGTATCTGAAATTTCAGTACCTATTGTGTAGCTTTACCATTGTAGAAGAAATAAGGGTGAAATCTTCCGCTAGCCGTAACTCGAAAATAAAGTGTTTCCAGACCTATGTTTATACAAAGTATGCCTCTTTCTGAATCACTCTGTGTAAGCATATCATAATCTGAATGTTTGTGTTGAACTGTACGCAGTACAGGTTTAGCTAAGTAGGCTAAATGATCTATAAAAACCTTGTGCTAGATGTAATTAGAAAACAGGACTGCACTCATAAATTCCAAACAACAAACATCTGCATTCCAAGTAGTTCATTATAGTGGACAACTTCTGTATCTGGATATCACCATTCTTCAAAATAGGTTATGTTTTTTATTTTTTTGGAAAACTATCTAGGCCTACTTCCAAAATGTTCACATTGTTTAAGATTGATACTAGTTATCCCATTTAACCTTATTGTTTCTTAGTTTTTCAAGAAATGATGGAACAGGTCACTGTTCTCACAGAATGTGCTAGTCTACTCAACTCTTTTTTCCAGAAAATTCAGTGGCCAATTAATTTAACACTTTTAATGCTGAGTAGTTATAAGGTATTTGTCCTGTCGGGCTGATTACTCGAGCAGCGTGTCTCTGCTTCCTTTATGTAGAGCTTACAACTTATGTTACTTACGTTTTTATTTATTTATTTTATTTGTGATCTATGCATGAATTTATGTTAGCTAATAACATAAAAGTCAATAATTCAATGTTTTTTTTAGGTTTATTTTCGCCTGTTATAAGAAATGTATTTCTTGTTTGAATTTTTCCATTTATCGTTACGATTTACGCGTAATTTCTTATATAATTTTAAACTACAAATAATATTTTTTAAAAGTAAATCTAAAAGTGTAAGTTATTTTGAATCAATACCTGCAAAGATACTAAATTCATGGCTTCAACTGTACACTAAAAACCCGTTAAAAATAATAAAAAAGTATACTATACAAGGGTAGAAGATCATGTAACAAAAATTTCAAAACGACCTGCACGTTTAAAAAGAAAAAAACCTTTCTGAAGGATACATTATAGCAACAAACTGATATCTGTCCCTCCAGAATTACTTAAAATGATAACAAAACAGAACCCGCTAGGCGAGTCTCTAGCCCTGAATGTGTTAATGAAGTGATTTTTTTGTTGTACTGCTTCTTCCTGAAGTAGTTTTGACAAGGATAGAAACTGTACACATATTCACTCATTAGAGAGAAAACAGTATTAAAGTATCCCTAACTAAAATAAATATTTAAAAATCAGACTACCCGTGTAGCAATTATTTGGTATAAAACTAATGAAACTAAAAATAATGTCCCATTGTTCATGGTGCAAAAATTAAAAATTTGGAAAGTTTCAATCAATACGCACTGATCAAAAGATATTTTATCTTTCCCCTGCATTAAATCAGGTATATATTTTAAATGAATTATGGAAAAAATATATTTCAATGTTTCCATAAGCCAAAGGTAATGATATTTACTGGTAAATAGCCTACCAGGTCTAAAATTGTGGTCGATGATGTAGTGCTTGAACAAGTGTCACAATGCAATCATTTAGGTTGTGACATCGGGTTTGATCAAGATTTGGACATAAAGAAGAAAGTTGGCAAATTCCAAGCAGTGTGCAGGAAAAATTAGCAGAACCCTAGGCAGGAAAACAAGAAAAGAAACCCAAATAAAGTTTTACAAGGTGATGGCTGCTCCAGTCCTACTCTACAGAAGTGAGTTGTGAACTAGTACCAGACCACAGGAGAGTAGAGTACAGGGGCGGAGATAGGATTCCTGCAGAGAACAAAGGGTTGCAGTCAACTAAGGAATGAGGACATAAGAACAGAACTGGATGTTTACAACCTGAATGGGAAGAATGCAGAATATTGTAATCAATGGAGGGAGCACTCAGAGAGAATGCCTGAGGGAAGGATCCCTCTCAGTGTTTTGCAATACAGACCGGTGGGGAGGAGAGATATTGGGAGGCCATGCAAAAGATGGAAATAATTCAGTAGTTAGTCACTGTTGTGAATCGGAACAGGTGGAAGCCTAATCCTTGATTCTGAGAAGATGAAGATTACTTATAGGTTTTGCCAATTTCAATGAGTAGATCTCTGCTGCATTGTCTTTAAAGTCGTCGAACAAAATTGGTTTCTGGATTACAGATGCACTGAACAAGTGGATTTTTGTGATGTAGTAGTCTTTTGTGAAAGTTGTTATACAACATGATTTTGCAATATGATGTAACAAAAGAAATTATTTTAAGATCATTGTGTGTAAGATGACTGTCATAACTAATCAGAACAATCTTTTGTCTAATATAACACTAATTTTAAGTTTTAAATACGTTATAATATAAACACAAGTGTGGCAAATCTCTCGTAAACACAATGTTAAGATAAGCAGCCCAGTATTTCCTGTAACCAAATACAACAACGGCAAACCAAACAAAATTTTTCACGAAAATCAAGGATTGTGATGGCCAATTGCACTGAATCTTTCATGGACACAGCAAGGCAGCTAAGTCACCCGTTTTTTTATAACTAACTTTTTCAGCTTATGATTTTATACTTGGTTTATGTTACTACCTCTTTTGCTTATTATAATTATGAACTTCATTAAAAATATTATTATCTGTTAGTTTTGATTTTAAATCTGTTTTAAGAAAAATGTGAAAGTACACATTAAGTACATTAAGTACATTAAGTACACATTAAGTACACATTAAGTTAGGCATATTAACTAATTTTTTTTTATTTTATAATTAGACACTAGCAATAGCCTCTGTGCTACTATCGATTGTATTGCTTGCATATTGTTGGAAATATTAACAGGTTGACTACCATGAGACACTTATACGTCTCTCACCAGATCTGTAAAATTTACTTTTGAGAGACTGATCCGTCTCTCATGTAATAGTGTTTTTAATAGAATCGTGAGACGGATTGGATACTTATTTGCATTGAATCATATACTGACTGTTAGAAATTAGTTCAAAAAACATTTCCCCAGTCATGGCTCTTGATTTACTTGATCCGATTGAGTCAAAAATGAGTTGGTGAAACTTGACAGATTATTACTACTATTACATAATATTGACTATTATTATAGTTTATTAGTGCATTATTAATCATGTTTTAATAATATTATATAATAAAACATCATTTTATCTTTTAATTTTTTAAGGTTTTCATATTACAGTACTTTTTTCATTGTAAAAGTTGACTCTGGTCGGTGCCTCTGTGTAGACAACTGGTAATCAAGTTTACCACTCACCGAACAACTGCTTGATAGGGAGACGCATCATCGATAGAGTTAAGTAGTTTTTTTGAAAAATAACCAGATAAATTATTTATAAAATACCTATATTTCATAGAAATACAAGTAAAATTCAGTGAAACACATCAGTCTTTCACAGTAAATTTGATTTTTTTACTCGTGAGTACCTGATCAGTCTCTCACCTAAACACAGTGCCAAAAAATTTTAAGTCTTACAATACTCTAGACTTGAAAGAAAATTAATTAAAAAAAAGCAAAGGAACCATGAAATAGGTATGGGGTTTTTAAGCAAAATTGCAAAAATTGCCTTGGGAGTCAACCTGTTAAAGGGGTTGTTACACCATTGTAGTTATTAAATTTATTTTATATTCATAGCAATAAAAAGGCTAATAAAATAACTAAGCTCTTGCATGTACCCAAGCCAAGAAGTCAGCACCCATGCATCCATAAAGGGGATGGCTGGATCAAAGCAAGTCAATACTCAAAACAAACCATTCAGTGACTCATAATGTCATCACCGGATGGTTTGTTTTCACTACCATTTTCTGTACCAATATTGAAGCCAATAACCTTTATACATAAAATCTACTTATCTGTTAGTCATAGCATTATATTGCTGCTATGGCCAAGATTACTAAGTACCTAAATATTTTAGTTCACTTCTTTTCAGTATGTCTCATGCCATTAGTAGACTATATTGTAAGTTGGATAACAACAGAGTTATTAAAATAACAGGTTATAGAATGCTGTTTTTGAAAAGGCTGTTAATTTCAATAGGTAACACATTATCAAAAGAATAGTTTAATTAACATTACTAGTCAGAAATTGGCCCTACAAGAAAAAAAAACTAGAAATCCTGTCTAACCCATCAGTTTTCTTACTTTTCGTTTTCAATAAAAATGGTGGAATAGGCTCAGTTCTCAATGGATGTGACAGTCTACTCAATTCTTTATTCTTAGAAAAATAGTGGCTGTCTCATCTTACTTGAAACAAGTTTTTACAGCACCATTTCTTACTGATGTGGTTTTGACAAAGATATAAGTAAAGTCAGTATCACTGACTGAAAGAAATAAAGAAGAATCAGTCTACTTCAGTAGCAATGGTTTGGTAAGAAATTATTTGACCAAAACAGAATACCACTGTTCATGGTGCAGAAAAAAAAAAGTAATAACAAGTACGCTTCAAAAAGCGCCGATCAAACATATAAAAAGTCGCGCGGTATTAAATCAGAGTAGCCAAGCAACAAAATGAATAAACATAGTAAACAGTACTCGTTTATTTACAAATACAAATTTTTGAAGAGCCGTAACTATAAAAAAAGCAAATGATTTAAAAGAGACATTATAACTGGATGTTATTATTAATTTAATTTTAAACAGGATCCTAAAATAGAACAATACTTGGATAGACCCGTTGAGTATATTCAAACCAGTATACAATATAAATGTAATTATGAGAAAATTAATTTATCATAGGAAAAGGGTGTGTTTAATAATTGTTACTACTTAAATAGCTTTGCGTATTACGAAACCGAAAGTCTCGGTTTCGCAAGGTTTTATAGAGAAAACGGTTTCGTTTAATATTTACAGGTTATGGGGAATTTTTACTCTGCAACCAAGCTTAGTTGACCATTTGCGTTTGTTTTGGTGTGTATTCTGCGGTTTACCCGCGCATTTTTTGTTGGTTATCTCAACTGAAGAGAATGTAGTTCGGTACTAATAAGAATGTTCTTAAGATTACTATTCTTTTCAATAATATTTTGTTACATAATCTCATTTTAAATAAACGTTATTTAATTTTGTACGTTAAATTTACTAATTTTATTCCGTGAGCAATGTCTGTACCTTCTTTAAGGAAACATGTTGTATCGTCTTTTAATATGCATGGATTTTACTTAAGAAGGTAACTGAAACAAGCAATTAATTTGATTATTTACTTAAGAAGTAAGGTTTTGTATTTTAAAACTAATTTTAACTAGTGTACTTGTTGTGTTGTATAAATAATTGTGCTATGGCAGGATGGAAGAAAATTATTGTACATGTGTTTTGGATTGTGGGTTTATAAGTTGGTAAATATAATATTTACTGTATTTACCAGACTAAATGTCTATGTTGCGATAACGACCCAAAATAACTTTACTGCAAACAAGCAATTTTAGTTAGTTCAGTAGTTTAATGAAGTTATAACTACTGTAAGATTTTGCAAAGTATGAACAAGAACTTCTTGATGTTTTAAAATACAATTTTTAAAGGCAGTGCCATACTGGCACCCAAATTCAGAAAATATTTAAAATCGTCGTGAGATTGTATTTGTATTTCATATGTCATGTTTGGTTTCACCAGTGTTTTCCTTATCACTTAATTAATTATTTTTAAGATAAATAAATAATGATTCACAAATATATTTCCATATTTCATGCCTTAGAAAATGAGAGCAAAGTAGAGTACTGGCACCTTTATTTTTACAAAAAAAAAACATGCTAAAAGTAAAGGAAAGTCCTTAAAGTAGTTCATTAAATACTTGATAATGATGATAATTGAGGCTGGAAACACTTTTTTAAATTAACACAACAAAGGTTAGTAAAATAATATCAAATAATTTGTGTTGACCTATTTGGTAAATAATAGTGAACCTTTAATTTTTTAGCTGATCATTGATGTCCTGCAATATTTGTTTCAGTGAAACTTTAGACTTTCTTGTAAGTCAGCTTGAATCTCTTGATAGACAAAAAATTGATGATTCGATAGAAAAGTTAGCAGAACATATTGGAAGGAAGGGTTTGTCAGATCCATTTTTGGAGCTACATGATGTTAAATCAGCTGTTGAGGTATGGAAGTCATTTCTCCTGAAAAAAAAAAACATAGTGTTATGTATCTTTGAAAAAACTTAAGTTTCAATGGTGGGTATGAAACAGTAAAGAGGTTTTTTTGCAATGTTTTTAACAAAGGCTCTAGCAGTTTAATGAAGCTTCTCTTATTTAAATTTTCTTTTTGCTCAATACCTAAGATGCTATTAGTAACTTTAAAAATATTCTTCAAAATTACTGACTGTGTGCATCTTTAGGGTAAGCGCACAGTGAATGCTGGTCGCTGGTCGCAGGTACTGATTTACAGTGGCTAACGCGCATAGTGGGAGCATGTAACTACGCGCTTAACCTTCATTCAGTTGTCGGTATCAACATGAGTTCCAGTAGCAGCAGTGATGAATTATGCTTATGGAAAAGTTTCCACGAAATTATCATTTAAAGACAATACCGTTAGTGACATTAATAAGAACAAAAAATTGTTCGGCGTAATCATCTTTTACCGCAATTAAAAAAAGACAGAGACAGGTTTTTTAAATGCATGAGAATGACTATGGAAACGTTTAATTTTATATTTCTAAAGTAGAACTTGTTTTCAAAAGCAATGGTGCAACTTGTTCAAGCAACCAATATTACCGGAAGAAAGATTTGTGATTACTTTGAACATTTTAAATGTATTTGAATTTTTTGACTACCGATATTCAATATTGTAAATCATTGTTTGGCCAGTAATAATCTTTTAAAGTTAGTTTTATTAACCTATGTTAAAAATTAATTAACAAGTTGTTATTATTTATGAATATGCATTATACGACGCCAAGTAAATTTAGCAACCTGCCAGCAAGCAGCAGGCAGGTTTATTCAAAACAAACCAGTGAGCTGATATGTGCAGATGACCAGCACGCAGCTTTCTCCACCAGCGTTGACTGTGAGACGTCCGATTAAAATATAATGGCCTATTCCTACTAGCAGGCTCCCACTTTTAAGCGACCAGCGTTCACTGTGCGCTTACCCTAAGACACCAGTTTGTACCTGTTGGAAAAATTCTGTAAGGTTCTGTTTAATGCCTTGTATTTGCTGTATTTAGTTTAGCAGAGCAATCTTTTATATGTACATATATTCATGTGAGGATTTACAGCCCCAACTGTATCTCGCTTCCTAAGCACGACGTCTCTTTGTCTCACCAGTCCCCATCCACCGTAAAGGCTCTGCCTCCTGCATGCCATCCTGCCATGTCACTTCCGGCCTACCCCCTCCTTCTACTGGCTGGTGTTCACTCCCATACCCTCTTCGGCCACCTACCATCCTCCATCCTTTGCAAATGGCCAAACCATTTTAATTGCTTCCAGAGTATGGTATCCATGATATTTCCTTTAACGCCAGTTCGATTGATATGCGACACACCACAGCTCCACCTCCAGAAATCCATCTCCACCTCTTTTATGTGATCCTTCTGTCTCTTTGTCAATACCCAAGGTAAATTGAACTGGCAATCTACTGGGTGTTTATAAATGAATGGCGGGGTTTTAATGCTCTATAATATTTAATACATTATATTTACAGTTATGAGTGATACATCAAACGAAAGAGCAACTCAAACAGTTTTACATAAATGCCTACAAGTGTTCAATGTGTGCACCATTTGTCACACGACACACGTCAAGACGATATGCGAGTTCTTCCCAAACATCGTTAAGTGTCTCTCAAGTAATTGTAATCGGGAAGGTCAGCTGGTAGTGGGGGCACATAAACTCGATCCTTTATGAACCCCCAAAGATAGAAATCACATAGTGTCAGATCGGGTGATTGTGGAGGCCATGGAAAACGAGCCCTGTCATTGCACCCCTTGTGGCCAATCCAGCAGCCGGGTAAAGTGACGTTCAGCCAAACACGTATTTTGTTATGCCAGTGATGCGGCGCACCATCTTGCTAGAAAATGAAGTTCTCTGGCTCTTCACCTTCCAACTGAGGGAAGAGCCATAGCTGTAGAGTATCAAGGTAAGAAGCACCAGTTACAGTTGCTTCAACAAAAAGAAAGGCCCATAAACTTGCCGCTGGTACATGGCAAAAAAAAACATTCAATTTAGGGGAGTCTTGTTGCACTTTTACTCATCGCATGAGGATTTTCTGTGCCCCAGATTAGCACATTATGACTGTTCACTTATCCTTGAGATGAAAGGTCAACTCATCGCTGAAGACGACATGATGTAGAAAATCTTTATGCAACAACATTTCGTTAGCAAAGTTGGCACATAAACCATAGTCTGGAGGATTTAGAGCCTGTACCAACTGCAAACGTTAAGGATGTAGTTGTAAGCGTCTCTGTAAAACTTTCCAAACAGTTGTTACAGGAATTGCTAATTCACGACTAGCCTTCCGGACTGATTTTTGTGGGCTACGTGTGAATGACTCTTGCACTCGCTCAATGCTCTCCGCACTAACACTTGGTCGTCCTGTACTCTTCCCTTTGCATAGGCAGCCGGTGTCTTCAAACCGATGATACCATCTACGGATGTTATCACCTGGAGGTTCACAACCGAACTTAATACGGAACGCACGTTGCACAGTAACTACTGATTCCGTCTTTGCGAACTGTAAAACACAAAACGCTTTCTGTTCTTTAGTCGCCATCTTTGCTGCTAGCGCTTTCTAACAGCTGGCGGTGGAAACATTGCGCTCTGCTACCAACAAATAAAACTGTTTGAGTTGCACTTTTGTTTGATGTATCATTTATAACTAAATATAATGTATTAAATATTATAGAGCGTTAAAACCCTGCTATTCATTTATTAACACCTAGTATTATCTTGTGTAAAAATCTGTATCATTATTAGTTCTTTGGCCAATGTATTTCATGTAAGCCTTTATTTTTGTGGAGGCGAAGGAATCTTTTTTAGAGGAAGTGATTCGACAGTCGCGTGGGCCCTTGCAACTAAACCTCTGCCCTGCCATCCACCGCCGTAAGATGGGGACTGGCAGGTATTAGTTCAAGAATGGCCTTCTGATCTTCCTCCATGTTTGGGGGAATTACAGATTTCCTGTGCTCCTTCAGTACATTTGAGGTAATTAAAGGGTTTCCTCATGCTTCCCCACTCTTATTTGTTAATTATGTATAATGTTTTTCTCTCTTCCTCCACTGCATGTAAGTGAGTCATAACAGGGCAAGCTCAGCTTGAAACTGTCTCCCAGTACTCTGCAGATTCCAACATAACTGCAATTATCCTCTTCAGATCTCAATGGTTGTGTCCTTCCTATTTCTCTGATCGTTGCTTCCTCTTAGATGCAAATTGTGGACATTGAAAAAACATGTGTTCCGCCCCTTCCTCCCTCTCTGAACAGCTAGGACAAAAAGGCAAGCTATCCAGATCAAACCTTAACAGAAACGTCCTTAATCTGCCATGATCCACCAGTATTTTATGTTGGTCTAGTGCATCTTAAAAAAAAACTTTTCTAAAATAGCGGATGCACCATCAAAAATGGTTTGATTGAAAATTGGCGAGGACAGTTGTGTAGTTTTGAATACAGTTAAATAATTGTGAATTTTTATGATTAATAATATGCCCTATTTATTTGGAAAATATATATGTAATGTTTTAAAGACACATTCCAAACGTGAAGAGGATACCACTATTTGTTATTTTAGCAGAATCATAAAGATGCTTACCAGTTTATATAATATTTTACAGGCATGTTCCAAACAAGAGGAGAAAAAAAGTGAACCATTATTATCTGTGATATCTGCTTTTGATGTTCCAAAATTCACTTACAACATTGATTTAAAAAAATTTCTTCCCGCTGTTAAAAAAATGTTTCCTTTGATGGATGATCCGAAAGGTTGTACAAAATTTTACACAGAAAGGTTTGTTAATTTTGTTTTTTATAATTTCTATTTATTTCAGCTAAATAAATATATTTTTCTCTTTTCTGGGGGTCCAACAGATTCACCAGCTGCCTGCATCCTTCTGCAGGCTCCTGTCCTTCATTGTCTCCTGTCTTCTCGTCACCTTCTCCGAGATTCTTTGGTACCATAGTTACTATATTCATGTTTTCTGAGGGCTCCTTTTGTTTTCTGAATTGTAAAGGAGTGTTCCTTAGGGGTATGAAAGTGGAATGCTCTGTGTGGCTATCTGTTCGCTGCCATTCTTTGAACATGCCCATACCAAACCACCAACTGTCTTGTCTATATTGTCTTTACTATTGTACGGTAAGACCACGACCTACGCGAATTCATGTTAGTGTGGTTCCATACCAAACCACCAACTGTCTCGTCTATATTGTTTTTACTATTGTACGGTAAGACCACGACCTACGCGAATTCGTGTTAGCACGGTTCCATACCAAACCACCAACTGTCTCGTCTATATTGTCTTTACTATTGTACAGTAAGACCACGACCTACGCGAATTCATGTTAGCGTGGTTCCATGCCAAACCACCAACTGTCTCGTCTATATTGTCTTAACTATTGTACAGTAAGACCACGACTTACGCGAATTCGTGTTAGCACGGTTCCATACCAAACCACCAACTGTCTTGTCTATATTGTCTTTACTATTGTAGCCTACAGTAAGACCACGACTTAGCGAATTCGTGTTAGCGCGGTTCCATACCAAACCACCAACTGTCTCATTTATATTGTCTTTACTATTGTACAGTAAGACCTCAACCTACACGAATTCATGTTAGCACGGTTTTGTTGAACATAACATATTTTATATTGTACGCGGTAGTTATTCTTATCTTATGGATGTTTACATTATGACCGCTGTTTTGCTAATTCCTCTTGAAAGCGTTATCATAGTTGCCCTCCCCATTTTTACTCTGGAATTTTATCTTGATTTGCTTTTGTTCTAAACATTAGTACTGTTTAGTGTGTTAAAAATATCGGTCATGTATGGTTGCATACATTTCATCGTGATTTTAATTGTGCTGCAATTTATAATCATTGTTATTTATTAACGTCAAGCCAATACACCGCACTGCTATTTGTACGTGCGTTTTTAAAATAAAAAACAGTCATTAATTTAGAAAGATATGTTGATATTTTGATGTCGGCATTTTACCGCCAAACACTTATAGAATTAACAATCTTGTTACTAATATGAATTCATGAATTTTTAAAAAAATAACATTTCTGTTTATTACAGACTTTTCGGTTTTCTGTTTGCAACTTTGTCTTTTCCAATTTCTGTTAGGAGAGGGTCTACTTTACTCATTATGTAATGGTTTGAAACTTAAATAACATGTATTAGACTGTAAATGAAACTACACAAAGTTGTAATATTAATTTAATACAATATTAAAAATGTATCGGTTCTTTTTTATTAATGTATTTTGTTTACTAGGTATTTACTTTTGAAGCAACGTACGTTAAGACACCATTTATTTAGAAGTGGTCAACAATTTCATATTCAACCAATTGATGTTCTTCTTAGTACCAGTCATAAAATTGGACATGTTGTAATACTTGGAATGTTAACTACGATGAAAGATGGTCGATATCAGTTAGAAGATCCAACTGGAACGATTCCAGTTAATTTAGTTGGAACCATATCCTTTTTTAAATTTTAATAACCCACCGGGTTGGTCTAGAGGTAAAGTCATCGCCAAAATTAGCTGTTTAACAGCTGATTTTTGGATACGAAGGTTCCTGGTTCAAATCCTAGTAAAGGTAGTTACTTTTATACGGATTTGATTACTAGATGGTGGCTGCCAGTGTACTTTGATGGTTGGGGTTCAATTAACCATACTCTCTCAGGAGTGGTCGACCTGGGTCTGTACAAGACTACACCTCATTTACATGTCATACACATCATCCTCATCTCATTGGGTCATGGGGTTGCTTATTGTTCTAAATTGAACAGATTGCAACGTACACAAATTAGGAATTAAAGAAAAAAAAATTTACTGATGGTTGAACAATCATCTAATTTAGAGCATGATTTGAATATTGCATAGATATAAGCGAAATACCTTTATTTTTTCAAATTAAGACTACCTGAGTCATTTGTAAAAAAATAATATAACGTGTATAATATTGGGCATCTCACTTGGCGCGCAGAGAGTTTAGCCTGTGATAATACAAGGTAAATAAAATATAACCGACTCTAAAACAAATTGTACGATACAGTTTTCCATATAGCGTACATTTATACAACAATATTCATATATATATATATATATATATATATATATCTCTTTTTCGATATTTTTACTGTTTGTTTAACTAAAAATAATTTGTAGCTAATAGTTTCTAGTAGTACATTAGAAAAAGAAAAGGGTTCTTTTTCTAGTACAACTAGTACAATTATTAGTACTAGTAGGTCGTAAAATAGTAAACAATAAAATAATAAACATTACACTTGGTATTCTATAAATTCGTTACGCACACATCAAAAAAACTTTTAACACTTTTTAGCTGTAATGATCGCACTGAACGACAGTTGATTGAACACTAATTGACAACTTTAACTGTGTGTTTCATTTGTTGGTTAGGCATAAGTAGTTGATAATATTTGCTGTTAAAACCAGTTGTTTGTAAATAAACTGGGCCTATTAATAAGTCTATTACTGTATAATAACAATAATAACTGATGATTAATTATAATACTTTCCATCACTCCCTATTCGCATTACTGTATGTATAATAAACGTATTTTGCTATGAAATGTAGAAAAATATAAACATTAGTTTTGTAAACAGTATAATACTAGTTGAGGGACGGGTGGACGTAGTATATGTAAGCTGATTCATTTGAAGCCTCGACGCGCCAGATGACATGCCTATACTTATAATATACAAGCAAGACCCAAAAATAACCGGACTGAGAGTGTGCTGCCATTCGTAGATGTAGTAGAGAGTTCTCCCGCTACGTGGGGTTAATAGAGACCTTCAACAAACAACTGCCCAGGCGGCGTTATTAAGCATCTAGCCAATCTTCCTTTGGCATGACACTTGCTTGGTTTCTAGGTCATACCTGTAACACGAACTCTCATCGCTTGTAATGACTTTATAAAATTAGACTTTAAAATTATTATTTAAAAAAAATAGTTGTTTCTTATCACATGGTCAGCCAGTTGCATGACTGATCCATGTAAGAACAGAAGAGGTAGAAGTGTAAAATACATTATTCGCAGTTATTTCCTCTAAGAGTAATCAATTTCATCATTATATAACCAGACCCTGTGGCGAACGAAGATGTGTCATTTGTGACACAACAAAAGGTTGATGCTTTTTAGAGGGCCAGGCATGCTGATAAGCATATTTTTCCACTTAGTGAGGAAAGCAATGGTAACCATCTCACTCCTCGACTTTACTTAGCCTGTAGAGGTTTAAACCAGCCTTTCTTCAGGGTGTTCTAAATGACAATGTACGCCATTCTGATGATGGTGGAGTCACTGAAATGTGTTAAGTTATTGAATAATCATAAATAAATGAAAATCAAGACAGCTACAAAAAGTTAGTTCAGAAATTTAAGATATTTATTTATTAGAATTGATTACAAGCTGCAAGGATGCGTTATAAAAAGTTATTTTTGTATAATAGTAAGTCAACGATTATTTTGAAAAAAACCTTAACACATAGCACAAATATCATACAGGATTTTACACTGAAAATTGTTTTGTTCTTGCTGAAGGATCGTACAGAGATGAGTTATTTCATGTTGATTCTATTGGGTTTCCTCCACCGGAACCAGCGAATGTAAGCAGGTAAGTTTTACAAAGCGTACAGAAGGTAATATGCAATATGTTGTACAGTACTTCAGTCATGAGTTTGCTTTCAGTTTAACGAGGGGAAAAGGTGGGAGGAAAGCATCAGTATGGATGCGCGACAGCTTTGGTATCAGTTCACCAACACAACACCGTAAACTGTACTTAAAGGACATGCAGTACAGGACATGGTAGTTTAATACAGTGTCTCACTGTTGAGGTTGGCAACACTGTCAGATTTCTCTTCCCTTCTATCCAGCCCATCCATATGCAAAAAGTATTCTCGTGATTCATTATCTATCTTAGAATGTTTTCCAAGCTTCTAATTTCTACCAATAAGGAGATGACATCAGGGGGCTCCCCAGCCAGCTCAATCAATATGTCATGTTTTCATCGTGCATGTGTTAGTTTATTAATGCACTGAAGTGAATAATAATAATAATTGTGCTTTATTTTTTAAAAAAAAAACTTATATTGAAAATAATATGTAACCATACACAATAATAACGGCTTAACTTTATGGTTGTCTGTCAGGTTAGCAATCAATCTCCATACAATTATCCTTCAAAATAAATTTTAAAATAAACAAAATAATTATTACATGTTTTTCTTAAAAATAAATTAATACTTGTTTTCCTTGTGGCATGGCTGAGGACAGCTGACCCTTTAAGCCACGTTGGTATGAGGCCAGTAAATAGGCAGGTTTCTTGAAGCAAGTAATCTGACTGGCAACGTTCCGCATGTTTTGACCACATGTAACCAGTGGCGGTGGCAACCTGCTTGTCAGTTTTCAAGAAAATGGCTGAATATGCATAGTCTTTTTTGACTCAAGATGAGGTTAATGAAATAAGGTGAAATTTCAAGGACCGTTGTTTCACGGGCCGATTTATTCTTGTGCAACTCGCTCGACTGGTCCCACAGGCAGGGGTGTTCGCTGTACAGTCCTAAAAAACACACTGTCATTTCTTCTGACCAACGAGGCACCATTTCTACAAACTACGTACAACACTGATATGTACACAAATGAATACATTACACCTTGCAGCTTGATTCTAACTTTCCTAATTGACCTGCCAGCCTGCTTTAGACAGTGCCATCCATACAAAGCCAGTGTCATTGATGGGTTGCAAGCAAATACATTTTTCAGTGGGGTGGGGGGGCAGTTTGTCTACTACTCGGGAAGGTCGACCTGCCAGCTAGATTTGCTGGCAACTTGCTTGTCATTTTAAGACAGTGCTGTCTACATGGTGTGGTTACCTGCGTGAGGCTACTTGCTTCAAGTAACCTGCCTATTTACTGATCTCATGTCAACGAGGCTTTAACAGCAAAACCAATATCACTAGATATTGAATAATAAAAAATAAAAATAGGAAAATAACCATAAATTTCAAACATGGAACTCCGTTATCAGGGTTTTTCTATAACCCATAGCATATTTTACATAATTAACTAAAATAAACCAATTCTTCCCATTCAAATAATCTATAATCTTATCTTTCTCCATTAACTATCTTAAACACTTTCTTCTAAACTCTGTCAAAATGGAACAACAACCTACAAAAAGGTTCACATTTTCTGTCTCTTGGATACTACACAGGGAACATAGCATGACCTTCTTAGAGATGGCTCTCATTAAGACTGGTTTATTCTGCTTCTAAATGTTATGCTAATGAATTGGGTATCATTAGCAATATAAGAATTTTCACCTAAATCCCAGTTTAATTTCCCGTAATTACTGCTATTAGCTCTTTGTGACCACAATCCTTTTGCCAACTCCCTCAGTGTTTTCAGTATATCCTCTTAACTGAAAGTCACCTTTCTAGTCCAAGAACACTCATATTCAACTAAATAATACATTTACCCACACTATTTATGAAACCATCCAACCTTCCTCTCCACAATCAATTTTGCCAATCTGTATAGTAGTTGGTTATCCAGCAACCTAACGACCCTTATTGTGTAGCCAAAATGCAACTTTAATACATACGAGGTGTGGCTATTAAATAACGAGACTGAAGTTGTAAAAAATTTTATTTTTATTTTATACATAATCACTTATTGTCACCTTTAATATACACTCCTTCTCTATCCCTACAACGCTCCATGCGAATTTTCCATTGTAGGAAACATTGCTGGAAGTCATCTTCTGTCAGCTCCTTCAGGACACGTGCTGCTTTCTCTTTTACAGCTTCCACAGACTCAAATCTTGTCCCTTTTAATGCAGATTTCACGTTAGGGAACAGGTAGAAGTCACATTGTGCAAGATCTGGTGAATAAGGTGGATGTTCTAACACTGAGATGCTGTACTTGGCTAGGAACCTCTTGACAGATAACGCGGAATGAGCTGGCGCATTGTCTTGGTGGAGAACCCATGATTTGTCCTTCCACATTTCGAGACGTTTTTTCCTTACTCTTTGACGTAGTTTAGAAAGTACTTCAAGGTAGTAATATTGATTAATTGTTTGACATTCAGGCACCCAGTGAGGATACACAATCCCATGAATATAAAAAAAAAACAATCATCATTGCTTTAAATTTTGACTTGCTCATTTGAGCTTTTTTGGCTCTCGGTGAAGTTCGGCTCTTCCAGTGCATGGATTGGTGCTTCGTTTCCGGATCATAAGTAAAAAACCACATTTCATCACATGTTATTATCTTCTACCTGTTCCCTAAGGTGAAATCTGCATTAAAAGGAACAAGATTTGAGTCTGTGGAAGTTGTAAAAGAGAAAGCGGCACGTGTCCTGAAGGAGCTGACAGAAGATGACTTCCAGCACTGTTTCCAACAATGGAGAATTCGCATGGAGCGTTGTAGGGATAGAGAAGGAGTTTATATTGAAGGTGACAATAAGTGATTTTGTATAAAATAAAAATAACATTTTTTACAGCGTCAGTCTCGTTATTTAATAGCCACACCTTGTACAGTCTGAAGCATATGTTTCTAATTAATTGCCTAATCTCGTCCAGCTAGTAACTCAATATCATGGGATAATTCTATTAAAAATAAAAATTTAAATTATGCTGAACGTACCTACAACATGCTAAATAAAAACAAAAAAAGTTATGTGAAATTTTTTTTTTTTTAAATATTATTGTGATTAAATTTTAATTTTACATAAAGAAAAGTGAAAAGAATTTAAATTTTGAAAAGAATAAAATTTTTTTAATAGGTTCTAACATATGATCACCTTACCGTTCAGTTGTGTTCTACGTGACTTAAATTGATTATGTAAAACATTTAATATCCAGTTCATAAAAAAATGGTTTTGTGTATTGTGACGATTGTTTACTTAGTACAGGTTATAAATTATAACTAAAATATAGTGAGCGTAGTTTATTTATTATTTATTATATTTAGATTAAAACGATTGTGGCGAAATGCTGTGTACAAGGATGTAAAAGTTATTGCTAATGTGACAAGAGAAATGGAGTAGATTACATGATCAATCGGCAGAATTTAGTAATTATTACAAATACTCTTTGTTTGTACAAAGCATTTTGAGGAAGGATGTTTTTGACCAGTTATATGTTTTGAAATAGTTCTGGTGAAATAGTAAATTTCATTATGATCAACCTTGAATCATTCAAGGTGAACCTATGCAGGAAAACCTGCACAAAAGTGTAAATTTGTTTTTATAGAACGTCTCCTGCCTCTCGGCCTTCCCCTTAATGGATGACTATCCAATAATTTCCTAATGAATGGCAATAATTTCTAAAAAGAATCATAGCTATACTATACAATAGCTCTGGAAAGAGCTGTTAAAACAAAAGCAAATTATAGCAGAACTGACTGTACACTACTCAAAGTAACAAAAACCACGTCGGTAAGTCCAAAGCAGAGTGTCACTACCAATGCGTTGGTATACTTTAGTTCGTTGAAATTGCCCCCTCCAACCTGAAATAGCTGTGCAAGATGTGGGAGGGATAGATAGAGAAGAGAGAGATATATGCGTGGGTTGTACTGCATTCGGTACTAATTGCTTACCGTATCTCGTTCTTGTTAACTTCACGTATTTTAGACCTCCTATTTTACAATCATAAATCAAAATATATGATTTTAATTAGTTTTCTGCAAATCTACGAAAACAGAGGATTAATTTGAGCCTACTTCGGGGAAAATCGGTGAAGGTTTAGGTGGTTAAAATCGTGTTGAAAAAAAACTTGCTCGCTATTAATATATAGATTTGTGTCATAACTTTAAAATTAACAATTGAAAATCAAATCTTATTTAGCCAGTTGATGTTTTTATTTTCTAGAACATATTTTGGTAACTCAAACATATTTGGAGGGATTCCGGATACAAATATCTACAATAATGAGACACTAGTAAAATTAGAGGAGTCAAATTCAGATTCAATGATAATTTTTTTGTCCGATGTGTGGTTAGACAAGAAAGAGGTATGTTTCATTTTAATTGTATTATTTATTTAAGTGAATGTAACGATATTATAGTTCTTGTATTTTTTCTTGATTTACTTCTGACTGTTAGGCCACAGACATGCGTATTCACCTATCCGTTGCCGGATACCCCTCGGCCAGCCACCCTTATTCTGAAAAGAATTTAAGCAGCATAGTGGCTCCAGAGAGCTAGCCAGGAACCCACATTCGCTGAGAGGCTAACCCAAATGAGTGGGTGCGGTCACGTCCGCAGGGCGCCCAACTCCCCTCAGTACTCGTGTAAACGTTGGACGAGTCACCATTGAGCTCGTTACGCAGCTAATGCTTTGCACGTGGCTCTATTACACATGGATATTCTGCGCACAACCGTGTACTATGAATAGCACAGGGAAGTGCTACAGCCAGCCCTCGTTACCTCACCGTGATGAGGATTGGGTAGGTAAACTGCAGTTCTATGGGCACGCTTTCTGTGGTCTGGGGCGTGCCCCCAAATTAGGCCGCTGACAGACAGCAAGCAGGAAGCAGGTTGTAGCAGGATTGAGTGTGTAAGCAGGTTGGAACAAACTAATGTTAGATAATAATTGTGGCCACGCCATTAGCAAGACCTGTTTTGCTGCTCTACTGCTTACCGCTCTAACCTGCTCAAAAACAAACTAGTTTGATTTTACCAGCTTACAAGCTCATATCTCAGTTCAGTGTCTGTTCTGTTATTGTGTATATTAATTTTTCAATTATGGATTTCAACACTGAATCACTAATATTGGCCGTGTATAAACATGCCATTTTGTGGGATGTGTCGGATGTGTCAACTGCTGCATGGAATGAAGTCGCAAAGAATTACAAACTAATGACTTAAGTATACAGGGTGTCTCACGAGCAACCCGACAAACTTCTAAGGTGGTTTCCTCTCATCAAAATAATGAAAAAAGTTTATATAAACATGGGTCTGGTAAAGCTTCGTTAGCGAGTTAAGGCTAGTGAAAGATTTCGCCCTGGGTTCAGAACATACGCCTAAATAAAGTCATCCTAGAGGTCTAGGAACCCAATTTTATGAGTAGATTTGATGGTTTCTTATGTATTTTGACCCAATAAATTGAATAAAATAAGTTCCAGAACCATATCTCCAGGAGTTTTTGTAATATCCAATGAAAAACGGACAAATCTGTGCATAAAAATAAGTTTTTTTAGGTTTGAAGAACAATAACTGTGTTAAATGGCTAATAAATGTGTAAATTTATTTAGCAAAACGTGTAGAGATTTTAACTCTGAAGAGAATGATGTAAAATAGCCCAATAATAAACAAACTTAAAGTTTAAAAAATTTATGTTTAATTAAATCAACACACACGAAAAATAAGCCCCATTTTTCCCAATCATTAGACCATATATACAATTCCACGAGAAATTAATATTAGTTTGTACATACAGATAACCCTATACATTCTTCAAATAGCGCTGATTTCAATACAAATGATTTGATAACAGGTATAATTATAAAAAAAGCCTTTTTGAATTGTGTTTGATCTATTACGACACTTTAAAACTCTGACACTTCAATGTCTTTTAAAACTGACTTTTGCTTTACAATCGTGGAAATTGTAGACTGGGAATAACCATACTGGCGAACCAATTCATTTAACCTAGCCCCTTCATTATGTTTTTTTTATAATTTCTTGCTTTTCTTTAATAGAAATTTTACTTTTTATGTGGGATTTAGGACCCATTTTCACTATAACTATATTAACGTACACAGGAAACATGGTATCAAAAGTATAAAGAATACGTATGTTTAATAACATGACAGACACTACAGCACAGATGCTGAACCGACAACCAAGGCGATACACGTAACACTACTAAATAGTATGGGTGCTGTGACAAAACTGAAAAACAGAAACAACCTTGAGCTGATAATGGGAGGGTGCGGGTAGCATGGTTGAGAGTATCTTGACAAGAGGGAGGGAGTACATTCGATCAGAACTTCTTACTGTAGGGGTTGACGATTGGCGGGTCAGGTGCATGTGCGACTTTGGGAATGCTATGACTAATTTGATGACACATCGTAAAGTGAAATATCGTAATGTGAGGGTCCACTGTACATTGTATTTTTATTATTGAACAAATAAATACATTATTATTATTATTATTATTATTATTATTATATTATTATTATTATTATTATTATTATTATTATTATTATTATTATTATTATTATTATATTCATTAAGGCTAATGCAAATGGTGAATTGTGATGGACAAAAATGATGAAAAAATGCCAGACTTGACTGTGCTGACCACTATACTTATCACCCACTATAGTAAAGCTGGCCACTATACTATGACCCGGATTAGTTTGTGTGATTGAAATACTGTGTTTACAGTAAAAATGCACATTGACCTAAGATTGGCAGGAATAATGTATTGTTTTAACTCGTTCTAGTAAAGTAAAATCGTATACTTTAATTAATTAATTCCACATATACAGGGGTGATTTTAAATGAAATAGGCACTTTCGACAGCTTCTTGAACATCAAACTGGTGTATTTGAATATAGTAAATGATATAGGAATGTAGGGAATTTTTTAAAGTTTATATTGGTACAACTGTTGCTAGCATTTTGTTGTTGGCTGCTGTTACAGCGACCAGTCCAGTGAAATGGCCGCTACTCAAGTGGAGAAAGCTTATTGTGTTCTTGAATTAGCCGAAACAAACTCTGTTACGGTTGTGCAATGTCATTTCAGAACAAGATACGGTAAACCACCACCAACAAGGCAATCAATCTATGACTGGTATAAACATTTTGAAAACAATGGATGTCTGTGTAAAAGGAAGAGTACTGGAAAACCTGTTCCAGAAGAACAAATTGATAGTGTTCGTGATGGTTATATACGAAGTCCAGGAAAATCAACTAGATCAGCCAGTTTAGAATTGCAAATTCCTCAACCAACTGTGTGGAAAATTCTGCGGAAATGTTTGAAAATGACACCTTATAAATTGCAGTTAGTACAAAGTTTAAATACCAGTGATAAAGTCGTACGTAAAAATTTTTGTCTGGAGATGCAACATTGTGTTGAAAATGATGACGCATTCTTTAATCGCCTAATTTACAGTGATAAATGTAATTTTTACATTAGTGGAAAAGTTAATAAACATAATGTTAGAATATGGGGCACAGCAAACCCAAAAATAACTTTACAGCATGCACGCAATTCCCCTAAAGTAAACATCTTTTGCGTGTTATCTCGTGAAAAGGTTTACGGGCCGTTCTTCTTTCACAAAGTGTCAGTAACCGGAGTAATTTATCTGGACATGTTAAATGAATGGTTGATGCCTCAACTCCAGGAAGATAGTGATAACTTCATTTTTGTACAAGATGGAGCTCCGCCTCACTGGCACTTACAGGTCAGAAATTATCTTGATGAACGTCTTCCTAGATGATGGATTGGCCGGGCAAGTGAAGAAAACATTGTGTTTATGCCGTGGCCACCCCATAGTCCAGACTTAACGCCCTGCGACTTTTTCTTATGGGGTTATGTAAAAGACAAAGTTTTTGTACCACCGCTTTCTTTAGATATCGATGATCTAAAACAACGTATCGCAAATGCTCTTGCCACAGTTGACCATCATATGCTTAATCGTGTGTGGGAAGAATTCGACTACCGTGTTGATATCTGTTGTGTTACAAATGGTGCACACATTGAACATCTGTAAATATTTTCATTATAACTTAATGAATTCTTCTATATAATCATGTAAGTAATTACCTTAACTTTTCAAAAATAAATTTCTTATAAGCTATCGAAACTGTCGATTT
The DNA here is from genome assembly GCA_035578175.1 of Catonia carolina. Classification (NCBI taxonomy): domain Eukaryota; kingdom Metazoa; phylum Arthropoda; class Insecta; order Hemiptera; family Achilidae; genus Catonia; species Catonia carolina. The sequence goes on along the minus strand of JAQMRL010000003.1, from coordinate 81,518,500 downwards.
CATTTATAATCACCCTGTATTTATTCAACAAAATTATTTGACAAAAAGACTAACTAATGAAAATGACAACAATGAAATAAATGAGTTGAAGAGATAAGTTATTAAATGTTTTAAACATAGCAATCCACGCAATTGATCAACAGTTAAATAAAACAAACAATGTTCCTCACTGAATCATGAAATCATAAGTTATGTTTATCACAAAATAACAAACTTCACCGTATTGAATAACCACTACAATTTAGGCAATTAACACATCAGCCATCGTAAACTGCGACATGGCGATCCAATAATCAAAACCTCTATCTGAATTTTTCGCAGGCTTTTATTATACAGTATTATTAATTTCAAGATGCTAAGTGAGTAGCTCTACCCTAGATTCATGCTATCTCTGATATCATGCTCACTCATTCCCCCAGAAGAAAAAAAATAATTTTATCCTTCACCGTCTGCATTAGCAGTAATTGCAGAAAAGTCAGGCGTTAAACCAAAAAAAAAAGAAATCATTCCCCAAGATGAAAAGGTTGACCCAAAGTATTGCAGAAATATAAAATGAAGTTGTAGTTAATACGTCTTATAAGTTTTAAATTTGTGATTTCTTTGCAGGTAATGAATAGGCTGAGGCGATTATTTGAAGGTTATTCAAATTTTCCTCCAGTTGCGATTGTTCTGATGGGAAATTTTCTTTCGACTGATGCGGGCACTAAACATATGTCAGTACTTCAGACACATCTAAAAGAATTGAGTGACATAATTGTACAGTTTCCTACTCTTTTAAAAGAAACAAAATTTATCTTTGTACCAGGAACTAACGATTCATTATTAGGAAATATTTTACCTAGGTAATATTATGAATTACTTTTTGTATTTTTTTTTAATGGTTTGATCTTTTAAGAATTTGGATTATGTATTGTACACTTTAAAATCAGAATCTCTGTATTTATGGTTGTTTGTTGGCTGTTGTGGCTGTAATCCTTGTCTATTTTTTTTTATTCTTTGACAAAATTGTGCACTGACATGCCAGTATCAACTGCACTCTGAATGTCTAAATTTTTCTGAAATTTAAAGACAAAGGTGGCTAAAATTACAAGGGCTGTTCAGAAAGTAACTTCTTTTTATTATTAAATTTATTAAACACAACTGAAATCTACATCTTTAATTACTATGTACATTAATAAAGTACAGTAAATGTTTATGAAATTAACACTGTGTAGCGATATCAGATCATTGTTTTTAAAATAGGCGTCAGTCACAAAAGCACGATGCTCACCCAAACCAATTCATGACAGCTACTAAAATTGTATTACTACTGCCATCGTGTAACAACATAACAACAGTCTCGCCTTCCCATTGACAGTGTTCCCAACATACCAATGGATACAAAATCGTCAGATTATTCTGTTGGACCCTGAATAATAAATAAAAACACTCATATCAAAATGGATAAAAGAGTGGAATGTATAACGAAGCTGTGGGTAATGAGATGCCAAATCGACCCATATATTATAGATATTAATGATTTAAGTTGGGACAAGATTGAACTCATGAAATTTCCAATTAAATACAGTATCATGAGTAAAAATTAGTTGATCGATATATTATAGAATAAAAGTGTATACTAACTTTAAACTCCAACTGTAATGACATTATTAAAATATTTTCAGGGCTGCTCTTCCCAAATCGATTACCAAGAACTTTTTACAAAAAGTGCCTAATGCAACATTTACCACAAGTCCTTGTCGTATAAGATACTGTAGTCAAGAGATTGTTGCCATGAGGGAAGATATGATTGCTCGGTTATGTCGTAATAGTTTACACGCTCCTATTGCTAACGATATTCCGCAACACGTAAGTATAGTTAAACAACAATTTTGAACCCGTTAAATTTCTCAAGCTGAGGTTGCAGTTATACAATACAATGGCAGTGTCCACAATTTTACATGAAGTTGAAACCTGGGTCCTGATAAAGAAAGATTGGTATGCATTTGGTTCAGGCAGTAGAAATAGTTTTCGTGAGGAGCTTGAGAGGCCATTCCATTGCAATTAAAATGTGTTTAGGTCATCAGCCAAAAGGCTGGTTTGAACCTGTAGAAGTTTTACTAAGTAAATCAAAGAGTGAGGTGGTATACCATTGCCTTCCTCACTGAGTGGAAAAGCATACTTATCAGCATGCCAGGCCCTCTGAAAAGCATATATTTTCCACTCTGCAAATGACTCTTTCACTTCATTCACCACAGGGTCTGGCTGTATAATGAAATCCATTACTTTCAGACGAGATAACTCTGTTTAGTGTCTTTTACACTTCTAACTCTTCTGTTCTTAAATGATTCAGTCATTTAATTGGCTGACCATGTGATAAGAAACAGAACTATTTATTTTAGCCCTGCAACTAACAGATTGAGTGTAAAAAATTTGACACTCCACCTGTCTGTTATGGGCAAGCAAATAAAATAAGAAATAAAAACATCCATGTGGAGTTTAATACATCATTACCCATCAAAAAGTGGGTAACATTAAAAATGTACGAGTGACCTAAAAGTTCCCAAGCAAACACTACTGTATTCACCTGTTGGTAAATTTTACAGAGGATGTCTGAGAAAACACATGTAGCAAGCCTGAAAAGGTTGAGCACCTGTACCATTAAGGCCGCTCTCACACTGGTAAAACTCGACCTCGACGCAATTCAAATGATTCGACTGAAAAACGAGTTGCATTGTGCATGCTCGCACATCGAGGAGACTCGACCTCAATGCAATTGTTCAAACTTTTCTTCAAATCCACCTGCAGTTTGTAAAATGTCAAGTGATGAAGGAGATGTAGTCATTGCTTATTACTATCTAAGACGAAAACAGAAAATAAACACAGCTGTTGGATGTCACCATATATAAGTAATAATTATAATAGAGGAGCGTATGTGTGTGCCCAGGAACTCTCCTGTGATGAATACAAAGTTAAGTCTTTTTATCGGATGTCAAAAGAAAATTAATTAAAATTGTACAGACATGGATATTTTTGGGTATGTGTGTGCCCAGGAACTCTCCTGTGATGAATACAAAGTTAAGTCTTTTTATCGGATGTCAAAAGAAAATTAATTAAAATTGTACAGACATGGATATTTTTCAACTTCAAGCACAAAGGCCACGTTGGGTGCTTTGTCTGCCATGATTATATGTAACTGGTCGAGCAGATGTTGGACAAACTGAGTCGCATGCGATCGGTTTGATCGAGGTTGCGTTGAGGTCATACTGATGAGAGGGGGAACATGCAAATTTTAGGGTAGGACTCGTATCAGACGTTGAGTCGCGGTCACAGTCGAGTATCACCAGTGGGAGAACACCCTAAGAAAGAAAGAAGAATTTAAGGAAGCTACCAAAACGGTAACCAATGTCATTGATAATATCAGTGGTAATTATACGCAGAACTGTACTAACTGACTCTTATGTCACTACACAGTTTGTTTTTTTTACCGCTGTATTGTAATTTATACATATTTTAAAGTAAAAATCTTGTGTGGAACACTCAAACGACTTTCTATTGCCAATGTTAATCACTTATAACTTGTGTTTAATCATGAGTGAATGATGCAAAATGAAAATTATTTCTATAGAACTTAAAACGACAGAAAATTATTAATTGATGCTAAACTAAGCTCTGTTGAAAAAAATTCTTAAAAGAAAGTTGTACAAAAACTTTAATTTTATACTTTTTTTTTGTAAAATACATACTTCGGCCTCAATCTTAAAAAATCACATTTTTTACCGATTTTGATGAGAAAAGTACAGAAAATCACTACTTTATGCACTAAGCATTGAACAAAAGAACGTTAGAAATTAAAGTTGTAGGTTTTTTAATTTTCTGCATCTTAACTAATTATATACACTTACTTTAAAATGCATATTAAGGTCGCAATCTTAAAAAAAAATTACCATGAGAGCATAGCCTCCTCTAGAATTTTAGCAGGCATGGGGCTTAACCTGTCTTGTAGAGAATAAAAAATGTTGTAAATGAGGTGATTTTAACAAAAATTGTACGAGCCATTTATGAGAAGTCGAAAAAAGTGAAAATTACACGAATAAACTGGTACTTTTGGTTGACCGATTTTTATGATAATGTTTGTGTTGGGTTCCCTAGTGGTATTTTTGAATTCCAAGTTTAGTTTCAACTTGATATTCCGTTCTCAAGATATTTTTTTTTAGTCACAGATACACAGACCAATTGCTAAAAACATGTTTTGTGGGTTCAGGAGACCTGCAAAGATGTACTTCCGGTGAAAACTCGATTTTGAAAAATTGACATAAAACCAATAATTTGCCTGTACCTATATGAAAACATAGGGCAGATTATTGTTTGTTGTATACAAGTGTACAAGAGAAAGTAAAAATTATTTTTTTAGCATAATATTAATTAAATTAGACTTGTACATCATCAAATAAATAAAATTTTATTATGTTTTCAGTTTGTTAAAACAATCATCTCTCAAGCATATCTGATGCCGTTGCCACTAGCATTGTGTCCAGTTTATTGGGCTCATGAAACAGCGTTAAGGTTGTATCCACTCCCAGATCTCGTTGTAGTTGCAGATTCATTTCAGTCTTATACAGTGACAAATACTGGGTGTACAGTCACCAATCCTGTAAGTTAGTCTTCTATTAGCTTAATGTTTGTTTAAATATTTATTGATCTTTTTTATCTAGTTCATGACTTAATCTGTGTTAAAGGTACTACGGAAACTGAACAGTTTATAAAGTTAAACTCTATTTCATGTCAGAAGTTTGGTATTTAAAAATATTGTTAGAAACTATTTAGTACTACAAATTTTTTTATTTATTTTTTTAAATTTATTTATTTAACGTCGCATCAACTACAACGGTCATTAGCGACGACGTTGGGGTGTAACTGTTTACAATGGAGGATAAAATGATTTTTTGTAACGTATGAAAATATGCCGTGCCTGAGTGGGATTCGAACCCAGGACCGCATGATGAGAGGCGAGCACGTTACTAACTGCGCCAATGCGGCCGGCGTACTTCAAATTATGTTGGTATATTAAGTCATTTAACAGTAAATAAAGGTTACTTCAAAATTATCTTAGCAGTCTATCTTTTAGTACTGGGTGATTCAAAGAAACAGGAAATTTTGAAAATTAAATAAAACTATGAAAAAGTGTTTTAATAAATTTATCTTTTTCATTAAATAGTAAAAATAATGCCATTTAAGAATAACGTTCAGTGCAATTTATTTCTTGAAGATGACATCTTGTAAGTGAGCTCCATTTTTACACAAACATTCCTGCAGTCTCTTCGTTACATTCTGCATTGTTCAATGTTACATCTCAACAGGAATTTCGGCAATTGCTTCTTGGGTCTTGACTTTCAATTCTTTCGTTCTAGCTGGTCAACTAAGATACACTTTGTTTTTTAAGGTGACGCCACAAAATGAAATCACAAGCTGACAGACAGGGGATCTGGGAGGCCATGGAATGTCACCATTTCTTGAAATTACACGTTCGCCAAACAATTTGTGTACAGCTGCCATTTTCATTAAACGATAGTACATACATAGCTTTCTCCTGCACAGTAGCCATTGCTCAACTGTTGCTCTCTACTCCTCGCCATAGAGCTTAACACGTTTGTTTAAAATCATCATGAACGTTAGTAAATATTTACACGAATGGTTGAAACAAAACTAATCATACTCGTTTCATACGTTATTTTTTTATTTACCAATATAATTTGCTCAATAGTTTACATCAACCCAGATTTCTAAGGATATTGAAAGTTGCCTTGAAGTTATTCTTTTTAGATTTATATGAAGTAAGAGTGTGCAAAGCTGATATTTTCATTTTAAATCAACTTTCGCAACCATATCATAAATTTATCAATTACTTTTGTATCGAAAGTAAATGGTGCAAAGGAAACAGATTCAGTTCTTATCAGTGTCTTGTTTCAATACGATCTTGAATAATAGTCATAGTTGGCCTTCTTGTATTAATTGTAAAGGTCTTTGTGAGTTTTATTTAACTTATACAAAAAGTTAAAAATCAACTATTAAATGTGTTTAAAATCAATGACAAACAGTTGAGAAAATAAATTTTCTAGACACAATAGAACTAAGGTGCCAGAAAAGTGGTTCAAAATAGTCAGGAGTTTTAAGAAAACTGGAATAGATAAAGAAAATAATGAATCAAACCAAATTCAGATAGGTGATTACTGACTTTAAGGCCTACCACAAAGAGTAAAAGAAGAATATTGGATGGATGGATGTACAAAAAGAGGAAAGTACAGTAAATGAGTGTTGAAAGAAAAGCTTCCAAAAAAGTCTAAAGTTAATTTTCGGGGACTAAAATTTGCTCTATGTAAGAAAAGTACAAAAACCATTAGTTGCATTGCAGAGTTTTTTCTGGTATATGATTGATCGACTTTATTAATATAGATAACTAAACCAATATAAGGGATTCTTTAAATCTGTTTATCAGTTTCATAGAGCACAGTTACGTCTGTAAAACTGATTAAAAGAAAATTGTACGGTTATTTTTGTCCATTCCTAGTGTTAAGGGTAATTGTTAAAGTGTTGTTATAAAAATTAACCTATGTTTCGTGATTTTTTCAGAGTTCTTTTTCAAATGGAAATTTTGTTTTTAAAGTGTATGTACCTTCATCTCGAGAAGTCGAAGACAGTCAAATACCTGAAGAGGTTTAACAAGATTTATTATGATTTAGCACGTTAATATTTAAGTATGTATTAAATTTGTATATTGTCAGAGCCTATTTCATATACTATTTTGCAAATACAGTTGTTAAGTTTTTTATTTTGTGTTTCATTTTATTGTTGGTATTCCATTCCTGTAATCCTAATACTTTATTAACATTTTAATAGGATTAACAATTTTGCATTTATTAGTTCTAACAAAAAAGTTCAGATTCTGTAGCGTTTTTTTTTTTGATGTTATGGATTACTGATTGCAGTTATTAACTACCCTGTCTCAATTCCTCGGTGTCCATTCCATATCTTTGGTTGGTTTCCTTAATCTTGTTTGTTATTCCTCATCTATTTTTATATTGGTGCATTCTTTCTAAAATCTTCTTGCATGTCCTGTCATTATGAATCCTGGTTATTTGTCCAAAAAATTTTATTCATCTTTTAATAAATTATCATTTCATTTTATCTAGATCACTTATTCCCAAACTTTTCTAGCCCACGGCACACTACAAAAGAAATTGCCAGTAGATGCGGCACTCCTATTATTTTTTGAGTTTATGATGTGAAGCGTTGTTTATTTTGCCTGATAAAAAACACTCTCAGTAACAAATATAATTCTATTAGGAAAACTAAAACTAATATTGTAAACTTATATTAAATTGATTGTTTTGTTTTAAAGCAAAAATATTTAAATTTAATGTAAAAAATATGTTTTGTTTCTATCTATGGTATTACTTTTGTTCTTCAATATTTAATGCGACACGTAGGATAATGTTTTTGAAGTATCTCCAGTTTTTGTAGCTGTATGCAACTGATAAGACCAATCTTACGCCGTGCTCTACTAATGGAAGCTGTGATCTATTCTTCATTTTTATTTGATTCATTATTGAAAAACTTGCCTCACAAATGCAGGATGTTGAAAAGGGCAACAATTTTATTTTTTATTCTGGATCCCGTGGCACACAGTTTGGGAAAATTTTCCATTTAATCAGGCGATTTGTTTTAATGTGAATATCTCAAATGATATTTTAATATAGATTTGTTCAACATAATTATCCAAAAATAGTGATCTATCTAATGACACTTCTAGAAACTTCGCTGTTTGTACATGTTCCATGGTATTGTAAATAAAGATATTTGTCTTCCTGCTTTCCGTTATGTTTGTTTTTTAATAGTAAATACTGACATCTCTTCCTGTTATAATTTCTGGATGAAGTAATGTTAAAAATATGTAATCTCTCTTCAAAAGTAAGAGCAACATTGTATGAAGCATGTCTGAATTTATGGTGGTAGCTGTTTGTACTATACTAGGCTGTACCTTGTCAACATTTCCTAGAAGAAGAGAAATAAACACTCTAACACTTTTGAAACGAAACTTTACGTGTTAAACAGAAGAATTACAAAATTCAAAACGCGCTCTCAAAACAACTGTTTTATCTAACGTCACTACTGATGAAAAATTCTGAAAATATTACAGTTGATTCATATAATACGTACTCGCCTTTTGAATATAATTACGACAAAATCGCTTGGTAATTCTTTGCATTTAGGAGAGCGAAATTTTCAACCATGAAAATTTTTGTGTTTACTTTATATATTTTACAATAACGGGCTTAAATTTCAGTTGAGCAAAAAAATTTATAAAACATGTTTTGTAGACAAGAGTTTACTGGAATAAATGTTATTTTTTATTTAAATTTCCATAAATATTTGACGAAGTTACAAAATGTTCCACTTGAGTCCATTTTCACATCACAGGGAAGCATGAAGGAATGGTATTTTACATTCTTTACGGTGATGTTACGGAGCCACTATTATATTTAGGTTACAGCTGTAAGCAAAGCAATGTAGAAAATTTTTTCCCGGCAACCATGTGTTTTGAAAAATTCTGTAGGTGCGGTTAGAAGGAAGCCGTTACACGTCCTTTGCAACCCGGCAAAGTGTAGAATTTTTTGCCTCTGTGATGGTAAACCCTCTCTTGAAAAGTAAAATGGACTCGTCTTTCCTTTTCAAGGGCAAACATCATAACAAAATCATCATAGCTTCAACACAAACTAAAGAACGTGCATGTATGTTGACTTACACAAGAGCTACATTTTGGAGCTGGATTTCATTCAAAACAAGCAATTCCCAAACCATCAATGCTACCTTCACACTATAGAGGAAATAAAAATTTTCCCTGTTATGATATTCTATTTCTGAAAACACTATCAGATGCGTTAAAGAATTCCCTACAAGAAAAGTCCAATATTTACCGGTCTCCAATTTACACTGACCTTACAGAAGCATGTTTTATCGCACCAACCACAATCCATTCGGCATCACCTAAAATTAGATTACCAGTGTGAACAGGTTTACTGTAACACCATACATATATAATCAGGTGATTGTTGTGGCCAGGAAAATTTTCCACCACATTCAATCCACATCAGTACTTTGTTATCGAGATAAGTGATAAGTTCACTATGAAAATGTGTTAGTGCACCAACTTTCTGAAAAATGATTTTGTGCCAATTTTTTATTGTAATTGTAGTATAAGATAATGTTCAAGCATGAACATCTATGATATTACAGTTAGTTGATTTGGCAAAAGAGTAAGGACTATGAATTTTGTGGTAGTTTACAGCATAATGTTCATGAAGACCAATGGAATTACCTTTTTTGCATGATGCCTAATGAGAATGTTGGAAACTGAAGGTGTTAGACGGAAATATAACTTGTAGATATCCAGGATTTCATAATGTATCTACCATTTCTGTAAATTATTTATATTTTCCACATGTTTCAAGTTAAAAATTATTTTTATTTAATTTGTAACAAACACCCAGCATATCTGACTCTTGTCATTTAACATACTGAAAATAAGATGACTCTCATTGAGTTAGACCAGTGGTTCTTCAACAGGTGTGCTGTGGCACACTTAAGTGCTGTGAGATTAGTTGGGTGCGCCGCGAAACTTCTTAGACTGCGATAAAAAAAATTAAAATAGTAATTTTACTCAATATTTATTTTTAAAAAGAACAAGAGAACTTCAAGAACTTATTTTATAAGTGATTTATTGGCTGACGCCTTACAAGAAAAGATTAATTAAGAGTTATTAATGAGAAACTTGAGCTTGTCACTTTTTAAATTAAAGTTCAATTCGTGGTGGAATTGAAGCTAAACACACACGCATTCCCTGTTCAACTGAGAGAAGTCTCTCATGCTTCTTGTTTTTTATGTTTGTGTGGAAAGCCCAGCTTGTAAAAGTTAGTGGTTGAAAAATATAACTATATTAAAAGCCATTCCACACAGCAAGTGGTGTGTGGTGTCTGGACGTACACTAGCCACTTTTAAAAATATTGCTTCCTTGCTTATCAAATGAGACTGTTCAAACTGCAAGGTCATGGCCACACACCACACCAGCTACACTGAACACATGTGGCTACCGTTCACTCCATGAGCGATCTTTTCAAACGTAGCAACAATGTTTTTAGTCCACGCATGTGCAGAGCAAAGGCTAGACCTTGTGGCAGTGTCAAGTACTGCACTCCCTGTAGCTAGTGTCGTTTCTCTTTATGACACCTTCAACCATTGTCAGGACCTAAATGAACTGGCCATGACTTAATTTAAAATAAGTATTGATTTTGTCAATGTCCGCATCGAGTGATGATAATCGCCATACGATGTTTTTTCCTATTGATTGGATGTCTTTGGTTTTATGTTTTTTGCTTTAAGATATCTGAAAAAAAGAATTATTTTGATGTAATAAAAAATGTGTAAAATCACTCTTACTATAAAGCTTATACCCACTCGTTTCTTGATGCCAAAGAATACTACAAAACCAGCTCATTACCACTACTGCTACTGCTTGGGTCATGAAACCAAGGTAAGCCACATGAAAACCCAGATTCATACCACTGGACTGTCAGAGATGATATATCTCAATACTGACGAAAAACGTGGCCGTAATAGCATCACAAGTTGCTGCTATGTGAATTGGCACGTGGCTAGCATGGCCAGTTATATTCAGATAAGCATGCCACGTGCTGTGTGGAATGGCCTAAACTGCTTCCATTGCTATTACTGGGTAAGCTTACTCTTTCTTTCTAACTTGTACATTTGTGTGCCACGGGAACTCTCTACGTAAGATAATGTGCCATGACCAAAACAAGGTTGAGAACTACTAAGTTAGACTAATCATAATTCAATGCAGATCATTTAGAATTACAGTGTTGTGGTTTATTACAGCTTGTGTAGTTCTCTTTATACTTCATGTTTTTGCAATAACATGATTCCGTTGAATGGTAATCCAGTTACAGCCTCATTTATTTTTTTGTAATTTATTTAAAATTGCATTGACGGTTTGGTCTTTAGTGATTTCTATTGGTGTTTACCTGTTAAAATTTTCAGACCATAGCTAGGAATCAAACCCAGGACCTTTCACTTTGTGGGCTAGCATTCTAACGACTATGCCACAGAGGCAGTATCATTAATTTTTGTTTCTCATGTATGATAGAGAAAGTTGATATTGTTGGTTATTTTTGACTTTTTCTTAAAGAGTAATATCATTAATTACATCCAAGATTAAACTGAAGACTTGACATAGTGCATCAGTCAGTTATGGTACTGACGTGTCACCAATATTTGAAAACTGGTATAGTAATTTATTCATTAAGCTTCTTCGAATGTTGCAATTCAAATTTTAAGTGTGCTGTATGAAAACTTACCACACATTGTCTACCATTCAGATAAAAAACATTCAATTGTAATTATGTCTTTGATAATTAACGAATCACACCATTTGTGATTTCTCATTTTACAGTAGCTATTTTGTAGTTCTTGATTCTTTTCAATTTTTTAACCCATTAATATCCAATTGTATCTAAATTGAATCAAAAACCTGTAGTCCATCAGCCAGTTATGGTACTAGCTTGAATTATCAGTATTCGGTATAACTTCTTGTTACCCATTCTACTTCTTATTGCCATTAAAATTGACCATGCATTTTCTATAATTTATGTTAAAAATGTGCCCATAACTGGCAGGTGGAGTGTTAAACTATTTGCACTCGATCTGCTAGTTCCAGGGCTACAAAAATTGTTGTTTCTTATCACATCGTCAGCCAATTAATTATATGACTGAAGCATTTAGCAATAGAAGAAGTAGAGGTGTAAAAGACAGAGATATCTCTTCTGAGAGTAATTAATTTAATCATTATACAGCCAGACCCTTTGGTGAATGAAGTGAAGGTGTCATTTACAGGGTAGAAAGTAAATGTTTTTCAGAGGGCCTGAGATGCTGATAAGTATACTCTTTCAACTCAGTGAGGAAGGCAATAGTAAACCACCTCACTCCTTGGGTTTTACTTAGTACAATCTCTAGAGATTCAAACCAGCCTTTTGGCGTTTGACATAAACAATATATGCCACTTGATTAAATATGCAGGCTATAAGTGTAGATTAAGGATAAAGGTAGGGTTTTTAAAACCTAGCAGTATTTATAAAATTATTCATTACTGTACATTATCATTGAATTTTAAAAATCATAACTATCAGAAAATAAATAAATAGATTGAATACATAAAAAATTCACAATCATTTATTTAGTAAACAAACAGTTACTTTTAAAATATTATTACAATATTAAGTCAATAACTTATGTATCTTTTTATATATACTGCCAAATTTTAATAAGTGTTTATTAGAAAATAAATGAAAGAAACAATGTATTTTATGATTGTTTTAGAATCATATTTGATAATGTATTCCTACAATCCAGAGATGTGACTAATATACCAATGAAGCATGCAAGACATCAGCAAACTGTAATGTTTTAAATACATGAAGTACAATGTTCTTAATATTATCTTAAAACAAAATAAATTGAAAACAATAATTATATTTAATAAAAACCTTGTAATACCAGTAAACGAATAACCATCAGCAGAGTAACAATCTTAATATTAATAATAATAATAATAATAATTAATTAATTAATTAATAATAATAAATAACTGGGAAAGCGTTGTGGTCAATATTGTGCATTCATATATTGTAAGACTGCCAAATTCTTTTCAAATGTTTTGGTTATGCGAGAATGGTCTATGTAGGGCCGATTTATCAATTTCTAAAAAAATCAATTTTTGTGATTGAAGGCACTTTAGATCGGACGAGATGGCCCTTTGAGTGTATTTTTGGAATGAATGGATTTTTCGAAAATCAAACTGGATTTCGTATCACAATTTTTTTATACCTGTAATATTTAAAGATTTTGAGTTGCCTTCATACTATTGCAGTACTGTAAGTGTAATATGTCCATTTTTTAATGAGAAATTTAAACAAAAATTTACTGGCTATTTCAGTTATTTGAGAACATTCAAAAAGAATTTGACAATGACCTACAATTTTTTTGTTCGTCTGTTTTGCTTCAGTAGTAATAACAAGACAACTTAACAATGAAATGGGAAATATTATACAATAGTTAACACTCCTGAAGTTAATAACTAAACTTATAATTAAATTAACAACCCTTTAGTTTGACTTAAAATTCATCTTCACCACAACATCATTTTGGTATATAAATTGTTTTTCTTTGTAATTAACATTGTGCCAAAAATTTATATTGGCTCAGAAAATTTTAATTACAATTTTTTAAATTTATACAATCATATTAATTATTTTCTGTACTTATATTAAAAGAAAACAAAAATATTCTATATAATTTTACAATATACGTGAATATTTGAAATATAAATTTTATTATTATTCATGTACATAATAATTTTATGTAATTTATTCATTAAATTACAATTTTTCCGATAAATAATTTTGTACTAATTTTTTTACATATTTTATATTTTCTTAACATCTATATTGAATATAAAAATTTCCTATTGTTTTTAAAAAATTTTCCGATTACACCACACTATTATTCTTTCTTTATAAATGTAAATTTACTTAAATATTTCGCTACATGAATATAATTATCATCTTAAGTTTTTATTTACCAAAAGCCAAAATTGGTGATTTATAAAATGATAAAAATATTTATTGTATAAAAATAATCAAGAAAGAATAATCGTGAAATTAAAATAATATATTATAAATAATGTATTAAATATAATAAATAAGCTATATTGATGATGTTATACCATAATGTTGTTGTTATGAAGCCCTCAGGAATGTCGTATTCTGCCTTAACAAATTAACTTAGGCCGGGAAGTTGACTCACAACGCGTACATGGCTTGGACCAACGGGGAACATATACTACAGCTTCAACACTCAAAAATGAACTGACTATATAAAAATACGGACTAGAAGTTATGCGAAACGAAAACATCCTGTATGTTTTAACATTACTAATACTGAGCTCATGGCTATAACCAGTTAATTATCATATTAGTAGTAAAGTACGGTGGTTGCAATGAGAAATGAAATAATATAATATTGGAATACATTTACATACTTATACAACTGAAACATTAAAAAAATATAAACATAATATAATAATTATAATATAATATGCTTTCCAAAACACGTGATTTTTTCTTCTTCTACAGCAACTCATTAACACTAAGTAGTTAGTTAAAAATTTTTCTTTTTTCGTCATATATAAGAAAATATAGAATTTAAGGCAGATTTTGGTTAAAAATTACACACAATTTTCACTTTTGGCTTAACGATATTTTAATAAGATAAGGCGCGAAGGTGCTTTTTTTAATAAGCTTGTACTCTTGTGTGAACAGGGACCTTTTTTCGTCATTTTTTTGATCAAGGGAATCCTAAACATTGCCGAGACATTAATGATGTTAATATCATCTGTAAATGATAAAAAAACTTTTTTCAGGACTAAATAAATCAGAAAGAAGGGATAGGATTAGTTTTTCTTTGTGTGAAAATCAAATGGATCATAAAGAGGAATTAAAATCAATAAAAGCAGCACCCTTTGATGACCGGAAGTTGTAAACAGCGGCTCCAAAATAATGGTTTGTGTGCAAATATGAACTGAAAATTCAATGTACCTGAACCGTTTATAAATATCATATAATAAAACTATCTTTTATTGTATTGTAAACAATAAAATCAAATAAAAAATTCAGACGACTGCCAATTAATATCGTAATATATTGTAAACATAAAATTTGTGACACCATTTGTACGATTCGTACTGATAACGTTACAATTAATAATTAATTCGATTAATTCATTACTGAATAATATGGAACAAACCACCCACTGAAACATTACTTCCTTAGCAATGCCAATTCCATCTTTTGTAAGAAACGAGGGCAATATAATTCCCTCCAACTCATTATTATCGTACAACAACCATAATGTATAAGAACGGTAAGACTACAAGGGTAACAGGGTAACAATTACAATGGTTAACAATAGAACAAAGGTAATTTTATGTAGAAGGGTATCAGGAACAAAAACAATTCAGACATGTCCACAGAAGTACCGATAAACATGTCCAGTCTTCTTGATTAGGTTAACTAAAAACCGATAACTAGAATTATTTTTATAAATTACAATCAATAATTAAATCTTTAATTACGTATATAAACAAAATCACCTGTCTTCTCCTGAATTAATCAGGAAGACCGGTTTTTCTGTTTTTATATTATTTTGTCATGCACTGGGTGGTTTCTGGCGACTTGTCTCAATCCATCTTTCTCTTGTTCTTCAACTTTTTTTAATTATATTTTATTAATTATAATAAATATTGCTATTTTATTTTAGTTTCTTTGAAAGAAAACTATTTTATAAAGGCCTGTTTTACTCACATGTACTTTTATCTTACTTATTTCGCTAATTTGTTAAGTTTTTTAATTGGAACTTTATGTTTAAATATTTATCACTTCGTTTTTATAACAGTCTTTCTTCTCATTAAATTTTGTTTTATTTTAATCGAAAATTTATTGTGTAAATATTGTACAAAGAATATTCTTAAGAACACTTAAGAAATTCATGCGTTATTTCCTGAATAAATGTAATTCTGTGTTTCCCGTATCACTTTTCCATAATAAATGTTTATATCCTGAATAAGCCAATGCTACTGATATTATGGGTATGATCAGGGGTTTTATACCCGCAATAATAACTATTGAATATTAAATATTTAAAATTCTTATTTTTTTCTTGGGATTTAGAAAATTTTAATTTTTGTCCAAAAACTTTACTTAAAAGTTAAATCAGTTGTATTTGAAATTATACTAAGAATGTA
This sequence comes from Catonia carolina, assembly GCA_035578175.1. NCBI lineage: Eukaryota > Metazoa > Arthropoda > Insecta > Hemiptera > Achilidae > Catonia > Catonia carolina. Next base: position 81,502,593 of record JAQMRL010000003.1, on the reverse strand, counting down.
AAGGTTTGTTATATGAACTTTCCAGATACTTACAAAAAATCTGGTTCTTCAGTTCATCCATTCATTTCTTTGTTGTTAAACATGCCATGAAGGACTCAATTATTTTCATTCTTTAAGCATGTATTAGCACTTAATCGTGTTTGGCCATTTAAAAAGATTTTTTTTCTACTTAATGAGTTTATTTTAAAGTTTATATAAAAAGTTTTCTATATTGTTCAAATATTTCTATTTGTTTTATTTCATACGTCATTAGTTTATAGGAATACTATCTTTCTTAGTTGTGTGTGTTGTTTAGGTCATCAGCCAAAAAAAGGCTGGTTTAAACCTCTAGAGGCTTTACTAAGAAAAACAAGGAGTGAGGTGGTTTACCATTCCCTTCCTCACTGAGTGTAAAAGTATGCTTATCAGCATACCAAGCCCTCAGAAAAGCATCTAATTTCCACCCTGCAAATGACACCTTCACTTCATTCACCATAGGGTCTGGCTGTATAATGAAATTCATTACTTTCAGAGGAGATAACTGACTAGTGTCTTTTACACCTCTGCCTCTTCTGTTCTTAATTGCTTCAGTCATATAATTGGTTGACCATGTGATAAGAAGCACAACTATTTTTGTAGCTCTGGAACTAGGAGATTGAGAGAAAATAATTTAACACTGCACCTGTCTATCATGGGCAGCTTTCTTAGTCATTGTTCCAAAATTATTTCTGTTTAATTAAACACAGAACAAAAAATTGGGTAATTAATTTGAAACCTTTACAGTGGAGTTAATAGAGGAACACATTAATATTATTGTTTTCTAATCATTACATTGTAATCTATATCATTTTATGAGCAAATACTCATTGTCGTGACAACTTTTATAGTTGAATTTGATAATTACTTACAAATTTTTTAAACGAAATTATTTTCAGGGAAAGAATTACTGACTAGCAATCTTTTGATAGTTGAAATACATTAATTCAGATATACAGTACTTAACGTGAAACACGATTTGTGTAAGTTAATGTATGAAAAATCTAACCTAACTTTAGGTAAAATTATGAGGTTAGTTTATGTGTTAAAAAGAGTTTAATTATTTTAAATGGCAATTTTTATGAATAATTTTTTTTAAAACATTTACCTGTAGTTCATTGCATGTATATAGTTTTGAAATAGGTAATGTTATATCAGATTTTAAATATTTTCTCATGCGAATTTTTAATAGTGAATACAGTTTATTATTTATGATTTTGTTATAAAATTATTATATTACTGTTTTGCTTAGTTTCATTTTTATTCATGGATTGAGGCAAGTCACTATATTTGTTATTATTATTTATACATAGTAATTTGAACTCAGTGTGAGAACTTCTCGATCGATGTGTTTATTCTTATAGACACACATATCGTAATAATGTTACATACCTTTTTCTATAAGTGCTTCTTGTATTTTGAATGTTAATATTAATATAATACAACTTTTATAAATAACATCAATTTACCAGCCACTTATAAGTTAGTTCATCATATACTTGTATATATGATAGTTAATCGTAATATGATTTTCATATTTATTTACAATCTTCATATATATTTTTTTTCAGATCTTGTATATTTTTACATATATATTTGTGTCTTATCATATATATATTTTAATAATTTCTCACACAAATGAGTTCAATATGAGATAGATATTCATTATCTTACGGAGTTTGATCTCTTGTCTTTCTGTATCTATTTAAAATATTATTTGATAACATGAACTGCATTCGGTGCTATTTTAAATCAATCTTGTGTTAATATTAATGTACTGGAAATTATTCTATTTTATATATTTGTTTTGGTTTCAAAATGGATTCAGTTTATCCGTTAATGTATTGAATAATTCTACTTTGTATTGCAGTGTATTTATGTTACAATATAAATACTATTTATTGATAAATATTACAAAATAATACAGTAATAAAATCACGGAAATATTAAATCAACGTGATTTTTTTTGATATTAGTATTTTATTAATTATAATACAGATTCTATAATACGTAATAACTATATGGTATGTATTTATTTATTTATATATAAACAGTTAAAAAAAATTCTGTCTTGAATCCATTTTGATCCAAATTCTGTAGGATTTCTGTTGTAAATGCAAACAGCACTGGCGGATTATATGAGATATAATTATGGAGTCTTTACAAAGTGAAAAACTTGTAATCAGTATTATAATAATTACTTGAAGAACTTAAGAATATGATGACAGAGATCTGTAAACTGTTTTCGCTGCTGTTTTTTTATTATTATTATTATTTATTATAGTTATTTGTTTGGGCTGTACAAAATTGGGGTTTTTATTACGGACAACTAGCTATTATGTCAGGGGGGGATCTCAGTGTGAACTTCCCTTTTTAACAATGTGATAATTGATTCTTTTTTATATTTTATACCAATTTTTTTATAATATTGATATAGAATTTTACCACATTTTGTTGTTTTTTTATTTACTTTTATTTTTATTTTTGGCTCCTGGCGATGACGATGATGTTTCCAGACCTAATAATATTTTCATATTATTTTTATTATTTTATTTTTTATTATTATTCTTATCAGAACTTATGATAATACAGTTGGTGGATAAGGGTCCCAATATTCTGTCCACTTTTTTTAAGCATTTAGCACTTTCAATTGGAACCAAAGCACACACACACACTTCAATAATTTTATCATTATTATCTTTATAATTATCAAACTTAATTATAATGATAATAATAATCATAATAATAGTATTCTATAATATATTTATATTATATATCATTAAATTATTTTTTATCTTATAATATATAAACACTTATGCATCATTATTTAAATATTAAATTCAATATTTTTAAAATCTTATTTATTTATCTCCTAAAATGTTACTGTACAAAATTTTCACAATTTGACACTAATTTTTTATTATTATTATTATTTTATTTTATTATTAATAATAATAATCAATAATAACTTAAGAGCAATTTTTTGATGTGTGAAAATATTAATTTTTCATTACTTTCTTTATCAATAAAGCTTCTACATTTAAATTTTTATCAAAAGGAAAAATTAAAATTATAAACCATAATTATAATTTTTATTTATTATCCTTGTAATCAAGTTACCTAAATGAAATGCAGGCTTAATTAATTATGTTTACATCTTTATTTCTAATCGTAAAATTTTTTATTGAATAAGTTATTATTATCATTATTAATATTAGCCGTGGAAATGTAATAATTTGTAAATAATTTTTCTTTCGGTAAATTTTATCACAATTTTTATATATATATAGGAATTACGATTTGTTTAGTTATTTAATTTTATTAACCAGAATGTATTTATTTTTTGGCCAATATTATAATTTTTTTGAATATTTTTTTCTTTGAAGGAGGCTAAATGAATAATGTAATGTAAAAAATGGTTAAAATAACACACATAGATGTTTTTTATCAAATATTTTTTCATTCTAATAACAAATATCATATTTTGACTAGGTATAACTCACCACACCATTTAAAAAAAATAATACAAAATTATAATTATATAATTAACTTATATAAAGTGAAATTATAATATTAATAGAAAAAAATAAATATAAAACAATGTGGTTATGTAAATTAATTATTTAATTAAATCATATTATTATACTAACAAAAATATTTTACGTAAAACAATAATAATCTAACAATAATGAAATTATACTCTATTTTATTATTATTTACTTGTAAATATATAATAATAACATTATTGTTATTATTTAAATTATCATAATATGCATTGCGTGAGATCATGTGAAGAAAATAAATGTTTCACTAAACAAAATAATAAAAAAATACTAAAAGTGCAATAAACGTGAAATAAAGTGAATATAATAACAATTGATAATTTAATAATAAATTGAACTATAATTAATCAATAAAAAATTATATACATAATTTTATTTACTTATTTTTATAATATATATTTATTTTTAATAACATTTTCCAATACATTACATTACGAAATTTATAATTAACATTTTTTAAATTTTTTATGTGTATTATTGTTTATTATTTTGTTTGCTATATCATTACCCAAAGGTTATGCAATGTTTTATATTTTCTATAATTTCAAAAATATGGTTTCTATTACATTAAAAAACTGGTTGCATTGGATTACATTTTGGAATTTATTTGATGTATTCAAAATATTAATATAAATTTGAATAATTTATTTAGCTAAAATTTTTTACGTAATCAAAATTTTATATTTGTTGTTTTGTTAAAATTTAGTTTTGAGAATTTTCAATTAATTTTTACCCAGTGACCTTTATTAAGTAGTTCTATAATTTGTCATTTAATTGGCAGAAATTTTATAATTTGAACAACAATATATTAGCATTTAAAATGTTTTTACTAATAAATTGCGAGGGTTTACAGATATTAAGCTGAATCTTATTAATATTCAAGAATTCTTTTATTTAACGCATTTAAAACAAAAATTTCTTATAAATTCAAACAAATAACAAATAAATTGTATTATAGGTGTACTTGAAAATATTTAGTTATCCTGTAAATAAAATAAACTAATAATCAAATTTAAATAATTTTAACATTCTGAATCTACTTCAGTATTATTCTTCAATTATTTTTAAAAAAATTATTTTTCTATATTGAAAAAAACCGGTGGGTTACTCTAATTAAATTTTTATTCTTCAGTATTTTACATATTTTTTTAAATTCTACAATTACATAACGGAAATTCCACTAACTGCCTCTGTAGCACAGCGTTTAGTGCGGTAGACAACAAAGCAGAAGGTTTTGTTTCCTGGTTACAATCTTGAAATTAATTCAGGTTAATACAATTTTACAACCCAAAGTAGTTGCTTGCTAATGACTAAGCTGTCGATAATATTCTAAATAAGCTAAAAAAATTATAGTTTTGTTAGCCTCATGAACACTAAGATAGATGAATACAAAAATGTATGTTTACATTTGGAATTATGTATCACCAATACATTCCTAGAGAATCATGATGATGAAATTTTAATGTATCAGGAATGTAATCAATTTTGTTTTTTCTTTTATTAATTTTTAATATATGTGTAATAAATGTTTTCATGTAATAGTTACAATATAGTGTTTCAACCGAACAAAAAGTTTTACAATTCTATTCAACGAAACAAGATAATTATGTCTGTCCACTTAGAAATCTATTTAAAAACTGAGTTTGGCATAAACAAATATTATTTATCTATGCAGTCTAATTTTTATGTTGTTCTAACTGGACAGACAGATGCTTGTAAATTCGCTATAACAGGTGAGGTTCTCTTCGCTCGGATGAAAGACTATACAGAAACCCTTAATTATTGGAATATAATTTAAAAAAAGTGATATTGTAGCTTTACATTTTACACAGTCGGATTGTAGTGGGTATTGCAGGTTTAATTAAATGAATTCTTTGAAAGAACCACAAGATCATTTTAATTTGTTTATAAAAAAATATCTGTCAATAAATTAATATAAAAAAATACTTTTGAAAGTAGGTGTGTATCTATTTATTAAATCTATTTATTACTGCTGTAAAATATTTTTATTCATAATAATGACAGATTGTGTGCTATTGATCATTTTATTGTTACTGTAGAAAGAACTAACCATAAAACTCATAAAAATATTTCATGAAACTAAAACTGGTTAAAACCACATTTATTACATGGTTTTAACTATTGGTATAACTATTCATTTGTTGCAGTGCATTACAAAAACAAAAATATCAAAATTAAATTGAAAAATTACCCAATTCAAACAATCTGTCATTATTATAAAAATTATATAAAAATTCTATCTGTATTTATAATTAAATAATTACATAGTTTGAAAACGGATGTAAAATTTTGAAAGTACCGTATATCCTTGATTCTACGACACAGCTGATTTTGGCAGTACAAATTTTGGAAAAAAATAAAATCTAGAAAATAATTAAAATCTCTTTTCTAATATAAAGTGAAATTTTATTGCCTGAAATGGGCGATGAAATAGAATTAAGTGTAACACAATATTGATAGAAATAATAACTTTTCTTGAATTCACTTTTTTGATTGAGTATCAAATAAGGAGGAAATTTGTTTCCATCGGCTGTTATGCATAACATAACTGTTATTCCCAGTTGTTTGTACCTAATAATTTTTTATTGTACTTCTTTGGTACCTTTCATATCGACCATGTAGTTTCTAGGCATATTGAAATAGACTTTTTTTTTTTTTTGTTTAACGTCCGACTGTTCTGCAATTACTGCTAATGCAGACGGTGAATGATGAAATGATTCTTTGTAACAAATGAAAAAATGCTGTGCCTGAATGGGATTCGAACCCAAGACCACATGATGAGAGGCGAGCACGTTACCAACTTCGCCAAAGCGGCCGGAAATAGACTGGAGTTTAGTCTGTATTACCTATCTGATCAAGAGTGCAGATATTTTGAGTTCGTAAGTTAATAACATGGCGCTGGAAATTCACAAGCTGCATTTTAAAATCAAATATTGTGTTTGTGAGCGAGTTGCTTCTACAAATCTTATAATTATTTATAAAGTTTTATTTAATTTTTATTTTAAAAGATAATTTATTTATCTTATTATGCATAGTAGATATCTTGAACATAGTTTAGAGAGCTAAAATACCAGTTCGTAGATAATAAGTGTACGTGACTGCAAGACACCCTCGAATGTGAGATGCACTTCGCTTTTCGAGGTATCAAATTGTGAAAAAAGGTGCGTCTTAGAATCAAGCAAATATGGTATTTGATATAGTAACATGTTTTTAGTGAATTATTTGTATTGAAATTATAAGTTTTATAAATAATATGCATAAAACTGTTTAAATTAAATTATAACAGCTAAAATATGAAAATATTTTAGCATCCCTGTAAATAATATAGAAAAATGGAAAGAAATTATGTAGATACTTCTTTGGTTTTAAAAAGTAATCCAATTTAAAATCTGCAATGTTTTTATGTTTGGTTTAATCATTTATTTTGTATAAATTATTTATTGAATTTGTTAAAATGGCTAATTAGGTATTGATAAAGTAATGTGATTAATGTATTAACTGAGGAGTATTATTGTGTTGGTCAACCTGTAAAATTTTGAAAATAATTATTTAGTTACCATATTGTTTGTGTAGGTATTGATATAAAAATTATTTATTACTGTGGTTTATATTAACAAAAAATTTATAAAATTTAAGAAATAAATGCTAAAAATAGTTGAAAAACTATTTTAGTTGCTCTGTAAATTAAAATATATTTTTAAAGTTTGCGTTAGTAAGGATATTATAATTAAATTTCTAAAATTTGTTGCCTCTAAATTTTTTTTACTAAACTGCTAAAAATGTGGTCATTTATCTTTTACTAAAACATGAAAAATATTCTTCTTCTTGGAGTTCCTTCACCATATGGATGTCATAATGGGAATTTTGACTCTGGACACCGCAATTTTAGAATAGATCTATAGAGGAGCACCTGTACTGATCTCTCAAGAGCTTCAGCCATGAGGTTCATCATCTTCCCAATATAATCAATTAGAGTGGGTCGTATCATTCTCCTCGCATAACATGATGAGATAATGAATTAAAGAAATATTATAACCATATTAAATGCGATGTTTAAATAAAATAACTGATTTTATTTTGGAATATTTCTGTAAACTTTGCTTAAGTAGATGAAGCTAACCAAAATATTTTTTATTCTAACCATAATTTTGTTTATTTTAATTTTGTTAAATAAACAAATGACTTCAACTATTAGTACTAATTAATTTTTTTGTTAACTTGCTTAAATTAATAAAAATTGAATTATATTTGTTTACGAATTAGTTTCACTTTGGAAATGATATAGCATTAAATAGTGAATTTAAATTTTAGACTAAAATTTCAGCCTCTCATTATGATCCGATGTAAACTGTGGTATTATTACATCATTTTTATTCATTCGGTAAAGAAAAAAAATACAGTCTTTACTCATTTTTTTTTTTTGGACTAGTGCACACTTTTAGGAATTTAATCACACCCCGAAATTTTTCCAACAATAACAATCGTAATAGTAGTAGTATTTTTTTGTTTTTCTTTTTTAAAAATAAAAATCTATTGCTAATATTGGTACAAATTTTTACAAATTTTGATTTCAATAAAAAATTTTCATTAAAAAAAATATATACAAATTGGTGTGTGATTATATTCCTATGAAAACACTGTGTATAATATAACTATCTAAAAACTAAATAATCAAAAAAATATATGATTTCGTCTTATAAATAAAACAAGTAAATAATCTAGGTTGCCGTTTGTTCCACCATATAATGGCACAATCGAGCGAACAAAATAATAAAATCATTCTAAACATTTTATAAAATTTTTTATAGTTCTTAAATTAATATATAATAAATTTTTTGGTATAATTTAATTCATTTCCTTATTAATACTAAGAAATTAAATTTGTACAAAAGGTTAGGAGTAAAAAACTTGGCGGAGAGATTTTCATTTGGGTACTATACAATTTCTAAACTTCCAAAAAATAACTTTTTATATCTATTTATTTTTTAAGTAATAAACATTTTTCAAATTTTAATAGCCAACATGAAAAATTCAAGCCGAATAAATTAGTAATATAATTTTAACTCCGATAAATAATTTTAATATGAAAATTTTATTTATAAATTTTTACAACCTTAAGATATCGTCTATTTGATAGACATCTACAAAATTTACAATATTATAAAATCTCAATGCCGTTTTTATCTCTCGCTGCTTAATCGAAGAAAACAATAACTTATTTTATAATGTGTTTATATATATACAAACAGGTTTTCAATATTATATTATTATAATAATATTATTAATAGTAGTCGTAGTTGTAAACTTAATAATAGTAGTATTAGCATAAGTAATAAAAGAAGGTTTCTTGACACGCACAATATTTTTGTAATACACTCAACCACTAAATATGAGTGGATTACATAATCAAAATCGACCCATGCAACGTGGATCTCGTCGTCCATGAGTTAAAAAAAAATCAATAATGTATACATGATGAGCGTTTTTTAATATGAGTCCACACTCACTGTTACTTAACTTAGATCACACAAAACAGTTTACAGATTTTTTTCTTTGGTTTCAGAATAAACCCGATGATTACAAACAGGAACATTGTTTATCTTCTTATTTGGAAGAATTTAAGTCGGTCGTAAGTTTTGCCGTTGGCTCGGTAGGATGGGTAAATGGTAGTCAAATAAAAGTGGGACAGAATCCGCGCTAGGGTTTGTCAGTTCTTCTTATTCCAGTTGTTCTAAGAAGTTCGGGGATTTAAAATATTCCGGAACCGGATCATCCATCCTCGAAATGATTTTGTATATTGATTTCTTCCATGATTGTTCTGTGTCCTTTCCAGTTTGTATAGCTTTGAAGAATTCTCTTAATGTCTGTTCGACAACAAACCTGAAGTTTGATGGGACCTGGAAGAAATAATTCAAACATTTTTATTTCATTTAAAATATTCCTTACATATTTAAAATGAGAACTTAAAAAATCAATTTTATAAAATATACATATTTATTTATTCAAAGAATATTTTCAATCAATTAAAAGTATCTAGTACATTTTTGTTTAAAAATGGTGCCATTTCATATGACTTGTGGAAAGTGGAAGATGTCTATAATCGCTGTAAGTTACAATCCATATAAATAATTATAAATTTACTTGTACTTGTCAATTAGTTTGTTTGTGTACATGTTTTACAATACAATTATAGAAACCCATTCATAAATAAACATATATTGACATGCACAGATAAACATTAATTTTGATTGAATCGTTAATGAATGGAATATCTAAAAAATTAATTATTTGTATATGAGTAATATGGTTTTGTTTAGGATAAATCTGGTTCATGCCAGGTAACTTCTTTGTTCAGATAAACTATAACAAATATTGAGCCAATAAATAGATTGTACACTTAAGACAAAACAAGTAGTAATATTATTCCTGTGGAATAGAGGAGGTAGGTTCACAAAAGTCATATAAAATAATACCATCTATAATTTCCTATATTTTTCAATTCATTTCTACTGCAATTTTTCTTTTAATAGGTTTAAAATATTCTTTTCTTCAGTGAAATGATATTTTCAATCAAAATGGTGTCAAAACTCTTAACATACTAGGAAAAACTTGGGTCAATCTGGATGTATGGTATCCAGATTTATGGTGCAGTTATTTAATGAATGCAGAGTTTGAAATTATATCTCTGCGACTAAATATTATTACTCCAAGTTACATATCCAGTAAAACATTACAGAATGATTTACGTGTCCCTTATGCCAATGATACTTTTGTAAAATTGTACCATAAATTCAGAGAAAATTAATTATAGAATCATAATAATCCCATAGTATGCAATCTACACTCTCCCGATTTACCAGGAAGTTCATAAAGATGACAGCAATATATTAGTGATATAAGAAGTTAAAAATTTAACTTAATACAATTTTAATTTTTGTAGCACTCCACTGAAGGGTGCTAAACTCCTCTAAGCTATTAATACTGATTTTGCTATAATACATACATATATTATAATTATTATTTTTGCAGGTTGTTTTGCACAATTGCAAAATTGAATTAAAATGTTACAAAAAATCATATTTTTATCTCATCTTGAATTATCTTTTAACTTTATGTTTTTAAATTTATAATTTAGTAAACTTTACACAAGTTTTACACAAGATTTCAAGGATTTACAGATGGTTGTATTTTTTTTTTTTGTAAAATTTCACAATATATTTTATATTATGACCTTCTATTTATTACATTGTTTTTTGTTTTCTAATTTTTTTTCAAATGATTTATTGATTATTTAGAAATAAGTATTTCATAAGTAAAATTTACCTAGATTACGATTGGGTTATATAACAATAAATTCTCACAAGGTTAAAGAGAATTGGTTATAAATGTAATGAGAGAGAGAAAATTCGGTACAATAAGGGGAGAGAGAGAGAGAGAGAGAGAAAGGCTTTATATACATGTATATAAAGCATGAGAGGGTTTTGGTTAGACAAAGAGGGTCGATCTAAAGGAGGAAGTCATGAGGGCACAGAATGTTTGCATTGCACTGGGATAATACTATACATGTCCTGGATCAAAGCAGAACATAGCAATGCGCCAACCTTCCATTAAATATTTTAACTCTGGCTTATTCAAAAAGGAAGACATTACATACACTGGAGTAATTATCTCATTATTACATATATATGTATATAGTATATTATATATACATACACATACATCCACATATACGTATATATCTAATAAAATGCTGCCTTCTTATTTTTATAAATCATTAACTATGTAACGAATTTTATGTTTTTTGTTTTGATAATACAATATTTTGTAACATTTTGATTTAGTTTCTAAAAAAAAAATCCTGATTTTTGGAAAAAAATTAAAGAGATGAACATTTGATACTAAAAAATTACAGAATTTTTATTTTTCACAATTTGGTTTAATTTCTAAAACTTTTCTTAATCATGAACGTGACTTTTGGAAACAAAATTGAAAAGGTTACTTATATTGATGAAATAATCATTATTCACGTAATATTAGAATTTTTGTAATTGTTTTTTACTACTATTGTTCCTTTCTTTGAAAAAGTGGGTTTAAATTCATTTGTATCACTGAAGGCTACAACTGAAGGTACAACCATTTTTTGGTGTAAATCAATATTTTTGAGATAAATGTTATCTAATTTGATAAATTTTATTGAAAGTAAACATCACTCTATCTATCTATCTGTCATATGAATAAAGGATAAGTTAGGGATGTATGCATGTCCAATATAAACTTAAAAACTGCGGAAGAATGTTTAATAAGGGTCATACCAAATAATTAATTGAAATATCAAAAATATTAAAAACATAAATTTTAAGATAAACTGATTTAACCATTGTATTTTTTTAGCTTTTCAAATTGACTATAAAAATTGCATGTATTTTTAGTTTTTTGTTTGTATAGAATTTAGTGTTATTTACTTATTTCCGTGATAGCATAAATTTAACATCCTATCCTATTACTATTTTATAAAGAGTAAACATTTGTTTGTGTTTTTGCAAAAATCATAATTACTTTTTATTTTAGCTTTAATTTGTTATCGGGAACTGTATTTTATTGACAGAACCCAATTTGATCACATCTTTTCACTGTCTTTTTGAGGTGATTTGGCATGAATTTTTGAACAGGGATATAGGGTATAGGAATGGCTGTCAACTGGTCACCATACAAAATTGCTTGCCCAACCAGTGTTGTTTAACAATTATAAACGACTTTCAATTAGCTAACTTACTGGGCTGACCCAAAGGCCTCAATTATTATTAACCAATCGTCGTCAAATTTTTACAGTTCCTTAGAACTTTGATCAATTTTTTCAAAACTATATATATTGTTATACATACGTCTTTCATCTTTATCTACCCAGCTCTGCGATTACGAGAATTGTAAATTTTTTAAATATTTCAATTTCTATAAATTTTAATTTCCTAATTATATTTTAAAGTTACCAATATTGTTTAATAGGGTAATTTACTACTTTACTATATACTAAGGCGCACCTGAGGTCCGCATACCTCTATGTGGTTGTTTCTGTTATAATGTAAATTGAGAACTCTGTAGATTTCACAGTCTCCACTGACATGAATATCATCAGCATTTTTAATACCTTCACTAACTGCTTGTCTGGCATATTTCTCCATCTGAATGTAGTAGAACTCCCTGAAAAATAATAAAAATATATATTAATTATTAGTTACTAAGTAGTTTATAATCGAAGAAAATTCATAAAAGTTTTTTTTTAACCTAAACACAACAATTTAACAATAAAAAACAATATGTTTTCTCGATTGTTAGAGCTTCCAGAAACGTTTTTCCTAAAAATAATTCAACAGTGGCAGAAACCTTTATTTCTTAATAAATTATTTCAATTTAGTACAGTACAACCCTGGTTAACCAGACTAATGCGGGCGTACTCCAATCCGGATAAGCAGAAATCCGATAAGATGGAATATTGTAAAATAAAATGTTACAGACATAATACATAAGTAGTTTACTGTAATATGTATGTATAATTTCAAAATAAATTTACAGTAGCCTACAATACATACTAATACTTTAAATGTTGTTTAGGTTAACAGCCGAAAGGCTGGTTTGAACCTGTAGAGGTTTTACTAAGTAAAACGAGAAGTGAGGCGGTTTACCTTGCCTTCCTCACTGAGTGGAAAAGTACGCTTATCAGCATGCCGGGCCCTCTGAAAAGCACATATTTTCCACACTGCAAATGACAACTTCACTTCATTCACCACAGGGTCCAGCTGTATAATGAAATTCATTACTTTCAGAGGAGACAACTATGATTAGTGTCTTTTGCACCTCTACCTTTTATGTTCTTAAATGATTCAGTCATTTAATTGGATAAGAAACAGAACTATTAATTTTAGCCCTGCAACGAACAGATTGAGTGTAAACAATGTGACACTCCACCGGTCTGTTATGGGCAAAATACTTTAAATATGGAAATACATAACTAATATTGAACATTAACTTTTATATGTACAATATTTATGTACTGTACTATATATACATTGTGGGAAAATTGAATTGATCCGTTATTTTTATTTTTTTTAAATTATACATATATGTAGTTTAATTTAAAACCTGATCTGGTTAACCCAGATTTCGGTTAACCAGGGTTTGACTGTAGTACAGTTTCATCATATTGAGCAACAAAGTTGTACAATCAAACAAAATTTATCACACCATCCATGACAAATGTATTACATTTTTTTATTTTTAAGCCTTGATTTATAAATATTCTTATATAATAATTGTAATTTCCTTACTAAAATACCGGGAACTTAATTAAATTTCCTATCAAATAGTTTTCCTTAACAGTGATAAATTTTTAAATAAAAACCCAATTCAATTTTATATTTTAGAATTCTTTTTAAACATATTTCTGAAGTTTTATTGACCGCAAAGCTTATTTATTTATAATATAATTTTTTGATCACCAGGTTGGGTAAATTAAGTTTTCTTTAAGATTCAGTTTTTTTGTTACAAAAATATATTTTACTTTATTTATAGATCTTACTATATTGTTAATTGAAACATTTGTAAGCGTCAATTTTTTAGTAATTATAAACCTTTACAATATTTAGTGAGTAACTAAAACTTGCCAAATTTCTTAATTACCCACATTATTACATCGGTTCTGTGAATAAAGAAATTTTAATTCAGTTTCTAAAGAAAAAAAATCGGTTTACATTTATTTATTTTTTTTTGCATTTTTTAATTTATTTGAAGTCGCATTAACAACTTTGTCACATTACTGAATACTTTGGATTACAGAACGGGTGTTTGAATATGTAATAATTTTCCAGACCCAAGGTGGTAATTGAACCAAGGTTTTCTACATTATTTTACGTTATTGTATGTAATTTTGGTGACGTGTAATTTTTGTATATTGACAATTTGTTTTCGAGAGTTAATTTTATTTTTTCCCCCCAATATAAGTTCTTTAAGTGAGGCGTTAACAAAATTAACATAACAAATATTGAAAAACAAATAAGGAGAATTACGGTTTGGGGAATTTTATGAAGACCTCTTAAGAAATTAAAGATTTCTGTTATTTTTAATAAAGAACTATCAAGTGAGAAAGATTGTTCAATACAATATAAGCGTATAAAAATATATGTACATAAATACAGTAAAACTGAAGTTTATAATCTTCAGGGTTTTTAAACATAAATACTTATCCGCCTTGCTTAGCAGATATTTTAAATAAAAAAGTCTGCATTTAAAAACGGAAGGAAGAAATAAATAAAGAAAGGGTAGGAGTAGCTTACTAAGCTTAGATTCACCTGCAAAGCAGCTTTGCATTATGTTGTTTTTTTGCACGAGGGAAAATAACAAGGAAGAAGAAGGAAGGCGTTGAAACAAATACCTTGAATTCCGTAAAATATTTTCAGTTTATAAATCTTTTCACAGAATTGTGTTGTCTGTACTTCCTGCTGATGTACTTTCTTTTCAGAAAACGAAAAGACGAGTAACAAAAATGAAAAGTTAACAGATATCAACAGTATTTAAAAATATATACGTTGTTTTATACGAATACAGTAACTAAGCCGATAGAATTCGCGCGTCGGTCTGTCTTTATGAATGAAAAATTTAGAGAAAGAAAAGATTTTTTGTTTGTAAATCCTGGTAAAGAATTCACATATTTTATTCCACTAGGTATAATTTTACATTGAAAATAGTTGACGAAGTTGAAGGAAACGTTGACTATCTTTTTGTAATGGAAGAACGCGCTCGCAGTATTATTATCTTAACGGCTTTACGCCATTTTGTTTAATCAGAAGGTGTGAAGACCATTTATTACGCGTTTAATTATCTTTGTCATCACCCATCTTTCTGTCATATGTAATGCTAATAGGCTGTTTAACTTTTTCAAATCTCTTCAAACGAGTTCACCCTCGTTTGCAATTAGTATACGGTTACATATATTTTATTTTTTTTATTAAAATCATGAGTAGAATGTATAGTAACAACGTATCTCTTACCATTTTTTTTTAAAGCATCGTCACTTTTTTCTAAATAGAAGCAGTTATCTATACAAGTTTACGCAGAACGAAGCTACTAACTTCGCATTGATCTAACACCGTTTTTGAATTAGTCACTTAATACTCAAGAGAAAAATTACTGAACCTTATCTCAATTTCTTTCATACACTTCACATTAAAAAAAAATGTCACATTTGTTTCCGTCTGTTGTAATAGCATTTAAATTTATAAAAGACGTTATTAATAAACATACCTAATATAAGTGTTTTATGTGCTTGTTATCATCTTAATTTATTACCATAAAAAGGTAAACATTTTTCACCCTTATTTGATTTTTTTATTCTAATTAAAATTTGTTAAAAAAGTATACTTAGTTAAATAAAAATAAAACTAATTTTCTACGGGTTTCTTTTTAATTCAAGTTCGGAAATACGTTTCAATTTTAATAACATTTACAAAAAAATATGAGCCTGACAAAATAATTAACAACATATTTCCTAATTTTCATTAATTTAGTAGTTAAATAATCAGTTTTAGAATTTTAACTTAGGAACATATATGAAAATTTAATGGTTATTACCGGAAAATAAACGCGGGATTTCCGATTTTATTGGTAAATTATATATATACTACAACATTGAAGAGCATCGTTTTACTTCATTGTTTGTGTCAATAAACATAAAAAGTGACTGTACGGGAAAGAATTCAATTGGACAATAGAGCCTAATTTACCAATGCAAATTATTTAAGAATAAATTAATAAGTAGAAAGATGAAAATGAAAATACACTCGTGAATAGGATTAAATCCGGGAAAAATAAATTAGTATTTAATTCAGGACTTCTTATACAGATCTATTGTATAATGTGATTCTATGAAATCTACTTCAATTTTTCTGCCCCATTTCTACTAAAACTGCCAGGATTAGCCTACAATGCGACAATACTATTGTATTACATTTTATTATGAAAAGAATTTCATAATATTGTGTTTTCTTTTACTAAATCAGGGGTATTTTACTTTAAATTCTTTTTCGGGATTTTTTAAAAATTATTTTTTTTTTAAATTTATTTATTTAACGTCGCATCAACTACAACGGTCATTAGCGACGACGTTGGGGTGTAACTGTGTACAATGGAGAATGAAATGATTTTTTGTAACGTATAAAAATATGCCGTGCCTGAGTGGGATTCGAACCCAGGACCGCATGATGAGAGGTGAGCACGTTACCAACTGCGCCAATGCAGTTTATGAAGTTTATGCGCAGTTAACAGTTTATCAAATGTTTATTTATATTATTCATTTAAATAATCCAGGAACACTAAAAAGTTTACTATTAAGTTTATTTATTATTTTTCAACAATATTCAAATAGAATTCTTATTTTCTATTGTAGGTCTTCTTAAATTTTTATACGATTAATAAAATAAATGATTAATTACAGTCCTTGTAAATTTACCTAAGGCTTTAGCATTTTCCCTGGTTCAAACTTGTTAATATGAAAATAAATATATTAATAAAATTATTTTCTCGGTATCTTCTGAACTTAAAAATAATTTTTAAAGAAACACAGTAACGTAGCTAAACATTCAAATGTATTACCAACTTAATTAGTAATTAATTGTTTTATAATATAAACTAATTTAAGCACCTGCACTATGCGCGAACATTTTGATTGCTTTGGTGGGGTGAATTTACAAACATCACTGAGTGAATAAATATTATTATTTTTGTATTAGGCCTACAACATAATTTTTTTTTAATTTCTAATTTGTGTACGTTGCAATCTGTTCAATTTAGAACAATAAGCAACCCCATGACCCAATGAGATGAGGATGATGTGTATGACGTGTAAATGAGGTGTAGTCTTGTACAGACCTTATAAATATGGTGATTTTTTGAACTGTAACTTATTTGAGGAGTTATAGAAATAATATGTATTACTGAATTTCAGCTTTCTAAATCTAAATCAAGTGTTAGAGGACTCTAGATGATTTGCAAATCAGTTTGTGAATTAGTCACCAGTGAGAACTATTGCAATTATGTATACCATTTAAATTTTTTACAACTTTTTTCGCTATTCTTTTAGTATTTACAATTGTATAATATTTGCAACTAGTGAATCGGATGGAAACAAAAACAGTAATAAATGTCTAACGGCTTGGAAGAGAACACCATTCAATATTAGCACTCCAAACGGATTTAAAATTTGACTGTTAAGTTAAAATTGATGATTTAAATAATATTTTTTTAATAATTTTACGCAGACAAAAAAATACTTCAGGAACGTCGGTAAAGTCAGTTAGGATAGTGTAATAAATTTTTTTAAAGAAAAAATATTGAATTTTTAAAAAATTTTCTTACACCGGTATGGTAATTTATTTTTTCTATAATTATTCTGTTTAGAGTTAAATCCTGTATAGATTCATTGTTATTAATTTACTGCAGGTTAATACCAGTAGTAATTGAATAATTAATACCAATTAAAAAATAAATTAATACAATTTTTTTAAGTGTAGAATTGTAAATGAATTTTTTTTAGAAAAGAATTAGAATAGTCTTTTTATTAAATTATATTACGTATATAATGCACTTTTTACGCAACACTTCGTATTAATTTATTAAGTATATAAATTAATTGGAATTGAAAACCGATATTGAAAAATTGTTGAATAACAAATAAAAAAAATTGAATGAAAAACAGCATTAAAGTTATTGCTTGTGATCGAAGCGTGAATTTTCAAAGTTAAATTTGATTTTTTTGTATTATGAAGGAGTTGGTATTCGGTAAAGGGGTTTAGTATTTACGACAGGAACTGCATAGAAGTGAATCGGAGCAAATGAAACCAGGCTTCTCGTGTGAGGTTGACACCTGATCTAAAAAAAAAATACGGTAAGGGGGTGTTTACCTCTTGCAAAATATTCATATTTCTAAAATAAAAATAATAAAAAAATGCAATTTCAAAGATGTTTTAACGCAGGAATGGTTGGGAAAGAGCTCCTACTTTAATTGGCACTCTGTAATGTGGCTGTTGATATGAAAGAAAAAAGGTGGAGTAAATTCAAGTGTCTCACTCTTTCATAAATTCTTTCTCTTTCTTTTTTCTATTTTCTCTCGTTTTCTATCTTTTTCTTTTACTTACTCTTAATATTTTCCTCTTACAAAAGTAATTGTTCTAATCTACGTCATAGTATCCGAGATAAGAAGCTTTTTTTATCAAAACTACATACGTGTTTTCTCACTTTTTAAAGATCTGTAATAAAAATGAGTACGTTTTACCTTTTTATTTGATTACGTTTTTAGATTATTGTAAAAATAATATTTTCTACTTACAACATCACCGATTGGTTGCATTGTAATTTATTATTTTTGTGTTGGACATTGTTTAACATTAAAGGTTTCATATAATTATAATAGTCAAAACTTTCAGTACTGTTACAACCAACTTAAACCCATACTTGGAAAGGAAAATTTCTAAAAATTTCAATTTTTTTATTAACGTACAAACGCATGCGGGCTCATTATCCTATTATTAAAAAAGGGTTTTAGCGAAAAGGCCACGGAGAATAAGCATTCGTCAAATTATCCTACTTTTTCTTTCTAGTAGAACTCTTGCCTTCACCTTTGGTTTGCGCCCATCTTTCTTGTTACGCTCAGATTTTATAGCTCCCTTTTTCCAGAGTTTTCTTGCTTTTATTTCTTTTGTGGGTTCAATCTAAAAGTTGAAGTTTTTTCTAAATTCGTTTCTGTGCAAGCAGTCTTCCTGCTATGCTCTTAATTATAACTATTTATGGTTAAAGATTTTTTAATAAATCTTTCTTTGTCCATTTTAACCATGTGTTTGTAAAATTCGGCTCATCTCTTGGTTAGTTTCTAAATTTTGGTGATTTGTTTTTGGTTTGATTTGTTCTTAAATATGATTTTACTATTTTTCTTTCGAAATCGCGGATCTTTGATAAGTTTATTTCAACAGGTTTATTGATTTTCCCGGGTTCTCCCGCACTTAACTTTTTTCTAGTAACACAAATACTTATGTCGATTTTTAGAAATTTAGTTCCTAAGAGAGATAAAATATAATATTTATTGCTTTCGATTGGTTATTTATTCAAGCCGTAAGAAAGAGCTGTACCCCCTCTGCTCTTTAGTGGACCCGATTCAATCAAGTCCGGTTGAACGGGATATCATCGTAGGCTATTTGATTTAAAATAGTTCTACCTATATTTTAAATACTTTCATAATGGCCTATATAAAATTTATTTTAATGAAATTTTGAGTTTAACCTTGAAATGAAATAAAAATATTTATAAGGCATGCATCTGATACATTTGATATACATGGTTAAGACAAAAGCAGACACCACTACTAGTAAACAATGATGCAAACAACTTAACTGAAGAAAGATACACTAACACAACGCGGCTAAGTAACAATGTTAGGGATGAACTTAGTAAACAAGATAATGTAACATGGTTAAGATCATGATATAGGTTTTTGGGTTAAATCACGAATACCGGAATCTGAAGACGATGGTCCGTTAAAACGATGGTTATCAGTGTCATAATTTAACAGGTTAAAGAGAACATATTTTAAAGAGAATATTAAAGAATAAGATATTGAAATGAAATTATCAAAGATCTGTTTGCGTAACTACGTGCAATAATATTACTTTCAACAGATTTTGAATTTTTGGTTTTTAATTAACATAATTGTTATAAATATAAAATGTTTGGTTAATTTCTTTTTCCCGCATAAAGAATATACTGGAGAAAATACATATTCTTTTTATAATATTGTTTATTATTCTGTGATAGGCTAATTTGTTTGAGATTTTAGTTGTCTATAGAAGCCTACTTTCTGTCATTTTATAGGCCTAAACACACCCAACGCCATGCCTTAGTTTTATATTGTTAGAATTCATTGAAATACGAAAGTGCAATTATCATCTACGTTTCTTATGCAAATATCTACATCATGTTTCTCTATTTCTACCATTGTTATTACGTACTTTTATAACAAGGCTAAATTAAAAGATAATAGAACTGTGACGAATCTCATAAAACGAATATCATAAAGAAATTCTCTTCTTTGTTTTTATTTCAAATTAAAATTTTTCTGTTTTTTTATAGACTGTATTAGTAAGAGCTTCTATAATGTTATTTCTTTTTATTAACTTGTTAGTCATTATAGTTCTCTACTATTGCAAAAAGTAAAGAATACATTGTTTTGTAAATTTCTCTTTTTGGGTTCATAATTTTACCAGTTTCTACAATAGTTTAATTGGTTTTGAATATTTTTATATGGTTATAGCTTTGGGGTAGGTCTACTTTCAAATTCTAATCAAGGATCGAACTTCGGATATTAACAATGAAATAGTTATCGTTTGAAAACCAAAGCATTTTTAAAAAAATCTAATTTTGAGTTACACGAAATTTTTCTATAATTTTTGGATGAGAAATGTGTTTTTGTCTAATTTTTATTACAGTACTGTACAATGAGCTGCACAACAATTTCTGTTCGTTATATATTTAATTTTACGGGCGGTGGAGAATTCTACTTTCAGAAGAGGTATTCAGTGGTTCATTCTCCACTAAAAACTATGGGTGTTGTTCGTTACTCAGACCAAGAGCTCTCTATTCCATTTTCGCTTTCAACGTCGTACAGTTGGTAAGGTCCTTGTAGATAGGTCACAGGATTATTGTTTGGGATGGTTATCTAGTCGCTCGCAAAATTTATTATAGAAGGACGCGGTCAGTTTCTATAATGTCAGAATTTTTAAATTGTCGTGGAGGGTTTTATTGCTTACACAAAAAAGGAGTGCCAGAGGTAAGCCTTAAGAATTTTGACTGGAAGATCTGGATTGACTTTAAGTTGCTCTCCAAAGAGCTGAGACACCATAAGTCCAGACTGGTCTCAAAAACAAATTTAAATTTTGGAACAGTGTTCAATTTTTATCGAGGGTTAATACAGCAGAAGAGTAGCTTCCGCAAGTTCATTAGTGACCACATTGAATTAAATTGTAGATTACATGTTACATAAGAAAATTACATGTTATTCAAGAAAAAAACATTCTGCAAAATTACAATGATCAAAATTAACAGTAATCAGTAGAAATTTATAATGGTAACAGGAAGTTCACATAAAAGTATATAATATTATTAGATATTACGAAGCGGTAGATGAATGGAGTGAAAATGGATGATTGCGATTGTTAAATGGAAGTAATTTTTGTGTCGTATGAAGTATTTTTTTCCCAAGGGCATTAAGAAAATTTATAGTTTTTAAAATTATTATTAGATGATTTTCCCGAATTAATAACAAAAATTAATAAATTCCTTACAAAAAACGAAAATATTATTTTCTTATTTTTTTTATTACATTAGAAATTTAATATACTTTTTAGTATGTTTTTAATGAATTCTAAATAAATACTGAATCTTATTTTGTGTGTAAATATAGAACGTTATGACTTAAATTTAAGCAAGTACATAGAACCACTTGAAAAATTTACATCTGATTAAGATGTTAAGTTGAAATTAAAAAAACATTAGATTATGTTTAAAAAAATCTATAGAATATCTTTAGAATTTAGCTAATTGGGAAGTTGTTTTAGTAGAAAGTAGAAACGGTTGGTTGGAAGGTTTGAGTTATTTGTTTTTTAGGTACGAGATGAGAATTGTTTCTTGACGATTGATGCAAAAGTTTTCAACTCGTTCGTTTCTTTTGTTTGCAATACGTGTGAGTGAATGTCTGTCGGTTGGTTTACTATTACCGCTGTGGAGGTGATTCTGTCAGATAACTGCACCACTTGCAGTGATTTTTCTTTTTGTAATTGGCTCGTGTGGTATGTAGGATGCTTTGCTCTTTTCTCTATCTGTCGTCATTCTGTGCTCGAAAAGCGTGAATATCGTCATCATTAGACTTTTCATCTAGCTTATTGAAAACAGTGAATGCATCTCATGAACGCTAATAAGCCTATCCTGCTATACATTGATAATATCCCCTTGATTTCACACCTATTGACTAGTCACCGATTCTTTTCTATCTCCTATACAATCATATAAAATGTAATATTTTGTGCACTTTTTCATGAGGAGTGCTCTACCTACATAAACCATACACCACAATTTCTTTGTATTTTTTTCTTTTCTCTCATTAACTATAAACAATGTACGTTTCTATACAACCAACCACTCGCAGAAAATATACGGCTCAATTTTACCCGTTCTTTAAAAATATCAATTGCTTGACATACAAAACATAAAAAAGTAATAACGTCGATACATTTCAACATTTTCTTGTTTTTTATTCATTACTAATTTATGAATTTTTATCTGGAAGAAATTATGTATCGATAAATATATTTTTCAAATCTCATACCATTTGTCATCAACAGACGCAATTCATTTTTATACAAATAATTATTTATTGAAATCAAAATTAAACCATAATACATTCTAATTTGATTATCGAAACCCCTTTTATAAAAACTTTGTTTTTCAAAAAATCACAATTTTATTGAATCGTTAAAAGTTTTGCTTAAAAATTAAATATTTTAAAAGGTTTTTTCGGGCCGGTCCAATTATTAATCAGATGGGTAAAAGTAGTTTTGAAGTGTTAAGTAACATTAGGTGAGCGAGTTATTTTGCATTGCAATCTCCTGCCAGCAACACATGAACAAAGACAACCGGGCAGGCCTACATTTGTACAAATTTATGTCAAAAATTTAGTGAAATACAACGATTAGTTACTTTAAAACCATATCAGCACCCGATTAGTGACTACTTTGTGTTAAGGAATCATTAGTAATTTCCGTATCTACTTTTTTAAGAGGAATCGAATGACGCTATTTTCGTTTCCGTATCCCAACGTTAATTTTTTTATTTCCGGTTTTGGGCCACTTCCAGTCAAAACTGGAACTTAAAATCCAATATAGGATCACTAACTTTTTATGAAGATTACGAATCCGGAAACAGTTTGTTGCTATCTCTTGTAGTTTCTGACATTTGGCTGTGACGGATGGACAAAAAAAATTATAGATGACAATTTAAAAAATTGCCACCAATGAACTAAATCCGCGGTTCTCAAATTTTTTATTTCAAGCCCCCCCCCCTAAATGGTTTAACTGTAAGTCTTGCCCCCATTATAGCTTTTACTGGTAGGCTAATTCTTATTTAAGTTACATGATTAAAGCGTATTCCTATTGGAACAATTGATTCAATGTGGAAATAATTAAAAAGATAATATTTACAAATAAATCAGAACATGAATTTTGAATAAGTATGCCCTACATTTTGCTAAATGTAACTTAGAACAAAAATTATGACTACTAATGCAATTTTATAACTCCGTTTATAACCACCAATTCCAAATTAAAAACATATACCAATGTTAAAAAATAAGAATATATTACTTCATTTATTTGGTCTACACAAAACTTCATTTGTTTTTTTAAACTAAACGTTTCCCTCTCTCAAACTCTTCATCGCGCCCCCTTTGGGGGTTGCACCCGCCATTTTGAGAACCAATGAACTAAATTAATATTTAACAAAATTATTTGTACGTTAGACATTTTTATGATTTCTTTTCGTGTACGATATAGATCAGGGTATATATTTTTAAAGAAAGTTGAAAGAATAAGTGCAATGAACGTTAGTTTATATTATATACAATACAGACACCGTGAAAAAAATGAGGGCTTAATCATGGGTTAAGGACCCAGCAGGAGGTTTTCTAGTAGGTATATCATCAACTTATGTGTACTTCTTTAGTCTGATATGCGGGCTACACAGGCTTCGAATACCGCGTTTACCACCTGTCCCAGATTTCCCCCTATTAGGCTATATCTGTAAGCTATGTTTTCACTTTGCTTTTATGCTGGTTCCAATCAAATCTTACCTTTCAACTAACTTTCCATAAGCCTACCTAAGGATTTCACTGGTTATATAAGGCTTTGCCACGTTATATTTCTACGAATACAATAAATAAATACATAATTTCTGATAAAATATACATTAAAATTATTTAAAATTTATTGTTTTTTTAGAATTTTATTTGGATTTCACAATTTTTATTGTATAATCACTCTATTGATATTATTATACAGATTAGGCTACTAGCGTTACTTTTGAGAGTGTGAAAATTAATCCTGCACATTCGCGTACGCTTACAAATGGTTTTCTAAAAAAATATTTAAGATTTGTGTAAATAGATCTAAAAAATATATAATATTTTCTCTCACTTTTGCTTATTTTAGACACAACTGAAGAAGAAAATGAGTAATAATTTTGATATTATAATTTGGAGGGGAACAATACTTAATAGCACAACTTCTAAGGAACTTTATAGAGTATTAATCCAAATTGATGAAGATTATATTTTTTTATTCTAGTTTTTATTCCTAATCTGTGTACGTTGCAATCTGTTCAATTCAGAACAATACGCAACCCCATGACCCAATGAAATGAGAATGATGTGTATGACGTGTAAATGAGGTGTAAACTTGTACAGACTCAGGCCGACCATTCCTGTGAGAGTATGGTTAATTAATATATTTTTACATTAAAAAAATAATCATTGTTTATTAAGACCCCTATTCTAGGAACATTGCAAACATCGAGTTGATTAACCAAGTAGACAAATTATGTATTTAAGTCGGTTAGGATTGTCCAATAATTTCTCCAAATTTCTGTAAAATAAGTGTAATATTTCATATCGTAGGATGTATAATATCACTGTGCAGAATGGTGTTATTTACATTGTCGTAGAGTTTTAGACTGGAAAATTTTTAATTTTATTCTTGAGGGGTTTACCTGAAATATTAGAAGTTTTACGGACACCTGTATAAAATGGATGACAACCGGTTGACAAAACAAATTTTTAAGACAATACACAATAGACTTAGGGTGTCGGATAAATGGTTTAAATAAAACAGAAAGGATATTGAGGAAATCGGAATAAACCGGGAAACTTAATTAACCGAACCAAATTCAAACAACTTATTACGGACTTAAAGGGCTTCCATTAAGAGCAATCACAGAACACCGGGTGGACAGAAGAAAGGAGAAAAGCATACAGAGAGAGAATGCTACGAATGTGGGCTGCAAAAAGAGCTTCCAGAAACGTTGAAAATCAACTCACTTGGTCTGAAATTGGTCCTATACGAGGAAACATTGAGGGGTTTACACAGCCATATATAAACAAATAAAAATTAGAACTCAGAAGTGAATCATAACCTCTTCATTTTAAGTCTATAGGTATTTTAGGTAGTCGTGAAAGTAGAGAACGTATAAATGTTTATGTTCATCATCCAAATGTTTTTTTGGAATATTGTTTTCTTTCACATGTGAACAACTAAGTACTCTACAATACCTTAGAGTAAATTGAATTTTTAAATTTTTACAGGTCTACATTAAAGAAATACATTTTTAAATTAACTTTTTTTAGATATTTAAATTTTACGCATGATTAAAAAGATTTGGTAGATATATCTAGGAATAAAAATTTATGAGTTATAATATCTCCCCGTTTTTAAAACGTATTATTAAAACATACTTTGTTGTTCGTTTTTTGTATTCGACTGAGAAAATTATCAAGTTATTCCCGTTACCTTAGCCTCCCAACGAAATAATACTAGAAAAATTTCCGGGAAAAGTTAAGTCCTGAAATGTTATGTAAT
The DNA here is from genome assembly GCA_035578175.1 of Catonia carolina. Classification (NCBI taxonomy): domain Eukaryota; kingdom Metazoa; phylum Arthropoda; class Insecta; order Hemiptera; family Achilidae; genus Catonia; species Catonia carolina. Next base: position 81,476,279 of record JAQMRL010000003.1, on the reverse strand, counting down.
TTAAATGTTATTGGCCTACGGTGATTTATATTTAGGAATATATTTTAATACATTACGTTTGAAATTATCAAAATATACGCTTAAAAATATGTCAGTAAAGAGAGAAAACCTAGGTGGAAAAGAGAAGTTGCGACTAAAGAGAAATGGGAAAGAGAAAAAAGTATGTTTGCTAATTAGAACGAAAAGCATAATTAAGTAATTTTTAATGAAGTGACTCCGACCAGACAATTCTCTGGTTGTTTTAAAAGGGAGTAGAATCGATACGGATGTGCGTACATTTGCGTGTGTGCGCTTTTACTTGCCTCTAAGCGACCGCAAAGGCGGCTCAAGCAAATAATTTCCATTTTATTCCCCCATTGTCATTTTAATGCAAGTCAGAGGAGACCGCGCTCGCTTCCTGCACTTCTTCATTCAAAATTTTTACTCTTTTTAAATCATGACGAAATTAGCTTCATATGCATTTAATCAATACCACATTCTTGTACTGTTTTATCTTCATAAATTGCTGAGTGTTAAGAACTTTCTCTTATTTTAATAGTTGCTTTTTTAGAAAAGCGTTTCCATCTACTACCAACACAAAAGTATTTTCCCTACGATTAAGAAAGGCTTTAACCGTTCACATAGATTTCTTAATACTCCAACAAAAACAAAATGTTCTGGGTAAAACGTTGTTTTGAATATCAATTTAATACTTTTCAATTTTTATCTAATATGAAACAAAATATCTAGTTAGTTATCTCATTTTCACCTTAAATTCCCTAGATTTGACAAAAGTATTACCTGATAAAAGACTGTTCGAGAGTACTACTAATAAGTTGTTAAATTTTATAACTATAAATCCTAAAACAATTTAAATATAAATTTAAGCATCAGATTTACCAAGTTAAATGATTTTATATAAAAATCATTCAAACGTTACATCCATTAAAAACAAAATTCGGTAATAAGAAAATCAAACAATCTAATAGTTAGATTGATCCAGACCCTTCAGTCAAAATCTTAAAAGACTTGTTTCTGGCGCTCATTTTTATGTAGGCAATAAAATCTTCCACGACGATTTCAAAATTCTGACTGTAAAGGAACTAACTGCGTCTTTTTATAGTAAATTTTGCGAACGACTACTCAGATGACCATCTAGCTCGTGAACTAGCTAAAAAAAACTTCCAAACTATCAGACATCTAAAGTGAAAATGGAGTAGAGAGCTCTTGGTCTGAATAACGGACAACACCCGTAGTTCCAAACGGAGAATGTACCTTTGGTTACCTCTTCTCCTGAAAGTAATATTTCCTACCACCCCTTAAATTAATTATCATGTACGGATATTTTTCAGCAATTGGACAGTACCGTAGTAAAAACAAAAGACAAATAAAATATTTTGGTACGTATTTATTTAACAAGTTATTACAATATTAAAATCTTGTTTTCTCTTACGATAGATGCTTGTTCGTATTGTAAAATAAGTTCACAATATTTTAGTATTTATCTATTATTACAATTAAAAAATATTGTTTTCTTTTGCGATACTTGTTTATGTCGTAAAACATTTAGGAATGTATAGTAATTACATTTACATTAAGGGGAAACTGTACTTTGTAACCCGTCAATGTTAAATTTGCTATTTTTAGGTACATTTTTCAATGGATTGGTAAAATATAGGGAAATTAAACTTTACACACTATAGGTATCGGGTTTATTCTCGAGCTACTGACATTTTTTCAATTTAAACTTTTGACCATACCATTTTTTTAAATTACGAATAACATAAAATTTCTAGGTTTTCTAAAATTTCTAATTGATTTCTAGGTATTTTGCGGCTTACTAATTTTTGGAGCACCTAAGGTAGTCATAAAAATGTCGGTATATGTGGATATACAAGATAATTAACTGGTAAAAATTTCAGCCTGGTAGGTTTATTGGTTTCCTTATCGGAACACTTTTACACTTACACTTTTAACTTTTTGAGTTACTTTTATTTTACACTTTTATCAAGTGTACCTAGTGTTAAAAATCTAAATTTACGGGAAAATGCAAGAAACAAGAAGGCACAAATCATAAACAGAATTTACACAAACAAGTAAATTTCCCATCAACAGTTGTTTAGAAAGCTGAACCAACAGCTGAGAATACAAAATAACAGTGGTGCAGATATTTTAAAAACTAAAATGTTTTGAAAATAATTCGTTCTTGGTAACATGATGATTTTTCTGTGTAAAATTGATAAAAACTTATTTTTTTCGTGTGTTGTTTAGGTCAACAGCCGAAAGGCTGGTTTGAACCTCTAGAGGTTTTTCTAAGTAAAACGAGGAGTGAGGTGGTTTACCATTGCCTTCCTCACTGAGTGGAAAAGTACACTTACTAGCATGCCGGGCCCTCTGAAAAGCACATATTTTCCACTCTGTAAATGACAACTTCACTTCATTCACCACAGGGTCTGGCTGTACAATGAAATTCATTACTTTCAGAGAAGATAACTCTGATTAGTGTCTTTTACACCTCTACCTCTTCTGTTCTTAAATGATTCAGTCATTTAATTGACTGACCATGTGATAAGAAACAGATCTATTTATTTTAGCCCTGCAACTAACAGATTGAGTGTAAATAATTTGACACTCCACCTGTCTGTTATGGGCAATTTTTTTCGTACAAAAATTATTTTTTGACGTAATTTATTAGTTTTATGGTAGATCCAGGCCTAAACTATGGAAAACATAAAAAACAAAAAAATCGAAATTTTGAGTTAAAACCATCGTGCCATCTCCCCTTAAATAATATTAACATCAAATATTTAACGTGTTCATGTAAACTAGGTTTATTCTTAAACGAAATTGAACGAAGAGAATTCAATGTTTTAGTATTTGTACTGTAATAAACGTATTTAAGCAAATATCCAAATGAGAAATGACGTTGTGTAGTTAAATTAACATTAACTAGTAGGGTGTTGTGTTTGCTTGCATGTTCTGATTGCGTGTGGCTAACACTTTCCGGCCGGAAAACCACCCTCACCTTAACAATTACCTCTTACATTCCGGTTCTAAGTTTTCTCTCTGTTGATACTGATTTGTCAAAAATTAATTTAAGTTCTGACAGCGTCTCACATTTTATAAATAACTGACGTAAATCAGTAAGATTTCTTCAATGAATTCAAAATATAGCGAACTTTTATCTAATTTTTTTTTCATTAACGTAACATAACGTAAAGTTTACTGATTTTTTTTAGTTTTTGTATCACATTTAAAGATGATTAAAACTGTTTAAAAGCTTATTTGCGTATTATAATATGAAAATAGATATATTCTTTTGAAATAAGAAATTTTGTTAATACAATAAACCATCAGTAATTCGGAATTCTCAATATTTCGGGCTGTCATTTTATCACAAACTATATCACTTTTAAAAGTATTAACAGATATTGCTAGCCCATTACAGGCAGGTGGAGTGTTAAACTATTTACACTCGATGTGCTAGTTACAGGGATACAAAAAAATAGTTCTGTTTCATATCACATGGTCTGCCAATTGACTAATGCATTTAAGAACAGAAAAGGTGGAGCTGTAAAAGACAGTAGCCAAAAGTTATTTCCTCTGAGAGTAATATATTTTATTATACAGCGAGACCCTGTGATGAATAAAGTGAAGGTGTCATTTGCAGAATGGAAAGTAGATGCCTTTCGGAGAGCATACTGATAAGCATACTTTTCCACTCGGTGAGGAAGGTAATGGTAAAACACCTCACTCCTAGTTTTACTTAGTAAAGCCTTTAGAGGTTCTAATCAGCCTTTCGGCTGATGACCTAAGCAATAATACCAATAATAAAATTTTGCAAAATAAAATTGCTCATTACATGAAAAGGCGTCATCTCTTTTTACTATTACTCCGCACTACACCATTTCACACATTACTCTATTCAGTTTGATCGTTGTGTATAATTATGAATTACGTCAGTTTTTTATTGTCAACTTATGTACTCAATGTTTCATGTGAATAGATAACGGATTGTTTTTTTGTAGAAAATACATGGTTTTTGATAGAAGGTTTTTAATGTACCAACGGGTATTTTAATTGTAAAAAGTCTGGTTTTCGGAGTTCTCATAAATCAATGGTTTAATTTTTTTATTTTTCGGTTATTTAAAAGAGAATCTTGATAAAATATAAATATTAAACAAAATTACATTGTTTTACGCATCACTTTTTGCGTTCTATAAACCATGTTATGTTTTATTAAAGATAAATGCAAGCGAATGATGCAGTTAAAAAAAAATTTACATTTTATGATGGCGGAGATGAACTAAATGAGCATTACCGTTAGAATTTAGTGCAACCTGGATGAAAAAGGAATAAAATAAAAGGTAAGTTGGAAAATGAAGAGGAGAGCGAAGCGCGGGTAGGGATAAAGTTTGACCCGTGCCCGGGGCAGGCTGGTTTTTGTGTAAATGTACTCCGCGGTGTACATGTATTTAATACACGATTCGAAGCCAAAGCTCCCATATCCGCCGGCCTACATGTTACTGCCACTCGTCACAAAGCGCAAGTTGCTTTGCTATGCATTCCTCCCCCGGTTTACTCCTACCCGCTCCTCTATCTCTTTCATACGCTCTTTTTCGCTTCAACTTTTCACAATTTTCAACCCCCAACTGTTTCCATAGCAACAGTTGATGTGTTTTCAAACTGCAGTTTATTTTATCTAAATATATACCTATATATATACAAACACACAAACACACTCCATTATACATTACACTGTTTTACTTGGAAAATTTTCTTTTCTTTATCTCCGTTCAACAGCTCATTAAAATTGTTTCATAGTTCCCAAATAAAACAACAAAATGTTCTGTTGTGTACAAACAAAGCTCTGTTGTCAGAAATAGCTATTTATAAGGTATAACGTATTTCAAAATTAATATACTCATATTTTTTATTTACATTTCGTCTTTTCTCTATAAATATCTTCTGGCCATGATTCATGTACCATATTTTAATAATAAGTTCTGCAGAAATAAAGTCAGATCATAAGTATCTAAGAAATTTTTAATATAAATATCTAACAGAATTTCAAAAGTTACACATAAATCGCAAAATTAGGGATTTTGAAGTCATTTAGTAAACCATCGCTTACAAAATAAGTTACAACCTATTTCATTTTTTCTAGACTTGGCTAGCCGCATTTAACAAGTACAGCTTCAGTAAAACCAAGAATAAAATCAACAGATAAATAAAAATCTTAATATTCACATACGCCCATAACAGGCAGATGGAGCTTCAAATTATTTACATTAAATCTGTTCGTTGCAGGGCTAAAATGAATAGTTCTGTTGTTTATCACATGGTCAGCCAACTAAATGACTGAATCATTTAAGAACTTAAGAGGTAGATGTGTAAAATACACTAATCAGAGGTATCTCCTCTGAAAGTAATGAATTTCATTATACAGCTAGACCCTGTGGTGAATGAAGTGGTGTCATTTGCAGAGTGGAAAATATGTGCTTTTCAGAGGGCCCGGCATGCTGACAAGCGTACTTTTCTACTCAGTGAGGAAGGCACTGGTAAACCACCTCACACCTCGTTTTACTTAGTAAAACCTCTACAGGTTAAAACCAGACTATCGGCTGATGACCTAAACAACACTATTTACATCTTATTCGCTTTATACGTTTAGAAATCAATTTAAGCGCCAAACATAAAGTTCAGGAGGAGTACACTAGGAAAAAAAATAAAATATGAAGAATGAGAAATGATCTAATAAGAGAATTTGAGGATAAACAGCCTGATAAGGAGAGTTGGACAGAAAAGTTGAGATGATTTGGTAATTCATGTAGAATGAAGAAGTGTAGACTGTCTAACACGATGTCTAAAATGTCAGAAATGACTGTCTAAAGTGCAGGTTGTACTTTGAGATGAAGGGAAAAAGACCAACGGGCAGATTATGAACGATGTGGATCGGTTCAGTCAAAATTAATCGGGGAAAAGGTGCAATGCTAAGAGAGCAAAGAATATGTCACAAAAGAAACCTGGTTTTGGGTTCGAATCCCATTCAGGTACGGCATATTTTCATACGTTACAAAAAAAATCATTTCATCCTTCACCGTCTGCATTAGCAGTAATTGCAGAACAGTCAGACGTTAAACAAAAACAAAAAAACAAAAGAAACCTCCAAATTGGAGTTACCAAATATCCAAACTAGTTTTTTGGAGTTAACTGAAATATCTCAATCATCCTTTCAAAGTTTCAAGTAGGACTACTAACTGATTAATGTAAATAAATAATCTTGTAAAAATTTTAAAATCCACCAAATTAATCTAGTCGTGAATTCGTTGCCGTAAGTCATCTGCGTAAAAGCTGATTTTTGGAGACGATTGTTTCCTTTGTTCAAATCCTAGTAAAGATATTTTTAGGGACTTGAGTAATAGACAGTGGTTACCGGAGTAATTTGATGATTAGGATTTAATTAACCATATTCTTTCAGGAATAGTCGTCCTGAGCCTTGTACAAACAAGACTACACGTCTATTACAGGTCATATAAATCATCCTTATTACATTGGGTAATAAGGTCGCTTATTGTTCTAAATTGAACTGATTGCAATGTGTACATTATTAACGATTGTGTATTATTAAGGATAAAAAAGTTAAATAAATCAAAACAATATCTTCGAAAATTATTATTTGTTGAGTTTATTTTCAAATTATTTATTAATTTTGTTTAGGATTGTTTTTGTCAACAAATATATTTAATAAATTATTTTTAATTAGTATTTTAATAAATTACAACCAAATCGTATACCTGAATTGGTTACATAGGCTTAATCTTCATTTTATGTATTTTTATTATTTATTCTTTTATTTGTATTTAGTTTTATTTAAAGTCGGATCAACAGCTTGGTTATTATTGATTAGAGTGAGATATGTGACTAGAACCGTAGGTATTGATTGTGAAAATTTCAAGACCCAAGCCGGGTATCGAACCCGGAACCTCCCGATTGTAGGATAGCACGCTACCACTACGCTGTGGAGGCGGCCATTATTTTATTCTTATTTCATGCATTTTATTTCATTTGTGATTTTTGCTTAATGTTTTTATTTTATTAGATATAATTTATTATGTTAGTTTAAAATTAAAGAGTTCTGATAGTAATCACCAAAACAAGATAGCCAAAACAAGGTGATACATAATTTCCATTTTTAATTAGTTTAGTTGTAGCAATACATTGTTTCTTAATAGTTGTTTAGTATTAGTTTTTAATAATGAATATCATAATAACTTTCAATAAATAATCTCAATAATTTCTAAATAATTTCAATAAATGAATAACACAATTCAACTTTCAATATATTTATTTTAGCTTCAAGTACAGTTAAAATTGTACTTTTGTTCATTATTCCAAGATTTTCTGTATAACATTGTACATAATACAATGGAAATAAAATATACTCATAAATTATTGTTATTATTATAATTTATAAAGAAAAAAAGCTGAAAAAAATATTATTATTGAAAGTTAAGACGTAAATCACAAAGTCCTAATGTATCTACAGGTTCTTTAAACATGTGTAAAATGTCTGGAAAAAGAATAATTTGTTTGATGCAATAAGAAATGGAACCCAACAGTCAAAGGCTCGGGTTGATACCTCTAACCAAAACTAATTAAAAATATAGGAATCAATCTGCATTAAAAAAAAAGCCTGAAAAATCGACATTTATCAACGTCTATAGCTATAGCTATCCCAATATGAATAATATGAATAATTTATGGATGAATCAACCATACTAATTGAATGTATCTACCGTTTTAATACTGAAGTCATGATAATAAATTTTACTTATTAATAAAAATTAAAAAAATATTCAACTTACCTGAAATTAGAGAACCACTTGACAAGCTGGGCAGTGTTGTTTTTATTAAACTTTATATCTGGAAAATACATCTTGAGCACTGCTGAACTGGGATATCGCACCCAGAAGAACATCAGTTTAGCCTTCCTCAAATGCATGGGCGTCAGCGTCGACGATTGCAGTGCGGTTAAGGAAGAATCACCTTTTTCAAATACAATTCTTATTTTATACAAAACTACAATTTATTATATAAAATACATATATTAATATATAAATATATTCTTAAATTTTTTAAAGTAAAATTAAAGATTTTTAGAAGAAGGGAAATAATTAAAAAAAATTAATAATTAATATTAATAACATATAATGATGTAAATAAAATTAGTTATCGTTGTGTAAAATTGAATATTAACGGAAAAACATGGAGTATTTTGTATTAAACATTATATTTAACAGTGTATTTCATTATTTTAAATTTTCTTTAGTTTTACAATTTTATGAACGTTTTAGATAAAATCTTTTTTTTTTATAGAATCTTAAAATTTTAATAATTATAAAAAATATTGCGTAATCTTACTCCATATATATATTTCCCTACCCTTCATTGATTAACTTGTATTCTCTGGTAATTGTTTGATTGTGTGACTACATACACAAATATACACTGTTGGTGTTTATATGTGGGAGTTTGAGTTTATGTGACTAGGGTTTATTGATCTATTCTAGTAATTCATTCATTTTTATTTTCAAATAAAGCTTATAGATTATATTAAAATATAATGTTAAAAATAAATTTGTTATCAATTTATTATTCGTATAGTAATTACAAAACTTTTTCTGAATTCCTTCTTATTTTATCTAATAAAAATTAGGCATACTTAGTAGTTACAGTAAAACTCAATTATAATGACGTCAATTCTAAATAATTTTTTATAATTCTGAAAAGATAAAATAACAATAAAAGTTGTATAAAATTCTTAATATCTATATATAATCTACAAGCTGGTTGTAAAAATCTTGAAAATTATTTTAATGTAAAATAATTTAATATTTTATATTAAATTTTATTGGATTTTTCTTATGATTGTATGGAAAAATAAAAGAATAAGACGTATTATTTCATCTATTACAGTAGAGCTCCGATTATCCGAATCACTAATGTAAAAAATTGAATTTCCGGAATTTATTTACAATTTTAATTTCGTGGTAAAGGTTTATCTATTGATATTGCTTAAGAGAACGTTAAGGACAGTAGACTGCTAAATATTACCAAAACACTGGCCTGAATGTTTTTTACACCCAACTAAGTTCTGCTCTCAAAATCACCAAAATCTTCTTCCTGTCGCCATTTACTAGTTTAACTGCTTTCAGCGATAAGAAGAGAATCACACGTTCTGTGTAAAAAATGGTAAAGTGATCTTGCCGCATGTACGCAAAGTTAGTATTAAAAAAGGTTTAACTAAAATTTTTTTTTTCAAAAAGAAATTATTTTGACAATAATGCACTGTTCGTACGTTATTAAAATTGAATATGGCAACTTCCGTGGCCTAATGGTTAACTAACTATGCTTTAAAGTGGATGTCCTGGGTTCGATTCCAGTTTAGGATCTGGAGAACTATTATAAGTTCAAATCCACAGTTCCTTAATCCAAACTTTAATAACCAAAATGTTTATGTAACTTCAAAATAACCTAAAATATAAATTTTAAAAATATTGACTATAAATTAAAAATTTTTGTAATTCTGTACCCAGATGTCAAGGCCGAATTTAAATTTATTTTCAAAACCTGATCTATTCGTCAATCATTTTATTACATTCATAGATAATAGTCAAAACGTTTTTATTATTACATTAGGTTATATGTACGTAATATATTTTTCAGTTTTTGTTGATAGGCTAAGGTACAGTATTATATTATTCTGTAGGTAACGTAATAACAAAACTAACGGTGTATAAATTTTCTGACTTTTTGAATTTTTTATTTTTTATTGCTACATGGGAAACTTTCGAAACATTAATGTTGTCCTACAAAAGTTAGGCATAGTACGTTGATTTTTCCAATTATCCGAATTTATGATGTTTAGCTTAATTCGGATAATAAGCGTTCTTCTGTAATTTGCAGCAAAACACGGTGCATCTGTATATTATACGATTTTAATAATTTAAAATGAATAAAAATAACTTGTCGTGTCAAAGAAGCCTCTAATTCCTATTATACACAAATACGTTACTTAATAAGCTAGATAGGGAATAGATTCTTATAGGGAAAACCACAGAAGAAACGAAATCCGTTTAAAAGAGAGGTCAAGTAGTTTTTTTAGGTCTTCCCATTTCTCTCCTCCTACAGATTCGGTGTCTTTATGTATGGCTTCAACATTATCGCGTTTGTTTATCCTGTAATGATATCTTTATAAGACAATATTTATGATAACAATAGAAACATAATGGATTGTAATGTAATTTTATTTTTAATTTAACTGATTAAGTTGTACTTTGAAATAAACTTTTTATTAAAATCATTAAAAAAATAAAAGGGGTAAGATAATTTTAATTTATAATTTCAAGCTTAAAATCTTGTATAAATAATTTATTAATTTTGCCATTACATAATATTTTAGGTAGGATTCCTTGATCAACATGAAATTTATATCAATTTAAATGTTTCAACTACTAAAGGAGATTATTTAGTAGCGTTATTTTGACTTTTTCATCTTAAATTGGCTAAAGAATTTCCATGCTATTTGATTATTTCTTTACTATACCGATTACGTATCACATTTGACAGTGTTGCTTATAGATTTATCGAAAAATATTCATGTTCATTGGAAACCGTTATGTTATAAATTTATGTTATTTACGTTTTAAAGAATTTATGAAATTAATTTAATTTACAATAGTTTCCTGTAGATTTATTTATTTTTATTAAATTTAGGTATGACTACGCAATCTGCCAGCGTTAAGTTAAGCTATAATCCATCTTCTACAGAGCGAAAGATAAACGAGCACCAGTTAGGTGTCCTTACTGAAATTTTAACCTAATTATGTCAAAATTCCAGAAAAATCAAAAATCAAATTTATTAACTTAATAAATATATTTAAACGATTAAAAAAACAATAGTGGTTATGTAATAACAATCATTTAATGAATATTTTACAATCCACTAAATTTTAAATATGTGAACATTAAAATGTTTTAAAAATCTCGGTACTACATTCCTACATCACTGTATTTTAATGAATTCAATGAAATTAAAAATACACATTTTTGAGAATGAAATAAATTTACTAAAATTTTACTATCCATCAAAAAATTGTTTCCAGTTGTAATATCGCATGGGGTCAACATTTTTCGTAATTTTATCCGTCAGCCTTTTACAACCCGTTTTGAAAAATAAAAACATGTTCTCTAGCCAACGTTTGCAATGATTTATTGTTTTAAAAAGAGCTGTACTTTACAATTTATTACGGTTCATGTTACAATTAGTTTGTTCTTTTTGGTTAACAATGTATATGTTTATATTTTATTATATACATTATCTTGTATTGCATGTTGGATTTTTTAAAATTACAAACACGGAAATTTTATTATAAAATTTTTGATTAAAAAATGCATTCATAAAAATTCATTTTAAAAATATAGAAACCTTAAAATAGGATACCTATATTTAAAATCATCCAATAAAAATTTAATTATTTGTTTTGAATACAATACAATAAATTATGAATTTTAAGAAAATAATAATTTAAAAGATATTTTTACAAGGTTTATACAAAACTTTGTGCGATGAATTGAACTTGGCGGGGGACTTTTGTTTTCCATCTTTTAGTTTAAAGATATCATGTAAGATAGCGCCAGCATCTTAAAATACTACTTTCTTAAGGTATCGTATTATTACAGATTTTAACACAAGTACTTCATAAAATTTCTAATGGTTTATCATGTAAAATACAAATTATTACGTATTGTTATGATAAAATTAATAATTATTTAATTAATAATAATATACATTTTTTTACGAAAATTTTTTAAGAGCACCATTTATTGGATACATCAAACGTATCCACGAAAACTATTTAAACGAGAATATTATCAATATTTCAGCGAAAAATTTTTTTAACCACAAATAATTACTGGAAATGGAAGAATAAATTTTAACGAAATCGTATATTCGATAGAGCAAAATTTAGAAACAATTGTATCGATTGGCAAATTTTCTGCCGAGATTAAAGAAAACCACCAAATAGAAACGGTAGTTTCTAGATAATATAAGATACAAGAAAAGATAACAAATTATGTAGTGTAAACAAAAAAATTATATTATTAATCATTCTACATATAAAAACGAATTAAAAAGAACTGAAACAAATTTAATATTTCGATAGATCTCATAAAAAACTGGGAAAATTTTAAGAAAAAATTATTAGTCTAGATTTCCAAAGAAAAAGGCAAGAACTGTGAAGTTCAAAAATGGACAAAAGAAAAGAGAACAACGGAATGAAAGAATGAGCAAGTTTTGGAAAAGAATTAACATTAACTATTTTGTAAAAGTAGTCAAATCAAAAAAAAATCTAAAACTTAATTATTAAAAACATGTAATTATTTTATAAATACAAAAAATGAATGGTGAAGTTGTTGAGTTTAACATAGGACTAAAAATATAAATTTTCCGAGCGATATTTTCAAAAAAATTATTAGGTGAAATAATGTTAAATAAAACACTAATTTAGCTGATTTTTTTTGTAATATGTTGTACGTTTAATACTTTAGATTTGTTAAACTACTTTAAATTTTTAATATAACACGTGTTAAATTTTTAGCAACACAATTTAAAAATTTTTTTAACGAATTTTGTATTTTTCATAGATTTATAGCATAGGTTTTCATAGTATTTTTTAAAAATTATTTTCAACTTAAATTAATTTTACAAGATTTCCTTTTTTGTCGTACAAAATAACTAATTCACCGTATTATTTTTTGTTTTTAGTATGTTTTAAAAAGATTCTCCGTTACAGGTCAGAAATCAGCTTAAATGCCCTGACCATGTAAACATAACCATAAAAGCGATAAACTAACTAGTGTGACGGGGGGGAATTTCGAACAGCTGACTGTGTTGATAGTGAATGAACAACTATTACTGTTTTAGTTATACATATCTTTATTAGGAACTGAATTAATAATATTTTTAAATAAACATACTTAAAACGTATTATCACATTTCCTTATAATGACTAAGAACAATATTTCAAATATGAAATCATAAAAAAATAAATTTATTCGATTACTACTTTTAGTAAAACTATACGTTTCAATATTAATCAAAGATGTTCAAAGGCTCCTTTTTATTTAACTATTACGTTTATTACTCTAAGAAAATTGAATTGTTTGATATAATAACTAAAGTAGGTACATATATTTTTTAAAAGTGACCGATATGATGATTGCAATGCGATTCAAAGAGAATTTCTTGACAACACGCAATCCCTAAACTCAAGATTATCTTAGTGAAATGGCTTTTAAGTGTACCCTGTTATATCTATTGAATTAATAACTAATTCTCAGATGCACCTGTTTTACGTTGAATTTAATAATAAAATATACCGTTTGATGATAATAGCAATTTACTTATAAGTATCTATTCTTTCGTTTTATTAATATTCTTTTCCATAATATTTGAATTTCCATAATATGAAAAGTTATCATTACATTTTGTTATATTATAACAAAATTTAATAATAAAATTCATATTTCTTAAATTAATTTTACGAATGAAATGACCAGCTTTGAAGTAGTTTTCTTAAAGTTATTTAAAAAATAATGTAACTAATTAAAATATAACTCACATTTATTATAGCCAGAAAAGGATATTGTAGGTGTGATGCCATCGTAGGGCCCATCGCCGGAGTTGCAGTCAGATCCTCGGTCGACGGAGTCGTTAGCACCTCCGAGGCCAGAATTGGAACGCATGTTGCCGTAATCAGGTGATCCCCCATGTTGTGCAGCCGCTAGAAGAGCCGGGTGTAGTAATGTTGGAGGATGTAAAGGCGGACTATCACGTAAATCCATACCAGGAGGACTTGCCGATGGCATGTGAGGTGCTTGTTGGTGATAGAACGGCGAGTATGGTGAAAACACTTGGGATTCATGAAGACTAGGGTTAGGAATTGCGACCGATGTCGGTAAAGAAACGGGAAGCATTGGTGGAGGAGGAGGATGATAAGGTCTGGGTGGAGGCGGCGGTGATTCAGTACCATTCGAATTACTCGTCGAAGGAATAATACCGCACAACTTCTGTACACCACCGGGACCGGCTTCTTGAGGTTGACCGGCCATTCCATCTTGCGCGAGTATCCTGCATACCGTTTTAGGCGTAATCCTCGTATCCGTCACCTTGTGTCTCTTCTTCTTCGGTGCAACCACTAAACTTAACGCTTCGTTTTGTTCAGGCACGCCTTCTCTTCCTTCAGTCAAATGAAAACGATTCACTCCAGGTATACTTCCCATTCCGCTCATTGAATTGTAAAGTGCTGCTGCCGCTGCGACCGGGTCTATTTGCGTTACAGGTGGCTTGGGCGGTGCAAACATCGCTGTATTTGGAGAAGGCCTTACGTGCGGCAGGTTCATCGTATTAATGTTATTTTCTGGATTATTGTTGTTACTATTATTACTAATCGTATTATTACTGTTATTGTTACTATTACAGACACTATTGTTGTTATTACTGTTTAAACTGTTCGATAACGGAGGGAAGGCAGTGCCGTTCACTCTCGGTGGTCCCTGCGGAACAGTTACCCCGTTTACCCCTGTAGGTCCGTTAAGTCTTTCAGCTGAGCCGTTACTACCCCGATCTACGACCTTTGATCGCGGTGATTTCCTATCTAGTAACTGCGACGCTAATAATAAGTCCTTATTTAATTGCTCTGCAGCCGCTTCCGACTGTTTTCCGTAAAACCGCCGCTGTTGTACGAATCGAGCCATGATTGAATCTATGAGGCCGCTAAGTGAAGACGTTATTTCCGATTTTAAAACATCCGCTAGTCCTTCGAGGTCGGATCCTGACACCGGAGCCGGTAATGCCGAATTTCTTAACATTGAAAATCGTTCTGTAAAGTCAGTCGAGGATTTCGAGTGTGGAGTCATTTGAGGAGGCGACTGTTGTTGAGAAGTAGGTTGATTAGACTGAGGTGTGTTTTGCGGAGGTGTCTGCTGCATCGATGTAGGCGTATGACTGTGTGGTGTTTGGTTTCCGGATTGAGGCTGTTGTGATTGCCGCTGTTCAGACTGTTGATTCGGTGTTTGTGATTGAGGTTGTTGTTGAGACTGCGATTGTTGTTGGTGGTGTCCTAGCATAGCCTGTTGAGATTGTTGCGGCTGTTGCGGTTGTTGTTGCGGGTGATTCGCATGTTGTTGACTGAGGTGCTGTTGATGTTGTTCGGCCGCTAACGCCGCTTCTTTCGCCATTCTCACTTCATTTTCTAAATATAACTTGTGGCTGACACCCAGGTACATAGCTGCTGCAGCGTTTGTCAGGGCGTGATGCGGCATCTGAGGATGATGATGCGGATGATGATGGTGATGTGGTGGCGGCGGTATGGGTGTCTGGGCGTGTTGTTCTTGTAGAACTTGTTGCTGTAGTAGAGAAAGGGCTCCGTTGAAGTTAGGTGGAAGCGGAAGAGACGGATGACCAGGAGGAAGATGGTGGGATCCAGGATGTAATTTTGTTAAAATAGTTTTGGATACAGCGGGGGACATGATGGGTTGTGCGACAGGAGGCGTGATAGAAGGTGCGGGGGCGGTTTCTTTGACAGGTGTAGTCGGAGGATTACTTGACGGTGGCTTCTCAGGTAACGATAAACTATTTCCATCCGGCTCCAGATCACTACCCGCCTCTTCTGTATCTTGACACTCAGACATTTCCTGATCCATTCTAGTACACAGTTGAACGTATTTCTGTTGCATTTCCGCTAATTGTTCTTGCATGGTTCGTAACTGGTTTTTTAACGCGTCTTTTTCTACTCGTTTTTGTCTTATTTCTTGCGGTTCCATTTCTTCATCATCGTCGTCTTCCATTAGCATTCCCATGTTGACACCGAGGCTTGTAAGTCCTGCGGCGTACCTTTCAGCAGCACTGTTGTCGTGTTGTTGAGGGTGGTATAATTTTCTTTTCTTACATCCGTTCACCTGAGTAGGAAGAGATGGGCTTGAACGCATAGACGACACTATATTCTCTACTCTAGCACGTTTCAGTTCAATAGTTTCAGTTTTAGTCGGAGAATCCTTACTACCCGGATTATCGTCTAAATCGTCTTTATGATCAGATGCTGAAGCAGAAGCCGGTGATACACAAGAAGGTTCACTATCTTCAGTCACCATGTCTTCTAAATCTTGCTGTTGAGTTTTCCCTGATTGACTTAATTCTTCGTCTTGAGCTGTCGTGTCGTCTTCGGCATCCGCAATGCCATTCACATTTAAATTCACTGAATTTTTCCTGACCGGTTCACTAGCAATGTCCGTATCACTACCGTTACCGTTTCCACCTTCACCGTTTGTCACTGAACCATTAGTTGTCTTTAACTCGTTGTTATTGTTATTATTATTGTTATTATTGTTATTGTTATTATTATTGTTATTACTACTGATACTATTATTATTATCAGGTGATGGGGGCTCTTGTCCTCCACTGACACTTACCCCTCTAAGTTCCTGTTCCAAAGCTAGCAGTTCCTTCTTGCGTCCTTGGAGGATATCTCGTAGCATATGATGAGCCATATCCCCTGGAGGTGGGCTACCGCCGTCCTCATCCAACCCACGTCGGATGACAGAAGTAGCGTTGAGACAGTCGAAGTTGACGGCGCCGTCAGATCCGGCTGCATCCATGGCCATCATCGTGTCGGCCGGTTTAGCGGAGTCCGCTGCTTGTTTCACTTGCCGACCGAATAACTCGTTAAGCATTTTGGCGGGCCCGAAGCCCTGCCCAAATAACCCGAAATGTTGATGATTTTGACTGAAGAAAGCACCGTATAAACCGCCACTAAGAAAACTCGGACGAGAACTGAAATTCGGTATCGAAGAGTAACTGTTGCGCGGTTCACCCGCGTCGACACGTTGTCTCGACCGCTTCACTTTCTTCAATAGTTTGTCTCCGTACAATCCGAAACTGTCGGCTTCCTCTTCTGATGACATCATAAGAAAAACCGCCTGTGATTGGCCGAGGGCTTCGTCCCCTTGGCTTATGGAAGGGGGTGACGTAGAACCCCCTCTACTCGGCCATGGTGGGACCTGCAAGGTGCAAAACAAGACCCAACTGTCAGCTATTGTGTGCAGTATGAGAGACTCGTGCCGTTCAATGCACACCTGCCCCTCCAGAACAGCTGCCCCTCTCCCCTCATCTGGTTCTGCTGGCGGCTCTCCTTCACTCCTCTCCCAGTCATTTGCTGAGCTGCTCTACCACTAATTTGTTTTACTTATACAATTTACTACAAACAATGTACCAAGTTGTTGCGACTAATAGGTTACTTGTTGCTACTACACAGCGACAATAAATGCATTCAATAAAAATATTTTAAATAAAATAAGTTAAGCTCACTGAATAAAATCGCGTTGTACATGTCATCCACCCTTTACCTCACTAGTACTAGTATATTATAGACACAACATGTGCCCGTATACAAAATTGTTAACTTGAGGTATTTCTGTTTAGTCATTCACAACCAATTTAATAAGACTACAATGAAACGAACATGCGCCGGAAATTAAAAAGCAGCTATATTTTGTAATCAATTTAAATGAACACGCGTTACTAACTCCACATACAAAAATTATATTTTTATATAAAATTTAATATCGGTCTCTACAAAAAAGTAAAAACAAAAACGGTTCTGGTAAAATTTTGCAAATGAAATAAAAACTAGGTACCCAATGTATTTATCGCTCGTAGCGCACAATAAACAATGACATATTTTTTAATATTACTTTTTTAGTGACTGAAACACATGTTTCAGGCCTATGTCGTTTTAATTTTATCTAACAATAGAATAACATATATTGTGTCCCTGAATTCCCTCCAGTTATTCAAGTTACAAATTATTTTTTAATAATATAATTTTAGTTTCCAGTAAGTTAAGCCTACCTATTTTTAATTTAATTTAATTTTTTTTGTATAGAGCCAATTTTAGACTAGGTGAGGTGACTTCAGACATTTCTGAAATCTCTTTTTGCAGCCCACATTCTCTGCATTAAATAACTCACTGTAGGCTTTTCTCCTTCATTCCGTCCAGACTGTGTTCTGTTTTTACTCTTTATAAAACCCCTTGAAGTCAAGAATTTGTTCGATGCGAATTTGGTTCGATCAGTTGTTTTCTCGGTTTATTCCCGGTTTTTTTTTCAATATCCCTTCTATCTTCTAAGTAAGTATAAACGTTCTTTTACTTTTATTCAGATAAATAAAAAATTTTTTTTTTTAATTTTTTTTGAAAGAAAGAACTGCAATTTAATAATCGCTTAAGTAGAAAAATTTTGGTCGTGTTTCTAGTCGTCAGAAAATAAATTATTGCGTTCTAAAATTTCTACAACGATTCTAAAACATCAAACGCAGATCCAAAAGGGATGGGGTGGTTTAAATACAAAGTTTACCCTTCTGTTTAGCAATTAACCTTCTTCTACCAATTTAATTAAATAAGTAGGCCTAATTGAAGAACTTAACTTTAAAGAAACTTATTAAATTGTTTTTCATCCTATAACATATGTCATTATACGCATGTAGTTCATTTTAAACTGTGATTTTATCCTAAATTCAAGTTTATAAATAAATAATTTTAAATATCGGATTTCAAAATAAAATATATTAGTCGCAACAACTGTAAACTGAACACACACACACACAAAATTATCAAAAATACAACTTAAAAATTAATCATTATAGTACACCAACATCTTCATTTTCAGCCTGATTTCAGCTTTCACGATAGAACCTAAAAAATGTATCATGATTACCGTAAAATAATTATAGTACTGAAAGAAAAAAGATAAAATTAATTTACTTAGTTTTACCAAAAGATTTTCAATGTATAAACATTAATAATTAATAACATATTTACGGGCAATTTCCTCATCAGACGGACAATTGGAGAAAGATTTAAGAGTAAAATGGTGCAACAAGCAAGCGGTTTCTTTGAAAGTCTGAAAGACTTAGTTTGGGATCACGAAGGTACTATGAATTCTCAGAAAATTTTTTGCGATAATATTGTATAGGCCTAATCAATTAAGAGATAAGGCATATCTTTGATTCACTCCACCTTCATTCTACCTTAGTGAAGATAGAAAAATTTATATAGGCCTATTTGATTATGCGAGAATATAGCAAACAATACTGAAGATGTGTTAAAAAGCATGAAAGCTCTTTATAGAAATATTGGTGAGTGTTTACCGCATTTTAGTTGCTTTATAAAACGATAAGATATATTTTATAACGATTTTTAAGAAGGGTAAAAGGCTGCTTAAGGTTGGATCTAATGCATAACAAGGAAATTAGAACTGAGTTGGGTGTGTTTAGCCTGAATGAAAAAGTGAAAGAGTACCGCAGTCAGTGGAGGCAACATTTGAAACGGATGTCAGAGGAGAGACTATCCTTAAAAGTGACGGAATATGTTCCAGTTGAAAGAAGGGAAGTGGGAAGATCTCGAAGAATACAGCAGTAGTCGAGATGTACGGGTTGGAATATCTCGAGTTTGTGTAGAAGTACAGGATGGTTTGTGAGTTCGGAACAGGCTTATGCCTAATCCTTGGTAGTAAGAAGAAGAAGAAGATAAAACGATATAGTAATAATAATTATAATAGTCCATTAAAAATTACATAAAATGTAAGAAAATTTTATTTAATTTATATTTTTTACTAGTAGTAACGTTCGTTATTTAGGACAACAGCGGAAAGTTTGGTTTGAATCTCTAGAGGCTTTACTAAGTAAAACAAAGAGTGCAGGTGGTTTTATATGCCTTTCTCACTGATTGGAAAGGTAGTCTGTGCTTGTCAGCATGCCAAGCCTTCCGAAAAGCATCTACTTTCCACCCTGCAAATGACACCTTCACTTTATTAACCACAGTGTCTGTTTGTATAATGATATCCATTACTATCAGAGGAGATAACTCTGACTAGTGTCATTTACACCTCTACCTCTTTTGTTCTTAAATGTTCAGCCATATAATTGGCTGACCATGTGATAAGAAACAACCACTATTTTTTGTAGCCCTGGAACTAGCAGATCGAGTGCAAATAATTTAACACTCCACCTGTCTGTTATAGAAAAAGTAGTAACTTAATCAGCAGAAACATGGATACGTCAAAAGAAAGCCAAAGAGTAGAATTCAAGCGGCAGAAATGAAGTTCTAGAGGAGTATGCTAGGTTTAATTTTAAAAAATTGAGAAATAATGTAGCCTAATTAAGATGAAAAGCCTGATAAGGAGAATTGAATAGCCAAAGATATGATAGTTTGGTCATGTTGAGAGATTCTATACTAGGAGGAAAAGTGGAAAAACCAAGACCCAGACCAAAAGTATGGTCATGTTGAGAGATTCTATACTAGGAGGAAAAGTGGAAAAACCAAGACCCAGACCAAAAGTAAAGTGAGTAGGCTCAGTTACAAATGAATTGGGATGTGATGCCAAGAGAGCTATGAGGAGAGATAGTTTATAGATAGAGAAGAAATTATGTAGGGCCCGACTGAGGAACTTGGAAGAGGGCTAAAAATGATGACGATTTCATTTACGTCTGTAATGTTTATACATTGATATATCCTCTCAGATTATACTAATAATTTTTAAATTCTTATTTATGGTCTATGCGTATACGTGCAAGTCACATGATTTAAAAATAAATAAAAACATATGGTGTGAAACACTCACACAACGTTCTCTTATCAATATAAACAATAAACAATAAAACCGGTGTTTAATAATAATGTTTAAACGACGCCAAATAAAAATCAATCTCTCTTTAGACGTAAAAACATCAAAAATCTGTAATTGACGCTAAACTGGGATTTTATGTAGAAAAAACGTGCTTGAAATGTAAGTTAAAGGTGTTTTAATTTTCTAAAACTTCCATTATTTACACTTTTGTCGTAAAATACATACTAAAGTTGCAATCTTAAATAAACATTTTTTACCACGAGAGCACAGCCCCCAAGAATTTCAGCAGACATGTCGCTTACCTTACCTTGTAAAGCACAAAAAATGAAGTAAATTCGGTGATTTTAAAAGAAATCGTACGAGCCGGTTTTAGAAAATCGCTAAAAAATGAAAAACTTTAAGAATAAATATTTCTTGACGACAGATTTTGATGAAAATGTTTGCGCCGAATCCACTTATGGTACCCAACTTAAATTCCAAGTTTAACTTAGTACGATATTTGTAAATTGATTATAAAATGTTTTTATCAATTTACAAACTTGAATTAGTAAAATCAACATTAAAACAATGTTTTTGTTCGCTGTATATTCATATAAGAAAAGGTTAAAATTTATTTTTTGATAACCAAAATTAGTTACGGTTTTTAAAGTATTTTACATTAAACGAGTAAATGTTTACCTTTTTACCAACCCACCGGGTTGGTCTAGAGGTAAAGTCGTCGCCAAAATCAGCTGTTTAACAGCTGATTTTCGGAGACGAAGGTTCCTGGTTCAAATCCTAGTAAAGGTAGTTACTTTTATACGGGATTTGAATACTAGACAGTGGTTACCGGTGTACTTTGATGGTTGGGGTTCAATTAACCATACTCTCTCAGGAATGGTCGGCCTGGGTCTGTACAAGACTACACCTCATTTACACTTCATACACATCATCCTCATCTCATTGGGTCATGGGGTTGCTTATTGTTCTAAATTGAACAGATTGCAACGTACACAAATTAGGAATAAAAAAAAAAATAAAAAAAAAAATAAAAGAAAGTTCCGCGTTATATTAGAAAACAAGTTGGCCAATATATCCAAAGATTTGATTGTCATGCTATTTTTTCTAATGCAAACTTTATGAAGTATGTAAAATAAGTAAAGCTAATTTCCTGTTCGGCTTAAAAATACTGTATCAAAGTATCAGAATCGTTTGTTATTCAGTATGGACTTATAGGCTTATGCTTACAATACAAATAATTAAATTGGTACGGCATAATTTGAAAAGCGGTAGACTGGACTAGATGGGGATGTGAAAGAAACTTGCGGAAACTGGACTTCCTGTACTCGGTATGCATTGATCACTTCCGCCAGTCACGGTACAGAGACTTTACTCCTACCAGGTGAGTTGCGCCTCGTTCTCTCTCTCTATTCTACATCTACTTGTCTACATGTTTGTATTCGGAGGAAATGTGTAATTGAATGAGTAGGTGCTAGCGAACCTTATGGGACCGTGGGACTACGCAACATGTGCGTATTCCTGTCTGTAAAGTTACTACATAATCATAACTACGTAGAATAGAACTAATATTATCGTTAGTTATATCTATGTGCATCTGTATACTTCATCTAACCACATATGGTTAACCAGTAAATTAATCTTCGTTATTTTTTTAATAAAAAGTAAACAATAAAAATTCCTAAAGGTATTCTTTACAGTGAAAACAAAATTTATGAAAATTTTCATGAAGTCTACTAAGCTACATACATCGAATAACCCCTTAAAATATTTTTTTAGTTTATTCGTATTCACTAGTAAGATAATTTAAGACTACTCTAAACTTATAATAGTTTACAAAGATTATGATGTATTGGGAGAATTCTAATACCTACCCAGGAATCAACACAAGGATTGTTGATTCGAATAAGATACTGACCAATTAAAATTAATAATTTTTATTAATTTGAATTCACAGGAAAGTTAAACTATATGTGGCAAAATCATATTTTATCCATCATATTAAGGGTACCCGGAAAGAAAGAATTGAAAATTTTCACATTTTCGGTTTTTTGCAAATTATTAAAATTCAGAGTTTTTTCCATCCAACGATGTAGGTATAATTTGTTGGGGGTTTTGCAGTTTTTTTAAAAATTAAAATATATTGAATCCTTACGTTATTTTTTAAACGTTACCCATTTGCGTAACATCTCTAGTTTTGTTAATGACAACGGATAATTTCATAATTTCTTTATTTTGTGCGATAGTTTTTGTTTTAAAACTTAAAGTTAGCACCAGACCACCTGTGAATGTAATATATTTACCTCTGAACTGTAAAAATAATATATTGAATTATTTAACGTATAATGTGTTCTCTTTTAGTTTTTTCTTGTTTCCCGTAAATAGCAATTTTTGACACATAAGAAACATGTTCTCAGCCAGCTAGGAACGGATTTTAATAAAATTTTTGCACTGCCTTTCATATCATAATTTCAATGTACTGAGTTATAGTAAAATAATGTGTTTAAATATTTATTTTCTACTTCAGTAGGCAAAAAGTTAGGATTTTCAAAAGTGGTAATTTCAAAAAAAAATTCTTATCTTCCTAACAATATATCAAAATTCTACTAATTCGGTGCGTGTAGAATAGCTTGAAAATTAGCCACAAGAAAATTGGACGGGATAACTCTAACAATTTTTGAGAAAATGTTCCTTGCATTACCATTACGGAGTTAGGCATTCCGGGTCCCCTTAACTTAACAACAGAGTTTTCTAATAAAATAAATAATCTTATTATCAAATTTTATAAATCTAAAATAAACAACAATTATATTATTGTTTAAATCTGTATTTAAAAGTAATAGTAAAAAATGTGTAGATTCAATTTTGTCTACCTTCGAATAAGTAATACAATTCCATAAATGCCTCAAAATTTTCAAAGATTTCCTCCGTCAAGTATGAATTTATTAGTTTCATTAAGTCATTTGAGCTTACAGTATTTTAACTAAAATCAGTTTACAGCTGATAATAAACAATGAATGAAAGAACACTGTTCATAAATATATAATATTTTTGTTCTACATTTTTAATTCTTTGAGAACCATTTTTATATGTCAGAAATTGTTTTTTTGTAAATTGTTTTATGAAGAACAAATTATAGTCTAATTTGAAATGTAATTTATAAAAGTTCTTACCAAAAATTATATAACTCTTAGTAAATATTCATTGTAATAATAATAAAAAACAATTCTTTTTAATATTCTCTTAGAAGTACAATATTCCACGTTTACAGTTAAACTAATAACTGTTTTATTCAATGAATATTATACAGACTTTTTCTGTTTTCTTCAATTTACATAAAAACTACGTGGAATTTGTGTTACATCCCACATATGTTCTTACTTGTTATTTTATTTGCTTATTTCTTTTGTTATATATTATTCTTTTGAAGTATTAGTCAAGTTTACTATGATTTATGGTACATGTGTTGAATAGTAGAAACTTTCAAATCGATCAGATGCGTTCTTTATGTTCATAATTTGTAGGCATATTATAATTTATAACAGCTTTCTTGTCATTTTTACAAATTGTTTTATTCTTACTTATCCGTATAATTAAAGTTTTTATTAATTAAGTAGACTACTGTCTTCTGGGTTATTTTATAGGATTATATTTGTGAATTTATAATTTAACTGTGGGTAGTAAATTAAATTTTAAAAATCTGTAAAAGAGAGTTTATTTTGTAATAGACTGAATAAAAATAAACTTTTAAGTTAATACAGTAATTATTGACAAACTATAACAATTATTATTACTATTATTATCAGAACCAATCGTAGAGTGGTTATTGTTTGAGTTAGATAAACTTTTCTAAAAAAAATAACCAGAATCTTTTCATTCGATATTCAAAAAAAATATTACGATATTATGATAAACAAAATTTTTGTCATGGTTTTAAGGTATTAATACGGTTTACTTTATATTATAGCAATAATTTACTATGGCCATATCAAGAGAGGAAGAGGAAAATACATTTAATTGATATCGGTGTTGTAGGGAAAATAGAAGGGAAAGTTGTTCTGGCCGAAGAAGAAATATCATGGCTCGAAAATCTGACAAAATGAACCTTTTCCGTTATTCAGTGAATTGTGAAGTTAAGATGAATCATAATAATCTCAGACATCCTTTGAGGATGTCTGAAAAAACCAAAATTTGAGTCTGTGGAAGCTGTAAAAGAGAAAACGGCACGTGTCCTGAAGGAGCTGACAGAAGATGACTTCCAGCTTTGTTTCCAACAATGAAAAATTCGTATGGAGCGTTATAGGGATAGAGAAGGAGTGTATATTGAAGGTGACAATGAGTGATTATGTATAAAATAAAAATAAAATGTTTTACAACGTCAGCCTCGTTATTTAATAGCCACACTTCGTATGTAGACTTGAAACGACTTGCGCCAAGATAGAACAGCTTGGAGAACTGCATCAAGCTAGTTGTGAGACTAATGATGAAAAAAGAGATGACTTACTGTTAATGTTATAATTAAATTACTGTCACGATGACAACGCTGTAAATTGGTCCGTGTGTAAATAAATAAATAAACGTACAAGCTAGTAAGTATTTAATATTTTTGTTACTAATATATTATTATTATTAAGTTACAGTTTATTAAGTGTGGTTATCTCATATCTGCCTTCCGTCTATTATGGGAACTTACAAATTGTCTTTAACTAGTTTGCTACGGGTGATTTCATCTGCTACTTCCGTCTCTTGTTAAAATGAGTTGGCTAGTTGTCCTCTATGCGTCTCTACATTCATTCATTCATTCGTACCCCTCACATTTCTCTCGCGATCTCTCCTCTCTTTCTTCTTCTTCTTTTTCACTTCTTCCTACTCTCTCGCACTAATTTTTTTTCACCCATTCATCCCACTAATTCATTCATTCTTCACAAATTTCTTCTTCCTTATTTCAAATACTCATTTTATCCATCCGTCCCCCTATTTACTTTTATTAATTGGGTCATAAAATGTTCTCCGGTTTGTATATTGTCACATGTGCGATTCACAACATTTCCTCTCCAAGCTTTGTTTTAAAAAGATGCTGTGTAAATGAATAATTAAGTAAAATGAATGTGGTAATTTTATTTTGTTCAGTATTGTTGATCTATTTGTACGTTAGGTCATACTTCCTTTCTAAATTAACTAATAGAGTCATCTATAAAACTCATTACTTTCTTTAGCTTATTAAACGTAATTAATTATTGCGTAACCCACCGAGTTGGTCTAGTGGTAAAACAGTCACCACGAGTCAGCTGTTTAACAGTTAATTTTCGGAAACGAATATTCCGTAATTCAAATCCCAGTAAAAGTAGTTTACTTATTAATAGTTTTAAATACTAGACGGTTACCGGTTTACTTTGATAGTTGAGGTTCAATTAAGAATTTTAACTCTAATGCCCATAACAGGCAGGTGGAGTAATAAATTATTAGCACTCGATCTGCTAGTTCCAAGATTACAAAAGAAAACTGTTTCTAATCACATGATTAGCCAATTATATGACTGAAACATTTAAGAACAGAAGAAGTAGAGGTGTAAAAGATACTAGTCAGAGTTATCTCCTCTGAGAGTAATGAATTTTATTATACAGGTTGATTCTGTGGTGAATGCAGTGAAGATGTCATTTGCAGGGTGGAAAGTAGATGGTTTTCAGAGGGTCATGCTGATAAGCATACTTTTCTACTCAGTAAGAAAGGTAATGGTAAACCACCTTACTCCTCGTATTACTTAGTAAAGCCTCTACAGGTTCAAACCAGCCTTTCGGCTGTTGACCTAAACAATACAGTAACTACCTCACACAATCTAACTCAACTAACTCATACTAATTTAAACTGCACAGATTGGAACGTACACAAATTAAGGGTTACAAAAATGATTGCGTAAGCACTTCACATTATTTTATTTCAAAAGGATGCAGTTTTTTTTATTTGAGAGATTCTCTCGTATTTTAAAATAGATAATAATAGGTTCTTACTGAAATAATTAGGATTGGTCTATAAAAATTAACGTAAGAATGTTCATAAAATAATGAATACAAAGTTAAGAAATCTGAACTGCTATACCCACACGTTCTCTGTATTATTTTATGGTCTAGAATTGTTAAGAAACCCTGACGGAGGCAGCAAGTGAAAGGACGAAAGGAAACCGGGGTGGCTCTAATCCATAATATTAAGAGTATAATACAAGATCCGTATTATATTCAATCAAATCAAGATTTGATAGAATGAAAAAGTATTGGAAATCAAAAGATATAAAAATTCTTAATTTAAGAGACAAATCAAAGACCAAATTAAATAATCAAAGTGGTCCAAGGACGTAGAAGAAAGATGAAATTATTTTAAAATATTCAATTCTTTTCATATGATCATTCGCAAGTCCTTTGAAGACTTTTAAGGAACTATTTTGAACGGTGTAAAATGAAAATGTAAATGCGGTGTTGGTTTTGGCTGAACTCCAGAAATATCATAAATTTCCAGTCACTGTTTGTAGGGAGGGTATCTTAGTGATAATGTACCTCAGTTAGATACTTGCTAATATGACATATAGCCTAACCAAATCGTTGTAAACAACTTTAACTGTAGCCTCTCTCTACTCTCGACTCGGGGAACGTAACCTCCACGCTGTTAGATTTATGCACGCCTACCTAACCTGACCCATTCAAATGGATTACATTCAGAGTATTATCCCTTTCACTTTCGAGTTCTCTCTCCTTCCCATTCTCTCTCTAACCCGTGACAATTTGATTCAAGTCGTCATCTTCGATATATGTTACAAGTTATATCTATCCGGTACACGAATCGAACATCATATGAAGTCAGATCATAGTTGGAGAGGACACGGGGCCGTATGACTCTATGAATACAACGAGTACTTGCTTGCTTATTGACATACTAATTGTACTATCACATATCAGTGTCAACACATTCACTTCCACCCGTCCTCTTCTAACACGTTCCAATCCAACACCTACCAAAACCCTTCCCCCCGTTCCTATCTACCTCATCTAATATACACATGTATTCCATGGTAGTAGTAAAACACTAGTCACAACTATTACTACTGTTAGTATAGTACAGTTAGTTAAATAAATAGATTGATAGATAGAATGACGGACATACATACAGACTGTATTATATACTACGTCACAATCTATCTATGTTAATGTCATGTTATGTTTCAGCTAGCTCTTAGTATCCTATCATACGTACGCTAAATCTTTTCACTTTCGTTTTAGTATTTATTGCAGCTGATAGCCGATTTTATGTTTCAATTCAACTCAAGGAATTATATGTTAAAGTAGATTTTATGTATTACAAAAAAACTATTAGAATACGAAATCCCTATCTAAGAGGTTAAATAATATAAATTATGACAGATCAAATATTTCTAGTTAGTCTTGCGAAGGTTCTACTACAATATAGAATATAAAAGAAGGTCAGGCATTCGCTTGAAGTGAGCAAGTAAAACTGTGCGAAAACCTTGATTAGGAAAGTCAAACATTGCACTAAAACTAATAAATTACATATTTATTTCTAATAGTGTCTTGTGTTCATATTTACAAGTCAACGGATTCAAAAACAGGTTTAAAGACAAATGTCTGATGGAAAAAGAAGCTTGGAAAGATTTATACGATATTGCGAGTAGTTTATTTTAATTGTGATTTATGTCGTAAGTATTTTGTTTTATTGGTTTTACATCCAAATGTTAAACCTATCAATTTTTGTTTTGTTTTACGTCTGACTGTTTTGCAATTTCTGCTAATGCAGACGGTGAAGGATGATAATATATGAAAATTAGTGATGAAAAAATGCCAGACCTGACCGGGAATCAAACCCGAAACCCCGAAAATTAGTCTTAGTCAAAATTAGTCCACTTAGTCTTGATATACCTATCAATACTAGTAAAGACGATGAAGGTTGATGGATGAAAATTAATCATGAAAAAATGCCGGACGACCAGTAATTAAACCTAGAACCCCTGGCATAGAAATCAGTTACATTGACTCTTCATCAACCGATAAAGAGTCGGAACAGATCAATAACCTAATCCTTGACGGAGATGATGATGACACATTCTAAAAAAAAATGTAAAATATCTTGACTCAAACAGGTAAATATGAATATTAGCCTATCTACAATTGCATGATTTTATTTGAGCGAGGCATTAGTCAGTATACCGTAGTTCCGTCACTGATTCACCCAGAGAAGGTCTCTTAACCAATGGCATTTGTCCTCTTGCGGGGTTACCCAGATGCATGTTTTGTACCAGTGGTTTGGTGTGTGCTCAAATTTTAAATGCATTGTACTGTAAAATTGTTTTGTTACTGTTGTGACGAATAGAACATTTAATTCGTTGTGTTAGTTACGTAAAAGGGACATTGAGTAATCGTTCGGAAAATTTTATTTTTTTAGTTACCTTGGTTAAGTTTTTTGTGTAAGGGCTTTGCAGATCACTATAATTGAAAGCCATAGGTCCAGTTCGGGCGTATGATCACTTAGTAAATTAGTAGTTTATATTTCATTGATAATTATGAGCGACTGTCACGTAAACATTTTATTTGGTAAAATCGAGATTTAAGTTCCTGATTTATTTTTGTTATGTGCGTTCTCCAAGTGAGTTGCGTTTCAGAGCGTAGGCATAAGTAGCTTATGTCAGTATTGTGAGTCAACGGAATATCATTTTAAAAAAAGGTGAAAAAAGTTTGGCGTCGAAGTGTGAATGTCATTTGTTGTGATTTTCTTTAATTACCTAAATTATGTAAGAGGGTACAGAATTAAATAAATTATGTGGGCAGTTAAAGAGGTTTCTCTCAATTATCTCTTGTTCTATTAATTAATTTTTGGAATTTATAAAGAAAGTGTTTGTGGTATAAAATTTTGAAGGTTTGTACGCGTAACCTTATAACTTCTGCGTATACTGGATTGATTAATTATGTATGTTACTCGGTAATTTGCTGAATTATATTACCAGGGGATATGTATAGCATATAAGTATAAGATTTTTATTATACACAATTACGGAGGATTTAGTTTAATTTAATTTGGGAATAAAAATTCTAGTGGGATGATTATACCGTAGAAGATTAAATCAAGAGTATCAGAAGTATCTTGTGATTCTACAATGTTTTATTATACAGTATTAAATGCAATGTGAAGGCGACAGTTCGGCGTCACTTGTTTGTGTGAAATGTGATACGCGGAGTAGTCCTCAGTTGGCGGGATTAGATAGAGAGCAAATTGTGTCCCAACACAGTTAAGCCGTAAGGAGGTAATTAATATGAATTCAACAAGCCTTGTCCGGTCTGATCCGTCCCTTGTTCAGGTCCTGTTCTTTCCGTTTCCTCATTAGCTGAAGGGAGAGACGTCACCCGCGTCCTGAGCACTGTGTTTGTTCCCATCCGGGACTCGACGTTTATCATTCAGGGTGTCGTCATATTCTTTTTAAAGCCAGAAGCTATCTCACCGTTTTGAAGTATCTTAAATTTATCAAGGATCCATCAAGTGTTTTTCTTTAAATAGAATTTTTAACGTTTTAACACGATAATTATCCAAACCGACTCGTTGAACCACTTAATAAGTTTATTGAAACACATTGAAAATTTCAAATAGTTCCAGTATTATCCCAAAAGTTTCCAAACATTTCTTTACGAAAGTATTTTATTCTTTCATTTAAATAGATTTTTCTCATATAAGCTCATCATTTTATGAACTGAAGTCTTTATCTAAAACAAAACGATTCAATAAATAAAAGCCAAATTGAGTTTCAAATGTAGAATATGACGTCATTTGATAAGTTATCGTCAATTAAGTAATGTTAAAAAGACTTAACAGTTGTGCGTCAAGGATGTGGTTTGTATCCTAGAACTTAATAATTAGAATGATTGTTACTTCCAAGTTACGCTAGACAATTGATATCTATGAACTATAAATAATCAAAAAATGATTAAGAGAAAATCACTTCATTATTTTCCTTGTTCTACAATAGTAATTCTGTAAAATCGTAAGTATTTTTAAACCCATGAATTTAAACTCTTATATTTTAAGAATAATCTTTTACTAGGTCTATTCATTTTGGTGTTTTAGAACTATGCTGAATAAACAGTTTGTCATAGTATTTTTTTTTTCTTAAATTGTTTATTCTAACCTGCGTGTACCCTTAACAATTAGATAATTTTTCAAATAAAACAAAAAAATTAAATGACATAGAAACCATCAGCTAACACCTATGGATACAAAAATTATGATAATTTACTAGAAACTTAGATTTTAAAAGCAATATGATGTATGTAGTTAAATTTTAATATAAATATTAAGATGTATCTGAAGTATTACTTTTTGTCAGAGAATGAATCGTACTATTAACAAATGTCTTTGTGTATTTTTAGAGGTTTAGTCGCATCAAATGTTAAGACTATTAGAGACTACTTTGAATTTGAAAATTTTAACGGAATAATAAAGATTCATCATGATCAGATCCTGGACGGATATTGAACTCGGTATCTTCCATAAAGTAGTGTAGCAGTTAACCATCTTATCAACCTTTTGGTGCATTGATATATGAAATTTTGAAATTTTCTTAAGCGATTTTAATGAGCTTTTTACAAAAGTATTAAGTTAGATTATTAACTTTTCTTTTTTATAAAATTTAAATCGTTTTCATAATTTATGAAAGGTTAAATATGAATTAGATTGGTTTTTCGGTTTAGGTTATGTTTGGTTAGTTTGGTGAAGAAACAGTTTTACAGCATCGCATTATTTTCAAAGGAATTAATATGCAGATATTATCATGTATAGTTTGGTATATTCATAACGTTAAGATATTAGCTATGAATTTGTAGAACATATCAGAGCGCCTACCAAGTTTAAGTTAATCGTGTTGTTAAAATGTTCAGATTGAAACGAATTTCAAATTGTGCAATAATTAGGCTAGTATCCAAAGTTTAACAGCCGTTATAAGAAAAAAAGGGAATATAATGGAGAGTTTTATTATAATTATACAAAAAGAAAAAATCCATTTATTATGTGGTATTTGTAAAAAGGTTGATACGTTACTTTCTTAAGAAATCTTTTGCAATGTTTAACTGACTTGAGCGGTAGTAGAAGACCAACCCTCCCGACACACCCAGTGGGCCTTTTCGATTCAGTTAGACGCGTGCGTAATGCGAACATACCGCGTTTTCTTCCCCTCATATTCTTAAGCTTAGTTCAACAAAAAAGCTTCACTGACTTAAGACTTCAACGGTCGTTTCTCAAGACGTTCTATTCAGAAAAGACCGGTTGGGCCGTGGAGACTTCTTGGCATTATAGAAACTTCGGTTGATTTCTAAGGGGTAGATTCTTAAAAGGTAGGGACGGGAATGATTGTGTTACCTGTGAGAACTAAACGTAGTGCGACCGTTACAACTAAACATCTTATAGTTTATAGGGGTGCATTGTAAGCAAGTTCCTTCTTTCTTCCTTCCGGTTTTTACCCCCCTCGAAGTTTGATTTCTTTGTGTTACATTGCCCTCTTATATGTTCCCCTTAAGACGCTAAAGCGACGTTGTCATTTCATACATTACTTGCTAAAGAATTTTGCGTTTAGTGTTTATTTTATTGATATTTAAAATTTTTAATCAATTTTAGAGCGTTATCTATATTATTTATCTATTCAATTTATTGATGTTTTAGCTGTTAAGATTTATGGTTATCAACTGCTCAGGTCATTAGCCGGAGAATGCTATCTTACTATTCCTTACTTATTTTCAAAACAACTAAATGCTACGAGTTTAATATACTTACATAATTTCCTATATTTTATATTCTTTTCTATACATTTACTTCTGCAAGGAATCTTATTTATTTTGTTACAGTTCATACGAAATATTTCCGTTATTACTAAGTTAAGTAACTTGGTAATACTTATAATGAAGCAATCTTTACAAATAAGAAACTACTGAAAACTTTAAGCGACAAAAGTGCAGAAGAACAATATGAAATAACACATACATTAAAAAATACCAAAGACGCTCAAATCACCTCGCTATCTCACCGAGATAATTCAAACGATACTCACCGGCTGAAACGAAGACATCCTACGGACTTATTTTAAAGCGACAAGACAAGACATAAATTAAATCCACGAAGTTTCCTCATTGGGTTATCTCCGATTATGAAATTTTTAGTATTTATTTAGTAACAACTATAACTGTATATTCCTACTTCAGCAGTATTAATTTAATTTGTTTAATGTCCTGTTTTCATTTTGATTGAGGAAATCACCCAGTGGCAAACCCTCTCCGTTATTTTATATAAGATTCCAGAATTTTTTAATCTCCTTTGTGGATTTTGTGGTAGGTGTGAGTAAGACAATGTTTGTATCTCTGGATTCATGTGATTTATAAGTTTTGATTGGAAACGAGTGTACATTTTGTTACTGGTTAAGTATACTGAGATACTGAGAGAAATTTGTTTTGAAAAGTTGTACCCTGTTTTTTTTTTGACACTTAATTAAATATTTAGTACTATCTGTTATTAAAATAACATAACAATTCCTAAATATGACGCTAAAGGTTCCAAAAGTTGAATTACTCGCTGGAGCTTGTTCACCACAGTCCTACAATTGGCCAAGAAGATCCCTTGGTCAGAGGTGTTTTAAACGTCTATCCCGAACCATAGGTAAACTTCATACTTTAAAGCTCATCCATATAAATAATCATGATCATATAAGGTCATGATATGAAACAAAGAAAACTCATCAACTTATTATTCTGGTTAAGAATATATTGTAGATTTTATTGTGATTAATAATTCGAGTAGGCTAAAACGATTTTAATCATGAGGCATTATGAACATACAGTAATTCAATACCCACCTAACAAATGCACGGTACACGGTATATAAATAAATCGTGTAGTGAAATATTATTATTTACTGTACATTATCAAAAATGTTTGAAGCTTTTAAAATGAAATTAATATTAATTAACCATCCATCCACTTATTAAAAATTGTGTTCATTTAATTAGTTTAATGTTTTTCTCTTATTCGGTAAAACAATTGCGATTTTAATATGGTTTTATATCACGCTGTTTGCAGAATATTATATGTTTTTGTAATATGATACATTTAAATAAATTTTACACGGTGATAATTAACTGTTATTCTGTATTATATTATGCTTTTTAATTGGTACTACTAGTGTGATATTATTGAAAACTTTCTACAATTTAGATTTAATTTAAATTAATTTGTTAATTGATTTCTCTTATTATTTTATTAGTTTTCGTCGCAATTTAAATTTAAATGATGTGTATATATTTTTTAATTGTTTATAATTTTATAGTTTAATTTTATAAGTACGTTTAAAAACAATTATGTATCATAATACTACCCTCTATAGAATGTGTTGCAAAAATGTTATTAAAAGTTTTAGCGATCAGTTCTTTTTTATTATTACTATATACATTTGAATATTTCTTTGTTTTATTTAAAAATGTAGCGCAAACAGTTCATAAATACAGACGATGTTGATGTAAATGATTTAAAAAAATATGATACCTGGTCGGGAATCGCATCCTGGGATCCCTGACGTAGAAGCAAGTTGCGCTGACCACCACAACGAGTCGGCCATTCCAATAGAAAGTATTGTAAAGTTACATAAGGAAATCCGGGAAAACATAATTTAGTTTCTTTTTATAAACTTTACTGTTTGAGGCTCGCAATTGCTAGTTTAAATAAATGTATACATTTTAAAATATACATATATTTTAACTTAAGTATGTTAAATTAAATAAACAATGATACTTATAGCTTAGAGAAGAAAACAAAGTAGTGACGTTGCTTCATAGAATTAAAATTGTGTTAAATTTTGATTTAATTGTTGTTATTAGTTATGCGACAATGTATCATATATTTCTACTCCATTGGCAGTCGTCTTAGTGCGATTCCTAGTAGATCGGGAGAATTTGCTTTGTGTATTACTTGGTTATTATGATTTTTAAACACGTCTCTGAAACTAAAGTACAATTTTAGAAATGTCATTGACATAAAGGACGTATATGGTTTATTTGGTTTAGCCAAATGGTTTATTTGATATAGGACTCAGAGATTCAGTAATGAGTTGCAAAAATTTATTTAAAATATAAACTAATTTAAAATATTATTATTTTAAATTGATTAATTTAAAAAATATAATTCTGTTAACAGCTCATCTCGATTTATAAAAAAATAAGTTATTTCTTCCGTAAAATACAAAAAAAACATTTCTAAAAAACAGATACATCTATAACGACTTAAAACTTAACTCGGTAAGATAGGAAATTACAAGATTTAGTAGAACATATGAACAACAACTGGATGTACATCCGAATCATTTTGCTATATCCTATACTTACTGAACAACAGCGACTATACTTTTACAATACTTTAACAGATACGATGTGTTTGACTTAAGTAGCAGATTTGATCATAATTTTATTAACCTTTAACTTTATTACCGAAATCTTATTTTATATAAATTAATTCTTTCAAGTTTTTTTTATTTTAATTTAATCCGTAACATTTATTATTAATGGGATGATAATGTTTTATTTTGTGTTTTCTGCGTTAACTGCAATAGGCGTACTTATTGTTTTTGTTTTTGAATGTAAGAACAAGTTATAACTTTGCTATCTAGATAAAAATAAATTCTGATAAAATTATATTTAATTTCTTTAAATCTTAACAACAAACAACCCATTTGTAAAAGAACTGTGTTAATTTTTTGTTTGTGTTTTAATATTTTCTTTAAATTTAAACATTCATATTTAAAAAAAAAGTTAGTGTAAAAATATTAACACCCGGTTACAAGTTTTTATTAATAAACCTTGTTTTAAGAACTGTTGTTTCATCTGAAATATAAAAAATTATGTTGATTATGTAATCCGTAAAAAAAACTTATAGCTTAAAGCTCGTATTTTTTTTAGGTTAAAAGAAATAGTAAAGCAAGTACCTACCCGCTAGCTATTTGAATTTTTTTCAAAACTGAGGATTTTTTTTTGAAAGATGAACATTTTTACCCGAAGTATAATTTTAATTTAAGCGAAGTTAATATGAAAAATCTACAAAATTATTTTTATATTCGTTAAAAATGTTTGTTTTTACTCAAGAAAAAAAATGGAAAGATTTAATGTATTTACATTTTATAAGTCAGGTTAAATTAAAAGGTGGTTTTAGGTGCATACTGATGCAGGATGAATCAGAGGATGGATGCTGGTTTAAGAAGTGATGGGATAGCGGAAGGGTCCTTTTGTATCTCCTTGAGAAGGTGAATTTGCGGTTTCCGGCGGGGCAAGGATGCTCGTGAGATCGTGCAATATCAATTTCTATGTACACTTCTTAGGTGACATTCTATACCGTCTGTCTGCCTTTTAAACCCTTTTCTTATATTTCTCACCTTCGTACTTTGTATTCTTGAAAGATACTTCATAATCTTTGTCTACGTTTTAATTTCTTAGTTTAAAATTTATTCTATTTTGTAATATTTATAAGATAAAATACGTTTTCTTTTTTGTCCAACTACGATGATTAATTCTTTCTAAGGAAAACAATTATTTTTCAATTTAGTGATTATTAAGAACTTGTTAATACGTATTAACAATTACAATTACAATTATGGTATTATATACTTCATTGTATTTATATATACAATTATTGTATTTATACGTATTATTGTTTTTTTTTGTCAGCCGCAGGCTAATAATACTACTGATGGAACCTCCAAACAGGCATTGCCTTGGAGGCCTTTTTTCCTTGTAAAACTAGTTTGTAGTCGTTTATTTATTTATATTAAGTACGATTAAGTATGATCGTGCATAAATTAAATGGTAGAGATAGTAAATACACATGTAAATTTTATGCAGTGTTAAGTTAAGCGAAAACAATTTTTTTCTTGAATTTTAGATCAAGAAATTTAGAAATTTAGATTAGGGCCAATTTTAGATCCCGTGAGATGACTTTAGACGATCCAGGAAGCTTTTGTTGCAGCCCACATTCTTAGCATTCGTTTACTATAAGCTTTTCTACTTTCTTCTGTCCATCCGGTGTTCTGTTTTTGCTCTTCTTCTTTTTGGAAGCCCTTATAATCCGTAATTAGTTATCCGAATTTGGTTGGGTTCATTTAGTTTTCTCGGTTTATTTCGGTTCTCTCAATATTATTTCTGACTTCTTTAAACCATTTGTCCGACATTTTAGGTCTATAGTTTAGCGATTTAAATTTTTTTTAACCATTTGTCATTCATTCAATACAAGCGTCCGTAAAATTTTAGTTTTCTTTTTCTAATCTTTCCCATTAATTGTTCATATTTCTTATACAGTTCATCTCGAACTTGTAACCTGCATAGTTCATTTACTATCGTTGGACCAAAAAGCTCTATTTTTATTTAAAATTTTTTTTTCTTTAATTTTAAAAATCTATAACACTATACTATACATTAAAGCACAATCACTAGATTTGATGAGAGTTATTATTAGGCGTGGAAGGAGGGGTCACACCCAGCAGTGTATCCTCCAGGATGACGTAATCATGCTATGATGGAGATGATAATATTTAAAAATTGGGAAAATAAAATTACTATATTTATTATCATCCTGTTTCTATAAAAAATTGAACCGGAAATTTTATTTTAAGACTCTCTCTCGTGTGTAGAAAAATATTTTTTAATTTATTGTTCATTTTGTTTGATAACCACATTTACACGGTTTCGGGACCACCCAGTGTCAAAGCCGTGACTTCAGTGAAATAATACCACACGAAATAAACAAGGCTTTTAAATGTTACATTTTTAATTTTTCTGCATTTTGAAAGAATGTTCGAAGTCATTTCTTGTAGATAATATTTATACAAAATTTTTACAGTAAATAAGCTCTTAATTTACGAATAGACCATCAATCGAATAGTAGCGTTTAGTTTACTACTTCATAGGTTTATTTATGCACTGTATGAAATCAAGATGTGCAAATGATAGATAGGCGGTGCAACAGTTCATTTAACCAATAGTAAAACGGACTCGATCAGTCTGTAAACCCACATTTCAAATTGGAATTCCTAATCAATGGTTTTGATAGAATGGTTAGCCGTTCTATTGACCAGTTCCGAATAATTTTCTGAGATATACGATTTTATTAGCTGCAGATTACTCCTGGTAATTATCATTTTGTTTATAGATATCTGTTTATAAATATATGAAAATATATCAAGTAACTTTTACATAATTCGGCAAAAATAATTCTTTAATTTTTAATCTTTAATTTTCATTGTAATTATTACCAGATAAAAAAATAATCACATTAATTTTCGGATTTTTAAGGAAATTTTAACACTACCACAATATTTCTACGACTCTAGCGGTAGAATTATGGAAACGTAGATTAATTTTTCACAACAGTTTGGAAGTAAGTAAATAAATTTTCTTTAATTAAAATCTGGTGTTTTTATTGAAAAGATAGTTACAGGTTTGCAATTTTAGAGATAATATTATTATAACACAAAACACTTTAAAAATACCTACTGTTAAATATAAGAAAATAAAGAATTTCCTCTTTTAAGAAGACCTTTCAGTAATAGGTACGGAAGTGAATCGTTAAGCTTAAAGGTTCTATAATTTTTTTTCACTTGTACTTCCATTTTATAACTGTAGTTACATATAAATATAGCTAACCACTAAGTTGGATATGTAACAAATCATTTTTATTAATCCCTAATTTTGTACCTTGCAATCTGTTCAATTTGTGAACAATAAACAACCCCATGACCCAATGAGATGAGGATGATGTGTAAGACATTTAAATGAGGTATGATCTTGCACAGACTTAGGTCGACCATTCCTAAGAAAGTTTGGTTAATCGAATCCCAATCATCAAAGTACACCAGTAACCAGTGTCCACAATTCAAATCCGTATAAAAGTAATAGCTTGACGAAGATTTGAATCAGGCCCCCTTCGTCATTAGGAGCTGATTTGCGGCGACAAGTTTACCACTAGACCAACCCGGTGAGTTTACTAATAAAAATAGTGTATGATATTTAAACAAAATATATATATATATAGGCCTACATTAATATTGACATTTTCAGTTCAGGCAAAATTTTATTTCTTTTTTTAATTTATTTCTTTATTAATATTGTTATCTTTATTATTATTTTCATGAAAATTAATAAGAACAAAACGAAAGTGTTGCGCTGTAGCAAAAGTGGTTTAGAAAGAATGGGAAATTTAAAAGAAGGTAACGAAAACATACAGAAAGTTGAGGAATTCTGCTATCTAAGGCTTAAAGAGACAAAGTATGGTAGAAGCACAAATAAAAAAATGATAGCAGGATTGCTCAAGTAAGAAGGGGCTTTGAAATCAAAAACAGCTTACTGACTGCAAACATTGATTTGCAGATTACAAAAAAAATGTTTTAAAGCTCTACTTGGAGTGTAGCATTACACGAGAGTGAAACGTGGGTGACAGGAACTGTAGAAAGGAAGAAGATATTTGAAATGTGGGGTCATAAGAAAATGTTAAAGATTAGGTGGGTGGATAAAGTAAGTAATTTAGAGGTTCTTAGACTAGTGGCTGAAAGAAGAAGTTCAGTATATGGAAACATCTTACCAAAAGAAGGGACAGGCTAGTGGGGTATATCTTAAGACATCCAGGAATTGCTCTATCGATAATGGAGAGTAATATTGAGGGAGTAAATTCTAAGGGGGAGGCAAAGTTTAGAATATTTAAAGCAAATAACAAAAGATGTAGGGTGTTATAGGTGGTATATGTAGATATGAAACGACTTACGCAATAAAGAACAGCTTACAGAACTGCATCAAACCAGTCAAGGGACTAATGACAAAAATATATTGTATTTTTAATTTAGTAGATCACGATTCCATCTTCTTTTAAGTATTCTTATTTGTGGTATGTTTTTTTTCTTATTTTTGTAATTAGGCTATATAAGGAATTCGGATAAGAGATAAGTTAGCTACAAAATATTGAATACGTGAATTGAGCAACTTGATTTACGAAGGGCATGTGTAGATTGTTTTGAAGTGTTAAATTTAAAACGAAGTAAGGGGCACGTGTAAGTGTTCTTTATTAAAAGGCTTACATTTTAAACTTTATGAATGAATTAATTTTCTTTATTCTTAATAGCAAGTTCGCTAAACAAATTCTATTTGTTTTTTTTTTTGATATTGACGACATGTAATCAAGTAGACTTTGCGGAAGTGTGATTACATCTACAAGCAATATAACAAACTAAATTTTAGTAGTAATCGTAAAATTTTGATATTTTCTAATACAGGTAGTTTGTTGAGTAAAAGCGTAAGTAATAATTGAATACAAAAAATTTTGTCTGAAAGTATTTTACGTACAAAAAGATAAAGAGTAAGTTTTAAAATTAAAAATCAAGTTTTAGAACTCATAGCGGTACTTTTTAAATGGACAATAAAAGGGTAGCAAAATAATATTAGTTTAATATTAAGCATGTAGGCCTATAGGAAATGAGATTTTTAAAGATAATGATTATTGAGATTGAAGGAAATGATGAAAACATTGAAACATTGGCCTATTCGTGTTGTTAGTATCCGGTTAGGAAGTGGAGACACGGTGAAGGAAAGCGTTCTGGAGGAT
This sequence comes from Catonia carolina, assembly GCA_035578175.1. NCBI lineage: Eukaryota > Metazoa > Arthropoda > Insecta > Hemiptera > Achilidae > Catonia > Catonia carolina. Next base: position 81,435,897 of record JAQMRL010000003.1, on the reverse strand, counting down.
GGATCCGAGCACTATGGGTGCTGGCGCTGACTGGCGGAAGTGGCCTTGGGGACACAGTAAAGGGCGGAGGATCATGATGACGGGAGTAGCCGAGGTGTGGGCAAGTATCATTCCTGGATTTATTGTGTGGGAACCCGCGAGGAAACAGGCCCCACTGCCCATGAGTCATGAGCGAATCTGGTTGCTTCCGCCTAGCCGCTCAGGTGTTTCACTTTAGATTTAATTTCCTATAGGTGAATGACGAACGGATTCTTCTACTCTTAATTTGGGTAACCATAAATTAAGTTTTATGTCAATGACCTACGTACGCGCCTCTGTCACAAAAAAAAGTAGATGAGTTTACTCCTTCAATTCGATTCATCCTGAAACCGGAACATATTTATAAGATAATTACTAACAATCTAATTTTAAATAAGCTAGGAAAAGCTATCAGCGTACTTTTTCTATTGGTTCATAATACCTACATAAGCTTTGGCGTGTGGATGATATGTAACAGTGTAAAGATAAAAAATTTAACCAAAAATCTAACCAAAATCGAACCCAGGACCATGGCGTACAAGCCAGTACCGCTGACTACTACACCATTGGGTCGGCTTAATTTAATTTAGGATTTAGTATATGAAGAATAATTTGTTTGTATGTGAAATATATCAATATGAAATGTACTATAAGTATTTGTAATACACATGTGTGCACACACACATAATTTATGTGTGTGTGTATTGACAATATCATAAAAACGGAATATCGTACTAAGTCGAAACTTACACTAGTAAGAGGATCCGATACGAAAAATGTCATCGAAATCAGTAAATCGGAATTAAAAGTTTATTTGTACAATTCTTAACTTTTCTTTGCAAAAATTTTTCTCAAAATTTTTTTTTCTATTTTCTTAAAAATGTTTGCTACGATTTTGTTTAAATTCGTCTCATTTACGTACTACATTTTTTGTGCTCTACCAGATAGGGTAAGCGGCTTATATGCTGAAATTAAAATAGTCCTGTGCTCTTTGGGTAAAATTTGGTAGTTTACGGCCTTATTATGCATTTCAGGGGAAAAGTATTTATATATACAATCAAAGTTATAGAAACTTACAAAATCCTACAAATTTTATTTCAAAAATATTCCTCCAGAACTTTTTTTTAGCATCGATTATTCATTTTTCATATTTTTAAGTCCAACAGAGGTTAATTTTCATTTGTTTGTCATTCATTCATGTTTAAAATTAGATCATTATATTCCTTTATTTATATTTGCAAGAGAATGTCGTATGAGAATTTAACTAAATTTTTTTAGTTACAAAATCACATTTTTTTAACGAAATGTAAATTGCGTAAAAACGATAATCAATTTTTAAAATTTATCCTGATGATTTGTTAAAAAGTTAAATTATTAATTAAAAAATATGTATAAAAGTTCATAAGTAATTCATGTTGGACTTAATCTTCTGTTTTTAATGTTTCTGTAAGGGAAAGGTTTATGTTTTGTTTGTCGGTTACCGATTCGATTGAATTAATTTAAGCTTAATTGCTTGGGTAGTGATTCTTACTTCCTTCTTTCATTTAATGAGCTGATTTCTTTGTCCGTTTGTCAACAAGTTAATTTGGTTATTTCCTCTTGGGTTTCATTCAATATCTTCATCTTGAACATCTTTATCTTTAACCCTTCCTTTTTTCTTTCATAAGTATTGTGAAAGAAAATATAAAGAAACATCGAATAAATGTAGAAAACAGTGATCAAAGAATTTTTTAAGTAAAAGGAAATATCTAAAGAACCTATGTGGTGTCATGATTTTCCCGCAGTAAGATTTTTCATCTGTTTCTATCTGTTTGTAAGTATGAATTAATTATCACATAGTACCTTCTTCACATTTTCTTATAACTTAAAAAGAAAGATGAAATCATACTTTATCTTCCTTTAACCCTTATCATTTCTTTAAAATAAAAATCTGTGTTACATTTTCCCCTTTATATTTTTTATTAAGGATCTAAGAAAACCCTTTGGAACTTATAAGGAAAATTATTTCATAATTTAAAAAAAATTATAATGATGGGGAAAATATTGAAATGGTGAAGAAAAATTTGAAATCTCCTTATTTCAATAGATTTTCGTGTATTATGACCATTAAAGTCATATCTGCTCAGCCAGTGTAATGTCGGGCTGCTGCTCCAATTACTTCACGATGTTGTCCAGTAATCTCTCACCAAGCAAGTACAGTCACGTGCATGTGAGCTCGAGGAACTAATGCTTTCACCGTAATTCAGTATACAAGAGTAACTACAATTAATATTCTTGACCCAATGAGATGAGGATAATGTGTATGACGTGTAAATGAGGTGCAGTCTTGTACAGACTCAGGGCGACCATTCCTAAGAAAGTATGGTTAATTGAATCCCAATCATCAAAGAACACAGTTAACCACTGTCTCGTATTAAAATCCGTATAAAAGTAACTATCTTTATTAGGATTTGAACCAGGAACCTTTATCTCCGATAATCAGCTGTTAAACAGCTGACTCGTATCGACGACTTAACCTATAGACCAACTAGGTGGGTTTTATTTTTTTATTTATTTTTTGTTATTCTTAATGTGTCTACGTTGAAATCTGTTCAATTCAAAATAATCAGCGACCCCATAACCCAATGAGATGAGGCTAATGTGTATGATGTGTAAATGAGGTGTAGTCTTGTACAGACTCAGGGCGACCATTCCTAAGAAAGTATGGTTAATTAAATCCCAATCATCAAAGTTCACAGTTAACCACTGTCTAGTATTAAAATCCGTATAAAAGTAACTATCTTTATTAGAATTTGAACCATGAACCTTTATCTCCGAAAATCAGCTGTTAAACAGCTGACTCGTGTCGATGACTTTATCTCTCGACCAACTTGGTGGGTCGTAACTACAATTGAATATTAAAACTTATAATTGTATAGTAATGTACGTGGTTATACTGTGTACTGTCATTAGGTTGTTGTATCTACATCTGTCTGTAATTTTCGAGTATATATATCTATATTGTACGATTCAAATACTGTACATTGGAGATATCACGATATTATGAATATTTTTTCCAAACCAGATTGTTACGGATAATCCGGATATTTGGGTAAATGAGGTAGTATTTATTTACTTTTGGTATTTAGAGATTATGTTTAATTAAAAATCGAGTTGTTTGTTCAAGCATACTATTTCATAGCCGAGCAGAAAATTGTAATGATTTAAACGAAAGATATTTCATTGGAATTTAAATAATAATTTTTTAATTGTAAACGATGGATGCTAAAATATATATTTATCACTTTTTAAATGTTTCTAATTATAAAAAAGAAATTGCAATAAAAAGTAAGTTGTTCATTATAATTTTCAACGAATGTTGTGTAACTTTTATAAGTTGTAGTCAAAGCATAAGGGAGTTGTATAGAAAAATTAAAGACAGGAAGGGTTATAAAATTGATTGTTATCAGTTTAAAATGCTCATGACGAGGTGGTAGTTGTTTTTTTATTAGTAGTAAGGGGTAGTAACTAAATAATATGTTATCACACTCTTAAGTGTTATTGAATACACAGGGATGATGAAGTAATGCGAACAGATTTTTAAGCCTCCCACGGGTAACGCGCTTGGTTCTACCATTAAGGTAGATTAACATTTTTTATCCTCATTAAGGTTATGATTTAGGCTTATCAACCGTGTTAATAGTTGATGGAAATTAACGGGTCGCCAGGGATAACAAACTCGGAATATTTTTCTCGGAACAGTACTCGGTTATTGGTAAGAAAAAAACCCCTATCATTCTTCTACCGGCAGTCTCTTGTAATATGCATTACTACTCCATACTAAACCCTTGTAAAAAGACATTTTTCTCCCCCTATGCGACTTCATTCTTTTCTTCGACCCAAGCAAGCCTCTTTGCACCCTCTTAAATGTGTAGTTCCGGACAAGGAACTTTGTCTTACAAATGAGAGAAGACTTTTGAAAATAATATTCTGAGATTTCTTCACTGTTTCAGTAAAATTAATACCTTTCGAAACTGATTTATTTAATAATTTAAATTTAATTGAAAAATTTCAATTTCTATAATTACTTACATATTGTTAACAATTTAAACCATGTGACTTGAAATTACTTAAATTTAACATTTAAATAAGAAAGACTAATCAATACAATATAACCTTAAATTATAATTGGATTTATAAAACTACATTATATTTTTAAATCTAATCTGTTCATATCATTTATAAATCTTTAAAATGGATGTAAAAATTAGGTAATCTGGAATGTTTATTGATATTATTGAATTATTTATTAGTTTTATTCAATGAACAGAAAAGATTTTTCAATAATTAACATATTTTTATTAGTTATTTAAAACGATTTGATAATGAATTTGAATTTACCTGTATTTCTATTCCTGTATATAAATGAAAGTTGACCCGCCTTCTGTTATGTGTGACTAGTCTGCAACAGAAAAAAAATAAAAACGTTAATTAATATTTTTTATCAAATAGTTTGTTAAATAAAACATCTCTCTGAAAATCATTATCATTCATTAATCATTTCATTCAATAACTGACGGAAACATATTACAAATAGAAAATTATCAAAATAGTTCACTTAACCATTCTTGATTTCATGAATATTTTAATTAATGTATACCAAAATTCTTGCATCTTTTTCAGAATTTTTCAGGATCTTCAGGTTTTCCAAAACTCTGTATATCTTTATCAATTAATAAGCCTAATATCTTGATGATTGTTTTTTACTCTTTAGAATAATCTTTGTAATTTTATACATAAAACGTATACAAAGGATTCAAAACAAGATTCCAAGAGCGATAACGCAACGCACATGCTACGTCACGAAACAACTATACAAGACGATGCACGAAATATTTAAATAAAATGACAACTCTCTCATACAAAACATATACACTGGTGCAATACCGGGTACTCATCACAGACGTTTAAAACACCACTTACCAAGGAATCTTCTTGCCAAATTGTAAGACTGTAGTGATGACTGCAAGCTCCAGCAAGTAATTTAAGTTTTGAAACTTTTAGTGTCATGTACAGTAATTGTTATAATTTTGTAATAGCAAATACTAAATGTTTAATAAAAATGCGTAAAACTATCTGATGTAGTGTACTTTTTGTTTGTTGAATGTGTAAATAATTTACTTGATTGATTTATATCTAGAACATAATAACTAAAATTTAAAATTTATGTGATTGTCGTTTCACAGAAGTTCAGAGAAGAAAATTTCAGCTTCAAGATGTGTCTCTGAGTAATCTTTTCTGCCATGAAGTCAAGCTTGAATGTGTATTGCAAGTGATGAAGAGCCTAAATTTGCATAACTGTACATAACTTTTATGATGTCTTTAAGTAAAACTATGTAAATAGTTTTGTGTTCATGTAAATGAGTGGTATGTTTGTGTGTGTGTGCGTGTGACAGTAATCTTCTGTCACCGATTGAATTTTGCTGATCAGTCATTGTTATTATTTAATGTTTTTAATTTTTTTTAGTAATTATTCATTGTTGATAATTTTGTTGATTGGTTTTTTAATTATGTATCAGCAGTTTATTGAATACTGTTATAATTTTGTTCTAATAACTGGTCGCTAATGACTGCATTGTTGATGCAACCTGAGATTAATAACTTTAAAAAAAATTAAAATATTTGAAATAAAACTAAAATAACAAACAGTAGGACATTTATTTCAAGATAACTTATTTACGTATCTATTTATTTTATATTTGCCCATAAAAACTGGTTATTGGTTTTTGATAGTAAATTTTGGCGTTCATAATAGTGGTATAAATATACCTATAAGTTAAAGATATGCCTTTAATCAACATAACCTAGGTCGTGTAACACAGTTACCCCCATAGCAACGCAAGTATACGGGCGTAATAAAGTGTTCCTTCAGACGGAATTATTTTTCTTTTTCTTTTTTCCAATAGTAAGGCAAACTACCAGTGAATGAAGTTAGTCGTCACATATTCCTTAGTACCGGGTATATAAGCTAACGTGGTATTGATTTTTAACGTCTTCCGTGATGAATCAATGCACCACTGCTTGTTCTCAAGTCAACCCCTACCCCCATATAAAGCAGTTAAGAACAAGCAGCTAGGGTAAAAAAAGGGTTGAAATTGTGAGTGAGAGAGGGTGATCTTGAGGGGATGCTGTACCGAGTTGGAAGGCTCTAGATATCTCGTCTTGGCTTAGTTCCACACCCTCAACCCGATTTAACTTCTTATATTTCTTCACCTTTCCGTTTGATAATTCTACGTTTTATCACTTTCAAAAATATCTTTATTTTATATTTTATGTTTAAACTTTTTATTTAAAATTTAAAAGTATAATTCACTTATATCGAATAACCTGCTTTAATTCTTATATCAATCATGAACCTGAGAAATTCATGATTTGTTTACTATAATTAGAGGTTGTGAAGTAGTGTGTTTTCTCAAAAATGAAGACTTACCCTCATTTATTACATTTTTTAAGCTCTAGAAGATAGTGTAAGCGCCATATCTGCTGAAATTCTTGGAGGGCTAGCACTCTTGTGGTAAAAGATTGTTTTGTAAAAGATTACAGCCCTAATAATATTTATTTAGGGAAAAATTGTATATGATTAAAGTTATAGAAAATTACAAAACCTACAACTTTATTTCAAACATGTTTTTCTAAAAATTTAAGTGTCAATTAATGATTTCTTGTATTTTTCTCTAAAAAATCGGTAAAAAGGGTATTTTTAAGATTGTAGGTTTAGTATTTACCGACAAAAGTAAATATTATCAAAATTATAGAAAAATTAAAAATCTAAAAATTTTATTATAACAATTTTTTCTATAGAGCTTATTTTAGCTTCAAATAGTGATTTTCTGTATTTTTAAGTTCTACAGAGGTTGATTTTCATTTAGCGTTATCCACTCATGATTAAAATTAGATTATGTTATATTATTTTACACTGTTTACTCATGATTAAGCATAAGTTAAAATTTCCACTGTTTACATTACCAAAAGAAAGTCGCGGGAGTATTTCACACCAGATTTTTATTCATTGTTTGAATTAAGTTGAAGAAAACTATATCAAAGTATGAACGGGTTTTGCTACTGTAGATATATACAATTAATTAAGTTATTCGTAATAATTCAAGACGCCCATAACTGGCACGTTTTGCACCCGATCTGATAGCTCCAGGGCTACAAAAAATAGTTCTTGTTTCTTATCACATGGTCAGCCAATTATATGACTAAATAATTTAAGAACAGATGTGGTAAAGGTGTAAATGACACTAGTCACAGTTATCTTCTCTGACAGTAATTTATTTTATTATAAAACCAGACCCTGTGGTGAATGAAGTGAACTGTGTCATTTGCAGAGTGGAAAGTAGATGCTTTTCAGAGGGTCTGGCATGCTGAAAAGCATAATTTTCCACTCAGAGAGGAAGGCGTTGTTAAAACCACCTCACTCCTCGTTTTACTTAGTAAAGCCTCTTAGAGATTCAAACCAGTCTTTCGGCTGATGAAATAAACAAAACAACAAGTCAAGAAAACAAAATTTATGAAAGTGGTTTTAAATTTGATTTTATATAAGAACAAGATATCAACAAAAAAATTATTAATGAAAATTATTTTCAAATTACAATAAATATTTCATAATATCCAAAAAAGTTTAGTAGGTGTCGATTTTTTGTTGTCAACAGTTTTCTCAAAAGCGTAATTATTTGTGTTATTTGATGGTGTTTTAATCACAATAAAAATTATTTTTATTAATATTGTTTAGAAATTGTACATCGTTTTCAGTAAACAATATTTCTGTTATTAAATTGTATTTGTTTACAATTTATACAATATTTTTGTAGGTTTTTTTTATAACATTTAGGGAAAGTAAATAAATACCTGAAGGGCTAATTATGTATATTATAGTTTATTTTAAAATTTTCAGTTCAGTCGAGTAGTTGATTTTTCTAGTTTTTAGGATATCAAACAGAATCTATTCATCTATTTTACCTCACTATCTGATTCACCATGAAATCCATCCCCTTTCATCTGTCTGTACCTACCCACCCTCTATATTATAGCGTCTCTTCAGTGCATACTGCACATACACTTGTAGATGCGGGGCGGTAAAGCGATGGGCGCAGAAGAGCAAACGGGCTCGTTGCATACTGCACAGATAAACAAAATGCATCTACAAACCCTGGGAGAAGCCTTTTTTTATTTGCCCTTACAGTGACGTACGAGTGCAAACGATGCTCTGCTGTCTTCCTCAGGGCAACATTATTAACCAGCCTTTATTTCACCGAAGAGAACTATCGATTGTGTTATACCAGCGCATCGTATCGTATGTGAAAAGTCACTGTTGTTTTATTAGATTCAGACTTAAGTTACCTTAAAAGCCCAGACGGATTTCCTTCTTCAACAATATTTTAACTGTTTCTACAGAAACTTTTAATTCACATTTATTTGAAATAGTAATAATACAATTTAATATTAATATTTTGTTTTATAATAAATACTACATATTTACTTTTGGGACCGAAAGATCTTGTTGTTCAAACATCACCTGACTGTATTTTTATAGTTACTTTTACAAATTTTGATTCGTTACAAGAAAAGGTACAAGTAAAAACTGTTTGAAAGTACGTTATTACATTTTTAATGGTATTTTTTTAAATGTATATTCTCTTTTGAAAAAAAAATATCTTAAAAAGTTATATCAACCGGGTTGGTCTAGAGGTAAAGAAGTCGCCAAGAATTAGCTGTTTAACAATTGATTTTTGGAAACGAAGGTTCCTGGTTCAAATCCTAGTAAAGGTAGTTACTTTTATACAGATTTAAATACTAGACAGTGTACTTTGATGGTTGGTGTTTATTAACCATACTCTCAGGAATGGTCGGCCTGAGTCTGTATAAGACTACACCTCATCTGAACGTCATATATTTTATACTCACAACGATCTAAACCTGACATTCATAAAAGACGAATTATACGCAGTGAAAAACGTCTACAAAACTTAGAAGTGGGTCAATATCCTTTAACAATTAACATCCTGGACAACAGCGAAGATATTCAAAGACTGAACCGTTTTAAAACATTGGACTTACTTAACGATTTTGTTAATCATTTAATTAGGTATAATTTTTTTTTTTTAATTCTACTACTTATCATCGTCATCTCACAATCGGGATCATTATATCATCTCCATCATGATCATCGTCAACTTGAGTTTCAAGGTATTAATGCACAGTTCAGAAAAGTTTAATTATGTTGTTTTGTTTAGAAGTTAGTTTTTAAATACACTACCGGATATTTTGTGTATGTTTTTTATTCAAAGAAAGTTTTTTTTTCATCGTCTTTGCTTAAAGTTTATATCTACATTTAAAAAAAACAGGTTGCAAAAGAATTATACCTTGTTAATAAAGTGTACTACATATTGGCTTACTTTTACTATACAGGCTCCATTACACATTTCATATTTATTTATTTGGCAGCAATTTAAAGATAAATTAGACTTAAACGAAAACACTCTAATTCGGGTGCTAAATTCTAATCACTAACCACAACGAATAATGAGACGTCGCTGACGTACAGACATGTTTTGGTTATAAAATGTCCTTTAATCATCCATATCTAATTTTATTTACGTAAAATAATTAATAAACAATGTAAAATAAAGAAAATAGCCAATTCTAAAAATGTATTTCCATTTCGAACTCTACTACAATTGGGTGAAAATTTCTTGAAAGTAATTAAAATGGTTGTTTTTTTGCACTTTTAATATAATACGTGAAGTATATTTCCTTAGTTGTAAAAATCAAACGAAATCTTTTGAAAATATTTATGTTGGTTTTATATTTATGTCAGCGGAGAAGATTCAAAAGATGATGGCCAAGAGACCTTCGTTAGTTAATTAGTGAGAATACAGTGATTTCTTGATGTTATCATCACCAGTTAATACTCGTACAAGTAAACAATGTTACTCTTAAAAAAAAAACAGTGAATTCTGAAATGTATGAAGTCAATGCTGAGGTACCACAAGGAAGCGGACTTGCACCAAGGCTGTTTTCTGTAAGCACCAATAACATAGCAACTTACATTTATAAGACTATGGCCATGTGCTTAAGTAAGAAATATTTTTCAATGACTTGTTAATATTGCAGTAATCAAAATCATATCAATAATTATAGAAAAAACAGCAAACAAGATCTGTAAATCTCATTTAGATAAAATACAAAAAAAATCGGCATTTTAGAGAATTAAAAGATAATATGATTCATTTTCTTCAAATTAAAACTAATTAATTTAATTTATCGTATTAGTTACCATTAGATTCTATTAAAATACATTTCAATTTACAATAATTAAAATTAAAATAATCATAAAATTAACTAACTCTTCCATCTTATAAATCTCAAAATTGTCACCAGTCTAAGAAGATATTCAATTCCGAGTTAATCTGTCTGTTATATCTTCAATCCATTATTGTTAAATAAATTTGCATCGTTTTCCATCTGAGCGAAAAATTACACGTCGTCTGGAAGTAAGAAGAAATCTTTTGTCATTTGTAATAACAGATCCTACGGGAAGAATGTACTGTCATTTTCAAGTTAGATTACAAACTGTTGTTGTTTAGGTCAACAGCCAAAATGCTGGTTTGAACCTGTAGAGGTTTTACTAAGTAAAACGAGGAGTGAGGTGGTTTACAAACTATTATAATATTTACTAAAAGGTTTGGTCAAACGGTTTTTAAAATATTATTATATAAAAAAATTGTTTATGAAAGAGCTCCAGCATTGTATTTATCCGGAATTCGTATGATTTCTCTTGTGCGGATGTAGGTCTGCTAATTACCTGGATGTACAATTTTATAAAAAATAAATATCCTTTGAAATTTTGGAATCGAAATTAGTTATTAAATATTAATACAACCGAATACGATAATTATAATATGGAAATAAAGGTGTGAATACGATTGTTAAGCAATATTTAACTAATTAAAAATTCTATTTAGATATAAATTTCCCAGCAGTCGTTAGGTCTAAATTAACTGCATGAAAATGAAAATAACATTTTTAATGTTGCCTTTTAAAAAAAATTGAAATAAGGTTATGTTGCATTGTTAGTTTAATTTCCGGAGGTAATAATGCAGCGCAGTGTGTATAATTTACGCAAGTTAAACAAAATAATTTATATTTGTAGAAACAACCCCTGTAATTATGTATTAAAGTGAGGTGGTAGCAGCAGATAAAATATATCAGCAAGTATTATGAATTTCAGTGTGTGAGTGTATGTTTTATATAGTATATATGTATATTTAAAGGGAGAGAGAGTTAACGTACGGGAGAGATGTAATTTAACGTGGGTTTGCAGAAATGACAGAAGTCGCGCTTTTCGTTGTCCTGTAACGACCCTTGGGCCATACCGCTAGGGAGGGATGCAGTTTTGCATAGAGAAGTGCATTAAAAATGATGACGTCACGATACTGCAGATTATGATTTCTGTTTGAAGAGTAGCGATGTACGTGACGGTGCACGGTGTACATTAGCCGCGGTGTATAATTAACCGGCCCACCTCGCGCATTCTGTTATCTATGCGACCGGGTTTTCGAAAGGGTCAATACGTTGGGCCCCTTGTGTTGCGCTTGATTTTGATCGGAGTCTGTTTTGCTGTCACATCGCGTCCTCTTCACATCACCGGACATCGGACAGTTTTCCCCGCCCACACTTTTAACCCCCTACCACCCCCCTATGATAGATCTCTCTTTATCTCACCATCTACGCATCTCTCTTTATTACACCTCCATCTCCCTTTGCACTCACCCGCATTTTGGCGTTTCGTTTTAACTCGTCCGTCGCACGAATTGTGAAATGAGGGTCTGACCGAAATGCTTTCCCTCATTCTCCCGTACAAACTAATATTGTCCCGTAGGATTCAAATCCATCCTGCGTTGTTTTGTTGGTTGATGGTCGATCCTGTTTCGTATATTTCAAAGTTCGACAAAAATAAGGGTTTCACGTTTTGTACCGGCAGAGGGCGAGGGGATTACATTTTCAATATTACGTGCCGTACAATATTATTTATTTTTCATTTAAATCTAATAATGCTATGTCCGTATAAGTGTTTCATACCCCTCGTTTTTAAATATATATACACATTTACAATACCGAAAAATGAAAAAAAAAGTTTCAAACAATATAATCGTTGCACAAATACAAATATTGCGTTACTGTTTTATTTTTACAAAATAGAAAATTCAAAGTGTGTTTCATCCATTTATGTAAAAATTTATCGATATAACGCATTGTATAAATCTGAATAAATTAAAACTAAGAAATTCACTTTCACTGGTAATTTAATCAGTTTTTGTTTATTATACCAGTAGAAAATAAATGTGTCATTATATCGGATATAATTTTTAATTTAAACTGTGAATATAAATATGCATTTCAAATTAGAAGATCAAACAAATGAGTTATTTGGTATTTTCTTTTGAATTAAGCAATCTCTCTGCATAGAAACTTTTAAATTATTTAGTTATTTAGTTAAATTTAATTTTTTATAAATTGTCGGTAAATTATTGAAGTTTAAAGTGTAGGCAAATATAATGTGATGAGTGTTGTTTAATCACCTAGTTGTTTCCGAATTGTGTAAAAATTCATGACAAGATATTTTGAATGAAATACCAGTTTTTACTGTTATTGAGTACAGTACACCCGAATTTCTTAATATCGCAATGTTAGATCTGTATATAACATTAGGTTCATTATGTACCAAGGTACACCTGTGATTTTTTTTTTAATTAGTAACAACTACAATTGTATATTTATACAACTAGCAGTATATTTATGAAGGGCGTATTTTAATGTACTGTTTCCGTTTTGATTGAGGAAATCACCCAGTGGCAAACTCTCGTCGCTGTTTTATTTTTTAAGATCCCTAATCCAGCATCTTTTTAATTTCCTTTGTGGATTTCATCGTAGGTGTAGATGTGTCAATGTTTGTATCTCTGGATTCATGTAATTTATTAATTTCGAACGAAAACAATTTTTGTATAATTTTTAGACCTCAATGTAGACACATTATACTTAACCAATAATCAATTATACACCTGCGATTGAGCGTAAAAAACATTTTTTGAAATACTTGCATTATGTCGAGGTTAGAATCATCGATAACTGTCGTACCATACATATTATGTCCATACTATTTTAAAACAGCTTTATTAGAATCTATATTAGAACCTTGTTGTTCAAAGACTTTTATTAAAAATTTCTTCGAAATAGTAATTTTGTTTAAATTTTATGTCTTCTTGTTTCCTTTTCGATATTTCATGTTGATTAGAATTCAATAATTATTTAATTAATATTTTTCCTCCATCCCTCAAATTTTTGTATGTACCAAAAATATTTATTTTTCGTTAAACATTCTTTTAAAAATATGCATATGAAACATAAATAAAAAGGCCGTATCAGTAATTCAATGGGCACTATATATATATATATATATATATATATATTATATATATATATTTTACATCTAAACTAAAAATGTTGTATTTAATCGAGGCTAGAATATGAAAAATTTTGAACCTAAGTATGAACATTAATTAATTTAGGAGTTAACGCGAATGTAGAAGGAAAACTCACATGGTTTTCCTTTAAAAAAATTAAAACAAATTATTATATATGTAAAATTAATGAAATAAAAGTTTATTGAATGTTGAGGTATAAAATTTTTGTCAAGCAAAGAAATACAATAATTTAGTTTTTTTTTTTAAATAAAAAATTACAAAAAATAGAGAAAATTGTATAGGTTTAAATAGATATTTCCTCGGTTCTTTCACATACGATTTCTCAAGCGTTTGGAATGGAGAGAAAACAGTAAATAAGTAGAAACGAGGGAAATTTAATATATCGCATAAAAATGGATAACCGGTCTTAATTTCAATATAAATTACTTTTTTTAATCACATTTATGGAGATACTGTTTGGTGGGCCCGCGGTTTAAGAAATTGTAACAGCATCCGTCGTTCGTCGAAGTACAAACAGTAGAAATATTGAATAATGTTATGAGTGAAAGAAAACAGGAAGAAAAATAGTGTATTATGCTAAATCGCGGAACCCTTCCTTTCTCTTATATGCAATCTTACTAACGAGAATCGTTAAGGGCAGGCGCGAGGCGCGGGAAGGAGATGGTTTACTGGATAAGGTGGTACAAGAGGAGGAAAGTTAGACGGAGAACGGGGGATTATTGCAATTGCTTTGATATTCCACCATACATAGACTTTTCTTCTTTAATCCAGCCGTTCGATCAATGTTTATACCAGTGCGCGCACAGCTCGAGCCCGAACGGTCAGCCCCTCTCTATATCAGCTCATCATCATCATCCTCATCAACCCTCCAAGTGGCCGACCAACATCCTTCTTCTCATTCCAATCTCTGACATTGTCCTTCTTCCTCTTTATCCATCTTTTTCCACCTTTCTCCATCATTTTATCTTCTTCAAACAACTGTCTATGTACGCTAGTTTTGTCCAGAAAATAAATTCTACACAAAGATAATAGTTAACATTATCAATTGATGCTCATACAATATTTTATCTTCCATAAAACATGCCTTATAGTTATCAATTATAAATATTGAAAAACCCACCGGGTTGGTATTGTGGTTAAATTGTTGCTGTGTGTTTGCTATTTGACAGCTTATGTACGGAAACGAAGGTTCCGTGGTTCAAATACTAGTAAACGCAATTTAATTTTTTACGAACTTTAATAACCTACTTATACCAGTACTAGACAGGTGTTACCAGTGTACTTTAATGGTTCGGATTTAATTAACCATACATTCTCAAAAACAGTTGGCCTGAGTCTCTACAAGACCAAAACCTCGCAGCGTTAAACAAAGAATGTTGATAGATTACTAAAAATCTTATATAAACATTGATTTTCACTAACATCTGCTTGAACCTTACCATTATTTCTTTTTATCTGTTGATAATAAAATACGAGTGTAATGAGGAAGGATGATAAACAATGGCATGACTTGAAGAAGTAAAACCTCTGGTTGACAAGTCTCCCTCTCCCTCCAACCGTTCAACCAACCTAGAGGACCAACGCGAAAGAGAACTACACCAATGATTGGCTGAAAGTTGGAAGGTGCCTAGGGAGTACTGCTCCCTATAATAAAGTAATATTAATGTTAACTTTCTTTAGCTTAATATGATTATCAGGTAGTTATTTTAGCGACATTAATTAAAGAGTATGGATCTAAGGCTTAAAAATTGATTTTCCACGCTCTCTTTAGTTGTTGTACAACATTTTTCAGAAGTCTGTCAACATATATTTGGAAAACTAAAATGTTTTCATTTCAAACTTTCGGTAAAACTTCAGGTAAAAATGTTTCATAGTGTCACATATAAAATTATTTTAAGTATGTTAATTAAAGATCGTTTTTTAACGTTTGAACTAGAATTTAAGGATTCTTTCTTTATTGCGTATGTATAAAATATGATCTTTACCAAAAAAAAACACACTTGATGATAAGGAAGTCAATAAAATTATAAAAAATAAACTTTTATTATCAATTAAAAATAATTTTTAATATAGACTAAATACGTAGAATTAATAATTACTGGGCCTGTTGTTATAAATTTCATAATAATTAATTAACTGTTCAATGAAAATTAAAATTCAAAACTAAAAAAAATAAATTAATGTTAAAGAAATTTTATAATTTATTTTTCACAACGTATGCATCAATGAGAAAAATATTTCGAAAAATGATTTTTTGAGAAAGGAATTCCGAAGAAAGTAATTACTAAAAACTGCACGTACGTTATCAATGTAGTTTTGTAAATGTGTTTCTCATTTAATTGTTTGAAGCTCGAAGAAATTCAAGTAATTTGTCAAACTTTTTAACAAAACTATTTATTATATTTTATAACACTCAAGAGTGAATGCAATGTTTTTTACTAGAAGATTGCAAAATAGATAATAATTTCTGCAGTAAGAAATGTTTGCATTAATAAATATATTGTTAACAATATTATTTCAGGAGGTGTGGAAATGAAAATACATTATTTATCACATGTATTAATACTAAATACCAATAGTTTTATTAATAAACAGAGTTCTGTTTATACACCCACGAGTATTATTATTCCTGTATATTATTCTAACATCCTTATCTAATTCAAAGCAATACATACTATGAAAATGTTCAGGAATTATAAAAATATATTAAATAAATTTCTTTATAAACTGTTAGATAAATTGTGTTTTAAATTTCACAAAATAAAATGAATAGTTAAAATTTATATAAAATAATATCTATGAATCTATTTAAGTATTTTTTACTACTTTTGAAAAAGTTGTGCTTTAAAGTTAATAACGGTGGCATAACGGTTCTTCAATAGAAAGAAAAATATCGAACACATTTATTTGTTTGGTAATCTTAATTCTTAGTTTTCCTTTTTTTAATTTACATTCATATTTGTATTAATAAAAATAACAAACTGTAACTGTATAAATTTTATTTATAGCACCTCCATCATGAGGTGACTTCTCATCTCAGTCAATTTACAAAAAAATCTGTTTGTCGCTGTTAAGGTTGTAAACTGTTTGATTATAAAAAGTATATTTAAAAATTGATACTGTATTAATTAATTTGAACCAGGAAATTTAGTGATTTAAAATAATCTAATACAGGTTGTAAATAATAACGTATTACATTTTAAGATTTAGTAAGTTAACAATGGAATTTATTTTTCATGGTTTTTCTAATCGTCAGTTCTTAGATTGCATGACCAAAATAATAATATTAATATTAAATGCGTATAATTATAAAATATGCAGCTGTGACATTTAATTTTTCCCATAATCTTTAAAAGTTAGCTTATATCGTGACCAGTACACTTAATAATTACTGTATTGTAATACAAAAACATTACCATCGTGGGGGTTTCTACTCAACTTTGTTGATATTTACTAAGAACAGCTGACTCTGAACGATTCGCTTCGTTTCTTTTCTCTTCAAGTTATTAAAGTAGAAAGTGAGGGGGGAAATGATAGATACAGAAAATGACGTGCAGATGGTTGACCGTTAAACTGTATTCTTTGGCCTGAGAAGTAAACCCGGCGGTCCGGAACACAAGAGTTAGTATGTCATGTCAGATGCTGTTTTCATAAGTCGTTCAAAATTATTATAAATTTTTATTGCGTTGACGTTATTCGTACTGCGTTAATTGCTTGTTTCCTCATTTTGAAGTGTCATCTATATGATGTGACGAATCGTGTCAGGGTGCGGCGCCAAAATATTAAATAATTAACTTACATTGTCTTAAAAGGATGTAAGTTTAAAAAGATGTGTCATTTTTTTAATTGTAATTACTAAATATTTCTATTATTTTTCAACAAATTAATTAAATGTTCCACATTTTCGAGTTTATTTACTAACAAATACAGGTTTTTACAGATTTAAATATATGAAGATCATAACCGGAAATCGAACCCAGTAACGTATTTATATCAGATGTCTAACCGGCTCTAATTACTTAAGACAAAATATTTTCATTTTTATTACTACAAAATAATTTTAAAATACGAAGGCATGCAACAAATTTGTTTAGCAACTTAAATTTTTCTTTTTCTTAAAATTTTTGATTCATTATATTTGGAATAAGATAAAACTTTACAGATTATGTAAACTGTATTTTTTATAAAGGTATCTCACTAGGAGTTAACTATTCATACGTTTTAAGAAATGTGTTTATCGTTTTAAATACATTATCGTTGTAAATAAATTATGTTAATAAAATTGTACTACTAAATACCAATCAATGCTAGTATACGAAACTAAATAGTATTATTGTAAAGTGAAATAGCAGTGTATTATTGTTTTTATTATAACTATATCTATATCGCAGTTTTCGTATTATCGTTACATTCTTGTAGCGATTGTAATAGTGTTGGTTCGTTCAAAAGTTTGTGATTTATTTCAGGATTTTAAATCTGCACACAATTTTAAAGTTGATGAACGTTTAAAATTAAATAATTTAACATTTTGAAAGTTTCAAAAAGTTTTTAAAATATTTTAATACTGTTTTGGGTTTAATGAACAAGAATGGTACTTGAACTCATAATTAGTTTAATTTTCTTTTAATTTTATTTATTATTTTGTTTCAGTTCTGGGAACTGTATCTACATTACTGACAGCCATCCAATTTTCACTGGTAATTTTTATTATATATATTTTTAGCTTGATTTTCGACAAGAAGGTTCTTTGGTATTTGATTATGTAGGTTATGAGCTAGTCGTCATGAACCGATCAACTAAAGTAACTTAACATTCTGTACCACTTCTTTAACATAAGACTGACTGAACTGACACAGAGGTTCCAAGAAATTTAAAACCATTTATTATTTAAAATAATTTCAATGTAATCATATTTTTATGGTATAGTTTTTTTAGATATTGTTGTTTACACTAATCTTATAATATTGTTTTAATGAGAATAGATTATTCAGTGAATTGAAAAGTGAAATTAAACGATAAAATCATAAAATCTGAAGTATTTTTTTGAAAAAAAATGAAATAATTTGGTTAGATATTATGGAATAAAACTTAATTTTCATATAAATAATAAAAGTTCTTTGAGAAATTCTGAACTTATAATTATCTTATACGATAATGTATAGTCATGTGTGACTGACCATCGCATCGTTAGAAAGGCAACTAACTGCATACAAAATGCAATAATTATACCATGAACATTTCTGTCTATATGTCTGTCTGTCCGTCCGACTATATGCATTCAGAACAGGCTAATGTTTATTTACTTGAAGTTTCAAAAGGGAGGGGTTGTTTCGAAAAGCACGGAAATACCGTACCCCTCATTTTCTATATCGTTCTTCCATCACTCACTAATATATCCCTCTACAATTTTCTCACTCTTTCTCTCTCTTCACTCTCTTCAAACATCCTCATCAGCCTCTTCTGTATCGATCTTTTCATGACAGGATGATTAAAAATGCACATGATAGGAAGGAGATTTTCTTCCTCTTCTTCTTCTTTTACATCCAACTTCTCTTCTCCCAATGAGAGACTTGTCTTCAGGCGATATCGTCTTACTTCACACGCTTTCCTTTATAATCCTTTAAAATTTGACAGCATATTTCTTTTAAAAATATTTAAAGAAAAATTTTTGTTATAAACTTCTTCTTCAATCATTACAAATTTCATTTGTAGTCTACTGAAATCATCGTTTTAGAAATAAACGCACACTTTTTTAATAAAAATTTAAAAAAATATTTTATTAAATCACAAATAAATAATACAATTAATTTAATGTTATAGATTGAGATGGAAGGAACATCTAAACAGAATGATGGACGGAAGAATACCGAAGCAGATGAGGGAATATAAACCACAAGGCAGAAGAGCTCTGGGTAGACCGAGGAAAAGATGGAGCTAAAGAGAGCGATGTCGGAACAGGCCAAGGCCTAAACCGTGAAGAGAAGAAGAAGAAAAAGATTGACTGATTTCCCGCGTGTTAAAATTGTCCAATTAATATACATTGTATATTATTATTTGTATTTTTTTAATAATGATTACATAGATGTATCGATTTTTTTATTATTTTAAAATAAATTTAATACAGATTTGAAAAATATTTAACATCTGTTTAGTGATGAAATTGCAAATCTGTGATCTAAATGCATAGCCTTACGCACTGACGGAGATGCACCATAATATGTAAGTATCTAACAAAACGTTTAATTACATTACGACGTATGCACTCTATACGTTACAACTTTATACATAGTATAATTTTTACAGGCGTTTTAATTAGAAATTTCCAGCGAACGAAAACCGAATCATTCAATATGTAGACTAATATTTACGCTGAAATAGGCCCGTGGTAGGCTTCATAGGAAAAGTAATAAAGACGTAATAATATTAATATGAACCTGTTATCATGATACACTTACAGAACACAGAAGTAAAATTTTTCCAAACGAAAGTTAAAGAAAAATGAAATATGTCATGTTATATTATACAACTGCACTTATACTTTATAATGTTTATGTTAGTTTTTATATTGTTTGAACAATTTTAAACTTTCTAAGTGACAGCTTAAAAACTAATAAATAGGTGTCCACTAGTAAATAAACCTCTAACTAGGCTTGTGAGAGAACTTGTACTGAAAAGTTAAATAAAATATTTTGTCGTTCAGAGTTGCGATATCGTATTATTTTATAACGAATCGAACTGCTGTGACGTTAAAACAACAAATATAAGTGTAGCAATGAAAGAAAATATTTTAGGAATTAATGGAGTAAAAATCTTGTGTAAAAACCCTCACACAATTTTCTTTTGCCAATGTAAATAATAAAATAATACCTATAGGCCTAACCTATGTTTGATCATTAGTCAAAATTTCAAAAGAAAAACATAAGTGATTTAATTTAATCATAAGTGATTGACGAAAAATGAAAAACAATTTCTTTAGAATTTAAGAATACGGATAATCATTAATTGACACAACTAATCGACTACGAGTATCTAAGAATATAAATAATAAAAGTTGTTTGAAAAATTCTGAACTTATAATTATCTTATACGATAATGTATAATTATGTGTGGCTGACCATTTCATCGTTGAAAGTTACATGAAAAGTTGTATTACCGGTGAAAACACGATTTCAAAAAATTATTATTACAACAATACTTTCTTTCTTTATATATTTATTAAGCGCAAGAGAAAGTAATAATAAGAAATAAGAAAACCGAGCCAAAAAATTCAAGGAGTGTAACACTCTTATGATTATCGTAGCTTAAAGTTGACTGAAAATAATGTTTTGGATGGTTTGTGACGGTGTAAAAGGAGAATTAAATTTAGGAATGGAATCAATTATATAGTACTACATTTTATTTATTTTTAATTTGTTGAATGCTATTTGGTTTAAATTGTAAATCATTTCTGATAGAAAAGAGTTGAAATGAAAAATGAATTAAAGGAAAGCGAACTGTTAATTATTATTTTTTTAGGGCAAGAAAGATAAAGGATAAAATGAGATGGTCAGAGAGAAAAAAAAGAAAACGATAATCTAAGGCCAGTAGAGGAGAAAAAAGCAAGGGTTGTGGTCAAGTCAGAGGCGACGCATATTTTCGCTAATTAACCATTCGCAATATAGAAATGACGGGAGGGTTGGTGTAGTAGTCGAAGAGTTAGATGCTGTCGGGTGGTAGAGTGGGCGGTAGGAATTGTATAAGGGTATGAGGATTGTAAAAGGCAAGGAGAAGGGTTATCGGAGGGCGGGAGTTTATACTCAACTTCCTCCCTTACGAACGGCAAAAGTTGGTTCATTTACAGCATGGCAAAAGCAAAGCACAGTGCTTCTAAAAGAGTGAATAACTACAACTAGCTTGACCGGTATTCTATTCTATATATATATATATATACACGTTTATGTATGTGTGGATTTATAAACACACATATAAATGAAGAGAGAAATATAAATAGGAAATTGTAAAGTAATTCAGAGTTCCCGAACGCACGATAGGTAGATATAGGTGTAGATGACGGATGAAATAGATGCACAGAGTAGAAAAGGGTGGTCGTAACAACATGGAAGGCAAAATAGACTAGGTTTTACTGACTGTCGGGAATGAAGAGGGAGGGAGAGAAGGGTACATAGGCTTTACCTAGTCCATACATCCGATTGATTCAGCCCATGCTACTTCTATATCTATACCTATGTACTGACTGCACCTAATACGATTACTTCCGACATTGTCAGCGAAAAGCACACGTCAGTTATGAAATTGAATAAAAATGTAACGTTACGTTAACTAACCGGGTTCCGAACCAATTCTGTCCGATATTAATTAACAATACATTTGTTCAGTCCCTGGACACCAAACTTACCCTTTACCGTACTCTACATATATATATATATACTTATATATATATATATATATATACACACACACAACGGTTCCACTTTATATACACTCACTCCATGGAACTCTAACCGCCTATCCCATCTCCTCTACCCCTCCTTCTCATGACAAACCCGTCTATTTGTCGCTATCCTAATTGATATCGATTCTGGAGTAACATCATATGAAACCAAACGACGCTGTGTTTTATTATCCACCACTACATACCTGCTTCCCTGCCTCCAAACACTAGTTCTATTTTATCTCTATTTATACACTACTACATAGATTATATATCTAATCTATCCACTTTCATTGTATACCTAATTGAATAAGTTCTTGTCACACGCAATTTTAACATACTGTTCATAAAAAATAATATATAATCCAATTTTTTTATTATAAAAATATGTATTACCTACATTTTTAACATTATACGAAGTACGTATTATGTTAAAGTACATAAATTATCATTATTTTATGACAGAATATTTTAACCAAATTACATTGATATTAATTTAAATATATATATACTCACATGGAATGTACACGTGGATAAAATGAGAAAGGCACTCCAGGACAGGTTCAAACAGTTGTACAGATTTCTTTCACGCAAATACAAGTTACCAACTACACCCAAATTAACCATTTACAACTCCTACCTTCGACCAATATGGAGATATACCAGTCAGCTTTGCTGCTGTGTAAAACCATAGGTATTAGCAAAAATTCAGCGTTTCCAATCAAAGCTTTTACGGAGGGTAGTTAACGCCCCCTATTATCAGACCTAAACGTACCCTACATAAATTACGTTTTCTTAAAACTATACAAAATTTAAGAAGAAACTCGTGAACCACCATAACCGATTGATCTCAAATCTGGTTACTCAGACTCTCCCAAACAATCCAATAAGACGTCTAAAACGTCGATGGAGCCCGGACCTCATCTATTAACGTAGTACTGTAATTGACTAACCATTGCAGTGTTCTAAATGCTGCACTTAACTAGTCACGTCGGAGTCTGTCACTGGACTGTGTCTCCACTCACGTTAATTTACCATGTTAACTTTTTCAAAATTTTGTGTTATCACATTCACTGATTGTTTCCAATAGATTGTGAATTTTCTAAATAGAGAAAAAAATTATATGTTTTAATTATTTTGATATTTTGTCAAATGTTTTGGTTAATAATTTATTAATATGATGTTCACTCATTCTTTTTAAATAATCATTGTTAAAGTGTTGTTTTATGAAGAAGAAAAACTTGGTACGGTGACTTATAATCCAAAGCTCTAAGAGCATACATTGTATCATTTTATGTTATAACGCCTTAAGACCCAATAACTTAATAATATATTTATTATAACAAGATACTAAATAAATTTCTAATCAATACTTCTTATATTGAAATATTGGATACAATTAAACCAAGATAAAGTATAATTTACTTGATTTTTATTTATTAATTGATTTATTTTTTCTATAAAATTTTCAGATAAATATATTTACTTGAAAAAAATTATCTAAGGTGAAACGTATTATTATTTTGTTCCATATTCAAATTTATCGATACGAATAACCTTAAAAAATATATGATATGAATTTTTTTATCTAACACTACAATGGAAAGTTATAATTTATTATTTTTATTACATTCCAGTCGGAAATAAGTAATTCTTTTGAATGAAATAAAAATAAAGAATAGAAAATCTAAAAGAAAGAAGAAGTATTTTATGAAAATACTTGTAGAAAACAGTCCATGATAAACTATTATGTATTGTATGGGATTACAAAGGTTAAGATATATATTCAGAATATTTATCATACATATATTTTAGTGAGATGATAAATCTTTTTCATACAAAGGTATTGTTATTCAATAGAGAAAAGAATTATACCAATGAATTATTCTGACGTCGGAAAAATCGGTGAAAATTTTACAAGCAAAAAGGTACGTGGATAATTGTAATTCAGAAGAATCGTCGGGTAAATCCCCGTTGGTTTTACAATGGTTGCTTGCATTTTGATTTTGAAAGGGGTTGGTTAGGTTAGAAGGGTAACTATTAATTTATTGCATTTTTATGGTAGTAGGTAATGTTAAAGTTCCTTACTTTTAATCTAAGCAATATGTTTGGTGCATATATAAAAAATTACTCTCTTTTATGTTACTTCAATTATTATGTATTAGTAATTCTTGAAATTATAATACAGTTAGTTTATTTCAAGATGATTTCTAGTTTCTTATTATAATTAACTATAATAATTCGAATCTTTCCACACCACAACTTTACCAACGACTCAAGGATGTGGTTTCTCAATTATTTTATATTTTTATTAATAGACTCTTTTTAAAGTTGTTTATTTGTTTCTGTTTAATTTTTACTTTTCTAAGAATTACAAGTTTTTGATCATATTATGTTTCGTTAACTTTTTCATCTTACATTATTATTATTATTATTATTATTATTATTATTATTATTATTATTATTATTATTATTATTATTATTATTATTATTATTATTATAACCATTACAATTTTTAATTAACATTGACGTCCGGCTATCAGCAAGCACATTAATTCATGCACATCGGATTAGAATACAAAAATTTCCAAAAATATTTGATGAAGATGCTAGAAACAAGAAGAAAAGAAAGATAATTTATCTAATGAGAGAACAATATGGGATGGAGATGCTTACAAGGATAGTAGGACAGATAAAACTAAAATGATTTAGTCAAGTCAGTAGAATGGAGGAAGATACTACCTAAAAAAACCGCTGTACTTGGAGATGAAGGGAAACGATTGAAGGGTAGACCAAGACTGAAGTGATGACTTAAGGATGAGTTAAGAAAAAGATGTAAAAAAAGGAAACTTTGAAGGAGATATGGTTAAGTGATAAAAGAGGTGAAGAGGAGATGGGTAGGGTCCGACTAGAAGAAACTTGGAAAAAGGATAGAAAGGATGGTGGTTTTATGTAGACAAGAGCCTGACTCCTGCGTTATCCCAATATCTCTAACCTTTTTTAAAGTCTCCTTTAATCTCTTAGCGACTATGCCTTCGGTAGATAACTCTATTGGTATTATTACCCTAACTAAATCCTGTTTCCACATTTACTGGAATTCAGCTTAAGTTCTGCATTTTTGCACAATAATGCTTTCGATATTGTGAGCTAGAGGGATCGATATGTCAACTATTAGTGTTTAACCTCTACTTTGACACAACGCATTGTTATCAGTGTATTTCATGTGTTTATTAGTGTACTTTAGTTGTATTTTACGATTTACTTTGATAAGAGGCAAATTTTTCTTTAGTGAATTGAAAATAGTTATTTTGTAACCTACATAACTGAATTCTCAAGATTTAAGGATGTCTTTGATCAAAAGAAGGAGTCACAGGAAATCGAATTGTGTTTACATTCATTGGAGATGTGAGGAAGAGAACCAGTTTTAAAATCTTCACGTGAATCCTCTTCTTAATGTCTTCGGATTTTATAATAGATGTAAGGTATACTATAATTAATTCTTCTTGAAAGTAAAATAATGTAATCTGTGTACATCCTCCAGAAGATTTCTTCAATGTTTACTTACAGTTATCAGGTAACTTGATTATCTTCTCCATGGAATTTAAGCTTCAGGATGCTGTTGCCACGTTTGAAGCAACAATTGAAGGGTGGACAACGCGGCAGATGTTAACAGAAAGGGAAGAGTATGTAAGTTACTAGGGCGAGGCGATGACGTCATGATGCAATGAGTGCAGTCCTTTCTTTCTTATCCGAATCGATATCGGAGGATGAAAGTAACGGGAATTGAACGGCTGCTGTGGAGTAGGGTCAGAACAAAGATGGCAATTGGCAACTCTAAGCAGCGTCCCTACGAGGTGGCAGCTGCAACTTTGGTTCACCCTCTCTAGACGCACCCCAGACCTAGTTCCCTTCTTTTAAATCTACAGATAGTCCCCTTAACCGATGCCCCTTTTTGGATCTACTGATCCGACGCCGACGTCGTCCTTCTGTCACTAACTCTTACATCTATTAATCTTGACTAAATTAAACTTTATTAGGGTTACTAAAAGTACCTATTTAAGGATAAAAGATACAATTCATTAGGTCACGCATAAAAGGAAATCTTATATAATTGAAAATCCATCCGAGACATAACTGTCATGGTGAATTTTCTCTGATATCAAACTTATCGTAGCATCAATAACTTACGCACTGTTTTTATCAATCACTAATCAATCATATAACAAGCTGTTATTGTTCTAAAGTAGTTGAAAATTCAGTTGTCTTACCCTTGGGACTAAAAATTGATTTCTTTCTTTTATAAATTATGTAAAAATATTAAGATAACAAATTATAACAAGTATTTTACAAAGTAATTTTTAAAATATTAAAAGTAAAAGTCGAGTTTTGTTTTTTAACATTTGTATCAAACACAACGCCGTTCTTCATTACCACCAACAGAAAAATTATCGTAATACAACACTTAAAACTAATCTGGATGTATGCAAGTAAAATTCATGTTTAAGTAAAATCAAGTAATATTGCTCGTTTGCAGTCTTATCAATCTATAGATTTCAGCGATTCTCCTTGATACGTAAGAATCAAACGTTTACCAATGTGACTTCAAAGTATCATGCAAACGAAAAACCATAAAATATTTTGTAAGAAATTTAATTGAATCATAGGCAGGCATAAAAACGTTTTGGTTCGCCAAATGCACGCAGACAGACGTTCTACGATTCTCCCCGACTAGGTTGTTGTTGTTGTTTAGGTCATCAGCCGAAAGGCTGGTTTGAACCTGCAAAGGTTTTACTAAGTAAAACGAGGAGTGAGGTGGTTTACCATTGCCTTCCTCACTGAGTAGAAAAGTACGCTTATCAGCATACCGAGCCTTCTGAAAAGCACATATTTTCCACTCTGCAAATGACACCTTCACTTCATTCACCACAGGGTCTGGCTGTATAATGAAATTCATTACTTTCAGAGGAGATAACTCTGATTAGTGTCTTTTACACCACTACCTCTTCTGTTCTTAAATTATTCAGTCATTTGATTGGCTGACCATTTGATAAGAAACAGAACAATTTATTTTAGCCCTGCAACGAGCAGATTGGGTGTAAATAATTTGACACTCCACCTGTCCATTATGGGTCGACTAGGTTAACGAAAGCGTAATCTTCTCAAGTCTTAGATCCTTACACTTTAGTTAATATATTCATAACATGAATATTACAATATAACCATTTAAGCTAAATAAACCTAATATTTTATTATCGAAAGTAAAACAAACGAGTGATCTGCTTCGTCAAGTCATTTTTTCACCGCCATTCGTAATCCTACTCCTTATTTTTTAAAATTTGTTTTAGTAAAATTAAAGCAATGATAATCATTCACGTTTTACTCAATTTATTTTTTATTTTTTATTTTGGAACTTGAGTTTTATTTCTTCCAATTTTTTTAAATTTATTTCGAAAATGATTTCTTCCTTTCTTTCATCGTTCCACGTACGTCGTTTTTCTCAATTTTTCTTCTGAAAAATTTTATGTTCTTCAATCATTTTATTGAATTTACTTATATCTTAATTTATGTTTAGTGTTATTATATTTTTTCTGTCTCTTTGAACCAAATTGGTTTGGTTTTGTATTCTTTCAACTTTTCAGGTATTAGTTTTGTAAGTCAGTCTTGGCTCATCATCACCAGATATACTTAGGAACTCGTTGTATTGTATCATTAAGAACCAAGATGATTAATGAAGAAGGTGATTACTTCAGGTAGTTTGCAAATCTAACTTAGTGTTATGCCAAAAAATTAATGGACGATATTAGTATTGCTTAGTGGTGAAGTATTCTGAGAGAAAATTAACATGTTTATGTAATAAGAAAATTAAATGACTTTTGGTTATGGTGAAAAAGAAACACAACTTTTGCAAATTAATAAGTAGCTACCGTATCATATAATCACCGAATTTCCTTGGTAGGCATACAAGAATTCCTTTTATGATTAAATAAAATGTAATAGAACACATGGTACGATCAGATATGTAATTTTATTCGGTTCCTTGAACTTAGTTGAAAAGATTACGTCACGGAATTTAGAAGGACATCCACCCCTCCTTAAAAGACTTGAATAAGAACAGGAGCTCAGTAGATGTGTAGCACCTGACTCACGACTCAAAAGAACCTTGCTTACTTACACGACCACTACCCCCCCTTACTTGTGACGTAAGAAACCGTGACGTTCCCTTATTTCTGACGTCAAGAAACTTCCCTTCTTTTCTTTCCCTTTCTTTTTTTCTTCTACTTCCTTTCTCCATTTAAACTGATACCCTTTAAAACTCTTCTTTACCTTCTTCAAACCACACTCCCCCTCCTCTATTAACAATGAACATTCAAACCCATCACTACCGCATTTTCTTCTTACTCTTTTACTCAGGTGATCTTTCTACATTGAAAATACTCTAAAGGAATGTTAAGAGCGAAAAAAAGACAAAAGAGATATTTTGTGTGATTAAAACCCTTCCTTCCCTAAAATATAAAAGTTTGGTTCTTTATTCCATTCCTTCTTGTTTCTAACTTGATCTCAAAAACTAAATGCATATACTTTACTCATACTTCTTACTCTTAAATATGGATCTACTTCCTGTATTATTCTTTTTATCGCAATATCTTACTTATGTTTCAAAAAACCATTATTAATTTTTTCTTTCAAATAAAAAAAGAAAGTAGTGACGATAAAATTTCTTTAATAATAATAAATAAACCAATATTTTACTTTCTTAAAGTTTTCTTTCACTTAATTACGTATGTGTATATTGGTAAATAATAACTCAAATATTTTAAAAATTAAAATAAGTAGGCTATACTATTATATCGTAACTTTTACAAGTATTACTACAAAGTGTCAATTTAGCAACGTTGCAAAAATAACAGGTTGATATTATTTATCTTTATTGTGTGTTTATTTTTGCGGTGTTGTGTTTATTGATGTTATTAGTCTTTTGAGGTAATTATTCTTGCATGAGCCTAAAATTCCCGATTCTTTAATGCGTTTTAAGTACTTGATCTTGAATGTTGCTTTGTGATATGCTATATTTCTCCTTGAATTTTTTTTAAATAATTTTTAATTATGTTATTTACATCTGTATCTTCAAACAACCATTAAATATGGGGATAGTTTTTCGCAATGGTGGCTGAAAATATGACGTAAATGACTTAAGGTAGAACAGTTGTCATTATTAAAACGTCTACGTGTAATTTTAAAATTTTTACAAGATGTCTCTACTCCATCTTCTATGAAGCTGCTTGGGAGATTACCGGGTAAATGTGATATACTCGGTTTTCGTTTTCAAAGAGTTTCTAATTAAAACGTCTGTAGAATTGACGAATGGCGTCGGTAACGTACCTGTACAGTATTTGTAGTCGTTTTATAATGTTTCATTAGTTATGTACCAAAATTAGTCTGCAATATGCAATAACCCGTTTGAATTTGGATTGAAAGCGTTGAAATTTCATGATTGCTGAGGACTTAAGGATTACTTTAGCGGAACCAAATACTTGACATCCGTGAGTCCAAATAAGTTTGTGTAGATACTTGTAAAATAGCAGTTTTGAGTGAAGAGGGAATTTTGATTCTATTAATTACTTAATTTTTTCTTCTTATTATGTGGAATCGTTGAATACTGGGTTATATTCGTAAAAGAAATTTTTTAATTATTTTTGTACAATTTGTTTTTCTCAGGTATTTCGTTAAACATTTTTAATATTACACAATACTATATAGTTTCAAAATGAAGATTAAAAGTAAAAAAGATATATTTAATTTATTGAATTTTACTGTACTTTGATATTAATCGGGAAATATTGCTTGTAAGCATTTTTATCAATCTGCTACAGTAGTTTTATTTATTTTTCTTTGAGCGCCTCACATCTTCAGAATGTGCGATACGTTAAATTTGAGAACTTGTTTTATTAGGCCTACATTTCGTATATCAAACTAAAGTTGCCGGACGCATTGGCGCAGTTGGTAACGTGCTCGCCTCTCATCATGCGGTCCTGGGTTCGAATCCCACTCAGGCACGGCATATTTTCATATGTTACAAAAAAAAAATCATTTCATCCTCATTACACACAGTTACACCCCAACGTCGTCGCTAATGACCTCGATGTTGATGCGACGTTAAATAAATAAATAAAAAAAAACCTTAAGTTGTTTTACGTTTGGTTTTGATGCAGAACTGGTTTATTTTTTATGTTAAGTGTTCCGAATTATGAAAAGTTTTGTGGATTGAACAGTTAATATTATGAATCAAAATAATTCTAATTTGAATATTATGCACATAGATATTTCTTCCGTATTTTGGTAGATAGTGATTTTGTATGTAACTTTTACTTTGTTTCGTTTGTTTGTCAACACGAAAGGAGAGAAGTCGTTGCCCTTGTCCTAGAGACCGATTTATCAAAAGTTTTTTTTTGGTTTTTAACGTAGGTTCATATTATTATATAATATTCAATAGAGATCTGTCTTGGTATAATCCTGCGAGTCGTGGTACTATTGTCCGTTATCAGAAAAGCAGCTGCGGAGTGTGACTGGCGCGTGCGACTATAGACGTTCCCTCCCCCCACTCTTCACCCGAACTCCCTTCTTTTCAAACAAACTCATTCTTGTTCCTTTACATTATAATATTTGAATAAAGAACCAGAACTTACTACCCCACCCAATCCCTCTTAAAAACACACCCCTATTGCTATACTAGTATTTTGAACACCGGGCCTGAGGGCGTCTGGACGTTTGCATTAGGGTTTATCTCTACATAGTCACTACTCCTTTACAAAGAATTTTTTTAACTTAAAATGGTTTTCCCAAATGTTTAGTGTTCGTTTGTTTGTTTACTTTCGATATTTAACAGTATTCGATTGTAATCCAATAAAAATACCAAGAATTATAAAAACTTAGACTACAACATGTTCAAGTCGCAAAATATTCTGTAAATTATTAACATACGTATTTGATAAGTATTCTTTAAAAAAAATTATAAAAGTATTTCTCTCTGTGGTAAATAATTATATTATTATTACTTAGGCATATCTCTCAAACACACTGTATACTTTACGAACCACCCTTTTGACCGATTCAATTTGTTCTGTGTTGTACACGTAAGCCAAATTAGTTGATGATTTGGCTGATATGATTGTGGATGAGACGATTCAACTATAGCTTCACACAAGTTTTTATAATATTCTTACAAGAATTTTATTTAAATTCCGAATTGAGTTCTCCGTATTATTACGCTGACACATTCAGACAATTTGTAGGACCTGTGACGTCATCTCGATTGAAACGGAACACAGTTTTGCATAACTGGAAGACGCTATGTACTAGATTTGATTATATATTTGACCATTATAATCCTTAACCTTTACTTTTACGAAATATTTACTTTATTTTAAATTATTTCAAAAATAATAACGCATTTTGTATTAACTCTGTTACTTATTTTTGTTTATATGAAAGAACATTTTGCGGTTTTGAAAATCAGCTAATTAAAATAAAAATGTAGCCTACTTTAATTCTTCATTGTCACATTCTTGTCACATCCATTTCTATCACGTAAAATTTTCTAAAATAAAATTTATAATAGTCAGTAAAATGCACCGGTAAATAATTATTTAAAAAGAGATAAAATTAACTACAAGAGGTTTGATTTAACGAAATTAGTACAGGAAGGAGATGAGATAATTGAGAAACCTTAAGTGAATAAGTGGACAGATACAAGTGAGGCGAACAAACGAAACTAAATGGCCCTTAAAAGGAATTCTGAAGAAAGGACAACCGCTCTACTGGCATTTCCATATATATATATTATATACTGCCATTTTCCGCTTTGAATAATGATTACCTGTTGAATGGTGTGGTTTTAACTACAGAGTGTTTTTTAGTCTCGTGAGTGATTTTTTACCCAATTGTTAATGCCTGGTAACTTTTTTCTAAGAAAGGGAAATGTTGTTTTGTGATATGAAGTTAGTAACCCTACTCAACCGGTATAGATACGGCATTGTAAGTTGATTCTCCTTGAGCTTTGTAAAATTTTGTGCTGTTTCCTGTCGTGTTACGAACATAAAGTTGTTTACCCTTGAACAACGGGTTTTCATTCTTGAACAATATTCTTTCGTAAATGATTACGGAATTGAAGTTTTGAACACAAAGTTCTTTAGTGATGAAGCTTGGATCCATTTTGACGGTTATGTGAACATTCAAAACACTCAAATTTGGGCGGCTGAAAATCCTAACGCTTTACAAAAAAAATTTTTGCATCCTGTAAAAATTGGTGTGGGTGGGCTATATCTCGTCATTATTTAGTCGGACCCATATTCTTCGACCAGACAGTAAATGGTGAAGTATACAGGAATATGGGCCAATTTGTGCCCCTCCTAAAACCTCTAAAACGGTACTGCTGGTCTCAGCGAGACGGCGCTACATACCACACGTTTTGAAAAACTATGGATTTTCTACAAGAGTCCTTTGGTGGTCGAATAATAAGCAAGGGCTTATGGCCTCCGAGGTCTCCAGACCTCACAGCTCCTGACTACTTTAGTGTAACTACATTAAGTCCAAGTCCTTCAAAAAAATCCTCACACTAGTGATGAATTAAAAATCAATATTACAGACTTAATCACGAATCCAATGCAACTCTTAATAAGGTTTCAGCAAATATGCTGAAAAGAGTCCGAGTATGTATAACCGCAAGAGGTGGGCATTTTGAGCATATTCTTAAACAAATATGTAGGTAATAGTAGCTTTTTATTAAATCTCTTTTGTAAATAACAAATACATTTTTTTACTACACCTACATTCCCTTTCATAAATTACATTACAAATTGGGTAACAGGACTAAAAATCACCTCAGTATATTTTATCAACAATGTTAATTTATATCATAAAAAAATTATTTAAGCAAATATTTAAATATTTAGGCAAATTATTAGAAAAAATTATCAAATAATTTTTGAATTGTTATAATGTAATTTTTTGAACGCAATGAATTTACAATAATAAATAAATTGGATTTAAATTAAACAGCGGTTTGTTTAGAGATAATACGCGCATAAATATGAAATTGTTTGTTCAATAAACACACTAAATAAATAGCTTACAATGTATCCACCATCATATATGATACAAAACTCTGTTAATGTACGAGATATTATAGCATTCACTTCACTTAATATCTGTCAATCCATCATTTTCGCTTGACGCTAAAGTATAACCGATGTATTCAATAAACTTCATGTCAATTCAAGAACTTAATTGTTAATCAGTATACGTTTTTAATTTTTTCCTAAATATGGATTCTGTCGATGAATTTTAATTAGTTAAGTATGATTTTAGTAACATATAAAATAGTAAAATATGTATAGATATATTATAAATGTATTTTATTAGAAATTACCAGAAAATAGATATGTCAAACAAATATTGAATTTCTGTTGTGGACTTGCTCTCAAACCGGTATGGATGAGAGAAATAAATGAAGATCTGGAGGAGATGGGATTAAAAATTGAAGACCTTCAAAATAAATCCGAAAAATTAAACATCATTAAAAGCTTTAAATTTGCACCTCCTCCAACTAAACAATATAAAACGAGTGTCGTATCAGATGAAGTGAGACTGGTCCGATCGCTTAGAATGAGGGCCTACTGGGAGAAAAGAAAACAACGTAAGACTAAATAAATGTTAAACTAACTTAAGTGATCCAGTGTGGTTTTAAAAAAAATGTATTTTTCTACTGCAACATATCCAGCAGGAAAATTACAACCAGTGCGCTTATATTGAATGGATGTCAATAAAACGATTGCCAACTGTAATAGTTCTACGTTTTAGAACAAATGGATGAAGGTATAAAAATATAGAACTTTGGAAAAATGGGTCCAGGAAGGGGCTCCACAGCCTTTCTGTGAGGTCGATTAGATAAGTAGAAAATGAAGATGACGAAGAAGAAAAGGAAAAAACGGGAAAAGAAGGAACAAAGGAGAAGAAGAAGAGGACGAAGGAGAGGGAGGAAGAAGAAGGAGAAGAAGAAGGCGAAGAACAACAGGAGGAAGAAGGAGAAGAAAAAGAGGACTAAGTTGGAAGATGACGAAGAAGAAAGAGGGGAAGAAGGAGGAAAAGAAGGACAAAGCAGCATAAAAAGAAGAGAACAAAGAACAAGAGGACGAAGAAGAGGAAGTGGAGGAAGAAGAAGGAGGAGGTGGAGAATAAGAGGAAGTAAAAGAACATGAAGAAAAAGGAAAAAGCGGAGAAAAAGAAGAGGTGGGATGAGAAGGAGATTAGAAGGTAATTTTTTCCTGAAGTAATTAAGAAATGCCATCCACAATTTTAATGAAAACTATTTTTTTAATAAAAGTATCCGTGAACGGTTTGGAAATACTACTTTGCATGTTTTAACAATAATACCATTCATTTAAATAATTTTGAGGTTATCATGAAATCATTTAAATAATTTTGAGGTTATGGGAAACCAACGAATATACATACAGACGAAAAGATAGAAAATATAATCCTCATTTAAACTGAAAAGCGAAACCAGTAAATAAATATTAGTTAAGTAAGATTTATAAATCCTGTAATAACATAATGGAATATTGATAACACTTTCGTCTAATTTTTACAAAATGAATTTAAATTTGCAAAACGAGTTCAGAAGTTAAGAATAAAATGCATAAATATTTACGAGGATAAATTTTCATTTTATTTTGGTGTGCACTCTTTTAATTTATTAAAATTATTATATAATATATACAATTTTTCCATAACAGACAGGTGGAGTGTCAAATTATTTACATTCAATCTGTTAGTTGCAGGGCTAAAATAAATAGTTCCGTTTCTTATCACATGGTCAGCCAATTAAATGACTGAATCATTTAAGAACAGAAGAGGTAGAGGTGTAAATGACACTAATCAGAGTTATCCCCTCTGAAAGTAATGAATTTCATTATACAGCCAGACCCTGTGGTGAATGAAGTGAAGGTGTCATTTGCAGAGTGGAAAATATGTGCTTTTCAGAGAGCCCGGCATGCTATAAGCGTACTTTTCCACTCAGTGAGGAAGGCAATAGTAGACCACCTCACTCCTCATTTTACTTAGTAAAACCTCTACAGGTTCAAACCAGCCTTTTGGCTGATGACCTAAACAACAACAATATATACAATATTTTTTGTATTAAAGTACACATTATTAGTAATTTTTCTTTATGTTTGATAGAAAAACTGTCATTAATTGATTGATGAACCGTTAGTTTCAATGAAAAATGTCTTTCCTCAAATTACTAACGTCAAATATTTTGTTTATAGCGGCAAATTATAATGCTATAGCAGCTATTTATTTTACTTTGTAGTTCAAAAAATTCCATTTTTATGTCCTGTTTTACGTTATTTTTCTGAATAACCTTCTGACTCCTACTCGGCCTTACTTAGAATGATACAAAACAGAATTATTCTAACGGTGCTGTTTTTTTCATGTTAGTGGTCATGTTAACATGAAATAAACAAGACGCTAAACATATTTTGTTGTTGTACATTGTAATATTATAATTATTATATTATATATATTCTTCGTGATTTAGTTTATTAAGAAACACTGATCCAACATTCAATTTATTTTGTTTCCAAATACAAATTTATTTGATTTCTTTTTTAATTCTTCAGCTTACTTATTTTTGTAAAAAAAATTTCTTTACTTGTGATTGCTTGTAAAGTAATAAAAAAGTTGCCTCGGAAGGAACGCATTAAAATATTTTTTTATAATTTTCCCTATTTCCCTGTTTCAACTTACCTTTTACTCTTTATAAGAATGGTTTTAAAAGTACTAATCCTGATTTTTAGAACAGCTACTATTTGGAAAGATACAAAAATAATATTTAATGAAATATTTAATGCTAATGTTTAATGATCCCATTTTTAACCCTCAAGAGCAAGTGCTGAAAATGTCAGTGGTTTACTTTTCTTACGTAGGCCATCACTTCTTGGAGAATATGATTGCCGATTTATAAGTCTGTTATATTATTTCTAAGTGTAATTAATAATTTTGTATAATGTTTTAATTAATTATTTATTAAATTTAGTCAAAATTAGAACAAAAAAGGAAATAAAGAGAAAGAGTATTACTGCTACACATTTTGGAATTCTTCTTTATAAAAAAGGATTATTTTTTTAATACGTAATAAAGTTATTAGTTGTAATGTTTACACTACCATGTATAATCTTGAAAATTGTAAATAAATAATAATAAAATTAAAAAAATATTTAGGATTCTTCGGAAAGGTGTAGTAATAATATGTGAAGCTTCAGATTGTTCGCCCTCGTTTTGGCTGTAGTAAAGTGGTCAGCACAACTGGCTTCTACTCCAGGTGTCTCGGGTTCGATTACCGATTAAATTGGAAATTTTTTAGATTTCATCGTCTGCATTAAAATTATTGTACAAATCCGTTAGACTTTAAAGAAAGAACGATCCATCCTAACGTTTAAATGATCAGAATGTAAATACTTTAGTATTATTTCAACAACTTAAGGACAAACTCCTGAATTTCAGCTCTCTAGGTGATCAAATGTCAAATGATTAAAGTTAAATAAGTAAGTAATCGAGGACGTTCAAATTTAAATAAAAATTTCTTCTTGTGTATTTTTACCGGCCTGTTGGTTAGTAGACAGTGGAACTGGGTTCTACAACCTTTTCATTATTTTAGCATCATTCCTTAATAAATACAATTTATTTATCAAGAATATTTCTTAAAAAAAGAAAAAGATTTAGGTTTTTAATCGGAATGATATAAAACGAAATAGGCTTAATGGTTTTTTGAATTAATTTATTAATTTTTTTATCTACTTTTAAATAAAAAGGATGATTATAAATTTAAGATAGTTTGTTTTGTGGTACGCTATTGTAGTTTTAATGGCAGAACTATTATAAGAGTCTTTGTGGTAAAAAATAGATTCCCCTTATCAGCAATTTAACAAAGGTTGAACCACCCTTCTTCATCAAACGGGCAGTAGTTATAGTTCCGTAGTTATAGTTTTTATTTAGAAAAGAAAAAGTGGCATCGGGATTGGATTAGCGGGAACCAACGTTCCAGGGGTCTGACTACTAGTCGAGTAGCTTGAAGGGTGGGATATGCCATCTGCCAGGACAACTGGCAGCGATACAAGCAACTCTGACGGAGTTCCCTAATCGTATCCTTTGGACCTTGTCCTTATATCAGACTGTCTGTCATATGCTGCTCAACTGCTCAACTGATCAAAATGCTTAACGTACGCTCATTAAGTCTCTTTATCTACCCCCTCTTTCTCTTGACAACCTAAGGCGGCCCCTTTTTTAGTTTATGCACTAACATTTTCCACAATGAACATGAAAACAGATGTTCTTATTATCAACTTAACCATTCTGTTTCAAATTTATTCAAGATCGTAATTTCGGTAATCTACTTCAAGTATAGGTCTATGTATGCAAGGGATAAATATTATATAGAACATTAATTTCTGTAGATCTAAAAATTCTATTGTAATTTGTATTTTTGGTCATTGTCTTTCAATTAACTAAATTATATCTTAAAGGTTATGATTCTGGATCTCTGACCCACTAAACACTTCATTTAAATTACATTGAGTACATTTATTATCCAAATATCTTCGAATAAAAGATGCATTATATTCATTCAAAATGCTAAAAATTAAACAATTTTTTTAGGTTTCTTTAATTTAATCGTTGAAATTATCTGGAGTTTTTCTTACGCGAATGTAACAAAAATGTGAATACCTAGTGGTTTTTTTGATTTCTCGCTGTGAGCCGGTCACCATGCCAAACGCGTGTGAATTTGAAACATCTGACCGGAAATTGAACCTGGCGTAGAAGATAGTTGCGTTGATCTCTAAAAACTGGAGAGAAAATGACCAATCGGCAGATCAAGAGTGAAGTGATTGGTTAATTATGAATGAATTAGGAAAAAGATGCGATACCAAGAGAGTAGTGGCGGAGAGATGGGATAGCGCTTGAGAGAGAGAGGAGTTGAGTTGAGCCCGGCCCAAGAAATCTTGGAAGAGTATTAAAGAGGATGATGATGATAATGATGACGACGAGCCAGGAGCAGTTTTTTCTGATCATTAAAAACTAACCGAGGGCTTAATATCAATGGGATAGTTATTTAAATGTCATAATTTTTAAAGTTAAGCCCACTGTATAAAAAGTTGAGAAAAAACTATGTGTCAAAATATATGTTTACTCAATAAAGAATGTAAGAGAATTAAGAAACTGTGTTTTTAGTTTGGGTTATACTCAATGAATGGTAGTTAAAATATGTTTTTTAGTTGGTTAATAGTGGGGATGATAGGTGGTTTCTTACGTCAGACACCAGCTGAAAAGACTTCTTTTTGAATGACGAAGAAAGAGAAGGAAATATGTATTAAAATAATAAAAGGCCAAGCAACCCATGGAGTTGAAAGAAAGGTTCACTTCTTACGCCAAGGTCGTCCTGCTTCCGTCCTTACGTCACTGTTTCCGCATACTATTTTGTACTATACTATGTACTACTTCTTCATTCATTCTTATTCATAGTAGGGTAGTCACGTGGTCTGTCTTTGCACAAACACACACTTTACAATTCATTTGGTCACGCCTCATTTAACCACTAAGGTGTCATAATAGGAGGATACAAAGATTTTTATCTTTTCTTTAAAATTATTTCACTTCCGGAAAAATATGTCTTAGTTATGATTGATCCCCTTATTATTGAATTGTATAGTATTAAAATACTATACAATAATAACAACACTATTCTACTATTTAACTTCTTTTCCTATTTTTCTTTATCATTTCTGTTAAGATTGTACGAAAACAAGTTAAATAGTAGATCTATTTTGTGTAGAAAATATTTTCTTTAAGATTAAGTTGCATAGTAATCTTAGAAAGGTAGATTTTTTAATATAATTATATAAGTACAGGTGATTCAGAGAAACGGGATTTGATTAATAAAATATTATGAAAAAAATTTCTCAATAAATTTATTTCTTGAAGATGACATTTTGCAGGTGAGTGCAGGTTTCTGCACTAATATTCCTGCAGTCTCTTAATTACATTGTGCATGGATCGAAGTATTATTTTACCAAGAATTTTAGCAAATGCTTCTTAGATCTCAGCTTTCAATTCATCTGTTGTAGCAGGTCGTTTAAGATAAACGTTGCTTTTAAGGTGACCCCCGACAGAATAAATCGTACGCGGAGAGATCAAGGGATCTGTTAGGCCATGGAATGTCACCATTTTTTGAACTTACACATTAGAATCGGTACGGCGCCATACTGGAAACCTTTGTTGCGTAAAAACTACAGATATTTTCACAAATTATAACAACGGTTGGTTTCAACGAGGTCAACGTCTCACACAGACGAATATCGATGGCTGCTGTGCGCCAATTTCGAAAAATCGTGCTGCAATGGAAAATTTTAAAGCTAAGATCCAAAAATCAACTGCCAAAATTCCTGCTGAAATGTTACTTCAAATCATGCACAATGCAACTAAGAGACTGCAGAAATGTTTGCGCAAAATGGAGCCCACCTAGGCTACAAGACGTCATTTTCAAGAAAAGAGATACTGTTTGTATTTTTAAATTTTATGTTTTTTTTAATTTGTCTTTAATAATTATGTTTGTCTCTTATATTATACTTAACACTGTTTATTTCGAAAACCTCTAGATTTGAATCTATCTTATATTCTTGACGTGATACGTTAAGAACTTCCTTTAAAACATTCATAAATCAATCAATATGGGTATAAAGTGTCAGTTATGTTTTTTATGGATATTTTAAATGCCATATTAAATTTTCATTCTTAAAATTTTTTGTTTAAGTGATCAGCCGAAAGGCTGGTTTCAACCTGTAGAGGTTTTACTAAGTAAAATGAGGAGTGAGGTGGTCTACTATTGCCTTCCTCACTGAGTGGAAAAGTACGCTCATAGCATGCCGGGCTCTCTGAAAAGCACATATTTTCCACTCTGCAAATGACACCTTCACTTCATTCACCACAGGGTCTGGCTGTATAATGAAATTCATTACTTTCAGAGGGGATAACTCTGATTAGTGTCATTTACACCTCTACCTCTTCTGTTCTTAAATGATTCAGTCATTTAATTGGCTGACCATGTGATAAGAAACAGAACTGTTTATTTTAGCCCGGCAACTAACAGACTGAGTATAAATCATTTGACAATCCACCTGTCTGTTATGGGCAAAAATTAGATTCTTTTTAATTTATGGAAACCAAATAAATATATAAAATAAATTTTCAAAATAAAATAACATATAAATTAAAAATGATATAGTTCACAACGATCTAAACCGGCTCTTCATAAAAGAAGATAGTAAATACTGTAGTGAGAAACATTAAAAAATAAAAATAAAAGCTTCAAAATCATTTCTCAAACAACCTCCTCGACAAAATTAATCATTTAACTTATTTAATTTCTTCTACTTTTACTACTAATCATTGTCATCTCATAATCGGCATCATTATTCCATCATCGGCATCATTATTACTCCATCTTGGTCATCTGCATCTTTATCTTTAACTGCTTTATATATTTGAAGGTATTAGAGCACAGTTAAGTGAAGTTTTTGTTCAAAGTTAAATTTTTTTGAAACATACTACCGAGTGGGTTTAATTTTTTTTTATTCAAAGAACAATATTATTCTTTTATCGTGTTTGCTTAAAGTTTGTATTTATATTTAAAAAACCTGATCGCAAAAACAT
This sequence comes from Catonia carolina, assembly GCA_035578175.1. NCBI lineage: Eukaryota > Metazoa > Arthropoda > Insecta > Hemiptera > Achilidae > Catonia > Catonia carolina. The sequence continues at coordinate 81,395,157 of JAQMRL010000003.1, read as the reverse complement.
ATACCTTGTTAAAAATATGATAAATAAAAATAAATCCATTGGTTAATAATTTATGGTGATCCCTCTAATGCGTGTATGTTGCAATCTGTTCAATTCAGAACAATAAGCAATCCCATGAACTAATGAGATCAGGCTGATGTGTATGACGTGTAAACGAGGTATAATTTTGTACAGACCCAGGCCGACTATTCCTGAGAGGGTATGTTTAATTGAACCCCAACCATCAAAGTACATTGGTAATCATGTCTAGTATTCAAATTCGTATAAAAATAATTACCTTTACTAGGATTTGAACCAGGAACCTTCAGCTCCGAAAATTAGCTGTTAAACAGTCGACTCACTGTGGAGATTTTACCTTTAGACCAACCCATGGGTGGTTAATAACTAATTTTAAATAAATTCATACATAATAAATAATTGTTGGGGATATAAATATTACAGATAATTTATTTAGGAAATACGCACAATTTATTTGATTTGATAGTAATAACGTGATCATTAAAAAAGTCATTACGTTATAAGCACGTAGTGGAAATCCTTTTATGAATGAAATGGATTCGTAGTAGTAGTGGTAGTTTTAGTATAATTGTAGTAGTAATAGTAAAAGTAGATGTTTTAGTATTAGTATTATTGTTAGAATAAGTAATAGTAATGTAAGTTGGTAGGTGTGTCGTAATGAATGGATGTGACTTCCGTGAAGCAGAAGAACGGAGACGCTAAAAGACAATACTTAAGTATGTGTGTGTTTATGTGTTTTGTAGTCGTGCGTGGTCTACCTTACTAGGAAGGAAGTGCTATGTTCTACGGGATGGTTGTGCAGTCGTTGGTGCTATCATCACGACATTGTGTTATTATTGTCTTGCAAACACACTTCATCTCACACCTGAGTACACCTTACAAGGATATTTATGTTACAGTAAAGCCTTACTCCATGTATTTCGTACAATACCTAAGCCTACTTAACTACAACTCCTTGGACTAACATAACTAAATTTTACCTTAAATTTTCTCATACGTTATAACCATTATTTAATTGCATAAAATGTTCTAAGGATAATGTTACGTTTACATAAATGATCACTGTTATATTTTATGTTAATTTCTACACATTCAAATGTTAACTTAAATGAAGTTATAAGTAGCATAACAACAGAGTTGTAATAGACGACGGTTAGTTAACTTTTCAGCATACTCCTACTTCCTTTCTTTTGATTTTTCTGTTAATTTTTTCTTTTGTTTTGTTCCTTTGTAATATTGTTATGTTACTTTGTAAAAAGAAGATAAGTAATTAAGAATTTTCTAAAAGTTTTTTTATAGAAACCGTTTATTCTTCTATTTACTGTTACATTACTTGTTTATGTTTTACTTTTATTATTTTTCCTTATCAAACTTTATTTTTATAACTACAAGACAGAACTTAAAAGAAAAAAGTAAAGAAAGAAAGTAGAAACATAAAAATGTGTTAATCTTTTTGTGATATTTCTAATGATGTTATTATTTTAATTTTTTGTGAACTACGCTGGCGATTAAAGAAACCAAGTAAGTTATTGTTGTAAAGTTTCTACATTTTATTTTATAATGGGATGACTTTTTGAGTAAGAACATGCAAAATTCATCCAAAATATAATAATGAATTAAGTGCAAAACTAAGAATGTGTACGTAAAACGCATTTTTTAGTTTAAGTTGCATGAACAGGTATATCATTAAGAACTATTTTGGGTTAAGTAATGGTGGGTTTGCAAATGTAATCATTTTCTAAAAATACACTAGCCAATCTCCACGAAAGTGGTCAACCAAAATTTTATGTACTCAAAATAAAACTACTATAGCCGCGCCTCTGTTTTTAAGTGTTTACCGTAGATTAGTCTGTAATATTATTTATAATTTATCTGATAATTTGCACATTTTCTATTGGAATCTTATTGACAAAACCTTTTCTTAATGAACCTTAGTAGAATAAATATTTAGTCCACAGTACTATACAACTTTCAAATGAAATAAATTTTTCTCATATACAGTAAACCTCAAACTCATTTGGATTTACGGGATGGAGCTTTCGGATGCAGCTAGCTCATCAAACTTTGATTTCAATCGAAATTCTGAAAACTGAGTACTGGACATCATGTTAAACAACCCATGAAATATTTCAGATAGATTTAAACAACGTTGTGAGAAAATGGAAGAATATCAAAATTTTCTGCTAATCAATCTCTTCAAAATGAGCGAAGCTACTTACATTCCCTATGTAAATTACGATCTCGCTAATCCGAACTAATAAAACTGCGACTGTTCGGACAATTGAAGAGTTCGGATTCGCGAATTTTTGTCTAAAAGGCAATATTCATGTGTAAAATGAGTAAATTGTTTATGTTGGAATAAACTGATTGAATAATAAATATACATACGCTGACCTTACTTGTTTTTCCACAAAAAAATTACATTAAAAAAATTAATTAATAAAAAACTGTGTAAATACAGTACAACATAGGTAAGTTAAATAAAATTATGTACAGTTGTTAAGTTTGTAGTAACCAAATTCAATTATAATTACGCACTTTTTACTAACCTTTATTTTTTCACAAAAGTCACTTATTTTCTTCTGTTTTTCGGAAGTCAAAATTTGTTGGAATGGTTCATCTGAAAGCTGCATAAGCAATAATATTTTATGAAACGGCTTATCGGTTCCTTTAGCCCACTCGACATACTTATTAAAACTTCATCTTACTTCGTATGATACATGATTGATCTTTCATAAATGTATATTATTCAAATAGCAATATTTTCGATCAACAATGTATCCATTGATTCTGGTATATATTTTTCAATATACAATAATAATATATACTTTGTTTTGATAAAACGGAAACCGGTGTTCTTAAAACTTATACAGATGCTTTTTTTCTTTTATATAAAATGTTTTGAGAAAAAGAGAAATCAAAAGACGATTGAATGGGTTATTGCCAAATTCGAGGTTCATAATATATTGAACCCAAAGAAGGGTTTCTTAAGGAAAAATAAGGTGGTAAGATTATAGAAACAACTGTCACATTTTTGTTTGTCACATCCTCAAGACCATTTTCAAGCATTTGTAGGTGCGAAGACCACATGATTCTTACAGATGTATTCGGATCATTTGAAGAAAAATAATAAAGGTGAAGGGGTTGTTTGTGAAGGGTCAAGAACCGAGAAGGGTTGAAACAGCTGCGATATGTTTATCACAAGACCATTGTAACTACAGTAAGCAGTTAACCCGAGTTGAATAGGCAGCTGTTCCACCAGGTTTACTTGTACTTCTGCAAGCTTACCTCAAGTCAATACCCGCACACTTTTGGTTTCCCTCTCACTCTTGGGTGCCTTATCATTGTGCTTTGTTGATTCATATTGATCAATGATCCTTACATTATTTTTTTCTTTTATTAAGAGATAAATAAAAAATATATATATGAATTTATATTAGGCCTATACTTTCTACAAGGCTTGCAAATATTTACTAGTAATATTAAAGTGCATTATTGGTTTAATTATGTAAACTTTTGAAAATGAATTCTTCTTTCCTTTCTCCGTTTTCTATAGAAATTAATCGATATATTTATATTAAATAAATAAAGTCGCGAAATTAAAAACAGTATATTCTATTTATTTATACTTCTCTTAAGTTTACGAAACCTTTTCAGGAACGTCTAATTATAGAAATAATACAGAACTTTTTTCTAAAGTTTACGTTTAAATTTATTTTTAAATTACCTTTTCACACACGAAACGTATACAAGCGATTCAAAACAAGATTCTACGAACGATAACGCAATGCCCCTTTTACATCACAAACTCAATGTTGCACAAAGACTTACAAATCCCATACGTAATTGATGTCGCGAAACAACTATACAAGACGATGCATGACAAATTTAAATTAGGCTACATGACAACCCTCTCATACAAAACATGTACACTAGGGCGATACTGGGTACTCAGCGCAGACGTTTGAAGCGCTTCTGGCAAAGAGATCTTTTTGGCCAACGTAGGACTGTGGTGATGACTGCACGCTCCTTCAAGTAAATCAAGTTTTGGAACATAAGCTTCACATTTAGAAATTGTTGTATTAATTTAATAACAGATACTAAATATCAATTGAAAGTGTCAAAAAAATTACCTTTTTATTTTCAAATTCATTATTTATTTAAGGTTATTTACGAAAATTATTCCATATGTGTCACTGTAAAGTCAAATCATGTCTCTACTCCATCTGCGTCTCTGTCTTTGCTATGAGTGGTGTTGTTTAGTTTTTAAGTAAATTCATGTATGTTTCCATTATATTCACTATAGTTATGCAAGTTGTAGTTACAACTTAAACAGATTTAAATAGCTAAAAAATATATACTAATAGAAAAAAAGGTAAAAAATAAATCATCCAATAAAATTTACGAAGTTCTGAAATAATTAGTTTAGTAATTTGTTATTGTGATTAATTAATCAAATACTTTTATTAAAAAAATTCAATAAATTTGTATTAATTTATTTAAGTTTGTGTATTACCTGTAAGGCTATATAGGGTTGAGAATGTCCTTACTGATGCAAAAGTTTGACCAACCCATTGCTGTAGTTTTCAATGCAACACATATCAGACGTCCCGGTTCGATTCCCGGCCAAATTTAATTTACTGTCTGCATTTACTTTAAATATCCATAACAGCCGAATGTAAAATAAAAAAGAACACTCTTTACAGAATTCTATAACTTCCTGATCACCGAAAAAGCTGAATTTCAGAAAACGTTTTTCCTTTGGGCTAAACCAACTAACTACAGCATTTTAATTTCAACCACTTATACTTGAAGGGTATAAAGTGAGAGACTACCCTAAAGCAATATATATTATATCTTTTAGTCTTTGGAAAGTTACAGTTTAAAACATCGGTATATTTATGTTGTAAGTGAAACAGAAAACATTTATTAGGTATTTAAATTACGATAACTTGCTTCTAAAGTGTAAAAAGGTGGTAAATACCCCCTTTTTATACCATAGAAAAATAATTATTTCATTCATACCTTTCAAAATAGAGCTGTAATTTTAGAAATCGGGATTATTATTCTTAAGTAACGCTTAGAAGAGGTAATGGGTCATATGAACGAGGGAGAAGTATTAAATTCGGTTATTTAAACTAGTTTTCCAATGAAGCTAAGAATAGGCATGTATGCAATTACTAGGTACTTTTCTGTTAAAATTGTACTGTAAAATCTTCTTTAAAAGAAGATTGTTTTACAATTTGGATGCTAAACTTTAATTAAGGGTTCGTTAATGTTACAAAACAATCAAATAAGTAACAAAAGTCATTACCACAAAATAGTGGTAGTAGATTCGTTCCTGTTATAACATTCTCTGATTATATAGTCTACCTTTAATTAAATGTTGAACGAAATAGAAAAAGATGCAATCATTTTCTGCAAGGGTAAGATATAACTTGGTAGGCGGTACGAAAGAAAGGTAGTTTGGAAGGTACCTATCGTGACTAAGCGTATTAGTTTGACCTTTGAAGAAAAAGGAAATTAATGCGGGCCGCAAATTCGATATATATATCGAAGGAAAAGAACAGACGTGTAGCGAGCGGGGGCGCAGCACCCCATAACTCACCCTAAAGACGATGCCGCAACACCACCACACGCGTGGAATTAACATCCGTAACAGACCGTTATGAAATATCATGATGAGTGAAGCGTGCCACTCGACATTTTATTAAAAACTAACCTTTGTGCAGGAATTGATGTACACTACACTAATAATAACAGAAATAATAGTGCATAATTTACTGACATCAAACATATGTTTATGCGATAATAGTTTGTCAAATAATGATACAAAGGTTATTATCCTAGCATTCGGAAAATAAAAGAACGATTTTTACATCTCATCTCTTAAAAACGACTTCTAGTTATATTTTTACAACCCTACTATAGTTTCACGGAGTCTTTTATATTATATTACCTGTCAAGTTTTTAACTGTTTCTTTTTCTTAACTTATTACATTTCGCCATTTAATTTCCGTCTTTTCTAAATTATTACTCCTTCTAAGCGAAAAAGTATTCATAGACCATTTGTAATCTTTAAACAACCATCTGTTACATATCCATTTAACTTTTATTAAACCGGTAACTGTTAAATACCTAATAAAAAAGTAAAACTTAAATAATTAGTGGAAAAAACTTAAATATCTTAACGACTTCGTTCGTGTTACATAAATTGTTTAATACAAAGTAAGTATTTTTAATTAATATTTTGTTTTTTCTTCTTCAGGCATTCATAACCATTAAATATCCCCATTACAGCCAGGTGGAGTGTTAATTTATTTGCACTCGATCTGATAATTCCAGGGCTACAAAAAAATAGTTGTTTCTTGTCACATGGTCAGCCAATTATAGAACTGAAGCATTTAAGAACAGAAGAGGTAGAGGTGTAAAAGACACTATAACGTCACAGTTATCTCCTCTAAAAGTAATGAATGCCATTATACAACCAGACCTTGCGGTGAATAAAGTGGAGGTGTGATTTGCAGGATGGAAAGTATATGCTTTTCAGAGAGCCTTGCATGCTGATAAGCATACTTTTCTACTGAGTGAGGAAGGTAAAGTAAATTACATAACTCCCAGTTTTACTTAGTTTAGAGGTTCAAACCAGCCATTCAGCTGATGACCTAGACGACAACAATCGGTGAGGGTGTTCTGTGATAAACATATTTATTTTGTAACACAGCAAATAAACTACAAACAAGTAGTTAATTTATACAAGGGAATAATAAAATAAATTTAAGAGGTTTATAGATAGTTCAGTAAGTCACACATTTTGTAATTTTAGATGCGGCTCAGTGTGTACTAAATTATAGTAACTGTAAAATGTATCCGGACCGTTTATTTTAGAGTAAGAAGGAAACCTAAGCAAGCAAACAAACAAAAAGAAGGATTTTGTGGCGCATGCAAGTGAAGTTGGCACGGTAATTTTAGAGGAGAAGTTATTGTAATAAGAGGAAAGGAAAGAGGATTAGAAACGAATGAGCTGATGTCAGGTAAGAAATGTTAGCAATTTGTCACAAACTACTAAGCAGACTATATATGTATGCCCACGAATTGTGGTAAAAGGGAAACGGTGATACTGTCTTTACTTGTGTAGCTCAGGTCCGTGGTTTGTTCTTGAGATTTACGAGACGGGCGTGATACATCTTGTCTCAGTCGGAACGCTTATTGTGTATTTTTGTTAACTAGTGAAACAGTTTTTAATAATACAACAAATAAATGTAAAAGGTAGTAACATTTTAGATATATTTCCTTCTCGATTACACGATTCAATAGATACGTAAGTGTCACTATTGTTGTATGGGTTTTTACACACACACAGATATACCACTTGTGTTAGTTGTCCAGGATGTATGGAATACGACTTTCTTTTTATCTGTATAACTAGTAGAGATTCTTAACTTAAATAAAGGAAGATACATTAGCGGAAGTGATGTTTTATCGAATACCGACTGAGGAGTGTGCTCATTGTTATTTTATTTACTAGTTAAAGGAGGCGGTCACATCTGTCTTCACAAACTCAAAAATCTTTTCAACGTAAATTGAGGGTTTAATGTACAAAACCGAGCATATTATAGTCTTAAACAAGATACACGAGTTACTTTAGGTTTAATAATATAAAGCAGGTGAGCCAATTTTTACTTTTGGCCACTTGAAACATCTAAAAGTATAAGAAAAAATGATTAAAGAAATATATAAAATATTATATTTATATATCCAGGTGAACTAGTATTCCCGCAGAGATATACCATATGGTTCATATAATATAAAAGATCTTTAATGACCTTTCCTGATTGTTATTATTGCCGGACCTTATAACATTTATATACTTCTTATCCACTTTGCTAAAAATCTCAAGTGTTCAATTTTGAAAACAATAAAATCTCAAGTGACCATACTATACTCTTCTCGCCCTTTTCAACTTACTAACAATACATTAAACAAAAAAACCTTTTAAAATATTACAATAAAATTTTCATCACTTCATTATTCTACTACAGTAGATTTTAAATAACAATAATAAAAAAGTTTAAATAGTTTAACATATGAATTTTTAATAGTTCATTCAAGCTTGATATATAATAGAAAAGAATCAATCATTCTTTGCTTAGCCTCTATTGTTTAATAACAATTTTTGAATGTTAACACTATACATGTTCTATTAAGTGTTATTAATTTAAAAGTTTAATTGAAGAATTAGATTTATTAAATACATTTTTAATTGAATGTTTAACTTCGTGAAGATTAAACAACAACTGAACAGTTTAACATTAAGCTTTGAAGATGTTGAAGAGTACTGACAAAAATAATTGAATTTTTGTTGTAAGAAATCTGATAAAAACTAAAATATTAGGTACCTAATTATTATATTCAAAAAAATCTCATTGTAATGTTTTTTCAATAGATTGTTTTTAGCAAGATATTGTTTTGTTCGGGATTCATTTAGTCTGTTTATTTACAAAATATTTTATTAAATCTGTAATTTTTTGACCGTAATGTCCTAGAGATATAGAGATACAGTGGCAAAATTGTCATACGATAACTTATATGATACGACAAACAGAAGAACTGTATTTATTATGACAAGTTTGATAATTTAGCATAATGCATATTATTTATTTTTTATGTTTTCTCATTTCGATTTCGGATTACCCAGTATTTTGGGCTACACGGTATCTGGATTACCTAAATTATTCTATATAAACAACTAATATGATTAAAGGATTCATATCTATTATTTTCCGCAGACATGTAACTTCATGTTATAAATAAATTAACATAAAACAGAAGTCTACTTCTTAAATATTAGAATGTGCTTTCATTTCTAACGAGGAACGAAGTTACAAATAATAAGCAATAAGAAGAAAGTTTACAGTAGAATGTGTCAAGCAAAAAAAGGAAGTGACAGGTGCGTGCAAGTTTTTATAAGGCTGTACAACAGGCTTTTTCATAGCAGAATTTACAAACGAGTAATTTTCTAAATTTATTGCAGTGTGCATTATTACGTCAGATTTCTAATAAATCTTTGCTTTCGTTTCATTGTCTTTAAATTAAAAAAAAAGTAATTTAATTTGCAGTGAATTTTATATTTGTATACCATAACACATCACTTTACATAAAGTTTCTTAGTTTATAGAATACCTAAAACTACAAATATAATTCATATTTGTAATCTGTTAGATAAGTAGTATATAATTATTAAACTATAATAATTTTTCCGAGAAACAGCACAATAGAATAATATAAAATTAAAGCGTTGCAGCATTTATTAAAATAATTTTTCGCGTCAATACCAAGTTTCTTACAACAGTTAATTTAATAAGTCATGTATTGACAACAAAAAGCACAAATTTTCTTCTTTGAATACAAAATATAATATAAAGGCAATCTTTCGTACATTATAACTAATTATAGCGTTGGGTTTGTTCAATACGATACGAATACATTTAATTAGTTGCAATTATCTTTAAATCTCACCTGTGGTGAATGACGATTCGCCTTAAACCTCAAAGAACACAATAAATATTCTAATTAAATGTAACTCTAATTGACACATAATTACAATGATTAAGAATTTTTACTGTCTCGTCCTATATGATTATAATTATATATATACGAAAGGAATTATTGTTTTCATGTTTACTTTTAGAAACTGAGTTTTCATCGGAAATACACGTTTTCAAACCCCTCTGAACCCGAAAAAACATGTTTTTACCGATTTGTGTGTGTGTCTGAATAATGTCTAGATATCTATATGTGTCTAAATATCTCAATGACGGAATATCGTACAAAGTTTAAACTTGGAACTTAAATTAGGTACCATGAAAGGACCCAACACGAAACAATTTTCATGAAAATCGGTCAACCGGAAGTAGTAGGTAGTTTATTCGTGACATTTTTCACCTTTTTGATATTTTTCTAAAACGGCATCTAGGCCAACAAATTTTTTAAAAATCGCTTCATTTACTAGACTACATTTTTGTGCTCAGATAGGGGAAGTCTACTGTAATTCTTGGGGATCTGTACTCGTGTGGTAAAAAAATTTTATTTTTTCAAGAGTGCTGTCTTATCTGATTTAAAAGAAAATCATTTAACGCGTGAATAAAACACCCTTACAGTCTTATTTAGACCTACCAAAAATTTCTCCACCCAATTACTCAGAAATAAAACTGTTACAAGTTAATTCTTCGTCCTATTTGGACCTACGGTTCAGTGAACTACGGATCAGCTAAAAAATCTAACATAAAACTTATTTAAATATTCCAAACCCACCGGGTTGGTCTAGGGGTAACGTCGTCGCCGCTAGTCGGCTGTTTAACAGCTGATTTGCGGAGACCAAGGTTCCTGGTTCCAATCATAGTAAAGGTAGTTACTTTTATACGGAGTTGAATACAATACAGTGGTTACCGGTGTACTTCAATGGTTGGGTTTCAATTAACCATACTCTCTCAGGAATTGTCGGCCTGAGTCTGTCCAAGACTACGCCTCATTTACACGTCATACATATCATATTCATCTCATTGGGTCATGGGGTTGCTTACTGTTCTAAATTAAACATATTGCAATGTACACACGTTAGGAAAAAAGTATTCCAGAATAGAACTCAACGAATCATTTCAGGCTGCCCAACATACGTTAGTAACAAAACAATACACAAAATCATAACATCAGAACGGTACACGAAATAGTAAAAAAAACTGTACAGACGTTTTCATAGCAAACTACTCTTATCACATAAAATTTACAAATTCAATCACTGTCCGCTCCTCACTTTCCAGGCAGCCCATCCAGAGATTGAAAAAGGAAATGGAATAATGAACTTCAGTGAATCGTTCTGAGGTGCTTCCACTGGGTGACTTCCTCACACAAGTGATAACAAGTTAATTGAATAAATCTATTGACATTATAACTGTTCGTTGTTTTAAAATGTTCCCAATTGTAGTTTCTTTTTCTCAAATAAAATTAAAACAAATGTTTGTGTACAACGTATTACTAAAACAGTACAATTTTTTATTATTTTAGCTATAAATTACAATCTATCTATAATTATTACATACAGTATACACCAGAACTTCTGTGATCATTGATTTAAAACTGTATGAAATAAATACAAAAGAGTTGTAATGCGATCTGTGAATTCCTAGTTTAGAGACGCATTGTTTTATTTCATATTCGTTGCAAAAATATATTGTCAACACAGCTAAAATAGTTTTAAAGATACTATGCATTACAGATATACATATATGTTTCCTAATAAAATTTCATAAAAAAGCGAGGTGAACTAATCATGTAAAAATTGTATTGTGTATTATATTTTAATACAAAAGTTGCATTAATTCCCCTAGGGATATTTTATATTAATCCAGAATAAATTATCACTGATTTTCCGATAGTATAACAAAGGAAACCTTTTACTGCAAAATAAATGGAAAAACGTTATTAATGTTAAGCAATGAAATATATATAGATTCCAATAACACAACCTTGAGGCCTAAAATTCTATTATATATTTTTACTTTATTTGTCATTTATGAATATATATAGGGTAGGAAAGTATTGCTTCATGCCGATTTTTCGAAATTACGTTTTAACCGGAAATACACGTTTTCATGCCTTCTGAACCCAAAAACATGTTTTTAGCCATTTGTGTCTAAAAAATTTGTGTATGTGAAAAAATATCTCAAGAACGGAATATCGTACGAAGTTGAAACTTGGAACGTATATTAGGTACCTCGAGAAACCCCAACACACAAACATTTTCATTAACAATCGGTCAACCTGAAGTAATAATTTGTTCATGATTCACATTTTTTCACATTTTTGCGATTTTTTCAAAAATCGCTCTTAACGATTTCTTTTAAAATCATCTCATTTACTATATATCTTTAATTCTCTACAAGATAGGGTAAAAACGACACGTCTGCTTAAATTCTTGAGGAGGCTGTGCTTTTATTGTATTTTTTTAAGATTGTGGCCTTAATAAAATTAAAATTAATTAGATTGTGGCAAAAATATATTTAAAGTCGTCAAAAATGAAAAAACTTACACATTTTATTTTAAGCATTTCTTTCTACAGAGCTTAGTTTAAAGTAAATTACTGATTTTCCGTAGGTGATAATCATTTCAACTCTGAATTTTGAGTAAAAACTATTAGTCTACTAAATTCATTACTATAAAATTTTGGTGTTGTGTTCTTGATTATAATCTAATTGTGTTTTTCTTTTGTCTTTTATGACCACTGGAAAGAGTTACTATTGGAAAGAGTTTTTTAATCATCTTGTTTAAAATTCTGTTTTTAGGTGTTCTGATAAGATGACCAAGAAATAATATCCTTTTCTCCCTTATTGTATCTGTTATGGGATCGTTTTCTTTATTAAACTGTGTTTACATAAAATTTGAATAATTATTTAAAAATGTAGATATTTTTACAATGTTTAGCAGTTGACAATTGAATTTTAGCCGTATTGAAGTTAAAGGTATCATTTATTTAGATCTGGTAAATGAGAAAGGGAGATATTACGACTCTTCCGATCTCAAGGATGATATTTTTTAGAATTGTAAGAAGGTACCGTTTGAGGGATAATATTTTAAAATATTCTGTCATATTTTAAGAACATACCTTAAGAGTTATAAAAATCTTTATTAAATACTATAGCAGAATGTCTGTCATTTAAAAAAAAACCGGATTTTGTTTTTCAGTTTATTTAATATATTTTATTTTGATTGTATAAACAAATTCAGGAACTCATAACTGACAAAACATTTTCTAGTAATGCACATGTTATTCTGAAGAAATTATAGGATAGTTATTGCATTTCCTGTCGACAAAGACCTAAAGCCATATTCTAGTCTCTTATTGAGGGTGATTAGGTTCTTGAGAGATTAAAAGGGGGTGAATCATGTCTGGACGTTGATGTGTTATTGGAACTAGAAAAGGAGGGTTGCTTTTAAAAATCGTCCCTTAACCTCACCCCCTTTTCAAAAAATGTAGTTAGAGGGTGAGTGATTGTATGACGTGTACTTATTTTTTGATTGTCAAGGATTTGTATTACATAACACAATTGGAAAAGTTTATTGACACATTTAATTTGCTATTTTTAAAGCATGTCTTATAAAAAATCAATGATTTAATTTTTAAATATTAGAAAATTTTGCTAATTTTACACAATATAACATCAAAACATTTTTCCATAAATATGAATAAAATCGTTAGACGAACTTAATATTTAATACAGTAGTCGTCCCAGAATAACAAGAATGGCTGAAGAATATCATCCTGTAGGATCGAGGCCGTTGGGAAGAACATGGAGATCATGGATGGATTTCTTCCATCATCAGGTATTAAAAATACCTATATTTAAATTTTATCAACAACTGTTCCGTTATAGAATTATAGACTTTTCCATGAAGTTCCTTAATTTCACCAAAGAAAATTTTATTCCTGTGTAAGAAAAAGTATTACACAGGCATTTGACAATTAAAACATCTTCTCCTCAAGAACCTCATTTTTATTCCCAAAACATTCACTCGGTTCCATTCCACAGAGCTTCCACCAAATTAAACCAAAGTCAATCAAGTTATTTAGCTCTTTAGCTCCTAAAATTTTAAATCTTATGACTATTGATATCAGAAATCTGCCAAATATCATAAAGTTTAAAAAGGCAGTCAATCTGTGGTTACTTAACCAAGATAGACAACAGATCCACCGGATGTTAACTCCTCCAAATCCTTAACTGGTTCACTAACTTTAATTTTAAGCTTACAAGACTTCTGCCCTAACGCAAACCACTCATCGATACTCTATACATACTCTATAACATGACTGTCCCATAAAATTGTCAATCTATGTAAATATGAATTACTTTAATAATGACTGTAATTTATGTAATATGTTTCTTTTATTTTTTGTTTATGTAACTGTTAAATGAAAAAAATGTATTTATTGATTTATTAACAATCTGCTACTAAATTTTTATCGACAAAAAATTGTTTATTTAATTTTACCATTAGAAAAAATACTATTTTTTTCATTATACAGTATATATTTTATCAGTATAGGATTTGCAAGTAATAAATTAATAAAATTACTATATTTTTATCTCAACTTAATACACGACTGACATCAGTAGAGGATGAATACAAATGGGAAAAATCACTCAATTAATACTCACGTTAAAAAGAAATAATGCTTTGAAAAGCACACGAATTTTCCAGATATGTATAATATAGTTATGCTAATTATATATGTAATATGTCTTAGTAAACATTTTAATAAACATCTTGGTAAACATTTAAAATTGAAATCTCACGTACAATCTAAAAAAAATAAAAATAACTTTTAGACGACACTATTAGTTATTGTGAAAACATGGTTAAGGTGCAATTTCAATGATTTGTTTAGAGCTGTAGCATCTGAAATCATTACTTCCAAGACGATTCCCAACATTCTTGAAGACCTCCGTTCAAGATACATGCACAAATTATTACTATATCAGTCAAAATATGTATTTATTGCTTTGTAGTAAACAGATTATAGACTATTTTGTAGTAGGGAATATTTAAGTTTATGTACTTTTGATAAACGACTAACTTGGAGCACACATATCAAACGGAAACGTTTATTACTGAATTCCCGACTTAAAAACTTCTATATTCCCTACTTCACAAACGATAAAAATTACCAATGGCACAAAAATTACGCATATATTGTTCTCTTTTGAAACCTATGTGGACCTACGGGTCCCAAATTTACGGTTCAACCAAACCCTCTAACTTGCAACGAATTCAAGCATTCCAGTCAAAAACATTACGCCTTATAGCAAATGCACCTTTTTACGTTAGCAGCAAAACCTTACATACAGATTTGAAAACACCACTTGTACAAAATTCCATTGAATACCTATACAAACGCTTTCACGACAAGTCACACGAACACGAGAACCCCCTGGTGCGTTCACTTTCCTCCGTCCATTTACCTGATAATCCCCCTAGACGCCTTAAAAGACGCTGGAGTAGAGACCTGCTAATTTGATATAAAAATTTCATTCTTGGGGAGGCACCAATGGGGGCCCTACCTCTCTCATGCCAATCATGTCATTTACATTATTATGATAATCATCACATTTGCTTGTTGTAACATTTTACAGTTGTAAATAAAGAATTAAAGAGAAATAAAAAAGAAATAAAGTTTATGTACGAAGTTTCAGTTGTAAATACATCAAATGTCTAAATAACCACGTAAATCACCTAGCACTGAATCTCTTAGACAACAGTAATGATGTTCTAGACAAACGTGCTACAGTACTGGATCTCCCAGGGCGATTCTGATAGTGTGATTTTAAAATTGTAATTAATATAATGTTAATATTCTGTAAATGACTGGCGTGTTTGAGTGTTGTAAATAACTGAATGAACATTTTACATTATATCCAGTACAGTTCGGTGTACATATATTTCGGAATCATGAGCTTATTATTTATTACTTCTCATTTTGTTTTTTCCGTTTTAAAGGTGGTTTTGGTTATTTGTGTTTATTTAAGTTTTAAAACAAACCACTAATTTGATTTTAAATAATAATCAAGACAGTGTAATATGTTTAAATGTTATAATTTGTTAATTACACCAGTGGGTTGTAATTTTTTCCTGTGTTAAATATAATTGATAAGTTGCATTTATTATTATACAACAGATTATGCATTAAAAAAAGTTATATAAAAAAATTTTTATGTACAAACTGTAGATTTTTTGGGTAAATGAAAAAGAAATTCATCAAATTAAAATTTTATTAAACAGTTTAACTATGATTTAATGTAAGTTAGTACTACGGTAGATATAATTTCGTTGGTAGTTAAAATTAGTTTTCTCGTATGGAATTTACAAGTGATCCTATAAAAATAGGGACATTTTGAAAATATAATAATGAGGAGATTAAAATACTTAGCAATGTTTATAAAACCTACGTTTGGTAAAACTGCGGTGTTTATGTGACACAGGACGTGCGTTGTGAGTGGTGATCGGCGGGTCTATCTGTGGTATATTTGGCAGTCGCGGGTACTGTGGTCGTTAAGCTGTAACCTGGTTTTTAGCTGTTTGATACACGGATCGCCGCAAATTTGTGGCCTCACAATCATGGTAATAGAATCGACCTTTTATACACGTACATTGACTATTGGAAAAAGCTTTATAGTGGTTACATACATGAATTTTACCTCCCTTCTCTTGCCCGATTGACTGGCCAATTTCTATGATAATATTAACAAATAATAAAATCAATTTCAACAAGAGTATGTCATAATTTTCCAAATTTGAATCGCAGAATGTTTTAAACAATAACTGATCATCGAAAACATGTTAATTATTTGCTTAATATATTTTGACAGCTACACTAAAATTCATTCACCTATTAGAAATGCGTAGAATATTTATATTAAATTGTAAAACATGCTCAAATATCCCCCTGCAACAGATATCTGCCAATCAAAATACCCAATACCTCAACTAACTATTATTGGCAGAATATTTCTAGAACACAACAATTCCGTAAATTCGCATTTCGTTGATCGTATATTAATTTTATTTGTGTTATCTACCCCCTAATTTTAGTTCATTACTCATCGTTATTTACGAATTTTAGGTAATATGTTTTCGCTATTTTGTTAAACACGTTTTTAATATAAACATAAATTTTTCTACAAATTTGACAAATAATACTGAATATTATGAATAAAATGTGTCACATGCATCATAAGGTAAAAGGTTTTTTTGTTACATACTTCAAAGAATAGATGGTTGCTATTAATTTTATTTATTTATTTATTTATTTATTTAAGGTCTCATCGACTACGAGGTCATTAGCGATCATGTTACATAAAAAACATGTAGTACAAAATTTTCTAAGAAGACATAAACAAACACAATTAGATCATATATTTATAACAACACAATGAAAAATTAGTTCAATTAAAATTTAGACAACAGAAAAATAAAAATTGAATGACACAATGAAATATAACATGTTCGATTTACAATTATGATAAATCTGAAATTTTGTGAAATTTTAAAAATTTTATTGTGTTTTGAACCGCTACTTTGTCTACTAAATTATGTGCTAAACTGTTGTTAATTTTGAATAGGTAGTGTTCGTGTGGTTGTGTAGTTTGGCAGTCTGTGATAATGTGTTTGATTGTAAGCGGCGTCTTGCAATGTGTACAATGTTGTGATTTTTCATTTTGCTATTTTGCTATTAATTTTGTGTTACTTCGTTTTGCTTGTTTACAATTTGTTATTCTAAAGTTACAATTATCGAGTGTAAAGACACTGATAAAATTATTTACTTGTATAAATCATATTGGTTTAAACATAGTTGAAGCATCCACGAGAGTTCTTTTGGAGAAAGTAACTTGATCGGAACTTGAGTCTTTTCCACGGATTTCTTGTTATGTAAGGTATAGAAAATGAATCTGCTTTATAAAATGATTTTTAATTATTTGTCATCAATTCATCCTATCAAAGCTGGAGTATCCCAAGAAGCAGTTCTTTCCTTTCTACTCTAAATATTTTTCTCGGCAGACATAACTTCTTCCTAACATCTTAACAGCAAATTTTGTTTGCCCCTCCGTCGTTTATAGCTCCATTAACTACTCATGATGATTTTTGACCCTTTACTATGACGTGAACCAAATTTCAATATAGCTTCACAAATAGAAAATTGAAGTAAACTCTAAAATAAATCTGTAAATGTTATATTTTCCTTCCGTCCAGGTGTGTGACCGCCCTTTATCATAAAAAACGCAGAGATTGCACAATCAAATCAATTTAATTATTTAGTAGTTACTTTTGACAAACGTTTAACCTGCCTGAACCACATCAAACTTAAATAGAAAAAATTAACTAGCTGAACAAAACTTCTATACGATCTTATTGGAAAATGATCTTACCTATCATTAAAACAAAGACGTTGTGTTTACAAATATCTTCTAAAACCTGTTTGGTCATAGAGTTGTCAAATACATGATTCCACTACTAATAGTAATTTAAATTTATCTCGTACGCAAGCAGCTCAGACTAAATTACTCAAGATTATCACTAACACCAACTACCCTCAGTACGTGTGTTACGAATCCTTATTCAAAGACTTACGAATCCCTTAAGTGATTAATATTATCAAAGATTACCACTAACGATTTCATAGAGAAACTGACAAGACATAAAAATGACTTAATTAAAGGAATGTATAGTCTATATCACAACTACCTGATGTTTCCTAGAGGTTAAAGAGAAAACAGAGCGAAGACTAAAACAAGGTTAAAATATAATAAAACACATTATAAAATAAACAGTCAGATAGTTTTAAAATAAACTACAGTAAAAACATACACAAAGAAAGTGTCACGTGGGTAATTATCTTTTTCGTATCATTTATGCCACAATTAATCATCCCATTATTAGTTTTTTTAAACAGGAAAAAATAAAAAATGATGTTAATAAGAATTTGTGAAACATAATAAAATCACTTGTAATTCGTTGTGTAGTGTGCTTTTCGTCAAATTTTGGTTTTACACGTAGTATTTTTTATAGGTATATTACCAGAATTAATTTTGTTTTTCACTTTAGGAGAACCCCATAAAATATTGTGTTCTGTAGGTCAAACAGGATCTTATATATATTTCGTATTTTATCCTTTATCGACAAATTTTAGCATCTGTTCAATAAGAATTTTTTATCACAGTTATGTTGGTTCTGTGCAATTATTTTTATAAAAAATTTAATTTCTAATCATTTAGAAATGTTTAAAATTTGTATTTTCTTTAGATATTTTTAGAAGGACTTGGTGAGTCTGGATTAACGATTTCTTTTTTATTGGAAAAGTGTATTTAAATAAGATACTGCACGTTAATCTTTTAATAGTACATTTAAAAATAGAGTATTTCAATGGCTAAACGTTGAAACTTAAACCCCTCCCCCCCATTTACGTAGTCGGATTTACGTGGGTTTGATCTACTACATTTTTCAGTTATTTTATGAAGGAAAGTTTCATAAGTTAGTGAGGGAGCTAAAAAGGAGTCTTGATGAACAGCTTATCTAAAAATAAGACGAAAGGTTAAGGATGTTTGACGAGGGTTAAAATTACTGCTTAAAGTTCAGCACTCCTCTATTATGAGAAGGTGAAGAAGAAGTTTGTTTAAAGGATTTCTTCAAAGGGGAATGAATCTCTTGTTACTGAGAAATCTCAACTAATTCTCTAGATTCCTCCGTTCTAGCAATACTATAGTGTATGAAAGTAACCTTAGTACATCTTATTTTAAATAAGAGGGGTTACAACCATGTGATATACGAGAGAAATAGATACACTGCCTTAAATAAGATAAAATGAGCGAGATTTTCAGTGTAGTGTCAAGATTTCTTAGTGTCTCAAATAAATGACGAACTAATTAAATTTCAGCCGCTTCAGTTAATTTCTAAGGGAAAGGCAGGTGTTAAATGAACCAGTAACATTTGATACTAATAATATAACATTCTTATCAAAGTTAATCCTTTGTCAGCCTTTTGTACATACATAATTTCTTCTTCTTCTCCCCTTCTTTCTCCTCAGCCTTCTTCTTTGTCATAATCATTAAGTCCATAAAAGTTTCTTTTCTTTCTACTCTTATAATCTTTCCGTAATTATTTATCATGTACATTATCATTATATTTTCCTGTCCCATCTTTCAACAAAGTGTTTAAATCATTTTCTTTTCTCATATTTTTTTCTGTCAAACACAATTTTTTTTGCATTTAATGTTATAATTTTCAAGTTTATTGTTCAAAATTTTTTTCATTGTCCTTTTTATTTATTAAAACTCTCATCAAAATCTTGTTTATTAGGGACTAGTTTGAGTCAAGGAGCGTGTAATTATTTTCCAGACCCTTAACCGGGAATCGAATCCAAGATCACCACTTTGCAGCGTAGTACGCTAAAAAAGGAACTGCTCTTTTTCTTCTCCTTCTCCTTCTCATGGGTTAGGCATTCCTACCTGTTCCGGTATTCATCTTTTCTTCAGCCTTCTAATAAATTATCTCTGTTTCCTATTGGTTTATACATTATGCTAAACCAGATATTCTTTTAAAATATTATCTACCCATTGGGCACGGCATAATTTTATTAAAGTTAAATTTTAAGTGGTGTAACGAAGTCAGAAACGGTAATTATGAAACCAGAAAATATAATTGGTTGTCCCGTTTGTGCAGCGGTCAGCGCAACTGGATTCTATGTTGGGGTCCCGGGTTTGATTCCCGATCAGGTCAGGCATTTTTTCATCTGTATATCACATCATATCACTACCTACGCACAAACCAAAGCTTATGTACGCATCATCACTAAAAAAATTAATTTATGAACAATATCACATTGTTAAAAAAATTACTTCTGTAAAGTTTGTAGTACCTATTATGAAGAATATATCTCCTGTTAAAAATGTAGCATGTTCTACTTTTTTCTAACAAAATTTTTGTATCTACTTTATTGTAAGTGGAACCCAGTTTAACCTGATTGATAACCTCAAGGGCTTCCACAAAGAAAACAACCATTAAATAAAATGGACGGAAGAAAATAATCCTACATTGAAAGATTACTGATAATTTGAGCAACAAAAAGGACTTCCAGAAATCTCTAAGTTACTTTTTGTATTCTGAAATAACTATTCACGGGAAAACAATAATTCTATTATTCTACAAAACAATTAAATTAGTAATAACCATAAAGTTTTATTTAACTTATTTGTTATATTTAAAATATATATTGAAATATAAATTCATATTCTTGATCATATTGAAGGGGGAATTTAAAAATATGAATTATTAATGATACCCCGTCTAAGTTAGCACTTAAAAAGCAACCTCCATTTTGATTAAATTACTCATTAGAGATGTGTAATGCAACCACCTAATCCCTAATTGCATTTACACGATATAAATTGAAACAGACTTAATTTAACTAATTACAGTTAATCAATCAATTAATTCTAATAATCTCTTCTATGTGGATTTTATAATAAATTTATTACACTTGCATGTGTTTGTGTGCTTCTCTACTGTGTTCATTTTGTGTTTTCATGGTTTGGTATTCGTTCAATCGTCCGTTATTATCATCTACTGTTTTGTAATTTAGTACTGTGTTATTTCAGTTTAATATTGTTATTGTTATTTTAACATAAAGAAATTTATAAAGAGAACAAATTAAATATTTACAATAGTAATCAACTTGTTAATATTTAATCATTTAATACATACAATTATTAAACGTAAAATACAAAAGTA
Source organism: Catonia carolina (assembly GCA_035578175.1). Taxonomy (NCBI): domain Eukaryota; kingdom Metazoa; phylum Arthropoda; class Insecta; order Hemiptera; family Achilidae; genus Catonia; species Catonia carolina. The sequence goes on along the minus strand of JAQMRL010000003.1, from coordinate 81,373,803 downwards.
ATACATTGTAATTATATAAATCATTTATATTACTTTTGTTTTCTTTTATTAATTTGTTCCCTTATTTTAAAGTCGTCAATATTGATTATTTGTTTAAAGAGTAAGCAGAAAAATTAGGATTACAGATTACCTTCGATAAAATTGAATACATAACGAACATAACTACAACCCCATGTCACTTGAAGTCACTAAACGAAAAAATTAAAAAAGTAAATACCTTTAAGAACTATAGATGAATAATACAAAGAACATCGGAAGGAGTATTAGTAGACGAGGAAAGGTAGGCGTTGCACTCCGAAAAACTTACAACCTGTACATAAAAAAGCACTGTCGAAACAATTAAAAATTTTGCATTATAGTACAATACTGAGATGGTAAAACTTGGTTGTCCATACGCGATTGAAAACCTTGGAATGACTTGGAAGGCTGGTATAAGAGAATTAGAGAAATTTGAGAAAAAATCCTTTGCAAGATAATTAAGTGGTAGTAGGTACTGGTTAGAACAGAAGAACTACACAAAAACAAAAAAAAAGTTATGAAAAAATCTGAAACTAAGACTGAAATTCTACGGATATCTTTATAGAATTAATGATAAACGAATAGCAGAACAAATTTTTAAGACAATAAATGAAGTTGTAGGATGGGTGGTTTAAAAAAGATAAAAATCATATTGAAAAAAAACTTGAATCAACTCAGGAAACACAATTAATTGAATTAAATTCAATTAACTGGTTATTGAATTTAGTGGCTTTCACGAAGAACAAAAGAAGAAATCAGGATAAAAGCCTACAGTAAACGAAAGCTGAGAGTTTAGGTTGCAAAATGCGCTTCCAGAAATGTCTAAAATTATTTAAAGTGATCTAAAATTTGTCATGTACGGAGAAAAATTTAATCAGGGCATTAATTCACGAATAAACCAGTGATGGACAAACATTTGCAGAAGATGAACGAAGAAAAAACTAGGTGGGCCAACTATATTTCTTGAAAAATAAACATACAGGTACGTACAACTTATCTAAAGTTCCTATCGAAACTTCCACAACAGACTTTTCGCTCATCCAAACGACCTGATACGAAACTTTCTTCCCGTCATCTAACAAACAATGTCCAAAGACGATTAAGGAGGAATTGGAGCCGGGATATCTTGCTTCAAAAACGGTTATACGTTATTAATAAATAAACAAATTAATTGAATTAGCAACAAGTAACTAAACAGCATGTCGAGACCTGCCAGTGAATGGTGCTCTTCATACACATCACTCATGATATTTCATTCATTCCTTTACCCACTATCATATTTACTGGTTGTTTATTTTGTAATAGTTGTGAATTAAGTAATAGTTAAATTAATTAATTATACATAAAGTTATAAAAAAAATATTCATTTTTAATAAATTATTTATTTGTGTGTTTGTATAGTGAATTACAATTGCAAATGTGCCGAAGGTGACGATGATATAGAAGATAACATGAACAACTTGAGAAAGCAGATTACCCATCGATGTAAGTTTTTGTTTTAATAATTTTGTATTAGTTTGTAAAGTTTAATTGTTGTAGTCATCTGAGTTTTTCCTTTTTTATTAGTTTTTTGTTTTGTTCGGGTAACAACAAATCTCTGTTCCAAAGCTCTTAAGCCTTCTGGGAAGGTCATCCGGTAAAGTAATTGAGCCGACCGTCTTAATTAATTCATTTTAATGTTTATTTTTCCCGGACTAATAATGATTGAAGGAGAATGTGAAGCATGAAGATGTTACTATAAGTACTTCTAAAATTTTCTCACGATTTGGTAGTAACTGGGATGGATTGATTCAAACGTGGCAGAAAACACTTGTTTGCAGAAATAGGATAATAGTCGGTTATTTACTGGGCATGAGATTTGAAAATAGTATCCTAATGAGATAACTTGAAAAAAATAGAGAATGGAGTGAAACCGGGAAAAGTAATGAAATAAATTTTTTAATGATCTTCTCTTCAGGAGCAATAAATTCACACGTAGGTATTAATATACAGTGGAAGGTAATCTGGTTTAATATTCAATAAAATTACGTAAAAGGTTTTCTTATAAAACTACTAAGAAATTATTAAAAAACTTATTTTTGAAATGATTAGATTTGTGAGTTTTTTCATTAATACCTCAATTTTTTGTCTTAGTGAAAAATTTCGTTGTCATCTTAAGGTAATAGAATTTTTATTCTTAGCCAATTAAACGAATTAAATTTATCTTTTCAGTACAAGAATTTGGGTGTGAAAATGTAGGTGTTTTATGAGCGTAAGAAAAGGGATTAGAATTAGATCGGAAGTTGTCAACAAGTGTCAAGGAATAGTTCCAAACGATTTAATCTTCAGTAAAGAGAGATGGGGGAAAACGAAGACGCATAACTTCTTGTAAGACGCTGTAATGGAGAAGTGAAGGGGAGCAACAGGTCTCTTTCCCCCAAAGGAAACAGCTTATTTAAGAAATCTTTCCTTGAGGGAGATTTTATCTACCCCTAACAGACACTTTATGTAAACGTTTAGAAGATCTTTTTTTCAATATACTAAGAAATAAACTGCATAATAAAAAAAGAAAAAAAACAACTAACGGAAGCCTAGATTATGAAAGTTTAGTTCAGAAACGAAATTAATTATGTTTTAATGGTGTTCATTTCAATTAAAAAAGGATTATAAATGTTTCTAAAGGCTTTTCTTCGGTCCAACAAAACGCCTATTGGGACTTGAACTCAACGGTGAATAACTCTTTTATATTTTACAAATAACCAACATAAAAACGCTTCTCAAGTCATGAATAAAGATATGTACGATGACGGATAAAATGCATAGGTTGCAATGACTCTATCTGTTTCTCTGTATGTTGATGAATGTGACCCATTTTATTTATACACATTATCATTTGTTCACCGTGTAATTAGAATTGCAGCAGTTTTTCTCGAATGCCAATTTTCCTTAAAAACCTTCCATCTTTTAGTTGTGCTTTTTTAAAAAAAATAATAAATAAAAACCTTCATTCTTCGCATTCATTACTATTTCTTGAATGGAACATCTAAATCTAAATGGTTTTTTGTTTTGTTTTTAATTAGCTTAAATGTACGGACGACTTAAAATGTCTAACTCCTCTTCTAATTTCTCATACACTCGTTAAACACTTGCGTCATTTATTGTTTTCCTTTGTGAGCCTTAACTCGTGCCCTTTCATCTGTTATACTCTATTCTGTTGATTTTTTATTTCATATAACTAAATTTATTTTGAAGGAGTCATTTTTTAAAGGATTTTTTCATTTCAGAACGAAATTTATAAATGTATGTTTTAAATTTTTCTTCTATATTCCATTAATTAAAATATTTTTTTTTCGAATAACTGTAAATCTACGATCTGCTCTCATAGAACAATGAGTAGATGTGTTGTAAGTATAAATCTTGAGTAAGTAATACCCCTTGGTATTACTCTATAAAATTTCCCATTTTGTTGAAGTGATCTTGCCAGGAATGTAAAATAAATTACACAATCACATATTAAAATAAATCTGTAGGGTGTAGTCTGCATAGTCTTCTGTGCGTTCCACTGTTGTCTAGGAGATTGATGGCTTCTGGATTCTGATGATTTTCAAGTCTTGTTTGGTAACTGGTACAAAATTTCTGTATAGCTTCGTGTACCGTGGGAGTGTTCGTGTCTCTGTGCAATATAGTGTTGGATATGTACCAAGGTGAGTCCATGATGTTTCGAAGTATTTTTGACTGAAACCGTTGAATTATTTCAATGTTACTGTGACTTGCTGTGCCCCAAAGTTGTATCCCATATGTCCACACAGGTTTAAGTACAGTTTTATAAATTAACAATTTGTTTTGTACCGATAATTTGGATTTTCCATTAAGCATCCAATACAGCTGTTGGTATTTAAGATTTAACTGTTTTCGTTTGTTCCATATGTGAGTCCTCCATGTTAGACGCCTGTCCAGGTGGAGGCCAAGATACTTTGCCGTATCGGATTGTGGAATTTGTACGTTGTTAAAAAACACTGGTGAACATGTTTCCCGTTTTAGTGTAAATGTGACGTGCAGACTCTTGTGTTCATTTGTTTTTATACGCCACTTTTTTTGCCAATTTTGTACGCTGTCTAAGTGTTGTTGCAAGTTATGAGATGCAATTTGTGCATCTTCGTGTATTGCCTGAATGGCTGTGTCGTCGGCAAATGTTGCCACTGTAGTGTTGTCATTTTGTGGAAGATCAGAAGTGTAAATGGTGTACAAAACAGGAGACAGCACGCTTCCTTGAGGAACATCAGCTTCAATTAATTTTAGAAATGATTGTTCGTCCTTATATTTCACTGTAAAGTATCGGCCCTCCAAATAAGATGCAATAATTGAGTAATACTGATGTAATTAAAATATAACATAATTAAAACGTTTTTAAATTTAATAGTTTTTGTCTATACTGTTAAATTTTTATTAAGTTAAAGTTTTGTATATCTTTTGACCGTAATGGGATAATAATTTTGAAATATTTTATTTTACAGCTTCGCATTAATAATTCGCGTTACTTTACAACTTTAGAACGATTTCATTATAATAAAAAATGATATATTTACTACGCCTTTAACGTAGGTGAAAACCATTAGGATTAATACAACGAGGTAAAACTAAAATAATTTTAAACTTCACAACAATATTTCAATCATTTAAATGTCAACAAACGACTCCATAATAAAACTGTAAAATTAATAGCTAGCCTCGTTGGTGTATTGGTCTGCGCAATTGGTTTCTATGCCATTTGTCGTGGGTTCGATTTTCAGTCACGTCAGTTACGTATTTTTTATCTTTAAATCACCTAATTTCATTAACTACCCAAAAGCCAAAGTTTATGTAAACGTCATCTACCAATAAGAAAAATTAATATAAAAATCATACCCTTAACAATTGATGTGGATTACTCAAAACTCACAAAATTTTTAATAAGCCTTGAGTAGATTTAATGATATGGAAATTATTCATTTTCTACAACTGCCATATTATCTAAATTAATTTTTACTGTATAAACTTGTTTAAAAGAAAAACTGTAAATCGGAAACTATATATTTTCAGAAAAACTACCCAATTTTATCGTATATTTTCTTTTAGGATGAATTTGAACACGGATATTAGTGTACTTATATTATTTTTAATGTTTGGTTGTCACACAAATTTGTTTACCCAACCAGTGTTACTTTTATTAGCTCAAATATAAAGGCTTACCCAAATGCCACTTGAAAAGTTATTACGAAATGGAGTTATTAAATATATATATTTTTACTTTGATCATCAATATTATTTTACACGAAATTTCCCTTCTGTTCTAAATAGGAGACATCTCAAAACTTTTGGGTTTTGGTTGAATGATTTCTCGCTTCTGCAGGTACCTAATTTTTCAGAAATTTTCTTTTCAGCTAATTGAACGACAAAGTTTACAATTCAGATATTGACGATGAGATGCTAAAATTTATATATGATTTGAACATAATTATCAATTACTGAATTACAATAAATCTTAAAATTTTGTCTTGATTTGATATATTACAGTTCTTCTTAAGTGTTTTAAGGTAATTTAAGTAAGATATTCATTTGAATTCAACTAGGACAACATCGGACTTTACTTGATACAAAAGTTATAAATCTACTATATAAGTAAAATTAATTACGTTCAGTTCAGATCTTTGTAATGTTGTTCTAACTGTTCAAGACCTCAGTCATAGAGAAAGAAAAATGTGAAGACTTGGAAGAATTTCATTGTGATTAAAGTATCTTTAGTCAAGAATACCTAAAAATTTCTTTGTTTGTTTTCCTATCATCGGATTCTTGAAAAACTGACCGATCACAAAGAAAACATAGATACGTTTTGCTTTGTAACCATTACCGATCAATTTAACGGTCAAAAAGTAACAAAGAATAAGGTAAACCATCCCTCGGTTAGTCCGATAAAGAATCGAAAACATTTTTGTACAACACAAAATAAGGACTCCGCGCGTGAGCATACAAGAAATAAATAGCCCTAAACACAAATTACATAGAAATAGCCCTTAGGTCCATTGAAGGGCGCGTGACAGCTTCGCTTCTAGCACGCCCTTACCTGTAACACCTGGCGAGGGTGGTTTGCTTGAGTTATATCGTACCAACCCCACACAATGAACAAAGGACATAATGTCTTGTTTTTATGTATTGCTATTTTTTGTGCCCCATCATCAGAAACAATGTGGGTCGGTTAGACGTTAGAAATGGTTTGTAGTATTGATGTTAGAAGAGGGTTTTACAGAACACCATCTTGTCATGATCCATTTTTGTCAACTTATCGTCTACGTCCATTATTTATGTACTTAAAAGATACTTAACGCTGATAAAGATGTAACTTTTCAAATAGCTTTATTACCTAAGTTTTTATAGTAACAGCCTACATATTTTTTGTTACTTGTGTTCTTTTTGTAATAAACGTATCCTTGAAAATAATAGTAATTTTTATTAAATTATAAAAATTTAACGTCTAATTTAAACGTAAATTACTGGATTATCTTTACAAATTCACAATATTTAAAAAATATATATTTAATCTACTTTTGCAACTGTTCAAAGACAACTAGAAAAATTATCAAAATGCGTATTGAATTAAAAAAAAATGGTGAAAATTACTTAGAAGCGGACCAACACCCAGTGAAAGTGCTCCAGAAAATTAAAATTGTGTTAAATTTAAATTAACTTTTTACTACTACATTTGTGTTAATGCAGTGTACTCCATAGAGATTTCAGCCGTCTTCGTGAGATTTCTCGTAGATCGGCAGAATTTATGTTGCGTATTCAGAAAAACTACTATGATCTTGAGATCTGTTTTGTAACCCAAAGTAAAATTTAAGAAATGTGTCTTTACCGTAAGAGACGCGACAGTCATCCTGTATTGGATACGTAGGACTAACTTCGGGAATTAGTAATGGTCGCAAGAATTTACTTTTGAAAACTGTATTCGAGAAATGATTGGCAACTTTTCTGCACTATATCTGGTTACTTTAGGTACAGATCGGTTGGAACATTGGATAATACGTTAAGTGTTTCAAAGTCATGGGTAATTTTTCTCGCTTAGCGAAAGATCACGGTATTAAAATATATTTTTACATAAAATCTCCCGTATTTGTTTAGTCTTATGTGTTCCTAATTCATAAAATTTGCTTAAATTTAAAAAAAATATTTCTTTTAAAATTTCCCGAAGTTAAGGAAAACCTCAACTATCTTGGTGAAAAACAGTGTGTATATTTTTGTGATTTTATTTCATTCGTTGCATCTTATTCATAGTAGGCCGATAAAAATAAATATTTATGAATTATTGTGCAAATTTAGTAAAATGTTTATTTATAAAGACTTTAAATTAATTTACTAATAGAATCGTACGAAAATTATAAGACCATAAGCGGCACTACAATACGAAGGCTAAATAAAACAGAGACCCTAACTTATATGTTCAGTTAACTTAAATTTTTACTTTTATTTTGAAAATTTAGCTTCATTATATTTGTAACGAAATATAAAACTGTACAAATTAGATGTACAGTATTGTTTTTAAATCTCCATTGAGAGATTCATATATATTTATACTGTAAAGAACAGATCTTAGATAAATTCTGTAAATAAAACAAAGACTTTACAATTGCATTACTCACTGAAAATAGTTTATCAGTTTTAAAATTCCACAATGATTTATCTTTAAATTCTTTATTTGTAATTTACAATTAAAAAAACATTAAAACCAGATTAGAAATAGTCATATGAAATACTTGGAACATAATTATATTCAATGATACCCCTCTCCATATAGCCTAGAACTAAATACAATCGTAAATTTAATAAAATTAAAATATCATTGTTAGTACGCATAAAAAAATTTGATGTTTTTTAAAAGTTTTTTTAATATAGGCTTAATACAACAATATCTACACTCCATTCTTATTTAGAAAAATAAGCAGATGAGTTTGCTTTTGACCAAAGTTTGTCATGACCAAAGAAAACCTCCCAGTGAGTTTCTTCATAAATTTATTTCATAAGTTTTATTGAATTTTATTAAAATAAGTTCTTAGGTTGTCTTCGTTTCAGTTGACAAGTGTCATTTGAAATATTTATAAGTGAGATGGCAAGATGATTTGAGCGTAATTAAAGTCTTTGTTGGTATCTTGTACTGAATGCGTGAATATCTTTTTGAATTGTTGGAATTTTTAAATCTGCGTGTTGTACTTTAATTGCTATATACTAAGGGAATAATTTATGAGTAGTTTAGATTGAAATCTTTGCAAAATTTCTATGTTGGAGTGAGTTGCCGTCCTCCACAATTGAATCCATAAGCCCAAAAAGTTTTTAAAATAGTAATTTGTTGTTTAATGTGGGTATAGATCGTTTTCCTTGAATCCAATAAAATTGTTTAAATTTTGTGTTTAATTGTTTATTTTTGTTCTGTAAATCTGTTTTCAAGGTTAGACGTTTGTCAAGATGAAAACTAAGGTATTTAATTTTTCTAATGTATAATATCTAAATTCATATTACTTGGAAAAAAAAGAAAGCAGAAATTAATAATAATAATAATCTTGAGTATGATACCTATTGACGGTAGTAAAGAAAAATTAGAAAATATATTTATATCAGTTCAGTTGATCTCTATTCCACGAGCGATGAAATCTTCTTGTATTCGTGAATTATCGTACAAGAAAGTTAAGTATTAGGAAGAAATCGGTTACTTAAAAATTCCTGAAATTGGAATCTCGAAGTTTGACAATTAATTTTTGAAGGATGTTGTCAACAAAATAACTTAACAAGATATGATGAAATGATGTTTCTTCTGATAAGAAAGTATGAGCTAAGTACACACTCATATTCCTTTCCAGGGAAAAATAAAGGGAAACTACGAGTACTAAGCCGAGGGTAATAGCATCCTCTTTCTGAAGGCTAAGGGTTAAAAGATATGAATCTTAGCTCATTGAAGAAACAAGAAATCGTCCGGTCGAGTGTCTGCTTAAAGATAACCATCCGTCCACTTCTTCCCCTATTTAGCGGCATCTTTATTTTTTGTCAGAATGATGCAGTGTGTAAATACAAACAAAGATATACCTTACGTTCATTAATAATTGTATGGCTTAGAAATTGCAAAGTCTATTTTATAAAAGTACATACACTCTGATGACTGTTTCCATTTTTCGTTACTTGAAAAATATGACAGCTTACTGATCTAAACTGATATCTCGTACAATGTAAAAGGTTATTGTTACTTTAGTTATGGGATTCTATGCAGGATATACTTGTCAAAATTACATACAGCACATTTATTTTTATACTTATAAGGTTTTTCAAGTGTTTCTTAAAGCGAAATTAAGTTTCTTCATATATTACCAACTAAATAATATTCGATAGGATGCCTCACATTGTCTTTTCATACCTTCTTTTTTAATAAATTTGGTATTTTTATTGACTATTTTAAGTTCAGGTTCATTGGCCTTCCCATTTCTCTCTTACCTAGTATCTTAACCATCGGAATTATTTATAATGGAATCATAAATTTAAATATATATGAACTAAATCTTCCGAAGTTTTTCATATTAGAACCTCCATTCAAATTTATCTTGCCAGTCATCCTTCCTGAAGTCTCTAAACTTAAAGAGCATTCTTCAGAACAATATAGGTCTTCCTCTCCAACCCATTGTCTCCATATCACTTTGGGCTATCTACCTTCAGGCATCCTCCTCACGTGCCCATACCAATTTAACTTTTAAACTTCATTGTTTCCAAAATACCCTGACAACCACATTTCTAAATCTCTAAGATCTTGTCACTCCGCAACTCCAACGCCAATAGTTCATCTTCATTGAATTTTGTATTACTACCAGACATCTCCCATACCTTTGCAATTATATCAATACATGTAAATCTCATTACGTTCCTAATATTGTTTTCCTTTTTTCTGTTGAAGCATTATAATGAGTTTTCTTCTACAGTTTACTCCCAGTGATACCTCATTATTCGACATTTTCTCGGACAACCAACCTTTTACACTCGCAGTGCTGCTGTTATACGGTTCTACGATTCTTTCTATTAACCAATACCTTTATTTGGTAATTTTTCTATAATAAAAATTTAAGTATTTCATCTTTAATTTTAACTTAAATTCGGTTATCTCTCATTAAACCACCTGCCTCTAATTTTTGAACATATTAAAAAAACTTCATTCATAATTTTAATTTAATGTCATTTAATCAACCTCTGTATTTACTAATGAATAAAAATTTAATTATTTTTTTTTAATTTTAATTTATTTTCCTCTGTCTATTTTGAAAGTATAAATACATTTTAATTTGGCATCCCAATTATTGATACTATTACTATTAGAATATTACTATTAGAATAATAATAGTAATTATTATTCTATTGATGGAAATAAATTTTCGTTTTCACACTCATAAAATCTTATTCTTTTATTACTTGTTTTTTATAACTATCTGAAATTTTTCAAATACAATAATATTTTCGTTCTCTTTACGTTAATGCTATCCTCCTTAGAATTAACGTACATTCTAAAGGGAATAAATAGAAGAAAATGAAAAAGAAATATAAAGAAACCCGTCTCATATTCCTTAAGTAATAGAAGGCGCCACTGGTTATCGTAAGGTTACCACCGTCTACCTAAACCAAACACCTGCGGGTAACATATTAAACGTAGCCTCAGGCAGATCAAACAACTTCTATGTATTATATTACAGATATACTGGAATTATGTACCTATATTTATATGGGTCACATAAACACATACATACACACACATTCACACATACACACAGTTATCTTATCCGATCGATATAAAACAATACCTGGATTCACACAACTGTTGAGTTTATTCTTTTATAATAAAATGTCGTGAGCCTATTTTATCATATTCCTTAAGAACAGAATTAAAATTTACAAAAACATAATTTAAAAAAATTTAAATTCTGCAAATATCTAAAATCTAGGAATTTTCCTCCCCGTAACCTAACACTTAGTTCATCGAAATAACAATAGGTGACTTAGGTATGTCAATAGAAGGCTATTTTAAATTCGCATGAGAGCGTCCGGTTTATTAGTAATGAGTGTAGAAAAATACTATTATTGAAAATAGCTTAAGAATTTCACTGCTCATAGAAATTTAACTTACTTGCAAGCAGCACATTTTAAGAGACTTATTACTAAATTTCCTTGATTGATATGTACGAAATGAGACACTTTACACAAAAATCCTTTGGAGTTTTTAAGATTGTGGCATAAAATCGACAAAAATTTTTTTAAAAGTATTACGTCATAATAGTGCGGTTTTTTCGTTGAAATCAGAAAAAAATTCTTTTATTTAAAGATTGTATTCGTGGTGTGCATATTTCAATTAAAGTACACAAATAACTACAGTTATATAGAAAATAAAAATTCAACAACTTTTATTTCAAGTATTTTTCTCAACAGAGCCTAGTTTAGCGTCAGTTAGTGACTTTCGGTATTTTTAAATCAAACTGCGGTTGATTTTCATTATACGTTATTCATTCATGATTAAAATTTTTTATGTTTTTCGTTTTACATTGTTTACTTTCAATAAAAATTTTTAAGACTTGCGTCTGGCGCTTCGTTTTATGTAAGCAATAATACCCACCACGACGATTTTAAAATTCCTACAGTAATGGAGCTAACAGCATCCTTGTATAGTACATTTCACAAAAGACTAGATGATCATCCAAACCAACCAGCCCGTAATCTAGCTACAAGTAACTTCCCAAATGTGCGTCGTTTAAAGCGAAAATGGAGTAGAGACCTCTTGGTCTGAATAACGGACAATACCCGAGTTTTGAACGGAGAATGTACCACTGGGTAGGCCTACCTCTTCTTCTTAAAGTGAAACTCCCCACCGTTATTTAAATATCAAATACGGAAGTTGTGCAGCTCAATGTACAGTACCGTAATAAAAATTAAAGACAAAAAAACATTTTTTACTAATCATCTAAAATTTCGGATTAACGGGGTTGTTGTGTGCTATGACATTTTATAAATTTTTTCAAATATATTTTGAGTTAATATTTGCTTTAAATTTTGATAATTTAATATCTACTGCGCTCATGGGTTTTGAGTGGTTTAACTAGTAGATATTTTAACTTTAGTACGTCAGTGGTAAAATTAGCCGATCATGTAATGAAATGATTTTGAACGTATCCAAAACAGACGTTTGTTTATGTTTTTTAATGAAATTATCTAAATTTGTATCGGTACGAGTTACAATTTAATCTCTCATATATTTATACAGTCAATCACAGATTCTCTCTCTCTCGCATTCACTCACTCTTTCCCCTCATCATTCTCTTTCATTACCATTCATAATTATTATTCATGCGTTTACACACGTTCTTCATTTACATTAGTCATACATGTGTATTTATAGATTGACAGTATTATTGTTTAAAAATAATTTCAGCCAATTCAAATTTGAACGGTTGGTTAATTTCAACTATTATTTTGATCTCTTCCACTTTCATAAATTTAATATCAAAATTATTTACGTTTAAGTTACATAAATATTTATACCCATACCCAACTTTTTTTTTTTGTTTGATTATTTTCAAAACAATTATAAAATTGAAAATCTAATTTCATGTATGAATTTTTTTAACTTTAAGTAATTAATTGTATGGTTCTAGTATAAAATTCAGGTTCTGTTTTAGTAAAGTAAATTTATTTATACCTTTTTTTATAATCACACCTAACATCAGTAGGTATAAATTTAAAAAAAATTCAAAAATAAATTTCAATATTTTTAGGTGATTTTTTTCAGCTCTGTTGGTTAAATAAAAAAAATATATTTTAATTCATTTGAAACTATTTTTTTCAATGAAATTTATGGAAATATTTTTATTTTATCTTTCTCTATATTAATATAGGCCAATAAGGAAGGAAAATATTGTTTTTTGTCGATTTTTCGAAATCGAATTTTCATTAGAAATACAAGTTTTCAGTTCCCCGATCACAAATAAACATGTTTTTACTGATTGGTCTCGGCGTGCACGTGCATTAGCGTATAAATAAAATATCTCAGGAACACCCGAAACGAACATTTTCATCAATATCGGTTAACCGAAAGTTGTAGTTTTTATAGTGTAATTCTTCACTTTTTTGCGATTCTCTCAAAAACGGCACTTACGATATTTGTTAAAATTGCCTAATTTACTACATTTTTTGTGTTCTGCAAAATAGGGTAAGTGACACGTCTGTTGAAATTTGGGAGGGATGCTGTTGCAAAAAAACGTTTTTTATTAAGATTACGGGGTTTTAATACGTATTTTAACACAAAGTGTACATATATTTAAAGTTGTAGAAAATTAAAATACCTACCAACTTGTATTTAATTTTTTTTAGTTTAGCTTCAATTAGTAATTTTCCGTAGTCTATCATTGAACCTGGTAAAAATGTTGGTTTCATAAGATTGGATTTTATACGTCTACGTGCATTTTAAAATATATTGCGTTTAAATTCATTTTAAGGGCAAAAGGGCATATAATTTAAGAGTTATAGAAAATTAAAAAAATTATAAAGTTCAATTTTTCTAGAGCTTAGTTTAACTTCAATTACAGATTTTTCGTATTTTTAAGTCGATCAAAGTTTTATTTACTTTCGGCGTTATTCACTCATGATTAAACATACGTTTTAATGTTGTTGTTTTTTGGGTCATCAACCGAAAGGCTGATTTGAACCTTTAGAGACTTTACTAAGTAAATCGTTTGCTATGCCTTCCTCATTGAGTTGAAAAGTATGCTAATTAGCATGCCCGGCTCTCTGAAAAGCACATGTTTCGCCCTGTAAATGATATCTTCACTTTATTTACCAAAGGGTGTCACTGTATAATGAAATTTATTACTTTTAGAGAAGATAACGCTGATTAGTGTCTTTTACACCTCTACCTATTCTGTTCTTAAATGATTCAGTCATTTAATTGGCTGATCACGTGATAAGAAACAGAACTATTTTTTGTAACCCTGGAAATAACCGATTGAGAGCAAGTAATTTAATACTCTGTCTATTTGGCATTATAAGTTATAATATGTTTCATTATTTACATTAGCAAAAGAAAGGCGTGTGAGTGTTTTACATACGATTTTTATGTTTAGTGTATTCATAGAAAATCATCAATGGTTTCATTAAAATGTGTTAAATTATTAGATATGGTTTTTATGAGTTATTGATTACGTGTTACAAAGATTAAAAACGAGTAGGGCGTTTTTTATGGCGCTGGTAAGAGCGGATAATATTTTATCACGTAAACCGTATAAACGAGAGAAAAACGGAACATTCGTCATCCTAGTGCCGTGTCACTGATTGTAACCAGATTTGATCTTCTTTTAATCACTCCATTCACTTGCTCATTATTCTTCATCTTCACTTTAATTCTTCTTTATTGTTTTCCACCCTTCCCTCACTTTCTTTTCTTTGTTCCTTAAGCATAAAGCAATTATTATACATAGGTCTATAACTGTACTTATCATCCGATTCTTAATGTGGATTTTTCAAATGAATCAGACTTTTCTTCGTAATTTTTATCCTTCTTTGTAACTTTATTTACAATCAACTCTTACCTAACATATTATTTCTTAATATTTTAATATTCTTAATAGTATTGCAATAATTTTAATATCGTTAACAATATTCTTCTCTGAAATATTATTTGAAGTTTTAATTTTGAATCTGGAATAGAATTTTTACATTTAATTAATGTACTTTAATTATCTTCTCTAAAAATTAATTATAATAATTTTTCTCCTACCCAAACTACAGGAAATATTAACAAAAGATTTGTTCATCTTCTTCTTCTTCACTTCACAGTACTGCTTTTTCCGGAAATCACTTTTTCCTCGGACGACCAACACCTCTTCGATCATTTGACTTTAATTCACTGCCCATCTAGGCAAATGGCTTCCCTTGATGCGCTGTAGATGACTACACCAGTTGATTATGTACTCATTAATCTACGTCTTCAGGCTAAATATTTGCAACGTTACTCCTGATCTTATCCTCAAGAGAACAGAACAGCCCTTCACTGCCCAAAGAAATTTCATTTCTACATGTTCGTTCATATTAATTAAATTTAGTTTAAAATATGGTGACATAAAACAGGTAATTTTAGTACATTTTATGTACTATTATGTTAATAAGAATAAGATTCTTTAAAATTTCTGCGGTTTAATAAGTTCTGGTGTATGATAAAGTTAGTACAAATCCATCATCAAAACTAATACATATTTTTAAAGAATTTCCTTGCTATCACATCCTAATATTTTTCTTTTTATAATCCCGACTTCATGGCTAAAGGTTGGTCACAACACTTACAAATTGCTCTCTATCATAAGTCACATTCAAAAGAGTATACGTCCTGAAGTTTGTCCAGTATTCTTCAACCATAATCATATTCTTCATCCAGGCCTGTTCTTGCTTCAACTTAACCCTCGAGAATCAATCTAAGAAACTCATATTTATCACTCTTAAATAAATGACCGAGTTAGGCAGTCTCTTCTTTTGATTATATCCATCAACCCACGGTCCACACCCATACGTCTTAAAATTTACACATTGGTAACATGACTGGTCCATGAAATCCGAAGCATTTTTCTAAACACCCACATTTCAGACACTTCTAAGCGATTTATGGACTGCATACTCAAAAGTGCATGATTGTACTCATATACTACACGGTCTACCATTGCCACCGGCCGCATTAGCGTAGTTAGTAACGTGCTCGCCTTTCATAATGCGGTCTTGGGTTTGAATCCCATTCAGGCACGGCATATTTTCATACGTTACAAAAAATCATTAAATCCTTCACCATCTGCATTAGCAATAATTGCAGAACAGTCGGAAGTTAAACCAATAAAAAAGGTCTCTCATGGCAACACGAATTCAAATTATTATGGATCAGTTGACTTTAATTCCCGATGCACTTATTGGAAAAAAGTATACTGGGTGAGTAAAAAGCTTAATTAAACAATAAATTAATTTCAGCTAATTATAACTGGATTGTAAAAAAGAATGACGTCAGTAACGTCAAAATCATTTTAAGTTCGAAATGTAAGCTGTAATTAATTAAGAGCCCTATTTTAATTAACATTATGTAAAGAATCGGAAATAATTTCATCTGTCAACACCTTAGTTCCGATGCAGAGTAAAGTACAGAAGACGAGGTCGGTTGGCCTACAATGGGAACTTGGTATTTGAATTTGTCTGGTATTTATTGTTTATTAAACAAGCAGAGGTGTCAAATCGGTTGCCGACCCACGATAGTGAAAGCTCAATTTGCTACAGTCGGTTCAACTGAAACGGTGATGGTACTGTACGTATTTTAGTAGTGGAAATAATAATAGTAACAATGTTTATTAGCTATGTAGTTGTTTATGTGTCGGAGTGTGTATTTCAGTACAGTCTGTTCTAGTGTTGCTTCTTGTGGCACCACTATCAATGCTTGCGCGTGGTTGCGCCGGTAGCCCGCTCCATTAGCGTTGCCTTCATTATAACTTCGGACCGTCCGCGTCCCCTTCGATTAATTTAGATTAGTCGACGACCACGCCAGGAATGCGTGCACAACTTTAAGTAACTTTACTTCCCTCCAGTTATGTTAATTACAACCTTCCGATTACTTCCGGAACTTGTTACGACTGGACTAGCAATAGCAAACCACTTCGAAATATATCAACTTACTTATTTGTTATATCGATTTTCTAAGTGTAAACTTTATCTTCGTATCTATATGTTCTTTGTAAAAGCAATTTCAGTCTTAGAATCGCAATTCAGAAAAAACGTTAACCAATTAACTAAACAATATAAATGTTTTATGTGATTTATCCTACTTACTTGAAAAAAATAGAGTAATTTGAGTTCAAGACAGAATTAAACATTTCCTTATATGGCTTACTTTTATTTAAATAAAATTGTGAAGATGTAATCCTTATTTTTTCCTTTCAATAATTGACAACTGAACTAATAAGTTTCTGAATATTTATCAAATCCTTTACGTTGTAAATATCACCTAAGAGTAACACAGACTATTCCACAAAAAAATTAACAGAGATAAATTAATGACCTAATTAAATTTCCCAAAGCCAAAGAGGTAAAACAGAAAAGTAAATAGAAATTTACTATAGGATTACCATTTATATAGTCTATTATTAAAAAGGATAAGATCTTTTTTGGTCGAATTTGGTGTCAGCTCCCACGGGACTGATTCGGTCACGTTTTTTTTAATTCTACATGTGCAGATTTTCTATCACTCATTGCTATTTTTCCGAATTCTCAATCAATTTAGAAAAGAGAAAATTAAGGTATTTTTATAGCACGGTTCTTTGAAGATACCTTGCTTAATCAATTTGAAGTGTCGTTAAAATTATACCATTCTGTAAAATCTTGTTCGACTCATCAGTCGATGCTTTTGATCGTAAAGTGTTTTTTTTATAAATTTTTAGGCGTAGAAAACGAAAATGCAACAGCCAAACCCGTTTTTGGAGTCCTAGCCATAAAAAATAGGACCCGAAAATTTCAAGTCATCGTATTAAATCAGGTGTAGGCCTACTTTGTATCGGTTCGAAACCTAATTTTCTGAATTTGAGTCAAAAATTAATTTATAAAAGCGCAATAATTTTTTTGTTTCAAACGTTTATTTGATCTAATTTGCTATATTTGTTTCTACTTAAAATGTATTTTTTGTGAATTTTCTTTCCGTCCAATAGTTATAGTCGTAAATATAATCTATGTTGTTTATTTTCTAATAATTGCCTAGCCGCCAATTGGGTTACTAACTTGACTCCTTTTGATTATACATGTAATAGTCGTGATTATTTTTTGTGGAAAAATAAAAAAAATACAATTTCTGGTGTAATATTCATAAAATATGTTTAATTAGGCTACAACGGTTTAATAAAAATTTTTATATTTTTAACCTCAAAACTTAGTGCAACGCCTCTGACGCTAGCAATTGCAATTTTAAAACGAAACAGGTTTTGAAAAACAACAAACTAGCCTATTCATTTTTGTTTTAATGTATATTTTTACATAAAATTTTGAATTTTGTTACTTTATTTCGTATGGTATTAATGATACAACATATTTTGTTTAACATGTTAGTCATTTATTTATCACGTTAATTAGTTTCACTGTAGAACTCAGACGCCCAGACTGATTTAAAAAAAAAAAATCGGATATCGTTTGATAGATCAACTTACTCCACGTAATGTAGAATGTGACGTTAAAAATAAATCAATAATAGCCAACGTATTACTCTAACAAAAAAACTATTTTTCGTACTTGAAAAATATTAGTAACTAAAAATCTGCGACAAAAAGGGCAGTAATTCATTTAAGTGTTCTGCTCAATGTTATCTTCCAAACCCATAGTCAGGTGTTTAGTTTATTATTGATAAAAATACGTTCGTATATTTCTTTACTTTATTGTGTCCTGAAATAGGTATTTCATAACTTTTATTAATCTTTCAGGTCATTGACTTACGCCTAACAGTTATGAATTACAATGTTAAATTACATGCAGCCCTAAGATACGATCCTAAACAATCATCACTGAAAGAACAACTGGAACTCAAGGTGTTAGATTTGAGAACACAGTTGTATATAAAACATATACTGCGTTATTATGATTAAGTAAATATGAAGAGACGTCTGCGCCTGGTGCAAGACTTTGTACTGAATCTATAACCGACTTAATATTGACTGTTAACATTATAGCAGCTGTACAAAGAACATGAACTTCCTTCCAGTTGTTTGGAGAAAACTGTACGTCTGCCGTCAACGTTAAACGGTCCTCCAAATCATATCTTATACTGTTTTATGTAAACATTTTTTATTCTGTTAAAATAAGTGTTTTCTTAGCGACGAACAAACAGTTTCATTTTATCTTCTTTGTTTCATGGTAAAGGAAAAAGAACAATTTTATCAGTTTCCTCATTGATCTAGGGAAATTTTCTGAAAATAGTTTCTCGATTATACCCACGCATGTAATGTTAACTATTTAAAAATGTTTTACTGGTAAATATTAAAAATGGAATAAAGGACTTTAAATTTAAAATGAATGAAGTAATTTAGATGAAGAATTTATCCATAAAATAAAATATTGCTCGTTAAATTTTTTTAACTTTAATTCTTTATTAACTGTAGTACAAAATTAATACAAAACGACCAAATTGTTAAATAAACACTGCACAATGATACAAGTTAGATAAATTAAAAGTAGTGTCCATTGATACAATTTTACTACTCACATATAATATATACGAGAAATAAAATGAAATAAACATTTTATTTTCAAGTAGTATTAAAAAACACAATTTTTTGAGAAATTATATGCAAAACCATGATCGGATATAAAAGTTATAGACTATAGTTATTAACTTACTACATTATAGATCTTTAAGAATAAAGTTTTTAAACTCCATCGTTTTAATATTTTAATATAAATTTTGTGACGTAAGTTTTTGTAATGGGTACATTTTTAGCAGTGTGCAATGTGAACAAGATGTTGAGATTATTATGTAAAGTTAAATTTGTGACGTAGTAGACCTACTGTGAGCTAGTGAATTTTCGAAGGCATGTAGACTGTTGGAATTTTTTTATTAGCCATAAATGTTCTTAAATTTAGAATAATAGTAATTAAGTTATTATAGTTAATTTTTGTAGTCTCTTTTTTATGGCGGTGGAAAATTTTACTTTCGAGAAAAAATGTACCCAGTGGTTAATTCTCCATTTAGCACAGTACACGCTTCCGAATTCGTCGTCTGTCAAGCCACAATTAATTTGAAATAAAAATATCTCCCATCCAGGAATGCTTGATTTACAGATGTACCAGATTTTCTCATTGTAAAAAGTGTTTTTTTTTCTAAGATTGCGGCATTAATATGCATTTTAGGGCAAAACCGTAGAAATGTAGAAAATTCAAAAAACAACTTTTATTTCAAGTATTTCTTTCTACAGAACTTAGTTCAGCGTCCATCAGTGATTTTCCGTATTGCGTTAACCAAAAATCCAACAGAAGATTTTCATAAACGTCATTTACTCATAATCAAACATAAGTTATATTTTAAATTATTTACATTGTGAAAGAAAAACTCGTGAGTGTTTCACACCAGACTTTTTTTAACAAAACAAGTTTCATTTTTACTATTGAAAGTACAATTATAATAACCCGGTCCATCTGGTATCGAACAAAATTATCGTTGAATATTATTTTAAGTAAAAATCCACAAGACAACTATAACGGTTTGCCAGAATTTATAAATTTTGTTTATAATAATTACAATTGCATAGAGTATAAGCCGTGAATGGATGATGATAATAATACATAACACATACAGTCTCTTTCAATCAATTTCACCCACACACTCTCATAGTTTCATATGTTCCATTGACAAACATTTACAGTCGCACACATTCACACAGCCCTCTCTTCCCACTTTAACATACTCCCCAACTATAGCTACACTTACACATAATATCGATTACACATTAGCTTTTTAAAAATTATGTCACTGGATTGTTTTTATTCCACCTGTTACGTGCTACTCTCTAAAACCACCTACCCCTACTCAACTATTATCGTTTGTTTGTCTAGAATTTTATTTTGTTTCCCCTATTTTTACAATTATTTCACTTTTATATATATCATTTTAACACGTTATGCTTTATTCATCACGGAAAATGTACTTTTATTAATGTATTGTAGATTTTGTGGTAGTAATTTTAATACAAACCAACTAGGAAAAATGTATTCTTCTTTTTCCACCACCACGGATAGGCAAACATACCTAAACCGGTTTACAACGATCACAAAACGGATTCTGATCATCACACCCAAGACTTAACCATACCCCTACATTTCTTCATCTGTTCCTCCGTGATTTGAAGAGTAAACTTTCTATTAACATCCTTATTTTTGTCATCGGTCTCTCGACTGGTTTGATGTAGTTCTTCAAGCTGTTTTATCTTGCACAAGTCGTTTCATATCTACATACCTGCAACACCTTCTTAATGTGATCTCTCCGACCGAAGGTTGGAAATCATGTTGGCTATTTGGACTTTGGACACCCCAGCTCTGAACAGCTCCACTGACAACGAAACCAGTCGCGAAGATTCTTCAACCAAGAAATTCTTCTTCTTCCCACATCTTTCTTCCCCAACACCCTACATCCTTTTATTCGCACCCAATAAATTTAATACTTCTTATGTACTCGGTGATTTTGGAAGTATTCAGAGCTTGCACCCCTCAGATCTGCTCGATTATATTCATTTCGAACCTCTGACAGCCCGAAGGATTCTCTTTCCTGCTGTCTACTTTCCTCCTTTGAACCTACTATGCAATTTTCATTTCCATAAGTCTATATAAAAATCAGCCAACCTCTTATAAAATTTCAATTCCTTATCCTTTTGTTCTTTTGTTCTAAATTATGGTGTTTAGTTCCCCACAAATTGCTTCAAATCTGTTTATTCTAATATTAATATCTATGTAGCTATTTTGCTAGAAGAAAAACAAGCATACCCTAACTTAAAAAAAGATGTTGAAAGAAAGTTTTGCTCTACTGGTTTCAACTCGGAGACCCCAGGATTGGGTTTTTTCAGTAACGAATTAATTTAACTTGAAAAAGCTTAAAAATATTGTGAATAAAGAAATGTTATATTGGTTTCAAAAAATTTAAAGTGTACTTTTCGTTCTCTGAAATGCAGAAACGATATAGTGCGTCATTAGAAAAAACAAAGTATTATTAGACCAGTGGTTAGAAGTGTATTGCGCTGCACCCGAAAAAATATCTGAAAATTATTACAAGGCAAAACTCACAGATTCTAAACCGTAATCCGTAGTAGTAGTCGCTGCTAATTAAATCAGTTGATGTGATTTTAAAATATAAAAATTTTTAAATATAAACTAAATCAATAGACTTATTGGTAATTTCCTGTGATATTATTTTCTATTTATATAATTGTTTTTAACGTTTTGAATTGTTCAATTAACTAAATATTTTCAAGCTCAATTAAACATTGAAAATATTTTGCTTTATTGTAGCTCAATGTTTCTTTGTAACTACTTCTTTAGAATACTTTCATTCATAAGTAATAATATTATTCAGCTTTCTGGACCTGTATATCTTATTTGAAGTAAAAGATACTCATTCAAGATTGGGTTTTTAATGGATTTTATATATTTTTTATGTTGAAAATGTTTGTCTATTAATGGTGTATTGATGCGGGGTGTGTTGTGTGCTAAAACCAAAAGAAAATATTTAAATTAAAAAAAATTAGAAAAAAGCAATTAACGATATATATTTAATGGAGATAAATTTTTAAGATTATGTAATAAAAGTACATTGTTATAAATGTATTCGTAGAAATACGAGATAAATAGATTTAAAACTTTCTGACTGTTATATAGCAAGACGTAAAATGAAGAGATTTAATTCTGGAGTACAGGTGTAGCTCATCAGCCAATGAACATTAGTTCACGTGATAGACGGAAGGCTTCCTGATAGGCCAGTAACATTCTACAATTTCACCGTCGTTGGCGGAAGGGCTGTCCGACTTGTTCATCTGTAGCAGAGGTGGCGTCCCGGCGTCCTTGGTCCGTCTTGTTGCGGCCATTGTGTCGGTAATTATGGTTCCTTTGTGAGAGCAATGTCCGCGCAGGAAGTATCGAGGCTATGGTCCGTAGATCCTGAGGAATGTATTGTCTGCACATCCGCCGCGTTCCAGATTGCAACTTCCGTTCTCTATCCTGAACGAACTCCTCCTATAAACTCAACAACCAGTAATGAACACATCACAATTACAAATGAGATTATGATGGTATCTCCGATTGTTAGACAAGACCTTGCTTGCTTGTAATATGTATTCCCATTATAATTACACCTGCGGTCACGGCAAAACACTCTCAACTACATCCTTTCGTGATTTCATCCAGACAATTACTCTCATATTTTTTTTTTTATTCAGATATCATTTGTTTATTTATAAGATTGATTTTTAATACTTGAAATTTCTGTATTAAAAAATTATTTAATAGTACGTAATTAAAATTAGATTTATTTTCCGACCTTATCGGGAATAATTAACTTAGTATCGATAATATAATACCAGATAGTTCTACTTCAGAATTGAAAAAAATACTGATATTGCAGTACCTTTAACCACGAAATACATTATTTGGTCTGTTAAAAAAACCTTAAATTATCGTTGATCATTTATACTTGCAAAACAAGACGACGAATTATTGTGTTAGTTATTTTTATATTACGGGCAACATATGTTTTTCAAAACAAAAACAAATGTTTACTTTTAATCACATGTATTTGCTACTACATACGTAACTCTATCATACATCGAAACCTCGACGTAAACTCAAGTGTACTCAACCATTACCAAATTATACACTCTTTTCAATTCAAATAAATCACACGAATCCAGAGATACGAATATTGTCACACCCACACCTGCCACATAATCCACAAAGGTAATGAAAAATATGCTGGAATAGGAATCTTATATACAACAGCGACAAGGGTTTACCACTAGGTGATTTCCTCAAACAATACGAAAACAGGATATAAACACGTAGTACATCATAAATACTACAGGTTGTATTTGTTACTAAATAATGACAAAAAATATGTTTTGATAATCTCAGAATTAAGATTTCTATATAAACTTTTCTATAAACCTACATTATTACCGTAACATTAACTTCGTTTTGCAGTTCATTGAATTTCCGTATTATCATCTTTGTAGCTTAAATTTTCTTTTTATTTAAATAAATGTTTTTGTCTCATAGTGAGTTATTTGCTGTAATACTTGTGAAAAATATAGTAACCTTTAGTTCATATTTTAAATCCTACTGGGACTCGAATAATGGGATCTGTACATCGGGAGTCTAGTATGTTAACGACGTGCCCATCGAGGCGGTCAATACATAATCCTGTTAGAAGTAAGAAGGTCTACCGTGTACAAAGGCTTAAAAAGGTAAAACTTAGAAGTTACTTAGTACTATTTCTCTTCTTAATAATTTTGTTTTATTATTTCATAATTTGTGAACGACTATATTTTAGAAAACCTATAATTTATAAAGTTTTAGATTATTTTAAACTTATTTCTAACTTAAACTACTGTTTTCATGAAATAGGCTACGAAAAATGTGTCTATTTGTAATGATGAATAAAGAGTTGGGCGTAAAAAGGCCTAAAGACATGTGGCTTGTGTTTTATCAGAACTTACAGAACAGAGTACAATGTACAAAGTATTAATAAAACTAGTAGAACTGATAGTTACACCAGTTAAGCATAAAATTATAAATTACTAGGCATTTTTCCATTAGTAAAACTTTTTCACCTGCTTTCGCTAATTCCTAAGTTATGTTACAAAAAATAAGAATCGTGTCGCACGAACCTTGGAATGGATAACATCTATAATTTACTTTACTTTAACAATTTTGGAGTTGTCAGTTAAGGTGCCATATCAACTGTCTTTCAACATAATTCTGTTTTTTTAATTTTAATAAGTTTTTCTTCGCTTTATTTTTGATCGTTCTAGTAGAAACTTTTATTTAAAAACTTAACGAGGATTAAATTAAAGATTTTATGTTAATAAATTCTATTATTGCAGTAAAACTTTTCTAATCCGATCTCTGGTTATCTGGATAGGTAAAAGAAATTATACAATTTCAGAGAAAATGTTTAAAAAGTAGAAGTTGTGGAAGTTCTTTCTTAAGGTATCTTTTTTTGATGAAGTCAACTACAGACCATTTTAGGCATTATTACTTATAGCTATTTCTAGTAGGTACTTACTGCGATTACCCCAGTATTTAGGCCTATGTGTTTTTACAGACTGGATATGTCTAAATTATTCGGACTTTACTGTTTTTTCTGGCCTTTCAATATCGAATCTTTTATTTCTTTATAAAAATTTTTATTTCATCAGTACTGTATCTCTAGGTATATATAGTAAACTGTGTATTATATTAATTTTTTTTCTTCTTTTTCCCTTAAAAAGTTATTTGTATCTTACTGTTCTCCGTAAAATCCAAGATTGTCTTTACTAACATCTCCGGTTTCATTGTGTTGATCGTTCACAGAAGCCCAACCTAAGACTTTTTTATTGTTTTTCCAGTAAAATTCGTGCATTACCATACATTACGTTTACTTATTAGTATTTAAAGTTTATTTGAAGTTTTATCAACGTCTTGGTCATTTGATACTATTTTGGGGTAGGGTTAAGGAATAGTGGATTTGAACGAATAATAATTTTTCATATAATTGACAAAAATCGAACTCGGGACCTCCGATTTGAAGCGTAGAACGCTAAGTAGTACTTACTTATTTTAATGTATTAAAGATTCAATGAGTTTTAAATCAAGAAAACGTTTTATAAACTTTGGGAAACAAGGTATTATAATTCTAATAGTTCCAGAAAAAAACTAACAAAAACAAAACTAAAACAACCAGTATTGGAAATATCGATAACGGGAATAGTTTAGTAATATTTGTGACTTCTGAAAACATTACCTAAAATTTTATATTTATTTTAGTCTTTAATTCTATGTCTAGCAATGTACACTAACACAACCTTTAGTAATCTAAAATTCATAATTAATTGCAATTTATAATTGTGTAGGTAAATGATTGTTATAACTTTAAAGGAAGTTTATTTAATATTTATTATACTCAAATCCCGAACGAACCTAGGGTTAGGCGTTAAATTTTTTAATGGTTTAGAAATTAGTTACATGGCGACTACTTTAACCACAATTTTAGAAAATTAAGTATATTCACATGGCAGTTTAATCTAATTAAAGTAATTATTATTTTTTAATAATTCAAATTATGTATTTTTTTATTCTCTTTAAGGTTTTTAGGTGTAACTAACCAATTATATGTTATAATAATCAAATTTAACATCTAATAAAGGAAGTTGCATATCCTTTATTAAATCTATTTATTTTATACATCTGTAATGAAATTTATTTAAAAATAAGTATTTTATAACCGCTGTTGTTTTTTTTATTATAGATTTACGTGAAGATAAGAAATCAAGTAATAACGTGGGAGGTGTGGTGTGGCCGCGACTTACAGGAAGCTGTGTACAGGTGTAATAGTGGGGATATAACAGGTGACCTACGATTGGTTACTGCTTACCCAACTCTTTCTCTTCTATTCGATACACCGCTACTCTAGGTTAGCTGTTAAGTTTCTTTTTCATTTTATTTATTATTGTTGTTCTTTTTTTACGTACATTCTATTCTTTATTAAAACGAACTCAAGGTGAAATAGTCTTCCGCCATTTTGAACAAAATTACTCAATCATTTTTCTTATTCAACTTAATATTATTTTTTCTTTCTCACTCATTTAACTATTCGTTTTAAATAATCAATATTCATGTATGTAACCTTGTTCAAATATAACACACGGTTATTTAATATAACACAATAATTTACCTAATGCAAAGTATACTCCTTATATAATAATCTAATGTATTGTCCTGTTTAATATATAAACACAATAACAATACTTTTTTTGTAACAGTGTATTTGTTTTACAATCAGTTTATAAATACAAAAATTTTAAGAGAGGACGAGAAAATCTGAGTAATGTCCTTAGAATTAAAATAAAAACTACACTCAGTAGTGTGTTTCAACAAGAATAAACGTGAAAAAAAAAAAAAAAAAAATATATATATATATATATGTACAAAACCTAAACTTGATGAACTGTGTTGAATCAACACCCCGAATCACAAAGCTGACGAAGCTGGAGATGATGACGATGATAGAGATGATAATGATGTCTTTTATGAGATGACGCTGATTAATAGTTGAAGTGGAAAAGAAAAAAAAATTAAATTGCCTGGTTTAAGGATCATAATCACCAGGGCAAATTTCCATTGAGCAGGAAGGCATCCAATGCGTATAATAACATTTAAAAAAATCGCTGTAACATCAATGCTTGTAAGTAACATTGTTTGTTTGGAGTAACAATACTTAACAATCCATTGTATAAGAAAAACAAAAATAAATCAAAACATAAGGACATTAAAAAGATAACAATTTTAGAAAAAATATTGTTTATTTTAGTAAAATTATCATGTTAGGCCTATTTAATTTTCTGAGTGACGTAACTTATCCAATAGAAAATTACACAATGACTTACGCGTTTCTTAAGTCAACGACACAGTTCTAAAATTATATCGTAGTTTCAGAGATAAACAACAAAATCACAATAATCCCTTAATATAGGTATACAACATGAATTCTGCGGACCTACCAGGAATCAGTCAAAGACGACTGAAACGCCGATGGAGAAGAGATATGATACATTAAAGGAACTATAACATTAATTACGTGTACAAAAACATAAATTAAAATTAAACCCATTTTATCGTTCTCTGGAGTGTACATTGGGTGGTCGTTCATCACTGGTAGGTGTTCTCCTTAAAGCCATTAACGCGATTTTTTTATTTAGTTGTAAACATTTTCGCTGGTTGTTTTCATATAGTCGCAAAATAAAGTAAACAAAAATGGGCTTTTATACTGTTATTACCAATACTCCAAACAATTTGGATGTATAGTGCAGTAAAACCGTATAACAGCGTTTTCTAAGTAAATTCTTGCGATTTATGAATAGTTTTCAAATTTAAGTATCCAATAAATTATTGTACAATAATCTATTAGTCCCTTCCATGAAAGTATAGGTTACATTTCATTTTAGAATTATTATATCTTAAGACGTACATTTCTTCTGTTACTTACAGAGAAATTTGAGAGAAAGATCCTACTCAAAATAATGGATCCGGAAGTAGTAAATGAACAATATAGATAACAAGGGCGAGAAGAACCTGTACTGTACAAGGAAAATGAACGATTAATGGAAATGATTAGAAAAATAAGATTTAATTAATGGATACCAGTATAGAGTAGATGACAAAACAAATTTTTAAGATACTAGACTATAGACCTAAGGTGACGGATAAATGGTTTAAATAAGGCAGATAGGATATTGAGAAAACCGGAATAAACAGAGAAAACGTAATAAACCGAAAAATTCAGACAATTATTACGAACTTTAAAGGCTTCCAGGAAGAGCAAAAACAGAACACTGGATGGACTTTAGGAAGAAGTAAAGCTTACAGTAAACGATTAATAAGACTGTGAGCTGCAAAAGGAGCTTCCAGAAACGTTTAAAGTCACCTCATCTGGTCTAAAATTGGCTCTACACGAAAAAATACAAACGAATTATTAATAAAAAATAATAAAAATATTATACTGATCTAGTTGATATTTGCCCCCAATTCTTCATTTAAATGCTTTACGTAATATTTTAAAGAACTTTAAAGAATACAAATAAAATTTTCCCGGGTTATTTTTAGATATTTTACACGGTAATATATGGGTTTGCTAGTAAAACGTTTTTACGTAGCAGAGGAATATTTTCTTGTAATAAAATACGTAGTTGTATTGAGTAAAAGTTTAAAAAAGCAAACTGTAAGACGCTTTAATTAAAATTAAGTACTCAGTAATGATGTACAAAGTAATAAGATAATGCCGGTC
The DNA here is from genome assembly GCA_035578175.1 of Catonia carolina. Lineage (NCBI taxonomy): Eukaryota > Metazoa > Arthropoda > Insecta > Hemiptera > Achilidae > Catonia > Catonia carolina. The sequence continues at coordinate 81,345,182 of JAQMRL010000003.1, read as the reverse complement.
ATCAAATCATTTTAGTGCTTTCATGTGTCTGTGTCAGTATTTCGAAACTACTTGGCAGATGTCAGACTATTCTTTAGAACTCTGTTGTTTATTTGATGTGATAATAGGACTGGAGTGTCCACGTGACACTATAGCTTCATAATATATTTATTTGAGAATATTATCTGTGTAACAACACAAGCGTTTCTTTAACGCTACTTAATTTTATTATTTTTAAACGTTATATATATTGTCTAAGATCCATAAAATTTTATTTTTCAGAATTTTTCTTAGTTCTATGTTTTGTTTTGTTTCAAGTGATGACGTTATGTTAAAAAAGAAAGAAACTACAAATTATTATCATTCGGTATTTTTCTAGTAAATATAATTTATTCTTAGTTTCATCACCCAGTTTCCCATACTTAATTTGCAAATAAAAATATTTCTGTTTCTTTAACTAGTATGTATTTTGTTCAAGAATTTTTATTCCTTATTTTAGGCTTGAAAAAACGATACAAATAAAGAATTCAGATTTAAAGAAATAAAATTTTATTACAAAAATATTTCCGTTGAAAATTAAAAAACCGTGAACACGGAAATATCTAACGATGATCTAGTAATAAAATTCCAAATCGAGTTTATACCAGGCCCCCTGAACCCAAAAAACATGTTATTAGCGACTGACCTGTATGTGTGTGTGTGTGTTTTCGCTCACGCGTGTATGAGTATGAAAAATATCCCTGGAACGGAATATCGTATAAAGTTGGATTCAGTTAAGTATCGCAAGGGGACCTGACACAAACATTCCATCAAAATTGGCCAACCGGAAGTAAAAGTTTATTCATGCGATTTTTCTGAAACGGCTACTACAATGTTTTTTAAATCGCTTTATTTTTTTCAATATTACGGTCTTAATATGCAGTTTGGGGCAAAAGTGGTTACAATCAAAGTTATAAGAAATTGAAATACCTACACTTTTTATTCAAAGCAATTTTTCTACTACACTTAGTTTTTCAATTACCAATTTTCTGTATTTTGCTCATCAAAATCGATAAAAGTGGATTTGTTTTAAGATTGCAGCTACGAGTGCAATTTTTAAAGTGTTTACAGTATATGTAATCAAAGGTTTAGTAAATAAAAAGAATATAAAACTTTACATTTAACTATCCTACAGAGTTACAGTTCAGCGTAATTAGTGATTTTACGTTCTACAGAAGTTGATTTACATTTTGCGTCATTTACTCATGATTAAAATTAGGTTATGTTTTACATTCTACATTTTTTTTACTAATGAGTAAACATAGGTTATGTTTTTCTTTATTTGCATTGACAAAAGAAGGACGTGATTGTTTTACACTAGATTTGTTTGTGTGTGTGTAAAACTAGCCTATATAAAATCTATACAATACGAATTTAAGAAAATATGCTAACGATCTAAATTTTACTAAAATATAACAGTCCAGTTTATTTCTCTGTGTTTCAGAATTTAGATATATATATACAATCAATTTGCAGGTTTTTTATAAGCTTGTCGTTGTGTAACATAAAAATATCTGTGAAATACACTTTCTTAGTAGACGAGTATATTCTTTGAACTAAGCTCATTTATTTTCCTTGTCTATTTCCGAAAAATTTATCTTTCAAAAAAAATTCACTTCAAATAGTAAAAATCAAGGAAATAAATAATATAATATTTTCTAAAACGTTTGGCAAATCATTGTTTGGTTTTTATCAACGATTTATCTATCCATAGCCTATGTTCTTCCTTAGCTTCTGACAGTTTATTACAAATAATTTTTTTATTGATAAGTCATTTCCTCTTCCACATCCTCAAAATTTCCTCCTCCGTATGTGCTTAATAGTTATCAAAAGAATACAAAAGTTACGTCGTCAGTTATTGATAACAAAACTCTTTATAGTCTCGATTGAATAATTAAAATGTATAAAATAAATAAACATGAGTAGCTACTTCTTAAAATTCTCCAAGAATTGTTTCCTCTTTCATAAACTAAGATGTGAAAGTTTTTATAACTGGTTAAGTATTTTGATTTAAAGGTTAATATAAAATTATTAAAAGCAATTATGGTTAAATTAGACTATTATAGTTAGGATTCCATCATTACGAATTTTTTTGTGTATATTAGGTTGACTCTGAATGTCAACTTTAAAATTAAAATTCCTAAATAAATATAAAATATAAAATTTATGTTTTTTTTCTTGTTTACACGTCAAATTACTGCCCATGACAGGCAGGTGGAGTGTTAAATAATTTGCTCTCAATTGCTAGCTCCATGGCTACAAAAATAGTTCTGTTTCTTATCATATGATCAGCCAATGTATGACTGAAGCGTTTAAGAACAGAAGAGGTAGAGGTATAAAAGACACTAATCAGAGTTATCTCCTCTGAGATTAATGAATTTCATTATACAGCCAGACCCTGTGGTGAAAGAAGTGAAGATGTCATGCAGGATGGAAAGTAAATAATTTTCGGAGTGCCGGGTATGCTGATAAGCGTACTTTTCCACTCAGTGAGAAAGGCAATGGAAAACCACCTCATTCCTCGTTTTACTTATTAAAACGTCTAGAGGTTTAAACCAGCCTTTCAGTTGATGACCCACACATGTCAAAATAATATTAAATAACATTAATAATATAATATTAAAAATAATATTAAATAATATTAATAACATTTCGTATGTTTTTAGTAAATTTTTCTAAATAAAAACCGTTGACCACTTCGAAGGCTCAAATAGAACTGTCTTCGAACGCTGAACTGAAGTTATATATGATTTGAATCTCCGATAAATTTTGGAAAATACTGATTAATAAATCCCGTTTTAGTTCCTAATGAAATGGAGTATATCATCCAAAATCTTTTACACCAATTTTTTAATTAAACTTAAAGCTTTTTTTTAGATTTAATTCATAGAGATAACCATAGGTACGTGATTTAAATATTTAAATTAAAATTGTAATTAAAATGCGTAATCTTAAAAATTGGATTCATAATAAATGTTTTAACTCTGGCATGTGAATCTTTAGATGCCTAGATATGATTTCTTTATAAACATATAATCTTGTCAGCAGTTTTATTTTTTTGAAGAGGTTCATCGGTGCGTTAATCATTAAGGAATAAATCTGCTAGGGACAATATCCTTTGGATTGTGGGTGCCGTAAGTCATTAAGACTTGTGAAGGATATGTTTTCCTCACCCGTACATCTTTCAAGCAAAATTGAGATGAAATACAATTCTAACTGACTTAGGGTAACTTCCCATTTTATTACTAACCTTTCATAACTTCTGTTAAAGTAAGTTACTTCTGTAGCTGTTTCTTTTGTTTGGAGAATGTTTAGATATCCTCCAATTAAATACTAAGCCAGAACTCCAAATCTAAATCAATTATGATTAAAAACAAATTATTTAAAAATACAAACATTAAAAAGCTTGTAAATTAGGTTATTTGTTATTATTTTTTAGAAAAAACAATTAATTTATGTAAGATTTTCCTTATGCCCATAACAGGCAGATGGAGTGTTAAATTATTTGCACACGATTTTCTAGTACCAGGGCTACAAAAAATAGTTCTGTTTCTTATAACATGGTCAGCCAATTATATGACTAAAGCATTTAACAATAGAATAGAATATTACTCTCAGAGTAATGAATTCATCATTACACAGGCAGATACTGTGAATAAAAGGAAGGTGTCATTTGCGGTGCGAAAAGTAAAGGCTTTTCAGAGGGCTTGGCATGCTGATAAGTAAACTTTTCCACACAGTAAGGAAGACAATTTTAAACCACCTTACTCCTCGTTTTGTTTAACAAAGCCTCTAGAGGTTCAAACCAGCCTCTCGACTGATGATCTAAACAAAAACAAGCCCCTTAGTGTTCGATTTGAGTCAGCAACTGAATTTGAATACAATTTGAAATATTCCAAGGTTTGTTAGGGCAAGTGATTATTGTTCAGTTGCTATATAAATATATAGTTAATTGTTCATCTCCTTCAATATCATTTACACTGTCAACGGTTTTCTAAATAACTTTTATATTTTATTTGTTTTTAACTGTAAGTATAAAATAAAACTATATGTAAGAGAAAATGCGACTGGGAAACTTTAAAATTTAGTTGGAATTCTAATGGTATTATTTATTAATTAAATTTTCTGATTTATTTTACATTACCTGGAATCATAGACATAGAGAGGTTCCGAACAAAATTATTAGAAATATGGTGAATGTGGTAACGAATAGTGATATACAAATAATGTGGCTTTACATCAAGTTAGAAGTAAAATTATAGGTTAACCTATTATTTGCAGTTAACCTATTATACAACAATTTAGAGATTAGGGACGTTAAGGGAAGACTGTACTTTGTATCCCGCCAATGTTAAATTTGCATTTTTTAGGTAAATTTTTCACAAGATTAGTAAACGATAGGGAAATGGAACTTTACTTACTTGTAGTTGTCGGGTTGCTCGAGCTACTGACATTTTAAACTGCAACTTAATCCGTTAAACCATCAATTTTAAAAGAGAGTAAGAAATAACACACATTTTTACAAATTTTTTTATGGTATACATATTAATCATTTTTATAGCTTTTGAGGCAGTCATAAAAGTGCCGGAATATGTGAATGTACAAGATAAATTTAATAACTGGTAAAAATTTCAGCCAAAATTCCCTTTGCTCTAAAACTATCGGTAAAATAATTATGAAAAATATTCGTTCATGGTGACACGATAATTTTTCGGGTAAAACTCCAAAAAACTTAATTTTTTCATTAAAATAATTTCTTTTCACGTAATTTAATGTTTTTTTGGTTGATCTCGGTCTAAACTATTGAAAAACATAAAGAACCGAAATTCAAAATTTCCAGTTAAAACCATCATACAGTCTCGCCTTAAAGGAAATCACGTTTTAGACTTGTAGTTTTCATTTATTTCTCTTCTAGTTTTCTAATTATTTTTGTATTTATTTAAAAAAATAATTACTTGTGTAAACGATATAGTCTAACATTATTTATGTTTTTGTTAAAATCTTATTCTGTTGCATGTAAAGTAACTCTTTTTGATGTTATAATTTCGCTTTATTTATTAATTCTGTTTAGTATTTTTTATCATAGTTATTTAAATAAGTTTTTTGTAACATATTTTTAACTGGACTACTTCAAAAACCAGTGTTAAAACTTCAAATTCAAGAATTGTCATAGAGGCACAGTCACTGGATGTTATTACCTTTATAGTCATTAGTTTTAAACTAATTACTCATAGTATTTGTACAGGTTGTAAATAATGAATATAATAATAACAAATTAAATGATGTTTTTTTTTACTATTTCACGTCGCATCAACTGCAACGGTCATTACCGACGACATTAGGTTGTAACTTTTTGTACAATGGAGGATGAAACGATTTTTTGTAACGTATGTGAATATGCCGTGCCTGAGTGGGTGTCAAACCCACTCAGTATTTGATAGGTGCAAAATACTAACTACTCAATATTTGATTAATATAGTATATGCAGGAAAAATTGAAATTTTCGTAAATTACCTAACTGATAAAAATGAAGAATGTAAAAAGTTTTACGTATTGTTTTTATGATATGAATATGTACTTTTATTGGTACTTCGATACATAAATATCAAGTTGATAAACCATGAACATTAATTCGTTTGTAAATTTGTACGTACATAATATAGAAAACTATTCATAAATTTAATTTAATTTACAACAGAACTCCCAGCTGATTAACGGTTCAAATTGCTTCTCAATTTAGTAATGCATTTAATGTGTATTAATATACTGATATTACAACCATTATTATTATTATTATTATTACTCGTAATTATTACAATAAATAGTAAAATGACCAATACTGTTGAAAATGGCGTTGACCTTATGCCATACCATACAGTCACAAAATTAATTATGTTTATTTTTAGAAATAATTTAACATTTATTGATTTTCAATTTTAAAACATTGAACCAACGTTCCAAACTTTTAATTTACTAACTCTTTAAGAAAAATCTTAACTTATGGTGTCCAGCTCTTTGAAACGGCATTAGAGAGTAACTTAAAGTCCATACAGGCCTTTCAGACAAAATTTTTAATACCTGCTTATGGCGCTCGTTATTATATAAGCAATAAAACCCTCCACGACGATTTCATAATTCCGACAGTAAAGGAACTAACCGCGTCGTTCTATAGTAAATTTTGTGATCTACTAGATAACTATCCCGACCATTTTACTCGTGACCTAGCTGCAAGAAATTTCCCAACAGTAAAGGGAAAATGGAAGAGAGATTTCTTGGTGTGAATAACGGATAACATCCATAGTTCTAAACGAGAATATACAACAGGGTACTTCTTTATTTAAAGTAAAATTCTCCACCGTCCGTTGAATTAAAAAACAAATCCGGAAATTGTGTAGGTCATTGTAGAAGTACCGTAATAAAAATGACACAAAACAAACTTGTACCATCTTACATATTTATTTACAACAAAACTTTTTAAAAATAAAAATTAATGACATTATAATACTTAAAATTGTTACTGAAAGAATGCACAGTATTTAAATAAGTGTACATAAATTGTGTTATACGTTGCTGTGGGCATAAGTTGTGTCCTCCTTTTCGATGGTGAAGGTTGACAGAGGAAGGAATTAGGACAATGTACAAAGCACAATGTAATGTAGTACTGTATAGAAAGGTGCGCCGTGTTAATTTTGATTAGACAATTTACATACATATCCGTAGGTATTTTTGAGGAAATAAAACTAGTAAGGAGTAATATTAAAATGTCTAAAAGAAGTACTTTTGTCAGTTTTATTCATTGTATTAAAAAAATCTAACTATAGTTAATTTAATCAAAATTATTAAAATATTTATTCCAGTTTGAAAAAAATAATTTAAAATTTTTTATATATTACTTTATTTTAAAACGGGTTTAATTAAGTTTTTGAGGTTTTTTTATTTCATTATGTCTGCATATAAACTTCAGTTATATTTCTTAAAAATTTCAGGTTTCAAAAATGTAATATTTAAAATAATGTTAATTTAATCGTGTTTAATATTTATGTATGTTTATTAAAAATATAATTTACTCCTTTAGCATTTCAGTCGTCTTTGTAGTATTTCTGGTATAGCGGGAGAATTAAGATCATGTACAAGGATCATGAATGATGAATTATGATAATGAAATAATCTTTTCATTATGATCAGGCTTTTCATTATGAAGGTGATGGCTTTTGTGGAAAAAGATCCAATTCGGTCTAAGATAGTTCTTGATAACAAAGTACTGGAACAAGTATCATATTTCAAGTATTTGGGGTGTGATATCACATATGAAATGGATCAGGACTTGAGCATGAGAATAAATAGATTCCAAGCTATCTGTGGAATAATCAACAGGACCTTGAGGAACAAAGCCAGAAGGGAAACGAAAATGAAATTCTATAAAGTTATGGCTATCCCCACTCTTTTATATGGTTCTGAAACCTGGGTACATAAAAAGAAGGAATGGAGCAGGTTACAGGCTGCTAAAATGCGATTCCTAAGAGCAGTGAAGGGTTGTACTAGGGAAGACAGAATCCATAATACTGAGATCAGAAAAGAGCTCAACATACCCTCCATATGGCAGAAAATCGAGGAACCAAACAAAACTGGAAGGATCATGTTGAGCGCATGGAGGATGGAAGAATTCCCAGGGCAGTCATCTCCTATCAGCCAGTAGGAAAGAGAAGTGTGGGCAGGCCACGTAAGAGATGAAATTGATTAATAAGGGAGTTTGCAGTCAGAACAGGCAATGTGCCTAATCCTTAAAGGAAGAAGACGACGACGATTATGATCAGGAGATTATTGTGATTCTGAAGTGTATCTGAACATACAGTATAATTTTAACAGCTCTTTTTAGAAAGGTAGTTACTTCTATACGGATTTGAATACTAGACAGTGATTAATGGTCTGCCTTGATGGTTAGGGTTCAATTAACCACAATTTCTCATGAATGGTCGGCCTAAGTTTGTGCAAAACTATACCTCATTTATATCATACTTATCTCATTGAGTCATAAAGTTGTTTATTGTTCTAAATTGAACAAATTGCTACGTACATGCATTTGGGTAAAATATATTAGCAGAACTTATCGAAATCTTTTCTTCTGACATCATATCACAGAATATGTTATGTTAAAGGCTATTCGCATTATCTTGTAAACGTACATGTAGAACAGTTGTCTTCAGTCTACAATACTTTCCTTATTAAGTTATTTTTAAGTCTATGTAATCGTCAATGTATTTTTTAATCTAAAAACATATTTCAACTTGTACCTTAAAACCTACGTTTATTTTTATATTGTTAAACATGGTTTAATTAAAACACAATTCCGTTGAAATTTCTTTTGATCTTTTTTTTTGTTTTATGTTTATCATTTCAGTATTGTATTAGATTTAGATTTTTCTGAGCTTTACGTTTAATGATACAAATCCTTACCCATTACTTTGCTGTACTTTGTATTCCCAAACGTTTGATTCTTACCCTTTCTTTTTTTGCAACCATATTTCTTTCGCTTTTTTAAACTGAAGATATCTTAGCAGTTGCATCCTCATTAACGCTGATGCTCCGTTGCAGATGCATTCTAACAAAAATACACCTTCAAACAACGCGCTTAAATATTTCAGCCTTTATACATTATTTTTTCTTTACAATTAATGCTAATGAATTTCTTTTTACATCCAATTAATATAATTGTCTGTACGGGTATTTCAAATTTTATAAATTAAAAAAAATATTGTTAAGTTAATAATTTTAATGAATACTTTTTTAATTTATATCAGTATTTTTAATTCCTACAAAAAACTATAGAACATAACGAAACATTATTTGGAAAAATATCTTAACTCAAATTTGTAATATTATGAAGTAAAAAAATACTTTTAAAATGCCATTGAAATTAAAAATTTAGTGTTTCTATTTTTAGAAACCAGCTGTTTTTAATAACAAAATAAATACTACCTACAATCCGTCCTTTAATTCCTAATTTATGTACGTTGCAAACCCATGACCGAATGAGTTGAGGTTGATGTGTATGATGTTTGTACAGATTCAGGCCGACCATTTCTGAGAGAGGACCTGTTGTTAATTGACCCCCATCAAAGTACAAAGGTAACTACTATTTAGTATTCAAATCCGTGTAAAATTAGTATCATTTACTAGGATGTTTTTTATTTTTTTAATTCTAATGTGTATACGTTGTGATCTGTTCAATTCAGAACAATAAGAAACTCCATGACCCAATGGGATGAGAAAGATGTGTATGATGTGTAAATGAGGTAGTAGTCTTGTAGTCTTGTACAGACCCAGGCCGATCATTCCTGAGAGAGTATGATGAACACCAACCATCAAGGTACACCGGTAACCACTGTCTAGTATTCAAATCCGTAAAAAAGTAACTACCTTTATTAGGATTTAAACCAGGATACTTCGTTTCCGAAAATCAGCTGTTAAACAGCTGACACACAACTTTTCAAATCAACCCGATGGGTTAATGAGTAACATAGTCTTACTAGTTAGATTTTTTGTCAGCTGATACTTTATTGTAAATCTAGTCTTTCAAGCTTCAAAATTCTCTTTTGAAAATCGGCATGATTTAAATAAGTCTGTAGGATATCTTCGATTTAGCCGGCGAATGTCTTTTGAATTGTCTAGAGAGGTGACGAAATGATATATTCGGTCGTCTTTGGTATTTTGTACTGTATGAATTGATATCTAGTTGAACAGTAAATTTCTGTGTAATATGTTGTTCGTTATGTACCAAGGTAATGTCTGATTGTCTCAAGTAGTCTCGTTTGGAATATTTGCATGATTTCAATGTGGAATGCCTTGCTGAGTTTCATAATTAAATTTACGTCAAGATTGGTTAAGAATTGATTTGTAAATTAAAAGTTTGTTGTTAAGATTTTGTTGAACGTTTCAATTTTGTGTTCAGCTGTTTCCTTTTGTTCTGTATGTGTGTTTTACAATTCCAATGTGTTTTACAAAGTATGTGCATTTTTTTAGTGTAAATGTTATATGTGTGGTTTTTATTTCAAGCGTTTACGTATTGTAACAAACACTTTTTAATAATTTTACAAATAATTCACTCGAATAAAATTTGACATGGCTATTTCTCTGAGATATTGTTTTGTATTTATAAAGTATATTTGCTGAATATATTGCAGTCTACATTATTATCTTGAATCTTAAGAAGTTTTGAAGAGTTGTTGGTTAATGTGCTTCTAGACTATGTGTCGGTGAACATTGAACAGATATTATCGGGCGACACCACGCGTGCCATAATTATATCCCCCTTGCATCCAAGTGCAGTATCGGTGCACTCATCTAATGTGATAATGTACAGGGCATTAACGCACCCTATATTTCCCCTGTATTTTTTCACGTCTTTACTTATTCTGTAAAACCATCCCTCTTAGTTGTAACTGCTTTTAGTTTTCTCGTAATTGTAGACACTCTGTTGCGTACATCTTGTTAATATTTCACAAGTAAAGACTAGCGGGCAAATCAACGTGTACATGCACAGGTCACTTGGCGTATATATAATTAATTAGTAAACCATGAAGTATACGTATAACAAAAAGCCGGATTACTAGCTTTATCCTACGATATTCACCACAGAAAATGTAAATAAATTTTTTTCTATCATCTGATTATTTCTCACTTTATTCATGCCGTAGAAAATCTTATTATTAAATTTTATATAAGTCCCAGAAAACTGATAATTAGTGTTTCGGCAACACCACATCTCTTACTACTGGGTAATTAATGTGTATTTCTTCCTAAAAATTTTGGTGGTACTAGAATTCAAATTTTTAATTCTAGAAAACAATATTATATGTATATAAAAATACTTTGGTTTCATCCAGTCTGCAGAGATGCGCTTTTTGAGAAGCATTAAGGGTTATAGTAATCTGGATCGGTTCAAAATGAGAATATACAGTGACAATTAGATGCTGGTTTTCTTAAGAAGAAATTATGGGGTACCACGAGAAATCGACCGATCATCTATAAAGAATATATCTACACCGGAATCCTAGACTGGCCAAAAGTTACGAACCAATTGGAAAGCGTGATCTGGGATTACCGATGGTTAGGTAGATGACAGAATAGGTTCTAGGATCTAATTATTGAATGATAGATGAAAAATAAACAAATAATTTGCTTCTTTTGTTACGATAACTTTGACGGAACTAGTATACTATGAAACACACATCAGAGATTAACGAATCTCATGTAGTTAAGTACGAATATAAAAGTTTGACCAATCCTATATATTTTTTACTTACTGCTAAATTACAATCTGTGAACAATGAATAAGGCTAATTGATATGGAAATAAGAGCGATAAACTAAAGGAAGTCAAGCATCCATCGATCATTGACCTCTAAGATATTTAAAAAAAGTAAAATACAAAGAATTTTACACTGCATTTTGAAAACGGTATCCGTAATTCTAAAGAATTAATCTTTTCAATTTGAATTTAAATATTTCCTAATAAACTAATAGCTAGAAAATTTCGATGCTCGTATGGCCTATTCAAATATTAAAACTTTTTATACAATTATAATCATATTTAGAGATTTTTAAACAAATTCAGATATTAAATTAAAGATTTTTAATTTCTGAATAAGCCGATCAAATACTCTGTCGCTCAATTCGTAATTAACCATGATTATTTTTACTCTCATCTATAAGCTGCTGCTAAATTGTTTACATAAGATGATTCATGTTTTGAAGAAATTTCACCGTAACCTTTAACTAATACAATTTTTTGGTAACACATCTATTACCAAATAATATGGTGTAATGTTTTATAAACTAGAATATCCACAAATTTAATCAATCAAAGAAGTTTTCTTGCTCAGCTTCTAAAATACAAACCGAGTAACAAAAATATAAAAATTACATTTCACAAGAAAAGGTTTTAACAAATTTTATGTTCGATTAAGTACCGTGAATAAATTAAAATACATTTTGTTAAATATTACAATTTACACACGAAGTACATAATCTTATCAACAATATTCAGTTAATATAAAAAGATAATGAATTAAATTAAAAAAATTCATGTCATGGAAGTTGATGAAGTTTATTCATGACTAAGTTTTTTATAAATAGAATACAAAGAAATAAAAAACAAGTTTACTTTTAAACATCTTTATAAAAAACTATGATAAATCCATATTAGATCTGCAATTATATTTTATGGATAAAAATACTCCATATAACCTGTTTATTGGAACACTAATTACAAAAAAGTGAAGTTATTACTTTATTAATGTGTTAGTAAAAATACCATACTTTCGTGTTTAATTCTATTGAAATATCTAAATTTCCTGACATCTTTTATGAAAGATCGTGTCATGATATTTTTGTTTAGATGTTACGTCTGTTAATTTAGGTTAAGTAAATTTAAAGACAGACAAGTATCTCATCATCTATCTAAACGAGTTTTTACATAATATTGTATTGTTGAAGTCATATATTTAAGTAAATTAATGCGTGTCTGAAATTACTGCATTGAAATAATCTATAAAATATATATTTAATTCTAGTTGAAATTTTTTTAACTTTAAAATTTAAAGTAAAATAATTTAATAAAAGTTTTCATTTTATATTCTAATTCATTAATGAAATATTTTTTAATGGTCCTGGATTTTAAAAAGAAGTTTTATTTTCAGAAAGATATCTAAGAAAAGAATCTTTTTTATATATCATAATGATTTTTGGAATAACAATGAAGTTCGTATCCGAATTAAATGGTGACGATTTTCAATTGGGTTCCTGTTTTTATCCTGTTCTTATCTTAGTTTAAAAGTTTTTACAAAAGATCTTAATGAGTCTGCAGTCTCAGAAATATTATTGTATTCTACTGTAGTGATTTAAGAAAATATTTTTACCCTAACTTTTATCTGATTACGAATTAATCAAATTTTTTTATTTATTAGGCCTATATTTAATAAATAGAACCTGCTGTGTTACGGTTAAAAGTAGTAAGAACTTTTACCAAACATAGGTTGTACTTTTGTAGCTTTACATTTTCAGCCGTTTTAAGAATAACACAACTTACATCATCTATCTAAACGAGTTTTACACAATATTGTATTGTTGAAGTCATATATTTAAGTGAATTAATGCGTGTCTGAAATTACTAATAGAATAAAAATTAGTAATAGCATGAAACACATAAAAACATATTTTCAAATATCACATTACAATTTTAACTTCTCTAAAGTCGTTAGTCATAACCATCTAAGAATTTCCGATTAAATTTCTGTGCTGGTCGACAATATGTTTTTTTTATTTAACGTCCGACTGTTTGGCAATTACTGCTAATGCAGACGGTGAAGATGAAATTATTTTTGTAACGTATGAAAATATGCCGTGCCTGAATGGGATTCGAACCCAAGACAATAGGTAAAAAAGTTAAAAACTTTACTCATTTTTAATTTATTTGTGTTTGTCTGATCAAATAGAATGAAAATTTTGATGAAGAATAAAGAAGAACGAATGATGAGAATTCCTTAAGATAACAGAACCCCATTATTGTTACTTCCAAAAATAAAATCATAAAAATATTAAGTTTCTTTAGCTTATCATTTATTTTGATTATTTGGCAAACTAAATATGTCAACTTAACTTTCGATATATCTGATAAAATATTCTATGTTGTAGCGTACGTAAGGTTCTTTTAGGTTGATGTAAATTCTTTCATTTTTATGTGTTAAGGAGAGATTTGTTATTTGTCACGGAATTCTAGATTGGAAAGGCTGCAAAGGAGCAGTATTACTTTCTTTTCTTGAACAAAAACTTAACTAGCTTTATGTTTAATTTTGTTGAGGAGATAAAAGTATTCTTTGTTACTGGTAGTAAACAACTTGAAGTAATGTTATAAAGTTGTTTAGAGTGTTCAAGAGGGTCTTATGTTTATTTCTTAAGTGTCTATGATTAGATTTAACTATTTAAATGTTCCAGATTACGGGATGGGCGAGTTAATAAATACTATAAAACAAGAACTTTTATTTAAAACTTTGACAAAACATTTGCAAATTGTTTTTAATGAGTAAGTTCTGATATTGTTGAATGGGGGGAATATGTGGTAAACCTAAGAAAGTATTTTCTATCTTTGATCAAGTTCCTTACTATCTTGGCCAAGTTCTGGTGGTTTATATTTATTTATAATTACTAAATATAATATTTTGTACGGTAGTTGTTACGGTAAAATGTGCTATAAATTATTAAATTGTTACTCCATAAAATTGTTCAATCTATGCCTAAGTATTACCCTGCCGTTGACGATTTCTTAAAACATTTTCACATATTTTTTTTCAGAATTTGTAAAGAATTCTAAGTTTTTTATAAGGAAGTGTATCATTCATCTTAAAAAATTGTGAAGGAGAATGAAGAATATTTATTCTCGTTTCTTCCCCATTCTAGTCAGTTCTTGTTATCAACAATGTTTTTTATCATGATCTGATAGAAAATGCATTGCTCGAAGTATATTTAGAAAAAAAATAAATAAATTTCCGGTATTTTTTAAACTCAAGATATTACGCAGTACAATTTACAACGTTTTATATATCCACGAATAAATGTGACGTCAAATAAGATTAAGATTTTTCTTTTCATTTTTTGTTTTTCGAGGAGACATTCTTACATAGGTGAATCAAGAGAGGTTTGTAAGAAATAATCACGAGTTATGGGGTGGCGCAAGGAGGTTAAGAATAAAGAGAGAGGAAGGTTTTCAAGGATCCTTAGCAATACAACATACTCACTCGTTTTTCCCATTCCTCATCACACAGATAATTCCACATCTTGCTTTCTTTTTCCCAAGGAAAACATAAAACAGCTAAGGGGTCGCAACCCTTCTTCGCTCTTACCAGCAGCAGCATACTTAGACGTCCCACTATTAATTAAGAATCTACGTACTTCTTAATTTCTATGCTCCATTGTAATCTCTTTCTCATTTTTCCCCTCCCTTAATTTCCCTTCATCTACGTGCAAAAAACAAGTCGTACAGCCTAACCAACATCAAATCCATACGTCTCTTTCTTTTTTTCTTTTCCTCGTTCTTCAATTCACTACCATTATTATTGTTCTTCTATACCTTCAATATTGAAATTCATTCTTTACTTTAGATTATCATAAATCTTTTGAATACAAGTGCATTTTCGCATTAACCCATATTTTTAGCAACTGCATTTCATACTTCTAAATTTAACCGTCAATTTTTTTTAAAATATTACTTTGCAATTACAATAAAAATATTAAGTTTTACTTTTCTACATTTATACCAATTACTTTAAATTTACATTTAACTTTGCATCCTTCATAATTATTTCGCATAAATAGGTAATAAGAATTAGTAGTTTTTTCTTTACCTCAAGAGTTTATTTAGTAAAAAATAACTCTGAAAAAGCAAAGCCTAGATTTATAACACCTACTTCAAACCCTTTTTGATGTACATGAAGGAAAAGCACACATCACAAAAGAATGATTTGAACAACTGAAATGAAAATATTTAGAACTGTTAAGGAAGTAATGGAGATATGCTAAGAAATGAGTATTTCAGAAAGGAATGTTGCTTGCAGTAAATTGTAAGATAGGTAAAATCATAACAAAGGCTTTGGAGAGATCATGTGAGTAAAATGGATTTAAAGCATTCAAAAAATATGGGCCAAACTTTTAATACCGGAAACTAAAAGACCCTGAACTTACAAAATAATAGTTTTTTAATAGTACCACACGAGACACAATTTGACAAATTTATCAAGATATATAATCTTATTTTACAGAAAAAGAATTTCTTATATTTGAAAATTTAAATACATTTTTAGTAAATAGGGATGAAATTTAAATTTTTAAAATTGCATTTGATTTGAACCATCCAACCATTATTTAAGAGCAAAGTAATACCTAGAATCGGACATCCGCAAAGAATGGTAAAACGGTTACCAAACAAGATTTTTCTGTGAGTGCCAGCAAGACAGAGGAAGCGAGTATATGGATGGAACTATGACAGAAATGGAGAAAAGAGTACTAAGGATGAAGATACGTTCAGTAAGAATGAATGGCGTTCAGGGTTACGGTAAATAGTATAAACTTGTAGAAAAGCCGCTATTATGGTAATAGTATCTTACAGATCTTTGAGAAAGATTTCTTATTTAAAATATGATTTTTTATTTTAGTTAATTCACGTGAAAAGTTAAAACCCTATTTATTTTGTAACGATAAAAATGAATTAAAAATTCATATGACCGCTTTAATATCGGTAAAATTATTTTGGTAATAAAATTGTTTACAAATTTAAGATTAAACTATCTTTTTAAAATGCATTCAGCTCAAATCCAGAAGCATATTGATAATGTCAATGTATGTAAACAATGCAAAGTAGACAACAATACAAGGTGTAAACAATAAAAAATGAAAAAAGTGTTGTAGTACTTACGTTTGTATAAAGCTCTATAGTTGTATGGGAGTAAGGCGCCAACCAGTATTTTTATCGCTAAAACAAAAAGAATTTTTATTTATTAGAGACTTTATTGTTTCAAAAATGTAATCATATTCAATTCCTTAATAGCTATGTAATTTTAGATTCCTTAATAATTAATCGTCTTTTATAAATCCTCCATTGTGTGTTATTATTTAAATACGATTGTGCTCCCTGACTCATTCACTTGTCAGTAATTCTTTAATTTCACAATTGCCAAAAAGAACTTAAATTTGGCAAATTTGTTTCTCATCGGTTGAACGGAATGTACTTAATACACATAAAACAAAATAACTTTTTATAGAATTTAAGTGTCTACAATCAAATCACAAAAAATATAATTGATTAATATGTTGCTAATCACAACACTAAAATCTTTGAACAAAAACCTATCCATGCTGGTACAAAATACATCAATGAATTAACACAAACTTTGAAAAGTTGCAGTAATTTAAATTTGTTTAAAAACCACTAAAACAATACTGATTGATGAAATGTTTTACAGTGTACAGGAATTCCTTCATAAATACTTTTTGGTTGAAAAATATATCAACTTTTAAGTAAATGCTGAGGCAAAATGTATACTATTTGATAAAAATAGTTGAATTATACGCAAATTGAATTAAGCAAGTGAATAGTGGTTATAAATGAATAAGTAAGAAAATAATTTAACATGGTGTCAAAATTTAGCCTTAAAAGATTTATCTTGACATGTTCAATAATCCCCTTTGGGTTTTCTTGGATGTAAATGATAAAAATATTACTGAGGTTTATTAACTCTAATAAGACCACGCGAAATACGAGGGCAAGTAAACACTAGGTAGCTCGGTAACAAGTAGTATGCATTATAAGTCATAATAGATTCCAACTTCTTAAAATTTTTAGATCCTAGCAGAGAATCGAACTCAAAACAATCTACTTTGAAATTTAAAATGTTAACCAATACGTCACAGAGTTAGCTAATATTTTCCTTTAAACTTCAATTAAAAGTTTTTAAGTTATGTTAGATAAGTTTATATTTACATCTGTGTCATGTTAATGTTAAAAGCTGTTATTTTGGTTATAACACGTAGCATTTAACTACACCAGTATTTCTAATAGCACGTAGGCGAATTGCATCTTACTGTTTACTACTATAAGTTGCTGTTTGTAGTAATACTACTCATAGTAATTTTAGTAGTAGAACTTTTGTAGCTTGTAGACACTGCACTGTTCATTATGTACTAAACACTCATCTCCAAATGTAATACAACCTAATTTTACAACTCGCGTCTTTATGTGTCACTGAATAAGAGTAAGCCTCAACACATATGGGTTTACCAAAGTGAACTGCTTACTTATTCCATGTCTCAGCAATTCGACTTAACGTTCTTCTCTTTGTACTAAAAACAGATTGTCCCATTTATAATACTACAATGTAATCTCTTCTTATAACTTTTGTACTCTTGCAAACTGCTGTATTCAGCTATTCCTCAAAGAATTTTTTTATAATTTTAATTGGTAAGGTTTCTAACATTGATTCATTTTTTTTAAACAAAAGTAATTCTTTTGCAATTAACTTTCTTTAAATTTAAATATAAACACCCAAATTTCGCATCGATGATACTAGGCTTACAGTTGCAGACAAAGTTAGATACCATGGTTTAATACTTAACAGACGTCTTACGTGGAAACCACACGTTGCACAAGTCAGAGTAATCTCAGACTCACGGTTTTGTATGTTGTAAGGCGTCTTAGGTCGCAAGTCCTCGCTACCTCTACACGTAAAAGTAATCCTCTATAAATCACTAGTACGGCCAATTTGGCTATATAGGGGACCAAGTTTTGGAGCCTGTCACAATACAACACTGAATATTCTTCAAAGACGCCAGTCAAAAGCACTTGAAGCAATAACAAATGCACCTTTTTACGTAACCAATTATACCCTTCACAAAGACCTGAAAATAACAACGGTTCGAGATATTGCCAACGCAACATACAACTCATTACACACAAAGACAACTGACTCCATAAATCCAAATGTCCAATCTCATTCAACTAACGATCTCCCTGTTAACAGACGACTGAAACGAAGGTGGAATAGGGGTGGAATAGGTCTTCACCGACCACCATAAAAATAACAAAAAAATTTCTATTTAACTTTTCATGCCTGTTTCATTTCATAAAAAAGAAAATCATCTCATAAAAAAATCATCCATCATAGTTTATAAATCATTATCATTGAAAAATATTGGCACCACATTTCTTGCAAAATTTCACGCCGGAATCGGTCACTGGATCAATTCACATTCCCGCCATTCTTCATTCATTCCATTTTATTTACTAGTTGTGCTTTAAAAAAAATGTACAGTTGTAAATAAAATAAAGTTGAAGCCCAAACAAAAAATATAAACTCTAAGCAAATATGATAGCTCTCTGGAAAATAACGTTATTAGAATGAAAATATGAAACACGCTACTGAGTGTGTTTCACAAAAAAACTAAACTTAAACTAAAAAACAAAATTAACATGACTCTCAATCGTGCATTAATATCTTAATAGGTAGTATATGAAGTATTTGAAACTGAAGATGGTGATGACTATGATGATGATAAGTTGTAAAAGTAGAAGAAAAATAAGATAAGTGATGGAAAAAATCGTAGAGATAACTTAATTATTTTAAAACTTCTCAGTCTGTATCTTTGCTGCTGTTCAGGTGGTTAATTGCAAAAAAATTTTGATGCTTTTCTAACATTTTTAAATGTTTTTCGCTGCTCTGTTTAATTTTTTCTTTTATGAAGGGCATGTTCAGATCGTTGTGCAATATTTAATATGTGATTGATATAATAAACGGAAAAATCTCGAAAATAAAAGTTTCAGATTTCAGTTTTTTCTTTTTCTGAAAAGGTAATTTTCTCTAAAAGTTTGCCTGAATAACCTGAAATCAAGCGCTTCTACATGTTGCAAATAGTAGAAAACTCAGACAAATTTGACAATTGCAAATATTATAATAAACAATAGCAGACAAAAGTTTCTTCAAATTAAAAAACCCTGATTTAAATAGCATAAATTGTGATTTGGATATTTTACCGGAATAAAATTTCGAAATATTCCCTTTCTCATGATGATAAGAATTGTATTCTAGTTATCTTTATGCAAAATTACAAAACCATTATTTTACGGAACTTATCTAAAAAAATATGAAACTGAGGAACAAAGAGAAAACTATTCCTTACATAAATAAATGGAGGCAATTTCATTCGCATTGTGGGAGAAATCGTGGAATGTTGCAACGAAATAAGCAGTTAGTCGAAGAATAACAAGAACTTTCCTGCATAAATAGAAGTGAAAGACAATAAGAAAGAAACAAATCTCAAAAGATCTGAGGCAATGAAGAAAATTTTGGGGAAAATGATTAACTAGTTTTGGAAAATTGAAAAATAAGAATAAATTTGTTTTCAAGTAATTGGAACAAAAATAAAACCATAAAAATGTAATTGAAAAAATAATAGAAACCGTACAAATATTTTAGGTGTGACACATTATTAAAAATATTATATGTATAAAACTTATTTTCCTCCCGCCAAATAATTAAAAATCAAGGATTTTCTTTCTCAATCCGGAGTTGTACTTCTAGTAAGAGCTTCCACAAAGATTAAGTAATATTTATGAATTTAATAATTATAAAATGATGTAAAGGAGTAGTTTGTTATCCTGCAGCAAATCAGTGGGTTAGTAACTAATATTACTTGTTCCATTCCAAATTAATAATTAGTTATTATTAAAATTAATGAACCGGTCCGTGGTGTAATGGTCAGCGCAAATGACAATTATGCCAGTTAAATTCCTGGTCAGTTCTGGCAATTTTTTATCTGCATATCACCTCATATCTTTACCTATGCTCAAGCCAAGGGTTATGTAGGCATCATTAACAAATTAGAGAAAGTTAATTTAGCTACTAATTTATAACTGAATTAATCATTGTTCGTACAACACCTAGTAATTACTCGAGTGTTAAAAACAATTAAGACACATCAACAGTTAGGTTATTAGTGACAACTTCGGATTGAGTACCGATGGGGTTAATCATGTATTAATTTTTCAGACCATAGTTTAAGAATCGAACCCGGGGTCAATCGCTTTGCACGCTAACAAATGCGCCAAGAAGGTGGTACAAAATATATTTCTTAACGAAAATGTTAAATGTTTCTGGTTATTTTAAGACAAATATTATTTTATTACAAAGGTTCAATAAAAAGTTATTCTGAAAAACGTATCTCAAACATTAATATGAAACACGGTTATATGTAAATATGTATAAGAAGAAGTAATAAAAAATGAAAATTATTTTCCTCTAAATAATTTTGTGTATACTAATTATTATTCAGAATGAAAGAAACTTTTTAATGTTTTTAGAAATTGTTTTACCGTTTTTAAATGTACATAATAATAGCGTATATAAAAATATTGTTTTGTTAAGAAAGAAAATGCTAACTGCTTAAATTTTATGAATTGAAATAACGTATGGAATTCTTCGTACAAGGGGTTATAATAATAATAATAATAATAATAATAATAATAATAAGTAGTAATGCATGTTTAAATTTTGTTAGGGGTGGTTAAATCAGTGCATAGATGTGGTTAAAGTTGGTGGTTTAAAGTGAGGAACATGTCTTATTTTATTGGCACGGTTGAGTAGTGCAGTTAGTAAGGGAATGTGTTGTTTTCTCTCTTTATCCCTCTTTCTTACTTATTTACTCTCTTTCTCCCTCTTTCGCTTACTCTCTTTACCCTACTGCTTAGGCTGGGTTGCTCTTTAAACTTGGCAGGGATTGTCTCCGCTGATTTGCATACAAGCATTGCAGCGGTGGCAGCACTTCCTACCAACTCTTAACTGCATTTAGTTTCCATAATTACAACAACTTGGCTAGAGTGTAATACAAGAAAACATATTTTTATTTCTTTATAACTGTTATACAAGCTTGAACTTAAATAATTTTTTCTTTTTACTACTAGACTTTAATATAACGCAAAAGATTTTCTTTAACTTATGTTATATTACTTTTTCGTTTAAAATTGCTTGAATTCTTTTTAGGCGTATTAATTTTTGCGTTTTTATTTAGGAATATCTTTATAGTCTTACACTCCCTATAAAATTAATGTTCAACAATTTATTTTTATTTATTTAATTTATTTTAATTACGTTAAAATAATAAATCTGTGTATTAAATGCGAATTAAGAATCTTAAAACATAATTTTCAGCCAACAAAAAACATTTACAATATAAAGAGCAATAATTACTGTAAATACGAAACTTAGACATTACCGAACGGTCTTAAAACCAATATTTCTTTATGGGATGAAATAGTTCATTAAAAAATAGTAGAAACAACTAACCCAAAAACTATTCGAAAAAGCATTTTAAGGAAATACCACAGACCTCGGAAAAGAAATAGCAAAAACATATTTAAGAAAAACCAAGAAACTTATCAGAATCTAAAAATTATTAAAGAAACCAGTCATGAGATCAGCTAAATTTTACAAATATATGGTAAGAACGGATGAAAGTAGAATTAACAAAAAGATCTTTAACCAAAAATATAGATGGAATTAAGAACATGAAAGGGTTCCTAAAAACGCACGATAAAGAGAACTACAGACAGAGATCAATAAAGATAACTGCTTAGACGGCAGTGAATTTACAAAAACGATTTTTAAACAAAGATTGAACCCACGAAAAAAACAAAACAAACTTTTGGGCAAAGAGAGAGAGAGCTATTACTAGATCTGAATGCATGTAGAAAAGATGGGTGCATACTAAAAGTGAAGTAAGACCTTAACAAAGGTAAAGAATTTAATTTGAACTAGGATAATTTGATGAAAGTAAAGCCTTCATGTACTTACGTAAGAAAAGTAAAAAATAGTACTGACAACTTCCCTTCCGTAAAATAATGGGTCCAAAGATTATCAGAAAACGGAAATGGAATGATCAGAATGGAAATTATTAGAAAACAAAGATTAAAATTCTTTATTTGATTAATAGAGAAAACAAAATGAAAAGAGCGAAGTAAACTGTTTACTAATATCAAGGGTTGCACAAAAAACAAAAGTAGATAACCAGATGGCTGGAAGAAGGAAGGAAAACCTACAAAACTGCTGAAACAGTGTGGATTCCATAAAAAGCTTTAAGAAATGTATAAACTTACTAACATGATACAAAATGACACTAAATGCTGAAGTAAAATGAAATCCCTTACTTATTCTCTCGCCATTAAATCTCTAACTTCCCAATTAACTACATTAGAGACGAAATTCGGTGCAATTTGATTGAAGAGAAAAACTTATACTCTCCTGCTTAAGTATTAACTCCTAAAAATACTACCTTATTTTTAAAATCCAAAATTTTTGTTAAATATTAAATAAACACAGCATAAATTTTTATTTTCACTAACTTGTTTTTAGAGATGGACATTGATAAGGGGTAAAAACGAGCTGAATACTTTAATGCATAGGCTACTAATTATATACCTTCCCGAAGAGCTACAATTTTAAACATCACGAGTGCGTAGTATATAAGTAATTTATTTAAATCTCAACTGTACTCATTATGAATGAAAAGTATGCCTAAATCCAAATTTAAAATGAAATCATTCCCAAAAATTTTACGTTGAACCTCATTAAGAGGCCTAAAGTTGAGCTACATTATATTGATTTTTTAAAAAGGAATTTCGGAGAAGGAATAAAACTAAACTATTTTTATCTACCTGAAAGGATTTGTTTATTATGGGAAGAATGTTCGTAAAAAATTTAGTTTACGTCAATTTTCATGTTACAATGTACCAACATGAAATAACGATCACGCGTACACATGGAAGATCTATTGGGAATAGGGATGATAAATTTAAAGAAAGCACATAATGAACATGTTTTGTTTTCTGCATTGTGTTTGTACTGCAATAGTTTGAAGTTAATGTTGCATCTTCTTTGTACGGTGAATTTTAAAATAGGCCTAAAGTCATAGTTTATTCAAAGTAGTTCTCGTTGATAATTCAGGATATTTTGAACTTATTTTATCTATATCTGCTTATTAGGACATCGATTTTTTTGTGAAATATGAAAATAGTGGTACCGCGTAGTGGTACTACGTTCATAAAGGTGTTTTTTATTTTATGTTTTTTTTTTTAGTTGTTTCATATATATGTGGGTGGGATGGGGTGGTTTGGGGATACGGCGGGTGGGTTTAAAACGAATGAACAGTGAAACAGGGAACACAAAATGTGAAATAAAGTTTGAGCTGTCAGCCTGTGGGAGGGTAGGGTTAAAGTACAATGACAGCGGGACATGTGGACAGAAGAGAGAAAATTGAGAGGTCTAGATGGGAGAGGGTGCAGCGCGAAGAATAACTAATTGATGGATTCTATTTGCCGTAGTATAAAAACAGGTTCCATCATGGGAGATGTTAGCTAGGCCATGGCATAATTCACGGTGCATTCTTTGGCTGAGTGGCGTAATGAACGCACCGTTGCATTTTGTATGAGGCCACAAGCAGCACGTCTATTATTGAAAAACCGACAGTCCCGGGGGCTGTAGTTGGCGCGGTGTCCGCTCCCCAACTGGCGATTCACTCACTAGGCAGCGCCACACTCCGACCACGTTCATCCCCCCACCAACAATTCTGAGACCAACCCTTTCTCTACCTACCTAAAACAACCCTTTCATATTCCTTTCCTTCTCTTCTACTCAATTATCTATAAATGTTTTCTCTTCTTTATTAAACAAAAAATTGCAAAAAAAGAAAAATTCTAAAAAAATGTAAAAAATATAAAAACAAATGAAAAAATACTTTTTATTTTATAATTATCACCAAACATACATATTTATAAACATTCTTATATGATGAACCATCAACCGGGCCAATTATAACTTAATTAATACCTAATATATCAATAAATAATTTAAATATTTATATCTTGAAGATTTACATCCCTCTAAAATGAGTCTACTAATAATTACTTAAAAATAATTAAGACTATCAAACTAGTTGTTTATGTATATTTAAGTTTTAGTTTTAGTTTCTATTTGGTGATGTATTTTGCTTTTGATTTTGGGTACGGTACTGTACAATGAGAGGCACAATTTCCGAATGTGATATTAAGAATTTTTTAACGGGCCGTGGGGAATTTTAATAACAGAAGAAGTACCCTATGGTACATTCTCTGGTAACGACCATGGCTGCATCCACTATTCAGACCAAAGGGTTCCTTCTCTATTTATTTTTGCTCTAGACGTCGTACGGTTGGAGAGTTTCTCTTAGCTAGGTAACGGGCTAAACTAACCAGTCTAATTGAAAAAATTTACTGCAAAAGGACGCAGCAATTCTTTAATTGTCGGAAGTTAATAACCGTTTATTTATTAACGTAAGTTATCTTTTCTTTACCGTCATTTTTCTTCCGATATAGAAATATTATTATACACATAGTTGTTTTTCTATGTACTTTTAGTAAGTAAGAGAGAAAAGTTTAAAGCCGATGAATCAGAACATAGAAAAAATAATCAAGGATGATAAAAACACTATTTGGATATAGAAAGAACGGTTCCTGAAAGAAACTTACGGTTGCAGAGCGAACGCGACGTCTTTAAAATAAGATGAATGTTTTGTCCTAAATCTTAATTTTTGCAAGTTATCTTGTAAAATATTTTTATTCAAAAAATATTTTTTTAGATAAAACTACCTTTCATAAAAAGTTAACAATATAAACATATTTTTATACCGATTCAAATAAGAATAACAAGATGTGTACAAAATTAATTTCTTACTAAATTTCGTGATTTTATTATTAAATTTAATTGTTCACATAAATTCTTATGGTTGAAAATGATAAATTTATTTTCTCGTTTATATAAGGAAATATTTAACGGCAAAATAAACGAATATAAAATTAGAAAAGGAAAAATACACAACGGAAATTCCTATCAGTACACATTGGGTTAATTTTTGTGTAATCAAAAATAAAATTAAAAACATAATCAGTTTATCAACAAACTTTTCTTACTACAGTTAACTACGAAATGGAAAGAGTTAAACTAACTGAAATATTGGGAATATTTTGTTAATAATTTAATATATGTAATAATGTTTTATTGTTAAACATAACGAAAAGGATGCATTATAATAACGAACAGGATTGCATGCATTATTATATACTTTATTTTTACACTATTCTAAAACATTCTTATCAACAAAATTACTTTGTAATAGCAACGGTAAGTTTTCTTGAGATGTTTATATGATTTTCAGTATTGCAATATTTTCGCTTGAGTTCTATGTTTTCCCTAAAACGTATTTGCGTAGAATCATTCTATTGTTATAATAATCTAACTTGACAGTTTTCGTGATGTCATTTTTTTTTAAAATAAGCTTAAAGACAAAGTTAACAAGAAGTCGCTTAGACGTGTATGTGTTACTAGTAGAAAAATAATTTAAAATAAAATGTTATATTTTCACATACATATATAATCAACAAACTATGACATAACAATTTGTTCTATAAAATGTGATAACAATAAATAATTTTGCTAACATAAGGAACTTGGATTCATAGAATCAAAAGCCCACTGAATCTGATTCAATTGATAAAAATTGTGAACAATTTATCATCTTAGGTTTAAAATAATATTAATCGTAAATAAAAACAATAAAGAACAAATTATAAAATCTATAGACTACGGTATATCTAATAAGTCTTTGATGATTGAATCTTCATTATTTAGGAAAAATTAAGAGTCAGATAAATAGAATGACGGTTTAGTCTATGTTAAAAATATTTTTAGCAAATGCATACCTCGTCAAAAAATTAAAAAAATAAATCTTCCAAGACTATTCTGAATGGAGTTCGAAGAAGCTTTGCAGACTTCTGATTATATTAAAAACACAATATTTTTATATATTAGAATTTTGTAAATTTGTGTGATTATATAAAAATTAAGAATTTACAACAAATTTTTAAAATAGTCTTATATGAAATTCTACATAAAATTTTTACGTTTCTATCTATTACACAAAACGTCAGATAATCATTGAATATGCTTATTTTAACAAATAACATAAAATTTTATAAAATAACTCTTAGAAATTTTGTGAATTTCAGTAACTAACTTACAAAATTTTTAACAGTAAATTTTGGGATATTATCTACTAACAATTTATAAATTTTCATGCAAAATAAAGTGTACTATGCGCTACTCTGAACCTTATAAACATCGTATTCGCGGGCAGATAACTATGAATTTGCAAAATTAAAAAAATTGTAATTATCACTTTTGCTTTCTGTTTTTCTTTTATTCTAAGATTTGGAATTTTTTAAATTGTAGATAAAGACCTTTGTTATATTAAAAACAAATTTTCAAAGTAACTTACCTTATATTTAGCTTTCTCCAACCTTAAATTAATCTAAAATGTATATAGCCCTACTTTTAAAACAATTTTTGTTGAATCACTAACTGAAAATAAAATTTATTGTTACTATTTATTTTAAAAAGATAGACTATTTAAAATTTCTTAATATATTTATTTGTTTATATTTTAATGTTCTTTATATAAGGTTATCCGTTATTAAAGTTAAATTAGTCTACGAATTCTAATATATTAGTTTCAAAGTATAAATAAAAAATACTTCCTAAAATTAACTCTATTTCAACTACGAATTAGTCAGAAATTTCTTGACGAAGACAAAATATTGAAAGCTACAAATTTATTTACAGTTTTTATCCCAGAAGTTTACATTTAACATAATAAATTCTAATCAAACCGTTCTGATTACTTATGATTTTTCTTACCGACAAAAATACTAAATCTACATTGAATTTTCTAACAATTACTTTTTAAAAACTGTCAATAGTTCCTTGAATTAAAACAAAATCTGTATATAATTGTACATTGAACGTTATTATTAACATATTCTAACTAAAAAAAATCCCACCTAATATGTTTTTTAGATATTATCTCGTGTAAGAACCAAAAACCTATCAAAATATTTTCGACTTACGAAGAGGTACACTAAAAATTAATTTCCATTTTTGGACAGCCAATCTGATTTTTTTCACCGCAAAATAATTGTTTTATCTAGCGACACTAGTGTTTAAGTAATCTTATAAAACAACTAGTTTAATTTGTTTAAATATAACAAGGAGAAAATTCGGATACGTAAAACTAAAAATTTTGTATCATGTAAACCTATATCATGCGTTTATGAATATTTAAAAACATGACCCTCTTTGTTGAAGTTGCCTTTACGTAACTGTAGGTATTTTTATCATGTATTACATTAATATATAAATCAAAGTCCTTTGAAAGTAATTAAATATATGATATACAAACTATTAATGAATCAACATAGAAAATATTAAAGTTAAAAATTATTATTCGCTATGTATTTATTGACCATAATTTTACACAATATGAGTTGTAGGGTATTAGAAAAAAAAATTGATTTTAGTTACGACATTGCAGTCTAAACAAAATTTCCAATACAGTCAGTGGAAAATTCGTTACTTAATATTTGTCAACAGATTATTTTTATTTTGTACTTATAATAAAACTAAAATTTAAAAAATATGTTAAGTGATTTGTTAAACAACCTAACAGTTTTATTATTTAGTACAGATTATTATTTTTAAATGATAGTGTAGAACCAAAAACGTCAAATTTTAATATAAACTAAACTTAATTTTAAAATAAATATATACAAAGATTTTGTAGGTATACGTTAAACAAATTAGTGTGTTCTTGATAGCAATTCTAAATTACTAAGAAAAGAATGGTAGTTTAATCACTGGTATTAATATTTTGATGAAATTGATTTAATTTTATATATGTTGTATTTACTTATATTTTTAGTTGAAAGAAATTAACTGAAAAAATTATTTTACCAAAAACAACAAGTTTATTTGTTAAAGTAGACTATTAATTATTAGAAATGTTTATTACAAGTACATTACTGTTTATCGCGTCGTTAAGTTTCTTAGCGGCTTAAGAAAGTCATAGAAGAAAGTATGCTGTTATATTTAAGAAAATTTAATGTCAGTTTTTTTATATGTAAAATTTTATTTTGTGATTTATCTTATTTAAAATATTTTATTGTGAAATTTATATTTAAGAATACAAAATATTTATTAATTTACATGCACGTATAATGTTTTTAAGTTAAGGTACAAATTTTGGAATAAGATTAATAAATTTTAAATTGATTATTTATGTTTTTTCTTTATACAAAATGTTATATAATCAAATTTTTTAAAATTCTTAAACCAAGATTATTTTGAACATTGAAAGATATTTCAGGACAAAAAGGACGTTTCATTTTATAGTTTAGAAATTTATAAACTGTAAAATAATGGAAATAAAATATTTTTAAAGCAAAATTTTAATTATATTTTCACTGTTTAAAGTTTTTTTTAAATGCTGAAAACACGTCACTTAATACAATGTAGGCCCTACAATCTTAAGTTTTGTGTTTCATTATGTTTGTCAAAAAAAAAATTATTTAAATTTAAAAGAAAGATTTAAAGATATAAAAGTGAAATTTAAATATATATGTTTAATAAAAAAAATCGTATTTGTTTATTATTACTAAGATTTATAAGTAGTATTTAAGAACAAATAATTACTTACGGGAAAAATAATAACTTTCACTTGTGTTAAAAAATTTAAATAAATATTAAGAAAAAAAATATAGTAAATAAAGCACAAAAGTATTTCATAATAGGAAGAGGAAGACAGTTGTACTATGTTTAGTCGCATAATGTAAAAGTATAAAAAAGGACAGGTGTTATCGCCCGACAAGTTACGTATAGGCAACTAGTGTTACCGGTACCTGCTGAAGGTCGTATATCCTACCGGCGCTCACAGTAATAACACACACTATTATATGACACGTGTTCACACACTATGTTGTACGTAGGTTAACATTGTGATAGACGAAGGTGGTTGTTGTTGTTGTTATTATGATTGAAGTCGCGATACACATCACTGTTATCAGTCGAAACAAAATATGAAGTAAAGACGATGAAGCACACGAAGATTCAATAGAGTTGTTAAGAACTTACCGTGCGAGGCGGGAAGGACAATCCCAGCGGCGCTCCTTGGTTACATGACGGATCGCCGCCACGAAGCATCGCGCGAGGAGAAAAGGAACATGGATTCAGTAAGGCATGGTGGCCGGGTCAGAGGGTACTGCAGACGTTGTGGTGTCCGAGAAACTCGCTACGCGCCACGAAAAAACCGGAGACCTGCGCCCTCGCCGTTCCCCCACTCCTACTCCTTCATTATTTTTACCACCCCTTTCCTCCCCCACTCTGATACGCCTTTACCGTCGACTAGGGAAGGGACTTTAGATAAAAAAAAAACGGGTAAAGATTTGATAAGAGAGTTCCTCCTACCTTCGACAATTTCCTTATACCCACCTTCCTTATCAATCTCCTTACGAAGAAATCCTTAAGAAATCCACCAATCGACTCTTACACGATCATATCATATCGATACCGACACAAATTTAAATCGATTTATCGATTAGTTTTGTTTTAAATACCTCACCCTTTTACATACAACCCGACCGTCCTGTCCACTTAACGCCCCACCACTACATTTTTTTCATTCAAGGTTAATAACGTTATTTTTTCAATAGCTGTTTTTATGTCGCGTCGAGAGGCAAGCTATAAATATTGGATTGTTTCCCGATGAGTTGTGCGTGGGAAATATGATTTTTTTTTGTTTACCGCTATGTTATTTAACATTCCAACTAGCATCACAGTTTCTGTTTTCGTCCGGTCAGATGTAGAACGGTACTGTATGCTTACAAACATTCCTAGATGATCTTTAATTTTTCTAACTTATACATTTACACAATTTACACGTATTTAACTTTTTTTTATCATATTTATATTTATAATATTCGTTAAAAAAATTCACACAAAATATAATATTTATAGACCTAAGCATTTAATCGATTTTATATATAGACTATATTATATATATAAATTACGACACTACACATAAAGTACATTGCATGGTTAGGTAAATGATGTACAATGGAGGGAGAGGGACATTATACTGATTGCACTGTTTAAACCATACAAACTCATATATACGTTTACTCCAGAGGTAGCCTATACTTATTATCAAAATATTTTTTAAAAAAATCTTAAATTTTTTAAATTTAATATCCTAATTTATTTTATAATCCAATAATACAAAATTACAATAAACCGTAATTTTTGGAACATATCTTCCATTCTTATTATAACTATAATTTTTAATTTAGCGGAATTAAGATTGTAATAGATAAAATTAAGATTTAATTATAATATAATATAAAATAAAATAAAAAATATATTAATTTTAAAATTACCTGTTAATACAGCTATAAAATAATGTGTTTTATACTTTTTTTATATTTCGCACTAATTAATATTATGATTGAATTACACGTTTATTATTTATTAATTCAATTTATAATAATAAATTAGATTGATATATATATAAGGGAAATGTTAAAATATATATTAAGATATTTGGTGATATTCCTTATCGCAGAACACGTAGTGTAATACAGATTCGATTACAAGGCCAGCGTCTTGTTTAACAGCACATGTTTAACTAACCAACAACCGCCTAATCTTTGTAACGCAAAACACATCACTTATTTCCATATTTTTACACACTTTTTTAACACTGTTTACAAAAAAAAATTAAAGGTTTTTTATTATCCACTTGAATCACTTCACTCACGTTTATCATTATATCGAATAGTTAACAAATAAAAGTATAAATTAATAAATAAAAATAATTTTAAATATTTTTTTTATTTAAGAATAAAACAAATCTATAAATGGTAAACACCAATTAGGATAATACATTAACGAAATATCCTGAATTAATTTTATATATAATACATTATTAACTCAAACTATTATTGCGTTGATGATAACACGATAATTTTGTAATATAATTTTATTAAATGTTTGTTGATGTCATAATTTTATTTAAAAAACACCGGTTAAATTATTCAATGTTTATATGATAATAAATGTTCTTATTTTCTTATTATAACTAAACATAATTAGTTTACCTACATAACCTTAAAATTTGTTGTGTATATAAATCAACATGTATTGTAGGCTAATTGTTTACAAATATGAACGCCTCGTGATAATAACGTTGTTTCATTGTAGGATTAACTAAGAATTTAGCTAAATGTTTTTAAAATAAATGTAAAACAGTATATAATTTTTAAATTGTTTGTTTTGATAATGTCATTAAATTGGTTATTAGATTTGTTGATTTATAAATTATAGACATCTAACATGTCTTATTTACATCATTTGATGGTTATGGTTATAAATATTATTGTATATTTATGAATGAAAATAAAATTTTAAGTTAAAAGTTAATAAAAGAATTGATTATATTGTTTGCAATTTAAATGTTATTAAATGTTAATTAGAGAGTAATAATGTATTAATATAATTGTAGTAATTATTTGGTGTTAATAATTAATGACATGAGGGTGGTATTATTATTATTATTGTTATCAGCAATGTAAACAAAGCAGATATTTTCGACAATATTAAGTGATGACAGTTACTTACCGAGGTGTGTTTGAAGCAGTGGTGTGCGATGAGGTCGAGGGAGGATTTGAGACGTCGTAAGGGAAGGATATGGTTACGACGGCGGCAAGACATGGCGTTAAGCAAGCAAGACGGCGCTCGGCGCCAAGACTAAGGAACGGGACGCGTGAGTCGTGACAGGCGCAATCGTTAAACCCCAGCGCATGAGTAAAAACGCCGGTGATAAGGAACCGCCCCTCTTTTCAAGGACCCGCAGGCACGAGGCGGCATCTTCTGGACAAAACGAGAATTACACCGACCGGTGAATTTCTCTTCTTGAGGGGGGAATGCTACTCCGACTAGTGGCGCCTCCACGGCGTTGCGGATGCGCCCTCAAACTCTAACCGTCAACACTACACATTCGCTCTCTTTGTTTACTATATATCTATCTTTATCTTTCTTTCTGCCTTTATTATCTGTCCCTTTATTGCAACTGTGCAACTGCTGTTGATGCTATTGATGCTTCCTCCAAAACTGTACTCACACACACGCGCACACATACTCATCTACATTTCCTAATCACCATCATCTCTATTCGCGTATCAAACACAACTAATTCTCTATTCGTTATCAAAACAAATTAAAAACCCCTAAAAAAATTATTTTTAAGAAGTTTCGGGCTATGATTAAAACACCGTTCGTCTTAACCTGCCGGGTAAAATACGTAATAGGTTTACATAAACATACATTTAATTGAGTAATTCATTTAAAAAATTATTTGTAGGCCCTAATAACAAAAAAATATTTATAAATTAAAATTAAACTCAGAAAGAATACTGATAAAACCGGAATAAAACGAGAAACTTAATGAACCAAACCAAATTCAGACAACTTATTACAGACTAAGATCTTCCATGAAGAGCAAAAACAGAACACCAGGCGGAAAAAAGCCTACAATGAACGAAAGCTGAGAATGTGGGCGGCAAAAATAGCTTCCAGTAACGTACAAAATCACTTCCACTTGGCCTGACATTATCCATATACGAAAGAAACAGGACTTGAATCATGTTTCTTTTTAAATCATTATTGAACGTTTTTATTATTAAAGATTAATTAAACCCCCCTTTCCCCCGCCAACACCGACCCAAAAATGGCAAAACCGATGTTTCGTTGATGCAAATATTTTATTAGGAAATGTCACAGCAATGAGCAAGACACGAGTAATTGCAATTTTACTTAACAAATCTGTTAAGATGCTCGGTGCTTTTACAAGGATTTAAATAAAGATGAATCTTCCGGTGTGATAGTGCATTTACATTATCGATAAATTTCTGTAGGCTACACGCTATTCCTAAAGATTTATTTTTTATTATGTACTAAGTTGCTTTGAAAATTTAAGTCACTGGGAGCTACAAAAAATTCTGAACGTTTTGGGTTATAACCTGATGAAATTTTCAGACCTTCGATTCGGGATTCAAACCTAAGACCTTTTGATTTGTAATCAAGTAGGCTTACTTCTGCGCATAGACGGTGTTTTATATCCTAAATTAATATTAACAATTTAAAGTAAAGTTTTACACTTTTTATATTTGTTGGTTGCCCATAACGGGCAGGTGGCGTGTTAAATTAATTGCACTCGATCTGTCGGTTCCAAAGCTACAAAAAATAGTTCTGTTTCTTATCACATAGTCAGCCAATTATATGATTGAACTATTTTAGAACAGAAGAGGTAGAGATGTAAAAGACACTTGTCAGAGTTATCTCCTCTGAGAGTAATGAATTTTACTATACAACCAGACCCTGTGGTGAATAAAGTGAAGGTGTCATTTGCAGGGTGGAACATGGGTACTTTACGGAGGCCCTGGCATGCAGATAAGCATACTCTTTCAACTAATTGAGGAAGGTAATAGTAAACCACTCGCTCTTCGTTTTTACTTGGTAAAACCTTTAGAGGTTCACAGCCTTTTGGCTGTTGACCTAAACACATATTTTTTAGGTAGTAAATAACTTTTCTTCTATGATTTTGCATGAATTGAAGCTTGAACCTTAAATTAGGAAAGGTGAAAAACCATGAGGTTTTGTGATGCTTTGAAACTATGGAAGTCAAATGTAGAATCAACAAGAGGAAATTTAAAAACTTCGATTACGTTATGAAGACGGCAAACAACGATAAATTAATTTGGAATTGTAGGTAAGACTGAAGAAAAACCCGTAGGATAAAAAGAAGGGAAGATAATGATTAATTAACCTGTAGAAGCGGTTCGGTTAATCTACAGCAGATTTCTTCAGGAGTGCGGTAGATCTATTTATTTAATAATACACAATCTTCATCAGTAGAAGCTCCCATTTAGGCTTAGAACAGAATTCGGATTCCTCTATGGAGGCAAGGCACTCCACTGTTGTAAACAACAGAATATTCCAAGAGACCTCAACATACTGTAGTCCAGGATGAAATAAACATATTTTTGAAAAAATACCAAAAAAAATTGGAAAACCATTCTAACATCCTAGACTACTCTATGGAAAGATGGAAAATGGAAAGATGGCCAGAGCACTCCGAGGATTTTTACCACTTTTATAAAAAGAAAGCACTCTCAGGACAAGCCAAGATTACTCATTATAATACTGTGATAAAACCTGTGTGACTGTGCGTGAGTGAGTAGCTTAGAATGACCGGGAAGGCAGGTCTAAGAGAAGCAGAGAAATTTGAGACAAAGAACCTCCGCAATATGATGAATCCACAGATAGTATATGGACAATATAGTTTACGAAGTCGAGGAGAACTGTACAAAGAATATGAACGATTAATGGAACTGATTATACAAAGAAGGATACATTTTATATGGAAACGGATACCTGTATAGAATGGATGACAAACGGTTGACAAAAGAAATTTTTAAGACTTTAAAAATAGATTTAGGTGTTGGATAAATGGTTTAAAGAAGTCAAAAAAGATATTTAGAAAACCGGAATGAACCGAGAAAACATATTGAATCGAACCAAATTCAGAAAAAATAGGCCTACGGATTTTAAGGATATTTCCATGAAGAGCAAAATCAGAACACTGAGCGGACAGTAGGAAGGAGAAAATTCTACAGTGAACGAATGCTGAGAAAGTGTTGTGTTAAATTTTTACACAGTAGTTTTTCTCAAATACCTTAGAATTACGCGATTTGATTTGCACGATTTTGAAGTTACGCGGTCTTCATTTTACTACCATTTCTTACATATACTCGTACGCGCCTCCGGTTTCAAAGTTACGGGATAAAAGACGTAACTGAAGACGTAAGCGAAGAAAAAGACATTGGAGAAGTTATTGAGAGCGATAAACAGCCATTGGATAATGAACACCTCATAGAGACAGAGGCAGAAGTTGATTTCTAACCAAATGACGTTGGTAGAACAGGTATTTGTGACATACAGACAGGTGATTATTTAATATCACAAATGTCTTGTTCAAGGCCCACGTTTCGGCCAGCTCTAGGTGTGAAAGGTTTACGTGAAGCTTTCAAACATTTAAAGAAATCCTGTGAATACATAAAAAAAATTTATCCCGAAATTTAGAGAAGCAATAATATGATCCCACTGTATTTAAAGTGAGGTTAATTGTTTAGTAGAAATATTACAGATTCCAATCGAAGTTTCTTCGACAATATGCTGTGCACCTTGGCACGTGCCTAATAAAGTACTCCACCATAACCTGGGCATACCTAAGGTGAGAGAAGAAATCAGCAGTCGGAGTAAAAAGTATTTGAACAAGTTACGACATCCAATTTAATCATTTGGCTATAAATCTTTTCGACGATAATATTGAAAATCAAAGACTTAAAATGGCGAGAATATTAGAACTTCCATTCCTGTTTACTTGATCAAATATATTTAATAATTCTTTCAAGATTAAAAACACAAAATTACAATACGAATGGTCAACTCTAATTGCTCAGAAAACTTAATCTTAATTACACTCATTAATCTAAAAAATCAATCATCAAATTAATATTCAATCAGTTAAACACACCTTCATCCTTTTTTTTACTTATCACGTCTCCATTCTCTACTTTTTACACTTACATTCACCAAATCCATCAATTTTTAAACGAAAACTGCGTCTTTCTCTGTATTAATGAAAAGTTGTATATCTTTAAGACCCAAAAAGAAACCCTTTAACTTATAACCAAACAATTACACGGAAGCAACGCTACTAAGTGCTGTCTACTTCAACATATATCCAACATTTTTAACTCATTTACTGAAAGTTTTTGTTAAACTGTTTACAAATAATTCTTAACCAAACATTGTTAACAAAATGGTGGTCGACGAACTCAAGTTGTCTACCAAGCAGACAAAACTGGATGATTTCTTTAAGATACCAAGATTAAAATAAAGGGATGCTATGTAAACTTTTTTAAAAAATTAATGATACAAAACCTGTACAGTAAGTGATTTCGTAGCATAGAAACTGTATTTTTATTATTATTTGTGCTTGATCTGTAATTTTTTTGTAATTTTAGTTTAAATTCATCATGCTAAAGCCAAATCAACGTATTAAAATTGTTATTGTCCTTGCTGTGGAACGAGTCACTACATATTAGTGCTACAATGTAAACTTACCGGAAATGTGGTCTTGATTTACGCGATTTTGAATAACGCGCTATTTTTTTGGAACGAATTACCACATAAATCAAGGGTTGCCTGTAAAATAAAAAAATCTCGATGCAACTACTTTACTACTTTCATCCTACCGTCTCATCAGTCTCCTACCGACAACAGAGAAATTATTCGAACGCCTCCTCGTCAATTTTGATTTCGGCCGCTACACTCGACAACACAACTGGAACGAGTTGGGGACTTTATTTTGGAGAATCTAGAAAGGAAGGAGTATGCCACTGGCATTTTCTTGGATATCAGCATTCGACAAAGTTTAACATGATGGACTTCTATTTAAATTGAAACACATTTCGAGTGACTCGTACTGTTTGGTCATGAAATAATTTTTAGAATATAGATTTTTTAAGGTCGAGGACGGTACTGCTTACTCTAAGCTGCACAAAATTGACGCCAGTGTACCGCAAGGGGCAGTACTATTGCCAATTTCTGTATAGTGTATTTGCAACGGATATGCCTATTTTGGATACAATCAAAAATAACCGCGATGTATGCAGACGACACGACAATTCTTGTACGAGAAAAGGCGCGGATATGAGAATTTCAGGTTAGCGACATCTTTTGTTAATACAGGACTGGTTTACCCGTTGGCGTATTGAGGTGAACCCAATTAAACCAACACAGGTTACGTTCACCTTACGTCGTCAAACCTGTCCACCTGTGATGCTGAATAACATTCATATCCTACACGTCAGGGTTATGCGATTTCTTAGCTTATGGCTTGTCAGACGACTAACTTGGAAGCATCATCTGCGTACAAAACGTTTAGAACTTAACCGCCGTCAGAAGGTACTCTTCTGCTTATTAACTCTCGATCAAGATTGAACCTCCGCTCCAAGATTCAAATATACAAATCCTTTAAAACCAATCTGGACTTATGGTGTCTAGCTCTTTAGAGAAACGGCAGAGAGTAATTTAAAGTCGATCCAGCTTATTCAATCACAATTCTTAAAATTTGCTTCTGGCGCTCCTTTTCGTGTAAGCAATAAAACCCTCCACGACGATTACATATAAATACCGCAGTAAATCCGCGTCCTCGTGTAGCACATTTCACGAAAGACCAGATGATCATCCAAACCCGTGATCTAGCTACAAGAAACTTCACAATTGTGCGACGTCTAATGCGAAAATGGAGTAGAGAATTCTTGGTCTGAATAACGAACAATACCCGTAGTTTCAAACGGTGAATGTACCACTGGGTACCTCTTCTCCTTAAAGTAAAATTCCCCACCTCCATTTAAATATCATATACGGTAATTGTGCAGCTCAATGTACAGTACCGTAATAAAACTTAACGACAAGAATAATATATTTTTTTAATAATAATAATTTAGGACGAGTAAATTAAGTTTTTTATACGTATACTTAACCATTCATAAAATGTCCTGCCATTTGCATGTATCGATTAATAAATGCTCTTTGTTTAAATAATAATTAGGTATAAATTTTTCATTGTCAGCCGGGAAGTAATTGTATAGTAGGTACATAATAAAACCTACCACTTGTACAGATTCTGATTGCCATTTCTTTTATGAACAACAACTACATATCTATATTTTATTGTACGGACGTATAAATAAGTCTTTGTTATTTTTTCAATCAAATGATTTTATTAGAACACTGATTATTACTGTGTAGATTCTTTCATTATATTTTAAAAGAATAGTAGCTATATTTATTTTTTGAATGAAATAAATACCCAGTAACTGGTTATTGATTGAATTTATATATTATTTTAAGCTTGTTTTGACACATATTTTTTTCTGTACAATGTAAACAGAAAATAGAATACACTACAGGAATAACTTTTGTTCACATTGTATTTGTAACAATCATATCTTCCTTGGAATGATAGAATTACAGTAACATCCTTCGCCAACGGCACAGCTGTTCAAGAAATACACAAAGATCTTCTAGGTGTATCACTTGGAAGTCTTCGAACTCACTAAGACAGCATAAATAATTGATAAAAGAATGAAAAAAACGAAAAAAATATTTTTCACATTTTTTGTACTTAAAAAAGAAGGAAATATGTCCACCAGTATAAATTCCGCATTAAGATACAGTACAAAGCCATACTGAAACCGCTGTGGACTTATGGGTTACCGCTTTGGGGTTCAGCTGCGAAATCGAATTATGCTATCATCCAACGATTCCAGTCCAAAGTCTTTCGGACAATAACGAATGCTCCTTGGTATGTGACAAATGATACATTGCATAAGGACTTATGTGTCAACACCGTGAAAGAGGAAATCATGCAACTAAGTTCAAAATATCAAGAAAAATTAGCAGATCACCCGAATTCTTTGGCGCTTAATTTACTTGATAACAGCGAAGACGTGACACGACTGATACGAATAAAATTGCTTGACCTTCCGTTTAGATTTACCGACTAACCTACTTTTTTTTAATAATTGAAGTCCATATCAACATCAACATCATCTCTAACAATAAATGATCTTCTCTTCTTTCTCTACCAATCACCATCTTCTCGCCATCATCATCATCTTCATCACTTCATCATCTTCTTCTACTATCACCGTTATTAATTTAGTTACCTTTTCTATTAATGTTATTCATCTTTTATCTTGTTAATATTTTAAAAACTTATACTTAAACTTTTTTTCGTTTCCGAAGCAAAACCATTGGGTATTGTCTTCGTCATGTGAATCCGTTCATGCTATTTACTTATAGTTTTTGTTTTTTAAACTGATTGTAAATATTCTCAGATGTTAGGAAAAAAAGATAAAGTAAAATATCTTTACATTCGTCTGGATATTTTGGTTTTTTGTTATGCTGTTATGCTAATGCAGAAGCGTGATAATCGAAAATAAGCGATTAAAAATATAAGATTAGGAATTAAACCCTGATTTAAATACCAGTTGCGCTGATCATTACACCACGGGGTGGCCGTCAGCTAAAAGATGTTCCTAATTCATTCATCCAGAGTTAAGAGTAATGCACGTGGCGTTAGAACGGAAATACCACTTCACAGGTAGCTGTAATAATTGCTAACTTAGTAAATAATGTACTAATAATAGGGCTAATATTTTTATCACATACTTAATATACATTTCACATCAACTGAACTCTCTGAATGAATTCTGCATGTGAACTGGTATGCTGGCAGTCAGACGATCACGTGCATAATGTTACACTCATTGGCTGAAATAGTTGCCTACGTGAACTGTTTGCTTACTCTCAAGACTCAATAAACGTAATATAACGTGAAGGACTCACACATGAAGCAAACTAAAAGACCAAGTCTTAGCTGTTGCATAATATTTTAGCCAAATTACAAAATATTATAATAAATCGACAAATTATGTCAGAATTAACTTATAGCAGAATAAAATCAAATTAGTAAATGAAATAAATAATAGGCTAAAACAACAGTTTATATTTTAGATACATAAATAAAAATAACGGATAATATAATTATAGAAACACACAAGACACAGAAATTTATTTCACAGTATTATAACGATTTAGGAAATCGTCAGACCATCCGTGAACACACCAAAGTCATAATGATAATATGATATAACTTATAGAGCAACTACAAAATCTAAATAAATTTTACTGAAAGCTTGCAAATGTAATATTTTACGTGTAGTATTGTTGAAGTTAAGGGGACACTAGGCTATAGCCTACCTCGAAAATCGGAACAAATCGTTTCTTCTATTTTTGGCGTCATTGTCTTCTGTATCTTTTTCTGTGTAATTACGTATAAAAATAATAACTGTACGATAGAAATTACGATTTATGCAGATTTTATGCACATGCAGATTTATGCAGAAATTACGATCTATGCAGATTTTTGTTAAGTAATGTTTTGACAAGAATTTCTTTTAATAATTGAGTTAATAGGCCTATGTGGACACAAAATTAGGCGTTGCGGTATTCAAAGAACACAGAAACCTGAGAAGGCATTGGAAAGTGTGTCTAAAGAAGCAAGACAAGAGAAAAAAATGAGGAAATTATTTAAAGAAAAAAACAGCCTGGTGAGGGTCAATATTATAATGCAGGCCGATTTTAGGTTAAGTAAAACTTTTCAGCTCATATCCCGCAAATTTACTTTTTTCCATACAGGTACAGTTTTCTTAAAAACTATTTGACTTTGAAGGTTTTAATTTTTTTAACATGTTGCCCCGTATAATTGTGACATATGGTAGTAGAATCATTGCAGTATTATTACTAAATTCAAAATAAAATAAACTCTAACAAAATAATTAAATTGTTTTTGCATTTTTCAAAAAAATTCTCGAAATGGTGTCGCTGGCTCTATATAAATAATTCTAGTACCAGAGCTTAAAAATATGTCATAGAAAAGGCATAAAAAAATTAAAGCCCTTACTCTTAACGGTTTCTTAGAAACATGTACCTAAAAAGAGGTCAATTTAACATGGGTTAAATAAGAGGTTAATTTAGGCTTGTTATCGACAGGTGAACCAACGTACTGGCCAACCGATCGACGCAGGATTCCGGATCTCCTCGACTTTTTTGTTACCAAAAATATAAGTCAAAATTCTATTCGAGTAAAATCGGTCCTGGATTTGTCCTCAGATCACACTCCTATAATCGCCAGCGTTGGTTGTAAACTACAAGAAAAGAAGAAACTCCCCGTTCTGTGTAACAAAAACACAGATTGGGCCTCCGTTAAGCGTCTGGTTACCGAAAATATAATTCTGAATGTGTCGTTAAAATCACAAGACGAGATTGAGGAAGCGGTTGAGCATTTTAATAAGGTAGTGCAAAATGCCGCATGGAAATCAACTACAGATGCCAACAAAAACACTCATGGCAACAGTTGTCCTGCTACCATTCGAGAATTGATAAACTACAAACGAAGATTACGTCAAATTTGGCAGCATAGCAGACACCCAGATGACAAAACAAGATTCAATCGTGCAGCACAACATCTAAAATACACGCTTCTAGAACTGCGTAATCATTATTTCCAAGACAGGTTGGTTCAATTATCTCCAACGGCAGCTACCGACTATTCATTATGAAAAGCTACAAGATACATAAAACGATCAAAGAAACAAATTCCACCTCTTCGTCTAATGGATGGAAATTGGGCTAGGACCA
The DNA here is from genome assembly GCA_035578175.1 of Catonia carolina. NCBI lineage: Eukaryota > Metazoa > Arthropoda > Insecta > Hemiptera > Achilidae > Catonia > Catonia carolina. The sequence continues at coordinate 81,303,316 of JAQMRL010000003.1, read as the reverse complement.
CAAAAGAAAAAGTGGAAGCGTTTGCGGAATATCTGTCCACTGTCTTCCGTCCACACGACGATGATATCGATCGAAAATTAGAAGAAGACATTTTGGAACATCTTGAAGCCCCATTTCAGCTATCACCTCCTATCAAATCTTTCACTCCGGCTGAAGTGATAACTACAATCCAAACGCGCCTGAGTTCCAAAAAAGCCCCTGGCTATGACCTAATTACCGGTGAGGTGCTGAAGCAACTCCCAAGGAAGGGAATTTTACTCCTGACATTCATTTTCAACGCAATTCTAAGGACGGGTTGCTTTCCATCTCAATGGAAAGTTGCCCAAATAGTCATGATTCTCAAACCTGGCAAGAAACCTACCGAAATTACGTCATATAGACCGATCAGTCTTCTATCCGTGACAGGAAAAGTTTTTGAAAAATTACTACTTGATCGTTTAAAACCTTTTTTGGAAGAAAGTGTTTACCCGGATCATCAATTCGGTTTCCGTGAAAAACATTCTACGATAGAACAGGTACATCGGATAGTTAACCAAATTCAATATACCTTAGAAAAAAAGGAATTTTGCTCAGCCGTCTTCTTAGACGTAGCTCAGGCGTTTGACAAGGTGTGGCATTTAGCTCTTCTACACAAAATTAAATTAAACCTGGATCATAATTATTTTCCTATTCTAAAATCGTTCTTAACCGATTGTTTTTTCCAAGTGAAATTTGATGATGAGTTATCGACCTTGAACCTAATTCGTTCAGGTGTACCTCAAGGTAGCATTTTAAGTCCTTTTCTATATACGCTATTTACAGCAGATATTCCTGTAAATGAACTTGTAACAACGGCAACTTTTGCCGATGACACTGCTATTATTGCGTCTGATGCCTCCTCAGTCCACGCTTCTGAAAAACTACAGCATCATCATCATCTTCACTTCCAAGGATTAGGTTACATGAACCTGTTCCGGTACCCATCTCCCTCTCGGCTTCCCTACATCTCTTCTGCCAACTGGTTGATAATTTAAAGCTGCCACTGGCATCCTTTCGTTTGGCATTCTGTCCAGGTGACTACACCATCTTTGTCTATTTTTTATTATCTTTTCATGCAAAGACTGAACTGATAGTGCGCTTCTAATATCCACGTTCCTTATTCTATCCATTCTGGTACATCCATGCACACTTCGTAAAAACTTCATTTCCGCAGCTTGAATTTTACTATCGCTTTTAGCAGTATGCACCCAAGACTCACTGCCATATAGGAGTGTTGGAACCGCAATAGTGTTGAAAAATTTGAGGCGTGTTTCCTTCCTCGTTTTATTCTTCAGATGTCTGTGAATATTTCCACAAATATTCTGAAATTTGGCCAGTTTAACTGTTATGTCTTTATCAAAATCGTATGAAACATCAATCCCAAGATATTGAAAATGTTTAGCCTGTTCTATTGCCCTCCCATTCATCTCTATTCTCGTCCTTATTGTATATTTACCTTTAAAGCCATAGTTTTAGATTTTGTGGATGATATTTCCAGATTGTATTGTTTTGCAACTTGTTCCAACATAAATACCGATTTTTGTAACACGTCTTCATTCTGTTGTATTACAACTTTGTCATCCGCATATAAAAGAGAGTTCATAAAGAAGCCATCCGAGATCTGTATACCTGGGTCTACATTACATTTCCACGTTCTCAACATGTCGTCCACATATATATTAAACAATGTCGACGATATACAACATCCCTGTCGAACTCCTCTATTGGTTTTAATAGGCTCTGTCACTTTCCCATCTAAATCTAGTAAAATCACAGTATCTTCGTACAGGCTCTGCAATATCCTGATAATATGCTTAGGGTATCCTCTCCTTTCCAGAACCCTCCAAACTACAGCAACATCTAAATAACATTCAAGACTGGTGCCAAAAATGGAGGATCAAAGTAAATGAACAGAAGTCTGCACACGTAACCTTTACGATGAAACGAGAATCATGTCCACCAGTAACGTTTCGCAACAACGTAATTCCACACTCAGATGATGTCAGATACTTGGGCATCTATCTAGACAGGCGATTGACGTGGAAAAAACATATATGGACCAAACGGAAACTACTCGGACTTAAATTACGACAACTGTATTGGCTTGTCGGGAGGCGATCACAGTTGTCTTTGGAAAATAAATTGACACTGTACAAGGTGATGATAAAACCAGTTTGGAGTTATGGAATTGAACTCTGGGGCACAGCAAGTACGTCTAACGTAGAAATATTACAGAGATTTCAATCGAAGTTTCTTCGCCTTATATGCTGTGCACCTTGGTATGTGCCTAATGAAGTACTCCAGCATGACCTGGGCATACCTACGGTGGGAGAAGAAATTAGCAGCCGGAGTGAAAAGTATTAAACCAAGTTGGACACTCATTCTAATCATTTGGCTATAAATCTTCTCGATGACAATATTGAACATCAAAGACTCAAGAAGGCGAGAATATTAGATCTTCCATTCCGTTTTACTTGATCAGAAATGTTTAACCATCTTTTTAAAATTAAAAACACAAAGTTATATTGCGGTTGTCAACTCTTATTTCTCAATGAACTAAATCTTGATAGCTTTCATTAATCTACAACTAATCATCTAATAAATTTTCAATCATCAATTACACAGATCATCAGTATCACGTCTTCATTTACTCCTTTTCACACCTTCATTCACTTCATCCGTAAAAAAAAATATACGTCGCCAGGATTAAGAAGAAACCCTTCATAACTTATAACCAAACGATCACACGGAAGCAACGCTGCTGAGTGCTGTCTTCTTCAAGTTATATTCATCATCACAACATTTACTGAAAGTTTTTGTTAAACTGTTTGTAAATAATTCTTAATGTTAAAAAAAAAAAATAGGAGGTATAATGCTCCCTTTAAGTTTGAGGTATAATTTTTAAAAATTAAGAAATTTAAACATGTAGGTATATTTTTTTATATTATTGCCATCTCATACGTCAAACACGCATTTCAAACACTTTTATTTACTCTTAAATACGTTTCCTGCCCAAAACAGTCAAGTAGAGTGTTAAATTATTAGCACTCAATCTGTTAATTCCAGGTCTAAGAAAATACTTCTGTTTATTATTACATGGTCAGCCAATTAAATGACTAAATCATTTAAGAACAGAGGAGGTAGAGGTGTAAAATACACTAACCAAAGGTATCTCCTCTTAGAGTAATGCATTTTATTATAGAGCCAGACCCTGTGGTGAATGAAGTGAAAGTGTCATTTGCAAGGTGAAAGTAGATGCTTTCCAAAGGGCCTGACTTGCTGATAAGCATATTTTTCCACTCAGTGAGGAAGGTATTTATAAACCACCTCGCTCTTAAACCAGCCTTTTGACTGATGACTTAAGGAACACAAACACGTTTCGTCCAAAACTCTATCCAACACCTATACAAATGCTCTTACAACAATTTACAAGAACACAACCATCCACCCACTTGTACGTTCACTTTCTATCTTATATCTACTTAGCCATCTCGCAAGATACCTCAAAAGAAACTTGTGTACAGATTTGCTAATTTAATTAAATAAACCTTATCAAAAATTCAGAAGATTTTTAATCACAATTCTTGGAAAAGCACCGATGGGGTTCAACCCTACTCATACCTGTCATATCACTTGAATACAATCATCTTCATGGTTACATTTACTTGTTGCATAATTTTTAATTGTATATAACAATAATTTTTTATTAATTTCGTCAAAAACCTAGAGTTTATTCTAAATCGAGCAATGAGAATTGGGTTTACATTTTTTAGAAGTGAGGTTAAAAGAAACCTCAACTGAGAAAATTCATAAATTTATTTATTTCATATGTCTTGTTACTTTAAAATAAGTCCATAGGATGTATTTGTTTCAGTCAATAGGATTTCATTTCAATTATCTAATACTGAAATAGCGAGACTACTTGTATTTATGTGATTCGAGTCTTCCTAGATGACTTTTGTACGGAATGTAGTGATTAAATTGTTGAACTGTAAAAATGTGTATATCTGTGTTCAGTATTATTTAATAAGGTGATTAAGTTGATTGTTCTGAGTAAATTAAATTAAAAACTTTGCAGGATTTAGTATCTGAATGGCTTACTGAGCCCTACAACTGGATTTCTTACGTCATAATTGGTTTGAGAATAGTTTCTATATTAGTAATTGAATCACTTGTTTGAGAAATCACATTCGTCCATTTTTATTAAAATAATGACTTAGTGTTAAAAATCGAATATAATCATTGTATATCTATTAATTATTGATAAAATCACAAGTTCAGTTACTGTATTAGTAGAGTTAACAACCTACAAAAAATTCTTTTTTTGTTTGAGAAACAACATTTGAAATATTTTTATGGACATCAGCATAAAAAGATGATAAGCCCCAAGAAATGTAAGATTAATTGTTTTTCTCAAAATTAAAATGAATAAAAAATTTAACTACGTTTTTTGTAACACAATATAATCTGAAACAAATATTCCGTAAATTAATATTATGGCAACAGTTGCCCTGCTACCATTCGTGAATTGATAAACTACAAACGAAGATTACGTCGAATTTGGCAGCATAGCAGACACCCAGAAGACAAAACAAGATTCAATCGTGCGGCACAACATCTAAAGTACACGCTTCTAGAACTGCGTAATCATTATTTCCAATACAGGTTGGTTCAATTATCTCCAACGGCAGCTACCGACTATTCATTATGGAAAGCTACAAGATACATAAAACGATCAAAGAAACAAATTCCACCTCTTCGTCTAATGGATGAAAATTGGGCTAGGACCATAAAAGAAAAAGTGGAAGCGTTTGCGGAATATCTGTCCACTGTCTTCCGCCCACACGACGATGATATCGATCGAAAATTAGAAGAAGACATTTTGGAACATCTTGAAGCCCCATTTCAGCTATCACCTCCTATCAAATCTTTCACTCCGGCTGAAGTGATAACTACAATCCAAACGCGCCTGAGTTCCAAAAAAGCCCCTGGCTATGACCTAATTACCGGTGAGGTGCTGAAGCAACTCCCAAGGAAGGGAATTTTACTCCTGACATTCATTTTCAACGCAATTCTAAGGACGGGTTGCTTTCCATCTCAATGGAAAGTTGCCCAAATAGTCATGATTCTCAAACCTGGCAAGGAACCTACCAAAATTACGTCATATAGACCGATCAGTCTTCTATCCGTGACAGGAAAAGTTTTTGAAAAATTACTACTTGATCGTTTAAAACCTTTTTTGGAAGAAAGTGTTTACCCGGATCATCAATTCGGTTTCCGTGAAAAACATTCTACGATAGAACAGGTACATCGGATAGTTAACCAAATTCGATATACCTTAGAAAAAAAGGAATTTTGCTCAGCCGTCTTCTTAGACGTAGCTCAGGCGTTTGACAAGGTACGGCATTTAGCTCTTCTACACAAAATTAAATTAAACCAGGATCATAATTATTTTCCTATTCTAAAATCGTTCTTAACCGATTGTTTTTTCCAAGTGAAATTTGATGATGAGTTATCGACCTTGCACCTAATTTGTTCAGGTGTACCTCAAGGTAGCATTTTAAGTCCTTTTCTATACTTGCTATTTACAGCAGATATTCCTGTAAATGAACATGTAGGAACAGCAACTTTTGCCGATGACACTGCTATTATTGCATCTGATGCCTCCTCAGTCCACGCTTCTGAAAAACTACAGCAACATTTAAATGACATTCAAGACTGGTGCCAAAAATGGAGGATCAAAGTAAATGAACAGAAGTCTGCACACGTAACCTTTACGATGAAACGAGAATCATGTTCACCAGTAACGTTTCGCAAAAACGTAATTCCACATTCAGATGATGTGAGATACTTGGGCATCTATCTAGACAGGCGGTTGACGTGGAGAAAACATATATGGACCAAACGGAAACAACTTGGACTCAAATTACGACAACTATGTTGGCTTGTTGGGAGGCGATCACAGTTGTCTTTGGAAAATAAATTGACATTGTACAAGGTGATGATAAAACCAGTTTGGAGTTATGGAACTGAACTCTGGGGCACAGCAAGTACATCTAATGTAGAAATATTACAGAGATTCCAATCGAAGTTTCTTCGCCTTATATGCTGTGCACCTTGGTATGTGCCTAATGAAGTACTCCATCATGACCTGGGCATACCTACGGTGGGAGAAGAAATTAGCAGTCGGAGTGAAAAGTATTTAACCAAGTTGGACACTCATTCCAATCATTTGGTTATAAATCTTCTCGATGACAATATTGAACATCAAAGACTCAAGAAGGCGAGAATATTAGATCTTCCATTCCGTTTCACCTGATCTAAAATGTTTAACCATCCTTTTAAGACCAAAAACACAAAATTATATTGCGGTTGTCAACTCTTATTTATTAATAATCTAAATCTTGCTAACTCTCATTAATCTAAAATTAATCATCTAATAAATTTTCTATCATCAGTATCACGTCTTCATTCACTCCTTTTCACACCTTCATTCACTTCATCTGTATAAAAAAAAAAAAATTGTACGTCACCAGGACCAAGAAAAAACCCTTCATCAACTATAACCAAACGGTGACATGGAAGCAACGCTGCTGAGTGCTGTCTTCTTCAAGTTTTATTCATCATCAACACATTTACTGAAAGTTTTTGTTAAACAGTTTGTAAATAATTCTTACTGTTAAAAAAAAAAATTATAATATAAATAGATTTGCGTATCCTAAGTAAAACAAGTTGCATTAGGTTTATTTATTTCCTCAATATGCGTTTGAGAAAAACCACAAGTCCATGCTGGAAAATTCCTTATCTAATATCCATTAAAATATTATAAAATTTAATGCAAATGAATACATTACTTTTAAAAAAGTACTTCAAATTCGTGCCAAATAATTTTCAGCAATATTTATTAATAAACTTAGAAACATGGTTTTTGTATTTCCTGAAAAATCACTTGCGTTGGACGCGTGTTGTTTCTGGAACAAGCGATTCAATTTATGTGTTGATATTTTTTTAAATTTATTTTAAAAAGCAAAATTAACAGTAAAAACGAAAATTTTTATTGTAAATACAATAAAAGGGCTCCGTTGAACGCCCTCTTTTCAAAAGTCATTTTAATATTAATTCATTTCTTAAAGTTTAAACTGACGTTAAATAGTTATAAATTATTCAAGTGAAACATCTGTTTTCATTTAAACGACCATAGCGAATTACAAGATAATTTTGAAGCGTGAATGACACCATTTACAATTAAGTATCAGCTGACATAATATAAAAAGTAGGTCTATGTTCCTCGTGAACTCATAGAGTTGGTCTAGTAGTAAAATTGCCATCGTGAGTCAGCTGTTTAAAAGCTGATTTTGGAGACGTAGGTTCTGCAGTTCAAATCCTAGTAATGTTAGTTAGTTACTTTTATACGGTTATGACAGTGGTTACCGATGCACTTTGATAATTGGAGTTCAATTAAACATACTCTCTCACAAATGAACGGTCTTTACAAGACTACTCCTCATTTAAACGTCATATGTATCATTTTTATCTCATTGGGTCATTGAGTTCCTTATTGTTCATTAAACAGACTGCAAAGTACACGCATTATGGATTAAAAAAAGTTACTCATATTTTGTACATTTCCGAACAATACAACATTTTATGGTACATCACGGAATACATTTTATAGTTTTTTGATTTTGTTTCTACGGATCAGATTAATCATTTAACATTTCAAAACAAACCTTAACTCAATATTGCAGGTTGAACACAACAAATCAATTCAAATAATATAGAAACAGTTTAAAAAACTTAAAAAAAAAATATATTGCGTGTAGTCCCTCATAAAGACTTGATGTTCGCACCTCACACGCCACATTGAAAAGGGAAATGGTTCAGAGAATTTTAGTTTCAATCAACGTTAAGGGTGGATATGAGAGACTTTTTTACACAACTCAATTAAAATTATCTTAATTTAGATAGGAGATCACGTTGAAACAAAGAGTTAGAATGCCTAAGTGGAAGTTTTAAAAGAGACTGGTGGCAGGATTTCCTTGATGAAGAGTTTATCGCTTGGTTAAACTTAATAACTATTGGTTTAATTCTTACTATTGGTGATGTGAATCCTAAAAGTTTTAATGGATAGATAAGAAGAAGATGACGCCCTATTAATTGCAGGCTATCAAGTAAAATTACAAAAAGTTAGTTAAGTCATCTTCTTTCTCCATCACAGATACATGTTCCCTCCTCACTGATAAGAACAGTGACTCTGATCATCTACTCCCAGGGTTACCCGCACCACTATTTCCTTCAGATCTTTACCTCAGTGCCTCGAGGTGGATTATTCCTGGAACCATCCGTTTAACACCATCACTATAGCTCTTTGTGTACTCAATGATATTAGTAATCAGTGATTATACTCCCATATGATCAAATACATTCACTTCAAAGCCTGTTTAATCTGGAACAACTTTGACAGCCCGGAGGAATCTCATTTCTGCTGCACGCAGTCTGTTTCCTCTCATAAATCTGTAGTCCAGATGTTACTTTCATAAGCCAATACGAAAAAAGCCAATTTCTTATGAGATTTTAACTTAGCTTTCTTTCTTACCTTTTGTTTCCGGTTACGGTGTATAGCTCTACACACTGCATGAAATCTGTGTATCTTGCTACCAACGTCTACTCGTTACTCAACTACGCGATAGTCAGTGGGGCAACTCAACCGAATACCTTAAGATTTTTCGCATACAAAAATAGCAATTACTATTATCGCAAACATTCCAAGGCATTATTTTTGCAAAGATAGTTTGTGTGCTATGGACCATAATGAAGTAGGGGAGCATTCTCCCCTTACCTTCTCTTTATATAACGGGTGATTCAAAAAGAGCGCCGGTTTTTAAACGGCTGGTAAATGTTTGTTTATCGGTTGGCAACATTGTTAGACCTCATTTCTATTTTGGAGAACATTCCGATTGACGATTCAGTTGTAGTTTCTCTTGTTCGCAGTGTAGTACTCTAGCAGTCTGTGTCTAACCATGGAGAAGTTTACTATTGCACAACGAGTGTTAATCGTCAAAACATTTTACCAGAGTGGAGAGAGTTATGCGGCTACTGTCAGGCGACTTCGCGGTACTCTTGGACGTAATGAAGCACCGAATGAATCAACAGTTCGCAGGCTCATGAAAAAGTTTTTTGAGACGGGTTCAACAGTCGACCTTAAAAGTTCTGGACGTCGTCGTTCTGGCCGAACTGAGCAGAACGTTGCGTTGGTTCGTGACAGTGTGGCTGTTAGCCCAGCAAAATCAATACGTCGCCGTTCTCAACAATTGGGTTTACGATGTTCTTCTGTACGGAGAATTCTTCGGTACGATCTCCAATATCACCCGTATAAAATTCAGTTGCTGCACGAGAAACAATGTTGTTGCTCAGTGAACGGTTCCAGGATCGCATCATTTCTCGTAATTCCGACCATCAATGGCCACCAAGGTCGTGTGACTTGACGCCTTGTGACTTTCACCTTTGGGGTCATCTGAAGTCATTGGTTTCTGCCAATAAACCCCGAAACATCAATGACTTGAAGGAGGAAATTCGACGGGTTATCGGGCAAATGGAAGTCGAAACTTGTCGTGCAGTAATATCCAATTTCATGGACAGAATTGATGCGTGCCAGCGCAGTAGAGGAGGACACATGCATGATATCATTTTTCATACATGAGATCGGAAGGTAAGATGAACTTGTTGATGTATTTATTTTCAGTTTTTCAATAAAATAGATCTCTTAATTTGATATATCAAAACCGGCGCTCTTTTTGAATCACCCTATACATTAAATATTAAAATTTGCGAAAAGGAACTCTGTGTTATTAACATAAAATAAGTGCAATCATAAAATTATGAAACTCGCCATAATGATGAATACGAATGAAAAATATAGAACTTCAAAGTTCTCGAAAGGAATTCACTACAATTCCGTTCGGTTTTTCAACAAATTACCATCTAAAGTAAGATTAATTAATTTAAAAACCTTTGATCGGTAAATAAAAGTTTTTTTAACAAAACATGCATTTTATTCTGATTTCCTAAAATATCTTACAAAGAATGCTCTCTAAGTGTAATCTGTATAGAATTTAGAATATTATGAAACATTGTTAGTGTAAATGGTAAACCTATCATTCCTATGTACAATTTTAGTAAAATTTAAGTAGTAATTTAATGTACAAGTTATTTTTTTGTTTTATCTTATGTTTTAGAGAATACTTATATTAAACTGTAAACAAACATTTTTGTTAAAATAGATTCAAACGTACCGTACGTATAATACTGTACTGTACTTGACGGTGTCAACTTTTTTTTTTTGGTCGCTGACAAAAATAAAGATTTATTTATTTTATTTATCCATGTATTTTTTGTGCGTTAGAGTGCAACCAAAATAACTGAAGGCAGACATTTGATCCAACACCGAATCTCTAACCATTATCTTGAAACTGATTGGCCTTTTTGTTGTCAATGTACAAAGATTCAACTCGCTACATATTTTATCCAGTTGAAAGATGCAGAGTACTGTAGATTGTTTTCCGTAGTGCTTAATAATTTTGTTTCTACTTTACTAGTCAAAATAAATAACTTTTTATGTAATACTTCCAAAGACCCGCCTACTACTTGGCCATTTGTTAAGTTTACTTAGTCAATAAATCCTATTGTTGGGCCGGCCGCATCGGCGTAGTTGGAAACGTGCTCGTCTCTCATCATGCGGTCCGGGGTTTGAATGCCACTCAGGCAGGCATATTTTTATACCTTAAAAAATCATTTCGTCCTCATTAAGCATAATTACACCCCCTTTGCGTCGCTAATGACCTTGCAGTTGATTTGACGTTAAATAGATAAAACAAATATCCTACTGTACTTTAGATATGGTACCAGCTTTTTCAGTCCAATTTTACAGTTATTGTATGAATTTAATTAGTATATTTTATGACTTTTTGTTTTGATCCATGAAAATAATGTTTTTGTAGGTACAGGTTTATGACCACCATAAACATAATGGAATTTTTAGTTTCGAAATGGATGTAGTTGTACATAATTGAGGGCGTGCATAGGTAGGAATATTAGAAGAGCTAGAAGTGATATCAGAGTAAAACTCAAAGTATGCCGTTGCATTTGTGGGTGAATTGTTGAGTTCAGTTTGGTTTAGTTGTCGAATCGATTGGAGAGAGAGGAGGACAACCCATGAGTGAGTGTTAGTTGTCCTGCATACTAATCAGACGGTACACTCACTGGACCTACACATATAAAGAGCTCTAGCTAGCAGTTTATAATCGACATCGCCGGCAAGCGCAGCGCTCGCCTGAAATTATTTCACTTTCACCAGGACAACGGCTATCACTCTTTCTCCCTCTTCTCTTCTGTTCTGTTATATTCTATCACTCTCTCTCTCCCTCTTTATCAACCAACAACTGACCACCCTACTACCCTCCAACCCCTTCCTACACGCAACGCATATTCTCGAATGCACTTGTACCCGCTTATAAAACCCCCATGCATATAGGCAAACTTACACTCGATTCATACCTAATATCTATCATACACAATTTTAGGGGAAATCATGTGCAAAATTTATAATTAAAAAAAAATAGTTTGCACATAGATATTAAAACATTATCTTATAAAACAACCATGCAAAGTGACTTATTATTCAGGATAGATTTCCAGGATACAGATTTTTTTTGTAAAACTATGTATTTTCTGTTAAACGTCTGTTGATATTGATTAACAAGAAATAAATGACAGAAAATGTAGAAAATAAATGCAGAGTTCTATTTATAATCTAGTGATATACAAGCGACATAATCAATATGTTTACTAATATGTTTTTAGACCAGAAAAAAGTGAAATCCTGTTGTATTACCTTCAGATTTTTCAGTGTTGTATTGTCATAGAAGATTTATAATCTTAGAAATGTAATATCAGTACCTTAGGAAAGGGTGTCTTTTGGTCTTTCATTTTTATTACGGTACTGTAAATTGAGCTGCACAACTTCCGTATTTGATTTTTAAATGGCGGAGGGGAATTTCACTTGAAGGAGAAGAGATTACATACAGATTTGAAAACACCACTTGTACAAAATTCCCTTGAATACCTATACAAACGCTTTCACGACAAGTCACACGAACACGAGCACCCCCTGGTGCGTTCACTTTCCTCCGTCCATTTACCTGATAATCCCCCTAGACGCCTTAAAAGACGCTGGATTAGAGACCTACTAATTTGATATACAAATTTCATTCTTGGGGAGGCACCAATGGGGGCCCTTACCCCTCTCATGCCTATCATGTCATTTACATTATTATGATAATCATCACATTTGCTTGTTGTAACATTTTACAGTTGTAAATAAAGAATTAAAGAGAAAAAAAAGGAGAAGAGGTACCCAGTGATACATTCTCCGTTCAAAACTTCGTCCGTTATTCAGACCAAGAGGTCTCCACACAATTTTCGCTTTAAACGACGCAGTTGGAAAGTTCCTTGTAGCTAGATCACGGGCTAGTTGGTCTGGATGGTCATCTAGTCTTTCGTGAAATGTACTATACAAGGACGCAGTTAGCTCCTTTACCGTAGGAAAAGATGTTAACTCCAGCTTTAGCAAAACTGAGTTAACACTACCTTTAAATTCAGTGAAAAATTCCAATCTAATGGTATGCAGTGTTAACTCTTACCTGCCTACTTTGAACCTACTTTGAAGTGATAATAACCATATTAACTCCAAATTTAATTAGATGTAAATAATGTTAACTCCATATGATCCTATTTACCTCTAAACAAAACTCGAGAAAAAATTTATTAACTCCCAATTAACTTAGTTTATCACTAGGCCTAAGTGATACCAGTGGTATAATAGTATTAATTGCCACACAATATGCTCACCTCTTAAATCGTAATATTTCATGAATGCTAGAAACTACTTAATTACATTTTAGGAATTTGATAATCAGCCTAAAATTTAAAAAAAAAGAAGAACGTATGGCAGATCTCAAATGAAGATGAATTGGACATTTGTGGTGAGGCAGAGGAACGATAGTTGGGCACATAGGGTGATCCATTGGTGGCCTCGTGAAACAATCTGAGATTTTGGAAGACCACAAATACGGTAAGCGGACGGTGTCAGAGGGATGGCTAGGAAGAGGTGAATGAGAATTACTCATCGCAGAGGATATTAGAACAGGCCATCCAGCATTGGAGGGGAAGGCGAAGAAGAAGAAGGAGGCGAAAAGGCGAAGGAGAAGGGGAAGACTAAAGAAGAGGAAAACGTGGAGGAGCAGGAGGTGAAGAGTAAGGAAGCGATGGAGGAGAGCAAAGAACTAATGCTCTATTTTTTCTATAGATCATTAAGGTCCAATAACCTAAAAAAAATAATGTAAACCATGAAGTATCTTTTCCCATAAATATTTTCAAAGAAAAACTTTCCAGAAATTTCACTTGAAACAAATTTCATTATGAAAAATACCAAGCATGCAATACAATTTTTCACTATATTATTCTGAATTTGTATTGCGCAGTAATCTACATAGAAATTATTTGAATGGTTTTTATAAATTGTAAACATTATTCTTCAATTTTTTTGTAAACCTTTATACGTGTCTAATGAAGTATCCCATCCACCATGACTTACAAAAAAGAAGAAATTAGAATTTGAAGATTTAAAAGGACCAAAATACTAGATAATTTACCTGTTCGTCTAAATAAATAATTTCAGTCCTCGTTTCAAAATAGATAAAATAAAAAATTCATATTACATTTCAATTATGTTACAAATAAAGAAATTTCAATCTAATATCAAAATTGATATTTACCGACTTCAGAAAATAGAGTTTTCGTAATTTTTGCTGATGATACGGATTTTCTGGCTGTGAATGAAGATCAAACTCTAGTTTCGTAACGTTGGTGTATGTTTGTATATTCAATTTTAACTTTATTACTAATTGCTCTTGTTTCTGTAAAAGAACAGATTATTATTTTCCTGATTTGATTATTTTAAAAAAATATTAAAATAATCAATAAATTAGTATAACTACCCGAAAAATTAATGCGTACAAAAAATACATCATTATCATTTTCAGTATGGAACTAAATATAGTTCAATGTCATTTTATTCCCAAGGTTGGACGGAACAATAAAACAAACTTCGTCTGTATTGTTTTTGTTGTTATCGTCTTTATAATTATTATTTTCGAGGCTGTACATCTTAAAATTTAGTAACATTTATATTGGAAGAAACAGATAATAAACCAAAAAGCATACAAAAAAAGCTTATCTGTACAAACAAAAATTAAACACTACAAAACAGTCATACAACCACAAGTTACATGTGGCAGTGAAACATTAGCAAAAGTGACCAAGACAAAAGCAATAGAAAATATCCTAAAACTCTAAAGACAAATCCTAAGAACCTGCATAAAAAAGAAAAACAAAGTAGAATGGCAATGGAGAATTCTAACAAACGTACAGGTATATAAAGAAAACGAACCCATAACAGACACAAAAAAGAAGAAAAGGCTATCTTTTCTTGAACAAAATCAGGTGGAAAAACGAACCCAAGCAGGAAGAAACCGGTCGTTTCAGAGAAAGTTCGGCAAGCAAGATCAGCCCGAATGAAGGCATACTGGCAAAACATCAAGCTAAAGAATATGAAAAGAAAGAAGCTTTCTAAATTTGACTAAAGTGATCAATTGTGGTAATAAAAGACCAAAAAAAACCTGAAAGTAAATCTTACCGAAATCTGTATGTATCTAGCTTCAAGTGAATGGATAGTGAAAGGGGTAACGTAGGCAAATATCATAACGTTTAGGTTAGGCTAGATGTATCCGTTGGTTTAAGGATATCGTTGTCCTCGTACTAAATGTATAAAGGTAATATCGGCTATGTGGAGTACTATACTGCTTGCAATTTTATACCTACAATACAATTTTGCTTTTGTTTGTCTAATTATTTATTTATTTTCCCATTACTTTACAAAGATTATTACAATACACAGTTTAATTTTCTTAATTACAACTTACAGCACTAAAACTATTTGCATTAAATGATAAATCGTGGTAGGAAAATTAATGTATCCAACTATGGTTTACCATGTTTAAAGGCAGATCATCTTAGTGCTTCTGTATTTATTTTGACTATTGTAACTACTACGGTACTACATTAGTAAGTTTTTAATTAAAACGATACTTTAGTTTCTTAATACTAATGAAACTACTTTTAGAAGATTATTAAAATATTGTGTTATAGTTTAGCGAAAAAACTACAAATGAAATACTATGAAAAACTGCGAAGCAAAAAATGGATCTAAATATACCAAAATTATCATTTAGGCCTATTTCAAAACATTTTATCACAAAAATTTAAAGTTTTCACCGATTTTAATGAGAAAATACGAAAAATCACTAATTGACGCTAAACTAAGAAAATATTGTTAAAAATTCCATTTGAAATGAAAGTTGTAGCTTTTTAAATTTTCTACATCTTAAACTACTATGTACATACAAATACTTTAATATTTATGCTACAATCTTAGAAAAAATTACCACAAAAACACAGCCCCCACGAGTTTTAGCAGATATTTCAGTTACTCTATCTTGTAAAGGTTTATAAAAAAACAGAGAATAAGGGAATTTAAACAAAAAATCGTAGGAGCCATTTTTGAGGAATTTGCAACAAAGAGAAATATTGTACGAATAAATTCTAATTCTAGTTGACCGATTTTGACAAAAATATTCGGTCGGGCCCCCTTTTAGTAGGTTACCTAACTTAAGTTCGAAGTTTTAACTCTGTACGCTGTCCTGTTTTTGAGATACATTGTTTTGTTCAAACAGACACACACTCATTCATACAAAACAATCTGTAAAAAAGATGGATTTTGGTTTCAGGGGCTTGAAAACGTGTATTTTCAGTGAAAATATGTTTTTGAAAACTGGACAAGAAAGCAACTTCCTTCCCTTCATATTCATTTAAGACAAGAGAAGTGCAAAACAAACCAAAATGGAGCGATGAAAGAAATAATTTTGGGAACTATGAAGTGAAACATGGGAAGAAAAAATCCCGTGATAAGTTGATTGAAACGATAAAATAAAATTAAGTTATTTTCAAATAAATCGCCGCCAGTCAGCTGTTTAAGGCTTTTACGCACTGTCGACCAGTCGCCGGCGATCAGAAACAGGGAAACCAAAATACAGAAACTAAACTGGCGACCAAAAGTTAAAAATGTGTCAGTATCGTTCAAAAGATTCAACAGTATGGACGTAGAGGAAATTTTTGCAGTGATCTAAATAAAAGATAAGCGCAAAAAACGAAAAAATACTGGGTGCATCGCTTAATCCAAGAACGTCGTAAGAAAGGAATCTTTGCGTTTTTTCCAAAACAAACGAAAATATGACAATTTTTTTAAAGTCAGAATTTCTGCTAAATCATTTAATGAACTGTTAAACACATCAATGCCGTCAATAACTGGCACCATCACAAATATAATTTGGTCTCCACCAAAGTTTCTCGAATACTGAACGCGCTCATTTGAAACAAGGCACTACACTAGTTGGCACGACCAACTGGTCTCCCGTGCGTTGCCCATGTATTTTTAGTCGCCGGTGACTTCTTGGTTGCCGCGACCAAGTGCGTATATGGGCATATAATCTTTTCAATCTCATGGTCGCTGGCGACTGGTCGACAGTATGTAACGGGCCTAACAGCTGATTTTCGGAGACGAAGGTTCCTGGTTCGAATTCTACTAAAGGTAGTAGTTACTTGTATACAGTTTTGAATACTAGACAGTGGTTACCGGTGTACCTTGATGGTTGGGGTTTACTTAACCATACTCTCTCAGGAATGATCGGCCTGGGTCTGTACAAAACTACACCTCATTTACACGCCATACATAAAATCATTCTCATCTCATTGGGTCATCGGGTTTCTTATTGTTCTGAATTGAACAGATTGCAACGTAAGCACATTAGGGATAAAAGAAATTTTAATATAATAAAAGTAGACTAATATTTTCATAAAATTAAACTTTTTTGAAATTAATATTTAGGTATATGAGGACATTAATTAAGTTGAAAACAAGGAAAGAAATAGTATTTAATTAAAGTATGAATGAATTACTTGGGGGAAAAGGTCAATTACATTAATACGTTTTATGGAACTAAAGTAACAGCAGTAATAATAATAATAATAATAATAATAATTATGCAAAGTAATCTTACCGACAACAGAGGAAAAACAGAAGAGAGAATTCCTTATCTTTTGGGGGCGTTGCCTTTTAGATAAATCGGCTAGAGAATAATAGTAATAGCAACAGAAGCACGTTAAGCTACCTATCTACTGCGTTAACTTATCCTTCCTATTTTATAACTTATAACAGGAATAGGGTTTCTAACCTTAAAAAATCTATAGTCATAATTAGCATATGTATGACATCTTTACTTGGATTAATGAACGGGGTGACGCCCTGGGTTAGTTAGGACTCCACCCAGGCCACCTTTTCCTATGTCGTGACTAAATGACGATACCCTAAGGACTTACTTAGCACATAATGCGAAAATCTCACGCCGTTGCTTTTCCCTTACCGCACTTATCAAAGTCTACTTTGACCTTCTAATTTTATAATTAATATTTTTATATAATAAATTAAGTAACTTTATCAATACTGCGCCATTACCACGTCATTTTATATTTTTTTGTCATTAGTTTTTTAAAATTTGTATTCCTAAGGGCTGTTGTTTTATGGTATATCTCAAGGTTGTAAATTTGTAAATTATTTACTTCTTAAAATACAATAATTACAATTTTTTAATAACTACAACTGTATATATGTATACAACAAGCATTATTTTATGATGTACGTATGTAATGTCCTGTTTACGTCTTGATTGAGAAATTTACCCAGTGGCAAACCCTAGTTGCTTTTTTATAAAAGATCCCTGTTCCAGCATCTTCTACTTTCTCTTGCTTATATGAATAGACTTTATAGGAAGGAAAGTATTGTTTTCATGTCGATTTTTCGAAATCGAGTTTTCACCGGATCTACACGTTTTCAGACCCCCTGAACCCAAAAAGCATGTTTTTAGCGATTGGTCTGTGTGTGTGTGTGTGTGTGTGTGTGTGTGTGTGTGTGTGTGTGTGTGTGTACAAAATGTCTCAAGAACGGAACATCGTACGAACTTGAAACTTGAAACTTAAGTTACATACCACTACCGGACCCGAAACGAACATTTTCATCAAAATCGGTCAACCGAAAGTAGTAGTTTATTCGTGAAATTTTTAACTTTTTTGCGATTTTCTCAAAAACTGGCCCTACGATTTTTTTTAAATCGCTTGATTTACTTAATTATTTATGCTCTACAAGATAGGGTAGGCGCCATGTTTGCTGAAATTCTTGGTGAGGCTATTTTCACGTAAAAAAAATTGTATTTTTAAGATTGCGGCTTTATTATGCATTTTATTTAATCTTCTTTGCGAATTTTGTGAAAAGTGTAGGTGTGACAATGTTTGTATCTCTGGATTTGTGTAATTTATTTATTTTGTTTATCAGCTTCCGAGAGACTGGTAATAAATTTTCAATCACTTTTTATACTGCAAGATCTTCAGTTATTTAGGAAATCACCTATAAATATAAAAGATTAGTTTCTGTAATACCTTTTTGATAAATATCCAAGTTAGGCCTACAGTACAAATCAGGTTTTTTCTACAAGATATTTCAATTGAAAATTAACTTTACAAGTAAACCCAACTTACATAATCAATTGATTGTTTCAAACAGGCATACTATATGGATTTTGATAGTAAATAAAAATAAAAATTAAATATTGTAAGAACTCTATCCAAAAGTACTTGAAATTTCTAATTTATCAAGAAGTCAGTAAGTGTCATTAAAATTAATGATTAAGTTTTTTGTTTTAAGAGTAAACAAATATTACAATAAAAATTTAATTAATAGACAAATGAAATAAATTGTTTAAGAGATTCTGCCCTGATTGCATAGTTGAAAAGAAAAAAAATCAATTATTAAATCAACAAAACATAAAAATTGTGAACTTTTAACTATGTAAAGGTTGTAACCCTATATTGTCTGAATATTTTAAAATAAAATCTTTCGAAGAAAATAAATAAAAAATCATATTTTATTGTACTATAACATACAATAACATTTACAGAAATAAAAGAATAATAATATTGAAATTGCTTTACGTTATTCATGTTTTAAGTTTTTGAATAACATTTCGTTTGACAGAATGTATCTATTCTATAATTAAAGTATTTTCTGTTAATAAAATGCTGAATGATTTCTTGCTGGAATGGTTCCCTATGTTTTAGCATGACAATAGCTAACATGAATGGTCCGATGGAACAGTTTTGTTAGAGAAGATGAATAGGCCAGATTACGAATCTGTACCCGTCAATTCCACACAAATTGTTTGAGTTTCTACCGTTATGTTAGCTACTGATGCTTCTATCCAAAAAAAAAATAACAGGTGGCTCTCTCAGTACTTGTGTACTCTTGCAACCAAACATATTGTCTGTATAATAGTGCGGAAACCTCCAAACCCCATAGAACAATGAAGATGTTACGCTTTATACCTTTGTTACATCGTATGGTTTACGTAAAAATATAAAACCTATGTAGATCCATACCGGGACGAAATTTAAAAAAAGGATTCTATAAAAGTCCAGTTTTTCTCTTCGATCTACAAAAAAACGTTGAGGCCTAACAGCATACATACCGACATATTAATAGAAATATAAACTTTTTTACTCAAATCTACCAGAGATTGTTGATATTTTTACAATAAAAAACCGCAGAAAAATATTCATTAAACTCAAAATAATTATACGATTGTACATTCTACTGGATATTTTAGAACCATGTAGTGCAATTTATTTCGGCAGATATCAATGCATCCATATAAACAAAACCACAGTAAACCAACTAACAATCTTTTATCCAATTATTTTTACAAAAATTTTGCCATAAAAATTAAATCCTATAAAAATAGAGAAATAAGTATTTTTTGCAGAAATAATAATTCATAACCAATTTTGTTTTAGATAACAAGTTGATAACTGTTTGAAATTATTTTGTTTTAACTAGTTAGTTACTCCAGTTATGAAATTTCCCAATTAATGAAACCTAATTCGATATTATATTACATTGTTTTTGATAAATTTTTACAAAAAATATCTGTTTTCAGAACATTTATTTAAACTTTCTGCTATTATTTTATTTTACCTGATTTTAAACTTTCAAATTACTTTTCTAATTATTTTTTTTGTAATTGATAACGAGTGCAGTATGATTTGGGAATTAAGGAATACCTAAGCACATAGCTCCATAAGAAAAATTCCAAAATTCACGCCTCCATGGGGTCCAGGTGGATAGTCAGAGAAGAAGTATGGCGACGGTTCTGATCAACTAAATCAAAATCAACTTTTCCAGTTCATAACTTGGGGTTTTTTAATTTTCCTCGGATTTCGGGACCCCCTTCAGACACGTCTTGCAACTTCCCAAGGGGTCGCGACCCACCGGTCGAGAAACACAGCTGTACGCACTTTTATGATTTCCACTTTTAATGACCAGTAACGGCTTAACCAGTGCAGTGTCGAAGAAAAAACTTGGAGTATTTTTTTTGTAAAGTTTTTAATCACAATTTTTTAAGATTTGTATAGCCTATTGACTGTTTGGCCACAGAGAATCAATCTATTCATTCAATTATTATCTTTATCTTTAATTTTTATTATGGTACTATACAATGAGCTGCAGAGTTTCCGCATACGATATTTAATTTAACGTACGATGGAGAATTTTACTTTCAGGAGAAGAGGTACTCAGTGGTACATTCTCTGCTTATAACTACGGGTGTTGTCCGTCATTCAGATCAAGATATCTATGCTCCATTTTTGATTTAGACGTAGTACAGTTGGGAAGTTTCTTGTAGCTAGGTCAAAGGCTAGTTGGTTCGGATGGTCATCGCTAAATTTATTAGAGAAGGACGTGGTAAGTTCCTTTGCTGTCAAAATTTTGAAATCGTCGTGGAGGGTTTATTGGGTTACATAAATTGGAGCGCCAGATGCAAGAGTTAAGAATTTTTACTGAAAGACCGGGATTGACTTTAAGTAACTCTCTGCCGCTGCTCCGAAGAGCTGGACATTTTAAATCCAGATTGGTCTCGAAAGGATTTTGTAAATTAAAATTTTTGAACGGAGCTTCAATTTTAATCGAATGTAAATAAAGCAGAAGAGTAGCTTCTGGTAACTGTTAGATTCTAGACGCTTTGTTCAAATATATAAATTAAAAAAAAAATTTTTCGCCATTTTCCAATAGTTTGGACAAAGCTTAAGTCCTAAATTTAGGGACTTTTGATATGCTAATAAGATAGAATTTGGGTGTGTGCGTACACAATTTTAAAACTAAACGAATTATTTGGTAAAAGGCTTAAAAATAATCTATGGGATCTGGACTATTTAATAGCAATTAAAGGTACAAAATTTAATTTTTGATTCGTGGGAGTATCAAAAACAAATCGTCAAAAATTCAGTAAAATTAATTTTCTTTAATATAATCTACTACATACGTAAATATATTTTATTTTAATAAATCAATAGTGAGCGAAAATCAAAACAAATATAAAATGAAATAATATGAATAAATACGAGAGAAGAGAATACAATTAATTTTTAATAAATTAAATTTTTGTCGGAAAATAAATTGATTTTCAAAAATTGGGTATTCTGCGATTGGTATTGTCATGTAAAATTATTTCCCCGTATTTTGAATTTTAATAAACGCAACAAAATTGTCTTCAACACTCAAAAAATGCAACCGAAATTTTGATTAGTCTTTATCATTGCCGTATATATATATATATACCCCAACCGAGTGCAGTTCATCTGTTTGTGCGATGAAGGTACAGTAACTAACAATAAAAAATGACACTCATACATTCATAAATTCACATCCACGGCTATTAATTAAAAACTGTGCAATAACCTTTTCGATCATCCACAAACCACCCATTTGCGGACAAATTACGATTTGGTTATCAGTACCATAATTGGTCGAAGAATGATAAGGGGCAATCATTGCTCTACTGAATCTAATTGCAGTTTCAATTCATTCTTTCGTAATTAAATGTAACGAAAGAAGCTTACTGATTTTTTTTTTTTTTGTTTGTATTTTTTACCCTAATATTATTTTCTGGTATGTTTTTGTATTATAATTTTCAAGCAATTTTATAATAATTTCTGGGCTATAAAGGGCTTCTGTCGTCAACTGGAAGGAGACCCCTTAATTCCTTTTACAAAAGGCTTAAGGGAACCAGCCGGGATAGAAGGCTAGTGTCCTATCCATACATTCACGTTGTGTGGCCTGTTATTAACCATGTGACCGCTCATCAGCACGATAACCGGCTCATGGTGAACGGAACTGGAAGGGCTGCCCATTTCACCCTGGCAGACGGTGGCTTGGGGCACTCAGTCTGCCAACCAAAAAGCTGAAAGCAACAGTAAACTACAGCTTTCTCTGTCTGACTAGAATTATCGTAAGGAAACTCCTTCATGTATGATTCTGGTTAGGCTTACTTAGTATATGCAGATCTTCAAGAACTTCGAGAACTTCAAAATATGAAAAATTTATGATGGCGTCCTCTCTGGTAAAACATTCCGGAGATAAACTAGTCCTCCATTCGGATCTCCGGGCGAGGACTATCAGAGGGGACTTCATCAAAAAAATAAAAGTTTCTGAAATTCTGCGAGTTGGAACATGGAATGTTAGGAGTTTAAAACAAACTGGTAGGTTAGAGAATTTAAAAAGGGAAATGGATAGGTTAAAGTTAGATATTGTAGGCATTGGTGAGGTACGCTGGGATGATGAACAAGACTTTTGGTCCGGGGATTATAGGGTTATTAACACTAAAGCCATCGGAGGGCAGGGCGGAGTGGGTCTAGTAATGAATAAAAAAATTGGACAAAGAGTGACTTACTATAAGCAGTGTAGTGATAGGATTATCATGGTTAGAGTAGATACGAAACCAAAGTCTACCACTATAGTGCAGGTCTACATGCCTACGTCTTCACACAGAGAGGAAGAAATAGAACAAGTATATGAGGAATTAGATGAAGTAATAAAATATGTCAAGGGTGATGAAAATTTGATAGTTATGGGAGACTGGAATGCAGTAGTTGGAGAAGGAAAAGAAGGAAAGATAGTCGGAGAATATGGTCTAGGGAAGAGAAATGACAGAGGGAGTCGGCTGGTAGATTTCTGCTCCAAATATAATTTAGTGATAGGCAATACACTTTTTAAGAATCACAAAAGGAGGTTATACACTTGGATGATGCCAGGTGACAAGGGAAGATACCAAATAGATTACATAATGGTTAGACAAAGATTTAGAAACCAGATTATGAACTGTAAAGCCTATCCAGGTGCAGACATAGGGAGTGATCATAACTTAGTAGTAATGGATAGCAGGCTTAAACTTAAAAAACTGAAGAAGGGACAGGGAAATGCTAGGTGGGATGTAGACAAACTAAGAGAACAAGACAACCAGGTAGGTTTCCAGGAGAGTATTCAAAAAGGGATAGAAGAAAGAGGTAATGACACAGGAAGTGTAGAGAAGGAGTGGATAAACTTCAAGGAAGTGGTAGTGAAAGCAGCGGAAGAATGGTTAGGACATACTAAAAGAAAAGGTAGGAAACCGTGGATTACTAATGATATTTTAGAACTGATGGATGAGCGAAGAAAATATAAAAACGCAAAGGACGAGAGAGGTAAAAGGCAATATTGCTACTTGAGAAATACCATAAACAAAAGGTGTAAGAAAGCGAAGGAAGAGTGGATCAGAGCGAAATGTACGGACATTGAAAGTAAAATGGCAGTTGGTAAAGTGGACGCAGCTTATAGAAAAATAAGGGAAAACTTTGGAGAACAAAAGATGAAAGCTGTTAATTTACAAAGCGCAGGTGGTAAACCATTGTTGAATGGCCAAGAGAGAGCTGAAAGATGGAAGGAATACGTAAATCAACTCTACATGGGAAAAGAATTAGAATATGATGCTATAGAACAAGAAACTGATGTTGAAGAAGATCAAAAAGGGGACCCTATACTACGAGAAGAATTCGATCGGTCACTTAAGGATATGAATATGAATAAGACACCAGGAATAGATAACATACCATCGGAATTATTATTACGATGTGGCAAAGTTGCTCAAAACAAATTATACGAACTTGTGTGCAGAATGTATGAGAGTGGAGAGGTACCATCGGACTTTAAAAAAAATATTATGATTCCAATACCAAAAAAGTCAGGAGCGGAGAAGTGTGAACATTACAGAACCATCAGCCTAACATGCCATGCATCTAAGATACTGACAAGAATTATATACAGGAGAATAGAACACCGAGTAGAAGAAGTATTGGACGATGACCAATTTGGATTTAGAAGGAGAATGGGAACTCGAGATGCAATATTGGCTCTGAGACTGATTATTGAGAAAAGGATACAGAAAAATAAAACTACTTTTATGGCATTTGTAGATTTAGAGAAAGCATTTGACAATCTGGACTGGAGTAAAATGTTTAAAACTTTGAAAAGGCTAGGAATTAAATACAAAGAAAGGAAAGTTATCTACAGTCTGTATAAGAATCAAACGGCTGTTTTGAGAATCGAGGGGTACGAAAAAGAGGCTGCTGTAAGAAAAGGTGTACGACAAGGTTGTTCTTTGTCACCACTACTTTTTAACTTGTATATAGAAGAGGCTATAAATGAAGTGAAGGAGAAATTTAACGTAGGAATAAA
Source organism: Catonia carolina (assembly GCA_035578175.1). NCBI lineage: Eukaryota > Metazoa > Arthropoda > Insecta > Hemiptera > Achilidae > Catonia > Catonia carolina. Next base: position 81,278,475 of record JAQMRL010000003.1, on the reverse strand, counting down.
AATTCAAGGAGAAACAATAAAAATGTTGAGATGCGCCGATGATATAGTAGTATTAGCCGAGGCAAAGAATGAGCTAGAGGATGCCTTAAATGGAATGGATGAGATCTTGAGGAAGGATTACTTCATGAAAATTAATAAGAACAAAACGAAAGTGTTGTGCAGCAGCAAGAGTGGTTTAGAAGAGTTGGGAAATTTAAAAGTAGGCAACGAAAACATACAGGAAGTTGGGGAATTCTGCTATCTAGGGAGTAAAATAACAAAGGATGGTAGAAGCACGAGTGATATCAAGAGTAGAATTGCTCAAGCTAGAAAAGCCTTTGAAATGAAAAACAGCTTACTGACTACAAACATTGATTTACAGATTAGGAAAAATTTCTTAAAACATTATGTTTGGAGTGTAGCATTATACGGAAGTGAAACGTGGGTGATAGGGGCTGTAGAACGGAAGAGGATAGAAGCTTTTGAAATGTGGTGTTATAGGAAAATGTTAAAGATTAGGTGGGTGGACAAAATAAGTAATTTAGAGGTTCTTAGGCGAGTGGATGAAAAAAGAAGTATATGGAAGCATCTTACCAAAAGAAGGGATAGGCTAGTGGGGCATATCCTAAGACATCCAGGTATTGGGCTATCAATAATGGAGGGTAACATTGAGGGAGTAAATTGTAGAGGGAGGCAAAGATTAGAATATATAAAGCAAATTACAAAAGATGTAGGGTGTTACAGGTATGTAGATATGAAACGACTTGCGCAAGATAGAACAGGTTGGAGAACTGCATCAAACCAGTCGAGAGACTGATGACAAAAAAAAAAAAAAAAAAAATAATAATTTCTAAGTAACAATTTTATAAATAATTTTGTAATTTTTTTGACAATTTTAATTGAAAATTTAGTATCTGTTATTACAATATAACAATTTCTAAATATGACGCTAAATATCTAAATAAAACTTGATTTACTTGCCGTCAACACTACAGTCCTACAATTGGCCAAGAAGATCCTTTGGCAGATACGTTTTAAACGTCTGTGCTTAGTAGGCTACCTAGCATCGCCCGGGAGTACATGCTTTGTATGAGAGGGTTGTCATTTAATTCGAATTTGTTGTGCATCGTCATTAGATGTTGTTTCGCTACGTCATTTAAATGGGATTTGTAAGTCTTTGCAACATTAAGTTTGTGACGCAACAGGGGCATTCTGCTATCACTTGTAGAATCTTTTTTTGAACCGTTTGTATACATTTCGCTTATATATAATCGCTTGTATTGTAATTTATTTTTGTATAATTTGTAAGTTTAATAGAATATATTGAAATAATTTTGAAAAATATCAGTTACAATTGGTACTTCAATTAGTACATAGTATGACTTCAATATTATTGACGTATAAGGCGGTGCTTCAACTGATTTGGATGTATGGTAGTCAAATTTATGGTGCAGCAAAGCTATCAGTCATTTCATGAATACAACGTTTCCAAAAGAAATTTTTTGTAACAGTAGGCCTATACTAATTATCCGATTAAAGTATTGTAATGAATTTCCAAGATTTTGTCTCCAAAATCTTCTCAATTCATTTACAATCCCGTTTTATAATTTTTTGTACCGGATTTATTTTTTTTAAGGATTACATATTTTTTTCTTCGTTGAATCTATTTATTTTATTCATTTATTTCCAGTTGGTTTTATTTCACTAGATTTTTATTCCGTATTTAAATTTACGTTTTTAATTCTTAGGCTCACGTCCGGTGTCCGATTTCATTTTTGTCGTTACTTCTTTATTGTTCAGTTACTCACACGTGTAATTTGTATCTCTCTCTCTCTTTCTATCTTACACGTTTGATTCTCTCTCTCACTCTCACTGTTACCGTCGTTTTAATTTTCCATATAATTTTCCTCGTTTAAATTCTTAGTATTTCTGATGTATCGGCATTTTTCGCCGTTGTCGTCATTTTTAGGGGAATGGCCTTTTTTGCGTTTGTGTGCGTTGAGTTTTTATGCTTCGTCTTGGACAGGATGTCGAACCGATAACATCAAATTTTACAGGTAAACTATTTTTCTTTCCCAATATGGGAAAATTACCTAAATTTAAATTTAAGTACCATGTTTAATATTTTTTCAGGTTTTAACTTAAACAATTTTTTTTAAATCTATTTTTTAAAAATTTAAATTCATAATTTTTCTTAATATTATTATGGTGTTTTAAATATCCTATTTATAGACTAAATAAATCTCTTTAAAATGTTTAATTAATTTTAAGTAAAAAAAAAACTTTATTAAATTCAGTATAATTTTCTTCTTTTAAATTTTTAAATCATAAATATGACAAATTTTCTTTTAAACCCTTGTTCAACGACCACTGAGTTACTTAAATTTTTCTAAGTAATTCTTTTACTAAATTTCATCTTACAATTCATTTTTTTTTATGTCTTCATTTTATTTAGTTTTTTCCCCGAAAAATAAATACATTACTGTATTTATTTTTCTTCACCTTAAATTATTTATTAAACTCTTCCCAAGAGATTTTTCCCCGTTTCAGTCCAAGGACTTTAAAAATAGTTTTTCTTAAATATTCCTATTAATTTATTTTATATTAAGTATTTTTCTATTGTTGAATAAAGTTTTGTTAAAATTAATTTATTCCAATTTTATTTATTTTTTAAACTGTATTGTTATTTAACTAATTATTTATTTTTTCAACTTTTAAATGAATTAAATGTTTTACTTAAAATCATAATATTATTTATTTTATTTAGTTTTTAGTTATTCATTAATAAATTATTTCAGCTGCTCATTAATTTTTTTCATTATTTTCTTTCTGTGTCAAATGTCATTGCGTCTAGACCTGTGTGGTTCTTTAACCAAACCTTCGCAGTACTAAAAGCGAGTTTTTACCATCAATTGAGCTACGTTATTCAAATCGCTGGGTTACCAATTAATCCCTGAATCCAATTTCAGTCTCTGGTTGGTTTCTGAAATTGGATGGTGGAGCCCCCGAAAATCAATGTTTTGTAGTTTGGACTGCTTTTTTTCTCTTCGTCTTATGGTTTTGATGTAGACCGCCCTTGGGGTTGCCCGGTGGCAACTACAATGGTGTTCGTCCACTCCGAATTTCGGTGAAGGGAAAACGCTGTCTACGCTACTGAACTTTGCAGCTGCCAATGTATTTACTACAAAATTGGTGGAGACATCGTCTTTCCATTACATAAATGGTGGAGGCACCTTGTTGTATTTTACAACATTTTTCCATTACATAATTTGGTGGAGGCACCAACATTTTAATACTACATAATTTGGTGCAGTTCGCCGTGCTTTATGTAACTTCATATATTTACTACATAATTTGGTAGAGGCACCGTGTTGTGTCCTCATATATCCATTACATAATTTGGTAGAGGCACCGTGTTGTGTCCTCATATATTTACTACAGTATTCAATAGGACACTACACGATGGCCTACGCGTTCCTTACGTCAACGAGATTCATATAAAAAAGTATCAATCAGGAAGTTATCATTACTGGCTGAGATTTCACTATCTCCTGTTTTCAGGGCTATTAAAAACTTTACATTTGCATGCTTACCACATCAGTGGTTTACATAAACTACAAGAAGTAGACCACGGAAAACATTTAAAGTATTATCGTTGGTTTCGTTCTCTTCTCGATGAAAACGGTATTGAATTTTTGGATTATTTTTTTTTAGTGATGAAGCCGGATTTCACTTGGACATCTATGTTAACTGTCAAAACTGCCAAATATGAAGCACAAAAAATCCTTACGTGTTTTAACGTCAATTGCACGCAAACAAAGGTGTTTGGGTTTAAATCTTTAGGTGTTGTATAATAGGGGATTTACTTTTTTTTAAATCTTTGGATATAGCCGATCTGTAGATATATTTTTATATATGATGTAGTTTATCGCATCTTAATCCATCAGTTCATTGCAATTTTAGATTTATACAATTAAGAATTTTTCATTAATTTAATATTTTTGTATATATACATTCGTGTCATCTGCAAAAAAGTTTTGTTCATTTTAAAACACTGTAGTAGGCTACAGTTAAAATAGTCTAAATATACCTCAGGTAATTCCCCAAGTTTTAACCCTATAGCCGGCAATAACATTTTTATAGACCGGCAGAGAATTTATAGCATAGGGGTCACCGAATGGTAAAAATTTCATTAAAAATTTGCTATAAATCACAAAACTTATCACGTGACGTATCAAAATAATAAGAAAATTTAGAAAAATAGAATAAATACATTTTTGAAATTTTAATCTTACAGTTAGGAATGCTGAAGCTATTTGAAAATCATTTTTAGACAAATATATTTTTAAAACTTCAGATGACATTACTGTTTAAACTTTCTTATGCTCTACTTCCAAAATTCATTAAATTCGAAACGTTACTTATAATGTTTATTTCAAATAAATAAAAAAACGATTCTATGTTCAAAACTGAAGAAAATATATACAAAAACACATCACGTAAACCAAGAAACAACCAAATTTAGCTCTAGGATAGCGTGGTTTCAACAGTGAAACACATAGTCCAGTCAACCTGTGTCGAAAAATACCCGATAGAGGAAAAAAATAGTATAAAGCTAATTTTTTTCCCATCGATTACTATAGTTTAGACAAGTGTACTGCCAAAAGTCCCCACCCCTACCCCCCTTGCTACCCCCCCAGCGGCCCCCCAAAGTTACAAATTGCAAGGGTTTCGTAAATCGCGTTTATCTCAAAAACTAAACAAGTTATTGGAGCAAATTTTTTTTGTTGTCTTTCTTATAATATTTCCTACAATTAATGTCTTTATCTTTTTTATCGTATCTTTTACCGTTCGGTAGTTATTCGTAAAAAAGTTGCTAAAACATTATAAATTTAATTACGTAATTTTACTTTTTGGTTTACAACTATTTACACTTACATTTTACACAAAAATGTTTCAAACAAAACTTTTAGTCCTTTTTAAGATCTATAAAATGATATATAACAGTACTTACTTTATTGTAGTAATATGGCAAAACCAGCCGCTGCAATGTAGAGTGCTCAGTTGTGGCGGCGGTCGGTGATAGAAGGTCGAGGCCGTCAGTTGCTATGTTGCAGTTATAATTTTTCGCGTAATTTAAGCGCCACTAGGACATTTTTTTTTAAATTAATAAACTTATTTCACAAGTGTCTTAGTATGTATTTTTAAGTGTAAGAGCGAACATTTATGTAATATAAAAAGTTTCCGTTTTTCGGACTACATTTACGAACTGTATACAAAACCATTTTTAATTTAAGTTTAATAATATGATCAGGCGTAAAGGCTATTTATTGTCCAAAAGATTATATACGTATATGATGGCTTAAACATCCATGAGATGTTTCTCAGCATCCTCAACTTCAACGACCGTGACATTACTGCAGAATCCTCCACAAGTCCCACACATTTCTGTACAATCCAGGGATGCCTTAAAGCAGCTGCATTTGCTTTTGCATGACACTTTTCAGTTGCAGGAAACTAAGTTTATTACTTCTTCAGGTACCGGTGGTTATTTTTTAGTGAACCGAATATGACATGTTGTTTGTTAGAGTTCAACCCCAATCCATAGCAGCCATATTCTTATCTCCAATCCATTTTTGAAACTGGTAGTAAGTTCAAAATTATTGTTGCTCAGCAGCATTAAATGTTGGAGGAAGAGAGGCCACGTTAAATTTGGATTTTAATGACATTTTTTGCAACTGCTTTGAGGTATAAGGAATATCTACTTTCGTTTAAACTTTTAGACCTAGTACATCCGAATAGTTTCAGTATAAAATTCTCTCCTATTTCTTTTAAGAGTATTGTTGTAAGCTTCCTTTTCATAAAACAGTAAAGCTTTCGCGCGTAGCTCCTCAGAAGTACTTAGCATATTGTATGCATTGAATTTGCCTTTTCCAAAAAAAAATAAGACGTGTCGGATCCAGTCAAAGCATACATAAACCACATCGCATTCTTCAATTCTCCTATCTCTTCACGAATTTTCCTGATATCATATGTTGTTGGTGTACCAGAGGGTTTGTGGAAGAATAGTTGTAGTTTTTCACACTGTGGTAGACCAATTAATAAAACAAAAATATCAGTGTCTTGTCCAATAACAACTATTGCCCTATCACTGTGGCTCTTGTAGACATTTATTGCCATCAAACACAATTAATTTAGTTTAATCTAGCCATCAAACACAATATGGCAATTCTACCCATACCTTTTGACTACGATGTCTAATTATCTTTCAATGATTCTGCTGTATGTTTCCGTGTTGGGCCACAAAACAGAAAATATCTCCGCATTAGATGTTGAAGAAGATGCAGATATTGGAATAGTTGAAAGGGCAATAAACATCTCCAAGAGCCACGGTGATAGGTCATAGTTATTGTTGTATGTTGCAATGTGCTGTTTACAGTATTAGTTCAAAATTTTTCAAACAATTGATCAGCCTGCTGACTGTGAAATTCGTTCCATTATACGGTTTTTGACAGCAAAGAACATTTCAGCGGCAGAAATTCATCGCCAGATAACTGAAGTGTACGGCCTCAATGCGATGAGTGACAGCAAAGTTCGTAAGTATGTGAGAAATTTTAAGAATGGACAGGACAATATCCATGATGAACCGTGTCCAGGCCGACCATCAGTCGTGACAGAAGATTTGGTTAATCCCGTGGAAGAAAAGATTCATGAAGACCGGCGATTCACTGTTTCAAGTTTATCATTGGAGTTTCTGAATGTGAGTAGAACAACTTTGTACAAAATTGTGTCTGAAGATTTGCAATTTCACAAATTGTGTTCACGTTGGGTTCCCAGACTCCTTACTGAGGATAACAAAATGTAAAGAATGGCTTGTTCTCTTAAATTTTTGGACTGATACCATAGAGAAGGTGATGAACTTTTAGAACATATTGTCACAGGGGACGAAACATGGGTTTCTCACATTACCCCAAAGTCGAAACGTCAGTCTATGGAATGGCGTCACATGTCATCGCAAGTCAATGTCAAGGACAAGCAGACAATCTCAACACGCAAGATTATGGCTACAGTGTTTTGGGATAGTCTTAAATCTTATATTTTGGGATGTCTTGTTAGTCGAGTTTATGCAGCGAGAGACAACAATAAATTCCACCGCTTTCTGCTCCACCCTGACTAATCTTCGCTGCGCAATACAGAATAAGCAACGTGGCCTTCTGACGTCTGGAGTTTAGTTGCTGCACGACAATGCCAGGCCCCATTCTGCCATTCGAACGCAAGATCTGATCAGATCATTTGGATGGAAACAGGTTGACCACCCACCGTATAGTCCAGACTTGGCACCAAGTGATTTTCACTTGTTCCGCTACCTAAAGGAGTTTCTCGGTGGTTTTGTATACAGTTCTTAAATGTAGTCCGAAAAACGGAAACTTTTTATATTACATAAATGTTCGCTCTTACACTTAAAAATACATACTAAGACACTTGTGAAATAAGTTTATTAATTTAAAAAAAAAATGTCCTAGTGGCGCTTAAATTACGCGAAAAATTATAACTGCAACATAGCAACTGACGGCCTCGACCTTCTATCACCGACCGCCGCCACAACTGAGCACTCTACATTGCAGCGGCTGGTTTTGCCATATTACTACAATAAAGTAAGTACTGTTATATATCATTTTATAGATCTTAAAAAGGACTAAAAGTTTTGTTTGAAACATTTTTGTGTAAAATGTAAGTGTAAATAGTTGTAAACCAAAAAGTAAAATTACGTAATTAAATTTATAATGTTTTAGCAACTTTTTTACGAATAACTACCGAACGGTAAAAGATACGATAAAAAAGATAAAGACATTAATTGTAGGAAATATTATAAGAAAGACAACAAAAAAAATTTGCTCCAATAACTTGTTTAGTTTTTGAGATAAACGCGATTTACGAAACTCTTGCAATTTGTAACTTTGGGGGGCCGCTGGGGGGTAGCAAGGGGGGTAGGGGTGGGGACTTTTGGCAGTACACTTGTCTAAACTATAGTAATCGATAGAAAAAAAATTAGCTTTATACGATTTTTTTCCTCTAAAAAACACAGGTTGACTGTACTAACAGACAGAATATGCAAATAAAACTATTGTATTATACGTACAAATTTAATTTATACATTACTAAACTAATGTACAAAACACCAACGCTGTCTGTAGATGAAATTAAAACTAAAACGACAACATTGCAAGGCTATGAATCAAATCCGATTTTGCGACGCGACCAGTTCAAGAAGCGGTAACACCGTCTCAAAATCGACGATTGCCGGCTCTAGAGTTAAAATAACTGATTTTTAGTTAGTTGTACTTTCCTCTTTGCGGTGTGTTTTGCTGTTTCTGTGCTCATTAATTGAATTAATTCATATACAATAAAAATATCTACATTGTATTCGCAAAAATATATTGCAAAGTAGTTTTAGTTATTAAATAAATGTTTTTTGTCTATATTACGAAAATGTATATAATCTTAAGGTAATTTTTTAAATTTTTATTGTTATTAAAATTATTATTATTGCTATTTTTTAAATCGAATCGTATTTATCATTTGTATTCAATGCTTTTATAAGAAAGCTGTTTTTAAAGTAATTCTTGTATACCCTATTTAGATGTTATAATAGTATTTTTTAGTGTAGTATTAGTATTTATGAATTTTTAAAAAAATTGTTTTTTGTATACTCCTATGCGCGTACAGAACTCTTCTTGAAGAAGAGGTTTTCCGTACAGTATATTTAGTTAAAAATATTGTTTACAGCTTAGTGTATTAATAAATTGTAATATATACTTAACTAAATAAAATAAATATATAAAAAAATAAATTCAAATTAATTAGTTTGTTACATGTTTTCAAATCAATTTTTTATTAAAAATTTCCAAGTTCATGCGACCGATTCAGCATAATCATTTTAAAAAATTTGGAATTTTAGAATGAAAGATTATAAAGCTAAGAAAAAGTAAATTAAATTAACTTTGAACAAACAAATAAAATTTAAGTGATGTTTAGTAAGTCTGGTAGAGTAGACAATTACAGTACGATAAGCTTAAAGAGTAAAGTGGTAAAGAGAAACTCATTCATAGCAGGAGGGTAGAAGAACCGTTGTGGGGTAGAAGGTGGTGATAGTAACAGAGTTAGGGTTCTAGTACAGAGTCGGCTACTGTTCTAAGGGCATCTGGCCAACTGGCGGGCATCTTTACGACAAGTCAATCTAATTTGGTGGTCATCTCTTGGTTACGGTTACTTCTTGAGGCGCTAAGCGAAGACCACTAAACGATTCTCTTGATGTGAATGTATGGAATTGCTCTTTGTCGTTTACTCGGCGACACAAATTTAATTAAATGTTCTCCGCCATTCATTCCCTTCACAGAGTATCTTTAGACTAAAATATCGGACTATATAGTCCACAACCATCTGCCACTAAATTAATAATTAAGTCACAAAGAATACAACGAATATTCGACAAGTATATAAATGTGGAATAAAAATTAAAGTTTTGTTGAGCAATTTATAAAAAACATGGTCGATTTGATTTTGATAAGCGTGAAATAATTTTTAACGGCAGTAAATTGTTTGATCCAACTTGACAATAAAATGAAACCTACCTAGATCTCGGTCTGAATTAATAACTATGTACTTAATAAAAAATTTGTTTAACAAAGTGTAAATTTTTTGAGATCCGTCTTTAAATTTAAATATTATAAAATAATAATTTATTTTGTCATCAGTCTCTCGACTGGTTTGATGCATTTTTGCAAGCTGTTCTATCTTGCGCAAGTCGTTTCATATCTATATACCTGTAACACCCTACATCTTTTGTAATTTGTTTTAAATATTCTAACCTTTGCTTCCCCCTACAATTCACTCCCTCAATATTACCTTCAAAACTATTGATAAAGGAAATACCTGGCCAATACCTGGTAAGTTAGGTACCATTAGAGAAACCAACACGAACATTTTCATCTAAATCCATCGACCAAAAGTAGCAGTTTATTCGTGCAATTTTTTATTTTTTTCCGTTTTTTTTTCAAAAATAGCTCCGCGATTTTTTTTCAAAATCGGCTCATTTACTTCATGAATGTCTCCTGAAATTCTTAAGGCTGTGCTCTCGTGGTAAAAAATATTTTTGCATTCTACAACAATAGTGAAAATTATCAAAGTTATTGAAAATTAAAAATCCTAAGAATTTTATATTTTCAAGTATTTGTTTTCACAGAACTTAAATTGATCGTCACTCAGTGATTTTCCGTATTTTTAAGTCCAAAAGATTTTGATTTTGATTTGGCATCATTTACTCATGATTAAAATTAGGTTATGTTTTTCACTTTACATTGTTTACTCATGATTAAACGTAGGTTATATTTTTCATTATTTCCATTGACAAAAGAAATTTTAAAATTTAATTTTTGCAAAGAGAAGGTAAGGTGGAGAGTATTGTATTTAACGAACAAGATTTTCCGTGAACGAATCCTTGGAATTTTTACGATAATTCTAGTTGCGTATTGTACTGAACATACTTGAAATTAACACATGATTTATGAAAAATTAATGACAAAAATAAACTGATTTTTAATTGAAGTTTTTTAAATAGTGTTGGTACATTTAAATAAGTAGATGCTCTAATACATTATTGGAAAATCTAGATCTCTGCTGGAGAAAAAATTTTATTTAAAGGAACAGTGGTTGTTGAGATAAATATAAGATAACGATGAAAAATCCAATGAAAAGACAACACGTCGTTAATTTCTTAATTACATTTTTAAAAATTTCCACAATTATTGACTTGGATTAAAATCATATAATTACCGACGATTGACATTGTACAAGGTACAGTGGATTGTTTGTGATAATGATTCAGAGAATTTGGAAGTACGAGGAACATTCCAACTTCATTAACGTTAACAGCAATTGAAGGGTCAGTAGACAAGTGGCTGCTAATTGCTTCAAGACTAACAAGAAGATGTCTTGCAGAATGACCAACCCCTCCTTCCGTTTTCACAATCCAACTCAACCGTTGGCCAGTGTCCAGACGCATATCTCAGACAAACTAATTCCCTTAATAGATTTACTATCTCACTGTAGCCACACGGTAAGTGAAAATTTAGATTTGACCGTTTTCATTAACAATTTAGATTATAGGATAGGATGAATTTTCTTCATAACTAAAAAAATAGACTTTCCTCAAAATTTTCTTAAATGTATGTGACAATATTTTAATGTTCATCTTATTTAAAAATAAAGTTTTTGGTATTGAATAAGTTCATTCTGAGATCATATTTTGTACATTTTTGTATACTAAATATCGGAAATGTATGTAAAAGTTAATTTTATGATATTTCAAAAGATAATTCAAATTTTCAAAAATTAAGAATGTAAAAGAAATATTATTTTCTAACCTTACCTAGTATGTTTTAATGTTTTTTAAATTCAGAACAAATGCACAGAAACTGAATGAAGTGTTACACTGAAATAAATTAACATAAAATTTGGCAAGAAGAGAAAAGCAATTCGTTGATTTTTCCTCTGATTTAACGTACAAAATAATAAAAACCACGATTATGTACAATGAATGATAGTGTAATAACATTATTTATCAATGGATTAGAATAATAATAGGTAGTAATAACTATTTTCGAATAATTTAGTGATTATTGATCTTTTATTTTTTTACTAACTACTAATTAATTGTTATTAACTAATGATGACCTTTTCAGAGCAGCAGTGGACAAGGTACGACTGACCATGATGATAGCCAACCTTCTCCATTACGAAGGTACCTGAAGAAGAGAACTAATGATGATAACAAAATAGTAATTATAAGATTATTATTTTATTTAACAATAACGAGATAGTATTAATAGTAATAGAATTACGAATGAATTAGACAATTAGGAGATCGTAAATTTGTAAGAATAAAAAATGTAAAAACTTATATGTAATTAAATTATATTTAATACAACTTAATTACTGGGTTAAAAACAATCAAAAGATTTATATATGAAGATCTCGTGGCCATCTTTCTTTGTATTCGTCTTTCTGGTAGTAATACTGTCACGGTTTTGTTGTGTGCATATGGATTAGAAATTAATTTTGACAATTTTTTATTGAAAATTTAGTGTCTGTTATTACAATATTAAAACATTTTCTAAATATAACACTAAAGGTTCCAAAACTTGAATTACTTGCTGGAGCTTGCAATCATCAATATAATCCTACAATTGGCCAAGATCTTTTGGCCAGAGGCCTTTTAAACGTCCGTACTGAATACTCAGTATCGCCCTAGTGTATATGTTTTGTACGAGAGGGTTATCATGTAATCCAAATTTGTCGTGCATCGTCTTGTATAGGCCTAGTTATTTCGCGACGTCATTTACGAATAAAATGGTTTATTTGTTATAACATTTGTTAAAATGTAAGTCTTTGTGCAACATTAAGTTTGTGACGTAAAGGAAATATTCTGTTATCGCTCCTACAATCTTGTTTTGAATCGCTTGTTTCGTGTGTGAAGGTTTAACAGATCTCCAAATTTGAAGCCCTAGGGCCAGATTGGCCTATAATTGTCTTGTAGATGGTTCACTTTTATCAGATATTTAATTTAGAACGTCTATCGAGTAGCGCTTCATTTGATAAGCGTGTAATTGTACTGGATGATTCAAAGAAACGGGAAAACTTTAAGGCTAAATTAAATTTTTAAAATTTCCTGTTTAAGTTAAAAATCATTTAATAACTATACGAAAAAATTTTCTTTACTAAATTTATCTTTGTCATTAAAAATAATAAAAATAATGCCATTTAAGAATACATTCAGTAGGCCTACAATTTATTTTATTGACGTCTTGCAGGTGGCTCCATTTTTACGCAAACCTTCCTGCAGTCTCTTCGTTACATTGTGCATGATTCGACTTAGCATCTAAACAGGAATTTCGGCAATTTTTTCTCGGATCTCGGCTTTCGATTCTTTCGTTGTAGCAGGTTAACTAAGATACACTTTGTTTTAAAGTGGTCCCTTAAAAAGAAATCACAAGCTGACCAATCAGGGGATCTGGGAAGCCATGAAATGTAACCATTTCTCAAAATTACATGTTCGCCAAATAATTGGCGTATAGCTGCCATCGATATTAGTGCAGTGTGAGAAATTTATCCGTCTCGTTGAAACCAGGTCGTGTCAATAATTTGTGGAAATGTCTGTAGGTTTTGCGCAACAAATTTGTCAAGTATGTGCTGCTGGAACACGATCGTGGGATTTTAAATTAAAATAATGGCGGAATTCTCTACGTGCCTCCTCCACACTGTCGTTGTTCTTGTAAAAAGATTTAATCGGAAAAGCACGTCGCATACTCTTCCAAGCATCCATAATAACTAAACGGCAAAGTGTCGTGAACAGGCTGGCGTAAGTTCATTGCTAACATTCGATCACGGCTACCAACACAATTTAAAATTTCCTATTTCTTTGAATCACCCAGTATTTAATTACTTCTATAAGTAGTTTGCACGTTCAGTTGACACAACGGAGCAGTATAGGACAATGTATTTCTTACGGGGCTTTCACTGCTACAAGCAGGTGCACAAACATCGGCTTTGTAGATCAATCAATGCCGTCATAACCAACAACATTCCCGTTCCATCGATAACAAATCTTAATAATGTAGTGTACTATACGACTATTAATTAATAAGTAAAAATATAAGTTTATACTTAACTTCATATGTGGATTCCAAATGTGTAATACTCTTTTCGATATCTGTACTGGGGAAGACTTTTTTAGATTTGTACTAACCGATTGCGTCATTTGTTTACATTTATCACGCAGTGTTTAGAAAGTCTGGCAAGGGAAAGTGGAGAAGGCATTAGTAGATCTGCAGTAAAATATATAAGATATTCATTTTAACCCCCCCAAATAGATGAAAATGTTGTTACAGTTTTTATTTTATTTTTTACAATCATTAAACATTCTACAAAATACATTTTTTTCTGTCAAGGAAAACTTGAATTGTGGCTAGTTTTACCTTAAAAATAAAAGTTCTACAGAGGTTTAAAAAATGTATTTATTTACGCATCCAGATGCCTTTAATTGATGTTTTTAGTTGCGCTAATAGCAGTGACGATTCCCATAAGATCCACTGTGTCAACTGAACGTGTAAATTACCATAATTCTATTTAATTAGAAAATAAATAGAATGTATTTTATAAATTATGTGAATAAAATAAATTTTCCTATTCTTTAATATTAGACTATTTAAATCATTTTTAATCTCACTTAATAGGTGAGAAAATTTAAAATAAAAATTTATAATATTAAAAACTTCTACATATATTTAAATTTTTAAATAAAACATAAACGATTTTTAAATGAAACGATTACCTAAGGTAGATATGGTGAGTGCTAATCTAATATTAATGTTGAAATAAATTACACGATTTTACAAACAGTATGGAAAAAACAAAAAACTTTTTTTACGTTTAATCAATGTATTTGTGTTGTTTTTTAAATATCACATTCATTTTATGTTAATCACTGTTAATTTAATTGACGAGATTCATTTCGGTTTAAATATCATCATAACACCTACTCTTACTGTAATTATATACATATAATATATAGGGATTTTTTTCTGGATTTTTTTTATTTAAAATTTTCCTAACAAATATCGTTAGTTAAATAATTTTATCATAAACGTTTTTATGCAGTATTTAACTTGTGTATTCTATTCTAAATTTTCACAAAAAGCATTTTGGATAAAACCAATAAATATATGATGGTAAACTTCGTTTAAAAACCCCTTTCTCTTCCCTAAACTCATTCAAACATGCATTGCAACCTTTATAAATCGTACCAAAAATCCTTCTATCCGATAATCTTTTATATGAAAACATAATTTGTAATGTTTTCAACGGATAATCTTTTATCTGATCATTATTGACGTTTTTCAGAATTGTTTATCATTTGTTTTATGTTGAAATTTTAAAATAAGGTTTACGATATCGTATATAGATATATATTAAAGTAGATTATTTTATATGCTTATTATTTTTTGATGTTTTACTCGAGCTTTAAATTCCTTTATCTGGATACTATAATAAATTAAATTAATAAATTAATGGAATACGTTAATATATTTCACGTTTTTTGTAGAAAAATACGGCTTTTTCAAAATATTTAAAATTTTACAATTCTAATATTTTAAAAATTAGGAAAAAATTTCGTTCTATTCAAAAGATGTAGGCCTACTAACAAACAAATATTATTTTCATTAAGACTGTTTTTGTTGTTTACGTCACCAGCCGAAAGGCTGGTTGAACCTCTAGATGCTTTACTAATTAAAACTGGGAGTGAGGTAATTTACCTGTGCCTTCCCAACTGAGTTGAAGAGTATGCTTATTAGCATGCCAGGCTCTCTGAGAAGCATCTACTTTCCACTCTGCAAATGACATTTTCACGTCATTCACCACACGGTCGTGCTGTTTAATGAAATTCATTACTTTTATAGAAGATAACTCTGATAAATTTATTTTACAACTCGACCTTTTATGTTCTTAAATACTTCAGTCATTTAATTGGCTAACCATGTAATAAGAACCAGAACTACATCTGTAGTCGTGGAACTAACATACATTATGCAAATAATTAAACACTTTACTTGTCTGTTATTTCTGCCCGTTACATCTATCCATTCCATAAGACTGTTTTCTAGTATTGTGTTAACTGTTTGGAACATTCCAGTAAGCTAACGTAGCAATATATAAATAACTGTGGACTAGCCTTGCTACAGATATTGTACTGTAAAGTTACATAAAGTCTTATGTCGTTCAGAGTTTCGACATCTTATTTTATAATAACGTTTCGTACTGCTGTAACATTAATTTAACCTGACCATTTTTTATAAAAATATTTGTCAACATAAAATAAATCCTGAGAAAATATTTTTAATGAATTGTATAAAAATATTTTTGTTGCAAGCGTAGCGATATGAACCGGTGGGAATAACAGGTGTTGGTTTAACGAGAAAGAAATGGGTTCCAAAAGAGATATAAGTGGTTTAAACCGTAGTGAATGACAATGATGATGAATTCGATAAAATAATAGTGGGTACCATTACAAGTGCGATCTAATAAGTCGAAGGTCTCATCGATTCATGGGTCTGAAAATTTTATCCCAGTTTTCTAACACAACTGTATAATAAATGTCTTATCCAACCTAGTGATGCAGAAAGCTCTGCTAGGAGGCATATAATTGGCTGACGATGTGATAAGAAACAGAACTATTTTTTTAGCCCAAGGATATCGAGTGCAAGTAATTTTACGCTCCACTTGTTTTTTTCGGCAAAGATCAAGTTTTAATAAGCATATAATAATAAAAATAATTATTAAAGCAATCAAAAGGAAAAGTTATTCATCAAGGTCTGTGATCCATGGTCTTATTATCACAACAAATTTCTTATCAACAGTAGGTTTATATCTACCACAAACTCCGTTTACACAATTTATCATAAAATTTTCGATACCTTTTTTTATAAAATTACAATATCGTTAATATTGGTTAGTGGAATGATTTCCTATATCAGTAATCAGTACTCATGAAAGGTGAAAACAAGGTGAAATATAATTTAATATATTTAATAATATAATTTAATTATAATTAAGGTGAATATATAATTTTTAAAATGCGTTTTCTTTACAAAGTGTTGTTCGCATTATCGGCGATCGTATGTTATATACTTATAAGATCTGGATTTTTTTTGTATCATAAATATTTACTAGATACATTAATCAGTCATAGGGCTGTCGTAAAAGACCTACCTTACAAGTGTACGTTAGGATTGATTATTAATAAGGATTTTATTAAAGAAGAGTACGCAAATGGTAGTTTGCTGATGAACAATAACGTATATTTCGATAACGATTCAATATATATTTATAATAATAATATTCTATTTTGCCCATCACATATTCCATTTACTCATACATGTTGTCTAGATACTTATGAGATGAATGATAATTTAAAATGTAAACTTATATTTGAAAATGAAACTAAACATATAAATTATAATGATGAAATTCCTTATATCTTTAAAAAATCATGCGACAATTATGCATACATTGAAACATATATTGATATGTATTTAAATTTTTCGGCAGTTCCATCTGAATTAAGAAGAGAAATATATAATGTACTTTTATTAAATCTTCCGTACTGTATAGAATATGTAAATAGTGTGAATGAAATAAAAAATTTTGTGTGTACGGATATTTTCGTGGCATTTTTGAAAGAGTTAATAAAATCAGAGGAAGTAGCGGATAATTATTGGTTTAATAATATGTTCATTCGACATTTATTGCCATTAACTTTTACGTTAACATCAATCATAATTTATTTTGTTCTACCTGAACTACGAAATATGTTAGGAAAATTTGTGATGAATTTATTATTTACAATACTGATACAAAATTTTACAGAATTATTATACATGTGGATGAATAATCGTCATTTATCTGAAAAAATCGGTACGCATTATAGGTTATTGGATAATATACAGAAAGGGATAATTTACCATGTTGGCGAAAATTCTATCAAAAATTTATCAGAAACTTCCTTTTATTGTAAATCGATGTGGTATTTAAGACAATTTGGAGTTATAAGCAAAGTGTTTTGGGTAAACATAATGTGTTATAACATGTGGAATGTGTTCAAAAGTTACACAGTGCAAATTTCGAATATGACTAAACATGAAGAAAGAACACAAATGATCAAATATTCAATCTATTCCTACAGAATACCTTTTTTTATTATTTTGATACATTTATTATGCGATTTATCATTGCAAGATTCTTCCTTTTTTAAACCTGATTATGATTGTAAATTAATATACACACCTTCAAATTTATTTGTAATATTATCAATTGTGTTATTTATATTTAATTTCATATTATTTGTGGCTATTTGTTACAGAATATACAAACATAAAAAAAGTACAAATATTTTACAATCTAACAAAAAAGTTCTTACTGATAACGAAGATTTATTTAAATTATTCTTACAGGTGTTTTTGACATTGGGAATATTTTGGGCTTTAACAAATTTAAGTCCCACGATTGGAAACATAATCGGAGGGCCTTTATGGACAGTAAAATTATTTGCTATTATTAATGAATTGCATTGTGTATTTCTTTTTGTTTTATTTATTTGCAATAACAGAGTATTAAATTTATTGAAAGAAAAATTTTGTTATCAGATACAATATTGTTTTGGTATACTTAATATTAATTAATTATAATTAGATAAGACCTTTATAAAAATCATTTTAAGGAGACCAGTAACAAGATAAATGTTAAAACAGAACCTACTTAAAACTCTTTTTCTCAAAAAACATCGCAGACAGCCAACTGAAACTTTCCAGTCTTACAAACACATGCCATTTACGAGGGATATTCAATAAACCAATAAGACAAATTGATGTAGAGAAAAAACGATTTATTCAATGACACAAAAAAACTTACACCTTTTTTATCCTAGCATCAAAAAACATTTAGGCACTTTTCGACCGTTTTGTGAGTTTTCTGATATCCAGCATGTAAAAGACTACCTTGCCGTTTGAACCATTCGTTCAATTTATACTATCCGCTTTTTTACACCTTCGGATCTTAAAAATCTTATCACTAAACAACGCTCTTCCGGTGTACACATATTAAGTGGACTAGACATTTTAAAATGAACTTGAACCTAAAAATGTGATTGAATGACCACTTTTCTCTACATTAATTTGGTGTGAAATATGGTACTCACACGACTTTCTCTTGCCAATTTATTTAATGAACAATATATTCTATGTTTAATCATAATTAAACAAAGTAAAATGAAAACCAACCTAATTTTAATCACGAGTAAATGACGCTAAATGAAAACCAACCTAGCGGTAGAACTTAAAAATACGGAAAGTCAGTAATTACCTCTAAACTAGTCCCTGTCAAGAAAAATTCTAACATAAAAGTTGTCGGTTTTTTAATTTCCTATAACTTTTATTGTATACACTTTTCTCGTAGAATGCATACTAAGTCCCACAATCTTAAAAAATACAATTTTTTACCGATTTTTACGAGCAAAATACTAAGTAAGCACTGTAGTAAGTAACTAAGTAAGCACTGTAGAAGAAAATGCATGAATTAAAAGTTGTCGATTTTTATATTTTCTATTAGGTACTTTAATTATATTTTTAAAGATGATCCATTTTATGACGAATATATATATATATATATATATATATGACGAATATATATATATATATATTCGTCATAAAATGGATAATCTTTAAAAATCCTTAAAATGGTCGGCCTGGATCTATACAAGAATACTCCTCATTACTCGTAATACACGTCATCCTCATCTCATTGGGTCATGTGGTTCCTTATTGTTCTAAAATGAACGGATTACAATGTACAGTACATACATTAGGGATTACAAAAAAAATTGTCTTTTCTCACACCCCACTCTTTATCGGTGCAGGCAATCCCCGCTGATACCCGGCTGCATTGGCATAATTGGTAACTTGCTCGCCTCTCATCATGCGGTCTTGGGTTCGAACCCCATTCAGGCACGGAATATTTTCATACGTTACAAAAAAAAATCATTTCATCCTTCACCGTCTGCATTAGCAGTAATTGCAAAACAGTCGGACGTTAAACCACAAAAAACGCGCTGATGTCAGTAATTGGGAAGCGCGAAGCGCAGGCGCTTCAAGTTAAATTTAAAATTTCTTTTCATTTTGTTAAGTTAATTTAAATGAAATATAATGATATTTTACCTGTGGTTGACAATCTTAAGCAGGAACTTAATTGGAGTGACACAATTTGTAACAGATACAAGTACGTTACAACTGAGAACACTAAGAAGGAACTGAAAGAGTCTCAAGACGTTTTGCTGGGGGTAAGAAGCAAAGAAACGTCTTAAAACTCCCCCTCCAAATTAAATAAAAGTCTTTAAGAAGCTGGCGAGACGAGACGACGACCGTTGGGATGACGGAACGGTTAAAAGAATTCATCTCAACCGTAACGCCGGTAGGACACAACACTCACACCCTCTTTTAAAAATACAGAAGTCCAGGTTCAACCTGTCTGATTCGTATGACTTGTTGCCCTTATGTTATTGTATTGTGTACTCTATAATATCATACAATAAACCATAAAAAATATTTAGTATTTTTATTTAATCTTAGGCAGTAGTTCTCAAACGTTTAGACACTGCGACCCCTTTTTAGGTTAAGAATTTTGTCGACGCCCTCTAATTAATGGCAAAAAAAAATCTACATTAATTGTAATTTTTGGGAGTCAATCCGTTTAATGAGCGAGCAGCACAAAATGCTGAGCCAAGTGTTCATCTTAATGATGAACTATCATGATAGAGCTATCAAGTGATCAGGCAATAAAATTAACTTTCAACAATGCTTGTGCCGACAAATTTTGAATTAAGTTTTAAAAAGGAATACGCAGTACTGTCCAGAGTAGCGTTGAAATTTTTGAAACCATTTGCCATATCCTAAAATTAAGAACAAGGATTTACCATAATGGTAAATTTGAAACCTAATCAAGAAATCGTTTGGCACTGAAAAATATTATCGTTTCTTGTGTTACAAAAATAAATCCAAACATTCAAAAATTGATTGATTCTAAATAATCCCAAGTTTCACGTTAATTTAATTGGAAAAAATTGTTAAAGTATTGTACAATTTTTTTTATCTTTAATTTTTTTTTTTTTTTATTACGGTAGTGCAATATATTGAGCTGCACAATTTCCGTATATGATATTTAAATGGCGGTGAGTAGTTTCACTTTAAGGAGAAGAGGGACCCAGTGGTACATTCTCCGTTTATTACTAAGGGTATTGTCCGTTATTCAGACCAAGAGGTCTCTACTCCATTTTCGCTTGAGACATCGCAAAGTTGGGAAGTTCCTTGTAGCTAGATCACGGACTAGTTGGTTTGGATGGTCATCTAGTCGTTCGTGAAATTTACTATACAAAGACGCGGTTAGCTCCTTTACTGTCGGAGTTTTGAAATTGTCGTGGAGGGTTTTATTGCTTACATAAAAAGGAGCCCCAGAAGCAAGTCTTAAGAATTTCGATTGAAAGGACAGGATCGACTTCAAATTACTCTCTGCCGCTACTCCAAAGAGCTGGACACCATAAGTCAAGATTGTTATTATAAGGGATTTGTGTATTAAAAATGAAATAAATAGCAATGGCTATTTTTAATTTTTCTCCGTATTTCGAGACATCCCCCCTAGGGGGTCGCAGGACCCATAGGTTGAAAAACACTGATCTAAGGGATAACGTACACCGTGCCCAAATTACCTAATTTATCAATTTTTTTTAAAAACTAAACCTCTTTAGCTGCTTGGCCAGGAGCAATAGTAATATTTAAGTTTGTTTTTTTTAACTGAATTTATCTAGAAATTTATTTAAAGCATTTTTCTCTACAAAGCCTAGTTTATCGTCAATTAGTAATTTTTCCGTAATATTAAACCAAACTAAGGTAGGTATTCTTTAGCGTCATTTACTTACGATTAAAATTAGGTTATGTTTTTCATTTTACACTGTTTACTAACATTAATTTGAGGTTACCTACGTGTATGTTTTATTATTTACATTGGGAAGAGAAAGTCGTGTGAGTTTTTCGCACCAAATGTTTTAAAAATAAATTAAATTTTAAATCAAATTAGAATTCAGTAAATATTTTAAATATATATTTTATGTTTTAAAAATTTAAATTTGTCCTTATTAGGACTTTATAAATTAGGGCCCTTAAAACGTGTATTTCCGGTGAACAACCGATTTCGAAAAATCAACTTTAAGACAATACATTCCTTCTCTAAACACTTAATATAGGATAAGAGAAAGTAAAAATAGCAAGTTACTTAGTTTGAATGAACAGGTCCAGGAAGCCTTATACGTATCGTTTATAATGTTAAATATGCAATTTAAAATAAATGTGTACTCACCTTTAATCGACGTAAAAATATTTCTGTAAAAAAGAACTTAAAAATACAGATTTAACTAACTAAGCTGCAGAGCACACAGTGTTTAGTTACACAATGAACAGCAGAAGTACTTTATGAAACAAAGGAACTGATCTGTAAAAGAACTGGAGACAGACTGGCGAATAAAATGGAAATAGACAAAACTTATTTCATTAAATATCAAAAAAGCAATCAATTATGTTTGTATTAGTAAAATATAAGTTGTGAGAAGAGAAAGAGAATTTTTCTTATTTTGTTTTTATTTGCGTAGGATTTTGTGATTGTATTATTTAAGCATATCGGGTAACTTATTTCTTAATCATCATGTCATGGGAACCAATATCAATTATGTTGAAGATTGTCTACAAGTTGTTATCAGATTTTGTAAACATTCATTTTAAAATTATTTAACGTTTGTTTACATTTTTATGATTATTTTTGACCCGTTTATTGCTGTTTTGTTTTAAAATTCATTATCCTTTAGAAGTATCAAGCATAAATATTATTTTTGAAGACAATGATATAATATAATAATATTAACACGTTAATATGATTGTAAATAAAATTAATTTATTTATATTCTTGCAAACAAGGCTTTGTATATGTCTGCTCTGAATTCAAAAACTATATTTTTAAGTCATTTCTTTTTAGGACTGCCAGCGTCACACTTCCCTTTCGGAGTATACCATCGGACGTGTAAATAATTGAAGGTATCCTTTAAGCTGAAATCCTTTCTATGTGCTGTCTCCAACCTTAAAAATATTCTTTTATTTTCTCATTGTTGAAGATAACCAGTTCCTACAGTAAATCTTCATTTCTTAGTTCATTTATTAATTTCAACAACAGTTTTCTTGCACCATATTTATTGATTTCTATTATTATATTTTAAATTTGACATTCTCTCTACAGAGAGAGACATTCTCTCTATAGAGAGAATGTCAAATGAAAGGGTTCCCCTCAAAGTTTTAAAGTACAGACCGGAAGGGAGGAGAGATGTAGGTGTCGGTCAAATGGTCAAAGAAGTCAGAAAGTATATGGAGAAAACCGGAATAAATCGAGAAAACCTAAAGAACCAAACCAAATTCAGACAAATAATAAATTACGGACTTAAAGGGAGACTGTACTTTGTATCCCGCCAATGTTAAATTTGCTATTTTTAGGTACATTTTTCATAGGATTCATTACAGATAGGGAAATTAAACTTTACACACTATAAATGTTGGGTTTCTTCTCGAGCTACTGACATTTTTTTCAATTTAATCTTTAGACCGAACCATTTTTTTTTTAAATTACGAATAACATAAAGTTTTTACAAATTGTTTTCTACGTTTTCTGCGTATTATTAATTTTTGAAGCACCCGAGAAAGTCATAAAAATATCAGTAGGCCTATATGTGGATATACAAGATAATTACCTGGTAAAAATTTCAGCCTGGTAGGTTATTGGTTTCTGAGTAAAATGTGCCTAGTGTTAAAAATCTAAATTTATGGGAAATGCAAGAAACAAGAAGGCACAAACCAAAAGCAAAATTTACACAAATAAGTAAATTTCCCATCAACAGTTGTTTAGAACGCTGAACCATCAGCTAATACAAAAAACAGTGTTGCATATATTTTAAAAACTAATATTCTCTTTGCAATAAAACGAGCAGTATAAAATTGTGAAAAATATTCGTTCATGGTAACATGATAACTTTTCTGTGTAAACTTGAAAAAACTTAATTATTTCATAAAAAAATATTTTTTTGACGTAATTTAATGTTTTTTCTTGTATATCTAGGCCTGAACTATTGAAAAACATAAAAAATAAAAAATCTAAATTTTGAGTTAAAACCATCGTGCCATCTCCCTTTAAAGGTATTCCACGAAGAGCAAAAACAGAACACAAGGTAGACAGAAGAAAGGAGAAAAGCCTACTGTGAAGTAATACTGGGAATGTGGGCTACAAAAAGAGCTTCCAGAAACGTCTAAAGTCACCTCACGTGGTCTAAATTTAACCTTACATGAGAAAATATTTCGTTTATGTATGTAGCTTTTTTTAATTAGGTTAGAATAATATTGCTTGGTTTCCTAGAATGAGAAGTAGTTTAACATCAGTTTAGTTAGTTATTTATAAATTAACTTTTCTTATTAAGAAGCCCACTGTATTTTATCGTAGGCCTACCAAGTAAGAGTTATATGCGACTTATATAGAATAGTACAACGAATTAATTAGTATTTTGAAAAGGTACGAGTGTTGCTTCTGGGGAGAGAACTAACGAAAACATAACTACAATAGTTTCATAGGTAGTAAGGCAGGTAGTCAAAGACCATGACGAGAAGTGGCGGTTGGCGCGTGCTGCGTGCGGTGGTGCTTTGCATGAATGCCCTAACGTCCACGCTCACCTGTTGCTTACGCGTGCCACTTCTTATATCTCCTTCCGGTCAAACCCGTACTTTTTTTATTAAAGGCAAAATATCTTTACATTTATTATACTTTACTATGGGACTTTATTTAATAAGAAGTTTTAGGTTTTAAGTTTGAAGATTTTTATTCCTATTGTATAACGTAAAACATATATGTGTATTTAGATTATTGATTATCTTTTTACTTTCTCTTACCCTTTATAAATGTGTGGGGAAAGAAAGTATTTTTTCATGCTGATTTTACAAAGTAAACAGTTTACAAAGGTAAAAGGTAAAGGTTTTTCAGTTTCAAGGGTAAAGGTGAACTCGTGTTTCAAGTAGTAACTATAAAATAAATGTTATAAATTGTGTTGTGATGTTATTAAGTGTTGTGATCAGGTGACGATTTGGTAACGCCACGAAAGTACTACTCAATTGGTAAGTGTTCTTACTCGTTCATTGACCGTCCGTAGAGGTTTTTAATTAATTAATTAATATTAAAATTAAAAAATGAATAAGAAATTCATTAAATGGTGGATATATAATACAATGATTAACACGATTATTGCTCTGTTTTGTCAAGTTTTTATTCGTCAATTGTTCTGGCTCTTAGGCAGTAAATCTCAGCTCTCCCTTAAAAATAAAGTACTCGTATACAAAGTAATTCTAAAACCAGTTTGGACTTATGGGTTAGAGCTATGAGGTACAGCTAGTTCATCAAATAAAGAAATACTGCAGCGTCCAATCAAAATGTCTGAGACTAATCACTGCAGCCCCATGATACGTAACCAATGAAATACTACACAATGACCTAATCCTGCCCTTCATAAAAGAAGAAATTGAACAACATAACGAAAAACATTTTCAAAATTTAGAAGACCATCAAAATCCATTAGCGTTTAACGTCCTCGACAACAGCAAAGATACTCACAGACTGTAACGTTTTAAAACACTCGACTTACCTCTACGATTTTTTAACCATTTAATTTTTTTTTCTTTTCTACTTCAACTACTAATCATCGCCATCTCATAATAGGCATCGTTATCATCTCCAGCTTCAACAAATTTGTGTTTCAAGATGTTAATTCACAGTTCATCAAGTTTAGTTTTGTACATATATACGAGGTGTGGCTATTAAATAACGAGACTGACGTTGTAAAAAGTTTAATTTTAGTTTTAGACATAATCACTTATTGTCACCTTCAATATACACTCCTTCTTTATCTCTACAACGCTCCAAGCAAATTTCTCTTTGTGGGAAAGAGTGCTGGAAGTCATCTTCTATCACCTCCTTCAGACAATAAGTCATTGTGTATAAAATAAAAATAAAATTTCTTACAACGCCAGTATCATTATTTAATAGCCACACCTCGTATATAGGCCTATATAGTCAATGTTTTGGACATATCATGGGGAATGACTCACAATATTAGTTAATACAATCCATTCTAACAGAAAAAAATAAATGGAAAACGAGGACGTGGCAGAAGAAGGGTGTCGCAGGATCGAAATTTGAGAACTTGGTTTGGAAAAAGCTCAGAAGAGCTACTTTGTAGAGCAACGAACGAAGAGTAAGAAGAAATTTGGGCATATTATACCTATATGAATAATTGAAACCCTAGTCTTTAAAAACGATATGGGTCTCGATGACTAAACTAACGATTATTAACTTCCAGGTTTCAATGCAGTAAATATTTTAGTACTTTTTAAAGCACAGTAGGTTAATCACGGATTAACCTAACTGAGGATTCATTAATTTTAATTAAGAATACATGATCGAGACCATTATCTTTGATTCTTTATTTCTAATAGACTATCAAAGATATTATCAAAAGTGTGATTTATTAGTTAAGTGTTCAAGTGGGTGTGTTTGTGTGTATCGTCAATTTCCACAACATAAATGGGATCAATGTTTGCTAAGACGCCTTGTTGTTCACGGGGATGCATTGTGGTCGTAGTCTGCCTTGATTAGGCCATAAAACAAAGAGTCGCCTCATGTATTAGAAAGGACACAAGCCTTGTGGGTATAAGCTGCAATATGTGTCCTCTTTTACTAAGCTCTTTGATTGTAAACCTCTTCTTCTACTTCTTTTTCTCTTCCGATAATATAGAGCAGCTCTAAAGAGCATTCTATAAAAGGTATAAAATTCCACTGAAATTAAAGATTTAAACGTGAACAATAAGGATTGTAACCAAAGCATTTGCACTTTAATATCTTAGATTAAATTTCTTGTCTTTTTATTTTTCCTAATTTTGTACAATTTTATTATTAGACTACTCATTGTTAAAAAATTTGAAAACCTTAACCATATTATTAAAATGTTAATATTACTTTGATATCTTAAATTATTTAATAAAATTTTCTATATTAAATTTTTTTAAATATAATTGAATTGTTAGGTTTATAATATAACTTATCAGAACATTGAATTTTAATTCAAATATGTGCCAGTCAAAAAGTACTTTTTAAATGTGTTTAAGATAATTTGTACTCATGCTCTTTAGTTTCTTATGTGTCACATACGCGCAAGTTTGTGTCCCAATTGCGATCAGTTAAAATTTTAACTTTGGAAGGTCAGATAATTATTATAACTTTTTGAATAGAAGTTTTGTTACAGTTTAAATTCACAACCAAATAATTGTACAGAAGTTATCACAGAAATACAAAGTTGACGTCTTTCTAGTTAAATCTTTTTCTTTGAGATTTTAGAATCGTAAAAATGTTCCATATAGTAAATTTTGATTAAAACTTTTCTGAATTTTTCCGGAGTTACCCAAAAATGTGCAACATTCTTTTCTGTAAATTAGAGTCTATCTCTTTCATAGGCTACATAAAATTATAAATTAATAGATTCCTGTTTGTTTTTTATCTACTACAAAATATGTATTTGTAACATTAAATAATAATAATTTTTACGTACAGTTTAAAAAATATATACGTACCTTATTTAAAAAATATTTTAGATTAATATCTAGTCAAAATAAATTTCATTGTATGTAATTGATCAATACGATATTTTAATGTATATTTAAATTTAATTTCAAAATTTTTATTCTGAGTTTGTGCACAATCTTCTCCCTTGATGGTTTAATCACCATTGACATTTTAATAATACTTTTGTAAGAAGAATATTTTATTTAGGCTACATTAATTTTTACTTTTATGATTAATCATCGTCATCTCATAATCGATATAATCAGGTATCACCTTCATCACTGTGGTCATCGTCATCTTCAGTTTCAAATAAAACTTTTACAAATTTTTGTAAACAGTTCTTTTTTCAAACACACTACTGAGTCTGTATTATATTTTCATTTAAGAATGGTATTCCTCAATTTTTTTCCTTTTTGGTTAAAAAGTTTATAATTACGTTCAAAATATTTGATAGAAAAATAATTACTCATTGTTAAAAAAAAATTGGAAGTATAATTATAAGTACAATTCACTTTCTCTAAAATCTAAGCTATTGCTACTCAAAGTTTATTTTATACCAATATGGGCTACAGCTATTATAATTTTATATTGGCACAGCTAAACCGAGTAACCCACAAAAATTACAACCCTTTCAATCAAAATGTCTACGTGAAATTACCTGCTCACCTTCTAATGTCAGTAACAAAATCCTACTTGATTACCTTGAATTCCATTTATAAGTGAAGTAGTTAAGTTCAGCAACAGCGTTTTTTACGGTAAATTGCATGATCACCCCAACGAATTGATCGCCAATTTATTGGATGTGTCACTACCAGGGAATCCACAACGCAGGTTAAAACGTCAGTGGGCCCGAGATCTTCTACAAAGTGATTAATTTCTTTATTTTCTTTTTCTTGTAATATTGTTATTTATCATTCATCCATTATGAATGTTATCTCATAGAACACATATCAGTGGTATCACTGTTCTTTTTTCATTTCATTTTCTTGTTATCCTTTCTTTACTTTTATCAAATTTGCTCGTTGTATCTTAGTATATAGTTGCAAATTGAGGGGTACGAAAAGAGGCTGCTGTAAGAAAAGATGTACAAGGTTTATCTACCCCCCACTATTCCCAATACTTTTTACTTTCTCTTGCCTATATGAATATATAGGAAGGAAAGTATTGTTTTCATGTCGATTTTTGGAAATGGAGTTTTCACCGTATCTACACGTTTTCAGACCTCCTGAACCCCAAAAAACATGTTTTTATTAACTTGTATATAGAAGAGGCTATAAATGAAGTGAAGGAAAAAGTTGACGCAGGAATAAAAATTCAAGGAGAAACAATAAAAATGCTGAGATTCGCCGATGATAATAGTAGTAGGCCTATTAGTCGAGCCAAAGAAAGAACTAGAGGATATCTTAAATGGAATGGATGAGATCATGAGAAAGAATTACTTCATGAAAATTAATAAGAACAAAACGAAAGTGTTGAGTAGCAGCAAGAGTGGTTTAGAAGAGAAGGGAAATGTAAAAGTAGGCAACGAAAACATACAGGAAGTTGGGGAATTCTGCTATCTAGGGAGTAAAATAACAAAGGATGGTGGAAGCACAAGTGATATCAAAAGTACAATTGCTCAAGCCAGAAAAGCCTTGAAATAAAAAAATAGCTTACTGACTACAAACATTAATTTATTGATTAGAAAAAATTTCTTAAAACATTATGTTAGAAGTGTAGCATTATACGGGAGTAAAACATGGGTGATAGGGGCTGTAGAAAAGAAAAGGATAGAAGCTTTTGAAATGTGGTGTTATAGAAAAATGTTAAAGATTAGGTGGGTAGAAAAGATAAGTAATTTAGAGGTTCTTAGGCGAGTGGATGAAGAAAGAAGTATATGGAAGCATCTTACCGGAAGAAGGGATAGGCTAGTGAGGAATATCTTAAGACATCCAGGTATTGGGCTGTCAATATGGAGAGTAATATTGAGGGAGTAAATTGTAGGGGGAGGCAAAGATTAGAATATATAAAGCAAATTACAAAATATGTAGGGTGTTACAGGTATGTATATATATAAGAAACAACTTGCGCAAGATAGAACAGCTTTGAAAACTGCATTAAACCAGTCGAGAGGCTGATGACAAAAAACGTTGCTAATATAATTATTAATGATAAAAAAAGTATAATTAAGATAATATTCCATTTAAAGTCTGAAATCTTAAATACATTTCTCTAACTCTCAAAAAAATCAATTAAATTATTTATTTATACATATTCTATTCTATTATTTAAAAATAGAATAAATTATTTTTTTATATATATTCTTATGAAATATACTGGACATATTAGCAATATGTATAGCCTAAATATAATTAATTAGAAAACAACACATATTTCCACTTGTTCAATTTCAATTCTCTATAAATGTGTCAAATTGAAGTTGTAAATAAAGTACCTATGTACCAAATATTTTCTTAATCGTTGGTTGTTGCGTACTTTGTTACTTTTTTTTTTTTTTTTTTTTTTTTTTTTTTTTTTTTTTTTTTTAACTTTAATAACTTTATTTGCAACTATATACTACGATACAACGAGCAAATTAGATGACAGTAAACAAAGGATGACAAGGAAAAAAAAAAAAAAAAATAAAAAAAAAAAAAAAAAATAAAAATAAATAAATGAAAAAGAACAGTGATACCCATTGGTATATGTTCTATGAAATAAAGTTCATGATACATGAATGATAAATAACAACATGAGAAAAAAAAGAAGAAAGAAGAATAAAATAAATCACTTTATAGAAGATCTCTGGCCCATTGACGTTTCAACCTGCGCTGCGGATTTCCTGGTAGTGATGCATCCGATAGTTTGGTGATTAATTCGTTGGGGTGATCATGCAATTTTCTGTGAAAAACACTGTAGCTGGACTTAACTACTTCACTTATGAACGGAATATTAAGGTCGTCATGTAGAATTTTGTTGTTGACATAAAAAGGTGCGCAGGTGATTAAACGTAGGCATTTTGACTGAAAGGCTTGTAATTTTTGTAGATTGCTCGGTTTAGCTGTGCCATAAATTTGTAGTCCATAGGTCCATATTGGTTTGAGATAAACTTTGTATAGTAATAGTTTAGATTTTAGAGTCAGTGAAGACTTTGTTACTTAGAAACGTTTTTTTTATACTTGTTACATTCTTTGTATCATAACAAGAAAATCCTATGGATCTTTATTGGTACAGGACTTTTATAGTGATAACTTTACTATTAAAATAACCTGATCGGTGTCCTTAAAAATTCGGAAGTTTATGCTTGTATTATTAGAATTAATAAAATCGGTTAAATAAATGGTTAAATTACAAGTTTACACATTTTAACGGATTATATTAATAAATTAAATTTAATTCGATTAAAAAATTGTTAAACAACCCAAATAGATTATGCTTTGTTTAACAGGTAACTGAGTTCAATGTTTGCTTCCACTTTTGGAGATCTGACGGTTTTATTGCGGTTATTATTGGTTTATATTGCGGGGAGGAGGTGCAGAATTGAAATCAGCTAAGTGCGGCGATCCGATAGATATTTATTAACAGTTTGTGGCTGCAAATCGAATAGAAATTTCACAGAACAATTGGTCATTACGTAATTAGTAGAGGGGGGAGTTGTTATTGTGGGTGGGTGGGTGATTCAGAATGAAGGGGGTCAACGTGAAGGGTGGTGAAGAAGAGCGCCCATCCGTGTGACGCAGTAAATATTGCTGGAATCAACGCCCAATTTGTAATAAGCACATAATTGACTTGTCTACATTAAACACAAAACATGTAATTGATACGTACTGATTAAACTATCAATCTCAATTCAATTACTATAACCGAAGAGTTACTAACTAACGTTCATTTTCAATACAACTACTATTACTACCGATACCATTACTACTACTTCTATTAATAAACGTGATTGTGTAATTATTATTATCACTACCACATTAATAATGTCGCTAATTAAATTATGAAAATTATCTTTTAAATGGTTCATGACATATATTTACGCCGCTATTTAAATACTACTGTTCGTGTAAATTTATTGTGTTACCGGTAATACTAATAATCACCTTTCTATTACATCATTAGGAAAATCATTTAAATCGTAATTGCTTGCGTAATCGCTTTACCGGTTATTACACACTTCTATATAAGTACCATTTTTTTAACATTAATTTAATCTATTTGAAATCAGCCTAAAGTATGTAGCTATATAAGTAAGTATTATTCAAAATTAAATGGCGTTAAGAGTGAGTACCCAATAGTACTTTATAAAAACAACAAAAATATAATAAACAACTGTATTTTGTTTTTTAATTCCTAATGTGTGTGCATTGCAATCTGTTCAATTTAGAACAATAAGCAGTCCCATGACTCAATGAGATGAGGATGATATGTATGACGTGTAAATGAAGTGAAGTCTTGTACAGACCCAGGCCGACCATTCCTAAGAGAGTATAGTTAATTGAACCCTAACCATCAAAGTACTCGGGTGACCACTGTCTAGTATTCAAATCCGTATAAAAGTAACTAGCTTTACTAGGATTTGAACCAGGAACCTTCGTCTCCGAAAATCAGCTGTTAAACAGCTGACTCGCGGCGACTACTTTACCTTTAGACCAACCCGGTGGGTCCGTTTATTTAAATCATGAAAAAAAATTACATCAAAGAAAAAGTAATAGATTTAGACTATTGTAATGCTTATGGTTTTAATTTTTTTTCTTTATTACTTTTTTTACTTTACAACTGTAGAAGAACAACCAGCATAAACGTCAACAACTAAATTAACATAAAAAAAATTAAAAAACCAACCGCGTTAATGGCTTCAAAGAGGACACCACCCAGCGATACCTCTCCAGAGAACGATATATGTGTTCATTTAATTATATTTTTGTGTACGAAAAATGTTTGAGTTGTGTTAATGTATCATGTCTCTACTCCATCGCCGTTTCAGTCGTCTTTGTGCGATTCCTGGTAGGTCCACACAATTCATATTGCATATTAAGGGATTGTTATGATTGTGAAGTTTATCTTTAAACCTATGGTACAGTTTTAGATATGTGTCGTTGACGTAACAAACGCGTGAGTCATGTAGTGTTCGATTGGGTACGTAACTCGGACTTGTACTTTGCACTTGCTTTGGCAGTACTTACACTAAAGGTGGTTTTAATAAATAAAACAATTACTTTTAAATTTATAACATGCATTTATTTACAATTTAATTGATTAGCACAAGTAGTAAAGCAGCATAACTTTGATAAATCCGCTGCAAAGAAGAAATCGATGGCTTTCTAGGGGGGAAAATCCAGTACGAATAAAAATAGTTGTCAATAGATGCCTGATAGAGAAGGTCCAGCATTTTTCATACCTGGAATATGATTTAACATACGCTATAAATGCAGACATCATCGATAAACTGAATTCTTTTCAGTATATATGTGGGACAATAACGCGGTCACTGTGTAAAAGAGTTCGGAAAGATACCCAGTTCTACAAAAGATTTATAAGACTTTAGATATTTCAGTATTGTTGTACCGTAGTGAACCTGGGTACTTGGGAAGAAGAATGAACGTCAAATCCAGGCGGTGGAAATGGGACTCCGGAGAAGAGTTCAGGGGTGTAGTTTCATGGATAACATCAAGAATTAGGAAATCCGGGCTCATTTAAATGTATCAGCTCTTTTAGAAACAGTTGACCAGGAAGATGTATAAGAAGAAGAAGAAGAAGAAGAAGAAGAGGAAGCAGGATTATGGATTTCCTTCGAAAATACTAAATACATAGCAAACATCAAAACAGCTCCGCGTCACTTGAAGATATAGTAAAGGGATTGTATAGTATGTATACTGTGGGAGAAGAGGAAGTACACGCTGCTCTTCTTACTACCAAAGAAATTTTTTGATTATTTAGGATTTTACTTCACATTCCGGAAGCACACACTGCTGATATTATTCGCCTCTCTATTTCAGGAGTTTTGCTTGTTTTTCACGTTAAATGACTTGGCCTGAAATAGGTGTATTCATCTGCACTCTGTATGACGGAACTACCATAATATCTCTATTTTCATTTCGATTGATCGTAATCTAAAAGAAAGTATGGTGTTACAATCAAATAATTAGTTAAATCTTACTTATAATACACTTCATATAGTAGTTACGAGAAAGAAAGAATACCTTAGTTTGGTAGATTTAGTGTATCTAAATCATTCACTTTTGCTGGATATTTTTCCAATTAAATAAAAATTACATCGAGGCGAATAAAAAGCTTTAAAACACGATAATGTATTTAAGTTTAATGTGGATCAATGAAAGATATTTTAGATGTGATTAATTTAACTGTGTGAGGCCAGCGTAATTTATACAAGATAAATATTTACGAGCATATAAAATACGAATTCATATTTATATAACTACATCCAAGTATCTATCGATCAATGTTTTCATTGCAGTCCGTCCATGATGTCCACCCCCCAATAAATAGATTCTGGTTGCGTGTGAGGGGGGGTATGTTTGGTATGAAACTTGTCGGGATGAAAATGAGAAGACCGGGTTTAGCGATGTTGATGGAAAATGTGGTGGGCGGGTGGGATAAGTCAACTACAGACGGAGGAGGTGGTAGTGACGGGGAGGAGGAAAATGTTTGGCGACGTAGCATATTGTATGCCTACTAGTAGTCACCACTTTCACTTGTGATTATTTGACACCTGACATGTTAATAATAAATTATATAACATTCTCCTATAGCGTTTTGTTATGTAGGCTATTACATGCATCTCTACCTATCTATAATGGGTTAAGAACCTACCGACTACCTACCTACGTACTGCGTACGAAATACATTCATTCACTTCTAACTAAACGCAGTAATGTATTACATACCATATTTTACATTACACGTTACTGATATCTGACATTTTATTACATCAAGATTGAATTTAATAAACCAACCAACCACAGGTTTTTATTTAAATATTTATTTTGCCTACACTAGTACGCTCCAGTTTTTGTGTCAAATAACACACTTCATTCGGACCTAAAAATCCTATTTATTAATGACACTATACACGAAATGATTGTATCAACGCCTTTAATTAAAATTTTGAACAACTCTAAACCATTGATTTGCGAACTAAGTTTTTCACATTTACCTGGCAATCCATATCGACAGTTTAGCATGAGGTGGAACAGAGACTTGGGTTAACTTAATTTAATGTAGTCCAAGTTGCACATTGGAAGAAAGAAAAATTTAATAAAAACATAAAAAAATAAACTAAAATTACTTTTATTAATTAAATAGTCTTATTGAATTATGGGAAAGCTAACTTTAGTACTTAATTAACTACGTCGTTCTCTGTATAATGAAAAGTTGTACATCACTATGACCCAAGAAGAATCCGTCATCACTTACAACCAAACGATCACACAGAAGCAACGTTGCTGAGTGCTGTCTTCTTCAAGAAATATATTAGAAAATCTTTAAAACCTTTACTGAAAGTCTTTGTTAAACTGTTTGTAAATAATTCTTAACTGTTTAAAAAAAATTGCCACAGAATGAAATTTTTTCAGAAATTGAAAATCAGGTAATCAACTATTTGAACCCAATTTAAAAAAAAACAATGACGACTGAAATAGTTGCTTATTACCTGCAGAGTCACTTGAAATAGTTTTGTTCAATGAATAATTTCTCTCGACGAATCCATTCTTTTCTAATGCGAATCATAACGGCAGAAGTATTCTTAAGAGTTTCTGCTGCTTCTGTTACTCGATAACTTAGATCGTTCCGCGTGTCAATTCGTTTTAAATGAACAAATTGATCTTACAATGCGTTATTTATTTTGCTACCATACAATTTTTTTCATTTTTATAATCCAGTTTTATTTGGCATTAAATTAAAAGAATATGAAGATTGTCTGGACTAAAAACCGCCCTCGGTAATATTTTGGTAGCGTAGGTGATACATTTTCTTTTCACGATGTATCATGGGCTTCAATAACTAACCCTACTTTTCCACGTATCTGACGACAAACCATTTCGGGACTTCTTTTAAATCGGTCAATCCAACCACTGGAACGAGTGAAGTCAGTAACATGCAGTTATTTTGCACCAATTTCGAGGACGTTTTCTTGTAAAACGATCGCACAACTCGCACAAAGAGGAAACCAATTCTTCAAAAATATCCTGCAGCATTTTATTATACAGCCAGACCCTGTAGATAATGAAGTGAAGGTGTCATTTGCAGAGTGGAAAGTAGATGCTCTTCAAAGGGCTTGGCATGCTGATAAGCATACTTTTCCTCTCAGTGAGGAAGGCAAGTGTAAACCACCTCACTCCTCGTTTTTACTTAGTAAAACCTCTAGAAATTCAAACCAACCTTTCAACTGATGACCTAAACAATTAGTACAATATTAGTTTCAAGGTACAAGGAAATCTTACAAAAAAAAACGTCAAGTTCTTAGTATTGTGTGAGGGAAGTATATATAAAATGTTATATTTATGAGTACAGTTTTCAGGTAAGGACATGGTTCTTGGAAATTGTATAAACTTACTAGGTGAATGAAAGGGCGGAGCACTCACACAGGCATAAGAATTGTTACAAATGGCATATCAGGTGGGATATTGACAAACGTAGACAATCAGTTTGCTAAGTACCCACTCGCGTGCAACCCACAAGGAAAGGAGAAATACTCATCTTTTAATCTAGTAAATTGGTCTCTACCATTTGTCTACTTAGTTTTTCTGCCTTTATTTGTCAGTAATGTACACGAACATACATTACCAAACAATTTCCTCTTGATGAGATAATCTTACAAAACATTATGTTTTAATGTGCCTCAATATATTACAGCCCTATTTAAAAATACAAATTTGTATAGGCTAAGGAAATTTAATTTAAATTTAAAAAAAAATCAAAATAGTTAAAATTAAAATAATAGGACTACAAAAAATAGTTCAGTCACAAGGTCAATCAATTACATGACTGAAGCATTTAAGAACAGTAAAGGTAGATGTTTAAAAGACATTAATCAGATTTATCTCCTCTGAGAGTAATGAATTTCAATATACAGCCAGACCCTTGGTAAATAAGTGAAGACGTCATTTGCAGATGGAATGTAGATGGTTTTCAGAGAGCTTGAAATGCTGATAAGCTGCATACTTTTCTACTCTGCTGGTAAACCAACTCATTCCTCTTGTTGCTTAGTAAAGCCTCTAGAAGAGGCTCAAACAAGTCTTTCGGTTGATGACCTAAAAAACAACAAATGAAATTATTTATTTTATTAAAATTTAATGTGAGTGGTTATCGTAAATTTTTAATATCCTATCATTAAATGATAATCCAGATATAAACTTAATTTTTATTTTTTATTATTATCTGTACTGTCACCATCCAGAGTTATACATTTCGTCCAGCGTTTCTTGACCTTCTCCAGGTAGTCTATTAAGATGATTCCATGACAGTTCAAAAAAAACAGACAGCAAAACTTTTCCTGCAGACTTCTGCACTTTAGCCCTTTTCGGGGGAGATAAATCGATGTGTTCGCACCCCTTGCTCATTTTATTGGTCTCTTCATCATTTATAGATTTTCTTTTTAATCCGTAATGAAATCTGTTCAATTTAAGAACCATAACAACCCCATGACCCAATGAGATAAGAATAATGTGTATGACTTGTAAATGAGATGAAGTCTTGTACAGACTCAGCCCGACCATTCCTGAGACTGTATGAATAATTGAACTCAAGCCATCAGCACATACTGGCAACCTCTGTCCAGTAATAAAATTCGTATAAAAGTAACAACCTTTATTAGGATTTGAACCAGGGAACCTTCGTCTTAGAAAATTGGCTCTTAAACAGCTATAGATAGATCCAAGATTTATCCATTGTTATTGGGTGACCAAAAAAATCCACTTCAATTTTCTCTAAAAGATTCAACAAATGCTTCCTTTTGAAAAAGCATCAGTAGTCGTGAACCCAGCGTGCTGTCAGCTTTGATATGTGTAGTTACTTCGTGAATAATTTTCTACACAACTGTAGATTTATTTACTGTTTATTTAGGTAATGTAAATAATGTTTTTGTATTGTCATCGCTAATAACCACGTTGTTAATGCAACGTTTAATAAATTCATTATAAAAATATATATTTGCCGGCCGCATTGGCGCAGTTGGTAACGTGCTCGCCTCTCTTCATGCGGTCCTGGGTTCGAATCCCACTCAGGCATGGCATATTTTCATACGTTACAAAAAATCATTTCATCCTACATCACATAAAAGTTCCACCCCAACGTCGTCGCTAATGACCGTTGCAGTTGATGCGACGTTAAATAAAAACAAATAAAAAAAATATATATTATTCTGTTTCTGTTGTTGTTTAGGTCAGCAGCGGAAAGACTGGGGTTTGATCCTCTAGAGGTTTTACTAAGTGAAACGAGAAGTGAGGTGATTTAATATTGGCTTCTTCACTAAGTGAAAAGGTATGCTTATCAGCATGCCAAGCTCTCTGAAAAACATCTACTTTCTACCCTGCATATGACACTTCACTTCATCCACGACAAAGTCTGGTATATATCATATATGTATAGTATAATATACTATATGATATATATGATATACATATATGATATATTATATCATATATGTACTACGACTAGTATCTTTTACATCACTACCTCTTCTGTTCTTAAAACCCTTCCAGTGCCAGCGTCCTAATATTAGGACGCCAAGATTTAGACTGAAAAATGCCAGCGTTCTATTATTAGGACATCAGCAGTTCAACCAAAAAATGCCGCCGTCGTCCCTTTTAATACTATTTTGACTATTTTGAATTTTTTTAAAAATGTATTTATTTAAAGTCGCATCAACTACAACGGTCATTAGCGACAACGTTGGGGTGTAACTATTGTACAATGGAGGACGAAATGATTTTTTGTAACGTATGAAAATATGCCGTGAATGAGTGGGATTCGAACCTAGGACCGTATGATGACAGGCGAGCACGTTACAAACTGCGCCAATGCGCAGTAAATAAAATTCATAGAATTTTTATTTTTACTCAATTTTCATAAACAACGTATGCAAAAATCAGTAAAAATGTAGATTGAAAATAAATGCATGAAGAGTGGTTTTTTTATGAATGTAATTAATTAATATTGATTAAAAAACACTAAAAAGTGCATTTTATTAAATGGTATCGCAGTATTTTTATTTTTTACAATACATAATTATTTTTGGTTATGTTTGCATAATTAAATTTTCTTTAAAGTGATATAAGTGAAGTTGAGTAACAAAATTTTTTAGGGTAATTTTTTTAAATTAAAAAGATAATTTCCATAAAAAAATCTACGTATCATTTTATTTTTAAATTGTAAGAAATGTGTTCCAAGTTGAATTTCGTACAAGATCAATTAATTAAAAAAAATATCATTAATGCCTTGAATTATAGTCATATTACGGATAGATGTATAAAATGCTACCAATCGCACAAAAGTAGGCTGGAATTTTCGTTAGGAACTCACAATATTCTCCTGGCACTGTACGGGTTAAAAGTTTCAGTCATATAATCGGTTGACCATGTGATAAAAATTAACACTCCACCTGCCTTTCATGGACAAAATTATATTATTATTATTATGATTATTACAATAAACAAAATAAGTTAATTAAATTTCATAAATTACTTAGTTATGAATTTATACATACATATATATACAGTTGAATAACCAGTAATTTTCAGTTATCCAAATTATTTAACAGCATGAACTGACCTTTACCAAGTGTTAATTACTCATTTCGGATTAACACTAGTGCATTGTAATTGATAATACACATCAATAAGCTAAACAATATATTAACCGGTTTAAAATATTACACATAAAAGATGTTGAAACATATTCTTATTCTATTGAGACACCTTTAGAATAATCAAAATGGTTTTCATACTTTAATTAGATTAGAAGCGATTAGAGTAAACGATCGGCCGATGTTGTTAATACTAATTGATCTCGTGTTATACGTTAATAGATAATACTAAATTATTAGCCACTCTATAGAATAGAGTTAACAGTATAAACTGGAGGTCACAATAGGCTATTAGGTTATAGCTAATCAATTTGTATTACTCCTAGTTAATAGTTATAGATTAATTTACATTAAACCGTACCATAAGTAAATCTACTATTAGTTACTTATAACAATTCTATCTTTAATTTATATATCCATCTATGTAAATTTAACCAATCCCATCCGTTATATATCTGAATCACAATAATATCATCATTAAATTTGAAATTTTTGGGTTATTTATCACCTTCAAAGCCGAAACAATATTTAAAAGTTTCATCTTAAGCCATTTAATTTGACTAAGGGTGTACAAATAGTGCCAGCCCTTATTTCTAAAACCTTCCATTGCTAACCTTAATTTCAAAGTTACAAAAAAATAAAATTTCCTTTTAAAAATTAATTTTTATTATGTTCATTAAAAAATCTTTCTAACACTAAAAATATTCAAAATAGTTTTTTTAAATTTATTTAAAGTCGCATCGACAGGTCGGTCATTAGCGACTACTGTGGGTTTAAGTACCTTAACGGTGGTTTTATTGGTTAAAATTTTCAGACCCTAGCCGGGAATCGAACCAGGGATCTTTCGCTTTGCAGGCTAGCGCACTAGTCACTACGCCACGGAGGCGGTTTCAAAATCATTATTCCATTAATTTTTGTTAAAAAGTTCTTTTTATAAATTTTTGGTTATCTGGACGTTGGCACTTTATGCATAACTTACGGACCTTCGGTAAATCGGATGTTGTCACTACATAAAATATATAGACGTCCTGTTTTCCGGACTTTGATACTGAAAGGGTTAAATAATCAATTTTCGTTCATTCATAATCTTATAGTAAAGAAAACAAAATTTTATAAAGTTTTACTAATGCAGTAATGTTTAACCTCTTAAATACTCCTATTTTTAACAACTGAGTTTATTTACAATTAGTTTACAAACAATATATATACGGGTAAATACTACGAAAGTATTTTAACACCTAAGCCTAAGTTCGTTCAGGGTCTGGTTATGATAATTAATAAAAATGACTTACTTTAAATTTGTTGTTGTTAGTTCATCAGCTGAAAGGCTGGTATGAACCTGTAGAAGATTACTAAGTAATACGAGAAGTGAGGTGGTTTACATTTGCCTTCCTCGCTAAGTGTAAAAGTACGCTTATCAGCATTCCAGGCCTTCTGAGAAGCACATATTTTTCACTCTGCTAATGACACCTTCACTTCTTTCACCATAGGGTGTGGCTGCATAATGAAATTCATTACTTTTAGTGGAAATAACTCTGATTAGTGTCTTTTACACATCTACCTCTTCTGTTAAATGATTCAGTCATTTAATTGACTGACCATGTGATAAGAAACAGAACTATTTATTTTAGCCCTGCAACGAACAGATTCAGTGTAAAACATTTGACACTCCACCTGTCAGTTATGGGCAAACTTTAAATGTTTAACATTTATTTATTGACACAATTAATTATTTAACTTATAATACTGACAAGTAGAATTAATTGCTTCAATTTAATTCATTACAAAACATAATCTTAAACTGAACTTGACAATTAAAATTTTAATTCTCAATGAGAAACTTTATAAACAGTACAAAATGTCTGAATTTGTGTACACTGTACGTTCCATCATTCATTTTTTAGGTTTTTTAAACAAAGTTAAATTAACACAATTTTTTAAAGTCTTGTGGTAATTCTCTGGTGTATTTTGTACCTGCATATGTAGGTTTTAGTTTAAAATAATTTAGTGTAGCGATTTGCAACATAGTAATAAATTCTGTTTCTTGTGTAGTGGTTGTTAATATTTAAATTCTGGAGAAAAGTATTGTGAATTACGTTCATTGAATGATTCAAACAGCAAGATAAAGACTTCTACACTACGGCAATCATAAACCCTACAGAACGGTAAGACATTTCTTGCCAGCGTCTGGAAATCTTTTCCACATTCAAACTCACAATTTTTTAAACAAAAGTAGTCGCTAATAATCAAGATGATAATCCAATTTTAAATAAACTAAATGTATGTGGTTTCATTAAAGTAAATTTACAGAGTTCAAAATTTGATAAATGGTTTCAAAAAATCTAGTATTTTATAATTTCAGTAAATTACCTCCAATATTTGACCTACAGTTTGAAATACTAGTTTTATACTGCCGCTTTGTACTTTCCTTTTCGAAATTATTACTGCGTATTGATCGTGTGTTTACTTGATACAATATGATTTTTTATGCTTACGTCAAAGTTCTGTTTTACAAACTTATTCTTAATGCACATATTTAATAATATGGCAAAAGTTCTGATGGATATTTCATTTTTAAAGAGTGTTTCTACAGAACTTTTTAATATATTTTTTCATAAAAGGATAGAGGAAATGTAACTTAAATTTCTATAAAAAATATTGATACAATTTCCAAAAAAAGTTTATAAACTTTTTACTTAACTTATACAATGGAGTAGAGTTTTAAAAAATTTATTTCTAATGCAGTTTCAAAAAGGTTTAATTTGATGACGTCACAAATTTATGACTGGAACCGATAGAACAAAGTTTTTATACAATTTTTATGTCAATTAATTTCAGTTTATTTAATTTTTGATTGATTCTATTAATTTTTTAACTTTTGTATTATTCATATTTAAATTATTTATAAAATTAATAATGCCAGTTATCGTTTTAAATAAACCTGTCAATTTTATTTCTTTACTTTTTATTAGATATTGTTTTTTTTTCAAAAATTTCTTAAAAAATTGACAAATTCACTGAAAGTAGACCCATATTTTAAAAATTAATCATACAAATTAGTTCTTTGCAGAACTAAACTATGCAGGCCTAAATTAAATTGACTTGTAACGGTCTCTTCCATTGGAAAGAACTTATTTAAAAAACAAATTGTTCAGAAATATGACAAAACCCGGATTAACTGAAAAGATTTATCAGAAATTTTTGTTATCTGAAACAGATTCATCCTCAATTATTTCCGATAATTAAAGGTTTATTGTCTAAACGTATTGATTATATTTTTGAAAACAAAAGTCTTTCTGTTTCAGGAACAAAGTTAATTATTAGTTGGATTTCATTCAACATGAGAATAGCAAGTAACACCAAAGTTGACGAAGAAGCTGAAATCACAGCCACAATGATATCCATCAAAAACCACAATACATTAAATTACTTATCAGTACAACGTTAGAAGCATTTTGAACAGCAACTGATAAGTGAATGAATGTTTCAAGTTAAAAGAAAAGTAGAAAAAGTACTTTCGAGACATTTCCAAAACTAATAACCGGCCGCATTGGCATAGTTGGTAATGTGCTTGCCTCCATCATGCGATCTTGGGTTCGAATCCCATTCAGGCACGGCATATTTTCATACGTTACAAAAAATAATTTCATCCTTCACCGTCTGGATTAGCAGTAATTGCAGAACAGTCGGAAGTTAAACCAAAAAAAAATAATAATAATAAAAAATCCAAAACTAATAACAGATTGAAGAAAGTTATTTTTTAAAGATTGTAAATTGGCCATTTTAAAATGAACAGCGTCATCTAATTTCTAAATATGATCTAGAATTTTTTCATCAATGTGTTCTCCCTTGGACTATAGATCGTATTTCGGTTGAAAGCCTAAGTCACTGAGCGCGTTTCGTGGGGTCTCAATCAAACAGTATGCTTGTGCCAAAATGGGGATGGAGTTATTAAGCAGTCATTACAGTTCTTAAAAATTATCAAATTCATTCATTTTATTAATTATTAGCAGGTCCCTTTCGATGTCTTACGAAAATTTCAGGTAGTTATAAGATAGAAAATAAACAAACAAGTGGGTAATAGGGTTCTTATTGGCTTGGGAAAACGTTTGTTTAGGTGTTCGATAGAATCGTTTACGAAGGGTATTTGCAAAATGTGCGTGGGAGGATTTGTTACTAACGTAAAGGGATTCGAGTGCTATAAGACGTAATGTTCTTGACTGTAATGCCTCAATGCGTTGAATATTATAATATTTAACAGTAAATTTGGTAGCTAAAAATCCATAAATACGTTTCACAAAGGGAATAGTATTGTGTGCAATTTTGTGTCGCTGGTAATTTTGATCAATTATGGAGTAAGAAATAATTATTATATTATATATATTATTATGCGAATTAAGTTTATATCTGAAGTTTATTAACAAATTCAGTTAATATGAGAAATATTTAATATTTATAACCCTGGTTTGGGATTTAAAACCTCATTTGTTGCCAGAAAGTGAATTAAAATTTCTAATTTCATACATCATTAGATTTCAATGATAGAAAAAGCTATCTATCTGCTTTTAATTTTGATAGATATGAAGTATTTTATGTAAATTGTTTGTTGCTATTTATATTTTGTTTGTATATTTTGAAATTTGTAATAAGATTTTGGTTTGGATTGTATTTGAAGAGAGAAATATAAAATGCTATTTTTCGGATGGGGATATTTGAGGGGAGAGTTAGATGTACAGAAGTACAGAACGAACCGGTAAATATGACCAACAACTGTTCAAACCTGGACAGAAAACCGTATGTGCCTATTCAGACTGCATTTTCATGACCAATCCAGGATCAGTACCACTGACACCTCCCCCTCTAACCCCCTAACTACCCCTTTAGCACACTCTGTGCACCACATTCTACCCTCCTCTTTACCGGTCGGTTCTCTTGTCAACTCAAAATTCCCATCGTCTCTGCTGACCATCCCAAAGCTTTGATAAAATCGATAAATGCAACGAACGAGTAGACTTTCCCATCCAATGTATGTACATTCGATATATGTCCTAAACACGGTTCCCTACAAAACACTGCCTAACCGATCTTTTCCGAGCAATTTTGCAACATGTTGCGTTAGTAATGCAAAACTATGCAACTTCCTAAAATTTCAAAAACGGTGCTCTGATTATTGTTACTAAAATCGGTCCTAATATTTTCTTGAATATTTACTTAAGATATTAAATTAGTATTACTACTTCTACTACTACATCAACTAGTAGCCTACATAATATTTATATTGTATGTCTATGTAGCCACCATGTGGGAGGGTTGTTTCGCAATGC
This sequence comes from Catonia carolina, assembly GCA_035578175.1. Lineage (NCBI taxonomy): Eukaryota > Metazoa > Arthropoda > Insecta > Hemiptera > Achilidae > Catonia > Catonia carolina. The sequence goes on along the minus strand of JAQMRL010000003.1, from coordinate 81,234,018 downwards.
TTTATGCCTATTAGCAGTTATACAGGGGCAATATCTTAAAACGTGAAGAATTGAAGTACGGTATTTGCAATTTTCTTTGTTTTATATACAACTAACTGTATATAATATTTCACAAGTGCTTTTAACCCATATACTAATGAAATGAAAAAAATAAGTCATGAGTGGTATTATGGTTTGGAGGAAAACAACAGTAGTAAGATTCTTAAAGGACTTAAATAATAGAATTGTAATTAAAAATATCATTTTAAGCAGGATAGTCAAAGTACTATGAACGGCAAGAGTAATAAACGAGAGGTTCTCAGGAGGCTTGGTAATAATAAAGTTGCTTGCAACAATTAAAAAAGAAAGTCTAAGTACTTGGACCATGTTATGCTAAATAAAAGGTATCAACTCTTGCAGTTTGATTATTGAAGGCTAGGGTTGAAAAGGTGTGGGACGAAGGAAGATGTCATGGCTTCATTACTTTCATCAGTGGACTGGAATACGTTCTGTGGAAGATCTTGTACGTACGAGCATGGACAGAGAGGATAGAAAGTACGGTTACGAACATCCGGTTGATGCACGAGAAAAAAACAAAAAGAATTAAAATTGACGATTGAAAAGATATAGATTGTAGTTGTGACACCTAAGCCTAGGTTCGTTCGGGCTCTTAATAAATAATAAATACATTAACAGTTACAAATAAATAAACTTAATTGAATAAACAATAAACCGACTTATACAAACCCATTCCTAAGAAGATGCAAGATTTTACTTAAGTACGTAACTAGTCTTTTACACCGATACTTTATTCTCAGAGGAAGTACTGTAACTAGTCTTTTACACCTCTACTTTATTCTCAGAGGAGGTACTGTAACTAGTCTTTTACACCTCTACTTTATTCTCAGAGAAGGTACTGTAACTAGTCTTTTACACCTCTACTTTATTCTCAGAGGAGGTACTGTAACTAGTCTTTTACACCTCTACTTTATTCTCAGAGGAGGTACTGTAACTAGTCTTTTACACCTCTACTTTATTCTCAGAGAAGGTACTGTAACTAGTCTTTTACACCTCTACTTTATTCTCAGAGAAGGTACTGTAACTAGTCTTTTACACCTCTACTTTATTCTCAGAGGAGGTACTGTAACTAGTCTTTTACACCTCTACTTTATTCTCAGAGGAGGTGCTGTAACTAGTCTTTTACACCTCTACTTTATTCTCAGAGAAGGTACTGTAACTAGTCTTTTACACCTCTACTTTATTCTCAGAGGAGGTACTGTAACTAACTAGTCTTTTACACCTCTACTTTATTCTCAGAGAAGGTACTGTAACTAGTCTTTTACACCTCCACTTTAATCTCAGAAGAGGTACTGTAACTAGTCTTTTACACCTCTACTTTATTCTCAAAGGAGGTACTGTAACTAGTCTTTTACACCTCTACTTTATTCTCAGAGGAGGTACTGTAACTAGTCGTTTACACCTCTACTTTATTCTCAGAGGAGGTACTGTAACTAACTAGTCTTTTACACCTCTACTTTATTCTCGGAGGAGGTACTGTAACTAGTCTTTTACACCTCTACTTTATTTTTAGAAAACTAATTACAAAAAATTACAATTAATTACAAAAAATTATTGACAAAATTAATATAATTACAATTAATGATTAAATTTAGCCTACTAACAAATACAATAATTACATAAATTAAATCAATTACAAAACATAAACTTAAACCAGACTTCACTAATAATAGGCCTATGTTAGTATTCTTTTAAGAACCAAATCGATTATCTGGCTACAAACACTTGCAACCTCCCGCGTGCACAATAACGTAACTCAGAACCGGTCCTGTAATGACACTACTTCGTACGGTCGGACACTTTCCACTCACAATTCAGGTATAGACTGGCCAACTACAAAGGCACTCACTGATTTTATACCTAATAGTTTTTGCGAACATTCGGTTCTATTCTGGCACCTTGTACAAATAATAAAAATTTTAAAAACACTAAAACTTTCGATTTCTTCAAAAATTTCTTTATATTTTGAGAAAAACATCTCGTTTATTGCAATTCAGTATCCTTGTTCAACACACTCCAACCTACTGAATTATACACAATACAGGGTGATTATAAATGAAGTATATAGTTTCGATAGCTTATAGAAAATTTATTTTTGAAAAGTTAAGGTAATTACTTACATGATTGTATAAAGAATTCATTAAGTTTTTATTGAAAATATTTACAGATGTTCAATGTGTGCACCATTTGTAACGTGACAGATATCAACACGGTAGTCGAATTCTTTCCACACAAGATTAAGCGTATGACAGTCAACTGTAGCAACAGCATTTGCGATACGTTGTTTTAGATCATCGATATCTACAGGAAGCGGTGGTACAAAAACTTTGTCTTTTACATAACCCCATAAGAAAAAGTTGCAGGGCGTTAAGTCTGGACTACGAGGTGGCCACGGCGTAAACACAATGTTTTCCTCACTTGCACGGCTGATCCATCCATCGTCTTAGAAGACGTTCATCAAGATAATTTCTGACCTGTAAGTGCCAGTGAGGTGCAGCTCCATCTTGTACAATAATGAATATATTGCTATTTTCCAGGAGATGAGGCATTAACCATTCGTTTAACATGTCCAGATAAATTACTCCGGTTACTGACATTTCGTGAAAGAAGAACGGCCTGTAAACCTTTTCACGAGATAATGCGCAAAAGAAGTTTACTTTAGGGTAATCGCAGGTATGCTGTAAAGTTATTTTTGGATTTTCTGTGGCCCATATTTTAACATTATGTCTATTAATTTTTCCAATAGTGGAAATTACATTCATCACTGAAAATTAGGCGATTAAAGAATGCGTCGTCATTTTCAACACAATGTTGCACCTCCAGACAAAAATTTTTACGTATAACTTTATCACTGGTATTCAAACTTTGTACTAACTGCAATTTATAAGGTGTCATTTTCAAACATTTCTGCAGAATTTTCCACACAGTTGGTTGAGGAACTTGCAATTTTAAACTTGCTGATCTAGTTGATTTTCCTGGACTTCGTACATAAACATCAAGAACACTATCAATTTGTTCTTCTGTAACAGAAGGTTTTCCAGTACTCTTCCTTTTACACAGACATCCACTGTTTTCAAAATATTAATACCAGTCATAGATTGATTGCCTTGTTGGTGTTCGTTTACCGTATCTTGTTCTGAAATGACGTTGCACAACCGTAACCGAATTTGTTTTGGCTAATTCAAGAACACAGTAAGCTTTCTCCACTTGAGTAGTGGCCATTTTACAAGACTGGTCGTTGTAACAGCAGCCAAAAACAAAATGCTAGCAATAGTTACACCAACATAAACTTTAAAAAATTCCCTACAAACCTATATCATTTACTATATTCAAATACGCCAGTTTGATATTTAAGAAGCTGTCGAAAGTGTCTATTTCTTTTATAATCACTGTAATATGACGAATTTAATGCACATCTGTAGTTGTTTATTTTTGAGTCTATTGAAATAAAAATAAACATCTCCAGCTGATTGAAAAAGAAATACTTTAAAAACTATTTAATTTATATTACCTGAAAATATTGAAAAGAGTTATTTATATGGTTGCTAGGAAACTATGAAAAATAAGAACTGAGAATTTTGTAAAGAAAAAGTAGTGTGGTTCCGAACATCGAAGAAGATGGAGGGGCCACATGACAAATAAAAGTTTAACTTAAAACATACAATTAAAGACGGGACATTATAATTTAAAACGACAGTTTAAAGAAACAGTAAAATTTAATAAATATGGGACACGTTTTGTTAAAGTATCTAAAATGTAAAAGTAACAAAATTTAAAACATGTGAAATGAAACAAACACTAATGAAATGTTATGAGAATAATCAAAATTATTAAAGAGAATTTGTTCAACAATATTGAGTATATTTAATCACAGCAAATTTGTCGTTTCCTAGTGGGGAATAAAATTTGTATTCAGCAAATTTGGCGTCCAGCTTGTGTGGAGTAAAGTTACTCCTCAAATTTGGCCGATCCCTCGTGGGGATACCTAGAGGAGTTAAATAGTTTCTTTCATCACCTTATATTGTTATTTTTGTTTTCTTATTTATGACCGTACATTTTTAGTTTTGAACTATACATAAATTTAATGTTAAAGGTTAAATTTATTGTTACATGAATAACACGGTTTTAATAATAAATTATACACCAAGTCAGGTTTGAACCTCAAGAGGTCGATATGAAAATAAATGAAGAGTGAAACAATTTACTGTTGCCTTCTTTAGTGGGTTGAGAAGTGTCATTGCATATCATTATGACAGGCTTAATGAAATGCACTTAGGTACTCTACATGTGAAACCTTCACTTCAGTTACCCTTGGTACGGTCGAATATTGAAATCCATTACAATCATAGTGAAGTACTACGATAATATTGTCAAATGCATTTCTGTCGCTCCTTTCGTATAAACAATATTCAGTAAGTGAACAGAATAAAGAAACTAATCTGATTCCATCTCGACCGGTAGCTTTCCGATGAAATGTTAACTTACGTGAAAATACTAATTTTCCAAACGTGTATAAATTACATAGTATATTTTTCTTTCAAGCTCATAAAAACTTCAATTTTTTATGAACATGTTATGAAAATTGAATTTAGAGAAGAATATTTTTTCTATATAAAGTTATCACACAAATAAAGTCGGTGATATCTCTTCAAGAGAATCACAAAACGACGGCCAATCTAACTGAAGCATGACTCCTGAAGGCATGAGTCTGAAAGTAAATTCCGCTGGGAACTCTAAAGACCTGACAGTGATTATAGAATAGTGAATGTTTTGTCTTCATAAAGTGGACTGATTTTAAATAAATACAAATTTTTGTATGAGTCATACAATCGTAATGGAACAACTTGTACTTAAAGTACGCTGTATTGGGTAGTTTTGTGGATGGGGTCACAGAGTTATCGTTTGAAGGTAAAGTTATATTCTATGAGGCGATGATAAAACTAGTTTGGGGCTATTGAATCGAACTCCGGTCGCCAGGTGCATCAAATTAAGAAATATTTCATTATTTGTTATTTCTCGAACCTAAATAATTGTTTATCTCGATTTTTTTAAGCTGAGAATTCTTACGTCCTTTCACCTCCAACCAAGTGTTTCACTATAAAAATGACAATTGGTCTAGAGATAAGGTCGTCGACCAAAAAGTCAGCCAATTGTATGACTGAACTATTTAAAAACTTTAGAGAAGAGGTGTAAAAGACACTATTTAGAGTTATTTTCTCTGAGAGTAATTAATTTCACTATACAGCCAGACCCTGTGGTGAATGAAGAGAAGATTTCATCATTGCAGGGTGGAAAGTGGGTGCTTTCGGAGGGCCTTGCGTGCTGATAAGCATACTTTTCCACTCAGCGAGAAAGGCAATAGTAAACCACCTCACGCCTTGTTTTTACTTAGTAAAACCTCTAAAGGTTCAAACCAGCTTTTTGGCTGTTAACCTTAATAACATTAATATATTAAGTTTTGTATTACGTTAGGAAATCTATTTATTTTATGTATTTTTTTGTAAAAGTTTGTGAATTTCTTTTATGTAAATTAAGCGTAAAACTAAATAAGCTTAACATACCGGGTGATTTGAAACTATACGGAAATCTCTTGGGATCTCATTCTATAGCTAAAAATAAGAAAAAAAAGTTCATACAAACATATGCCTAAAGCCGCTTAGTTAGCGAGTTACGGCTAGAGAAAAATTTCACCTAGAACTCTGTACCCTCGGTGAAGTAAGGCAGTATAAAAATGTTAAAGTTAGTTACAAAGATACAAATACGATTGTTTCTTATGTTTTTTAATCTGAAAAATTGAATAAAATTGGTTCCACAGCTGTAAATGCAATACTTTCAGAGATATCTTAGATAAAACACAAGAATTTGTGCAAAGAAATAACACATTTTTGTGTTTAACGTAAGATTACTTTCATAAATGGTAAATAAAAATGTATTTTTTCTTAAATAAATTTGTAGAAAATTCAATTCTGAAAAGATTCATGTGAATTACTCAGGAAAAGAATGAATAATAGATATTGAAATTTTGCTTTATTTAAAATCTAAACAGACGCACATAAAACGCACATTCTTAACTGTATAAAATATTAACTAATATTTAGCTTGGGATTAACAGCTGATAATTTATCAGCTGTTAATTTTCAGATTAAAAAACATAAGAAACAATCGTATTTGTATCTTTGTAACTACCTTTAACATTTTTATACGGCCTTACTTCACCGAGGGTACGTAGTTCTAGGTAAAATTTTTCGCTAGCTGTAACTCGCTAACTAAGCGTTTTCAGGCATGTTTATTTGCATTTTTTTATTTTTAGCTGTAGAATGAGATCCCAGAGATTGCCATATAGTTTTGAATCACCCGGTATAAAAAATCTTACCCGCGCACAGGCTAGACCTATGTGGATATTAGGAAATATACTAGAATAAGAGCTTCGTTGTATTTGTTTTTAGTTATAAACAAGTAAATAATAATAAATCATATTTCTGTATGAGGTGATAGAGGTCATAGTATACCGCTGGACACATTTTCCGACGAAGTGTAAACATAAAGTAGTGTGATTTTCGTTCCGTCAATTTTATTTTCCATTGTTTACACCAGTGTTTTCTTTTTGTTTTGAGTTTGTATTACGTTACTGTACATTGAGCTATACAACTTCCTTATATGACATTGAAATGGCGGTGGGGAATTTAATCTTTAAGGAGAAGAGGTACCCAGAGGTACATTCTTCGTTTCTTCGTTCTACGGGTATTGTCCGTTATTCAGACCAAGAGGTATCTATTCATTTTCGCTTTAGACATCGCACAGTTGGGAAGTTCCTTGTAGCTAGATCATGGGCTAGTTTGCCAGTGTTTAAAATTAAATTTAGATAACATTGTTAAGTTTACAGTCTTGTCATCTTTATTCTTAATGCATAGTCCGCGTTTGAATCCAGTTCAAGCAGTGAAATAATTTTTGAAATCCGTTGGGTAGTTTCTGAGATTATCTCGTATAAAGAAACAAACAAATAAACATTGCTTCCTAATAATATTAGTTTAGAATGGCTTGTCAGAAAATAATTATTTTTTCTTATGAAAAGTAATTGCACCTTAAAAATTAATTAGGTGTTGTGTAGGCTTACGGTGTTAATGATTTATACGGAATAAGCCCTTACGTGAAGGATGGAACGTTATCTAGAGTAGCATTCGCAAATTGTTTTCACATAACACCATTAACGGTCGCTAACAATGTTTATGACAAGTCAGATTTTGATCAAGCTTTCAAACGAGGGATTGCAATGGATAACAGGAAGTATGATAAGTCGATAGCCCTATATGTTATAATAAAGAGTCGATATATCGAACATTGCAGGATCAACTATCGCAAAACACTATGTTCGATCGATTACATGCCACACCCGGGAAGGCATGGCACGCCCACCTGAACGCTTCTTATCGTGCTTTTAATTGCGGGCTTCCCTAATTGATGTCACTTTATGGCGGAAGATAGCCGTGTGGAAATTGATAACGTTGAATTAGGTCACCCTTCCGTCCGAACGAACTCCCGTTTCGTCACCACTCTTCTAATATATATGACCTCAAAGGGTTGGCGCCCGACGGCAGTCTGTCCCCCAGGAACGTTATCTACAAACAAAAATTCTTATTTTTGGTTTCTCAAATATTTTTCTTTACTAAAAAGAACTATTAAATTTTCACTATAATTACCTTTTACGAAACATTCACTGACCAAATAAATGAAAAAATATTTTCATTTACTTTAACTTCTTTTTCTTCGATTCTTTCCTCAACTCGTTTGACGGTTTTACTTATACAAAACCTTCCATGATTGCAGAAATATTAAACTATAATTAATTGTTTTTTTATGTTTTTATTATAAGTTAAGAACCGGCCGATACCAACTCTGTATCAGAATTATTCAGTTAGCTTCTTTCAAACGTTGAATATTAGCGTTTAAGAATTTAAATTTAACACTATTTAAATAAAACATTACGACATATTATTGTAAAATGGTGGCATTAGTTCTAAAGAGTGCTGTATTTGTTTCAACCGATTTAATAATATTATTAGCGCACATTCTTCTACTGACGTCTGCATTACATGAATACGTGCGCCACCCGAACTTGATGCCTCCCCGTTTGTTCCATTTGAAATAATCGCATGTTCTAGCTTTGGTCTAGTAATGTCAACACCATAATCTAAAGCGATACCACATGTTGAACTTCGGCTGTCCTCAGATACATTCTCAATACAGTAAAGCCTCGATTATCCGACCCTAGTTGATACGGATCTCCGGATAATCCATACCAGTTTTATAGACTTTTTTTATTTAATGTTCATATATTATAATTTTTAACTATGATTGGAAGAACCTAACCTATAAGTATACCAAATATTTGCTTTTTATCTTGATTAAATATACAGTTCCTGCATAGATCGTACAATAAATTATGGTAATAAAAAGTATTTTGTCAAATTCAAGGAAGGTTTACTAGAGTGTCACTCCAGCTGAACTAATAATGGTAGAGCATTTGCGTGACCGTGCTTTATTCAAACGCCACACGTGTTTGTAACAGCAGACTGTGGACCAATTATTTGTTAAAAAATAATGTGAAAAGTTATTTTAATATATTTTTAATGCACTTCAAATAATTCTACGTAATTTTGTTAAAAAGATAATTTTTTACTGAAATAAACGGTAAGTCTGCTTAATTAATGATTTGTTTCTCTTATTACCCATATTGTTTTGGCCCCAGTTAGTCCGGTTAAAAAGAGGTTGTATTGTATAATTGTTCCATTTTAAAGCATTTTCGAAAATAAAGATTTTGTGTATTACATAAACACCTTAACCCTTTATAAGGTATTGGCAAACATATTGCCACCAAAATTCTAAGTCAGTTATAAGGCAGAAACATTATTCTGCCACTCATAAGAATGTTTAGTAAGATGCTGCTGTCTGTTGGTTTTGTTTATAAACCGATTTCCCGCCGTTTTGGCTTGTTATTTTTCAGCACAGTGGTTTGAGGTTGTATGTGTTGGGTGTGTCTCATGTACGTGTTCAATTATTGCCTTATTTAGATTATAGTTGGGAATAAAATGTAAGTATTTTTGTACATTTTGCATTGTTTTTATGTATTTATGTGATAGACATATAATGTTGCCATATTTAGTTTTATTCTGCATATAAAAATATTGTTTTTCAAAGGTGGCAATATGCTTGCCAATGCCTGTTACCAATCCAAGTTAGTGGCAGTATAGTTGCCACTGCCTGTGTGTATTAATTATTTTGTTCTGTGTGTATTGTATTTGTTTGTATGTATCTTATATTTTGTTAAAAAATAGATTATATTTTATTAGAACTACGAATTATCATTGAAATATACCCATTACTTATAATTTTAGTTTTGCAAATGGCATAGTATTGATGGGCAGTGGCAAGTATATTGCCACCTAAGGTTAATGGTAACAGGCAGTGGCAAACATATTGCCATCCCCCAAATTTGGAGAAATGGAAAAAAAATTGAAAATTTATTTACAATTATGTTTTATTAGTGATAGTATGTAACCAACTAGCTAATAAACAACTTTTACAGCTTTCTAGTTTTCTTTGCCTTATAAAGGGTTAAGTTACTAGCAACTACGCCGGACTAGTAAGATTTACTGCTGGTCTCAGTGGGGTTTGTTAAATAAATCGGTTTACTGCTTATCCCGGTTTCACTCAAAATTTTACTTTTTCTCGATATGTATTAATACAAGTGCCAGTTTTCAAAATAACTCTTTTGGAAGCAATAGAAATAATTTGTCTGGTACGCTGGTACCGCCCTTTCTAAAAAGTACTCGCGTATTGGTGGGGCATGATAACAATATGGACTTCCGGTCGCCACGATAACTGCCGGAAGTCGTTTTAATCGTAAAAAATATACAAGTCTATAAAAAGTGGTTTGATTTATGTTTCTAGGTGATAAATTTTAAGTAAATTTTTAAAATTTCGTGATTTGGAATAGTTAGTAAGTAAAAATATGTCTGTGACGCTGGGGTACCGCGCCTTCGGTGAACTCGCCTATCGGTAGAGCATGGCAACAAGATGTACTCCCGGTCGCCAAGATAACTCCCGGTGGTTGTTTTAATCGTAAAAAAATTACAGGTCTATAAAAAAGTGGTTTGATATATGTTTCTAGGTGATAAATTTGAAGTAAGTTTCTAAATTTTAGTTTTTCGGAATAGTTAGGCCTATTAAGTAAAAATATGTCTGGTACGCTTGTACCGCCCATTCGGTGTACTCGCGTATCGGTGGGGCATGACAACAAGATGGGCTCCCGGTTAGCAAGATAACTCCCGGTGGTTGTTTTAATCTTAAAAATTATACAGTTTAATAAAAAGTGTTTTAACATGTGTTTCCAGGTGAAAAATTTTAATAAATTTTTAAAATTTCATGTTTGCGAATAGTTAGTAAAAAAATATGTCTAGTACGCTTGTACCACTCCTTGAGTGTACTCGCTTATCGGCATGACAACAAGATGGCCTCCCGGTCGCCAAAATAAACTCCCGTTGGTTGTTTTAATCTTGAAATATGTTCAGGTATATAAATAATAATTTGATATATATTTTTCTAGGTAATACATTTTTAAAATTTCGTATTCGGGAATAGTTAGTACGTAAAAATATTTCTGATACACTGGTAACGCCCATTGGGTTTAATTGCGTATCGGTGGGGCATGACAACAAAATGGAGTCCCGGTTGACAAGATAATTTTCTGTATTTGTTTTAATCTTAAAAAATATAGCCCTACAGGTCTATTAAACGTGGTTTGGTGTGTGTTTCTAGGAGATTAAATTTAAGTTAATTTTTTTAAATTTCGTATTTGGGAATAGTTAGTATATAAAAATATATCTGGCATGCTGGTAGCCTACCGCCGACTCGGTGTTCTCGTGTATTGGTGGGACATACAAGATAGATTTCCGGTCGCTAAGATAAGTCGCGGTGATGTTTTAACCTTAAAAATTATACAGGTTTTAAAAACTGTTTTGATATATGTTTCTAGGTGATAAATTTTAAGTAAATTTTTATAATTTCGTATTTTTGAGTACCTAGTTAGTAAGTGATTAAACTTTTCTCGTGATCATTTGGAGAACATGCAGACAGATTTCCAAAATTGCATTTTTTGAGTAAGTAATCATATAACACCTTCATATTGCCTTAAGGTAAATACCCCTTTTTCAACAGTTAGTTGCATATGATCGAAATGAAAATATATTTTTTCTACTCATCGACGATGAAACAGATGTACCAAATTTCAGTTCTTTTTTGTCAGGAAGTTTTTTTTGATCAGAAATAAATCAGATAGTCAATCAATCAATGAGGCAGTCAGTTAGAACTTTCAGATTTATACACACGAACTATTAAGTTACGTAGAGTATGAAATTACAATAGTTCAAATGTTAACCACTAGAATGCAGCACATTATTGCATTAGTATGAAACGTGGTAGTATGTTAATGTGTTGCTATACGGTTTACAACAGTTTTAGTAGTCTAGTGTGTTTGTGGTTGTGTGTGTGTGTGTTTGAATATGGTCGTGTTATCGTGCGACAGGTCGAGAAATGACCATTGTTTGATCACACGAATTTCTGTCATTCATGACACGGTAACATTAACGAACCAATATACTGTGTACTATACATAATTAAGTAGCCTAAATATGACCAAATATAGAATTTTAAATGAAATTTCAAAAATTATTCTTTTTTGTATATTAAATTTAGGTCATAAAATTAATTTAACTAATGACGAATATTGTTCATAACAATATGCAGGTACAACATTTGTTATAAAGAGTTTATTGACGGTTTTAGTCTTTTTACAAATCTACTTCATTTTTCTATACAGTTAGCTTTTTTCACCAGCTTCTTTCTCCCTTTCTTCCTTTGCATAGAAGTTCGCCGCCTGGGAAATGAACCAGTTGGCAACGGCGGTCGTAAGTTACTCCCACTTGTTTTCTCAATTGTTACAGACGATGAAACATGGACATCCTACACCAAAGCTAAAACAAATGGCACCATTCAAATTCACTAAAACAAAACAAATCGAGCAATCTCCTTATTTGAGTCAGAATACGATAGGTACCGTCTTCATTTTTTTTGCATCCAGGAGACTCCAAAGGGAGTATAGGACATATCAAAATAAAACTGATAAACAAAAAGTTTATCACAATGATAAATTCATCATCACTTACCACCAATATTTGTTTCTGCTACTGCTTGCTTCTGTAGGCTTGTCATGAACCCCATTGTATCAAATATCACACAAAATTTTAAATTAAGAAGTCAAACACAACAATAAATTCATCACTTACCAATAATATTTTCCCGTTACTGCTTAACTCAGTAGGCTTGTCATGAACCCCTTTGTATCAAATAGCACACAATATTTGTTTAATTAGAAGTTAAATACTTTTCAACCAAAACTATTTAGAAAGGAATTCATGCACAATGTAAAACGTTTCATCGGTGAAATATTGTTTTACTTTTTTTTAAAATGACTTAAGTTGTCACAACTTTTTAAACCTTGTGGCAATTTATTAATGTATTTTTTACCTGCATAAGTTAGTTTTTGTTCAAACAATTTAGTGTTGTGATTAGCAACATAATATTCAATTCTGTTTCTTGTGTAGTGGTTGTGAACATCTAAATTCTGTAAAAAGGTATTTTTCTTTACGTACATTATCACTTCAAAAATGTACAGAGAAGGAACTGTGAGCAATTGCAGCTCTTTAAATAGTGATCGGCATGAGGTAAGGTGGTTGACTCCCATCATACACCTAACAGCTTTTTTCTGTATTTTAAAAACTCTTTCCATGTTACACTGTGATGAATTACCCCATACTAATATGGCACACCTGATATGAGATAAAATTAAACCATGATAAGCTGCTATTAGCAATTTTTTATCATTTAATCTGCCAATGTGTTTTAATGCAAATACCCCAGATGATATTTTACCACAAATTTGATCAGTATAATAATCGATAGAGTCCTATCTAGTTCTGGGACAAAAGGTGGGTTCTTTTGGCTGATTTAATGGAACGTGGGATAACAATCACAGCAAAAGTGTACTGTGAAATGCTCATTTAACTGAGACGTGCGATCCCAATCGAAGGTGCGGGAAACTATTCTCCGGAATAGTCCTTCTCCATGCCAACACAAGTCCTTACACCACTTCTCGATTCAAGGAGGTTTAAGATTTTGGTTGGGAACTTGTTAATCACGCACTCTACAGTCCCGACTTTGCACCTAGCGACTAATAACCTTGCTTACACTTGAAACATGGCCTTGAGGTACAACCATTTGAAAATAAAGAGGAACTCAACACATCCGTTGTCAACTGGTTCAATTATCAAGCGCAAAACTTCTATGTAGGAAAGTTAAAGAAGTTGGTACAAAGTTACGAAAATTGCTTAAATAAGCGAAGTAATGATGTAGAGCTTTAAAACGGTTAGTAAGAAAATTTTCTTCTAATATTTCTTTTTGTTTATGACGAAACGGCTTTTACTTTATAAATAATCCAACGGGTTGATCAAGTGTTAAAGCTTAAAGCTGTCGCCGCGAGTCAGCTGTCGTAATAACCTGATTCGTAGTAAATGTAGAGTAACTTTTCAGATTTGAATACCACTCATTGGTTACCGATGTAATTCGATCGTTGGGGTTAAAATAATCATACTCTGTCGCAAAACGTCAGCCCGAGTCTGTACAAGACTACATCTCATTTCATAAACCATTGCGCCATGGGATTCCTCATCGTTCTTAAATTAAACAGATTGCAACGTTACACAAATTAGGGGTATAAAAAACCTTTTACAAAGATGCCTCTTACCTTTCGGTTATATTGCATTTTACAATTTAGGAGAACTAATAGTAAACATGTCCGTATCCATGGCTTAGTAACTAACGCGCTAGCCTTCACAGCGAAAGTTCTCAGGTTTGATTCCCGGCTAATGTCTGGAAATTTTAACACGTTCAAACCCACCGTTACAGTACCAAACCCGACATTAGCCACTAATAACCAAGCAGTTGATGTGACTTTAAATAAACTAAAAAAACAACAACAGTAAACATGTATCTACAATAGCTTTTCTTAACTTCTTTATCTTTGAGTAAACGAATAATATCCGCTACCTTTGCCTTACATTCTTTTCTTACACTTCATTACACTACATTATGTTTTACACATCCGCTATATTGTATCTATAATTTTTTTGGAAATCTTATTTTTCCTTCTTCTCTAAAAATATATTTTTTTCTATCTTTGTTTTGTGTGGAATGTTATTATTTTTTCCCATCCTCTTTGTTATTTATTTCATCACCACATTATAAATCAACATACCTATAACATTACTTACTATCTTAAAAACTTAAAAATAAATTAATAAAAAATACTCAATAATAATAATAGTAACTAAAATAAACTTAGACTTGAAATCGGATATTTTAAAGTAATAGTTACGAAATTAAGTATCTTAAATATTTAGGAAACCAGAAAGAATTAACATATTATAGGCCTACTGAATTTTTTAAACTATAAAGAATATATGAAAAAGTATAAAGACAAATTAGTGAAAAAGGTTCAACTTAATATTTAGTGTCTGCTTTATTTCATGTCTGTTTTAATATTTTTATGCCAAGTGCTTACTACTCCTTCATCCCCTAATGTTCAAAAAACTTTCTTGCTATTTTGTTTCCGGTTTTCTGATTAGATGTACTAAAATGATATTATATGTTACTCATTTATGCTGATTATTGTCTATATTCTAATTTTATAAACTTGTTCTTACGATATTATTATATAAAACCCTTCTTTATAAAATTTGTAATTAAGCATGTTCTTATATTCTCTTTAGACCTACTTTATTATGGACATAAACATTAATTGTTTAGTAAGTGAGGTCAGGAAGTAGAAAACAAGATGGAGGAATAACATGGTCCCTAGGATTTTTTCTGGGAACATAGGGAACATAGATAAATATGTATCCGATGCTTCCTGAATGAATCCTCTTTGAAGCACTGAAACACAAACCGGAAGGAAGTAGAAGTATGGATATACCCCGGAGGAGATGATCAGAGTCGTTTTTCTAATCGGTGTGGACTGGAATAGGCATGTTTGCCTATCCGAGAAGGTAAACAACAAAAGATTTAATAATAACACTTTCTTCCACTTTATGTTCATGTTCAACTTATTATTAATTTTCTTACCCCTAAACCGAAGAAACAAAAACGAAAGCATCTGTCTGTAGATTTTACTCTGTAATTAAAAATGTTAATAATACTTATTGTTTAGTATAAGGTTTGGGGGAATCTAATCTAAGCTATTTTTTAAGCTTTATTTTCGTGTTCTGTGTACTCTCAGATAGGGGATGTTTCTAAGAGGGTAGTTAAGTGGCATCGTTATTAAGAAGTAGGGTCGCTAACACTTTATGATTTTCTACCCTCGTTCATTACGTTCTAGTCTTGTGCAATCGATAAGGCAGTCCCTTTTGTCGCTGAATAGGCCAATAGGTCTTTTCTTCCTGCTTTTGTGGTCTTTCAACCTGTTAAGAATTTTTGTTAAATGTATATTTATATACAATTTTAGGTTAGTTAAAGTCTCATCAACAGCTCGGCTATTAGTGATTACAGTGGATTTTTAATTGCGGACATTTCCTAGCCAAGAATCCAACCCGGGATCTCCGCGTTTAGGCTAGCGCGCTACCACTACGCTACGTAATCGGCCAAATAATTATTTAATTTACTTATGCATGATAACTAAACATTATATTAAAACTAATTGACTACAAATTAATTCTTAACAGCTTATAGTGTCCATATTATTAATCCAAATTTTAGTTATCCATTCGACAATTTGAATTTTATTTTTAAAACTATGTGGTGTAAAACACTCACTTCACTTTCTCTTGCCAATGTAACAAAGAAAAAAAGTGCAACCTATGTTTTATGTGTAAACAATTTAAAGTTAAAAACATTACCTAATTTTAAACATGAGTGAATTACGCTAAATGAAAATCTACCTCCTGTCAGCCGTAAAAATAGTGTAAATAACTAACCGACGATAAACTAAACGATTTAGAAACAAATAATTAACTAAAAGCTATAGATTTCGATTATTAACCTCTAAAATTTTGATCACTAGGCCTATATACTCTTCCCGTTAATTGCATACTAAGGTCGCAATCCTGAAAAATCCTATTTTTCACTGATTTTGATAAGAAAAATACACAAAATCACTGATTGACGCCAAACTAAGTTTTAGAAAAAAAATCTTAATTGAAAGTTGTAATTTTTTTATTTTCCTACAATTCTGGTGTACAAGCTACACATTTTTCCTAAAATGCATTTTAAGGCTGCAATTATGAAAAAGCCATGTTTTACCACGAGAGTACAGCACCAAACAATTTAGCAGACATGGCGCTTACACTACTTTGTATCGCATAAAAATGTAGTAAATGAGGCAATTTTTAAAAAAATAATAGAAGCCGTTTTTGCGAAATTGTAAAAAGTGAAAAACCGCACGAACAACTGTTACTTCCGGTAGATCGATTTTAATGAAAATGTTTGTGTTGAGTCCACTAGTAGTAACTAACGTTAGTTCCAAGTTTCAACTTTTTATGATATTCCGTTCTGGAGATTTTATTTTATTTTGTTCACTCACACGCGCGCGCGCGCACACACACACACACACACACACACACACACACACACACAAATTGGTAAACACATGGTTTAAGGGTTCAGGGAGCCTGAAAATGAGTATATCCGGGGATAACTAGATTTCGAAAAATCGACATGAAGACAATAGGCTACTTTCTTTCCCTATATATTCATTCAGGGCAAGAGAAAGTAAAAAACATGTAAAATACTTGTTATATGACAAAACAATTTAGTTACATATTTGTTATAATTTGTTAAATATTTTTGAACATAGACTTTTGACATTAAATTTTAAAATATGAGTAATAAAAATAAATGCGTAATATAACATGATAAATTACACAGCCTTTTTTATATTTCATTAGGTAGAAAATACTTCAATTTAAATAAATTTAATATGAAAAAAATGTTGATAAAGTTAATTTTAAAAATTATGGTTTATGATGGTATAATTATATTATAGATTATTATTTATGCAACTTTTATATAGTGATAAAATAATAAATGCACTAACCTTATTTTACCACTGCTTCATAACATTATATTCACAAATCCATATGTGAGGTGGAAAGCGAAAAGGGACCTCTTCTCGGAACAAAAAAGAAGTGTTAAGGTCGATATATCGATATTTCGATTCTTTTGTAGTTTACTTTATCCGGTTGTTTTTCAATGTCACTACTCCCGTAGGAATGACAATAAAATATACATTCAAAAAGATTAGGGTATTTGGTAAAGAAAAATGACGAAACCTTCCAGTCGGTATCCTGAGCCGTCGAAGTTACCGTACACAGTTGCCGCACCACTAAAATGAAGGCACTCATTTAAAAGAACGTTCAGCATTGTCAAACATCAACATTTAGTATAATTTCTATGTGTAATTTGTTCTTAAATGTAAAATTCAGAAAGTGTGATGTAAAAGTTTAAAATGCATTATTTTTCTCTATTTAGGAAATTCATAATCTGATGGAAACAATCAGTGAATGTGATAACACAAAATTTGGAAAAAATTAACATGGTAAATAAACGTGAGTGAAGACACAGTCTAACTTTTTTTATTTTAAAAAACTTAAGCTGCCGTAAATTACACAATTTTTGAGAAAAAGTTTGAATTTTGCATGGAATTGGTCAGAATAATGCTAAATCTAAAAAGGTTAATAGCTCTAAATATAAAATTTTCGACAAAAGTTCCCTTTTCGGATTCCGATTTTTGTGTATTTCCTTATACCGTATTATAAGGAAATACACAAAAACAAAAAAATAAATAAAAAAGATCATGTTACTCCGAACAATTTTACACTAATTTAAAACAGTTAAAAATATACTGATATAGACAAACATTTTTCCAGTTTTTTAAAATGATTTACAATTTTATTGTAATAGAAAAATATTTGTCAATTCTTTTTCGCATGATGATTAACAAACATTTCAAATTGTCAATGTATTATGAAGCATTGTCACTACTAATATTAAAGCAGTGTTAAGTGAAATTAAAGCAGTGCATTTCATATTCTGAAACAAATAACGCAAATTTACTTGTTGGTTGTTGTTGTTATTGTTGTTATTGTTGTAGTGTAGTACAACCTGTATTTGAAATTAATCGACCACAATATTGCTTCAATTAACTCGACTACAAATTATAGATTACTGCAAAATTTATTGGCATATCCATATCTGTTTCATGTACCTCATTAACCTGCTCTTCTAATACAACATATACCGTTGTATTAAATATAACATCTCGCAGGTTTCTAATGTTTAACAAATCTGAAATTTAACGTTAAATAGATTTTATTTATTAAAACTATTTGAAATGGGACATGTGTTGTTCACAATCCCTTTTATCAGTACCTATTCGATGATGTTATAGTGCCTCCTGTAGTGCGTTATTTTCAATCTTTTTTTAAAATTACATGTATAAAACACAAAAATCCTTCTATTTTTAGAAAATTATTAATATTTTTCCAGTCAAAATAAGCTTCATCATAACCCTTATGGTTTCCTGCATTATTAACCTCAACTTCCATAGGCGTAGTTAAGATTTTTTCCAGTTAGGGCAAAAATAAGATAAAAGTATTTTATTAAAAATATTTTTATTTGAACATACGAAAACTCTAAGAGTAATAAGTTGCAATGCTGTTCGAACATATTTAATTCTTATTTCACCACTACCCTACGGTAGTTATTGCTATATCTTGACAAAATTTATTTGCTGAATTTATCTATAGCTTCTGGAACCCTCCTTTTATGTACATTCATCATACAAAGACCGTCAAGCCGATTTTCTGTCATTGTTGACTTATCCAAGTTTTTACCTTGCGTAAGGTGCTGAAGGATCTTTCGATAGTGTACGTTTTGCCGGGCTGTACAAGAGAGATAAGTAGTACCTGCTTTATTGATGGGTAGAACAAAATTGCGTTTCATTAATTAGTGCAGCTAATTCTATCTTCTTCAATTTTGTATTGGCACATTTTTTCCTTTCCATTGGTAGTACCTAAGTTCAGCTTCACTGAGGAAATCATTCAAATCGTAGTAACTAAAAAAACTTGTTGCTTTTTTAAATCCTTATAATTTCTTGTTTTACTTAATGAGCCAGGGGGGGGGCAAGTGCTCCACCCTCCCACACCGTGGTGGCTACGTGCATGTAAACTTCACTATAATTTTCACGTTCAATCACCGGGATATTTTTCAAATCGTTATCACTCTCTGAGTACTCCGTCTGCATTAGCAGTAGTTGCAGAACAGTCGGACGTTAAACAAGAAAAAACCAAAACAATATCTCTGAGTACTCATTTTTATGACCTGTAGTGAGTTCTCCGATTTCATCGTCGGATCACTTACGAAAATAATCTATTTCAATTACTTTTTGAAATAGAAAAACTTAGCTTAAAAACGAACATCAACGCCGGAGCGCAATAACTTCTTTTCTACAAATAATATGTTAGGTAGTTGCGCTTGTCTGTACTTTCTTATACGAAATCGGTTGTCGATACCTAACCTAACGGTTAACATTATCGATGTAACCGAACAAAAATCTATCAAAAATGTTTAAAAAGATTACAATTAGGTTATAGCTTAAGAGTATAATGCGTTTGTACTAACTAAAGACATCGATCATCATTATGCTTTTTGTTCAACATATAATTAAATGTGGATATGAAATATAAATCTATGGTTATTGCTAAAATTTTTACTTTCTCTTGCCCTTTACGAAAACATACGGAAAGAAAATTTTGTTTTCATGTTAATTTTTCGAAATCGAGTTTTCACCGGATATACACGTTTTCAGCTCTCTTGAAAAAAAAACTGTTTTAAGAGACTGGTCTGTATCAGTGTGTGAACAAAAACGTCTCAACAATGGAATATCGTACGAAATCGAAATTTAGAATTTATATTCTAGGTACCACTAGAGGACTACTAGCTCGTACTAGAGCAATACTGGCTGTTGCAGTATAGCTGTACGGTAGTGAATCTTGGGTACTTGGGAAGAAAGATTAACCTCAGATCTAGGCAATGCGGTTTTTGAGAAAAGTTCAGGGGTTCAGTTGATGGATCACATTAAGAATTAGGAAATCCGGGTCCATTTAAATGTTCCCTCTCGTACGAACAGTCAACAAATACAAAGAGAAATAGGAGGAAAATTGGATATGAATGAGTAAAGATAGATGGGCGAAATGGGTATCAAACTACATACCTGATGGAAGAATAGATGTAGGTAGACCGCAAAAAAGATGGGCAAAGAAATCGGAACAGGAAAAAGAAAAAGAAAAACACTAGAGGACCTCACAAACATTTTCATTACAATCAGTCCGCCGAAAAAAAGTAGTTTATTCGAGAAATGTTTTACTTTTTTGCGATTTTTAAAAACAAAAATTCATTAAAATTTCAGAAATTTTTTTAACTTAAAAAAATCAAAACTTTATCATACAAAAGTTCAAGAAAAACATAATCAAACAACTACAAAAACGCTTTATGACATAAAGATTTAAAGTAGAAGAAATTATAAAAATAAGTAAGAATTTATGGTTTTAATGACTTTTCTTTTAAAACGGTAGGGGAACTTCGCGACAATATGTACAGCTTAATGGTAGTAAACGGGTTTCCTTGTAGAATGGACCTCCCACGGTTTAAGAAACATTTTACTGTTATGATCTTACTAAAATATTGTTCCTTCTTATAAAATATTATAGCAACCACTTTATTTAGGGTGGTTATTGCTTATAAGAAAATGTTGTGGTTACTTCCATTTATGTTACTTCTCCAGAATACGTATTAGCATCTCGAATAAGTATGTTGCTTACATTATTAATTTATCAAATTACAGTAAGAGAAAACATTGTAACTAAAAAATTATATATATCAATATTTTTTTTGCGTTAGGGCTCTAGGAAAACTTGGTAGTAACTAAGTGGGGAAAGGGATATACTGCTTCAGTAAAGGTACTGGTTCAATTACCGACCAGAATCGTTCAGAACGTTCAGAACCCATTATCTTCTACTATACGTGCAATCTTTTTTAAGATCGGTAAGCATCTTGGCAACCATAAACTTAAACGATGTAGCTCTAAATACAGTATACCAGTGGAAATACACTAGAACTACGTTCTCAATTTGTTTAGTCTGGATACGTCTTTTGATCATTGATGGAGCAAAGTGTATTTCCCTTCCTCATCACATGATCAAAATATTGCGTTTTACTTAATTCTATAATTGTTAAAAATTCTTTATCATTTTCATAATATTCTTCTGTGTGAATCCATCCAGCTCAATATCCTTTGTATATGACCAAAAGTTTTGTCACAAATTTCAATCTATTCCTTAAAAATTAAGCTGGTAATATGATTTTTTATAATTAATTTTAAAATAATTCTACAACGATTTGTATCAGTTTTTCAGCACCAATAACAGAGAAATTTTATAAAAAAATTACAAATAAAAAATTGTTTGCGAAGGTTACATTTTATTCTTTCGAGAAACCTAAGCTATTTATAAAACGCTGAAACTAGTCTTAAAATTCCAAATTTATCATTTATACCGATCCTAAAAGTGTTCTAGAAAGCATGGAAAGCTTAAATAATAAATAACCAATAGTTCAAGAAATAAATTTGACTTTTAGTGTCAAATAAAAAATTATGTTTGCCCATATCAAGCAAGTGGAGAGTTAAATTATTTTCTCTCTACCTGCTAGTTCTATGGCTACAGAAAATAGTTCTGTTTTTTTTTATCACATGGTCAGATAATTATGACTGAAGCATTTAGTCAGAGCAATTTAGCATTTAGCCAGTTATGAAGCATTTAGTCAGAGCAATTTAGAAATTAGCCAGTTATGAAGCATTTAATCAAAGAAATTCAGAATTTAGCCAGTTATAAAGCATTTAGCCAGAGCAATTTAGCATTTAGTCAGAAAAATTTAGCATTTAGCCAGTTATGAAGCATTTAATCAGAGAAATTTAGAATTTAGCCAGTTATAAAGCATTTAGTCAGAGCAATTTAGAATTTAGCCAGTTATAAAGTGTTTTGTCAGAGCAATTTAGAACTTAGCCAGTAATCAAGCATTTAGTCAGAGCAATTTAGAATTTAGCCAGTTATGAAGCATTTAGTCAAAGAAATTTAGCATTTAACCAGTTATGAAGCATTTAGTCAGAGCAATTTAGCATTTACCCAAATATCTTCTCTAAGAGTAATGAATTTTATTGTATAGCCAGTTCCTGTGGTGAATGAAATGAACGTGGAAAGTAGAAGCTTTTCGGAGAGCCTGGCATGCTGATAGGCTATTTTTTCACTCAGGGAGGAAAACAGTAGTGAACCAACTTAACTCCTCGTTTTACTTAGTAAAGCCTCTAAAGGTTCAAACCAGCCTTTTGGCTGATGACCTAAACAACACCATAAATTAATAACACAGTTGAACTCGTTTGGGTCCCAGCACACGTTGGTATATCAAGAAATGAGAATGCAGATAATGTTGTTGAATATGCCATGAATAGAGTATTTCATGATCGTGCTGTCTCACATATTGATTTTTAAAAATTTGTATACAAGAAGACACAAAAAATGTGGAACCATGAATGAAAAGGACATCAAATTAAACTACACTTCAGAGAAGACACATGATATATATCAAAAAATAACTGACAAGATCAAGCACTTATAATACATTTACAAATCAGGCACTTCATTGACCTATTATTTTTGCAACGATACTACACTGACAACATAAGATTTACTTATACAATCCATAGGATTAGGCTACTTAATCTAAGAGAACAGCATAAAATAATACAAAAATACTAAACTAATGCTAACGGAAAAAAGAGTGTATATACAATATAAAGTTTTTTTGTACCCCCATAGGCTTACGGTTATACAAGACAAATTCTGTAATTGTTATGTAATTACGATCGCTAATGACTTCATTGTTGGTGCGACCTTAAATAAATAAAGAAACATAAAAAATTATTTGCTGGCACATTTTAGAATTTTTTTTTTAAATTTAGTACAACCGTATAATGATGTAAGCTGTAAATTTGATTTAACGTTTTAAATGAATAACATTGAATAGAATATCTACTTTTCATTTATGTAATGAATGTGTTGTATTAAATAAATGCAATTGCTCTGATGGGATTTAAAATAACAGGTTAGTTTATTATTGTTATTATTCACTGTTATATCAGTAAACTCAGTAACTCTCGATAATTATTAAATAATTCAAATAAAATGTATTTTTATTTATTTTATTCCAAGAATTTCAATTTTTAAAAAATTTATCAATATTTAACAATGTAACATTTCGGTGTTACCAGCAATTTTTGTTGATAATTATTTCACTTTTTATAAAAATATTAATTACTTCTGTTGCTGGGAAATATTAGGCTATATGATCAAAAAGCAGTTGCTTCTGGTGCATTTTTATTTTACTTTTTATTAATCTTTATTAAGTAACAACTTCTTCTTCAGGTGTCTATCCGCTTCGAATGTTGACGACCATTATAGCAGTTCTCACTTTGTTCGTTGTACAGTATCCTCTCTTTAGTCCAGTATTTTCGGGATTCGGTTAATCCCGAATTACAAATTTTTTCTGAGTACCGAATGTGGGTAATTTTTCTGAAAACCATTGGGTAAATCAGGTAATATAAGAACGCGAGCGGTCAACCTCGTACAGTATACTGTATTTAGAATTCTACGCCCATTGTTATTATACAAGGAGATTGTAAATACCAGGTCAGACATCACAAGGTGGCCGACATCTATGGAAGACATTTTTAAATACCGTTCAGAAGTACGTAGTTTTGTTAGTGAAACTAGAACTCGTTTGATTTCGTTTGTTTTTTACAACTTCTGTTGATTTTCTGTTTAAGGTAAGACATATTACTAGAAAATACAATTACTGTACTATGTAGTAGCTTAATATTTTTTGTTCGAGCTGAATCCGAGGCTTGCCGAACTATAGAATGTCGGACTAAATAGAGGTTACCAGATTAAACCAGATTACGGTTACCATCATTAGGTTTAACATGCACTACATTTTTAAGTTAGGCTTTAAAAAAATAAATGAAAAGACAAATCAGTGAATCAGTGAAGAGGTCAAACGTTAATATAATGTATATAAAATTCATTAATAACTACCAAAAGTAATTCTGCCTATTTAATTTGCTTATTAGGAGAAGAAGAACCCAATAGGATTTGTAATCCGATTTTATTTTCGCACTTTTCCTATTTCTGAATATTTGTTATAAACTCCTTTCTTTAATTTAATAAGATGGCAATATCGTCTGCAAAGGACAATAAATTTATGGTTCAAAATTTACTTTTAGTTCCCGTTTCTGTATAACCTCGTGAAAATTTAATTTTTATTTCGTTATAACATGGATATTAATATTGTCTTAATCAGATCTTCATCTGAATACATTAGTTTAGTTCTTAAGAGAGCTTCATTTATATTATGATTTGAATTGTTTAGTAATTTTGAAAGCAATACTATTTGAAAGGATGCTATATTTTGAACGTAAAGAACTTTTGAATAAAAATGTTAATACCATTTTTCATGTAACGCGGTGCTCTAAGACGTAGACATGTTGATTGTAAAGCATACAGATATTATAAATTACTGAGTTTTGTTAATTCTCGGGCTTGTAGGAATAGTTTAGTAGACTATGTAGAATTTTATGGTATTTATTTTGAAGAACCTGACTAGGATAAAATTAAAAAAATTTTAGCTTAAGATTTCACGATTGAAAATGTAAAAGTTTAGAACTTAACCGCTGTTCCAAAATCTTTTCATACAAAACCCTTTTAAGACCAATCTGGACTTATGGTGTCCAGCTCTTTGGAATAGTGGCAGAGAGTAACTTAACGTTGATCCAGTTCTTTAAGTCAAAATTCTTAAGACTTGCTTCTGACGCTGCTTTTTATGTAAGCAATAAAACCCTCCCAGACGATTTCAAAACTCCGACATTAAAAGAACTAACCGCGTCCTTCTATAGTAAACTTCACGAACGACTAGATAGGCGTCCAAACCAACTAGCCCATGATCTAGCTACAAGAAACTTCCCAACTATGCAACGTCTAAAGCGAAAATGGAGTAGAGACCTCTTGGTCTGAATAACGGGCAACGCCCGTAGTAATAAACAGAGAATGTACCATCGAGCACCTCTTTTCCATAAAGTAAAAATTCGCCACTACCCTTCATATCATATACGGAAATTGTGCAGCTCAGTAAACAGTACAGTAATAAAAAAAAGACAAAAATAAATTTTAAATACAGTACAACCCCGTTTAACCGAAATATAGTTGGCGGACCAAATTTTAGGTTTATGCGTAATTTCGGATAACACGTAGTCATAATTTTAGGGTTTAAAAATGCCTATTAAGTAAATTTGACCACTGTTTAATAATGTGTATAAATGAAAATACGAAAATTACAAGAGAAAAACAGTAATATCGTATAGAAATTTAATATTTTCAGTATATTTGTTAAATTATTCAGTCTTTTTAAAAATATTTTTTGATGAAACTTTTCTACTGCAATGTTATTCCGTGGTTTTATAAGAAGCAGTTCCTGAAGGTTAAGAACAAGTAAAAAATTCTCAGAATAATGAAACTTTATATATGTAATTTATTTCATTGAACACTCCTCTGTTCTTTAAATGATGTACTATGCGCATACACATTATTGAAATTGAGTAATCACCAAAGAAAACGAAAACGTTGTTTGATTACGGGTGTTTCTGTTTCGGATAACCAGGGGTTTACTGTAATACTCATAAAAAAGAACGAGTAGAATTCTCAACACGTGAAATTTCTTTTGTATTTCATTGTTTTTAGTCTGCAATAATCTTTACAATGAAGGAAACAGTAATATATCGAAGTTTCTGCGTCCTTTAGTTACTTGTAATAGATTTAGTACTAAATTACAGGATTACTAAATCATTTTAAACATACTTGGTAACTGTTAAAGTGACCGATAGCAAAACTTTGACTTGTACATTTGCATTTGAAAGGTCACAAGGAACTACTTGAATCAAACTATGATTTATGCGGAGAGTTGTAGATAATACGGACTGTGTTATGTGCAAAGCAGTTGAGTATTCCTTAGACAGAGTTTAACGTTTACGAATTTATCGTCTCAATTGGAGATCATTTAAGCCAAAAGACGGTTGTGCAATTTAATGCAAAACATCTTATTCCTATATCAATTACAGTAAATTGTCTTAATGGTTATTATAATTTTTTTGTTCGATACAAATTTTTGGTTTAGTTGAGTATTTTGAAATAAACTTTAAGAGGTTTGATTCAAAGAACGTC
The DNA here is from genome assembly GCA_035578175.1 of Catonia carolina. Classification (NCBI taxonomy): domain Eukaryota; kingdom Metazoa; phylum Arthropoda; class Insecta; order Hemiptera; family Achilidae; genus Catonia; species Catonia carolina. The sequence continues at coordinate 81,207,475 of JAQMRL010000003.1, read as the reverse complement.
AACTTATTCGATCCAAGTTAAAAATAAAAAAAGATGTAACTTATAAGTTAGTTATACGTTAGTATAGTTAGTTAGTTGTAGTTACGTTAGTTAGTTATATGTTGAAGTAAATAATTAAAGATTTCATTATTTTTTGTCTAGATTCTACAAAAATTGTTTTACGGGGACCTGGTCCTCGTATCTTTCTTCATACTAATATAAGGAACATTTTATCAGCCTGTGGTAGAGTTGACTGGCTGAATTTTCTTACTCAGATTTATTGGATCCTGATACACATTTTAACAAGGAAGTTTTTTTAAATTAACTTTTAGTTCATCAGAAAAAAAGTTGTCTCTGGTAATGTCAATAATTTCCAATAATTAACCTAAGTGTAACTATACAATTTGTTTGAGCTTTTTTTGTTAAACTGCCGTGTCAAAATAAGTATTTCTATGCAATGCTTGCAGCTTGAAAACTCAATTCAATATTTCTAATTGATTTTAAGAAAATGTTCCTTTTGTATGAAAATAACTGACTTTTCGGAAAACTGAAAAATGAAGAAAACGAACAATCAATAACCTCATTCATAAGAAAAAGAATCAGCTGTAAAATAAATAAGAAAGCAATACAAACAATATGGGTGCCAACATATGTATGAAAAGTTACCATTTTATTAAAAAATAATAAAAGTTTCTAAACAAAGAGGATCAAAAGTTATCCAACTAAAGTTCTACAGGTCCCTAAAAATCAGTATTAAAAATCCAATGGTGTTAATTAAAATAAAATATCGATGAAATATGTAAAACCTTATCAAAAGGTCACTTGTATTTATCAGCTTACTCAAAAAAACTAGTAAACAAATGTTGTTCTGCAAATTGGGGTTAAACTAATGTTTTTGTGGTTCCTGAAATAAATATATTCCTCTTTCTTTTGTTGCCAACCCTGAGGTTGATTTGCAGCAGCACACCGATAAGATTTCCATTCCACCTTTCTCTTTAAATCCTTGTAAGAGGCATCAATCATTCCTCTGCTATTGTTCAAATGGCGTGGCCAATAAGTTTTCTCGTCTTGTTTTTATTTTTATTTAATATTGACATCGTCCTCTTTCGTAGTTTGAAATTCGGAACTTTCACAAAAGACTTTTTGATTTTTTCATAACGTTTAATTCGTTTTTATTAATTTACTGACATGCCACAAATATCAATAAAAAATTAAAATAAATAATAAAATAATTGTCAATATTATAGGTAGGCCCTACTGTTTTGTGCAGAATGATTTTCTATACAAAAATAGGGAATTTAATTTTCAAACCTAAAATTAATTTTTGAAAGTGGAGACACAAAATAATCAGTCTTATAAATCAATTTGAAAGAAGACAATCAGAAAAATTATTTTAAAGATGTAACATATGCTATTCAGAAAAATTACTATTCTGAAAAAGTTATTGATAGCTTTTAAAAATGTCCCATAGTTGAAATGAGTTTGTATGAGTTCCCAGCTTGAAAGATTTATGACTGTTCAAAAACGTAGCGAGTTTTTTGTATTGGTATAGGCTGCAATAAAATGGAATCGAAGAGAAATATTATGTTGTTTTATCGTTATTGCTGGAAAGATGTAACAGAAAAAGTAAAATTCAAATTTCAGTAACAAACAAGAAAAATATTGGGTCAAGTGAAATGATTTCAGCGTTTTTCCGGTTTTGTCAAGAGTAATAAACGTGGTATTGCAGTAGTTTCGTAGATTGATGATACTGTGCTTGGAAAATCACATATTTTTCTAATGTCAGATTATTCTGCACGGATTTTAACGATTATTTTATGCATAAAGACACGGAAAGATATCACGAATTAAATATTCCATCGAATAATTTATTATAGTTCAATCAAAAGTATTTACCTTGTAAAATGTTGAACCAATACATAATAAATTTATATTAATATATGATTATCAGTTTTGCTCTGTTTAAAGAATTTGTCAGCATTATCGTTTTATTACATTTTTTAACTAGTAATGATTTAGAAGAAAAAGATAAAGAATGTACTCTGAATAGAAAGTCGAGTTCAAGTAATTTATTTCAACTACCGCTCTTACTAGCGGTCAACTTGATCGATGATACTTACAAATGGTAAAAGAAATAATGGAAGACCACGGTAGAGAAAGGTACTGTAGACTAAAACTATTTATAATTAAATAGTAATTTCATATCTAAAACTTTTTTGGTGTTGTTGTCCACGCACTGACTTCTGTGCCAAGGGAGTTCAATTCCCGGTCACGTCTTGAATTTGTTAAAAACTCTCTTACATCTATCATCCTTCATCATCTACGCTAGTATAATCTGACGTAAAACGAAACCTTACAAACTTCTAAAAGAATCGTCTGAGAAAGTAAGTGAGATATCAGGAACCGTATGTATGAATCAGGGTAGACTTGTTCTTCAAACAAGAATTACAAAAACAATTCCGAGGGAGGTGGAGGGTTGTTTACTGATGTCGAAGTGGCCAGGCGGCGGGTTTTTGGGTGGCAAGGCGGTTGCGACCTCCTTGGGACGCCTCAATTGAGTCCAACACTACTTCCCCTATCGTGAGGGAGTGAACATGAGTTTTTTTTGCCTCGGATAAAAAAAAGACTTGTTCTTCAAAAATTAAATGCTATGCTCGAGTAGTGATCGGAGTGTATACCACATCTACGCAGTCCCTTTGGTTGATTTCCAGGAAGATATGAAAGTGCTACTCATCGTATTAATTCGTCAGGGTAGTCGATCAGTCTGTTGTAAAATCGTGCGTAGCTTTTTCATATTTTGTCTTAATGAAGGGAACTTTAAGGCCTTCCTGAAGAGTTTTTTCTCACATAATAAGGTGCATTAGTAAACATTTCGAAGAAATTTAGATTGAAAAGCTTGAAACTTTTAGATGTTACTAGAATTAGCAGACCTTTAAATTGCATAAACCTGAAAAGGTTCAAATAAAGATTTATATCTTCTTCTTCTTCTTCTTCTAGTGCCAATCCGTTACCGGATGCTGGCGATCATTCTGGCAATGCTGATTTTATTCACTGCTGCGTTAAAAAGTCCCGTAGTGGATGTTTCAAACCATGTTCTCAAATTCTTTAACCAGGATATTCGTCTTCTTCCAATGCCTCTCTTGCCCTGTATTTTTCCTTGTAAAATGCATTTCAGCAGCTTGTACTTGTTCTCGTTTCGCATGATGTGTCCTAGATATTCCAATTTTCTTCTTTTTATAGTGCGTATTATTTCTGTTTCCTTATTAAGTGTTTGCAGTACCTTAGCGTTTGATACTTTGTCCGCCCAAGACTAAGATTTATATAGTAACAATTATTTTGTACAAATAAAAGTCTTGATCGTTTTTCAGTTAGTCGGGTAAGTTTTTTAAACTTTGAGTTTGAATCATTCGTTTCGTTTTTAAATGAGCACTCAGGTAAGCCTGGTTGGTTACCAAACAGTTGAACCTTGTTCTGCTCTGCTGAAGAATGAGCACATTGTCTAGAAATTGTAATAATATTTTAAGAGAGAGAGAAAGTTGTTCTATTTTTTTTTCAATTATTTCTCATAAATACTTGAATTTATCAACAATTTTTAAGATGTTTAGAGTTTTTTACAAAAAAGTTTTTATTATAATTTGATAGCATCTTCCTTTGTATTGATATTTTAAAGTTTATGTATTTTAAGGTGTTGTTTTAGGCAGTGAAAATTTCATTTTGAAATATGGGAATCTCTTTCAAGATAAAGTGGGTGATTTAAAGCATATTAACTGTGGTTTATGAAAGATTTTTTAAAATTTAATTTGAATTAATCGCCAGAGATCTGTACGTTGTAATCCATCATAACAATCCGATGTTGAGATATATGTTTACTATGCAAGTCCACGTACGGTAACAAATAGAATAGGGTACAAGGCCGGTTCAGGCACTACTACAACAGCGCTGCAATGAGAAGCCGCACTCGGATTGCAAACAACGGTGCCGAGGATTTTAGAGATACATTAGAATACATTCATGTTCGTTTGGATGATGACCAGCCCAGGTTATCTAAACTGCCGGCGGAGCTATTTAATTATCCTGCGATTATCCTCCCTTCTCATTGCACTCACTTCCTCCCCCGCTTCCTATTGACCCTCCACCCACTACCCGCTCATCCGAAAGCAGGGGAAGGGTTGACAAGGCTCCACTTTGTCACTTTTTTTTAAATAACCCCCGACTCTTTTCCTCCACCTCTACTCCCTTCCCGCTCTCTTTGCGTTATACTTCAAATTGATGGTTTTTTACGACAGGTTATGTCCTGTTTATCGATATTCCGCAATTAGTCTATGACTAAAAAAAGAGCTCAATTCATCCATTCATGGGTATATTATTTCTGAATTTTTCATCGACTCAGGAAAATTCGTTATTTTGTAAAACCCGTGTATTTGTAGCGCCTATTACCAGGCAATGTTTAATTATGTACTTTGTTTTTGTAATTCGTCATCTGTGATTGGAAACTCACATTTTTTAAAGTACTTGTGTTTCGATTTTATCGCTAATATGTTATTTACATGTTTTAATTTGTAATAACAAAAATAAATATGTTTAATTTACGTTGAAACCCATTATATCGTGATTATTTTTCTGTAACAAAAAATAAAATGTGAATGAAAAAAGTATTCCAATATGACAAACATATTGAATAATATCGTTCAACATAGTGACACTGTCAGATATTTAGGCCTATGCTTAGATCGGTGCTTTAAGCGACCGGTACACAAGGGAACCTGGTTCACTGATTTTGGTTCGATGAACCTAATACGTGGGCGTCGCTCACTTCACAAGGTAAGGGGAAATGTTAAAAACGAATTGTTAAAAATCTCAGTCTTCTTCTGAATGAGGTCAACATGAGTTGGGCGTTTCTTAAAAAAAAACACAAAAGATGAGATCCGAGTCAAGAATTTATTTATCCGATTTCTGGACAAATCGTGATAATCGTATTTCAACAGCTTCTTTTCTAGACATTTTTTAAGTAGTTAAGAGAACTTTAACACTCTAAAATATGTATTAAAACTGGCACAACTAAGGTATAATATAACTTTAGAATGTACTCCTTCCGCACTTTACTGACCAGCGTTTTCCTCTAAGAGAGCTTATTTAATCATATTAGTCGCTACACCAGCATAAGCCTCCAACCATAAATTAAAACGTCTGCTTTAATTCACACTCACTTAAAGAATGATATGTTCTGTTCCAATGCACGGTGCACAATTTTTCTAAAAAAAACTAAAATATATTTGTAGATTCACCATATTCAGATATTTAAAAAAACACAATTCCTGTGTTTTATCATCCGCAAAATCTGTTAGCTTGCGTGTCCCTGAAACATGGATGCAAAGAGCAACAGTCACCATCTTTCTTCAACAATTTTCATCCCTCGAGCTGATTATTTATCGGCTGATGCTCTTTGTAAAAAAAACTCAAATTTATCCAAGTTTCGTCAAGGTTATCCTTTAGTTTAGGTGTAAATTGGTTTTCTATTATTGATTTTAGAGAGCTATTCTACAAGATCTCTCGTTGTGGCCAAATTATATGAAATACTGATAAGTCTTTAATGTAGTAAATCAACCATGAGGATGAATAGGTGCCGTAGGATGAATCGGTGCAAACCTGTTAATTTTTAAGCTCTGATCCTGAGCATCGAAAGACAATTCGTTTGGTACATTATGCTTACAGCTGATTCAAGCTTCAGCCTGTTAATAAAATGATCAATATTTTCGTTGATCAAAAATGTTTAACCATTCTTTCATGATTAAAACACAAAATTATATTACGGATGGTGAATTCTTATTTATCAATAAACTAAATCTTGATAACACTCATTAATCTAAAATTAAAAATCAAATAGATATCCAATCATCAGTTACACAGATGATCAGTATCACGTCTTCATTCTCTACTTTTCACACCTTCATTAACTTCATCAGTATAAAAAAATGAAGTTGACGTTGGTACGTCACCAGGACGCAAGAAGAAACCCTTTATCACTTATATTCAAACGATCACACGGAAGCAACGCTGCTGAGTGCTGTATTTTTCAAGTTATATTCGAAAATTGTTAAAACATTTACTGAAAATTTTTGTTAAACTGTTTGTAAATAATTCTAACTGTTAAAAATAAAATAAAAATAAAATAAAATAAAATGAGGCTACTGAAGCACACATCTACCGAGTTAAAAAACATTTTTCTAAGTTTTGTTTATTTTGTAACTTAACTTCGTAATTGTTTTTAAGTTTTAGGGTTTTTAATTTGTGCTCTTGGCAATCTGAACTTTCTTACCTCCTGGTAGTTTCTTGTATTAATGCTAGGATATCAAAAGTTAGTTTAATTTAAGCAAGTAGGTCTTAAATTTTATTGAAAACTATATCGTGATTTGTAGCCTGACTTGCAAAGAAGTTGACTTTCTTAAGGGATAAATTAGAGAGGTCCAACAATTTAATTAAATTATGTAAAATAAGTTAATTAACAATGTTTTAAAGGAGATTTATTGTATGAAATTAGCAATATATTAAAGTAAACAAGCAATTTAAGCCATGACATATTTATAGCGTTTAAAGACAAATGGTCAGTTGTTGTAGGAAGGAATTGTAGAGGAACTTTGAAAATAGTGACAATTCAAGGGAAGACATAAAGTTAACAGTTTCTGGTAAGGGTGGTTTTCTTTCAGTCCCAAAACGGACGGACGGACAAAGGGAGTACCAGAGAAGGGTTAGTTGTTGCTATGGGAACAAAGGGTGATTATCATTTCTTGAAAATCAAGTGTGGGTCACTCACTTGGGGGAAGGTTGCATCGTATGTACTACTATTACTATACTAGTGTGTATGCATATACCCATTTATATTAACTGCCCTTTCTTATTCTTAACCGCCCTCGCTTTGCTTTGTTCCTTGTATTTTGCAGTACTTTGCTGGCTCCTATACTAATACAATTCTGCTTGTTATCTACCCTATCTTAGTTTGTCTTGCTTACCCTACCTTACTGAACTATATACGATGTTAATAACAGAGTGATTCAATGCCTTGATTTACGATTATTCTGGAGTAATGGATGTCTAACCATTAAATTAAGTTAATCTAGTAGAAATTTTTCAATCAAATGATGAAATTGTACATATTGTAACGTTTAATCCAAAGTTCTTTAGGGATCTGGTTATAATAAAATAATAGAAAACTTCTTTTAAATTTATAACTAACTTGAAAGCATCATCTACGTACAAAACGTTTAGAACTTAACCGCCGCCAGAAGCTACTCTTCTGTTTAATTAACGCTCGGTCAAAATTCAACCTCCGTTCCAAAATTTTAATAAACAAATCCATTTTAATACTATTCTGGACTTATGGTGTCCAGCTCTTTGGAGTATCGGCAGAGAGTAATTTAAAGTCGATCCAGGCCTTTAAATCAAAATTCTTTCGACTTGCTTCTGGCGCTCCTTTTTATGTTAGGAATAAAACCCTCCACGACGATTTCAAAATTCCGTCAGTGAAGGAGCTAACCGCGTCCTTGTATAGTAAATTTCATGTACGACTAGATGTCCATCCTACCAGCTAGCCCGTGATCTAGCTACAAGGAACTTCCCAACTGTGCGACGTCTAAAGCGGAAATGGAATAGAGACCTCTCGGTCTGAATGACGAAAAATACCTAAAGTTTTAAAAGGAAATACCACTGGGTACCTCTTCTCCTTAAAGTGAAATTCCGCACCACCATTTAAATATCATAATATGGAAGTTGTTCAGCTCAAAGTACAGTACTGTAATAAAAATTAAAGACAAAAAAAATTTATTTTAATTTTTAAAAAAAATTTTAATTTTATCAGAAATATAAATTTTACCATGGATTATTACGCTTAGATACGGTTTCTTGATGACAATTTGAACAAGGAGGATTGATAGGTTACAAAAGGGAATTCTATAAACAAAGACTCGCACAATTATTTTTATTATATGAAGTTGTTTTATAATTTACGTTATTTTCATCATAACATTTAGCCGTACCAATATTGCAAAAATTTCTTGGTTTTTTAACAAATAATTATGAAGACCTTATACGACATTTTTTAAAAATATATTGTGTAAGAATCAATGCTTTTACTGATTATACAGTGTCTGTTCTTTGCTTTCATTCATTCTGCATGTATTAGCGTGAACACAATTTGAACATTTGCGTTATGTGCGTTTATACAAAAGTAAAACTCGCAGATCCAAGAAGCTTTCAAATTTTCAAGCATTTTAATTGTTTTTAGCAGATTTAAAAAACATTGCCCATTGCTGATGTAACTTCAAATCATAATATAAAATTTGTTCATCAGCATCATAATCTGATTTGAATTTAAGAACTATACTTGGCCGGGACGCACGGCCGCACGGCTTATCAGTATCCTTCCTTGTCAAAAAAGCAAAAAGAGGAAATATAGTTGGTAAGGGAGGACAGGAGGATAATTTACAGAAGAGGATATCATGTCCTCCTACTACCTGACAAACCTACGCTTAGCCTACAACATTATAGTTTATTGGGGTTGTGGTATATTGTATGAGGTGAAATGTATTGAACAAGAATAATAGATGGCCGTGAATGAAAAATTTTTAATATGAATTTTCGAAAATCGAAACTATTAGTAGAAATATTTGTTTTTATTTTGATTCCTATTACATTGTTCTGGTAAGGGAGGAAAAGGATTAAAAGGGTCTCGGATTTACTATCAGCCGCTCGAATAAAAACAGTTAGCGCCACTGTATTGAATTAATTAATAGGCCTACTTGAACTGTGAATTAGGAAATTGTTGTCGGAACGTTTCGAAATAGTGTCGTTACGAAAACGGTTCTGAATTACGTTAGTAATGCATGTGCTTATGGGTAGTAGCCTATCAAAGTGGTTCTGGATAGGAAAATCATTATTTTGATTGTTGAGTAACAGTACATGATTCAAAGTTGAGTTTATGTTTTAACTTTTGCAAATCATTTAATTGAAGTAATCTAATTGTCATTTGTTAGTAGTTTAAGATTAGTAATTAATTATAGTTATTAATCGTGTAAATTAATAACTGTCAATAAGTTTAAAAGAAGTTAGTCTTTTTATTTATTATGCCCAGATGCCGAGCAAACCTGGGCTTAGTTATTACAGTATAATATTTGTCCCTCTTCCCAAGATTCACCAATTCAAAGAATACTCGCTGCGCAGTATTCTTCTTCTTTTTTTTGGCTTCAATTTAATTTTTATTTACAACTGTACATTTTTTTTAAAGCACAACTAGTAAATAAAATGGAATGAATGAAGAATGGCGGGAATGTGAATCGATCCAGTGACTGATTTTGGCATGAAATTTTTCAAGGAATGTGGTGCCAATTTATAATGATAATGATTTATAAACTAGGATGGATGATTTTTTTGAGATGATTTTCTTTTTTATGAAATGAAACAGGCATGAAAAGTTAAATTAAATTTTTTTTGTTAATTTTATGGTGGTCGGAGAAGATTCCTATTCCACCTTCGTTTCAGTCGTCTGTTAACAGGAAGATCGTTAGTTGAAAGAGATTGGACATTTGGATTTATGTGGTCAATTGTCATTGTGTGTAATGAGTTGTATGTGTCGTTGACAATGTCTTGAACCGTTGGTCTTTTCAGGTCTGTGTGAAGGGAATGATTGGTTACGTAAAAAGGTGCATTTGTTATTGGTCTGTGCTTTTGACTGGTGTATTTGAATATTTAGAGTTGTATTGTGACAGGCTCCAAAAATTGGTCCCCCATAAAGCCAAATTGGCCGTACTAGTGATTTATAGAGAATGACTTTTATGTGTAGAGGTAGCGAGGACTTGCGACCTAAGACGCCATACAACATAGCCTACGAAATCATGAGTCTGATTGAGATCTGATGAGAGATTGCTCTGACGTATTCTTTAAATTAAATATTATAACTTTTGATTGTTAAAAAAAATAACAAAGTAAGAATATTTTCTGTCTATACTAATAATTATTAAATAATAAATAATAGAATTATATAATAATAATATATTAATCCCTAATTTGTGTACGTTGCAATCTGTTGCAATCCATTGCAATCCGTTGCAAAAATGCAGAACAATAAGCAACCCCATGACCCAATGAGATGAGAATGATGTGTTTTACGTGTAAATGAGGTGTAGTCTTGTACAGACTCAGGTCGACTATTCTTGAGAGAGTATGGTTAATTGAACCCCAACCATCAAAGTACACCGGTAACCACTGTCTAGCATTCAAATCCGTATAAAAGTAAAACTACCTTTACTAGGATTTGAACCAGGAACTTTCGTCTCCGAAAATCAGCTGTTAAACAGCTATTTTTTTTTTCAATAGTTGGTGGTAATTTTTAAAATTATCATCTATAATTTTGTTTCGTCCGTCCATCCGTCTGTCACACCCAGATGTGAGAAACTACAAGAGATAGAAGCAAACGGTTTTTGGATTCGTAATCAACATAAATATTAGTGGAACTGAATAGGATATGAAGTTCCAGTTTTGACCGGAAGTGACCCAAAACCGGAAGTCGGAATTTGTATTCAAAAATAGTGTCATTCGATTACTCTTAAAGAGTAGAAACAGAAATCAGTAATGATTTTTCGATAAGTCAAAGGTAAACCTTTTTTAAAATTGCCATCAGCCATGATACGCGTCGTTTCATGAAAGGGTTTTTTATTTTATACCGCATTAAGAACTTGGTTATTAGCGATTACTAATAGGGTTGAAGAACGGTGGGTTTGAACTTGTAATAATTTTCCAGAAGATGGCTTGGAATCGATCCTGAGACCTCCGCTTTGCAGCGCACGCTGTACACTGTGCTACGAAGGCGGCCAATAAGGTTCTTAAATAAATAAAATAACTTTTGTTGTATTTTTTATTAAAATTAAATTATATCTTAATTTCTTCCACATATGTCTCGTTCAGCTACAGTGTAGTTAATTATATGTAGTAAACACAAATGTTCGTATGGTTTTGTAATCGGATTTTACGTCGTATTTTCTACAAAGTTATTGATTTTTTAAGAAATAGATAAAATGCATATCAAAATAATAAAGCTATTATGTAATAATTGTTAAATACTCGTTGAATAGGCTTAAATTATGTTTTTCTAAACCATAATATGAAAACGTAATACATTAGCAAGTGGAAAGGGGTGTTAAAAATTTCTTTTGTATTGTCACACTATACTGTTATCTTGAGGACTAAGATAAAGGATATTAGACAAACAAGGAGGGTGTCTCTTATCGTAAAATTAACTCCAGATGGCCTGACTCTTGTCATATATGTCGCTTTTTACTTGTTATCATAAGAGGCGTTCACATTTATTCACTTGGCAGATCGATTGTGCTTCTTATCAGTTAACTGAACGTCCGTTATGTCGATCGTTGAGTAGCTGCTCTCTAAAATTCATTTTCTATCTTCTATATCTGTAAAAACAACTACAGAAAAAGAAAATATTATTGTTAAAATCATTAATCAAAGGCCCATGTGATATTGTCACAATACTAGCGATTTAGGGAATGCTTCATATAAGAGATTTATTGAAAATATCTTAATATTAGTACGTTTCTAGGAGGGGTAGAAATTTCAAGTATTTCTACTTAAGATTAACTTAAAATTTACAATTTTTTAACCATTATAATTTTTAAATAAATAAGGTTTACTTATAAAACTTGGATTTGTCTTTGATTCTACGAGGTACGTTCAATAACTAGCGAGAAAAATTAATGTAGAGAAAAAAGGTTCATTGAATGAGAATGATTTCTTTTTAGGATCAAGATGGCCACTTTAGAGGAAGGCCACCTAGAGGAACTTAATCCGAATAATAACAACTACGTTGTTATCATTCGGATTAGGGTTTGACGGGGATTGCAATTAGCTATGTAGTTGTTTCACAGAAAGCATAATTTGAAAATAGTTTTTATGATTTGTATTCTTTACCACTTTATAAACGATCAAAATTAACAGTGGCACAAAGATTGTACATTTATTGTTCTTTTTTGAAACCTATATGAAATTACGGCTCCAAATTAACGGTTCAACTAAACATTTTAATTTACAACGCCTTCTGGTATTCCAGTCAAAAATATTACGCCTTATAGCATAACTAGTCCGTTAAGTTGGTAACAAAACCTGTACCATTATAAATTCGTATGGTAACATACAATTAAAAAATAAATTAATTAAAATTAAGTATTATTGCAAAGATGTGGTATTTAAGAAATAATTAAGAGGAATGGAAACATTCCTGCAATACAGAACAAAATAAAAATAACTAATATTAATTTTATGATAATATTTAAATACTTTAATTATACTAGGTATAACAATTGATGAACACATGATATAAAAATATTAACAATTTAAATTTTATATTCTTTTTTATAAAAACCTGATTAACAACACTGAAGTCTCCGCTGCTCAAAATATAATATATTAAAATATCGCGCCTTTAATTAACTTTAAATCAAATATAACTAAACTAATAATGAAAAATACTGTCATAATTAATTACACTTATACTTTGTCAAAGTCAAGCCATACTCTCAAAAATTACGACATACTGTATTAAAATTACGCCATACTATCTTAAAAAAATAAAATTGTCCTCTATCTGAAAACTCGGTATAACCCCCCCCCCCTCAATACGTATGACGTTGGACCAATGAAAACCCTTCTTTTAACTTTCGAAGAGCTCATTTTCCGTTAAAATTTCCAAAAGACTCGTGAAAGCAATTACTACACACAATACAAGTTAATATACGGTGTAGTGATTGCTTACTTAAAAACCGACATATTAATAATTTTACATTTAATGGGCTATTGAGACAACTAATGAACTTTTCGCCCCATACAAACATTTACTAAATTTTGCCTGTATAAACTTACATAAAAGTGTATCGCTATTATGTTGGTACCATTAATATTTTATATTTATGAGCTAACGGTTACATTTAATTTGTTTTCTTTTATTTTTAAAATGATTATTTTTAACGAATACTAAAAATAAACTATTTTCTTCGCTTCTTTTAAATATAAAATAATTTATAAGCAACATAATTGATGTCTAATTATGTGCGATACAAACCTTTCATATAGATTTGCAAATACCTTTCATTAAAAATACCATCGAGCACCTACACAAACGCTTTCACAATAAGCTACAATAACATGATAACCCACTTATGCGCTTGTTTTCGATCTTAATTCTACCTGGAAATCTCTCGAGACCCCTGATAAGACGCTTGAGTAGGAAATTCCTATTTAAATGAAATATAATTTAACCAAAATTCAGAAGATTTTTAAAAAAAATTCTTGGGTAGGTACCAATGAAGACCCTGTCATTTGAGCACAATCATTGTCATCGCCAGATTTACTGGGTGCAACATTTTTGCAGATTTAAATAATTAATAGTTGAAGAAAACAAGTTATGTTTTAATATCGTTTTGAGATTTTCTTTTATTTGGGTGAGAAATTAAAAATTTGATTAATTATAATAGTTAAAATCTATACTAATTACATGAAAAATTCAGTGCCAAGTTTGATAATTAAACAGGATGAGCACAAAATACAATAACATTATAGTACCGTATTTTGTTGGGTATGGCTTATGTATTTTTTCAGTCTTCTACCTATTTGAACGCTGCGCTGTTGAGGTTTATGTTTTACAGTCACTCAAACGTGTTTCGTTTATGTTGTTTTATCATATAGTTTGAAATAGGACTGGTATAGGTGAGATGTTCAAATATTTTACACAATGAGCGATTTTATGGAATTGTAAACACATTATTTGAGAGCGCTAAACCGTACATAATGCTCATTCCGTATACATGGTCAGCCGCACCTGGAATGTTTATAATTTCCTATACTCTCTTCACCGTTTAATACAGGGCAAAGGGCATCACTATTTTATTGTCCAAAAATTTTTACAGACTAAATTTTCGATGGTATTTAGTGTAAAAACAGAACATCGGTGGTTCAGCCTGCATCCCAATTACTTGTGTCCCACTCTCGTTTTGTGCATTTGAGTGTATTTCATATGCACTTAAATCCGTGAAATTAAACTGCAATTTATTGCTCTGTGTAACAGTATTATGGGTGCATAATAGTATGTTTCGTTTTATTCCAGATAATACGGGTATATTATTTTGTATTATTAATAATTTTGGTAAATAAGAGAAATTGGAAAATAATATTTTCCTCTTTCAAATATGTACACAAAACAATTTTATACTGATGTCCAAAATAAATTACAAAAATTTAAATATAACTATGGTCCTATAAATCGTTCTTCAAGAAAATATAATCGGAGAGATTCATTATTAAAATTTTATCAATCAATTTTGAACGTGAGAAACGACACCCTTTTATCCAGGCTTCCGAAATCCCTAAGTTAGAGACATCTTTATAAATGTTCTTAAATAAATTTAAAAAATATCCAAACAATCTCGCTTGACATACGGAAAATTTCAAAATTTTAGATGTCTTCGTCTAAATCGTGCATTTTAGGAATCTTCTTCAATATTCTGTTGACATTTGATTATAATCAAAATCATCATCACCTCTTCCTAATTTCATCACAATCGGCGCTACATTGTTATTTTCAACAAGTTCATCTTCATCGTAGTGTAATTATGTCATCCTAGAGAAATCGCACCTGTATGTCAACCCTCTTTCAACGCCTAGCTTTTAATGGTTATGTAAAATATTATATTAAAAATTAAAGACAAAGATAAGTCAGCTGTAACTGTGTTAGCATAAGTTAGCAAAGTATGCATCAGCAGGGTAAATTGTTTCTTTCTTAGATAGCTGAAATGAAATTTCTTGAAAAAGTAGAAGAGATTGGAATTTGAAGAGACAATTAAAGGAACGATGATACAAGAACGGCGCTCAACGGAATATCATGAAGCAGTATTAGAAATACAGAAACAATTGAGGAGCCCATCTCTAACGTACGCCTTCAAAATATAGACGTAGCCACAGTGGGGCGCTTGTTCCCTGGATAATTTAGTAAAATAAAATAATTAAAGATCAATAAAAATAGTACTGTATGACGAGAAACCGTGTAATCGTAGTTGCGGGAAGATACCATCTTGTCCTTCTGTTTCTGTTCCATATTTAACTGCTGTAACCAGTACGAGTGAGTCAGTTCTGAAGCTGAACATTGGTACAACCAATGGAAAGGAAATATGCTAAATGCTTAACTGAAGGAGAAAAAACCAACAATTTTTGGCACCAGTTAAAGAAACGCAACTGTTCTACCCATCCATAAAGTTGGCACTACTTATCTCGCTTGCACAGCCCTGCAAAACATGCACTGTAAAAAGATCCTTCAATCTTACGCAAGGTAAAAACATGGTTACGGTCAACAATAACAGAAAATCGGCCTGATAGTCTTTGAATGTTCAGTGTGCATATGAAGAGGATTCTGAAAGCTAAAGATAAATTTGAGAAAGAAATTTTCTCAAGATCTAGTCAGAACTCCCGCAGACTAGTGATGAAATAAAGTTTAAATAGGTTTGAATAACATTGCAACTAATTACTTTTAGCGTTTTCAAACGTTTAAATAAAAACATTCTTTAATAAAAAACTTTTGTTTTATTTTAGCCCTCCCCTGGAGAAAATCTACACCAACTCTTCAAATTACCTTCAAATTTTTATGTTTTAACTCTTATTATTCTTGTCACAATAGTATATCTAATATTTGATCAAATTTGAACAGGATGTAGATAAACGTATTCTTCTAATACATCTCGTTTGTCTATTCAATGTGTTCATTTTTACGATAATTGTTATAAAATTTAAAAAAAATACATGAAATTCGTGAAATTCCCCTTCGTTTAGTGTTAGTTTTAGTTTCTACCTTTTTACGATGGCCTTGTAGAGTTCAAAACGCGTTAGGACAAAATGTTATACCGTTGGTGAAATAGGTAGTTGATTTTATTAATTATTTAATCGAACCTTTGAAAAAACTTTATTTTAATTCTATTTAGTATAAAACCGAATTCTAAAAATAAATACGCAAAAGTAATAACATTTGAGAAGAAATAGGACTACGGTTTGCTTAGTGGAATGAATTAAATTAAGTTATAGGCCTACCTTTTAATTAAATTGCTAAATAAAGGATTTTATTTTCAGTCTTCTAAAGCTAATTTGACCTTACTTTATGGAGCAACAATTTGTGTTTATTTCATGAGATAAGTAAACTAGAGTTCATTACTTGGAATATTTTTGATTTTGTTTGCAATTTGAACTTAAAACTTAACTCAGTCATTAAGTTTATTTCATATATAGAAGTTAGATTAAACATATTTGGTAGTTAGAAACGGATTGTGTTATTTGTAAAGGGAATTGAACGATCCATTAAACAAAGTGCGGCGGAGAGTTTAAAATAGAGAAGGTTAGTTAAAGCAGTGGAAGGACGAAAGTTAAGGATGAAGAAGAGGAGAAGGTGTGTTAGGAAGAGGTCAAGATGAACTTCGCTTCCTGGCAAACCGGACACTGGGTAGTCTTAAGTGTGCTTATGTGGACAAAGGTATTTCTAATGCAGCCAAGTCGCCCGTATATCCCTTCAGACCCGTCTTGGGCTCAGGGATTACTTAGCAAGACGCTGTGATTTAAGTTTAATTGTCACTCATTAAAACCACTGTTATCCTTAACATAACTCTAATTCAATTCTTTATGTACTCAATACCGCAATACTTAACTTCTTCCATTGCAATACAGGTTTGTATTACATAAAATTTATAACTTAGAAACCTTGTAAATTTAAACTTAGCTAAAGTTAATTTTCATTTAATCTGAGTATAATATTAAATTTAACTTAATAATGTAAAGATGTTTATAAAATATTTTGTGACAAAAAGTCACTAATAAATTGTTTTTTGTCTTTAATTTTATATTTCTATAACACTATACTATACACTATACAATCACTAGAATTGATGAGAGTAATTATTAGGTGTGGAAGGAGGGGTCCCATCCAGCAGCATATCCTTCAGAATGACGTAATCATGCTATGATAGAGATGATCTTGATGGAAATGAAAATGAAAGCTCAACGGTGAAGAAATTAAGAAGATGTGATGTTGATGATGAAGATAATGATAGAACGGTAACAGAATGTTATTGAAGAAGATCCCTACACCAAATTTGGAAAATTTTGACACTAGATTTGGAAAATTTTGAATGGCCATTTGTCGAGCGAGATCGTTCTGATGAATTTGCAATTTGTCAAGGAAACTTTGATAAAGTTGTCATGTAACGTCTTTTACGAAGGGAATACGAAGGTTAGAATGAACCGTGTCGTTTCTCACGTATCAAGGTGCTCCATTGGCAAGTCTTAAATATCTAGATTGAAATACCTGTCTTTTGTTTAAATTGGTTGGAGCAACAGCACCAAAAATCTGGATTCCGTACATCCAGAGTGGTTTTAACAAAGTCTTGTAGGTATATGCTAATTTTTTTGCTTTAATGATAGACGAGAACGTGGTTTAACTAGGTGAAACAAACATCTGAGGCAATTGTTTAGTAATAAACCTTTGCTTTTGAGATGTTCATTCCACTTAAATTATAATCATAAACCACCAGGTTGGTCTAGAGGTAAAGTCGTGGCCGTGAGTCAACTGTTTAACAGCTCATTTTAGGTGGCAAAGGTTCCTGGTTCAAATCCTATTAAAAGCAATTACTTTTATACAGATTTAATTACTAGACAGTGGTTGCTAGTGTATTTTAATGGTTGGGGTCCAATTAACAATACTCTCTCAGAAATGGTCGGTTTGGGTCTGTACAACACTACACCTCATGTACACGTTATACACATCATCCTCATGTCTTTGGGTCATGGGTTTGCTTATTGTTCTGAATTGAACAGATTGCAACGTACACACAATTTGGGACTAAAAAAACTTATAATCTTGAGCTGAGTCAATCAATAACAACAAAATCATCATTTGTTTTTTACTTTATTTATAATGTGACAAAGCACAACCTATAGTATCTTTTAGTATTTAATTGACTGAACTGCCGTGTGTTTCCGTGAAGTTCACTGCCGTGAAGTTTCTTCCATGGCAACTCTCTTGTGATACTTTTATAACAAATCTCTAATCCAACATTTTTTTAGTCTTCTACGTGGATAATGTGGTAGTAAATGTGAAAGTTAAATAGTGTGAATTACAGGTAAGTATGGATTAAGAGAATAGTGTTCCTTAATAATTTAGAGTGGTATTGAGTGTATAATTTCTTATTTTTAAACATGATTTATTTATTCCTGTCTGATGAAAAAACTACAGATATGAAGAATGATAAGATGGAAGGACAACATGACTGGCATGATGAAAATTACCACCCATGTGACGCTTCAGATTGTAACAGACTATAATTAAAAGTAGCTAAGCATGTGTATGTGTGCGCGCGCGCGTGTGTATGTGTATTGTAATCTGTAAATATACAAGTGTTTACTGCAAAGTAACGAAGAAAATCGCTACGATATTTTGTGGTTAGTAATAATTAATTATTTATTTTAATCTTGAAGTAATCTTTGCTCAATTTTTTATTTAACTACTCAGTGGAAGGTCAGGTAGGTTTAATGTATGTTGATTAAGAAATTTTTATGTTTGTTAGTTTTTCAGTGTAATCGTTTGTTGTGTTCTTCAACTATGTCAATAACATGAGGAATTTTAAGGTCGTTGTGTAAAGTCTCGTTTCGTATGTATCAAGGGAGGTGGTGATAATCCAAAATATCTTAATCTGCGCTGCTTGCAAGCGAACAAATAAAGAACTGTGTTTTTTACTAGCATTATACATAAATAGGTCTTAGTAGGTGCTACTTGAAGAACAGTGTGGCTTCAGTAAGGGGAGATCATGCACTGACAATGTGTTTATCATAAAGCAAATTGTTGAGAAAAGAAGAGAATTTAGTCTCGAAACTCACTTAGCTTTTGTCGATCTTCAAAAGGTTTCCGATACAGTAGATAAAATAAAATTATGGGAAATATTGCGAGATACTGGATATCCTTCCCATCTTATAAAATCAGTTCAAAGCCTGTACAATGATACCAGAGGGATAATAGCAGTGGAGAACTCCAATTCTGAAGAAGTAATTATTAATAGAGGAGTAAGACAAGGGTGTCGTCTATCACCCACTTTGTTTAATATATATTTGGATGACGTGATCAGAAGGTGGAAGTCTCAAATACACACTGGTATTCTGATAGGAGAAGATAGGGTTGTAAACTGCCTATTATTTGCCGATGACCTGATAGTGCTACAGGAGAATGAGGATGACCTGCAGAGAGCACTCTTTGTGCTGAAAAATTCTGCAAAGAATATAAGTTGACAGTTTCAACGAAGAAGACAAAGGTACTGCCATTCAGGGGGAAGGAGCCAGTCAGAAGCAAAATTGTTATAGATAATAATATTTTGGAACAGATATCCCACTTTCAGTATCTAGGTTGCAATGTTACATACCAACAGGATAAAGATGCTTACAATAAGATGCACCGATTTCAGAAAATATGCGGAACTATCTACCCCACCTTGAAAAATAGCACCAGCAAAAACACGAGGGTGAGATTTTATAAAACATTAGCAGTGCCGAACCTACTCTATGGCAGTGAAACTTGGATGCTATCAAAGCGTAAGGAGAGTAGATTGCAAGCATCTGAAATGAAATTTCTTCGACGTATGTATGAGTGTACTAGAGAAGATCGTTACAGGAATACCGAGATAAGGAAAGAACTCATTATCTCTATAGATGACAAGGTATCTCAGAAGAGAATGCTGTGGTTAGAGCATGTGAACTGAATGAGGGAGGAAAGGATACTTAAGCAGACGCTGTGCTATAAGCCGGAGGGCAGGAGAGAACGAGGACGCCCGAGAAAGAGAAGAGCAGATTTGAAAGGAATCCTTGAAAGGCAGAAGAAGAAGGTCTTAGTAGGTATTTATAGACAGAAAATTCTTGTTTTACTGGTAAGTGATGGTACATAATAACCAACATACTACATCAAAATTTTAAACATTCCTTTAATAAAACCAGAAATACCCACATTTAGTACAAAATACCAAAGAAGACTTGAATCACACTATCTGGCCATTTCGTTGTTAGATAATTCAAACGACACTCGCCAACTGAAACGAATACATTCTACTGAATTGCTCTAAAATGCTTATTATTCTGCATTAGAATAAATACAGATTTTGCTGTATATAAAAAAGTGGTAAGTGAGAAGGTTTTCCAATAAGCCTGTAAAGAAGTTTTGTTGTGTTCAGTGTGATTCAACCAAGTTGAATGTTTATAATATCTTAGTCGTTTCTAATTAATTTATTTGTAAATGCAAAAATCTAAAACTTGACATCAGTATGTCATGTTAAGAAACAATTTTTTTTAACGAAAGTTATTAATTTCACGGTAAGATAAAGTGAAATTTTTATCTAGATACATGGACAGTAAGTCTTTTATGAATACGATAGAGTAAACCGTGTTTCTGATTCGCTTTTTATTTCATCTGTGTTTTTCAGTGAAAGGTAAATACAGAGTACATAACTAGAGGCTGTGGTAATAGTTTTGTATCAAGTGTACGTATTAGAGAATAGATGCGAAGAGATCGGTCGGTATCCTATAATTGCCATCGGGAGATCAAAGCAGAGCAATTCTGATCATCCTATTACTAATGGATTGTTACCGTCAGGTAATCCTCAAAGGGTGGCGCGCTTCAATCACGGAAATTATCGGACCAACAACTTCCTGCATTCGGCATTTTCAGTAACCTTGCACCAGTTACTGCTACTATCGCTCTTGTGTACATATCGCATCCTATGCGATGCTATATTATGCTGTGTACATTCTATCTCTTTACCCTTTACCCCTCCCACATCTCATCAGTCTACCTGTCTGTTCGTCTGACCTTTCTACTCTAATAGGATTGCTACCACTCATGGTTCATCCATTCGTGAATTCATCCAAAATTCTCTCGGAGGCAAAACTGTTAGTGTTTGTTCCTTCTACTGCTGCTGTTACCGTTTCTATTTCTCCCATCCACGTAAAGTTTAATCGAATATTAATACTGTTGTAAATAAACATTCAATTCTCTGCTTCTACTCCAAATCTATTTGTTTCATTTGTGATTCCATGTGTACTCTAATGTAAATTATACCATTACCTATCTATCTCTTATAACTTACATTGTAATAATCAAACATACGTCATGTTTATCATATTGTTGTTATCCTTTACATCATTAGTACTCTTATTATTAACAAACTATTATTTAGGCTTTCAAAAATTTTGTAACACCATTGCAAGACTAAGTTATGAGGTTTCTTTCCTTGTTTTAATTTTGTTATGCCAAAAGAAAAACCAAAACATCTGGATAATTTTTTAATAGATTCATTTTGTACCGTCTCTTTTAAAAACCGAATGGTTTAGAACTACCGTATTAGAACGGTTGAGCAACATTAACCGAACCCACAACGTAACCGCTACCAAATCGATAGGTTTCATTGTATTAAAATTGTATGAATGATGCGGATAATTTAAATAAAAAATACATAAAACGTGATTTAAATGTTGTATTTATTTAACTTTTTGTTCAAAAGATGTTTAAAATAACCACCCTGAGCATCGATGCATTTTTGTGCTCGACTGATCATATGGAGAGACGTCTAACGCAAAACGTTGTTTTCAATTGCATTGATTTCTCGTTGAATGTTCACCTTCAGTTCATCAATATTGTGGGGATTAGATACATTAATTCTCTCCTTTCAGTAGCCTTTTAGAATAAAATCGCAAGTTGACAACTCGTTCGTTCGTGAAAGCAGCATGAATACGATTCAGAAACGTTTGACGTGGGGCATGTTGCTCCGTCTTGTTAAAAGAAGATGTATTCTTTCTCGTTATCTGTTAATTGCGCATAGGATTCTTTGAAAATATTGAGGTAAACTTAAGTATTGACAACAATCAGTACTATCACTACTCAAGCGTGAATACATTGTAACGTGGCGGTGGTTCATCATGGGTTCAGTTATATGTTGCTCACTCGGTAATACCCCAAAACTCTATAATACACTACGGTATGCTAATATATGATACACATTTGTGCTACACAAATGAATAAAAAAGCAACTAGCTAATGACACTAATTTTTTGCGAAACTTTACACGACTTTCCATATCGCATACATTAACGAAACCTTTTTTTAAATTTTATCGGCGATTTAGAGATAAATTAAGACTCAAAAGAAAATTCACTTATTAGGGAGATATATTCTAATCACCTCCAGGAAATCCACCTGGAAGACTGAAATGACGCTGAAATAAGGACATGATATAGTCATTAAACCATGCATTAAAAATATTAGGAGAAATTCATAATTATTATTGAATAGATAATAAGTAATTTATCAAAATTAAATTTAACTTCCTTTTAGAAGGCTGTCATTGAGTGGTGCTCTACTATAAGTAATTTAGGTTTTTGTAATTTTTTTCTTTATTTTACTGGTTGTAGTCACAGTTATAAAATTAAATTAAACAGTTAACCATTTTTTGGCAAGCGTTACAATTATGTAATAATTACTTCAAAGAAGCTAAAAAGTTATATGATTAAATTTAAAACGACTATGTTATTAATTTACAGAAGTACTAAGCAAACCGTAAGGCCTGGAAATTAACACCAGTAAATCTTAATTCATAATAAACAAGGAAGATTTTGTGCCAAAAATCTGTGGATAAATCAGACGAGAATACAGCGAGTCTCACAATATATATACATAGACACCACTATCAACGAGGTTTCGGGAAACTTTCAGGAAATTAGAAAAGGCACTGGAAAGGCTGGAGATGTTTTCGACACAGTTAGCTCAATTTTGAAGAGCCATCACCTAACCTGCACACCGAATTGCACTTCCTGAGATGCTACGTGTTCTTGGTTCTTCTGAATGATGTAGTCATGGACGTTAAAAAAGCCAACTAACCCAAAATTCGACACTTATGAATTATGGCTGCGTGGGAGCTTTTTGAGGATATTATGGAGCAGAACGCCATCAACGTAGAAGTCTTGCAGAGAATGAATAACGTCCTAAATTTGTCGAATGTCGTTAGCTGCGGTATCTCGAGCTCGGATATATAATTAGAAATCACAAAAGATATGAACTGTTACAACGCATTCTACAAAGGAAAATAGAAGAAAAATCTCCTGGCTTGCCAATTTGAGGGCTTAGTTTGGTAAGAGTTCCACCGAATAGTTCTGGATAACCAAGAAGGTCAAAATAACCATGATGATCCCAACTCCTTAGTAGACGCCCCAACATCCGGAACGGAAAGGCACGTCAAAAAAATTATTAACCAACTTGTGAATTACATTTGTTGAAAATATATATCATGAATTTTTCAAAAATACTATGAACATGTTTCTTCAGGTAGCATTAAAAATGATTTTTTGAAATCTGTTTTTTGGTAAGATAAAATTTAAAACGTTTCTGTTTACTGTAAATATTTGATGATGACTTTTTAAAAAAGGTTATAAATTAAACAGCAAAACCTTATCTGAAAATGTTTTCATTAATAGCAGTGTATCCATTACAGACACGTTCCAAGTTAATAATAGTACGTAGTTGAAAATGAAAGGCACTAGCGAGGTAAACATGACGTCCGCACTTAATGAAGACGGAAAGGGAAACGCACGCTCGTATAATGTGTGTGTATGTGCGTTTGAGTGTGTAGAAGAGGAGACAAGCGATTGAGAGAATGAAGACCACACCCATGTTTGGTGTTAGGCAGATGGTTCCCAACGTGGAGGGTCAGTAGATAGATAGTACGATTGTTGAAATCGATAACTTCTTTACGTTAAGTAAACATCTGGTACCCTTTATAAAACAGAGAAATCATAAAGAATCATTCTATACTATTAGGTTTTCAAAACGAAAATCTTGTGTTAAATACCTGGAGTTCATCTGGAAAATATTTTTCCAGTTTCTGTTATGTTTTTTTTTTAGAATTATCCAAGAAAATGGCTGTACATATACTAGATTTCGTTCTTAGTTTTCTTAATATTGGAACATTCACGTGTAAAATTCTAATTTTTCTAATTTTTTAGAATTTATTGAAACTGTCTATTATGCTTCATGTTTGGCCATTCATGGCTTTGTTGTTGTTTTTGTTCATTAGCCAAAAGGCTGGATTGAACCTCTACAGGTTTTACTAAACCAAACTAATACTGAGGTGGTTTACAAATGCGTTCCTCGCTGAGTTGAAAGAATATGCTTACCAGCATGCCGGGCTCTCTGAAAAGCACACATTTTCCACCCTTTAAATGACATCTTCATTTCATTCATTACAAGGTTGGCTGTATCATGAAATTCATTACCCTCAAGGAAATAACTCTGAGTAGTGTCTTTTACGCCTCTACCTCTTCTGTTCTTAAATACCTCAGTCATTTAATTGCCTGGCCATGTAATAAGGAACCGAACTATTTTTTGTAGCCCTGGAAATAACAATTTGAATGCAAATAATTTCACGCTCCCACCAGTCTGTTATAAGGAAATTCATGTCTTTATGATCAAGTTTTATCGATTCTCTTCTTTGGATAGAAAAAATAGTTTAATGACTAAAATATTTCGACAGTCTGGTAGGAAAAACTTTTTGGTTTTTCTCTATTTACGTGGACTTCTAAGTCGGTTATGGTTATGCATTAGTATTTTCGTGAAACGTTTGTACAGTTGGAGGAACGTGTCATTTACATTATGATATTCGTAGATCGTTATGTACAATGATGTTAGTAACAAAAAAGGGAGCGTCTACGATTAGTCGTAAAGTTTCAGAATCCTATCTTATTTAATTATTATTTAATATTATTTTAAATTGATTAAAACAGTACATACGTAAACCAATTTTTTCTTTTGCCTAGGGACAATTTTAAACCAAGTGAGGTGACTTTAGACGTTTCTGGAAGCTCTTTTTGCAGCCCACATTCTCAGCAATCACTTACTGTAGACTTTTCTCAATCTTCTTTCCACCCGGTGTTATGTTTTTATTCTTCATGAAACCCCTTAAAGTCCGTAATTAGTTGTCTGAATTTCGATCCGTTTATTAAGTTTCTTCGGTTTATTCTGCTTTTCTAAATAACCTTTTTAACTTTTTGAAACAATTTTCCGATACCTTAGCTCAATTGTTTAGTGTCTTAAATATTATTTTTGTCAACGGGTTTTCATCCATTCTATACAGGTGTCCGTAAAATTTTAGTAGTATTTTTCTAATCGTTTTCATTAATCGTTTTTTTCCTTGTACAGTTCTTCTCGACCTCGTAACCTATAGGCTATTGTCCATCTACTAACCCATTTTGTCTATCTTCGGACCCATTATCTTACCTAGGATCTTTCTCTCAAATTTCTCTGCTTTTTTAGTTCAGCTTTCCCGTTCATTTTAAAGCACTCACTCGCGTACAGACACACAGGTTTTATCACAGTATTATAATGTCTAATCTTGGCTTGTCTTAAGAGTGTTTTTTTTTCTAATTCAAGTGGCGAGTTCCTCAAAGTGCGCCGGCTATCTTTCCTCGTCTGTTTTTCGTCCCTACCTTTTTATTTGATCTTCCGTTGTATTATTTCCCCAAAGTACTTGAAGCTATCAACGTTCCGAATTTTTCCCTATTGTGTCTTCAGGTGACACGGGGCTGTTTTGATGTTCGTTTTGTATTTAGTTTTTCGAAGGAAATCTGTAGTCCTGGTTTTCTGCTTGTTCTTTTAACATGTTGATTTTTTCTACTGCTGATTCCGTGTTCCTGGAAACAATTGCTAGGTCGTCTGCAAAAATAAGACAGTTTATCTTTATGCTGTTTTATGATCATCCAACATGTACTCGGTTTAAAAATATCTTTTATTGGCAAGTTCCATTTCCTATTTCTCATTTTTAAATACTTCCTCCATTATTTAATAATTTAATGAAATAAAATTTAAAAATTTTTGTTCAAATTTTCTTTTTGCAACAAAGAAAACGTGATATACATGCAATATTCTATTTATATGAATTTTCATAAACATTAATTCATATACTCCAAAAGAATATTAGAGAAAATTAAATTTCCTTCTAATTCTACGAACCAAAATAAAAAGAATAATGTACAAAACAAAGTTAAGTAACCGTCTTGTAAGATAGAGTAGAGACCGTTTAACTTATGTAAACTGACTTGGTCATTTTAGAAAAGTTAGGATGTTCTTTTTAATGACTCTGCACGAGAAGTAATCCGTCCAGCTAATTAGTGCCCGGAGAGTGCTTTCTGTAGCAACTAATAGCGGAGAAAAATACACTTTTAGAAAAGTTTAAGAAGTAAAGAGGGCGAAGTTGTGGACAAAGTGGACCTTAATACCTCGGCAAGGCTTAGTCAACTTACACCATTGTGTTGCCTGGGGCGTGCAAGTTTCGTACAATAAGTACAATAAGCAACTTTGCGCTAAAGCATATTATTACCTTACTCTTAGCTACTTTCCTCTCCGTCACCCTATTATCTTTTTCTTCTTCATTCGATATTCTATCTTTTTCTTTCTCAGTCATTTTCTCTACTTTTCTCCATTCTTTATCCTATACTGAAACTTTTACTGTTTGTTCCTTCTTTCTAACAAAACACAACAGTCTTTAAATAACATCCTTTTGAGTATCGGATTAATTTTGATGAAGTTACCCTTCTTGAGATTTACAAAGAAATAGCGCACTCAGCAGTACTGTCATTTAAATTAATTTTCCCTATCTCTTATATAGAATAACTATTTTTAATTAGTAAATTTTATTTTCTTAATTAATTATTAAATTATTAATTAATTATTAATTTTTAAAATCGTATATTAATTTGATTTGTTGATAGTACGAAGACGTTTTGTAAGTGTTATTTTACAATTTTTAATTTTACTATAAGGTTGGTGCAATTTTCATTGGTTACATACCATTGGGCTGCAGTGATCAGTTTTAGACATTTTATTTGTAAGCGCAGGAGTATTTCTGCATTCAATGGACTAACTGTGTCATATTGCTCTGACCCGTAATTATAAACTGGTTTAAGAATTAATTTGTGTATTCAATTCATAAAAGAACAACTTAAAAAACGTAGCGAGAAACATTTAAAAAAGTTAGAAGTATATCAAAATCCTTTCGTAATCAACTTCCACAACAGTGAAGATACTCACTGATTAATCGATTTAAAACATTGGACTTACCTTTACAATTTTATTAATCATTTAATTTTTACTTTCTATTGCCTATATGAATATATAGGATGGAAAGTATTGTTTTCATGTCGATTTTTTGAAATCGAGTTTTCACCGGATCTACACGTTTTCAGACCTCCTGAACCCAAAAAATATGTTTTTAGTGATTGGTCTGTGTGTGTGTGTGTATATATATATATCCAGAATATCTCATAAACGGAACATCGTACGAAATTGAAACTTAAGTTACATACCACTACCGGACACGACATGAACATTTTCATCAAAATCGATCAACTGGAACTAGTAGTTTATTCGTGTAATTATTCACTTTTTTGCGATTTTATCAAAAACTGATTCTACGATTTTTTAAATCACCTGGTTAACTAATTTTTTTATGCTCTACATGATAGGGTAGGTGCCATCTCTGCTGAAATTCTCGGTAAGGCTATTTTTTCGTAAAAAATTGTTTTTTGAAGATTGTGACTTTAATATGCATTTAAGCGCAAAAATTGATGTAATAAAAGTTGTAGAAAATTTAAAATCCTACAACTTTTATTTCAAACATATTTTTGTATAATGCTTAGTTTACGGGTAATTAGCAATTTTCTGTTTTTTTCTCACGAAAACGTGTAAAAAATTCGATTGTTTTAAGATTTTAGCCTTAGTATGCATTTTACGACAAAAATGTACAATAAAATTTATAGGAAATTAAAAGATCTACGTCTTTTATTTAGAGAATTTTTCTCGACAGAGCCTAGTTTAGTGTAAAAGAGTGATTTTCCGTGTTTTTAAGCCAAACAGAAGTTGATTTTCATTTTGCGTCTTTCACTCATTATTAAAATTAGGTTATGTTTGTTGGGGTTAATTTTTTTGTTTATTTCTAATGTTTGGTTGTATTGTTAATTATTTGCTTTGGCAAGAGAAAGTTGTGTGAGTGTTTTTCACCCGATTTTTTTTATTATTTACATCGGTAAAGGATAGTCGTGTGAGAGCTTCACACTATATAAAAAATATAAAAACAGAACTAGATTAACTTAGTATAATTTAAAAGAAATTTTTTATATTTCGTGCCATATTATCTTCAGTAAACCAATTTTCCCTTAATATTCAGAGTGTACTTTGATGTTTTTTTTATATCGTATTATATTTTTAAGTTATCTTCTTTTTTAATAATGAAAGAAAATTATGAACGCAGTAGAAAAGTGGTGTAATTAGACAGGATAAAATCAGTTGACGATACGATCTGGTGGTTAGGTTTTTAGAAATAAACCTATAAGTAAAATATCGTGATGGATAGGGTTGATGGGTAAAGTGGTGAGAAAGGAAAACCATGAGCGAGTCTTTGCACAATGAATTATTAAACAGTTAATGTGCCATATTTGTGGTGGTTGTTGCTGTTAATGTCGTCCAACTGGCATGAGTAGCGGGGCACACCCTAGCCCCAGGGACTGTTTCTTTGCGCTATTTACCGCAGGCAGGCAACAGGCGGCGAAACATTCATTTATGTTCGTTTGTGAAACATTCCATTATATTGTTTTATGTATCGTAACGTTGAATGTATCATATATATATACACACAAACGTATTACAAGCCTAGTCAATCTGTCCGGTTCACTTTTCAGTGCATACGTATTCTACAATTCAATGTACTATAATAACACATTGACTCATTCACTACTACAACCCTATAAAATAATATTGTATATGACACTGTGATATTACAGATTCACTCTTACCAACGGATTTATACTTTTGCAACAAAATGCAAATATACTATATTTACTAACACATATAAATGCATCCGTGTTCAAAGTGAATAACAATATATAATCCCTGTATAAACCCTCTAAAACACATTACATGACATAAATGCAATGCACTGATCTATTTCCTTTTTCTTCTAATCAATATTCTACTGGAAGATATAAAATCATCTTTCTAAGCCTCAAATAATAATATTTCTCTGTTATATTACTCAAAGTTATTTTATAATTTCATTTTAATACAGCAGAAATCTATCATACTCGTATATTCTTAAATATAATAATGAGTAGATGATGTTTCTTTTTGATAATCGTGATTGAAGAAAATCACTCCATTCGGGGAAATTCGTGGATGTAACTCTTATGTTGTCTTGGCACTTTAACAAAAATTCGTAGGTTGTCTTCGTTTCAGTCGGCGAATGTAGTTTGAATTATCTAAGAGTAAAATTATGGCGAGGTGATTTGTATATGATTCGACTCTCTTTTTGGTACTTCGTACTGCATGTGTTGATTTCTCGTTGAACTGTAATAATGTGTAAATATCTGTGTAAAAAATTGTTTTACGAGGTGTGGCTATTAAATACCGAGACTGACGTTGTAAAAAACTTTATTTTAATTTTATACATAATCACTTATTGTCATCTTCAATATACACTCCTTCCCTATCCCTACAACACTCCATGCGAATTTTCCATTGTTGGAAACAGTGTTGAAAGTCATCTTCTGTCAGTTACTTTAGGACAAGTGCCACTTTTTCTTTTACAGCTTCCACAGGCTCAAATCTTGTCCTTTTTAATACAGATTTCACCTTAGGGAACAGGTAGAAGTCACATGGTGCAAGACCTGGTTAATAAGGTAGATGTTCTAACACTGAGATGCTGTACTAGGCTAGGAACCTCTTGACAGATAACACGTAATGAGCTGGCGCATTGTCTTGGTGGAGAACTCATGATTTGTCCTTCCACATTTCGGGGCGTTTTTTCCTTACTCTTTGACGTAGTTTAGAAAGTACCTCAAGGTAGTAATATTGATTAAATGTTTAACCTTCAGGAACCCAGTGAAGGTACACAATCCTATGGATATAAAAAAAAACAATCATCATTGCTTTAAATTTTGACTTGCTTATTCGAGCTTTTTTGGCTCTCGGTGAAGTTCAGCTCTTCCAGTGCATGGATTGGCGCTTCATTTCCGGATCATAAGTAAAAAACCACGTTTCATCACATGTTATTATCGTTTTCGAAAAATTTGGGTTATTTTCAATCGCGTACAAAGTGTCAGTATAAACATTTTTGCTAGCTTCATTTCAAACATTTTTGAGCGGCACGTGTCCTGAAGGAGCTGACAGAAGATGACTTCCAGCACTGTTTACAACAATGTAAAATTCTCATGGAGCTTTGGAGGGATAACGAAGGAGTGTATATTGAAGGAGACAATAAGTGATTTTGTATAAAATAAAAAAAATTATAACGTCAGTTTCGTTATTTAATAGCCACACCTCGTATATGTACGTAGGTTATGGTGTAATTTGTGTAGCTTTTTAAAAACTACGGAGCTCATCTGCATTGAAAATATCCCTCGGTAATCCTTTAGTAGCGGGGATACCACATTTTCTTGAATATTTTGCAGATTTAGATGTGATAATAAAACAAATTGCATTTATTAAAAAAAAAACATAGCTGGAAAATTACTTGTTTTATTAATCATTTTATAGAACACAAATTTCCTTTCTCTATGACTTTTTATGTAAAAAAATAAATATACATCGAAACGAATGGTGAAGGACTCTGTGTATTACTGGGTAGATTATAGAATGACACGCTTATTGAAGTAAGTTGATTAATTTATAATATATGTATTATGTGTATTTGGATTAAGCCTTTATGTTTGAAGTCAGTAGTGAGTTAACACAGCATACCATATACAACGTCGTATACCTTATGTGTTAGTATTTGCCCTATTCGACTTTTGAGAGTCTCCTGGAAGTAATTAACAAAAATATATGTTTTATTTTCATTCCTTTAGAAGCATAATGTTTGTTGATTTTTTCATAGGTTGTTATTGCTATCATGTTTACATAATTTTTGTTTTTATATATTGAATTATTAGTTTTTTCATTGTATTTATTTATCAAGGTCGAATGTAATTTTCAATTATCAGCGACTACAACAAACACTTAAACTTACAATTAGGTTAAGTATACATTTTTCATCTCATTAGAAGTGTTTTAACGTTATTTTCGTACATTTAAATTTGTCTTCACTTATCAAACACAACCGATATCAAAATTGAACCTCAAAGTTAAGATACTGGTTGTTGGGCAGAAATCAAGCTTACTCTCTTGTCCAAGTTCACGATCTTTAAATCCATATTATAAACGGTGTGGACTTACGGACTGCTAGTTATGCGAAGATAGACATCCTTGAGCGTTTCCAGACAAAACCCATCAGAAAATTTGTTAAAGTTCCTTGTTACGTCAGTAATATATGAAGAGCTGAGTGGATGAAGGTGCTATGTAACATTTTTAAAAAAAATTATGTTTGTGATTGCTGAAGGTGTAAAGTGTACACTTAGTTACGTAGATGACACAGAACGTTGTTTAACTTCAGTTTACGAAAATACTAGAGGATAAGTGGACTATGTACAGCTTAATTTTAAGGTTTGTAGAGGATTAAGATGTTAAGATTCTTTGACACTTTCTTTTACCAGAATTTACTACAATCTACGAGACATCTTTTTAAAGTAAACAGGTAAATGCAGTAATGAACACCTATTATCACCATTAATATGCATTGTGTGTTTCTTTAAAAATTTGTTATATGAAGATCTTTACGAGTATTTTGTATTAATAAATTACCGTTAATCTATTTATAGATGATACAGTCTACAATAAAGACTTCTTAGTAAATGAAAGTGTTGTATGCGTAAGAATAAGTGTCGTAAGGTGTTATATGACAATGTTAGTCGATCCTCGATGAATCTAATAAAAAAGTGACAATGAAAAGTAAAGTTTAAGAACTTTTAATTGCGTAAGAAACAATTTTCATGAAAGGATAGGGGGCCTTAGTACTTTTATAGCAATTTCCACTAAACTATATTTTTGTTAATGATATCAAAGAAGGCTTCATGACCATCTAAATTACTTGGCTATATATCTTTTAGACAATAATAACATCGGTTCTGGAAGACTAAAGCGACGTAGCATACTTGATATTTCGTACGGATCTGTGTAAGAACATTGTAGAATATCTGTAAATTAAGCATTCTTGAATGTGGGCGTGAGATGTATCTTTATACTTTCAGTAAACACTAATAACATAATTTTATTCTTTTGAACTTAAAAACAGATTGTGATGTTCAAGTTTGGAAATTAAAAATAAATTTAATAATAATATTTTTTAATCCTAAAATAAATTTGTAATAGAAATTTCACTGTCGCTATTTCAATAAATACCAACTTTTACTAGTCATACTATTCCGTAGTGGGACCTAATTTAAGTTGAAAGTTCCAACTTGGTACGTTATTCCGATCTTGAGATATTTTGTTCACATACATACAGACGAATCGCTACAAAACATGTCTCATGGGTTCAAGGGTCTGAAAAAGTGTATATCCGGTGAAAACTCTATTTCAAAAATCGACATGAAAACAATACTTCTTTCCCTGTACATATATATTCATATAGTGCTAGAGAAAGTAAAAAATAATCTTGTTCAAAAAATGTAATATAGCCTAATAAAACACATTTTGATACAGTACAGTTGAACTTCCATAACTTTAATTTTTATAGGCTAATTTGAATTAAATTTGATTTCAATAGAATTTTTGTTTCCTCTTTAATTTTTTATTTACAACTGTTAAATGTTACAACAAGCAAATGTGATGAT
Organism: Catonia carolina; assembly: GCA_035578175.1. Classification (NCBI taxonomy): domain Eukaryota; kingdom Metazoa; phylum Arthropoda; class Insecta; order Hemiptera; family Achilidae; genus Catonia; species Catonia carolina. The sequence goes on along the minus strand of JAQMRL010000003.1, from coordinate 81,174,628 downwards.
TATCGTGATTATGTAAATGACATGATAGGCATGAGAGAGGTAGGGCCCCCATTGGTGCCTCCCAAGAATGAAATTTGTATATCAAATTAGCAGGTCTCTACTCCAGCGTCTTTTAAGGCGTCTAGGAGGATTATCAGGTAAATGGACGGAGGAAAGTGAACGCACCAGGGGGTTCTCGTGTTCGTGTGACTTATCGTGAAAGCGTTTGTATAGGTATTCAATAGAATTTTGTACAAGTAGTGTTTTCAGATCTGTATGTAAGGTTTTATTGCTAACGTAAAGAGGTGCTTTTGCTATAAGGCGCAATGTTTTCGACTGGAATGCTTGAATTCGTTGCAAGTTGGAGGGTTTGGTTGAACCGTAGATTTGGGATCCGTAGGTCCAAATAGGTTTCAAAAGAGAACAATATATGCGTAATTTTTGTGCCATTGGTAATTTTGATCGTTTGTGAAGTAGCGAATATAGAAGTTTAAGTCGGGAATTCAGTAATAAACGTTTCCGTTTGATATGTGTGCTCCAAGTTAGTCGTTTATCAAAAGTCAGACCGAGATACTTGACCGTATCTGTTTTTGTGAGAGGTTCATTGTCTATGTATACTGGTGGGCAATCATCATGACGGAGTGTGAAAGTTACGTGAAGGGATTTTGTCGAATTAAGTTTTATTTTCCATGTTTTACACCATTCGTGTATAAGATTGAGATGATGTTGGAGTGTTAGTGAAGCTTGTATAGAGTTTTGGTCTCGGGCTAATATCGCTGTGTCGTCAGCGTAGGTAGCAGTGAGGGTCTGGGGTAGGGTCGGTAGGTCTGAAGTGTATACAGAATAGAGAAGTGGGGCTAAAATTGAGCCCTGAGGCACGCCGGCTAAGACAATAAAGAAATTTGAGTAAGATGATCCTAAACGAATTCTAAAGAATCTGTCAGATAGGAAGGAATTTATGATAAGGTAGTAGGTAAATGGTAGTATTTCTTTTAGTTTGTGTAAGAGACCTGTATGCCAAACTCTGTCAAAAGCTTGAGCGACATCTAGGAAACCTGCGGACACATACATCTTTTGTTCCATAGACGAAGCTATGTAATCAGTCACTCTGTGCAGTTGTTGTGTAGTGGAGTGTTAAGTGCGGAATCCGAATTGATGTGGAGGTAGTATATCATGAACCAGCGGAAGAATGCGCTTGTAAAGGAGTTTTTCGAAAATTTTTGAAGGTACTGAGAGGAGGCTTATTGGTCGGTAGGAGGAAGGTAAGTGAAAAGGTTTGTTCGGTTTTTGTATCATTACTATTTCTGCATACTTCCACTGAGTGGGGAAATGTGTCGTGCACAATATACTATTGAAGATTATAGTAAGGAGAACGAGCGCTTTCCGCGGTAAGTGTTTGAGTATGTCAGCTGTTATTAAATCATATCCCGGTGACTTCTTACGTGGTAATCTCGAAATTTCAGATTTTACTTCGGAGGGGTGAAAGTATTTCGGCGGGAGGGATAATTGAAGCGGTTCATCTAGTGACTGAGTAACGCGTTGGTGATGTACAGATTGGATGTCATTATGGGGAGTGAATGTTTCAGAAAGATGTCTACCAAAGCATTCAGCTTTGTCGTCATCAGTTATTAGCCAGGGTCCGTCACCCACCCTAAGGGGCATCGATGTCGTGTGATGCCGTAGTAGGCGTTTTGTGCTGCGCCAGAGATTACCATCCTTCTCGTTCAGAGTTCCAGTATAATTTTCGTATAAGCGGGTGTTGTGTGTTTGAATTTGCTGTTTCAGCTCGTTTGTCAGCCGGTTTAAGCGACGTTTATCAGATGGTAGGCGAGTTCTCTGCCAAGTGCTACGGGCGCGGCGTTTTTCACGAATAAGTTCTCTGATATGAGTGGGATAGTGTGGGGCGTCTGGGACATTTGGACGGTATGGCAGTGATGCCTTCCATGCACACTGTTGAACAGAGGTAGTAAATAAATCAACAGCATCATCTACCTCCGTGTCCGTTTTAATTGAAAATGGGATATCTAAGGCGTGTTCTAAATTGAACTGGAAGAGATCCCAATCCATAGGCCCGGGAGTAAGACTCGGTCTGCGTTCTGTAGAGACTGGTTGGTCTGAAACCGTTAAAAGAATGGGGGAATGATCTGATGAGAGGTAATTTACTGTGGTTATTTCAATAGGAAGGTGTGATAGATTCTTACAAACAAAAAAGTCAAGGAGGTCTGGTAATTTGGTACGCGCGGAGGGTCAGTATGTTGGACTATCTGGAGAAATATAATGTAGGTGATTTTCTGTTATAGCTTTTATTAAATTTCTGCCCCTGGGAGAACATACACGGGATCCCCACTGTATGTGCTTACCGTTCCAGTCTCCTCCAATAAGAAACCGATTACCTAGACTATTAAAGAAATCTCTAAACATTTGGGAATTTATGATGTGTCTAGGAGGACAATACACTGATCTAATGGTAAAACTCAATAGAATTTAATCGTTAATTTACGTTGAAATTAGGGTCCATATCTCGAACTTCTTGTTTGAGATTTTTTTTCATCCGAATTATTTGTTTTCTTTTTAACGCAAATGTGTAACTAAATGTTTTCGTAGCTTAGAATAGAAGAAGGAACATTAAAATGGCTGCAAGAGGTACGCGGGAAAATTTTCCCATATCAGGTTAATGGTCCGAGAATAATCAGATCAATTAACGATGCAACATGGTCTATACTAAATTTAAAGCTACCAGTAAAAAATTTTAAAAATAAAAAAACGTCATGGAATCGTTCAAAAGGTTATTTGTGATAAAATAGCCTCAGTTTCTAACGAAAACTGCTAAAATTACAAGAAATCAATAGTCCTATAACTTCCCCGAATCAACAGTTACACCACAGAAGATTTGTTTAATGCCATTAAAACTGAATTAATTTTTAAATGTTTGATATTATCTTTAAAAATTATTCAAAATTCTACAGGAATTGATAAAAATTCTATAGTTTTGTTGTTTTGTATTTCGAATTTTCTTTAACACGTTGACTGCTACGTGACCCAAATATGTGTCACACTTGTCTTTAAAAATGAGCCACGTGCATCAAAAATTAGTCACAGTACATGAGTGATTTTTAAGCCGTGTTTTGTGGTTTCAAAAGCCACAGCTTCAGAGAGTGACGTTATACACATCTTAAGACTGTTTAAATAGTTGGTATTTTTTTAGTTTATTTTGGTTGGTTTAAATGGTTGGTGTTATAATAATGTTGCTATTATTTTAAATTTTATTATTTCTTTTGCTTATTTCGGTTGAAAGAAATAGTCTAGAATACTTTGCAACTAAACCCAATTATGTTTATTACTTTTTTTATTGTAAAGCAAAAATGGGTCACATGGCTCTGAAATGTAAAATCATTCCAGCAGGCCATGTGACCCAAAAGTGTGTCACAACTTAAGTTTACAAAAGAAAAATAGCTGTTAATATTTTAATTAATAAATGAAGTAAAATAAGAAGAAAAAAGAATAAAATGTGAAAAATAAAACAAAAGTACGATGGCCCCGCTCTAAGTGTCACAAAATTTAGTGCGGCAGTCAACGTGTTAACTTGAATTAGTACCGTATTCCCTACGTGTTCGAGTTATGGAAATTCAACTGTATATAAAATAAAAAAAACTAACTAAAGTTCAAAAACAGGTGAGGAAATTTTTGTTATAAAAGATTAGGATAGTTTGAACAACTCATGTGACAGACTTGCTCAATAGAGTATAAGGTTTGGAGATCTACCAGTTACATGAATGATGATAAAATCTGCTTTGCTATTTGAATTATAAACTCGTATGTATTATAAAAGTAATTTTAAAACAAATATCAGGATGTCGATGTATCTAATATTCCAAGTTAAAAACCACTGGATGAAAAAAAAAATGAATGAATATAAAAAGTGATAAGGTCGAACTATTTGATACATCCTGACTGTCATTGCCTGTTGGGAAATAACAAATAAAGTATATTATAACAGCAATACCAATAATAGAGAAATAAATAGAGAATAAGAGCATGTTTATATATATATTTTTGTGTGATAAATATCGCAAGCGAATAATGTCTCACGATATCTAGCCTACAAAAAGCAACGGCTCATCATTAAGTTTGCGTGTCGTCGTAGCTGTCCCAATCGGTATTAAGCCTTTCCTAGTGGACAGAACGGGCCATTATCAATAGACAACGGGAATAGACAAGGGTTTCCTGTGGCACATGCAAATGACATTTAATACGGCCATATAAAAAGAATGATAGATTCTTGAGTCAGATTACAATATTTTTATATGGAAGTTGAAATAAACTACTACGTATTGAGGTTTATTGTACATTACGGACACAAACTTTTCTGATATATATCAACAACCTACTAACATCACGCCATGTTACTACTGCTAGATACTGGCCGTACTTATAATGTAATAAGCCAAACTAATATCTGTCTAACAATACTAGTAATAATAATACTCTTGTAGATAGTACAACACTAAATGATGGTTTCCTTTTACTAAATTGCCCTTTATTTACTAACCTAATGTCTGCTTATTATTCTTACTCTAAAACGTTATTGGTCGTAGCAAATTTTATTCGTTTTCATCTACTTTCCATTAATATACTAGATAAAAACCCCTTTACAACAGGTTTTGTTAATAAACCTGAAATAAAATCTCTGTAATTTAGGATAATTTGAAGTTCAAATAAATAAATTTTATGAATTTTATTTTATTAATTTGTAGTTTGTTTGTGAACCTACAGTACGATCTAGGATATTGTGTCGTTAACGTAAGGAACGCGTAAGTCATCGTGTAGTGTTTTATTGGATATTAGCATAATTAGCAATGAATCGCAAAGATTTACTTTGGAAACGTTATATTCGGAAAATGATTGATGGCTCATAATAATCCCTTAATATTCATAGGAGCTTGCAAAACAAAACAAGACAAGACACGAGAATCAAATTCTTCAATATCATTGGCGTTCTTATTCTCCTATATGGTATCGAATTATGGATATATACAGAACATTGATAGCAAGATCCAAGCTGCGGAGATGAGATTTTTGCGTAGTGTGTTGGGTGCTCTAGAAGGGACAAGATATGATTAAATAAGTAGTGTTCTATCTGTTCTACTGTGACAAGATCTTACAGAATCTAAGAAACTGGTGCAGTTACTTGAACAGAATGCCGTATGGACGCCAATATAGGGTCAAAATTATAGACCAATCCGTACAAGAGATGTGGAAAGACCGAGGAATAGATGGAGATCGGAACTGGTTCACTAAACCTTTACCTTTAAGTGAAGAAGAAAAAGAGGAATTCTGCAGGCCTACCAGGTATCACACAAAGACGTCTGAAACGCCAATGGAATTGAGAGATGATGACACATTAACACAACTGTAACAGTAATCACATGTACAAAAATATAAATTAAAATTTAACACATAAATCGTTTTCAGGAGAGCTTTCACTGGGTGGTGCCCTCTTGAAAGACATTAACGCAGTTCGTGTTTTCAATTGTAAAAGTTTTTGGTGGTTTATTTCTACAGTTGCAAAATAAAATAAGTAAAATAAGAAAGAAAAAATTGTATTATAACAATTGTTTTGATTCACTGTGAACGCCTCAAACGTATTACTCAAACTTAGTGTTGTTACAAATTGAGAAGAGTGGGTTTCGCCTGGACAAATAATATAAAAAAGAGAGCATACATACAATCTGGAGATTCATCTTCTTTTTACTAATATGGTTGTAGCATGAACTTGACCTACATTTTGTTTAGTGGACAAGGTCAAACAGACAGGTTGACCACTACTTAATTTTTAAATAGAAAAGATCAAATCCAGTAATTTTTGATATATCCGCATCAAAGACAAAATCGATGGTTTTCTAGAAAAACAAAAATATTTATCAACCGGTGCCTGATAGAGCAGGTACAGCATTTTAATTACTTGGGATGTGACTTGATTAGTACTACTGGACTATAAGTAGTGGTAATAAGAATGTGTAGTGTAGTAAATGATAAAAATTAATTCAACTTTAGATGAAACTCATGTCTCATTTCTTTGGAAAACTTCAAGTGCTAGAAAACTTTACGGTTTTACAAAATATCTTTTTCATAGTTAAGAGTAAATATTTTGAGATAAACTACCATGGAATAATATTGCGGCATGTGTATTTTATTTTAACCTAACAAATACAACCAGAAGATTTAGCCTAGAAATGTTATGATTTAGTAGTTTTGTTTTATAACAAACAATTTGATGAAAGTGAAAAGTTTAGACATAGTTTGTAATAGAGTTACTTAAAAATATACATGATGCATTGTTGTAAAAGTTGTAAATGTATCGTTTTTAAAGAGAAAGGGAAATGGGCTTAATAATAATTTGTTTGAAGGTTGAACTGCTAAGGTGAATTTTATTAGTACTAGTATTGTTATAATTATTATTAGATGTGAACGTTGGTTATGCGCATTATGCAGAGTAATAATAATAGTAAAATTAATACTAATAATATATACAACCTAAATTCACTATCTCTTTAACACGCCATGTTTAATAAACTTAGTCTAGAACTTAGTACCTGATAGTTTGTTTGGTGTTGGATAAGTTTTGCTACTTGTATTGCCCGCCGCCGAGCATTGATGTGTAAAAGGTTCGTGCAGTAACGTTATCTGTATTAAAAGCAACATGCTTAAGTTCCCACGCTTGAATCGTTGCCAATATTATTTGACTTTGTTTTATAAGATTAGATGTACTAACTCAAGCCATTATAATTTTATATAATTTTGTTAAGAAATATTGCTGTTCTAAATGAAACCAATATCTACTGGCCTACCTGTATAACGTCATTCTTTTATAAGCTGTACGTGTATAAAGTTTGAATAAGTTTTATGTCATTGTTTACCCTGAAAAGGTTTGGCAATGTATTATTTATTGTTCGTAAAATTTAAAGTTTACTTGTTTGTCTTCTTGTTCGACAATCATGCCTATTAAACGGTTAAAACTTTGAAACAGTTTTCTGACCATTTTTTCCCTGAAATTAATTTTAATTTAGACTAATTATAATTTAAAACAATCTGGTATGAAACGCTCACGCTACTTTCTCTTGCCAATCTAGATAACGAGAAATATAACCTATGTTTAATCATAAGTACAGAATGTAAAATTAAAAACAGCCTAATTTTAATCATGAGCGAATGACACTAAATGAAATTCTACCTCAATAGAACTTAAAAATGCGTAAAATTGAAGCTAAACTAAGCTCTGTAGAAAAAAAAACCCTTAAAATGAAAGTTGTAGATTTTTAGTATCCTATAACGTTGATTAAACATACTTTTTCGTTGAGTGCAGGCTAAAGCCGCAGTCTTAAAAAATTCAGTTTTTACCGGTTTTGATAAAAAATACAGAAAATTAGTAATTGACGCAAAACTAACCGTTGTAAAAAATGTTTGGAGTAAAAGTTACAAGTTTTTAATTTATTAGTTTTATTTATGTACACTTTTACCCTAAAATTCGCTTTAAGGGCGCAACCTTAAAAAAAATTTACTACAAGAGCACAGCCCCCAAGAATTTCAGTAGACATGGTGTCTACCCTATCAAGCAGAGCATACAAAATTTAGTAAATAAGGCAATTTTTAGAAAAAGTTGTGAGTGATGTTTTTGAGAAAATTTCAAAAAATTTGAAAAACACACGAATAAACTACTATTGCCGGCTGACTGATTTTGATGAAAATGTTCGTGTCGTGTCCCTTTGTGTTATTTAACTCGAATTCCAAGTTTCAGCTTCGCCTGATATTCCGTTTCTTGAAATATTTTATTCACACACAGACTCACAGACGTATATACACACCTACATAAATCGCTAACAACATGTTATTTGGGTTCAGGGGGTCTGAAAACGTGTATTTCCGGTAAAATACGGAAAAATTTTAGTTTTAATAATTATACTATAACTTTTTCTGAGTAAAAAAATGTCCTTTTGAACGTTGAGTTCAAAGAAACATTGAACTTTTATAAATTATACTACACTACAGGGAATACTGAAATAAGAGAAAGCTTTCTAAACTTTTTTAAGTTTATTAAGGTACTTGTGAGTGTTATAATAAAATGAACGTTATTACTTTTATGTAACAAGTAATCGAATAATAAAACGATATAGAGAAAGAACATAAAATATTTTTGTTGGATCATAAGATAGAAGCAATAAGAAAGTTGTAAGCAATAAGCAATACCCTGAAATAAAAGACATTCGTTTTTTATATCTTATAGAATAGCGTAAACGCTTTTACACAGTCACTCTACGATACGTTATACGTCTTCTCTGTTTTCATAAAACGTTACAAGTTAACATTTTACGGTCTAAGACAGATCGTGGTTGCCATTGTCATAATAATAATTCCGTTTTTATTGAGAAGTCGCGCGCGATAAAGAAGTAGTTAACATCAAGTAAATGGCTCCCTTCAATTTCTACAAACAAATAAAAAGGAAACACATGTTTTTCGTTTTACGTACTCTGTCTTATCCATCTTCAAATAAAAACTTATATCTTCAAACGGCACGAAATTAAAATGAACTAATAAAATAAGTATTTAAAAAAACCTCTAAAACTGTTCCATTTGTTAGAGTAACTAACGTTTAAAACCGTTTGAAAATATACTGGATTTAGTGACCCATTGAAAATGGCAACGACATTGACTTAAGTAAAACATATTTCATGTTTTTAATATTCAAAGTTCTGTAATATGTTTGGTGAAGTAGTAATCGCAATCGACCTCTATGTAAGAGATTTCGGGTTTGATTCCCGGCAATACCTGGTATATTTTCTTTACTCGTATTCATCTATCACTATTCACACTGTGAAAAACAAGCCTTGGTTATTATTATAGCCTTTACAGTTATTAGACGAAAAATAATTCTACTTGCTCTGTATTCACAATATTTTATTTTTTCTACGATAGCTGCTCTTTACTTTCTCTTGCCCTATAATGTAGGGCAATATAATATATAGTGAAATATCAATTATTATTATTATTGTTCCTATATTATAGGGATATATCAATTGAACGGCACAGGGGAAGAAGAAGGAATTTCAAAAAAATTGGATAAGTACCCTTTTTTGTTTCTATTTCTGTCTGTTTTCTAACGGGTGTTTTATTAAGGACGCAACCCTGATTATAAGAAGATAGAAGTAATAGGTTGGTAAATTTTCTGTCCCCAATCGGTATGTTGGCAACAGTGTACTCAAGCCCAACTACCTAAGACAGTTTAAATGTTCCAGTCAAGCATTAGTGTGGTGACAGTAGTCGTTTCATTATATTGTGTCAGCAATGATTTTTTTGCTAGGAAGAACGTGTGTTTATTGTAAAGAATTACATAGCGAGTAAATCTTACAAATGTGTGCAAGATAAGTTTCAGTTAAAATTTCCCCGTTCTGAATAAATCGTCAATATTGCGTTTGATAAAAAATTCCGTAGAACTGGAAGTGTACTCGATGAGAAACCACCTCGCCAGCCAAAAAAGTTAACTGCGGAAGTTCTCGAAGATTTGAAAAATCGTTTGACGCAATCACCTAAAAAAATCGCTTAGAAGATTATCATCCCAAGCTGGGCTAACATTAACTATAATTTTCAGAGCTACGAAAAAGTTACATTTGCATCCTTATCGCGTTGGCATAACTCGTGAACTGAAAGCTACAGAACATCAGAAACGATTACAATATTGTTCTTCCTTGGAGAAAACCATTGCTGATACAATATAACGAAACGACTGCTGTCACCACACTAATGCTTGACTGGAACATTTTAACTGTCTTAAGTAGTTGGCCTTGAGTACACTGTTGCCAACATACCAATTGGGGGACAGAAAATTTATCGATGTATTACTTCTATCTTCTTATAATCAGGGTTGCGTCCTTAATAAAACACCCGTTGTTTACTTAATATGACAAAAATGTATTGTTTATATAGTACTGAAAAGTACAAACAATCTTATGAAACCTACAGGACAATATTTTCCACTGAATTTAACATTTCATTCGGTTATCCGAGAATGGATACTTGTAGTACCAGTGACAAATTTACTGTAAAGATAATTAATCATCAATTGGAGAAGGGTGAAGGGTTAGAGTTAAAGGAGCTCGATGAAGAAACTAAAAAATGAAATTTTTTATAAATTTTTCTGTTTTGGCAATTTATCACCCAATATTTTATATTTTCATTTATCTACATTATTAATATAAATGTTCACAATATCGTCTGGAGAGGGTAGAGTACCTCACGATATTTACATAATATAGGAATTAAAATATGAATTTTGTTGAAAATATCTAAAGAAGTTGATGTGACTTGCCATACCACGTATTATTTTTAATGTTCAATGATATTTCCTGTTTGTTTTCGGTTGCTTTTAATTATTAAGTGCTTTAGTAGTGGAAGTTGGTTTCCATCGCCTCCAGTGTGTTTACTCAGTCATATTGATCGATTTAATCACTGATTACCCATTCTACCAACACGATTACCATTCGCACGTGTTTCTATTGCACTTGAACATCTTTTCCACGAACATTGTAGGTACATTTTGTCACGCAATTATTTGATGTAATAATTAATTGTTTTTCTTATTCTAAAGATAAAAAAATATCAAACAAATCATTATTTCGTGTTCTAAATGAAAGGGATTCGGTACCGATGTTTTGTTTATCAAGTGTGTGAACTTAACAGAACTTGCAGAATTACAACCCGTACTACGTGGTACGATATCTTTCAATAGATCTCTCTTCCACATTTTTGCCGACCGGCCTTTTCCTACAACCAACTGCGTGTTCTACCTACTTCGCGACTGATAGACACGCCACATGCCCCCACGTGCGGCCTAACACCTCAAATTGTTCTTCCTCCTTTTTAGCAACTCTCACTTATTATTTTTACCTAATTTGTAAGTGCTAAACCATTACAATGATTAATTCATTTGAGATATTATCTTAGCAAGTAGAATAATTATCATAATACACTTTTCTCCTCAGACTTTTTCTTTCCAATAAAGAAATTGTGTTTGAATACAAATATTTTGGGAGTAAACCGACGTACCATATATGCTTTAGCTCTCCACATGTGTAACTTAACTATTACTAAATTACTGTACCCACAAAAGTAGCAAAAATATGAATTTCTTTGCGTTCTGTTGCTAATTTTGTTGAAAAATTAAAACAGACTTCGAAACTTTTAATGTACAAGATAATGTTTTAATCAATTAATGTCAACCAGAATTATGTTGCAGCAAAGCTGTCAATATTGGATTGTAATATATTAATTAATTTTCTATAGTATACGAATAATACTGTCTTGCAATTATGGCTGGTTCAGATTATGAGAAAGGTGATAGATGAAACAGAATGGTGAAAAAATGCTAGACCTGACAAAGACTCCAGCCCGGGACCCTGTTGCCAGTTGAGCCAGTTGTGCTGACCACAACACTCGGGCTGGTCAAAATATAGATAAGTAATTATAAAATATTGATTATTCATAAAGTTTTTCGAATATTGTAAAGTATTTACTCGGGACGCCAAAACATCTCACTGTCTTGCAATAATAACAAAAAGTGGACCAGTGGTAAAAGCACTAGAAAGCGCTGAACACTAAAAAGTTGAAGGTTCAGGGGTTTATTCCCGGTTATGATCTGGATATTTATACAGGTTAAGACCCACTGAATTCGTACCGTAACCCATAGTAGTCGCTAATAATCGAAGCAGCTGAAGCGATGAGTGTAAATAATTTTGCTGATGTTTTAAAATTTGATAATAATTGTTTAAAAAATAAATTGTTAATAATAAATATTTTTATTTGCAGGGCTAAAATAAATAGTTCTGTTTGTTATCGCATGGTCAGCCAATTAAATGACTGAATCATTTAAGAACAGTAGAGGTAGAGGTGTAAAAGGCACTAATCAGAGCTATCTCCTCTGAAAGTAATGAATTCCATTATACAGCCAGACCCTGTGGTGAATGAAGTGAAGGTGTCATTTGCAGAGTGGAAAATATATGCTTTTCAGAGGGCCTGGCATGCTGATAAGTGTACTTTTCCACTCAGTGAGGAAGGCACTAGTAAACCACCTCACTCCTCGTTTTACTTAGTAAAACCTCTACAGGTTCAAACCAGTCTTTCAGCTGATGACCTAAACAACAACAAATATTTTTGACAGTATTTAATAAAATAAACTGTGAGGAGGTTTCCCAGGTTTAGCCCTTAAAATCGCTTCACGAAAGATATCAAACATTTGGTAGGAAAAACAAATAAATGTCAAACTTTGTAGAGTTGTAGAAAGTTCTGTAGCTGAGGTTGGCGTCTCCTTGGAGCGCTAGTGTGCCGTTTTCATTTTTCTTTACCAGTGAAATTCGTGACTGTTGTCTTAAGACTGTGGTTATAGTGGAGTTGGCAGTTACTGTAAAGTGTGCGAAAAAAACATTTAAAATATTATACACATTTAAATAAGTAACTAATGTTAAACAAATTTTCAAGAGTTCACGTTAAAGTAAGTTTTATTTAGTTTATCGTAAAACATAAATTACAATTACTTAATACAGAGAAAATTACACGGTGTAATTTCTAACAAAAAGAAAATATGATTTATTTTCAGAAGACAGTTCATTACATGTTGTTGAGTTCAATGAACTATCCATGAACCGTTCCTTCTATCTCATCCAGTTATTTAGTTGCATAGGTGAAAAGTTTTCCTTTTTTCATTAACCTTATTTTTAGGATGTCCTAAAAATGAATAATTTTGAAACCTATTATTTATTTCTTGCTTTCTGGTCAAAATGTCAGTTAAATGCTTATTAACTTGAAATTTATTCCCTCATCACAATCTTCCTGTCATATATTTCCATCTAAAATTGGGTCAGAATCTCGTTAATAAATTCGGACGTTTGCTTAATACATTTTAGATCATCTTAAGGGAATGATCTACCTCTGTAGAATTTCATCATCATTTGCTATCAAATAATACAGTACTACTTTCTTCAACCTTAGTCTAAATGGGATTTTTAAGATTGCATTAATATGCATTTTACGCCAAGCGCGTATATATCATCAATGTTGTGGATAATTGAAGAATTTATTTTACACATTTTTTCTACAGAGGTTAGTTTAGTGTCAACTAACGATATTCCATATTTAACTCATAAAAATCAAAATTCAAGAGATTAGAGGCTGATTTTCATTTAGCGTCATCCACTCATGATTAAATTGGTTTTTTGACACTTTCAATTGAAATTTAGTATCTGTTTTTATATTAATACAACAATTTTTAAATATGAAGCTAATGTTCCAAAACTTGATTTACTTGAAGGAGCGTGCAGTCATCACCACAGTTCTACAGTTGGCCAAGAAGATCTCTTGGCCAGAGGTGCTTCAAACATCTGCGCTGAGCACCCGGTATCGCCCTAGCGTACATGATTTGTATGAGTGGGTTGTCGTGTAATTCTAATTTGTCACGCATCGTCTTGTATAGTTGTTTCGCGACATCAATTACGTATGGGATTTTTAAGTCTTAGTGCAGCATTGAGTTTATGATGTCAAATGGGCGTTGCGTTATCGTTCGTAGAATCTTGTTCTGAATTGCTTGTATACGTTTCGTGTGTGAAGATTTAGCAGATCCCCAAAGTTGAACTCCATAAAATTAAAATTAAGTTATGTTTATTACTTTACAATTCCCTGTTAAAACTTATCTGGATGTACGGTATTTAAATTTTTGATGGGGTAAAACAAAGTAATTTAAAAACTATTCAAGCATTCCAGTCCGCATAACTACAGGTTCACTCTGCTATGTCTCGAATTACACACTACACACCAATTTATAAAGAAAAACACCATTCATTTGCGATATCATCAAAAATATTTATTTCAAATTCTATTCGAAATAACACATTCATAAAAATTTGCTTATCAGTGACATAGAAAATCCACCAGGCTTCATTAGAAGATTAAAAAGAAGATGGAGCAGAGATCTTCTGTAATTCTCTCTACATGTTTATGTATACCTAATTGAAAAAGCTATTCAGAATATTAGATGTTATTATTTTTGTTAATATGCTTTATTCCTATTGGTATAACTTTTTTTTAACAATATGAGTTTTATTGTTTTATCTTTTTCCTTACTTTAGTATATTTTTCGTTCACTGTGACTTCAAATTTAACTTTTTCAATGTTTTATTTTTTATTCACGCCTGTTCTTTTTAATTTTAATGTAATATTGATGCTATCTCATTCTTTGGTTGTTCTCCACGTACAGTTAAAGATGCAAAATAAAAGATAAAAAATTATAATATTAGTAAAATAGGCAAAAAAGTTGAGTGAGTGTTTCACACCAGAGTTTTGTACTGTAAATGAAATTTTGTATTAAATACCCTAAAATTCATAAATAAATAGTTTGACAACGTTTAAATATTGTGAATAATTAATAATTAAATAGTTTATGGTTATTTTAAATTAAAATTTAGCGTATAAATTAATAAGGAGAATGAATTTCGTTTTGAAAACACCTAATTATGCATTTCATCCCGTGTAGTGTACAGAGTACGAAATGGAAATTTATTAATTACCCTAATTATTTTTGTTTGTTGGTCTCATGTTGTTGTTATGTTGGGTTTAGTTTACGCTTGTCTATATATCATAGATCAATGAACTCTAGTGTAGTCGGGTTTACTATGAATGGGGGTTTGTTATGAGCAAGGGGGGAGAGAGAACATGAATGAAGGGAATCTAGGGTCAAGGTCACATACACTATTTCATAATCATTAACTGTTACACTACCGTCACTACAACCACTATATTACGTATGCGTACAAAATGATGATATTCATGTTACTTCAAATAAATATGCATTATATGTACGCCGCACATTAAGCTACTTTAAATTTTACAGAAAAACTATTGCATATGATTCTAATTTACAATAAATAATAATTTATTGAAATTTTCATTTTATTATTAATGGAGTTACTGTCAGGATAAATCTATTTTTACTTTCTCTTGCCCTATTTATAAATATATAGGGATTTTTTGTTGGTTTTACGTCTGATTGTTTTGCAATTAATGCTAATTAAGACGGTGAGAAGGATGATATATGAAGATAAGTGATGAAAAAATGTCCAACCTGACCAGGAATCGAACCCGGGACCCGGCGTAGAAGCCAGTTGCGCTTGGTTAGCTTTCCTAGGGAAGGAAAGTAGCGATTGCTACATGTCGATTTTTTAAAATCGAGTTTTTACTGGGAATACTGTACATGTTTCAGACCCCCTGACCCAAAAACACATGTTTTTAGCAATGCGTGTGTGGGTAACTGTGAGTGTGAACAAAATATCTCAAGAACGGATTATTGTAAGAAGTTGATTGTAGGTAGGCTACTACTAGAGGATCCGACATAAACATTTTCATCAAAATCGGTCAAACGGAAGTAGAAGTTTATTCGTGCAATGTTTTACTTTTTTACAATTATCTTATTAACAGCTCCTACGATTTTTTTAAAAATCGCCTCATTTACTTTTATTGTTTATGCTCTGCAAGATAGGGTAAGCATCATGTCAGCTGAAATTCTTGAGTGGCCTGTTCTCTTGTAGTAAAAAATAGTTTTTTAAGATTCCATCTGTAATATGCATTTTAAGGCTAAAGTGCATATACTTAAAGTTAATAGAACATTTGAAAACCCACAACTTTTATAATAAAAAATGTACTAATAATAAATAAAAAAATACTGTTGTTTAGTTCATCAGCCGAAAGACAATTTTAAACCTCTAAAGGTCTTTACTAAGTCAAGCGAGAAGTGAGTTGGTTTACCATTACCTTTCTGACTGAGTGGAAAATTATGCTTATAAGCATACCAGGCCCTCTGAAAAGCATCTACTTTCACCTTGCAAATGACAATCTCACTTCATTGACCACTGGGTCTGGCTGTAAAATGAAATTCATTACTCTCAGAGGATGAACTCTGACTAGTGTCTTTTACACCTCCAGTGTTCCTCTTTTGTTCTTAAATGCTTCACTCATATAATTGACTGACCATATGATAAGAAACAGAACCATAGTTCTATTGCTGCCCCTATTGTTCTATTGTTTTGTGCCCCTGGAACTAGCAGAAAAATTTATATTTATTAATAAAAAATGTTTAAGCTAAGTAAAAATATGTCTGAATGTATGAATTTCTTTTTTCCTTAATTTATTAAATTTTATTTGTTGTTGTTGTTTAGGTCATGAGCCGAAAGGCTGGTTTGAACCTGCAGACGTTTTACTAAGTAAAACGAGGAGTGAGGTGGTTTACAATTGCCTTCCTCACTGAATGGAAAAGTACACTTATCAGCATGCCGGGCCCTCTGAAAAGAACCTATTTTCCACTCTGCAAATGACACCTTCACTTCATTCACCACAGGGTCTGGCTGTATAATGAAATTCATTACTTTCAGAGGAGATATCTCTGATCAGTGTCTTGTACACCTCTACCTCTTCTGTTCTTAAATGATTCAGTCATTTAATTGGCTGACCATGTGACAAGAAATAAAACTGTTTATTTTAGCCCTGCAACTAACAGATTGAGTGTAAATAATTTGACACTCCACCTGTCTGTTATAGGCAGAAATTTTATTTATAAAAATGAATTCACAACCAGATAGTAATTAGATAGTAATACAAGCAAATGCAATGGAAAATTATTTCAATAAGAATAATACTCAACAGTAAAACTCTGGCGGGATAAAAAATGAGCTAATGAAGCAAGTACGAGATGAGCAACAAAGGCTACTTAATAGTCCAGCGAAATAAAATTAAGGACAAAATTGAATTCTTTTTGATATAATGTTCTTTTCTAAGTCATCAAGTAAAATCATGTTTTATGTTTTTCATTACAATCACCAATAATAATTGTAAGTATACTTGTTAATAAAATATTTAAAAATCTGGTGTGAAACACTCACAGGACTTTTTCTTACCAAATAATGAACAATATATCCTATCATTAGTATACAAAAAGCATCAGAAATAAACAAAAAAACTAACCTCAAAAACATACCTAATTTTAATCATGAGTAAATGATGCAAAGTTAAAACCAACCTTGATTTTGCTTAATAATAGGAAAAGTCACTCTTTCACGTTAAACTAGGCTATGTAGAGAAAAATTCTTAAATAAAAATTGTAGATCTCGTACATTTTTGTCGTAATATGCATACTGAGGCCGAAATCTTAAAAACTCCTTTTTTAAAGATTTTCATGGAAAAAACATAAAATCACAAATTACCGCTAAACTAAGTGTTGTACAAAGAAATGTTTAGAATAAAAGTTGTAGATTTTTAAACGTTCTACAACTATAATTATAGATTTTTGCCCTAAAATGCATATTAAGGCCGCAATCTTAAAAAAACCCATTTCTTTCTACGAGAGAACAGCCTCCCCAAGAATTTCAGCAGACATGGCGCCTACCCTATCTTGTTTTTTTTTTAAATTCCTACTATGTGTACGTTGCAATCTGTTCAATTCAGAACAATAAGCAACCCCATGACCCAATGAGATGAGGATGATGTGTATGACGTGTAAATGAGGTGTAGTCTTGTACAGACCCAGGTCGACCACTCCTGAGAGAGTATGGTTAATTGAACCCCAACCATCAAAGTACACCGGTAACCACTGTCTAGTATTCAAATCCGTATAAAAGTAACTACCTTTACTAGGATTTGAACCAGGAACCCTATCTTGTACAGCATAAAAAAATATTAGGCCTGTAGTAAATAAGGCGATTTTAAAGAAATTCGTTGAAACCGTATTTGAGAAAACTGTAAAAAAGTGAAAATGTGCACGAATTTACTACTTCAATTTTGATGAAAATATTCGTGTCGGGTCTTCTAGTGGTATCTAACTTAAGTTTTAAGTTTCAACTCCGTACGATTTTCCGTTCTTGAGATATTCTGTTCATACACACATAGACCAATCGCTAAAAACATGTTTTTTGGGTTCAAGGGGTCTGCAAACGTGTACATATCCGGTGAAAACTCGATTTCGAAAAATCGATATGGAAACAATACTTTTCTTCCGATGTATTCATATAGGCAACAGAAAGTTAAAAAAACATTGCTTGTTGGCATCTGTAAGGCATTGGATACTGTACGCATAACGTATAGGTTATAGCATTAGTATCAAAGGAGTTAATACTGTGCTATACAAAGGTCTACTATTAATATAGCTCCGGTTGTTACGACGATGCAACTTACCATACGTACATGTACTTTCATGTATCACAGTACCCTTGAAAGTCTCCAAGGCATTGAATTTATAAATAATTGTTTAAGAACTTCATAACCCTAGGATATATATATATTTTTTTTTATTCCTAATTTGTGTACGTTGCAATCTGTTCAATTTAGACCAATAAGCAACCCCATGACCCAATGAGATGAGTATGATGTGTGTGACGTGTAAATGAGGTGTAGTCTTGTACAGACCCAGGCCGACCATTCCTGAGAGATTATGGTTTATTGAACCCCAACCATCAAAGTACACCAGTAACCACTATCTAGTATTCAAATCCGTATAAAAGTAACTACCCTCACTAGGATTTGAACCAGGAACCTTCGTCTCCGAAAATCAGCTGTTAAACAGCTGATTTTGGCGACGACTTTACCTCTAGACCAACCCGGTGGGTCCCTAGGATATATAACGTAAAATTTTCACTTCTTTTAGTTTAAATTTGCATCAACAGCTTGATCATTAGGGATTAATTTGGGTCAATTAACGGTGGGTTTCTAAACTGTGGCTGAGAATCAAACCAGGGACAACCACTTTGCTGCGTAGGACAGACCGCAAAAGCGGTTATGACTTTTTCACTTTAATTTTTTTTTTAATTAATTTTTAATATTCGCCTTAACACTTGCGTAATTAGCAATCAAATTTCAAAATTTTATATTACATATATGAATAAAATATGTTATAAAATTTAAAATATTTTAATATTATCACTTATCAGTTATAACGTAGCGACAGATTTATGAGTGTTGGTGATGATGATAGTTTATGAAAATAAAATAAATTTGGGTGCCATATATATAATTTGGGTTCCATATATATAAAGGTGTTTCAGAAAACATACAGTATGCTTGCAGCGGTACATGCGTTGTACATATGGAAAGGTTAAGTTGTTAATTTTTTATTAAATAACATTTGAACCAAACAAAAATTAGAGTAATTAGAGATATGTTCATTAATTATTTTTATATAATTTCTTAATTTTCATTTATTTATGATCGGTTTGTAAAAAAATGTGCTGTTTATTTAGCTGCGATAATTATTTAATTTCTTTATTAATATTGTTGGTTTTGATTTGTGTTATTGTGTTTTTTACTTGCCAAAATGTAAGTTGTTTATATGATGTAGTTGTTTCTTTTTATTTTCTTTAAATTAATTTAAACATTTTAACTTCCAAAAATAACCTGTAAACATGGACAGTGACATTGTTGCTGCCGTCAATATGGATTCAGGAACTTTGCAAACGTCTTGCAAACAAGGTTTTGTGACTGTGGGTTCTTAACTACCATTACAGAAGGGAAGGGATCCTCGAATAGTTAAAAAACATTTGCGAGAAATCCAGTGATATTGAAACCAACAATAAATTCTCTGTTCTTCCTACTAAAGAAACAGTCACATGTGATGAAGAACCTAGTAAAAAAATTACGAAACCTCCACCCTAAATGACATGAGTTTCTGGGGTAATTATCGAAGTTTAACAAGTACAATGACAAATTTGGCGGGTGGAATGGACTTTTACTGCAAAAGCAGTGTAGATTCCGTCACGGTAAATTCAGCAACACCGGCTCTGTGCCGGCTTATTATGCAATTTCTCCGTAAAACCAATGTCTCATTCTTTACGTACCGTAGAGTGGTCTTAAAATGCCTCTATTCGCCGACGTCTCCAGCGTCAATAAACTACAAATTAAAATCGCTCGAATTCCAAGTTGAAAATGTGCATAATATAATTTCAAGAAGGATTGTTGTTCTTATACAGTTGCAAAATAAAAAAAGTAATAAAAATAATATATATCTATATCTTGACTGGTTAGATTAATAATTGTTTAATTTTATATTAATTTACTTATTTTTATATGTTCATTGTTTGAAGTGGCGATTTTTTAAGAAGAGTAATGTTTTTAATCTAACTTGAACTGGAGAGCTCTAAGACCTAACATTGTTCTTATTTTGCCAAAAGCAAATGATTTAATTTGTTGCATTAAATTGCAAAGTAAGACGATATAATGTAATATTTTAAACTGAATAGTTTTTTATCTGGATTACTATTTTTTTATAAGTTTCAGATCAAACTATAATTTGTATGTGATATAAATAACCACCCAAGGTGAATATTACATGTTCTCGTTGAGTACTTGTAGTGAAATTTGTCTCAAACTAGGTGGTACAGATGCTGAACTATTTGTGTTAGTGTTGAGTGGTATGTACGTGTGTTGTGTATTGGGAGACGCTGTGGGGACACACAAGCGAAGTATCTTTATTAATTTGGTATCTGTGTGACATCTGAGTGTTTTATCTTTAGCCGTATAAATATAAAGATCTTTTCGATTCTACAGTTCAGGAGATGGTTGCTCAAACAAATTCGTCGTAATTGCAAATAATTTAACGGGAGATTTGTCTGTCCATATTTTGTATTTGAAATTTAGAGTCCATTGATACAGTGTTAGTATTCATAGAACGAAAGAAATATATTGCTAGTAGGCTGTTCGAACATAGAGGGGATACTTTTTTGTAAATAAAACATTGTTAAATCTTGAAGAATAAATTTAAGGTCATATTAATTGTTCTCTACTCTTCTTGTCTTCCGGTGAACTGATTTTTCTGAATATTTTTTTTAATTTATGGATTTTAACGATTTAATTTTCTATGTTATTTGTTGTATCAGCCTTTGGCAGTGTCCAGTACGAATGAAATTTTTATACCGTTAAGTTAAGTTAAATTTACGGTGCAATAAGTTGGATTTTATGTCACAAACTTAATGTTGCACATAGACTTACAAATCCCATACGTCTATGACGTGGAAAAACAACTATACAAGACGATGCGTGACAAATTTGAATTACACGACAACCCTTTCATACAAAACATGTACATCAAGGCGATTCCGGATACACACAGAAATTTAAAAGGCCCCTGGTCAAGGGACATTTTTGGCCAATTGTAGGACTGTAGTGATGACTGCAAGCTCCAGCAGTAATTCAGGCTTTAGAGCCTTTAGCATTATATTTAGAAATTGTAATTAGACTATTGTAACAACAAATACTAAATTTTCGATTACAAAGTGTCAAAAAAATTTCAATACAGAATTTACTTTTTACAAAAACCTACTACCCTTATTAATGAATGATTATACATTTTTAGCACTGTGAAACCGAGAAATTTGTTATTTGAGGATAGTAAATATTTTTTGAAGCCTATTAAGTTTAACCACATAATTTTTATAGTAGCCGTAGGCTATGATGCAAACAAATCCGATTATTACTAACATTTCTTTTAAATATTAAAGCAGCTTGCGGGGGTGTACAGTCAAAGATCAGAAAATTGATTCATGACTAGAGCTGGAAAATAATATTTGTACACACAGTCACAATTTTATAACTAAACATGGCATGTGAATTCCATGATGTTGATTTAACTTAAATAAAAATAAATAAGCCTACATAATAAACAAAATAAAGTTGGTATATTATTAATTTGGCCTACCCGTGGTGTACTGGTCAGCACAACTAACTTCTAACCTGGGGTCTTGGGTTTGATTCCCGGCCAGGTCTTGCATATTTTCATCTGTATACCACATAATATCATCACTATTTGCGCACAACCCAAGGCATCATCACTCAATTAAAAAAAATCATCATGTAATATTCTTTGATGAATTTTTAAATTGTTTTTGATAAAAAATGTAGTGAGGAATTTCATTGAATGTAATAATAATCAATTTTATGAAGACTTGATATTGTAGGTTTTAACTATTCATTACTGCGTAAATCTTGTAATATTTATTTTTTAAAGAATAATACATATTCTGAATTACCATACCAGAATCTTTAAATATTTATTACAAAAACCGTGGTAATTTATAGTAAACAGGGCGTGTTATCGAACATGCCCTAACTGCTTGCATAGTGAACAACTTGTTCAAGTCGGATAGGGAAGGAAGTTGTTTGGTTGAATGAAGCGGCCCCAGGGGGCGCGCAATATGCAAGTGATTTCTAGCGCAATATCTCAAGGAGAAGTTAAGTGGTCAGGGAAGGGATTCTCGATTCATTAGCTAAAATCTCCCGAACTGTCTTCGAGCAGGATTTATAAGGCTTTTACATTGCTTAGCCGATGTCCAACTGAATTTATATGTACCAAAGTGTACAACAAAAGTGGTGTAAAGGTCCTTCCCGCTTGGCCACACCGCACGGTCCTTTCTATCTTATCCCATTCTGTGTCTATCTATGTTACTCCATACCGTTCGACTACTACTCTGCATAAGAGATGAGCATTGTCATTCAAAGCGTTCCCTCTGCACAACACATACAAGTTACCCGGTATTGTCTTATCTGTTCCACCTTGTTACTGTCAATTGCCATCTACACGTTCGACCCACAACCTGCCACCCTACTTTACATGCTTATTCACTCCCTCAATCTCTCCGTTTCTCT
This sequence comes from Catonia carolina, assembly GCA_035578175.1. Taxonomy (NCBI): domain Eukaryota; kingdom Metazoa; phylum Arthropoda; class Insecta; order Hemiptera; family Achilidae; genus Catonia; species Catonia carolina. The sequence goes on along the minus strand of JAQMRL010000003.1, from coordinate 81,151,933 downwards.
CTTTTCTCAAATACAACTGACCCCCTCCCTTCACTTGACCCTATCTTGACAATATGAACGCTGTATTAAGAGAATCTACTCACGTACCGGTCTTCTCTACTTGAAACTGGACACAACGGAAACGACATCACTTCTAATCGCATACATGTTATACCAGTAACATTAATGTGTAAGAATAAGTAGTGGTTGTTTGTAAATTCATTCAAAGTAAATCTTGAATTAATTAATTAAATAAATCTCATTTTATGTTTTATCTTTATAATTATTTAAATATATATTTAACGTAATGAATTATAGAGATATCCTTTTTTGTCAATGAAAAATCATTATTTATTCTATTTACTTATTTATTAAATTAAACATAATATTAATACAAATTGTACCAATTTTATCTTATTGACTAAACGTTCCTTTATATAATTTTATAATTATCTCTGGTAATTACTATGTTATTGTGGGAGTAAATTGTAGGGATTGGCAAAGGTTAGAGTTTATAAAGCAAGTCACAGAAATGATGTATACAGGTACGTACAGAAATGATGTACAGGTTACAGGTATGTAGATATGAAACGATTTGCGCAAAATAGAACAGCTTGGAGAACTGCATCAAACCAGTCGAGAGACTGATGGCAAAATAAAGTTATTATGTAGGCCTATCTGTCATATTTATCTTGAACTTGTGGAAGAGGATCACTGGATACAGCCCACGTGCAACTGTACACTACGCAAATAATCTTGACGTGGGTTATACCCAGCGACCCTTCTCTAAAAATTCAATATAAAATATGATAGGTATATTATTATTACTTGAATAGTTACAAAACATTAAAATAACGTTGTTAATATCGCCATCCGTTGAAAATATTTACGCAGAAATATAAACAAACATAAAAGTTTAGTGTGACAAGTTCGTAGAATTGGTCCACACACAGTCACCTCATACAAAACAAGACCCTGTTAACTGTAGACTCGGCAACATGAAATTAACTGTTCAACATTCATCCTTCTGTAATGTTTTATCTTGATATTCTTAACACTATACGTAGAAAATTTAACTTACCGGACATAAAAAAAGATTGCGTTAATTGCACACACTTCACAAAAACTCTACTTAATCAAATTTTTAAATATTCAAAGACAATTTTATTGAAAATAAAATTACAATTCATATAAAATAATTTAAAAAATTTAAGATTTAAATTATCAATTGTAAATTTTGGTCAACTATAAAACACTAGGCGTATTGTAAAACTAATGTGTAATGTTATAATTCTATATTATGTAACGGGGTTGCTAAAAGCTTAAAATGTTGATGCGACCATAATACACTAATTGTAAAAAAACATAAAATTATTAGAAAACAAAACAAAATAATAACAATAATATTTTTGCTTTATTTTATTACAAAATCAGTAAAATTACCATCTGTCCTTTCATATAGCAAAAAGAACAATTAAGTACTAATAAAGTCTAAATTAAATTAAAACATTCAACATTATTATACATTAATAATAAATGTGATTAATTTGATTAAGTTTCATATGAAACATAGATATTTTAAAATTTTAGAATAAACCAAAAGAATGAAAACAGAAGTGCCTAGTTGCACTTAAAATAAAAACTCTACAAAAGTCCATTCAATTTTGACAACAAAACCCAGGAAACCTGAATTACTCTTGTACTTTATAGAGCTGTAAATCTATATATTGCTGGTAATTGTTAAAATCATTAATGGAGAGGTACATAATTAACGATGTGACGTATGCAGATGGAACTGGTCTCTTAGATCTTGGACTCCAATTTAGAATAAGATTTGTCAGCTGTTAAAGGTTCTTGGTGTTGTTGTAATAGAAGAGGTATGTACGCTGAAACAAAATGAAATAAAACGACTCAAGGGCTTTGAGATATGGTCACTGAGTATAGAATAACTTCTATACTCTGTGGATATGGTATTGCAAGAGATTGTTGCGTATACCATGGACGGATAAAGTAAAGAACATGGATGTCTTGGTGAAGCTCAATCAATCAATAAAATTTATGAATACTGTGAAACATAGTTAGCTGGAGAATTTTGACTGTGTGCTAAAAGAAATATAGAATATTGTAGAACATAATGCAGGAAAAGATAGAGAGTAAGCCTGCTCCAGGCGAAGTAGCACGTCATTTACGATGCAATCTTCAGAGGGAGAAATGTACGCTGAAACTTTAGCGACTATCATCTCAACATTTTCAAACTTTTTTGGTAGGCATTAAATACCTTTCAGATACCTTTCAGCTTTTAAAACATCATTTATAATGGTCATGCTTTTCTCTTATCTGTCGCTGTTGTTCCTTCTTTTGTCAGATGTTTTTTATTCTTTCGGAGGCAGACCTCTTCCTTTCCTATGACCATATAATGTAAGCGCTCCTTTTTTGCTCCAATCAGAATAAAAAACGTCAGGATATAATTTTTTTTTAAATTTACTGATGATGCAGAATCCTTTGCTTGTGTAGGTAATGATCAAAGGTGATTCAAACATAAAAAAATTGTCAACTTGACCGGGAATCGAAACCGGAACGCTGGAGTAAAGCAAGTTGCGCTAACCATTTCACCGAAAGGTCGGCAAACAAATTCAGGGATTTGCTTCATAAAATTTTTGATGAAATAGCAGTAACTTTGTTTTTAATTTAATTGTTACAAACATGATTGGGATTTTAGTTTTGAATGGTCTAAAGGAAACTAAAATTATGTTGTTTTATAATTTAAAGTTTTTCTACGTAACAGTTTTTAAGAATATTGTGACTAACTAAAGATATTACCTAAAAATTGGCATGTGTATGAATAATAGCCTACTCTACAAGTGCCTATTTGGGATAAAATAAGTTGTCAATTGTTGGATTGATTGGTTTCTATCTCATTGAGCCTGGCATGAATTGTTTGTTCTTTAAACCAGGATTTTTATACACAAAAAATGAATAGTCGACTACTCTGAAGAATGAATGAACTGACAATATAAAACCATTATTTTAGCTTCGATGGTTTTTTTACCGTTTATATAAACGGTGCTTGATGTCAAGTTTTAAAAATTCAAAAGTTGATGTAGATTTTGTATTGGAATCATTCTTTAATTTTTGTTCTAAAATATTGGAACGTCTGGAAGGTTTTTAAATAAAAAACCAATTAAGAAAGGTTGCTGATTGACTCAAATGAATCAAGAAATATATAAAGAAATTGTAACAAAAAATTAAAACAATACTTATTGGAATTTGAAGAGAACAAAGCGAAGAAGAAAAATATAATTCTGCTTTATTGTTGAATGTGGAGAGTAGGCCAATGAAATAATACCTTACTGTTGTGTACATGCGTTCGTATTATAATTGGATTTATGTAGAAAGCTCTTTTCATGTATGGATAAAACGGGAACAAGTTGATAGACATATTGTTTTCTCAAACTCCAATTATTAAAGAGAATAGGATTAATTCTATTTTATTTTATTTATTTATTTTTATTTATTTATAACCGTTTTTATTTTTTTCAATATAATTCTCTTTCAGTTATCACAGATAAATCAAAAATATTAATTACCATTAATGATACTCAAAATTATTAGGCGTAATATTACAAGTCAAAATGTAGGGTGTAAAATGGTAATTTTTTGATATGTGGCTTTGTGTGGAAACCATAGGGTAATTTAAAAATCTTGTATGAAACACTCGCAAACTTTTTCTCATCAATGCAAATAATTAAAAACGTAAAATATCTTCAATTATTAGTAAATAATGTAAGATGAAATTATTACCTAATTTTAATCACGAATAAATGACGAAAAATTAAAATCAACCTCTCTAGCATTCTAAACTAGATTCTGGAGAAAAAATGCATGAAATAAAAGTTGTAGATTTTTTAATTTTTTGTAACTTATATTACATACACTTTTCTCGTAAAATTCATAATATGGCCGCAATATTAAATAATCCCATTCTTTTTACCGATGAGAAAATACGGGAAATCATTAATTAATTGACTATAAACTTAAGCGCTGTAGAAAAAAAATCTTGTAATATAAGATGCGGATTATTTAACTTTCTACAACTTTTATGATATTTTTCGATCTAAAATGCATATTAAGGCTATAATTGTATAGAAAAATTGTGCTACAAGACCACAGCTTCTCAAGAATTTAAGCAGATGTGCCGATTACCCTACCTTGTAAAGCCCAGAAAATATACTAGTGAGACGGAAAGAGTAAAAAATTGCACGGTAAACTTCTACTTCAAGTTGAACGATTTTTATAAAAATATTCATGTCATCTTGTGTTATCTATTTTAAAACTCCAATTTTTCCGTCGTAAACTCATGATTAAAATAGAATATGTTTTTCATTTTTTATTGTTTACCAATGATTAAACATAGGTGATACTGTTCATTATCAGCTTTTGAAAGAAAAACTTGTGTGAGTGTTTCACACTAAATTTTAGGGCTTCTAAACACAAAAATTTAAATTTAAAAATTGATGAACAGTACGTACTTAAGAATATAAAACTACAATAACCAAGTTCTTAATAGTACTAAAGATTAAGATGAACTTAAACATAAACTACTTACTGGTAAAACATTTTTTCTAGTTCATAAGCAATTACAAGAATTGATATGTACAAACTACCGTTTGGCTGCATAAAATCAGTTTTTGCTGTCATAATGCTGAAAATTTTGATTGTGATTTGGAGCGCTTTATAAACATGACGTTAGTGTACGTACCGTTATTATTTTGCTCTACGTAGTGCAGTTATTTTGCTACTTCTGAACATGAAGTAAGCTGTTTTACATATATCATCAGTTTTTAGATTATTATTTGTTATTACGCTAATTTTTTAATAATCCGAACAACAGGTATCGGTTCTAATAAGTTCGGATTAGTGGAGCTGTGTCCTCGTTATTGGAGTCCTCTGGATGCAGTTAAAAGAAATTGATTTCCTAAACAATATACGCAGTCTCAAAAACGAAAATATGTTAATAGTCTTCTTAGAAAATATTTATAAGTAGCTTAAAGAATAATGTAATTTATTTAAAAAACAATTTTTGATTTAAAATGTATGTAATATGAATATATATGTATACTCTACGGTTGTTCAATATTTTAAGAAGGGGATACAGGATAATTAATTAATTGCCTGATTTCTATTCCCGAAGCATTCTCATTTTGCTATTCCGCAGTCCCATTACAACAATACCTACTAATGCGTTTGGTCATAATTCAAATAAGGTTAAAAAGCAGTAAATAAATACACTACTAATCATTCTGGTAAATTAACTTATATTTCTAAATACATTTTTTATGTTAAAAAAAAAATTTAGTAGAATTTTTTGAAAAAAAAATCGTTTAGGTAGGTAGATTGTGCGTAGTATTTTTAGAGTGGAGTGAGGCGTGGGTGGTCAGTGCAAGTCATTATTAAACTCAGCTAGGCAAGAGGGATGATGTTTGGCGGGTAAGGGGTTGTAGCGAACAGGGGTGATACGCTGCCTGTAATTAAGCTGGCCCATGCAGGTCTACCTACCGACGGACATACCAGATCGATCACACACAACACTGGTAGCAGCACAAACAGTAGTAGTTGTAGAAGCATCAGTAGTAACAGTAGAAACAGTAAAAGAGCTAGTCACTGTAAAATTAATGTTACGTTCCAAGAACGAACCCCCTCCAAAATAACAATTCTATTAAAATAGTGTTCTCTACCGTATTGAACTAGATTTTACATTAGTATTTCAGTAATTAGTAATAATCCCAGAAAATATACGGTACACAAGAAAAAACAAATTTTCCCGGTAGCGTAAACGATTAAACTTACGATTCTTGTTTCGATTCCCAGTGCGGTTCTAGTATGTAATTATAGGTAGATCTAAAACACGAGGAATAAAATATATTGTGGCACTTATTGATGAAGTCCGTTTCGGAAACTGGATAAAATAAATAATTAACAAACTAACGTTTAAAATTACAAGAATTTATTACTAACTGTAAATTACAAATTATAATGTTACTTAAACCTACAAATAAATTACAAATCTTACAATTAAAATGATAATTATAATAAATGCTCACAACGGGCAGGTGGAATGTTAAATTAATTGCACTCGATCTGTTGGTTCCAGGGCTATACAAAATAGTTTGTTTCTTATCACATAATCAGATAACAGCAAATTACATAACTGAACTATTTAAGAATAGAAGAGGTAGAGGTGTAAAAGACACTAGTCAGAGTTATCTCCTCTGAGAGTAATGAATTTCACTATACACACAGACCCTGTGGTGAATGAAGTGACGGTGTAATTTGCAGAGTGGAAAGTGGGTGCATTTTGGAAGGTCTGGCATGTTGATAAGCCTACTCTTTCAAGTCAGATAGGAAGGCAATAGTAAACCACCTCACATCTCGTTTTTGCTTAGTAAAGCCTCTAGAGGTTTAAAGCAGCCTTTCAGCTGTTGACCTTAACGACACAATTATAATAAATAATAAACTAATTAAAATAATTTAATGACAATAAATGAACTTAACTAGATAATCTCGTACTTAATTAATCTAAATACTACTCACAAATGATTTATACGACGTCTAGAGTATAAGCTAGACATTTTTCCACAGACGTATCTGTATTACACAGTATAACTCACTTACTGAATGACAGATCAAGTAACTCCCTAACCAAACCCAGCTGCTGTTTTTATACTGTTATCGAAACTTCGAGATGAGCAAAGAGTTTCGATACGACAATAAAAAGACAAAGTTTTTCTGTATTTTCTAAATGTTAGTAAAAGTATTAGTAATAAATAATATGATACATTAAATTACCTTAACAAAACATAGGCTATAATTATCTAAATACCTTCAAAAAGCTTACCTTCAGGTAACGGATCACAACAATAAGTCTATAGTGCTAACCATTTGTATACAATATTTCTGATTATTTCTTGGAACTAACCAGTTTTTAACAACTATTATTAGTTACATTAACATTTCTTATATCTCAGTCCTCCTAGAGAATTCTGGAACAACGTGATTCCCCTTAAATATTGTTACAATATTTTTTTGTACATATTCAAAAATTATAAATACAAGATAGGCGTTCATTACAGTGCTGTTACGTCCTACAATTATATATTGCTAAGAATAAGGCACGAAAAAGTCAACCGTTATGAATTGTCTAACAATATTTTTACCTGAAATACTGATAGGAAAATCCTTTCCCAAAATAAAATTTAAAAAAAATTATTAAATTATACACGAATTTGTAAAGTATGGAAAATTCCCTTCAAATTTCCACAGATATCATATTGTCAATTACCAAAAGAAGTTAATTGTATTAAAGCTGACGTGGTATACGTATAGAAAAACTGAGGAGTTCAATATACTCGTATGTCTGGTTATGAACATGCCTAATGAATAAAGTGGTAAATATATAACTGTTTCCGAATAAATTTGACGTAAATTTTAAAATATTCATGTCTGTGGCAATTTTTCCAAAAAAAGAAGTTACACGTGTGTTGTAATTAGAATATGGAAATCATCCACATATGTGGTGGAATGGGACATTTATGTAACAAATAGTAGGGATACATACTATTTCATTTCTTCATAATAATCCATACGATTATATAATATAAACCACCGTCGGTCTCTAATGGTAAAGTCGTTGCCACGAGTTAGCTATCTAACAGCTGATTTTGGGAGACGAAGGTTTAAATCCTACTATAGGTAGGTTACTTTTTTACGAATTTCGGTACTAGACATTGGTTCCTAACAATTATTGTGTATGCTCTGAATATCTTAAGATATCTATGCGAGAGATTCTCGAGGGTAGTACGGACTACACGTGATCACGGAAAATTTGTTTTGAAAATCTTGTCTCATGTTTACATTAAATTTTTCGTTGAAGCATTGATCTTCCATGCATCAACATTGATCGAATTAGGTAATTATAAGAATTTAGTTTTTTATTTGTTTTGCAAATGTGTTCTACAGTGGATTAAAGAGTAAAAAGTTCTTATTCTGTGGTTCTGCTAAAATGTTTATCGTGTGTGGTAGTTCCATGTCAATATCTTCTGTCTAAAGTTATGCCTAAATACGAGCTTAACTGTGTCTGTCAGAGATATGGATTATTACCATAGTGAACAGGTAAACAAATTAATAATACACACGTTTTCGTTTTTCGAAATTAATTACACAAATTCAGAAGTACGAACATTATCACACTCAAACCAACCAAAAACCTACAAAGAAAATTACAAAGGGATGTACTATGAAAGACCGAAAAGTGATTTCCTTAATCAAGACGAAAGTAAGAAAGTTGTATTTATTTATAGTAATTATAGCTACTTATAAACACATACAAAAAAAAAAGACGAAAAACAAAAAAAAAATTACAAACAAAATGTTAAAAAACTTTCAATCCAGTTTTGTCGTTCCATTATGATCACCATATCAAATTTTAAATTTTATCTTACTTCAAACAATCATTTGCATTTAATTGCGTAATATACATCACTTTGTTTTGTATTTAGCATAAAAATGGCCAATAAGTTAGTGTGGTTTGCTGCAATATTTTGAAGTCAATTTTAAAATGAAGCTATTACTGATACGTTTACTAACGCCACAACCATACTAGCGTCAGGAAATCCGGTAGAAGAAAAAACAAAGCAAGCTGTAACTGCAATTTTAGTTTGTGAACCAAGAAATGGAAAATCAGACAGGCTAATGAAAACAAGTCAGTGCATGTAAATTTTACCAATAAAAGAAGCAATCACATAACTATCAATGTTAATCCAGTATCTTTTTCTAACCCAGTAAAGTGTCTTGGAATGACCCTATACGCAAAGCTGACGTGAAGGAACACATCAGGAAGAAAAAGAAAGAATTAAAAGTTAAGTATAGAAAGATGTATTGGCTACTCTATCGCTTCTCTAAACTCTCAATTTTCAATAAATTGTTTCTATATAAGAAAATGTTAAAACCGGTTTGGTCATTTAGTCAGAAGATCTAAGGCTACACCACCAAAGCAAGTAACCTAAATTCTAACCAAAGGTTCCAAAACAAGGTTCTCAAAAACATTGTAAATGCTCCGTGGTTTGTCCGCAACAGTGAAATACATCAGGACTTGTAAGTGAATGCAGTAGCGGAAGTGTGAAGTGTGATAGGAAACGTGAAGAATCGTCTTCACAACAACGTTGAAACACTTCACTTGTTGAACAATAGTCTAATAGTTAGGCATCTAAGAAGGACTAAACTTGTAGATATAGTGTGGTAAGATGAAAACTACTAAAATTACTGTTTAAACTATAAATAAAATAAATTATATACATTTAAGTCATGTGTATAATATTTATAAGTTACTAAAATTAATGGTTATCTATAAAAAAACACTAGGTTACTTTTAGGTAATGTACTATTTACTAGTATATATGAATATACAAATACATATAGAAAACTACTGCCCATAACAGACAGGTGGAGTGTCAAATTATTTACACTCAATCTGTTAGTTGCAGGGCTAAAATAAATAGTTCTGTTTCTTGTCTCATGGTCAGCCAATTAAATGACTGAATCATTTAAGAATAGAAGAGGTAGGAGGTGTAAAAGACACTAATCAGAGTTATTTCTTCTGAAAGTAATGAATTTCATTATAGAGCCAGACCCTGTGGTGAATGAAGTGAAGGTGTCATTTGCAGAGTGGGAAATATGTGCTTTTCAGAGGGCCCGGCATGCTGATAAGCGTACTTTTCCATTCAGTGAGGAAGGCAATGGTAAACCACCTCACTACTCTTTTACTTAGTAAAACCTCTACAGGTTCAAACCAGCCTTCCGGCTGATGACCTAAATAACATATGTAGGCTATATAGAAAACTAAGTAACTGTCAATAAAAAATAAGTGAGTTGAAGGAATAATATAAATATAATAAAATGTACTGTTCGGGGTGTTGGGAGAAGAACAATATCGCCAGAGGAAAGCTTTTCGTTACTATTACAGTAAATATAAAATAAAATGTATAAATGTGATTATGAATAATATTTCTGCACCTTTAAAAATCAACTTATTTATTACCGCTAGATTAACTTGTTCGCAAATCGTTCTGTGGTGTTTCTCAGCCTTTATACTTCGTCTTTAAGCATTTATAAGGGAGTCAACAATAAATTAAATTGGTAAAGGGTCTTGAGAATAGGGTTAGCTATTAAACCGACCGTTATTGTACTTAAACTGTGCTTCCTTAAGACATTTATAACTCTAATAAAACATTCCATCTATTAAATGGTAATTTAATTTATAGATGTGAATCATTTGTATAAAAATCACTAAAAAATTATTGCTTGAACATTATCATTCATTTAATGGAATAATATTAAAAAAAAAGAAAAAATTTTTGAAAGATTATACTTGGTTCACGGCAAAGATATATATTCAGTGTTATTACGTATTCTGATTGTTTACATAAAATATTGATGAACGCTTTGATAACTCAGTTTGTAGCTTATCGACTTTTGAATGATTGTTTCTTGTTCGATTCCGTTTTATTTTATTTTTTTTAAGTCAACAGTTGAAAAGCTGATTTCAACCTCTAGAGGTTTGTCTGAGTAAAACGAGGAGTAAGGTGGTTTACCATGGCTTCTTCACTGAGTTGAAAGAATATGCATATCAGGATGCCAGGCCCTCCGAAAAACACCTAATTTCTACCCTGCAAATGACACCTTCACTTCATTCTAATTAGGGTTTGACCGTATAGTCAAATTTATTACTTTCAGAGGAGATAGTGTCTTTTACAACCCTACTTCCTCTGTTTTTAAATAGTTCAGTCATATAATTGGCTGACCATGTGATAAGAAACAAAAATATTTTTTGTAGCCCTAGAACTAGCAGATCGAGTGTAATTAATTATTTAACACTCCACCTGCCAGTTATGGGGCTAGCCCCATAACTCGTTATGAATGTAAGATAGCATGATGTATTGTATGTGTTGTGTATGAGGTATGAAAATGTGGTGAACACACTTAAAAAAAGAAGAATAAGAAGTAAAAACCAATAAGAAGAAAAAGAAAAAGAAGTGTGGTGTTAGTGATGTAGTATGATTGTTGTGTGTAGTGTAAGAGCAACCTGTGTGTAGTTTTGAAGTAAGATTTGCTCTTAGCTACTGTCCCTGACTTTTACTTAGTACCGACCTGATCAATTTGCAAGATTTTTCTGTTAATATAGACCAAATCAAATTAAAACAGTAGGGCTATTTTATGTAAATATTTAATTATATTTGTTTGCAATTGACCACATGTAATAATCGATTTATTGTAACAAAAATAACTCAGCGTAGATATTAAAGTAAATGAAACAAATAAATTCATAAGTTCAAAGTGATATGTTTGAGTAAATGCTTAGGCGTTCATATTAAGTGGAGTCAATGTTTTCGGAGAGGCTAGTATGGAAATGATCGCCGTGCGCCGAGCTGCAGTTCAACACATGTACACACATATGATTAAAAAAAATACCTATAGCTATAATTAAGGAATAATATATTGAGAAAACCGGAATCAACAGAGAAACCTTAATGAACCGAACTAATTTCAGACAACTAATTACGGACTTTTAGAGCTTCTATGAAGAGCACAATCAGAACACTAGGTGGACAGAAGAAAGGAGAAAAGCCTACAGCGAGCGAGTGCTGAGAATGTGGGCTAAAAACAGAGCTATCAGAAACGCCTAAAGTCACCTCACGTGTTCTACAATTGGCCCTATACGAGATCAAACTTAATATAATATAATAATTTTCAAAGAAAATATATACCTTTAATTATATTTCTGGGTTAATGTTAAATTAACTGAAATACAATAATATATAGTATTTTTAAAAAAGGCATTTAACAAATTAATGACAAATTTATTTAGTTAAAATTTTGTTTAGTTATAAAGTAATAGGTAATATGTTAAGTAAATTGGATTGTTAGAAATGGATTTGTAAATTTAAACCGTATTTTCATGTATGAAGTTTCATTTTCCATTAAACTATTAGAGAGAAATTTGAATAATAAAAAATGTGTTATAATTTTTTATTTCATTTATACCTACCTATATGGAGATAACATTTTACTTTTAATGATACGGTAATCATACGGCTATAGTATCATCATACGTATGCGAACTTCACCTGACATCATAAACGTATCGGTTTTTATGAATTTTTAAATTAACTTCATTCATTTAATACGGTTGACAGATAATCGTTCAATGATTTTTTTGTTTTCTCTTTTTAATTTCGTATGTATAGCCTATTCGTACAGGTAGGAATAGGGCGATAACAATTGAATTTTAAAATATTTCATACTTTTTAATGGCTTACATAAAATAAATACTTTTTCATTCACCCGATTTTTCAGTATTTAGAGTAAATTTGAATAAATCTGCGGTTATTATATTTAGTTTTAGGCTACTGATTATGGAGATATATATTCACTAATTCAATAAACAATTTAGTTATTCTTTCTTTTTTATGTCCTAACATTTTACTTTCTCTTGCCGTGTTTGAATGTATAAGGAAGGAAAGTATTGTTTTTATGTCGATTATTCAAAATTGAGTTTTCACCGGATGTACACGTTTTCAGAGTCCCTAAAACCAAAACATGTTTTTAGCGGATGGTCTGTGTGTATGTGTGTGTGAACAATAAATCTCAGAATGAAATAGCGTGAAACAGAACCTTCCATAAACATTCTCATCAAAATCGGCCTACCGAATGTAGTTTATTTGTGCTTCATCTTTTTGAAATTTTATCAAAAACGGCTGGTACGTTGTTTGTAAAGATCGCCTCATTTACTAAATGTTTTTTGCTTTACAAGATAGAGTAATAAATTCTTGAGGCCCTGTGCTCTCGTGGTTAAAAAATGGTTTTTTAAGATTACTGCCTTAATAAATGCATTCTAGAGAAAAATTGTTTATAATTAAAGTTATGAACATTTTAAAACCTATAACTTTTATTTCAAAGATATATAGAAATTGTACAAAAGTGAAAATTACAAAAAAGTTAAAAATTGTGCACGAATAAACTACTACTACCGGTTGACCGATTTTGATGAAATTTTTGTGTCGGGTTCCCTAGAGGTACCTAACTTAAATTTCAAGTTTCAACTTTTTACTACATTCCGGTCTTGAAATATTGCACTCTCTCTCACTCTACACCCTCACCACCACTCACTGACTCTCTCACTTACTCGCACACACATACACACACACGCGCGCGCACACAGACACACATTTCAATCTCTAAAAACATTTTTCTGAGTTCAGGGGGCTTGGAAATCGTAATTGATATAATTGTAGCAAAATAGTTAATTCAATAGTAATTTCATAGTAAATTGAGACTTATTTATTAATGATAAAGTTTTATTGGTTCAATTTTTGAAAGGTTCGTTTTAATTCAGGTGCCACCGGTAAGGAACATCTTAGATTACGTATTTATTCTGGCCATTTTGATCATCTGGGTCTTTGATCTTTTACAATATTGATGAAAAGATTTATAGCCAATTCTTCTTTTTAACTTCTAACTAAAACTCTCGTGTGAGACACTCACAACTTTTTGCCAATTTTAATTTTATTATAATTTTATATCTTTTATTTTGAATCTTTAACTGTACTATAGAATTCAACCAAAAGATGGGAGAGCATAGGTCTACATTAAAATTAACACAAACAGGCACGAATATACAATAGGCTACAACATTCAACTATGTTAAACTTGGAATAAAAATTATCGAAAAAATATTCAAGTATGAAAAAGATATAAAATTTAGGAAGAAACTCGTGAACCACCATAACCCATTGATCTCAAATCTGGCTACGCAGACTCTCCCAAACAATCCAATAAGACGTCTGAAACGTCGATGGAGCCGATACCTCTATCTATTAACGTAGTACTGTAATTGACTATCCATTACAATGTTCTAAATGCTGCACTTAATGCTACACTTGCCTATTCACGTCGGAGTTCTGTCACTGGTCTGTGTCTCCACTCACATTTGTATACCATGTTAATTTTTCCCAAATCTTGTGATATCACATTCACTGATTGTTTCCAACAGATTGTGAATTTCCTAAATAGAAATAAAAAAAAAAGTATGAAAAAGTTAAAAGCAATAAAAAATTCATATTGTTGAGGAAATATTATTACCAATAGTAATAAAGCATTTTATAAACAAAACAAAAATTACATCTACTATTTTTCACATTTATCTTTTTTGACTACATAAAGAATGCAGGAAGAATTGAAGTAGATCCGTCTTTTCTTAAATCTTTTAATGAAGCCTGGTGGGTTTGCCGTGCCACTGATAAGCTAATTTTTTTGAACTTATAGTGCTAACAATTATAATAAATATCGACCTCTTCTAAGTTACTCATACTTCGATTTCTAATATTTCTTCCCTCGCCGTAAGTATAACTAAATCATGATGGAGTTCTTCATAAGGCAGGTACCAAGGTGCACTGCATATTAGTCTAAGATATTTCAATTGAAATGTGTAATATTTTTGTATGATATAGACTACGTGCTCCAGAGTTCGATTTTATCAAACTGGTTGTACAGAAGTAAGGTTATTTCTCAAGAGTTTCGTTTGTCATTACTAAAAGTTGAATTTCAACATATTTTATTTATTTTCAACTGATTTAATTTACGTATTTTTTTTATAATTTAATTTTACACCAATTTAAGTTTAAATATTAAGCTTCAAACAAATTTATTTCACAGTAAACCTGAAAAAGTATTTTATCCGTGTTATTTAAAAAAATTATATGAGATAAAATTCTAGAACCGTTTTATTTTATATTCTTTTGAATCTTATAAAACAATCGCAATATTATATTCCTCATAATTTGTACTACTCATAACAGGATGCCCATAACAGGCAAGTGGAATGTTAAATTCATTGCACTTGACTGCTGGTTCCAGGGCTACAAAAAATAGTTCTGTTTCTTATCACATAGTCAGCTAATTATATGACTGAACTATTTAAGAACAGAAGAGGTGGAGGTGTAAAAGACACTAGTCAGAGTTGTCTTCTTTGAGAGTAATGAATTTCACTATACAACCAGGACCCTGTGGTGAATGAAGTGAAGGTGTCATTTTCAGGGTGGAAAGCGGGTGCTTTTTGGAGGGCGTGGCATGCTGATAAGCTAATTTTTTAACTCAGTGAGGAAGACAATAGTAACCACCTCAATTCTTGTTTTTACTTAGTAAAATCTCTAGAGGTTCAAACCAGCCTTTCGGCTGTTGACCTAAACAACACAATTTGTGTTCTTAGAATTTACGTGCCTCGGCTTCATTTTAATTGAGGAATAATTCACGGCGAAATCTTTCGCCAGACATAACTCGCTTTTGAATCATCTCCGGAGGGATATATGTAATTCCTGAGAGCATAACCTCCTGAGAGTACATAATTTTGAAATACCCTCTATACCCGTCAAACCGTAATAACTCTTGTTGTAAATGTAAATACACTTGTCAGACGTAGTCACTCAGTACTGACAAACCTAACTACATTGAGTCCATTAGACAAAGTGAATGGAACTATACGAACATTTATTCAGAGCCTAGTCGGGATTCGAATGTTAGACTTTACAGTCGAGTTAAGTTACATCTAATTTTAAATTAAGAAAGGAATTAATATGGAAATAACTCCCTTACCGATTTAAGCACTTTACATATTTGTGAAAAAATTACTTTATTTTATCGAACGGATAAGATGAAACCGCAAAACGGAAGATGAACGGTTCGATTCCCAAAAAGTGTCTGAAAAGTTTTAACAATAAAATCCAACGAAACTGTTCCGAAATGCACTGTAATCGCTGAAGCAGTTAATGGGGCTTTAAATAAATTATAAAAATATATGAGTAGGAAATTATGTTAACTTAAAAAAAATGAAAGGCTTTTTAATATCTACCGCAGAATATTATTGGCGATATTGGTGACGTAATATAACCATTATAATGGTATTGAAAACGATTTAATTGGTAATTATTATTAAAAGCGATTTTTCAGTGAGGTTTTTAACGTGTTTTGTATTCGTTTTATCATTCTAATAGTTTTATGAATTGCTTTTTTATTTCAGTAAAAAACATACAAAACAAAAAATAGTAAACGACTGAAAATAGATTTTTAAGACATTAAAAGTAAAAGTATGCCTTTTTTTAGGGTAAAACAATGCACTGGCCACCCCTTTTTTCATTTACGTACCAACAACATCAGTGCATTGAGTGTCAGTGTATCGGAATAAAAATTCTATAAAAACAGAGAATAAAAAAAAGAACTGTTGGTGACGTAACGAATTGCATTTCAGAAGGGTGGAAATATTTTAGGTGGGGAAAATGTACAAGAGCTGCAGATTGTCGCGCTATCTGTTATTAATCAACGGCAGTAACTTTTACTAGCGCATGCGTACTCTTTTTAGCCTGTTGTGGCGGCCAGTTGAAAACTACGCTGCCGGTAACCTCTCATATTTCAAACGTTCAAAAGTTTTTCTTTGTTGTATATTTTAAACAATTTAATAAAAAATTTATTGCATTTAAAATTTTATATAATCAACATTGCATTTATCGATGAACATTATTTATTGATAATAATTTCATAATTTTAAATATTTATTTCAGTAACCTTAAATATCTACGAACATTCCAGTTAAATTTTCTACGTCTTATATAAATTTAAATTTAAATTGGGCCGACCCGTGGTGTAGTGGTCAGCGCAACTGGCTACTATGCCGGGGTCCCGGGTTCGATTCCCGGTAAGGTCTGGCATTTTTTCATCTGTAAATCACCACATATCATTACTTAAGCACAAGCCCAAGGCTTATGTAGGCATCATCACTCAATTAAAAAAAAAAAAAAATAGAGCTATATATCACGTAAATACTCATACTGTACACTCGGATTTCAAAATTCCTTACGTTCAAAATTTAGTGCAGTCATACAACAAATTATTTACAAAATTACAACAAATCTAAAAACCCTCTATTCAAGAACTCCACCGTTTTTAACTTCCTGGAAATATAGCCCAACAATTAAAAAGAAGGTAGAATAGAGACTTTCTCTAAGCTTTCATAGTAAAATTACAGTGGATAATGCAACAGTGGAATAAATTTTACCAAACATGTAAATAAACTATAGCCTCTATATAATTTATTTCTTTGAAATTTCATATTATGTACCCAATGATAATAGACACTAGGTAAAAATCTTGAATTTTTTCTCCTTCTTCATGTTTCTTGTTTATAATATACAGTACCTGAAAATGACATATGTATCTCATTCTCTGGTAGTGTATAGTATACTGTTAAAAAATTCAAATAAAAGTTTAAAAAATTATTTGTTATTTACTTATGTAATAAATAAAATGTATTGGTCTAAAAAATGTAATTTCATAGTACTAACAAACATGATATTTTGAACTATTACTACAACTTTTGATATAATTTATATTGTGTTCTCTTTTTCAAAAAACTATTAAATTTTAATTTATATTGAATTTTTGTGGAATTTTACTGCGGCTAATAGGATTCATTTAAGTGTTTATTTTTTTTGCTGATCAATTTTAATGATACAATAAATAAAACTAATAATCATTCTAGATAATGTCAGTTTATTTCATTTTGAATCCGTGGCCCAGTAGTTAGAGTGCTAAAATGCACTGCAAACCTCAAAAACAAAAACCCCGTTTTCGATTATTGGTTGGGATCTGAAAATTATTACACGTTTTAACATACTGATTTAGTACCAATGAATCGTAGTCTCTAAAAATTACAGAAAGAGACATGACTTAATAAAACCGAATTAAATTATCTACATCCGCTTCTTTAAGGAATAATTAATAAATTTTTCCTCCGGGGCACATGTAGGCACTATGGAGCAGTTGCTGCTATGCAGTAAAAAACGGAAAGTTCTGGCCTAGAAGGTTCAATTTCCGGCCAGAGTCTTGAAAATTATTACAAATTCGAACCCACATTTTCTGAACTCAATGTAGTTATAATGACCCCACTGTGCAAATTTAAATAGGCCTAAACAAAAAAAAGTGAATTTTATAGTTCAATTGACATAAAAAGGTAACTTGCAATAAATACGCCTTATTTAAAACAACTATTCACATAATAAATTGTTGAATTAATGCTTTGCCCTTAACTCGGAGGTGGAGTGTTAAATTATGCACTCTATCCACTGGTTCCAGGGCTACAAAAAATAGTTCTGTTTCTTTTCACACGGTCACCCAATTAAATGACTGAAGCATTTAAAAACAAAACAGGTAGAGGTGTAAAATATATTAGTCAGAGTTATCTCCTCTGATCGAGTAATGGATTTCATTCTACAGCCAGACCTTCTGATGAATGTAATGAAGGTGTCATTTGCACGGTGGAAAGAAGGTGCTTTTTTGGAAGACCTAGTATGCTGATAAGCATAACTTTCAACTTAGTGAAGAAGGCAATTGTAGCCTAAACAAATACTCCTCGTTTTACTTAGTAAAACTTCTAGAAGTTCAGACCAGCCTTTCGGCTGATGACCTAAACAACAAAATAATGTAATGAATCTAAAAAAACGAAAATTAAATTATTTAAAATATCAGGCAAATAAATCTGTTTATGCTTTCATTGAATCCTTATTTCAGAACCTCCTTTATTCAGTCAATTATGGTGAAGTAATTTACTTAAAATTCCTTATTGCAATCGTTTTTTTAACACTTTGATTTTGATTACGGTACTGTACACTGACTGCACAATTTTTGAAAAAAATACGATATTATTGTCATTTAGCGGGTGGTGAGGAATTTTAATTCCAGGGGAAGAGGTATCTAGCGGTAAATTTTCTGGGTATGATTATGAGCGTTGACGGGCATTCAGACCAAGAGGCCTCAGCTTCATTTTCGATGTAGACGCTCCCGATTCATAAATTCTATCTTGTCATTCAATAAATCTATCCATTAACCCACCTTGACGTTTACAACATCTTTGGAGCAGGCCTAGGGAACTCAGTAGGAAACAGATTTTGGTTACTATAAAAATCCGTATTTTTTAACTATCATAAATACCCGTTGTGTATTTAACTGCTCCTTTTAACGATCTACTTTTAAAGCCTTCGGAGTTCTACTATTAAATGATATTCTTCGTCATGATATAATGTCAATTATTATTACTAGTTGTCTTTATAATTTACTAGTTATTAGTATTGTATACGGTATCGCTCTTTGATACAATTTTTTACTTAAACGTCTTATCATCCCGATTCTGTCACTTTGAGTTTTACAGCGGTGTATTTTGTAGAATTCACCCGTCTTCGTAGAAGACGCAGTTGAAATGTATTAGTCTTACAACCAGCTTAGGTATTGAGGTAACCTATTTAAACATGGGACTGTAACTTTGGTTGCGTATCTACTTTTATGTCTTTCAATTGTCCTCATATTCAATATTATCCACTTTGACAGTTGTCCTCCTCATAGTGAAACTATAGTGACCCAGAATTTAAATATAAAGAAAAAAGAAGCTTTTCTCTATATGGTCTATTACAAAAAGAACTACTGTCTCAATTTCTGATTAATTTATCAGGACGTAAAAACTCAGCTTAGGTTCCTTTTCCTAGGTAATTGTAGGCTTACAACCAGTAACATCCACAACCAAGAGCTATTTACCACTATTAAAACTACTAAACCTGTATCAAACGACAGGAAAAGTAAAAAAAGAATAATGATAAGTGATAAGAAGCTTTGACATTTATTTTACAGTTAAAAATGACATGGGTTTTCGTAAAAGCGGTCGACAGGACATCCAAAAAAATAATTTGTTTAAGTTGTAATTGTATTCATCAACCATTAACCACACAAAGATTTCTTGCTATATTCAAATGGTCAACGAGTACATACCATTGGGCAGAAGAACTCAACTGGTCTATGGTGTATTGGTAATCACAACTGACTTCTACGCCAATGGTCCCGGGTTAGATTTCCGGTCAGGTCTGCACTTTTTTATTATTCATTTTTATCTATTATCTTTCATCATCTCCTTCAGCAGTAATGTTCAAAACAGTTGGACATAAAACCAAAAGAAGATCTTTGTTTCAAACATTTTTCCCTTCAATGTTTCAAATGTTTTAATATTTGTAGCCGGGACGATCGATGAAACATTGAAGGGATGAACAAAGGAAGAATAACAACCTTGTTAAAAAAGCTGGGTTTATTTGGCCCGGATGGTAACGCCCAGTAAGGTGTCCCTGCTTGGAGTTGCAGGTGAAACCTCTCAACGGTCGTGAAGGCAGAAGAGGATGTTTAGCTTTGTGAGTGGATATATTTATGACGTGGTTATCCAAAGCAAACTCAGGGTCTATTTAGAGGCTATAAGATGGCAACCTCATTACTGGTCTTACCCACAACTAAATAAGTATTCAGTTTGGGTAATCTTTATCTACTTTTAACTATCCAGAAAATAGTCGTTCTGGAATTTCGTTTAAGATCAGTTTATTCAAGATAAATTACCTTGAAAGAAGATTGCTCTTAGACCTTACAGAATAAATTACCTTTTTCAAATAGACCTTTAGAAAGAGTACGTAAACTAATTATTTTAATTACTTCTTCACGTTTCCTTTTCTTCTACAATCTTCATTCTTTTGGATCTTTCCTTCGTAAGTTGTTCCATGTTGTGGGGTTCACGTCTCTTCTTTTTATTATCTCTCCTGAAGATCACTCTAGTTTTTTTTCTAAAATTCTCCTTATTTTTTACGTCACCTGCATTAATTTTTATATCTTTAAGGTTATTTAATATTATTGTAAACCATGCTGGTTTGATTTTGAGATTTATTTTATCGATAATTTGTTTTGTCAATATGCTATCGTTTTTTCTTACAACAAATCCAAAAAATAGAAATCTACTTATTTTTAAAATGATATGAATCATGTTTTTAGTTTTCCGTACAATAAATTATTATTATACAATAGTTAATTGAAGTGTTTGGATGAAGGCACAATTCGTTAGACACTACTATGATACAGTGAAAGTTTCAATGCTTCCTGAAAAAAATCTTTCTTTATTATAGATAGAAATATTACTTAAATAATTGAACTAATTATAATCATAAATTAATAAATTTTGGAATTACTAAACCAGTTTATATTTGGTTAAATAAAATGATTGGAAATGTACGAAAATTTAATTATTATAATTTTATTTTGAATAGGAAATGACTTTTAGGTGGTTTTGTTTTACCATATGTATATCGAGCACATTGGGTTTTATAAACAACAGTACATAGGTTATTTTGTATAATGAATATATTTGTGGTTATTTGACCAAATGTCACTTGCTATTTTTGAGCTGGTATCCACACGGTTTTAGTGTTGTAGGTACACCTCGGTACTCCTGGTTACTGTCATATCCCACTCGTCATTATTACAGCTCGCCGTTCAGTATGTTTGTAGTAAAGTTCATATCATTTGTTCTATTCACACATTACACAGTTCGTTTATTTACATGTCCGCTTGAAATCCAACTGGGTATCTGAATATTATTTTGCATCTACCGATTCATGGGTCCTACAGTAAATAGGTAACTTTTTAAAGTTATTTTAGTAACTCTTATATTATAACTCTTTAATTATTACTTGTACATTGAATAATAAATTTTATAAATAATATAAATTTCGTTCATTTAAGTTACATATTTGTTATCACTGATAAATAATAAACAATCACTAACTCACCTTGGTACGTAGAAAACAACTCTTTACACGACCATCTTCGAATTCCGTAGGTTATAGATATAATTAATGAGTATTTTAAACAATTTTCATACAAACTAATTTTACAAATAAATATATTAACACAAATTAATATTTTTATTGTTGTTTGTGCTTTGTTAACTGTTTGGAACGTTCCTGGAATAATGTGTTTGGAACTTTCTAGAAGCTAGCTTAGCAACTTACATAAATATGTGTGAACTAGTCAATCGATGATGAGTCTAGTTAAATAATTTGTATTATAAAGTTAAATTAACGCTTTTCAATATCTCATTATTTTACAATATACAATCGTACTCCTATGACGTTAAACTGACTCACATATAAATGTCCTAATAGAGAAAACGAATTCACTAGCATACCTGACTTTCCCCTGACGAGGTGAAAGAGAAAATTGAGTTGATCTTCACTTCAGTATTAATACACTAGGGCGATAACGGGTACTCAGCACAGACGTTCAAAATGCCTCTGGGCAAGGTATCTTCTTAGCCAATTGTAGGACTATAGTGATGACTGCAAGCTCCAGCAATTAATTCAAGTTTGGAACCTTAGCATCATATTTAGAAATTGTTATACTATTGCAATAACAGATACTAAATTTTCAAGAAAAATATTAATAGAAGAGAATGTATTATTATTGACAACGATTTTTATAATTATTTTGCAGTAAAAACTTTTATACCCACAAATAACGAGAAACACGTACAATTTTAGCCATGCTTATATAGAGAGTTTCAATAAGACGGCTCGTTTTTATATAACGTAAATATAGTGCTGTTTTGGTCATAAACCAAAAAGCTGGTTTGAACCTGTAGAGGTTTTACTAAGTAAAACGAGTAGTGAGGTGGTTTACTTTTTCCTTCCTCACTGAGTGGGAAAGTACGCTTATCAGCATGCCCTCTGAAAAGCACATATTTTCCACTCTGCAAATGACACCTTCACTTCATTCACCGTAGGGTTTGGCTGTATAATGAAATTCATTACTTTCAGAGGAGATAACTCTGATTAGTGTCTTTTGCACCTCTACCTCTTCTGTTCGTAAATGATTCAGTCTCATTTAATTGGCTGACCATGTGATAAGAAACTATTTATTTTAGCCCTGCAACGAACAGATTGAGTGTAAATAATTTGACACTCCACCTGTCTGTTATGGGCAGGTAAATATAGTACAAAATACTAAATTAATAAAATATTTATTGAAATTTAATCGAAAAATTCAAATTATAATGAAACTTACCATTAATAACTTTAAATTAGATATTGTAAACGATTTCCTGTGACCCAAATGCAGGTTTGTATACTTTTACTAACATTTCTTGACCACTTTTTATAATATTTGCTCATTAATGTTAGAAATCACACGTTCAAGTTCTCGTTCAATTCGTCAAGTGTATGAGGATTGTTTTTAAAAATTTAAATTTTTAAATTTTTAAATGCTCCCACAAGAAGATGTCTTGATGTAAAAATAAACACACGTTCGTCTTTGGAAAATGACATCTTTGACAAAATAGAGACAAATGAATATTGGAATAGCCCCAAAGCTAAAGAACATTTCAATTGTGACAAGCTGTTAACAGTTTGAATATAGTGTAAGGAGATATGAAAAAATTTACCTATGCGTTACATATACCTTTTTGTGTTACATTTGCGCTCTTTTTGAAACACCTGTTATTAGGTTATATAATATGAAGTGTCACATGGGTGATCAGTTTCCTCGTGCCACTCACACCATACTATCATCTCATCATTCAGATTATTCGTAGTAGTTTCATTAAACAGAAACAAATTTACCTGTTGTTCCCCAGAGGAGGTCGAGGAGAAAATGGAGCACACGTTTACTTTAGGTTTAACATAAAAAATACATTATTGTTGATCAAAATTATTACATTACTGCTAATTAAACACTTAGCTTACTCACAAATTACTACATAATGCACACTTTGTACCCATTATTATTAATATGAAGCGTTGCATGGATGATCATCTTACTCGTGCTACTCATGCAATATTTTCACCACATCTTTCATAACATTTGCAACTGTTACTTCCAATAGAAAAAGAAATCTGGTATGAAACACTCACACGACTTGCTCTAGCCAATGTAAATAATTAAATATATAACCTTATATTTAGTCTGGAGTACACAATGCAAAATGAAAAACATAATCTAATTTTAATCATGAGTGACTGATTAAAAATAAAAATCCATCTTTGTAGAATTTTAAAATACGGAAACTCACTAATTGACGCTAAACTAAGACCTGTAGAGATAAAATTTTTACGGTTTTTAATTTTGTATTCAATTATATACTTTCGTCGTAAAATGGATCTTAAGGCCGCAATCTAAAAATATCCTAATTTTTACCGATGTCAATAAGCAAAATACAGAAAATCACTAATAGCCTCTATATTAAGGTTCCATTAAGCGCTGTAGATTATTAGCTCAAATTTTCCATTAAGCGCTGTAGAAAATCCTTGAAATAAAAGTTGCAGGTTTTTTAACGTTTTAAAACTTTTATAAGATTTTGCCTTAAAAATGATATTAAAACCATAAACTTAAAAAAAAAAATTTTATGAGACGACGTGTCTGATGGTGATTAACCGTTTGTGATTTCTGTATATACTCTTTAAGAGGAATCGAATGATACTATTTTTGTTTCCGAATTCCAACTTTGATTTCTTGACTTCCGGTTTTGGGCCACTTCCGGTCAAAACCGAAACTTTAAACTCAATTTAGACCCACTAATGTTTTATGTAGATTACAAATCCGGAAACCGTTTGTTGCTTTCTGTATTTTCTGACAGTATGTGCCGGACGGAAGGATGGACAAAACAAAATGATGAATAAAAATTCTAAAAAAAATGCCATCAATTAATACTTGAGCACAATTGCCTTCCTCACTGAGTGGAAAAGTATGCTTATCAGCATACAAGGCCCTCCAAAAAAATATTTCATCCTTCACCGTCTGCATTAGCAGTAATTGCAGAACAGTCGGACGTTAAAAAAAAAAAAAAAAAAAAAAAAAAAAAAAACCACCTTGCAAATGACACCTTTACTGTATTAGTCAAAAGGGTCTAGCTGTATAACGATGAAACTTATTACTCTCAGAGGAGATAACTGTGACTATTGTCTTTTACACCTCTACCTCTTCTATTCTTAAATGCTTCAATCGTACAATTGACTGATCATGTAATAAGAAACAGACCTATTTTTGTAGCTCTAGAACTAGCAGATCAAGTTCAAATAATTCAACACTCCTCATGCCTTTTATGGGCAATCAGAAATTTAGCAACTAACTTATAAATAGAAACTTTTATCACCTGTTAAATAAAAATGAAATTCACTTCCTTATTATTTGCATGATACTTTAGTGTAGTGTTAAAACTGTTTAACTACATCTTGTTGCTGATATAGTGTTTGTGTTATCTGAGTGGAGTACATTTTATAGAAAACATACTGCTACAACTTTGGTTGTTAAGGGTGTGCCTAATATTATTTTTGATTTAATTATCGGAGAAATTAATGCTTTACAAACGGTTAAAACTTTTTAAAAGAATGTGCTGTGAAAAATTCCTTAGGGATATAGAAAGTAAACCATAAAAACATTAAGTGTTTTTATTTTGTCGTTTGAAAATTTAAGTTCTTTTGAATCGATTTATACTCAAAATTTCTTATCTCCTACAAAACTGTTAGGAGTTTCTATCTTAAAAGTGACATTACATATTGATTTTATTTTTAAAATTGTAATTAGCAAAAAAAAATAAAAAATTTAAATTTTTGAATACGGAACCATTCCCTCGATATTCAAAATTTTTGTTTAATTTTTCGATATTCTAGTTTTCTAATATTGTTTTTAAGAAACAGCTGTAATTACCTTGTTAAAATGATGCAATTTTTGAAAAGGCTTACTTTTTACGTAAGACAAAAACCATAAGTTATTTCTGTGTCTACTCTTTAAAAGGAATGGAATTGCACTATTTCTGTTTTTGATTTTGATCTCTTGACTTCCAGCTTTGGGCCACTTTCGGTCGAAAACGAAACTTCAAACCCAATCCAGGCCCACTGCTTTTTGGATTATGAATTCGTAAACCGTTTGTTGCTATCTCTTGTAGCTTTTGACATCTGGATGTGACGGACGGACGAACAAAACAAAATGGTTAATGACAATTTAAAATGTTTTCTAAAATTATTAACATAAGCTGAATGTGAGTCGGAACAGGCCATGGCCTAATCCCTGTTTGAAAGAAGAAGAAGAAGACAATTTAAAAATTTGCCGCCAATAATCTGCATAATTCAATTTTAAAATCTATTTGGATAGACCAAATACAACTTAGAATTTTAGAATATCTTACAATTTTTTTTAGAATTTTTAGGATTTTCTACGGACATTTCAAACTAAGACAGTAAAAGAAGAAATATATGATTTTAGATATTTGGATAGACTACAAGAATATCAAATTTTTTTCTAGCCATCAATATTAATAAATCAAATTTAGTAGTGAGTAAGAAAGGTCATTCAGTATTCACGTAAAGTTAAGGATATTTTTATCGTCTCTGTTATAGCCAATTCTTATCATGTATTCTAGGAATTTCGTTATCCTTCTTCTAATTGCGTTGTCTTAAATTAAAAATTTGTATATATTTCTTTGTTAGATTTTAATCATTTAAAATTATTCATAATTGAAGGTCGGTGTATTTGTATTACAATTTTTATTTCTGTTCAAAAGAGGAGTTTTATGTTTTAAGAGATATTTTTTCTGTTCCCTAAACAAATAGATTGGTCTCTATCTCTTAATAATTCACGTTGATGAGGGAATTTGAGTTTAAGAGACTCTTTTTGACAATTATCGGTTTTTCTCATGGGTATTGAGAATTTAAAAACTGATTAGAAAATTATTTTTGAACTTTTGGCTTAAAAAATTGTTGTAATACTGATATTTCTTTGATAACCGATTTCCACGCGAATCAACATTTTACAAATCTTTTCATTATTTTAGAAAAGACAAAACAAAATTTAAATTAATCGAGAAACTTTTTCCACAATTAATAATCGAAACTGACTCTTCATAGGCATTGTCTGACTTTCTTCAAGTGTAGTATCAGAAAATCGCAATAAAGAGATATTTTTTTGAAGAAATCTAATTAGCTACTAATTTACAAACAATCAATTTCTCTTTTTTAAAAATAAGAAACCCTAATCAATTTATGTGTATTTAAAAGATCTGTGACTTATCGTCAGTACTGATAGACGAATGGTTTTGTACAAACAACCTTTGTTTTTTTATAATTACTAGTAGTTTGTATAATTATTTTTATAAGATTTCTATTCTATCACATGGATTACTAAAAAACTTTTATATAAGTTATTTCGATTTATTTCTACTAAAACCTGTTATGGAATTTAGTATTTTTGTTTATTCTCACATCTTTTTTTCTGCTTCAGACCATTTAGCAGTTTTTTTTAAATATTTTATCGGAATTTTTAAATTTCGCTTTGAGTTCTGCAGGAATTTTTAAATCAGGAACTTTCTATTTAAATTAAACCAAAATACTTTCACCCCTCCGAAGTAAAATCTAAAATTTCGAGATTACCACGTAAGAAGTCACCGGGATATGATTTAATAACAGCTGACATACTTAAACACTTACCGCGGAAAGCGCTCGTTCTCCTTACTACAATCTTCAATAGTATATTGCGCACGACACATTTCCCCACTCAGTGGAAGTATGCAGAAATAGTAATGATACAAAAACCGAACAAACCTTTTCACTTACCTTCCTCCTACCGACCAATAAGCCTCCTCTCAGTACCTTCAAAATTTTTCGAAAAACTCCTTTACAAGCGCATTCTTCCGCTGGTTCATGATATACTACCTCCACATCAATTCGGATTCCGCACTCAACACTCCACTACACAACAACTGCACAGGGTGACTGATTACATAGCTTCATCTATGGAACAAAAGATGTATGTGTCCGCAGGTCTCCTAGATGTCGCTCAAGCTTTTGACAGAGTTTGGCATACAGGTCTCTTACACAAACTGAAAGAAATACTACGATTTACTTACTACCTTATCATAAATTCCTTCCTACCTGACAGATTCTTTAGAATTCGTTTAGGATCATCCTACTCAAATTTCTTTATTGTCTTAGCCGGCGTGCCTCAGGGCTCAATTTTAGCCCCACTACTCTATTCTGTATACACTTCAGACCTACCGACCCTACCCCAGACCCTCACTGCTACCTACGCTGACGACACAGCGATATTAGCCCGAGACCAAACCTCTATACACGCTTCACTAACACTCCAACATCATCTCAATCTTATACACGAATGGTGTAAAACATGGAAAATAAAACTTAATACGACAAAATTCCTTCACGTAACTTTCACACTCCGTCATGGTGATTGCCCACCAGTATACATAGACAATGAACCTCTCACAAAAACAGATACGGTCAAGTATCTCGGTCTGACTTTTGATAAACGACTAACTTGGAGCACACATATCAAACGGAAACGTTTATTACTGAATTCCCGACTTAAACTTCTATATTCGCTACTTCACAAACGATCAAAATTACCAATGGCACAAAAATTACGCATATATTGTTCTCTTTTGAAACCTATTTGGACCTACGGATCCCAAATTTACGGTTCAACCAAACCCTGTAACTTGCAACGAATTCAAGCATTCCAGTCTAAAACATTACGCCTTATAGCAAAAGCACCTCTTTACGTTAGCAACAAAACCTTACATACAGATTTGAAAACACCACTTGTACAAAATTCCATTGAATACCTATACAAACGCTTTCACGACAAGTCACACGAACACGAGAACCCCCTGGTGCGTTCACTTTCCTCCGTCCATTTACCTAATAATCCTCCGAGACGCCTTAAAAGACGCTGGAGTAGAGACATGCTAATTTGATATACAAATTTCATTCTTGGGGAGGCACCAATGGGGGCCCTACCCCTCTCATGCCTATCATGTCATTTACATAATCACGATAATCATCACATTTGCTTGTTGTAACATTTTACAGTTGTAAATAAAAAATTAAAGAGAAAAAAAAATTAAATTGGTGAAATTATCTTGTTCTTAAAAATCCAATTTTTCCATTACTTAAATTTTAGTTTTATTGAAAATTCTCGCGTTTTTATCATTGCAAATATCATAAATTTCTTTGTTTTTTCTGTCGTTATTTAACATAGTCTATTTATGAATCCAAAAGACGTTGCTCTTACTTTCATGATTGAGTCTTCTATCAATGCTATGTTGCTCTATGCGCATCTAATTTTTGTTTTATTTTATTATTTTTCCTCCTTCTTAATTAATTTTTTACTAATAACATCCAGAATTAACTTTTAAAATACATTGGATCAGATTTTCAGTTTTAAATAGATGATTTGATATGGTGGTACGGAGGACACCCCTATTAGATTGAGAGCATCACAGTATGAGATATGGATTACCAGGTACGCTATTAGATGGCAAGTAATGTGTTAGGATTGTATAAAAATTAATTCCCGAAAAGTTAGCGACAACAGTCAAGTCTGGTTTGTTAAGAAAATATATATGTTTTAATGCACATTACAGTAGAGCGTCAAAAATTCTAACTTCCGAACCTGTTCAAAAGAATGGATTGAAACTGACAAAAACGATATGGGATAAGAAATTTGAATAACACAGATGTTGTAATCTCCGTTATTTGAAAAATAACCGAGATTTCGAATGCGTTGAAAACACATTAGAAATGAAGATGAGAATACCACAGAAGAGTACATCTGCAACGGTCCTTGACATTCTGCCGTAGAAACTGCCACGACAGCCGGAAACTATCCAGACACAAATTTTTCTTCTGAACCAGAATACAATTAAGAATCTGGCTTCAGAAAAAGAACTTTTAAGCCAATTCAACGTAAAATTAGTTATTTTTTCAAGTAATTTCTAAAACGCTAAAAAATCAATCTTCTTTGTTGTTAAATTTTGTTTTTCAGTATCTATATACAGTATTTTTTATTTTCTTCTTATTCTGTAACTGTTATATTGGAACACATTTCTTATGTTTCATAACCTTTAACAAAAATACACTTTTATTTACATAATAAAATATAGCCTATCAATAAAACATATATAGGCCTACTATAATATGTATAGGATAATAATTTTATTTGCTCTTCCATTAGTATTGTGCGTAACGGCATTTTCATTTAAGCTTTACAACAAAATAAGCTCTGACAATTTTTGAACTAAATTACGTTCGAGTATCTTAAGCTATCAAATGCATGAAATATGAATTTTAGGATAACGTCATAGATACATTACTGTTTCCGTAAAGTGTACTAATAAATGAACGTGGTTGAGTGGTTCGAATCAGAAACCTGATGAGACAAAATTGATAAGTACTAAGTATTGTACGTTTATGTATTTGTGTGCAAGTGTGCTCGTGCAAATGAAAGTATCTACGATAGGTATTTGGAGCAAAGTATCAGATTTTCAGGGAGAATACAAAACAGGTGCACTCACTTCAAAACAAAAGCGCTGAGTAGCTCTATGATACACGAACCGGCACTTTAGAGCTTTATCGCATGCAACTGGAGGATCAAGTGTCCCACGCTGCCATCACATGTGAACAGTCTTTTATGTCGAACGTTCTCTATCTGCTGAGTACTTTCATCGTGTGCTGCTTATCTGTTAATATTCTGAAAGAGATCAATACAGCACAACAAGAATTTTGCATCTCATATTTTTACTTTCTCTTGCCTATATGAATATATAGGAAGGAAAGTATTGTTTTCATGTCGATTTTTCGAAATCGAGTTTTCACCGGATCTATACGTTTTCAGACCCCCTGAACCCAAAAAACATGTTTTTAGCGATTGGTCTGTGTGTGTGTCTGTGTGTCTGTGTGTGAACAGAATATCTCAAGAACGGAACATTGTACGAACTTGAAACTTGAAACTTAAGTTACATACTACTACCGGACGCGACACGAACATTTTCATCAAAATCGGTTAACCGGAAGTAGTAGTTTATTCGTATAATTTTTCAGTTTTTTGCGATTTTCTCAAAAACTGGTCCTACGATTTTTTTTAAAATCGCCTATTTTACTCAATTTTTTATTCTCTACAAGATAGGGTAGACGCCATGTTTGCTGAAATTCTCGGTGAGGCTGTTTTCACGTAAAAACGTTGTTTTTTTAAGATTACGGCTTAAATATAAATTTTAGCGCAAAAACTTATATAATAAAAGTTGTAGAGAATTTAGAAACCTACAACTTCTGTTTCAAACATTTTTTTGTATAACGCTTAGTTTAGCGGTAATTTGCGATTTTCTGTTTTTTTTCTCACGAAAACGTGAGAAAAATCGATTTTTTTAACATTTCGGTCTTAGTATGCATTTTACGACAAGAGTGTATATAATTAAATTTATAGAAAATTAAAAGATCTACAACTTTTGTTTAGAGCATTTTTGTCTACAAAGCCTAGTTTAGCGTGAAAGCGTGATTTTCCGTATTTTTAAGCCAAACTGAGTTCGATTGTCATTTTGCGTCATTCACTCATGATTAAAATAAGGTTATGTTTTTGAGGTTAGTTTTTGTTCATTTCTAATGTTTTAATACTAATGTTAGGTTTATTGTTAATTATTTGCATTGGCAAGAGAAAGTTGTGTGAGTGTTTCACACCAGATTTTTTAGTTTATTAAAATTTTTTGAAAGTTAAATATTTTATTGAGTGTAACATAATTGAAGGGGTCGAGAGAAGACAGTGCTAACCCACATCAACATAATTTTACGCAATGTCATTTAAAAGTTTACTGAAATCTACAAATATGTTTTTGAATTTTTTTAAAACAATTGGTATTTTCTGTTAATATAGGTTCTTAAGATCGTAAGTATAGCATCCTGTTTAAAACGTGCTCGGCATTTTATTTTTACAGAATATTCAAGAAA
This sequence comes from Catonia carolina, assembly GCA_035578175.1. NCBI lineage: Eukaryota > Metazoa > Arthropoda > Insecta > Hemiptera > Achilidae > Catonia > Catonia carolina. The sequence goes on along the minus strand of JAQMRL010000003.1, from coordinate 81,120,212 downwards.
AATCATCCTGGAAATTTTGTGGGTTAGCACTTTCTTCGGCCGACCCCTTCAATTTTCCTCAGTGGAATACTTTTCGATGTGACATGACTTTTTAATATAAAATTCATCTTATAAATAAAACTGATAAATTAATACTACGTTTTGAATCAAAAGATTAAATATTTTTTAAAGATTTCAGGTATTACAATATAAAAGAAACTGATATTAAACATTTTCTAGATATTTTATTTACAAGGGATAGAAACGTTTACGCCAAAAATATCAGTCAGATAAAAATTAAATCAAAAACTCGAAAAGGAGAATAATAAGACAAATTTACGAACCCAATACCTTGGAATCTATCAAATGAAGATTCTTCTCTTCTCAGGGTGCCTCTCCGTTCTGAAGGTTGGCAACCATCATAGCAATGCTTTCCTTACTGGTAGCTATCCGAAAGAGTTCTTCTAAACTTTTGTTAAACCATACCCTCAAGTTGGCCAACCATGAAATTCTTTTGCGTCCTGGTCACCTTCTACTGTCGATTTTTCATTGCAGAATGCGTTAGAGCAATTCACACTTGCGCTCATCTCACATGATATGTCCAATAAATAAAATGAAGATTAAGAGCTAACAATGATCGTTACGAAGAAACAGATAATGATTAAAAGAATAAGGTGATCATGATCAACCCGCGAATAATAAAGGAATAAAATTTATTGTAAAAAGTAATGTCAATATCTTACTGAACATTCATTAAATAAACGTGGTTATTTAGCTGTGCAGTCCTACAAGTAAAATTAAAACAAAAATATTTCTAGTTGTCTTAAAAACATAAATAATACACATTTTTAAAGCAAAAAATTCATATTACATCATATAACAAAAAACCAAAAATAGTTTTTTTTTATTTTCTTGATCCGTGCTTTCCTTAAAAGAGTTTTTTGACTTTATTTTTTAATATGAAACTAAACTATAAAAGCATAACCACCAAATGAGATGATAAATGTAGGAACAAAATTATATGAATAGGAACGTGTTTAAGAAGTCCATGTACGCTGGATATGCAATACGAGAAACTATTCAAAACTAAAATAAAATACAGCAACATTTAAAGATGACTAAACATTTATATTAAATCTTTTATTCCCTGGCGTCGTATTATAGAGAAGTGTCTTGAGGGAAACGTCTTAATTAGTTTTTGTCACTATTTTTAAATTTATGATAACAATTATTGTAGTTCGTTCGCACTACTTCGTTACCCATTGCAACGTTTAGATATGAGTGTAAGGTTTCATTCTTCATATATTAAAAACAGTTTGTTATTAAGCGGAGAAATTTAGATTGAAATGATTAAAAATTGTTAATTCGTTTTTTTCTGAACCAAACAGTTGTATTCCATAAGTCCACAAGAACGGAGAAGAATTATAATTATAGTCTGAGATTTTGCTTCTGTTTGACTGAAGATTTCACAGATTGAGGTAATGGTGAATTTTTTTTTTAATATGGAGTATATTCTTTTCGTCGAAGGTTAAAAGTGTTCAGTATAATTTGTTCAGATGGTTTTCAACATTAGGAGATACTTCTTTTAAGGATACAAATTTTGATATTAAGTATTTAGTATCATCGGCTTATATTTCTATCATTGTTTGTCTACTTTTCAAGCTAGAATTATACATTATAGTCCAATCACTAAAATGGACAAAAGTACTAGTTAGGTGTGGAAGGAGGGGTTACACCTAGCCGCGTTTCCTTAAGAATGACGTAGTCACACTAAAATGAAGACGGAATTAATAAAAATAATAATAGCAGTGTCGACGATGAAGAAGTTAGAAAAGTATGATTGTAATGGTTACGAAGATTATTATGAAATAGTAACAAAGTATTATTGAAGGACAACCTTAGATTAAACAAACGACAAAGACATCTAAAATTCGGAAAGTTTTGAATGACGATTTGTCGATGACGATACGTTTGGATGAATTTTAATTTATAAAAAATATTTTTATAAAGCTGTCTTGCGACGTCTTTTACGTACGGAGTGCAAATATCCGTATGAAGAGTGTTGATTTTAATGCACCATGATGCTTTAATGGTGAATCTTAATTATCTACATTGGAATAACTGAAATTTTTAGATACTGTGATTTTAAGTGAATGCATTCGGTATACATGACATATACAACCATGAGATTCCTAAGGTTATTAATAAAGAAATTCCTTTAAATTTGAAAATATTTCAGGAAAAATTGTCATACTGTAAACAGATAACATATTAATTTCATGGTTTTTAAAAATAAAATTTTACTAAAAATGCATAATGCAGGAAAAAGCGATTACCTAAATAAATACGTCGCTCTCTTTTTGGGAAATAATTATTTATGTTTGTAAAAATTTAAACTCGTTTTAATGTAGTATATTTTCACAGTGCATTTGTGTGCAAACGGTCTGTTGCATAACCATAACACGGGACAATCCCAATGGGATAATGTCCAACAAATGATCATCACGATGCAATGCAGTAGATAAAAATTTTGTAATAAATATTTTGAAAACAATTACAATTATTTAATAGCTTAATTACGTAATTCATCCTTTATCTGAACTTGAATAAAATTTGTAAAAAACTACACAATTTTCTTTTATTTTTGTTAACAGTTTATTTTTGTTGGCGTAGTGGTTAGCGCAACTGGCTTCTACACTAGGGTCCCGGGTTTTATTCTCGGTCAGGTCTGGCATTTTTTCATCACTCATCTTCATCTATCATCCTTCTCACCGTCTGCATTAATAGAATTGCAAAACAATCAGACGTATAACAGAAAAAAATTTATTTCTAAATTTGGAAGTATACAACAAAATCATAACAGTCAAAATGTGATGATTTAGTATATAACACCAAAAAAACACGTGACCGCCTCTGTGGCATAGCCGAGTGCGCTAGCCTCCAAAACGAAAAATCCCGTGTTCGACTCACGGCTAAGGTCTTGAAATTTTAACGCGTTAAAACTCACCGTTACAGTACAAAAACTGACATTCGCTGAAGACCACACTGTAAATGCGAATTTAAATAACTAAAAAAGATAACATGAATAACGAGAAAGTCTATACCAAGATATAGGCCTCTATAGTAGTAAACAAAAACTAATTGATTAAAAATTTGTTTAGGTCATCAGCCGAAAGACTGGTTTGAGCCTCTAGAGTCTTCATTAAGAAAGAGGAGGAGTGAGGTGTTTTACCAATGTCTTCCTCACTGAGTTGAAAGGTATGCTTATCACTATGCCACGCACTCTAAAAAGTAGCCCTCTGAAAAATGACACCTTCTTTTCATTCACTACTGGGTCTGGCTGTATAATAAATTTCATTACTCTCAGAGGAGATAACTGTGACTAGTGTCTTTTACACCTCTACCTTTTCTGTCCTTAAATGCTTCAGTGATATAATTGGCTAACCATGTGATAAGAAGCAGAACTATTTTTGTAGCCCTGGAACTGGCAGATCGAATGAAAATAATTTAACATTCCACCTGCAAATTACGGCAGACATTAGACATTGTCCAAAATTTTAAAAAAGAAAATAAATAATATATTATATAAAATTAAAAGATAAAAATGTGTAGTTAATCTCTCATTCACTAGCGATGAAGGCATTGAAATGTCTTGGAAATAGTAATGTGTTAACTAATCGGTTGACTCTGGTTATTTATTTCTAACTGATATTGTTGAACGTTCATGCTATTTCTTTAAACCGATACTAGTCTTCTCCGTTCTACGTATTAAAAACATTGAAAATTAAACTGACTAACAACTTCGTTTTGATTTTAATTAGAGTTACTCTAGTGGGCGTAATCTCCATCAAGATTTTATTTTTAATTGTTATAAAATTTAATTATAGTTATATAATTTAACTGGTTATAAATATTATTTAATTTTAAAGATTAGGTGGGTGGATAAAATAAGTAATTTAGAGGTTCTTAGGCGAGTGGATGAAAAAAGAAGTATATGGAAGCATCTTACCAAAAGAAGGGATAGGCCAGTGGGGCATATCTTAAGACATCCAGGTATTGGGCTATCAATAATGGAGGGTAACATTGAGGGAGGCAAAGATTAGAATATATAAAGCAAATTACAAAAGATGTAGGGTGTTACAGGTATGTAGATATGAAACGGATTGCGCAAGATAGAACAGGTTGGAGAACTGCATCAAACCAGTCGAGAGACTGATGACAAAAAAAATTATTTATGGAAGTTAAATAAAGGAGTAAACGTCTTGTGTTGCTATTCATTTTTATTAATTTTTATTTTGCATATTTCAAGTTAGTCCAACCTTTAGTTACCCGAGGCCCAGTCAAATTTTAATTTAGGAAAGTAAGGGCGAGAGAAAAGCTGGATTAGACCAAATACAAGCTGAATTTTTCAAAATGCTTGATGTAGAACAACTGCAATGGCTCACAGCAATATTCAATTCCATCTATGAATAGGGTCAAATTCCCTCCGAATGGTTGAAGTCGGAATTCGTAGCCTTACCAAAGAAACCAGGGGCAAAAGTATGCGGAGATTATCGTACCATAAGTTTAATGAGTCACATGTTGAAGCTCTTCCTCAAAGTTATTCACAGAAGAATATACCGTTTGTGCGAAAGAGAAATAGCCCCGAATCAGTTTGGGTTTCGCAATGCAGTCGGAACACGAGAGGCGCTATTTAGTGTTCAGGTCCTGTTTCAAAATTGCAGGGATGTCAGTTGTGATGTGTTTGCATGTCTCATTGATTACCAGAAGGCCTTTGACCGTGTCAAACATGGGAAAATGATTGAAATATTGAAACAGACAGGAATCGGTGGGAGAGATCTCAAAATAATATCAAATCTGTATTGGAATCAAACGGCCATATTGAGGGTTGATGGCGAGCATACAGATGAAGTGGAAATCCTGCGAGGGGTTAGACAGGGGTGCATATTATCACCAATATTATTCAACCTGTACTCCGAACACATCTTTCGAGAGGCTCTACAAAACTTAGAGGAGGGCATTTTAGTTAATGGACTCAGGCTTAACAACCTGCGGTATGCGGATGATACAATTGTTTTTGCGGATTCAATAGAAGGACTGCAGACGCTCATGAACAGAATCCAAGAAACAAGCAGCATATATGGACTTGACATAAACACCTCCAAAACTAAATTCATGGTAGTTAGCAAAAAACAAATTAGGGGTGCTTACCTGTATATAAATCAAGAAAGAATTGTAAGAGTCTCTAAGTACGAATACCTCGAAACAGTCATTAATGAGGCATGGGATAACTCACAGGAGATCAAGAGTCGCATTGGTAGGGCTAGGAACATCTTTAGCTCTATGGGTGCGGCTTTCAAAAGTCATGATCTTACTTTGGGGACCAAACTGAGACTTCTGAGGTGCTATGTTTTTTCTGTCTTGCTGTATGGAGTGGAGTCCTGGACTCTAACAAAAGAAACGACCAACCGACTAGAAGCCTTCGAACTCTGGCTCTACAGAAGGATTCTGAAAATACCATGGACCCATAAAGTGACCAACGTTGAAGTTCTGCAAAGAATGAAGAAAACCACAGAACTTGTTAATATTGTGAAAGCAAGGAAGCTGCAATATTTGGGTCATATCATGAGAAATTCGCAACGTTATGAACTGTTACAACGCATCCTGCAGGGAAAGATAGATAGCAAGAGGAAGCCCGGTAGGAGAACAATATCCTGGCTTGGGAACTTGCGAACCTGGTTTGGTAGGAGCTCCATGCAATTGTTCCGGTTGGCAGCGGATAAAGTTAAAATAGCCATGATGGTCGCCCACATCCGTAGCGGATAGGCACTCAAAGAAGAAGAAGAGAAGGGCGAGAGACTTTAAAGAGAGAAAACGAATTACATAATAACTCACTAGTTTAACATAACCTTATTTTACGATCGAGAATCAATGTCACTGCTTTTTGTATTGGTAGTACTGCTTTTCTGATACAAAATTATCAATGTCCACTGGAAGTTTAGTAAGGCAAACTCTCAGGCTCTATTCCAGTAAAACACTTTCAATCCGAATTCTCGTTTTTGATTTTATTTGTTTTACAGCAGAAAAAACTTTCACAAAAATATGTACTGCCAAACAGCGATAACGTTTTTGCAGAGAGAATTTAAGCAATTTGGGAAAACGTTCCTTAGAAATTAATTTCCAAATATTTTAAGGGATATCGCATTTCAGTCGTGTAGAATGGATCTGAGTAAAGATCACAAACTTCCATTAGAAGATCGCCGGGTACATCACTCACTTCAAAATTCATGGAGTTGTTGAATGAAAGTTTTGGTTTTAGGAAGTAACAATCCTGGAATCTGTCCTGGAACTCATTTTTGATATCAGTTATTATTTCACGAAGATTCTAAAATTTGTATAATTTTTTCCTCTTTCAACTACTGACTAGATAGGAAGTGTGCTGCATTATTTGCCTTCAGTAAAATTTGCCTTTAATTCAAGTTTTTTGTGAAAGCCCAAACATTTGATCTAGAATAAGGTTTATGTCCATAAAGCTGGGAGAAATTTTGTTTTCTGGTTTATAGTTCCAAGAAAATGCCAACAAAATGAATAAGAGGGCCGCGGGTTGGACCAAACTGTTTTAAGCCATGGCTCTATCAGGTTTAAGGGGATTTATGTATTACGATTTGTAATTTCAGGATCGGCATCTACCGCAACAACTATAGTTGTTTGTACCAAAAACTAAAAAATTAATACCGTAGGTAAATTAATTTCGAATTATTAATTTCATGTTAAAAATGTAAACTTTTGATTGAATTTGTTTAATTTTTTTTATTAAACAACGACCTTTGTTAATAAATAAAAATGCACGCCCACTTTTAACAGAACATTAGTTATGGTCATTATTACATTTAATTAAAACAAAAAAGTTTAGAAATCGAATTTTCAAATAGGCCTAAATGTAATTTTGACATAATTTGATTTAAACAAATTAATACGTGTTATTATTTTATTTGTTTTTAATTGTGTAACAGATTTTGAAATTAATGAAAAAAATGTGTTTAATAATTAATTTGTTTTTTCACCTTTATTGTATTATTTACACTGTATCAATATCAGTGTTAATTCTGTTAATTTCTGTTTTTAAATTGGGTTATCTATAATGTGTTATTGCAATTATATATTTTTAATTGTTTAATATCTTTCGATCAATACAACTCAAAGAATGTTCGCATTAAAATTTATTTAATACATTTTTTAAATCGTTGTGTTATACTGAATTTGAATATATGTTCAAATTTTTCCAAAACTATATAATAAAATATCTTTGAATACTGTAAATTATCGAGGGATTTGGTCTTATGCAGTATAAATTATTATAACAAACGATCGTTGTTACGTGGATAATCGAAGAACCTGTTGCGGTTTTAAGAATAAAAGAGAAATAAGGTTTAGTTATGTATACCACAACTGACTGTATTTTTCAGCCCTTTAATAAATTAGACATTTCCTTGTTGAACTACAACAAGTGCATTCAACACCCGAAAAAAATGTATTCTGAACTTAATTTAATTATTTGGATATCATTATGTTTTAGGAAGGTTAGACAGGTTTTGGAATGAAGGTGTTTGGGTGGAGTAAATGTTCAAGCACGATTATTAAACTCATCGAATACAGAAGGAGATGGAGGGTTCATCATAAGCTCCTGGAAAGAATTCTACTCGAAGCAATTAAGTGCAGAAGAGGGAAGTAGGGGTTTGGTTAGGTCTTGGCGGAGATGGTCCGAGTCGGTTTTTCGATCGGTGTAACCGGAACTGGCATGTTCGCCTATCCTTGGTAGTAGAAAAAGAAACCACAAATTTACCAAATTTTAGTTTTTATATTAAGATCAGAAAAAAAAGCTTTAGTATTAAAACGTAGAAGAATTTTCATATGTGAAAACTTCATTTTCAAAGCTTGCAATAACCTGTTTCAATTTTTTTGTAAAATCAATCACACAAGAATTTTTGAGAACAATGTTTTTTTAACGAGGTTTCCCCAGGAAAACTAGAAATCTTTTACGACATGTTTAACCGGCGAAAATAACAAAAGAAAAAATGGGACACACCCAAAAAATTGATTCTCCAGTTTCGGCTAGCGAAAGATTTCTGTCTGATTTCATATTCTATAATTAAGCCTTACTTAAATTTTTGAAACAATATATTTTTTAAACATCTGAGTTTATTTACAATCAGTCTAAAAATGACTGTAAGTAAATATGGTAAAGTATTTGCACAATGAAGAAAATACTGAATAGTATTGCTTCCGAGAGAAAAACAAAATTATTACATCATGCGGTCTTGGGTTCAAATCCCACTCAGGCACGGCATATTTTCATACGTTACAAAAAATAATTTCATCCTTCACAGTTTCAACCCAACGTCGTTGCTAATAACCAGTGTAGTTGATGCGACGTTAAATAAACAAAGAAAAAAGATTATTCACAATTTTTGAAACCTTGAGAAAACAATGAGAATAGAAGGGTTAAAGGAGGATGATGATAATGAACAATATTATAAATTAAAATAAACAATATAGTTCATTTGGTACTATATTGTACGAAAGGTCAAATAATTTTGTTCGTTTTAGTCTTGTTAAGTCTTCCCTATCATCAAATAAATCAAGCGTCAAAATAATCAAGTTTTCTTCCAATTTTACTTTATATTTTGGACTTAGCTACTTACTTTTTTCTCGGTGTTGACACATAAGTCCTTACAAAGTTATAATTTACCACGTACTATGGAGCTCCTTTTAACAATAATTATAAGACAAATTTAGTCCAAAACTTTAAGTATGTTTTCATTTTACCGAAGAAGCAGAAATCAAGGTAAAAACTTTCACTAAATTTTACTTGATAAAGAAAATTTTATGAGTCTCAGTTTATTTTAAACTTTTTCTTTATTTCACTGTTAGAACATAACCTACCAATTGTCTTTGTTTCTTTGAGAGACTCCCGATGTAAGAAGGAAATACTATGTACGGTTTAGCTTCTTGATATAAAAATTCTGATATAAGGTTGTGAAATGATTTACTTATTAGTTTTACTGAGTAGATAAACGCAATCTTAATGAACGGACACATAAATATTAATTTTTTTGCACTTTAGTTTTTTTATTTACAATCTGTTAATAGAAAAATTACAATTTATGAAATTTGAAGTTAAATGATCACTTGAACAGACTTGTTGGTGCGGAGACCACCGCCGGCACCACATTAGTTCCTTAGAGGAGATCGCTTGGCCATGGACGCTTGAGCTTTCTCCGCGGATTACCTGGTAGGCTACATGTTGCGAATGTGTTCGTTGTATGAATGACTTTGCATGTGTTTGAAATCGAGTGTATGAAATTAATTTTTAACTTTGTTTGCTAGTTCTGAGACGTATTGTAAAAGTAAGTCGTGTGTAGTGTGTTGATCGTTACGTAGTAGGGACATTGTGTAATTTTACTATAATAAGAAAATACTATATAATAGTATAATATTTTGTTCTGCATTGCCTGAATTCGGTTTGCTTGGGATGATTTAGCAGAACCCTACAATTGTAGCTACGTCGTAAGTCCAGACTGGACTTATGGCATGTTTGGTATTGCATTATCTAGATATAATTTTGTGCTAATTTACTTTTATTAACTGAAACGATATACAGAATTATATTTAAAATAATAAGACTGGTCTGGAATTACAGAGTACAACCACCTGATAACCCGTTACAAAAAAATCGCTTTCAGATAATGCAGCAGAAAATATTACCCTCAATAACATTACGCAATGTGCCTACTAAGTCACCAATAGCATACTACACAGTGATTCATTTTTGCCATGCATCACAATTATTCTTTCCAAATTCAAATAAATCCGTACGTACAACAGAAGCAATTGCAACAAATACCAGGTAATCCGTGGAAAACCACCGATGACCAAGAGACCTTTCCCAAAGGTACTAACGTGGGTTCAGCAGTGGTGCCAGTACCAGAAAATCGGTACAGTTACATAATTGTACAATTTCAATTTGGTAATATTATTTTCATTAACTCATTGTAAATTAACTAAGCCTAGAAGGCATAGTCCGGAAGGTTTACAATGATTGATAGACAGGGTAGCACATTTGGACTCAGTATCAACGTTCTCAAAAAAAATTCACGATAATTAGCAGAAAGCTGGAGAATGGAGCTACCTTATATCAACTAGGCGTAGATAAAGAGAATACAGTAGTATTGTTACCTGAACACCATGATAAACGAGCAGGGGGACAATACACAGGAAATAAAATGTTGCAAAAGCAAGGCAAGAGCAAATTAAGGGGAGACTGTACTTTGCATCCCGCCAATGTTAAATTTGCTATTTTTAGGTACATTTTTCATAGGATTGGTGAAAGTTACAAAAATTAAACTATAGGCCTACACAATTATAGTTTATAGTGTAGTGTAGGGTGGTTTTAGCTACTGGCATTTTTTCAATTTAATCTGTTGTACCATAAAGTTTTTAAAAGAATAACGAATAACATAAAATGTTTACAATTTTGTTCTACGTTTTTGCATATTACTACCTACTATATTTTTGAGCACCTAAGGAAGTAAAAAGAATATCGGAAAGGTGCATGTACATGATAATTAACTGGTAAAAATTTCAGCCTGGTAGGATAAATGGTTTCTGAGAAAACCGTACCTAAATGTTAAAAATCTAAATTTACAGGAAAAGGCACAAATGAGAAACAAAAACTCTTGCACCAAAAATGAGACATCTAAGATGTTATGTCTCTTCTGTACTCCTATACGGTGCAGAGTCCTGGTTCTTGAATAAATCCATCCCAAGGAAAGTGGAAGCATTTGAGATGTGGCTGTACATACGGATTTTGAGCGTCCCATGGACTGCTCGGATGCCAAATGTAGAGGCTCTCAAGAGGATGAAGAAAGACGTGGAGGTCATTTCCACTATAAAGTGTAGGAAGCTCCAATATTTTGGACATATCTTGCGGAATGACTCACGATATTTGTTACTACAAGCCATTCTGCAGGGGAAAATATATAGAAAGTGTGAACCTTACAGAAGAAGGATGTCGTTTCTTCGAAATGAGAACTAGGTTTGGAAAGAGCTCAGGAGAACTATTTCGCAATACATCGAACAAAATGAAAATTGTTATGATGGTTGCCAACATTTGGAACGGATAGGCACCTGAAGAAGAAATTTACTAATTAAAGTAAATTAAAAGAAAAAGAAAAAATAAAACCATTGAAATTTTATGAATGTTGATTTCAGTGCGTCATCAATTGAGTTTTTAATATTTTATTTTAGTAAAGAGAAAACGCTACAAAAATATTTAAATAATTCAGTTGTTTATAAACTATTTCAGTGTTTAAGCTGTAATTTAATTTATTAGTTGGTCGTTTATTTCTATTAATTTGAATTTATTGTTTATTTAGTGAACGGGTCGGTAAAAGCAAAGTTTAATTCGGAATAAATGAACGTAGTTATAATCTGTAAGTTTTGTCCATTATATTTACGTAATAATATTAGGTATTTTAGTTGGCACAGAATAGTTTACAATGAGTGTTTTACAATAATAGTAGGTAATTCATTATACCAACTTTGCTCTAGGAAATAATTAATGGATTGCCTCTCTCAAATTGTAGTTTTGTTAGAATTATTACTGTTGTTAAACACTTCTCATACGTGGTAATTATTTTATTACTTAATCCAAAATAGTGTGGAGATATTATTTTCTTAATCGGAGAAAATCCCTATTAACAAGTTATTTTATGTTTTAGTATTTCAATTGATGAAAGTGCTTTTTAGCAACGCGAAGTTACTAAACCCGGGTTTGTTCTGAAAATTTTGGTATAAAAATCCATCCATTTTTAAAATTTTTAAATATTTACTTTAAAGCAATATACCAAACACTTTATTACGAAAAAATTGTCATCTCATTTTTCGCAACCTGTTAAAACGTAGCAAAGTATTTTTAACACCTGAGTTTATTTACAATCAGTTTAAAATTAACTGCAAGTAATAATTCTAGAAGTATTTACATGACGGAGACTAAACTTTCAATACGATTGCTTCCCCAAAAGAAACAAAATTATTTAAAACATTTCAAAGCATTTTACTTAATGTAATAACTTTTATAATTTGTTAAAACATCAGTTATAACTGAAAAGTATTAGTTTAAAAATTTGGGTGAAAGATAAGGTATGACAAAAAATATTTGAGTGTTATAACTGAAAATTGTTATCTAGTTTAAAAATTTGGGTGTAAAAATGTTATGGCAAAAAATATATGAGTGTTATAATTGAAAATTGTTAGTTTGATATTTTGTCCGACTTTATTTTCGTCTCTCTAAAAAAGAATACATGTTAACTGGTTAAAAACTTAACAATTTTCAGTTATAACACTGACTTATTTTTGCCATACCTTACTTTGTTATGTTTTAACAAATTTAAAAAATTAAGATGTCATTTTGTTCGTAAACGTTGGTACCTATTTCTGGTTATAAAGTCAATATTAAAAAACATTACTGCTGTACTGATATTAAATATTTTGAAATTTGCCATGACGCCATTTTAAAATTTTTTACGGAAGGTTTTCTTTAAAGTATTAGTTTTGTAGTATTTGAAACAGTAAACATGTATGCTAATTTTCTTTTATTATCTTAATTGGTTCATAATGGTGATTTAATCAAAAGAAATAAAAATGGCCGCTAGAAGGAAAGTAAGCAGTCTTGGATATAACTTTACTAAAAATGTTTTCTTCAGATTGACAAGACAATTTAGTACTTTTTCCGAAGTTTGCCTTGTTCACTTTCAAACAACCTATAGCCAATTGATTTTCTTGCTATTGGTCAAATAAATTCATCGAACTGTAAGTAAATTCTTCTACAAAATATATTTTATAACCATTTAAATTAGTACTCGTGACGTAGTAAGAAAAATGAATTATTACCTCAGCTATGCTATAAAAACTTTTTTTATTGTTACAGAAAAATTTCTATTAAAATTCTGAATTTTATGTATTTTTCCTTATTTTTATGCAAAATGAAAATGTTAATAAATTTATTTTGTTGAGATTAAACCTTCTGTAAACTCTCTCTGTGTAGTGGTTATCGTAGTGCCGGACTACAAGGTAGAAGATCCCGGGTTTTATTCCCGGCTATGATCTGGAATTTACAATATGTTGAAACGCACCGTTTTATGAACAATTAGTTGGCAATGACCAAGTTTTGAATTATTTAAATTTAGATAAACTCAATACGAATGTAGTATGAATAAAAAAGACTTCTGAATAAATATTCGTAATGTAACGTTTTACTATTTTGTAATGTACGATGGTGGATCTCAAATTGTGGATGAAATGAGTGTAAAGTACATTTTTTTATGGAAATAGTAATATTTTATTTGTTTCGATATTGGATCTTTAAGTTCTATTACTTTTCTTTAAAATTCTTAAAGATGAAATTGAGTTACATGTAGGCTACTTTGACATAGAACAGGCAGTTCTATTTAACATTATACTAATACTAAAGTTATTAATATATGGCTACATTGAAACGGTGTAGGTATATCCACAGCCTAGGCTTATGATCTTAAACAATGTAATGGTCTTTTAAATAAATTTTAGTTGTTCCATTGGCATCTTTTGCTGACAATCCGTCATACTTAGTTGAAATGAAAATTCACACGATACAACGCTGAAGTTATTTCATATTTTTAAACTTCAACAGTGATTCACAGACTGGAGAATTAAATTAAATTCAACAAAGATTACCCATGCCACCTTCACGTTACGTAGAAACATATGTTCATCAATTTTCTTGAACGGATTATTTCTATCATAGAATGGCATAATTTGCGTATTGAGAAACGACTGACATGATCAGTCGTATTGACTTGAAGAGAAAGTTACCAGGAAGTAGACGAAAACAACTATTCACATCGCTCTTCAGGAAGTCAAAGCTATTATTGTACAAGTAGTCTCTACTCCGACCTATTTAGAGCGGAAGCCAGGTATTTAGCTTCGCTAATCCTTCAGTAATCATGAAATTTAAACGTTTTCAAACAAAGTGAATACGGATAATTGCAGACACCCTGTTACGTAATTAACGAAACATTACATACCGACTTATAGGTACCGTACATTAACATCATTCAACAATCTTACTGATGTTCTAAACGAAAACTTTCTGAAAACGAAAAACCGACTCAAATCAAATCTCTATATGCCACATATACCTGGTAATGATCCATGCAGGCTTCATATGAGATGGAGTACATATCTTGAATAAAATTTAAAATTTTCTTGTTGATTGTGTATAAAGTTGTCGATAAGATTTATAAAGAACAAATGTAAAACTGTACAATAACAAGCATAAAATGATGTTTTTGGGCACCAAAATGATGTTATAAATTAATGATGTTATTGGCATAGAGGATACCAACCTAATGAACAAGAATAATGAAAATCAAAATATTTTGCCTTTTTTATATTATTCACAACTATAGGCCTACGTTGATAACTAGTGAATGAAATAAAAAGAAAATATTGACGATAATAAGGGAAGCGGTGGAACACCATTCAATTGTTGTACTCTAAAGAAGATTTTAAAATAGTTAATACTTAATTAAAATTAGTAACTATATAGATTTTTAAATTTACTAAAATCTGTTGCCAATTGAAGACAGAAACGTCTCAAATGTCTGATCAATTATATGCAGATGACAAATTATGTGTAAGCCGGTTACGATTAAGTAATTTTTCAAAATTTTGGTTTTTTAATTTATCGTTCATAAACGCAATTTAATTTAAATTTATTATATCTCTTAAATCGGTGATTCAGTCTTCCTTGCTGGATACATAGTAATACAAATATTTAGATTGCAAGAGTACTGCAAGGGGCAATACTAACCCCATTTCTTTATAACGTACTTGCGTCGGATATACCTATTTAGGAAAAATCGGTAACAGCGAAGTCTGTTGCCGACATGGAAATTCTTATAAAGGTAAATACCGTAGATAAAGCTTTCAGGTTGGTGCAGCGAAATCTATTATTAATACAGGACTAGCTTACCCGTTGGCGTATTAAGGTGAAACCAAATAAACTAACAAAAATTACGTTCACCTTACTTATCCACTTGTGGTGCTGAATAACGTTCATATCCCCCAGGCGAAATTAGTGGATATCTTGACTTGTGACTTGACAGGTGGCTAACTTGGAAGCATCACCTACATACAAAACGTTCAGAATTTAAACCGCCGCCAGAAGTTACTCTTTTGCTTAATTAATCCTCGATCAAAATTTAACCGTTTCAAAATGTAAACATACAAAACCCTTTTGAGAACAATCTGGACTTATGGTGTTTAGCTCTTTGAAGTGGCGGCACAGAGTAACTTTAAGTTTATTCAGGCCTTTCAATCAAAATTCTTAGATCTTGCTTCGGGCGTTCCTTTTAATATAAGCAAAAAATCCTCGACAATTTGAAAACTCCGACAGTAAATGAACTAACAGCGTCCTTCTACAGTTAATTTTATGAAGAATTAATTATATGACCATCCAAACCAACTAGCCCGTGACCTAGCTACAAAGAACATCCCAACTGTGCGCCATCTAAAGAGAAAATGGAGCAGAGATCTCATGGACTGAATAACGGCCAACACTCGTAGATCTGAACGGAGATTAAATCACTGGTTATATGTTCTCCTGAAACTACAATTCCGCACCTTCTGTTAAATATCATGTACGGAAATTATGCAGTTCAATGTACAGTACCATAATAAGAATTAAGACAAAAAAAAATCACATACTAAGGAAATACTATGATCTTAAAATCTATCTTCAAACCTGCAGTAGGACTAAGAAAATTGAATCATCGACGGTAGGGACGCATAAATCATCGTGTAATAGTGTCTTTCAATGTAATAGTTTTTTATAATTGTTTTCAGTTATGTTTTCCTTTTTGTTATAACCTTCCGTAATTATCTTGATTTGTCAAATATATATTATTTTAAAGAACGTGTTTTAATAAAAAAATGTATTTAGTTTATTAAATTTGATTCTTTGTAAACTTACATAAATTATAAATGAGGGGTCTAATGTTAGGTAATATTTAGTTTATTTGTGATTAGGTTATTACAAATGAGTGTTTTCTTTCTCACACGATAATTTTTTTTCAATAAGTGAAATATTAAAAAAACTATTTTTTTTCCTTGTTTTGAAACACATATCAGTTTAAAAGTTTACTTTAAAAACATACAAAACTCATTATCTCTAATCAACTGACCACACAAAAGGTGGATGTAATACCAGTATGGACCTATGTGTCCAGTTTTGGGTATCAGCAAAACCATCACTTACTAAACGGAATTCAAGCCATCAAAAACAAAATCATTCCTACAATTACACATTACCCATCTTATACTACCAAAATTATAAAAAAATGTATACTAACACGAATCTACTTATTCAAGTAATGAACACAATGTTAACACGAGATTATCCTGTAAGAAGACTAAAACGCTAGTTGTCTAGAGCTATTCTTGAATAAAATCAAAGAGGGAGCTAAGATAATGACTGTTAGGTTCAAGCTAAAACATATGTTTATTATTATTTATGTATTATTTATTATTTTTATGTGTTATTATTATTTTATGTATTGTTATTATTTTATGTATTATTATTTATTATTTTATGTTTAGTATTATTTCTAGTTAACATTGAGTTGCAATGATGGCATAAATATTGCTACCTAAAATAGCAGTATCATCTGAAAAAGTGGCTGTTGTTACATTTTCAGTTTCAAGTAGATCACAGGTGTAAATAGAATACAATGAAGGGCCTAGAATAGATTCTAGTGGAAAATCGGGGTTTATGTTTTAAAAATTCATCGTTCTACTTAAACTGAAAGATTACTTTTTCTGAAAAAGATTTAAAAATGAAATAACATGAATAATGATTTAAAAATTATAGAGCGTGGTTTTAGTAATCTACCACAATTGAGAAATAAATATCTTGGTATGCACCTGGATAGGTGATTTAACTAGAAAACTCACATAAGAAATAAGAGAGAAGAACATAACATCAGGTTGAGAGGATGTCTGATAGGAAGGAATTTGCCTTTTTCAGTTCAGAACAAATTGCTGATGTATATATGACAACTTTGAAGCTCATTTGGACTTATGGGATTCAGCTGTGGGGTACGAACTGCAAGAGAAATATTGAAGTATTACAACGATTCCAAAATAAGGTTCTCCGCAATATTGTCAACGCCCGTTGGTTCTTCAAGAATAGGTAAATCAATGAATACTTGACCGGTCCATCGTAAGAAATGAAATACAAAATTTTAATGAAAATGTCTAGCAAAGTTTAATGAGATAGATGTAAATTTTTTGGCCATAAATCTTTCAAATAATTTTATCGGTTTGAGATGACTTAGTCGTCATCTTCTATTATCTAAATTTTATTAGAACAATATAATTAGATACTGTAAATCATAAAGAAGGAGTGTCGCTGGATGCCTTCTTCTCAAAAACCATTTTTTAACAGGTTTGATTGAACTAACGTTTAAAACTGATTGTAAATAGCTGTGGAATTAAAAATTAATATAAATTTAGCGTCTTATTCACTAGTTATAAAGCAATAACAAATTGTAAATTTTCGATTAAAACAGTTAAAAAGTGAAAAGTACTTGTATGAATAACCCTTGTGGAATTTACAAGTAACTAAATCAGTTTTTGTGAAAAGTACTGTCATTTACAATATTTTTGTTATAACTTGCTTCCGAACAAGTCCAGAAAGTAAGATCTAGAAAGTCACTACGAAATTTTAATTAACACCGTTTGGGTTAGCAATTTAGTACAGTGATGAGCTTTCATCCGTATATAGGCCTAAACTTCTGGCTTTACTGGGTAACCCACTTCAAATGCATGCTAAAAGAAAAAGCAACGGTTAAATTAGGAGATTGTTTTTAATTGGCTATAAAAATTTCCGACAAAAAACTTGAGCTAAAAGGTGTTACAACTTAAATTTTTTTCTTTAAATGCATTTTATTAAAAAATAAATGAAAACTCTAAAATACAGAAAGAATAGCAAGGAGAATAATGAATTCAATAATTAAAAATCCATAAAAAAATGACAAATTAAAATAAATTATAAACTAATCTAAAACATGTCGGATTAAATATCAGACAGAAGAATAAGACCACGAGCAAGGATAAACCAAGAATGATTAGCAAAAAAAAAAGTTTTAAATTGAAAGAATTAAAAAACAAACCGAAATGGTTAAAAAAATCCTCAGACACTAAACATAAATAAAAATTTGGTAGAAGATAAAAATACTCGTCAATTCAGAAAAAAACATTCCAAAGTTAAGAAAAATAATCGGCTTAACCGAAATGTAGCAAAGAAATAAAGAAAGTATTTTCGCAATTTATGAAGAATAATTAGTAAGACAGAAAGCTGAAGCTTTAGCATAATTAAAAAGTAACTTATTTATGCTTATTGTAGTTTGAAATTGATTGAATCAAACACGAAATAAAAAATAAAACTAGTAAGCCTATATGTTGCATCAGTGAAATTTCTCATTGGTGAGATTGAAAAAAGGAAATCTCTAAAAATTAGTGGAAGTATCAGTAAAAATTTTGTATGTAGTAACAGAATAAATAGTTATTCATGTTATGCTCACGTATGAAATGAATTTTACAGTAATTAAAAAATAAATATACCATAATTATTATACAAGATTTTAAAAAAAATATGTAGTAACTTATACCTTCTCTAGCAAGAAACCCCGCTGCACATGAAATTGCATTGCCTCCTTAAGATTTAACGAAAATGAATCTAAGAAAGCATTATAGTATTCCAAATAAATAATTTACAAAAAACGTGCAGTACATCACGTGGTACTTTGCTTGGATCGGATAGAAGGGGGGATTCGCAAATTGCAGTGTCCCTCATATAAAGGATCCAGTTTTTTGCAACAAGGCGTGGCTTATTTTTGCATGTTCAATTGTTATCCCTCCATTGTGCACTCTCGAATTTTAGTTTGATATGCATTGAAAAGAATAGAAACGGGTATAGGCTTGTGCAACCGATTTTATTCCTCCCTTATAAAATCTGCATCTATTGGCAGATGAAAAATTTCATACGTGTTTATATTCAACCATTTTTTTCATTTAAAAATTTCCGATGATGCAGTTTTGTCATTCATCCATATTTATTAATATATTTGTACTTCATTAACGTGGGTTTTCATATATTTGCATAAAAATTTATGGACTTGTATGTAGCCACTGATACAATGAATTTTTGATTGTTGATACATTTCATTGAAAAAAATAAACTCATGATTTCAGAATTTCAAATATATTTTTAAATTCAATTGTTATTCCGTTAATTATATTGACTTGAAGAGAATGGTACTCAAAGTTAGACGAAAACAACTCTTTACTTTGCTTTAATGCTAGGAGGTCAAAAACTCCAGCTTTGCTCAAAAATCTTATTGTACAAATCTCTTTCTCAAATTATTTAGAATTATGGATGTCAGGTATTTTGCTCCAGTTAGCCCTCAGTAATCATGAAATTACCATGCTTTCAATCCAAATGCATACAGATTATTGCATAAGCCTAAGCACCCTGGTACGTAACTAAAGAAACCATCATTCGTCAATCTTATAGTCTTTTTTTTGTCTTTAATTTTTATTACGGTAATATACATTGAGCTGCACAACTTCCGTATTTAATATTTAAATGGCAGTGGGGAATTTCACTTTGAGGAGAAGAGGTACCCAGTGATAATTCTCCACTCAAAACTCCGGGTATTGTCCGTTATTCAGACCAAGAGGTCTCTACTCCATTTTCGCTTTAAATGACGCACAGTTGGGAAGTTCCTTGTAACTAGATTACGGGCTAGTTGGTTTGGATGGTCATCTAGTCTTTCGTGAAATGTACTATACAAGGACGCGGTTAGCTCCTTTACTGTAGGAATAGACGATTTAAACGAAAAATTCCTGTAAACGGTAACCGATTAATACGAACCTCAACATGCCACATTTACCCGGTATTCCCTCATGCAGGCTCATCGAAGATAAAGTAGAGACATCTTATAAAAAATTTAAAAATTACCCGTGGGAGTCTTACGACTGAGTACTATTCTCCCTTAAGTCATTCGCGTCATATTTCATCCATCATCGCAAAAAAATAAATCCTGAAATTTACTAGCTGTATGTTTACAATATTGTAAATAACAATAATAAAGCAAAATATAAATTTTATTAATACCAATAGTCTTTGGTTTTTTGGAATTATTTATTTATTGTTACTAATCTCCGACTAACGAGTTTTTTCCAATCCTAACCTAACTTACCTAATATTACGATTAATATGAGAAAATTCTATGTTGTATGTTCTTATTTAAAATGTACCTAGGTACAACATGATGGTAACTCTTACTTCCAATGTACGAGTTTCCATAAAATAATTTAAAAAATTATGGAAGATAAAAACTAATATTGAAAAATGCAATTCTCTTATTTTGTAAAGAAAACCAAGTCAAAGGCTCTCTGATGCTTCTCTTAAGTCTCTCGGGTATCTCTTCAGTCTTCTCTTAATGATGTTAAGAAATGTTGTTGATGCTCTTTAGTTCATTTAAAGTGATAATCTCCATCGGGGGCTAAATATCGAAACAAGTGGATTAGGAAAAATTCGATTTGCAAGAAGTAATGAAAGTATACTTATACATGTTGCGAATGTTAAGGCGCTGCAACTCCTACACAATTCAAACCTTAATAAATCTTTGTATGATTTTTACTCTGCTGGATTCAAAAATTTCAGATTCAAGTGGATTCAGAAAATTATTGATGGGACAAATTTAGAAGAGCTAGAGAAGGTAAAGCATTGTTAACATTTATGAAGTTGAAAGATCTGATTTTTAATGTATTTTTTTATAGCTTTGTACAATCACCAAAACAAATAAATTATTTTAAATAGACGACGCAAGAGCCAAAGGAACTCCTGGTTCTGCCAGAGAAGTCTGCAGAGTGCTCCAGCTAACGTGGTCTGCTGCAAATTAATTTTAGTAGGCCTATATTGAATTCAATTGAACAAATGAAGAAGAAGAAGAAGTTGTTATTGGGGAAAATATTTACTAGTGAAGAAAATATTGTGAAAAATCAGATCCAATTTCATCCTACTTAAAACGAATTCCTATAATTGTACAACTGTTTCATCAATGTAATTTTGACATATGAAAGTTAATTTTATGGTTCAGAAAAAACCGTATTAATATTCGTTTGCAGTCGTCTAGTCAAGATTGAGACTCATGACAGACTCTCCTTGGTACATAAAACCTAAACGTTTCACAACGACCTAAAATTTCTTTACATACGAGAAACCACAAAAAATTTCATCAAACATTTTACCAAAAGTTAGAAAGACATAAAAAACGTTTTAGTTCAGGTTATCTGGAAGTATTAGTTTCAATTTGTATAGGTGTCCATCATGCCAGACCCGATCAAAGGCTTGAGATACATTAAGAAATACGGCTGAACATTATTGTCTGCTTTCAAGAGCTGAAGAGATTATATCAATAAGTCGGTTACATTGCTGAAGTGTGGAATGAGATGAACGAAATTCGAACTGATGATCAGGAATTGTGTTTGAAACATCTATAAGCGGAACTAGGCGTGGTAGAAGAAGTTTTCCAAATAGTTTGGGCAGAATAGAGAGTAAGCTAATTGACCTGTAAGAAGTTAGTTGGTGAGGTGGTTTGTCTGGTTTTAAGAAGAGAATTATGATAGAGTACTTCCACTGAATAGCGAAGTGAGCGACTCGGAGAATGGAATTGTAGATGTGAGTTAAGAGTATGATGGATTTCCTAGGAAGATGGCGCAAAAGTATTGAAGTAATAAGATCATATCTCGGGGCTTTGCCTAATGGCAGGTCGTGAATTGCTCGAAAGAGTTCTTCGGGGAAAACTGGTTTTGGTGGAAGGCTGAGTTGCAGAGGAGCATTAAGGAAATTTTCTATGTTCGGATGACCTTTGTGTTGTAGGTTGTGTGGTTGAAATGTGTTATGCAAGTGCTGAGGAAGCATTTCTGCTTTCTCTTTATTGGTAGTCGCCCAAGCACCATCAGGTCGTTGTAGACTAAATGAAGGATTGTTATAGTTAAGAATTCGTCTTGTCGTGTGCCAAAAAGTTTTGTTTTGAGTAGAGAGTGTCTCAGTGAAAGCCATAAATCTATCTGCTCTGTAACGCAAAAGGACAACCTGTAAATTACTATTTAGCCTATTAAGTTCTGCTTTAACGCAGGGGTATCTGTTTCTTTGCCATAAACGACGACATCGGCGCTTTGCAACTATCATTTGACGGATGTAAGAAGGAACGTTTGGTATGTGTTTAAATTCTTAAAATTTTTATTTTAAGCATTTTTCTCTACAGTGCCTACTTTAGCGTCAAAATGTGATTTTCCGTATTATTAATCCAAACTGAGGTTGGTTTTCATTTTGAATCATTCACTCATGACTAAAATAAGGTTATGTTTTTAAGGTTAGTTTTTTAGTTTATTTCTAGTGTTTTGTTACTAATGTTAGGTTATATTGTTCATTATTTGCATTAGCAAGAGAAAGTCGTGTGAGTGTTTCTCACCAGATTTTTTCGTTTTAAAATATCGACATTTAAAAAGTACTAAAGAAATAAATATATTTAGGCTCTAATTTAGTATGATTACAATTGGTATTTATGTTAGGGGAAAGGGATGGGTATTTACTGTCGATATTCCTCCTCCCGTATAGTCTGTGCCAAGAACAGTGGTGTGGGTTGACAAAGCCTATGACAATGTGATGTCACTTTAACTATTGTTTAGTAGGTCAACTACTGAATAGTTATTTAGTTATGTGGCTGGCTGTCTACAGTCTACATTAATAGGGCATCAAAACAACAGACATTCGCCTCTTAGCTACTACTTTTGAAAAACTTTCTTTAACATTTTTCAATCAAATTAAAAATTTGAATAAAATAAAAAATAATTTAAAAATGAATTCTTAATAAGAATAAAGGTATAGTCTCCGTTACAGCTAATTAAACAATACGATAAATTTAACAAGCTAATTGAAATTGAACGATACAATGGCATTGCTTATATTTTCATATGCCCATATTCTTTATGGTAATTTGTGAAATTGCCCATAACAGACAGGTGGAGTGTCAAATTATTTACACTCAATCTGTTAGTTGAAGGGCTAAAATAAATAGTTCTGTTTCTTATCGCATGGTCAGCCAATTAAATGACTGAATCATTTAAGAACAGAAGAGGTAGAGGTGTAAAAGACACTAATCAGAGTTATCTCCTCTGAAAGTAATGAATTTCATTATACAGCCAGACCCTGTGGTGAATGAAGTGAAAGTGTCATTTGCAGAGTGGAAAATATGTGCTTTTCAGAGGGCCCGGCATGCTGATAAGCGTACTTTTCCACTCAGTGAGGAAGGCAATGGTAAACCACCTCACTCCTCGTTTTACTTAGTAAAACCTCTGCAGGTTCAAACCAGCCTTTTGGCTGTTGACCTAAACAACACAATTTGTGAAAACTTACCCATAACGGACAGATGGAGTGTAAAATTAATTACGCTCGGTCTGCTGGTTCCAGGGCACAAAACAAAATATTTCTGTTTCTTATCACTTATTCAGCCAATTATATGACTGAACTATTTAAGAACAGAAAATGTAGAGTTGTAAAAGACACTACTCAGAATTATCTCCTCTGAGAGTAATGAATTTCCCTATGCAGCCAGACCCTGTGGTGAATGAAGTGAAAGTGTCATTTGTAGGGTGGAAAGTAAGTGCTTTTCGGAGGGCCTGGCATGGTGAAAAAAGCATACTTTTTCAACTCAGTGAGGAAGGCAATAGTAACTACCTCACTTCTCGTTTTTACTTAGTAAACTTCTAGATGTTCAAACCAGCCTTTTGGTTGTTGACCTAAACAACAACATGTGAAAACTGGGTTCCAAAAAATAAAGAACGGCATGTAGTTTAGGCTGATGAAATGGTATCTTTTACAAGCCTTATTCCCAGGCGGATAAAATAAAAACGCGGAAATTGGGAGCTTTTTGGGACTAGAATACCCCATTTGCAAACACCTTTCGTCCAAAATTCTATAGAAAACCTATACAAAATGATTTTACACGTCACACGAACATGATAACCCACTTGTATATATGCTTATACAATCTTACATGCATTTCGTAATCACGTGAGATGCCTGAAAAGATGATGGAGTAGAGACCTAGTAATTTAACACTTTATAGGGCAGTACTAGGGGGGGGGGGGAATATATAGTATATGTTGTGAAATGTTAAATTTTGCTGTACAGGGACTTGAATAATGTGTTTCTAGTGCCAGAACAGTAAGATATTTGTTTGTTTGATGTTAAGCACTGGTAAGTATACTTACCAAAGAACTTTTTTGATATGAGAATCACATAGTAATTAGTGGTAAGAATGCTTTTTAAAAAACTGTAGTACTATATAACAAAATGACGTCTAGAATGACTTAACTTAATTTTATATTAGCATGAATACTTGTTTTCTCGTTAAAAAAGTAGAAATTTTAAACACTGTACAAAAGTAACAACACAACAAAGCGGCAGTGTACGCTGTTATGAATCCTTACCACATTCGTGTAACTCACTAAGAAAATGGTCGCTGCGCGCTAATTTCAAAATGTGGATAGCCTACTTACCAGAGAACATCTACTACACCATAAAATGCCAAAAAGGTTCAATTTCATAGCTTGTTTCTTAAATAAAATCAATCTTATTGCCAGTGGTAAGTATGCTTAGCAAATAGATCTATAAAGGGTTAATGAAAAATATAGCTCAATCAAAATTCAGTTGGTAAGTACCAATCCTATAATGCCTATCATGTTATTTTAGCACAATTATCATATCATCACACACAATACTAGGTGAATAATTTTTACAGTTGTAAATAAATCATTAAAGAGAAAAACAATTTTGCCATCGAAATTGGGTAAGGCATTTAGAAATCATGAGTGATCAGAGAATTTCAAAGTAAGCATTACAGTACTTTCCTGTTAGTAAACGTGACAGGATTTTTAAGTGAACACTGGAAGAAATCAAGGAATCACTGGTCGAAGATCTGCATCCTGAAAAGAAAAAAAGTAAAAGAAGTTACATCATAGTATCAAGATACATGGCGATAATTAAAAATTTGGAAAAGATAACACCCATATTTACCGGGATCTTTTATTAAATTTTTTAAAAATCTTGTAATATTAACTAGCAATACTCTTGATGTAGACTATTGATAATCTAGTTTTAATTTTTGGAATCTTGATTTCGGTAATGAAATTTAATTAATAGGATGTGCTTGTGTTTATATTGAAATAAATACTTAAAATATTCTTAGTGTATGGCCAAAATTGTTTAAAAAAAATTTCGACTATAAAATTATTCTTCAGTTATAAGCCCAATCTTTTATTACCTGGGCTGTTTAAATATTTTATTTGTGATTCATGTTAGGTTCAGCATTGTATTCTTAAAGAACCTTTAAATTTTTATGAATTTTTGCTTGACACAAAATTTTGAATCTAGATGATTAAAATACTGTAGGCTAAATTCCATTTTTACTTTCAATTGCACTATATGAATATGTAGGAAAAGAAAGATATTGTTTTCATATCGATTTTTCCAAATTGAGTTTTCACCGGAAATACACGTTTTCAGGCCCCATGATACCAAACAAACATTTTTTAGCGGTTGGACTGTGTGTGTGTGTGTGTTTGTGTGTCAAAATAACCAATGAGAGTATTAATATTAAATTGCATATTTAAGTGTCACCAAACATTGTCACCGAATATTGTATGTAGAATATTTGTTTGTTCATTTGATGACCATGGCAAGAATTATTTCTTTATTTCTTGAATTTTCAGATTATATTATCTTATATTATTCAACTAAAGTTGATTAACCTAAAACCTAATTAATAACGCAGTTGATACTCCTTTAAAAACTTAAATGAATTACATGAACTTACATAAATTTATTTATTTTTCTACATTTGCAAAATAGGCCTATAAAATAATGAAACTGGTGATGTTTTGTAGAATAAAAATACTACAAGAGGATTTCCGCGACACAACAAAGACCTGAAAATCCTCACCCAACAACACTGAAAAGAGAAATAAACCGCATAAAATATGAAACGGTAACCGAATACTTGAAGAAGCTGTCTAATGATCAAAGCATTGAAAACTCTCTCTGGAAGGCAACAAAATGTATGAAATGGCCCGTCCAGAAAACTCCGCCACTACTTTATGATGTTGAAGAGGAAGACACTTATCAGTGCCAGTCCAACTATTTTTTTATTTTTTAATAATGCTAATAATAATTAAACAAGAGGTTTCAAACAATTTTTTCTTATTTTTGTTTTTATTACGGTACTGTACAATGAGTTGCACAATTTCCGAATAGGATATTTTATTTAATGGGCTTTGGGAATTTCAATTGCAGGAGAAGTAATCCCCAGTGGAACAGGTGTTGTCCGTTATTCATGCCAAGAGGTCTCTGAGCTATTTTGGGAAGTTGAAAAGTGGGAAGTTCTTCGTAGCTAAGTCACGGGCTAGTTGGTTGGATGGTCATCTACTACATTGAAGGACGCGGTTAGTTTCTTTACTATCGGAATTTTGAAATCGTCGTAAAGAGTTTTATTGCTTAAGTGAAAAGGAGCGCCAGAAGTAAGTCTTAAAAATTTTGACTTAAGACCTGTATCGACTTTAAGTTACTCTCTGTCGCTACTCTAAATAGCTGAACACTATAAGCCCAGAATTATTTCAAAAATGTTTTGTAAATATTAAAATCTTGGGACATCAAAATTCAAACTTCAAAACATAATCCTATTAGAACACATGCATCCCTAAATTTAACTGGAAATTTCTAACAAAGACTGAAAAGATGATGGAGTAAAAATATCACAGTGCAATTCTAAATTCTACCTATAAACATAATGAATTAATTAACTTTTTTTCTCTCCATTTAGAAAATTCACAATCTGTTGGAACCAATCAGTGAATGTGATAACACAAAATTTTGAAAAATTTAACATGGTTAATAAACGTGAGTGGAGACATAGTCCAGTGACAGAACTCCGACGTGAATAGATAAGTGTAGCATTTAAAACACTGCAATGAATAGTCAATTACATTACTACGTTAATAAATGAGGTCCCGATTTCATCGACGTTTTAAAAACTTTTTATGTAATAATATCTTTATAAATGTTCTCCCGTAAATATTTCAAAAAAATTTCTTGAAGCCTATTTGGACCTACGGAATTCAGTTATGGGGGACAGCATCAACTTCAAACATCGAAATTCTGCAAAGGTTTCAATCAAAAATTCTGCGGACCATACTGAATGCACCGTGGTATATTACCAATGCCGATATACATCGTGATATGGATGTGCAGACGGTACGAGAAGAAATACGAAGTTTCAGTTGTAAATACATCGAACGTCTAAACAACCACGTAAATCACTTAGCACTGAATCTCTTAGACAACAGTAATGATGTCAATAGGCTAAAACGTGCTACTGGATCTCCCAGGGCGATTCTGATAGTGTGATTTTAAAGTTGTAAATAATATAATGTTAGTGTTTTGTAGATGACTGTCGTGTTTGAGTGTGAATGTTGTAAATTACTGAATGAACGTTTCGAATTATTTTCGGAAAAGTTAGGTGTACATATATTCGGAATCATGTGCTTTTATTTATTACTTCTTATTTGTTTTTCGTTTTAAAGGAAGTTTTGGTTATTTTTTATTTTATAATTATTTTTTTTTGTTTATTTATTTAAAAATCACTATAAAATTTTGACTGTAAATATTAATTAAGAACAGTATGAAATGTTTTCATGTTATAATTTGTTAATTACACCAGTGGGTTGTAATTTTTTCATGAGTTGTGTCTAATTGATAAGTTGCATTTATTGTTATTTATAACAGATTATGCATTAAATAAAAAGTTATGTGAAAAAAAACATTTATCCGTTTTTCTTAGAATTAACGGCGTCATATCAGGTACTAAGTGAACATAAAGTAGACAAAATACATTTGAATCTTTTGAGGAATATATTTCTATTAAGAACAGTGATACCTTTGTGAATAATTCAGCAAAATCCTTGAAATATATTCAGAGTTATGATACAAATTGCATATAAATATATTTTCTTTTTTTGTTTTCTACAAAATCTTTAATCTAATTAAGAAATTATTAAAGTGTCATTAACGCGAGGTGAATTAAGTCTTAACACACAAGTTCGAAAATCATAACGAAACGCATGGTTGTTACTAGTTGAATAACAATAATAGGATTGCAATTTTTTGCACTACTCAGATCAAGTAGGGGTGATTCATAGTGATAAACGGCAAGAGGGGGTGTTTTGAAATCGCGAATAGGAACCGGTTTAACAATTTGCAACTGCAGGGTGACTAGATCTACTAGATTTAGTTAGTAACGTTTAGTTAGTTGTGTAAGTTCGCTACTAATATTTTTCTTAATTTTGTCACTTTTTATAAAATATTTAATTGGTTTATATATCGTTAAATATGTATTTGAATAATTTATTTGGTATTTAAAAATTAATATTTTTATCAGTACATTCATTTTTAGTTTGTTTTACCTGTTTTGTGTATTTATAAATTTAATATTTTTTTCCAGAAATGTGATTTTTAACTTTTTATTTCATTTTTAATAATATAATATCGGATTAAAGATTTTAGATAATAATAAATTATTCTCTCTATTACATTAAAAATTTATATTTTTTTTAGTTTTGTCACATCTAGAACGTTATTTCATTATTATTTTTTAACTTCCTAATAAAAAAAAAATTTTAGTCGAATTATTTTGTAGCTTTGTTTGTTGGTTCAACTATAAACTACAAACAACCATTCGGTAATTCCCTCGGGATAACATAACCTAACACAATTATTCAATTTTTACTTCCTTAAATTTTATAAGAAAAATTTGGAATTACAATATTTCATCGTACGTGAATAAACTCATGAGTTTCTTAAAATGTCAACTGATTTAATATTTTATGTTTTACTAATATTTTATTATCTAATCAATTTATTTACTTACAATCGTATATTTTATAATGTGAAAAATAATATTTTATTAAGATTTTTATGGCATTGACGACTATGTTCATTAAAATATAGTGAAATATTGTGACTCAAAAATGGGATAAATTTTGGATCAATGGAACATTTTAAAATTTTTTGTGGTGAGTATCTTTCTTAAAAAAAAATATAGTGATATGATTTCTTCATTAATTTTCTTAATTTTGAAACACGTGCCTTTGTAATTAGTATCTGTTATTTTTTTTTTATCGTAGTTTAGCTATTTTTTAATATTTTCTCAATTTTTGCACGATTTGCAGATGTTATCGTCAAACTTTATTCACGAATTTCATGTTTCTTATATACTAATTTTTTGTATGTGATTGTAAACACAGATTCTTTACTTATAAGACTTTATTTCTTTACATTAAAATAAGTTAACTTTTACATGTTTTTTAAAAAATATTTTCTATTCTTTTTTGTAAACCTCTCGGTTATTTCTGTAGTAATCAATCTATATTAGGCCTAAATATTTTTCCCGTTATTTTCATATTCAATGCAATAAAATATTTTTTTCTTGTCCTGTTTCAATGAACTGTAGGCCTTTTCTTTAAATTATAGTATAAATGAAAAAATAATTAAAAGCAACGATAGAAAAAAGTACAACGTTAGTGACTATACGATATTTGACGTTATTAGGAAAAGTTATAAATTAATTTTTTCTCAAGTAATACTGTATAAACTTTATTGATTCTCTCTCAAATTCAATAATATAACTATACATATTTCTGTATTTTCATTTTTGTCGACTACATGAAATATAATGCATAAAATATTTTTACAGAAATAAGCTAGTTCGATTTATTTTTGTAAGAAATTTAGAGAAATCTGATTCGAGTTTTTATGTCTAATTTTCTTCAGTATAGGTTTCTAAATTTGTAAAACGCACTCTTAATCGTTAACAATAATTTTAAAACAAAAACAAAAATAGGTTTCTGAGTTCATGTCTTCATAACTTTTTGTGTGAGAATTTAAAAACATCTTTTCCGTGCGAAATGTGGCTAAAATTATATTTATAGACAAGGATATCGTTATGGCTTAGGTTAGTTTAGAGAATGTTTTAAATAAATTTTTGAAACTTTATTAAAATTTTTAATTTTATAATTCCTTATTGTTTAAATGTTATTTTAAAGGCATTTAATATTTAGGTGACTTAGGCGGTAAAGTAATTTTTTTCACTTGCGCGTAAAAAACAATCGTTCTTAATTTTTCAAATAGCCTACAGTTTAAAAAGTAGGCCTTAGATTCCAAATATTTAAAAAAATTGGTTTACATTCTAGATAATTATGAGTGGTTTCTTAATTTAAATAATAGAATGTATTACTCGGGAAATGAAAATTGTAAAACAGTTTTCACTGATTTTTCCGTCTTTACTAATTTTTTGTAAATAACCCATTACAACTTATTCTCAAATATCTGAATATATAAACTTAGTTGTTTCTACGAGAATTAATTTTTTTTTAAAATTGATGTTGTTTTTGTTGTACAATAACAAGAAAATAATAGGTGTATGTTTCTTTAAATGACAGATTAACGGCTCTTGAAGTGCTGTTTTGATAGGATATAATTCACTATGATTATAAAATTCGTTCAAAAGATGTATCTATTAATGACGTTACATTTAATTTTAGAAGGAAGATTTAAATAAAATTAAAATTGTCATTAGGCCTATTTCAGTAACAAATTTATCAAAGGTTGTATCATTTAACAGACATTTTTTCTTAAAATTTAGTGTAACATAAAAAGGAACTATATCGATTTCCAATTAAATTAACAATGAAAGAAATTTATCCATCTTAATACGAAATTTCAGAAATCATACCATAATTTGTGCCGCCCAAAATTCAATTCCTGTGAAAATATTTAAATTTTATTTTACAGTGTTGATTATTGTCTTAAAATTAAATCAATAAAAATGAAATATAATGTTTTAGAAAATAATATTCAATAAAAACAAAAATATTTACTTTTTTGTAATTTTAGCAGTCTTTTGCGGCAAGCTGTTCATTTCCTCATGTAAGAGCGGAAATGTAACTTTTATCAATGTTATTATTTTAATATTTTAAAGGTAATTTATATTATATATTTTTATGTCATATATATTTATATATTATTATATTATTATATTATTTATATATTTTTTATTTTCCGTGTTATGTAATATTAGTCAAAATAAAATTTTATCGGCAGACAAATATCTGTGCGCGTGTTTACGACTTAAATCAAAGAAAATATTATAAAAATTTGTGTCTTTTAAATATGATTTATAAACGTTTGAATTGGTACTCATCTAAATTCTTTTTTAAGTATTCCTTTGGATAAATTAATTGGTTTACAAAAGTGTTATTGATGGAAAAAGGTTATTTTCGCAATACGTTTTCTTTTTCAAGTAGGCCTACATCTCTTTTATGACAAACATGGTTTTTATATATAGGTTTTACTTTGTAACGTAAAAATTGATATTAAATAAAAGAATTAAATTAGTATTGGAAATATTTCCTTTTACTCTTTAGCAGATTTCCTAAGGGAAAACAGCTATTGGAATTGTACTCTGACAGGTTTTCAAAACATTTTTTAAATGTTCACAAATCTAGCCCTTAAGATATTGAAAAACATCATATTTTTATTTTTTTAGATGTTTCTGTATTATTGAAGATTTTTCAGGTATAAAAACAGTCTTTAATTAATTAATGATTTTTTAAAGAAATCTAACTATTGTTAATTTAAAAAATTTTTAGATATGAGTGCATAATTTCGTTCTTAAATAAGACTTAATTTTCAATAGAAATCTCTGGATGTTTATATTATAAATTTTCTTAATAAAACATGTGATTTCTTTTAGCTTAAAAAGGTTTGAATTTAAAGTTCTTTTGTTTAAGATGCCGTAATAAACAAACAATATACAAAATATCAAAGTCTCGTGTAATTTTTATTTTCAATATCTTTATTTACAAGTAAATTTTTTGAAAAAGAAGGAAAAGAGATGAAATAGATCAGTGACATCCAACAATATATTCTAGTGACAAAAATTATACAATTTTACGACACAAAATTTAGAAAATAACGCAAGTAAACAAAGAAAGTATTATTTTTATTTTTATTTTATTTTTTTAATGTTTATATTTATATCGCATGAGGTCTCTATTTCACATCTCCGCGTCGCTTTGGTAGATTTCCATGAAGATTTAAAGGTGCAATTTGTTGTAGGCGATTAATATTCGTTCGGATTGCCGGTAAAAAAATAGAAATAAACATTTAAGTTTTTGATAATAACCTTACAAATTTAGCAACAATAACTATACGTATTTATAAAAATTAAGAAAACACAAAAGTTTTTTTTTTGTTGGTGTTTTACATTATCCGTCGTTGTTATCGTTGGAAGTTTTTTATAGTTATTTTAAATTTTAGTAAGTTAAACCAGTTATCCTATTAAAAGCTTCATTTTTATAGCTACGTTTCTCATTTTTCTTAAGATGAGAACATGGAACGTCGTTTTTCCATAAATATTTCTTTAAAAAGTTTAATTTTTCGCTTACATTATAAGAAATCTTACTAATTTTTACTGGGATGTCAATTGTAATCATGTCTATTTTGTGTACCTGTGTGTTTGCCTTTCCATCAAATTTTGTTCACTCATTACGTAAGTAACTACTCGTGAATCGGTTGATAATAAATCAGTAGTAAATAATTCATTCAATGAAGCGACATAGTTCAGTAATAATGATAAAATAAACAATCCTAGACAACTTTCCTTTGTATTGCTTCAAACGATCGTAAAGTGACAAATGAACTTACTCTGATAATCATATAAACCGGTTGTAATTGACATGAATTATTGGAAACTTGTACTAAAATATATGACAATGATTTCTTTTATCCGACTAAGTTCAAGCCGGAAAAGGAAGAGATGCGATTTTAGAATTACATTTTTGATCTTACAATTAAACAAAATAGTTAAAAACCCAATACGAATCAGCTGCATTGCTATAAAAAATTAACAGAAAATACATAAAATATTCTGCAGAAGTGTTTTTCATAATATAGCAAATACAATGAAAAATTGTAAAACTTAACTGACATTTAAAAAATTGTTTTGTGTACAATATAACATTAAAGTATGGATGTCGTTTTTGTATCCAAATTTTTCTTAGTCTTTCCATGATCGTTTTTTTAACCGTTGAGTAACTTATTACTTACAAACAGTTAGTTTAAGAAAAACTTTCAGTATATGTTCTAAAGATTTTCGAATATAACTTGAAGAAGACAGCAATCAGCAGCGTTGCTTCCGTGTGATCGTTTGTATATAAGTGATGAAGATTTCTTTTTGGGTCCTGGCAATGTACAACTTTTCATTTCACTGAGAAAGACGTATTTTTCGTTTTAAAGTTAATGGACAAGGTTAATGAAGGTGTTATAAAGAAAGATAAGTACTTGATATTGATGATCTGTTTAAGCGATGACTGAATATCAATGATCTAAAATATAAAGAAGTGTAAAACATAGTACCAACTTTCTTACATTAATAGCACAATGTAAATTTATTCTATAAAATTCTCTATGGATTTTGTAAAGACAACTGACGTATTTTTGTATCAAAAAGTGTTTTATTCATAAAAACATCTAAAAATCATCAAAATGGTTTGTTTTTTTATCTTGACAGGGTCTTTGTGTACTACATAAAGGCAGTAAGATTGCAAGTGTAGTACCTTTCCTTGTAATATGTCTCAAGTAAATAATTGCACTACATTAAAGGCGTTAAAACATTATTTTAAGGAACCCTGATTAGATTAAATTATGATTTTATAAAAAGATTCTTCTAGATGGTCTGCAATATTTCAGTGTTATAGCGTTTATTTTTAATTAGTTTTTTTGCCTTTAAGTAAGCCTAACCTGTAGGCCGGCAAAGGAAGTTGCTACTAATTGTTAAGTAACACCGGATGTGACTAATAACTTTCTGTAGTAACCGGCTAACGCTTACACATGATAAAACTCCACTCAGAGTCTCTGTTTCAATTTGTGTCAACTCCAATTCAAAAATACAGTATAATAAAAATACAGAAATAAAATTTGGCGGTCGTCAATACTATACAGTTCCTGATAACAAAAAAAAACTACAAAAACAATTGCTTTTTAAATGAGTATGATGTTTCTTTTAAAAATGTTGCATCAACATCTTTGTCATTAGCGACTACTTTAAGTTTAGGACTAGTGAGTTTGAACGACTCGTAAATCCAGAAATTTTTTTGGACCCAATCCGTAAATGAAACCCGGGATATATCGCTTTGCATTGATTAATTCTAATCACTGGGACATATTAGAGTGTTTCTGCTTTGGTTAGTAACGCCTACTATGGGTTCCGTTACAAAATCAGCGGATTTTATCGTGTAATAATTTCAGATTCAAGCCGGGAATCTAATCCAGGATCTCCGCTTTGCAGCGTTCTGAGCAGTCTAGTACTGTAATTGCTGAACCATTGAGGTGGTGGATATAATGTCGTTATAATTAATAGAAAAAAAATAATTAAAGGAAAATATTTTTCGTGTTAACTTTTATATAATTACTACTGAAGGTATAGGCCTACACCCTATATATTGCCCATAACAGACAGGTGGAGTGTCAAATTATTTACACCTAATCTGTTAGTTGCAGGGCTAAAATAAATAGTTCTGTTTCTTATCACATGGTCAGCCAATTAAATGACTGAATCATTTAAGAACAGAAGAGGCAGAGGTGTAACAGCCACTAATCAGAGTTATCTCCTCTGAAAGTAATGGATTTCATTGTTCAGCCAGACCCTGTGGTGAATGAAGTGAAAGTGTCATTTGCAGATTGGAAAATGTGTGTTTTTCAGAGGGCCTGGCATGCTGATAAGTGTACTTTTCCACTCAGTGAGGAAGGCAATGGTAAACCACCTCACTCCTCGTTTTACTTAGTAAAACCTCTACAGGTTCAAACCAGCCTTTTGGCTGATGACCTAAACAACAACAAGGCCTACACCATATTAATCTGCCTATTAAAATACTTTATCTCCAAAAAATTGTACATACTTGTAACTTACACTTTTTTTCTCTCTTTAATTCTTTATTTACAACTGTAAAATTTTACAAAAAGCAAATGCAATGATTATGATAATAATGTAAATGACATGATAAGCATGAGAGGGGCATTACTTAATTTACACTTTAGTAATTTTTTATAAATATGCTACATTCATCTTTCTAAAGCCTAAAAAGCTAATAATCACTATTATGTACTAGTTCGGTAAGGATAGACACATCTAATTATGTTTCAACAACCTTGATTGAGCCAGGTTAAGTATAAATATTTAGTTCACAAATATTATGGTAAAATAGCACAGGATTAACTTTCAAATTTAACTTAACTCACTTCTATAATGTCCCTAACGAAATTAATAATCCAGTTTTGCAATTAATTTTTATTTAAATTAAATTTTTTATTTAACTTGTCATCTTGCCAATAGATTATATGGTAAATCTATTTTGTAAATTTCCTCGACGATATCCCTAAATTAGGAGACTTAAAAGAAGTTTTCTTTTGTTGAATTTTTAAAAACAAGCTAATGTGTGTATTTTCTTTAGTCCTTTCAGTGCCGAAATAATATTTAAAAGTTTGATCTAAAGCCATTTAATTTGAATAAGAGTGTACAAAAAAAGCTAACCCTTATTTCGAAAACTTGCAGGCGTAAGTCTGCTGTTACCAACCAAAATTCCAACGTTACAAGAAAATAAAATTTCTTGTTAAAATTAATTTTTATTTTGTTCTTAAAGAGAAGAAATCGTTCTAACACTAAAAATATTCCAAATAGTTTTTTCAGTTTATTTAAAGTTGCATCGACAGCTCGGTCATTAGCAACTACTGTGGGTTTAGGTATCGGATGGTTTTAACGTGTTAAAATTTCCAGACTCTAGCCAGGAATCGAACCCGGGACTTTTTGCTTTGCAGGCTAGCGCGCTAGTCACTACGCCACGAAAGCGATTTCAAAATAAATTATTCCATTAATTTTTGTTTAAAAAATTTTTTTAGTAAGTGTTCGGTTATCTGGATGTTGGCACTTTATGCATAACTTAAGAACGTCTGGTAAACCGGATATTGTCATTACGTAAAATATCGACGTCCTGTTTTCCGGAAGTTGGTCAGAAAGGGTTAATCATTATAAACTTTAATTTACAGTCTATTGTGAATTCTGTTCGGAGACTTTTGAATGTAGTTTCGCAAACCATTATATTATTAATTATAGCTAGCTACTTTTTTTTTACATCTTATTAGTTGTTAGCGTTGTAAAGTTTTCTTTGCTCCATGGCATAGGACATCTAATTTTTCATGGCATCAAAATGTTTTATTTTATTTTATTCAAAATGTAATTGAACTATTTCCGGTGGGCTAAGGATCTTCTGTTTCTCTGTTTTTTGGCCAGTATCCTAGAACTAGATTTGGAATTTCATCTCTTTCTGATCTTTACAAATGGTCCGTCAATTTATTGCAATAATAACGGATGCACTCATTATATACTTGTTTCCATTCTAAATTAATAAACCTCATAAATTAAGAGATACAAACATTGTTACACTCACATATTCTACAAAATCCACATAGGAGATTAAAAGTATAGGCTACTGGAATAGGATTTTTATGTAAAACAGCAAAGGAGGTTTGTCACTGAGTGATTTCCTCAACCTAGACAAAACAGGACATTAAACACGTAGGCCTACGTCTTGAGTACTGCTGGTTGTGTGAACATACAGTCGTAGTTGTTACTAAATAAAAACAGAAAAACAAATTCTTTCATTTACTTTCATTATTTTTTGCTTGCACTATATCAAAATTTCAAATTCTGCCCTCTCGAACAATACTTGACTATTCATAAGAAATGTATCTCTGCTGCTTCCAATTTCTGTTTTCTTTTTACTTTAAGAAGCTACGTTTTGCTGCCATACAACAGAGTCGAAAATATCAATATATATAATAAAATTTCATTAGTGGATGTCGGTGTGCGTTATTACTAAGTATAGTCGCAATCTTTTCACTTATTTTCTGATAATTATACATTTTTTCAACATCAAGCTCGCCGTAAGAAACCTTACAAAATCATTCTATTTTGTATACATTATAAATTTTACCGACTTTTTCGGCTGCCAAGATCTATTATTGTTTACAAACGTGTTTCGGTGGATCCACCATCATTATCATATTATATTCAAAATATTTTTTAAACTTACAGAAGATGTTGCATCTTCACCCATCTTCTTTAGGTCTTAAAATCTATTTTAAAGTTTAATATGATATTTGATATATCCTGATGATGGTGGATCCAACAAAACACGGGTAAGTAAATAAGTAAATAATAAAGATCAAAGCAGCTGAAAAGGTTAGTGAAATGCATCGTATATTATGCGCAATTTTCCATATGTCAACGGCCTTGTTACAAATGTGAGATCTCTTTGTTTTTGTTTATTGCGTAGCCTACTATTTATTTTTTATTTATTGATACATTTTTTTCAATTTTATCTTCAGGTATATAGTTTGTTCTTTAAATTAGCTGCTGTTTCATTATCTTGAAACTAAATAGGCTAGTAATAGGGGTCCCGGGTTTGATTCCCGGTCAGGTCTATCATTTTTTTCATCTGTAAATCACCACATATCATTACCTACGCACAAGCCCAAGGCTTATGTAGGCATCATTACTCAATAAAAAAAAAAAAAAATAGACTCCGCTGTTGTGGTCAAGATTTTGCACAGTTTCCCTTGACTACTCCAAGCAAAGCCTGGTCAGACCACTTCTTGCATCCGTATAGTAGAATAACCTTCCCAATCCCTATTCCAAAATTTGACGAAGTACATTTATAATGCAAATTATTTTACATGATAATAAAATTTTATTTATATATTTATTAGGAATGGTGCTGATAAAGCATGTGTCTCGCTTTGTTTGGAAGAAACACGCATCTATTTCTTATGCTGTTCTTGTTCTTTCTATTTATTAACCTACATGTGATTTACTTTTATAATAAAATTTTGATAAAGGCGGTTATTGCTAGTTCCAAGCTACAAAAATAGTTGTGTATCTGATCACATGGTCAGCCAATTATACATGACTAAAGTATTTAGGACCTGAAAAAGTAGAGGTGTAAAATACACTATTTAGAGTTATATCCTCTGAGAATAATGAATTTAATTTTACAGCCAGTCCCTTTGGTGAATAAAGTAAACGTGGTATTTTTAGGGTAAAATTAAGATGCTTTTTGGAGGACTGGGCATGGTGATAAGCGCACTCTTTCACTCAGTAAGGAAGGCAATGGTAAACCACCTCACTCCTTGTTTTACATAGTGAAGCCTCTGGAGGTTCAAACCAGCCTTTCAGCTGATGGCTTTAACAAATGGCTTTAACAACAAAGCAACTTAACTGTTGAGAGATATTTAACTAAATTGTTGACCTACTTGTTTCCTCAAGGTGATATTAAATTTGTCACATAACGGTATGAATCACTTTAAATAAAGTGATTTCCACATTATTAAAAGTTAATTAAACCCCGTTTCAAATTTATATACAAAACGTTATTCAATTCTAATATTATATAAATTTGATGAGCATAGAATAACTTTTATAATACTGTAACAGAAAATATTCATAATGAACTGTAGAGCAGGATTAGACTATTTGGAGACTGTTATCGATAGTCACAATGATATCGATAAGAGGTCTGATGAGGACGATATTGATGGATCGGTGTACTGGTTTGCATTTTATTTACCATTGTCAGTACGAATCAGATGGGTAGATAGATGGAACGGATCTCTTTGAAATGCGCGAATATACGCGTATTATATATAAACATACACTCATATTCAAATGCACATACGCGCGCGCACATACACGCATACACAAAGACACATTTATACAAAGTTTCTCTAGCGACCCCCTAATTGATCATGACTCAGTAAACAATGCATTCTATTTTAACTACTCAATATAAACGTATATTGTAGGCACCACTAGTTTATTCTGAAAGTTGCTATAATCATTGGAAACTTTATTACCGTACAAGTTTTCGTTAATTGTTTGTTGATTGAAATAGTAATTATATTTTAATTAGGAAATATCTTTATTAGTTTTATATCCATAATCGATAATATACGTAAATGCGAATTACCAGTTACTCATTCATCCCAATATCTTCAGGACTGTAAAAATTTTTTAAATTGTAATTTTATATTTAAATTCCATTTGGAGTCTTCATATTGCAACTGCAAGCGTGGTAGTAGAAGAGGTTCGAATAGTTTTCCTGTTGTCAGTGCGAGACTGACGAGATGGTAGGATAAGGTAGGTAATACGGTTTTCCAGACTTCAAGAAAAAATTATCAATTAAAAATTTCCTTTCTCCAAGAACATACGCAACAAAAAATACTCTATTGAATTATATTAATAGAAAGTGTACACGGTGCCTTGGTAGGTGCTACAGTATCTCAGGTGTAATTAGATCAAATTTTGGTAATTTTCAATTTGGTAATCGTTTGACTGCCTTTTTGACATCCTCGATTGTAATAGTTGTGAAGGAAATGATAACTGAGGCGTCAAACTCAGTTCATCAACGATTTTTATGAAATTCTTGTAATTCTGATTTTTATGAAAGATCTTGTAAAGCTTCGTGCGGTTGGAATACCCCAGTTAGATGAATTTCAAAGAGAGTAACTTTTTCGTTTTCCTTTTACGCCCAAGTATCATCTAGTTTTCTCGGTGGCAATGAAATATTTTGGTGATACAGTAGCCTCTTAGTATATGATCGCCGTTGTGAGTCAGTGTTTCGAACCAAGATACTATAAAAGGGATTTTTAAACGTACCAACATAAAACTTTATCTAAGTTTTGTGAATGCTGGGCTGTACTAAATATTTTAAGCCTATTTCATAAACTTACTTATTTCTTCCTTACTTCTATAAGTAAGATATATAATAATTTTTACCCAATAATAAACATTTTATTATAAAAAAATTATTTACTTCTAAAATTATTTACAGAGGAACTCGCGTTAGCTATGCATTGTTTTATCAAGTGTAGTGTTAGCTTTCTTTCATACGAATTCTTTATCACATTTATTTTAACGCCTATTGTAATTTGAAACTAAACATCTAGATTTCATCTTGAACAGTCGAGATATTTAAATTTCTGTGTACTATTATTAAGTACTTTACAGTTTTTACTTTAAAAATGCTGTTCTAATTTATTTTAAACTTGTAGTTATAAGAAATATTTCTTTTAGCAGAAAATATTTCATAATTTTTGGGTGACTTTCATCGAGGTTTTAAAAAAATATTTTTTTAAATACAGCTTAAATTTATCTTAAATTTATTCTTAAGATGAATAATTAATAAATGAGTTTTCTTAGTTATATGTCATGATTAAAGAACAGCCCTCCCCCATCAATGGGGGAACTTCGTGGATGTAAGTCATGTGTTGTCTTGTTACTTTAGAATAAGTCTGTCCGACTTTCAAGAAAATATTTAAAAATTTAATTACAATTTAAAAATCATACGTCACGCAAAATCACAGTAAAAGGAAATGCAAAGCGGAAACTCCTATTTTCAATATTGATAGCCAAGGTTCAGAAAATTTGAACCCGTTAAAACCCACTGGTTCTATTCCGCATCCCACTGTTTTGCTACTGACCAATAAACTGATACGATATAAAAATCAACTAAAATCTAAATTATTTTTGGTATTCTGGATATGAAGTAAAATTCAGGAAAAGTTATTTCAAATCAACAAAAATTCGAACTTGAAACAGAATAAAGTAATGAAAGTTTGGTTAATATTTAAATCTTTTCATGACGTCAAAGCTATGCACGAGCATGTCAAATAGACATCCTTTGAAGACCTCTAAAAATATTTTGGTTTTGGTAAATATATACTTTCTCTTTTTAAATATATTTTCCCGAATTTACTGGATTCTCAGTAAAAATCAAAATTATCTCTCGAAAATAAATGAACAATATACATACAAATCAGTCCTAAAACCTATCTGGACTTACGGAATCCAGCTATATGAAGCAACAGCCACGTTCATAATCTACATTATACTGTACAACGGTTCCAATATAAAGTTTTACGCACCATAACTGACTCTTCCTGGTTTATAAAAAATAACAGTTTTCACCATGACGCGTACCAAGAATTAAGGAAGAAATATCACGATAAGCCACAAAATATAAGTCGACTTGAACAACATTCAAACATTTCAGCCATCAACTTATTATACAACAACGGAAATTCCAACGATTACGATGACTTCATCCAACTGACCTTTTCTTGACAAAAATTTTCACTTTTTTCATTAAATTAAAACAACCGTTTTGTATACACAATAGGTCCTCAATTTATCGGTCTCGCATTTACCGTGGCTCGGATTTAACGTCACTCATGTAAAAAAAGAAACACTTCAACCCCCACCCCTTTACGTCAGTTTCTTTCTTGTGAGTTTTGATTGGATGATTTTTACTCCATCGTTAATGCATAGATACTGTAACACTTGCTCGTGCATAACTGTTCACTTCGGTAATTTATTTTAATCAAGTAGTAATTATTCTCCTGAGATTATGGATAAAAACGTAATAGTAAATATACGTAGACGGACTACCATCGAGGATAAACTTCATATCATTGAACAACTGGATAAAGGAGTCACTGCGCTGGCAATTGCAAATTAATAGAGCATCCGGATAACTGCAGTTCGTGATATCTTGAAGAACAGAGAGAACATTTTATCTTATCTTGCCTGGTAATTTCACAAAATATGAGGTAAATTCATTAACAATGGACCATGTATTATTGATAATATTTTCATCTTTATCTCAAAAAAGTTCATTAAGATTAAAGTCCTAATGAAGTACCTAGAATTGCAAATACGAATACAGAAATTGCCCACCCCTTTTTGAAGGTTCGAATTTAACTTTGGTGTCCGACCAGACTTTATCGCGGTAAATCGAGGATCTATTTTAATTTTTAAGAACATTTTATGGAATTTCATTTCAAGTTAATTTGTTTGTGCAATTTCTTATGTTAACTTATCTATTCCATTATTACATGTAAATATATTGTTATTTTTCTGCAGTAAATAATAAAAATAAATAAATTTATCCAAATTAACAGGAGATGGAGTCACTCTTCGGTTAGAATACATATTCATAATATATATAGTTGACCATTGTTTATTACGCAATAGAAACAAAAAATAAAGTAAAACAAAAGGGAAAATACAATAACCTACTGTGGCAATCCTTCCGTCAGAGTATTGTATTTATGAAAAAAAAACTTTTTAATACGGGGAACTATTGAGGAATATCAGACTCATTTAAAATCAATGGGTTCTACGTAAATCTTCCTTAGTATTTCAGTATTCAATCCATTCAGTTCAGTTGCTGAACCGGTCAGTTTATCACTCTTGAAACCCCTACTTCAAAATCGGCATGAATTCTATGCCATCTATACACGTATACGCTCGGGTCTACCTATAAAATATTCATATAAAAGTACAGGAAACATCAATCTTTGGATCAGCTATTTATTATACAAAGTTTTATAATAAAATAAATATATATCAATTTTATTCATTCGGTAGGTACTTTTGTTTTATTTTCTTTCCTTGTTTAGGGTTGATCTAAATTTTAACGGTATAAATTAAGCAATACATACAACGTTATGTTTTGTAGAATATATACACAAAGACAAATTTCTAGTGAAATAAAAATACCTATACACAATATTTAAGTCCAGAATTGTAAAATTGTTTAATTAATTAATTAATTTATGTAATTTAATTAAGTAAAAAAAAAGATAAACGGTCAAATAATCCACTTGTTTCATTTTTTAACAGGTGTAATTCTTTTGCAATCAGATGTTTTTAAATGTAAATATATACTTAAAGTAAATATAAAGTCTGCAAATAACAAAAAAGTTTAA
This sequence comes from Catonia carolina, assembly GCA_035578175.1. Lineage (NCBI taxonomy): Eukaryota > Metazoa > Arthropoda > Insecta > Hemiptera > Achilidae > Catonia > Catonia carolina. Next base: position 81,077,068 of record JAQMRL010000003.1, on the reverse strand, counting down.
ACAATAACGTTCGTTGAATCAAAATAATAAATACACACTCAGTATTGTATAAAAAAAAGACTAAACTCGGATCAAAAACAAATCTAAACTTGACTGAACTGAACATTAATATCGTGAAACATCAAGTAGTTGAATCTGGAGATGACGATGACCACGATAGAGATGATATAGTGATGCCCATTATGAGATGACGATGATTAGTAGTAAAACTAGAAGAAGGAAATGAGTAAAATTATTAACAAAATCGTAAAGGTAACTCCGGTATATTAAAACGTTTTAGCCTGTGAGTATCTTTGCTGTTCTCGAGGAGATTGATTGTGAAAAAATTGTGATGTTCTTTTAACTTGTTAAATGTTTCTTGCTACGATGTTTAATTTATTATTTAATGAAGGGCAAGTTTAGACCTTTGTGCATAATTCACTTGTTTCTTGATTCTCTTTTTTAAAAAAAATAGCGCATCTCAGTACTTAACAAATAAGACAGAAGTTCTCAATGATCTAATTATTTTAACATGTAAAGGAAAACTTTAAATTTTAAAAACTTTTATACCAACCCGGGAATCGCCACAAACGTCTACGCCGACGATGGAGTAGGTACATCATTTTGTAATAAGCAATTTCCGATATTATATACAATTAATTATGTAATCCGTTGACAGAACATTTCCAGCTGGAGCCCACTGTTGAGTGGTGATCTCCTCTAAGTCTTAAAGCGCATTTTATTCCATTTCATAATCATCTCATTCAATCGTTGTTTTTATGTACAGTTGTGAATTTTCCTAATAAAGTCAAAAAAAAATTAACCGAATGAAAAACGAAAACGAACGAAAATTATATGGATAAAAATTTACTAAAATAGTGTAGTACAATACGAAGGTAACACAAAAGCATCCATCATAGATACCTATTTGTTCACTAAAGTACCGCTGTTTTTAAACATTTAGATTCATTATATTTTTTATAGAGATCAAAGTGTACAGATTATCCCAAAACTATGTTATAATTTTTCAAATTCAGTTCTGAAATTTTTAACATCTTTAAAAATTTAATGTAATTTTTATGAGAGATAAAATTTGGTACATCTGTTTTTAGAGGTTGAAGAGAAAAGTAGGCCTAAGTAGTTGTATTTCGACCATTTGTTCTAAGTTATAAAAAAAACTGACTAACCTAAAGTGATAGCCTACATACAAAACGTAAAGTACCTAAATTTCTTCCTATTACTCCCGAAAGCTAGAAAAAGGTAACTGAAAAAGTACCTTTGGATATCATTTTTGTGAATATCATTCCAGAAAGTTGTAATTTTGAAAGTCAGAATAAGCATTCTTAAAGTTATAACTATATTCCTAGACAACGTAATAGTTTTCCTCAAAATGTTCTTTTAAAGTTATTAATAAATGTTTACTTATGTTTACTTATTTGTTTACTTTATGTTTACTTATTTGAATTTTGTAGCCTGTAGTTAAAACAAAGTAATGTGCATTCGATGAGTATAATTTACTGTAATTTTATGGAAAAAATTAAATAATGAGATATAGAAAGTATTTAATTTGTTGATAAAATTTCAAAATTATAATAAATATAAATGATAGAATTTATGATCAGTTAGAATATAAAGGAACTAATTAGTTTTTTAAATGAGTAATTTTGTTGAATCTTAAGGTACAGTCATGTTTCTATGAATAATAAAAATATAGCATCGTTAGGGGTGTTTTTTTTGTGTGTAAACTAACCGTAGTGCTCCCATTTGTTAGAAAAAATACTGGTTTTCTTATAGGGAGTAACTATTTGATGTCGAGGCGTTGGACAAGTGAGGTGGCCGTGGGTGGGTGGTTGGTTAGGGAAAGCTGGCTTTGAAAAGGGTGAAGAGCGGGTTGTGGGGGAGTAACAGTGAGATATGTGAACTTCACTTCCCGCCTAGTCACGTAGGCTCTTTTCATTTGTATCCACCCCCACAGTGCCACCTCTAAGTACGCGTTCGTATACCATCGAATAGAACAGCACACACATATCAATCTTATGCTCTTTGCCATTTGCAGACCAAAGATGTATTCAGTTTTTTATGTTTAATTTATCCACTGTAAAACAAGGGTATAACTTAGCACCGTTGTGAATTAGACATTTCATTTTAATATAAAAAGAAATATATAATATATACCACTATGAACATTAAAATAAAAATTTCACAATCTGAATTTTTTACTCGTATATTAATTTTTTAAGTGTTTTGTGAACAAAATAATAAGCCACTGCTCGGTGTGTATTAACCAATTGAATTCCACTCAAAATTTTACTTATTTTAGATATCACTAAAACAATATCCTAATGGCAATTTTCTTGCCGCTCTTCTCAATACCGCTCTTTAGGAAGATTTTACGTTGTTACGTAAAACACGTACACGTGTTACACGATACGGTTTTTTATACGCTTTTATACATTTTATACGTTTTTTTTATTACAGAAAATTCTACATTCTATTCTTAAGAAGATAAGTTTGCTTTGTTATTTGTCATGATTGAAGAAAACCTCCCAAAGGGGGAACTTCGTAGAAGCACGACATGTTTTGTCTTATCTCTCTAAAATAAGTTCGCAGGATGTCTTCGTTTTGGTTGGAGTATTGTTTGAATTGTCTGAAGAGTGGATGGCGAGCTATTCGTGTGTAATTTTCGTCTTCTTTGGTATTTTGTACTGTGTTTGTTAATTTCTTGTTGAAACTATCGATAGTGTAAATACATGTGCAATATGTTGTTCCATTTATGTAGCAAGTTGATTCTCTGATTGTTCCGAGTAATTTAAATTGAAACCTTTGCAGGATGTCGTTGTGGAATGGCTTTCTGAGCCCCATAACTGAATCCCATACGCCGAAATTGGTTTAAGCAGTGATTTATAAATTGTAAGATTGTTGTTAAGTTCATGAAAATTTGTCAACGAGAAGTAGTTCTTAATTTTTTTCTTGTCAAGCAGTTGTTAATTTTTTGCAATTTAAAAAACAACGGCTCTACGATTTTTTTTTAAAAATCGCCTTATTTATTTACTAAATTTTTATGTTCTACAAGATAGGGTTAGCGTCGTGTCTGCTGAAATTCTTGAGGTGCTTGTGATCTCGTAGTAAAATTTAAAATTAAAAAATTAATTTAAAATTGTATAAATTATTATTTTTAATTTTTTATTATACAATTCTAAATTATTTCGAAAAAATATTAATATTTCTAATTTTGTTGTAAGCAAGATGTAAAAATAATAATTTTTAATAAAGTAGTTTCTATTATCAAATTTCACATAAGTATATAGTTAATAGTTGTAGTTGTAACAACTATAATGAACTTGAAAAATTAAAAATAAGTCATTAAGAATGTAAGTTATCAAAGAAATTAGACCTTCAGTCCAACCCAGTCATTCATCTTATAAAAGGATGGTATGTAACACTAATTAAACTAGTAACTCAGTACGGTGAGCAACAGCCATCTTATTAGAACAAACTTTATAAAAGGTTTTCCTGTTCCATTTTATGTATACTTTAAATAAAATGTGAAGCAAACAACAGTAATTGTAAAAATTTGGAGATTCTCAACAGTCTACAGCTTTCATTAAGTAAAATATTTAAAGAAAATAAACTTTTTGATGCCTCAATTTTATTGCATCGTCATTACCCAATGAATTAAGAGCCAAACGTTTTCTTAAAATTTAAGTCATTAGTAATGAGACTTGTAGTTAGGTGGTATTCAATGTCAGTGAAAAGTGTTTTCCCTTTGTTTTGTAATAGTTTACCTTACAAGCATAATTTTATTTCAGTAGAAAAAGTTTTTAGTTTTTTATTGTAACTGGTAGTATTTTTGAGATTTTAGTTGCATAAAATATTGAAGTCTCTGGCGAATACTTTACAACATTTTAACAGTGTAACAACAGTAAATTAGATTCTTTATTTTAGTCATAAACTGAAACCAAACCTAGAACTTAAACTTGTAGACAAATCTAAAACATTATTACTGCACTATTATCATTTAGTTTGTTTTATTTTGTCCGTACAAGTTTCTTGTTGTCTCAAGATTATTTTTTTTAGTATGCTATCCACATTTAACTATCATGATTGAAGTTTTATAAAGTAATTTACATTACCTGACGGTACATGATAAGCTATTAAATCTCTCTCTCTCTCTCTCTCTTTCTCTCTCTCTCTTTGCTACCTTCAATTTCAATAAACGAATATAAAAATAACTTAATACTTCTTAATACCTACCCCCACACAACTAATTTCTAATAAACTCCAAATGTAATTTTGGTCTTACAAGATGAACATCCGCTTCTTTTTGGAGACACCGATTGTACTTTTTTTATTTTAATTTTTTCTGTACCTCATGAATGATATTGACTTAAAGAATAGAATGTAGACTATTTTATGTTGTATGAAATAATAGTTATTTCTAATAAATGATTTGGTATTTCTTAATCGAAATTAACAAAACCTTATTTTTCCTTTTGTATTTGTAATCTGCTGATTTATAATATAAAAGTATTTTTGCTAACAACTGGAACTTACATTAATAGTATCAGAATTTCCCTAAATCTGATTCACTGATACATTTTATGAACAATTTAGCATTTACATTTTTTTAAATGTATACAAGAAAGAATGAAATCTAAATTCATTTGGTAAATCTGATTCATTAAATTTTCTAAGTCTTTGATATTAGCTTCTCGATTATCTACCAAATTAAAAGACCAGATTGACGGTTTAGACTTTGCTGAAAAATTCAATAAATTATTTCTCTTACATTATTTAAAAAAATTTGTTTAAGTTTGTTCTATCACTGGACTGTGTCTCCACTCACGTTTATTTACCATGTTACAATTTTCCAAATTTTGTGTTATCACATTCACTGATGGTTTCCAACAAATTGTGAATTTCCTAAATAGAAAAGAAAAAAAAATTGTTAAATAAACTTATAAAAATAAGTTCAGCTTTTAGATTTTTTTAGATTATTTAAAGTCACTGCAACAATTTGATCATTAGCGACTGCGGTGGGTCATGGAACTGAAACGGTAGTTTTGACGTGTTATAATTTCCAGAAAAGCCCATAACAGGAAGCTGGAGCTGGAGAGGTACAGGTGTAAAAAAAACTAATAAGGGTTATCTCCTCTGAAAGTAATGAATTTAATTATAAAGCCAGACCCTGTGGTGAATGAAGTAAAGAGTGGAAAATATGTTCTTTCCAGAGGGCCTGGCATGCTGATAAGCATACTTTTCAAATCAGTGAGGAAAGCACGGGAAAACCGCCTCTGTCCTTGTTTTATTTAGTAAAACCTCTACAGATTCAAACCAACCTTTTGGCGGACGACCTAAACAACCATTTCCAAAACCTAACTGGGAATCGAACCCGGCAATTTAATTTTTGTAAGCTAGCGCACTAATCACTTGTGGTGGCACTTTTAGATATTTTAAAACTACGTATTTAATGAAATAAAACGTCTAATACATTTTTTAAATAATAAAATACAGAGATGTTCTATTGTTATAAAATTAGCTTGTACTTTTTTCAGAATTTTTTTAGTTCAATTTTTTACTTTGTTTATTAAAAAAAGATTATAGAAATAATTAAATGGATATAGGTATAATAAAATAACTTATGTTTATAAAAATGAGCAACTAGTCCTACTAACGGTTTAACTAAGATAATATAACGCATTAATATATTAAATTTTATTTATAAAATTTATTGTATTTTCTTGACATAAAGTATGAAGCTTTTATGTGTAAAATTTCTTATAAAATTAATTGAAGTTAAGTAACTTATTTTCATTGATTCACTTTTGCCCTGTTATTCGGTGATTAGATGCTGAATCAGGTGCCATGGTTTTTTATCAAAACTTTAGCAGTTTCTTAAGATGTTGACTAATGTTTTTGACGGTTTATTTTACACACATAATTCAACTTAGAAAATTGGATAAAAATTATTAATTAATTTTGTTTATATCGTCAATTACTTATAAAAGGATCATCAACTTTTATAGATAAACGTAATATAATTAATGACGGTTTAAAAATTAAATTACTAAAGTTTTCAACTGAATTTTTTTATCGGCAAAGTTTCTTTACTAGTTTCGTATTGTTGCCAAGTAATTTTATTCCTAGGAAAGATAAAATAAAATTTAGCGCAGGCGCGAGGGTTATCCGTTGATTCTAAAACTTTCTTCTCCAAGCGCATTTAAAAATGGCGGACTAATTGGTGCTGGAACAGCGGCGTTCTTTATTGAGCGGTTTCTGGAAACCCGCCTAATACCCCCGGTACAGGCGGGGGTAAAAAACCCACCCCCTTACTTACACACCTTGCTTAAAATAGTTGAGGTACAGGCTGATCCAAAATTTTATGGTGGCACTATGACGTTGCAACTATTTTTAATATCATTTTTGGTTATTATTTGAAATTTTGCCAAAAATGAATTGTATTTTGAAAATTTTCAAATTCACCTTTTGAGGGCTGCTGTCATATCATAAGCAATTACAATTCTACTTTAAAAAATATTCTGTCACGTAAGACTGTTATCTTGTGAAGTAAGAAATTGCAAAAGTTTATTAGCAAAGTGTTGTGAAATCTAATACGTACACCCCGTTTCATTGTTACTCATTTTTTGATAAGTTTTTTGAAAATTTTGTATCTAGTATTGCAATATTTTAACAATTTCTAAATATGACGCTAAAGGTTCCAAAACTTAAATTACTTGCTGAAGCTTGTAGTCGTCATTACAGTCCTACAATTGGCCAAAAAGATCCCTTGGCCAGAGACGTTTAACTCATTTTAAGTATAAACTGATCTCTATTTAACGTATCTGGATTAATTATTATGGTAAGAACTATGAAACATTTTAACAAAATGATTAGCATTTTCAGTACACGCTTTTTAGGAGGTTAAGTTTTTTTATTGGTGTTTGAGATCTGACTTTTAACAGTTTTTAATGAGTGGTATTTTCCTGAAAAGTGGTAAAGCAATGTGAATCAAGCTACAGTAGGTATATTTACTGGTTGTATAAAGCTGTAAAGTTGTAAATTTAATTAAATAAAGTGAAAAAATTACTTTATGAAAAAGATAAAAAATTAATAATTAATTTATTTAAATAACTGGTGTCTTAGATTTCCCTTATACAGTAAGTCCATGGTGAAGAACTTTCTTTCATTCTGTCATAAACCAAGTTTTTTGGAAAAGGAATAAATTATAAAAAATGTTCCTAATGTCTTTTTGTACGTACAGCTAAGTTTTGTATTAAGTTTTTCTCACTTTTAATGCAATATTAGTCATTGTAAGTGAAAAATAAAATGATTATAATAGAAATTTTTGTCCCAAAAATCTTTTAAAAAAGTTGACATAGGTAAGAAGGTTTTTACCCTTAACCCCAAAAATATTACCATAGATTTTATGGAATAAATTAATATAAACTATATTACACAATAAAAGCGTCTGTCTGTCTTACTAGAACTTCAGAGATGACAAAAAATGCTGTTTTCTCAAGTGTTGAAAAATATAAATATCTTAGTAGGAAGATGCATAATTTCTTTATTAATAAATCTGCGACGTTACAATCTGTTCTGTAGCAGACGAGAACGATAAGTAACTTTTCTTAAACAGGAACTCATAATAATAGAATCAGAAGTCGCCTGAATCTGATTCAACTGATAAAAATTGTGAACAATATTTTTCAATACAGCAAAATCTACAATCTATTCTTCTGAAGTAAAATATTAAGTTGATAGTTTTCTTTGTCGTAAGTCATATTTGAAGAAAAACAATAAGTCCGTAGGATGTCTTTGTTTCAGTCGACGATTGTCGTTTGCATTGTCTAAAAGGAAAATGGAAAGGTGAATGTGTGATAGTGTCTTCTTGGGTATTTTGTACAATATGTGTTAATTTTTTGTTGAACTGGTAAAATGTGTAAATCTCTTTGTAATATGTTATTCCAAGGCAATGGTATGATTGTCCTGTGTCATTTTGATTGAAACCTTTGTAGGATTTCAATGTTGGAATGGTTTGCCGAGGCCCATAATTGTATTTCAACGTCCAAATTGGTTTAAGAATATTAATTTGGTAAATTAAAAGTTCGTGGTAAATATTGAGTGTCAAATGTTCACCTAGTGCCCAATAAAACTGTTTAAATTTTGTGTTCAGCTGTATGATATTCTGTTTGTGTGTTCTCCAATTCAGTCCTTTGTCAAGATGTATGCCAAGGTATCCAGCGGATCTGCTTTAGTTATCTGTGTGTTTTTTATGTAAACTTGGGAGCATGTGTCGTTTCGTGCTGTAAATTTAGAATTTAAATTTTTAATAATATAAATCATAAATCAAAACAATTAAGAACGAAATCTAAAATCTATACGGTATATGTAATAAATTTAATCCCTTAAGTCTTTGATACTTTATATCTTCATGATCGAAAAAATATAGAGTCAGATTATATGAAGGATGAAGGTTTAGCTTCTGTTGATAACATCGCTAATAATTAAATGTCTTCTTAGACAGTTTTTACATGTATTTCATGATTTATGTGTACTTGTTACCGATGCACCATGGAATAACTATGATTTGTTCTCTTATACTTTTGACTGGAACCTTTCTAAAATATCAACAAATTGACTTGCTTGCCGTTCCCCGCAAAAATAATCCGTTTCTTCAGATAGGTTTAAGCGTGGTTTCATAAACTATTATGTTACATTCTTTAGAGAGCTCTGACTTCCTTCCAAGCAAACATCTTGTTTGTTATTGTACATGATACTTCTTTTTGGATTCAAACAATGTGTAATTTTTCTTTAATTAAAAAAAAATGATGTAAATTTGTTAGTTTTACTAATTATTAAATGGAATGAAGATATAACTATTAGTTTAACTTGGAATTCATTATTTTTTTAGATTAATAAATATTTTTTGAGATTATTTAGACTGGAAATTATGAGTAAAATTTATGGTTTGGTAGTGAAATTAATATTGCAATATAATTTAATTGAAATATCATTTGGTTCTTCGGTTTTGAAAGGATGATTTCAAATTTTTATTTAGATAAACTGGTAAAGAAGATTAAATATTCTGGTTTTTTTTTTAAATCTTTCTTCGATCTTACACTATCATTTAGAAGATTGACAGCAAAATGATCAGCATGAAAATCTAACTTTTTACGTTCTTTATACTTCGACTTCTAATTTCTTTATCCACCAGTAGTGGCCATAAAAACTAATTTTTGGAATCCTAATATAAGACAATTTTTAATTAACTAATTAATTTATTGTTATCCTACGAAATTACAATGCGCTTTGATGTCGTTAGGAGATTACTATATTCCTTGGTGATTTGGATCGTATCTTGTTAAGATGATTGGGTGATTAGTTAATGGACAAGCTGGAGAAATACTACATTATTTCATCATATATCATTTCAACTGAATCAAATTTTTTTCCCACACCTTTGTTAATATTGCATACAACCCTATTTATTTTTTTCTAAGTTTTCTAGAAATTTTTCTTAAGATAATCTCCTCTTCCTATTACTCAGAAACTTAACTGTTACAAGGTACTCCTTCGTCTTATTTGGACCTACGGTTCAGTGATCTACTGATCAGCTTAAGTATCTAACATAAAATTCATAAAATTATTCAGACATTCCAGAACAAAACTTTACCCATCATCACAGGCTGTCCAACATACGTTAGTAACAAAACATTACGTAGAGACCTTAACATCAAAACGGTAGAAGAAACAATAAAGAAACTATACAGACGTTTTTATAGCAAACTACACTATCACACAAATCCACAAGTTCAGTCATTGTCCGCTCTTCATCTAACACACAACCTACCTAGAAGCCTGAAAAGGAAATGGAATAGAGACTTTTTGTGAATCGTCTTGAGGGGTTGCCGCTGGGCGACTACCTCACACAAGTGACATAAAGACAATTTATGTAAAACTATTGACATTATAACTCCGGGTTGTGTTAAATTGGTACACAGTTGTAGTTTTTCTTTTCTTAAAAAAAGTCAAAAAAAATAAAAGATATTCGTGTTTATTTGTTTGATATTTCTCTAACATTTTTGTTTTAATTTTTTTCTGATAGAACCAGACAAATGCTTAAATATAGAGTCGGTGACTTAACAGTAATTTGTGTTTTAAATGATCTCAACTTATCAGAACTTTAAATAGAACACGAAAAAAGATAAACTACTGAGAATTAAAATGATTTTTTCAAAGATTCATAATTTTTACGAAGTTGTTTCACCTTATTATATGTGACTAACTCAATCTTTCTGTCTTCATAGGTTTAGTGTTAACATATATCCAAAACAACTCTCCAGAAAATTCATGCTGCATTCTATTACTCCACCCTAGCTCAGTAATAAACTGTAATTAACGTAGACTCTCTCCACGCATATGCTCTAATCTAATTGTTAGACATGAGGTTCGTCATATTTTGTCAGAATATTGGTAATCTGTCTATATCACATACTCTAATTTATGTAATTTACGCACCGGAGTTCATTTTATGCTACATTAGAATCGAAAATTAGTATTAGCTTATTGCGTAATTCCATTAGATAGTTTGATTTGCCTGTAGTCGTAATTGAAATCCGGTCTATTCTAGTTACTGATCGACAAATCAATGTGGCAGACTTAAAACTCAGGGTGACCTTCAATAAATTGTCCAGTTTTCCTAGCCTCTGATTTTCTAGGAACAAAATTCTGTCACAACATTATGATTAACGTCAAATAAAAATTCAGCAAAATATAACCTTGAAAGGCTTAAAAAAATAATAGTAGTCTATTTTTTGCGTTTTCCTTTTAAAAAATTTCAGCTTTAATTTAGCCCTAGTGATTATTTGGTAGAAATTTTGTTTAGGTTTTCAATGGCCTTGTTTTGTTGTTAGATCATCAGCCAAAAGGCTAGTTTGAACCTCAAAAGACTTTCCTAAGTAAAACGAGAAGTGAAATAGTTTACCATTGCATTTCTCACTGAATGGAAAGGTATGGTTATGAACATACCAGGCTCTCCGAACAGCACCTTCTTTCCATCCTGTAATGACACCTCTACTTCATTCACCACAGGGTCTGGCTATATAATGAAATTTCTGATTCACAGAGGAGATAACTCTGACTAGTGTCTTTTACCTCTACCCTCTACCTCTTCTGTTCTTAAATGCTTCATATGTATGGCTGACCGGGTGATAAGAAACAGAATTATTTTTTTAGAGCCTTCAAACTAGCAGATCGTGTACAAATAATTTAACACCCCACCTGCCTGTTATAGACACAGAATTACCTCAAAATTTGAAAAGTTTAACTGTAATTAATAGAATTCTTTTCCTCCCAGCAAGGATTAAAACGACCTTGAGATCCTGCCGATTTCAAGATGTTGATACTTTTCAGAAAAAGAAAATGACAGACGGCTTAACTTATTAAATTTAATGTAGGGTAACCATTTCGGTCTTTTTTTTCGACGTGATAGCCAAGAGAAAGTTCATATAGGTCAGCCCTTATCACTGTACTTCTTGTCTTTTTGCTCTAACGGCACCCTGTTACAGTCTACTCCCCCACACCCCAACAATCTAATCTCTGATCTCTGAACCTTCACACTTGCTCTTCAATTTTTTCAATATCCTTTTCTCAACGTCTTAACCAACTTTCCAATTAAAGTAGAATGATTGGTTTGTAATCTCATGACCTTTTATATTTTGTTTGTACGTCTTTTGAAGCTTTACCTTTTAATGTACGATAGATTTTGTCAATATATGTGGTGTAAAAGTACGATAGATGATTGTTCTTAATGGTAAAAGCCGCATAGGTTAACGGTTTAGTATTTCTAGGAATGCATAGTAATAATTCGTACAGTATTTGCTTGCATATCTTATTATTGTACTAAACATTTTTAACGTTTCTAAAGACTTTTCACATAACATCCCGCAGATCTCTTTTTACCTATAATTTCTACTTTTACCTCTCACTGAGATTTTATCTTACTATCCAAATGAAATGTTGCTAGCTACAATCAAGCTTCTATGTAAAACACAGTACATATTTTAATATATTTTTAAGAATTTTAATTTCTTTTAAATTTCTATTTGATTAAATCACAAACATACCCGTGACTCTAAAGGTGCATACTCAAGCTAAAGATGCTGGGGTTTATTCCCAGATACATTTTAGTTTTAATTCAGTTTTTTAATTCCCAAAAAATTAAATTGGTCACTTATTCTTATATTTTTCGCTAATAATTTTATAATATTACTGCCTCCGTGGAGTAGTGACTAGTGCACTAGCCTACAAAGTAGAAGTTCCCCGGTTTGATTCCTGACTAGGGTCAAAACATTTTAACACATAAAACATACAACCGTTAGAGTAAAGAAAACCAGAGTAGTATTTTAATGACCATGCTGTCGATACGATTTTAAATAAAACAAAAAAAACATATGTATAATATTTTAATTCCCAAATTTGTAATCATAAATACACACAAAAAAATGTATATTGGAGCGAATAATAGTATTTATTTTTATCATTAAAAACGTTATAGAATCCGGGTTATTTGATGAAATGCTTTAGAAGTTTAAACTAGTATGTTGAAATGATTATATATTTAATAGGAATATCCCATCACTCGATTACGTCACATCTGCACTTGTATATACATGATATTGAAACCGAACCTAATAAATAATTAGTTGAATTGATATTAATTGCTTCAAAGAGATTAATTAATAAATATAACTAAGAATAATTTAAATTTATCTTTTATTTGTTTTATGCAAATAAAATGCATACGAATACTACAGAGCATGCTCGTCCCCAAATCTCACACAGGCATACTGTCACATATATTCTCTATAATTAATGTGAACTGAATTTAGCAATGCATTTCATATGATAGCTGTGCTGCTTTTAGTAAAAACTAATGAGTCCATAAAAGCTATATCGGTGGCTCAGTTGATAACCGCTTAACGATTACCTAATAACTTAAAAGTCCGGGGTTTTATTCCAAGAAAGAGTCGAAAAAATTTAAATCAATACTTTACAACGTTTGATAGCCTGATAGCCTAATGGAGTTTCTTTTTCTTCTTTTACCGTTTGTAGATTATACATTACGCCTGTTCCAGCTTCGAACCATCTCTTTCTTGGTTTACTCAAGCCTTTTCGTCCAGTTCGATGATATTTTAATCGAACTTTACTCCTTTCGCTTATAATTCTTGCAAAATTATGTTCCCATCTATTCCTGTATCCGTTTACAAGTTATACTTTACGCCTGTTTCATCTTCGAACCATCACTTTCTTGGTCTACGCAAGCCTCTTCGTCCAGTTGAGCGATATTGTAATCCTCAGACTTTAACCCTTTCACTTATCCCTCTTGCGACATGATGTTCCTTTCTATCCTTGTATAGAGTAATTGTCTCCAGGATGGTTTTAGCTCTACTCGGTTCTCTCCTTATGTCACGGCTACGGATTTGATCTCCCAAAGTGCACCTCTTCACGGATCCCATAAATCTCATTTAGGCCACTTCTATTTTTCTTAATTGAGCTGTTCTTAAAACCCATGACTCGCAGCCGTACAACTGCAGGGAAACCACCATCACATCATACATACATGTTTGTGTGACCTTCCTAGTTTTCCTCCTAAAAATTTTGTTAATGAAGCTGCAAACTGTCTAAAACTTATTGACTCTTCTCATAATTTCTTAATCATTTTCATACGTAACATCAAAACCCAATTATGTGAAATAGAAATCTTATTATAACATTATTGCCATCAGCAACTGTCTTTGAGCGGACCAAATCTCTACCTGCAAAAGTCATTATCTTCACCATTTTTGCTAATATTTCCATCTTGTACTCGTTGATGAAAATCTTGAGAAGAAACCCAGATCTCTGTAGGTCATCTTCAGAATTCTGTATTATTACAAAATCTGCATAAAAAAATCCAACAAAGAAATTTAAGAAAGGAATCTTGTGGCATTTGTATACCTAAAGGAGCATGTTGGTTCTACTGTCGAATCGTCCATTTAAATTTTGTATCATGTTGCTGGGAGGCTAATCGGATTTTCTAAACTATAAAAATTTGTTAATATAATTTGTTTGTTTTTAATTTTCAATCTAGAACACTACACCGCAATCCCTATTTAAATCAAAATCAATATAGTATTGAAACTTTTTTTGGCACTTTTTATTGAAAATATAGTACCTGTTATTAGACTATTATAACAAATTCTAAATATGAAGCTAAGGTTTCAAAACTTGAATTACTTGCCGGAGCTTACAGTCATCTCTACAGTCCTACAATTGGCTAAGAAAATCCCTTGGCCAGAGGCGTTTTAAACGTCTGTGGTGAGTACCTGGTATCGCCCTAGTTTAAATGTTTTGTATGAGAGGGTTGTCATTAAATTAAAATTTGTCATCGATCGTTTTGTATTAGTTGTTTCGTGACGTCATTTAAGTATGGGATTTGTAAGTACTTGTGCAACATTAAGTTTGTGATGTTAAAGGGGCATTGCGTTATCGCTCGTAGAATCTTGTTTTGAATCGCTTGTATACGTTTCGTGTATGAAGGTTAGCCCCAAAGTTGAACTCTGAATATCCAGGTTAATTTTAAGACTGGCTTGTAGATTTTTGATTTATATGACATGTTTAATTTAGAACGTTTATCGTATGAGCGTTTCAGTTGATAGAAGCGTGTTTTGAGTCTGGTTTATTTGTGCAGCATGAGCGTTACATGTGAGTTTTCTGTCTAAGTATATTGAGACTGAAAATTTGATTTGTTTTAGAGGCTAAATTAAATTTACGGTACAATTAAGTTATAATTAATTCTTTGTGTCGTAATCTTCTGTAACATTTTATATATATAAAGTAATAAATTTTCTAGTTGAATTGCAATTTATTAGCTTTTTATTTCTTATATAAAAGTTGAATAAATTCTTTATGAAAAATCATACGAATAAATAAATAAATGACGGTAATTTGCGACTGAAAAATATGGAAAAATAACTTACACTTGTTGAATAAGTAACTTGTAAAAATAATAAACGCCAGAGTAGCGTGTAACAAAATGGAAATAACTGTTCCGATTGTTTTCTGTAAAGGAAATTGAAAATAAATAAGCCTTTCGGGTGTTGAACTTCACAAGATAGAGGCGTAAGAACAACAACAACGTGTTCGATCCAATTAGACGCGCGAATGGGCAAACCTATTCAACTTCAATATTCTATACAAGTCGGTTTTAGAAAATGCTCTCTCAAAAGTAAAAACAATTTTTATTTAAGGTAATAAACATCAAATTTTATTCTGTTTTTCATATTTTATTACTTTTCTTTCACTGGAAAGTTTATTTTTATCTGTATTTTGATTTTTAGGATCGTGTTCATTCATTCGTTGTATTTTTCAAAGATAACTTGTATCGATTTAACGAAATATAATCGGCTTTAATTATAAAATATTGTAAAATGAAACATGATATGGCATGAAAATTAAAATATTGTTTTTAAATATTTATCTTTTTACTTGATAGGATTTCTAGTTCAATTTTTCCATATTGAATTAGTTTTTTTGAACGTATTAAGTAAGTGACAAAATTGATTAAGCATTCCGTTTAATCAAGCAATACGTTTTTTTTTAAAAAGGAAGAGCATACACTCTGCGCTTATGCCGACGCTATTGTAATAATAGCAAGAGATTTATAATCTTTAAAAGCGATATTATAGCCTATAAAACAAATGAAACAACAAGTAATGAGTTGTGGATTCATAGTAAATGAGCGCAAAACCTCTTCATTTACTACAAAAGTCATGGTTTGGAATGGTAATGAAATAAATCAAATTTCCTGAACGTCCATGTTTGATGAGAAAAGATTTGATGAAGTTACGAAGTTTCAGTACTTGGGCAATACCTTCAGTCACGGAAACGTATTGAGTGACTACATACAAGAACTAATTTAATTGGAAAAGAGAGTCTACTTTGCCACTGTAAAATTATTTAAGAATAAATATAGAAGTAGAGACACAAAAATGAAAGTAAGTTATACGTGTGTTTGGTTCGACCAGTTGTCAGCTATTCTTGTGAAACATGGGCAGTCAGAAACAGATTGCAACTTGTCCAGAAGATTCAAAAGAAAGATTTTATGAAGAATTTTTGAACCGGTAAGAAAAAAACTATTGTAGAGTACGTAAATATGAGGAATTGAATACTCTCTTTGATGGTAGAGTTATTAGTCCGTTTCACAAAGGCCCCAGGACTAAGGTCGTTAGGACACATTGAGAAAATGGAATCAACGAGGGTGAGAATTATTAGAAAATTAAAACTTAAATCGACCTATTTTGCTAACCAAACTGTTTCTGTGGTCAAATTTGTTTTGTTTTTCATCCTTTGTGCATGGCTGTTTTTTTCAAGTTTCTTTTTTAAGGTGGAATGATAAAACGGAAGAAAAGACTACCTATACAAAAGAAGAAGGAAAAACCATCCTGAGAAAAGATAGATAAAAAATTACACATGATTTGACTTTGATAGATACCAGAGAATGGAGGGCGCTAGCAACTAGCAGAGATAATTGCTTTTGGAGTTGAGGATTTTGGAGGAAGAAAACCCCTACCAAGAGCTCTAAAGCTAACGGGTATTTCAAAATGAACAAAACCGTAAAATTAAGAAGGTAGAAATAGGTAATTTGTAGAAGGTAGAATAGGGAAATCATTGGTAATTTTTTTGATAATTGTAATTGTAAATTTTTTGATTCATTGGTAATTGTTTAATTGTATTTTTTATATTATAATGCATTTATTAAATATAAAAACCGAAAATGCCTATTTAAATTTTCAAAAGTTCCCTCCCCATTAAAATTTTCACTAGTTTACAGTAATACCTGAAAAACATCACTGTTAATAATATCTAAATTCATGTCTATTCGCCCTAAAACCTTGAATTCCTGAAAATTGGATGGCTGTTCAAAAATAAATAAACCAGTTCCAATAAAAGAATATAAGCTAAAGAAAGAAAGAAAGAGTAAGTTTGTGTGCATTAAAACACTCAATGTAATAATGTAGATACAACAAAAACTAGGTAGTGAATGCTTTTTTGTGATGAAGGGTCTGCTTGGTACTTTCTTAAAGCAGACTGTGCTTATTTTATTAGTCGTGCGACCAGTGTGAAGCAATATATATATATAACATACATTGTATTACACTTTAAAGATGTACACGCTTATAAGGAGCACGAGACCAAATAGGGTAAAAATTGCCCCCTTCGAAATAGATGTCCTGAATGGGAAACCTGTTTCAAGTTAGGATCCCATGAGTAATATTTCACACTACACTGAATAGGTGGTATGAATCAACTGGTGTTATAAACTATCAATGAAGAGGTTAAAACGAAACACAAATGTCATAAGTCAAATATAACTGGACCTAATAAGTTACAAGTTCATCAGATCAGGTGAACACAATAAGTTTTCTTTTAGTTTATTTAAAGTCGCATCGACAGCTTGGTAATTAAAACACTGCTGTGGGTGTTTTTACTCTAACGGTGGGAGTTTTTAACGTGTGAAAATTTTCAGACCCTAGCTGGGAATCCAACCCAGGACCTTCCACTTTGTAGGCTAGCGCGCTAGTCACTGCGCCACGGAGGGGGCCATAATAAGTTTTTAATTTCTACGTTTATATTATTAAAAAGTAATTTATTTTCTTCCTTTATGTTTGACTACTGGATAGCTTTTCAACAATCCTCCAGATGACTCTATTCTAGAATTTAGTTTTCATCTCTGTTAAATTAGGAAAACAGAAATTTTACAATGTTTTTACAAAATTGTTTCAGTTTTGGCCGTCTTTCGCACTCCATATGTCATGCTTCTACATTCATTCAATACTCCACACTCAAATCTTTGGTTAACATGTCACGCCACGATTGACCACACCATGATTCTGGAGGTCTACCACATCTTTTGCGCCTTGAAGGATTCCAATTTATTATTTTGTTTGCTAATCTCTCGGTCTCCATTCTTTATGCAAGACCCAACTATTTCACATGTGTTTTTTAACTTCGTCTATTGCCATGCTCATTTTCTCTATGATCTCTCTTTTTGTTGTATTCTTGGCATTATATTGTGGTATTTTTAGTGTTGTATTGTAAGTTGTGTATTCCTGACTCGCTCTGCTCTAAGAACTTATTAACTTCTAAGTAAGCAGTCTAATATCCATTGCACGTATCTTCCAACTTTGTCATCTTCCACCTTTACGAGCTAGATAACAGAATTATCTGATTCACTGTCTAATAGGCCTACATCCGAACTTTTGTGCCATTTCTGATACTCCTTGACCAGAACCAGGAATTCAATTCATGTGTGTCTTGTCTGGCCTGCGCGACCCTGTTGTAGATATAATTCCTTGAATTTCACTTCTGTGACACCAAACTTCACCTATATGTGTATTCTTCACATTTCCTTTTATTGCAAATCCCTTGATTTTCCTCCAACCGTCAGATATTTTGTCTTTCGTACATTTATCTTCATTCTATTCCTTTCATGTGTTTCAGCACGTTTTCTCATCCTTCATTAATTGTTTTATTGTATCTTACCTCCCGCCAGTCACTTTAATAACGTTATCATTAAGTTTACTGGTAATTTTAACCGCAAAAATTTATCAGATGGATTTTTAAAAATGCCGGTTTTTGATACTGGCCATTTGCATACTGAAGCCTTTTTTCACAACGCTTTTAATCTTTCAATATAAAGTTTATTAATTTCTGTGTAATGACACAAAATTGATGCACACCTGGAGTTGTTTATTTTTGAGTCTATTGAAATAAAAATAGATATCTCCAGGTGATTAAGATAGATATTTAAAAAAATTATTTAATTTACATTAACAAAATATGGTTACTAGGCAACTGAGAAGAAGAAGATAGAATTGTAAATTATTTTAGTGGGGGACTGGACGCCAAACCAAGAGAGTGGGTCCCTCATTCAGTCTTAACAAATAGTGAAAAAAAATATAATTAATAGTAAATATGAATGCATAATAATGTGGGATTTGAATGGATGAAAATAAAACTCGTCACACGTCAATTTAACAAATTATTATTTAAACATGAAAATGAACATTATTACATCAGAATAAAAAGAATACAACATAAGAAAACAGTCTCTCGTCACTCGACACTTTTTACACACACTGGTTCCTTCTTCTTGCGTCGACCGTTATCCAGCTGTTGCGAGCTCACGTGCCATCTGAATCTCACCGGCGGGAAAACCAGCAAATTCGGTTTCCGATTCCTACACTCGGCCGTCCTGAAGTTCATCCGACTCGGATGAGAAATACCCGTCCAGCCAGGGCTTCATGTACTCAGCACAAGTACTTGTCAGCCGTGGTCCATCTTGGTCTTCGCCTTCCTTGTAGACATCGTAGGTGTTATTCAGCTTGGCCTTCATCACTCGGTATGGTCCTAAGTACTTTGTCTTCAACTTAAGGTTCGGTCCCAGCTGGGTGCGTTTGATGGCAACCAGATCACCGACCTTATACTTTGCAGCTTCCTTTCGTCGTCGATTGAAGTTGCTCCGATTTTCAGCTTGCACCTTCTGGATCTGCAACTTGGCATCTTCTCTCATCTGGTCACGTTTCTCGTCGAATGAGGTAACCAACTCTTCTTCGATGAGTTCGACGATGTGAAGATCGTCCTTGTTGCGCATCTTGGTTCCCATCAACAATTCAAACGGTGATCTTCCGATGCTCCTCTGGAACGCGGAGTTGATCGCTCGTTGCACGGCAGGTACCACCTTGTACCACTTCGTCGGGTCGTCGATGCTCAGCTTGGAGATGATCGTTCCAACAGTTGCGTTGACTCTTTCAACTTGACCATTTGCTCTGGGTAGTCCTGTCGTCACCGCGATGTGTTTGATGCCTTCTGCTTCACAGTAGTCCTCAAACTCTCGGGAAGTGAACGATGTCCCCTTGTCGGTGATCACTTGCACCGGGTTTCCAAAGTTCGTCTTTTGCAATTCCATCTTTCCAATCGTCTCAGCCGTTTTCGTCGTTTTCACTGGATATAACCAGACAAACTTCGTGAAGGCGTCAACTACACAAAGGATGTGGTTATACCCCTTGTTGGTAGATGCGAGTGGTCCAATGTGATCCATGTGGTAGGTGTGCAACGGTTCACTCTCCTTGAACAGAGGGTGAAGAAGGCCTTCCTTCTTGCCCACCTTCCTGTTTACCACCAGACATTTCACACAGTTGGCGATCACTCGTTTCACCTTGTTGGCCAGGTCAGGAATGTAGTATTCCTGCTTCACGTCTTCTTCCGTCCTCTTGACAGCATAGTGTCCTCTCTCGTGTGCCACTCGGATGATCTCCTGGTGCATCGCTCGTGGAACCACCAAGACCTCCTGACCGTCGACAAATTTGAACAGAAGTCCATCTCTCACTATGAAGTCCTCGTATGGTTTCTCTTCCAAGATCTTTTTAATCGCTACCAGTCCATCATCTTTTTCCTGTGCGATCTTGATCCTCGATGTTAGACCATCAGGGAAGCCAAACATCACTGCTAAACATCTGCTTAGAGCGTCGACGTGTTTCATTCTGCTACCAGCTCGGTGTTGGATGGTATAGTCAAACTCTTCCAAGCTCATCGCCCATCTGGCCACACGCGCTGCTAGGTCTGTCTTCTGCATCGTCTTTTGGAACGCCTCACAGTCAGTTACGATCTTGAATGCCAGTCCAAGCAAGTACACTCTGTACTTCTTCAGTGCTTTTACTACAGCCAAGATCTCCAGCTCGTAACTGCTGTATTTTTCTTCCTGAACGGTCGTCTTTTTGCTCATATATGAGACCGGATGTAGCTTCTCGTCGTCTGGACACTTCTGCAACAACACTGCTCCATATCCATACCTGCTGGCGTCGGTGTGAAGCTCCGTCTCAAATTTCGGGTTGTAAATTCTCAAAACTGGTTCTGAAGAAAGGATATCCTTGTTCTCGTTAAATGCACGTCGCTGCTCATCGTCAAATTTGAACTCAGGTTTTCCTCTCAACAGGTCACTCAGCGGTTTAGCCACGACAGAGAAGTTTGGAATGAACTTCCTGAAGTAGCTTGCCAGTCCCAAAAAGCTCTGCACCGCTGCAATCGTCTTCGGCTCTGGAAAGTCACGAACGGCTAGAACCTTCTCTTCAGATGGTTGGATCTGTTCACCTTGGATAGTGTATCCCAGGAACTGTACCTTCGTCTTCAGGAATTGGCACTTCGCAAAGTTGATTTCTAACCCGTACTCTGCAGCTATCCCCAAGACACGTTCCAATC
This sequence comes from Catonia carolina, assembly GCA_035578175.1. Classification (NCBI taxonomy): domain Eukaryota; kingdom Metazoa; phylum Arthropoda; class Insecta; order Hemiptera; family Achilidae; genus Catonia; species Catonia carolina. The sequence continues at coordinate 81,055,789 of JAQMRL010000003.1, read as the reverse complement.
GTTGAATCGCTTCAACAAAGTTCTTCGCTGGGATGATTAGGTCGTCCATATAGATGAACACCAGGTTCTCTCTGATCAACACCCAGAACACGGCGTTGATATAACGTTGGAACACTGCAGGTGAATTGGTAAATCCGAAAGGTACTCGTTTGAACTGGTACTGTCCCGTGTGCGTCACAAAAGCCAGGTATCGTCGGCTGTCCTCTTCAACTTCTACGTGAAAGAATCCATCCTTGAGGTCCAATGTACAAAATACAGCTGCATCCTGTAGTTTGTCCAAGACATCCTCGATCAGCGGCATGGGATAGCGATCCTTGACCACTATTCGATTTACTCTTCGATAGTCCACGCAAACTCGATGTGCACCGTTCTTCTTTTTGACCACTACCACCTGACTCGAATACTCCGACGAACTTGGTTCGATGACATCCTTCTCTAGCCACTCCTCGACTTGATCATCAACGACCTTCTTCTCCTTTGGTGATAGTCGTCTAGGTTTGCAAAACGTTGGTTGCTCTTCCTTCACTGCGATCCTCATCTTCACGTCAGTTGACTTCGTTTTTGCTGGAACATAACCTTCCACTAGGTCTTCTACCTGCTTCTTCGTCTCTTTGTCAACACAATTCTCGATGTCCAACTCTGGTTCATTGGTTACCTGGATGCACATGATCGATACTTCCTGTTTCCTGATGGTTACTCCCTTCTTGCTCAAGATGACCTCACCCTGGTCCAGAAGATCGTTACCTATCACCATGTCTATCTTCATAGCATCTCCAGACACTATATAGACGTTCGTCACAAACTCATCCTCATCGACCTCAATGACTGTTTGGAAATAACCTTGAGGAGACACCTTGCTTCCTCCGAACCCTGACAGAACAACACTCGTCTCTCGCAATCCTGGAGCTTCCATCGTCTCGTATATATTCTGTCTCAAAAGGTTGTAGTGACTTCCACAGTCAATAAGGGCGTTGATTTCCTGATCGCACAGCTTGACTTCCTTGAATTTCAGGTTGCTATTCGAAGTCGCCAGGTTGTGCATGTTTGAACCATCCCTTGCAGTACCTCTTCTGTCTCGCTTCCTCTCTTTTGTGCACTCACTGGAGATGTGCCCAAAGTCGTTACAGTTGAAGCATCTTCTACCCTTGTCCTTGTGCATACAGTTTCTCGAATTATGTCCAGCATCACCACAATTATAGCACTTCTTTTCTCCTTCGCCGCTTCTGTCCTTCTTCCTTGCACCGTCGTTGCGTCTTCCATCCTTCTCGTTGTTGTGCTTGGAACCTCCTTGCGAATTGCCGTTGTTAGAGTTCTTGGAGCTCTTCTTTGGCATCGACTTCACTGCCAACTCGTAGCTCTTCATCTTGTCCTTGAACTCCCTAGAACTCGTCGCCCCGTACAAAAGAAGTTTTGCTCCTGTCTCGTCGTCGATACCATCAATCACATATTGAAACACTGAAACTAATTCAATGTCACCACGGCTGGCTATCTCCTTCATCACTAGGAAATATTCCTGGAGGGATTCGTCCTGCTTCTTCCGTCGTTGAGTTAGCAGCTTATGAATTTCCACACTGCTCGTCGCTGTATCGAACTCGTCCCTCAGTGCTTTCTTCAAAGCTGACCAAGACGTCAATCCTCGCTCACCTTGAACAAAAAGCTTAGCCAAACCTTCAAGTGATTTTTTTGCAAACACAAACTTTTGCAGCTCACTCCATCCCATCAAGACTGCTGTTTCTTCGAAATCAGTGATCCACTTCTTCACCGGATATCCGTCCTTGCCATTGAATGTTTTCAAAGCGCCCTCTATGTCACGAAACGTCAACGAAAATTTATGCTGCTCTTCATACCTCCTATTTTGTAACTCCATCGCAGCCAAATTTCGCCTTATTTCCTCCGACACATCTTTGTCCTGCTCCTCATCAGAACTGTTGCCTTTCTTCTCGTCCTTTTTTATCTTCACTTTCTTTTTATCGTCCTCATCATCCTCCTCTTCTTCGTCGTCTTCTTCTTCCTGTTTGATATCGTCGTTTATTTTTGCTTGAAGTGCGTCCAAATTTGTCAGGTAATAACAAATGTCATCAATCATCTCCCCTTTAGTGCCAGCGTCAACACATAAAATTCCTATCACAACACACAACTCCGACACCGAAAACGTCTCCTCCATAAATTTCTTTTGCTGTTCTTCCTCAATCGAACCTGCTGTAAACTCGAATCCTGTAAACTCCCGCAGTCGTTTTCTATTTTTCCTGTCAGTTGGAATTGTCCCAAAAATAAGGTGATGTAAAACCTTGATTGCTTTCGTTGGTGAGTTGTTTATGTTGTTCAGAATTGAGGTTATGTCACCTAGTGTCGCCATCTCGTCGTTTTATTCAAAAGTCGGTAAAGTAGTTTCCAGTTTTATCGACCGTCGGTAACTGTGTAATCTTCTTTTCGTCGCACCGGTTTATAGGTTAGGTTGTCGATACCTTTTCGTCGTTTCCTTTATTTTTCTGATGAGCCTTCGTCCTTTTCTCACCACATCCAAAATCCCTCGTCGTCGTCACAATTTATACCTCTCGTCGTCACTTGTACCACCAAAAAAATGCTGCAGCCAAAATGCCCAAAATCCAAAAAGCACGTTTTGTTAATCAAATGAATCCTCGTCTTAGATCCAAACGTCGTCGATTCACAAAACTGCACGTCGTTTCGTCGTCAGCGTCGTAAGCAACAGGAAAGAAGATGGTTCGTTGTAAGCGTCGTAAAAATGGCGTCCTAAATTGCGTCGTGTGTTTCGTGTCGAAACTCGTTACTCAGTTCATCCCGGACGAGCCCCCAATTTGTGGGATTTGAATGGATGAAAATAAAACTCGTCACACGTCAATTTAACAAATTATTATTTAAACATGAAAATGAACATTATTACATCAGAATAAAAAGAATACAACATAAGAAAACAGTCTCTCGTCACTCGACACTTTTTACACACACTGGTTCCTTCTTCTTGCGTCGACCGTTATCCAGCTGTTGCTAGCTCACGTGCCATCTGAATCTCACCGGCGGGAAAACCAGCAAATTCGGTTTCCGATTCCTACAATAATGAATATAAAGTTCATAATGTTAAAAGAGACACTAATCATTCTACTTTTAAATAACTGTGATTATCTGGAAGCTTTTCAATAGCAGACGTATTAAAAACAACAACAACAATAATTCGTTCTTAAGTTTAAAATAAATATATATATATATATATGTATGTATAATGAAGAATAAATAAGAATAACTATCTTTTAAATGAATTGCCTGTGATTATTATTACTTATGATAATTATTATTTTAAAACGAGATTCAATAATTACGCTACAAACATAACATACGTGTTTGCATGATGATCATTTAGTAATGTTCAAAGATTTTTTTTATTACACAACAAATTTGGCATTCTCTTGTGAGGAAAAAAATAGTTTTTCTTCAAATTTGGCTGATCCCTGGCGGGGATACGTAGAGGATTAATTTAATTTACTTCATCTGTTACTCTTTAAAGATATTTCAGAACACGTGTATCTAATCTAATCTTCCATACCAATTTCAATGTCCCACACAAATATTATCAAACAATATTCTAACAAAAGGTTATATATAACTAAGAAGAGAAATCAATGAAATTCCCAGAAATAAATAAAAAATATGCTATTCAATATCCTATTCAAATGGTTGAGTATTCAAGGATTTCAGGAAGAGAGTAATAATGTATTTCAAGTTTAATCTACTTATCTCTAATTCTACGAATAAATAGTAATCGAATTGTCTTCTTTTTCAAAAAAAAAAAAATATATGTGCAGTATATAGCCTTTTTATTTCATTTAGCCTATCTGTATTATTAGAATAGTTTTAAGTTCAACTTTTAATTCTAAAATTATAGTTAACTCGATATTAAAAAAACAAAACAAAAAAATATCAATACATTATTTGATTAAAACATTAATGAAACAGTTCATTAATAAAAATAATAACAATTTTTCTAATTATTTCTTTTACCCTAATGTGTGTACGTTGCAACAATTCAATTTAAGAACAATGTTCAACCCTTTGATCGAATGAGATGATATGTATGTAGTGCAAATGAGATGTAATCTTGTACAGACTCAGGCAGACATTCCTGCCAGAGTATGGATAATTGAACCCGAACCATCAAAGTACACTGGTAACTACTGTTTAGTATTCTAATCTGTATAAAAGTAACTACAATTAATAGGATTTGAACCACGAACCTTCGTCTCCGAAAATCGGCCGTTAAAGAGCTGACTCGTGGTGAAAATTTTACCTCTAGACCAACCCGGTGGGTAAATAATAATAATAATAATTATATCATACTTGATTTCAAACACACACAAATCCTTTCGTACAACAGATGCAACCGCGACAGATATCAGGTAATAACCAACGGAAAAGGCTCTAGCACCGATAAAGAGACCTTCTCCAAAGTAACTAGTGTGGTTGCTGTAGTACTGTCAACACCAACAAGTGTGTACAAGTTCTAGTACACCTTAACTTCAAATTTTATAATTGTAATTCTATAACAGATTGTAAATTTAAAAAAAATAAAGTAAAACATATTAAAAAAAATATATAATACTGTTTTTTTGGGGGGTCTTTCCGAAGCCAGTAACGCCATTTTCTTCTTTATATGTTGCCTACAACAATAAGAAGGATAAAAAACAAAAAGAAATAGTATAATAATTTTTGATAAAAAAACATCCATTAACGCCAACACTTTCAGTTTAGACTGTTTTTATTTTTATTTTATATATCCATTTAGTAGATCACGAATCCATCTATTTTTTTAGTCTTATCATTTTAGGTACGTTTCATCTATTTAGCTGTAGAACTAAGGGATTCAAATGGAGGTTTACTCAGTGATAAAAATGTTTAGTACATCGACTAAGCAACTAATTCACAAGAGACATTTATATATCGTTGTGTGTATTTATTGGAGAACAGTGGTTGTAGCGGTTATATCCTTGCTAAATAACCCAGCTAACATGTATTCCGATTATCTGTTTAATTAAACACAAGAAATAAAATTAGCAAAGTGTTCTGTTTGATATTTAGTCCAAAAAACCCTTTGGTATTGTTGTAAATTAAAAATTTTAAATCGTTACTATAAAATAAAACAAACAATATTTTATTATCAATGATATTAATAGATATCATTGAATTATTATAAAATTTTATTTATGTAAAATTAATTTAGAAGTTCACAGTTTAAACGGTATAATATGAAATTTAAGAAAAATAAAAAAAGCAGATAGTGGAAAACGCGATTTAACTTGTTGGACAGTCACAACGCTTTCAAGTGCTAAGGAATCATTTTAGACGCACCCTGGTACGTGTAACAAACGAAACAATATAATTTTATCAAACTTACCCAGATGTTTTAAACGAAAACTTCCTGAAAATAAAAACCAAGTCATAGGAAACCTCTTCATACCACATTTACCCAGTAATTCCCACGCAGGCTTCAAAGACGATGGAGTAGAGATTTTTTTGTAAAAAAAAATGAAAAATGACCTGTGGGAGTCTTACTATTGAGTAATATTCTCCCTTAAGTCATTTACATCACATTTTCACCCACCAGCACAAAAGCAATTCTTCTTCTTTTACCTATTACGGATTAGGCGTAACGCCTGTTCCAGCTTCATGCCATCTCTTTCTGAGTCTCCCCAGGCCTCGTCTTCCTTCCGGTTGATAGTTTACCGCCCTCACCGTAATCCTGTCTGGCGGCATTCTCTCGACGTGGTTCGTCCATCTGTCTCTGTACTTGGACACTTTTCCAATCAGCGATTCCTCTCTACCCAATTCTCTCCTTATTTCACTGCTACGAATCTGCTCTCTCAAGGAACATCCCTTCACTACCCTCATGAATCTCATTTCTGCAGCCTCTACCTTTCTTAACTGAGCTGTTCGTAGCACCCAAGACTCACTGCCGTACAACACCAACGGCACCGCCATCACATCGTATAATCGCATTTGTGTTTCCCTTCGAGATTTTCTCCTGAAGGTCCTGTTGATGAAACCACAAACCGACTGAAATTTATTGACCCTCCGCAATATCTCGTTATCGTCTTTGTATGTGATACTGCAACCCAAGTAAACGAATTCGGAAACTTGCTCTAGAGTCTTGTCGTTCAAAACTATCTTTGATCGTATTGGGTCTTTCCCAAGGAATGCCATTCTTCAAGAATTGCCAAGAAAAGCAATTCTTAAATTTACAATTTGTATATACGTAAAAATACTTGAAAACGAGAGCACAACAATTTCGAGCAGCAGTGGATAAAGTTCAGATTGTCAATATGGTGGAACGGTTAGAACCTAAAGAAGAAGAAGATATATGCACAGTTGTGCTTAACGACTATTCAGTAAAAAAAACTTGCTGGACACGTGTATTCTCTGGTTTAGAAGATGTCAAATTCAACGAGAAATTATATCCTTGTAAAATGGTACTACTGAGTGTTCAGGTTATCAGTTCATGAAAATTATGTATTGGCGAATATGGAAAACATAATATCACATCCGATTTCTCCATAAAAAATTATGTTATTGGTTAGGTCATCAGCCGACAGGCTAGTTTGATCCTCTATCTTTACTAAGTATCTTGATTAAGTGAAACGAGGAGTGAGGTGGTTTACCTGCACCTTAGTCACTTGAAAAGTAGTTCATGCTTATCAGCATGCTATGCTCTCTAAAAAGCATCTACTTTCCACCCTGTAAATGACACCTTCAATTCATTCACCACAGGATCTGGCTGATTCATTACTCTGAGAGGACATAGTTCTATTTTTTTTTTTTTTTAATAGTATATTTTACACATCTATCTCTTCTGTTCTTATATGCTTTATTCACATAATTGGCTGACCATAAGAAACCGAACTATTTTTAAAATTTTATAAACTTTCTAAACATTAAAAATCGTCCAATTTTTTGTAAGAAAAAGATTTAACCTACTTTTCCATATAACAAATTCAATCACTCTCTAGTAATATTTCTTTCTACTACTGGTGATTCATTCTGATGTAACAAAATTCATGTTTCCAGTAATTATCACTATTTTGTACAGCGTGATTTGCTTTAAATATGTAAGGTTGTGTGAAAAGTTAAAGAACTTAAGCTCAGTTTTACGTAAAACAGAGAGCTAGGGGTTACTAGTATCAAAAATAGTTGTCGAGTTAATTTTAAACTTATTCTATGATTTCTTTTCTAACTCATAATCGAAACCTGCGTAGGGTGTGGTTGACTTGTTACAGTGAAATTTTATGAACGAAAACATGGTTGTTGTTAATGAATTTTAGTTAATAATTGACAATTAATAGGTAAATTTACAAGAATTATTAATAAAGTTGATTGTTTAGTAACCCTCATGGTAATAATGAGTTGATTTTAACGTGAAGCATTTTCAGTGACTTTGTGTATGAGTACGTGAAGCAGATCACGAATATTTTATGAAATTTTAGACACCTATTGTGAATATCTGTTCGGGGAAAATTTAGAAAATGACAATGAAGTTGAAATAAACTAAACACGAATGAATAGTAATAGGACTTTGTTGTCGGTTGACAAAGAGAAATATAAAATAACGGACGAGAAACATAACCTGCTAATTATGTCTTGTAAACTATTAACGGAGCAAAATTAAAACACGTGCTAAACAGTTTATGTAATAAATGAATGCCTGTTGTTTGAAAATTATCTTTTACCTCTAAATTAGCTATAACGTCATGTAAATACATGTATTGTACATGCAGCAAACGGGTGATGAATATTCACGAACATTAAGCTAACTACAACTATACCAGTGCAGACCAGGCCGATTTCTAAAACAACGAAACATCATTCGCACGCCTACAACCACTCTACCTGTCCGATATTATGGCAACGTTATAATATTTTGTTTCAACTTTATTTTAGTATTTGTGTATAGGTAGATAGATTCGTGTCTGGTCGTTTGTTAACGACTCGCTTTGTGTACTCCGATCAAGTACAGAACGTATCCTATACCCGATAATATCTCGCTTCATGTAAATGTATATCTATATTTATTGTGTATTATAAAAGTGGAAAATCATTTTGCATTCACCGCAAAACTACCTAATCCATCGGAGAATACGAAACACGTGTTTTGTGTACCTTTTGTACATTTATTAACGAAATGTAAATAAAATATTTATCGCTAATTTTAATGAATAATCACGTTGTAACGGTTTTACATGGTTTTGTTCTATTTATTTTTTAACGATTTTTTAAGTGTTATCTAGAGAGTAATTACACCGTAAATGATACTACTATTATTATCAAATTTAATTTAATGAAAATGTACTTTCATTTATTTTTATATATTTTAATACATTGTTTTAATGATTATTTATAATAGTCGGTACAACAACTATATCATTTGTGTCTACATTTTTTTATAAAGGGTGATTCAAAAAGAGCGCCGGTTTTTAAACGGCTGGTATTTTTTTGTTTATCGGTTGGCAACATTGTTTGACCACATTTCTATTTTGGAGAACATTCCGATTGACGATTCAGTTGTAGTTTCTCTTGTTCGCAGTGTAGTACTCTCGCAGTCTGTGTCTAACCATGGAGAAGTTTACTATTGCGCAACGAGTGTTAATCGTCAAAACATTTTACCAGAGTGGAGAGAGTTATGCGGCTACTGTCAGGCGACTTCGCGGTACTCTAGGACGTAATGAAGCACCGAATGAATCAACAGTTCGCAGGCTCATGAAAAAGTTTTTTGAGACGGGTTCAACAGTCGACCTTAAAAGTTCTGGACGTCGTCGTTCTGGCCAAACTGAGCAGAACGTTGCGTTGGTTCGTGACAGTGTGGCTGTTAACCCAGCAAATTAGGGAGTTTTTGTGGCGTCATTTGGATGGAATGGACATTGACGAGTTGTGGTTTCAGCAGGATGGTGCCACCTGTCACGCTGCACGAGAAACAATGTTGTTGCTCCGTAAACGGTTCCAGGATCGCATCATTTCTCGTAATTCCGACCATCAATGGCTACCAAGGTCGTGTGACTTGACGCCTTGTGACTTTCCTCTTTGGGGTCATCTGAAGTCATTGGTGTATGCCAATAAACCCCGAAACATCAATGACTTGAAGGAGGAAATTCGACGCGTTATCGGGCAAATGGAAGTCGAAACTTGTCGTGCAGTAATATCCAATTTCATGGACAGAGTTGATGCGTGCCAGCGCAGTAGAGGAGGACACATGCGTGACATCATTTTTCATACATAAAATCGGAAGGAAAGATGAACTTGTTGATGTATTTATTTTCAGTTTTTCAATAAAATAAATCTCTTAATTTGATATATCATAACCGGCGCCCTATTTGAATCACCCTATACTTAGATTAAAACTGGTCTAAAAGACCAAATATTAATTTTTCGGTCATAATATCTTAAAAAATCTACATGCTTAAATGTTATAATACATTAACTCTAAAATATATAACTATTCATTACATTTTACACTTTTTATAATTCTGCTTTAAGGGAAGACTGTACTTTGTATCCCGCCAATGTTAAATTTGTTCTTTTTAGGTACATTTTTCATAGGATTAGTAAAATATAGCGAAATAAAATTTTACGCAGTTATAGTTGCCGGGTTTCTCTAGCTACTGACATTTTTTCAATTTAATTTTTTGGATCAATATATAAAAACATTAACGAATAACATAAAATGTTTACAAATGTTTTTCTACGTTTTTTGCGTATTACTAATCATTTTTGGAGCACTTGAGGAAGTCATAAAATGACGGTATGTGTGGATGTGCAACGTAATAACTGGTAAAAATTTCAGCCTGGTAGGTTTAATGGTTTCTAGGAAAAATGTACGTCCTAGTAAATGTACGCCCCGAAAAATGACGTCCTAGTAGCCGAAACAGTTTCTATATAAAGGCCCAGTTCGGCTCGTTGTTCTTAATGTGCTCTTACTATTTCAGTTTCGCATGTAAAATCATTCCTAAATAGTTGCCTGTGTTCGCATACAGTACAATATTTCCAATTATGGTGACTGATAAAGAATATAAAATATATTTACTTTGAACTTTGTACGAAAAGGTTTTCGCTCGTTCAGTTTTATTCTCCACTTTTAGTCTTACTTTGGTTCAGTGATATTTAGGACCACTAATCACAGCTCAAAATATTAAAGTTTTCTCCTCGTCACTCTCTTAACCAACTCACATTCTTTGCCCATTTTATTAAGCACATTTCTATTTGTTATTCTGTCTGTCCATTAAAAAATGAAAGTGGACGTTCTTTTGAAACTTAAGCTCTACTTTCTAGTGTAAGAAGCCATACAAAGATCCCATGCAAAACCTTTTGGAGGTGTATATAACTACCGTTTATGACAACGATGAAAAAACGTGAATAGCCCTAAAAATCAAAATATTTCTTACAGTTAAGAATTTTAGTTTTTATTATTGCAGAAAGCTATTTTAAGTTTAATGTAATTTACTGAAATAAATGAATTAACACTATTATACAGCATAATTTTCTTCTGGTCTAACAACATATTTTACTTAAAACAACGTATGTTAACATTTTACTCCAATTTATTTCAGAAACACCTTAACTCTAAATTTTAAATTTTTTTAAACAAGTGACTTGTCGTTAAAAAGACAAACGTATATTTTATATTAAAATGGCGGCCCTCTGTATAACATATATTTTTTAATATTTTTTTAACTGAAGCATAATAAATTACAAGTTTTTAACTTTTCAAAATGTTAGTATTTTTGACTTATGGGTTTTCTGAAAATGACTGATTTAATTTGGAATATCTACAAAAATAATGTATTGAAATTAAATATCAATGAAAAGTATTGAAGATAAGAACACAATGTAGAGTTCATTTATTGTACTCGTTATTATTGTTCATGGCGTATTAGGCATTGTTCTGAATTTTTATGTAAAATTTTCTGATATATTGTACAACAATATGATTGAAATATTTGATATAAAAATATATTTACATATATTGATATTTAGGCGCAAGTAAATGCTTTCTGTATTTGAAATTGAAGGGAGTACGAAAGAGGACTTTAGATTTGGGTGGGATAGAAAAGGGGGAGGGGTTTGGCGTTGAGGCATTGTGCATTAAAAGCCGCAATTCAATCGGACCCCTTATTTATGTGAATATTTTATTTTGTCAAATTTACTTCGTTCCAAAAAAAAAAAATAGTTGCGCTTCGTCCGTACGTCTGTCCCATTGGGATATATGGTACAGTGGCGGCCAGCTTTCACCGTGACAAGTGTACTTCATATCATTTGGGAACAGAATTCACAGTAATATTGTCTCGTTATCGAGTGGGTGGGATGAGTACCTGGGTGACGGGCGATAGGAGGGTTTCGAGTGATTACGAAGCTCATTCAGAACTGTGATAGAATAAGTTGGGTTGCGATGAGAGTGATATAACCGGGATCGTTCGTTGTATATGTATTAGTTTATACTGTATTTCATGTACAGGTATTTGTGGATGTTTCTCTGGTTACGTATCATTGTATACAGGAAAGGCAGAACAATTTCACAATCTCTATTTTGTTTCACTTTATATCGTATTTCATATTTGAAATTTGATCCTTATAGAAAATTTAAAAAAAAATTAATAGCACTTTTAAATCTGTACTATCCGCAATTTTTTGAAAATAATTCTTTTATGAAGATGAAAAATCACTCTAGAAATTACTATTGGATATTGGACATGAAATATATTTATTAAAGAATTATTTTAGAATTATCATGGAGATTTTTTAATAAATAGGTTTTATAATCAGAAACTCTACTTCTGAAGAGCAATATTGTGGAGAAATCAATCAATAAAATAGTATTATTGAACTTTCACGTATGATATATCCAGTTAAATAAATATAGTTGATTTGTTCTAGATATTGGTTTTCTGTATGAGGAAATCATTTGAAATTTGTGATTCTGCACTTATTTGTATTAAGTGTCATTCGTAAAAAATTCTATAACGCTATAAATCTGTGAATTTAAAAAATAAATCATTACCAAAATTATTGATAAAAACGTAATTAAGACAATTCTAATAATTAAATTATGTATTCTCTTAGAGTATAAGGCATACCCAAATTATAATCAATTTAAATTGTTTATAAAAAAATTATATTGAAAGAAAACCAGAGCTGTAGGTAAAGATTTTAATAATCATGATTGATAGTTAAAATTTATGGAATTTATGAGATCTAATAGTGGAGGTTTTCGAAGACGTCCACCGAACTATTCCGTGTGGCAGTAGATAGAGTAGTCATAGCCAGGATGATAGCCAAAGTCCGAAACGGACTGGCACGATAAGAAGAAGAATAGTGGAGGACGAAAACCCACTCCAACATAGAAATCCTTCAAAGGTTTCAATCTAAACTACTCAGAACAAACATCACCTTGGTACATAACAAACAACATACTACACAGAGATTTAATCATTCTTACAATTCAACAAGAAATCCACATATATTTAGTAGAAAATACCATAAAGGACTTGAACTATACACAAAATAACCATCTCCATATCTCACGTTTAGATAATTCTAACGACACTAGCCAACTGAAACGAAGACACCCTATGGACTTAATTTAAAATGAAAATAAATTTACTAAATCTTTCCACTGAGAGATTTGATTCAGCCATGACGTGTAAAAAGCAAACTCATTTGCTTATTACTCTACCGAAGAATAGATGATAGATTTACTGTGTTTAAAAAACAGCTAAAACAATCATTAGAAAAATTAGTTTTATTTATCTGCGGTGTAATACGAAGTGTGGCGGTTAAATAACGAGACTGACGTAAAAAACTTTATTTTTATTTTATAACTAAACATATATTGTCACCTTCAATATTCACTCCGTCTCTATCGCTACAATAGTCCATGCGAATTTTCCGTTGTTTGAAAAAGTGCTGGAAATCATCTTCTGTCAGTTCCTTCAGGACACGTGCCGCTTTCTCTTTTACAGCTTCCACAGACTCAAATCTTGTTCTTTTTAATGGAGATTTCACCTTAGAGAATAGGTAGAAGTCACTTGGTGCAAGATCTGGTGAATAAGGTGGATGTTCTAACACTGAGATGCTGAACTTGGCTAGGAACCTCTTGACAGATAACAAGGAATGAACTGACGCATTGTCTTGGTGAATAACTTATGATTTGTCCTACTACATTTCAGGGCATTTTTCCTTACTCTTTGACGTAATTTAGAAAGTACCTCAAGGTAGTAATATTGATTAATTTTTTGACCTTCAGGAACCCAGTGAAGGTACACAATCCCATGGGTATAAAAAAAACAATCATAACTGCTTTAAATTTTGACTTGCTCATTGGAGCTTTTTTGGCTCTCGGTGAAGTTCGGCTCTTCCAGTGCATAGATTGGTGCTTCGTTTCTGGATCATAAGTAAAAAACCACGTTTCATCACATGATAGTATCTTTCACCTGTTCCCTAAGATAAAATCTGCATTAAAAGCGACAAGATTTGAGTCTGTGGAAGCTGTAAAAGAGAAAGCGGCGCGTGTCCTGAGGGAGATGACACAAGATGACTTCCAGCACTGTTTACAACAATGGAAAATTGGCATGGAGCGATTTAGGGATAGAGAAGGAGTGTATATTGTAGGTGACAATAAGTGATTATATATAAAATTAAATTTAAAATTTTTATGTCAGTCTCGTTATTTAATAGTCACACCTCGTATACCAAGGTATCTAGCGGAGTCTACTTTAGATATCTTTTTGTTATTTACGTAAACTGTTGGGCATGTAACTTTTCTTATTGTAAATATTAAATGTGTGCTTCTTGTACATTTATTTTTACTCACCATTTATTCTTCCAGTCTTGTATTGTGTTCAAATTTTTGTTTCAGATGCTCAAACGCTGTAGCTGAACTTACATAGTAATATAGCATAGTAATATAGCAATATATATAACTTAGACAGTATATATAGATCTGATTTATACGGTAATAATTTTTGTTTCAATAGAAGATGCAATTAAAAATACACAAAAGAAGTAGAGTGTCTTGAGTCTTTTATTGTTTGTTTTGATTAAAGTGCTACATATCAGTCTTTGATCAAATAATTATCCTAGTTATTTTTGTACCTTACATTTTTTTGACATTTTTTGAAAACTTAGTACCTGTTATTAGAATAATATTACAATTTCTAAATATGAAGCTAAGGTTTCGAAACTTGAACTACTTGCCGGAGCTTAAAGTCATCGCCACAGTCCTACAATTAGCCCACAAGATCCCTTGGCTAAAGCCGTTTTAAACGTCTGTGCTGAGTACCCGGTATCGCCCTATTGTACTTGTTTTGTATGAAAGGGTTGTCATATAATTTAAATTTGTCGTCCATCGTCTTGTATAGTTGTTTCGTGACAGCAATTACGTATCGTATTTGTAAGTGTTTGAGCAGCATTAAGTGCTTTATCGCTCGTAGAATTTTGTTTTTAATAGCTTGTATACGTTTTGTGTGTGAAGGTTTAGCAGATCCCCGAAGTTGAACTTCATATTTCCAGATTGGTCTCAAGACTGTCTTGCAGATTGTTAATTTATGTGACATGTTTAATTTAGAACGTCTATCGAGTAAGCGATTCAGTTGATAGAAGCGTGTTTTGGGTTTGCGGCGTGTGTGTGTATCATGTGCATTCCATGTAAGTTTTCTGTCTAAGTGTAAGCCCTAAGCCTAAATAACGTTTTTGAGTAGTGTACATTTCTCGGGATTATTGATTCATATAGTATTTTGGGGGGGGGGGAATATTTCTGATGGGGAACTCCAAAAATTATAATGTTATAATAATATAGGCCTACAATTGTTGTAACCAGGAAACGATAAATTCTGAGTATGTTTATAATATATTCTACAATATTTAACTAACTCAATTTCATTAATTAAGCTAAATATATTTTAACTGCGTATTTGTTTTTAAACTAAATAAATTATTATGTATCAGTTAAGTAGATTAATGAGCATTATATTTTATATTACGGTTCAGTATTTCAAACGGTATTAAAGTCCCCAACGTCGCCACTGACTGCTGAAAATATTAGTCATTTTCACTCGAATTGGATAGAGAATTTAAATACTTTAGTTAATTTTTCACATAGTGTATTTAAACATACATTTACGAGAACAATTATATTTTGTTTTTTAATGCAGTAATAACGTTTATGAGTAAGAGCCACCGGGTAGTTAGTTAATATTTAATTGATATTTAAAAGATAATTGACAGAAAATACGTTCAGTTGTCAGTACTGTATACTGTAATACATCAATTATTTCCAACCGGTTACAATTGGATCTTCTTTCTTTAGTTTATTTCCAATTACTATTAAACATAAATTAGTAGAAACAATTTAAATTTTTAAGTAGATAATGAAACTTTACAAGAATTCAAATTACAATCGTAATTCCTTTTCCTCTTTCTTTAAGGATTATGTCTCAACCTGTTCAGGTATCTTCTGATAGACCTACAATCATCTCGCGTGCCACCTAGCTTATACTTCATTGCCATCACATGAAACCTGTCCGAAATTATTCTGCTCTGATGTTTATTTACACCACCGTCTATTAAAACCTTTTTTCCTTTCGTTAATGGCTGGAACTCTTAATTTCTCACTTATTCTAACATTCGGAATCTTATCTATTAGTGTACATACATTATAACTTCTTAAAAACTGAATCTTTTATTATATGTTAGCTTCGAATACGTACGTCCATGTTTCCAAAGTGCAAGGTCGGCCAACACGTTGTATAAAACCTTAGATATTGTGACACTTATAGCTAAGGTCCGTTTCGGGATCTAGTTAATTAAATAAGTAGTCTAATACACTAAAGTTTTAAATTACAAGTATTTATTACACCTAAAAGATTTACAAAATAAATAATCAACTAATTTTAATGAAGTAATGCAATAAATAACTTAATAATTTACTTAGTACTACTTACAAATAATTATATAGAATGCACATAGACAAAAACTGAATATAATGCACATACACAACGAGATAGTTTAACAATAGTTAACCACTACAATGCCCGGATACGTGACCTGCATTACGCACCGATAGCCCACTCAATAAACACTCGTTAAAGATCAGATGAATTCTAACTCACTGACCTCGCTCAGGGTTCTATTTATATGGGTAAATCAAAGATTTCTCTCGAAAGACACAGAGATTCGATCAATAGTCTTCTTCTTCTTCTTCTTCCTTTCACGGGTTAGGCGTTGCTGCCTGTTCCGAACCTCCACCATCCGCCCATCTCTTCCTTGGACGTCCTCGATCCCTTTTACCCCTTGGCTTGTACCATAGTGCCTGCTTGGGTACTCTTTCATCCTTCATTCTACCTAAGTGATCTATCCACTTCTTCCTGCCCTCCATTACTTTATCATTTATGGAGAAGATATTAAGATGTTGTCGTATCTCCGTGTTTCTGTAACGGTCCTCTCTACTACAGCCATAAGTTTGCCGGAGAAATCTCATTTCTGCTGCTTGTAATCGGCTCTCTTCCCGTCTTGACAGAACCCACGTTTCACTTCCGTAAAGTACTGTTGGAGCAGCTATCGTTTTATAAAATCTCATTCTAGTGTCTTTACTTGTGATGTTTTTCAAGTTCCTGTGGATAGTACCACATATGTGTTGAAATCGGTGGATCCTTTCATACACCTCCTTACTCTGTTGATAAGTTACATCGCAACCTAGTTAGTTAAAATGGGATATCTGTTCTATAATCTTATTATATATGACAATTTTACTTCTGACAGGATCCTTCCCCCTGAATGCCATTACCCTTGTCTTTTTGGTTGAAATTGTCAAATTATATTCCTGGCATATTCCACTCATCTCATACACTGCTCTCTGCAGGTCATCCTCCTTCTCCTGTAATATTATCAGGTCGTCAGCAAATAAAAGGCAGTTTAACTTCAAACTTTCATTCATGTAGATACCTGAATGTACTAATGGTTTCCAACTCTTGATCACGTCATTTATAAAAATATTAAATAGCGTGGGAGATAGTCCACATCCTTGTCTTAGTCCTTTATTAATTATTATTTCATCAGAGTAGGAATTCCCCGTATCTACTCAATAGTCAAAATCAATAGTCAAAATCAATAGTCAAAATCCTTTTTATTTGTTTTTGAAAAATCATAACTAATGTAAACAAGTCACAATAGAATAACAGGTGTTACAGGTAACCAACCGACTCTTTCACAAATAATTGTACAACAAAGACCCTACCTTATTATACACACAAGCGCGGCCCTTTTTAAATATGTATCCTATTTCAACTAGCCCTATTTTTACTTTTTCACTCTATTATCTACTCTTTAATATTTTATGAATTAAGTACTAGAAATTTCTCAAACCACACTCTTCTTCGATATTGTCACAATACGTATTTTTTCTTTACATTATGTTTCAGTATCCGATGTATTGTTCCACATATGTTTTGGGACCAGGAAAATTTCTTTTTGGCATCCTATATCCAGTTCACATTTTAGAAAATCTTGAATAAAATGTATCTTTAAAACTGTTGAATTGGAGTTAAATAATTGGACCAGTAAAAATAGAAAATTGGATCAAGTTTCTTAATTTTTAGAAGTATAAGTTCTGTGGATGATGTCGTAAGATAAAAATAATTATAAAGAATGATACTGTAACACAAAAGCCTAGATTCTTTTGAGATCTGGGAATAATAAGTCATAAACACTTATTTTAAACTTACAACAATTATTTATTAAAAAGATTATAAATTACAGTTAATTTAGAACGACCATTTAGAATTTTTAATGAAGAGAAATCGGTTCATGTCATGTCACGCTGCGACATCAAGGAATGCACCCTGAAGTGTATTTCAACCGAAAACTGATTTCATTATCTAATCTCGTTAGATATCTTCGTATGCATCTTTACCATAGAGTAACGTAAAAAAGGCATTTTCAAGCCAAGCGATATCAATTAAATCTCAAAGTTAAGAATATGTATATACCTGTTGTTAAAAGCGTAAATAAAACATATCTTCCTCGTCCAAGTTGGCACTCTATAAATTCGTATTAATACCAATGAAGCTTACGGTATTCAATTAAGGGGAACTGCTAGCAATTTGAACATAGAAATACTTCAGTATTTCCTGACGAAAATTATCAGAGACATTTTTAAAAGCTCCTTGATACAGCAGTAATAAATATTACTATGCTAACGTAACAGTGAAAACAGTAAAGCAGGAAATAAAAAATTACAAAAATGATATCAAAGAAGGCTTCATGATCATCCGAATTAATCGGCTTTAAACCTTTTAGACAACAATAACATCGTTTTTGGTTGACTCTAAGCGACGTAATATAGTACTTGATTTCCCGTACATATTTGTGTAAGAAGACTGTGGAATATGTGTAAATCAAGTATTCTTTAATGTGGGTGTAAGATATTTTAACTTTCAGTACTACACCAATAACATTTTTAGTTTCTCTTGCCTATATGAATATATAGGAAGAAAAGTAATGTTTTCATGTCGATTTTTCGAAATCGAGTTTTCACCGGATCTACAGGTTTTCAGACCCCCTGAACCCAAAAAAACATGTTTTTAGCGATTGGTCTGTGTGTGTGAACAGAATATCTTAAGAACGGAACATCGTACGAACTTGAAACTTGAAACTTAAGTTACCATTTAAGATACCAACTAGATACCATTAGTCTACAGGACCCGACACAAACATTTTCATCAAAATCGGTTAACCGAAAGTAGTAGTTGATTCGTGTAATTTTTCACTTTTTGCGATTTTCTCAAAAACTGGCCCTACGATTTTTTTAAAAATCGCCTGGTTTACTAAATTTTTTATGCTCAACAAGATAGGGTAGGCGCTATTATTGCTGAAATTCTTGGTGAGGCTGTTTTTACGTAATTGTTTTTTTTAAGATTACGGCTTTAATATGCATTTAAGCGGAATAATTTATATAATAAAAGCTGTAGAGAATTTAAAATCCTACAATTTTTGCGTCTTTCACTCATGATTTAAATTAGGTTATGTTTATTGAGGTTAGTTTTTTTGTTTTTTTCTTATATTTGATTACTAATATTAGGTTTATGCGTCCCGTCCTCGAATATTGTTCGGCGGTGTGGAACTATAGAAGAGACGTCACAGAAAAGGAACTAGAGAGGGTGCAGAAAAGACTAATTTATAAGTTAGAATGTAGATCTGGGAGAAAATTTGATGGCTATGAGGATGCCCTCTCATTCTACGGGCTTCAGAATCTGAGCACGCGACGTAGAGTGATGGAAGTTCTATACATTTACAACATTCTTCATTCACGACTTGAAGTTCCGGATATCTCGAAGATTTTTCTGAGGGCGCCTTGCACAGCTTTAAGAAGTTTTAGGCTGTTTGCTGGAGCCACAAAAAGTAAAATAGCTCCAATCAATAGATGTATAGCTACAGCCAATGAAATAAATGGATAGGTAGATCTGTTTCACAGAGATGGTAAAATTAAAAAAAAAACTGTACCGGATACTGTGAAGGAAGGCTGTAAATACTGCGTGATATTTATGTTATTTTATATATTTTTATGTTATTTGTGGCTATGTGGTGTATGTTAAGCTCGGCGGCTGACTGCTTTTTAGTGAAAAAAGAATGATTACGTTAAATTATAATGGTGCGGTATACTGAGGCGATATTCTATTGCTGTTTTACTGTACCACCTCGCATCCTTGCGACCAGCCATAGTAGTGGCCGGAGACGACGGAGTGTAGGGAAGTTAGGAAGCCCCCCCCCAAAAAAAATTATTGTTAGTTATTTGCATTGGCAAGAGAAAGTTGTATGAGTGTTTCACACCAGATTTTTTAACTTTTAGTACTCCAATAACATTTTTTTCCAATAGTACACCAATAACATTTTTAGCTATTGTTCTGAATTTAAAAACAGATTGTGATGTTGCAGTTATTTAAAAAATGTAAAAAAACTTTTTTAAAATAAGGTAGTTTCTAATCCTAAAATAAATTTGTTGTAGAAATTTTACTGTCGCTATTTAAATAAATGTTACCTAATAGCTCGCTTACCTTACTTTGTATACATGTTTGTTCTCTATATAATGTTCATTGTTTTCTATTACATTTATGAATGAGGAAACAAGTAATATAAAAACGTGACTTACTGTCCTAGTTAGAAAGATGTAATAAGCTGGAAATAAACAAGCTATAATAAGATGGGTAAAGAATAATTAATAAATATCAATATTCAATAAAAATACATTCATTATCTCGTGTGGTTTTAATAGGTTACTTAAAATAAAAACTACCGTAGTACATAAATAACAGGTTATTGTTTAAAATTACAATTAAATCATTATTCAATAAAACACAATTTTAGTACATTGTGTTTATAAATATTAGTTATAACTTTGTTAGATTTCTATTTTGAAAATATTGAATGTCGGTCGTGTAATTGATAATAGAAGTTATATCGGGATAAATAATGCAGTAATAGGTTTTACATTACGTTATTATAATAAGGTGAAGCTGTTCTCTTCAGAAAATGTTAAATTTAACAGAGAATTAATGTCACCAGTCTTCTAATAGTCACCATTAAAAATAAAATTGGAATATTTTGGTCACGTGATTAGTAATACTTTGAACATGTGATTAGAAAATAGATTATTAATGTATACAATCCAAGGTGAAATAACGGGTAGATGTGCTATAGGTCAAAGAAAAACGTTGTAGCTAACAAACCTATTTGATTTGCCACGTAATGTAGAGTCGATACGAATGCACTATTGAGACTGACTGCCAATTAAATACAAATTTTTAAGATTCTAACAAAGTTCTGAAAGGATGCCTGTGCCCTAGAGGTAAAAGGTATTAACTCTTATTTTAGTAAAATTAAGTTAACCCTTCCTTTAAGGGGAGATGGCACGATGGTTTTAACTCAAAATTTCGATTATTGGCTTTTTGTGTTTTTTAATAGTTTAGGCCTAGATCTACCAGAAAAAAACATTAAATTACGTCAAAAAATAAATTTTTTATGAAAAAATAAAGTTTTTATCAAGTTTGCACAGACAAAATATCATGTTCCCATGAACGAATATTTTTCACAATTTTATACTGCTCGTGTTAGTGAAAAGATAATTTTAGTTTTTAAAATATCTTCATCACTATTTTTTGTATTCTCAGCTGTTGGTTCAGCTTTCTTAACAACTGTTGATGGGAAATATAATTGTTTTTGTACATTTTGTTTTCGATTTGTGTCTTCTTGTTTCTTGCGTTTTCCCGAAAATTTTGATTTTTAACACTAGGAACATTTTTCTCGGAAACCAATAGACCTACAAGGCTGAAATTTTTACCTGTTAATTATCTTGTAAATACACATATAGCGACATTTTTATGACTTCCTTAGGTGCTTCAAAAATTAGTAATACCTACGCAAAAACCGTAGAAAACAATTTGCCAAAATTTTATGTTATTTGTAATATTTAAAAAAAATTGTATGGTCCGAAGATTAAATTGAAAAAAATGTCAGTAGCTCGAGAAGAAACCCGACACCTGTAGTGTGTAAAGTTTAATTTCCCTATCTTTACCCTATCCTATGAAAAATGTACCTAAAAATAGCAATTTAACATTGGCGGGCTCCAAAGTACAGTCTCCCCTTAAAGCCAACAAGAAATCCTCTATTTAATGCAGTATTGACACCTATCTGCCGCTCTTGGTTTTTAAAGGTTGTACTAACCAAATTAACTTCAAATTGTATCGTTAGAACATTTTTGTTTTCTACTCTTGAAAATCTACAAACATTCTGAATCTTCTATTGGGACGGTGACAGCTGAACATTTCCAGATTTTTGAAAACAGTACAATTTTATCTGAAATAAAGAATACTTCCGCAAATCAGCGCCCCTTCATTTTCCTAGAGAATCCTAAAAATACTTGTTTGTAGAAGTTCGTTAAATTTTTATTTCCTGAGCTAATCAGGAATTTGTAAATTATAAATTTGGGCGGCGCTGAATTTTCGTGCAGATTGATCAAAGATTTAAATTGTAGTTCAGAACCTGGCAGCTAAAAAAGCTAAAAGCTAAAGTTGGCAGTTTAAAAAGTTAAGGTGCTAGTGGGTGAAGCTTTTAGCTGTAGATTTCGATATTGGATGTTTTAATATTTTATAAAAATTTTACAATCAAATTATTATATAAAAAATTAGGTTTTTGGCTCTTCTAAAAAATTATAAAAATGCGGTGAATACCATTTACTCCTTAGGTACAGATATAATAAATGAAAAGGAATTTTCGTATTAAAATCTTCCAATACCATAAATACTTATCTTTCAAAAAAATCGTAGTAGAATCATTTAACGGTTCATTTATACAGAAATTTCTTTTAAAAATCTCTACTACTGCAAAACCAAATCTGTTGTTAAAATTAAACAGAATAATTCTAAACAAAATAACCAGTGGTAAATGACATAATTTGAACAAATGGATTACAAATTTGGGGGTACTTTTAAAATAAATTCCAACATCAAAAGCTTAAGGCAATCACAGTCAAAACTAGTTGAGTCATTTTTAACTTACCAATAGAAGGCAAAAATTTATTTTTGATCTAAACTTAAAAAAATGAAACACAACTTTCAGATATTAATGTAAATTATATTAATCAACAAAATTTACATAAATGCAATGGTTAAAATACTTAAAATCCGAGGGTGATAAGATTTGAGTTTTTAGAATTGCTTCGTCGCGGAGAAGGCTGAAGCTCTGATGGCCAAGAGACCTTCTCCAAAGGAACTAGTACTAACGTGATTGATGCGGCGATGTTAGCACCAAGTCTGCACAAATGGCTAATTCTACACCTTAAAGTTCAAATTTGGAAATTGTTATATTAACATACTGTAAACATACTATATGTTACAGTACAGAGATTGTAAATAAACAAAATAAAGTGAAAATAGAATTGCTTTACAGAAACTGTAATCAAAATAATATAATATTTTTTTCTGCAAATGTCATGGAGACATCGATGAAATTTTCTTTTTTTTGATACCCTAAACGTTTCACATTACCATCTTGTTAGTATTTTGAAACTTAAAATTTCTTTCTTTCCACTTTCTTCATTAATTCTGAAAATGGTGTTTTTCTGTAAGCCGATGTCGTTATTTCGTATTTCTTAACTTTTTCTCTAGAAAACCCTAAAGGTTTTCACGTTAATTTATACCATATTTAATTATTTTTGTATTCAATCAGCTACTCAAATTTTTTTCAAGTTTATTGTGGATCATTTTTGCTAAATGTTCGTGGAATGTAATTTTTCTCTTTCCTATTGCATCCGATGAAAGTACCAAATAATTATAAATGGTTTGACATTTTATTAATTTAATATTGATTAATTATTAATATTTGTTCTTGAAGTGTCTTCCATTTTGCAAGTTGGAAAACATCAATGACATTTTCATTGCATGAAAATTTTCAGTAGAACTCTTGAAACTCTACGTTCTCACATTCTCAAACCAGGAAGTTCTTCATTCAACACCTCGTTTTCTCATATAATACTCTCACAGAATGGATTGAAAAATATGAAACCAGTTTTTATTAACTATTACATAACAAAGAAATTCAAGTTTTTTTTTAATTATACCATTTCTATCACATTTTCTTCTTTCACATGTTTTGCAAAACATTTTTTCATTTGTAACTGGCTCCACAGACGAGGTTTACAAGATCGCGTGCGAAAACCGCGTCTACAATGATGACAATTCGTTACAGAATCCATCCGTGTTCAATACTCTGTCTCCTAATATTCCACTATAAATTTATTTTTTTGAATTAGTTTAATTTCTTATGGTTTGTTGAAAAATGAAGTGGGGATCAGTTAGATCTTCAGTACAATCCCTAATAAATCTGATTAGGATGTATAGTATACTAGTATTAATGTCGTTATTGATTTTGCCAAGGTTTTTACTGAAAGATTTATTTTTAGGTGCTCTATACTATTGGAGGTTGGCAATTATATCAACAATTTTTAATTTTGGCATTACTGCTCTAAATATTTCCTTTTAGTGCCGAAATAATATTTAAAAGTTTGATGTATGAAAATGTACATAGCAACTCCATTTGTATGGAGAAAGTCCAAAAAACAAATAAATTTATTATTATTATGTAACTGGTGTAAGATGTATTAATTTGTACTTTTTTTTATCCAAGATATCGTAAGAACACATCAATATTTATTATTCAAAGGCTTGAATTTTTATTGTTTTTCGTTTTCAAAGGTTCTAAGCCTCCATTGCTTACAAATAAACAGAAAAAAATTAGGAACTCAAAAATCTAATCAAGGCCTCTTTACTTAGATCTGTGTTACAAATGTTTCATCTTCATAAAGACCGCTTTTGCTAATTTTATCTGTGCTCCTATTTTTGGTTTTGGATAGTTAATCTCAGTTTTTTGTCCCCAATTATCTGTTTCTTTTCTTTCTTTCAACAACTCTTAATTTCAAATGGTTGGGATATTGTACGTTAAAAATTCTCGAAAGATTATAGTATTTTTTAATTAAATGATGTAAAATAAAAAATCTCTTTCATGAGACGACGGGTCTCATGGATGGTGGCAATTTTTTAAAAGGCTTTCCTTTGATATGGCAAAACCATAATTGATTTCTGTATCTAGTATTTAAGAGAATTGAATGAGACTATTTTGTCCGAATTCCGGGTTTGATTTCTTAATTTCAGGTTTTGAGCTACTTCTCGTCAAAACCGGAACTTCAAACCCAATCCAGGCCCACTACCTTGTTATGCAAATAAAAAATCCGGAAACCGTTTGTTGCTATCTCTTGAAGTTTCTATCTTTGATTTCTTCATATCCAGTTTTGGGCCACTTCCGTTCAAAATCAGAACTTCAAACCCAATTTAGGCCTTTAAATTTTTGTGTAGATTACGAATCTAAAAACCGTTTGTTACTATCTCTTCTGATTCTGAATCTGGGTGGGACGGGCGGACGGACAAAACCAAATGATAGACGACAATTTAAAAAATTGCCACCAATTATCAGATTTATCAATGGCAATCCAGTACCTTTTGTCAACATAGCAAAGTATCTTGAGATGACACTGGATGTAAAGCTGAGATGGAAGGAACATGTTAAGAAGAAAAAGGAACATTTACAAATTAAGTATAGAAAGCCGTATTGGCTGCTCGGTAGGACCTCTGAACTGTCAATCTTCAACAAGTTGCTTCTTTACAAACAAGTGCTAAAACCGGTATGGACAAATGGCCTGCAGATCTACGGCTGCACCAAAACAAGCAACATAAATGCTATAAAACGGTTCAAAAACAGAGTGCTCAGGAACATTTTAAACGCTCCGTGGTATGCCCGCATTAGCGACATCCATCGTGACTTAAAAGTGAATACAGTAGCAGAGGAAGTGTGTAAGTGTGCCAAAAAACATGAAGTCATCTTCACGATCATGTCAACATTGAAGCACTTCGACTGTTGGATAATAGTGTAATAGTCAGGCGACTGAAAAGGACTAAGCTAGTAGATTTAGTATATTAAAAAATTTGGTGTGAAACACTCACACAACTTTCTCTTGCCAATGCAAATAATTAACAATAAACCTAACATTAGTAATAAAACATTAGAAATGAACAAAAAACTAACCTCAAAAAACATTAGTGAAATACGCAAAATTAAAATCTACCTCAGTTTGGCTTAAAAATACAAAAAATCGCTCATTCACGCTAAATGAGGCACTGTACAAAAAAAGCTATAAATAAAAGTTGTAGATCTTTTAATTTCCTACTAATTTTATTATACACACTTTTGTCGTAAAATGCATTCTAAGGCCGAAATCTTAAAAAAAATTGATTTTTCACACGTTTTCGTGAGAAAAAAACAGAAAATTGCTAATTACCGCTAAACTAAGCGTTATACAAAAAAATGTTTCAAATAAAAGTTGTAGAATTTTACATTCTCTACAACTTTTATTATATAATGTTTTGCGCTAAAATGCATATTAAAGCCGAAATCTTAAAAATAAAATGTTTTTAAGTAAAAACAGCCTCACGCAGAATTTCAGCAAACATGGCGCCTACCCTATCTTGTAGAGCATAAAAAATGTAGTAAACCAGGCGATTTAAAAAAAAATCGTAGGACCAGTTTTTGAGAAAATCGCAAAAAAGTGAAAAATTATACGAATAAACTACTACTTCCGGTTGACCGATTTTGATGAAAATGTTCGTGTCGGGTCCGGTAGTGGTATGTAACTTAAGTTTTAAGTTTCAAGTTCGTACAATGTTCCGTTCTTGAGATATTCTGTTCACACACACACACACACACACACAGACACACACACAGACCAATCGCTAAAAACATGTTTTTCGGGTTCAGGGGGTCTGAAAACGTATAGATCCGGTGAAAACTCGATTTCGAAAAATCGACATGAAAACAATACTTTCCTTCCTATGTATTCATATAGGCAAGAGAAAGTAAAAAAACAAAAACTATAACTAAAAGTGTAATAGTTAAGCGACTGAAACGAACTAAGCCTGTAGACTTAGTGTCTTAAAACAAGATTACTAAAGTGTAATAGTGTGCGAGTGAAAAAACTATGCTGGTAGATTTTTAGTGTTTTAAGATAAATAATGAAAGTAGCCTACTGTTAAACTATAAATATAAATAAATTACGTTTAAGTCATGTGTATAGTATAAGTTATTAAAACTAATGATTAGCTACATGTAATATTAACCTACTTTTAAGTCATATTGTCATGTAAGTTACTAAATTAATGTCTAAATTAACAATAGGCTTAAGTTAGAGATTTGAAAAATTAATAAGTTTATAGAACACTGTGAAGTGTCATTAGAAAATAAGTGCTATCAGTGGGTGACTGCATGATTATGCACATGTTGAGGGGGGGATAATATCGCTAAAGAAAAACTGTTCGTTAGTTTCAAGTAACTAGTTGCAGTAAATCCAGATATTTAAGTTTTTCCAAACATGGTAAAATATTACAATAATTAAATGTATGGTTTTTTCAAATTAGCGACGACTACTTATTAGACTTTTATGATGAAAAAATACTTAAATTTTTTATACGCCAGATTTTGTTTTGTTTATACTAGATATGAACATACGTGTGTTCAAACAAAGTCTAAGCTTTCATCAGTTAATACTTTTATTGGTGGAATATTGCCTGTAATTGCACGGTAACTTTCCTTTGATTTTTTCCCATTTTAATTACAACTCCGTTATCATTGGGTGTAATTCATAGGCTATTATTTTTTCCTTCATTTTTCTCTTTTTAATGCCTAAGTAAAAGGTTTTTTGATGTTTATTTTTAAACAAAGCTAAATGATATTTCTTTTATTTTTTTGTAATAAGTTATTTTTACGACTAATAATGGTTGCTAGAGAAAATTGTATTACGATCTATGTTTACTTCTTTTTATAAAATGCAGTTAATAATTTACGGGTTGGTTTTAATAAATACTGGATGTAAAATAAAAGAGATTTAAATTTTAAATTTAAAAGTAAAAAGGATGTATTGAAAGTATATAGTAAAAATATTGATGAGCTATATTAAAAATGCTATGTGAATAATTATGGCGTACAAAAAGAGAGTATGTTGGCCTAATCTCTCAATTATTTTGTCCCAGTAAAACCTTTTATGGTTAAAATATTTGGGGGGAAAGGGTAGACGGTTGGAATTTAGAAAATGAAATTTGTATCCGTTGTATTGTACAGTATTACGTTTGGAATCAGCGGTTGATTATTGGTTAGTTAGCCGGTCATCATATGACAATATGCAAAGTGCATGCGGTAATAATGTCGTGAATCGTATCATTGTTTATTAGCTGCACCCATCATCATCAATGACATTGATCGCCTAGTAACCCCACAGTAAACAGGCAGGTATCTGCTATACAGCCGGAGTCACATTTAGGCTACCGTACCCGGCACATCGTTTCATAGAGCCTGTTTCAACTAGTGCAGCATCTGTCCTCTCGACTAGAAAAACAAATTAGGGGCTACGCCCCCGCATATACCACCTATAATCGACATACATAATGAGTAACGCCATTTTTAAGTCGCAACCTACGAATCGTTTCTGGGCGCCACAACGCCGGCCAGTTCACATATCAGGTGAGTCGTGCCTGCACTCGTCCGTAAATATAAACTATATTTTACCTTTAGCAGCAGGGAGATGCATTTTCCCCCCACTCCTCAAACCAACACTCACGTACATACACGTACGGGATGTCCTAAGTGCCTACCCCTACTGTTTTATCCTATTGATTACTCCGTTTCGCTGCGTGCTTCTGCCTCTAATCAACTCTAAATTTACTCATATATATATTGCCTATGTATTTATAAAATATATAGCTATCTTATATATTGATTTTTGTACCAAAGGAAATTATTATGGGAGGTCCAATATTGTAATATAACATCACTTACAAAAAAATACCTAACTTTTTTTTTTAAACATTTTTTTTTGTAAACTTATTTTATTTTATATTTTTCAACTGTACAAATACGATCAGCAAAAAATGTTCTTAGTGTGAATTAATTGAAAACATAAAAACAATAACTCTATTAGTAGTTAGAAATTTAATTTAAAATTTATATTTAACACTTTTTTCAATTATCTGGAGCACTATCAGTAGATGTCCTTCTCAAAGCCATTAAAAATAATTACTGATTAAAAATTATTAAATTAAAAAATAATAAATACATTATTAATATTACTAATCTAGTCATAATGTTTCACATTATTTGTTTTTAAATGCGTTAATATTATTGAAAATAAGCCAGAAGGACTATGCATTAACCGAAATATAACTTTCAATTTTTCTTCCTCTTAGCTAATTAAAATTTGCTTTCATCCTTGGCTTTACTCCAAAGATTTCCCAAATTTTCACACCTCTTTTCCCTTGCTTCATCGAAAGTTAATTTGGAAGTTGATTTTTTATCACTTGAGGGAATTATTCTAAGATCATAATTTTTTAAATAATATTCTCTATCCATGCAAACTACATCTTTGATAAAAAATTTATTGTTTTCATTCATTTGATTTTTCAAGAAGCCTCCTGGCATTCTTTTCATTTGTTTGATTGCATAAAATATCTGCATATAATAATCTTTCTTCATCCATTTTTACCATGTGTCCGTACAATTTAAGGCACCTTTCCATTAATGTTTTGTCAAGAGTTTTTATTTGTTGGTAAAGATTTATTTATTTGATTTTTTTTTGAAACGATCTCTGTTTTCCACCACCAATGGTTTACTAGATCTTAAATTTTCTTGAGGATCTTCCTTTTTATTTTAAGAAGGTTGTTTAATTTGTACTTTAAAAACAATAAAACAGTTTAATTAAAAAATTCAAATCTGGTTCATAGTGTTCAATTTTTTCCTGATTGTAATATTCTTTTTATTGAA
Source organism: Catonia carolina (assembly GCA_035578175.1). Lineage (NCBI taxonomy): Eukaryota > Metazoa > Arthropoda > Insecta > Hemiptera > Achilidae > Catonia > Catonia carolina. The sequence continues at coordinate 81,026,335 of JAQMRL010000003.1, read as the reverse complement.
AAAATTTTTGGTTAAATTAATTGTTTTTAAAAGTTTGATTATTCTCCTCTCTAATGCTTCCTTGAATATATTATTTAAAAAATTTAATTAAATAATTTTAATTAAAATGAATGTAATAATTAAATAACTTTTAAAACATTTATTTCAAAATAATTAATAAAAATTTTATAGCATTATCTCACTTCATGTTCCTAAGTTATAATATTTATAACTATAGTACATAATTATTGTATAATTATAGTACATAACCTATAAAAAGGTATTAAAAATTAGCTGTTTAGTTTTTAATCTACATAATTAGATCACAGTAATTTATTTTATTTGTTTTTATTTATTTTTGTGTGAGTGTATCTATTTTTTTAAAAAAGCGATTTAAAAATGGCAAGATATTAGTACTATTAATAACCATGTGCTTTGTCTTTCATAAATTATCTTAAACTATTAAAAGTTGAATCAAGAGCTTGGTTATTAGTGACTAAAGTAGTTTTTACTTGTACTAATGTCCAGACCCTAGTCGGAAATTGAACCCTTATTTGTAGGCTAGCACGCTATCTACTACGCTTATAGTAATAGTTATTATCATTATCAATTAATAGAAAATTATGACAACAATATTGGTTAGATTATATTTTTAGTTTACTTAGAGTCAAAAAGAGATTGTATGAGCTACAACGCAATGCCCCTTTTAAGTCTCAAACTTAATATTGCAAAAAGACTTACAAATCCCATACGTAAATGACGTCGCTAAATAATTACACAAGACGATGCACGACAAATGTGAATTACATGACAACCTCTCATACAAAACATGTACATTAGGGCGATACCGGATACTCAGCACATACGTTTAAAACTCTTCTGGCTAAGGTTTCTTCTTCGCCAATTAGTAGGATTATAGTGATGACTGCAAGCTCCAGCAAGTAATTCAAGTTTTGGAGACTTAGCGCCATATTTAGAAATTGGTATAATATATTGTTATAACATATATAAAATTTTCAATAGAAAAACGTCAAAAAAGTATTTACTTAGTTGTTTGTAACTTAAAGCAACTTAACAAATATTTTATATGATGATTTTAAAATTATTTTTTTATATTGGAAAACATGAATTAAAAATTAAAAGTGATATCCTTGTTTTATTTGATTACAAATTAAGGTTTCTGGATAAGTAAAATTGCTGGTTTTTTATTCAATCGTATCGTCAGTAAGAATTAACGGAATTAATTGATTGTCAGTAATAAGGAAACTTTGTAATATTGTCATGTTTAACGTTTTTAGACGGGAGCTGATAGAAGTTAATTAAATAATTTTTCGTTTTGATATACTGTATTAATATAAAAATATAATTTACCTTTTAAACATAAATAAATTTGACTTAAAATGAATGAATGGATTTGCATGCAGTTCATAATAAGCTTTCAATTTACCACTAAATTAACTGAAGTGTATAAAGATGTTAGTTTTCCAAGGTGACAGGTAACGGAAACCATGATACATGTTAATTTGAAGCCTAATTATGACCTTTTCTTAAGAATCAAACCATGTAGCTACGTTAAGTTCCAAGGTATCTCTCCTTTACTACTTAATACAGGGTATTTCTAAATTATGGTAAAATAATTTAATACATGATTGTAGGAGCTAAAACTGAGAAAAGAAGTTCATATAAACATATTTCCGAAAATGCTTCATTAGCGAGTGACAGCTAGCAAAACATTTCACCCCGATTTCAGTCCCATGGTGAAATACACACACTAAATTTTGTGGGGGTCACTTTTTGCAACAAATATGGTGAATTTGTATGGAAAATCATCTAAAAAATCTAATAAAACCAGTATGGAAGCTGTAGTGTTAGCAGTTTTTGAAAAAAAGGATGAAATATACAAAAATCTTAGTAGAAAAACACAGACTTCTACGTTTAATGCCCAATACCTTTGTTAAATGACAAATAAACAATTATTTTTTCCAATGAAAACTGAAGATAATTTAATTCTAAAAGTAATTATGTAAGCAATATAAACTAAATGTAAATAAACGTTTAATAAAATGGACTCTTATGTAGTACACTATACAGCAATACTTTCCTGTTTTATGAGAAGGGAACGATTAACTCATTAAGAAAAACTTGATATTTTTGTAGGAAAGTTTTATTTTTATATGAAATAGACATATCTAAATGACATTAAAATCATAACTAAGACTAAAGATGATGTTCAAAATGACCTCCGTTGTTCACAATGCACACGTTCAGGCATCTTATCATTGGAAAAAAAATCCTAGGAGTTTAGTTGATCATTTCTATTCCATTCAAAATCCTTAAACGGTGTTCTTCAACGGTATTCTTCAACAATTGTAGAAGAGTAAGAGTACTAAGGTTTTCAAATGCCCCAAAGGTAAAAACTAAAGGATTTAAATCTGGTGACGTGGTGGCCATCTAACTGGCCCATCTCAGCCTATCCATTGATTTGGAAAGCTGTCATTCAGGTGTTCACTAACAGCAACACTAAAGTGTGCAGGTGCCCCATCATGCAGTAACCACATGTTTTGGCGCAACTAACGCGGTGCATCATCAAGAAAGATAGGGAGCTCCTCTCTCAAAAAATATAGGTAGATTATGCTATTAAGCCGGCAGAAAGCACGAACATAACTAGATGATCTGCTAAGATTCCAACAGTAAGAGGCCCGAGCGCGTGCATTGTGAAAAACGAAAGTCATTTTGAACATCATCTTTAGTCTTTTGGGTATGATTTTAATTTCGTTTAGATATATCTATTTTATACAAAAATAAAACTTTTCATACAAAAATATTATGTTTTTCTTAAAGAGTTATTCGTTCCCTTCTAAAACGGCAACGTATTGCTGTCTAGTGTACTACATAAGTGTCCATTTTATTAAACTTTTATTTAAATTTAGTTTACATTGCTAACATAATATTATTGCTTTCAGAATTAAATTATCTTCAATTTTCTTTGGAAAAATTATTTGTTTATTGGCCATTTAACAAAGTTATTGGGTATCAGACGTAGGAGATTCTGTTTTTTTACTAAAATTATTTTGCATATTTCATCCTTTTTCTCAAAAACTGCTAACACTACAGCTTCCAGACTGGTTTTATTCGATTTTTTAGGTGATTTTCCATTAAAATTCACCTTATTTTTTTGCAAAAAGTGGCCTCCACAAAATTCAGTACCACTGTTTTTCACCATGGGACTGGAAACGGGGCGAAAGTTTTGCTAGCTGTAATCGCTAACGAAGCGTTTGCGGACGTAAGTTTTTATGAATTGGTTTTTCTTATTTTTAGCTCTACAGTTATGTATTAAATTACTTTTCCATAATTTAGATCACACGAATATCTTCGTTTGAGATATTTTTTTCATATACACACACTAACTTATCATTAAAAATAGGTTTTTGGGTTCGGAGGGCTGAAAATGTGTATAACTTATGGATTTATAAAATTTTCATTAAAAAAATATTGTCTTTTCTTTATATTCATCTGGAGCAAAAAAAGTAATTCAAACGTTTAAAAAAAGTTAACAGCTTTGGTCACGAAATGATTTTAAAACATTGGTGACTAATGTTACATAATATAACCATAATTTTCCAAGAGTTGAAACTCAAATATCCGTAGTTAGGCTTCTATCAATTTTCTTGGTTTCTAAAAGGTGCTTTCTTAAATCTTAACGTTACATTTTCAGAAATTCCCTTAAATAATATGCCACGTATAATACATGAGCGTCAATTGTTCACCCCCTGGAAAATTATAAATTCCATAAAAGTAGCTATGATAAATCACAGACCTTTTGTTAGTTTTTGTATTTATGTACTAGCAGACTTTCTGTCAAAGAAATCAATTCCTGGATCTTTGAAAGATAAATTTCTCTATAATTTTAACTTGCCTCATTGTTTGAGCTTTTGATCATAAAAGATATGTGAACAGTAGTTAGAACTACATTTTCTTTTTTCTGTGTTTTAACTTACTTCAAATATCAAAATTACGTCCGACGAAGACAAATAATTTTTCTACGTTGCTTCTACAACCCCAAGACTACAATCCCAGAAGGAAATTTTATTTTGCTGTAGAAATATTCAATTTTTCATTTGTTACAGCTGCTGTATTACTTATTCTTTGAACTTTTTTATATAATCCTACTCTCTATACTGACATCTTTCGGCAGATACACCATCATCAGAGTAGCCTACTTAAAATTAAAACTAAATTTTTTAAATTTATTAAAATTTTCAGAAGATGTTGCATCTTTAGTCATTAGTATAAACCTATTTGTATAAGAGTTTTAATTTCAATAGTAGTTTAGTTTCAATTTTAAGTACTTTGTTGATGGTGGATCCACTGAAAAATTTCAATAGAAAGTAGGATTTTAGAAAGTAGAAAATTTTTCCTTATCTGTAAGTCAATGTTTGTAGTGAGTAAGCTGTTTTTCATTTCAAAGGCTTTTCTAGCTTGAGGAATCCTACTTTTGATATCACTTGTGCTTCTACCATTATTTCTTATTTTTCTCCCTAGATAAGAGAGTTCCCCAACTTACTGTATGTTTTCGTTGCCTAATTTACAATTTTCCGTCTCTTCTGAACCACTCATGCTGCTGTACAACACTTTCGTTTTGTTCTTATTAATTTTCATGAAGTAATCCTTTCATATGTTCTCATCCATTCCATTTGAGATATCCTTTAGTTTTTTTTTGTCGGCTAATACTACGATATCATATGTGTAAAATACGATGTCATATATGTAAAATAAATCCTTTCAAATTAAAATTCCCTTGTTCAAGTTTAAAAGATATTTTGGGAAAAGAAACACCGATCTCGTAGAGAAGGGATTAACCCTAAAATTTACAATTTAAATTAAGGGTAACTTTCAGAAGCTATTCTTTTCAAATAGTATTAATTGGTTAGTTAAAATGTAATCTGCAAAAAACCTGCAAATTGAATGAAAGTCAGGCTTACCCATCACAGGTTAACGAGTATCAGCAATGATAAAATTCATTCAAACACATTTACGCTTAAGTACAAGAATACGGAACTCTAATTTTCGTGGGTTTTAAATTGTACTTCTAAATTTTTTTAAGTAAATTTAAGAAAAAAGACTAAAGATCTTAACTTGGGTTAATGAGGAAACTCGAATGTTACCTAATAAAACGAGTGAGTTTTTCCAAAAAAAAATGCCCAGTCGACCCGTCCTACGGAAGTCTTATTTCTGTTAGCCTACATTAATAAATATAGTTATAAATAATTACATCAAAGAAAATACTTGTTAAATAAAGAACAAGAAAACATACAATAAATTATAAATTGATATAGGCCTACAATAAAATGTGAATATCATTAAACTTTTCTTTTGTTCTACGACTTGTTATTCATCTGTGTAATGAATAAAGGAGATTTTCCCTTTGTCTAAAGATCTAAACTTTCCAATTCGTGAAGTTCTGCTTAAACATAGTTCAAAATTATATTTAAAATACTTCGTTTTATTAAATATAGATATGTGAATGCATATTGAAAGCAGAAATCGTTCTTAATATTAAAAATTTGGTTTTTGTAATTCATGTTTGTGGAAGTTATCATTTGCATGAATCGATTTAATTTCCGTATCCGAGAAATTAATTAAAAGATCACGAAAAATTGAAATATTCAATTCATTCACAGGAATCTACGATCCTAATTAAGAAGTCTATGAGAAAGTAATATTTCAAGGAACACCATGCAACATATTTTGTTTCTCTTGCCCTATATGAATGTAGAGGAAAGGAGAGTATTGTTCTCATATCAATGTTTTTAAATTTACCAGAAATACACGTTTTCAGGCCCTCTGAACTCAAAACATGTTTTCAGTAATTATTCTGTGTGTGAGTGTATGTGTGCGCGCGGGTGTGTCTTTGAACAACAAAATCTCAAGAACATATCGTACGAAGTTGAAACTTGGAACATAAGTTAGGTACCACTAGAGGACGACACGAACATTTTTATTGAAATCGGTCAATTAATTGTTCACTTCTTTGCGAATTTCTCAAAAACGGCTTCTGCAATTTTGTTTAAAATCGCTTTATACTATACTGCATTTTTTGTGCTCTACATGAAATGTCAAGTGGCACGTCTGCTGAAATTTGTAGGAGGTTGTGCTCTCGTGGTAAAAAAATGGTACTTTAAGTATTGTAACCTTCTATTTAAAACAATAGTCTGGTATATAATTAAAAATGTAGCACATAAAAAGCCTATATCTTTCATATCAAGCGTATTTTTGCAAAGCTTAGTTTAATGTCAATTAGTGGTTTTCTGTATTTTGCTCATCAAAATCGTTGAGAAAAGGATTTTCTAAGATTACAGCCTCAGTATAAATATCATGACAAAAGTGTTTAATTATAATCAAATTTATAGAAAATAATTCCTACAACTTTCATTTCAATGATTTTTGTTTTACAGAAGTTAGTTTAGCGTCAGTGGCTTTCTATATTTTTCATGTTCTACAAGACTTGATTTTATTTTTTCCGTATTTAATAATGATTAAAATTAGGTCATTTGTTCATTTTTTATTGTTTATTAAGGATTATAAATAGGTTATGTTTTTCATTGACAAAAGAAAATTAAGCGAGTGTTTCACACAAGATTTTTATTTTTTATTATATAGCATAATGCAGTTATGATAAAATAATTATACTCAAATTAATATAATATTTTAAACTATAAATATCTTTATTGTTTCAGATTTAATCCGAAAGTACCGTCATGAAATAATGCCTTTTCTTCCATTGTTCCAACAACAGCAATCTTGCTCCAACCACATAAAACCGTAAAACTGCTAATAATATGGGTCGAGAGAAAACTCCAGTTGACTTAGGCCTATTCTTGTAAGTATTTAGTTGCAATAATAAAGAAAGTATTAAAGAGTAGGCTACTTTATTTTTTTGAAAAAATAAATGAGAGGGAATATTTATTTAAATCGTTTTTAAAATTGTGTTTCCGGTTAGTATCTCTAGTACTTATCAAGAAATTGGAGTAAAACTAAAAATATTGTAACATTTAAGCCTAGGTTCGTTTTGGATCCAGATAATAAATAACTAACAGACTTTTTAAAAGTTATAACAAATATTTATTGACTAAATAAATAATTAAACTTTGACTACTAACAAAATAAAAGATTACTTCAATTAGATAAATTACAGAACTTAAGTTAAACTTGACCATAATAAAGTCACCGTAACAACAAACAATCCAATCAATTGATTTACCTTTCCACAATCACTTGTTACTACCCTCACGCAACGCACTATTAACAAAATTTAGAATCCATAACGACACGATTTTGAAACGGCCTGATAACACTAATCCTTTTTACAGTCAAGTGTTAACTAATTAATTATAAAGATCCTAACTCTTTTTATACATGCGGTCTGATAAATTTTCCAAACAATCAACAACAATCAAGGTATACAATCGAAGGAACAATCGAAGGTATATCGCAGTAGACGGTATCAAAATAAAAACAAATGTTTCGACTAATTTTGACTTCTGAGAATTCCTATTTAAAACATTTCATTTATCGTAATCCATTATCCTTATTTAACACACTCCATCCCATATAATACACAATTTCTCATAATAAAAAACATATTCCCTCAACCATTTCTAGAATAACATTTTCTAATGTTATAAAAGACAAATAAGTGGAGTGTTAAATTATTTGCACTTGATCTGGTAGTTTCAGAGTTAAAAAAATAGTTCTGTTTCTTATCATCAGCTAATTATATGACTAAAGCATTTAAGAACAAAAGAGGTAGAGGAGTAAAAAATGGTCAGAGTTATCTCATCTACGAGTAACGAATTTCATCATTATACAGCCAAACCCGGTGGTGAATTTGCAAGTGATGGTGCCATTAGCAGGGTGGAATGTAGATGCTTTTTAGAAAGCCTGATGTGCTGATAAGCAAAACAAATCTTTCTAAAAAAACATAATGGAAAGGACAAAAATTAAAAAATTATTTTTCAATCTGTAAGGAAAGCAATGTGTAAACCACCTCACTCCTCGTTTTACTTAGTAAAGCCTCTAGAGGTTCTAACCAGCTTTTCGGCTAATGACCTAAACAACAAATAGTGATATACTACTTTGGTTGAAAACGTAGCTATTAGGTTAGACATAAGTTTAGGCCTAGCTTCAACTGGTCTAGGTTGTAGTATATGTTAAAGAACTAATATAAATTTAGTAGCCTCTGGCGGTTATACAACCACGTTTCCTCTGAGATGCACACACCGGCTGTACGAGAAGGAGCTATTTATAAATAGTCGGAACTACTGTGAAGCGCTCGGTACTGTTTGATTAAAAACCTAATCTATGGAGTAAAACAAATTTCCTTAGCGGCTGTTGTGTTAAGAAATAATTCTTCTTAAATACCACTAAAAGGCCACGTGGTTTGAGTTGGATAAATTTCATCGTTTCTGGATTTAGTTGCTTCGTTTCCGAATCATAAGAAAAAAAAATCACGTTTCATCACATGTTATTATCTTCTTCTTGTTCGCTAAGGTGAAATCTGCATTACAAGAGACAAGATTTGAGTCTGTGGAACCTGTAAAAGAGAAACCGGCACTGGTGTCCAGAAGATGACTTTCAGCACTGTTTCCAAATAATGGAAAATTCGCATGGAGCGTTGTAGGGATAGAGAAGGAGTGTATATTGAAGGTGACAATAAGTGATTATGTATAAAATAAAAATAAAATTTTTTACAACGTCAGTCTCGTTATTTAATAGCCACACCTCGTATATAAAATATATTAAGAAAAAAATTACACAAAATTTTGTTAATGTTAATGAACAATTCTTAATCTATTAAGAACATTTACTAGTATTACCAAAAACTAATAAAGAATAATGAAGGCTTTTTGGATATGAACTGTCACATCAATCAGTTAAACTATCCTGTGCTGTAGAAATTATAGAAAGACATCTGGTACAGTAAAATGAAAGAATTTACAAGTATAAATCAGCAGAATCTACGATTCTTTTCGCAAATTACCATGAGTGAAAATGAATGGAAGCATTATATATTATTTATTATTTTGATAAAATGAAGAGTCAAATAAGAGAATCTTCTAAGTATTTTTAACAATAAAAATTTATTTGAAGAGAAGTGCCACCAGAAAACACTTACGTAGTGAAACAATAATTATAGTAAAACACTTATACCTATTTACTTATAATGATTTTTTGGAATTTATTTTTATTTTATAGAGGAAACATTTAGGTTTCTTTTTAACTTAAATATCGACACTTATAGTATTAATAGTAAGATACATGAAATACTCGAACACAATTTTTAAGTAGAATATGGGCTAATATAAATACCATGATAATTTTTGAAAACTACAATGTCTAAAGTTTCGCCATCCCTTGTGAGGATTAGGTTATCCAACTTGCATACCTTTTTTCTTTTTGTATTGCTGCAGATTTTGATTTTTGCAACGAAACAATTTTGAACGGAGTTCAAATTCTTTCTTTTAATAATTATTTGCCTAATAACACCTCTAGGTTATGTTTATTTATATTGAACATAAACAGCATAAAACAACAAGATAAAAAGCATAACAAACAAAGCATAAACAATACTTGTCGTTTGCTTATGTCTACGTCTATGTGTTTTTGTAATACTATTTATATAAAGAATAGATAACGAATTTCTGGAAATTTTTTACTGAACCCTATATCAATTTGATAAGAAGTTAAGTAAGAGATTTCCAGTAAATGGTGACTGATAATTTATTTTTTGATATATTTTTCAAGTACGTACTTCAATTGATGCCTTGAATTACTATGTAAAATTTAAGTTTAATTTACATTTATGGCAACTAAAAACTGATAGTACTCAAGTTGAATATTGGTAATAATTTTATATTTGATTTATAGTTATGAATTTGTACTTGAAAATATAACTTTTTTTGCTAGGACTTAAACATTGCAGGCTAATAAGTATTTATTGGAAAGTAAATTACAAGTTGCGCAATAAAAATAATTTCATCTTATAGGGTGTTGAAATAATATTTTGGATCAACTTGGAACTCGTTTTCCACATCTTACAAATAAATAGTTGAATTACTCATCTTGGGTAATTTTATTAATTTGTTCCTTTACTAATTTCAATTTATTTGTTTTTTTCAAAAGTGAACTTTTGAATGTCTCAAGTTTTAAAATTCCCTTGTGGGGATTAGGTTCATTTGAATACTTCCTTTTTTTGTCGTTGCAATGATGTTCTACGGATATCTGGTAATAACGAACCAATAAAGAATAATTAAACAAATATTTGAAAACTTAAAGAATACAAAAAAAAACAAGAAGGTTCAAAGATAAAGGTCAAAGAAAAAAATCAAAAAAGGTTAAAAAGACCTAACGACTCTAAGGATAGATAAAAATGTAATAAAAGTTAGAATTTTATTCAGCGAAACAATTGAAAAAAGGGGTTTCCAGAAAAAAACGTTAAGAAAAACAACAAACAAAAGGGAAGCTATAACGAAATATTTTTTGGATTAAAGAACAATAGGAAGAATGTAAACTCAGGGTCCAAAATAAAATTCGAACAAGAAAATTAAAGAAGTAAGTCGTGCTTGATTATCATATACATAAGTTGACTGAAATGGAAAGAATTGAAAACTAATTTAGGTTTTTTTTTGCTATAAGTCTTAGATAATTCTTAAAGTGATTTGGATTAGTTGTTTTATCACTTGATGTAGGTTTTTGTTTCAATTTCGCATTAAGACTGGAATCAAGTTCAGAAACAAAATAAAAATATTATGTACCACGTATAACACTCCATATTGTATACTTCATTATATTTGAACCCTTTATGTGTGGATCCTATAATGACATAATAATGTTATCTGAGGAAATCTGTGCGAATTGTTGCAGTGAAAATTTAACTTGTATGTGTTTATTGTTTTGTGTGATTTGTACAGCGGCCAACAGAACATACCGTTGAATTTAATAAAATATATTCCATCGTTTTTTAATGGATTTAATTCGCCGCGTCAGATGAGGAAGGAATAGGCGTTAGGTGGCGCACCAAGCCGGCCAGTACGGCTTTGCATTTCGAAGCTGCGGGCTACAGTATTACGATAATGAGATGCGTCCGGGACGTACAAAATATAAATGAAAACATTCCTACAGTAATGACAACATAGTGAGCACGAAAAATGTTGAAAACGTGAAAACGACGCTGAAAAAACGTACAACTCCCGACCCCCGGTGTGGGTTCTCACAGGAGGGCAGGAAAAACAAAGGCCGATGTCCGTATACAGGGCTCTGCTACATTCGGGACGAGGCCTAAGTGATCCAAATGAAATACAACGCAAGGGTGCAAACCTCTCCGCTCCTCACCTCAGTCTATGTACCCTCTTCTCATTTACACGGACTCACTCACACACACATGCACTCGTATACAAATACAAAATATAAATGGAACATATATTTTTACGTGCAAATAAATACAGCATGCACAGCGCTGGATGCAACTGAATAATTCGCTTGCACTCTGCCTGCCTCGTTGTTCGGTACCCAACACACCGGTACACTGACCGTCCCACCCGCTCCACCCACTGCCACCCGCCCGCCAAAAACCATCCCCTACGGCTGTTGTTTTATTACACTTGTCCTCTGATTCGTACAAACACACTTAACTACATTCTGTTTGTTCTAACGGTGGGCCTACGCAGTTACTATAGAACGGCCGTGCTACATCACGGTTTGTTCTAGAGCAGGACCTACCTATTGTAACGGTCTCAGTCGTTGGTGGTATTAAACACAAATAAAATAACACTGAAAATAATAATGACTCTGCCATTCACGAAAATAGCCGCTTTTAAAAAGAAAACACATAAATACATTAGACCAAAACAATTCACGGATTTCTAAATATTTTGTCAGTCCGTGTATTTCGTACAGGAATCTTTGTCTGATGAAATAAATAACAAAATGGAATTCTTGGGCTTCAGTAAATCTATACAAAAAAGGTTTTGAATATTTTACAACGAAAGCGATTTTAAAAATGTATAAGCATACGGAAGGTATGTTATTTCTTATTGATATAAACAGTAGGTAATACACATTAAAATGGATTAAAAGTCTTTTAACCCACCGGGTTGGTCTAGAGGTAAAGTCGTTGCCAAAATCAGCTGTTGCAAAATCAGCGGAGACGAAGGTTCCTGGTTCAAATCCTAGTAAAGGTAGTTACTTTTATACGGATTTGAATACTAGACAGTGGTTACCGGTGTACATTGATGGTTGGGGTTTAATTAACCATATTTTCTCAGGAATGGTCGGCCTGGGTCTGTACAAGACTACACCTCATTTACACGTCATACATATCATCCTCATCTCATTGGGTCATGGGGTTGCTTATTGTTCTAAATTGAGCAGATTGCAACGTACACAAATTAAAAATAAAAAAAAAGTATTTTTCTTTTTCCTCACAAATTTACGGCAAGAGCATAATACTTCATTTGTCTTTCAATGTTTTATCGGACAACCCAAATCTCTTGTACCCTGTAGTACGTATTTATCAACTAGTGAAGAAACTGTTGTTACATCCATACGTTAATTAAACGTTTAAGATTCACTTCAACTTCAATTCCCACGTGTTATTCTCGCCTATTCTCAACAATCTCATCTTTTTTTATTTAACTGCATCCAGGAGACTCCAGATGGGAGTATAGGACATGTCAAGATAAAATTAAAAAGTCTAAATTTCAACAACATAATTAAATTAATTACTTACCAATTCATTTTTTGCCACTACTTACTTGCTCACTTCAATACCGTGTCAGCCAACCATTTGTATAAAATAATACAAAATTTGCTGCAGCTTTTACTTAGAAGTTTATATACGAGTATTTTTCAACCAACAACTATTTGGAAAGAATTCGCGTACACTGTAATATGTTTCATTAATCAAATATCTTTTTAGCTTTTTTTTAAACAAACTTAATTGATCACAACTTTTAAAAGCTTGTGGTAATTTATTGATGTATTTTTTACCTGCGGTAGTAGGTTTTTGTTTAAACAATTTTGTGTTGTAATTACTATTATAGTAATCAATTTTGTTTCTTGTGTAGTGATTATGGACAATCATCTTCGTGGCTTTGTTCATGAAAGCTTTTACCTTCCACGTCTTACTGCTATAAAGGAAGATAGGCACCAACAAAACAAGTAAAATTAAAATCCCATTTCCGATCTTACGTCATTTTTATATTTTCAAGTACTCTTTGACCAGCCCGTTGGCGTAGTGGTTAAGGCAACTGGATTCTACCGCGGAGTCCGGGGTTCGATTCCAGGTCTGGCATTTTTTTCATCATTCATTTTCATTATCATTTTTACCCACCGTCTGCATTAGCAAAAATTGCAAACCAGTCAGACGTGAAACCAAAAAAGTACTCTTTTGATTGTACCATTCAGTTTACTGATACAGTAATCATTCTAGCGTATTAAATACATCAACTCTACCAACATATGGAAACTATTATTTCAAAAAGCTAAAAGATAAAACTTTTTTTATTATTGTATTTTCTAAAACTAATTTACATCTGTCATGAAGATGACCACTTCAGATTTCGGATTTTACTTTAAAAATCGAACTGGAATTAAAAATAGAAAAATTTTGAAAATTAAAAATATTCTGATATATCGGTAAAACTTATTTATATCTACCTACAATATTGTAGATTACAAGTATTCATTTAAATTCTCAGACGAAGTTTGAAGAAAGTGGCTGGAATTGAATAAGATGAATCTCAGTTGTTTCCTCAGTGGTATTCAAAAATTGATTAAAGGATAGTGTTATCGTTCAGAACAATGTTCTTTTCCTCATTTACAGGACCACGATTTACAGGACCATTATTTTTACAATTAATAGTGACGATGTAACTAAAAAGATATTTAACACTAAAGGTAGGTTAAGTTTAAAAACTAAATAAACAACTTCGGTATTGATCCGTCTTCAATAACTTCATGCAAGAATACTTGAAAATTAACGAATTAATCAATGTTGTAAATTAATGGAAAAAGTTAAATAAATAGTCTGAATTTGGTTGGTAAATATAAGGCCGTATAAATTCAACATCCGATTGGCTATAAATAAAAAATAAGAGAATATAAAAAAAAATGTTTTATTACTAAAAGTTACGTACACCTATGGCTACTTTTCGATATAACCACATTGATGATTGAGGCATTTGTCGTACCTGAGGACAATCTTTCCAATACCCTCTTCATAAAATGTTGTAATGAATTTAAATGAGGCTTGACGTTATCTTGAAGCACTTAGTTGTTTGGAAGCGCTGCCCTTCTAGCTACTTCTTCAGTTCAGGGAGAAAATGGAAGACACTAGATGGATGCTAGATCAGAACTGTATGGCAGCTGATCGAAATGAAGAGGGTATTGGAAAGGTTGTCCACAGGTACGACGAATGCCTCAATCGTCAAGGTGCTTTATAGAAAAGTAGCTATAATAGTACGTAAGTTTTAGTAATAAAACACTTTTTCTATATTCACTTATCTTTTATTTATGGCCTATCGGAGGCAAAATATAAATATATTTTCATTTTTTTGTTGAATGATCTGGGATGTGGTCAGACAAATAGAGAGAATAAGAAATGTAGACAAAAATGTAAAATATTAAATTTAAGACTTTGATCATTGTTGTTGTTTAGGTCAAAAGCCGAAAGGCTGGTTTGAACCTCTAGAGGTTTTATTAAGTAAAAAGAGGAGTGAGGTGGTTTACATTTGCCTTCCTAACTGAGTTGGAAAGTATGCTTATTAGCATGACAGGTTCTCTGAAAAGCACATATTTTTCACTCTGCGAATGACACATTCACTTCATTCACCACAGGGTCTGGCCGTATAATGAAATTTATTACTTTCAGAGGAGATAACTCTGACTAGCGTCTTTTACACCTCTACCTCTTGTGTTCTTGAATAGTTCAGTCATATAATTGGCTGACCACGTGATAAGAAACAGAACTATTTTTTGTAGCCCTGGAACTAGCAAATCGAGTGCAAATAATTTAACACTCCACCGGCCTTTTATTGGCGCACTTTGATAATAGTGCATAGTAATTAAATATCAATTTACCCTATCCTTTCCACAGAAATGAAGATCAACGGGGCTAAATATTCTTAGCACAAATCAAACGAGAAAAGAAATATTATTCAGCTGATTTCTAAATGTGATATTACAAATTAGAAGTACCAGTTTCAATATTTATTTACTTATGTAACATTCTTTACCTACAACTTAAAATTTTTCAAAAATTATCAATAGATGTCTATTTTAAAATTACGGACTCAATGATATAACTTACAACTCGTATGCGTACAATAAAACTAAAAGGGAGATCCTAAATCTGAACCGAAAATCATTTTCAGGATTAGTTGAATGATCAAGAAATTGTAGGAAATACATCAGGAAAAGTTATAAACAATCTTTAATATTTCAGTTCTATATTTCAGCATTCAATTTAATTTTCCATGTAGTGCATCAATGTTGTATGGTGGCCATGTGGTCTTCAAGATTAAGTGTAAAGTTTTTACATCTGTCTTGGCTGGCTGTGGTAGGAAAATCGGATACGTAGATGGAGTACAAAAGGGAAGACAAAACTGTTCCTTTGAAACTCGTGCGTTTACGGAACGACATGCAGATACAGTAGAAACTTTTTTTACTGAAAAAAGCGATTTAAAAGAAACGACTTAACGAAACATTTTTCCCACATTTTTTTGTGAACAATATACCGTTCCACAAAAAACCTCAGTGAAGTACTTACGACTGACATTAGACTGAAGACTGACATGGAACCCACTCCCTGACTTAAAGGCAATATCTTAACGCGCGATTAAAACATATTTACAGTCGTATTTACCATAAATCTTCCCTTCCAGTTACTCAAAAAAACTAAACTGATACAAGTTACTTCTTCGTCCGATTTAAACCGTTCAGTGATCTACGGATCAGCTAAAAATCCAACATAAAACGTATTCAGGTATTTCGGAACAAAACTTTACGAATCATCACAGGCTGTCCAATATTCTTGAGTAAAAAAACCATTACAAAATTGAAACGGTACATGAAATAGTAAAGAAACTAAACAGATGTTTTCATAGCAGACTACACTATCACACAAATCTACAAATTCAGTCATTGTCCGCTCCTCACCTACCAGACAACTCACCTAGAAGAATAAAAAGGCAATAGATAGAGGACCTCTGGTGGATTGTCTTAAGGGGCTGCCACTGGGCGACTTCCTAACACAAGTAGCAACAAGACGATGTAACAAAACAATTGTCATAACTGATACTTGTGTTAAAATATTACATATTTGTAGTTTATTTTCTTCAATTAAAGTGAAAAAAACAATTATTATATTAAATTTTTAACAATTTTAATTTTACTTTAAAAGTTATACTAAACTTCATAAGTTAACTTTAATTTTTTAATAAAGCAGTATTTTTCTGAGAGATCGTTCTCTTTAGGCAGATGATTCATCTCTATACTTTTATTCTTATCACTTTTTGGTTTCATATTGTTCATCCTGGATTCCATTTCTCCGTAAATCATCTTAAATTTCTACCAACTATACAACTTACATCTATGTAATTTTTGAAAGTTAAACTTCTGTTACAAAAATATTTAACATAGTTTTATGAAGTAATTTAAAAACAAACAATGATTTCTTTTTCTGTTTGTCAATATTTCATTATCCCTCTTCCAATTTTCTTCTGGTCAGGCCGAACAATGCTCCTGTCAATAAACCATCGCTTCTAAATTGTTCTTTTGGAATGGCATCTTTCTACCAATTCATCCATAAATGAACTCATCTACTTTACTCTTGGTATTTTCCCCTTCATCTCCAAGTATAGCATCCTTTTTGGCAGTCTTCCCTCCTCCATTCAACTGACATGGCAAACGAACTCACCTTTGTCTTTAAAACCTTGTTTAACAACCTGTCCATTTCCAGGTATTTCCTAATTATATTATTTATTATTTTATCGTTTCTTGTCCTCGCTAGTATACTCCTCTTGAATTTTATCTCTGCTGACTAAATTTTACTTTCTACCTTTTTTCCCCCAGTCCACGTCTCGGTTGCATAAATTAAAATTGGCACAAAATATGCATTATCATTTCAAGTTTTTTTACAATGTATAGGAACTTCTTGATCCTAGTCTAAGCCTCTTACAATTTGGAAGAAACCAATTGCTTTTTACACCTTTTACATAAATCTTCTTCCAATTTTCTATCTGATGAGAAAACAGCTCCTAAAAATATCCGACCTTATCAACTTCCTCCAGCGTCTTTTATTGTTACATTTAAATGTGTTAGAAACATTTTTAAAAAATCAGAAGAGGATTAAAATTCTTTCGCAATTAACCTCGTAGACAACAGCAAATATGCTCGAATACGGAAGCGTTTTAAAACTTTAGACATACCTTTAACATTTTGTTAATCATTTAAATCGTTTAGTTTTTTTATTTCTACTACTATTCATTGTCATCTCACAATCGGCATCATTATCATCCCCACGAAGGTCATCGTCATCTTTAGCTTCAACTACTTCATGTTTCAAGATATTAGCAGTTCAGAGTCTAGTTAGTTTGGTCCTTTTTTCAGAGTTTAGTTTCTTTTCTTTGAAGCACACTACTGAGGTGTTTTATATTTTTATTCAAAGAACATTATTATTCAGACTTTTATCATCTTTGCTTAAAGTTTATTAATTACTATAAAAAAACTGATTGAAAAAGAATTAAACTTTTGTCACCGCCACCCCTTCTAATTAATCACTTACTGTGTTGCCGGCCTTCAATACTTCTCCCGGCCCTTGTCAACGCGTTAGGCCCTTTGGCGGCGTACCGACAAACCTTTCGCTGCGTACTGACAGAGACCTTTGTCATCAAGGCCGACCCAGTAACCGCCTACTACCGCAGCCCTCTCGGCGACTATAAAAAGAGCACTCCACTGAGCCAAGAGATTCAATTCCGATCCAGGTACAGAGAGATTCAATTCGGATCCAGACAGCAGACAAGACGTCCGCCACGGTACATGGCTACAGGACTCCAGCGAAGACTAATCGAAGACCCCGCGAGAGAGAAGATGATGCTTCCGCTCGCCGACCCGTCACCGTAAGCCGTCAACCGGACCGTCATCGCCCGCTCACGCGAGCGATGCCCACAGCGGTCCCTTGGTCAAGCCTTACGCCCACCGGACCCGACGAAGCCGCCATCGACGCACTACTACGAGGGAAGAAGATGATGTCTCCGCTGGATGACGATACGCCGTGTCGCCCAGCTCCTCGACCGCCACGACGACTACGATCGACGCTTCCCATCAAGACGACCACCGCTAAAACGGCCCTTTTCAGAGTCACCAAAAATTAAAGGTTTTAACTTGCCACTTAATGGCGCCGTACGGTGGCACTTTGTTAAAACAAAATCTGGTCTCTGCACAGCTGACTATTCCTTATTTATATCAAGGAGTTTTCAGTATTTGTACTGGAAGAATTGTACCACTCCTCTCTGACTTGCTTTGGGGCAACCCAACGTATAAACTAACGTAACAGTTCTCGAGAAAAAATCGGGGAAGATTGTTCTTGAATTCTTGTTAATTACTTCTTGTTATTTCTATTTTACTGTAATTGAACTAATTATTGTAGCATACACAGATACTTTGAGTTATATTTCAAAGGTAAAACTTCTTAAGTCAGTTTTTCATTAAATCGTGTTAAATTAATATAATTAAACACTGGATTAGTTTATGACTTATTAATGTTTTTTAATAAAAAGTAGGAAAGCTATAAGTTTTTAATCACGATTAAATAATGAAACACAGTTTAATTGTTTCGGGTTGTTTATATCAGTGTAGTGTTACGTTCACTATAACACCGAATCGACCAATACTTTCTTTATTAGAGATTTAATTAAACATATTTCAGTGCGTTTAATAAAGAGTATTTTTGTATTGTTTTCGTTGTTTTTGGTGTCGGATGGTTAGGTACATATATCTATTTGTGCATCGATAGTACTAGTCAGGGAACATGTGTGAAGGAGCGAGTGGGTGGGTAGGTGTCCGACTGGAATAACACTAATTAATTCTCAAGTAATATTTATGCAAAATCCGTGGCAATCATTTTGGAGAGTGGAACGATATAAAATATATTCAAATGTAACCGTTAGGGCTATATGTTGTTGCCTACTACAAAGCATTAACAGAACTTTTCGAAAGATGGCTCATCGTTATTGAGCTAGATTTAATTTCAAGCTCCACTCAAATTTCTGTTTTGTGTCACGAGGCTCAAATTTAATTCTGTTTTCAACCAGGTATAAATTTAGAGCCTTCAATTTCCTCGGCTTAACAATTACCCTACAATAAAATGAACATTAATTCCAATTCGTGTCTGTTCAGTATTTTATATTCCCAACTTGTTTCATCCCTTATGTTAGTAACTGAAGCACAATTCATCCAGCAATTACACTTTTATACACTGTAACACTTTATATATTGCTATAATACTGATTTATTCGCATGCCAATAACTATTTCAATTAATCGTTGTTTTTTAAAACATCATATTCATAAAAAAATATCCACTTCATTCTGTTGTTATTATTTAAATCCAAATAAATGTTGGTTCTTTTTTATACTGTCGTATTACATACCAGTAAAGTAGCTTTAAATTTTACGTTAATTGTTTTATAGTTGTTTTTGTTAGTTTACCTCGTATTTTAACGGAAGTTTTTACTGTTATTTATAATATACATAACGTTAATTTTATTACAGGTTTTCATAATTCATTTTTTCTTTGATATTATAAATGAAGCAAATTACATTAGAAAGTCGAAAATCCGAACCAAATGGGATCATTAGGAGCTCGATTTATCGATTCATTCGGATTTTCGAACGATTATAACAAAGATATATTTCTGAAATTTTTTCTGTATAGGGCCAATTTTAAACCACGTGAGGTGACTTTAAACGTAGGTATTTGAAAGCTTTTTTTATAGCCCACATTCTCCATTCTCAGCATTTGTTCACTGTAGGTTTTTCTTCTTCCTTCTGTTCATTCGGTGATCTATTATTGCACTGCATAGAACCCTTAAAGTCCGTAATCAGTTGTCTGAATTTGGTTTGGTTCATTAAGTTTCCTCGGTTTATTCCAATTTTCTCAATATCCTTTCTAACTTTTTTGACCCATTTATCCAAAACTTTGGGTCTATTGTTTAGTGTCTTAAAAATTTGTTTTTTGAACAGTTTTTCATACATTCCATAAAGGTCTCCATAAAATTTTAGTTTTCCTTTACTAATCGTTTCCATTAATCTTTGATTTTCCTCGCACAATACTTCTCATTCTCTTAACCAATATCCGCCTTCAATTTTCGGACCCATTATTTTGCGAAGGACATTCCGCTCAAATTTCTCTGTTTCTCTTAGACTACCCTTCCCTGTCGTTCTAAGGCACTCATTCGCGTACAGACACGCAGGTTTTATCACAGTTTTATAATGTCTAATCTTGGCTTGCCTTATTAATGTAATTAGTATACTAAAAGAGAAAAGTAATTAAAAATGTAAATACTTACAGAGAGAGAGAGAGAGAGAGAGAGACGGGGAATTAAAAAAGCACTTTTGTTAAAAGTCAATAATCTTGAGAAATCTTTATAAACACATTTTGAATCGGAAGATAAGGATTGAAAATTGTAGCAACTGAAAATAATAAGTAAAGAGCCAAGGAGATTAGTTTTACAGTGTTTAGAAAACGCTTTAAAATTTCAGAACGCCACAGTTTTTGGTTGAATTACATTGGAAGTTATTTTTCTGGTAGTCTTTTTGTTTCTGATGCTTACCTCTTTATCTGTTGCTGTTATTTTTTCCTTTCCCAGATGTTTTCATTCTTTTTTGCCAGTCCTCTTCCTTTCCTCTGACCGTTTAATGCAGGTGCTTCTTTTGCTTCTCCTGGAATCTTGACATTAATTTTCTGCCCCACCTCCTCTTTGTCATTAAGTCCTGTACCCCAAGTTCAGTCACATCAGAAACTGTTTTTTTTTAAACTAGACAGGTTGAGATTTATAGGAAATTAATTTGTTAAAAATTTAATTATCTAGTCTTCTATTATCCGTTCTGTGAATGTGCGCAAAGAATTCTTCGTTTTCTTATTTTATCCGTTTCTTCTTTTAGGAAAAAAGATGAACAAAATAATTTTAAGGCTAATATTTTGTTTGTTATTATAAAAAATAACAACTTTTTATTTGGGTTATAGAAAATATATAATATAGCGTTTGTACGAGTATGCTATGGTATGTTTTGTTTTACAAATAGGTATAGACTACTCTTTAATTAACGCCATCAACTGTAATATTTTTATCGGAAGTAACCATAATCGGTTATCTACTTCTTCAAGTCATTCATATTATTTATTCACAATCATGATTCACCTTCACAATTTCGTTTTACAGCCTTTAATTAATAAAAAATTAAATATGTTTATTGGTATTCTTCTTTCGGTTTTTCAGTATAGCACCACAATAGAAAAATATAGAGTGTTACAAGGATTAATTAATGATTTCTTTAACAAACAATGAACATTGCACTAATTGTAAAGAAATTATATTTATAAAAATCAACATATTTATTGATTAATTAATTATTTTTAAAGCAGACCAGAAACGAATTCGCGGTTGTTTTGTTATTCAATTTTTATATTCAACATCCATTATAACTACTTCAGTATATACATATATGTATTTTTTTGACAATATATGCCTACTGTGTAGAGAAATTCAGAAAATTAAGTGGGTTGTTGGCATTATGTTTAAATAAATATTAGGTTGAACATATTGCAGCCTAATAAAATAAGAGTAGTAATTAAATAAAGTAGGCAGATGAGTAGGTAGATTCCATTCCACTGTATTCGCATGAAAGTTAACAGAAATAGTACTGTAATAACAATGTATTTCTTATTAATTATTGCACTCATTATTTATGGCTTATTTTAAATGATTTTACAATTCCCACGGGTCAAAAATGAAACAATTATTGTTGTACTTATCCGACGGGAATTGACTATTATCAAATATTGCATACCTACTGACTTAATCCTGTTAAACCACTATAAATGCATGCATATATATACTACTTCGGATAAGTGTGTGTAACCTATTATACAGTCTGTCCAAAAAGTCCGGGACAGGGTGAGGTAAACCTGAAGTTGAAATTAATATTATTAAAAAATAGTAGTCCTATATATTATTCAATTGGAAATTAATCACATATTCCTTAATACCTGCTAAGGTTTTAATTAATCTCATAAATTCCTTGGCACCTGCTGTACACTTATATCTTCCAATTGAAGGGGTCGGGAGAAGACAGTGCTAACCTACATCAACATAATTTTAAGCAATATCATTTTAAAAGTTTACTGAAATCTAAAAATCATGTTATGAATTTTTGTTAAACATTTGTTAGTTTGTGTTAATCTAGGTTCTTAAGATAGTAAATATAGCATCCTTTTTAAAACGTGTTGTACTTTTTATTTTTTTAAAATCTGGTGTGAAACACTCACACAACTTTCTCTTGCCAATGCAAATAATTAATAATAAACCTAACATTATTAATAAAATATTAGAAATAAACAAAACTAACCTCAAAAACATAACCTTATTTTAATCATGAGTGAATGACGCAAAATGACAATCGAACTCAGTTTGGCCTAAAAATACGGGTAATCACGCTTTCACGCTAAACTAGGCTCTGTAGAGAAAAATGCTCTAAACAAAAGTTGTAGATCTTTTAATTTTCTATAAATTTAACTATATAGCCTACACTTTTGTCGTAAAATGCATACTAAGACCGAAATGTTAAAAAAATCGATTTTTCTCACGTTTTCGTGAGAAAAAAAAACAGAAAATCGCAAATTACCGCTAAACTAAGCGTTAAACAAAAGAATGATTGAAATAAAAGTTGTAGAATGTTACATTCTCTACAACTTTTATTATATAACGTTTTGCGCTAAAATGCATATTAAAGCCGCAATATTAAAAAGAAAATGTTTTTACGTAAAAACAGCCTCACGCAGAATTTCAGCAAACATGGCGCGTACCCTATATTGTAGAGCATAAAAAATGTAGTAAACCAGGCGATTTTTAAAAAAATCGTAGGACTAGTTTTTGAGAAAATCGCAAAAAAGTGAAAAATTATACGAATAAACTACTACTTCCGGTTGACCGATTTTGATGAAAATGTTCGTGTCGGGTCCGGTAGTGATATGTAACTTAAGTTTCAAGTTTCAAGTTCGTACGATGTTCCGTTCTTGAGATATTTTGTTCACACACACACACACACACAGACACACACACACACAGACACACACACAGACCAATCGCTAAGAACATGTTTTTTGGGTTCAGGGGGTCTGAAAACGTATAGATCCGGTGAAAACTCGATTTCGAAAAATCGACATGAAAACAATACTTTCCTTCCTATATATTCATATAGGCAAGAGAAAGTAAAAATATTTAAGAAAAATCATGCTGGAAAGTTTGTGGGTTAGCACTTTCTTCTGCCGACCCCTTCAATTGTAAAATCTTTATGCAATACTTTAACCTTATTATTATATGTACATAAGTATTTTGTAATTTAAATATGAAAGGTTTGTAGAAAGAGTTATCGTGGACGGAACGCATAAGAAACGAAGGGGTACTACAGCGAGTAGACAATTATAAAGAAATCCTTCACGTAATAAAAATTAGGAAGCTACAATATTTCGGACACATAATGCGAAAGGATCAAAGGTACGTTCTGTTGTAGCTCATCAACTAGAGCAAATTAGATGGATGACGAGTTCCGAGACGCCGTCACATATCTTGGCTGCAAAATCTCAGAAGTGGTTTGGAAGAACAACAACAGAGCTCTTCGCATAGCTGCAGAAAGGATTGTCGTGACAGTTGCAGATATCCAGAATGGATAAGCACTAGAAGAAGAGATAGAGAGATATTCTTTTTCTTCTTCTTCTTCTTAGCGGTCCTATTCGTTTCAGATATTATCGACGATCATCTGATTTTGCTGTTTGCTATCCGGAACGACTCCGCGGAGCTCTTACCAAACCAGGCTCTCAAATTGGCAAGCCAGAAAATTCTTCTTCTACCAGGAGGTCTTTAACTTTCTACCTTTCCTTGCAAGATATATTGGAACAGCACATATCTTTTTGATTTCTTATCATCCACCTGAGAAACAAAAGCTTACGAAATTTTACGATGTTAATAACACTTTTTCTCCTTAAGAATTTTATCTTTGCGATTTTCCGCGTCCATGGTATCTTCTATACAACCGGAATTCATGAGCTTAGAGTTTACAAGTAGTCGCCCTGTTTGAGATTTAAGTCTTTACACCATCCAACGAGAAAACATCTTAGAAGCTGCAGTTTGGTATTTAAGATTAGGTCGTGGCTTTTGAAGACTGAGCTCATTGTATTAAAGACATTGCTGGTCTTTCCAATGCGTTACTGTATCTCTTGCGAGATATCTCACTCATCGTTAACCATTATCAATGGTACCCAGGTATAGATTTATTGAGAAACTCGTTCTATTCTTGTCTGATTTATATACACTTTATGCTATGCATGTCTTCCCCGGTAATGACCTTGAGTTTGTTGTATTACTATTATTGGTGTCCACGCCATTCTACAAAAAGTATCAATGTAGCATGTTGGTGCTTATTTCTGTATTTTATCCATCAGCGTCCAAAGTTCTTCTACTGTAATAGTAAAAACAATTTTATCATCTGCATGTTTCAAACTGTTGATTGTGGCACCATTTATTTACAAGCTTTCTTTTAATTCTAGTAAGGTTTTTTAAGTTTCTGTTTTAAGAATATGTTAAACATTATGAGTGAGAAATATTTACTTGTTCTGTAGGTTCACCATTCACTATTAAAATTTAAAATAGAGAGAGTTTTAGTCTGTGATTATCTTCGCTGATGTCGAAGAAATTGACTGTTAAAGGATTTATGGTAAACGATCTAACTTTTTAAATGTTTACGCTACGTTGCTTAATCTCTTTTAATTTAAAAAGTAGTTCTAATTTATTTTAAACATAAATTATGTTGTAGTTAAATAGGCTGGCGTTGTGGTTAAGCCATAAAAGTAGTACCTATTTTGGTAAGTGTTCTTACTATTTTTGGACCGTAATCTGGTGGATTGTATTTTTTACTGTTGAGCCGCTATGAACTGCGGATGTATAGCATTTTCTTCTTTGCCAATAGGGTGTTCTTCTTTTACCAACCTTATACCGATCCTCCCGGGACCATTCCCTAGATTCTCTTCCTTCGAAACTTCTGTCTATGATAACCAATTCGACAAGTGTTTGCCAGAACCTACTTCTACTTTATGCGTTTTTAAGTTTGATTCTTGTAAAATTCATATCCGCTTGCGCCTTACTGTACCATTGTATTTTGTTCTTCTACTTCCAGAAAAAACTATACATTTTTTTGGTAAGTCTATTGTCCGCCATCATGTGTACATGGCCCAAGATTTTCAGATGTATTTTCCTAATTGGAAGTTCTATTGTTTCAGGCAAATTTCTGTAGACTTTCTGTAGACATTTGTCTTTAAATATCTGTAATTCCTTTCGTTCAATACAAATGTTGTATTGTTAAGCGCATCACATAATAATGGTTTGGGTACAACAATAAATTCTGTTTTATTTAAGCTTAAGTTTATGCATAAACCATAAACGTTGGCGATATCTTAGTTTCTTTTAGATATCGTGTTTCTATCTTATCTTTCTTACAATGTGTTTGTTAAATTCTAATATAATGTAATGTATGTGTGTTTGTTAAAATCTGGATCTAATGTAGTCTAAAATAACCGTAGTAGAATTTTTATTACACCTAGTTATAATAACGTATACTTTCTTTACTTTCTCACACGGACACCTAAATATGTTTTCTTCATCCTTAAAGGTCAGATTCTTTGGAGATCTCTTTTCTTTGATTAACATTATTTCAATTCACTAATCCGAATTTTCAAGTGCTTCATCCGAAGTTACGGGCCGGACCAAAAATCTTGATCATTCTGTTTTAATTCTTATCTTAAAAAGTTAATTGTTCTGAAGAAAAGTATCCACGTATGACTATACAAACAACTTTTCATAGATTTAAAGATCGATTAAGTGGCTTATCTTGGGGTTTTTATAAAAAAAACAACTATTTATTACTTACAACACTACTTGTTTCTTCTCGTTTTTGTAAGATAATTGCACTTCTACTCTGAAATTGACAGTGATACAACTCATTTTATTCAACACACTTTGGTACATTTCATTTTGCTCATAATAGACAGGTGGAGTGTCAAATTATTTACACTCAATCTGTTCGTTGCAAGGTTAAAATAAATAGTTCTGTATCTTATCACATGGTCAGCCAATTAAATGACTGAATAATTTAAGAACAAGAGGTAGAGGTGTAAAGAACACTAATCAGAGTTGTCTCCTCTGAAAGTAATGAATTTCAGTATACAGCCAGACCCGGTGGTGAATGAAGTGAAGGTGTCATTTGCAGAATGAAAAATATGAGCTTTTCAGAGGCATGCTGATGCTTTTCACACGGCATGCTGATAAGCCTACTTTTTTTACTCAGTGAGGAAGACATGGTAAACCTCCTCGTTTTACTTAGTAAATCCTATACAGGTTCAAACCAGCCTTTCGGCTGATGACCTAAACAACAACAACACAACTAATTGTAAGGGCATAATGAAATAAACCAGTCAATTGAAATTATTTTTTCACAATTTCCTAGTCTTTTTCCATTATTTCCTTACATTGAGTTACGTACCACTGTCAATTTCAAGGAGAGTATTTATATAAGTCTTTGTCTGCGTTTAGGTGTGGTTTCTTCCACAGAGATTTATTTTTGTTCAATTTAAAATCTGAACTAAAGAAAGTAAAATATAACGTAACTTTTACATCAAGAAACCAACATGTTCAGTGGTCACCTTGAACGAAAAGTTATCCCGCAAAATGAAGAAGTTATATATCACGGTTTGATTTAAGAATTACGTAAAGAAGTCATATATGGATGAAACGAAAACAACTTAGGTTGAAGTTATTCAATTTTTCTGGCTCTTAGGCTGTAATTCTCAAGATTCTCTTAAAAATAAAGCCATTTTGTACAAAATAATATTCAAACTAGTTTGGACTTACGGGTTAGAGCTGTGGAGTACAGCAATTCATCGAATATAGAAATACTACAAAATTATCAATCAAAATAACTGAGACTGATCACTGCAGCTCCATGGTATGTAACCGATGAAAATTTCAAAACGATCTGAACCTACCTTTCATAAAATAATAAATTAAACAATGTAGCGGGAAACATTAAAAAAGTCAAAAGAGCATCAAATTTCTTTTGCAATCAACCTACTGGACGAAAGCGAAGATGTTCACAAACTGAAACGTTATAAAACTTTGGACTTAGCTTTACGATTTCTGTCAATCATTTAACTCATTTGATTTTTTTCTTTTTCTACTGCTAATAATCGACAACTAACCATCGGGATCATCATTATCTCCATCATTGTCATCGTCTTCATCTTCAGCTTCAACTACTTCATGTTTTAAGATATTTGTACACAGTTTAGAGCCAAGTTTAATTTTGTTTTCTGTCAAAGGTTATTTTTTTTAAACACACTACTGAGTGTGTTTTATATTTTCATTCAAAGAACGTTAGCATTCAGACTTTCTCGTCTCTGGTTACAGTTCACATTACATTAAAAAAACTAATTGGAAAAGAATTACACCTTGTTAATAAATACAAAAAATATAAATATCAAAGTTTCATAGATATTTATATTTCTTATTTTTCAGTTCTGACAACTAGGAAATTGACTGTTGAGGTCGATATTCTAGATTACCCTTCGTACATACTTTTAACTCAAATCACAAAAAAAGGTTTACAATCTCTAAATTTTTCACATCTTCAAAATTAAATAACAAATCTCAACCTGCATGCAAAAGACGGCCAGCTAAGGTCAAGATAAAAAATAATTTACTTTTGCTAGTTTATTTTTTTCTTTTTTAGCCCAAAAAATTTAATATTTTGACTTTGTGAATTTTACGTTTGTGACTGTATATATCTTTCAATTTTATTATCTTGGAACAACCTAAACACCTTAATCGGTTTTACCTCCATCTTTTGAAATCATTTTTCTTTTTATTAATTTAATAATTAATGGTTACGATTCCGTCTTAAATACTATGTTATGTAAATACTACTTAATCACTATGTGACCAAAAAATGCTTCTATCTTTACCTAATTGTGTTTGATGTATCCTTAAAGTTGTTGTAAGTTCTAGGTCAATTTTTGCTTCCTAGTCACTTTTTACAATTTAATATTTTGAGAAAAAATATTTCCCAAACGTCTTTCTACCTTTTTTCTAGATTTACACTAACCACTGAATACTGTTCATAACACTTTCGATTATACATTCAGCTGGATGTGTTCTCTGGTTAAGATTAGTTGGTAGATGTCCGAGTTTTGATTTACGTGGAAGTGACTTTTTATTATAGGTGCATGTTTTGATGATAAGCTCTTTTCATTTTTTGTTTTATTTCTAAGATCGCTTCCTAATCTAATCCACTTGGTTGAATTAGGACGTTCCCTCCAAAATGTTTACCATCTGTTTTTTCCTTATTTTGTTTCCATGTTTCGTCTCATTCTTAATGTCACTCATCTACTAATTTTCTTCAGACCCACTTTCTCTTTTTTTAAGTACATTGACTTGTCCTGTTTCAATTTCAACATTATCTAAGAGCAGTACCAAATCTTCACATAACTCTAACCAACTCATTTTCGTCTTTCAACTTACCACCTACTGAAAACATTTAATTATTATTTCTCTATTTCTAAACCACATTCCATAATCACCTTTTCCTATACGTAGTTAAATAAAAAAGAAAATACCATCTCCCCGTCTCATTCTTGTCCTTATTTTAAAAGATTGTAAGATTCCAACATTGAAACTTAAATTTTATTTAGTGCTTCTTAGTTTTCTTAAACTACATTTATTGTTTTGGAGTCATCTCAAAATCCCTCCAAAATGTTGAATAGACAGGTCCTCTTGAAAATCGTGAGCCTTTTTGAAGTTAAAAGGCTTTTAATACATTTCTTTTAATTACGTTTTGGCATTCTTTTAAATGCAGTGACTGAGAAATTCAGGAAATAATTCTTCAGGGTTTTTCACAATT
Source organism: Catonia carolina (assembly GCA_035578175.1). NCBI lineage: Eukaryota > Metazoa > Arthropoda > Insecta > Hemiptera > Achilidae > Catonia > Catonia carolina. The sequence goes on along the minus strand of JAQMRL010000003.1, from coordinate 80,997,074 downwards.
AAGGAGTTCTTCAAAGGATATGGGCTGCAAACTTACAATTGCATCTATTATTTACTGCCAGTGACTTTTCTTTCTTTTAAAACACAAACTTGGGGGCTAAAACTATTGTAACTTATTTTTACACCATGAAAATCTTTTATTTTTTTGTTATAAAAATCACTTACCATGTTTTCTTTATCTTGGCATAATCCTCGTCTAACTTTGTTTAACTACCATCATCAGCATTGCATGTGATTCTTTCATTCATAGTTTGGCTGTTGAGGTCGATATTTTAGATTACTCTTCGTACATATCTTTAACTCATGTCAAAAAAAGGTTACCAATCTCAAAATTTTTCATATCTTCAAAATTAGATACTAAATCTCAACCTGCGTGTAAAAGAACTAAACTAAAGACGGCCAGCTAAGGTCCAGAAAAAAAATTTACTTTTCTAATACCTAATCTAATCCACTTGGTTGAATTAGGACGTTCCCTCCAAAATCTTTACCATATTATTTTTCCTTATTTTGTTTCCATGTTTCGTCCCATTCTTAATGTTATTCATCTACTAATTTTCTTCAGAAGAAATTTTCAGACCCACTTTCTTTGCTTTTTTTAGCACATTGACTTATCCTATTTCAATCTCAACATTATCTGAGAGCAGTACCAAATCTTCACATAACGCTAACTCATTTTTCGTCTTTAAACTTACCACCTACTGAAAAAATTCAATTCTTTTTCTCTATTTCTAAACTCCATTCCATAATCACCTTTTCCTATACGTAGTTAAATAAAAAAGAAAATACCATCTCCCTGTCTCACTCTAGTCCTTATTTTAAAAGATTGTGAGATTTCCACATTGAAACTTAAATTTTATTTAGTACTTTTTAGTTTTCTTAAATTACATTTTTTGTCCTGGAGTCATCTCAAAATCCCTCCAAATGTTTAAAAGACAAGTCCTCTTGAAAATCGTGAACCTTTTTGAAGTTAAAAAGCTTTTAATGCATTTCTGTTAATAATTACGTTTTGGCATTCTTTTAAATGCAATGGCTGAGAAATTCAGGAATTAATCCTTCAGGGTTCTTCACAATTAAGGAGTTCTTCAAAGTATATGAGCTGCAAACTTATAATTTTCTATATTATTTACTCCCAGTGGCTTTTCTTTCTTTTAAAACACAGACTTTGGGGCTAAAACTTTTGTAACTTATTTTTACACCATGAAAATCTTTTATTTTATTTGTCATAAAATCACTTACCCTATTTTATTTATCTTGGCATAATCCTCGTCTAATATTTAACTACCATCATCAGCATGGTGATTTATTCTTTAATTCATAGTTTGACTGTTGTTCTTCATTGAACAGAGCTAAGGCCCTAGGTCTCTCATGAATTTGACGTTCCATTTCTTATCGTTTCTCTAATTTTGTATACTTAAGTTCTTTATAAAAAAATTATTATTATCAGTAATGTCATTAATTTTTAAAATGTACGTTTTGTATTTTCACATCTACTGTTTTAATGTTAATCCCTTCTGACTGCGTCATTCATTATTATTTCATGTATTTGTTTGATATTGCAACATTGTGTATCAGAAATACTTTCAAAGTTGGCTTTTAATAGGTAATCTTCATGTTTTCTATTTCCTTGGACACCTTTTGAATCTAATAGAAGTTAGTTTTTCATATTGACATTCCTCCATTGCATCGAACAGTCACTCTTTATTCTTGTTATTTCTTTCATGGTTTCAAAATTCTACTATTTTTCTATGACTTTTCTTTTCTTTTCAATCAAATCGCACAATAGTTTTTTTTTTGGAAAATTATATAAATTTTTTCTCAAGCATGTCATGAAAATTCCTCTACTTTTCCGTATGTTTTCAAAAATATTTATTTAAAAAATTCACGTGGTTTTATTAATGTATAAATTTATTGGGATATTTTTTATAGTAGACGGCCTATATTAATATTGAACAGGTTACTCTTCAAATCTTCATTGAGATTATTTGAATATTTTACCTCATTTTGGTATTTCTGAAGGTACTAAGAAGGTTTTTAAGTATTTTAAGATAATCTAAAAAATGTAAATGGTGTAATTTTTTATTTATCATAAACCATCGTTCTCTTTCATGTTTCTCAGATAGTTTAACTGTCTCATTTAATTGTACACGCTCATCGAGTAGGCCTAAGTTTATGGCAATGAATCATTTTCTTCTAAGAAAATTATAAAAAAACAAGTTAACTATTAAGTTATATTCCTAATTCTGTTATTCTTATTTTTTTTAATTAAAATATAATATACATCAAAAATATATCAGTTTATTTTGAAACTTATTAAAATTTTTGTTCAGAACATTTTAATGGCAGTTCTCATCAAGGTTTTCACACAGGTTTCTTTTTATTTCATTCATGACCGCAAATTTTTGATTTAAGTTATATATTATTTTGCGTGACAATAACGTTTTTTTGTTTTTAATCCTGCATTGCCTAAATATTAACTTGATTTTTTTCTGAAGCTTTGCAACTTTTTAAGAAAATAATTCAAGAGCTTGAAAGTGTTATGTAACATGTCTTTAAAAAACTTAGTTTTTTGATTGATGAAGATGGGTATACCTTATTTTTAATATTTAGATGTGTAAGCGTTATGGAATATTTTCTTACCTTAACATTTTAAGAAATTACCTGTGTTTAAAGAGGAAACTCTACTGGTTCATTTTATGTTTTGTAGTGGATAAATGTATGAAGATCACCTGCTTCCACTTTAATGCAGGCGATCATCTTTTAAGAATAACAATACTTAACAGTGATCATGCATCTTCATCAGTAAAAGTGCTTTAAATATTCATTAACAAACTTTTTTCATTGTACAATAAAATCTCGTTCTATTCAACAAATATCAAAAGTAGACATGAAAAAGCAATTTACTGTAGAATGGCCGTAAAAAAGAAATTTGTATCCTAACGTATTAACATATAGGCCTAAAATATAAGCACGTAGTTTTCTACGTGTTATTTTGATTTTCCATTTCAAATAGCAACATCATCATCATCATCGTCATCCTTCAAGGATTAGGCTCTGTTGGCCTGTTCCGGCATCCATTTCTTTCGTGGTCTTCCAACGTCTCGCCTTCCACCGGGTTGATACTCCCATGCTAGTATGGGAAGCCTATCTCTTGGCATGCGGAGTAAATGACTGGACCAGTTTCTCCTGTACCTTTTCAGAGTTTCTAGCAAAGGTTCCTCTCTCAGGTTCGCTCTTATATTTTCATTTCTTATATGATCTAACCTAGAGTAGCCCTTGATTGCTCGCAGAAATCTCATCTCAGCTGCTTGCATTCGAGACTCAGTTCTTCTATTTGGTACCCATACTTCGCTTCCATAGGCTATCAATGGTATTGCCATTGTTCTATAAAATTTTAGTTGGGTATCCCGCCGTGTTTTCCTCCCTATAGCTCTTCTTATAGAACCACAAACGGCGCTGAATTTAGCCAGCTTCTCATTCACATCATCCTCTTCAACAAATGAGATACGGCATCCCAAGTAACTAAAGTCTCTTACTTGGTCCAGAGCCTGATCATCCAGCACAATTTTGCATCTAATTGGCCACTTTCCTCTGAATGCCATAACCTTGGATTTATGAGGTGAGATCTTCATGCCAAAATCTGAACCAATTTTATTCAATTTTATTATAATATAATTTTATAGTATTATATTTTCTTAAGACTTGCATCCTACGATCATTTTTATGTAAGCAATAAAACCCTCCACGACGCTTTCAAAATTCCGACAGTAAAGGAGCTAACCGCATCTTTGAATAGTAAATTTCACGAACGACTAGATGTTCATCCAAACCAACTAGCCCGTGATCTAGCTACAAGGAACTTCCCACCTGTGCGACATCTCAAGAGACCTCTTGGTCCAAATAACGGATAATACCCGTAGTTATAAACGGAGAATGTACCGCTGGGTACCTCTTCTCCTTAAAGCAAAACTCCCCACCGCCATTTAAATATCATGTACGGAAATGTGCAGCTCAATGTACAGTACCGTAATAAAAATAAAAGACCAAAATAAATATATATATTAAAATAAGTTCAGCCGCCTCCGTAGCGAGTGGTAGCGTGCGAGGCTACAATGCGGAGGTCCCGGATTCGATTCCCAGTTAGGGTCAAAAAATTTTTACTAGTCGAAACCCACTGTTCTCGATACATAACCCACCATAGTCACTAATAACCAAGCTGTTGATGTGACTTCATATAAATTTAAAAAAAATCCGTTGGTTGTTTTAGTTCCAGTCTTCTTGTTATATAATTATTAATGTTGCCCAAGAAAATAATAGATAGGTTTTCCGATTTTTTAAAAAATATTTTTCGGAAAATCTACTTTATTTTGTCGTAAACGTAATCATTGAGGTTTATTCTGATGATTTTGTTATTTATATACCAAGAAACATGAATCTTAGTTTAACGTTGGATAATGGTTACATTGGAGTTACTTCTCGCTCCCTATAGCTTTATGATGTACGTCCATATCGGTTAATAATACTCTTTTTCTTCTTCCTTCATGGGTTAGGCATTTCTACCTGTTCCTGCACCTATCTTTTCTTCGGTCTGCCGATATTTCTACTTTCTACTGGTTTGGATCTTCTAGCTACACTAAGCAAGCCGCTTTCTGGGATTCTATTTAAATGATCGACCCATTGGGCATTACCCAATATTACTCTTATAAATTAATCATTTTATTGTCTAATGTAAGTCATGAATTTTTACCGAATATGCAATATATTTGCTTAAATTGTTGGTAGCCTACAATTTATTTTGAATTACTGGAATATCGTTCGTTCATTCTCAGTATATAATACCAAGTTTTAGTGGATGAAGTTGTTGTATTACCTATGCATAAAATTCTAAGAAAAGTTAAGTTTAAAGAACTTTACAAAATTGCATATTACAAATTTTTATGAAGGGGAGTAGGATATGTAGGTACCATAAAGAAAGATGTTAAAACAATTTCAAAAATGCGAGCCTTAGAATTTTGACTGCATTTTTTAACTATACTCATAACCTCTATCCACTAGGCTCTTTAATTATTTTTGCCGGCGATAAAATAATCTAAAAATATTTTAGGTTGTTTTAATCCTTCGGTTATTATGAGATATCATCTTACAATTATTTTTCTATTTGTAGTCGTGTTTAATTTTCAGGAATATATCTCGGCTTTTGCATTAAAAACCGTTGTTCATAAATTACTCTATACAATTGAAGGCGTAGCAGCTTCTTAAAATTTTCAGTTGGTTTTATTTGCTTAATTCTAACGGTCTTTTGCAAATCATTCTATTAATCTACAAGCGTTTAAAATTAATTCTTTTCTAAGATTATTTACATTAAATGGAAGAAACTGGTTTTCTATGTGACACCCTCTAGAAATAAACTGATTGGGGTGTACCTGCCAAAAACTAGTTAGTAAAAATATCTAAGGTGAGACCGCGACCTGTGTTGGAGTAATATATTGGGGTGAAGGTGGTGGACAGGTTCAAACAATATAATGTCCAGTTTTTCTAGGGGTGAATTCAATGAAGATGATGGGGAGTTTTGACCCTTAAGACCGGTTTAGTCTAGCCAACACTTGTTGGATTCACTAGTTAAGAAATCTTTTCGCATCTCAAAATCATTCTTCATCTGGAGGCTGCGAATATCACCAGCTTCTCTCATCTTCAGCCTTTTTAGGTATGGATACTGTATGTAGCTTAGTTAGTTAACATTCTATTAGTACGCTGTTTCATATCTATATTTCTTCTATCTAATAAATATATTCTTCTTATTCGAATAAAATACTTTTTAAAAATTTTCATTTCTTTCTTAATCATACCTAATTTGTTTCACACATTATTGAATTACAAAATAAATGTTTTGAAACGATAAATACTATTGTAAATGTAGACTTCATTTAACTTTGTGCCTCAGTTTTATTGATATTTAAATATATTTTTGTATTAACAAAATTTTAATTTCTTAGAATTTTTTTGCGAATTAAAAACAATAAGTTAATAATTAATTTAAAAATTTATTTTCTATCGGATACAATTTTACACAAATATACTTAATTTATTAACATTAAAGTTAGTTTGGTTAGGTGTCGGATGCTAACTAATCAGATTACATACGCGATGATTATTTGGATTAGGTGAAATATAGGCTATAACCTACTATTGGAACTGTTGTCTAAATCATGAGCAGAATTCGAAACTAATATTATTTGTAAGGTATTTTAATAAGTACATTGTAAGAATAGAATTAAATCGCAATATTTTTTGTATATTAGTTATAATGCAGACTAGTAAATTTGTATTAATTACACAAATTATTAAAATTCTGAGATGATAAGTTCTAAATTATGATAATTACGTAATATACCTAATTTGAAAATTAAAGTTAAGATAAATCAAAGAAAAATAGTAATATAGGGCCTACTTTAAATATAGTATCCTCCTGTATAAAAATATAAGTAAGTGCATAAATACATAAAATACAAAAATATTTTTCGAAAAAAATTAATATTTTACATAATATTCTGAAATTAACAAAAATAAAAAACAAATTTTAAATAAGGACCACCTCCGTGGCATAGTGACTAGCCTAAAAATTAAAAGGTCCAGGGTTCGATTCCCGGCTAGGGTCTGGATATTTTATCAAATTAATACCAACTGTTACAGTAGGCCTACCATAATTTATAGTAGTTTCTTATGACGAAGCAGTTGGTACAACTTTAAATAAACTAAAAATATCAGGTAAATTACGTATAGGCTATATTAAGTTTAAATTCTTTTTGACTAGAACTGTAATCAATAAAAATTTTGAAAACAATTGTTCAAACCATTAGACTAATAAAAATTGTTTTTTGTGATAACATTTATGCAGATTGCTTAATTCTATGATTAAAGTTTTATAAATTTCTAAATTTTAAGTCTGTGTTAATAAAAGTTTCAATTCTGTAGTACTTAAAATGACTAGTAAAAGTTAGGTTAACTTAACTTAATTTTCATATAGATGTAAAAGTGATTAAATTAAATTTTTAAAGAATAAATTTATGAGGGGTAATTAAACCAGAATTTATAAAAATTAATAATTAAATTATAGCTATTATATTAGTTAATGATGTAATCTTCTGAAATTAATGAAGAAAATCGCACCACTTTAAAGTGAGAGAAGTTAGCAATATCGATTCCCGCGTCTTTGTCCAAAAAGGAGCATGCGCAGACAATTGAATTTTGTTCCATTGTAAGAGAGGTGCAAACACAACGGTGATTCTCTCCGTCTTATTAATATAATTTATTTTATGCTCGGTTTTATTTTTTGGTACATCATATTTATTTTTTAACATAACATTTTGTAATAGTTACAAATATTTCTAGAAGAAAAAAACTAAAATTAAAAATTAAATTTAAAAAATTCCAAAATTTTAAAACTATTTGAAATTTATTTTTGGCTTTTACCACTAAAATACATTTAAATAAATAGGTTTTCTTTGAGAGTTTTTCATTGAAAATAATTTTTACATAAATAACTTCTTAAAAATTTATTGAGCAGGCGTAAGTCATCTTATAAGAAAAAAATTCCTCATTATTTTAGATCCTTGTTAAGTTCTTATTAAAAATACTTAACTTTTAAGGCATTGTTTTTCCTCTTTCGTATTTTCTATTGTTCTCTAAAACCATTAGATATTCATCGTGTTTACAAAAAAAAAAATTAGGGCATAAAATTGTATAATTTTTTATTTTTACAATTTTTTATTTTTATTTAATTTTTTCTTATTTTTTTATTTTTAAAAAATATACTTTTTTTTTTAATTGTTATTGGTTCTTACATTATGCATGGAAGCTAAGAGATTAAACGTTGTTTACAATTTAGCATTGTTTGAACATTGAAATTGTCTGGCTCATATCCTCTCTCACTCGCTCACTCTCTCTCTCTATAGTGTTCTCTCTCACGATTCTGGTCTCTCGTTCGGTTATATTCACAGATATTGAGTATGTAGGGTTTTTTGTAGAAATTTCGTTTACATTGATAAACATCTGTTTTGGAGTAACAGTAGGTAGAGAAACTATTGTATATTTTGTAGTAACTATAATATAAAGAATGAAGGAACTAGATGTGGATCGCCACTAGTGAGTGACTAGGCATCTAATGAGTAATCAGCGTGAATAGTTTTTACCTCTGTTATTTTTTAACGTTTCCTAGTGCCCACCCCCGATGCAACGAGAACTCCCCTCCAGAAAAAAAATGATTGATGCATTTTTACGGAGACTTCCATTTCTTCATTTAGAAATTTCGCCGGGTTTTAAAGCGTAGGTGGGGTCGATATCGACGAAAAAGGGGTGGATCGACAACGCAAAGTACGGGTGGGAGAGAGTTGACTCCGCCCAACAACAGTGGGGGTGTCTTTCACCCTTTTTATGGCGATTTTTTGAAATAAATACGGGAGGCCTGTGAGCCAGAAGAAATCCATGATGGCCGCCGTTTTCTGCATACATAATGAGGTCGTGCGCGCGCACTGACCACACCCTCCCCCACGTCCCGTTCCCTGATGCTTTTTTCCCGCTCAAACCCCACGTGTTGCCTTTTTTTGTAACTTACACCAGGCTCTATCCCTCATACTCACTTTGTAAGCCGAAGTTAGACATTTTGAATAATAGGTTTGTGCCGCTTCGCGTTACAGTGCAGCTTGCTGCGCTTAGAGCAACCAAAGCTTGTCCATCCACCATCCACTTCCACCCCCGGCTACCTATTTCCTTATCCTCCCTTCGTTCAACACCAACTTGCACACATACGTACACACACCAACCTCCTATACTCTTGACTGTTGAACAACCCCCCCTATGCTCTTCTCTCCTACCACTATAATTACACTGCATGCATGCTTTTAATGATTCCTTAATTAATGTTTGTAGCTGAAATACTCAGTATTACAAAAAAAAACCTCGAAAAAATATAAAAAAAATCGAAAAAAATTAAAAAATAACTTTTTTCTTAATTATTTTTAATCTCATTTTTTATGTATTCGAATTAATGAACTTAATTACTTGTAAATAATAAAATAGTGTTGTATTAAACAATATTATGGTCTATTTTGTGTTATATTAGGCAATAATTCGAACGTTTAACTCTTCTGGTTATGAAAATTACTTCATTAAAAAAAATCATTTAAAGAAAATTAAGATACTTCAAGTAATAAATTGACACATAAACTAACCATAAACGTAGTCATTTACAATACATTAAACAACCCGTAGAATTTTTAAAATTACCTGTAGATTTAAATTAAGTAAATTATCTTAAATTATAGTGTAAAATAAATTGAAATCCATGCCGATTAATTTTAAAGTATTTATATATTTTCTTTTCAATTTCTTTCAAATAGTTTGTGTAAGCTTTTAATTTTCTTAAGTATTTTGGTGTTCATCCGATATTAATGTAATTATACTTCATGAGTGTAGGTTGTTTAGTTATTTTAAAACCTTTACAAGATTTAAATAATTGTTTGTTGAATGTTCATGTAAGCCCTGTGATATTTGTATAACAGTAGGCTACTATTTAGTCAACGTCTTAAATTGCTTGCAATTTTTAAAAGATTATGAATCATACCTCAGTTAAGTTAAATATTTACCTAAGCTTATATTTTCGGTACGTTCATGAGAGCTGTTATATTAGATGAATAAGATAAAACAAGGATTTTTTTATATCAAGGATTAGATATAGGCCTATCAATTTTTTTATCATCTAAGTAAGACTTTTTACTAGGCGGTGTTTTCATTTTTGTCAAACTCTAATCATACAAGTTGTAGGTCTAACTTTATTATCTTACTAAAACTATTGTTAAAGTTAATTTTTAGTTCCTTCAGGTAAAAGCAAATGAAAGTAATATATTTCTTATTTTCATATAAGCTACTTATTCCTACGTTTTATATTAATCGTGATAAACAGTTAGTTCATCATTATTTTCTAGTAGGCCTACTCGTAAGCTAACTATTAATTTAAATTAACCGACTAAGTTATTATTAATTTTAGATAAATATTTGCTAGATTCTTTCTTAAAACTTGCACCCTTACCCCAGAACGTTTAAACCGTTAAGCATCACTAATTTAACACATTTTAATTTGTGACTAAAAACAACATTATATCAGTTGTTTAACTTAATATAGCCTCCGTTTATTTATTTAGCCCAGTTAAAGATATTATAATTAATCGATATATTTTTATAATCATACAATCTAAAAATATTTTGTAAATTATTTATTTTACCTCAACAATACATATTTTCATTGTAAATTTTGTCCAATTTTATGATGAAAACTATCTTTGTTGTTTTATTGAGTTTTCGTTTTTAATAAAAAAGGAGAAAATTCTACAGTTTATATGAAAAAATGTTTATATTTAAGGAAAATTGGGTTTAGATCAGAATGAATAATTTTTGTTTAGGATTTGAATAAACAAATCTTACATTTATTTATTATATATATTTTTAAACTGTTTAGCCTACTACATAATGACTGATTATAATACATAATGAATACATATTATTTTAATTCAGTTTCTTAAAAATAATAATAAAAATAATAGACTAGCAATTTTATTTCCAAAAGTTGTTTAAAAATTCATTTCTACTATACGTATTATGTGGTAGAAGTTTAATTAACCTATCCTTTGTTTTCCCATGTTCTAAGATAGGTTAATTTAAGAAGTGCTTTATTACCAGGTCTCTTAGAACCAAAAAATAAGCTTTTAAGCTTACATATGTTTACTATTATTACGAAATATCTGGTAAATATTTTGTGGTTAGGTGTTCAAGTCTATTATCGTTATAAACTACCTTTGAAATAGATTGATGTAACCCGAAAAGTGTAATTTTACTTTTAACGTGATAATGAATGATTTTTTATTTTTGTAAATTGCATATTGCACAAAATTTGTGAAATCCTGTAGATATAGGGGAAGGTGGAAACAGAGAGAGAAACCGTCAGCGGAAGAGTGTTTTTGGGAGGGAAGGGAGAGCAAAGTGAGGGTTTGCGCGTGCACATGTGGGTGTTTGCGTGTATGTTAAAGAGTGGAAGAGAGGAGAACGTTTTATGTCAAGGCTGGATGAAATAGAATAGAATCTATTGATCGTGGAGTTCCCTGTTGGCTACTTAATGGCGCTAATGTAGCCAAGCCTACGTTCGTAGCCGCAAGTTCCTACTGTACCGACAAATCTAGTCTAGAAGGGCAGGCCCTATCCAACAACCACTGTTAGATGAAATACTACAGTCACTGTATATACAGTACTGTTCTACACTGCTAATGCACAAGTTAAGCCTTTAACAACACCGATCTACCGTTTCTCTCTCTTAAACCTCCCTCTTTGTCTACATGCTATAGTAGTTATTTGCAAACGTGAATATTAAGTAAGCTTTTAGCTGCGGATCTTAACTTAAAGTACGATACGCGCTCAAGTGTCAATCTCACTTTACTAAACAAGTAGTTCTCAGTGTGCACTACATTAAACTATACTGATGATTCTATTTCATTAAAATTAATTTATGTTACGTTTTATTATATTCATGTATAATTATGTAGGCCTACATGTTTAACGATTATTTAAAAATATTTGGGTAGTTACTGTAATTGCCGAGGTTGATTCCTAAACGCACTAAAAGAAAACAACATAATTTTCAAAAAAATGTTTGTATAAAAATATCTTAGTTTACGTTATATCTTTAAGAACTGCAACAAATTTATCATCGTGTTCTTAACAATTAATAATATGTATTCCTTTTGTACATTAACACTTCTTGCATATGAAACGGAAGTCCTATTTTCATATAAGTTGTAAACGCCAGAACTTTCCAAAGATTTATGGAGTACTAAAATTTTATAAGATGTCACTACATTTCAGTGGCTCTAATATTTTTTGGAAAATCCTGCATACCCTTCCCATACGACCAGTCACTTTGAAGGTAAGGTAGGTCTAGGCCTACTCTAAGCTTTGTTAAGAGAAAAGTGCTCAACATTTTAAAATAAGGCTAAATATTTTTGGCTATCGGATTCTTTCTCCTTCCACATACATTTTTCAAAGCATCTTTCCTTGTAATATTATTGCAGTATTTGATATCTCATTTCACATAGTAGCCTATGTGCAAAGTACCTATTAGAGTTAGTTTGGGTTTATACAGCTAGTAAATATTTTTTTTTATTTTGGTACGCGTTCATTAGCTATGATATTTGGCAAAAAATGTTCTACATGTATAAAACAAACATGTATGTTGTTTTCAACATCATCATAAACAATATTAGTTAGCTTCCTAGCCTGTTCCAACATCAAAACATAGCAATCTGCTCATTCTGAAAGAATTTTGGATGCCCATCTTTTGCCAAATCGTCCAATACCACTTCGTTCAGTTGGTTTGTAAATAAATTTTTGTATTTTCAATCATCTGGCTCCCACAACAAATGATTATATCAACCTTACCTGTATTTCTGAATAATTGATATCATCTTTTTTAATGATATTCTGCTAAAAGTGTTAACAATCTTAATATTTGCTGAACAATCAGGATTCAACACTATAAAACTGGGAGAATCAAACAATGATAAAACGTTAAAACGAACATACTGGAAAATAATAACTGAATTTAACATGATGGTTCTCTAGAAATCTTGTGAAGATTTACCAAAAGTCTACTGGTTTGCTGAGTTCATTCTTAGTCACTTTGCTTATGAACGAGTATAACTATTAACTAACGAAACAATCTTACAATGATGTTATGTAACTAATAACTTAGTTTTACGTAAATTGTAATAAGAACTTTATTTTCTTTTTACTTAGAAATATCGTTGAAATATGACTATTAAAATATGTAGATTGTAAAAATTTGAAAAAATATCCTTTAACTTACAAATTGGTGATTTTACTAAGTTAGCATGAAATTAAAAAAATAAATAAATAAAAATATTATTTTTATCAATTTTTTATTTATGTATTTTTGTTAATATTTTAAAAATCTCCTATGATTTAGGCATTGTTTTAGATATTATAGTGTGTTATGTTCTTCATTAGGAGTAAATTCTGAAATTTAGCTAAATATTTCCTGGTAACATGGGCAAATACACGTAGGGTATCTATATTGTTAGTGTTTGCATTAGAAAGAGAGATAGAACGAGAGAGAAGTGAGTGGATGTGGGGGAGAGAAAGAGAGGGAGTAACGCAAGTAATATAGCAAAGTGAATGAGAGATACTGTGTACGTTACAGAAAGTGAGAGTGTGTTTACCAATGTCTGCATGTGTATAACTAAACATGTGTGTGTAACATGTGTTAAAGAGAGAGAAAGATAGAGTATATGAGTGATCGAGAGAGAGAGTATGAGAGGGAAATAGCGATGTAGGTAGGTTGGGGAAGAGATTAGTGCAATATGTGATCATATTTCACGATTCCTGAATAATGATTATAAGAGGTATTGCCCCTGGTGCCAACTTGAGCCGGCTTAAGAGGGACTTGAGGCAACCGGGGGTCCATCATTAGTAGGATTTGTATGCCAAGCTCTTCGCTACATGTATATATATATATATATATATATATATATATATATATACATATGTACAACATAGTAAAGTTAACAAATTTTTATTCCATTTTTTCTTATGTAATGAGTGTTCACAAAATCAAAACACCAAATTGATATCAATAAAAAATAATGAACTCAACAAATACATTTCATAAATTAAAAAAAAATATATAACTTATTTTCCAAATACTTTTTTACTGTCAGTAGAAATATATTAAATTATTTTAACTATAATATTATATTTCTCTCATTTTAAGTAGGAGCCTAATATAATTGAAGAATACTTCAAACGATTCCATAGAAAAACTGACACAATTTTGAAAATTAAATAATTAAAATGTGCATATATCACACACCTTCCTGATATTCCACAAAGATGGTTATAGAGAAAACCTGGAAAGTACATATTTACTTCAAGACTTTTCTATTATAAATAAATTAATAATATTAACATAATATTATGGCATTAATTTGAAGTAAACACCTATTATAATTAAATCTTTTTAAAGAATTCTACAGCCAATAATTAATTCTTTTGTTTTTGTAATTTTATTTGAAATCTGTTTTAAAAATAAACTATGAACAAATGATATGAACTAACAAAATACGAGTGGAGGTCTCATTCCACTGAGTAACTCATTATATCAATTATTAATTTTTTAATAGAAAAAATTACTATTTACATAAATATTTACATTTTATATTATGAAATACATTTCTTATTGTAATGAAATTGATATTGTAAACGTAATCATTACATTAATTTTTTATTCACTATAAGTTTTACATGTAAACATTTCAATATTGGCACATTTCACGCACTATAATTTTTTTTAATATTCACAAAAGAATAAAATTATTTTGTGAATTTATTTTTTAACCTGTTTTAGCTGTTACAATATTATTTTTACCTTAGTATTATTATTATATTATTTTATCTTCCCCTAAAATGTTTAGGTGGATCCACCATCATCAGAGTAGGTAGACCTATATAATTTTTAAAAAATTGATTCAAGTAGCCTATATTAAAATTTTGAGAAGTTAATCTTTAGTCATTTGTACTATTTTTAGTTTCATTTTTTAGATTTTATAGTATATAACTCTGTGGTGATATAACTCTATGGTATATAACTCTGTAGTGTATAACTCTGTGGTGATGGTGAATCCAACAAACATGTTAGTAGAAAATCAAATCACATAATAAGGTAAAAAAAAATTATACAGCAGTTATAAAAGCTTATTGTACATACGATCTGACCGGAAATCAAACTCATGACCACGGAATAGAAGCCAGTTACGCTGACCACTACACCACGGACCTGTCTTATATTATACTCTCAAATTAAAATTAAATCACATTTTTTAGCTAAACTTTTTTGTGTTACTGTGAATATACGAGGGTAGGCTGATAAGTAATGCACACATGCTTGTAGAAGACAACTAAATAAACTTCAGTAGCGCGCCTGGTGGCATGTGGAAGTACTATTTCTCCTCTACAAGCCTGCGCAGTTTGAAGGCGTTGCTTTCATTCAGTTTGTTTTGAGTAGTGGAAGTATGGCGTCGTGTTCTGGTGCTATGTCAACGAGAATTAAACAACGCGCTGTTATCGAATTTTTAACTGCTGAGAAAGTGAATCCTAGTGAGATTTATCGTCGTTTAAAGGCTGTTTATTGTGACGATACTGTTGATAGGTCTACTGTGAATCGTTGGGTAATAAAATTTCGTGATTGCCAACCTGGAAAAGCCTTAATTGTTGACAAAACACGCAGTGGACGACCAATCACTGCCTCAGACGATAATCGTCGCAAACTCATCGATGATTTGATTCAAAATGACCGGCGAATCACTCAACAGCGTATCGCAAACCAAATTGGAATATCTAAGGAACGTGTTGGCTTCATTATTGAACAATTGGGATACCGTAAAATCTGTGCACGATGGGTACCACGCCATCTGACAGACGAGAATAAACAGCGTCGATTGGAATGCTGTGAACAACTTTTGAAGCGCTACCGTGACGAAGAAGACGACTTTCTTTTGAATATTGTGACGGGGGACGAGTCATGGGTTCATCATTACGATCCCGAAGAAAAAAGGCAGAGCGCTGAATATCGTCATCCACATTCTCCTGTTGTGAAAAAGTTCAAAACACAACCGTCCGCAAAAAAAATTCTTTTGACTGTGTTTTGGGATGCTCGCCGAGTTTATGTGACTGATTATCTGGAACGAGGGGCAACGGTAAATTCTGCTCAGTATATACAGACTCTGAAACACCTCCGACGTCGAGTTTGTCGTGTTAGAGGCAACCTGGCGCCAATAATTTTGCAACACGACAATGCTCGTCCACACACTTCGCGTGCAACTGGAGAGGCTCTGAGAAACCTGAAGTTTCAACCAATTTTACACCCTCCGTATTCTCCCGACCTTGCGCCTTGCGATTTTTATTTTTTTCCTCTACTGAAGAGAGACCTTAAGGGTAATCATTACAGCTCGGACAATGAGGTGAAGGCAGCTATTGCGTCCTGGGTTCGAGGAAAGTCGGAAGAATTTTTCAGTGACGGAATGAAAAAACTTGTTAAACGTTGGGAGAAATGTGTAATGCTTAACGGTGACTATATTGAAAAATAAATAGATAATTTGGTAGGTTAAGATTTGTACTTTAATTTGTTATTTACCCCATCTTGCTATTTCTTTTTGTTCGTCTTCTACAAGCATGTGTGCATTACTTATCAGCCTACCCTCGTAGTTGTTTGTATTCTACAGATCTGCTCTTATAGAACAATGAGTAGATGTGTTGTGAGTCTGAGTCAAAAGTGAGTAACTAATTTGATTAGTATGATCGTTGAATCTACGTTTTCATTTCTTCGTTTTATCAATTATCTTATTTTATAATCTATGTTATATTTTTATGTTCTTTGTAATTTTCATGTTGCCTATTATGTAATCTGGTCATTAATGACATAAATAAAATGATGCAACTTTAAATAAATTAACTTTTAACACAATATTTAAAAAAAATATAGAATACTAATCCTTAAAACAGTAACAAGTAAAAAATAATGTGTCAAACATTACTTTATTCCTACTTGTTACGTTTTTGTATGACAAGAAAATAAATTATTTTTAATTTTTTAATTTTTAAAAGTCATAAATAACATTATAATTTCAGTATAATCTTATTTTTTTAACAGCTTAACTTCAATTTTCTTCTAAATAATTTAATAACTTAAAGAATATTGTGTTAACGGTATTTTATACCTTTCAAATAAATCTCTTTTCTTTGTAATATTTTTAAATTTTATAATAAGTCATATTGAAATAGAATTAAAAATAACTATTCATAGATTTATATCCAATCGTATTTGTTACGATTTATTTTGGGATTTGAAAAAAGCGGAATATTTATTTTTCTTTACTTCCGTCCGTAATTGATGTTTTCGCTCATAGATTGCGCCACTCATGGCGTTTTGTATCAAAATTCTTTATACAGTAACGCTTGTGTTCTGTTGCAAAAATTTCAAAATGATTTAAGAAATTAAAAATATATTAGGGAGAGAATAAATTTATACATGTAATTACGAAAAATTTTATTAGTTAATTAATTTAAAGACAATTTTTTTTAAATATTAGTAACGAAATATAATATAGGCACCTACAAAATTACGCAAAAAAACAATTATATATTATAGAATAAGTAATTATTCTCAGCGTTCTATCAAATTTACATATTATATCTCCAAAAAAATTACTTTCACCAATGGGTAGATTTATATAACATTATAAATTAAATATTGATTTTTTTTGTAGCCTAAAATTTAATCGATTAATGTAATTTACTGAGTCATCTAATTTAAAAGTAAATATTTAATTAGGGCCTATACAGTGATTATCAGCTTTTTGTGGCCAACCCGTTGGAATAATATTTAGCTTGGCCAGCTTTTATGACTGGTTCGATTCCCGTCCAGTTCTCATTTATTAATATTATATCTTCATCGTCTGCATAAACTTTAATGCATAACAGTCTAACGTAAACTAAACAAAAGTAACTTGAATAAAAGAATTAAATATTACTTTATGAGTGAAAAAAATTGCATAAGTTAATTTATATGAACTACATAATTTATGGAAATATAGTTACAAAACAATCGATTTCTTTAAAAAACAAAATAACAGCCAACTTTGTAAAGAAGAAAATGATAAGGTAGAATTACTTAGAAAATTTGAGGTTAGGCTACTATGCTAAAATAGTTCTATTGCAATGAAATATAGTGTGGCATTGCTTTTTTTTTATTAATTCAATAACATTGTTAAATAACTGTTCATATATTGTCTGAAGGTAAGCCTTCATGTACCATCTAAGGATCTGAGGAACACATTTCCGTAAACTACTCCTGAAGTACACACCACTATTCTAATATTCAGTCCAGGAATATTGATAAAAACGGGGTCTCGTGTTTCTATTCCATGATTTAAAAACTTCTAATTAATTTACTTAATTTCATACCAAGTTTTATTAAAATGATGAACTAACAAATCGAGGTTTTTTATTTTTTATGGTTGTTGTTTAGATCTTCTACCGAAAGGCTGGTTTGAACCAGTAGAGGTTTTACTAAGAAAAACGAGGAGTGAGGTGGTTTACACTTGCCTTCCTCACTGAATGGAAAATTACGCTTATCAACATGCCGGGCCCTCTGAAAAGCACATATTTTTTACTCTGCAAATGATACCTTCACTTCATTCACCACAGGGTCTGGCTGTATAATGAAATTCATTACTTTCAGAGGAGATAACTCTGACTAGTGTCTCTTACACCTCTACCTCTTCTGTTCTTAAATGATTCAGTCATTTATTTGGCTGACCATGTGATAAGAAACAGAACTATTTATTTTAGCCCTGCAACGTACAGATTGAGTGTAAAACGTTTGACACTCCACCTGTCTGTTATGGGCAGTTTTTACGGTATGAACACAATAACTAAAAATGATACTGAAGGTGAAACATTTCGGAATTTTGTCATAAAAATTATTGAAGAAGGAACTTTTAATTTAAAAATTTGTTGTTGATCAAAATGAACTTAGGTTTTTGATATGTTTATTATTTATATAGTATATTTTATTGCATAATAATGAGTAGGCTATATAAAAGGATTCGTTTGTGCGTATTAATGATGTACCTAACTTAGAAATGAGATAAAAAATTCTAGACCTGACTATAATCTAACCTTCGACCCCTGGCAGAAAAGCCAATCGTGCTGACCACTACACAAAGGGGCCAGAGAAAAGGTCTATTCAAAGTTTCTAAAAGTACAATTTTATTTAAATGAAATATTTTATAACTAATACTCTTAAATTTTTTAGTGGTTAGTCTATGCTTCTAACTAATTAATTCTAACTACCTAATAAACGCGAAACGAAGCGTTATGGAAAAAAATGTTTGATATTTTTGCTCTAAAATTCATATTAAGGCCACAATCTTAAAACAATTTCTTATGAGAGCAAAAATCTTATAAACTTCAGCTAAAATGCAGCTTACCGTATCTTGCAAAACACAAACGTGTAGTAAATGAAGCGAGTTTTAAAAAAATTGTTGAAACCATTTTTGAGAAATTTGTATTATAGTGAAATATTGCACCAATAAGCTACTACTTCCGGTTGACCGATTTTAATGAAAATGTTCGTGTCGGGTCTCCTAGTGGTACTAAACTTCAGTTCAAAGTTTTAACTTCTTATTACGGTATTCTGTTGTTGAGATACCCTATTTTGTACATACAACAAGAAGACACATACAAACCATTGCTAAAAAGCAAGGTTTTTGGGTTCAGGGAGCCTTAAAATTTGTATTACTGGTGAATTTCGAAAAATCAGCATGAAAATAAAAATTTATTTTCCAATGTATTCATTCAGGATAAGAAAAAGCAAAAGTAGCCTAATAATAAGTGAAAAGGGTATAGGCTACGTTCTTGTGTTTGACTGGGCTTATTATTTTAATTTATTCATTCCCTAAAATATATAACTTATACGAATATTTATCCCATTATTTTATATAGCCTAATTTTTGTTTTATTTATAAATCAAAAATCTTATTCTTATTCAATAATAAAAACCATTTTTGTTTTGGTCAACAGCCGAAAGGCTTCTTCGAACCTCTAACGATTTACTGAGTAAAACAAGGAGTGAGGTGGTTTACCATTGCCTTCCTCATTAAGTACAAAGTAGCCTATGCTTGTCAGCTTACCAGGCCATCCGAAAAGCATCTACTTTGCACCCTGCAAATGACACCTTCACTTCATTTACCGCAGGGTTTGGCTGTATAATAAAATTCATTACTTTCAGAAGAGATAACTCTGACTAGTGTCTCTTACACTTCTACCGCTTCTGTTCTTAAATAGTTCAGTCATATAATTAGCTAACTACGTGATAAGAAACAAAACTATTTTTTGTTGTCGTGGAACTAGCAGATCGAGTGCAAATAATTAATAGACTACTCCAAATGCCCGTTATGGGCCATTAATAAACCATTAATAAACTTAAATAGAAAATATATAAATTTTAATTTCTTCAGAAAAATCTATTATCTGTTCACTAAGGAATAAAAAATAGATGCAATTATTGAAATAACTTAGTACTAATATTATTTATTTATTTGTCTAGAATGGAGGATTCACCTATCGATACATCTCCTCTGGATGCATGCATTCATTGATGTATTTTTGTGTCTTCAATAAGATCTGTTGGATATTTTCGTGGTAATCTTTCAAGTGTTTCAATGTTATCTAGAAGGTTTACTACAACAAAAAACGGAGTGATTTTCTTATATCGTGTGATATATTTTAAAGAGAATTTTTATATTTTGTCTCACTGTTGGTAGCCTATGTATAGATCTGTGTGTATAATTTGTTATAGATGTGCCATTGTGATTGTGTAAGGATTCTAAAATTTTTGATTGATATCTTTAAATAATTTCTACTCTGGAATTTATTGGCGGTTGTACAAAGCTGAATTTCATAAATCCATACAGATTTTAAAATTAATTTGTATGATATAAGAATTTTGTTATAAAATGAAAGCTTTGAGTTCTTTCTATTCTATAGGTCTAAAATTGTTTAAATTTGATGTTCAGTTGTTTTTTATGGTGTATTTAAGTATAAATTATTTTTTTTTAAGATAATAAATATAGTATAAACCCATTTTACTAGCCCTGAAATTGTTTATTTATAAATTCGTTCATTGTATTTTCCCGGTATTTTGCTTTATTCAGTAATAATTCTAAGAGTTCTTATACTGATTTTCAGAATTACAGATCTCTCGGAAGTTTCAGTAGTATTAATGGTTGATTTAGGGTAGTTACCCTTTTACTAATTATCAGAATTATGTGATCAACATTTTTAGGAAAAGTGGTTTTATGTTTTTTATTTGTCGCATAAAGAAAATATATGCCAATTTTTAAAACTGTAACTCTTTGGGTAGGTACAGAAATAATATGTAATAACGTAGGGTTCTTAATCCTTTTTGCTCCTTAGTTTAAGTGGTCAATACGTACATGCATTAGTTTTCCTTTTCAACCCGGAAAAATAAAAATATATCAAAATTCAGTTTCCTAGTTGATCGCGAAGTTGATTTATTGATATATAATTAAGTAATTCAGGGTTTTTGTACTTAAATTAAAATACAATTTACGGTTACATAAATATTAAAATTGTAGACATTTACAATAAAAAAAACAAACGGTTTTATTTTAAGAGTAAATGTACTTAAAAGGGGAGTTTTAGAGTAATATGTGAAGAGGTGTAAAGTGACGATTGTTAACGTCGCTAGACTAAAAAATATCAATAATAAAGGTAGATATACCACGTGATAATCACGTGTAGTATGTTTGTAAATTTTTTGAATGAAAGTAACAATAGCCGTTTAGTAAACAAAACAATCGTATTATTTACTACATTTAATATTTAGTTGTATGAACAAACGGTATGGAAAGAAGACAAGATTGGATGAAAAAGGTACGAGAGAAAAAAATTCGTTCATGACCCAGATAATGCCGGTACGATGCACAGAAAGAAATGGGAACAAAGAAAAAGAGAAACGGAAAATTGTGTCAAAGAAAAATAAATATACGAGGAAAAACTGGGGGATGATATTTTTCCCGCTAAAACAACACGTGTGTAAAGATAAAAACCTGTACGACTGGTCGACGAAAAAGAGAAAATGTGATGTAGCAGTTTTTAAGCCACGCCCTCTTTTTAAAGATATTTTTTTAATAAGAAAGGAGCATCTATTAAGAAATATATTATTAATTGTATTAATAATTATTATATTATTATTATTTTGGTAGTCGCTGAGCCCCGGGCCGTCCAGACTTCTCCAGGGGCGACTTGTGCGCTGTATTGATCTTACTCCCCGCCACGAACGCTTATTCTCCTTCTTCTTCTTCTGCTTCTTCTTCTTCTTCTCCTTCGTCTTCTCCCTTTTAGTCCTTCTCCACTTCCTCTCCCATTACACCCTTCTTTCTATCTATACCTTCATCTCTTCCGCCATTCCACCCTCTTGCTGCTTTTTCCGCTTATTAATTTCTGGGAGTATAGTCTGAGACTAATCGGCCCAAGATAAATATTCATTTCTCCTGCAGCACGTCAGTTCTATCCATATTTCTTCAACCCCTCTCAACAAATTACTTTATTCTTCCTACATCCCCCTTCCCCAACTTCCCCTTAACGCTACTACACCACCCTCTAAAAACAACTCCTCTGTTCAAGAATAAATTGGTCAAGTATAAAAAAATACGGAACACAAAAATATGAAATTTTAATTCATTCTTTAGTCACATTCTACCTTAACTTTATTTGTTTTTACCTTTCATACATATGATAAAAACATTAACCGTCTTTTAAATACTTTTTTTTATTTTATCTACAAAAATAAAACAGGAAAATTGAATTTCCAAAGTAAAACAAAATTTTAAATTGAATACTTTGTCTTTAAAAGTGATGATTACAAATATTTTTCATAGCCTGTTGTATATTTTTGTTAATCGTGTTATTCTTCTAAAAGATTCAGCTACGATGTTTGATTTGTGGTTATGTTTGTGTTAGTATAGCCCTACATCGATATCAAAGGACCTTGTGTTGTATTATTCCCTTGATTGTTGCAGATCAGTAAATATTTGGTCAATTGCAAAAATAATTAACTGCACTCCTTGATAATTTAGGATTATCCTGTTCTAATATCCTCTAAAATTGTAAATCCGTGTGACGTTATTTAGATACTTGGCTTACAACTTTTTATTTAGTTTTTATATTACAGTAACGCCTAAAAGAAGAAACTTTAGCTAATTGTAACGGTTACAATTTTTTCCAATTAGGTATAAGTGGATATAAATGTAACTATAAGTATCTTTGCTTTAACATTTTACAGTTGATAAGAACTTAGAAATAAATTTGATGAAGAGAATATTTAAAGTTCTTGGTGCTTTGAGTGTGTCAATTATTTAAAAAGTTTTATAGTGCTCTAAATAGTTTGGTTTTAATGAAACTTTTGATTACTAATTCGGTTTTAGGTGTGTATACTATGGAAACCTATGGTTTAGAAAATTTTTTTACTAATATTTTGTCATTGTAAGTGGGGGAGATATAATAAAACCGAAGACCAACAAAAATGAAGCGAACGTTTGAACGTTTGAACGTTGAAAAGACGTTTGGTGCACTTCGAGGAACTCACCACTTTATAAGAAGAAAGTATTCTCAAGATAAGCCAAGACATTATAATAATGTGATAAAACCTGTATCTATACGCGAGTGAGTGCCTTATAATGACCAGAAAGGCTGGTTTAAGAGAAGCAGAGGAACTTGAGAGGAAGATTTTCCGCAAGATGAGGGGAGTTCGAGAAGCACTGTACAAGGAAAATGAACGATTAACGGAAACGATAAATAAAATTTTACGGACACTTGTATAGAATGGATGACAACCGGTCGACAAAACAAATATTTGAGACACTAAGCAATAGACCTAAGTTGTGCTATAAATGAATGATTCGAAGAAATCAAAATGGAATATGAGAAAACCGGATAAACCGTAAAAATTTAATAAACTGAACCAAATTCGGACAACTAATTACGGATTTCATGGGTTTCCATTAAGAGAAAAAAAAATTGAACACCGGATGGACAGACGAAAGGAGAAAATCCTACAGAGAACAATTGTTGAGAATGTGAGCTGTAAAAAGAGCTTCCAGATACGTCTAATGTGACCTAACGTGGTCTAAAATAGGTAATTTTGAGATTGAAATTGATTCCTTCTGTGGCCAAATGGTTAGCATGCTATGCAGCTGAGCGGAAGATCCTGGTTTTGATTCTTGTCTAGTGTCTGGAAAATTATAACACGATACAACCGACCGTTTCTTAACCCTAAGTAGTCTCTAATAACCAAGCTGTTGATGGAACTTAATAAAATAAAAATATAAGTTTCCAAAAATATCAGTAATTTAAAAATAATTATTATATTAGGTAGTACAAAACTTTCAGATTGGTTATCTATTAAAGCTCGTAATTGAATGAAGCAAAGATCGTAATACGTAGTAATAAATTTCATTTTAAGTTAGAAGATTTTATACTTATTGTTTCCATCATGTGTAAGGTAATCGACCCAAGGAATATCAGTCTTGTAGACAGTTGTGGTCATTTGGTGACTTTTGTTTGTATATAAAGTTATGAAACACATCGTATGGTAGATAATGTTTGTAATTCTATGATTTTATCACAAATTCTATAGTATTTTGTTTTAAGTTTTTCTTTCATAATTCCTGTAAAAATAATTTCGTACAAAATATTCATGAAATTCAAGAGTTCACGGAATATAAAATAGAGTGGGCCTATGTTTGAAACTCTTTAAAATATTATTTGATACATAAGTTGGCTTTCATTAGACTCGCTTTGTTTTTACGATTAAATGCAATTAGTATTTTAACATTTTAATTCGTGTATATTCACGGTGCACACGATTCTTTGTAGTAAAATTTGAATTTTATGGATATTTACTCGTGTTTAGACATTAATGAAGGAGCCTTTGTAAAGGACATTATTAAGTTTGTTTGCTTAAAGCAAGTGTAGATATTGAACGAACTTCTATTAGTCTCCTAATTTCTTTCTTCATTGTTCTCCCCCGTTGAAATATGCGGTGTGTATGCAAATGTCTTGATGAGATTATCCCGGCCAAGTGCTGCTGGGAAAAAACTTCTCGACGCGCGGGAAAAAAATGACGCCTGCGCTTGTTCGAATCTCCTTAGGCGCAGGCGCGACAACGCGCGCCTTGAAATCAATGTTCTATAGCCTCCCATTTTAAGACATGCTTTACCATCTTCTATACAAATACAACGTATTTAACATATTCCTTCATAAAAATAAAAAGTTGAAAAATCAAAATTTAAAAAAATAAAAAAATAATATAAAATATTTTTTTTATTTTTTGTAAATTTTTTAAATCCCGTCAGTTTTATAACAACTTAAATATGTTTTCTCCCAATCAGCTATCATTATATTTTTTTAAGGAATTTTGACGTTATCAAAATCTTAAAACGAAAGTTCTAATGTCTCAAAAAATAAACATATTATGTTAATTAGATCCAATTAGGCTATTTCTTAAACCAGTTCGGTTGTACGGCGTTCAACTTGGCGGAACTAACAGCAGAAGTAATATAGAGTTAATTCAAAGGTTCCCGAATTAGGTTCTTTGGGCTATAACAAGGGCGCCATGGTTTACAAGGAATGCAGAACTTACAACATTATTGCAACCTTCCTGATGTAATGGACGAGGTCCAGCGTTTTAATAGAAATTATCTGGCAAGACTTGAAAGTCACGAAAACGAATTAGCCATAAATCTTCTAAACAATGCAGAAGAAGTTAGACACCTGAAACGTTACCATGTTTTGGATTTGTCTGAAAGAGTTTAAATGTACAAAAATTATAGTGAAAAGTAATCCATATTGTAAATTGTAAATATCTTTGTACATAGTATACTTTTCTGATTTAACTTATGAATAATTGATATAATGAGATGTACTCAGGGTAATAAGGCTTCAACTTTTGATTTGTAGTAGTTGTTTATTGTTTATTTTTAAAACATTGATTGCAAATAATGTTATTTTAAAAAAAGATCCAATTATCTTATAATTTTTCAAGGTTATTTTCGCGTTCCAGTATGTTAGGTCCACAAAAAAGAAATTAGCAAATTATGTTTAGTAATACCCACACTTTTAAACCATAATACCAATTATTTTTAACATAATTTCAGTATATAACCTCTCGTTTGTAAATTGGTTCGTAGATTATTTGATTATCAATATGTTTCAATCAATATAAAACTCTCAATTTTATAAAAAAAGTTTTAAATCTGTGAGTTTATTTGTAAAATTATTTGATGTTAGAGTAAAAAAATAAACCTTAATATTACCTACAGCTAGGAACGTATCTATCAACCATTAAAGTATAGTAATCTATTAAATTTATAATAGAAAGGATATCATAACTTAATAATTTCATTTAAAATACCTTGTCTGTATTAATAATTTACCAATTAGTTCGTTTACATTCTAAGGTCTATCAAAAAATCCTGAAAATTCATATACTACATTATACATCAGGGCTGTATGAGCGTATTAGTATCATTTAAATTGCCTAAATCTTTTGAAGTCAAATGTTTTCTGAGCAATTGGCGTTTAAATAGATAAGCTAATAAAGATCAAAAATAATCGACCATATATAATTTTTATTTTCTTCATCTAAATTTTGAACAATGTCCACATAAATAATAACTTATATCATTTCTTTGAATGTATTATAGGGAACTGAATCACGTTTTTTTTATTATCGATTTTACTCACTGGTCAACCGGTTTCTTTCGTCTAACCAAGCATGTTGCGGTGAAATGTAAATTGTAGTATGTAGTTTATATTTTATTAAAGATTCACCCTTCTTTTTATAAATAAAATATAAGGGTATTCTTATTTCTTTACATCTGATATTGGATATTCATTAGATTATTTTATTATCTCACGGTAAAAACAAGGAAAATTTTGTATTTCATTTTATCCTCATGACCAATTCTTTTATGCAATCTCATAGGTCTACATCCAGTTTTCATTGTAACACAAAAACTTTCATCTCATATTAGGTATTGGATTTTATTTCTTGTCGACAAGTCTAGCATTCGGAATGTAGAATTTTCTTAGTCTGAATGATATTATGTTTTTATTTCATGATTGTAAAATCGTTTGTAGTCAAGAACGTATAAGGTAAGCCTTAATTTATTAACAGTTTGATTTTGTTCTTCAAACAATTTTTATTTCTATTAGATTTTAAAGGGTAACTATTAGCTACACTAATTAAAATACTTCGGTAAATAAATTTTTTTAAACTAACAAAAATTTGTACTCTTTCATAATATTGTTAATAACGTAAGGAGTTTACAAGTCGTTGTGTAAGATTTCGTTACACATGCACCAAAGAGAGTTGGTGATAATTCTGAGTACTATATAATAATAAATAACTTTTGGTGATTGAGCTGCTTGTACAGGAGATAAATTTCTGTATGAAATACAACAGGTTTATATTTGACCAGCTTATAACAAAATAGGTTTTTAGAAATTACTTGCAGACAGAAAAACTCTGGTTTTAATGTTAGGTAAGATGATTTTCCAATAAGACCGTATCGAAGCTTTGTTCAGCTACTCAATGTCTGATATTTTAGTTTGATGTGATTCAACGAGGTTAAACGTTTATGAAATTATTCATGTTGATTTGATTGTGGAATTTCTACGTTGTTTATTAATAAAGATGGACACGTACAAGGACGGAGAGAATTTGTAACATATACATATTTGTTAGGGTTTATTTTAATTTTCCATTTGTTAAGCCATATCAAAATTTGGTTGACATAATGTTGAAGGATCAACAAAGCATTGTGGCTAGTTATGAAACGATAAAGAATGGCGGTGTCATCAGAAAAAGCTCTTGCCAAGATGTTAGGAAGAACTAACTCTTCAGTAGTGAAAATTGTAAAGAGAAGAGGGGAATGGATTGCTCCATTTGGCACTCCAGTTTTGATAGGGTATATTGATGGTAAGGTGTTATTTTCTCGAACATCTAAGAAATTATCTGCCAAAAAATATTTTATTATTAGAAAGCTCGTAAAAAAATAATATTATTGAGTTTAAACAGAAGATCCTGGTGGCACAACCGGTCGAATGATTGGGGAAAATCAAGAAACTGTTAAAATCCTTTAAAAGTAGCCTATTGTTGTTGTTTAGGTCATCAGTCGAAAGGCAGGAAGAGTGAGGTGGTTTAACAGTTGCCTTCCTCACTGAATAGAAATGTGTGCTTATCACCATGGCAGACCCTCTGAAAAGCATCTAGTTCTTACCTTGCTAATGACACCTTCACTTAATTCACGGCAGGGTCTGGCTGCATAACAAAATTCGTTACTCACAGAAGAGAGAACTAGATTGGTGTCTTTTACACCTCTACCTTTTCTATTCTTAAATGCTTGAATCATATAGCTGGCTGACCATGTGATAAAAAACAGAATAATTTTTTGTAGCCTTGGAACTAACAGATCAAGTGCAAATAATTTTAAAAATCCACGTGTTTGTTATGGGCAATTAGAAGTGTTAAAATGTTAAATTTTGTTTCATAACCAACTGTAACATTTAAAGATAAAGATTTTGATTCTATTGTAAACAAACAATAAAAAGAAAAATAAGATCTTTATTTTTATTAGACTATTTTTGTATTTCAATAATATTTATATTAAACCTTTTATTGAAATAAAAAGAACAATTACCTAACGTTATATTGTTAAATGTAACCTGGTTTCATTTACATTTCATAATAAAGTTCTATATCAATCTCAATTGTACCATTGTATATAATGCTGTATTTATAAACGGTAATCATTCATAACTTATTGTAAGAAATATTTAGCCTATAAATATTTATTTAATAAAAATTATACAATCCATTTTCACATAATAAATAACAATATGTTTATTTCTATTCATTACAACAATGAGTAGAGTATTTTAAAATATAAACAGCTGGAATAGAACGAGTATTGTTAAATTGACATTGTTAGTCGTCTCTATTTCTGAGTTCGAAATTGTAAAATTAACTTAACCTATCTATTATAAGAATAATCGAAAAAATGTATTTTAGGGCTTTTGCAAATACATAAGTATAAAATTAATACAAAATAAATTGTAAACCGTTTTCAATTATAAAGTACCATCAAATGGCCACAGAGTTTTAGTCAATATAAGATATCTTCTAGCATAGCGGCAATGCAAGAAAGACCTAGGATAGTCCTTTTTTATTTTAAATTCATATTATAGGGATTACTTGAAGAACCAGAAAAACTAAAAGGGATTGAGAAAAAAAACAAAGTTAGAAGACACAAGAATGACAGTATTTTATGTTTTTGGTTTTAAGTCCGATTGTTTTACAATTATTGCTATTGTAGACGATCAGCAGGGCAATAGATGAAAATGAGTAATGATAAAAGGCTAGACCTGACTGGGAACTGAACCCGGGGGACTTTGACACAGAAGCCAGTTGGGCTACCACTACACCACGCGCCGACCAAGGACAATAATAGAAAAAAAATAGAATTATGCCGGCCACATAGTCAGGAAAAAATATGAAAAGATGTATATTTGACATCCAGAAGAACTCAAGAGGGCTATGGGAAGACCGCCAAACAGATGGGATGCATAATTTAGGAGAGCATGTGGAGGAAATAGGAAAGGTTGAACAAAATTTCAGTGAATGGATGAATCAGATTCGATAAGCTTTTCTACTACTATTATATTAAAAACGCAAAATCTGGTCCAATTTCATTTAAATGGAGATTTTATTTATTCTTAAATTCAGAGTTCCACCGGACAGAATCAAATAATTTCTACGGTGAGATTGTTCAAAAAATCAAAAATGTTAATTGATAAATGCCGTACCGAAATTTTACGAAGTTAATAAAAATTTATTGAATTGAAATTTTGAAGGTCCTACTATCCTGGTGGTAACGTTGGGAACTTTATTATGTTTTGACTGTCATTACGGTGACGTGAATTGTTTATCTATTCTAATTTTTTCAGTTACAAAATATTACCGTGAAAATAGCTGAATTGTTTATAAACAAGTTGTGTAATTAGTTATAAATTTCAAAAATTATCTTCGAGCAATTAGGTTATTACTCGTCGAGCAATTATTTATTAAAATTGAAGTATAATTTCGATAATAAATTAAATTAAGTTATAAATAATGAAGAGTATAATTAAAATAATTTTAAGTCTTATTTATTATATTTGCTGAAATTCTGACAGGATGTGTGGTGGACTTTACTGGCAAGTATAATAAAGCCAGAGCGAGAGAGTAGATGGAGAAAATGAACGAAGCAATTTCATTAGTAAGAGGCGGTGTGGCGGGAAACTGTCCCGAGGGCGTGCTGGGACAAAGAAATTACTCCGTCATGTTCAGGGCAGCTTGCACTGCGGAAACCTGTAATATGTTTGTTTGTATTTTTGTATATGTGCGAATGTGTGTGTATTGTAAAGGCTATAGAGTAATTAGGCTGGTCATCATGCATTTCTTCGATTATGAACAGGCTTGTGTGACGTCAGTGACAAGCAACGAATTAAAGCCCCATTGACTCAAACTAATGACTCTCCGCAGAATCCGCAATCAGTTTCAAAGTCCAGCAGACGTTGATTGGAAGAACCAAATTGAACCTCCACCACCCCTTCAATTCTCTTTACCGCTCTCCTCTACCCTTTTCTTTCGTTCTCAAAATACGAAATATTTTGATGAGCTTGTACAGTAGAATGAATAACCAACAGACCCTTCCTTCTCTCCTTTCAAAATGGTTCATTTATCAAAGAAATAATTAACACGGAGAGATGTGTCTTGTGTTAGTTCCCTTCCGTCTTCATTTTTTTTGAATGCTTGCTTGCAAAATTACATGCCTCGTGTAACAAGTTCATACTATCCTATAGGCATGATAGAGCCTTTTATATTCTTTTATTAAATACTTCACAATCGGTATAAAGGCTTTTTAATCTTGTGACGTTTGTACTTGTGTTCATTCAGAATAAACTAATAACAAGTAATATACTAGGCTACTTTAAAAATTTCAAATTAAATTTTATTAAAAGTTCTTCTAATTCCAATAATTCTGCTTCATTTACTATTAAATTATTAATTTTAAGAACTTAAATAAGCCTTATAATATAGGTAGCTACTAACTAAATAATAAAAGTGAAATTTAATTACTTTTTCTCTGACTTAGTCGAAAGCACCTTAACTGATCAACTAGGATTTTTTTTATCAATAATTCCATCAATTTGTATCAAAGCCAATGTGAATATTCCATAATTTTTTTTATAATTTAGTGCATATAATATCAGTAATCTTCTGAATTTTCTTTGCTTCTTTAAATTACAGAGAAATTTGTAATATATCGTGATATAGAATAAGAAGTAGCTTGGTTTTCCTGATAATATAGCCTATCATGAGCAAAGGAAAATCCATTAATTAATTAATTAATATTAATAATACGAATTAATTAATATTGTCTTCGTAGATTTTTTCATACGTTGTCATATCACTCTAAAAAAACTCATTAGAATGTTTCCGTTAAAGTGAAAGCGAGAGTTTGAATTGTCTGAGAAACAGATGGCTAGATGATGTGAATGTGATTCAAATCTTCTTTGGTACGTTTGTACTAGGTATGTTGATTTCGTGTTAAATTGCAGGATTGTTTAAATCTCAATGTAATATGTTATGTGTTAAGAATCAAGGTTATGATGTGGTTGTTCTTAGTAATTTTCACAGGAATCTTTATTCGCTTTTAACGTATGATAGGTTTGATGAGGCCCATAACTGAATATCAGGTTTCTGGTTCGATTTATGAATTCCAAATTTATTTAATATTACAAAAAATTCTAAATATTGTCGTTAAAACAAGTGAGTATCATTTTAATTAAAGATTTCGTGAATGTATTAGTATTAGTGTAAAAAAATAATGTTGCACTTAATATTATTTTTTAGTGATATATTAATGAATATTCTCGCTCATAACAGGCAGGTGGAGGGTTAAATTATTTGCATTCTATTTGCTAGTTACAGGGCTAAAAAAAATAGTTTCGTTTCTTATCATATGGTCAGTCAATTTACGACTGAAGCATTTAAGAACAGATAAGGAAGAGGTGTAAAAGATATTAATCAGAGTTATCTTTTCTAAAAGTAATGAATTTCATTAGACACCCAGACCCTGTGGTGAATGAAGTGAAGGTGTCATTATTTGTAGGGTGGAAAGTAGATACTTTTCAGAGGGTTCTGGCATGCTGATAAGCACTTTTTCCACTCGGCGAGGAAAGCAATTATAAATGTTCAAAGTTAGAGGTTTCAAACCAGCCGTTGGACTGATAACCTAAACAACAATGAATATTCATATTTGATTGCTAAAGATTAGTTTAATTATGGGTGTTTTTCTTTAAATAACGGAACTTAAAAATTAAAGTTATTTTAATATAATCTGTTCGTTATTGAAATCGAATACTGCTGTATAAAATTTAATTATTTAGGTTCAGTTTTCAAAAACTTCAATAATAATTTATACAGTGAATAATAGAATATAATATACTTATGTATTCAGATATATTTTAAAATATTTAATTGATATTAAAATATTTTTGAAACAGGTTTTTCTTAGTTTTGAAAGTAAAATAAGTTTTTAAAAATAATAAAAAATTTTTTTAAGTTATTCTTGTGTACTTGGGAAGGTGGACGTGATCCCATATCCATATCGTAGTCTACAGTTGAAACTTACAAAAGATTTGATGGGTTCCCTAATACGCCTTCAAGGCGTACAATATAGCACAATATTCCGGTATGCAAATTACACTGCTCATAGAGGTTGGCTGAATATTTCACACAATTTCGCATACGTGCATACTACTACCTCATACACGTCTACTATACGCACGCACACACTTATATGTATATCTGACTTCAGGGCGTAATGCATCCCTTATGAAACCTGTTTATAACCCTTTGCATCACGATCTAACCAAGGGTTGCTTTGCACCCTTCTTCTGTATTATATTTTTTTCTACGCAAAAACCCTTTCTGAATAATAATTTGAGTATCCAAAATTTATATTATAGGTCTACTTACTCTGTTGTGGAAATGTTTCTAAAATATTAAATCAGTTCGACGTTTTCGAAAAATTTATTCTTTTAATTTTGTATATTTTAGTATTTTTATTTATAATAAATTGATAAGATGAAAATGAAGAACATCTTTTTAGATTTTTGACAACGGTCTCATTGGCCAAGCCAAAGTTTCGGTTTCAATTCTTGATTAGCTGATCAAAAGTTTCCATAGCCCAATTTATTAGTACTCCTTAACTTACTTCATGTGACTTCAAAATTTTTAGATATAGATCTACATCAGAGCTGTGGAGCTTTGATCTATGGTTTGGCAAAATCAAAAATCAAATATAAACAGGATATAAACTTTTCATTCATGAAAACTTTCTTCGTACGAAACTCTACCATATCGAAATCTCAATGTAGACACAGTATATGGCTACTTAACGATTAAAATATCGTGAACTCGTTCAACACCCAATTCAAAATTAATATAAATCACACGAATCCAGAAATACAAACACATTTTACTCACACTTACCACAAAATCCACTAGCTAAATTAGAAAGATGCTGGAATAGGGATCTTAAATAAAACAGCAACGAGGGTTTACCAATGGGTGATTTTTAATCAAGACGAAAACAGTACATTAAAATACGTACATCATAAATACTGCAGTTTGTATAAAAATATAAAGTTGTAGTTTTTACTAAAAAAAATGTAAAAAAATAAATAAAAATAGTAAACACAATCTTTTTTTCCTTTTAAGACCGCAGTGGATCACTTGAGTCGATTTCTGGGCACTCTCTTCTGGTTCTTTTTTTGATTTTCCTACAGTATTCTTTCATTCTGGCAGATCTTCTTTGCCTTTCTGCTTCCGTAAAGATCACTTTCCTGCTGCCTCTTTTATCTACATTTCCTTGGAATCTAATATTTTTATCTTTCAATAGTTTCAGCTGTTCAGTTTTCTTTTCTAGATCTTCGAAGGTGATGCCTAATTCTACCATATCTTTCTTGATTTGACTTAATTACATTACTTCTTACTTAATTAACACATTACTTAACCGCATACAATCAATTCAATGTATCAGTAAATCTAAAGTTAACAAAACTTGTGAGTTTTATACTTTAAATATGGAGCTATGCCAGTCTTTACTGCTGTGCAAAACCATCGGTATTAGCAAAAATTCAGCGTTTCCAATCAAAGCTTTTACGAAGGATAGTTAACGCCCCCTATTATGTAACCAATAAAACGCTACACTCAGACCTAAACGTACCCTATATAAATGACGTTTTCTTAAAACTCTACACAAAATTTAGGAAGAAACTTGTGAACCACCATAACCCATTAATCTCAATTTGGCTACACAGACTCTCCCAAACAATCAAATAAGACGTCTAAAACGTTGATGGAGCCGGGATCTCATCAATTAACGTAGTACTGTAATTGACTATCCATTACAGTGTTATAAATGTTGCACTTAATGCTACACTTATCTATTCACGTCGGAGTTCTGTCACTGGACTGTGTCTCCACTCACGTTTATTTACCATGTTAATTTTTTACAAATTTTGTGTTATCACATTCACTGATTGTTTCCAACAGATGTTGAACTTAATAAATAGAGAGAAAAAAAATATTAGTAGTAGTAGACAAGTATTTTGTTCTTAAATTCAATTTAAAAGATTTTGACCAAGAGTTTCTATCATTATACTTAATTATAAAATGGGTAACAATAATAAAGAAAATTATAACCTATTGAAATTAAATTAATAATAATTATTGTAGCTTAATATATACCTACATTAAATGTGTTTAATTTTTTGAATTAGAAGATCTATACTCAGAATAGAAAAAGCAAAAAATAGCGATAAATTGGAAGATAATTTACAAAATAACAAAGACTTAACTAAACTAAATTAGGATGTTTCTAATGTTGGTGAATTGAATGTGATAAAAACGCTATTGAAACGTAACGAAACGGAGACGGTGTATGTTAGAGAGGATATAGAGTGGTGGCGTATCGAAGTACAGAGAGTATCGAATCGTCAAGGCTCGACCGGGCTAATCAATTAGGATTAATAGGCCGGACAGGGTGAGTGCACCCAATTGCACGCTATTAATAATCAATCCATACAAGGCTTCTCTACGGTTACCAGTGAATTGCAGGAAGAGAGAAGCGTGGATCGGATCTGAACACTTCAACTTTTATGGCCGGCATAAACAAGCGGCGACCGCTGACCAAACACTCTAAATAACTATCCCAAGTTCTTTTAAACCCGATTTACAATCGTCCGCGATTTATTCAGCGTTCTAGGGGAAAAATAGTAGTGGGAAAGCATCAAGGTAAATGGCCATTGAAGAGAAATTGCTGCACCAGTCGGAGAGAGTTTAACCTACAAAGCTACGCTTTTATATATATTTTTTTAAAACAATAAACATCAAAATGATCAACTAAAAGAATAAAAACTACTATTATCTGCACAGATTATAAAATATCTTTAAAATATCATAAAACTACTTTATTTATCCATTCTAATCGCAATATGTTACAGGTTTTATTTAACAAACTGTTTCATTCCTTAAAAAAAATAAAATATACATCTTTTATATCATATCAGCCATTTACAAACATAACTGCTGTCTACGTTCTATTTGAAAAAAAAACGTAAAATAAATCTTTCTGTTGGTTTATTACGTTAAACTGCCATAATTATTGTCCCACATTTAAAACGTAACACGTAGATATAAGAAGATAAAGAAACAATCTATTTTTTTATTATGACCCTTTCTGAAACATTTTAGTTTTTCAGTTTCTAATCATGACCCTTTACAATTTATTATTTTCTACTAAAGATTGTAAAGATTTTTTTTTTTTTTTTTTTGTTATTCTTAATGTGTGTACGTTGCAATCTGTTCAATTCAGAACAATAAGCAACCCCATGACCCAATGAGATGAGGATGATGTGTATGAAGTGTAAAATGAGGTGTAGTCTTGTACACACTCAGGTCGACCATTCTTGAGTGAGTATGGTTAATTGAACCCCAACCATCAAAGAACACCGGTAACAACTGTCTAGTATTCAAATCCGTATAAAAGTAACTACCTCTAAGTTACTTTTTAAAGAATTTTAATTTAAAAAACTTCATAGTAAAAATTTACAAGGATTGTTTACTTGGTTTTATGCAGTTTTTTTGCTGTTTTGAAAACGTGTTTTTTCTGTAATTCATAAGGAACATTTTCTCAAAAATCACTGAACCAATTTTCCTGAAACTTTCATGCAATATTTATATCATATACACACCTCAGAAAGTGTATATACCATGAAGTATATAGGCTCTGTAGAATGCCAAGCTTGAATTAAAAATTGTAAATTTTTTATTTTCTATAACTTTTTTTATATATATAGGCCTACACTTAGGTCGTAAAGTGCATACTAAGACCGTGTATTAAAAAATCTAATTTTTTACCGATTTTGATGTGCAAAATACAGAAAATCACTAATTGACGCTAAAATAAGCACTGTACAAAAAATGTTTCAAATAAAGTTTATAGGCTTTTTAATGTTCTACAACTTTGATTATATACATTTTGCCCTAAAATTCATTCTTAGGCCGTAATATTACTAAAAAATAAAAGATTTTTTACCACGAGAGCACCAAATAGGCCTATACCAAACATTTCAGCAGACATGACGCTTACCATGTCTAGTAAAGCACAAAAATTGTAGTTAATGAGAAGATTTTAAACAACATTGTAGAAACTGTTTTTGAGAAATTGCAAAACAGTAAAAAAATTTGCACGAATAATTACTATTTCGGTTGATCGATATTGTTAAACATGTTCGTCTTGAGTCCTCTCAAGTCCTATTTTACATAATTTAAGTCCCAAGTTTTAAGTTTGATTGCTACTCCTTTCTTGAGATATTTTAATCAAAAACGCGCGCGCGCGCACGAACACACACACACACACATGCTCACAAACAAACCAATCTTTAAAGTTATGTTTTTTTTTGGTTTTTTTTGTTCATGGGACCTGAAAACGTGTATTTCCGGTGAAAATTCGATTTCGAAAAATCGACATGAAAACAATAACTACTTGCCTTCCCTATATATTCATATAGGATAAGAAAAAGTATTTATTCCTTTCTAAAGTTCTACAAAACTTATCATGCCAAAAAATTAACTAATGAAACTGTTAACTATAGTAGATTCTGTTACTGTAACACAGATATTAAGTCCTTTATGGAGTTTAAATCTGAGTGAAGACGTATCAATGAGCGTTTACAATGTTTTTCGGTAGTTTTTATTGGAAACATTGTAGTTTTAATCAAGTAAACAACATTGAAGATATAACTAAGGGTATAGCTGAGCTATAGATCTGGCATCTGTGCATCCACATTGGTTTAGTAAGGATTATAAAATACAGTAATATTCTTAGATCGTTAACCTCTAAAATATAATTAATACAAAATATAGTTTAAACTACAGTACTATTGTAAGCATTGCTACTAAACCGATGTTTTTGATTTTTCCTTTCTGTAGGCCTATATACTACTTGATTATAAAAAGCTAGGTTTTAATGATTTTATAAATTTCAAAAGAAGGGCTGTAGTATAATGAAATTTATTATACAGCCAAACCCTGTGGTCCTTGGTTTACTTAGTAAAGCTTCTAGAGGTTCAATCCAGCCTTTTGGCTGATGACCTAAACAACAACAACATAAGTAGTACATCTAAACAATTCTCAATTTTTTATTGACTTACTCTCTAGAATTAGCCTACACATCCTACGTCTCAAAACAAAAGTGTTCATACCAAGGCATACTGAAAATCTAAACAATGTAAATTAGACTTTTTTAGAAATATGCTCTTTAGTTGTTGATAAAAGGGTATGAAAAAATCTGTTTTATTTTTCCTAGATACATTTGTTTGTTTTATTTTTAAATAATGTTGTGAACATCTATAATTCCCCTTCTTGGTTTTTTTTAAAATTAGTTTTATCAATTTTACTGAGGTATTCCTTAACATATAAGTTATTTCCTTTTCCTTTTAATATTACTATGAAATATAATAATTTATCTAAATATACAAGTTAAAACTTTTTTAAAATCTCTTTGTATTAAAGTCTTATGTCTCGTTAACTTTTATTTTATTCATCACGCGTTGAAAGTGACTAATTTACCACCAGAATTCATTTAAAGTTGCAGATACTTCTTTACTTTTAGCTGAGAATTTACTTGGTTCAATAAATGGAATACATACAGTAAGACCTTACCAAAGCAGTAAGTAGGTTTATCTGAAAATTTAAATTCGTTTGTAAGTGGATAAGCTTTTCCACAACGTATATAGCAGAGAGTAGGGACCGTGCGGTTGGAAGTTTAAATTGCATTTCAGAGTGGGTACAGGGCGCAAAGGGTCGGGGGTGGGGTGGTACTTCACAGCAGCCGACCGACCTTAGAAGATTAGAGACGGTCCGAGTTGCAAATGGCTTCTCCTGTAGATGAGGGTTGCGGTAACCGCACAGCCGGGAGCCATTACATTCCCGGCGTCCATTGCAGTACTACCCTCGCTTATTGATCGCGGATCTTCTTTGTGCGGGACCCCTCGATGTTGTAGGCTATATACTTAAGACACCCTCGTCTTATTTCAATGCTCTTTCAACAAATATTTTGGTCAAGTCTTAATCCTTTTCCGTTATTGCACTCTATAAAAACATCTTATCAGAACTTAAAAAGATTTTTCAAGCCCCCATTACCTTTATAAGAAAATAGAAGATTATTTTATCATTTTAACGGATCTTTTACTCTACATTAATAATTATTAGCTAAACCTATTTTAATACAACTGAATGTACAGCAAAATTAAACAAATTTCAAACATGTAGAAAAAATTGTCCGATCAAAGTATGTAAACTTAGAATACATAAAAAAATAGTTAATTCTGAGTAAATAAATTGGTTTAAAAATACAAGTTTTGTAAAAGAAGTAAACACTAACGTAGTACAAAATAAGGAAAACTTTTCATACGTGTATAAAATGTTTATATGGGAAAAAGAAAAGCTCTCGCTAGTTAGGCGTTAAAAAGAGAGAGGCGATGATAAAGAATATGTGTGAGAAAGAATAAAGTTGATAGTAGTGGTGAGTCAGTTTTTGTATAATAACAGCAACGGACGGGACCTAGGAGAACATTTTTTTACAATCTTTCTGCGCATGTTTATTCTCCACCTCCTCTTACAAATACACATACATTTTTATTGTATATACAAACAAACACAGAGGAAAAAGTTTTGTGTCATTCCACTTATTCATATTTAACTCATCAGTTCTTTCATTCATTATTTGATTCTAAATATTCCCTTACCTTACACAGTTCATTGTGTGAATTTTCTTTCTATAAAAAGCTCATTTAGTATAACTAGATTAATGGTTTTCTTTAGATTTAACCCTTTCCTTACTACTTTACGATCTTTCTTTGTGTTTTATGACAAATAAATTTTTTCCTTAACTAGTAAAGTAACCCCCTACAATTTAGTTTCTTTAAACTACAATAATTTTAATTTTCAAAAGCCATAATCTGGATCTTGAAATAAAAGTGAGGCACCTCTGGTGTCATCTTTTCAATAATGATCAATGGAGTTGAGTCATGGAAGCTTACAGGAGCGCGACACAAGGGGAATTAGAGGCTTTTGAGATGTGGTTGTATAGAAGAATCCTGAGAATTTTTTGGGTGGATCGTGTAATAAATGGAGAGTATCTGGAACTGATGGGAAAGGATATGGAGTTTGTGAATAAAGGGTGTGAAGAAGGAAGCTTGAATATCTAGGATTTGTAATACGAAATGGGAATAAGTATCGCATTTTTCAGTGTAAGATCTACATTCTTCAGAGTAAGATCAGAAGGACGTGGACCGGATAGAATAGGAATTTACTGGCTTAAGAATCTTACAGTGTGGTTCTCCAAAACAACTCCAGAGCTATTCAGAGCGGCCGTCAGTCAGGTTGTCATAGCCAGAATGATCGTCAACGTTCAGATCAAACAGGCACTATAACTAGAAAAAGAAGTTACAATAGTTGAAATGTTTTTACATAGGTCTAATTTTTTTAAAGTCACATCAACTGCTTGATCATTAGCGACTACGGTGGATTATGTAAGATTAACTGTGGAATTTGACACGTGAAAATTTCCAGACCCTGGCCGGAAATCGAACCCTGGACGTCCGCGTGACAGGCCAATACGCTAACCATTACGCTACGGAAGCGCGGTCATAAGTCTTTTTTACTTTATTTCGTTCATAACCATTCAGTAGACCTACTAATAAATTATTGAACGAGAAAAATAATTAGGCCGACCATCATTCAAAATGCTAGGTCGTTAGCAACTACTTTGGGGTAAGGAATGGTATGTTATTTTTTTATGATTCACCCGGGAATCACCTTCGGAATCTTCAATTTTGCAGCGTAATACGTTAACCACTGTGCCACGGAAGTGGCCACCTCTTATTTATTTATTATTTTATATAACCTACTAGTTGTAAAATAAGAAATTAAAGGAGTAACAAAATAGTAACTTAATCACTACTATTTTCTAACGTTTTAAAAATTTTCCGGTCTTATTCTGGTATCAAACTCGGTACATTTGACTTAGCATTCAAATATTTTACGGAACGCATCACCGAAACAGTGTTAAGTTTTATGAAACAAAATTATGAAAATTATAGATTGTACTTATAATTTTAGGAATTAGTGACAGTCAATTTCATTATAAAAATATTTAATAAATATTTAGCTTGGGCTAAATGGTTCTATAAAAATTTAAAAGCAAACTTAAGCATTTTCGAGTTTATCAATAGGTGTGAACCAAATTGCTAAGAATAATAAACCACTAATTTGGATCTTTGAAGAAAACTTTTTTATTCCTCTAGGTATCCCCACGAGGGTATGCCAAATTTGTAGTATAATTAAATTATCCCTCACAAGAGAATGCCAATTTATAATGAATTACATTAATATTGTATTCTTTATTGGTGTTAAATCAGCTTATTATTTTCTTATTAAATAAAATCTTATTATTTTCCGTTTATCTTGTCCCTTATTTCACTCAATAAAACATTATTCACATTAAATCATTATAAGTTTTATTCAATTAATATATTTTCATAATTACAGTCTTAATTGTTACGTATCTTAATTAATCAATCTCCTATTAAACGAATGGTTATTGTTATTGTTTTCATACGTCTGCCATTGAATAGCTACCAGATAATCACTATTATTATAGAGTTGAATAATTTGTGTCTCTTTTAATTACATGAACGTTATATTTATTACTATTTATTTCTATTTACTTTATATTATGTATTTATTACTATTTTTTAAGAACGAATGAGGTACCTACTCGCTTGGTTCGGCCTCCAGTCCCCCACTAAAATAATTTACAATTTCTATTTTCTTCTTCTTAGTTGCCTAGTAACCATATTCTGTTAATGTAAATTAAAAATTTTTTTAAAATATTTATCTTAATCAGCTGGAATTATTCAGATTTATTTAAATAGATTCAAATGTAAACAACACCAGGTGTGCACTAAATTTGTCTCATTACATCTTATTCCTTTTAAAAAGTTATACTTAGTATATTATTTTGCCAAAGGTATTTTTATACGGTTTTGACAATGGTTACAGTTATACTTAAATGGTTGAAGTTCACTTAACCATGACCATACTTTTTCAGGAATGGTCAGCTCTTAGTATGTACGAGACTACACCTCATTTACACATCATACATATCATCCTTATCTCATTGGGTTGTGGAATTGTTTATTGTTCTAAATTAAACAGATTACAACGTACTCACATTAGGATAAAAAAATAAAAATTTCATTCAATCTTACATTATATCCGTCAACAAGAATGTTACTCGTTTCTTGGTCAGGCTATAAAAAGCCTAAATTTTAGTTTTCTGAACGTAACATTTTTGGTTGTTGTTTAGGTCAACAGCCGAAAGGCTGGTTTGAACCTCTAGAGGTTTTACTAAGTAAAACGAGGAGTGAGGTGGTTTACCATTGCCTTCCTCACTGAGTGGAAAAGTACGCTTATCAGCATGCCGGGCCCTCTGAAAAGCACATATTTTCCACTCTGTAAATGACAACTTCACTTCATTCACCACAGGGTCTGGCTGTACAATGAAATTCATTACTTTCAGAGAAGATAACTCTGATTAGTGTCTTTTACACCTCTACCTCTTCTGTTCTTAAATGATTCAGTCATTTAATTGACTGACTGATTTAATTGACTGATTTTTGGTTATAATTTAGGATTTCACTAGTAGCCTACTGCTGATTTATGAAACGATTATTTATTAGAAAATTTTATGTAACTTATTTAAATTAATATTTTATATTAAATATGATTTTAGTTTCTTTCGCCAATTTTGCTGGATCATTTCTATAGTAGTATACAGTAGTATTCTACAAGTTTTAATACACTGTACTGTGGCGCTTTCACTACGAATACGGCAATTCAATCAACTACTTTCCCGTTGACATATCTTTTATAAGTTTAATTGTATTTTTGTATTTAGTTTTCTTATTATTACATTACAATCTGTTTATTCGTCTGACAATAAGTTTAACTAATATGGAAAAAGAGAGTTACAAATTAAACGATGTCATCATCAATCAATCTTATCAGATAAGATGGATCTCAATCCTTAAGATTCATCTACAGCTATAATATTTACAAAAAATAAAATAAATATAATTAAAATTTAAAGAATGTTACGCTAAATGTGATTATGGTAACCCTATTTTTATAAAGTGAGTAAATAAATAAATCGTTTCAATCTTGAATTACGAGTAAAACTATTATTTAATAAAACATTTTCAGTAATTTTTTTGGTAATAGGTCTACTACAGTTTGTTTAAATATTCAACAATAAAATGAAAAAATATCGTATTTTACTATTCTTGTTGAGATCTCCATAAATTAATTTGTTGTTTTTGTTCGAGTGTATGTTCAACATGTTCCTGATATTTTTGACTAAAACCGTTTTAAAATTTCAATTTAAAAATTTATTTAGATTTTTTTTATAATCATATAGCTGAAAGAGAAGTAAGATATATGGAAGCATCTTACCAGAAGAAGGGCTAGGCTAGTGGGGCATATCTTAAGACATCCAGGT
The DNA here is from genome assembly GCA_035578175.1 of Catonia carolina. Taxonomy (NCBI): domain Eukaryota; kingdom Metazoa; phylum Arthropoda; class Insecta; order Hemiptera; family Achilidae; genus Catonia; species Catonia carolina. Next base: position 80,954,137 of record JAQMRL010000003.1, on the reverse strand, counting down.
ATTGGGCTATCAATAATGGAGGGTAAATTGAGGGAGTAAATTGTAGAAGGAGGCAAAGATTAGAATATATAAAGCAAATTACAAAAGATCTAGGGTATTACATGTAGGCCTATGTAGATATGAAACGACTTGCGCAAGATAGAACAGCTTGGAGAACTGCATAAAACCAGTCGAGAGAGAATGATGACAAAAAATCATATAGCTGCAATCTTAGTTTACAGCAAAAGTTTACAATAAAATTTCTCAGATATGAAAACTGTATTCTCCAAAAAGAGTTATATAAAAACTCTTCACTTTCATGCATTTAAACAAAATTACCTAAATTTGCAACTTAAAAAATAAATCAGATATCACTTGTAATATCTACCAGTGATGAAGAGCACGAATACTAGGGTAATGTTGAATAAAATGCAAACATAATTATTGTAGTACCCTAAACTTTGAGAAATAACATTTAGAAACCAGTTTCTGACTATATGTGCCTAAGAATTGAAATAAAAGCCGGTCTTCTCATTAAAAACCGTTTTAAAAGTCTTACAGGATTGACTGAATTAATAACTAAATTTTCTAAAAAAATATTGATTGGTTTTCGTTTTGTAACACTTCTTTAAATATTATTAAATTTTCGTGATGCATTATAATTTAAAAAAAAATATTAATCGGTTTTAGTAGGATAATTGTTAGTTGCTGATCATTTTTATGGTCATAAATTTTTAATTCAAAAAATAAACTATAGTACAAAAAAGTAGTAGAATAAACTATAAAAAAAGAAGTAAGTCATTGAATTGTAAAAATATAATTACGTATGAGGTTATAAACAGATTTTTATTCTTTTTTAAGATCAAAAATTTGTGAACAGTTTTATTTGCAGAAATCAATGTAGGTTATTTCTTTACAAAATAACTAGTTATTTGTTAAATGAAATTTTACAATCGTTTTGATCCTTCAAAGCTTATGTATGTATATATATATATATATATATATATATATATATATAAGTGTGCCTGTGTATGCGTTGTAGTAAATTGAGAGAGATATTCTCATGGAGAGAGGAAGAGAGTGAGATAGTATTAGAGAAGAGAGTGAAGTGCCTTGAAGCGTGGAGTAATAACGAAATGCCACCTTAGTGAATCGTCGCGCCCTGTGTGAACAGTAGACGGAGTGACAAAGATAACCTATAAGGGAGATGGAATGATTATTAGAGAGAGATGGTAAATTATAATAGGGGATGGCTGTACTACGGAGGGATAAAGTTAGAAAGAGATGGTAAATGACGCGGGGGAGGCGTTACTATGGTTACCAGTTGTGTTGACAATTGTCATTTCATCCAAAAGAACAAAGAACCGCCGCCCGCTCGCCGACAACTGTGACTGTGCAACTCGACTTGCACAGACTTTTCTCTTATTTTCTCCTGCAATTTTCATTAATTTTCATTTCTACTCGACTCTAGTGTTGTGATTTTGCTGACTCACAATTATGTCACATGTTTATTATTTCTATGTACGTTCATTTCCTTTCCTTCGATGTATTTTTCCAGTATTTAAACTCAAATTCTATTTTATAGCTGAAATAAACTGCTGTAATAAATTACTTTTACACCATTGTAATATTTAGAAATAATTAATATTCGCATTTATATCAAAGATATTAATTTACTTTAACATTTCATTTCATATTATAATAATTATTTTCTTCATAACGCCGTTTATGGTGTTCGTTAACCGGTATTGCATTATTAACGTTTTAAGCTTTTGTGGAAACTAAAATTGACATCATTTTAATTAAATTTTTTTATTTAATTACTTTTTTATGTTAATCTTTTGTTTAAACAAAAATTATATTTCTTTTAATCACAAATCATTATTATAGGTCTCCAATAAGATAATATCAAATTGCTGAAATGATTTGAAAGTCCTAAAATAGATTCATGGGTTATAATCTGTTTTAAAATTCTGTCTAGACTAATCGGAATATCTATACTATTAAACTAAATTACAAGCTGCATTGTAAATTTACAGTAGGCTATTCTGAGGAGTTCCTTTGCAAATTATTTCATTTCTAAAAGATGTAAGTAACTCTAAGCAAAAAAAAACTGTATGTTGTCTCTGGAGCAATATTGATCTTTAAATCGTTCTTACATGGTTTGTCTATAGATATATATTGAAGTGTTATAGCCACCAAGTTTAGATTGTATAGATAAACAAAATCTTCCCAAACATTTTTAAGTACGTCGAAAAATAAGGGATGATCTGCTTCAATTAGAAACGAAGGGTTGAAAGAAGAACGTTGATAATAAACTTGGGGTTAAAGTGACATAGGGGTCATCGATGGGTAACTTCTTATAAGATAGCAATGATGCTCCACGAAATAATAGAAATACTAAAACAGGTTCGATGATCCACTGGTTTCATTATCAAAGAATAAATGCGATGAGATTACCGGTTTTTTTATTTTTATATTTTCTTTCCCACGTCTCCCCCTTCATGGTTATTATTGTTTGTTATAGTATTGAAATTTTGCCCACACTATAAGCATTCTAAAAACGCTGCTATTAATATTGTAATAAATTATGTAGACACAATTAACTAGTTGTGTACTCCTTCGTATTACATTATACTGAATCCGTTAAAAATTCTCTTGTCAGTTTCCTTTATAATGTAGAAGAAGTCTGATGTCTAAACGTCTTTTTGGCCGTTACAATTATAAATATTCTTATAATATTCTTATATATATATTCTTATATAAATATTCTCATTAATGGTATGTATTATTTTTTAATTGTATTTATAATCATATAATTAAAAAAGTGAAGTATTTAGTAGGCAGATTTCGTAACTAAATGTATTTACAGTCATATTGTCGTTTTTCTTACATTATTAAAGCAATCTGAATTTAAAGAGTGCTTAGGTATTAGGCTACCATTGGTTATAAATATTTGATTTTTTTATCCTTCTTTCATGTTTTTGTTTATAATGTATGTCTCATTTTCTGTTAATGTATTGTTCACTGTTGAAAATTCGAATACCCTAAAAATGGTAAGAAATAGGGTCTACTTTGGAAATGTAGACATAGGAAGAAATTGACTAGTTTAATATTGTAGTCTACATAGATGTATATTTTTTATAGATTTGGTATACCTAGCTACAAACTGAATGTAAAAGCAAACCAATTTTTTAATTTATACTGGTTCATTACAAGTCTTCGTGGTATTTACAAAACAAATAAAATAATAATAATATAAATAATAAATAAACCCGAGACCTCCTACAACACGGAAGTCCTGGGTTCAATTCCCATCTGGGGTCAGAAAGTAATAACAAATCACAACCCACCGTTCCAGTTACATAACTACCAACGCCACTAATAACCAAACTGTTGATTTGACTTTAAATAAACTGAAAAAGTAAGTAAAGCACAAAAAATGTTTTTATTACAGTAGGCCTATCTATAAGACAAGTTCAAAAAATTAAAACGTTTCAAACTTGAATTTTCAGCTGCACTATTTTCTTATAAATTTATTACTAACGCATTTAATGTTCGTGTATTTTTCCAAATATTGAACTCTGAATTTTTCATCGGCTAAATAATTTTGAATAATTTTTTGTGCAAATAAATTCAACTATGAAGTACTTGTTATTTTCGTGCTTCTTAAGGGTTGTAAAATAAAAAATTAGCAGTAATTCAGGTGAAATACAACCCTTTCTTAAATAGGGTGTCCGGAATGAAGAACTGGAATAACACGTGCCGAGGCACTAGACTGTCAAGACAGGTAGAAACAAGTTTTTTAATACGGGACACGCGACTATTCGTACGATTTTTAACCCTTATTTTTACTTCCTCACATTGAACCTATAAGTACCTGTAGTATATAAAAATAACCAGTTTCATATTATGGACCGTTTTGAGATGGGGCATGAGGGACGGCACGTGGTTATAACCCTTAAGGATTATATTACCCCTTTTCTAATATATTTTTAAGGTCATTCACAGAGATTTTTTAAATGGTATGGAAAACTGCACTGTTGCTAATCTTCAAGAGACACTCAATTTCTCTTAAATTGTGTCATATTTTAATTTTATAGAAACCATTACAGGTTTGTAGGCTACATAACATGGAAAATATTTGAATGTAATTTGTTTTAGAGAAAGACGCATATATCAGTTAAACTAAGCAATGGATAAAAAAATGTTAAGTAATAAAATTATAGAATTTTAATTCTCTTTAACTTTTTATACGTGTATTTCTGCTGTAAATGAATTTTAAAACTATAATTTTGAAACAATAGCAATATCAATATTTTGAAGGTAAATTTACAAACAACGGCAAACCAAGAGTCAAAAAAACATATAAATATACAAAATTTGTGGTATGTTATCACTAACTTTTATTGTATAAAATTTTGATCTAAAAACATAACGACATTGATAGAAATTATGGTACTTCCAGAGCTACAAAAAATAGTTCTGTTTCTTATCACATGATCAGCCAATTATATAACTGAAGCATTTAAGAATAGAAGAGGTAGAGGTGTAAAAGACACCAGTCAGAATAATATTAGAGTAATGAATTTCAATGTACAGCCAAACACTGTGGTGAATGAAGTGAAGGTGTCATTTACAGGGTGGAAAGTAAAAGCTTTTCTGAGAACCTGGCATGCTGAAAAGCATATACTTTTTCACGCAGTGAGGAAAAGCGATGGTAAACCACCTCACTCGTCTTTTTACTTAGTAAAACCTTTCGAGGTTCAAACCAGCCTTAAATGATGTAAAGAACAAAGAATTAGCTACAATAAAATTATATTTAGTGATTTTCCAGATTAGAATAGTAGGCCTAGTAGATTTTATGAAATAAATTGGAAAAAGTTAATTAGCTACGTCTCTGTTCCAGAGACTTTTTAGGTTTTTTTAGGATTTTTTGGTAGATGTTAAAAGAGTTGTGAACGTATGGGTTATCGTGTCCTTGTGACAGTACGTTTTTATTTACAGAATTTTACAGCAAAAGTACGTCTACTTTCAAATGTGTAAGGTCCGTCAATTCATTATTGATTTCATATAACTCAAAATTTTATTTTGTGTGTTAACTTTAATTAAACAATTTCCTACGTCATCAAATATTGAAATTAAATAATTTTGTTAACGTTTATGCATTTGACAAATTAATATGAAGTAAAACTTTTATATGATTACATTTTATTGACCTTTCAATTTACTTAATGAAATTTAATTGTTTTATTTAATTACAATTGAAACATTTTATTATTTTCTGTATATGAGTTTTAATTCCGTTAATCAGCTTTAGGTACTTACTAAAATTCCTTTTTAATGGTCCGAAATTAATTTTATTTTTTTGGCAATAACATGTTTGGTATTTTATGTATATGGAGTATATAATTATCTAAAGAATAAAAAATAAAGATGATTACTTCAAGAAATATCATATTGAACTTTTTAACAAACTCGCTGTTTTTCTTCCTCATATACATACATATACATACATTTTCAGAAGAGAGTTTCAGACGCAGAAGTACAGTGGCGGAACCTAGCGGTCGTTTATCGAACCAATTGAAATGTAAACGTTTGTCATCAGCGCTCCTAGTGATAGTTTTTATAATTTCTTACGACGCAATAATATGTTTCATAAACATAACAATTTTGAAATTGAACGCTGAAGATTTTATGATTTTTTTATTCGGTTTCTGTATTGGCTAACAGTTGTAAAACTAAATATTTATTTTTTGACTTGTTTTCGTGAAATAATAGTGAATACATCTACTTATTAGTTCGTCTAACGATCTAATTGTAGAACTATTAATATAATAAATTACTGGAAACCCTTTCAAAACATTTATTTTAATCTAATTCATAATTATTGAAAAAAAATATTAGGACTCTATTATTTTTTACAAAAACAGCTTAGTCCATGTTCTTATTTAGTTCTCAATAAATGAGAACATGGAACTAAACTGTTTTAACAAAATGGTATATAAATAAGACATTTAAAAATGATAACGTTTATCGCTATTACTTACCTGGAAAATTGAAATTTATTTCAAAATTTTTAATTAGTTAATTGATCCTTGGATCTTGATTACGTTGTTGATTCTCTTTCTCATGAGGTGTTGATTTAACTAAACATAAACGTTTCCCATCTGTCTTCATTTTTCCTTTTAACAACCAGTTCTAATATATAAGGCAGATCAAATAATCCTTTCAATTAAACATTTAAGATTTCAAATCTTTTGGTTTTTTCTTAGAATTAAAATAATATTGTCCGTCTATTGAACTACTTTAAATCAATAATTTCAAACCAACTGTTAATTTTAAGGAGCACTTTTAAATAATGCTTGAAAATTTTATGAAAATAAATTTCTGAATATTTTGAGGTAGTTATTCTATGATTTACCGTAAGGTATTATAAAATATTCAAATAAATATAAAATAACTATAAATACCGCAAAGAGTTTAATTTCTGTTTTATGTATTTTTTCATGAATTCTGAGTGGTTTCATAAGTCTTTGAAACATAATCTTCTGAAGTTGTTGTTTCATGTATTCACACATGTAACGGATTACTAGTAGATCCATTATAATTTTGTTTTTAATATTACCAATAACTTATTGATTCCACTGTTACACTACAGATGTAGAATTTTAAAATTTGTTTCTTTCTAGTAATTAATTTACTATTATTTGTGGCACGTTAATTTCTAATCATAAAAATTAAATTCCGTAGAAACTTCATCGGTGGCTGGGTTTTTTGCTTCCTTATGTCACTAACAGTATTATTTGCATCATTGTAACCATCAACTCATTTTATTTGTGTTAAGATACAAATTTATAGACTATTAAAATTTATAATAAAATCTAATGAAACTAAGGAAATAATAATTTAACTGGCTTTTATGCCAGTTGAATCTCAGGTTCGATTCCCGGTCAGGCCTCGAATATTTTTCTCACTCAATTATATCTATCGTCCTTGTCATCGTCTGCATTAGCAGTAATTGCAAAACTGTTGAACATAAAACAAAATAAAAAATATTGTTTCACTAATTTATTTACAAGAAAATACACTATAGTAAATTTTGATGTAAAATGATCGACCAAGTTGGTGATCCGTTCATTTTATTGATTATTACAGCAAGATTGAGACACCGAAAAGAGGAGATATAAATGTTTGAATCAATACAAACATTTTTTTGTAAGAGTTACAGTTCCAAACGTTTTGTGTTATTGTTTTTTTAAATTTAAATTACTTATGCTGACGATACAGTCATCCTTTCTTCTGATGTAAAGCCAGAAGCAGCAAGTAATAATTTACAAAGTCACATTAACTTTTTAAATTATTGGTTAAAAATCTGGAGGATCCAATTCAATGCTTCAAAATCAGTGCATGTCACCTTTTCTCTCCGGAAAGGCGAATGTCCTCAACTATTCCTCGACAATAAACCGATACCACAACGACAAAAAGTTAAATACCTTGGACTTCACTTTGACAAGAGACTCACCTGGGCGACTCATATAAAAACCAAAAGACTGACTTTGAACTCCAAATTGAAAGAACTATTTCGACTTCTTGGACGCCGCTCTTCACTGACTCTAAAATCTAAACTATTACTATACAAAGTTTATCTCAAACCAATATGGACCTATGGACTACAAATTTATGGCACAGCTAAACCGAGCAATCTACAAAAATTACAAGCCTTTCAGTCAAAATGCCTACGTTTAATCACCTGCGCACCTTTTTATGTCAACAACAAAATTCTACATGACGACCTTAATATTCCGTTCATAAGTGAAGTAGTTAAGTCCAGCTACAGTGTTTTTCACAGAAAATTGCATGATCACCCCAACGAATTAATCACCAAACTATCGGATGCATCACTACCAGGAAATCCGCAGCGCAGGTTGAAACGTCAATGGGCCAGAGATCTTCTATAAAGTGATTTATTTTATTTTTCTTTCTTCTTTTTTTTCTCATGTTGTTATTTATCATTCATGTATCATGAACTTTATTTCATAGAACATATACCAATGGGTATCACTGTTCTTTTTCATTTATTTATTTTTATTTATTTTTTTTTTATTATTTTTTTTTCCTTGTCATCCTTTGTTTACTGTCATCTAATTTGCTCGTTGTATCGTAGTATATAGTTGCAAATAAAGTTATTAAAGTTAAAAAAAAAAAAAAAAAAAAAAAAAAAAAATTACTTCAATACATTCAAATTTTGGCTAAATTTTTTTATCAATCAAAACTAATGAGGTCAGTTGACGCTTCTTTTTTTATATTTCCAATCATACACTGAACAAAACTCTTAACATCCCTTAAATAAATAAAAGAATTCACCAAACATATCAACGATTTAAATAAAACTTTTCGTTCTAAACTAATCACATTTACTAGGTGACTCCATTAGTTGGCTCTGATCAGAAAATGGATCTGATAAGTCTTACAAGTTATCAAACTTCTTGGTAAACAAATAAATTATTTAAATAATTAAATTTGTAAATTTTAGACATCAATTTTATGATTGTCTTTGCGTTTAAACGTGGGGGTTCTGCTAGTGATTGGTGTTCGTCTCAAAAGTGATAAGGTGATGAACTATAATAAGCTCCAAATTATATTTACTGGACGTGTAGAGCTACACAGATGTAATTTTAGGTTTAAAAATATAAAGTGAGAAAATACATGACTTGATAATTAAGTCATTAAGATTGTTTTAGCAAATATTTAATTAAAATACTTTCTGAATTTCAGAAGGCAGACTTCAAGGATATTTCCCAAGAATGGATGGTTCTGCAAGAACGAAGATGCTTCAAGATGAAATACTTCAAGATGGCAACGGTTATGAAGATCCGAGAATCCGAAGATATCTAGATGTTTCATCACGTTACAATGGTGAGTACGAATTTTATTTATAATTAATTTAATAGAATTCTTAAGTAAGTTTATCGGTTATTTATGATAATGTATCTATAAGAATATAACTGTTTGGGTGAGTGATAAACGTGGTGTGTCGGAATCCGAAATAAATTAGAAAAATAGGAAACTTGTTTTGTAGACTTTTGGTGTTATTGATAAATTTTAACGTTAACATTTAAATGTAATTATAAAATCATATTTTGTATCAAAGGAGTATTATAGAGTATTACGGAATATTTAAATAGAGTTTCAGATTAAATTTCTTTTGTAGTGAACAGCGTTGTTTTAGGATTTTTATCAGGAAATTTTGAAGTAAAGTTTGCATAAGGTGTCAGTTGATATTAACTTCTTTTTATATAATATATAAATTTTCACTATCTGTTGTGAAAGAGCTTTTCAATTGTGTTGATTTCTTCTGGTATATTTTTTTTACAATTTAACGAATTATCGTAGAGTAAAGTCTCATAGGGGACGAGGTGAGCCATTGTCCAAGGGATAAGTTGGCATTGTCCAGCCTGGAAGCCTGGAAGTGGGGTCGGAGGTAGGCGAGGGCGGGGGTGAGATGCCCGGTTCAGTTATCTTCTGTTACAATGGTCGTCCAGAGCCCTAATTGCAAATCCTTGGTGCAGCCCCTAATGTATCGTTATCCTGCACCCCAGTTCGCCCTCTTTTTGTTTCTCCACGCAGGGAGATTTTTACTCTTTTTTTCGGCGGTACCACCTCCTCCACATCATGGCGGCTCACATGCGCACTACTGCTGCCCGGCCGCGATCTGAAAAATCGCAAAAATCCAACCCCTTTGTACACCCTACACCCACCCGCCAGCAGTAACCCTTCTGACAACCGTACGCGTTCACATATCCCCTTCTTTCTCTTTTTCTCCCTGTTTCCACAATATTTATCCCCCGTCTTTCTCTTTCTACCTGTATTCAAATGTCATTAGAAAGAGATTAGAAACTTATGTATGTTAAATAGCTGAAATATAAAGGAATCTACTTGATATTTTGTATTCCTAGCTGCCTACCTATCGGGCGCTCACGTAACATTGCCCTTATTAACATAATTTCACAAAAAATACGCGTGCGTCATTCCATAAAATCATCCGTTCCGATTATAATATTACACAAGACCATAATTACTATTTAAATTATTTTACTTCGTATTCCGCGTAGCTTTTTTACAATCAACTAACTCTCAAGTTCTCCATTTTGTTATTTGTATAAGCTCATTTTAAAATTCACGTGGTTTTGGATTTTATAAATTATAATATTATCATTGTTAGAAAGAATATTTTATTTTTTTAATCAAGCGTATTATCATATAATAAAATAATACTTACGCCTGCGTATTACAATTTACACATTTAACTTTCATAAAATTTTTATTTTGGATATAAAGATAATTATCAGATCTTTAGATTAGCTATAGACAAATTTAACAGTTAAAAAATACAAGTCAAAAGATTTACTAAAAAATATTCTGATATTTATTTTTGAAAATTTTTATCTAGGCAAACATTCTACATTTATTTTGATTTCTACTGAAAAACTCGACGTATTAAAATATATAAAAATCAATAATTCGTTTTAAATAGTAGAAATTGTTTGAAAGTACTGATAGAAACAAAAATTTTATGAACAAATTTGTGTGCGTGTTTTAATGTTAAGATTAATATTATATACAGATTATTTCATTTTGTATCTGCTTTTGGGTTTCAGCTGGAGAGTATAATGGATAACCTGCTTTGCATGTTGCATCTTACGCCTGATATTAACCACCTGCTTTCGCTTAGCTTACAATATTGCTTATAACATAAAATAACAAAGCTTATTGATTTTTTGTGAAATATTTATTTTGTTTACCTTTTACGCATTCCTTTCCTGCTTTTTTTAATATGCTTTTTAGAAATGCTTATCAAAGTTATATTTTGCTTTTTTCTATTACGCTTACAGTATTATTTTTTGCGTATTTTAAACCTTTATACACATCATTGCCATCTGATTTATGTTATGTAACATAAAATTAGTTTTATGAAATACTATAAACGATGAAGCTTGCTGGGGTTTTTGTATATTTAATTTAGTCAGAAAAATGTCACTTGTAAGATTTTTAATTAAGTTTTACCACATAATCCACGGAAATGAGTTAAGGGTCGTTGGAGAAGGTACCTGTCATGTTAGCATTACTTTAGAGTTTCCACTGACTTTCACTGACTTTCTGAACACACTATAGTATGAGCTACTAACACAAACTGAACCACTGTATTTTAATGCTGATACAGTCCTAAAATATTTTTATTTATTTTTTGATACTTTTAATTTGAAAATTTAATATCTCTTATGACAATTTTTTACCTTCTAATTTTTGCATAAAAAATAAAAATAATGTTTTACTGTATCTTTTGTCAAATATCTTTGCAGTTTTAGTTTGCAGTTGTTAAACATTTCTTAATTCTGAGAAATAAGTTAACTTAACAATAAAATTTTGAACTTGTCCTATGTCTATTCGTCACCGAATATTGGAGATCCATAAGATTTTTTAAGATTATTTCAGCAACAGTAAGACTTAATTCAGTTTTAGAACATTAAATTTTTTTTTTTATAGTTCTTCAATCAAGAATTGTTATTGGATGAATTTCAATGGAATAAATAGCTCTTGACCCATTATAACATACCCAAAACTTTCAACCCTCTTATGTTTCATCAACAATATTTTCTTCTTGCTGGGAATTTACATCATAACCTTAATGGTGACACAGTTCATCTAATTAATCCTGGGTACAAGCCTGTTAATATACATTCGTTTCTGGATCAGGACTTCATTGAGTTCATGATCTAAAAAATTCTAAATACTAAAATGCCTTTGAATCTTCAAAACTAATTCCTCCATTTCTTTTATCTATTTGTCCATGATTTCACATATACAAAATCATAGCCTACAGAAAATAACTTACAAATTTCAAACTGTCGATAAAGTTCAGCTAGTAATTCTGCAGCATCTTTTAATTTTAAAATATCTCATAATCATGATCTACCATGTTTTACGCCACCTGATCTATTTCAGGATCCATCTCTTCCACAATCCAAAATCTTTTTCAGAGCAAATCTACCTCAGACTAAAATCTTTTTTTCTCACAGGTCCATATTGTCAGCCTTGCTAACAAATCGCAGCCATTCGCAATATGAGATACGTTGTAAAACTCTACTTGTACTACTGCTTAAAAATAATCATCAAATAAACCATTTAACATTTGTTTTTCTTGTACATTAATTTTTCCTCGTAATTTATGCAGTTTATCTACTATCATCAGATCTATTATCTTGTGAAGTATGTTTCTCTTGAATTTCTCTGTATTTCTATAATCAGCCTTCTCGGTCATTCTAAAAAATTTACTTGCAAATTTAACCACAGTTTTTACCACTGTACGTACTTTATTTTCATCATCCACCACGTTTTAGACCGTTTTGAATTATTCTGGCACTCATCTCTTATTTGGTCAACCAAAATCTCTTCTTCCCACAGAATTTTGATATCATTGTTCCTCAAATGGTCTCTCCTAGTTTATAAACTTTTACATTCGTCAGAAATCTTATGTCAGCGTCCTAAATATGAGACACCTGCTCTTTGCTCCTGACCCATTTACCTCAACACCGTACACCCTTAAAATTTAATAAAACTTCAAATTTATATCTGTCCTATTGTTATTGGATATAAAAATTATTATCGTATTACACATGACATCCTAAGTGTCTATAAAGACTGTTCCAGCTTTTTCAATTTGGCACTTGATCTGTAGTAAATGATTTTATTGTGAACTAACTATATATAATACTTCCAGCATAAAACTAAAGATTATTTAACTACTTAAATACAAAAAATATCCCTTAGATTACTTTCATCTTGCTAATAACTCTTCTTAGCCTAATATATTGAAGAAAATTTATGACATTTTGTGAAATTTAGTTGGGAAAACTTTTGAGTGATATCTATTATGCTTCATAAAATAATAGAAAAATTAGATACAATAATTATAAAATATATCAGGCTAATAAAACTTAATTTTTATTAAATTTTTGAACTATTTAAATTTCAAATCAATTATTTTATTATTATATTGCTGTACATTTATAAATATATAAACCATAATGGTCATATTATTTTGTGAGATTACAAATGAATTTATTTATGTATTCGTGTTCTAAAATATGATGTTATATCAATAATTAGTTATCACAGGCAAGCTTCTTCGTTAATATTACATATATTTTATTAATTTAATTTTGCAGTAGACAGTATTTTAGTATTGCTTTATGTTTTTGACAGGTAAGAAACACTTTCATTTATTGACGCATTTATAAAATTTGCTGTAGTTTTGTGCTTTATTGTGTTTGTGCTTAATATATAATATTTGTGTGTGTGTGTTTTATCATTTGCTTTATATGCTTTGCTGTGTGTTTTTGCTTTGCAAATTTTTATGTTATAATTTTTTAGTAGGTTTTCAGTAGTGTTTTTTAAGTATTTATTGTATTGTTTGAGATTGTTTGAAAATTTGTTTTTTGGTTTGTGTGTTATAATATTTTTCGTAGATTTATTATTTTTCTTATTAAATTATGTTTTTGTTGGTAGATTTTTTTATTAAATATCTTGTATTTCCTCCTTAGTGATAAAGAAAATTAAATTATTCCAATCAATACAATACATACCATACATTGTAGATTCTCTCTTTTATGTAGAGTAGCCAAAACTGTTTTGTATAATTATTTATAAATAATATTAATAAATACATTCTTTTAAGTTTGTATAGTTTTTTCAGAGAGAAATGATTATACAATCCTATCCAACTGATACATATTTTTCACTTAAATATCCACCTGGTGACCCTGTTAGACGTTTAGTAACAAACATAGCGATTGGAAACAATTTAAAAAAGAACAATACTCTAGATACTTCCTCCTCCAACTGAAAATTTCAGAATTCTCTACAGAAATTTTATCCAAAATATTCATTATCTTACAATTAAAATAATATTGCAAATCTTAAAAACGTTTTTAATCAGATAATATTAGCATCTAAGCATGTAAATCTGTTACCTACTGGTATATTTTCAATTGCTATTGGTACCATTATGATGCTGTGAATTATTGAATAAACACCATCCATTTTATCCTCCGTTTCCCCATTTTTTCCTCCAGTTTCCCCATTTAATTTCCTGAGGAAGTTAATAACATATTTATTTCCCCTAACGAAACATTTTTGTAAATATATCTCTATTATTAATAATACTAAAAATTGTGGTTATAACTTTATTTTTTTAAACAAATTAAATTAATAATTTTCCTTACTATTTTCTTAGCCAGCTTTTTTCTGTAGAATTAATAACCATTACAGTAAGACACAGATTAGTTATATTATTACATTTTATATGTAGCCGATGTAATTGATATTATTCTATATCTACAACATACCTGTGACTTATTAATTTTTGTCTTTAAATTTTGATTATAGTACAATACAATGAGCTGCACAAAATCCGTATATGGTATTTTAATTTAACAGACAGTGGGGAATTTTACTTTCAGGAAAAGGAGTACCAGTGGTACATCTCCGTTTAGAACTATAGGCGTTGTCCCTTATTAAGACCAAGAGGTTCCTGCTTTATTTTCGCTTCAGACGTCGTAGCCTACAGTTAGAAAGTTCCTTGTAGCTAGGTCATGGGATAGTTGGTTGGAATGGTTATCTACCCGTTTGCGAAATTTACTTTAGAAGGACGTGGTTATTTCTTTTACTGTTAGATATACAGATTTTCAGTAAATTTATGAGGTGTTTATTTAGTAATCCTTAATCAGAAAAGGTTCAGTCCTGTTTAAAATGTTTTTGAACGTCTATTTCTTCAAATAGGCATAACTATCTGGAGTTCAGCTAATAATCAATATCTTTCAAAAAAAGAAAATCACATTGAATATTATACTTCAATCCGAAACAAGTATATTAGTTCTAAGAGTAAGCACATCCATATTTATCAACAATTTCTTTTTGTTTTTGGATATCCATTCTGAATTACAGGTTCAGCTCATTATTTTTGAACGATACTAAAAATAATTTAAATATTTTTGGAATAACAGATAGCCACAATCAAGTTTTAAACTTACAGATCCAAATTGAGTCACTTTTAGATGTAGTAGTGAACTTTTTTCACATTATTTATTTTTATTACGACATGAATACATATAATTTCACTTTTATATATTTCGAACATTCATTTTCACCTTATACGTATCTTTTTCATGTGACTAATTCTGTAAGATATTTCGATGGAAAACTATTCCCTGTTCCTACAATAAAATACTTAACTGTTCTTAAAACACAAAAATATTTCCAAATCCAAAGAAATTGGGTTATAATATTCTTTTTTTTACTTAGAGTTATCCATTTTTGTGAATTAATTGTGCCATAATTATTATCTATTTTTAATACCATCTTTATTCTTCTGTTTATGGATAATTCTTAGATATTTTCGGAAAAACTCTTTGCATTTCATTTTCTCGACTATTGTGATTTCATTAAAGATTTTCCTGTTTCCATTTTACATCTGGTTTAATTTTATTTTTTCATGGCCGTCTGTACTAGGGATCTCGGGTTCGGTTCCCGGTCAGATGTGATACTTTTTCATCACTCATGTTGTGTATCACCCTTCATGTATTAACCTTAGACAATCGGACACAAACAAATACAAAGAAAGAGGCTTTTTATCTTCTTCATTGGGTTGTTCTATCAGAAGATTTCGATTATAAAAGCGATTATTACTTATCACACTATTGCTTTGAATAGTTTCACAGAGAAGCAATGATACTTTCATGTTCTTACGAAGATGTTCCTGAGCTCAGTTCTGCTATTATTTTTCCTTGTACAATCAACAACAGAGGATGTTCCTTTTCATTTACACTAGATTCTTTGCTTTTCATACAAGTTCCTAAACTCCATAACAGTGATTTGTAATTTTTTCGGTAAATATGTTTTTCTCAGTTTATTCCCATATTCTCGAGATATTTTTACAACCTTCTGTATTGAAAAAAATATATATATTTTATCACAATTAGTTAATAAAACAGTGTTATATATTTTTATCTACATTTTTTAATGAACAATTATTAGCAGTTATCTCAGTATAAACATATTGTTTTATAAATTCGGTGAAATACGTATGTACTTTTTTATGAAACATAAAATAAATATAATATTTAGATAAATGAATGTGACCTGTTACAATTTTAATACTACCCGTTAAAATTGTTTGTCATTTTTTGTTTTTATAAAAAAAATGTTGTTGCAGTTTTACGATGAGATGATTGTCATGGTCAGGAATGTTTATTGTAAACATTTATGAATGCAATTCAAATACATGCGTTACAATCAAATTATATTTTTACTATGATTTACTCCACCTGTATTCGTTAATTATTCAATAAAGATTTTGTATAGACCATTTTCAAATTTAACTTTTCATTGGTATCGTTTTGGTCGTTTATTATTATTATTGTTATTATTATTATTCTCGTACAGGGTATACCTATTTTTGGTCCTAATATTATATATACTATATTGTATTACTGCATATGTTTGGATTTGTTTTATATATTTGAAATATATTGTTCATTTATTAACCTACGCTGTCGCTATTATTTCCATGTTTCCAATAGTTGAATGAATAGCAGGTACTGTTAAATTATGCAGCTGTATAAACCTACATTCTGCATTCCACAATGCGTACTACAAGCGTGTTTCGCTTACACTACTACTACTACTAATGCTACTA
This sequence comes from Catonia carolina, assembly GCA_035578175.1. Classification (NCBI taxonomy): domain Eukaryota; kingdom Metazoa; phylum Arthropoda; class Insecta; order Hemiptera; family Achilidae; genus Catonia; species Catonia carolina. The sequence goes on along the minus strand of JAQMRL010000003.1, from coordinate 80,937,402 downwards.
CTGTTACAATGTTATGTTTTTCTAACCTAATTTACTTCATTACGTTTTACGTCGTGTTCTATGTATATATAATGTTCACTTTATAATACACACATGTATATGAATGTACTTACATTTTCTACCTACTACACATGTTCTCTATAATCATTCCCACTTAAAATTATTAATGCTTTAATTAAAGTAGGATTTCATTTTTAAAATGTTTCGTTTCATTTCTACAAGGTAGGTTTTGTTGGTCCGGTTAATTACCTTTGTTATATTGTCAAGGTAACTTCATAATATACATTTTTCAAGTACTGGTTTCCATTCCAGTTAATAGGATTTGTTGTTTCATACTTAAAAAAAACTCCGAGAGTTGTTAATCACCGTATTAAAATTCATTAATACTAATTAATATAGTTTAATATTTGCATCATTTTACAACCTAACCTACACTCAATTTTTAGTGATTTAGAAATTATTTTTTTACTTTTATGATTTCTATATTGTAACTAAACTTGCTCCGTTTTCTATAAATTATAACCTAATAAACTCATCATTATTGACAATATTAATTATTTTCAATTGTGTAAAAACAGTCATATTTTTATCCATCTCTTCTAAGGTCAACCAATATCACTTTGTTGATTTTAAGTAAATACCTGTTTTGATGTTCAATCATCTGGAATCTGCAACAAATGGATTTACCATTTTTATTTGTATTTCTTAATATATCATATTATCCCTTCCACTTTACGTTCATGTCGAATTATTTCATAATTTTTTTTGACGACATTATTTAGTGACAACTACGACTGTGTATTCATACCCAGCAGTATTTATGATGTATATTTAGTGCCCTGTTTTCGTCTTGATTGAGGAAATCACCCAGTGCCAAACCCTCGTCGCTGTTTGATATAAAATCTGTATTACAGCATCTTTTTTATGTCCTTTGTAGATTTTGTGATAGTTGCAGGTGTGACAATGTTTGTATCTCTGAATTTTTGTGATTTATTAATAATTTTGAATTGAAATGAGTGTTTTTTTTTGTTAATAGTTGAGTGTATTGTGTCTAACTTAACTAATATAACTTCATATGATCCAGCTGTCGATATCCTGCCCTAGGGCTCAACGATCTTATCTCAGTAGCCTGTATGCTTGATATCTCCTCAACAGTTAGGGTCAAGTATTCTAAACCATAAATTATAACCGGCACACCGTAGATTTGATAAAGCTTTAAAAAAGTATCCTTTCACAATTTACTAATCAGAATTTTCCTCAAAATTGATGTAACCCTTAAAAACTTTGCCAATTTTATTCCTGCAACTCGTGGTTGCAAATAAGAGATATCTTATCTAAGTAAACAAACGTATGCACCTGTTCTAAGGTTTTGTCATTCAAAACTACTTTGCTTCTGAAATTACCAGTATCAATGAAACCCATAAAGTTTATTCTAACAAACTTAGGTTCTTAATAACTCATTACCTTTACTTCATACTACTTATTAGGTTTTATTTCTTTTATTTTCAACGTGATAACACCTATGTATTTAGCTATTCCATGATCATGCTTTTCAACTATTAAAGGAATATTTTAGCATTTATATTGTGTCGTGTTCATTTACAACACCTTTCTCGTCCTTCTTAGTTTGATTCGTAACACTAAATAACTTGCAGTTCTAGACAATCAGAAATAATTTTCTTTGTAACATAAAAAACATGTCTTTATAATATATTTTAACAATTCTAAGTCTCACAAATACAGTAAATATTTCTACATTAAACAATAGAGGTCCAAAAGCTGAGCCCTGTGACAGAATTGTAAGAGCTTTTTATCATTTTACTAAAAATACTGTAGGCTACTGTAGTTTTGTACTGTATGATAATTTGGATTGAAGTTTCATTTAGTACATACACTTATGTAAAGTATTTAAGAGTTTGTTTAATCATGCTAATTCTACTTTGAACACTAATTGTTTTGGAATGGAACCCTGAGACATTCCTTAAACTATTAAGTGGTCCCAACAATGAACACCACTGGACCGACTTTTAATAATTCTCTATAATTTTTGTGCCATAGATTAATTTGTGGTGCGTAGATTCATTTAGTGTACTGATGCATTTCAGTGAAATATTCCTAATCTGATTTATTCGTGTTTATTTTACTTTGAACACTGATGGTCCGATAACGGAACCTCGAGGCACTCCTAAAATATCTCATTTTTAAATTATGTTTTTCTTTTCATCATATATATTAATAAAGTATGATTTAAGTTAAAATAAAATAAGTAATCTGACACTTCATTACAATGTTGTAAAACGTACATGGAAAATATTAATTTTACAATGTATTCTATTTAGAGTATACCTTTTAAAAATATTTTCTCCGTTAATTGTTCACATTATTAATGTGAAAAATAATTCTCTACCTTCCGGATATTTCACTTCGTTTCTCTAAAAATAATAATAGGAATGCTGTCGTGGGACCTACAGCTTGTTTAAAAAAATAAATAAATATTTTGTTATGCACCTATTTTATTAGTAATACTACGGATTGTTAAATTCTTAATTTAATAATTTTTTAATGTTCAGCCTGTTTTATTACATTCCTGAATTAAATTTTCACTTCATTAACTCGCGTTATTTTCCCTAAAGTATTTCATTAAATATGAAAATATTATCTTATTATCCGTCCTATTCAATCAAAATATTTGCACAGAAAAATTAATTTAATTAACCCATCAAATACTGTTTCTTTTTAATCTATAATTTTATTTCATAATAAACTTGTTTTCATTTCAAAAATATAATACAGTCATAGGCTTCTATGAATTTTTAATTTGTTATTTAATTATTAGTTCACTCTCCAGAATTTTCCTCTCTATTACTATACCTATTTTTCCAATAATTTTTATTCTATTATCTTTATTATATATTGTTTTTCACCTCGTTCTGTATATTATACACGTAGTAACTATTAACGTGTATAGTTTTTTAAAAATAGTTTTGTTTATCATACTTCAAAGGTGTACCATGTTAACTATCATTCATTTTTACCATGTTTATTATTATTTAAGATGCCAAATCTTATTTATATCCTCAGTATGTGCAATCCTTTTTTCTTTTGATCATGTACATCCTCTTTTCCCTTCACTTGGTTTTTGGAATCCAATAAGCAGGTGCAATTTCTTGTACACTCTTTTCTGTTTTGTACTTTTTCGTACGATTTTTTCTTTTACTTCTCTGGTCCACTAGATTTGGAACTTTCTTCTTTTTCTTGTCATTGGTTAGGCATTGCTACCTGTTCCGGCATCCATATTGTCTTTGGCCTTCCAATATCTCTGCTTCCTATTGTTGTACCTTCTTTCTCAAACACTTAAGCAGCTTTCTGGCATTCTATTTAAATGATCAACCGATTAGCACAGATAATTCTTTATTTTATCATTAAATGGAAGAATTGCCAATATTCATGCTTTATGTCTTCATTTCTGATCCTGTCTAGTCTTAAACAACCCTTGATGAAACATTCTTTCATCTATATAATCCAGGATCTGTTTAGCAGTCGTGTAGGCCTACTGTTAACCATATTTTTTACACGTTGAAAATAATTCCAATTGGCCTATTCAAAATAAATAAAATTTATTTTTTATCAGTTTATCTCAGTTATTTATTTCAATAAATTTATTTTATTAATATTTTACAAAACGATAAAAATGATCCTTGATTGAAAAATTTATCTTACAATCCGATACTCCTTTGTTATGTTTGTTGTCTTCCCCTTGGAACAAAAATCCTTTCTTGGAGTCTTCCCCTTGGAACAAAAATCCTTTCTTGGAAAAAAATAATTCTTAAACGTTTCTTCTAACTTCATTTACTCGTTAGCTGTGTGACTTTTTCATACAAGTAACTACAAGAAAATAAAAACTAACACTTTGGACATAATAACCATTGCTGGGTTTTTAACTTCTCAATTATAATATTTTTCACTAATGCAATGAAACAAATTAATCTGTGTATTTCAGAATTTTCTTCTCTTTTCTTATTTTTCCTCTTTTTCTTTTATCATCTGATGTTTTTCTCACACTCGAAGTAAAAAAACAATGCGAAAGCATTCTCAATGCTTTTCGTTTTTTCCAACCTCTTCATTTATCTTTTTTTACAAAAAGGTTGCTTTCTCTTGAGTATTTCTTTTGCCAATATATTCTTGTCTTCACTTTATCTTGGAACCCCTCAAAGTCTTAAAGCTTTTTCTAAATCCAATTTTTCTCAGTGCGATCTAACACTATTTCCTTCATACATTTCTCAGTTCCTAAAAGTAATCTGTTTCAAATTTTGTTACCTTTGCATAAAAAAATAATGAACTATTTCATAAATCTTTTCTGGTCCATTTGATGTAAATGTAGTTATATTAAAACTAAAATTTTCTCCTGGACCATTTTATCCTATTTCCTTATATATCCTACTTTCCCCTATTTGTTTATTTCCAAATATCTCATTATTACTTCTTAATTTAACCTAATTTTATTTACCTCAAAACTTTTCTCTCTCATTTCTTAATACTTACAATTATCCTTCTAATGGAAGACACATTTTATTCCATATCAAGTTCCATAATTTAAAACTGCATTGCTGTGTCTAAATTTATAGCTTAATGATATTGATTTTTACAGCAAATATTGTTTCTTCTCTTTAATGCTCTCTCCAAATTTTATTTTTCTAATTTCTACTGACATATATTTTTATTATTTTCTTGACTGTTCCATTTTTTGATATGTTACATCTCTAAGTAATGAGGAAGTATTACAATTATAAAAAAAAACTAATGAACTAACCTTTTGTAGTAGGTACAGTTACTATTGGTGTACGTTGGATTGTTCTTTTCATATTTTCTGTTAAATTATCAATTTGTTTAGTTACTTGTGTTTACACTTCATTCAGGAAATGCACATGTGTTCGTAAATTTTTTGTGAATATTTTTTTGTAATTAGGTAAACCTTAACGATAATTAGTTATTAATATGTAATTTTGTTAGCATTAATGGTTGTAGTAGTAGTAGTAGGCTATTATTAATTACCGCATGGCTTGTTTTTCATTCATGGTGTTTATTTTTAATTTAATCTACAACTGTACGGAACCGTATTTATTTTCTCTTGTCCACTATCAACGAAATGTAATTAATACTTGGTATACAAATTTTCATTTCATATTTAACCCTGTTTATATTTTTATTTTATGTAGGCCTATTATTTCTATATTTGTTTTCGTCAGTTGTTTTAATTCACCTTTACCTCGCTCTTCATTTTAACCCTATAATTATGTTAGGCCTACATTTTCATGGTTAACAGATTTTTATTCCCATTTTTACCAAATATTTTCTTCTTCTTCTTATTTCCCTTATTTATTTATTTTAATTTCTGTATCTTATTGGTTATTTCGTTATAAATATCTTCAAATTGTATTAAATTCTGCTTATTTTTTCTTTAATTTAATATTTCAAATTCGTTTTGTTTGATCTTTCTTAGCTTGGCTTGGTGTTTTTGTTATTTATTGTTAAATCTTATTTTCATTGGTCTGTAGACAAAGTAAAATATTTTTACTTGAATATCTATCCGGTCTGTTACGTTTATTAATAAAAAAAATCTTAATATATTTATTTTACAGACAGCAAAATTACAATCTGTTCTTACATTCGACAACTCAAAAAGAAAACTTTATCATCCATTAGTAATAAATGTTACAAATCAAATGAGAATAAAGTAAACTTAAAAAGAAGTGGTTGCTAAGCGGAGGTCCCGGGTTCGATTCCCGGCCAGGTTCAGGAAAATTATTACAAGTTCAAACCCACCATTCCTTAACCCAAAGTAGTCGCTAATAACCGAGATGTTGAGGCGACTTAAACTAATAAAAAATATTGAAAGAATTATAATTGAAATAATATTTTTCTGTAATATTAAAATTAATTATTAACAAATCTGGTATTAACTCGAACACATCGTACCTGTATAGTCTTGTATAAGTAAAGTCGCTGTTATCCAGTAAAATAATCTCGAAATAATTCGGATGTCCGTCCAGTCTTTGTTCGTATGTTCTGCTAAATCTTGTAATTTCCTGTCTTACTGAGTTACAATATTGATAAAATTGTTAGAATTTTTTTTATTTTCGTCTACAGACCCTTTACTGTGTGTTACAGACATTCTAAACTTTCTATCGCTTATGCTTTTGTCAAATTTTGTTAACTATTTTGCTTTGCTTATTACTTATTTTTGTTTTTATTGCTTTTATTGCTTTTATTTTTTGCTTTTTAATGCTTTACTTCTTGTTGCAAAATGCTTGCTTTTCAGCTATTTTTGTGTTTTAGTTTTACTGCTTTGCATGGCTTATTCTGTTTCTTTTTGCTCACATAATTTTAATGTTACATTTTTCAGTTCAGTGATCCTTGTCCATACAATTTTCATCAATAGTCTATTATTATTAATTGTAGGAGGATATTATTATTCTTATAGTTTGATAATAACACAATCATATCTAATTAATTTCTTATGCGGTTCTGGTAGGTTTTCTGGGATAAATAATACTTAATCAAAATGCGTTTCATATTGGTTATTACTGTAGACACATCTGATATAATTTTATATCATATATTTTTCCGATAGCCCTATCTGTATTTTTTAGTAGCTTTTCTGGTTGATTTAATTTTCCTTAGCATAATCAAAAATTTTGGATTATGTGTTCAGACTTCTTCTTTTGTTTTGTAAATTATGCAATTGTTAATTTTTGGTTGGGTACACTTATAGTTTCATTTTAATTTTGTGTTGCCTTCCACATTTTATTGGTATCTTTCCAGCTGTTTGCTTTATAGTTTTTGTATTGAATGGTTTGTGTTGGTTTGTTATTATTGCTTTTTTGTTTTAGTTTTTAATTTGTATGCAGTGTTTTTTATTGCTTTATAGTACATAGAGGTTTTAATTCATAGTATCATAATTTTAATATTCCTGCTTTTTATTACTGTGTTTCTTTATTGCTTTTAAAATTAACTGGCCTTGCTAGTGTTATTTGCAGAAAATACACAGTTCATTTCTTATGTATTCAAAGTTTTATTTTAGTTTTTTCTATTGATTTCAATAATATGATAATTACGTTTTCTTTGTTATGGTTTCTTTCTGAAGATATTTATCTTTTTCATTTCTTGTTAAAAATTTCATTAAAACAATTTTGGTTAACGCAAAGCTCAGGTTTTTGTTTAGCTTACGTTTTTCTCTGCATTTTATTATTGACTATGCTATTAGTTTTATATTTTGCATGTATTCTTTTCGTAATTTGGTTCCTGTCATGTAGAATTTTGGTCTTTTCTTATTTAAGAATTTTATTTTGACAAGGATTTGAATTGTGATATTAAGTTTTTAACATTTTCTGTAGTCTAAATAATAATCTATACTATATTTTAACTTTCGGAAATTATTTCCAAAAGTAGCTTAAATTAATTTAATCTGGTATTTTTAGCTTACAACCCATCTGTAATTAATTTTAATTTACAAATTAATTTTTGGTATTTAAAATAACTATACAAATTTCATAACTATCAAGCTTGTAGAAAATGTCTTGCATAACTTTTGTTTCATTCTTAAAATATATTCTATAATTTTCTATTCCGCCTCTGTTGGTTTCTTTGTCATTTTTCTTGTGTCACTTTACATTCTATCACAAATTAGTCTATGAGATTTTTTTATACTAAATTTCGGTGTATCAGATTAACGTTCAAATTATGTTGGTTAAATCAATTATTCATCTTTCAAGGTGTACTGCAAACATTATTTATGTATCTCCAGTTGTACGTCCTAAACACAATTCCTTATTTTCTCAATATCTTCAGTAGCCAGTAGATTTCTATTAATTTCATTATTTGTTTCTTAATATTTCATAATCTCTTAAATATATACTTTCTTGGTTTTGTTACTTACTAGTTATTTCTTAATAAATGTTTAATTGTTTTCATTTAGGCACAATTCCTTATTTTCTCAATATCTTCAGTAGCCAGTAGATTTCTATTAATTTCATTATTTGTTTCTTAATATTTCATAATCTCTTAAATATATACTTTCTTGGTTTTGTTACTTACTAGTTATTTCTTAATAAATGTTTAATTGTTTTCATTTAGGCACAATTCCTTATTTTCTCAATATCTTCAGTAGCCAGTAGATTTCTATTAATTTCATTATTTGTTTCTTAATATTTCATAATCTCTTAAATATATACTTTCTTGGTTTTGTTACTTACTAGTTATTTCTTAATAAATGTTTAATTGTTTTCATTTAGGCTAATATTCATATATTTGTTAAAATTTTGAACCTAGGTCTGACTTCTTCTGAAAACCTTTCAATATATTTTAATTCTATTAATATCTCATTGGAATTTCTTTTACTTAGCCTAAATAAGATTTTCTTAGCCTAATTCTGTTAGCTTGTGTGATGTTCTTTTACACTTATGGTTCTGTAGAAACCGAATTTTCGCAACCTAAGATATAATGTTACACCTCTATATATTTTTGGCTACTTTTTATCTAATGGTTTTAAATTGCATAGTTTTAATAAACCAATCGTTTTTGTGACATACGTTTTGTTGATTGAAATTATCTAGTAAATCTGTAAAATATAGTAGAATTAGATTTCTTCTACTTCTTTTCTTGCAGCTAATCCTAAAAAATAACATTTAATTAATAGTATTTATTTTAAAAATGCTTTCTTCAAATTATTTTCAATAATATCCATTAAAGTATATTTGAGTTTAACATTCCTGAGTAAGTAAAATATGTAGTGTTTGGCGTATGTTTTTATTTTAATTCTTATACATTGTTCTTTACTAACATTAAAGATACCTGAACTTTCCCTTCATTGTAATCGTAGAATTAAAAATAATTAAGATGCACTAGTATATTTAAGAAACGAAATATATTATAATTTCTTTTTAATGCTTCCAATTTTTTAATTTTCTTTCGTAGAAATATTATAGAATTAAATATTTTAATATTTTCTTTAAGTAGAACTATTATATATTTTTTGTTTAATCCATGCAGCTTATGTACCAAAGCAGTATCCTCAATATTTTATACCAAAACTAATGTGTGCTCAATTTTAAATTTTTTTTGCAAGGTCTTTCCTAATTATTGCTTAGTTTTTATATGTTTGAATTGATTTGCTTATTAGTGTGTTTGATTAATATTTTGTTTTGAATTTTTTCTATGCTTACAATACTCTTTTGCTTTTTAATTTCATTGTGTTTGTGTGTTTTTATTTTCCATTAGTATTAACTGCTTATTGTGTGAAATGTAATTTAAATTTTCTTGTTAATGTGTTTTAAGTGTTTTTTTAACACATCCTGAAATTATAAAAATGTTTTTTGTTTTAATTTTTTTGTAGCGAAACGCTTCCTTCTATTTATATTCTGTGTATTTATGATTTTGGCTTAACTTTTTTAATATATTTATTTGCTTTTAAACTGATGAAATTTAATTGCATGTAAATTTAATATAGTGGCTGCTTAAAATTGCATGATTCGTATAAAATTTTTGAAAACTGCATGCTTGCATGATTTTGAAATTACAAAATTTAAATTAGATAGCTTCAGCTTGTTGTGCTTTAAAATAATTATTTTTTGTAAAATTATTTTCTAGGCGCTTTGCGTACGTAGGTTATAATTTATATTAGTGGCACTGCTTTGTAGTTGTTAATAACATAGTTAATCTTATTAGTAGCATGTACGATAATGTAGGCTTATTATTTTCAATCGAGTAAATGCTAGTTGCTTTCGCATAGAATATTCTGTAGAATAGATTAGTTATAAATTTTGATTGTATAAATCAATTTTTCTATTAGATTTATCTCAGGTTACATTCGTAAATAATGTTTGATATTCTTACCAACTTTCTGGCCGGTATTTTTGTTAATTATTAGATCTATTTTGGCTTAAAAATCATAAATGTACTTAAAAATATATTTTTTAATGAAAATTTAAATAAATTAATTGTTTGTATTGTGTAATAAAAATTAAAGCTATATTAAATTCATTTTAAATTTCGTTAAAAAATGTATTGTTAATAATTATTGTACTTATTTTTCGTTAGTTGCATCCAGGGGACTCCTTAAATATTCGTATTACTTAAATTAGGCATTAACTAAATAACACTTGGTTATTAATTATTTATTTACTTACATCAGTACGTTTGTAATCTTCTAATATTTATCCAGTAGTAGCGTACACGGTTTAATTTAAAGGAATTCTTCTACACTGTAAATATCTCAGCGATCAAGTAATTTAAAAAGTTTTAACAATAAATTCAAATTAACACAACTTTTCAAAGATTATGGTAATTTAATGATGTATTTTCTCCCTGTATTAGTTGTAAGTTTCTGTCCAAAAAACTTCTTAGATCATACAGATGATATTTATACCTTTTGATATTTAATTCTGTCGGATTGTTGGTAAAATATGAAAAAGTATTTGACGAAATATTGTAAAAAGACTGAACAGTGAGAATATATATTATAAACTTAATTTTAATTTTTCTTCAATAACTGTCTTATACAAAACATACAAATCTATATTAACATCTAGTCATTATTTTTTTAATAAAAACCTGTATATAGAAATTTATTAGAGTACAGTATAGTCATTTATTTGATAAAGTATTATTCTAGTCATTATTTGATGGTTTTAAGTAACCTAAATGTATTTTAGTTTTGAATTTGGACTAATGTGTAGGTGTATTTAAATATTTAATTAAATTTTGAACTGAATTAGGTGATTTCATAATAACCGATCTTTTTTAATAACTTACACAGAATTTACAATAAATAAATAATTTGACAAATAGAAATAACTTGTAAAAGAACAACCAGTTAATGTTCGTTACAAAACCTAATATATGTTAAAAAATAATAAAAAATTAAAAAATATGTTTAAATTATGAAAAAATGTATAAAATACGAATTAAATAAATTACTTTAAAAGCATCTGAAGTTTTCTGAGAAAAGTTCGGTGGGATAAATTTCTTATAAACGTCGTTTAGTAATAGGCTACTGTTTTCTGGAAATTGAGAACTTCGTGACTGAGATAGTATTTCAATTAATTTTTGTAATTTTAAGTTCATGTCGCGGTGAAGTTTGTTATTTGTTGTGTACCGTGGAGAATTGGTGATTGTAAAAAAAATTTTGATTGGACAATAGGTCTAAAAATATCTTCATAAGTTTTAAAGTGGTTATTTTGTTGTAACGTTCAATAGATAACCAGAGTTCTCGTTTATATATGTTACATCTAGTTACAAAATGTAGGTTTAAATTTAAAAAGCCGATCAATAATCCGATTCCATTCATAAGTAAATGAATAGGACGGTATAGATTTGTTGAAATACGGTGTGTTTAAATGTGTTGATAATATTCGGCTTAATATTTCCCATTAACAATTTGATAAATGGCAGGCAATAAAATAAAAATAATAGAGTAATTTGAACGGTGTAGTTTTTGATCTTGTATTTTGTTTTGTCCTTTAACATCGCCTTCCTTCGATGACATGGTCCTGATTGTTTCGTATCGGGTGAGTCCAACGTTGTCACAATAGCTCGTCATGTCACGTCGTGTCGCTACAACAAAGTCAGGTCAGTTCGACGGGATGCACTCCTGTAGGATTTGCGATCCGCGCCACAAATCCAGGATGCACAGTTATACATCAGTTTTCAATAAAAATGCAAGCCGTAAGGCCGAAGGGTTTCTTGGCTCGACTCTCGTTTTAGAGCGGGGGACGCATGGTGGGGGAAGGAGGGACTCTGCTAATTTGGGTTTTAAATCATCCCGGCGACCAATCCTGCTTCGACGTCGGGAGCGGTAGAAAAAACGAGTTCATTTACAGAAAGTAAAAAAAGCAGCAAAAATGCGGGAGGGAAAAATGGGCGTGGTTCGAATTGCAGAGGAAAAACGTAACGAATGGGGAGGATTTTGCGAGAGAGGGAAAAAAGAAAATGCGGCGAAGTGCTTTGTCAGGTGGGGCGCAGAGGGTCGGATGGATGAGCTAAGCACTGTACATGCACTGTAAGCCTAATTATAAAACACACACCAGAGGTAATTATTCACATGTGACTTATACACAGGCAACGGCTTTCCTTCCTCCCGAAACATTATTTTTTGTTTCAACCAAAAGTAAATAAAAATACTAATTATTTAACCCTTCCCTTCGCCTTTAAAAAATATCCTAGCGAATGTTGACCGAAGTCGGGGCTGCGGTAGAATATAATAGAATAAATTAATAACAATTTTTAATGATTTAATAACCGAACGGAATAATCTTCGCTCGCGAACAAGAATTTGTTGTACAAGGATGAAATTTACATCAATCACAACTATTACACTACCGACCTGTAGCCTACCACTGAAACCGACTCAACTGTCGTTCCTTATCTCAGCCGTTTCCCACTTCACGTGAAATGCTACCGTTATTTATTATCCGCTTGTTGTCCCGTACTAAAATTAACACGGAACGTCGTGCGTTCCTAGTTCTCTAGAACAAAATTATATTCTGTCATCACGAAAAACAACAGCCTCAAATACACACGAAATATTATCATTTTTATTTTATAGAGCGTTCACCAATTTGTAAGATGCATCATTGAACACAACCATTGACTGAACTTCAAATCTTTCTACTTTGTGCGTAATACACAAAAAAACTTCAGTTTCATTATAAAATTTTTTAACTTATCTATTTCTGTTATTTTATACGTTCAAAATACAAATAAATTTGTTATTATTTTATCTTGATCTTTAGAATAACTTATACTATACTTTATTAATTTCTATCAATTTATAATATTTTCTGTCTAAAATTAAGTAAATTATCACAAAATTTAAACAGCAATTCACTTTCAATTTAGTAAATAAATATTTACTAGTAACTTATTCTTTCTTTATAAAATGTTTATAACTTTTCAATATTTCTGTAACGTTCCATCTTATTATTTTTTCATAATAATACTTATCATGAACACCCCAATTGGCTTACAGATTCTAATGGGACTTACTAAACAATCGATTACTTCCCATTCGTATTTCCTTTTTTTTAAGAAAGTTTAATGAATTTATTAATTTTAATCATTTAATCGTTTTGTTTAGCTAACTATTATTATTAGTATTTTTCCTCACATATTGCCAATTTTTGATCACGTGAGGTAACTTCATACGTTTCTGAAATTTCTCTATTTGAAGTCTACATTCTCGGTATTCGTTCACTGCTGGCTTTTTTTCTTTTTTTCATGCGTTGTTCTGTTTTTGCTCTCTATGGAATCACTTAAACTCAGTAATTAGTTGTCGGTTTATTAAATTTTCTCAGTTTATTTCAGTATTCTCAATATCTTTTCTGATTTCTTTAAACCATTTATCCGACACCTGATGTGTATTGTCTCGGTTTTTTTTAAATTTGTATTATCAACCGGTTATCGTCAATTCTATACATATGTCCGTGAAATTTTAGGTTTTTTCTAATCGTTTCTATAAATCGTTCATTTTCCTTGTACAGTTTTCTCGATCTCATAACCTATATTTTCCGTCGACTATCTTTGGTCTTTTCTTGCGGAGGATTTTTCTTTCAAATTTCACTGTTTTTCTTAGACCAGTCTTCCCGATTATTCTAAGGCACTAACTCGCGTACAAACACACAGGTTTTATCACAGTATTATAATATCTAATCTTGGTTTGTCTTGAGAGTGTTTTCTTCTATACAAGTGGTAAGTTTCTCGGAGTGCGCCGGACATCTTTCCTTATCTGTTATTTTTCGCTTCCTTTTACCGAGTCTTCGGTTGTATTATCTCACCGATGTACGTGAAGCTATGAACTCTTCCATGTTTTCTTAATTTGTCTTCAAGTGACACGGGGCTAATTGTTATTTATGTGATAAAGAGTTTATATCCATAGTTCTTCTTATCTATGATACATCATTTACTTAAGTGAACAATACACCATTAATTCTGTCAATTCCACTACCATTAATTTATTATAAACAACAGATTTCAATACAAGAAAGTTTACGCCGAAACTTTACATATTCTCCTCATTTTTGCGAGTTCAGTAAATTTATAAATTGTAATAATTTCATTGTTGTTGTTTTTCAATCTGCTTCGATAATTTTTAGTGTTTATTCCACTCATTTTATTAAATATTTATAATAGGCCTACATAATTCATAAATCAATAAAACATTAATTTTTTTTAGTTTTTCAATAATATTCAAAAAGTTACTCTCTCTGGTTTAATAACGCTTACATTAATAGTACTTAATTATAATAAACCAATAAATACCAATTTCTTTAAACTACAGACTCAAACATTGTTTAATAAATGTCGGACTAATTTTTTAATATGCTATTTTCGAAGTTATTTAAATTCAGGAATACATATAGCTTATAGGTTGTGTTATGATTTAATTGGTTATGATTCAATCAGCAAGCGTTCATAATTCATATTCGCATAATGTTCAACTTATTTCCAACACTTCCTCTATAATCTCCTCTAACTTAATATTTTAACATAAACAACAACGGAAAATTATATTACGATTTTCAATTTTCCTTTAGGTACCCAATTTTATTCTTATCAGCTAATTCGAACTAGTAATAAATTACATTTTTTAATACAGTAACCTAACATAACTCCATTTTCTTCACCATCTTTCAATTTTAACTTTAACGGCTATCTAATGGAATATCGATTTTAAGGATTTTTTGAAATAATTTTTTTTTCTGTTTAATATCAGTAAATAAATACGTATTTTCTAATACAATATTTCGGTTTTAGTAGATTTTCATTCTTGTAATTGAAAAAAACCACTAAGCCTCTATTAACATTGATCTACAAACAACAAAATGTAATCTTAGAAATTAACAAATTATTCTGTATTATTAGTTTACTTAATCAATTTTCTGGGATAAACAAAAGTGTAATATTTGTTTGAATAGCTTAGGAAAGTTTAAAAATTTTTAAATTTTATTTATGTAAATTAATAGGGACAACCCAGTAATCTGTGTAATCACTGGCCTAAATTAGTTCAATTGCATTGAGTTTATTTTTATTTAGTTCTAAAATTTATCTAGCCTATTTTACTTAAATGGTATTATAACATTTTACATTTATGTTATATTTTTTTATAAATTGATCGAATGAATTTTGATTAGCCTTCTATTTTTATCACTTCTATTTTTCTCATCACTTGAACCGTCTGATGTCCTAACTATTATCTATCACATTAATAGCTAGTGGATTTAAATAGCTTTCAAGATAACTGATGTTCCTGAGACTAATTCTTTTCACTTTTTAAAATCACTGTATGAATATAAAATATTGTAACACCAACGTCTAAACATTTGATCAAAATTTGGTTATGGTAAATAATAAACAGGCTTATTTTATAAACTTATAACAATTTAATTATTTATTTACACAATTTAATAATTATAATTTATGAATAAACTTACCCTACTAACAAATACAATTACGTTACCTAAATTAAATCGATTACTAAATTTAAGCTTACACTAAACTTGATTTAGAATACAATAGAATACTCTCTCTTCTTAAGAATCAACAAAATTGATTTACCTGTCCACAATCGATTGCTGCCACCCACACGCAGACGCACTATTTTTACAATTTGTATAACCGGTCCAGTAACGACACTACATTAAACGGCCGGACAACGCTTTCCTACCACAATTCAATTATTGACTGAATTCACTACAATACCTAGCGTTAACTGTTTTAATACCTGCAATATAATTATTCCCAAACAACTATGATCTTTCGCCACTATTCTAGAACTTCAAATAATGAATAAAAAAAAATTCTACTATTTTCAGTTTCTTAGAATTTTCATTCAAACTTCTATTCATCGCAATTCACTGTCTTTGTTCAACATACTTAATCCTATACAATACCTACACAATTCTCACAATAATTAATCGATTTTATCCACCATTTCTAGAATAATGTTACAATACTAATTATTTTCATCTTTTCAGTCAAATTCAAGTAGAATTACTGACAGACCTTAATACATTTTCTTCTCAATTTTTTTAATGATTTATGTTATATATATTTTAATATGTAATGCTCCATATTTGATTATTGTATATTCAGACAGGCTTTAGTTAACTTTTTTCTGACAATAATAATTTATTCGATTAAGTAGATTTTCAATAACTATTTTTATGAAATTAATGAATGTAACATATATATAAACAATAATAATGAAATAAATGTCAATGGGCTACGACATTTGAAATGAATTAAAATTTAACGACAATAATATTTTAATAATTTAATTATTATAATACTTCATAAATACAGCAGGATATTTAAAATAAAATAGTCCCAATACATTATAATCTATTTGTTGTTAAATAACATTAATAAATAATTTAACTTAAACTTTCATTTATTACATATAAATTTAATACTGTTAATTTATTATACTTAATTATTATCAAGTAAGCCTACAACTAAATAAATTGCAATATTATATTATTAATTAATATTATTAAAATTAACAAAATTTATATTATCCAACTTAATTACTACATAGTTTCAAAATTATTTAAATATAATATTCTACATTAATTAGTTCAAATTTCATCATATTATTATGGGCATTATTAGTTTCTTATGTGTATTCTATTTAATTCATCAGATATTAATTTTATTTTTATTACGTCATAATATTAATTTGGTTATAATCATCAGCATAATTAAAATGTTGGTAGAATCAGTATATTAAAATTAATTTTTTTCTGTAGGTATTAGTTTCTTTGTTAGTTAATTAGGGATAGTTAAAGTGTAAGGAATAACTTTTCTTTAAATTAGGGATTAAAATATTATATATTGTTTTTTACTTAATATAGATTAAGATACAGTTGATAACAGATAGATTCTCAGGAAACATAATTTAAATATAAATAGGTGAAAGAAAAACTTTTATTTTTGTTTAGTTCTTTAGTAATCAAATACAAAATCAGATGGCATATGATGTATTTTTCAAAAGTAAATTATATATTATATTAATCTATCAATAATTAAATATTTATGATATATATTTTTTGAATTTCGAGAATATTTTCGTGATAAAACTCAGTTGAATTCTAAATTTTTTTTTGGCTTTGTTATTTTATTTCGGGTTCTTTAAATTATCAAAAACATTATCAAGAAAGAAGACTCTACGAAGATTTGCGAAAAATGAAAATTTTAATCAAGATAAAATTTATTAAATAAAATGAACTTTAAAAATTTTATTAATATTTATTGAGTGTTTGTATATAATTTTTTTTTAATTTTTGGACAATGTTAAATCGTGACTACTCTTTTACGTATTGAGAAAACAAATTGTTACAAAATTTATTGTATTTTCACCTACGGATTAGCTAAAAATAATCTTACAGTTGTCTTGTATTCAATTGTATTCAGACATTACAGAACAAAACTTTGCATCATCACAGTTCCAACATACGTCATTAACAAAATAATAGACAGAGATCTTAACGTTGAAGTGGTACCCAAAACAATAGAGTAACTATACACACACTTTCACAGTAAACTACTCTAACACAAAAATTCAGTCACAATTTATTCCTCATTTACCTAGCAGACTGAAAAGGTCATACAATAGATTCAATAACAGAAATGGAATTCATAAAATGTTATACATTTGTAGCTCTTTTTCAAATACAATCAGAAAAATATTTGGGCAAAGTATTACGAATTTTGTTTTATCTCAAAACATATAAGCCCATCTTACAAAAATTTTTAAAACTTTACACAATTTTATATTTTTCTTATGTTAAACCTGTTATTTAATAATATATTTGTAAATCGTAGCAAATTTTTTCTTTTGTAACCTCTGAATTGAGTAGAGGGTGATTAGAAAAAATTCTTTTACAAAAAAGAAATTAATGGGACAATGGTCAGAACAGTATGTAGTTTTTATTAATAGATTGAATTCATTTAGTATAAAAACTTATATAAGTCAAATTTATATAAAATAGAAATATATAATAATTAGTTAATTTATAGTTTAAATAGAAAACGAATATAATAATATATAAAGATTGTACATTTAAAACAAAATAGGTTATTAGGATACAGTTATTACAAATAATGTCATTTACATGTTTTATCTGCCAC
Source organism: Catonia carolina (assembly GCA_035578175.1). Classification (NCBI taxonomy): domain Eukaryota; kingdom Metazoa; phylum Arthropoda; class Insecta; order Hemiptera; family Achilidae; genus Catonia; species Catonia carolina. The sequence goes on along the minus strand of JAQMRL010000003.1, from coordinate 80,919,219 downwards.
TTCTGGTCAATCAAATATTTGTCATAATAAAGGATGCTAAATATTTATTTATGTAATGATATATATATATATATATATTTGTAAAAACATTTACGCTTAAAATAATAAATTATGATATATAAAATATATAGATATTTTTATCAAACAATAAGAAAGTTTTTATTTTTAAACAATTTATGAAAGTTAATCTAATGTATTTATAGATAGTACATAAATACGTAAATTATTAGTGTTAAAACAGAATATAATATATTAAATTTTTTTAAAGTTAATATTATTTACATCAAATCATTGAAATTTCATTTAATATTGTGAATAATTGTGTCATAAAAAATGAATTAACTTAAAATAATATTTTTAATTTAAAAAAAACTTATTAAACTTCGTAGCTTATTTGTTTACGTAACATAATTTATTGGTTTAGTTTTTGAATGTTTGTTTTATAGTTAAACCTTTGATGTTTTATATAGTAATTATAGTTATTTCTGTCTTTTCAGTACAAATGTATCACAAAATATTGAATTTTCTTATTGTTATTAATCTTTTAAAATGGGCATTATAATTTGTAACTCAGGGAATAATTTATAATTTTAGTAAATAATAATAAATAAAGTAAATATTATTCTTAGTATAGTAAATTATAAAATGGGCATTATTAAAGTTAGGTTTAATTTTTTTAATTAGTCTTTTAATTTTAATTTTTTTCAATAATTATATTATACAATATTAATTGTATTTTATTCTTATGAATGAATAATAATTACTTTTATTAATTTATATTAATATAATTTTGAATATCTTAGTTTAAGTGAACAATAAGATTTGTTCTAAAAAAGAATAAAACAAGCTGAAGTAACATTTTATTGTATTGGAAATGTTTTAGAAATTCTTTGTAGAATCAATTAAATATTAATTAGTTTTTATTAATTAATAATAATTTCGAATCTGTTTGTGATTCATTTAGTTAAAGTATTTGTTTCTAAATCAATATTATAACTTACATTACTTTTAATTTTTAACATGTTCATTGATGTATGTAAAACACTTTTTTAATATTCATGATTTTTTTTGTATTTATAAAATTATTTAATTTGTAAATATGTTTATATATATATTTTATTTCAATTACATAATTTTTTCTGTGTTTACGTTTATTTATATAACCTTTCACATTTGAATCTATTTTTTTTTAAATTGGGGAAAGATTCATTAGATGGTGTTGTTTTCAGTGCCATTATCTATTTCTTGAAGTTCTGAATAATAGGATTTATGTCATTTGGTATTATCTGCATATATAAGATTATGTTTTAAGTATCTAGAACTTTTGGAGATTTCTTCTTTCAATATGAGATAAAATTTACCTGGTAGACCACCATGACTTTTGCAACGTTTCTGAATTAGAAGGTTCCTATTCCATGCGTTCCATACAATCGTCGAGACATTTCAGGGAAAAATTATTTATTGTATAATCTTGACCGAGTAGTACAAAACTTGTCAACTAATAGTCCTGTTAACTTATCTCAACGTTTTTCAATAAAAGATTTCAATAGACAACAGGGTTTTATTGTAAATCAACGCGTGTTTTTATCAAATCATCAGCAATTTCAATTAGCATTTTATTTTTATAAAGTTCCTTCAAGGAGCTACTTTTGAGTGGCGTATTCCTTTAAGTCATAGTTACACATTTATCTTGTCCAATTCACTAGTGTTTAGTTTTTTGCAGTTGTGGAAAAATAAAGAAAAGAGAAAAAAATATCAGAAAAGGAGTTGAGCCTTTATTTCTATAGGTTCAAGGTTTATGTCATACCGAAAGAAACTAAAATATTTGACCCCGATTTTAGATGTACCATCAAAACTTACAATTACTTGTATGATTTATTATATTCCACTTTTGATTTTAACAATATTGTGTCACTTTCGTACTTTTAAGATAGAGGACAATCTTTTGCTGCTTTAAATTGGTTTGAATTGAACATACAAATAAATATAAAGTTCTTGTATCCATGGTTGGCTCTTAAAAGTTAATTTAATTGTTTTAAAAACACTACAATTTTTTGAGCATTACAGCCGTACTTTTTAGAAAAATTAAATGTGTTTAATTTATAACACCAGCGTATGTAGGTTATATTTAACAAATTTTTAACTTACCAATTCCTGGAAAGAATTCGTAAATATTTTCTTCTTATTAATACCAGACTAATATTTTTAATTATTAACTGGAATTAATTTTCCCATTAAAAATCAGTAGATTGGATTAAAAAGAATAAATTTTTTAATAATTTCCTTTTCTTTGATACCTTTAATTTCTCTTTGTTGTTAATTTAAAAATAATTAATTTTTTATTAATTTTATCCTAAACGCCTGAATATTATTCATTTTCTTTGGAGCCAATTTTGGAGATTTTCCTGTTTTGAGAAATTATTATCGTAGCCTATATTAATTAATTTGAGAAAACAATTATTAATATATTGAACTTTTTGTTTTGCTTCCAAAAACGTTAGCTTTAAATTTTCAACTAACTCAAAAATATACTTATTTAATTACTTTATCTAATAAATGGTTTCCTAATTAATTAAATAATACACGAATAGATTCATTTTTACTTTAGGATTGAATATAAAAATAATGGAATGATAAAATTATTTCTAAACTATTATATTTTTTTGGAATTGGCTCAAGAAAACAATTTCTGATAATTGAAAATTAATGGCTAAATGCCAATAGAATATTGGAAAATTACTTCTTTCCGATTAAAAGATAACTAATTTATTTAATTCTTGACATGTGGAGAAATAATATCTATTATTTATCCATTATGTTAGTTTGGTCGTAGGCCTACAGTAATCGAAAAACATTTTCCATATCAGATTGGAAATTGCTATAAATTATTATATTAGATACTCATTCGTAAATCAAAATATTGGTTCTTAAACATACTGTTGTTATATGGAATGTTTTTGTGCAATCTAAATTGGTAAAAGTTATCATAGATTGAAAACTTTACGTTACCTAATTCGGTTTAAAATGAAGAACACTTTTATGTACACATTAATATCGAAGGATTTCGACTGTTAAATATAGTGCGACGAATTTTACAGTTTGACGAATAAAGAAAAATAAGATTGTTGCTTTAGTTTGTTGAACAGACTCTAGTCTGTCGCTAGTTTGACTCTCTATCGCTTTGCCTCTAGTTTGACTTTAGTCTCTAGTTTGCTAACAGACTCAGAGTAATGTGCTGAATGTGCGGAGCGTAATATGTTACTAAAAAAATATAACTTTTTTTTGCTTTACGTTTGACTGTTTTGCAATTTCTGCTAATGCAGACGGTAAAGAATGATGAAATATAAAAATAAGTGATGAAAAATGCCAGACCTGACCAGGAATCGAACCCGGGACCCCGGTGTAGAAGCCAGTTACGCTAAACATTACGCCAATGGGCTGGCCTATACCTATACTTATACCTGATAAACTACAGTCTACCTGATTTCTTATGATAAAATATTTTAAGAAATCAGGTATAGGTTATCGAAGTAAAAGTAAGACTATAAAAACCAATCGGTAATTTCATGAATTATACAAAGTTTCCAAAATAAATTCTTGCATCTTACTACTAATTTCACAAGTTACTTCTCCAATAAAACATAACACGTTAACTGACACGTCCCTTGTATCACTGATACATTTAGAACTGTATATTATATTCAGAGACGGATTTCAAAATCATAATAAACCCTTTAGTACAATATAAATATTTCTGATTCACTTGGAATTCTAGAAAGACAATGAAAACAAGCTGATGGTAGGTAAGTAAAGAGTATACTCCAATATGTATGATCTAAGGTTTTAAAACTAATAAAGAAGCTTTAAGACTCAAAAGAATCTAAGATCTGAGGGTCTAGGATTCAAAACTACTTTGCTTCTGAGATGATCAGCAAATTTTATGAATGAGCTATTGAATTATGATTTCTATTGTATCCGTAGTTAACGATAAGAGAACACCAGAAGAAATAATCCTAGCTAAAAGTCTTAACGAATTTTATTCTAAGATAAAAAATTGACAAGGCTACATCATTCAACGTATATCTGAGTAAGTTGTCTTTTGCAGAACCAAATATATTTGTCTTCGAGTTGACCCAAGCAAAAAAGGGATTATCCCCTTTTACAACAAAGGTACCTTAAATTACTTCATAGAATGTGTAGGAATGTCTGCGAAAACATCTTTTGATCATCCCTAAATTTTATGAGATATATATAAATGAACAATAAAGTATTATTAACGTACGAGATGTACTAAAATGTATGAAAAGGAATTTTTTTTTTATTGAAGTTACATTTTCTATGAAGATATGCTGGCAGGTTTTTTAGCCATTGTATAAGTTTTGGAATAGAAGACAAGATTGTCTCACATAAATTATAGCATTGTGAATAGAGGGTGGTTTGTGCGGAGGTGGGGTGGAGTTGGGGGTTGTTAGCCATAGCAGTAACAAAATAGCGAACGCCATTTGTGGGGGTGAAGTTGCAATACTAGCAACTGCTAGTTACACCAGTTTTTCTTCCTTTTTATTTCCTTTTTTGTACGTGGGAACATTTGTTCTAGTTGTGCAAAAAAATTACACTATAACTTTTAACAAAAGTTCATTCTCATATTTATTACACCAGTATCATATTACTCTTAGATACCCTCAATGTTTTATCATTTCGTTCGTGAAAAGAATCTTTTTATAAGGTCTTCATATATTTTATTTTTATTTGTGATTCTTTAAATATTAATGCGCTATTTCAAAAGTTTTCCCTGATATATGAATCTTTTACAAATGAATTAAAATTTATTACAACGATGCGCTCTACTTGACTAATAGACTCTGAGGTAAAAACAAATATCTCATAATCATAGTTTTTAGAAAATATTACCTCTTAGACTATTATCGTACACCTCATTAAATATCTCATAAAATATTTATTATAATCAAAGCATATTGAAAAAAGTAGTACAAAAGTATTTGTAAATTTTTTCATACTAGAGGTTTGTCCTTCTTTTCTTTTTTACTTATTTAACAGCCGTTAGCATACGCTATCATTGAATTTTGGTAATTACATATATTTTTTGAAAAGATCAACAGAAGATGATCTTCTCTGTAAACGACTGGTTATCTCAAAATAGAATGCAGTGGTTGGAGTATATGAGGGAGGATAGGATACTTAAGCAAACACTAAGCTTTAAACCGGAGGGAAATAGAGAACGAGGACGCCCAAAAAGAGATGGACAGATTTGAGAGGTTCGGAACAGGTAGAGATGCCTAATCCTTGAAAGGCAAAAGAAGATGATATATTTGAGAACCTTTCAGATTTTGAGCTACTGCAAGCGTTAAATAAAACAATGTTCATGTATTTTTCCCATTATGCAAAAATCTATTAAAACACATCTTAAGTTTTTCCATTATTAATGAGTTGACTATTAGTTCAGCGAAAAAGTTAAACGTGAATAGGATACAAACTGTACGAAACAAATTTTGATGTTTAATTACATGTAGTTCCGACTAAGTACGAAAGTCTATTACAAATCGAGACCTCGATATGCACATTGTACTCCACCATTAAATAGTTATACACTTGTTTCCATTCGAAATTAATAAATCACATGAATCCAGAGATACGAACACGGTCTCACCCACACCTACCGCAAAATCCACAAAGCAGATTTAAAAAGATACTGTAATAGGGATCTTATATAAAACAGCGATGAGGGTTTTCCACTGGCTGGTTTCCTTAATCAAAACAAAAACAGGACATTAAACATGTGCATCATAAATTCTACTGGTTGTCTAAATTATACAGTTGCAGTTGTCACTAAATAAAGACAAAAAAATTTTTGGCAAGTACCTTATAAAAAACGGTCAACGGAGGTCAAAAAAGTAAAAAATAAAAAAATGTCAATCGTAGTAGGTCTATGGAGGTATTCGTCACGTATTGGTCAGTTAAGTAGAATGAAGAATCATACATATTCGAGGAAAATGAGTTATTAGAACGGGAGGGTGTAGTAAATTTCATCAAGTCTCAGAGAATACGATGACTAAATCACTTGAAGTGAATGGACGATCAACAAATGCCTAAGAAGGCACTTAAGGCTTAGATTTAAGATACCAGAAAATGGGAAGACATAAAATTAAATGGCTTGATAACGTTAATAAGGAATTTTGAAGTATGGGGATGACAGGTTATGTGAGGGTGGGGAGAGATTGTTGGTGTTGGAGGCCAAGGCTTACATACAGCTTTAGAGCTGGTGGAAAAATGATTTAGAACTTAAAAACCAAAATTCATTTTATTAAATTTTGGTAGGAAAATAAAATATGATATGGCATGAAAAGTTAAATTGAAATGGTTTTTTTTGTTATTTCTATGGTGGTTGGAGAAGATCCCTATTCCACCTTCGTTTTAGTCGTCTGTTAACAGGAAGTTTACTTGAAAGAAATTGGACATTTGAATTTATATGGTTAATTGTCTTTGTGTGTAATGAGTTATATGTTGCGTTGACAATGTCTCGAACCGTTGGTATTTTCAGGTCTTTGTGAAGGGTATGATGATTGGTTATGTAAAAAGGTGCGTTTGTTATTGGTCTAAGTGCTTTTGACTGGTATCTTTGAAGAATATTTAGAGTTGTATTGTGACAGGCTCCAAAAATTGGTCCCCCATATAGCCAAATTGGCCGTACTAGTGATTTATAGAAGATGACTTTTAAGTGTAAAGGTAACGAGGACTTGCGACCTAAGACGCCATACAACATACAAAATCGTAAGTCTGAGATTGCTCTGACGTGCGCAACGTGTGGTTTCCACGTGAGACGTCTGTCAAGTATTAAACCAAGGTACCTAACTTTGTAACTGTAAGCCCTAGTATCATCGATGCGTAAATTTGGGCAACCAACAGGCCGAAGTGTGAAAGTGTAACATATTTAAAACATTACTTTTGTTTACAGCCACACTTAAAATATATATATATTTATATTTTACTTTCTCTTGCCCTATATAAATATATAGGGGAAAAAGTAGTGTTTTCGATCAATTGAAACCGATATGGAATTAATATTTTGTGAATGTGTTTGTCTGTGTATAAACAAAATATCTCAAGAACCGAATATTGCACGAATTTAAAACTTAAAACTTAATTTAGGTACTACCAGGAAACGCGACACGAATATTTTCATTAAAATCGGTCAACCAAAAGTAGAAGTCGTGTCATCATTCACTTATTTGCAATTTTCTAAAAAATATTCTATGATTTTTATTTAAATCGCTTTATTCACTGAATTTTTTATGCTCTACAAGATGTAACCGCCATATCTGCTGAAATTCTTTGGTATCTCTCGTGGTATTTTTTTTAAGAATGTCAAATTTTTTACACTCAATCTGTTCGTTGCAGGGCTAAAATAAATAGTTCTGTTTCTTAACACATGGTCAGCCAATTAAATGATTGGATCATTTAAGAACAGAAGAGGTAGAGGTGTAAAAGACACTAATCAGAGTTATTTCCTCTGAAAGTAATGAATTTCATTATACAGCCAGACCTTGTGGTGAATGAAGTGAAAGTGTCATTTGCAGACTGGAAAATATGTGCTTTTCAGAGGGCCCGGCATGCTGATAAGCGTACTTTTCCACTCGGTGAGGAAGGCATGTTAAACCACCTCACTCCTCGTTTTACTTAGTAAAACCTCTACAGGTTCAAACCAGCCTTTTGGCTGATGACCTAAACAACAACATGCATTTTAGGGTAAAAGTGTTCATATTCAAAGTTGTAGAAAATTAAAAAAATCTATAGATTTGATTAACATGTTTTTCCACAAAGCTTAGTTTAATGTCAATTAGAAATTTTCCGTATTATCTCATAGAAATTGGTAAGAAATGGGTTTTTAAAGATTTCGGTCTTAGTTTGCATTTTACGACAAAAGTACCTATAGTAAAAACTATAGAAAACTAAACTATCTACAACGTTAATTCCAACCATTTTTTTCTACAGAGTCTAGTTTAGCATCAATTAGTGATTCTCCGTATTTTGAACTCATACACTTTTCATTATGCATCATTCACTCTTGATTACAATCAGGTTATGTTTTTCCATTCCATTGTTTATTAATAATAAAACTCACCTTATATGGTTCATTATTTACATTGGCAAGAGAAAGTTGTAAGATTTTACACACCAGATTTTTTTACTTTATTTTTTAACCCACTTTACACTAGTTATTAACAAGTAACTCTTGGTTATATATTTTCTGATATGAGTTGAGATAGTGAATATTTAGTATTAATAAATTTAATATTGATTTAGTACATGAGTATTAACAGTATTATTGGTTTTTTTTTGTTTCAGGATTTATGAGAACTTATGATTAAAAGAATTATTCAGGATTAGGTAAGAATATGTACTGGTTCTAAATGGAGATGTGTCAATAATTACATTAGTGTTTCATTGGTTTTATAAATTTCCTTAAACTTAGGTCTAAAACGTCGATGGAGCCGGAACCTCATATATTAACGTAGTACTGTAATTGACTATCCATTACAGTGTTTTAAATGCTGCACTTATCTATTCACGTCGGAGTTCTGTCACTGGACTGTGTCTCCACTCACGTTTATTTACCATGTAATTTTTTTACAAATTTTGTGTTATCACATTCACTGATTGTTTCCAACAGATTTTAAATTTCCTAAATAAAAATAAAAAAACCTTAATTAGGTAAAGTTTACAAATTAGAGGAATATATTTTACAGTTTTAACTGGTTGATCATCTTTTAGATATTATTAGATGAATATGAAGCTGTGTAAGTAAAGTGCAAAGTTTTCATACTCGTACGATAACTTGGGTTTTATTTTTGTTTATTTTCTTTTTGTTACTTTAAAGTGTGTAGGTTCCCATCTGTTCGATTTAAAACAATAAGCAACTTCATGACCCAATGAGACGAGGATGGCATATAAGACTTGTAGATGAGGTTATTACTTGTAAACACTCAGGCCGATCATTTCTAAAAAAGTATCGATAATTGAACCCCAACCATCAAAGTACACCTTTACTAGGATTCAAACCACGAAACTTTGTTTTTGTACATCAGGTGTCAAACAGCTAACTCGGTGACAAATTTACCAATATACTAAACCGGTTGGTTTAATTGAAATAAGACATTCAAAAGTATGTATTTTAAACAAAACAATTTTATGGTGTCTTATGGTGTCCAGCTCTTTGGAGTAGCGGCGGAGAGTAATATTTAAAGTCGAACCAGGCCTTTCAATCAAAATTCTTAAAACTTGCTTCTGGCGCTTCTTTTTCTGTAAGCAATTAAACCCTCCAAGACGATTTCAAAATTCCGACTGTAAAGGAGCTAACCACGTCCTTGTATAGTAAATTTCACGAACGACTAGATGTCCATCCAAACCAACTAGCCCGTGATCTAGCTACGAGGAACTTCCCACCTTTGCGACGCCTAAAGCGAAAATGGAGTAGAGACCTCTTGGTCTAAATAACGGATAATACCCGTAGTTGTAAACAGAGAATGTACCACAGGGTACGTCTTCTTCTTGGAGTGAAACTCCCTACCACCATTTAAATATCAAACACGGAAATTGTGCAGCCAATGTACAGTACCGTAATAAAAATTTAAGACAGAAAAAAAAGAAAAAAGTAAATAATATAAAATAAGTTGAAATTCGGATATAGAAAATTTAGCACCAACGCAATTTTTTTTAATCAATACCTACCTACTATAGGCTAAATGGAGTAAGAGAAAAATACAAAGATGTATGACAGACTATTATATTACTACGGGTTGAATTTAAATTTTGGGCCAGTTATTAAACGAAATATTTGAGTGTTGGTATTTGTAATAACATATCAACAGGACTAAATTACATATCTCATATTTCGTTAAAAGTGTTTTATAATTTTTTTTTTGTAGAATAAGCAATTAAAAAATTATTATTGACTTGTTTTATTATAATAAAAATATTTCACGAAAAATTCCTGAGGGTTTTTTTTATTCTGTTCCGGATCGGTTATCTATAACGACACTTTGCCTTTCAACACATTTTTGCCCTTTAAATATTCATTGGGTCTTTTTATTGGAACTCCAGAAACCACTTGATTGATCAATTTATTTTATATGCCTCTATTATATATTTTCTACACCATAAGAATTTATCGCTATTATTTAAAAATTAACTTTTTCAAAATTAATAATTTCTTTCTATCGATGTTTTCTAGTAATTAACTTATAAATTATTTTGCTAAACAAAATAGTATTTTGACACAGTAGCCTTTAAAAAAAGAAAAGTTTCAATTATTATTAATAACTTATAAATTTCTATTGACATAAAGCATTGAAGATGTTTGTATGTTTCTATTTTTTTTACAAAATGTGGGGTTTTCGTTCTCCTCCGTAGTATTTTTGACTGATGTGCTTAAATTTTCAGAATGTGTTTTTTCTTTTCGGTTCCAGAAATTACAAAACCGTAGTATCAAATAGAGCGTAAATAGATTTATATGTTAATAACATAGAAAATAGTTCTAAATTAACAGTTATAGTCACTTGAGTCACGAGTTTGCCCTTGTTTGCGACGAGGGGGTAAACGGGAAAGCATCAGTGCGCATGCGCGCTGCTTTAATTTCAGTACGATAAACATAACAACTTTTGCTATACCCAGAGCATATACAGTATATCGTGGAACCTCTTGTAGGTTAACTGTACGAATATAACTGTTTGTTACCGTAAACACAAATGTCAGTTTCTCGAAAACGTGGTGGAACTATTCACAGTGCTGAACGCAATGTAATAAAATGTTGTGAAGTTGAAGCTAAACAAAAATGCTTATCCGTGCCTCTTAACAAAAGCCGTGAGCGAGCGGCTAACTACTTTATGTTTCTCTTTCCACAATTCGAAAAATAAAGAATGAAATTAAGGACGTGAAGAAAATATTTTTAAAAAGTTTTGTTGACACCTGGTAAAAGAAGAAAACGGTTAGGTAGATATTAGAGAGACTGATAATGAAAACGCCGATGACATCAATAGTAAAGAAGGCAGTTCGTTCGTAATTACAGTAAATCAAACATTTCTAGTCATGTAATTAAGCTATAGGCAATATTAGAGATCATATTTATTTCTTATAAGGTTTATGAAGAAAACATTTTTTCGGAATAACCACAGCTTACAAAATGTATTTAAAAACTGCACGGTAGTCAACTGTACGAGTAATGTCTCACTGTTGAGGTTGGCAGCACTGCAAATATTTCACTTCCCTTCCTCACAGCCCATACATACGCAAAAGGCAATCTCGTGACTTCAGTATCTATATCTTTCTTATCACATGGTCAGCCAACTATATGACTAAATAATATGACTGGAGAATTTAACAACAGACGAGGTAGAAAAGTAAAAGACACTAGTCAGAATTATCTCTTCTGAGAGTAATGAATTTCATTATACAGCCAGACTGTGGTGAATGTGGAGAAGGTGTCATTGCAGGGTGAAAAATAGATGATTTTCAGAGAGCCTGGCATGATGATAAGCATATTTCTCACTATGTTAGGAAGGAATTGTAAACCACATTTCTCATCGATTTACTTAGTAAAGCCTCCAGAGGTTCAAATCAGCCTTTCAGCTGATTTGTTAAACAACATGTTAGTAACTTAAATGTCAATGGTAAATTTAATTTATTTTAATGAATTTTGTGTGATTATTTAGTTCAAGCATTTTAATTTTCGTTATTTTTTTGTTCAATATTCGACTTATTCAGTGGGAAGTATTCTTTGAAAAGTTTTGCTATTTTTTTCCATGCCATTTCTTACTAGGTAGGAACGTTTCCTAACTTTATTGGTGTTTTTACTGAGTTGAATAGTATCAAAATAAAGAATAAAAGTAACAAAAGAGAAAAAGTATGTAGACTTAGGCCTATAAGTCTGTGTTTTAATGTAGGTAGTCTAAAAAACTTATAATTTTTTTGGTTTATTTTTCCAAGTTTTTTCAATGTATAAGATAATTAATTGAAAAACGTTAAGAAAATTAAAGTTAAATTTGAAAAACCTGCTTAGATTGGATGAGCAACGACGGTTCACAAAAACAAATTTTTAAGACACTAAACAAAAGACCACATTCAATACATAAAGTTGGATAAGTGGTTTGATGAAGCCAGTGATATTGAGGAACCAAAATAAACGGAGAACACCTAATGTAATGAACCAAATTCAGACAACTGATTACTGACATTAAGGGGTTGTATAAAGGAAAAAATATGACACAGGATGAATGGAAGAAAGGATGACAGCCAACATTGAAAGAAAGTGGGCTACGAAAAACGCTCCAGAAATACCTCAATTAGGTACCCTGCGTAGCATATGATGGCTCCATTCGGAAAAAATTAGAAAATAATAAAGATAACACAAAGTTTGTTGCAAATTTATTAATAACTAGCTAACAAACTAATTCACACACCTTGCGAACTAATTCACACACTATTTTACTTATTATTGTTTTTATAATAGCCTACTAATTTTATTCTAACACCAATTTTATAAATGCATTAACAATTTTATCTTTATTTCGTGATGTTCTGTATCAATGTTATTCATGAAGAAGAAATACGCCAAAATAAACAATTTTCTTTTCTTTAACGACCCTTAAAAAGAAACTGAACTTCGCAACGTCACCGCCAAAACAGAAGCAGTATTCTTCTTCTTCGTCTTCTTCTTCTACCTTTCAAGGATTAAGCATATTTGCCTGTTCCTAACCTCTCAAATCTGCCCATCTCTTTCTCGGGCGTACTTGTTCTTTCCTGCCCTCCGGCTTATAGCCTAGTGTCTGCTTAGGTATCCTATCCTCCCGCATTCTGTTTACATGGTCTAACCACTGCATTCTGTTCTGGGATACCTTGTTGTTTATAGAGAAGATGTTGAGTTCTTTCCTTATTTGGGTATTCCTGTAACGATCTTCTCTAATACACCCATATAGAATATATGTCGAAGAAATTTCATTCCAGATGCTTACAATCTACTCTACTCTAGCTTTGATAGCACCCAAGTTTCACTGCCATAGAGTAGAGTCGGCATTGCTAATGTTTTATCAAATCTCACCCTCTTGTTTTTGCTGGTGTTATTTTTTAAAGGGCGGTGGATAGTTCCGCATATTTTCTGAAATCGGTACATCTTATTGTAAGCATCTTTATCCTGTATGTAACGTTGCAACCTAGATACTGAAAGTGGGAGATCTGTTCCAAAATATTATTTATCTATAACAATTTTACTTCTGACTGGCTCCTTCCCCCTTAATGTCATTACCTTTGTCTTCTTCGTCGAAACTGTCAACTCATATTCTTTGCAGAGTTTGTTCAGCATGAAAAGTGCTTTCTGCAGGTCATCCTCATTCTCATCTAGCACTATCAGGTCATCGGCAAATAATAGGTAGTTTACAATCCTATCTTCTCGTATGAGAAGAAGCAGTATTAAAATTTTAATTCAATTCAAAAATAAATGTTTAAAATACATCCAGCAGCTTTAAAACATCCCTCTTGTATAAATATTACAAATTTCACAAACCTTTTCAGCTGCCTTGATCCTTGTGATCTACTTATACGTGTTTTGGTGGATTTACCAACATCAGAGTACTGACGTATACGAGTAATATCAAATGAAATTTAAAAAAAATTCAAAACGTAGTCTACAGAAAGTATTGCATCTTCAGTCGTCCATATGAAACTTAAAGGCTAGAAGATGCAGTCTCTGCAGGTTTTGAAATTTTCGAAAAATTCTTATGATATTTTATGTACTCTTAAGATGGTGGATCCACCGAGAAATAGAAGAAAAATATTGTTGTAGAGAATTTCTCTGAAGAGAAACATAACGAATTGGACGTGTATTGTCAGAGGAAGGAAAAACAAATCTTAAGAAAAAATGAGAGAGTACTGACGAAAACGGAGAAACTAAATTTTCTGGTAGTTGTGTAAGCGTAGACAAGCTGATTTTTTTTCTTTTGGGTGCTTCCAAAGTCCCATACACCCCGCCGTCTCCACCCACTTCTATAGGGTTGCAAGGATGAGAGTGGTACAGTAGAACACTAATAGAATTGCCTTGGTGTACATTGCAACATTATATTTTTTCTTTGTCATTTTTTAATTTCACTAGAAAAACAGTCAGCTTCCGAGTCCAACATACCACACAGACACACAGACACGAATAACATAAAACACATAAAATAACATAAACATTACTCAATATTCACAGCCTTCTTTCACAGTATTATGTATAATTTTTGTTTAATTCTGGAATCTCTGTGAAACAAATCTACCACTCCATTTATATCATTGCTGCAATCTATTAATTTGAGTTAATTTAGTTTTTGTGGCACCAGAAAACAATCTGAACCTTCTTAAAGTTTCGCAAGGCACCTTTAGAAATATCTCCGAGATAGCTGAGATATCAACCCGTGAATGCAGAATGTTGTAAATGTACAGAACTTTCAACTGAAATGGTAATAATAATTATTGAAAATCGTATAATTATGATTACAATATTATAATATTCATGACAGATGACAATTAGATACGCGCAAGTAAGATAACACAAAGGGTGTAAAATATGAGTTAAAAAAGCAGGTAAAACGGGAAAACCTACCTACTCAATGTTTCTTTGTAAAGCAACATACAAACAGGCATAAGTTTATGTCAAAGGGTAAATCTTTAGAAAGGGTTATGCCCAGTTTCCGTACAGGGATAATACATTAGGTTGAGGTGTTCTAAACACGACAAAGGGATATCGGGCGACGGGTGAGGTTAGAACAATTCTCTGGCACACCTGAGGCTGAGGGCCGACTGTCCTGTTAGGGAACACGCGTTGGCACGTGGGTACTTACATGTTTAGAGTACAAGTACGATACATTCTAATCGAACCAGTCCTTTACTATTTACTAAAAAGACTCGTCCTGTCTATTGACAATGTAAATTCATGTTTATCCTACCATTGTTACTTGAATGAAAGTTCTCTTTGTATAAATCTATTGGAACTTCAACAAACTATAAAACCTGCGCCAAAGATTCTGCAAAAATGTTACTTCTTAAAAATAAATTTTCGTGTTTGCTTGATAAGAAATATTTACAAAACTTTTATACACTTGTACAACTCATACAAAGCTTGCACGGAGGCTTTATTCCGAAGAAACACTCCTACCAAGGGAGTTCTTTAAGAATATTCTAAAGAATAATGTATGTTCATTTGGTGTTTTTCATTTTTTAATATTTTCAAAAATATTAGGATTTTTTAATAGTGTTTTATTTTTTATCAAAACACCAAACTTACTGAACTTTCACCAACAATTTAAAAAAAATTAATCCTACATGTTTCGGTTTCAACGAAGCCGTCTTCAGACGAGAAAAAACAAAAAAAGTCTTCATCGGTTTGACCACCTACGGTTTTTTCAATATATAAACAATGTTTTTAATATTAATATTAATAAATTATTCGTATTATAAGTTATTCGTATTAATAAATCAAAATAAATGCACTCAGTAAATATCTGATGTGCTATTAACTTATAAACGAAATTAAAAACCCCAAAAACTGTTTCCACTGCAACAAGAAAATATCAGGATCTGGAATTGCTCTTCTGGATAATTAAATTAAAAGATCTACAACTTTTATTTTAGAATTTTTCACTATAGAGTCTAGTTTAGCGTCAAATAATGATTTTCCGTATTATTAAGCCAAACTAAAGTTGGTTTTCGTTTTGTAACATTCACTCATGATTAAAATTAGGTTATATTTATGAGGTTAATTTTTTGTTTATTTCTAATGTTTTATTACTAATGCTAGGTTATATTGTTCATTATTTGCATTAGCAAGATAAGTCGTGTTTCACACCAGATTTTTATGTTTCTATTGTACAAGCAAATCATACCAAAACCCGCATTTAAAATCTGTTATCCCAATGAACTTAAAAGTAATGTCAGACTACCGTAAAAAAATTTCTAACCTTATTCAGTTAAAATAAATGCATTATTAACGGAAATGGTGTGACTTTTTATGATGTCGGTATATTAAAATATTATTTAAGAAACAAAACGTTCTGAAAAAATATATTTTGCCTTTTTTGACATACAAAGTAAATTTCTGACATAAGGGTAATGTGGTTTATGAAGTAATGCAATGATAAAAGAAGAGACAAGTTGGTGTGGTACTTTTTGAATAGATGCCCGCATAGTAGCTAGCATGCATATATGGGTATGTACCAGTACTACTGCGTTCGTATTCTACCAAGCTATTTGATAAGAAATTACTTTTATGGGGTTCTATTGAACTATACTGTATTATATATTATGAACTTCACATTCGGTTCTACTAGAAGTCGGTTCGTTAAATTTTACAGAAAACTTACATGTAAGTAAATTTTGAAGAAACTTTAATCTTTTATAATCTGTTAAGTAAGACTACTGGCAATGTCTCTACGTTTTTCTTGGTTATCCGTTCCTTATGTTGGCTACCATTACTGCGGACCTCTATCTGCTGCTACTCGTAGAAACCTCAATAGAATTTTTAGTACTTCCTACTGTGGTGAATGAAGTGAAGGTGTCATTTGCAGAGTGGAAAATCTGTGTTTTTCAGAGGGCCCGGCATGCTGATAAGCATACTTTTCCATTCAGTGAGGAAGGCAACGGTAAACCACCTCACTCCTCGTTTTACTTAGTAAAACCTCTACAGGTTCAAACCAGCCTTTTGGCTGATGACCTAAACAACAACAACCTTTTGATACATTCTCTTTTGATAAAATGTTCTTTACGTTAACAAGTTGTGGTAAGGGATTCCGGGTACCCTTAAAAGCGCTAGTGAATTTGAACATGTTTGATTTTACTAGGGCTAGTAGGAGAAAAAAGATCACGTGATTGGCTAGTATTGGTAAACTAGCTCGGTGTGTTGCTAGTTTGCTAGTAAGCTGTACTTTGTACAGAAATACACAATGCAACTCACATTATACGAGTATTATGTTTTCAGAGCACTGCCAATAATTAACTAGCTCCGTGAGAAACCGTCTCCGACGTGCTAGTAGATCCTACTATAACCATATGTAATATCAATAGAAGCTTCCGTAATACGTCTTTGCACTCCCTGATAATATTAATTTCTATATACTTTTACTTTTATTGGTGTGTATTATTTTAATGTCAAAATAAATGCTTTATATCAGAATAGTCTAACTGCTAATAGCTGATTAATTAAATAGTATTATACTCTGCAGTGTTTGCTTTTATAAATTGCCACACTAAATGTAAGGTTTTTTATATTAGAGTAGAAAGAAATTCACCAGTTCAGTTTGGGTTTCCGTTCAGTGCACGAGAGATTAAAGCGTACTGCAGTACCGGTCAACGATGTATGTGGTAGCCTAATTTACGCATCTACCGATCAGTACTGGTACATATAAACTAAACTATCATTATAAAATTAACCACAATAACTTTACAAGAAATAAATTCATACAAATATGTATTAAACACGAGTAACAGTTTAGAGGCATACTTTTCTAACAACCATTACCTATGTTAACTACTCGGAATAAGAAAGAAGAGACAAGTAGAGGGAACGTGTACAGTGCAAGCTTCTACTGAAATTCCATGTAGTATAGTAGGCCTACTAGCATCATGGGAATAGGCCTTTAAGTTTGCGAGCCATGAAATCCTCTTTCCAGTTGGTCACCGTCGTTCTTGAGCCTTCATTGAATCATGATTTGCCGAATTAATTATTATCGACATTCCTTACCACATGCATTTGTATGCTATGAAAATAAAAAAATTAATTAACATTTCAACAGTATACCGTTGATAAATCCGCTGCAGACAAAAGCGATGGCTTTCTGGGAAGGAGAATCCCGTACAAACAAAAATAGTTATCATCGGGTACCTGGTAGAGCTGGTACAACATTTAAATACTTGGGATGTGATTTAACGTACACTACGATAGAAATGCAGTCATGAAGGGTAAACTGAAATGTTTTTAGTATATTTGTGGGGTAAGATTACTGGGTAATATAATTCGGAAAGAAATCGAGTTTCATAAGACTCTGGCTGTTCCAGTATTGCTGTATGGTAGTGAGTCCTGGGTACTTGGGAGAAAAGATGAACGTCCAGGCAGCGGAAATACGATTCCTGAGAAGCTTTAAGGGGTGTAGTTTGATAAATCACATTAGCAATGAGGAAACCCGGGACCATTTAAATGTCTTCTTTCTGTCAGAAATATTTTGTTTTCTATTGGTGGCCTCAACCACCTTACCAACCAAAAACTCGCCGCCTGGCCACTTGATCCGACATCAGCAAAAAACCCTCCAACTCCCTCGGAACTATTTATATAATACTACAAGGGAATTATTTATAATACTTTCAGAAATATTTGGTAAATACAAAGAGAAATGTGAGGAATATTTGGTACGAGTGAGTGAGTATAGATGGGTGAAACAAGCATTAAAATACATTCCCGATGGATGAAGAGATGTGGTAGGTTGCGAGAAAGATGGGAAAATCGGCTGGAACAAGTCGCAAGGCCTCATCCATGACAGAAAGAAGAAGAAGAAAAAGAGAAGAATCTGTTATTTAAATTACTACTTACGGTAATTAAAACAAATAGCACCAATTTTATAATCTTCAGAGCGGTTGTTAAATTCGTTAAACATGGGCAGGCTTTTATTACTTTATATTTGAACCGTTTTATAAGTCATGAAGGATGTACGAATAAATAATATGAATGTTATTGAGTAATATTATTACATTATACATGTACATGTTATTACATATACATGTGTATTGGATTTCGTATAAAAAATATCAAAATGAAAAGTAACACAACCCTGGTGAACTTCATAATACACGTCAAATATTTAGAATTGAAACAAGAATTAATAGGAAATATTGTTTTTGATTAAAGAGCAAAATAGTTGGCCTGAAGTCAAACGTAACAATAAGTCATGCTGGTATGCATGAATTCGATAGCAATATATGAAAAGATACCAAGTAAAATATTTATGGAAAGAGTGATTTTATTCAAAATTTATTTGTATAAATTAAAATAGGATGTGATTTGAATTTTTTTATTTTATTATTATTGTTATTTAATAACATTTAGATAGCAACACAACGGATTATCTAAAGTGGAAAGAATAATATATTAATTAAAAAATCGTACAATAAAATAAAATTGTATTTTTTTTAAATACAACAATTAAAAAATACCATCTTTATGCACCTCGAGGCGTTAAATGAAAAACTGCAGCTTCGACTATTTACACCCGTTTGAAAAGCATGAATTTGAAATAAATCCCCGGCAGCAGGACCATATTGCATTTTATATATTGTACATGAGAATCAAATGATTATTCAAATCCCATCTGATGGATAGAAAAAAACTCCTATTTGTGGTATTTTCCCTGAAATATAAAATAAAATAAAAATGTTTCAGACAATTTTCAATATACAATCGTACGCAAATGTTATGACCAAGTGATGTGTATAACAATGTCTAAATGAAAAAAAAAATCTACAGAAAGCAGTGTTTATTACTATTATTTTTATTATTTTATTAAATAGTATTTAAAATAACAATAAACTTGTGAAATAAGTCGTTATTTAATTGTTATTGTTTAGGTCAACAGCCGAAAGGCTGGTTTGAACCTCTAGAGGTTTTACTAGGTAAAACGAAGAGTGAGGTGGTTTACAATTGCCTTCCTCACTGAGTGGAAAAGTACGCTTATCAGCATGCCGGGCCCTCTGAAAAGTACATATTTTCCACTCTGTAAATGACAACTTCACTTCATTCACCACAGGGTCTGGCTGTACAATGAAATTCATTACTTTCAGAGGAAATAACTCTGATTAGTGCCTTTTACACCTCTACATCTTCTGTTCTTAAATGATTCAGTCATTTAATTGACTGACCATGTGATAAGAAACAGAACTATTTATTTTAGCCCTGAAACGAACAGATTGAGTGTAAATAATTTGACACTCTACCTGTCTGTTATGGGCAGTGTTATTTAATTATGCCAGGAATAATAATTAATTAGGCAAATACGTTCATAACTTTTGTAAACCATGCACTATCCAAAAACTAACCTTATACTTAATTATTTCTCTATTTAATTATTTATTTATTTAATAAAGTTATATTATTAATTTTTTTGTGTTATTTAAATTCTATCATCTGTTTATATGGAAAAATTAGTTGTGAGTATGAAACATGAGTAAGTGTTATCCTCTGGTATCTCTCTATAAATTACGAATTCGTTTTTTTGGTTTTTTGCCTTAAATTTTTGTTACGGTATTGTACATTGAGCTGCACAATTTCCGTATATGATATTTAAATAGTGGTGGGGATTTTCGCTTTAAGGAGAAGAGGTTCCAAGTGGTACATTCTCCGTTTATAACCACGGGTATTATCCGTTATTTAGACCAAGAGGTCTCTACTCCATTTTCGCTTTAGACGTCGCACAGGTGGGAAGTTTCTTGTAGCTAGATCACGGGCTAGTTGGTTTGGATGGATATCTAGTCGTTCGTGAAATTTACTATACAAGGACGTGATTAGCTCCTTTACAGTCGGAATTTTGAAATCGTCTTGGAGGGTTTTATTGCTTACATAATAAGGAGCGCAAGAAGCAAGTATTAAGAATTTTGATTAAAATACCTGGATCGACTTTTTGTTCTTGACGTGTAAATACTAAAATAAATCAGTTGGATCTAAGGCTGTGCAGTTTTCTATGTGCTTCACTTCTGTTTAGGAAATTGATTTCGTTTGTATTCTGATGATTTTCAAGTCGTGTCTGGCAATTAGTGCAAAACTTCTGTATTTCTCCTTGTACTGGGTGAGTGTTTGTGTTTCTGTGTACCTATTACATTATTTTGTATTCACCAAGGCGATTCTGTGATGTTTAACATTATTTTTGATTGAAATATATTTCAACATCACTGTGATTTCTTGTACCCTAGAGTTATTTATCTTATTACTACACAGGTTTGAATAGGAATGGCAAAATAGGAAAAGTAACAAACTTTACAAGAGAAAAACAAATTACGTTTTCCATGTAATTTATTGTGATTCCCCTACCTCAAACTGATACCTCAGAGTATCTCGCACTACATGTTGACAAACACCTCACTTGGAGAACACATATTTGGATTAAACACAAAAAATTAAAACTCAAATTTTCCTAAATATACAGTATTCTCGGAAAAAGTTGAAATTATCTCTCGAAAACAAATTATATATTGTGTAATATTCTTAATTATACATAGTATACAAATCAATCCTAAAGCATATCTGAACTTACGGATTCCAGATATGAGGAGTGCCAGCAAAGTCCAACATCAACATTATACAACACTTCTAATACAAATTTTCACGCACATTCTCTGACTCTCCCTGGTAAAAAAAATCAACCAAAGATATAAGCCTACTTCTTCATCTGTTCTTTGTTTTTGGTTTTTCTATGTTGTATTTTTAAATTGCGTATAATACAGTTAGTGGTACCTTTTTGTAATTTGAAATTAATCAGATAAAGGATAAAAGACTAAGGGAAATGAGTAATATTGTAGTTGGAAATACCTGTAAAAGAGTAAAATTCATAGAAATGCTATAGAAGTGAAATGAAATGTCTATTTAAAATGCTCAAAAGTACGGACGACGGTTCTTTTTTGTTATTTTGTTACTGCTTTCAGTAATTTTGTATTAGTAGCATAGTACCCATTAGCATTAAGAATTGCTTTGGGTAAAATTGCAATCACTCATTCGGAAAATGCCTTCAAAAAACAAACAAAACATTTCAGAGGTTCAACCGTTTCTCACGTTTACGCAGGAATTTAAATTTTTTACCTGGTTTATTTATGTTTTGTTGCTGCTGTAAACTTTAAAGAGATATCTCTAGTAGTCATTTCATTATTAAAAAATGTTTAAAGCTTGGAATTAATTAACCATGATAATACCTTTAACTGTATAAAAAAGTAGGTATGCTATATTGTTCAGGTATTTAGCCAGTAGTTGCCTTAGACTTTTCACTAAGCTGATTACAAAAAGAATATCTCTTTATTTATATTCCTCGTTTTAAATTCTCGTCTTTTTCCCTATTCTTTCATTTATTATTCATGTGGAAAATTTAAATGTTTTATCTTTGAAAAGAATCGTATACGTTCTCATTTTGATTATGTAATTTAAATAAGTTGATTAATAACAATGTACGAGTAAAAAATTTTAAATTCATCTTTGTGTTAAAATTAAATTAACTTATGTTTTAAAATATTTAATTTTTATTCTTTATCAAAAACTATTCATTGTAATATAACCATCCAAAAGTTTCACTATTTTTATTTTTAATAAACAGATGATGTGAAAAAATAGGAAAAATCTTTAAAAAATATTTATCCCAGTGGATAATTCAAGAGTTGAGCAATAAAAAGAAAATTAGTAAAATTAGAGAACAAATACAGGAAAAATTGAATTATAAATATATAATTATAATTAAAATGAATAATATAGAATACGTACATAGGACAAGAAGTAGCGGTGAAATTAAAAATTTTAACAAATATTATTGTATGCCCATAAAAGGCAGGTGGAGTGTTAAATTATTTGCACTCGATCTGCTAGTTCCGAGTCTACAAAAGATTATTATTTTTTCTATCAATGGTCAGCCAATTAAAAGACTGAAGCATTTAAGAACAGAAGAATTATCTCCTCTGAGTGTAATGAATTTCATTATACAGCTAGACCCTGTAGTGAATGAAGTGAAGGTGTCATTTGCAGCGTGGAAAGTAATATTGCTTTTCAGAGGGCCTAGCGTGATGATAAACTATTCTACTCAGTGAGAAAGGTGATTTAAGAATTACGTCATTCCTCGTTTTACTTACTAAAGTCTCTAGAGGTTCAAACCAGTATTTCATTCAGCTAATGATCTAAACAATAACAATATTATAAAACGGACTGACACTTAAGACTTACAACAAAAAAATATTGATTACTGACTAAACCAAGTGACACTTAAACGACTACGGATCGGTTACACGAAACTGACACATAGGCACCTCATGACGAAGCAAAAACCTAATAAATGTAGACACTGCATCAAGAAATTAACCGTACAACACATCCTAGTAAAATACCTTACCTTAAACACTATATGGAGACAATTTCACTTACCAGACACTTACAAAGATTGCGTTAATGACACACACTACACAAAAACACTATCATTTTTAAATATTCAAAGACCGTTTCAAAATTTTAAAAAATGCAGTTCATGCAATATACTGTAATAAATCTAACAAATTATAATCGTTTAATTGTAAACCGTTTTTGTAAACTAATGGATGGTTTCAAAACGATTTTATATAAATTAAAAGTTTTTTAAAAGTGATCGTTTTTATTTATTTTTATTTTAATATTCGAAATAATTATTTAAATTTGAAGGCTAGGTAAATTTTGCATCATTTAATACAAATAGAACAATAAACCACCATTATAATTATCAAATAAATTAATTAATTATTCACAAGAGCTTTCTAAAATGAACTGCATCCAGCTTTGGGGCACTACAAGCAATAAAAAATTTTGGATCTTACAGGGCTCCCAAAATAAGTTTCTGAGAATTATAAGGACTCTTTGGTTTTTCTGAATTAGCGAAAACATAATATCATAAATGACAATTTTAGACGAGATAAAAAATGAAAAATTACAATTTTAAATCATACAATCTCTCTAATATTTTCGTGTTACCAATAATGACATAAGACATGTAGAACGATTTCATGTGCTGGACCTAAGTTAGAAATCGACCCTAATTTGGGGGTTTTCGTCAATAATTACATACTAAGTATTCTACTTAAGAATAGACTGTAAATTTTGCTGTAATTTAAAAAAAATTAAGTTGAATGATTGAATATTTTTAAAAAAGTTTCTAAATTATTTCAAGAAGTTAAAAGAATGTTAAGAATAAAAATAAAAATTATAAAATAAAATCATGCTACAATATATTTTGAAAAGAATTCAAAAATGTACCAAGCAAATATCGAATGACATCTACATTTTTAGTATTGACAGGAGATCCGTGTACTTTTTGTATACTTAAAAAGTTCAGTAAAAAATGATTGGATACTAAAGTATAATAAATGTGTTGGTTTTTTATGGCAAACGATAAAAGTATCGCTGTATCTATGCTTGCTTGTTTATTCATCGGAACTGTTTCAATAAATAATATCATTTAAGTGGGTCATTTTTATAAAAATTTTGTTGAAGTTTGTCGTTGAAGTTGTTGTTGTCGTTATTAGGTGGTGGCGGAGAAGAGGAATAGGGATTTTTATTTATTGCGTTTCGATAAACATTGTCATTCCTGTGACAGAATACATCCGGTGGATAGACTTGTGCCAGTGATCGGATTCTGCACTTAAACCACTCGCATTCCATCGCAAACGTTTTGATTTTTATTATTTTTCTATTATATATTTATGTTACTGTACTGCTTTTATGATTTTTATATTTATTCTCTAAAATTCTATTGTTGCTTGTGGGTTTAAGTACTTTTATAGTAGTACAATTCAGAAAAACAACTCCTGAAATCCACTATAATGTTGTTAATACTCAATCCAAAGTCGTTCAGGATCTGGGTATAATAAATAACAAACAGACTTTCTTTAAACATATAACAATTATATTTTGTTGACTCAAATATCTAATCACACAATTAATAATTACAATTAATTATTAAATTTATACTTCTAATAAATACAATTCAATTAATGAGTACAATTAGTCTATTAAATAGTTTAATACAAAACTTAAGCACTAAACTTGACTAAGTAAGACAACACTACTTAGCAAATCGAAAGAAACGATTTACTTGTCCACAACCACTTTACTG
Source organism: Catonia carolina (assembly GCA_035578175.1). NCBI lineage: Eukaryota > Metazoa > Arthropoda > Insecta > Hemiptera > Achilidae > Catonia > Catonia carolina. The sequence continues at coordinate 80,894,308 of JAQMRL010000003.1, read as the reverse complement.
TCGACGCACACGCACTATACACAATACTAACTAACCAAATACATTTTTTTTTTTTTTTGGTTTGATGTCCGACTGTTCTGCAATTAATACTGCTAATGCTGATGGTGAAAGATGAAATGATTTTTTGTAACGAATGAAAATATGCCGTGCATGAATACGATTCGAACCCAAAATGGCATGATGTGAGGCGAGCACGTTGTCAACTACGCCAATGCGGCCGGCAACCAACTATAAAGGCGCTAACTGTTTTTATACCTGCGGTCTGATTGTTTCTCCAAACAATCGAGACCACTATATTCTCCATTTCACTAAAACATCGTAGAAGGGATATAATAAAAACAAACTTTTCTGCTTGTTTCGATTTTCTATACTTCCTATTAAAACCATTTTGTTCGTGGCAATCTATTACCCTTGTTAAATACACTATTTTTCACAATAAATAATTTATTCCTTTAACCACTTTTAGAACATTGTTGTGCAATGTTACAATAAATTTTGATTTTGTGTGAAATTCTATGTTTTATTGTGAAGAATCCATGTTTTTATGAATCGAATGAGATGTTTTCCTTCTAGTGGATCGTCAGTCATTATCATTTTTTTTAAATTTTATTTTATTATTATTGTGACTTGTTTTAGACTGACAAAAATAAATTTCTTCTATTCTAGACTGACTAACGATTAAAATTGACCAAAGAGACAAGCCTGTAGTTTCACTTATTTTCTACCTATTACAATTAATTTATCTAAAAGGTAAATTCTGGAACTAGCGAATAAAACTAGCGAAGGAAAAAATAGAATAAAATAATGGTAGTACAAAAAGGTCATTAAACTATTAATCTAGTATATAAATAAAAGTCTACAGAAAATGTAAAATTAAATGTAAATGTTTAGTTTATATTCGGTCACTTGGATATCGTATTTTTAACACCATATTTAAGTATACACAGGAATCTCTATTTCCTGTAATTGTCATGACGTACAGGGAGATTAATATCTCTGAAAAAAATATAATGTAAGTTTTAATATTACAGTGAAACCCCGGTTAACCGAAATATAGAGGGAAGGACCCGATTTTGGGTTTGCGAAATTCCGGATAACAAGTAGCCTTACGTTTTGGGTTTAAAAATAATAAAAATGATTACAGACTTCAGTTTTTTACGATTGTTTTTAGTATGTAGCCTATTATACAAAACGAAAATATAGAAATTTTAAGAGAACAAAATGTAATATTGTACAGTGAAATAATTACTTTATTATTTTTTTTTATTATTTACAGTATTTTTAAAAAAACCTGCGAAATTTTTGATGAAACCGTTTCGGCATCATCACACTATTATGTTTTATTATAAGCACGTCCTGGAGGTAAATAATGAGTTAACGAATTCCCAGAATAGTGAAACTGTATATTTGTGCTTTATTTAATTGGAGACTCTTCTGTACTTTAAAATGCTGAACAGTGCGTAAACACAAATTGAAATAGAGAAATCACCGAATCAAAAAACGGTGTCTTTTGGATCCGTTCTGGTTAAGGGGGGTTACGGTTAAGCGGATTTAGGATAATCAAGGTTTAACTGTATAATTAACTAACTATGTAGCCTACGTAGTAGTAACGCCACAAAGCGCTTCTTATCGGTAGTGTTCTTACTTATTCTTTAAAAGTTCTAGTGTTATTTAATTTCATTTAAAATAAATTTTAAAAATTCTTTAAACGGTAGATAAATGCAACATTATTTAATAAATTAAATCTTTATTTATAGATTTGACCCACCGGGTTATTCTAGAGGTAAAGTCAGCAAGTCAGCTGTTTAGCAGCTGATTTTCGGAGACGAAGGTTCCAGGTTCAAATCCTAGTAAAAGTAGTTACTTTTAAACGAATTAGAATACTAGACAGTGATTATCGGTGTACTTTGATAGTTGGGGTTCAATTAACCATATTTTTTTCAGGAATGATCGGCCTGAGTCTGTACAAAATATCACCTCATTTACACGTCATATACATCATCTTTATCTCAATGGATCATGAAGTTGCTTATTGTTCAGGATTGAAAAGATTTCAACGTACTACATTAGAAATAAAAAATAAATTAAAAAGATTTAGGTAGGCCCTATATAGATCTAAATCGAGTGCAAAAAAGTAGAAATAAATGATTCTAGTTTTTTTAAAAATATTTTTATTGAATTTTAATAACACTAACAACACATTTAATTGAGAATGAAATCTTAACTGAAATAACCAACCTTTTAAAATTGATCTGCACTATCCTAGGTAGAACGAACTAGCCGAAATATAGGCTAGAAACTGGTGAATAAATTATCTTTCACATCTTGTTTATATTACTCTAGTTTCATTGACAAACATAATTTCTGCTGGAATTTCAGTCACTTGTTGAAATTCAATTAGAAGTTAACTCTCTAGAGATCTGATACATGTCATCATTGATTGTATATACACACTAGCACATATTACCAACCACTGTATTTAGGTGACAATATATTTTACAAAATTATTTATATAGACAGTTTTTTTATGTATTTTCAACTTATTTACTAAATCCACTTTTCTTTTTAACATCAAAATTTATATTTTACTTAAAACGTACTTAGTTACAAAATGCACGACAAATAATCGCATTTACAACGATCTATTTATTTGAATTTGAATTTGCAACAAAACCTTACATACAGATTTGAAAACACCACTTGTACACAATTCCATCGAGTACCTATACAAACGCTTTCACGACGTCACACGAACACGAAAACCCACTGGTGCGTTCACTTTCCACCTTCCATTTACCTGATGATCCCCCTAGACGCCTTAAAAGACGCTGGAGTAGAGACCTGCTAATTTGATACACAAATTTCATTCTTGGGGAGGCGTCTCATGCCTATCACGTCATTTACATTATTTTCATCATAATCATCACATTTGATTGTTGTAAAATTCAATAGTTGTAAATAAAGAATTAAAGAGAGAAAAAAATGTTTAAATTTTTTGTGTTTCTGTGAATCTACAATTTGCTTTTATAAAACAATGAGTAGATGTATTGTGAGTCTGAATCGTACGTAAGTAATATCCCCTGGTATCACTCTATAAGCTAAAAATTTTCTGTGTTGTTCTAGACGTGAAAGTGTCAAAATAAATCTGTCGGATGTAGTCTGTACAATCTTCTGTGTGTTTCACTGTTATCTAGAAGATTGATGGCTTTTGGATTTAGATGGTTTTAAGGTCATGTTTGGTAACTGGTGCAAAACTTCTGAATTTCTTTTGTAATCTAGGAGTGTTCGTGCCTCTGTGTATTACAGTGTTGGATGTGTAAAAATTTAACTTCATATGATTTGCAATATACGAGATGTGGCTACTAAATAACGAGACTGACGTTGTAAAAAATTTTATTTTTATTTTACACATAATCAGTTATTGCCACCTTAAATATAAACTCCTTCTCTATCCCTACAACGATTCATACGAATTTTCCTTTGTCGGAAACAGTGCTGGAAGTCATCTTCTGTCAGCTCCTTCAGGACACGTGCCGCTTTCTCTTTTACAGCTTCCACAGACTCAAATCTTGTCCCTTTCAATGCAGATTTCACCTTAGGGAACAGGTAGAAGTCACACGGTGCAAGATCTGGTGAATAAGGTGGATTTTCTAACACTGAGATGCTGTACTTGGTTAGCAACCTCTTGACAGATAACGCGGAATGAGGTGGCGCATTGTCTTGGTGGAGAACCCATAATTTGTCCTTCCACATTTCGGGGCGTTTTTTCCTTATCTTTGACGTAGTTTAGAAAGTACCTCAAGGTAGTAATATTGATTAATTTTTTGACCTTCAGGAACCCAGTGAAGGTACACAATCCCATGGATATAAAAAAACAATCATCATTGCCTTAAATTTTGACTTGCTCATTCGAGCTTTCTTGGCTCTCGGTGAAGTTCGGCTCTTCCAGTGCATGGGTTGGCGCTTCGTTTCCAGATCATAAGTAATAAACCACGTTTTATCACATGTTATTATCGTTTCCAAAACATTTGGGTCACTTTCAATAGCGTACAAAGTGTTAGAACAAACATTTTTGCGAGCTTCATCTATGATAAAAAACAGAACTATTTTTTTTAGCCTTGGATCCAACAGATCGAGTGCAATTAATTAACACTCCACCGACCCGTTATGGGTAAAAGACTACTCTATATAGAGTAAAATAAAATCTACACTAGATTGGATGAAAGTATTTAGTATTTTAGTTAGGCGTGAAAAGAGGTTACACCAACAGTTTTATCTCTACAATGATGTAGACACACTAAGATTGAGACGAACATGATGAACTACAATGACAGCGTTGACGATGAAGAAGTTGAAATAGCAAGTAATAATGTTACCAATAATATTATTACTATTGCATTGCAATATTACTACAACAACAGAGTATTATTGTAGCATATTGCATTGAAATAGCAACAGAATAATTTTGAAAAATTCTTACAACAAAGATGATGGAGACGTCCAAAATTTGGGAAAATTTAATGGCCATATGTCGAGTAACATAATTTAGTCAATTTTTACCAACAGTAGTTTATTATTTTTCTAAAAAATTAATTTTTAGTTTTATTTTTTAGTTATAAAATTCGTACGTAAATAATATTAGGGAGCAATGTTTTAAAGAATATTTTGTTACGTAACAAATTTAGTATCTAAAAGAGATTGTTTTTTTCTTCTGATGTATTAGACTTGTACCAGAAACACAGAATTCTGCAACAGAGATTGTTCTGGTGTACCCAATGATTATACAACAGAGATTGTTTTAGTGTAGTACATCTACTGATTTTGGGTTCTGTAACAATAGCCTTTGTAAATTCCATGGACGGACAAGCGTATGATTAGCGAAATCTGTCTGCTTCTTTTTGGCGCATTATCTCACAGTTTTATGACTTTTCAGGGTACTAAAAGTCACAATTTGTTTGTCTATTAATCATAAAAATAGTACTTGCCATAAATTAAACATCGTTTAATTTATCTTAATGATGTATTAGTTTGGTAATGGCCATCCGCCTACAGATATTCCATAGATTATAAAATGTTTTTACCAGAAATTCAAAGTGATATTAAACTCTTTTTTAGGCATAAACAAAACTTAATTTTCAAATTTTGTTATTTTAACGATATCTCGAGAGGTATAGGGAATATAATCCATATCTTTAAATTTCTAGGTAGGCTATATTTTATGATTTAATATTTAAATACCTTGGACTTCACCTAGATAAGAGACTCACCTGGGTGACTCATATTAAAATCAAAAGACTGACTTTGAACTTCATACTGAAATAACTATTCCGACTACTTGGACGCCGCTCTTCCCTGACTCTAAAATCCAAACTATTACTTTACAAAGTTTATTTTAAACCAATATGGACATATGGGGTACAAATTTATGGCACAGCTAAACCAAGTAACCTACAAAAATTACAAACCTTTCAGTGAAAATTTCTGTGTTTATTTACCTGCGCACCTTTTTATGTCAACAACAATATTCTACATGACGACCTTAATATTCCTTATGTAAATGAAGTAGTTAAGTCCAGCTACAGTGTTTTTCACAGAAAATTGCATGTTACCCCAACGAATTGATCACCAAACTATCGGATGCATCACTACCAGGGAATCCGCAACGCAGGTTGAAACGTCAATGGGCCCGAAATCTTCTATAAAATGATTTATTTTATCTTATTTTCTTTTTCTTTCTTCATTTCTTGTGAAGTTGTTATCATTCATGGATTATGAAAATTAGCTCATAGAACATATACCAATGGGTATAACTGTTCTTTTTCATATATTTTTCTTGTCATTCTTGTTTCACTTTTATCATATTTTCTCGCTGTATCTTAGTATATAGTTGCAAATAAAGTTATTAAAGATAAAAAAATTAGTAGATAATTACTTCTCTCACTGATATTCCTTTTTAAATCTTTGATCGTCACTTTTCTAATTGCTTGTATAAAACCATTTCTTATTCAAAATTTTATTCATTTCCTTTTTTAGAGGCGAACTGCTCACAATACTTTATTGCATGGATAACATAGGCCTACGTAATTCAGTTGAGCACATATTTGGTGTAGTGTAGGCCTACTTGTAAATCAAAATACATGTTTATAAAAATTGTTAACACCTAAGCAAATATCCGTTCGGTATCTGGGTGTAAGTTAATAAATAACAAACAAACTTCCTTTAAACTTAAAACAATTATTTATTTACAATAAATAAGTTTAATTACAATTAATTATTAAGCTTAGACTACAACCAAATTACAATTTAATTCCTTCAGTTACATTAATTACAAAACTTAAAGCTTGACTATACAGGTTAAATTTAATTAACAATTTTTTTTTTAAAACCACATAGGACTACATAAGTTCATCAAACTAAAAAGAGCTCATTTCAATTTTTGCGGTTCAATCTTTCAATTTTTTGAGTCCCTTCCTGATGTTTCCCTCCTTGAACTTTCTCCAGTATTCCCTCAATCCATCTGATCTTCTCTGCCGTTCCATGTCAGAATACACAACTTTCTGTCGTTTCGTTGGTTTCTGCTGTTCAAGTCTTGTGGTTTTCAGCCTGTGGTAATTTCCGGCTTTTGTGTTGAGGTCCGCAAGTGAGATTTGGAGCCCGTTCATGTCCTCCTTAATTTCCCTGATCCAGTGAGGCTGAGTTTTTCTGTTAAGGAAAAAGTTGATGATTTGTTTTGAAATTCTGGAAGAGTCGGTCCTCAAGAGATGTCCAAAGAAGGAAATTCTCTTTTTCCTCATCTGGTCTGCTAGAGGTTCTGTATTTCTGTATACTTCTTCTTTCGAGACGGGTTTCCATATCCCATCAGAGAAACATCTTTTGTTCAGGCATCTGAACAACAATTAACTAACAATTTATAAACAATTTTTTAATTTATTAACAATTTATAACAACTAACAATTTATATAATCCACAATTATTTTACATTTAACAATTACCTCTTACCTACAACTAAATACAATGTGTACAGGACGCAGACCTTTTCCCTTAACGTACAATGTATCTGCACTGGTTTAACACTGTCTAATAGCGCTCACTTTTTATCAGATGGCGACTTGAACTGACAGAACTTGCCGATAGAGAAGCTACCGCCGTAAATATCTGCGACTGTTAATCCAAACGACAAAGATTTCCTACATAACAGGAGCACAATGGAAGCCCTTTTACCGTTTATTTGGACAATTCAAAACATAGTACAAAATTATTAATAACAGGAATAATAAAGACCCAACCCCGTATTTCATATTAGTTTCTACTGCGCTTCCAAACTCTTTTCACTCTTTTCAAACACATTTTTTTAACCGGCCATTCGTTATTCTTGATACAATATATTTAATCTCATACAATAAAAAATGTATTCCGTTAACTATTTACATACAGAACAGTTTTTGTTCTAAGATACATTTTTGTACTAATTTACAGTGTAATACTATGTTTTTAATAAAGCGATGTACAAAATTATTGAGTCTTTTTTTATGTTAGTGCGTTGTTGTTAAATCTTTGAGATATAATTTAGGCTATATTATGTACAGGAGTACTACTGTCTGTCTATAACTTGATAGCCTCCGGCAGAGAGGAGCAATATGCGGATTGTAAAACCATTTCACAAAACATATCTAATATTTTTAGGTAACTGAATCTGTCAGAATGATTTATTTTATGTAACAAAGTATTTCAATTGTGTTTTGTCTTATAAAAAAATAATATACCTAATGTATAAATTAGTAATAGTTTTGTTTTTGAAGAATAAATCGTATATTTCAATTACATCGTCATTGTTGAGCAACTATTTTACAAATAACAAAATATTTGGCAGGTTGTTCTTTAATAATTATGGAAAATGATGATGCAATATAATTTAACAGAAAATCATTAAACATTTTTGTAAAATTGCAAAACATGACATAAAAAAGTCAGCATGCAAGAAACTTTCTGGTATTTAAGATAACCATACAAACGTAGGAAATGGAATAAAGAGAAAATTTTCATTTAATTCTTAGTGAAAGAATTATTTCAATTGACGATAGGTACAGGAGTTACAAGGAACAAAACTTTTACTAACTTATACATTATCTTCTTATGCGTTTGTTTTTCTAAATAATTTTGAAGAACAAAAACATACAAAATACTTTGTTTTATAAAATAGTTATTTCCGACAAGTTTTCGTTACTTCAAAAAAACTAGATGCGTTTTCTGAAATGGTTTTACATTCCACATATTGCTCCCCTCTGCAGGAGGCCATCAAGTTATAGACAGACAGTACATTTGGCAAAAATTTATTTAATTAGAAAGTTATGTCATAGCCAATTTAAATAGGGTGGAGTAATAAATTATTTTAATGTCAGTTTTAAAACATAGGTCCAATACTTTTTTGAACGGATCACCCCTACTACAGACTGACTGATTTGTGTTAGCAAGTATAGACAGACGACTAACTTAGAATAGTTATACTGACTTCAAGAGAAAGTTACTGGAACGTAGACGAAAAGAACTCTTTATATTGCACTCCAGGAAGTCAAAACCCCCTCTTCGCTCAAAACTGGCATTGTATAAATCTCTGCTTCGATCTATTTGGACTTACGGGTTTCAGGTATTTGACTCCGCTAAGCCCTCAATAATGATTAAATTACAACGCTTTCAATCCAAGTGCATACGGATTAATGCAGGCGTAACTAAAGAAAAGTTACATAACGAATTATACATACCATAAGTTAATGATATCATGCGTCAATTTTACAGACGTCTTCAGCCGAAACTTCTTGAAAACGAAAATTGACTAACACGAAACCTTTGTATGTCATATTTGCACTGCAATTCCCTATGTAAGCTTCATAGAAGATGGAATAGAGACATCTTGTAAAACTTTGTAAAATTATCTGCGAAAGTCTTACTACTGAGTATGCCTACTGTTCTGCTTGAAGTCATTTACATCATATTTTCACCCACCATCGTAAAAAAGCAATCCTCAAATTTGCTAGTTGTAAATATCATTAATAAAGTAAAACAAATGTAGGTAGGCCTATTTACTTGCCATTTGTTTGTGTATTTGATATTTCTTTTAATTAGTTATTAATGTCGCATCAACTGCAACGGTCATAAGCTACGACGTTGGAGTGTAAATGTGTGAGGATGAAATGATTTTTTTTGTAACGTATGAAAATATGTCGTGCCTGAGTGGGATTCGAACCCACGACCGCATGATGAGAGACGAGTACGTTACCAACTACGCCAATGTATTTGATATTTATATTCTGAAAATACATAGCTACTACTCAACAATGTTGCATATTCCACTAAGAAGATGTCTTGTCCAGAATTGTTTTATTCACCCCTGAGTTTGAAGTAACAAGTATCATCTTCTATTTCAATCAATCCTCTAGAAGTGTTATGGTTGACTCCAGGTCCCATTTGGTATTCTAAGATTTTTTTATGTACATTAAAAATAAATTATTTTTTTATGCGCAAAATGTGTATTTTTCTATCGCCCGTGTCAGTAGGTACAAGTAAATTTCAGACAGTAATTAGGATATATTTTCTTAGCAGATTATCATGTAAAACCATATACAGATCTGTTACTCCTTTCTGAAACAATTTTTCAGTTGCACAGACATTTTGGAGAGGTGGTGTATTTTTAGATTTCGGTGTTTTAGAGTTTTCATAATAGGCTAACTCATTTAAAGAAACTGCATTTTATTTAATAGTATTTTCTAGGTTTGCTAAATAAGTGTCTTTCTTCTTAAAAACTTACAATTTTATTAAGATATTATTGAATAGTGTCGTAATTTCATATATTTTTATTTTTCAGGTTGGGAGTGTTTAGTAAGAAAGCTCTCTCAAGAAACGAACAATGTGAAACAAAAGAGATATTTTGCAGACTAAATCTACTTGTAGAAACGCTTAGGATCTCCTTTCTATTCATCTGGGGTCAAATTTTTGATAATCTATTGATTTGAAGAAATAATTCTACTATAAGAAATTTGTAAGTATGAATACTGTATCAGTAATAGGCTATACCTACTTGTAGTTTTCTACGGAAGAAATATATTTTAGTCCGATCTTTGCGTTAGTGATTTGGAATTATTTTTATATTGCACAATTTATTAGGCTTGGATGTATTTGGCTTTAAAAAATTCATAAAAAATCTTATGAATTCATTTTACCATGAGGCTCAAGCATTTGAATTCATTAACAAAATCAAATGATAAAAGCTGTTTGCAGAGATTTTTTAACATTAACTAATAAATAAATAAACATAAAATAGGTAATATGGTATTAAGTGAATAACCTTGAGTGTTAACTTTTATAATATTGTCTCTTTTAAGTGTGGTTTTCATTAAATTTCGTACACTGTTTTCTTCTTTTTTATTTTTTCACAATTATCTCTACGTCCTAATACATTAAATGATTTTATTCTCTCACACCTGATGTTTTCACTTTTTCATTGCTATTTTTTTACTTTCATAATATTATCGTTTTAATCTTGCTATTTCGCGTACGCCACATTCTGTACAATTGATATTAAAACTTGTTTGAAATAATGGTAGATTGATCGTTAGATATTTATGTCTGAAATACATCAGTAATATGCTATTGAGGACTTTCATGTGTTTTTAAAAAATAAAAAACAACTAAATTTATCACGTAAATAGAATTGAATTTCACGTCACGTTTGTTATATTTGAAGGCAGTTTACATGAAATTTAGTAGTAATTAGCTAGTCATTATCATATACAATACGGATTAGGGCTCCTAGCCTATCAAACTTAGAAATCTGCTGTTTCTTAAAAATAATGGGATACTTCCGAGGGCATCCATACCACATTGTCCACCTGTTTAGATCATCTGGCATTCAAAAAAATTATTATATCACTCTCGCCTGTATTTTTGAATAGTTTATATCATCTCTAACACATCAAGTTCATTCATAATATTTTTATTTCGTTTATGGTCCAGCAAATAATACCCTTCGAAAGGGAAAATTGTCTTGACTCCGGTATACAACTCTCATAATTATGTAAACTCTCCGAAAGATCAATTTGTAATAGCTACAACACAGTAAAGACGACTTACAGGAAGCGATATTTACGTTGGACAAAGTTACAAAGATTATTATTTGGAAATTTCAATAAGCAAAACGCAAAAATCCATTTAAAGGGAAAGACATGATAAGAACAATAGTAGAACTGAGAGGACCATCGAATTCCTGAACATTTAATGTAGGCCTACCTAAGAAATGATTTTTCATATGGCTTGCGTTAATTGGATAAATTTCATAATTGAATAAATTGGATAAATTTCAAGGCATACAGTAAAGTTCCTGTGTGTGGAACCATAGCTTTATCGAAATTATAAAAAACAAATCCTTGCTCTTTTAACAGGCTATGAGTTCTGGGTATACGCACAAAATAGACAGATAGCAAAATTCAGGCTTTTGAAATGTTTTTGGATGTACCAGAAGTGACTGAATTAGAAATTAAGAAGTCAGAGAAATATGTAAATTAGACGTTTGTATGACAAAATCAAGCAGAATAAAAGAAAGTGGTGCTGTCGCTTGGGAAGAATGTCACTAGAAAGAATGCCAGTAGCTGCGCTCTATTATATACCCATATGTAGGAGAGGTGTGGGAAGACCAAAGAAGAGATGAGTACCGGAACTGGTTCAGGAAACCTAATCCTTGAAGTGAAGATAAAGAAACTAATGAAAAAAAATTATTTGTGTTTCCAGTTATTTTAGTCCGTACTTTTGTCCCATCTTCTTACCTTAAGTTACACATTTTTATCGGATTCGGACAAAAGAATTTATTAAAAGTCTGGAAAAATTATAGACTATATAGCAGAATGTTTTATTTAGCGTTCTTTTTCCCATTGTATACTGGTATATTAGAATCTGTTCATTTTCTTTGAAAAATAAATAACTGATATGGTAAAGAAAGTTAAACATTTTATCAATAAGAAAACGGAAGGATATCACGATAAATTTTTATTACAATATGTGTACTAACTATTAGACAAATCCAAAAAATGAAATATCTTCAACCTTGACTTCAGATTTAAACTCTTGTCTAATTAAATTTATTGCCAATAAATTTTTACGTTTATAAAGACTATGCGAGTGGTTGAATACTTGATATCAATTAAATTAAACACTTCTTTTTAATTTTAGTTTTACAGTTCACTTTTATTTATGTATTGATTCAAATACCTTTCTCGTACCACCATTAATAATTATTCTTTGTTTTTTCAATACTAGTTTCATTCAAACCCACTCTGTGTTTCATAATTCAGTGAAATACCTGTAATTTTTTTATAGGTTATTGTATTATTTGTAAATTTATAAACATATAAGGAAAACTTTACATGTCAGTAGTTAGTGTTCATGTGATTTTAATTTCATATTATATAATAATTATTATTAGATGCACTAATATAATTAACTTGCCTGTAACAGGCAGGTGGAGTGTTAAATTATTTTAACTTGGCTGTCTCTTATCACATGGTCAATCAATTATCTGATTGAAGCATTTAAAAACAGAAGAGGTAAAGGTGTCAAAGATACTATTTAGAGTTATATCCTCTGAAAGTAATGAATTTCATTATACATCCAGAATCTGTGATGAATAAAGTGAAGGTGTCATTTGCAGGGTGAAAAGTAGATGCTTTTCAGAGGGTCTGGCATGGTGATAAATATACTTTTTACTCAGTGAGGAAGGCAATGGGAAACCACCTAACTCCTCGTTTTATTTAGTAAAGCCTTAGAGGTTCAACCCAGCCTTTCGGATGATGACCTAAACAGCAACACATTACTTTTAATATAACTACTTAATTTTTACTATATTAATAATTATTACTATATTGTATTATAATTATATTATTACTACTTAAATATTCATATATTTTTATTAAGTTATTTTGTTTATCGTATTATATTATTGACTGCCATATTTGATTGAAGGACTGTTGCAGACAATTAAATGTAAATGAATAAAAAAATTCAATGAGAATTTGCCTTACCCAAACAAACAAGTACTAAGTAATGACCACACTTTCCTGAAAAACTAAAATTCTAGACGTTATAGTAGTTGTCGAATAATCGAAGTGCATCATCTGTAGTTAACATATAGGCCTACACGTCGCCTATTGTTGACAGAGCTGAGATGATATTAAAGCCGTACTGAACCAGTGTCGAATAGTGAACGTATTATTGTGTGTATCTGTGTTAGAGTGTGTGGGTGTGTGTGTAGTAAATACAAGTAGAGGGGGTAAATTTTATGATTATCATTTGTGAAAGAGGGCGGCGCGCTGAACATTGGGTGACCCCGGCCTTCAAAAAGTACCATTCATCGGCGACAGACAATAACATACGATAGGCCCAGCCATTTTGTACGTTTAAGTGCGATCAACTAGCTATTGTTCCGTACACACACTCACAACTACATCGAAAAACACACATGCGTACGTGTGTATAAACACATCACACACACCGTATCTCTACTCACGCTGTATTTTACTTGAAAACTCAAAAAAACAACCTCAAGCCTATACAAGCACTGTATGAACAGCCGTGTCACAATTTATACAAATATTGTTCTTAGATCTATCTATAAAACCCGGTTTTCACTATCCTAACCTCACCCTTCATCAAGCCTCTGGGAAATTCATTTCCCATTACTCATTTCTCTACTAAACATATTACCATCCAATAAAGTGAACAATTTCATACACTGTTTTATTGTTATTGTTATCATTAAATAATATATTCCTTCCCTCAAAATTTATCCCATAAATATTTACTATGTTTTCATAAAATATACAATAAATTTTAATTAGGGATGTCTCTATTAAAAAAATAAACTAATCAACTTTCAATCTTTTCTTAATTTATTAACAATATTTGCATCAACTTCAGTGGTTTTTTTATTATTTTACTGGACATCAACACTAAAGGTTTTTAGTGATTACAAAGATTAAACTATCCTATAACAATTTTTACAAATATTATATTTATACATAATTATAGAACAACATTATTAATGAAAAAACATTTCTTCTAAATTCATGGTCACATTGGGTTTAGAGCATTAAAATTTTCGAAGTCAACAAAAATTAAAACACACCAAAAGCCACTGATATTATTAGAGTTCACCTGTTGTTTAGGTCATCAGCCAAAAGGCTGGATTGAACCTGTAGAGGTTTTACTAAGTAAATCGAGGAGTGAGGTGGTTTACAATTGCCTTCCTCACTGAGTGGAAAAGTACACTTATCAGCGTGCCGGGCCCTCTGAAAAGCATATTTTTATATTTTCCACTCTGCAAATGACACTTTCACTTCATTCACCGCAGGGTCTGGCTGTATAATGAAATCCATTACTTTCAGACGAGATAACTCTGATTAGTGTCTTTTACACCTCTACCTCTTCTGTTCTTAAATGATTCAGTCATTTAATTGGCTGACCATGTGATAAGAAACAGAAATATTTATTTTAGCCCTGCAACTAACAGATTGAGTGTAAATAATTTGACACTCCACCTGTCGGTTATGGGCAAAAGAGGTCACCTAAGTAGGCCTAATTAATGATTTTTTTAAACCAAAACTGTTTGAGCTTAGAAGTTGGTTTATTTAGATACTTTTGCATGTCAGTAGGAAGTTTAAATTTGGATCTCAAAAATTTAAACTATTGCATTTCATCAGCAGATGTCTAATCAAAATATTAGACTACATTTTGGAGCGTCTTTTTTAAATAAAAGATGACTTTGTTAAATTTGAATTACCTATGCGTATCCTCAAGAGACTGACTTTATGGTTTTTTGTTTATAAGAGAACTTCACTGTTGTTTACAACGGACTTTATTTATATATCAAGATTTCATGAAATGATAAATTAGTAAAATAATGCCCAGTAAAATTTAAATAATGTCAAAATTTATATATATTTTTTTTAAATAATGTAATTTTTTTTCTCTTTATTCAAGAAATTCACAATCTGTTAGATACAATCAGTGAATATGATAACACAAAATATGAAAAAATTAACATGATAAAAAAACGTGAGTTGAGACACAGTCCAGTGAAAGAACCTCGACGTGAAAAGATAAGTGCAGCATTTACATCACCGTAATGGATAGTCAATTACAGTACCTACTACGTTAATTGATAAGATCCCGGCTCCATCGACGTTTTAGTCGTCTTATTGGATTGTTTGGGAGAGTCTACGTAGCCAGATTTGAGATTAATGGGCTATGGTAGTTCGCAAGTTTCTCCCTAAATTTTGTATAAAGTTTTAAGAAAACGTAATTTATACAGGGTACGTTTAGGTCTGATTGTAGCGTTAATCTAATTCTAAAAGAGAGATTTTTCTTGTGTTGTTAACTGTGAATTTAATTATTTACATTTTTTAAATTCTACGTAGGCTATAAACAATACTTCGTTGGAAAACTTGTCCACACGTATACTATAGTACTATGACAATCACCCGATAACTCGTACAGAAACATTTAAGTATTTAGGCCTTACACTAGACAAAAGACTAACATGGAACCCCACTATAGACAACAAAAAACGTATTTCACTGAATCACAGGTAAAATCCGTTTGTCTACTTTACCGTAGATCACTGTTAACTACTAAACAGAAACTAAATTGTTTCAACTATCTAATTCATCCGATGTGGATGTATGGAACTTTGGTCAATGGTTTGGCAAAAAAATCAAAAGTAAACTGGATACAAACTTTTCAAAAAATAAATTTCTACGTATAATCACATGTATTCGCTACTACGTACGAAACTCTATCATAAATTGAGACCTCACCGTAGACACCGTATACTCAACCACCAACAAATTATAGATTTGTTTCCATTCAAAATTAATTAATCACACGAATCCAGATACAAACATTGTCACACCCACACCTACCACAAAATCCACAAAGGAGATTAAAAAGATGATCTAAAGAGATCTTATATAAAACAGCGACGAGGGTTTGCCACTAAGTGATTTCTTCAATCAAGACGAAAACAGGACATTAACTTACGTAGGGCTACATTATAAATACTACTGGTTGTATAAATATAGCCTACAGTTGTAGTTGTAAGGTACAATTAACGTCAAAAAAATATATAGCCTATATACAACTAAATACTTTTACACCTAAATTCCTAATCTGACTAATTCTAATAGGCATTAGACTTAAAATCATTAATTCCATTTACTAGAAGAAGGAAAACCTTGTCTGCTGGAGAAAAATTGCAGTCACTAGACTGTAATGTTACTAAATATTATATTACATAGACTACTTCCATAATATAAAGTAACTTAATAGTTATTAATAGGCTAATTATTACCTACAATATTACAATTGAAGGAGTCGGCAGAATAAAATGCTAGCAAAATTTCCAGCATGATTTTTCTTAAATTTTCTTTAAAAATAAAATGTACAGCAAGTTTTAAACAGGATGCTGTATTTACGATTTTAAGAACCTAGATTAACAGAAAAAACAAATGTTTAACAAAAACATGATATGTAGATTTCAGTAAACTTTTAAAATAACATTATGTAAAATTATGTTGATGTGGGTTAGCACTACCTTCTTCCGCCTGTTCAAATAGTATATTATTAATATTCGATTTAACACTTTTCCTAAATCTAGATAAATTGCTAATACAGTGAATTAAAAGCAAAAATAATAATAATAAAGAATGCTCATAACTGGCAGGAGGAGGGTTACATTATCTGCACTTCATATGCTCGTTCCAGGGCTTCAAAAACTAATGTCCGCGTCAAAAGTAATAGGAACCCAAGTTTGAAGCTCAATTGTTAAAAAACTACTGCATCGATTTTAACGGACTATATGTCAAATTAATGCCTGTTTAATTCTGCGTTTAACGGTGAAAACTTGAAATTTTTATCTACTTTTTTTAAAGTGATATTGACATTGGAACAAAAAAAGTACCCGTTTTTGAAGACATTTTACGGATTGTGCAAACTTATTGGTATATAACTCCGTAAATACTCATCCGATTTTAATGAAATTTTGTCACAGTTTAGATTAGAGTGTTGCTATTGTGCACAATGAATCTCAGGACCATAGCTTTTTTATTTCTCTTTTTTTTGCGCTTTCTGCAACCCCCTCCTATCTCGCCAACCGATAGCTTTCTGAATTCGCGACTGGGACCGTTGGATTCGCAGTAGATTCAATCATATAAATCACTTATTTATTTAATTCAGCGACTGCTGAGTCTTTTGGAATTAATTTTTTAAATTGTGGACCATGCGGGGGGTAGAAAATCTCGCTACTACGTTGCCGGTTCGTGCAGGACGCCTAGCATAAGCAATGTATTACCTTTTCTTTCCATTTTTTAGTTCCATTTCTTATCACTTGGTCAGCCAATTTTATAACAGGTATTTAAGAATAAAATAGGTAGAGGTGTAAAAGACACCACTCAGAATTATCTCCTCTGAGAGTAATGTATATTTCATGAAACAGCCAGACCCTTTGGTGAATGAAATTAAGGTGTCATTTTCAGGATTAAAAGTAGATACTTTTCAGAGGGCCTGGCATGCTGATAAGCATACTTTTCCCCTTTAGTGGAGAAGGCATGGTAAACTACTTTACTTGTTGTTTTACTTAGTAAAGCCTCTAGAGATTCAAACCAGCCGGTTGATGATCTAAACAACGATAATACAGAAATCATTTATATTAACTACTATTATATTTTAATGATTCTATTTCAAAAAAATACATTTTATTTAAACCAGTTCATTTCTTTTATTAACTTACGTTATTGTATAAGAAATATTTACTTAATTTGAAGTTAAAAAAGGTATGATGATGATAAATTTTAATACAATGTTCTAAATAATTTTATTATACTTGTTTCTCGTATTAATGTTTTTGTTTTATACTTAGATTATTATGTATCATACTAAAATCTACTTATCGAATTACAAGTTGTAGATTACATTACACAGTTTATGTTTTATTCATGTTATACATAACTATACCAAGTGTCGATCTTCAACCCCCTCTACCAACTCCCTATCTGTCAAGGTGTCTGTTTCTGTCCACCAGCTGTGATACCACTTTCAATATTAATTTCTCTCAGTCATTCTCCCACTCACTTGTCATATTGTCTATAAATCTTCCAATGGGTTATTAAAAACACATGATGTCTCATTTTGACAATTCCAGTCTGCAAAAACAAAGATAACATCAATTTACAATTTTCAGTTATATATTATTATCATAAAACATATATTTATCAGTTACACACTATTATCATAACTTGATAAACACAAAATGTTGTTTAGGTCATCAACGGAAAGGCTGGTTTGAACCTCACTCAATAGGGTTTACTAAGTAAAACGAGAAGTCAAGCGGTACAGTAGCCTTCCTCACTGAGTGTAAAAGCATGTTCATAAGCATGCCAGGCCCTTCGAAAAACATCTACTTTTCACCCTGCAAATGACACCTTCACTTCATTTACCACAGGGTCTGGCTGTATAATGAAATGCATTATTTCAGAGGAGATAACTCTGACTAGTGTCTAACACCTCTACCTTTTATGTTCTTAAATGTTTCAGTCATATAATTAAATTACCATGTGATAAGAAACAGAAGTATTTTTTGTAGCCCTGGAACTAGCAGATCGAGTGTAAATATTTTAACACTCCACCTGCTTGTTATGGGCAGAAAATATGAAATAAATTATAAAATTTATATATATATATATATATATATATAAGTTATATATATATATTCATCGAATATAGAAATACTACAGCGTTTTCAACCAAAATTCCTGAGACTGATCACTGAGTCCCATGGTAGCCTAAAATACTTTTTAGACAATTATTACTAATACAGAGATATTCAGCAAACCTATGGAATTCATTTAAAAGTGTTTTAACCTGATAATTAGGTATACATAAATTAACTCTGTAAAAAACGTGATTGACAAAAAAGATGTAGGTTTTTAATTTTCTACTACTTTAATTAGTCTATAAGTTATATACAGTTTTGCCTTTAAATGCATATTAGCCCTAAGACCGCAATCTTAAAAAAATCGTTCACTAAAAGAAAAAATTGACTATTCCATAAAAATTTTAGCAGACACATCGCTTATTCTATCTTTTCGGCACACAAAATGTAGTAGGCCTAAAAGAAGCGATTTTAGAAAATATTGTTGCAGCTGTTTTAAGCAATTGTGAAAAACGCACGAAAAACTACTATTTTCAGTTAATAGATTTTGATGAAAATCTTCGCGTCAGTTCCAAGTTTTAACTTCGTACACTATTCCGTTCTTGAGATTGTTTACCCACACACACCAATCGCTAGAAACATATTTTGGGTCCTAAAAACATGTATTTCTGGTGATAACTCAATTTCGAAAAATCGTCATAAAAACAATACTTTCATTCCCTATATAGTATTTATATATATGACAAGACAAAGTAATAAAATATT
This sequence comes from Catonia carolina, assembly GCA_035578175.1. Classification (NCBI taxonomy): domain Eukaryota; kingdom Metazoa; phylum Arthropoda; class Insecta; order Hemiptera; family Achilidae; genus Catonia; species Catonia carolina. Next base: position 80,874,795 of record JAQMRL010000003.1, on the reverse strand, counting down.
TTTGAAATTTTGAAACTGGAAAGGGCTCATGGAGAAATTTTGAGTAAAATTATTTAAGTAAATTTAAATTATTATTTGTTTTAATAAAAAGGAAATTCATCTTTCTGTAGGCCTACGTTGTAAAAAAACTGAATATAAAAGTATATGTTATAATAATGTTTCACTCTTTGTTTACATTCGAGTAATTCTTTGGTAGCGTAGCCTATGTAGAAATACTAAGTATGAGAGAGGCCTATGTACATAAAACTGATTGTATCCCGTTTCCTTTTTCTCTACATTTCTCAATTATACCTCATTCCAAGTAAATAATTACTTTCCTGAACGTTCAGTTTTTTCTTTAATGTAAAAAATAAATAAAAAATTCTGGTTATGTTAACGTGTTCATTTTTTATTCTCATTTTAGCAAACAAACGTAGCCTTTATAATGGCGGCTTACATTTTTGTATAAAAGATGATTCCTTAAACCGTGTTCATTAGAATACAAAAATGAGAAGGGATACGTTGAAACACTATGTAAATAGCGTATAATAAATGTAAATATGAAAGAGAATACAGTTATATAAAGGTAACAAAAAAAAAATGAAACGAAACGAACTAGAACGCGAGAAGATAAGAGAAATCTTTCAAAGAACTTTAGTAGGTCTGATAAATGAATGAGAAAGATTAAAATGAACGTGTAATGGTGCTTTAGGAACGGGTAGCGAGTACGTAGAAATAAAAAAATAAATTTCAGTGGACAATAACGGGACCCGAGATGAGGGTTTTTTTATTTGTGCAGGCGTTGCTGCCTGCTGATTAGTGAACAGTGTTCATTAACGTGAGGCAAACAGTTTGGCCAGCCGCGGACTTCACCTGCAAATTGCACCGGCTTTCGGTGGCCCCGCGGCTCTCCCGATCCCCTGGCCCGCACAGATTCCAAATTATCACTCTTTTTTAACTTCTCTGTAAGCAAAAATACTATAACTGGGGAATTTTTTCGAGTTACATATTCCTATAGAAGGGTATGAATTAAAAAAACCTGTATGGAAATAAAATTCAACCTGTATTGTAAGCTATTCTATTTTTGTTTTTCATTTTAAGTTGAACGAAGATTAAATTTCAGCTGTATAGAAGAACTTTTGTGATTATTTTACCTTCGTATTTTAAACTGAAAATTCCTCTGCATTTATTATCTTTTTTAAAATTAAATAGATATACTAAGGAAAATTTTAGAAATATAATTTGTTCAAGATAAATGCTTATAAATTTATGGACTATATTTCATACGCCTTTAAATGTTCTTTTGTAAATCGTTTTAATAAATTTAGCTGTGGTATCTGTTTGAATACCATACCCCAACAAATTGTGTGTTTTCTTGTTGGTTTAGAATCTGTTAATACTAAAATTTAAAAAAAATAATACATTTTTTAATATTTCTAATATTTGATTTACTTGTTTTTACTTAAATTTAGTTTAATTAGAGAATTTCAGAGTATGTATTCTTTCACAGTAATAAACATGATAAACGGGAAAGGGGCGGAGGTGTATTGCATGGTGTTCGACAGGAAGCTATCTGTCACCAATTTGGTTCAATTCGTTGATACCATCATTGTAGAATGGAATAATTGTGTGCAACAAAAGGGTTTTGTGTGTTCGACTCCTTTAAAAATCTTGGCTTTCGCCGATGATTTGGTGTTATTTCTAGAGTCCGAGGTTGATTTAAAAAGGCCATTTTACAGTACAATATGTATTTAGTTTAACCTCTACGCATTATAACCTCCTGATTTCTCTGGAGAAATCAGAGGTGATGAGGTTCAGGGGTAATGATCATCTCAGAAGCAAAGTAGTTCTGAATGACAAAACATTACAACAGGTGTATTCAATTGTTTAGCCTACTTGGAATGTAACTATCTTGTGTGCAATTGCTAGATACGGAAATAAAATTAGAGAAGTTTTAAAGGTTAATATACACTTTGAGGAAAACTCTGATGGGTAAAGTATGGAAGGAGACTGTTGTAAACGTTTATCACAGAGCAAAATGAGACCGATCAAACGGCAGAAAATTCTGTATTCCGACGAAGAACGCATCAGAAAGATTGAAGGAATACTAGAGAAGAATCAAGGAAAGAAACATCAGGAAAAGTACTCCTACAAAACAAAAATTGAAATAAGATGTTTCTTATTTAATAACCTTAAGTAGTCCTATGTGGTTTACAAAAATAAGTTTATCACACCCTGATTCAGCCTGTTCTACTGTTTAATTCAGACTGGTCAGCATAATATGTCAAGAACAGAGGTTGCTGAGATAAGATTGTTAAGACTTTTATCAGGGTATCATTCTGGACCATAAACGAAATGAAGACATTAGGCATGAACTCGATGTGCCAGGGGTAATTCAAATATTCTAAAATGCAGGCAAGAGTGTATAGTCAATTTTTGACAATACCAGATGATCGAACACCGAAAGACGTGTTTACTTACAACCCAACCGGACAATGTGGCATTGGATGACCTTGAAAGAGATGGACATAGGCCTACTAACTTCTTCATAAAATATCAGATCACTAAATTTGAAGCTAAACAGTCTAGGAAATTTAATCCGTATTGTTTATGATGATCATTCAATATCCAATCTTGTTACATTGAATCGTAGAGCAAATTCTTTTGCAGATCAAATAATATTAGACATTTAACATCGGAGGTCCTGATAATTAGTGGATTTCTTCTCAAAAAAGATAAAGTAAAGTAAAATAAGCTGTGAATATATTTACTGGTTGTGCAGAGCTGCATAATTGTAAATTTAAATAAATAAAGAGAAAACAATTTATTAGTTAAGATAAATTAGTGTACCTACAATAAATTACTTGCTTTTTATTTTTATATTTTGTTGAATACACGCAATTTAGATGACGTCTAGAACAGTAGGGTATATTTGAGATGAAGTTAATTCCGTTGAGCTTCAGTAAATTATTTACCTCATCCTACTTTCTGAAGAATAATATAAGAGAAATGCTGTGACACCAGAATCGATAAGCAATATTTCTCCCTGAGACACTTGAATAAAAAAAATAAAATAAAGCCCTTTATAAATCTATAAGCCAATCCCTATCCCTAAGAGATACTGGCTCTCTGTTCTGAATTTTTGAGATGTGGGTACTCTGGTTTAAGAGCAGAATAAAATGGCGACAAGAGGAAGGGGAGCGACGGTGCAGTCAAGTCCAGACGATGCCCTGACGTCAAGTGTCATTGAATAGTAAAGCTAGAGGAACAAACAGAGCTTGCCAGATTTATACAGAAATCTAACTGACAAATAAAAAGTCTTCTGCTTTTGTGAATTCCCTCATTTTAATATGAGGTAAATAAATTTTTAATTTAAGCTCTAAAATCTAAAATACCTACCGATAATTTTTTTACTGAAACTTTACGTTGCAGACTTTTCAATATAAATACTTTTTTATATTTATTTAATTTATTAATTCTCAATTATTTATTTACATATAATGGCGCCTGCGCGGGTTTACTGATAGCCTCGGAGGAGTAAGTTACATTAAATAAATTAATTTAATGCTTTCTTTCCCGATTTTACAGGGTTCATTCCACACTTTATTATTTAAAGAATAATAATGTGATTTTCTAGAATATTACCTCTTTGGAAAAATACATAAACAATGTTTATTACTTTAAGGTAGTTACCCCTTCTACTCCTTAGGAGAAATTGATTGAAATTAGAACTCTTTATTTACAGTCATTTAATCATTTAAAGTCATTTAGTGACATTTAGAATATAGCTACGCATGCGGATGTTTAGATTTGTTAGCTCTTTTAGGAAGGTACCTTTTTTGGGTAGGCTATTATAATACATACTTATATATTTTTTTTTTTAAATACTGGGTATACATCCTCGTACATAAACCTTACCATGCGTGTAAATAATGATTCAAGAATATATTAAAATGAAAAAAATGCCAGACCTAACCAAGGACCTCTGGTATAGAAGTCAATTTAATGACTACTACACCAACGGACCAGCCAAAGGTATTTTTTTTATTTATTGTATCGATTTGTTTTAAGGTTGTCACCAACTTTTTGGCTGCATGCTGTAATAATATTCAGCGCAACTAAATTTTTTACTAGAAGTCTTATGTTCGATTTCCGGTCAGATCTACCATTTTTTCAACATTAATTTTTATCTTTTCATCTATTACCTTTCATTATCTGCATTAGCCTTAATGTACAAAACAGTCGGACGTAAAATTTAAAAAAAAATAAAATAAAAACGAATTTTTTCGCCTTGCGTGAGTTTATTTATTCTGTAGTTAAGAAACAATTGCACTAAATTTCAGTTCTTTAGGTGACTGTGAACTTTTTAAGTAGTAATGTTTGAGTAAGAATGTCAGTTAGAGGTTTTGAATTAGGCTATACACAATTGTATAATTTATTTTATTTTTTTAATTTTATTAATAAAATTTTTAACTTTTTCAAAAGTATACGACATAGTCTGCAACCAGAAAAAAGTTATTATGCATTATATATTCTTTACCGTATTATTTGATTGTTTGTACAATGAATAACAATTACAGAATGTTCTGAAAATGCCGATGATACAAATGATACGAATGACGTAAGGAAGCAGATCACCCATTGATGGAGCTTTTATGTTTCTGTTTTACTAATGTAATTTTGTATTAGTGTTATACTTATATTGTAGTCATCCAAATTTTTATTTTATTTATTTAGTGTAACAATAAACCTCTGTTCCAAGCTCTCTTAAGCCTGCTGGGAGGGTTGTCTATTAAAGTAACTCACTTTCTTATTTTTCTTCTTTTTCTTCTTTTGGTACCGATCAGCTACCAAATGTTGGAAATCATTCTGGCAATTATAAATCTATTCGCAGCTGCTTTGAAGCGTCCTGTAGTAGAAGTTGCCAACGAGGGCCTGAAATTTTTTAGCCAGGATATTCGTCGTCTTCCGACGCCTCTCTTACCCTGTATCTTTCTTTGCAAAATGCATTTTTCAAAACCAATCCATTTTAACTGAGCTAATCATCTTTTAGTTCTTTTTTATGTCTAGCTAATTTCTTTGAAAACGTTAATAGTATTTTTAATGCACACATTACGAGAAAATGACATCAAAGGAAGAAAGGATTGATACCCAGCGGTATATAGTCTACCCATCCCTGGGTGTACAGGCTAATTAAAAGTTTCAAAATGTATAGTTTTCGTTCATTTCACTGTTGTTAATGTATTTATAGATTGTGAAAACTTTATTGATCTCTAATCCATCTTATTTTGAAGCGTCTGGCTGTATTCCAAGGGAGATGGAATTGCAAATCGGTAGCAATTCCATAATTGTTCAAAATATGAAAGTTGAAGTTTACCAATCAAACTTAATTTCGTTTCCTAGTTTGGTGTTTTTTCTAAATTATGCAATGGTAATGGTATAATGATAATGGTATTATTCATGGCAGTTATTACGGAATGAAATTCATCTAATTATATCTATTCTGTTTGATGTTTAAAAAAATATTGCTGTAGACAAATCATTTTAGAGATCTATCTTCAAATGTATTTTATTATTTAGTAAAACTTTACCAGTTGTAACAGATGTAACGTTCTTAATGTAGCACAATATATATTTAAAGTTAGCGCGCGTATTTTTTCCAACCAACTGTGATTAAATGTTGAGTAAGTAATGAGCTTTCACCTGAAACCGGTAGCCAGACAAGCAAATGGAAGAAAAATTAATGGCCGTTCCTGTCTGTGCCCCTGTGGAGGCGTACACAGTTAACATTACCTAACGTTAGCTTAAAGTAACGTCCATCTAACATGTGGTTTCCACGTTATTTACTTCACTTTGTAAAGGAACCCTTTGTATGGTTAAAATACAGTTAAAAAGTTCGTATTTACTAATGTTAAATAATTGCTTAAATTTCGTTTGTAATTACAGTCAGAAGACCTATCCATTATTCTAATGTTGTACTCGCAGTTGTACTGAGCTATGTATTTTTGTTCTAATTATCGTTTCATAGTAAAGCAAAATGGTAATTTCAGTAGTCAATCTCGTACATTATTTTATAATTATTTAGATCTCCTGTTGTAAGTTTAGAAGTACTGCTGTACTGCTTAGTTTAAAGGCACATGGTATTTTAATTAGTAAAAATAAAAGATTTTTTAACTTTTATTCGAAATTTTTCAAGTATACAATACACTACCAGAAAATATGATGTAGTAGGCCTAAATAACATGAAAGAAAGAGAAATAACTTTGTGTATAATAACATTTAAATGAATATATATTGTAACACCTAAGCCTAGTTTCGTTCGGAACATGGATATGATAAATGATAAACAATCTAATAACAGCTTAAAACAATTATTTATTTACAAGATTTAAATTTTCCTTTTATTTTTATTTTACGTCCACATTAGAGCACTTGAATCAGTTCATGCACATTTAAGTCCTCAAAGTACGAGCTAGAGATTTGGTCTTCAGCTCCCTCTTATGCTCCCAAAACTTTTTCATTCTCAACGATCTGGCCGCCCTTTGTTCACCAGTTATGATGTATTGTTTTCGTTTAAATGTTTTTAGTTCCAGTCTCATGTCTCTGTTTCTGAGAATCTTCTTCTCCTCTTTGTCTGCAATTTGTTGCATAGTTATACCCAACTCATGTAAAACATCCTGAACCTCTTTAAATCAATCGTTCTTGGTTTTATTTTTCCAAAAGTAGTTGAAGAGCTGTTTCACTAATCTGGTATCGGGTAATCTTGATAAATGACAGAAAAAGGCTATCTCTGTTTTCGCATTGTATTTACAAATGACTCAGTTTCCCGATATACAATTCTGTTTGGTAGCAATCTCCATTGTCCTTTCACTTGGTTTTTTGTTGATGATTGTTCTGATGATTCCTCTGTCTGCTTTTTGTAGCTTATCTGTTGTTAATTTGGTGTTCAACTTGAAATTATATTAAAATTTTTAAATAATATATTTTAATAAAAGACGGAATGGTTCAAGGTTGCGGCCTTGGGATTCTTTTCGACTAAAGTTATAGAGCATAATAAAACCTACAATTATTATTTTGATATGTTTTCTACAGACCATTTTAACGTCAATTTGTGATTTTCTGTATTTTTTGGGACTACAGAGGTTGATTTTCATTTAGCGTCATACACTTAAGATTAAAATTAGGTTTTTCATTTTACATTGTTTACAAATGATTAGAGATAGTTTACAATTATTATTATGAATAGAAGAAGTAAAGGTATAAAAGACACTACTCAGAGTTATCTCCTCTGAAGTAATAAATTTCATTATACAGCCGGAGCCTATAGTGAATGAAGTGATTGTGTCTTTTGCAGGGTAGGAAATATGTGACTTTCAGAAAGCCTGGCGTGCTGAAGAGCGTACTTTTTAACTCAGTGAAGAAGGCACAATTAAAACCACATCAACATCTCTTTTTATTTAGTAAAGCCTCTAGAGGTTCAAACCAGCCTTTTAAGCCATAAAACAACAAGCAAACCCATGACTCAATGAGATGAGGATAATTATGTTAGACGTGTTAATGTGTAGTCTTGTACAGACCCAGGCCAACAATTCCTGAGAGAGTAGAGTTAATTAAATCCCAACTATGAAAGTACACCGGTAACCACTGTCTAGTATGCAAATCCGTATTAAAGTAACTCTTTATAGAATTTTAACCACGAAGCCTTCAGAAAATCAGCTGTTAATCAGCGGATTCACGACAACTTACCAGTTTTTTTTATTTTTTTTATTGCGTCCAGAACACTCTCGAGAAAGTATAAGACATGTCAAGAACTTATAGTCTTCTAAAATCAGGAAATAACTACTGACTTTAAGAGCTTCCATGAAGAACAAAAGCAAAACACAGGATGGACGGAAGGCAGGAGAAAGTTGTGTGAGCGTTTCACCAGATTCTTTTCTAATTTTCCCATTTTTTAATAATAATTGAAGTTTTATTTCTTTCCCTTTTAATGGGTTTATATCTCCTTGGTATTTACGATTGTACATCCTTTAAGAGCGAAGCTTATACGACACAAATAGATACGTTCCCAAGGACTGTTTTGTTAAGTAGGTTATATAATAGGGTACATAGTTTAGTCTGTGTGTGTTTGTGTGCACTACACCTATGGTTTCTATGTGTATGTATACTACATACTACACCTATGTCCATTATGTAAACAGCTGGTATGTTATGAATCAACCTAACACCACGCTTCATTCAATTCTGCTGACATATATATAGCCTACATATACGTAAACTACAGCCTTAATGACTAAATTTGGACCCATAAATAAATACATCATAATCGGCTAATTTGTCAATTTTTTATCGCGTTCTGTTCATAAATTTAAGTAAGAAATTTTTGCGATAATGTAAAATTTTCTATAGCAAATGGATTTTTTTTGACCCTCTAGAGTCAAAAAAAAAAGGTTTTGAGAAATATATCCGTAACCATCCTTGTGATTATGTATTTTGAGTTTAATTGCATATTGCTAAAGTGTACTTTTTCTTGCCATAATAATCTTCAACACCAGTAGCTTGTCTTCTGCTTAATTATTTTCCTCGATCAAAAAAGAACCTCCGTTTCAAAATTGTAATTTATAAAACCGTATTTAGACTAATCTGAACGTATAGTGTGCAGCTCTTTCAGTAGCGCAGTTACATTTTTGTTATGGGGGTTGATATCTAACATGAAATTGTAAACTTAAGGGGTTCGGAAGGCCGCCCCCCAGTAAAAAGGGGGTTCGAAGAACCTCCCACGGAATTTTTGACATTATTTTACTTTAAAAAGTGATTTTAAGCCACCCTTTAAAAAATTACTGTATGTGTTATTAAGTAGACAAAATCCATTAAAAGACATTTATACAAATATTTTTAAAAAAATGTTGGGCTTCAATCTGCCACGATATTTTTGATATGTATCTTTTACTTTCACGATTCTGAATTTTTTATAGTAACGAAGACCAAGGGGGTAATATATCACCTTGATTATTCCTCGTACGTACGCTCCTGAGCTCTTTAAAGTAACCTAAGTCAAATTTGGCTTTTTATTAAAAATTGTTAATACTTGCTACTGGCGCTCATTTTTATTTAGGCTAAGCAAGAAAACTCTCCAAAACTATTTAGAAATTCCGACGGCAACGGAACTAACCGCGTTCTTTTATAATAAATTAAATGAAAGACTAAATAACCGTTCCAACCAACTATCCTGTGACTTAACTACAAAAAATGTCCCTATTGTACGACACGACGTCTAAAGCAAAAATGAAGCAGAAACCTCTTAGTTTGAATAACGGACAACCATCGTTCTAAATGGAGTTGTTGTTTAGGCGATCAGCCGAAAATCTGGTTTGAATCTCTAGAGGCTTTACTAAGTAAACCCAGGAATGAGATGGTTTACCATTGCCTTCCTCACTGAGTGGAAAAGTATGCTTATCAACATTCCTGGCCCTCTGAAAAGAATCTACTTTCCAATCTGCAAATAATACCTTCACTTTATTCATCAAAGTGTCTGGCTGTATAATGAAATTCATTACTCTCAGAGGAGATAACTCTGACTAAGTGTCTTTTACATCTCTATCTCTTCTGTTCTTAAATGCTTCAGTCATATAATTGGTTCACCATGTGATAAGAAACACAACTATTTTTGTAGCCCAGGAACTAGCAGATTGAGTGCAAATATAATTTATCACTCCACCTGCCTGTTATGGGCATAAATGGAATTATAAACGTAAAATGTACCACTGGGTTTCTCTTCTTCTGAAAATAGAATTACCCACCGCCCGTTTAATTAAATATCATATACGGAAATTGTGTAGCTCTTTGTATAAATCATGCGGTCTTGGGTTCGAATCCAATTCAGGCATGGCATATTTTCATACGTTAGAAAATATCATTTCATCCTTCACCGTCTGCATTAGCAGTAATTGCAGAACAGTCGGACGTTAAACAAAAAAAAAAACTTTGTATAAAGTACTGTAATAAAGATTGAAGACGAGATAGATGAGGTTGATTAAGCCATGAAAAGGAAAGGAATTTTTGAGACGGATTGAATGGGTGTGGATAAATGGAAATAGGAAGGAGGTCAATAACTACCTTAAGAACCCTTCACAAAACCACTTTCAACATTTGTAGATAGATAATCAAAAGTTCTATAAAATCGTTCTTTTAGCTCATACAAGAGGCATTTAAAAATGCGTATACCATTATATAAGAATAATCGAATTAAAATGAATTAAATTTTTTGCTAATAATCTAAACATCATCATCATCATCATCTTGTAGTTCTGCAGCCCTTGGTAGGCTTTGACTTTCTCTACAATCCTCCTCTAATCCTCTCTGCAAGTTGTCATCATCCATTTTCTCACGCCCATCAAAATCAAATCATCTGTGACATTTTCTATTCACCTCTTCGTAGAACGGTCCTGCTTTCTTTTCTTGTACAGTATTTATTTCAATATCACCTCATTTCCTCCATTCACTTAATGTGCCTCAACCATCTTAATTTGGATATTTATTAAAGAGCCTTTAATGAGTATCCATCATGAAAAATCTTCATTTTTTACGTAATATCCAGTCATCTCCTTCACTCACCGGTCCAAAAATCCTCCTTCAAATCGTTACACGACCTCCTCAACTTGTTACAATCTGTCTATGATCTTAGCATTCGATCCTCTAAAAATGAAAACAATAATAAATTTATGTAGCTACAGAGTTTATTTCAAGTTATGAAACCTCAGGATTCAAAGAAACGTGAAAATAACCAAATAAAGACAATTTGTTTTATGACTTATTTAAATTAGTTTGAGAACTGTACAAAAACAACCCTAAAAAAGGTCACAGTAGGGTCTATGTATAAATAATTATAATGACGTGACTAGAGTAGGGGAGGACACCAAGTATCAGAAAAATAAATATTGCGAACTAGGTATACTATATTTTGAATGTTTATTTAATTTTTCTTTAAATAATATAGTTTTGTTTGAAAAAGACAAAAATTTTACGGACACAGCGATGATAGACATAAATAACGGATTACAATCGGTTGACAAATTAATTTTTTAAAAATTAAACAATACACCTAAGATGTCGGATGAATGATTTAAAGAAAGCAAAAAGGATATTGTGAAAACCTAAATAAACCGAGGAAACTTAATGAACTGAACTAATCCAGAAAACTAATGATGGGCTTTAAGGGCTTCCATGAAAAGCAAAAACAGGAGAAAACAGTAAAGTCTAAGTGAATTAATGCTGAGAATGTGAGCTGCAAAATTAGCTTCCAGAAGTCACCTCACGTGGTCTAAAATTGGTTCTATACGAGGGGAAAATGTAGTTTTGTATCACCATGTTTTATTGTTCTTAATCCTTTATCTTCTTAATTATTTTCAAAAACTTAAAACGCTACTTAATAATTAAATTAAATTATTAAATTACCTTCATGATCTTTCGTTTTGGCACTTATTAAAATGAACTGAAGAAAATGTGGGTTTCATTTTATATTTTACAGCTTTTCAGGTTATAAATTATTGTCAAAGAATTCAAAAATTGTTTTGATACAAAATTATAAAATATTTTTAAAAAATTCAAATACAGTTAGTTATTTGCTTAAAACTTTTCTAAAATGACGTCTAAATTATAAAAAATTTATTCAGCGTTACTTTTAAAAATGGTAAATAATATATTATGAAAATATTTAAAGTGACATATACAATTTTGAGTATAAAATATGATTTTGAGAAACTTTTCTAAACAAATAAGTACTTCCTTTTTTTATATTTGACATCACAGTTTTTATCGTTTGTCTCGTAAATATATGGAGCTGACAGGAAAAGGTCACTCATGAAATCCTTTTATTTAATTTTTCGTCGTTTTTGTTTAGCTATATTTGTGTTAAAAAGTTATAAATTAATTATTAAATTTGCCTGAAATATTAATTGCTGTTATATAATGACAATGCCTTACTGAATGGCCTGTGACAAAATGTGTATTTAGGTGGAGATATGGGTGACAATTGTGAATAGGATAAATGGGTATATGGAAACCCAAGTGTAAACTAAAGTTATCGGAGTTGAATGTGAGTTAGTGGTGGTAGGCCCTACACATTCCATCGTTCACGTTTACGACATTTCATTCCACTAATTTAAATGCCAAAATGATATGATAAGCTAATGTTTTAGTCTCTAGGTAGTGTAATTTATAAAATTTATTTTTAACCAAATAAAATAACAACTCTGTTTCGAACGAAACAAAAATAATAAATATTTTGTCATTTTCTTGTAAAAAAATACCGTAAGAAATTTCGGTAAAAATGATTTTGTGACGTTTACTCCGAATAATTCTTTTAGGATCTGATTATTTTCAAAAAACTTTTCGTTTCAATTCATTTATAAATTAATTACTTTACATTATATCAACCTTAAAATAACAAAAAAATACTTAACTTAATAAGAGACTGAATTTATTACACGATTTTTAATAACCTAACCAAGACTTAAACTGAATTTAAGTAAAAATAAATATGGTCATTTAAAATTAAATAATTAATTATAACTTACAGTTGTACATAATTTACACTATTTGCTTGTTATGAAAAACCTATTTCAATACGCTACACATATGGCTGTTAACCACTTCACTTCATAGTTCACACAACTAATTAAAGAACACTACTGTATGTTTTGCATATGCATCTGCTATACGAATAGATTTGTGTGTGTATGAAATTGATTGTTAAAACAACTATAAAAATATTTTGTTCTTTAGCCTACGATTTTTTTTATTCTAACTGGTTTGTTTAAAATAATTAACTTCGTTAGTATCTTTCTGTACATACGGTGAATAAAAAAATTAAAAGATTTATTCAGATGTACCTTAATCTTCTTGATAGCCATTAAAACGTACGATTCAGGCTATTAATATGTTAAATAATAGTGAAGACTTAAGGTATTTAAAGAAAAGATTATATCTTAAAAATAGGAGATTAATCAAAAACTTTACAATCTATCTACTCAATTTAGAGTCAAATTTATTAAATTAGTAAGATTCAATCTATAGAAGAAATCGAGACTCGTTCCTGCGGTAAATTTTACTGCTTCGTCACTCATATATGACTAAATCTCATATAAGTTTCTTTGAATCATAAAATTTGCTAGTCATCAGACTTATTGTAAATCTGTCTCAGATAAATTAATTAATTAATGATTTCCTGGAAAATTAATGAGGACTGGTAAATGAGTACGCATACTCTTTGAGAGTGATTCATGATATCAGAATTGTAGAATTGATATAGAATTGTAATCCAATCTTCATTGATGGAGTTGGCACTCAGAAAAAAAAAATTATAATCCCTTATAAATAATTAATTCAGAATATTTTTTCCTTTAATTCTTTATTTAAAACTGTAAAATTTTACAACAAGCAAATGTGATGATTAAGATAATAATGTAAATGACATGATAGGCATGAGAGGGGTAGGGCCCCCATTGGTGCCTCCCCAAGAATGAAATTTATATATAGTGGCGACTATTTACAACACTATGGGTCGTTTGTCGCAGTCAAAACGCCATTTTTGCCTGTCTTGCCATGACTCCTCCTCCATGTTTCTTCTCCCCATGGCTCTGTCAATACCTTCCATCCATCTCCCTCTCGGTCTTCCTCTTTTTCTATTTCGCTGCGGTCTCCAGTTCCATGCCTTCAGTGGGATTCGTACGTTGCTCATTCTTCGCATGTGACCATACCAGTGCAGTTGTTTTCTCTCAATACGGTCTATTATTGAGTCTTCAATGCCCATTATTTCTCTTACTCTTATATTCGTTACCCTATCTCGTAACGTCAATCTGCAACATCTTCTCCAATATCTGTTCTCCACTGTACTGATTCTATTTTTCTTAGATTCTATTTTTTTAGAATGAAATTTGTATATCAAATTAGCAGGTCTCTACTCCAACGTCTTTTTAGGCGTCTAGGGGGATTATCAGTTAAATTGAAGAAGGAAAGTAAACGCACCAGTGAGTTCTCGTGTTCGTGTGACATCGTGAAAGCATTTGTATAGGTATTCGATGGAATTTTGTACAAGTGGTGTTTTTAAATCTGTATGTAAGGTTTTGTGTCGAACGTAAAAAGGTGCTTTTGCTATAAGGCGTAATGTTTTTGACTGGAATGCTTGAATTTGTTGCAAGTTAAAGGGTTTGGTTGAACCGTAAATTTGGGACCCGTAGGTCCATAAAGGTTTCAAAAGAGAACAATATATGCGTAATTTTTGTGCCATTGGTAATTTTGATCGTTTGTGAAGTAGGGAATATAGAAGTTTAAGTCGGGAATTCAGTAATAAATGTTTCCGTTTGATATGTTCAGAATATGTCTCAAAAATTAAGTTCTGTTCACGTCTAGATAGAATTAAAATTTTAAAATAAACTTTAAAGTAGAATACATGTAATGAAATCATAAATAAATTCTTATCAGTTGACCACTAAATTGACGAATCTGTTAGTGACGGTTTACTAGAATCACAAAACTGTACTGTACTTCTTTTTAAAATCCCTCCATCGAAATTAAGAATGGGTCCAACTCTAGTAAATCACGCTCTATTGTAAACCATCCTTCAAAAGAGTATGCGTACTTATGTTTCTCTAGTCCCTAATATTCTTCAACCATTATAATTTCCCTCTCAAGAATAAGTCTTAAAGCTCATACTCATCACAACTGTATAAATTATTAAGGTAGGCAGTCTTTGTTTTAACTATGCTTATTAACTCATGGTTCATACCCATAAGTCTCAAAACATCAAGGTTGTAGAAGAACCTGCCCATGGAATTCGGAGCATTCTTCTGAATACCCATTTTTCGATAGTTTTTAAACGATTCATGGGTTTTGCGTAGCCAATTCTTCTTCTTCTTCTTCACTACAGGGTTTAGGTGAATCGCCTGTTCCTGTCTCAAAGTTTTTTTTTGAAATTTTCTTAAGGACAGCTACATCTTTTCCTGGGTCTTCCAATATCTCTTCGGCCAACCGGGCTATACCTCCACACTTCCTTAAGTATACGCCCATCAGGCATTCTTTCCAAATGTGCGAGCCATCTCTGCATGTTTTCTATTGTTCGGTCTTCCAACTTAAAGATGTTCTATTCCTCACGCACATCTTCATTATATAATCTATCCACTTTTGTACAGCCCTTTACTGACCTTAAAAAACTCATTTCCAATGCCTGAATTCTCCTTAATTGTTTCCGACTCTTCACCCATGTTTCTGAACCATACAGTAATGTTGGTATTGGCATCAACTTATAAAATTTTAATCGCGTCGCTTTCCTAGTTTTCTTGGAGAGCGCTCGTCGAATGGTTCCACACATCGACTGGAACTTACTAAGTTTGTAGTCAATGTCTGTATTATGTCATAAGCGATGTTGCAACCAAGATATCGGAAATAGGACACTTGTTCAATATTGTTTATTGTGAACAGATATTTTCGAACGGCATAGCCTATGCAAAATGATAATATATTTACTTAGTCCTGTTATATGCTGTGGAAATATGGATTTTGAATTGCATAGCCTATTCAAAATCCATATTTCCACAGCATATAACAGGACAGAGTAAATATATCATCATTATAAACTTATATCTTTCAGGAAGTGATATTTTACCACTTACAAGCAGCCTCTATATAAGGAATTTCAGTGTAGCCATTTCAATAAAGCTCTTACTTCTATACTAGCTCTCACACTTGCTGTTACCCAACTCCCTATCAGGCGGGCCGGTTTCTTAAACCTCCGATTGGCAATAAATAAACGACAAGTAAATATAGAAAAATGTTTTGTTATTATAAGTTATGTACAGTTATGGCTACTTTTCAACGTAGTCACCATGAATATTGAAGCATTTTTCGTACCTGTGGATGAGCTTTCCAATACGGTCTTCATGTAATTTAAATGGGTCTTGATGTTAATTTCTTCAGCCTTTTCATTAGTCCAACTCTCTTCCTCGCTACTTTTTCAGTTCAGGGAAAGGATGGATGTCACTCGGTGCTAAGTCGGAATTGTACGACGGGTCATCGGAAATGTCCCATTGAAATTGCTCCAGGATCTGTTGCGTGCACCTGGACTATGAAGACGGACGTTTTCATTGATCAGAACAATTCGAGAAGTCAGCACACCTCTTATTTTGTTTTGAATTGCTCTCAAAAAATTTCGTAAAGTTTTATAATACGAGGGTAGGCTGATAAGTAATGCACACATGATTGTAGAAGACAACTAAATAAACTTCAGTAGCGCGCCTGGTGGCATGTGGAAGTACTATTTCTCCTCTACAAGCCTGCGCAGTTTGAAGGCGTTGCTTTCATTCAGTTTGTTTTGAGTAGTGGAAGTATGGCGTCGTGTTCTGGTGCTATGTCAACGAGAATTAAACAACGCGCTGTTATCGAATTTTTAACTGCTGAGAAAGTGAATCCTAGTGAGATTTATCGTCGTTTAAAGGCTGTTTATTGTGACGATACTGTTGATAGGTCTACTGTGAATCGTTGGGTAATAAAATTTCGTGATTGCCAACCTGGAAAAGCCTTAATTGTTGACAAAACACGCAGTGGACGACCAATCACTGCCTCAGACGATAATCGTCGCAAACTCATCGATGATTTGATTCAAAATGACCGGCGAATCACTCAACAGCGTATCGCAAACCAAATTGGAATATCTAAGGAACGTGTTGGCTTCATTATTGAACAATTGGGATACCGTAAAATCTGTGCACGATGGGTACCACGCCGTCTGACAGACGAGAATAAACAGCGTCGATTGGAATGCTGTGAACAACTTTTGAAGCGCTACCGTGACGAAGGAGACGACTTTCTTTTGAATATTGTGACGGGGGACGAGTCATGGGTTCATCATTACGATCCCGAAGAAAAAAGGCAGAGCGCTGAATATCGTCATCCACATTCTCCTGTTGTGAAAAAGTTCAAAACACAACCGTCCGCAAAAAAAATTCTTTTGACTGTGTTTTGGGATGCTCGCCGAGTTTATGTGACTGATTATCTGGAACGAGGGGCAACGGTAAATTCTGCTCAGTATATACAGACTCTGAAACACCTCCGACGTCGAGTTTGTCGTGTTAGAGGCAACCTGGCGCCAATAATTTTGCAACACGACAATGCTCGTCCACACACTTCGCGTGCAACTGGAGAGGCTCTGAGAAACCTGAAGTTTCAACCAATTTTACACCCTCCGTATTCTCCCGACCTTGCGCCTTGCGATTTTTATTTTTTTCCTCTACTGAAGAGAGACCTTAAGGGTAATCATTACAGCTCGGACAATGAGGTGAAGGCAGCTATTGCGTCCTGGGTTCGAGGAAAGTCGGAAGAATTTTTCAGTGACGGAATGAAAAAACTTGTTAAACGTTGGGAGAAATGTGTAATGCTTAACGGTGACTATATTGAAAAATAAATAGATAATTTGGTAGGTTAAGATTTGTACTTTAATTTGTTATTTACCCCATCTTGCTATTTCTTTTTGTTCGTCTTCTACAAGCATGTGTGCATTACTTATCAGCCTACCCTCGTAATAACTGCATTAATTGTGAACTCCGGCTTCATGAACTCCAGCAGAAACACAACGGGAATTTCAAGACCCATTTCAATACATTCTCAGCAATATTTTATAAAGAGCGTATTTGAAATTTTGTTCACAAGTATGACAAATGCTTGAATCGTCAACGTGATTATGTCTAAAAGTAACTTGTGATAAATATATAGGCCTACGTAATTTTTAGTAATAAGTAATTTTTTATAATATATTCACTTGTCTTTTCTTTATGGTCTTTTATTGATGGTAGGTTGAAAAACGACTATTGTATTAAATGTCTTATCCTGCTTTTTAACCAATTGGTTGATCTTTAATAAATAAGTCGTATCGAGTGTGAGGAACCGTTACTGATCTATTGTGTATATATAATTAATAAGTATAAATCTGTCTTTTCAGTTTTTTGTATAATCACATTTTAAAATTACAAGAAGTTTTTAAAAAATTGATTTCAGTTTTTTAATCGTATAAAACCTGCGCAAACGTATTGTAATATAGGCCCTGTATAGCTTATATTTTTTTTTTTAGAACAAACAGTCAGTAAAATGTACTTGATTTTCATTATTTTTGCGAAGAAATATATTTTATTTGTTTTCCTTCAGTAACAGCGTACTGTTTAGAGAAATAAAATAACTATATACAGTATTTTTATTTTATATTGATTACAAATATATATATATTTAAAAAAACAAAAATTGTCCACGTCCCTGTACACTTTATTTTACAAAATCTATTGCAAGAAAAATATAAAAACTGTATCTAACTTTCAGATACCCCATTATTTATTTATTTATTTATTTATTTATTTAAATAAACAAACACATAGTCATATTTGTTTTTCTTTGTTGTTTGGGAATGAATTGAATGCACCCAACTCCGTGTTGTTACTATATCTTTAAAGTAACATCGACATAGTAGGCTCTTTTTATTTGTATAATATTTTCTAAACGTGTGTTCATGAATTTTTTGTGTTTAGAATGCAAAAATAACCTACCTGGAATACTTTTACACTGTAAAATAAAAAGTAGGAAGTATCCCTTTAATAACACAATTTGTATCATAAAGTGATATTGCTAGAAATATCGTATATTATTATTAAAAAAAAATCTGTTTAAATAAAAAATTTATTTGGTAGTCATTCTACATAATGCTAATAGTTCTTGATCGATTCTTAGATAGTGTCTAACGGTAATCAACTTCAAGTATTATCTTGTAAAATTGTTCTTAAGTCTACTAGGGTAGTTTAAGATTTTTTTATTTAAATTTACTATAAAATCAGTAAAAACTTTCCTCTGGCAAATGGAAGTAATGATGGATAGTAATGGCTGAGAGATACCTCTTCATATTATATAAGATGTTTTCACGTAAAAAAATTGTTTTTTTAAAATTGCGGCTTTAATATGCAATTTAGCGAAAAAATGTGTAATTATAATAAAAGTTGTAGAAAATTTGAAATTCTACAAACTTTGTTTCAAACATTTTTTGTATAACGCTTAGTTAAGCAGTAGTTAGGGATTTTCTGGGGTTTTCTCACGAAAACGTGTAAAATATTAATTTTTAAAGATTTCAGCCTTATTTCGCATTTTACGACAAAAAAGTATAATCAAATTTATAGAAAATTAAAAGATCTACAACTTTAATTCAGAGCATTTTTCGCTACAGAGCCTAGTTTAGTGTGAAACTGAGGTTGATTTTCACTTTATGTCTTTCACTCATGATTAAAATAAGATTATGGCTTTTGAGGTTAGTTTTTTGTTTATTTCTAATATTAAAATTACTAATGTTAGATTACATTGTTAATTATTTGCATTGGCAAAAGAAAGTTGAGTGAGTGTTTCACGCCAGATTTTTATTATCGTTTTTATTTTATACATGTTTTAAAATATAGGTACATATTATATTGTACAATTCTGTGTGACTGGTGCATTTTGTTTTGTGATGAATTAGGACTAATCTTATTAACAGTTTAATGAAAATTTCATCTATTTCTGCTTTGACGGCTTGAACTTGTATTAAGTTCTGCATTATAATTAACCCTGTCATTTTATGTATTGTGTAAAACACCCGAAGGCCTGTGAGCCTATTTATTTACAAACGTTTGTGTCTATACTTAGTTCAGTCCAGACAACGGATCCAGACGGACAAATTAAATTATTATTAATTGATACAACCACGGATTACATTCTCTAATTACGGAAAGGTCAATTGATTTTCTCTAAACACATAGGCTGTGTACGCGTATGAGTGTTCTATACAACCTGTCTGTCTTTATACGTCGTATTCTGATTTACGCAGTCGCTTGGAAATTTTATGATTCCAAGTAACTGTAATCTAATAAAATAACAAAATATCAGCCCCTATATATTTATGATAAAAACAATAAATATTGAACAAAGTTAAGTGTTAAGTAACACCGGTTGTGTGAACACATTTGTAAGGTTACCAGTTACCAGCCACACACAAACAAATTCCACTAGTGTTCACCCTTTAAAATTTTGCCTATCCAAAGCTCATTACACTCTACTGAAACAAACTTAATTGATTAAATTAATGTTTTTATCATTTATATTTTAATGTACAAACTCCGGTCCAATATATGTTTAATGAAGATTCTGTTTGTGCTTAAATACAGAGTTCTTCATTACAAATTAAAAAAGGTTGTTGTTTAGGTCGTTAGCCGAAAGGGTGGTTTGACCTGTAGAGGTTTTACTAAGTAAAAAAAAGGGTTGAGATTGTTTACCAATGCCTTCCGCACTGAGTGGAAAAGTACGCTTAACAGCATGCGGGGTCCTCTGAAAAGCACATATTTTCCACTCTGCAAATGACACCTTCACTTTATTCTCCTCAGGGTCTGGCTGTATAATGAAATTCATTACTATCAGAGGAGATAACTTTGACTACGTGTCTTTTACACCTCCACCTCTTCTGTTCTTAAATGATTCAGTCATTTAATTGGCTGACCATGTGATAAAAAAACAGAACTATTTATTTTAGCCCTGCAACTAACAGATCGAGTGTAAATAATTTGACTCTCCACCTTCCTGTTATAGGCATAAAAAAGGTCATATGGTTGTAAAGAGGACACTTTCGGGATTCTGAGAAAAAAATCTGAAAATGAAAGCCGTAAGAAGATTTAGCAAAGTAAATAATAAATAAATTATTTAAGTTTTCAATGATGGTACTATTCTGGTGGCGACGCTGCGAAGTTTAAAATGTTTTAAAAGGACGTAATAGTAACGGGAATTTGCAAATTACACCCCAATGAACTAACGACTCCAGATGAGATCTAGCCAATAACAGCCAAGGTTCGGTGTGAGGTTGCTCCTTCGCTAAGTCACACTCTGTTCCATCGAACTCCAGCGGACTTTTTGTTAGGCTGTCATCCACAGCGGGACCATAACGTGACAACGCAGGATACGATTAACGAAAGTCAATTGGCTCTGTGCTGTGTTCTAGGTAACTATGCTCTGCCTTCATCTGCAGTCTCTAGTTCGGTAAGACATTACAAAATAAAACTATAAGACTGTTACTATGTTAATGTGGTAGTGAAATAAGTTGCTATAAAAAAATAATAGGTTTTTGGGCGAAAAATTGGGAAGAGTCATTAATAATATTTTATTTTGAAGAATAATTTTGATACTATTAAATGAATTTGCTCCAATTTGAATGTTTAGATTAAAAGAATTTTTATAATTTTGCTGGATCTAATGTTTTCCTCATAAAGCACCTATTATCTAGCGGGTTAATGACCAGTGCATTAAAATTGCTTTCAAGACGATTGTGGTACTTCTGATTGATTCTTTTAATTGTAAAAATAGTCCCTAAATTTTAATGAAGAAGTTAAATAAAGGATGTTAAGGTGCATTTGAAGGAGTTCAGTGGTTTTCATAAAAAAACGATTGCTGTCGGAAAGTATGAAGACAGTTATTAGAACTTTTAGCAATTCATTTCTGTTTACAAAAACATTGTTTTGGAACTAACAGTTGTTTACAATAGGTACAGCTAGGGGACCCGACAAACAAAAGTGCGATTTTTCACTTATTACGATTTTCTCCAAACGGCTTCTCCAATTTTTTAATTCATCTCATTTACATTTTTATGCTTCACCTACATTATATGGTAAGCGCCATGTCTACCGAAACTCTTGGGAGACGGCTGTGGTCTCGTAGTTAAAAGAATGTTTTTTTAAGATTGCGGCCGTAATATGTATTTCAAGACAAAAACGTATAAAATCAAAAATGTAGGAAATTAAGAAATCTACAACTTTTATTGTAAACATTGTTTTCTACAGCGCTTAGTTAAGCTTCAATCAGTGATTTTCAGTCTTTTTTCATTGAACTTTATAAACAATGGAATCGCTTAAGATTTCGCCTTAGTATGCATATTTTAAACTAAAGTTAAGGAAAATGAAAAACTTACAACTTTTAATTTGAGTATTTTTTTCTACTGACCTTAGTTTAGTATCTATTAGTTAATTTCCATATTTTTTTTAACTAAGTGAAGTTAATTTTCATTTAGCATCAATCAGTGATGACTAAAATTAGGTTATGTTTTAAATTTTACTTTGTTTACTTATGAGTAAACGTATAGCAATTATATTTTTTATTATTTACAATAGGCAAGATAAAGTTGTGTGAGTGTTTCACACCAGAACTTTGATCTTGCTCACGAAATATTGACTTCCACAAGTCATCTTTATTGTTTTCTATCTATTATGTAACAATTCTGGAACAGCAGCAGTGAAAAAATAGTTGTAAATAATATTAATAATAATAATAATATATAAGTAACACTTAGGTCTTTTATTAATTTAATGTACAAACAATGTAAATAAAAAATATAGACCTAGAACTAATAACATTAACCAATAAAACTTTTATATTAAAAGTATCAACCAAATACAAAAAAATCTTGTGTGAAACACTCACAAAACTCTCTCTTGCCAATATAAACAATGCACAATATCGAGTAGTATCTAATTTAACTCCCAAGTTTCACCTTCGTGAGGTATTCCGTTCTTGAGATATTTTATTAAGACCGACAGACAGACATACACTCACACACACACACACACACACACACACACACACACACTCACACCAATCGCTAAAAAAATGTTTTTTGAGTTCAGTGGATTTGAAAACATGTATGTCTGGTGAAAACTTAATTTCAAAATCGATATGTAAACAATAGTTTCCGTCCGTATAAAATATTCATAAGTTATAGGGCAAAAAAGTAGATAAATTATACAGACGATTTTTTTTGTCAGACCTAACATAAAGATTAAGTTTTACAAGGTGATGGTAACTCCGATAATAATGTATACCTATGGGAATGAAGCATGGATGACCACAACGAGGAATGTACAAAGAATCCAAGCTGCGGAGATGAGATTCCTGCGAAGAGTTTAGGGATGCTCGAGATTGGATAGAGTGCGGGATGTGGATATAAGGAAGGAGCTCCAAGTGTACTGCCTGAATAAGAAGATTAAAGGGTATTGAGAGTGATGAAGTGGACACCTGGACAGAATACCGGACAACAGAATACCCCTCCAAGTACATCGTTATGCACCGGTTGGACGGAGAGATGTGGGACAACCTCGAAAACATGGATATAAGCTGAGAGTTTTAAGTTTGTGAGTTCGGTACAGGCGACGGCCTAATCCTTGAAGGAAGAAGAAGAAGAAGAAGATATTTTTTTATGACCTATGTGGCTGTTCAAGTTTTTTGCATAGTTTCCTTGATCATTTCAAGCAAGTATATATCTGGTCATTCACGTTTTGGATTCTGAGCAGTAGCAATACCTTCTCCAATTTGTATCGCAAATTTTGACAAATTATATGTAATGTATATAATAGGTATACTTTTATAGTCCTATTACCTATTTAACGAGACAATTAAATTTTATTAATTTATTTAGGTATGTAATAGGTACACTATGTTAAGTACTTATTAAATAATTACATTTTTATTATTACTAGCTATGTTTCCTTACAAATTTCTTTTAATCATAAATGATTGTAAATATTTTTCTTTTTATTTATGTTGTAGGTAAGTACCAGAACCACATTATTATTGATACATCCTACGTCTTAGCAATTCATTTGAAATTTGCTTGCCAGAGCTGGTAAATACGAACTAGTGAATCTTTCATTCATAAAGAACACATTCTTTTCATTAAGTCTGAAAGATCCTTGATAACTTGAAGATTTAGCATTTCGTCCTATTTGTTAATCGGACTTAACATCTTACAATGGTGGATCGAGGAGTGAGCTGTCGAAATGATTGATGTTTTTCTTATAAACTAAATACTTGAAAAAGATAAAACAGTAAGTTAATAGACTTTTAAGTGAAATGTAAAATTAATGATAAGTTTTTTATATTGTTTATTGTTTTATTTTATGATTCATAATAAATATATTTATTCAAATATAATAATTTGTTTAGTAAATATTTCACTAAAGCAGGTAACCTCCCTCAGAAGTATGAAACTTACGCAATGTAAACTCTTAATTCGTTATAAACAATCCTTTTAATTGTATTATAATTTATTCTCATTTCAATTTTACTAAATTAGGCTATCATTTTTATTTTTTTTCTCTCTCTTGCCCCGTATAAATACATAGGCCCTATAGCCCATAGGGAAGGAAAGTAGCAATTGTTTTCACGTCGATTTTTCACCAGAAATAAGTTACATGTTTTCAAGCCCAACCAACCCCAAAAACATGTTTTTAGTGATTGGTCTGTGTGTGAACAATATATATATCTGATGAATGAAATACGTAGTCTACATCATTGAAACTTGGGACTTAAGTTAAATACCACTAGGGAACTTGACCCACACCAACATTTTCTACAAAATCGGTCAACCAGAAATGTTAGTTTATTCGTGCAATTTTGACGTTTTCAAAATTGTCTGAAAATAGTGCTCAACAATTTTTTTAAATCGCATCATTTAGCTACTACATTTTTTTCTCTAGTACAAGATAGTGTAAGCTCCATGTCTGCTGAAACTCGTGTGGGGTTGTGTTATGGTAGTAAAAAGTGTTTGATTTTTAAATTTGCGTCCTTAATAAGCTTTTAGGTCAAAAGCACAAAGCGAATTTATAGAAAAATAAAAAACATACAACTTTTGGTTTAAGCATTTTTTTCTAGAGCACTTAGTTTAGTGTCAATCAGTGATTTTTCTACATTTTGCTCATTAAATCGATAGAAAATCATTTTTGTTTTTACGATTGTGGCCTTCGTATGGATTTTATAAAAAAAAGTGTATAATCAATATTATAGTCAATTAAGAGATCTACAACATTTTCTTACAAAAATTGTTTCTATAGAGCTTAGTTTAGCGTCAATCAGTGATTTTTCTGTATTTTTAAGTTCCCACACAGGATTTTTTTCTTCATTTTGCGTCATTAACACTCATGATAAAAATTAGGTTATATATATTTTTCATAGTATATTATTTACTCATGATTAAACATAGGGAAGTTTTAACATTACAGCTATTAGTTATTTATTTAACTTACATTGACAAGAGAAAGTCGTGTGTGTTTCACACCAGATTTTTCTTAGTTCGTTACACTCATTTTCAATTTATTAGTGTTGTTAAGTTTCCCTCAATCGTTCTTTGACTACTAATTTTTATTCGGTTAATTTTCGACATTCCATCACTCAGTGAGATTATAAAAATTTCCGATTAACCGAAAATGCGGATTGTAAAGGATACACAGTAAACTATGGATAAACCTGATACGGTATGATAAACGACAAGCAATTTGACATTTTTACATTTAAATACTGAGCATTATTGCCAACGATAAATTTATTTATTATTAACAATAAGTCATACCTAAATATTGCATTTTATGATCAAACAAATGGAGTACAAAGACATTGTGCATTATTAAAACAAAGGAATATTACAGTTTTTACTGTCATATGATCTAAAATATTTGTGAAAATTATGGTGCACCAAAATTCAAGTAGTGTTTTGGACACAAGCATCAAAGAAGGCATCTAGTAAAAACGTGAAAGAGAAGAGATCCATTAAAGTCCTTCTATAAGAACATAAAAAAACTAAAAATAAATTTCGCAGCATATTACGCCTGAATAAAGTTTAACATTAATTATATAGGCCTACTACTAATTTAAAAAATATAAATTATTTTTAAAATGTCTTTAGAACAAGATAATATTTGCTCGCTTGATCGCCTTCGTGGCATAGTGACTAGCGCGCTAGGCTACAAAGCGAAATGTCCTGGGTTCGATTCCCGGCTAGGGTCTGGAAATTTTAACACGTTAAAACCAACAGTAGTCGCTAATCAACAAGCTGTCGATACAACTTTAAATAACTTATAAAAAAATTTCCAGCCTATTAATGATTTATATGATAATTATTATTTATATTTATTAATTTACAATTTTTATTCGTAATTTGTCACAAAGATATGTTTAGTCATTGTTTAGTCATTAGGGACTAAAATGGGTTCTGTTATACGAACCCGACTGGTATTTAAACCCGGAACCTTCCGTTTTGAAGTCAATCACAATTTAGTGCTCTCAATTACGGTAAAACCCCGATTAGGTGCCCAAAACCTGCTTAGGCCTAATTTTAACCCGTCTTCAAATCCGTTAAAGTATAGAACAATCTCTAATGAAATAAATGCGAATTTTATAAACTTTCATTATTCTTGGTATCTGTTTACTCGTTCTTCACCTCCAGGAAGTGCTTCTAATAAAACGATGGAGTGGTGTTACCACAATAAACGGGTTTATTAAAAATCTCACACGTTTTTAAAAAGACAGTGAAATAATGAAGTCTATAAAATTTCGGAGCCAATACTAGACACAATTAGGAAAAAACGAATCTCCTTTTTGGGCCATATCCTTAGAACACCGGAGAACAGAGTACTTAGACGACTTATTGAAAGTGTCTGGGATTTTAAAATCGGTTTGAACTGGACGAAGGAGGTCAAGGAGGACTTGGAAAGGTTTGGGTTGACGCTGGAGGATGTGAGGTTCAAGTCTGAGAGTTATAGAAAGTTGAAGGATCTGGCTTTGGAACCGGAAACCAAGACTAGAAGAGTGCAGAGGGTGACGGAAGAACTCCGGGCTCAGAGATCACAAAGAATGAGGGAATACTGGGTAAAGATCAAGGCTCAGAGATCGAAGTAGAGTCTTTCATGTTGTGGCTGAAGTGGTCCATTGTGGCCTCACAAGTAAAAAAAAAAAAAAAAAATATTAATTACTGTACCTACAATTATTACATTTTGTTCTCATGATATTTCTGTATTTTTGTTTATAAATGAAAATACAAAGTCGAAATAAACTGTGTAATCTTTTTTACTATTTTTAAAGCTTAAAAGTATAACTGTTTGTCTTATCCGGAATTTCGCTTATCCGAAATTGGGTTCGCTCTCCATATTTCGGTTAAGCAAGGTTTTACTGTACTATGCTACGAAGGTGACCAAAATAAGAATTAAATAGATTTCAGAACATTTTTTTGTTTTTAATTTTTGTTACGTAGGCCTACATTGAGCTGCATAATTTCTTTATACGAGTAACTTATTAATATTTACATGGCGGTAGGGAATTTTACTTAAGGAGAAGAGGTACCCAGTGGTACATTCTCGTTTTTAACTTCGGGTGTTGTCCGTTATTCAGACCAAGAGATCTGAATATTCTTAAAAGCACTTTCTATTTAATTGATTATTGTGGTAGACTAAACCCATTTAACAGATTAAACCTCGAGGGATAGACAATAATATTAGCAACAAGGAAGTAGCTTTCATTATGTGTAGGTATTCAATTCAATATTATACTAGTACCTAGGTTAACATTGATCCGCTTAGAAAAATCTACCAGATTTAGCGATTCATGTAAATTTATTACACTCCAACTTAATATTTTATTCTTAATCTACAAAAATATGATAGCTAATAGGTAAGAAATAAAAGAAAAATGTTTAAGTTCACGTTGTATTTTTTTTAAAACTGTAAGTTGTAATGGTGTGAGTGAGCGTGTTATATGTGAAATATGTTTTAAAAATTAATTGCTTCAGAGTTTAAATTACGTTCTTGTACGGTCGTCCCGTATGAAAAGATGTAAAACACCGTTGTAGAATGAATTTAATTTTAAATGAAATTTTCAAAGCGGCCATCCGTGAAGAGTGTAAAACGTTTTATTTGATCTTGGCGGTCTTTGACGCAATTTTTTCCATCATCATTCTTCTCGTGATCGTCATGATCATTGGCGTTCTTTATTGTGTAGAAAGAGATTTAAAGCGTACTGTTCTTGACTCTGAATTCTTATGGGGAAAATTAATTGGCGCACTTTGGGCATTACGAAGCCTGCATAAATCTAATGAGAGAGGTTCCATTTATTCCGTAGTTTCTTTGACACAGGGTGTGGAGGGGCAGACGGCTGGCCAACCACAGTACGGCTCTTGGTTTCCTTAGCAACGCGAGCTGACCGAGCGGGGCGTCTAGTTTCGTTCGTTGGCGTTGCTTTTACTCTGGCCATCCGATCTTCATGAAAAAAACATGTCCAAAGACCGGGTAAGCACGTTTACTGTACATAATTATTCTACTTTTTGAAGGCACCAGACGATAAACCGACTCTGCAGTATATCTTACATTCACAAACACGGTGCGGACCTTTGAAATATAATGATGTATTAAAAATAAACCCCGGCTTTGCTCGCTTGATACGCTCTATGCAGAGAGTCTCCCTCTCCTATCGCAACACACAAACACCCCGGACTTCCCCCTCTACTACGAAACGGACCCTTACGTAACACCTCATATTGCTGCTGCCGCTGGGCCGTAGCATTCGTAACAGCTTTTCTCTCTCTTTCTCTCTCACCCTCTCAATGTAACTACCTTTCTTTCTCTTCCCTTACATCTCCTTTCTTTCATCCCACCCTCTCTCTTTATACGTTGCTCTTCACGCCAACACTACGTGCCAAAAATTAATTTTCCTTCTTTTCCATGCGGATACTACTGTTTTTCTTTCCTTTTTTGTTACTCATAAGAAAAACAAGAAGCAACTTGAATTATTACAAAACCCGTTCCATTTTCCTCTTTTTAAAATAAAAGAAAAAACATTGTTATTGGAAATTTTTAGAGGATAACGTAAGTAGAGCGGAACAAATTGAAGCACCGTTCAAGATTACTTTACATGTATGCAGATGTTTGCCTCACCAATGTGGGTTTTAGTCTAGCGCAAACTTAACAATATTAACTATATTACTTACTCAACAGTGTAACAAGGGAACGATATTTTATAACAAAAATATATACAAGTAGACTATTGTACTAAATAAATTACATCGTATTTTATCATATATTATAATTATGTTACAATTTTTGAGTTCGATATTTAAAACTTAAAATAGAAATTTCTCCTTCCACTGTTTTTTGTAAGTTGATTAAATAGATACATACCTATCTACAATTATCTTTTAACCTTATTTTGAGGCTAATCTGTTCAATTTGAAGTAAGTGGCAAGGATAAGTACAAGGAAACAAAGAATTCGGGATAAAATAAGAAAACTCATTTTGTGAGTATTAGACCCTAATTATTAGTACCTCAAAACCTATTTCTCAATCCTATTGAGAAATTGTTCATGAATCTTTAAGTACCAGATGTTCGTCAACTTCATACCTGGGAATAAATTTTTCAGGTGTACAAAACCACCACAAACTTTTCGAAACGAATCTACTACAAATATACCTAAGAATATGATTTTTTTTTAGGTACAGAGAACTGCAAAAATGCTGATCTATTGTAATTTTTTTTACCTGTCCTTAAATGATAGGCCTATATCCTGCGCCCCCGAATTGTAAAAAAGTACGAAAAATCAAAAATTAAAGCTTTATTACAAACAAAGCTCTTTTGCGTCATTGAGCAGTAAATACTAGCTTCACAAAGAAATTGATAAAGCTACACATTTAAAACTGTGAGATTCCATCTTGATAACTTGATTCTATACGATCTGGTGTTAAAAAATATAAGAACTAAATTGACCTACGCTAGGACAGGGGAAATCATAGTTGGAATAGTTAGGCCTAATTTTTCACCTCGTGCATATTTTCAAGTAATAGGGATAAAATTCATTTGTAAATGTAGTTGTACTGTAAGGTTATTCGTAGGTTATGTTACTAGTTTTCGAAAAATAAAAAGTTATAGCCTATAGCCTGGCTTCGGGTTATGATTAGTCCTATGTCCCTCTTTGTAGTATAATTAAAGGCTTGTCCCAATTAATGTTGCCAATTCTTGAATAGATTTTCAACTTTAGTCTTAGAAGCGGTATTTTTTCTGAGAATTAAAATATGGCTTTGGTTTCACAGATTCTCAAGAAGGGAGATCTGCCCGATGTCAGTAATGACAGGCCAGTGTCAATTTTGCGCAAGTTGGCAAAATTTTCGAGAAAATTGTGTGTAAACATTGGTAGTACACTAATTTTGAAGCCGTTATTGATCTTCGATAGCATGGGTTTATGCCTGGTAGATTGACTTTTTCTAACTTGCATGATATATTAATTATGTTAGAACTATGTAGCCCCAATAATGCATCCAAAAGGCTAGGTGGATACAGTAGGCCTACATTTCAATCTTTTAAAAATTTCAATTTTGTACTAAATAAAATTCTGATCAGAAAGTTAAAGAGGTTACTGGTGTAATGATTGAGTGGTTGATCGCGTATTTGCATGGTAGGAAGTTTAGAGTGAGGTGCTGATGCGGTTCAAGAGAGTTAACAGCCTCCTCTGATGTTCCTCAAGGGTCCAATCTGGGTCCTCTGCTGTTCATATTATTCATTAAATATATCACATTACTTGTAGGAAACGTTAAGAATATATAGTAAGAAAAACTGGTTCAACCATTTACTTCGCATGCCATCACACAGACTTCCTCTGCGAGCATGGAAGTATTAGGCCTAACCTAGATATGATAGATGCCGGAACATTGAGCCTAATCCTTGACAGATGATGATCATGATCATGAATTATATCACCAAAGTAGTCAAATCAAATATCTTGTTGATTGCTGACGACCTGAAGGTATTTGAAGCGATTATTAACTATGAAAATTATGCTTAATTATGAAGAGATATTAACCAAATATGCGTCTAAATTACTGAGAAAATGATGCCCTTAAACTTAGAAAAGACCGTGGTAATGACCTATTCCAAGGAGATGCTGACAACAAGGTATGATTACAGAATATCTTGTACCCTATAGAAATTTGGCGTGAAAATTAAAATTTCGGCGTGATTTAGGAATGCATTTCAACACAAGATTGTTATTCATTGGAGATATTGATAAGATTGTAAGGCTAGAAGAAATCTTGGGTTGCTTCTTTGGGTGAATAGTAGATTCCGTTCCGGCAGTATATAATTTTAAGTTTATACAAAAATAAATTTTCAGACCATTGCTTGAGTACTCCTCTACCATCTGGAACTATGTTAGGGAAGTAACAAGCAATAAATTGGAGGATGTACAAAACTGGCTCATGTTACTGTTATGTTATCGTGGGCTTTTGGGAGACAATTTACCAGAACATGGCAAATGGAATAAAAATTTAAAAAAGTTTCTACTGGTTTAGATTTCTGAGA
Organism: Catonia carolina; assembly: GCA_035578175.1. Classification (NCBI taxonomy): domain Eukaryota; kingdom Metazoa; phylum Arthropoda; class Insecta; order Hemiptera; family Achilidae; genus Catonia; species Catonia carolina. The sequence goes on along the minus strand of JAQMRL010000003.1, from coordinate 80,843,616 downwards.
ATTCCTATTCAAAATATTTCATTCATCACAATACATTATCCTTGTTACTATACACTTAATTTCTTAAAATAAAAAAAATTATTCTCTTAATTCTTTCAAAAATATCGCTGTTATAAGTTACTGTATAGTAGTAGCCTATTATTGTAGGCTACTCCCCTGATAACAACGGAGTTACAGGACGTCCGAGAAAACGCTGGAACAGGTCGAGGACCTATACCGTTGTTGTGTAGGTCATCAGCCGAAAGAATGGTTTGAACCATTCTCCTCGTAAAACGAGGAGTGAGGTGGTTTACAATTGCCTTCCTCACTGAATTGAAAAGTATGCTTATCAGCATGCCATTTAAAAAACATATACTATTTTCCATCCTACAAATGACACCTTCACTTTATTCACCGCAGTGTTTGGCTGTATAATAAAATTCTTTGCTCCCAAAGGAGACACTGTGATTAGTGCATTTTACACCTTTACTTCTTCAGTTCTTAAATAATTCAGTCGTTTAATTGGCTGACCATTGTGATAAGAAACAGAAGTATTTTTGTAGTCCTGGAACTAAAAGATTGCGTGCTAATATTTTAACACTCCCTCTGTCTGTTATGGGCATTCTCATGTGTGAAGAGCAAAGAATGAAAATAATGACAGCCTTATATTTGCTCATATTTTAAGGTAGTAGCTGTCATCTTCTTCTTTTACCTTTCAAGGATAAGGCATCTTTGCCTGTTCCGAACCTCTCAAATTTGCCCATATTTTCTCGGCCATCCTCGTTCTCTCTTTCCCTCCGGTTTATAGCTTATAACATACAGTGGTAGTGTTTTTTTTAGGTATCCAATCCTCCCTCATTCTTTTCACATGTCCAACCACTGCATTCTGTTCTGAAATACCCTGCGATGTAACCATAAATATTGTATTGTTTAGGTAAATTAAAAATTGTACAGATTTTGATCTTTGTAAAGTTGATAATATCTTATCAAAGAGAAATTAAGAAGTTTTGCAATTTTTTACTGAAAATTCTGTTAGTAGGTCTATTTAAAAAAACCATCAATATATTGGGCACGAAAATGTGGTTAATAAGGATAGATTACATATTTAGTTAATGAATATACCTGATTTGATTGATAGTTTACATCTTACTGTATATTAGTTTGTGGGTTTATAATAGATGTCAAGGGTTGTGGTTTATAGGGTTATCTTTCTTCCCTCTTTACCCTTACATGACCCTTATTCTCTATCTCACTCTCACTTGTCACACACATATCAATCAATCAACTAATCAATCAAAATTTCCATCACTTTCACATTAGGATTGTTACTATTTCAATCGATGAGGTTCAGCTTAATATATAAGTTAGTTTAATTTAATGGAGATGATTAATTCGTAAGTCTTGAATAGTGATTTGTGTTGCTCGTCAATTTGTGTATATTTATGTGTGTGTGTTTGTGTGAGAAATATGTAGGACATCATATTGGTACATATGATGTCCCACATATTTGATAGTGTGAAACTGGGTGGAATTGGGATTGATGGAGGGGGAAATCGTAATACGTCTAGGTCTGTCTATATTATTGTTTCAATGAATCACTTCCATACTATATCCATTCATAAACTGCTATCATTAATCACAAATAGACTACTGAAAATTACGTTCGAAAATGCTGATTTCATAAATTTTTTAAAGTTCTATTAAAGTGTTATTTAAATAAATAATAAGCAAAAGTGAGTGGAAAATCCGAACTACCTGGGACCATAAGCAGTTTAAATTATCTATCGATTCCGATTTTTGAACGATTGTTCGCTAAGTATCTGTAGTCGATACGCATAATACTAAATGAAGAAGAGGCAATAAAAAAAAATTATTGACATATTATATTATGGAAACAAAAGTGCAGTTTTGGTAAAGGTCATAAAACTTCTAAGATCTGTTTACTAATGAAACATACACTTGTTTTATTTTATATACTACTGATACTATAAGTACGTTATAATCTGTTCATTTTCTGCAAACAATAAATAACTAATCTCGTAGAAAAGTGAAAAAAAAACATTATAATCTAGCAAAAAGTGATAAAAAAAATTAATAAATAAAATATAGAAGAATATTACGATAAATTTTGATTACATTATCGGTGAGGGAATTAAAAAAAAAAACAAATTTAATCAAACTTGAATTTAGATTTTTACATTATTGTCTAATAAATTAATTCCTAGAAGTTTTCATTTGTGTAAAGTTTGTCCAAATAATGTTTTTAAACCAGCTTCTTTTCATCTCCTTTGTGAGTTTTGTGGTAGGTAAGGATATGACAATGCTAGTATCTCTGGATTCGTTTAATTTATTAATTTTGAATGGAAACAAGTGCACAAATTAATGGTCGTGTGTAGTTTAGCTCAGTTGAGGTCTCGATGTATGATAGAGTTTCGTATGTAGTACATGTGACTGTTTTTGGTGTTTAATTTTTATTACGGTACTCTATAATGAGCTGCACAATTTCCGCATATGATATTAAATTTATTGGGCTGTGGGGAATATTACTTTTAGGAGATAAGGTACCCAGTAGTACATTATCCGTTTAAAACTACGGGTCTTGTCTGTTATTCAAATATCAAGAGTCCATTTTCACTTTAGACGTCGTCGGCTACAGTCGGAAGTTCCTTGTAGCTAGGTCATCTAGTCGTTCGTAGAATTTACTATAGGTAAAATGACACAATTAGTTCCTTTACCGTTGGAATTTTAAAATCAACGAGGAGGTTTTATTGTTTACATAAAAAGAAGTGCCAGAATCAAGTCTTAAGAACTTTTACTGAAAGAGATAACTCCAGATTGGTCTCAAAAGGGTTTTGTAAGTAAACATTTTGGAAAGACGTTCAATTTTGAAGGAGGGTTAATTACGCAGAAGAGTAGCCCTACGTGTGATTAAAACTAGAAATTTGTAATGAAAACTTTGTATCCTGTTTACGTTTGATAATTTCGTTGAAGATTTATAAATAATTTGTCGTAAATTTAGGATAGGTTACTGTAGAGTTTAGTTTTTGTTGCTTCTTCTTCTTTAGGTGCCAATAAGATTTTGAAAAGTGATGATCATCATTGCTATCTGCACGTTATTCGTTGCGATTCTGAATAGTTCCACCTAACTCTCTTCAAACTAAGTTCTAAGGTTTGCTAGCAAGGATATTCTTCTACGTCCTGGTGCTCTTTTTCTGTGACCTTACCTTAGAGTATTTGCTGAAGCGAAACGTAATAGCTTTCTTCATTTCTCGTAATGTGGTCCTAGTATGACAGTTTTTGGTATTTAATTATGTTGACGAGTTCCAAGTTTTTACCGATTCTTCGCAACACTTCCAAGGTCGTCACCCTGTGCTTCCATGATAACTTCAAAATCCTTCAGTAGAGCAACAGTTCTTTATTGCTTTCTCGACTACCCCATTTTAGAGGACCCGTTTAATCAACTTCTTAGCCCATGTTTCTTTCATCTTTCTTGAGTGCTCTCTGCCGGCCGCATTGGCGTAGTTGGTAACGTGCTCGCCTCTCAACACGTGGTCTTGGGTTCGAATCCCAGTCAGGCACGGCATATTTCATACGTTACAAAAAATCATTTCATCCTTCACCGTCTGCATTAGCAGTAATTGCAGAACAGTCAGACGTTAAACCAAAAATAAAAAATAAATAATTGAGTGCTCTCTACCTTTTTAAGTCCATTTTCTTCCTCTTTTGCAAGTGGGTGTTTTCTTCTCCTGAAACTCTAATTCTCTATTGTTTTTCTGAAAGTATCTCTATCTTTAATGGTTTCTTGGTCTATAGAGTTGTTTACTAGGACATGTCTATTTCTTTAAACCATGATATCTTCTTTTTATGAGAGTTAAGTAAGTTGAAAATCTTCTTCCTTAGTTTGGTGTTTTCCATTCTATTTATGTCCCCGTACAACTGTTGTTCTTTATTTTAGTTTTTCATAATTAATAATTTTTTAATTTAACAATAGATTTTTATTTTAATCTGGGTAAAACTATAATAGGGCCTATAGGCTATACTGTGGTTATTTGATGTAACTACTTAGAGTGGTTTAATACTGCGAATATTTTTTCCTGAAATGATTTACTAATTTATTTTATTTGCGTTTCTTGGGGGAAAGCAAAACCCGTTAGAGGTGGCATTAATTTGCTTTTGGTCGATTATAATGGAGAGGTATAGGCAATAACGTTCAGATGTGCGGATCCAATGGCTGTGTGAAAGATGGTTGAGCAACGTTATATTAGCTTCGCAACACGATCATAGCAGTGGAACAAGCAAAGCAAAGCAAAGGCGGAAACATAGGAACAGACCGATGCAGACTCAGCTAACGTGAATTGGAACGGTTTGGTCCTTCAATTAGCTAAAGTGATCAAAGGCGACTCACACATGTATTACGTGTATTCCCTATACACATTGATGTACTCTTAGTACAGATTATATACAGTTGTTGAATTCTCTCCTTTAACGTATAACACAAATGCTTTAGTATCATTCTGTATAATACCCTCTGTGGATGAACGTACCGCACCTCGCCACCTAAAACACAACCCTCCCCTCCCACCATCTATCCTTACCTACTCGTTCTCTTCAATCCTTCTCATTCGTTCACTAATAAGTTGCTTCTGTGCTACAAATCACACCTCCTTTGATATAACTTACTCACACACATACATATTCACTTCTTTTTATTCTTTTTTTCTTTATTACCTTCCATTTTTATGACCTATAAAAAATATTTATAATTTTTCAGGATAAAGCCAAAAAAACTATAGTATACCTAACTTACATCTTTTAGTTAGTTAAGCACATGAACTGCCCATAATAAACAAGAAGAGTGTTAATACACCCAATCTGTTCGTTGCAGGGCTAAAATAAATAGTTCTGTTTCTTATCACATGGTCAGCAAATAAAATGACTGAATCATTTAAGAAAAGAAGAGGTAGAGGTGTTAAAGATACTAGTCAGAGTTACCTCCTCTGAAAGTAATTAATTTCACTATACAGCCAGACCCTTTGGTGAATGAAGTGAAGGTGTCATTTGCAGAGTGGAAAATATGTGCTTTTCAGAGGGCCCGGCATGCTGATAAGCATACTTTTCCATTTAGTGAGGAAGGCAATGGCAAACCACCTCACTCCTCGTTTTACTTAGTAAAACCTCTACGGGTTCAAACCAGCCATTTGGCTGATGACCTAAACAAACAAGCACATGAAAATTACAAATAAATAATAGTTTTAATCAAATTAATACCAATGTTTTTTAAACATATATAGGCCTATAAAACGACTATAATTGTGCTGATTAGTTTGACAAAATGTGAATATGAATTAACTTGTATGAAGAAGCTGATCACACAACCAATTTTTTTATTTTAACCAGACAGTAACATTACAATCTGTTCAATTTGTGAACTCTATTAAGATAATATGATCAACAGCCTGTTAATCAGCCATTCATTGATGCCCGATTATATGATAAAAAAAATGATTTTCAACAGACTTCAACATAAATAAGTATTGCAAACAGATGAAAAATTGAATTTTAAAATTATTTTAAAAAATCTGGTGTGAAACACTCACACAACGTTTTCTTGATAATGCAAATAATGAACAACATAACCTAATATTAGTAGACTAATAAAACATTAGATATAAACAAAAACCTAACCTCCAAAAATATAACCTTATTTTAATCATGAGTGAATGATGCAAAATGAAAATCAACCTCAGTTTGGCTTTAAAGTACGGAAAGTCACTCTTTTACGCTAAACTTGACTCTGTAGGGAAAAATGCGCTAAATAAAAATCGTTGGTCTTTTAATTTCCTATAAATTTGATTATTTACACTTTTGTTTTAAATGCATACTAAGACTGAAATCTTAAATATCGATATTTTTACACTTGTGAAAAAAACTGAAAATTGCTAATTACCGCTAAACTAAGCGTTATAAAAAGAATGTTTAAAATAAAAGTTATAGGATTTTAAATTCTCTACAAATTTTATAAATACATTTTTGCGGTAAAATCCATATTAAAGCCGCAATCTTAAAAAAAACTATTTTTTTACGAGAGCAAAGCCTCCTCAAGGATTTCAGCAGACATGGCACCTACTCTATCTTATAGAGCATGAGGAATGTAGTAAATGAGGTGATTTTAAAAAAAATCGTAGGGGCCGTTTTTGAAAATAACGCAAAAAGTGAAAAATCGCACGAATAAACTACTACTTCCGGTTGACCGATTTTGATGATAATGTTTTAATGAAAATTGCCATGAAAACAATACTTTCCTTCCTATATATTTATGTAGACACGAGAAAGTAAAAACGTTTGATAGCTTGTATTAAATAAGTCCAGAAACTTAGAAAATATATTTTGAAAACTAACTAATTTATGAAAGAGAAACCTATTACAATCATGTTGTTTAGGTTGTCAGCCGAAAGCCGGTTTAAACCTCTAGAGGCTTTACTAAGAAAACGAGAAGGTAGTTTTACCTTTACTGGGTGGAAAAGTATGCTTATTAGCTACCAGGCTTTCTGAAAAGCATCTACTTTCCACTCTGAAAATGAAACTTTCACTTCATTCACCACAGGGTTTGGCTGTATAATGAAGTAGGCCTACATTACTCTCAGAGAAGATAACTCTGACTGGTGTCTTTAACACCTCTACCTCTTTTTTCAGTAATGCTTCAATTATATAATTGGCTGACCATCTGATAAGAAACAGAATTTTTTTTTGTAGCCCTGGAACTAACAGATCGAGTGTAAATAATTTAAAACTCTCCTAGCTGTTATGGGTAAAAATAGTTAATAAAAAAATTTAAAAAAAATTTCTATGATGTATTATGAGCAGATCCCGAATGAAACTGGATTAAGTTACAATCTAACATAGACGTTTCTTCAGGCATGTAACTATAAGAAATTAGAATTTAAATATTCCAATTTTTAGTTTTTCCGAGTTGCACACCGTATTATATCTCGGATTAATTTTTGAATCACAATTTAATTTGACAGTTTTGATTTTAATGTTTTCTAGGAAGCCAGTACAGTTGTTTAAACCTGAAGTTGAGTAGCTTACGTTTTGCCAATATGAGTATCTTCCAGTTTAAATGTTTGTACCTCGGGGTGCAGCCTGAGGTAGGCCTACTTGTTTAGTTTAACACCCGAAAGACTGGTTTGAATCTCCAGAAGTTTTACTAAATCAAAACGAGGAGTGAGGTGGTTTACTACTGGCTTCCTCACTGAGTGGAAAAGTATGCTTTACAGCATGCCAGGCCCTCTGAAAAGTATCTACTTTTCATCCTGCAAATGACACCTTTACTTCATTCACCATAGTGTCTGGCTGTATGTAGTGAAATTCATCACCCTCAGAAAAGATAACTTCGATTAGTGTCTTTTACATCTCAACCTCTTTTGTTCTTAATTAGTTCAGTCATATAACTCGCTGATTATGTAATAAAAAACAGAACTAATTTTTGTAGCCTTGAAACTAGCAGATTGAAGGCAATTAACTTAATTAAGCACTCCACCTGCCTGTTATGAGAATCTGTAGGTATTACTTACTTAATTGATTCAATATGAGAATTTTATACCACATGTATTTATATGTAACGTGGTCGCTAATGACCTTGTAGTCGATACAACCTTGAATAAATAAATATGGGAATTTATGTGTTATTTAATATTTTGTAGCATCAAACAACCAGAGGGCTCTTGAACCCAGACCAGTGCGGCATTTTAGGTTTTACTTCCATGTCTACTTAATTGTCTGCATTAATTTCAACACTGACAGACAAGGGGTCATATGAACGATTGCTAGACCAGACCAGGAATCGAACCACGGACCAATTGATTTTGAGACCAGGCGCTCAATTATATTTATAAAAACAATTAGTTTATTAACATACTATTTTATATGCAATCAGACAAATAATATTTGTAAAAACAAAATCAATAATTGTTTAAATAACCGCAATACGAATGGTGAATGTGATTAACATGGCAAATTTAATACTTACCAAAAAAGTTGACGAAACACGGCATATATAAATAGTTGAGATAGGTCAGTAATAATGATAATAATGATAATTAAAACAATGTAATGCAGCTGCGAGTGTTGGTACCATACGATGCGATGTACACACAGTATTATTATGCATTTCATTACTCTCTGGTGTAGAATTGAGTAAACATTCCACCCACTAATTGTCCAATGAAATTGTATATGCTATTAATTAAATTTATGATCCCTTTTAAAATATCTAATTACAACTCTTTAATTCCTATTTCATTCTGTTCCACTTTTTTTAAAAAAAAAAGCAATGAATTCACTGTTCCGTTTTCAGTTGATAATAAAATAATTTTGATTTATCACCTTAACACTAGAGTACATAAGTATATAATGAATAAAACCCTGTTGGCTAAACAACAAAAATTTCGTCAAAAAGAAAAAACCCACCCGGTTGCTCTAGAGGTGAAGTCGTCTCCATGAGTCAGCTGTATAACAGCTGATTTTTTGAGAGAAAGGTTTCCCCCCTCAACTGTACGCTTACTTCATTCCTACCTTATTGGGAGACAATTCCAAGTCTCTGTCACTATTCCTCAGTTCCACATGGTCATGTCCCCACTCACCCCTTCGTCCGCGGGTGTACCTCAGGGCTCGGTCCTTGGGCCCATCCTCTATCTTATGTACACCTTCGATTTCCCTGTCCGTGATTCAATCCAATTCGGACTGTTTGCCGATGACGCTATTCTGTACCGTCACGGCAGATGCCTCCGCCTCAATTGCCGCGCGCTTCAAACTCAACTTTTAGACGTCACGAGCTGGTGTCGTGTCTGGAGACTGTCACTTAACCCCACCAAATGCGAAGCAATCCATTTTAGATTAAAACGCAACGTTCCTCCGCCTCTACGATTGGAAGGGGAACTCCTCCCATGGCAGAACAGCGTCAGATATCTAGGGGTTAACCTAGATAAACGACTGACACTTCGGCAGCACATTGACAACAAGCTTAGCAAGGGTAGGGCCCTGTTCGCTTTACTCGTCCCTTTGTTCATTTCTACTGCATACTCCTCAAAACTGAAACTTCTGATGTACTCCTCTATTCTACGTCCTTTCCTTTTGTACGGGTCGCCGGTATGGTGGCCCTTTCTCTCCAAGACCAACAAAAAACGTATTCAGCATACCAGAACAAAGTCCTCCGTTGCATCACAAAGTTTCACTATCTTATCTCCAATCGCATCGTACACGAACACCTTCTCTTCCCCTCTATGGAGGACTTTATTTACAATACCTCGAAACGGCTCCACGACGCCGGGAAAACTGACGGACCCCAGATCATTCAGGACTTGTACCGAAGCCCACATCCGCCCGAAGTCTTTATGCCATTACCATTCCACGACTTTATCTAAATTCCAGTATGACCCACTTATCAAAATTTTGAGTTGCCACATTTTTATTCCGCCCTGTATTCCTCTTATATACCCATGCCCCTTCATCTACTTGTATGACTCACGCCCCCCAGTTGGTAGTAGTCCCCATGTTCCTATGCATAATCACTCCACTACGGTGAAAAGAGCCGCCATTTTAAATTATTAAACACTTAGAAAATAAAAGGCCGGTGATTATGCCAAACTCTACCCTTTCCGTCTCCCCTAAAATCATAAACTAACCCCTACCTAAAATTGTACCATTTGTCCACGTTAAGTACGGTGCGTGCCTTCCCCTCCTCAAGACAATAAAACTCCCACATAACTGAAAAAGGCCACTGAAAAACAAAAAAAAAGAAAAGAGCCGCTCTTAAACCCACTTGTCCCTTAATATAAATTTTCATCCACGAGTAACTTCTTAAAATACATTACCTCCTTTGAAGTCCCAGTCCCAATCCCGCAAGAGCCAGAATCCTATTTCCTAATTTTAAACTATAAAATTCCCCCTAAATTTCATGAGGTTGCAATTATTCGGTAAAATTGTTCCCCGAGCGACCAGGTGTTCCTTAACACGATGTCGCCATCATAGGGCTTCTCAGCCCTCTCAACCAGGAGGGAGGAAGGTTTCTAGTTAAATCCTAGTAAAGGTAGTTACTTTTAAACGGATTTAAATACTAAACAGAAGTTAACGGTGTTCTTTAATGGTTGAGTTTCAATTAACCATACTCTCTCAAAAATAATCGGTCTTGGTATGTACAAAACTACACGTCATACAGATCATCCTTTACACACCATTGGGTCACGGGGTTGCTAATTGTTCTGAATTTAACAGATTGTAACGTACACATTAGGGATAAAAAAATAAAGTAAGTAATTTATTCTCTTATTACATACAAAGACTTACATAAAAAGGTGAACGACAAGGGTGTTCATTGTCACCACTACTTTTTAACTTGCATATAAGAGGTTATAAATGAAATGAAGGAAAAATTTGACGCAGGAATAAAAACTCAAGGAGAAATAATAAAAATTCTGAAATTCGCCGATGATATTGTAGTATTAGGTGAGACAACGAAAGAACTAGAGGATATCTTAAATGGAATGCATAAAATCATGAGAAAGGATTACTTCATGAAGGTTAATTAATAAGAACAAAACGAAAGTGTTGTGGAGCAGCAAGAGTGGTTTAGAAGAGATGGGAAATTTAAAAGTAGACAAAGAAAACATACAGGAAGTTGGGAATTCTGCTATTTAGGGAGTAAAATAACAATGGATGGTAGAAGTACAAGTGATATCAAAAGTAGGATTGCTCAATCTAGAAAAGTCTTTGAAATGAAAAACAGCTTACTGACTACAAACATTGACTTACAGATTAGGAAAAATTTCTTGAAACACTGTGTTTCGAGTGTAGAAATATAATCGAGTGAAACGTGGGTGATAGGGGCTGTAGATAGGAAGAGGGTACAAGCTTTTGAAATGTGGCGTTTTAGGAAAATTTTAAAGATTAGGTGGGTGGACAAAATAAGTAATTTAGAGGTTCTTAGACGAGTGTATGAAAAAAGAAGTATAGGAAACATCTTACCAGAAGAAGGGGACTAGTACAGCATCTTAAAACATTCAGGTATTGGGCTATCAATAATGGAGGGTAATATTGAGGGAGTAAATTGTAGGGGGAGGTAAATACTAGAATTTATATAAAGCAAATTACAAAAGATGTTGGGTGTTACAGGTATGTAGATATGAAACAACTTGCGTAAGGTAGAATAGCTTGGAGAACTAAATCAAACCAGTTGAAAGACTGATGACAAAAAAAATACTAAACTCTTATTCAAACGATCTGGTAATATCACTTCTGGATAACTCCAATGACACAGGACGAGTAAAATAAAAACACCTAACAGATCTATTAAAAACTATACTACATGCAAACATATCTTCAACTGAATTATAAAATTATATAGGATGAAACAACAATGCCTTATGATGTTACAATATGTTACAATGGGGTAAATATTGTAACATTTTGTGCATTATTGTACAGAGTTTAATTCAAACCATTGACAAAGGAAGATACAATCTTCATAATATTCTAGAATTTCTATTATCATTACCTGAAGAAGCGGTGTGCACCGCAAAAGTACTCGTAGAAGAATGTTTAAAAGCATTATAAGGAAATTAAAAAGTTTTTTTATATTATAAAAAACAAATATTTATATTATTGTACACCTTGTTCTTCCTCCATTTGTAACTGGCAAATTGGTTACATAAACTTAAAAATATGTGTAGAGTGAAAAATGAAACAAAGAGTTTGAAAGAAATATGAATGAAAATTTAAATTTAGACAAAATTATGAATTTAGAAAGTTAAATTGATTCGGTCTTGATATAATTATTGATGACACACTGTTTATAATACAATTACATTATGAATTTTAAATTAATACAAAATTATTTTTATATTAAAATAAAATATCTGAAAATGATTATTTTAGTAATTATTTAGAATTATTATGAGCTCAAAATATTTAATATTGTAGTTACAGTTATGCCTTCTTGCAGTTAGTTGTAGAACAGTCGTGTTCTTGTCCATCCATCGAATGGGAATCTAATGGGGCCTCGAGTCATTGTTGTAATCGGTTTTATAGGTACTATTTTATTCTGTTAAATTTTTAACTACTTGCTTCTAAAATCTTTAAATTGTTTTATTTGATTTTAAAATTCAAATAGATCTTGATTTTATCCTCATTTCTTTTTATTATATTATTAATTAATTTTATTTATTCTGGCTTGTAGCTTCCTTGATTTTGTGACTCCATCTTTGATAAATTTGCATATTTGACTTCTGGAAATTATTTGTATTTTATAATTTTTTTCTTCTTAATATTTTAATTGTATATTTTAATTTTGATTTAGAATATCTTGAAATTAATATAACATTATTTTTTATGCATATTAATGTAATGATAAATATTTATATAATTTATTTAAATTATTCAACAATCGAACTATTAATTTGATCTTCGATCAACGATCTTATGAAGCATAGACTGCTATACTACACATTGGAGGGTTTCCTTCAATCATGTCTTCATTTAACAAAAACTCTCCATGGGTGGTCAGAAATGCTCACCTTCATTAAAACCTCAAAGTAGAATTCGTCTTAAATGAAATTAGGAGATCTCCACAGAAACATAAACAAAGGCTCCATCAACACGTGAATATCGAAGCTGTACAACTTCTCGACAACTCGGATGCAGTGCATCAGCTCATGAGAAAGAAACCTTTGAGTTATTGTAGAGTAAAATATACTGTACGAAGTGTATATGTATAGTATAATTTGTAATATGTATGTGTATAAGATGTTAAATATAGCGTAATGCACAATGTAAAAGTGTGCTTATTCGGAACAAAACAATAGTTGACATTATGAACTGTTAACTTTTTAAAATATTATTTCAGTAATTTCGGTTAGAAAAATGTTGTTCATTAGCCTCATCAGACTAGACTTCAGTAGTTTTTTTTAAAATTATCAAACACTCAACTGCTTATGGTTCTTAGGTCAGAATAGATTGTAAGAAAATAAAAATAAATATTTTCAAAACGACTAATCACAATTTTTTAAGGCTAAATAAACAACTTAGCTTTTTTCTTTTTTTCTTTGTTTATTTAACGTCGCATCACCTACTGTGGTCATTAGCGACGACGTTGTGTTAGCTTTTGTCAGAATTATCCAGAAGTGAAATTACAAAATCTTTTGAATAAGATTTCAGTCTGTTTTTAAACTTGGAAATTCATTTCTTCTTGTACGTTCGAAATATTTAAATCTCTATGTTATTTTTTTACTTTTTAATTTTTACTTTTGAGACCGCATAGGATCACTTTAGTTCAAATTCAGGTTTGTTCCAGGGTTGCTCTATGTTATTTATTATAGCCAATAATAATTTATAGTTAAAGTTCTAAATTAGATAGAAGGGCGAAAGCATGGTTAAATGATTTTGTATGCGTCTGTTTGTTGCACTATCCTATAATTTTGAAGTACTTAAATTTTTGTGTAATTTGAGACGTAATCAAAACTCGTCTATGAGATAATAAAAAACGTGCTAATTCCGCACCACTGAATAAATTTCACGCAGTTCATTAATTTCTATTCAGTGTTAACTTGCCTTAAAAATAAAAAGGCTAGGATATTAAAAAGCTTTGTAAGGTAAAGTGGAACTAATTTTCATTAACAGACTGGAGTTCTCTCAATTAACAGGAATAGAACACCTTGTGCTTATTCAAAAGAATTAGATCAGATTTCGATATCCACCACAACAAAGACTTCTACTAAAAATAATATGTGTATGTTGATGGATTCAAGCAGAGGGCAGAATATTCTATTTGAAAAGATTACAAATTTTATGAGTTACTTATTTAAATACATATTGCTTTAGGAGGGGGACGTCAATAACTCTCTCGTTAATATCTTCAAGCAAATATTACAAATAATACAAGTAAATTTATTACTATTTTATAGTTGAAACCATCAAACAATAAACACAGCCTACTACATCATACAGAAATCCACGTGTGTTTTAATTATTTCTTTGTGAATTATTCGGCACTTAATAACTTGTTAATAAAGTAAACCTATTTCAGAGGAAAATGTGTACTAATCAAAATTTCAAACGTATACAAAGCGATTAAATTTCAAATTATATTAAGTATTAAAAGGTTTATGTAACATTCCATCCACTACTGGAACTTATGTTAAATGCCATACTTAAGCTTCTGTAATTAAATACGTAAATTTAAAATGCATTATCCAAAGCTTTGTCAATTGATATGTTATTACCAAGTGTCCTTGTTAGTATACAACTATGCGAATTGTTTAGTTGTTTTTTTGTTTTTTAAATTGTCTAAACAACAAAGGTTTAATCGGTAATATGATATTTTGAAGGTAATAAAATACCATTTTACATTATTTGTAGTTCAGGTTAAATCTATGATGGTTAGTTTATTATTTTTATTTAATATAATTACATATTGTCAAAGAGAAGGGTGATTAACCGCAGGAACTTTTCATTGAATAAAGGTTATATCAATTATTAAATTTATAAAACATTTAAAAAATCTTTTTCTAGACGATGCGTCCCATGGCTGGTGGTAATTTTTAAAAGGGGTACCTTTGACTTATGGACTAATGGATTAGTGATTTCTGTATCTACTCTAAGTGAAATCGAATGAAACTATTTGTGTTTCCAAGTTCCAATTTTGATTCCTTGACTTCCGGTTTTGCGCCACTTCCGATCAAAACAAAATCTTAAAACCCCAAGAGTTTTGGTTATCTAATCTTTAAGAGGTATCGAATGACACTATTTTTGTTTCCAAATTCTGACTTTGATTTCTTGACGTCCGGTTTTGGGCCACTTCCGATCGAAACAAAATCTTAAAACCCAAAGATTTCTGTAACTACTCTTTAAGAGGAATCGAATGACACTATTTTTGTTTCCGAATTCTGACTTTGATTTCTTGACTTCCGGTTTTGGGTCACATCCAGTCAAAACCAGAATTTCAAACCCAATTCAAAGCTTCTAACTTTTTGTGTAGATTATGAATCAGAAAACCATTTGTTGCTATCTCTTGTAGTTTTTGATACCTGGATGTGACTGACGGACGGACAAAGGAAAATGATGATTACAATTTTAAAAATTGCCCACAATAAAATCCTAAACATTCATTTATTGAATTTATTTTAAAATTTCTACTTGATAAGACAGGTGTTTCTTGGATTTTTTTTTCATTTGCACAATCTTAGTATCCAGCATCTGAGCTGTACGAAATCCAGAAGTATTAAAATAATGTAAAGATTACAAAATAAAGTGTTACTAAATATTTTCAATGCTCCGTGGTACACTCGAAATGATAATCTCCGATAACTTTTTCTTTTTTTATAACTGCATCCAGGAGACTCCAAAAGGGAGTATAGGACATGTCTAAAAAAACTGATTTCTAAACTTTAACAATATATTAAATTCATTAATTTATCAATAATTTATGACTACTACTAAGAATTTCCGTTCTTCAATAAGCGTATCATTCAACCATTAATATGAAATAACATTCACAATTTACCTCAACGGTTAATTAGAAGTTTCTATATATTTTCAAACAAAAACTATTTAGAAAGGAATATGTGTACACTGTAAAATATTTCATCAATCGTGTATATTTTTATAGCAATTTAATGATGAATCTACCAGCATAAGTAGATTTTTGTTCAACAAATTAATGTTATGATTAGGAACGTAATAAAAATTCTGTTTCCTGTGAATTGGTTGTGGACATTTAAATTCTGCAAAAAGGTATTTTGCCTTACGTAGAATTATTTAAAAAGATAAGAGCATCTTCTTCTAGAAAATTTTATGTTAGTAATGTTGTAATCATTTTTAATATCGTGTAATAAAACTTATTTTAGATTTAAAAAGTAAGAACATATCCATTTAGAAAAAAGATGCTTTATTTCAGGAAATACTGTAAGTTATGATAGTGTGATATGTTAGAAAATAATACATTTTTAGCCTTTTTAAAAGTAAGATTACTTAAGTGTTATTTCTAAACTTTTGCATCAAAATCGGTAAAGAAAAGGGATTTTTTAAGATTGCGGCCTTAGTATTCATTTTACGAGGAAAATATACATAATTAAATTTATAGGAAATAAAAATCTATAACTTTAATTTAAAATACTTTTTCTACAGAACTTAGTTAGCGTCAATTAGTGATTTTTCATATTTTAAAATTCTACAGAAGTTTATTTTCATTTAACGTCGTTCACTCATGATTAAAATTAAGTTATGTTTATAATTTTACATTGTTCACCAAATTATTGGGCTAAACATATTGGTTTTTCCATTATTTATATTGGCAAGAGAAAGTCGTGTGAGTGTGTCACAAAAGATTTTTTTTTTTTCTATTTAATATGAACCGGTAGTATGTTTTGAAAAGATTCTATGAAATCGGTTACAAAATGTAAACAGACGTTTTAATTCTCAAAGCTAAAAATGAATTCAGTAAGGTATTTTAAAGATATTTTTCTTTAACCAAATAGGGGTTGTTGGTTGTTTTGTTGCTGTAGTTATTGTTATCATCATTATTAGTACATCCTTGTGAACACAAAGCGAATAGTGATAAAATAATATATCGCCTAACCTTCAGTACGTACCATTATAATAGGATAGGCTTGAATGGTGTTAACAGTTCCGCCTAGACGGACATCGGCAGAGCCAATGAATTAATTAACTAATTAGCTTTGAGCGATTGCTTTACCAATTACGTAACCAATTAACTAAGTCTAATTACGTGAACTGAATCAATTTATGTTAAGTATTTCTACTTACAAAGATAAAGGGTTATTGGTAAGAAGATTATTAGTAATTATTATTTGTAACTGATACGTAATTATTACATTTTGATCTGTAACATTGATTGTTATGTATTTTCAAATGGATACATAAATTGTCATAAAATGTAAAATAGATTAATGCAATAAAAGCGGTTATTTATGAAGTTATAAGAGTTGCATTGTTACTTAGCACCAACTGACTAATTATTTGTTTTGTTTTTTATGGAAGTAGAGTTTTATAGTATCCATTAGACTATTTTTACTTTCCCTTGCCCAAAAGAGATATATAGGGAAGGAAACTATTGTTTTCATGTCGATTTTTTTAAATGGAGATACTATTCGATATAATTACTGGTTTTCGGGCCCATAGACCCCCAGAAAATGTTTTTACGATTGCTCTGAATGTCTGTCTGTTTGTGAACAAAATATCTCAAGAACGGAATAGCATTCGAAGTTGAACCTTGAAACGTAAATTAGGTACCATAGGGGGGGAACCGGCTGGAACATTATCATCAAAGTCGGTCAACTGGAAGTACACTCGTGCAGATTTTCACTTATTTTCCTCAAAAACGGCCCCTATTTTTTTTTTAAAGTGCCTCATTTATATACTTTTTGTACTTTACAACATGGTTTCCTAGGAATCCCCGAATGATTACTCAGGTGTCAGCGAGATGTCATTGGAAAATTATTTTGTACTAATATATAAATGAAAATGTTTAAAACTTTAATTTTTGTATTTATAATAGGCCTATACAATACAAATATTAACATATATACTAAGAGCCTGTGCGCGGGAATGAGTTCTACATTATGTGCAAATTATTGATAATTACTAAAAAATACTTTTCTTTTCCTTTCCTCATAATTCCTTCATTATACAGCTTACTGAAACTTATCTAATTATTAAATTAATAATTTTAAATAATTAAAGTTTCAATACTATAAATTGCCGGCCGCATTGGCGCAGTTGGTACCGTGCTCGCCTCTCATCATGCGGTCTGGGGTTCGAATCCCATTCAGGCACGGCATATTTTCATACGTTACAAAAACATCATTTCATTCTTCACCGTCTGCATTAGCAGTAATTGCAGAACAGTCGGACGTTAAACAAAAAAAACAAACAAAAAAATACTATAAAATTTCCTTTAAACCAAATAAAATTTACTAAAAGCCAATAAATGTTTCTACTTTATTAAAGAAAAATTATACTATTCTCTGGAACAATCCCCTCAGCTCATTAGAACACTATGTAGGTTACAAACTTTTATGCAAGACCGTAAATCAATTATTTATAATTTAATGCGATAAGTTGAATCTGTCTTTTTAGTTCGCCATTTCAAAATGTTAGGCTCGATATTTGACATTTTCACTCCAAAATCAGACCGAATGTCAAGCCGATTTCTGTCGCCAAGTTCTCTGTAGTCTTTACGTGCTCTTAAAAAGTCTGTAATTTTTTCACCATTATCGTAGTGCATTTTTCATTGCACTACAGCTTGATAAATTCAAAAGTTGTTCTTGTTCCTCTTCTGAGAGGCTTCAATTCTTGTCTATTTCACGAGAGCTGAATGGATTTCGAATCCAACTGTCATCAGAATCGGGCTCAGGGAAATATTCCGTAAATATGGTTGCTAAGTTACGAAGATGTTCAATCAAATTTTTCTTTATCTGGTGAGGTAAATTTTCACTAAAAGACTCCATAAACTGGTTCAAATTGGGGAACCGTTCATAGGAAGGCCTATCATGAATTACTGTTTATGCAAGTGTCAGTAACTATATTTATGTGAGAAACCAATTTTTTGATTTTTAGGATTTATTTATTTATGAAAATATAAAGGCTAATATAACAGAACTTATCCATATAAGTTTTATTGACAAATATTATATGTTTACAAAACAACCTTTGCTTATAACTATTTTATTTACATACTCGTAATATGCATGCTAATACACTTTTTGTCTCTTGTGCCCATAAAAATAAAATAATGTTTCAATAGAATTACTTACTATTATAGCAATAAATAAGAAAAGAAACAAAACTTTCCACAAAAAACTGTTTGCAAAACTTGATCAAAAATAATATTATTTATTATTAAATTAAAAAAGGAACAGGAAAAAAACAGTAGAAGAAGAAAGAAAGAAAAATACAGAGTATGTGAAACTACGTGATGTGTATGTGAGTTGGCTATGTGATTTAGCAGTCCTTACCATTATAGCGAGTGGAAGAGGGTCTTTGAAAAATTTTCGTTTGAAACGACTGCTCTACAATAAAGGGTTTGCTGGAATTCTTGGGGGCTGTGGTCCCATGGTCAAATTTTTTTTTGAGATTTCGGCTTTCATATGCACTTTAGGGTAAAAGCGTATAATTATAATCAAGGTTGTAGAAAACTAGAAAACTCACAACTTTTTAATTTAAACATTTTTCTAAAACGCGTAGTTTTGTGTCAATTAGTGTTTTTTTGTTACTATTGATAGAAGCATTTTACATGTAAAAATTATCTAACATTTAACAAATTTTTGAAAGAATTGTACGTACAAAAATTTATTTTTAAAACTCTATGTAATTTTCTTTTGTTTTATAACCAGTACACTGTTTAAAGTTATTTTTCAGAATACTAATTTTTTCAAAAAAAAAAAAAAAATGAACAAAATACGGTCTACAAAGGAAAGTGTACAAACATAATCTTTTTTTCAATGTAATTTAAAAGCTGAAAAGTGTTTAAAAGAAAATTATATTCGTTAAACTTTGTATCCATTCTTTTTTTATTATTTTATACATATAATCATCGGTTTATTGCCGTCTAAAACAACAACGTATTCAAAGGAATCTGAATATATGTAAAGCTCAGGGAACCGTACATACTGTATGTATAATAGGAATTTTATATCATTTAATAATGGAAAATTTCTCACTACAAAACGTTCTTTGGAATAAAATTACCTAACAGCATTATTCTTTTAACAAAAACGTTTACTAAATTGGTTTATTTATTAAACTGCTTGTCGGCAAAGTAATAGAAAGATTTTCTTTTATGAATATAACTACACTTTCATCTTTTACATCATTATTATTAATATTATTATTATTATTATTTATTTTTTAAATAAAATACTTCTAATTTTTTCTACATATTCCTCTTAATTCTATTGTATAAAAATTACTTGGATATACTCGTTAAAGTATTGTAATTTTATTATTCAATTCAATTAATTTTGCTCATAATTTTATAAAATAAGCAGACACTCTTATATTTTATTTTGTTCAATCAGTTTGATTATGGTCCCATTAGAATATATAGTTTTTTTAGTAACCATGTAACGGAATAAAACAAATGAATATAACATGAAAGGATTGTAATAATGTACAACAGATTCTGATTACATTTAAATTTAAAAAAAGTATATTTTCTTTTAAAACTGTTCTTCAAGATTAAAAAAGTTATTTATTTATATCATCAACTACTGTGTTTGTGTCTGTACGTGAGTGATTGCCTTAGAATGACCGAGAAGGCTGCTCTAAGAGAAGCTTAGAAATTTGAAAGAAAGATTCTTTCAAATTTATAATGGGTTCAAAATAGTAGATAGACATAGATTTCGAGGTTGATAAGCACTCTGCAAGGTAAATGAACGATCAGAAAAAGAAAACTAAAATGTTATGAATACAATCATGTTTAGAATGGATGGCAACTGGTTGACAAAAATAAATTTTAAGACATTAAAAATAGACCTAAGTTATCGGGTAAATGGTTTAAGAAAGGGTTCAGATTAATGTTATTGAGAAACCTGAAAGAAACCGAGAAAATTCAATGAATCAAACTAAATTCAGACAACTCATTACGGACTATAAGGGCTTCCATGAAGAGGAAAAACATAACACTGGGTGGACAGAAGAAACGAGAAAAACATATAGTGAACGAATGCTGAGAATGTGGGCTATAAAAAGAGCTTCAAGAAATATCTAAAGTCACCTCATGGGGTCTAAAATTGGCTCTGTACAAAAAACGATTTCATCCGCTATTAGTAAACATGTTATTCTTGATAAACAACAATATTGAAATCGAAATTACAGTAAAATATAGAACATGATATAACAGTAATAACAATAAGTGTCAACTCTACTCAAGCACTTTACCTAGGCTTACACTTAGATAGGAAACTCATATAGAACACACACGTCACAAACATTCGGTATAAACTCAGAAAACGTTTCTATCAAGTGAAACGCTTACTTGATAGACATTCTAAATACAACAAATCACATAAATTAACAATTTACAAGACAGTCATGAGCTCATATTGTACATATGATATTCAATTTGGGTATCTACTTCACCTTCGTATAGGAAACGTATACAACATCCAATGCAAAACAAGATATACGTGCGATAACATATTTCTCTTTTACGTCATAAACCTGACTTACAAATATAATATGTAACTGACGTTGCGAAATTATACAAGACGTTACACGACAAATCTGAATTATGTAACATGAAAACCCTCTCATATAAAACATTTACGCTAGAGCGATACCGAATACTCAGCACAGACTTAAAACGCATCTAGCTAAGGGATCTGCTTAAGAACTAATCATAGGATTGTAGTGATGACTGCAAACTCCAACAAGTAAATCAAGTTTTAGAACCATTAGCGTCAAATTTAGAAATTGTCATGAAATTATGTAGGCCCTATTAATAGATACAATTTATTTAATAAAAAATTTACAACATTACAATCTGTTCTATAAAATTTGAGTAATTTTGGTAACAACAGGAACTCACATTTATAGAATTAGAAGTCCACTGTATCTGTTTCAACTGATAAAAATTGTGAAAAATTTTTAGCATCTAAATTTTAAATAAAAACAATAAAGAACTAAATTTAAAATCCATGCGGTAAATCTAATACAATAAATCTTTTAAGTTTTTGATGTAAATCTTTGACAATATTGACACGTAAGTTATGATGTACGTTTTTCTTACTGAAATACCAAGGAATGTCCATGATTTGATCTATTACTTTTGATTTGACTGATACTAAATTTTCAATAAAAATGTTACAAAAAAATTATTAACAATTCTTTTTTATTTCCGTTCCAGTCCACGTATGTCTATGGTAATCATGCATACTCGTTTAATTTTTTGCTCGATTTCTTAATTTGGAGCTTGAGTTTTCCTTCTTCCCATTGTTGCTTCGTTTATTCTGAAAATACCTTTGTTTCATCGCTCCACTTTGGTATGTCGTTGTTCTTTTTATTTTTTTCTCTAGAAAATCTTTATATCCTACAATTGATTTTCTAAATTTATTTCCATATGCTATTACATCTTTTTCTAAGTTTATTTTACTTTTATTCAACCTTTCTCGGTTTCTTTGAATCATCTTGGCTGATTTTGTATTCTTTCAAATTACTTTTTTTTTGTAATTCTTCCTTGGTTTGTCGTTACCAGATGTCCGTAGAATTTCATTCACTTTTTTTTGTTTAATCCAATATTTTCTGAATTTGATTTTAATTTCTCGATTTGGTTGATTCATTTCCTGTTTTTTTTTATTTCAGTTCTTTTACATATTTAATTACTTTATTTTTAATTATAAAAATTTTAAGTTTGTATCTGCTATTTTATCTACCAAATTCTTTCCTAGATTTCTGATAATCTTAAATATTATTCATGTGCGATATTGTATTACGACATTTTAAATTGATATGATGATCGTAAAAGATGTGTTGCAATGTGTACAAGGTTGTGTTGATCCTTTCTCAAAGTGTGTTTCTGTGGAAAAAAACATGAAAATGCCCCATACGACTTGGTGTCGTCGGAGCTCTATGTTTATTTTTGTGAGTTTTCAGTATGTCTCTCCTTACATTGAAACATTTTGGTAGAGGATGCTGTGACTAAGTTTTGTTCTAGTGTTCTTTGTTTTGGTGATGAAGGTGTCTCTTAATAATTTATTTATGATACTAGATGTTATTTTCTTAGTGGGATTTTTAACATTTCTCTTGCGGCTATCTGTTTCTTCATTACCGTGTATACCAATATGTGACGGAATCCGCGCAACATTTACAACATTTCTGTTGATATTGAGTTTTCTAAAGAGATTGGATATGTGTTCCATAATTGACTCTTTATTCTCTATCTTTTTATCTATTTATCACACTATCAAGTCCGTTAATACAGCAAACCATAGCTCTATAAAAAGAGCCTTTTCTATATAGACTTTTTGAATATATTAGTACATCCCTACACCCAATTAGCCGTGTCTGAATTGTTCCTGTCCCATAGAAATCACACAAATATTTTATAGACACATACACATTACACACATGCTCGTTCGTGCGTACACAGAAATGAGGTGTAAGTTTCAACAAGTACAACTGATGAGGTGGGATGGGCGAAAAAGGAAAGTAAAACAAAAATTGTCACTAATGAGTTGGTTTCTACTATAGTCTAAATTTATTATATTTGCCTTCTAAAACTGTTGTTGACGAGAGTAAGGATCGCTTAAAAGAAAATGCGGTGATATGGCTGCTGGACAGAAATACCAACTATTGAATCCAACAGTAAAGAAGAGTGTAATACATAGAAAAAAATTAAATAAAATCAAAAAGGGGACGTGTCATCTTGTAAAGAATGAGGATAGCGACTAGAAAATTATTTGGATGGCGACCCAAAACATCAAAAAGAAACCCAGGAAAACCGAAAACGAGGTGGAAAGTTGATATATATATAGGAGACATCAGGAGCTTGGTCAATGGCTGAGTCTGTTAGAATTAAATGCAGACAAAAGTATTTCAATGATGAATTAAAGAGCGATAAAAATAACAAGTAAAAATTATTTAAAAGAAAATGTGTAAACATTTTCTTCCTGTATTTATGCATGGATTTTCTTTTAATCATGCTGGTATTTTTTAAATAGTAATTTTAGGATTATTCCATCGCCACACTGGAAAAAAATACCGTATTATTACTATTATTATTATTTTGAAATCTCAGCACCTTTATCCTATGGTGAAATGAATAACCATTTTGTTTTGTCGTTATACCTATGTTAAATGAAGGATCAGTATCAAGCTAGTGAATTTTCCTCTGTTTCCTCGTTCTCCTTCCGAACCTCCCCTTACGACCTTCTCTTCTTCTATACGTTCGTTCTCCGACAGTGAGAGAAATCATTAGTCTGTGAATTTTCATGACTACACTAAAAGCGAGAACAGGTCGTTCTCATGCTTTCTACTGGAACATATGTAAATGAACACGAAGGAGTATTTTGACATTGTGTCATATTTTCCACATGATAAATGAATAGAAAGAGATCGAACTATCCTATTCATCTGGAAAATACATTCATATTTCAATTTATCTTTGGACAGAATTCAAATGTAAAGACATAATATAATTTACCCGAGTTATATTAATTAGACTACTTAAATTAACATAAGGTTGCTTTACTTATTAAATATAATTCTTATCGTTTAAATATTTTTAATAAACATTTTAACACAGGAATTAATCTTTATATGAATACATGTTTTGGTAATACATTTATTTCCAATTAATTTTATTAATCACTGACCATTTCATGAAACCTGAATTACCTATTCATGTTACTCAGTTTTCAATACATAATTGTTTTACAGACATGGTTTAATTAAAGTAAAATGATTCCAAAGATCAAATTAAAATAAATTAGCCAATACTAATTTGCCGCAAGATTTATTTCATTTAATATTGCAAAATAAATGTGAGTTTGGCTTAAAACATTAAAAACCTTTTATATTATAAGATTTAAAGAAAGTGTAAATACTGCAGAACAAAGAAAATTTATAGTAAATATAAAGAAAATTATTAACTGTGAACAAGAGACATAGACATTGTTAACGAGGTAAACAGATTTGAGGCAATTTGTGGAAATATATACCGTGATCTGAAACGGAAGGTTACAAAGAATGTGGTGTTTAAATTTTAGAAAGCATTGGATGTCCCCATCCTGGCTTTTGGAATGGAAATTTGAACTATAGATTTAAGAGAGGGAAACAAATTGCAGGTTACATAAAGGAGATTCATTCGGGCAATCAAAGGTAGATCCAGATTAGACTGACTTTGGAATGAAAATATTCGAGCAGAGCCGGAAGTTCAATATTGGATACTAAAATGAGTGAGTACAGAAGGAGATAGAGAGATCCTGTTAAATTAATGCTTCCAGGAAGGATCCTCATTGAAGGACTGAAGTACAAACCTGAGGAACGTAAGAATGTAGGTAAGCTTTGGAAGAGATGGCCAGAGTCTATTTTCTGATAAGAAAAACTACTCTGACTTTCTTATCCAAGGCCTAACCTCAACTGTATTTCTCTCAGGTTTGTACCTCAGGGCTGTAATTTGTAGTTAACACAGCAACCTCGGAAATTAAACCAGAATGGTAATTCAAGTTGGAAATATCTAAAGGAAACAAACAATTTAAAATTAAACTAATTTCTAAAGATCTTAAGCTAAGATATTTTGCAACAGTCTACAATTTTTCCTGTTATTTCCTTCCTTCTTTTCAGCGTGCCTATCAGCTTCGGATGTTGCAATCATCATGGCTAATCTAACCTTGTTGGTTGCTATTTGATGCCTAATTATGTACCCGAGATACTGAACCTTACGACATTTGTCAATGTTGATTACATTCGGGCCTTTATTCATCCTTTTCTAAGACTTCCATGTTGGTAATTCTCCTCGTCCATGGTATTTTCAAGATTTGTCTATATAGCCGGAGTTTAAAGGCTTCGAGTTTGTTGGTAGTATTCCTGATTAAGTTTCAAGTCCTCAAACCACACAAAAAAACCGGAAAAAGCAGCACCTCAGGTGCAATACTTTAGATTTTAAAGTTAGAACCTGGCTCTTGAATGATGAGTTTATTGTATTGAAGACACTTCTGGCTTTCAGAATCCGATACCCTATCTTCTGCGAGTTCTTGCAATCCTCGTTGATAATGGTAGCCAAATATAGATATTGCTTCCTTGATCGCTCTTTACCTTACTACAAGACAAAAATTTCCTCAATAGTACTATATATTGTAACACATAAATCTAGTTTTATTTTGGTTATGGGTTTAAGTAATAATAAAAAAACTAACTTTAACCATATTGCAATTAATTACTTACAAGGTGTGGCTATTAAAAAACGAAAATTACGTTGTAAAAAGATGTATCTTTATTTTATACATAATCACTTATTGTCACCTTCAATATACACTCTTTCTTTATCCCTACAACGCTCTATACGAATTTTACATTGTTGGAAACAGTGCTGTAAGTCATCTTCTGTCAGCTCCTTCAGGACAAGGTGCCGCTTTCTCTTTTACAGCTTCCACAGGCTCAAATCTTGTCCTTTTTAATGCAGATTTCACCTTAGGGAACAGGTAGAAGTCACATGGTGCAAGACCTGGTTAATAAGGTAGATGTTCTAACACTGAGATGCTGTACTAGGCTAGGAACCTCTTGACAGATAACACGTAATGAGCTGGCGAATTGTCTTGGTGGAGAACCAATGATTTGTCCTTCCACAATTCGGGGCGTTTTTCCTTACTCTTTGACGTAGTTTAGAAAGTACCTCAAGGTAGTAATATTGATTAATTGCTTGACCTTCAGGAACCCAGTGAAGGTACACAATCCCATGGATATAAAAAAAAAATCATAATTGCTTTAAATTTTGACTTGCTCATTCGAGCTTTTTTGGCTCTCGGTGAAGTTTGACATTTTCCAATGCATGGATTGGTGCTTTGTTTCCGGATCATAAGTAAAAAAACTACGTTTCATCACATGTTATTATCTTCTACCTGTTCCCTATGGTGAAATCTGCATTAAAAGTGACAAGATTTGAGTCTGTGGAAGCTGTAAAAGAGAAAGCGGCACGTGTCCTGAAGGAGCTGACAGAAGATGACTTCCAGCACTGTTTCCAACAATGGAAAATTCGCATGGAGCGTTGTAGGGATAGAGATGGAGTGTATATTGAAGGTGACAATAAGTGATTATGTATAAAATTAAAATAAATGTTTTTTACAACGTCAGTCTCGTTATTTAATAGCCACACCTCGTATTTCATAAAATTAATAATTAAAATTTATGATTTAACATAGCCAACTAGCAAACACAATTATAAAAATTAAATAAATAACAAAAACTAAAGTTTAAACCAACTTGACTAACGATAGATAAATACGTAGATTGTTCTTAAGAACCAAAACGAGTAGCTGTCTACAAATACTTGTTACCACCCGTACGCATAATCAACGTAACTCAGAATCGATCTCGTTACGACTCTATTTCAAACGGCCGAAAAACACTTTTAATTCCCGATTTAAACTATCAAGATCCCGACAACAAAGCCGCAAACTGTTTTTACACTTGTGGTCTGATTATCTGGTTAATCTAGACCCTTCGAACACTTTCTCCATTTCAGTGGAACACTATAGAAAGAATCAAAATAAAGCCAAACATTTCTACCATTTTCGATTTTCTAGAATTTCTTTTCAAAACATCTTATTCACTGCAGCTCACTATTCTTGTTCAATACACTCCATTCCATACAATACACAATTTCTTAAAAATGAAGATAAACTATACAAAAAAAAAACAATCTATTACATTAACCACTTTTTTTAGACCAATAACAAACTATGTTATACCTAAATTATTATTATACAGGGTGATTTTTTAGTCCTGTTACCCAATTGTTAATGTCTGGTAATATTTTTCTAAAAAAAATAAATTTTGTTTTGTGACACTAAGTTGGTAGCCCTACTCAACCAGTATGGATATGGCAGTGTGAGTTGATTCTCCTTGAGCTGTGTAAATTTTTGTGCCATTTCTGGTCGTGCTACGAACAGAATGTCTTTTATCCTAAAACAATCTCTTGTTTAAATCTGGAGGCTGAAGCTCTAGAACTAATCGTATGTGATACGGATACAATTTCAATTTTTTAGCAGCTTTCTGAGCACTCGAACATGACAAATCAACATGCGAGGAAAGTTTTTGTAAACTTTTCCATGGAGAATTGAGCAATCTTGTTTTCACATTTTCTTATCGTCATCTGTCAAGAGAGTTGGTCGACCACTACGTTTTCTGCTGCAAACAATACCTGCCTCTAAAAATCAGTTAGTTAGCCTAGAAATTGACTAGAATAGAGTGGAGGAACACCAAAAAATGTAATTTGAAATGATTCTTTTACACTCGCATACGATTTTGTAGCAAAATATTGTTCAAGAATGAAAACCCGTTGTTCTAGGGTAAAAGACATTCTGTTCGTAACACAACTGGAAACAGCACAAAATGTTACGCAACTCAAGGAGAATCAACTCAATTTGTCGTATCTATACCGGTTGAGTAGGGCTACCAACTTTGTGTCACAAAACAAAATATCCCTTTCTTAGAAACAAATTACCAGACATTAACAATTGGGTAACAGGACTAAAAAATCACCCTGTATAATATTACAATAACTCCCTCAGTATATTCTTTTTTCTAATTATAAAAATTGATCTTATAACTAAAAATTGACAATCTATCTTCTAAAAATATTAACATATTAGGACAGTTGATATTATAAATTAATGAGAATTATAAACTTTGTCATCTGTTTACAAATTAATGAAGTAAATTAAGTCATCATTATCTGATATAATTTGAATAATCACCTGTCTCCGATTAATTAACACAATTACGTTGTAATTAGCCACTTTTTACAATTCTGACGTAATTATTACTTTTGTATCTTTTTGAACTTTACTTAAATTTGTTATATATCTCCTGATTTTGTATGATAGTGTTATAGGAACATCTGTCATTTTGTAAATGATAGATAATTATCATTATTTGTGTATAAAGTGATTAGATGGTAGTATCTATCAATTAAATATTGACGGATGTATGTACCTACATTATTAGGTTTCTATTAGGTACTTGCATATTGTAGGTAAATGTACCTTAATAACATATAGGCCTGCCTATCATTTAACAATAATATTTTCATGTTATTTCTTTTAAAAGCTTATCGTTCGTATATGCCAAATGTTTTTCATATACTTGTTCGTTAAATTTTTATCCATTACAATTTTAGGAATAATTAATAAATAGATAAACATCTGGTGAGAAACACATGATTTTCTCTTGCCAATGCAAATAATGAACGATATAACCTAAAATTAGAAAAAAAACTAACCTCAAAAAACATAACCTTATTTTAATCATGAGTGAATGTCGAAAAATGGAAATGAACCTCAGTTTACCTTAAAACTACGAAAAATCACTTTTTCACACTAAACTAGGCTCTGTAGAGTAAAATGCTCTAAATAAACGTTGTAGA
This sequence comes from Catonia carolina, assembly GCA_035578175.1. Taxonomy (NCBI): domain Eukaryota; kingdom Metazoa; phylum Arthropoda; class Insecta; order Hemiptera; family Achilidae; genus Catonia; species Catonia carolina. Next base: position 80,814,485 of record JAQMRL010000003.1, on the reverse strand, counting down.
TCTTTCAATGTCCTATAAATTTGGTTTACACACTTTTATCGTAAAATGCATATTAAGGCTGAAATCTTAAGAAAATTGATTTTTTTACGTTTGCGTTAGAAAAAAAATCGCTAATTACCATTAAACTAAGATCTATACAAAAAAATGTTAAATAAAAGTTTTAGGATTTTAAATTCTCTACAACTTTTGTTATAGACATTTTTGCGCTAAAATGCATATTAAAGCCGCAATCTTAAAAAAATTATTTTTTTACAAAAAAAAAACCTTTCCAAGAATTTCAGCAGACATGGCGTTTACCCTATCTTGTAGAGCATAAAAAAATTTGGTAAATGAGGCAATTTTTAAAAAAAATCGTAGAGCCGTTTTTGAGAAAATCGCAAAAAAGTGAAAAATGACACGAAGAAACTACTACTACTTCCGGTTGACCAATTTTAATGAAAATGTTCGTGTCGGGTCCGGTAGTAGTATCTAACTTAAGTTTTAAGTTTCAAGTTCGTACGATGTTCCGTTCTTGAGATTTCTGTTCACACACACGCGCGCGCGCGCGCACACACACACACACACACACACACACTCACTCACACCAATCGCTAAAAACATGTTTTTTGAGTTCAGGGGCCTGAAAACGAGTAGCTCGGTGAGAACTCGATTTCAAAAAACCGACATGAAAACGATACTTTCCTTTCTATATATTCATATAGGCAAGAGAAAGTAAAAAAAAACTGGTATTCCAATGCAGATACCTTGGGGAAACAATAACCTACAACCTTAAAGGAAAAATTTGAAAAGAAATACGCACTGACAAATTTAACTAACGAAAAAACTCATATGGTCAGCACATAAAAAGAAATAGGTTTCCATAAGCCAAATTACGTTATTATAATACTGTTTTGAAACCCGAAGCCACTTACGCCTGTGAATTCTTTTCAGGTTAAACACCTAATCCACAACTGACAATCATCAATTGTTGATAGATGAATATTCAGAACCGTTTTCAACTTTAAACTTCAGTCATACGGGAAATGGTGGTTCGTACGCAAAAATACGCTATACAAAAAAAAAACGGACAGGTAACAGGGACAATGAGAAAAAGACGGTTTTAGTTCTTCCGCTACTTATTCAGAATGCCAGAAACAAGGCTTTTCAAGAACCTTATCAATCAGCTCATTCAATAAAAATCAGAGAATGGCTGGCTACAGGAGATGCACAACGATCTTAACACCCAACGATAAAGTACAACATGATTGTGAGACGAGAAGATAAACTAATACTCAAAGATCCCAAAATTAAATTGTCACTAATAACCAGAAAAGTTTGACCATACGAGGTGTGGCTATTAAATAACGAGACTGACGTTGTAAAAAAATTTATTTCTATTTTTTACGTAATCACTTATTGTCACCTTCAATGTACACTCCTTCTCTATCCCTACAACGCTCCATGCGAATTTTCCATTGTTGGAAACAGTGCTGGAAGTCATCTGTCAGCTCCTTCAGGACACGTGCCGCTTTCTCTTTTACAGCTTCCACAGACTCAAATCTTGTCCCTTTTAATGCAGATTTCACCGTAGGGAACAGGTAAAAGTCACATGGTGCAAGATCTGGTGAATAAGGTGGATGTTCTAACACTGAGATGCTGTAATTGGCTAGGAACCTCTTGACAGATAACACGGGATGAGCTGACGCATTGTCTTGGTGGAGAACATGATTTGTCCTTCCACATTTCGGGGCGTTTTTTCCTTACTCTTTGACGTAGTTTAGTAAGTACCTCAAGGTAGAAAAATTGATTAGTTATTTTACTTTCAGGAACCCAGTGAAAGAAACACAATTCCATGGATATAAAAAAACAATCATCATTACTTTAAATTTTGACTTGCTCATTCGAGCTTTTTTGGCTCTCGGTGAAGTTCGGCTTTTTCAGTGCATGGATTGGCGCTTCGTTTCCGGATCATAAGTAAAAAAACCACGTTTCATCAAATGTTATTATCTTCTACCTGTTCCCTAAGGTGAAATCTGCATTAAAAGGGACAAGATTTGAGTCTGAGGAAGCTGTAAAAGAGAAAGCGCCGCGCGTCCTGAAAGAGCTGATAGAAGATGACTTCCAGCACTGTTTCCAACAATGGAAAATTAGCATGCAGCGTTGTAGGGATAGAGAAGGAGTGTATATTGAAGGTGACAATAAGTGATTATGTATAAAATAAAACTAAAATTTTTTACAACGTCAGTCTCGTTATTTAATAGCCACACTTCGTATAACATAACTGACAAGCAGAGGAAAACGAAATCTGAGAATATGAAGATGTGGGATAAAAGAAAACTAATCAAATGATCCACTAAAGACTAAAAGTTGACTATACTGCTCCAATTGGGGCTAAAAAAACACACTTCACAAAATTTTCTACAAAACTGATATACGTCATCATCAACGTAATCACCATTTGCACGATTCAAATTCATCTGGATTTCTAGAAAACATCAGTTCTGGTTATGAAAAATTATGATCACTCTTCTATTAAATTTTATAATTTACATCAGAAAATAACTCCCATTATATTTATGTTATCAAAGGAGGAATCATTAAAATTTTTTATAAAATTCGTTTTATTTTCACTATTTTAACTGATTTTGACGACATTTCCTCTAAAATTTGTCAAGCAGCTGTACAAAAATATACCTAATTTAAAAATTGAGATTTCTTCTTCCTGTTAAGTATTTACTTTTTTCAGTTAATAACTATTTATTTCGATAAATTCAATTCTTAGAGATTTATCACATTTTCTGTTATGTAGTTATTACCATCTTATCTGTGACCTTTTTATATCTCTTTGTCCATGTGGTCTATAGTTCTTTACTTTCAAGGGTATTTTTTCTTCCGGGATTTTGTCCAGATCCTGTCTCCACTTACCACAATTAAGTTTTATTCTTTCGTTCAAGCTATATATTTTTAATTCAGCTGTTATTTTTTTAATTCCGTATATGGTCTTATCTTGTGCCCTATTTTGTTCTGCATCGTAAGACTCATTTTTATAAAGGATAACAGGAGTAGTTAACACATTAAACTAAATTTTTGTCTGCCTGCTAGCCTTGTTTTGCAGTGTTCTGCTGATAACACTACATATAGCCTGAAATCTGTTTATTTTGTTTTTAACGTAGTGATTAACGTCATAGCTAATCTCGCATCCCAGATAGCCGTAGTGGGAGACCTGTTTCAGCACTACATCATCTACGACTACCTTCACTCGAACAGGATATTTTCCTCTGAATACCAAAACTTTCGATTTAGAGCTATAAACCTTGAAATTGTAATGTTCACATACCTTATTTAGTGCACAGACTGATTTCTGAAGTTCTTCCTCGTTTTCCTGAACTATCATCGTCCGCAAATAGCAAAGCAGATATCTTAAAACCAATGATTAATAAATTACGATTTAGTGTTGGAGCAAGTTTATAGTTTCAGTTAACTGGGTTGAACCATAATTTAATATATGCAGTGACGAAGGTTACTGGTAGTGAAAAATGTAAACAGGGCACAAGCGCTCCAAGAGGCCAGCAAGCTCAGTTAGAAGAATGTTTACATACCTGAGTTAAAAATTAAATTTTTTTCTGATAAAAAAACAACTGATGAAATTGAAAAATTTTCTATATCAGAAAAAATAAGTAAACCTACAAAACACGTGTATCTATCTTTTAAGTTATGAAGAATTTATCATGAAATAACGTGCAAGCTTGCTTGCCGCTGCGAGCGCTGCAGTTGATTTGACTGAAAAAAGCAACTAAAGCAAAATGTCAGATTCCAATAGCTGAATTGGATTCTTAATAATTATTGGCACAAAATTAAATTATTGGCACAATACAGATTACTTATTTATAAAACGTGCTGAAACCTGCATGGATATACGGGATACAAGAAGTCATAGTATAATTTAAATAATTCAACGGCTTCTGTTCAAAATACTTCGTGACGTCATAGTATTTCCTTTGTAGTAGCTACATAATATCAACGCTATAAAACACAGAAACAATACTCCTACAGTACACGGAAACATACCGAAGTTTTGCACCAGTTACCAAACACGTAAATCATCAAAATTCAGAAGCCATCAAACTCCTAGACAGCATTGAAACATACAGAAGACTACACAAACTATACTCTATAGACTTATTTTAATACATTATTATATTTATTCCATGGTACGTGACAAATAAAACAATGTATACGAACTTACGTACCAAAGCTGTGAAAGAATAAATTATGCAGCTATGTTGAAACTATCAAATTAAATTAAAAGATCGCCCGAATTATTTGGCGCTTACTTAATAATAGCGAAGACTTAACTGCACTAAAAAGAACTAACTTACTTGACAGACTTACCAAAATAACTTATTTTGTTAATTTGAGTCCATATTATTCTCAATTATCATCTTCATCATCTACTTCTACGCATTCTAATCATATCTCCATTATTTTTGTTAAATTTTTATTTTACGGTTATTAGTCTTTTACAGACGAGAGTGTAGCATTATACGGAATGTATAATGCTAGTGTAAGCATTATAAAAGTGTAGCTAAAAGTGTAGCATTATACATGGAGTGTAGCATTATACGGAAGTGAAACGTGGGTGATAGGGGCTGTAGAACGGAAGAGGATAGAAGCTTTTGAAATGTGGTGTTATAGGAAAATGTTAAAGATTAGGGGGGTGGACAAAATAAGTAATTTAGAGGTTCTTAGGCGAGTGGATGAAAAAAGAAGTATATGGAAGCATCTTACCAAAAGAAGGGATAGGCTAGTGGGGCATATCCTAAGGCATCCAGGTATTGGGCTATCAATAATGGAGGGTAACATTGAGGGAGTAAATTGTAGAGGGAGGCAAAGATTAGAATATATAAAGCAAATTACAAAAGATGTAGGGTGTTACAGGTATGTAGATATGAAACGACTTGCGCAAGATAAAACAGGTTGGAGAACTGCATCAAACCAGTCGAGAGACTGATGACAAAAAAAAAGTCTTTTGCAGAGATTTAATGTTTGTAAATATTATAAATAATTTTGTTTTTCTTTTGGAAGCAATATCCTACTATTGGGTGTTGTCTTCGTCATGTAAAAATACTTTTATAATTGTTTTTTAGGTCAACAGCCGAAAGGCTGGTTTGAACCACTAGAGGTTTTACTAAGTGAAAACGAGGAGTGAAGTGGTTTACTAATGCCTTCCTCACTAAATGGAAAAGTATGCTTATCAGCATGCCAGGCCCTCCGATATGCAGCCACTTTTTCCCCTGCAAAAGACACCTTCACTTCATTCACCACAGGGTCTGGCTGTATAATGAAATTCATTACTCTCAAAAGAGATAACTCTGACTAGTGTATTTTACACCTCCACCTCTTCTGTTTTTAAATAGTTCAGTCATAATTGACTGACTATATAAAAAGAAACAGAACAATTTTTTTGTAGTCCTGAAACCAACAGATTGAGTGCAATTAATTTAACATTTTACCTGCCCGCTATAGGCAAAACTTTCATAATATTTTACTTATAGTTATTTTTAAACTGATTTGTAAATACACACAGATGTTAAAAAAAATTATTATTTGTACATTCACGTTAAAACAATAAATTTTGAAATTTATAGTGTGGTGTAAGGGGGTATCACTTACTCATGATTAATACTCACTACACATCTAAGTTACTCATTGTTCTATGGTATATACCGAATCTTAGATTTACAGTAATACTAAATAAATTATTTAATCTCGACATTTACAGTAATAAGGGATAGTTACATCCCTTATTGCTTCAAATTTTAAGACGATTATTCAATTAAAGACGTTTGAATTTTATGTGGTTGCTCCACGTTAATCGTTTATGTACCTTGATACTTAGCTATCTAGTATTACCTAGAAGTAATTAATGCTCATAACGGGCAGGTGGAGTGTTAAATTAATTGCACTCGATCTGTTGGTTCCAGGGCTACAAAAAATTAGTTCTGTTTCTTATCACATAGCCAATTATATATGCCTGAACTATTAAGAATATAAGAGGTAGAGGTGTATAAGGCACTAGTCAGATTTACCTCCTCTGAGAGTAATGAATTTCACTCTACAGCCAGACCCTGTGGTGAATGAAGTGAAGGTGTCATTTGCAGGTTGGAAAGTGAGTGCTTTTCAGAGGACCTGGCATGCTGATAAGCATATTTTTCAACTCAATGAGGAAGGCAATAGTAAACCACCTCACTTCTCGTTTTTTCCCCGTTTTTATTTAGTACTCGTTTTTACCTATAATCTACTCTGTTGTTTAGTTCAAGAGCCTTTTGGCTGTTGACGTAAACAACAGTAGCAATTACCAAATAACAGTAGTAACAGCAGTAGTTATTACCGTAGTAAAACAACAGTAATAATAAACAACAGTAGTAATTACCGTAGCTAGGTCCATATACCTAAATACTTTACTTTATCGTCTTGCGATATATTTGCGTTAGACGAAGGGAGAAACACTTTCAAGATCAAAATGAAAATGTATTCTGAATGAATTTGTTGGTGTTAACAATTATCCTCCACATTTCAAACAGATTTCAGCTCGGTTTAGTATTCTTGAGAATTAGATCTTGTGAAAACTAAACTTAATTATTTGACTAATAAATATGTTTCGATTAAAGAACCTTTCATTTCTGTTCGAATTTATTTCATATTACCTTTAACCTGCCGGTTATTCAAGGCATGTTTCATAATAGTAAGGGTGACAGTGGGGTCAATTGTTATAATACTAACAAAAAGTCGACAACAGAGTTGTAGACAACTTTTCTCCCCGTATTAACCTACAAAGCATATAAATCTTATACCAATCTATTATACTACCCTCATTGGACCGGTAAGACAACTTAACGGGTCTGGGTTGGGGTCAGAGGTTGTAGAGGTTGAACTAATCATTACACAAGTGAACTGTGTGGTCAAGAGACCCGATCTTTGAACTTTTTGTATTATAAATGTGTTTTCAATTAAATTTAGTGTTGTAACATTACTTTTGGTTACGTTTTATAGGAACAAATTATGAAGTTTACAAATCATTATAGTTCGGCTACGTAGAAATTCTTGTTTATTCATCATTAGTAGTATGTATACAAGTGAATCTATTGTGTTAAAACGTACAACAATATGTTACAATATAGGAGTGCAATATCTTCCTTTTTTTACTTTATTAATGGAAAATTTACAACTGTACCAGAGTACATCATCTGCAGTATATGCTTTAGTGTTTAATGACTTGAATTTTCATGTGTGAAGAAGTCCTTCAGTGGCAATCCTGAAGTAATACTTGTGTAACAGGACCCTATTTCAACGTTTCTTTAGTATTCTACGTTGATTTTGTGGTAAGTGTAGAAGTAAAATTGTGAATTAAGAGAATAGTGTACAGTATTATTTTGGAGGAGTCCGTTTTAGGGATTCAAGATTTTATGGAATCCACACGCTTGAAAAAGCCTTTAGCACCGTTATCAATCACAAAAAATATTTTTTGAAAGAAATGTTACATATACAGTATTTTCATTCTTTCAGTTCTTCAATTAAACGAAATTGGTTACTCCTTGGTTAATAAATTTCATTTCAAAATAAGAATAAATTGTTTGTGTTGAAAATAATCTAATTCTTGACATGAAACTTTTTTTAATTATTTAAATCTCTTATTTATAACAACTTTACAACTAGTGAACATGGTGAAAATCATGAAACATCATTTTTCTTAAGGCTATAGAAAATAAAATCAGTACGACTTCAATGGAATTTTTGTAGACCAGATAAAATACGAGTGACTCATTTCACTTACGGTTGTTTCATGTAGCTTTATCTATTTTATTTACATTTATTTATTTCATTTAAGATTAGGTATGAAATAATTTTGTTACCTGTCGGCGTTAATCAAATTCTCGGCTCTGTCTTCTACGGAGCCTTCTTTGTGAGTTGCCTGGTGAATTCGGTGGATCCAATCACGTAGCCTGTAGTATATTTAATCACTAAGTGTAATTCCAATGAAATGAAATTTATTATTAAAATTACGGTACAACTTTAAAAATACATCATTGAGATAATAAGTGTGTAAACGTAGATTCAAAGTTCTATTTTATATGTTAGGGGAGATCTTAGTACTCATCTTGAGTACTTCGAATTGAAATTTTTGTGTGTTTTATATGACAGAGAATTTACAGCGAAACCATAAATTTAGCTTCCACACATCCAAATCGGTTTGAGAAATTTTTAAATTTTAATATTAAGATGAAATTGTGATTTATAACGTCGAGAAAGTAATAAGAAGAGTTTAAGTCATTGGTCTGAAGTTTTACCTTTTATATAATGAAGTTTTTGTTTTAATTTAGCTTAAATCCACAACCGTAAAAATTATATAACCAGTAAATATGATGATGTTGCTTACAATACAAATAGTGTTAGGATATTTTTTAGACCACCATTTTTAATAGTGCCACTCCAACGATGGATTAATTTTGAATAATATATCATAATAATTTAGAAGTGTACTATGATATCTGTAATCAATCCCCTTTTCAGTCTTCTTTTGGGATTTCCGGGTTTGTTAGAGTATGGCAGTGTTCTAAGGAAATCATCTTATGATCCTCAAGTTTGTGTTGAAGAATGATATCATTGACACAATACCTTCAAAATATAAATTATAAAACATTATTTGAATTCCAATCTAATTTTTTGAGATCTCTTCAGTAGAATTAAAAATTTAAATCTTACAAAATGTTATAAACACATATTGTTAAGATTTTTTCTAATTAATGTAAATCTTGAAATTTCTTCACAAAACTGAGGACATCTATATCTGAGTCAAGGCTTCTATAAAAGTGATTAAGTAAGAGACTAATTTTATGAAGCACTGTTATTTCTAAAATAAGTTTGACGTGTAATTAGGTTATGTAGGCTACGTCTTATAAATAATAAAATCGATTTATTATGAGACAATAAATTCAATATATTGGTCTAACATAGTTGGTTATATTGGTAGATAATGCTTTTGTATTTGAATTTAAAATAATGTAAAAGTGACTTTACGAGATAGAAAAAAGGTAACAAAATTACATTACTATAAAGTCACGAAACGAAACAAATTTTCCTGGAGTAATAGGAAAAAGTTCCGTTCAATTGACAACCGATGATTACGTAAAAAGGAAATTGCTACAGGTTGAGGAAGTTAGGCCTATTTGTTGCTGATTCGTTGCAAATTGGACAATTCCCACTCCACAATTGTCTTGTCCTTTGTCTGGACTGGACTAGTTGCTAATGAGATTTTGCGCGCCCTCATCTGAACTGTGCATTCACTGGAATTTTTCAACTGGAGAACTGTTCTGGAACAGACTGAAAGTTAATGAGATGTACCAAACTTTGTTACCGTTTTACATTTTCTCCAGACTGATAAAAAATATCTTTCTACTGAATAAAATCCTATCTTGTAATTCAATTTTCACAATGTCATTGCGTTTTCATCAGTTTCTAATAAATAATTGATTATCTCGTCATTCTCTCAATACATTTTTTAAATTGACTTAAACATGACACTAATAGAAATTGACTCATCTTTTCAATTAGAGTTTAATTTATTTACCCAATAGTTTTGTTATACTACTTTATTAATTAATTCATAAATTAATTGTATCAGCATTCTTAATTAGTATTTATTTAAAAACGTACAAATCATCACTGAAAAATAATTATTGAAACAAATCAGTTCATACGTATAAACGGCATATTAGAGACCAGACATATAAATCTTTCTGACAATTTTCTGAAATAAACTAATCTTAATAAAATTCATTAATAAAAAAAGAATATTTAATCATGAGTTAAACTACAAGTCACATCTTCATTTCATATATTCATTGTAAACCGAAAAGTTCCTCTCTTCTTCATAACGAAAAGTTTGACATTTTCAGTCCCAAGAAGAAACCTTTTATCATCTATAACCAGAAGATCATTAGGAAGCAACGCTGATGAGTTCTGTGTTCTTCAAGATATATTTGAAACTTTTTGACATATTATTTACTGAAAGATGCTACGAACTCCGATGACACTGTAATAATAAAAAAGTTTAAATCTCTTCAGATAGGAAGCGTTTCAATTAATCCGAGACCAAATAAAGAATCCAGAAATCTGGTTAAGGCATTGGCAGATTAAGGTAAACCCAGAGAAATTAGTTTATACTACTGATTTCAGAGAGCTTTCGAATTTTCCCAAAAACAGCAGAGAGTAGCCCTATATGCAACTGCTTGTAAATACTCATGATTCTTAGTAGCACAAATGAATAATATAAATTATACATTTAATGAGTTACTAATGTGTTTCTAGTCTATTGTACTATTTTCTGCAACGTTTTATAGAGTGTATAAAATAATAAATTAATTTATTGTATTTTTTTTAATCATATGTGATTAATCTACATATTTTCCACTGATAATAATTGAAAAAATTGACACACTATTTTTAATAATTTTTAATAATGAAATTACAGTTTGTAAATCTATGTATTAAGATAAAACTACTACGATTAACATTGTTAGTTTAATTTGCATGTAGGGCTACTCTCTTACTATTTTTCGGAAAATTCGAAAGCTTTCTGAAATCAGTAAATAGTATAAACTAATTTCTCTGGATTTATCTTAATCTGCCAATGCCTAAACCTAATTTCTAGATTGTTTATTTTTGGTCTTGGATTAATTTAAACGCTTCCTACCTGAAGAGATTTGAACTTTTTTGGTATTACAGTATCATCGGAGTACGTAGAAAATAGTCCGTAGGCGTTTACTAGAGTTAAATATATTGTACAGGAGGGGAAAGAGTATAGCACCTTGCGGAACGCCTACACCAATATTTTGTAATGCTGATAACTCTTGACCAAGTCGAACTTTAAAATGGCGGCTTTTAAGAAATGATTTTATCAAAGTAAAATAACAGTGCAGAAAATTCGTTTGAAATAGAGTTTTGAGGAAAATGTGATTAAAGTTCTTAAGATTACATTTCCCTTTTCTGTTTGATTTCTTTCATTTTGGTTCCTATATAATACTTCTTCACGGAAATTCACACTACACAATTAATCGCTTATTTACAAGTTTCTTAATTATTTAAAATATATTGTACACCGTATTCTTTAAAAATGTATGAACAATAATTCAATATTATAAGAAAAAGATTTTCGTTAACCAAAAATAAAAAAATAATAAAATGAAATTTGAATACGTATTATAATCAAAATACTGAATAACTTTTAGTGATGAAGATAATTGTTTATTGCCACAGTTATTTTTTTTTATTCTAAAACACAGTAGTGTATTCTTAAGAAAGAAGGTATTAAGTGATCTTAATCTTTGTCCACTAATATATACTTAAACTGTTGAGACAGAGCATTCCATGGCATCTGCATAACTACATATGCACATAACACCTTCATCAATCACAAAAACCTCTTAATTTATTGTTATTTCAAGGCATAGACAGCTGAACATAAAAACTTTTGGCAGGCTAAAAACAGATAGAAATATTGTTTTATTTTTGATACTTAAGCTACTGTTCAGTTATAAAGAGTACTTTTGATTTCACAAACTTCTAATAATGCACACCTGCACATTTATAAATTTAGTTTCAAAAAGAAATACTTTGACTAACTTTTCCCCATATTTACATCGAGGAAGCTTTGTTGCGTTGCATTTCAACTTCCAAGACTCATAAAGATAAGACTCTCTGAAATAGATATTATACTGTGCATTTTTGAACTTTACTCTGGCTCAATGTACTGTCAGGTCTTGTTTAAAATTCATTACTGCTATATTATGCAAATAATTATTTAGAAAGGTACTACAGGTTGTAATAATAAAACACACAAGAATTTATTCTCATTTTTATGTTTAATTCCCTCGCTCTTCAGAAACAAAGAATTGCATCAAACCAATAACTTCACATCCACTGGCGAAAGTGAAGGAATATCTTGGCTTGTGGCTTGATAGGCAACTATCTTGAAAGCACCATCTGCGTACGAAATGTTTAGAACTTAACCAGTTTCCAGATACCAATCTTCTTCTTAATTAACCCTCGATAAAAATTGAACCTCCATTCCAAAGTTTTAATTTACAAAACCTTTTTGCAACCAATCTGGACTTATGGTGTCCAACTCTTTGGAATAGTGCCAAAGAGTAACTTATAGTCGATCAAGGCCTTTCAGTAAAAATTTTTAAGACTTGCTTCTGGCGCTCCTTTTTATACCAGCAAGAAAACCGTCCACGAAAATTTTTAATTTCTGACTGTAAAGGAAGTGCGAGTCCTTCTGTAGTAAATATTTCGAACGAACAGATAACCATCTAGCCAACTAGCCGATGAACCTAGCTACAAGGAACTTCCTAACTGTATGACATCTAAAGCGAAACTGGAGTAGAGATCTCTCGTTCTGAATAACAGACATCACCTGTAATTCTAAACGGAGAACGTACCACTGGGTACTCCTCTCCTGAAAGTAAATTCCCCACCGTCTGTTAAATTAAACATCATATACAAAAATTGTGCAGTTCATTGTACAGTACCGTAATAAAATTAAATAAAAATAAAAAAAGAAAGAAGCCTTTTGGTTTACAATATCCCACAAATTTAAAATAAATTAAGATATTTTATAGTTTTCATTATAAATATTTTGGGTTTTCTTTTGTTATAAGTTAGTAACTTAAGAAATCCAAGAAAAAGCTTCAGGTATATCAAGGGTTCTCACTGTGATAAATACTTCTCTGTGAACGAGATTTGTGTTTACCATCTAAGAACTTTTATAAAAATATTACAGGTTATTTTGAGGATATAGCTCTATTAGCGCAGCAGAGTGTAAATTTGAAGTTCTTATGTTTGTTTCTCGTTAAGAGCTCATAAATTTCTTTTGTTAAATTTATACTGGTTTTTTAATTCCCACTAATATCTGGTACCAGTCACCAAGCTTTTAAAACAACTTTAATAGAAAAATACAACTTGAAATATAAATATTAAACAAAATAATAGTCTACAGATTGGTTATGTATAATATTTATGTCTTTTACCCCATACGAATAATAAGATCTGTTTTATAATGAATTTGGCTGTTTAGGCAAGACACTTACAATAGCTATGATTACAAGACTTGTTTACAATAGTTTCGTAAATTCTAAAGAGCCTTTAATGTGGCTTTTTTATATTCATGGTGAGCTTCCGCCATCCAAGTATAACAGTTTCTTGACTTGAACAAGTCAAATCTTATTTGTAAATTAAATAGTATAGGTTTTCAAGTATTATTCTCTGTTGTGGCTTTAGTCATATTTTGTGAATTATTTTTTTTGCTAAGTCCTTATTATGCAGAAAAAGTTTGAGAATTTATTTTTGGACGTACAAATATTTTCTGGTTTTCTTTTTCTTATGCCTTTCCATCACTACTACTTACGTACCATAAGTCCATTGAGAGAAATTTTTTATTTTGTGTGGTTATTTTATTACTACACAAAATATTTTGTGTTTTATTATATTTGTTTTAATTAAGTGGTAATTTTGTCTGTGCCATGCAACCAATCTATACGGTAGAACTTTATTTCGAATGTTTATTTCATAAGTTAACCTCCTATTTATGATAATTTTTTACAAAATCCTTGGTAAAATTTTTCTGGCTCGTTTTATCTTTATTTTTATTGAAGTCACTATCCTGATATGATAAAAAATTAAAAACCTGATTTTTTTTTGTCATTAGACAATCTTGTGCCATTTTTAGTGTTAACCTCTTCATGCACATTTTGTATTTGTATGTACTGTCAAATAATTTTTTTTAAAAAATACGATTGTCTCTATTAAAATTGCTGTCTATTAATAGATTAGTGTAAGATCTAAAAGTTCTTATTGCGGTTTAACTGCGGTTTTCGGGATATCGTGTTTATCCAAGTCAAGGATTTTGCTGTTTGACTTGAGCTTAGAGAATGTCTGGAAAAATTCCTATTTGCATTCTGTGAAATAGACCTTACTATTCCTTATCCCAATATTTGACATTCAAATACATATTGGACTTAGTTTAACTTTTTGGAGGGTTTCTATGGACTAATGTCTCAACGAGCTTTCTATGTAGCCAATTCTTCTATCTTCCATAACCTATTGTTGAACTATTCTACTAGCCTAATTGGAGCCGTTAAATCTCGTAACCTGTAATTTGTACTTATTCTTCTTTCTCTCAATGTCTCTCTTTCCTTTTGAAGCATACGAACGGAGTTATAGAGGTATCCTTTGAACTGAAATCCTTTCCATGTTCTGTCTCCAACCTTCACGATATTCTATTACCTTCTCATTCAAGTTGTAGATATTCAGTTCTAACCTTAAATCCCCATTTCTTCAAAGCGAGTGTCTGCATAATTTAGATATTATTGAACCCTTATCTTATCGGTTTATTTTTTACTTTCATGTGACTTTGTAGTTGCCCATGCTTCACTTCTATACAAAAAACCTCGGATTACAGAAACTTTATGAAATTTGTGTTGTATATCGTTCTCATTTACCAAGTTCTCCTTATGGCTCTACATATCCTTTCAAACTTGTTCAACCTTTGCTCTATATTTAAATCAGAGTCAAATCCAACAACTGTACTCTCTTTAATTTTAATACATTTCCGTTATTTTTTCAGTCTCTGTATGACGTATTACACTCTTAAATTTTATTTTTTGGGATCCTATAAATTCGTTTGTTAATCCTTTGTCAACAATGCTAAATAGAATTTTTTTTCTTAAACTGTGTATTTTTATAAATGTCAGATTTATTTACGTATTTAATCGTTTTATTTACATAATGTTAAGTTATGACGTGATGACTATGTCATATTCAGGTACATGTAGGTTGTGTTTTTTATCAGACTTGCAAGCGAGACATGAACTTATGAGCACATCGTATGTTGTTTTCCTGTTATAATTTTTGTAATAAAAAACAAAGTATGAATTATAATTTGTTTTGAAAGTTAACAAAGTAGAAAAGGTCACTCACTCTTTTACTGTCATACATTAAAAATTTATTCCTGAGGGTAAAGCAGGTAAAATAATTTTTCATTTTCTACTATGACTGACGTTGAGAACACGTGCTAAAAATGAGATATGTTTAAAACATGTTTTTAAATCTTAACAGATTTTATAATCTGTTTTACAGTCTGAAATGTACACATTCTTCTTCGTCAGTAGATATTTTTAATTTTTGTTTTTATTCTGTTTAATAGTCAGTATGTTATATTGTTGTATAATATAAACTGGAGTTCATATTACTCAAAAAAACAAACCTTAAAATTATTGTTATAAACGAGAAAATCTGTAGTTGAATTGAAAAATAAATCAAAAATATTTATGAACCTTGAAACTTGAATTACAGTTCTCTCCATAGTTTTCTTCTGCTTCCTTCTGAGAGACAAAAAATTCTCTGTAGTTTTCTGAAATATATCTCAAAATTTATCAACATTTTATGAGAAGAGAAGTTTTTTGATTAGCCCTTTAGAGAGAACACGTCAAATTAATATTTTAATTAATTTTCAAATTTTGTTTACGTTTCATTCTTCCCACAACCTCTTCAGTCTTTCGGATCTTTCTTTCCTGATTCAATGTTGTAAAGTTCACGTCTCGTTTTTTCATTCTCTCTGAAGATAACTCTCTGGCTTTTTTTTTAAATTTCCCTATTCTGTAATTATTTTGTGTTGATTTCCAATGTTTAAGACCATTCAATGTTACTGTGAACCATGCTGGTTTGGTTTTGAGGTTTATTATTTTATCGGAAATTTTTTTGACAATCTGCTATCTTTCATTCTTACCATATATATGTTCAAAAAGTACAAGACTTTCTCATTATATGGATTACTTTTCAGTTTTTTCGTATATTTCTTGGTTCGAACGGGGTTTTTGTAATTGTCTTCTTTCTTTTTAGGTCCTAGGATGTACCGAACCTAGGATGTTCTCTTCTCTACGATCATTATTTTATTGATACAACCTTTCAACTTAATTTTAAGTGTATTTGTTCCATAAAATGCTTCCTGTCTTACCACCATTTATTTAATAGTGCCTGATTTGTGTTATGATAAACAACCACTTAAATCACTTAGCACTGAATCTCTTAGACAACACCAATGATATTCATAGACTAAAACGTGCTACAATACTGGATCTCCCAAGGAGAGTTTGATAGTGTGGTTTTACGTTGTAAATAATATAATGTTAATATTCTGTAGATGTCTGGCGTGTTTGAGTGTGAATGATGTAAATAACTGAATGAACATTTTAAATTATCTCCAGTAAAAATCAGTGAGCATATATTTTGGAATCATATGCTTACTATTTATTACTTCTCATTTTGTTTTTTCGTTTTAAATGAGATTTGGTTATGTTATTATTTTTATTTTTATTTTTAAAACACTATTTATCTAATTTGGATTGTAAATAATAATTAAGAGCAGTATAATATGTTTTAATGTTATAATTTATTAATTAACCAGTGGGTTGTAATTTGTTCATGTGTTAATTTTAATTGATAAGTTGCATTTATTGTTATACAACAGATTATGCATTAAAAAACAAGTTACCTGAAAAAAAGTGATAAGGCTTTGGCCAAATAGTTTTCTGGTATTCATAAATGCAGTTCTTGTTGCATTTCGTAACGAACTTATTACACAATAAAAAATCTTAAGCATAATATTTTTTTTAATAACTTCCGGAGACCTGCAAAAGAAAGAATAAAGTAGTCAAGATAAAAACCAATGTCTAAATTTTATTAAAAACAATAATAAGTTTTATTAAATTGATAACTTACCATTACATTTATTGCCTTTTTATAATTAATAATTACTTATTTATTACTTTAATAGTTGTTTCATCTAATATTTTTTACTACACAATATACAATTTTTCTTGTCGTTCACTTAGAATTTTCTTTTTTAAAGAAAAATATTGTTTAGGAAGGAACTCTTATTTATTTTTTCTTTTAAAGTCACATCAACAACAAAGGTTAATAATACCTTCCCAAGAAAATTATTTTCTTGAGAATCCTAAATTTATCAGTAAGATGTTTGCCGAGTCTCATTAATTTTTTTACTTTCTCTTGCCTATATGAATATATAGGAAGGAAAGTATTGTTTTCATGTCGATTTTTCGAAACCGAGTTTTCACCGGATCTATACGTTTTCAAACCCCCTGAACCCAAAAAACATGTTTTTAGCGATTGGTCTGTGTGTGTGTCTGCGTGTGCGCGCGTGCGCGTGCGTGTGCGTGTGCGTGTGCGCGCGCGTGCATGTGTGTGTGTGTGTGCGTGTGCGTGTGTGTGTGTGTGTGTGTGTGTGTGTGTGTGTGTGTGTGTGTGTGTGTGTGTGTGTGTGTGTGTGTGTGCGTGTGTGTGTGTACAAAATATCTCAAGAACGGAACATTGTACGAACTTAAAACTTGAAACTTAATGTACATACCCTTACCGGACCCGACACGAACATTATAATCAAAATCGGTCAACCGGAAGTAGTAGTTTATTCGTATAATTTTTCACTTTTTTGCGATTTTCTCAAAAACTGGTCCTACGATTTTTTTTAAAAATCGCCTTGTTTACTCAACTTTTTATTCTCTACAAGATAGGGTAGGCGTCATGTTCGCTGAAATTCTTGATGAGGCTGTTTTTACGTAAAAACAAAGTTTGTTTAAGATTACGGCTTAATTATGCATTTTAGCGCAAAAACGTATAAAATAAAAGTTGTAGAGAATTTAAAAACCTACAACTTTTATTTCAAACATTTTTTTGTATAACGCTTAGTTTAGCGGTAATTTGCAATTTTCTGTTTTTTTCTCACGAAAACGTGAGAAAAATCGATTTTTTTAACATTTCGGCCTTAGTATGCATTTTACGACAAAAGTGTATATAATTAAATTTATAGAAAATTAAAAGATCTACAACTTTTATTTATAGCATTTTACTCTACAGATCCTAGTTTAGCGGGAAAGAGTGATTTTCTGTATTTTGAAGCCAAACTGAGGTTGATTTTCATTTTGCGTCTTTCACTCATGATTAAAATTAGGTTATGTTTATTGAGGTTAGTTTTTTTGTTTATTTCTAATGTTTTATTACTAATATTAGGTTTATTGTTAATTATTTATATTGGCAAGAGAAAGTTGTGTGAGTGTTTCACACCAGTTTTTTTAATTTTTTTACTTCTTAAAATGTTAGTCGTTGAAATAATTCATGTATATCTACATAGACCTAGAATTATTTTCAGTTATTTATTTACTAAATACTTTTTTCAGTTGTTAGCTTATATATTTTTACTTACATAACTGTGAGACTCAACTATTTCGCTAGATTTTCTATTGGTAATTAAATGAGAAGAAACTTACATATTGTGATGTTTATTTTTCTTCTAAAAATCACAAAATAAATGTACTGAGGATTTTAAATAAAATATTGTTAATAAAAAAAATTGTTTTAGGCAGAAGTCGGTTCAATCCAGGCACTTGTGCATATCATGAAGAATTTTTAGTTCAGTTCAGATCTCAGATTTAGTAAACCATTGCATTCCATCGTCAGATGTCGTATCGAAAGATTACTGTTACGGAAGTTACATTATGAAAGATTTTTTTAGATGAAAAATTACTGCGAGCTAAAGTAAATGTCCAAAGAGTACTCTTACGAGACTGACTTTGGTAATTACTTAATCAAAAATAAAGATATCAGAATGATTCAGACAGCAGAAATAGGTATCTTTAGGATCTTGAAGGCCATTCCTGTGCAGATAGAACAAAAAATGAGAAGTTTCGTGAGGAGTAGGGAGTTTCTAGGCCTCATAATATTTTTTATATTACAATCGAAAGTTGGTACAACATCTACAGAATAATTATATGTGAATAATCTTATAATTTCCAAGTAAGCGTAACTGTAAATTGCTTTTGTACATGGTGCAAGATCTGGTGAATAAGGTGGATGTTCTATCACTGAGATGACCTTTAATTTAGAGTTTTTCAGTAAAAAAATCCATCAGCCCATTATATCAACTTACTGTTTATTTACATATTGTTGATTTATAATCACTAATTTTGGGTATACACAAAGCAGTAAAAATATACCTACTCATTTACAGACTAAAAAATTTTAATCCTAAACTGTCTAATGATTATCATTACCATAAAACATTACTATGGCTGCTCTAATTATTTGAATTAATTACTCGTATTTACTAAATCAAACCGAGTCAAAGGTTTCCTGCGCTTCAGTCATCTCTTGAAATTTGATTTGTTGAGGAGTTGTAGCGCCTCAACATTCACATGGTGAAGAAGTTGATCTTCGTGACTTTTTGTGAATTATGTTTTTCCTGATCTACTCTTTCTGTGTTCAGATCCCAATGAAGGTTATTCCGTTTTACCACGGAACATCGATAATATTCTTTAACACTTTATTTTGGCATGTTTGTGTGATTTTAGCAATGCATAGATCCCTGAAGATGTCTGTAAGTCCAAATTTGTTTTACCATCTATTTATAAAGTAGTACTAACTTGTTGAAAGTTGACAGAACCGGCTTCAAGTAGGCACCAAGTTAGTCCTATAAGCTTTCTATGTCAAGAAATACTATTATTTTTCTTATACCTTACTTCACAATAAGCGCTGTAGGCTAGTGGTTAAGGGAGTACACGACAAGAAAATACAATCTTTCCTTTGAAAGATTTGAGAAACTTTTTCAGGAAAATCTTACTTTTTGCCATTTACTAAAAAACTATGGAATATTTTATGAATTTTATTTTTATTTAATTTTCTTCAGGTGAAAATGTATTCAATAGAATAGTCGTTTGAAGATTATAATGTATTATCTCGTTTATCTGGACTATTTGTAATGGACTCTATCCGGAAAATCGAAAATCCGGATAAATCGGGAAACAACAAGAAATCAATAAGGTTTATTTATACTTTTTTTGAACAGAAACACTACAATTTAGTTATATACAAATATTTAAAACTTTTTAGTTTTCTTGAATCATTTAATCTTCTTCGATCGCCGGATCGTTTCACCATCACAAATTCAACCGGTGTGGTGTCGGGCTGCTACTCCAAGTAACGTCATGATGTTGTGCAGTGGTAACTCGACAACAAAATACAGTATAATTCGTACGATCATAAGCTTGAGGTACTAATGCTTTAACAGTACAGCACATACTGTAACCGTACACTTTGAATGTATAAATGTAGATATTCATAAGAGTACA
This sequence comes from Catonia carolina, assembly GCA_035578175.1. Classification (NCBI taxonomy): domain Eukaryota; kingdom Metazoa; phylum Arthropoda; class Insecta; order Hemiptera; family Achilidae; genus Catonia; species Catonia carolina. The sequence continues at coordinate 80,794,251 of JAQMRL010000003.1, read as the reverse complement.
ATAATCCTACCGAATTGATTGTACAGTGTATAGATTAATTTACACTATCTAAATTATAGTGTTGTTTAATACTTTATATGGGGATGGGATATCCCGATTTTGTAATTACAGTGAAATGACCAATCTAGATTGGTCTAGATAATCCGGATAAACGAGGGCCATATAAATGAGGTAGCACTGTACTAACATTTACGTCGATCTTCTTAGATCCGCTCTCTTGAATTCAAATTTACTTTCCAGATAATATGATAAGTCATGATGAAATGACAGCATATTATTATACCTTGATTTCATATTAAATTTTACAGAAAAATTGTGGTGGTCATTTCGTTCAAATACATTTAATTACAACTTTGTGAAAACATTTCAAAGGACAAACCTGAAAATATTTGAAAAGTAAAACTCATGGAGATGCATTCGCCGTGGGTTTATACCAATATCCATGCTATAAATTTCTGGATAAAATTATAATACAGTGAAGTCCATCTGAGTACCATAATATTGACATGAGTAAAGTTGTTAGTGACCACCTTCGTGATTTAGAGAGCTGAGTTGCAAAGCATATTGTCCAGAGTTCGATTCTCGACCAGAAAATTACAAGTTATACCCTAATGGTGTTGAACCATGACCCATTGCATTCGCTAATGACCAAACAGTTTGTTTGATTTATTAATTAACTACAAAATATTTTAATTACCAAAATTCTATTAATTTTATTATAGTCGTCGTGACTGCTTGGTTATCAGCGACAAATAGTGGGTAAGTCTCGTGTCGGTTGGTTTTTAAGCATTACAATTTTCCTGACTCTTGACGGGATTCGAACCCTGGACCTTCCGTTTTGGAACCATCTTGATTTAGTACTCCGTGCCATAGAGGCAAATTAAAAACAGAATCTAGTAAGTATTTTATAAAATTAAAAACTCCCAAACATTTTTTACGTCGGTGTTTAGTTTTAGTTAGGTACTGATATGAAAGTTCGGGATCATACACCAGTAAAATTTAGTTTAATATTTTTTATATTTTTCACAAAAGGTCCAAGTTCATCTGGGTCAACGAATAGGAGAAAGGGCAAAGCCTCTAATATCAGATAAATAAAAAATATGTTTAGTTTGTTTAAAGTCGCATTAACACCTCGGTTATCAGTGACTACATTGGTTAATGAAACAGTGGTTTTATAATTAGTGAAAATTTTCAGACCCTAGCCGGGAATCAAACCCGGGACCACCGCGTTGTAGGCTAGCGCGCTACCACTACGTTACGGAAGCGACCTAATGAAAAATTTATATAGGTATATAGTTTTTAGTTTATTTTAAATTGCGTGTACATCTTCGTTAGGCTATTAGCGACTACATTGGGCTGAGGAACGGTGGGTTTGAACCCATAATAACTTTCCATAGCCTAGCTGGGAATTGAACCCGGGACCTCCGCTTGGCAGCGTAGCACGCTAACCACTGGGCTACGTAGGCAGCCATTTAATTTAATATTTAATTTTATGTTTTATAATACCATAGTAAAATTAAAACAAATTAAATTACTTTCCTTACCAGAAAATTTTGATAAAATTTTTATAAACTGTTTAATAATTTTATAACACTATATTTTAAAATATTTCTATTGTTATTATTTTGTAAAAGTTTAAAGAAAATTTATAAAAAGTAAAATAAAATTAAAAAGCGTCAAGAAAAATGTAATCAGTAGTACATAGCTGCGCAGCCTGTGGAGCGTACAATGAACTAAAATAAAAACTCTTCCCTCATACAGAAAAATCGCAGTACTTTTTACTTTTTAATTTTCATTTCCCAAACTTTACATATTATTTACTCCATAACTATTTGGTATTTTCATTTAAAAATTAATTCAAAAATTTTTAAATATTAATGTTAAATATTTGGTGTATTTTTTAGAAATTAATAATGTGATATTAATTTCTTAATCGTCTTTATAAACCTAATGCAAAGTTCAATGAACGTTAAAATTGTAAATGATTTCATTTATTTTATTATTTATTTGTGAAATTTTTTTGTCAAATTATAGAAGTTATTTCTTTGCTTTCAGTTATTTTTATTAACTTTTTCCTAAATATCTTCTTCATTGAAAAATCATTTTTTAGAGAAACAAGATTTCTGCAAATAAATTATTTATGTTAATGTTTCAGATGCTTCGAGATTACTCATTTCTTATTTACAAAATATTTGTTTATATCCGAAAGTTACTAAAGTGAATATATTAATTATATTCACGTTATTTATTCGTTAATATATTCACTATTGGCCATTCAGTATTCAGGCTAAACACACACATTTCATATTTTTCTGATATTTCATCTTTAGTGTCTTACCCAATTCGTTACTACGTAACCTGAATTAAAACTAAATCTTATAAATATTAGAACCAGTTTCAAAGCTTCATATACTATATAAATATATTTAGAAGTTAAGTATTTTTTATTCCACTACGCAATAGAATTTAGAATAAATTTATTAGCTAAAAATTCCTTTCTTTCGGTAAAAACGATAAGTGGATTAAATGGAAATGCTTTCAGTTTCATTAAAAGAAATGTGAACGAGTTGTGAAATTTCAAATTAATATTTTTATTTTGTAAGTAATTATTTAAAATTACTGGAAATTTTCCATAGGTTTGTAACTTTTTAAGTTACCACAATGTAAACTTAGTATTTAAATTTACCTAAATATTAAGAAAACTTGTCGAATGCTCTGGTAAGACTAGTTAATTCTATTAAAGTTTATTGGAAGATTAAATTAGTTTTTTCTATTACTTTTAGATACGAGTAATTTATACCCAAACAAAAAATATTTAGGTAATGTTACTTTCATTGTTATCTTTATGACAATATAGCATCGAAATAACTCGGGGTCGGATAAGTCGTCTAAAGAACTTAAGGAAAACTTAATCCGTATTTAGAAGTATTCAGAATATTGAAATAAACAAAGGAAACATTATGAATCGAACCATATTTGTACTGAAATACTGATACTTATTATTAATATCAAGGGCTTCCACGAAGAACAAAGCAGAACAACAGTTATGAAGGGAAGAAAGATAAAATCTCATAGTGAATAAATTTTTAAAGTGTGGGTTGCAAAATCAGCTTCCAGAAATGTCTACATTTAAGTTACATAATCGAAAATTACCATAACAAGAAAAGGTTTTACATTGAGGTACCTAAACACATTTTTTCCCAGTTAGTGTTATAATAATGTTGCTGTAAGTTTGGTTAATTGCTGTGTTATAAAATTAGTTTAATTAGAAAATGTATTGTGTGTAAATAAGTAATTAACTTATTTTATTGTTTAAAAAACCAATGTAAAATTTTTAACTTGGAAATTATGTGTGTGAATAAAACAAATAGCCCGAAACTTTGAAGGAACTGTTCATTTTGTAACCAATTAATAAAAGATTGAATTTGAGATACTTTCATGCTATCTAATAATAAAAAACTATATAAAACTTCTATTTAATATTATAATATTATTTTTAGTTTTATTTTTTTAAATTTTATCAAACCTTGGTCATTAGCGACTGCTTTAGGTTAAGGAATGTTGGAGATTGAACTGTAATAATTTTTCAGACCATGGACGAGAATCGAACCTAACTTTGCAGCAAAGCACGCTAACCACTGGGGCACGAAGGCGGCGAATATTATTTTTATTATAATAAATATTATATTGATAATATAATATTATAAATTTATATTTATTATATATTTTAATAAATAATTTATTTATAATAATTATTAATATTTTTGGATGGAAAAAAGTTTACACTGTTTTCTTTACATTTTCGCAATGGGTTATTAATCGGTATTTAACAAGTATCCAACGCTTTTTAACAACATAAGTTTTACGTGGGTTCATAAGTAGGAAGTAGATATATTAATTATTATAATATTATAGGTATTCATAAACAATCTAGGTACGAGATCAATATTCGTGTAGGTACATGGGTTTATTTTATACATAGAAATTAATATGGTTCGTCAATATTTTATTAATTTCAATAGTTTAAAGGTAACCAAATTTACTACTGGCTTTTGTAAATACAGCCAAACATGAGGCGAGAGATGTACAAAATAGTTTTAGATATAAATCATATGATAAATTTTGACTACCTATCCAGACGTGATTTCGATATTTTTGTACAATCCTCTGAAAAAAACCTTCCCTTGTCCATTTTGACCCTTCCCTCCTCCAACTTTACAATTATCTCGAAATTTAGGCTATAGACACGCAGTAGATGATACTTCGTGATTAAATCTAAAGCTTACATTTAAAATAACAATCATTTAATTTATATTAATTTTTGTAATTATTATACTTTATTCGGCCACAATTTGAAAAAAAAAAACTATTTGCTACCACGAGAGCACAGCCCCCCAAGAATTTTAGCAGACACGGCGCTTACCCTATTTTGTAAAGCATTAAAAATATAGTAATGAGGCGATTTTTTTAAAAAATCTTTGAAGCCGTTATTGAGAAAATTGCAAAAAGTGAAAATTCGCACGAATAAACTACCACTTCCAGTTGATCGATTTTGATGAAAATGTTCATATTAGGTCCCTTGTAGTACCTAACTTAATTTTAAAGTTTTAACTTCATACGCTGCTTCGTTCTGGAGATATTTTATTCACATACACACACACACACACCAATTGCTATAAACATTTATTTTAAGGCCAGGAGGCCTGTAAAAGGCCTCCTGGCCTTTTACAGTACCAGGAGCATTTACAGTGAAAACTTGATATCGAAAAAATGATATGAAAACAATACTTTCCTTTCCTGTATATTCGTATAGGGCAAGAGATAGTAAAAATGTATGCAGTACATAAATACTTTTTGAAATTATAAGTTGGTCATGAAATTAAAACATTTTGTTTATTTAACACAGCCATGATAAAATTTGTTGAAAGAACCCGTAAAGTTCCTCAGATATTTATAATTTCACCATGTTTTCACGGTCGGCACAAATTTCAAAATTTGCATTATGATGGCGGAACATACGTAATTTTTTTCACTGACAATATAATGAATCTACTACATATACATATAATATACATCTACTACACTACATATAATGAATTTGTAAGCTAGAAATGTAATTAAACTTTTAATTTTCTTTTAAGTACGAGTTAAATATCTCTTTCCCTTATTATTTTTTAAGGTCTGGATCTGATTTCTAATATAATCTGCTCGTTATACATTTGATTTCATACCCTACGAAATCAATACAAACAACCCTAATATTCTGAGCCCCTTTTCTGATCCCTAATCTTTCCCTTATATGTGCAAATGTCGTCTTCAATTAATTTCCTACCCCGCATAAGTTATTGGAAATAAAATCATATGGACCCACACACTTCCATCTTACATTTTGGAAGTTCTATTGTTCCTAGATTTTAAGGAAGGGGGTATTTTTAAAAGTTAAAATTATAATAACCTTTTCAATAACAACTAAATATAATTGATATAAAAAATTAAGGAATTTAAAATATTTAAAAAGGTTGAATCATTTATTTATTTTAAAAGTTCAAATTTTTAAAAATTGTCATCGTAACATTTTATCTAACCTCTTAAGTTATTTTAGTTATAAATCTACTATATTAGGCCTATATAATTTACAAATATTAAATTAGCCTATATTCTACTTTTAAATATTACAAAGTAATAGTATGAAATATAAATTTGTTTTTAAACAAATATAACATTTTTAACTTTCTATTTGCTTTTTATTTAAAGTTTCATGCCATGTGAATTTTCAATTTATTCTTCATTACTCGCTAGTTCCAAAGTTACAAAGTAATAAAAAAGTTCTCTTTCGTCTCTTACATGATAAGTCAATAAAACGATAAGATTATTGAAGAATATAAAATGTATTTTAATAAAAAACACTAAAAAGAGTCATTTCTGAAAACAATGACTCTCATGTACAGCCTGACTATAAAGGAAAATTTATTTGGAAGTTTACTTTTCTTGTTTTTCATCGATGATTTTTTACAAGAGTTAGGATTATTTTTAAAAACTAAACTAAACTTGACAATGAACTGTGTAGAAGTATCTTGAAACATGAAATAGCTGATGCTGAAGACGACAATGATAACGATGCCGATTATGAGATGACGATGATTAGTAGTAGAAGTAAAAAAGGTTATATGGTAACGTGCTCGCCTCTCATCATGCGGTCGTGGGTTCGAATCCCACTCAGGCATGTTATATTTTCATACGTTACAAAAAAGTCATTTCATCCTCCATTGTACATAGTTACACCTCAACGTCGTCGCTAATGACCGTTGCAGTTAATGTGACGTTAAATAAATAAATAAAAAAAAGTTAAATGATTAATAAACTCGTAAAAGTAAGCCGAATGTTTTAAAACGTTTCAGGCTGTGAGTATCTTTGCTGCTGCCGAGGAAGACGATTGCGAAAACTTTTTGTGCTCTGTAATATAAATAACCTGAAATTGTTTAACTTAAAATATGGATTTTACATTGAATAGCTTTCTGAATCTGTACTTAATTACAGATACTTACTTTTTTTATTTTGTGGGTTTGTTTGTATGTTGTTCCAATTATTTGTTTTTTGTATTTAATTGTACAAGCCGCCATAATAATAATATAATTGTATTTAATTTTTTTGACTTAATTAAGAAATATAAACTACAAAACTGTGTATCAGTTTAACACAGCCAGCAGTCATAACGTCAAAAGATTTATATAATTATCTTGATGTCACATGTGTGATGTAGTCGCCCAGCGGCAACCCCTCAAGACGATTCACAAAAGGTGTCTATTCCATTGCTATTTCGTCTTCTAGATGGGTTGTGTGGTAGGTGAGGAGCGGACAATGGCTGAATTTATGGATTTGTGTGATAGTGTAGTTTGCTATTTAATTTGATACAATAAATTTATTATTATTATGAATATGAAGTGTTTTTTTATCAAAATTCAGTTATCCTATATAATTTATAAAATTATAATTATATAATCTTCGACAAACGTATGGGTGTAGAAGAGAAGATCGTTACAGGAATACCGAGATAAGGAAAGAACTCAACAACTTCTCTAGTATAAACGACAAGGTAGCTCAGAAAAAATTGCAGTGGTTAGAGCATGTGAACAGAATGAGGGAGGATAGGATACCTAAGCAGACACTGGGTTACAAGCCGTAGGGCAGGAGAGAACGAGGACGCCCGAGAAAGAGATGGGCAGATTTGAGAGGTTCGGGACAGGCAGAGATGCCTATCCTTTAAAGGCAGAAGATAAATACGATAATTATATAGTTTAAGTATAAGCTATATTTTAAAATTGTCGTTTCACACGGGAGCTATACGTGAGGTTTTTATAAGCATTTAAGGTTTAACTTTTTTTTTCTTACGTAATAAGCTTTTTTTGAAGTAATTGTCATCTTCACGCTAATCACAATTTTTAAGTAACTGGCCGTGTTAGTGATTAGACTATGTTAGTGGTGAACTAGGATCGAACCATTAGGTCCTTCATTTACATTTTTTTTTTTTTACTTTGTCAGCAAAATATTTTTAAAAAAGTCCAGTTGTTGTTGTTGTTTGTTGTTGTTTAGTTCATCAGCCGAAAGACTGGTTTGAATCTCTAGAGGCTTACTGAGTAAAATGAGTGAGGTGGTTTACCAAGCCTTCCTCACTGAGTGGAAAAGTATTTTGCTTATCAGCATTCCAGGCCCTCTGAAACGCCTCTACTTTCTATCCTGAAAATGACACCTTAACATCATTCACCAAAGGATCTAGCTGTATAATGAAATGCATTACTCTCAGAGAAGATAACTCTGACTAGTGGTTTTTACACTTTACCTCTTCTGTTCTTAAAGTCCAGTATGAAGTCAGAAACAAAATAAGTATACAAGGTGTTTGAATAGGCTACTAGGTCTCAGTCAAATTATAAATTTCTATTAAATTTTAGTTTTGCAGTTCACTTTTATTTATATAGCTATTGATTCAAATCTCTTCGTACCATCATTATATTATTTCTTTGCTTTTTCTTTGCTGGTTTCATTTGTATCCCTCTATGCTTCATGATCACTGTAATCACTATGATTTTCGTATATTGCAATAACTGTAGATTTGTGATTTTAATTTTATATTTATTCATTCGTATCATAGTTGTTATTACTGGAATTATTAATATTAATAATTGTCTTATAATTATTATGATTAATTTATTAATTAATCATAAATTGTTGCATTCTATTTGTTTTATGTATATTTATTGTCTTCCATAACTGGTCGAATGACTATGACAGACAATTAAATTTAAATAAATAAAAAGTAAATAAATAGCGCGGGAAGAATTAAGTAAATTCAGTAACTATTATAATGTTAATACTGTTATTAAATCGTTGCAACGATTCATTTAAAATTTGAATAACTAATAAAGAACATTTAATGCTCTCGAAACTAAACCAAACATACATCTATATTTGAAGTAAGAAATTGGTTACAGCAACCGACCAGTCGGTTTTTCATGAGTAAAATTAAAATTTTTACTTTATTATTCTTTGCTTGATAATTCCTTAACCTTGAAAAATATGCTAAACGTTTTACATTAATTACATTGTACACGACAATTCTCGTGTACAATAACATTTGATTACTTTTGTAACAGAACAAGATATGGCCAATTTGGCTATATAGTGGACCAATTTTTGGAGCCTGTTACAATGCAACACTAAATATTCTTCAAAGACACCAGTCAAAATCACTTAGAGCAATAACAAACGCACCTTTTTACGTAACCAATCATACCCTTCACCTGAAAATACCGTCGGTTCGAAACACTGTAAACGCAACATACAACTCATTATACACAAAGTCAATCGACCACATAAATCCAAATGTCCAATATCTTTCAACTAACGATCTCTCTGTTAACAGACGACTAAATCGAAGGTGGAATATGGATCTTCTCCGACCGCCACAAAAAAAACATTACAATTTAACTTGTCATACCTGTTTTATTTCATACAAACAAAAAATCATTTCATTTAAAAAAATCATTCATCATTGTTTATAAATAATTATCACTGAAAAATATTGGCACCTTATTTCTTGCAAAATTTCACGGCGGAATTTCACTGATCGATTCTCATTCACGTCACATTCCCGCCATTGCTCATTAATTCCATCTCATTTACTAATTATGCTTTAAAAAATTGTACAGTTGTAAATAAAAGTAAAGTTGAAGCCAAGAAAAGATATAAAGTGAATTATTATTAAAGAAATTAAAAAAATAAAATATCCATTGATATCAATACTTTCACTCAGAACAATTAGAAGTGCTTCGTACTACATTTTCAAATTTAACAATTCACAATGATCTAAGTTCTTTTGTAATTTAAGTTGCTTAACAAAGTATTTAATATTTCATTGCTAACTCTACTGACATTCAGTACATCAGTAGGCTTAGTTGTTCAGTAGGCTGATATCTAAGAAGAAAGAACTTATCACAAATAACAGGACTAAGAAGATTAAAGAATCCTGATTTAATAAATTAGGAATAAAAAAGCAATAAAAATCAGAAAGCATTAAAGGTAGAGTGAAAACTTTATCATTCGTGGAATAGTTAATTTTTTCATATCAGAAACATGTGAAAGTAAGTTAGTAGATGAATGATTCAGTTAATGTTTACCAAGAAAAAATTTGTTTTTTTTCAAATCGTTTTCATAATTTTTACAAAAGTATTTAATTAATTAATTTTTATAAAGTTTTTTGAAAAAGTTGTGTTTTATTTCGGAATATTTTATAAATGTATTTTTTGTGTTTTGTTTTATCCGCCTATAAGTTGAGAGAATATCCAAGGTTTTTACTTGATATTTCTTTTTATGAGTATAACGGTTGGGTTGGTTGCCAGCAAAGACGGGCTTGCTTAAAGGGATGTTGCAAGGTGTCACAAGTTGGGGTGAAAATGTATTGAACCGTTCTACCCTAGCAGTTCCCTTCACTTCCCTCGTAAATGAGTGCGCAGAAAGTCCTTGTGCAAAAAAGGACGTTAGCAAGGAGCAGATAACAATGCGGCGAGGTGGGTGGAGGTGGGAAGAATAAGAAGAATAGAAAAGAGAAAGGGGTGAAGAGCTTACAGTGAGAGGGGTTCCTGCTAAAGGACTGGAGCTTGCGGGAGAGTGGTGGGAGTTGAAGCGAGCTTATGTGCTGCTTAAGCTTAGAGACCGAGGTAGGCCCTCTCTAGTACGTAGATTGATGGCTCCTCGGCGCCATACTGTGAGTTTTTAGCCAAGACAATTAGCCATTGTTTGCGCTCATCAATCTTGATGATGTAAACGTAACGCCAACGCTTTTCTCCTATGCTTAAACCGTAGACCTGTACTTCTATCTCCCTTCCTTATTAGCATTTTTGAGGAAATTCATCACTCCTGCCGGGTTTAAGCTCAGCTCACCGACACAAGCACATATACCATCAACATCACCGCCACCAGTTTTATTTTCCGACCCAGAATATTTATGAACCACTTTCCGTGCTCATCCTATTCACATATTTATTTAAATAACTAGAGATCCTGCAATCTACATTGCTAATACCTCGTTCTCGCTTCTCTTTTCTCTCTTCAGAGGTCGCATAACTTGTGAAGAAGGCCATGCATTTTCATTTCCTTCTTAATTAATACAAAAGTACGTACGATATTCTCAAGCCAGAACATTATTATGGCTCCGGCAAGCGCTACCGTATACGTTATATGTACCATGCAGTGTTTTTACTACAAGAGAGAGCAGCGAAACAGAATTTGAATGTTGTTTTAAAAAGGACGTTACACGCTATATAAATCTTTTTTTTCTTCTTGTTCTTCCATTTGCTCATAAAATATATTCGTATACTTTGTATGAATATATTTAGCATTTTAATCTATATGAAAATGTAATAGCTACATGGGATTACGTCGTTGACAAACAACCACTAGTGAACGTGTGCGCCAACACACACCTATCTACTAAACTATAACGATAGGATCTTTGGTAATCTATAAGATTTTCAGATATACTCCCCATATATCTGCTTTTCCTTTATTTTTAATTTGGATTACCCTTATATACAACTCTTAAAAAACACAAAATAATTTTTATAATAAAATAATTTCGTAATCCAACTCCCTATCAATGCAACGTGTTCAGTTTCAGATATCAAGATTTTAAGTAGTAAAGCCAAAGTACGGATATTTAAATGAAATAGATTTATTTTTAAAAGTAGTCTGAATTCAATATAAAAGTTGTTTACTTTTAAAAGTAGTCTGAATTCGATATAAAAGTTGTTAGGCAAAAACCTATCGACAGATTTAAAAAATATATCTTGAAATTTGTTTTTTTTTATTTTCTTGAAAATTAATAAAAAGTGTAGCCTACACATTATTAGAAAAGCGTGAACAGAAAAGTTTGGTTGTTTATGGCGGAATTTATTTTAAACGTTCATACGATCTCCAAATTCATTTAAATTCGGATTTGCGGTAAATTGTAAAAATTTGTTTAATATTCATATTTTTGAAACTAATTTGGATGTATTTGAAAGTCAAATTTATTGTCCTGTCAAACTGTCTGGCGTATCAAAAATACAAAAAATTTAATCCAAAGAATTTAGGGCAATCACTGAAGTTCATTTTACGAGTGAAGTAGAACTTAGTTTACAGATTAACTTTGTTTACACACTCTTAACTTGACAGTTATATTTCTGAAGTTGTATTGTCGTTTTATAACTATAGTTTTATGAAAATTCTCTTGCAGCGTACTTGATCTAAATGCACAGTACTGCACAGGCAATCTCCGTAGCAGATGGAGGAGACATAGGGGTTGACTTAACACATAGGCTACAAAATACTGAATAATTTCAGAGCTAACCCTAAATAAATAAATACATATTAAAAAATCATGTAAAATTTCAAATAAATTAAATTAATTATATAAATTTTATTTGCAGTCAACTCCTTCGACAGTACCATCTCCTTGCCAAACTCCTTACATTCCAAACCGCTAGTCTAAAATCACCAATATTCCAAAACTTCTTTTTACAAGACTTTTCCGTCATAGTTGCCTTTATCCGAGGTTAGTTTTTACATATCAGCAAGAAAAATCAATTCCCGGTCATGTTACAAACGAAGCGAAGCTAAGTAGGTAGGTAGCAGACAAACACAATCTCATTCCTTCCAAAAAAGCAAGAATTTTCCTTATGCAAAGAACTTTGGTAGCAGACAAATTCAACCTCATTTCCTCCAAAAAAACAAGAATGTTTCTTGAGCGAAGGAGTTTGCTAGCAGACAAACACAACCTCATTCCCTCAGAAAAGCAAGAATTTTCCTTCAGGGTTATTCCCTTCGATTCGTTCGGAAGAGGATATTTTTCCTCTTCTCCCGCTGACTGTCGGTAATTTTTCATCTATCTTTCCAGGCAAAGAGCCCATGATGAATTTTATCATTTGAACCAAATGGACTCAACCATTTGGAAATACTGGCAAAAGTTATGTATACTAATCATATTTGTTGCCAGGCACAAATCCAGGAACACTCAAACAAGTGTTTACTGACAAAGAAATTGAACAAGTGATATTGGACGGTTTAGGAAGATATGAACATCATAACTTCTTTAAGAAATAGCAGATTATTAAGTTTGAAATTGAAACAAGCCAGAAGACCTTAAGACCGTATGTTATAAAAATGACGATAATGATGAGAAAATTCTATCTCGTTCACAAATACTCCCATTGAAGTATAACTTCAACTTGAAGTAAGAATTCAATCCTTAAGTAGTTATATTTTATATTTTCATTTTATTTAATAGCTTTAAGTTTTACAGTATTGTGAACTTTTTTTTATCTTCAGTAACTTTGTTCGAAACTATATACTAAAATACAACGAGCAAATTTGATTTAGGTGAAGAAAGGATTGCAAGAAAAAGAAACGAAGAACAGTGATATCCATTGGTATATGTTTTATGAGATAAAGTTCATAATGCATGAATGATAAAAAACAATATTACTGGAATTGAAGAAAGAAAAAGAAAATAAATCACTTTTCAGAAGATTTCGGGCCCATTGACGTTTTAAGCTGCGTTGCGGATTCCCTGGTAGTAATGCATCCGATAGTTTGGTGATCAATTCGTTGGGGTGATCATGCAATTTTCTGTGCAAAACGCTGTTACTTGACTTAACTACTTCACTTATAAATGAAATTTTAAGATCATCAAGTAAAATATTTTTGTTGACATATAAAAAGGTGCGAAGGTAATTAGCCTACACGTAGAAATTTTAATTGAAAGGCTTGTAATTTCTGTTGGGTACTTGGTTTAGCTGTGCCATAAATTTGTAGCCCATAGGTCCATATTGGTTTAAAATAAACTTAAAAAAAAAATTTAAAGTAAAAACGAATTGAGTAAAGATCGACAGATCTAATTGTAAAAACAATTTATAATGCGTAAAAAATTTCCATAATTTTATCTTTTATTTTACAGATTCATACAAATATAAAATTTGTTTTTGTAACTTATGTTATTTTGCGTAGTTACAGTTTTATTGGTCATATAAACATAATTTTAAAGATTTCATTTCCTTTGTCAAACAAATGTCATTTGTTAAAAACTTTAAAGTCTACGCTACCTCATGTTCGATGAATTCTATGTTATTCTTGTTGATGTAAATATTATTTAATTTAGTCTGTGTTTTTCTCTAATATTATTAATTTTTTTATAGCTCAACTCTTAAATGATCCACTGGGATATATTCTTTAAAGAAATTTCTTTTTTTCACGTTATTTTTTTGTAAAAACATTAACTTTTTGACTGTTATAATAGAATTGTATAGATAGTTTCTGAATAAAGTACAAAAGTTAAAAAAGTAAGAAAATAATTTATTTTAAATATAAAGTATTGCAGGTACTACCTGAAATCAATTTAGTGTAAGTGATGAACTTTAGTATTTAGTGTACTTTAGTACTTAATGGAATGTATTACTAACGTTTTTTCAACCGATAAACTATTTGAATTTATGTAAACAATTTAAAGTATATTAATAAAATTAATATGGCATTAAAAAATCACACTGTTTTTTATTGGAATAGTGATTTTATTTAGTATTTATGTTGAAGTTATTTTACATTCAATAAAAGTATTTACGTTGTGTTACGATTAGAAAAGAAATAACTTTTTTTAATTTCCGCAAATAGCATTTCCGTATATATAAAATAGTATTATTAAAAAAGGCAACCAAATAAGGAATGGTATTGCAATTGTTAAACTATTGCTGTTCCATAGAGTAGGCCCTACGACTGTTTTGCTCTTCATTTTTAACACCATATGCATCACGATTTTCCCCTTTTTTTCTCGTACTGTATTTCATTTGCACTCATTTCTCTCTCTCCTTGTCTATCTCTGAGTTTCCCTCAGTTCCCTTTCAATTCCTCATGTCATCTGAATATGACGCGTCTGACACACACGCACACACCGTCACCTATCTCCTGATATTTATTCTGATACACGCACAGTAACATTGTAAATTATAAATGATTTTAAATAATAATTGTTTTTAAATTGTCTTTACTTCAATTTTTATATATTTTGACCTGATAAAAGGTAGTATATTATTAAATTTCATATATGTTTACCTTGGAGAAAAATCTATGTAATTAGTAGGTGATTTATTATTGAAGTCATCGGAACGTAAATATATAAATACCTGTTTTTTTAGAGCAAAATAATCTTAATAATTATGACTTTTAAACTAGCAAACTTGCCTTTACCTGATAATACAGGTATTACAATTGCGAAATTCGCAGATTGCAAATCAATTATAATACGCCGCGGTGATACCCATTATTACTGGAATTTCACTCATGGACAGAGAAAGAAGGTTTCACTGAATCACCGTAGTATTATACCCCAACGAACTAAAGACTGCAGATGAGATCTAGCCAATAACAGCCAAGGTTCTATGTGAGGTTGCTTCTTCGCTAAGTCACACTGTTCCACCAAACTCCAGCTGACTTTTTGTTAGGCTGTCCTCCACAGCGGGACTACAACGTGACAACGCAGGATACGATTAACGAAAGTCAATTGGCTCTGTGCTGCGATCTAGGTTACTATGCTCCGCCTTAATCTCAGTCTCTAGTTCGTTAAGCTATAATTGATCTACTTCTGCTACTTAAGGATGAGGACCTGTTTCGGCATTCACCTAATCACTGGTCTCCCCAAGTCATGCTTTTCATTGATTTAACCTTTGGCCAGTCTAGCAATCTTAACCGGAGGCATTCTTTGAAGATGGTCCATTTTCGGTGGTGCTTCGTAACCGTTTCCTTGAGACAACCAACCACCACCATAAATTCCCATCATATTTCCTAATTTCTGAATTGTTCAGTCTTCTCACAGCCTTGTGTAATATATAAATAAGTACTTGTTCATTTATATTTAATATTTTCATGATTCTTTACAGTTTGAGTCACATCAACAAATTATTAATTACGTTGTAGGCTGTTGGCTGTCTGTCCGCAAAATGAACGTAATTGTAATTCAACTGTGTTGAATTGAACTGTGTAATTTTTGTGTGATTAACAGTTCTTTTTAACTGTATTTGCAAAACTTCTGAAGGAAAGAAGGTAAACCTTCAGAGGACACCTTAAGAAAGACAAACATTAAGAAGAGCATGTTAAGATAAACCTGATTTCGTACTACACGGCCGGTCCGTTGTGAAGTGATCAGCACAACTTGCTTTTACGCCATGAGTCTTTGGTTAAATTCCCTGTCAGGGTTTTTATCATTCCAAATTTTTTGCATTAGCATTAATGTACAGACTAGTTCGACCTAAAATCAAATAAAAAAACCATTAAACCAATGTTAAGTTTCATATATATCAATAACATTTATATAGCCTATATTTATCCATGTTGTTACGCATTACCTAAATAATTATTAATTATTACCTTTTTAAACTTTTCACTTTTTCTTGCTCTACAAAAATATCTGCCTGTAACAAGCAAGTAGAGTGTTAATATTTTGCACTCAATCTGCTAGTTCCAGGACTACAAAAAGTAGTACTGTTTCTTATCACATGGTCAGCCAGTTATAGAAGAGGTAGAGGTGTAAATGACACTAATCAGAGGTATCTTCTCTGAGGGTAATGAAATTTCACTATACAGCCAGGTGAATGAAGTAAAGGTGTCATTTGCAGGGTGAAAAGTAAGTGCTTTCAGGAGGGCCTGGCATGTTGATAAGCATACTCTTTCAACTCAGTGAGGAAGGCAATAGTAAAACATCTCATTCCTCGTTTTTACTTAGTAAAACCTCCAGAAGTTCAAACCAGCCTTTCGGCTGTTAACCTAAGCACCAACACTCATAAATATACAGGGAAGGAAAGTAGGTAGTATTCTTTTCAAGTCGATTTTAAAAATCGAGTTTTCTTTGGTAATACACGTTTTCTGGCCCCCTGACCTACGAAAAAATATTTTCTTACCAGATGGTCTATGTGTGTTTGTGTGTGTGTGTGTGCGTGTGTGCGTGTGTGCGAGTGTGTGTGTGTGTGTGTGAAGTGTGAAGAAAATATCTCAAAACAAAATAGCGTACGAAGGTAAAACTTGGAACTTAAGTCAGATACCACAAGGTGACTCGACACAAACATTTTCATGAAAATCGATCAACCGTTTATAGTTTATTTGTCCGATTTTCTCAAAAATAACATTTAAAAAATAATATTTTTCGCTTATGTGCGATTTTCTCAAAAACAACTCCTACGCTTTTTTTAAATTTAGTTAATTTACTAAATTTTTTAGGGTCTACATGGTAGAGTAGCATCTCTGCTGAGAACGATAGGTACAATAAACTTCCACAAATATTTAAGTTCCTTTATTGATCTAAAATCGTCCTAAACAAACAAAAACACGTTTATCAATCAAGAAAATGTTTTAGTTTTATCTAATAAAGATTAACGTAATTTTTTTTTAAAGATTGTGGTAATTTATTAATACAGTGCAGATTTTTGGCTCCAATACAGTAGAACTTAAGTTATTATACTATTTTATGTAGCTATTTATTTGTAAAATTTGGATGAGTGATTTTTACAAAAATTATTATAATTTTCGTTTTTCATAAATTGGCTACCAAAAATATATATTTTTTTATCTGATTCTAATTACAGTATGTACGATTAGGGCTACTCTTTTCCTAATTGGAGATTGAATTTCGTTTAAAATAAAATAGTTTCGTAAAGTAATAGAGGCATAATCAGTTTAGTAAATT
Organism: Catonia carolina; assembly: GCA_035578175.1. NCBI lineage: Eukaryota > Metazoa > Arthropoda > Insecta > Hemiptera > Achilidae > Catonia > Catonia carolina. The sequence goes on along the minus strand of JAQMRL010000003.1, from coordinate 80,776,994 downwards.
TAATTTATATATAATATCATATTAAATAATGTTGGTTTTTAAATAATATTCTTCTCTTAGTGTGTGTAGTATTCATAAATTTAAAAATGGAAGTTGTGTAAGAAATTCAATTTTCTATCAATTTTAAAACCTTTTAATAATATTAAATTCTAATACGTTGTATAATTTTTAAATATATTGTTCTACGATAAAAGTATTTTTACTTTAAAATACAAAGAGAAATTTTTATCGGTTATAACAGGAAATTACGAATATTTGTAATATTTTTAACTAGAAAAAGGCCACGAGATTAAGATATTGAGTGAAATTGCACAATAACGTTGGCACGGAAGAAGCTTTGTTCTGACCACTCACTAATTGGGTAATGCTCGGAGGGCAGATAATTCGTAAAGAAAAATAATTGAAACGTTGCGCCGCATTAAAATACCATTCAAGGGCCGAGTAAGAACTTTTTTTGTTTTATTCATTAATTAAGAACTTGTAATAAACGGAATACTTCAGAATTCCCCGTGGTTGTATGCAAATTTCTCAAATCAACATAGAGTCCGGCGGTAGTAGAGGGCTGCAAGAGCTTTGCATAGAGCCTGTCCCGGGTGTCTTGGCCGGGTTGCGGGGAAGGGACTCGTTTGAGGTAGGGGGTTTGGGTCGTGGACCGGCGGAAGGGTGAAAAAGAAACGAGAGGGAAGCTGGACAAAGAGGGTGAGCCGGGAAAAAGCACACAAAAAAGTACACCGGGGGTAAAAAATATCAAGAATTTCCAACAGGACAGTGGTGCAATATCTCTTGGGAAATTACCCCGGCTGAGATAACCGCAGATACTTTATCACGGGGGACGAGGATTTGACGATGGTCAGACTATTTGTTAGGCTTACGTCAAGGTGCTCCTCTCTCCGGCTCCTCCCGTCTACTGTCCGCCTCCAAGCCCCCTTTAAACCCATCAATTCCTCTCCAATTACACATCATTTTTATCCTAAATTGTTTGTCTCCCCACACCTACGCGTTTTATCTTGCAAACTGAATTGCTAAGCTCATCCTGCCCACCAACATTTTACCTTCGTCCACTAATTTTTATAATTTAAATTACTTTATTTGGCTCCAACATTATTTTCATTTTAATCAGGCTTTATATTTTTAGAAATGTAACACCTTACGTGTTAAAATTAATTGATATAAACCTTCAATTTAATTAGTAATACACAATGTACACAATGTACAATTTACTTATCAAGTATTTAAAAACTAATTGGTTTTTATCACTAATACCTGCACTACACGCTAATCCATCTCAATATTTATTACTTTGTTTCCCTGAGATATTAAAAAACAATTTTATTTAAAAAAATTTCTTACCAAACAACCCTCATTCACAAACTCCAATGTTTACGTGCAACATCGTAAATCAGTATTACATCAAGATTTCAGCAAGTTCTTTTCTAAGGTCCATCAAAATATTTATAAGTTATTTCATTATGAAATTGTTTAATTTTTTTCAGAAACAGAATGATTTTTTAAAAGTTTCTGTTTTTTCATTTGGGCCTCTTCATTCACCCTACTTAACCGACATCTTAAGCTTTATATAAAAGAGATTTGTTGAAAATAAAAAACCTACAAAATCATTTTAAGATTTCGCTCGAAATTTTATGACTATTCAGAATCTTCTAAATTTTATACTTCTTCCTCGTCTTTGGTGTAAGGATCTCCCTCAATAATATTCTGTTTTATCATCACTATCATATCTTCCAAATTTCGTCATTTCCGGCTTTGCCATTTCAATCAAATTCATCTCCATCGTAGCGTCACAACATCACCCTGGAGGAAATGCTGCTGGGATCATTAAATATCATATAAAATAAATGTTTTATTGGCCTTCGGGTTAGATTAAGTCACCTGGTAGAAATTTACTTTGATTTCCTAAGAAAAAAGATATAAATTCATATAATTTTATTTTAAAAAACAAACCCGATTATGTAATAAATACCTGATTTGATTTTTTTTCGTTTACCATATCTGCCCACTTATGACCACGTTAAATGATTTTTATCTCTCGCCTGATGTTTTTTCTTCATTGTTATTTTTCGTCATTCTCAAACGTTTTTAGTTATTTCATTAATTTCTTTCTTCCTTTCTTCTGATCATTTATTGTTGTCTTTTTTGTCGTCTTCTCGTTCTGTTGGGATTCCTTAGTTTCTTAATTTTTTTTATAAACTCACTTCTATCCTGTATATCCTACCTAACACCTTTTTTTCCATCACATATTTTAAAATTCTATGAAACAGCTATTCTGTATTTTGTAATATTTAACACTATGAATAACTGATTTGTAAATATTTTCTAATCTATTCTATAGTTAGATATTTTTATAAGAATGAAAATTTTGACTAAATACCTGATTCAATATTAAATTATTTACTTTAGTTCCATGCAAAATAACTTAAATTTAGTTTCAATTGTAGCTAATTTAAAACCTATTACGAAAAATCTCATATGAATTACAATTTTTCAGCGTGTAAAACCAATCACTAAAAGAAAATTTTTAACATTCCAATCGAAATATCGCCTAATCATAAAACCTATTTCTCAAATTTAGTTTTACATAATGGCTAAACATCACTTTTACGTAGGTTATAGTGGACTGTCGTAAACAATTATACATCAAACTCTACTATATCAACATCAAAACTCGTTAATTCAAGATATAGCCAAAATTCAAGGATATTTAAAAGATATAATTGCAAGATACAGCCAAAATTTAAGATGATTCAAGGATATTTAAAAGATATTAATTCAAGATATAGAAAAAATTCAAGATAGTTCAAGGATATTTAAAAGATATTGATTCAAGATATAGCCAAAACATATGATATAAGATTCGTACATCAAGGATTAAAAAGAAGGTGGAGAAGGAACTCTTGATAATACGACATTTAAAAAATGTCGTGCTTCAGAATTTATAATGGTCATGTTTTTCAACCTTTAGTACTATTTTTTACATAGTATAGGCCTATAGTCATGTTAATCATGATACGTAGGCTATCTATGATTTTCAATATAGGCCTATAGCTTAATTTCTCATATAAAACTGTTTACAAATAGGAACTAATTTTTCTTTCTTGTTTATGAAAGTATTAAAACTGTTTCAATAGACTCTAGTTTAAATTTAATTATAAATAAATAATAAATCATGCCATTTTTTAATGTTTTTTGTTCAATATTATCTAGAATTTAGTCATAGTGCAGTTTTTTGCACAATCCAAATTACGAATTGAAGTAAAATAGTTTAAGAAAGTAGTTTAAGTAAAAGAATTGAATAATTTATTGTTAACGCCAGTGGGTGGCTGCGTATATTGTTGGGGTTATATTTTTATTGAATGCCCATGACAGGCATAATGGAGTGTTTAATTATTTGCACTCGATCTGCTAGTTCCAGGGCTACAAAAAAAATTCTGTTTCTTGTCACATAATCAGCCAATTGTATGAAGCATTTTAGAACAGAAGAGGTTTAGGTGTAAAAGACACTAACTAGAGTTATCTTCTCTGAGAGTACAACTAGATTCTGTGGTGAATGAAGTGAAGATGTCATTTTCACGGTGGAAAGTAGATGCTTTTCAGAGGGCCTGTTATGCTGATAAGTAGCTATACTTTTTCATTCAGTGAGGAAGGCAAATGTAAACTATAGATTTAAACGAGTCTTTCGGCTGAAGACCTAAACAACACATATTTTATTATAGTACCTACTGTATTAGTTTATTAAAGAAATTTTTTTTTAGTTTTAAATAAATAGTTGCAGACAATTTTATTTTAAAAAATATATCGGATTGATTTAATAAAAAAATGTATTTAAAAATAAAATATGGTGAAATTCATCGATAATAATTCGACTGTTAATCGGGTATTACATTCCTATACGGTTTAACTAGCCTAGTTAAGCATAACCTAGCGTTATTAGCATGGTCTATCATGCAACAAGACCTGTTGCTCTCATTGACTACGTATATGGACATTTGTATCTGATAGTTTATGTTGCTGCTACCACCACCTCCACCAACACCACCACACGTAACGTTCTATCTGTTTGTTTTGCTGCTATAACAATTCACTCGGCCCACTCGTCCAACCCAGATTGATTATCTCCTGTATTAATATTATTTATTAGAGTGTTACTTACATTTTTATTGTTGTCAATTTACCTTTTTTTGTAATAAAATAAATCATTGGAAATGATTTTTTAAATAAACATGAAAACTTGATTGGATCACCTTTAATAAAAAATTATTGAATACGGTTTCAAAAATAATTTTAGTTTATTTGAAATGTATATCATAATATAGTTTACATTTATAAATAAGCTCTGAATTTATTACTAAAAACATATATGTTTTAGGTATTAATAATATCCTATGTGAAAAATTACTACAGTTCAAGCCAATGTGTTAATACTGTAACACCAAAGCCTAGATTCGTTTGGAATTTGGTTATAATAAATAATAAACAGACTTACTTTAAACTTATGAAAATTAATAATTTATTTACACAATTAATAATTTAACTTAGCTATAATACTAACAAATAGAATTAGATCATTTTTCTTCTTTAGGTTCCAATCCGACTAAAGAGTCAACAAAACGTAAGAGTTGTTTATGTTAAACCGAAAATGATACAGTAATTTTTTATTACACAACATACTTAATGCAAGTATTGTATTATCTTTCTAAAATAAACACTGAATAAAAAATCAGCTGAGCGAATGTTGTTATCCCTTTTTTGAATTTGCTATAAAAAAAACTAAAAAATGGATAATTAATTTGAAGTAATTATTATTTAACTTATCTATAGTGTAAAGCCGAAGCAAGGGACTATAAGTTAATTTATTTACGGTTTTTATTTAAATAGTGACTAGTGAATGAATTAAAAACAATGAAGTGGTAACCACCGATGTAAACAGCGGGTTTCACGGCAACAAGAATTCGTTTTTGTTTTGGAAGCGGTAACTTTATTTTTTTTAACTGACATACTGTTAGATTTGTCGAGTAAGTGAGACTTTTTTTATACTTTTTAATTTATTATTTCCATTAAATACCTTAGACAACATCTAAGGTTATTGTAAACAAACCGTCTGACATGGCGATTGCCGGTTCGTTAGTGAACGACTCAATTAGATCAGTTACATCTAATGAGGCAATCATGTCCGATTCTTATGCTAATTTACATGCGGGCTGGAAAGACGTCATTAATAACAGAAAACGACAAAATGACGAAAGTTCTTTAGAATCTACATCGACCAGTAGTAAAAGATCTCCTAGAGACCCACGAAAAGAAACAGCTTCATATACTTCCGCCAACAAGTTCGACGTGCTATTGTCTGTAAATAGCGAATCAGCGTCAAACGAATCATCTTCAAATGAAGCGAAACTAACTCGTCCACCTCCTATCTACCTAAAATCTGATGTTAAATTTATACCTTTTTATAAAATGCTTGAAAATGTAACTGGACCTGATGCCTTTAAATGTGTCTCTACTATAAATGGCTTAACAATTTACCCGACCACACCATTAGCATACCGTACTATTGTAAAAACTCTACGAGACAACGGTGCTGAGTTTTACACCTATCAGCTTGCTGATGACAAAGCATTTCGGGTCGTTATTCGAGGACTTCACCCATCAGTTGGTGAAGACCTAATATCTGCTGAACTGAAAAATAAAGGTTTTCCAGTTAGAAATGTAACTAACATTGTCTCCAAAGAAAAAATTAAATTACCGTTGTATTTCATCGATTTGGAACAAAATGCAACAACTAATTCTATCTTTGACCTTAAATTCCTACTTAATTCTAAAATACAAGTTGAAGAACCTCGCCACAAAAGACAAATTATACAATGCACTCGTTGCCAAAGATATGGGCATACAAAATCATATTGTAATTTACCACATAGATGTGTTCGCTGTGCGGGCCAGCATGATTCTAAAACATGCACTAAACCAAGAACCACTGAAGCCGTATGTGCTCTATGCAATGGTAAACATCCGGCGAACTATCGCGGTTGCACCGTTCACAAAGATCTACAAAACCGACGCTCCCCTGCTCTCGCAACAAAATCAAAAATTTCTTGTCCACCTCAACCTCCATCAACTGCATCTATAACAGCTTTCCCGCATCTACCAAGTCGGAACAGCAGCCGACAATTCTGCAACACCAATACATCTATTGATTCGACATCCCCTTCAAAAACAGAAGAAATATCCACCACTAACTTAAATCCACACCGACGCCCTTCTGTTTCGTACAGTCGAGCAGTGGCCGACGACTCTACGTCACCCTCTCTTAACGTCTCCGAACAAATTACGTCTTTTATTGCAGAAATGAAATCCCTTTTTACTCCAATGATAACATTGATGTCACAACTAATTCAAGCCCTTCTACAACAAAATGGCAAATAATTATACATCTGGTTCTCTAACTATCCTATTATGGAACGCTAACGGCATATTAAATCATTTTAATGAGCTTGAAATCATTTTACATAGCAATAGAATAGACGTATTGCTTGTTTCGGAAACGCATCTCACTTCAAGATCTAAATTTTATATTAAAGGTTACAAAATTTACAGGGCAGATAGACCAGATGATAGAGGATATGGAGGTGCTGCTGTTTTAATTCGGTCTTCTATTCAACACAACGAATATCCTCTTCAACATCCTACGGAATCGTTTCAGGCTGTAGCTGTCACTTTAAAGTTAAAAAAATTTGACATAAACCTAGCGGCAGTGTATTGCCCTCCACGATTCTCTTTGAAATGTGAAAACTTCACTGAATTCTTCTCTTCCCTTGGTCAACGTTTCTTGTCTGGTGGAGATTACAACTCAAAGCATGTACAGTGGGGATCAAGGATTATCAATCCACGAGGCCGAGCACTACTAAAGGCTATCCTGGAGAACCACCTTGATATTCATTCCACTGGAACACCTACATACTGGCCTTCAGCAAATAGTAAATTACCTGACCTTCTCGACTTCTTTATTTCAAAAGGCGTTTCTCATCTCCACTCTTCAATTTCGCCCTTAGATGATTTGTCGTCCGATCACTCGCCGGTTTTACTTGTTCTTTCTGACCAACCTACGGAAATTCCCATTAAACCTTCTTTAACAGCTGGAGTTATGAACTGGGATATGTTTCGAGAATCACTTCAACCTTCACTCAACTTACATCTCCCGTTAAAAAATTCAGTTGACGTAGAATCTGCGGTTGAGCACTTCACGACGATGATACAAGTTGCAGCATGGAACTCCTCGACTCCCCTTCAACAGAAGGTGGAGAGAAAACATTGCTATCCACATTACATAAGAAAATTAATTGCTGAGAAGAGGCAAGCTAGAAGACAATGGCAAAACTCAAGACTACCTACTGATAAAACACGACTCAATCAACTTACGAATACCTTGAAATCTATCATACGTACAGTGAAAAATGAAAATCTAGAAAATCGTGTTAGGAACCTGAATACGAAAGATGGAAGTCTATGGAAAGAAACCGGTAAACTCCTACGCTATACTCCTCACTGCCCTCCTCTTCGGAAACTGGACAACACATGGGCAAAATCTGACAATGAAAAAGCCATCCTATTTGCTGAACACTTGGAAAAGACGTTCCAACCACATGGTGATACTTTACCAGCTTTTACAAAATTAATAGAAGATAAAGTATCTTCACCTTTACAGTTGTGTCTACCTCCACTCAATTTTACTGACCAAGAAATAAAGACTGCAATTACTCAATTGCCACTAAAAAAATCTCCTGGATATGATTTGATAACGGCTGAAGTACTACGTGAACTGCCACAAGCAGGATTAACTCTGATTACGCAAATTTTTAATGCTATTTTGCGGACCACCCACTTTCCTATACAGTGGAAATTTTCACAAGTTATCATGTTTCATAAAGAAAATAAACCAATCCACGAACCATCTTCTTACAGGCCCATCAGTTTACTTTCAACAGTTTCAAAATTATTCGAAAAACTTTTACTCCCAAGACTGCTTATATTTGTAGAAGACCAAGGTATAATCCCTAATCATCAATTTGGGTTCCGTCGACGGCACAGCACAATTCATCAACTACACAGAATCGTTGATCAAATTGCCTCTGGCTTTGAACAAAAAAAATATGTAAGTGCCGTCTTCTTTGATGTTTGCGCAGCGTTTGATAAAGTTTGGCATCAAGGTCTGCGATATAAATTAAGAAAATTCTTGCCAGATGCCTATTTCTTAATCATCAGCTCCTTTTTAACGGACAGATTTTTTCAAGTAAAACATAACACGGCTCTGTCTGACTACAAACAAATCGTCGCTGGTGTTCCACAAGGATCAATCTTGTCGCCACTGCTTTACAGCATCTATACATCAGATCTACCTGCATCTGCTAACACCACCTTAGCGACTTATGCTGACGATACAGTCATCCTTTCTTCTGATGTAAAGCCAGAAGCAGCAAGTAATAATTTACAAAGTCACATTAACTTTTTAAATTATTGGTTAAAAATCTGGAGGATCCAATTCAACGCTTCAAAATCAGTGCATGTCACCTTTTCTCTCCGGAAAGGCGAATGTCCTCAACTATTCCTCGACAATAAACCGATACCACAACGACAAAAAGTTAAATACCTTGGACTTCACTTTGACAAGAGACTCACCTGGGCGACTCATATAAAAACCAAAAGACTGACTTTGAACTCCAAATTGAAAGAACTATTTCGACTTCTTGGACGCCGCTCTTCACTGACTCTAAAATCTAAACTATTACTATACAAAGTTTATCTCAAACCAATATGGACCTATGGACTACAAATTTATGGCACAGCTAAACCGAGCAATCTACAAAAATTACAAGCCTTTCAGTCAAAATGCCTACGTTTAATCACCTGCGCACCTTTTTATGTCAACAACAAAATTCTACATGACGACCTTAATATTCCGTTCATAAGTGAAGTAGTTAAGTCCAGCTACAGTGTTTTTCACAGAAAATTGCATGATCACCCCAACGAATTAATCACCAAACTATCGGATGCATCACTACCAGGAAATCCGCAGCGCAGGTTGAAACGTCAATGGGCCAGAGATCTTCTATAAAGTGATTTATTTTATTTTTCTTTCTTCTTTTTTTTCTTATGTTGTTATTTATCATTCATGTATCATGAACTTTATTTCATAGAACATATACCAATGGGTATCACTGTTCTTTTTCATTTATTTATTTTTATTTATTTTTTTTTATTTTTTTTTCCTTGTCATCCTTTGTTTACTGTCATCTAATTTGCTCGTTGTATCGTAGTATATAGTTGCAAATAAAGTTATTAAAGTTAAAAAAAAAAAAAAAGGTTCCAATCCGTTCCGGATGTTGGTTGTACCATATCAACAATCTGGACCTTACCCACTGGTGCTCAAAACAGCTGTGATGTCGTTTTCGAATACAAAATTTTCAGGTTTTTTGACAAGGAAACAATTAGATTACTTCAAATAAGTTAATTATAAAATTTAACTTTAACTAAACTTGATTATAATTAAAATAATGTTATTTAATAGATCAAAAAGATGATACCGGTCCATAACCATTTTGTTACCACCCGTACGCACCGGGAAACAAGACACAAAACCATAATATTTTTTCAATATAACTATATTCTTTATTTTATTCTTGATAATAATATGCCGTGAATTAGATGGAATATGACGTAAATGACCTGATGCAATCGATCACCAAGCACAGACGCTTCGTTTTGGGATTAACGTCAAAAGTCAACAAATAATAAAATCTGGGAATACTTTTACAATTTTTCTACATTTTTTTTATTACAATAAAATCTACAATCTATTCTTATGTAGAATATAAAACTCATGAGTTTTACTTTTAACGTATCATGACCGAAGAAATCCCTTTCCCATTTGAGGAACTCATAGATTCATTACATGAGTTTTCTTGTCACATTGAAGTATTTTTGTTGTGGGATATAGTATACGTCTTTGTTTTTGTCGGTGAGTGTCGTTTGAATCGTCTAAGAGTAAGATGGTGGAAAGATTTGTTAATGATTCTAGTCTTCTTTGGTATTTTGTACAGAAATTTTGATTTCTTGTTGAATTGAAGGAATTTTTAAATCTCTGTGTAATAGGTGTATATTTTTTGCTATGTAACAACTTATATTGGGATTATCCTGAGTAATTTTGATTGGAACCTTTGCAGGATTAAAATCCTTGAATGGCTTGCTAATCTCCATAATTGGATTTAATTCGTCCAAATTGGTCTTAGAATTGATATGTACTATATGAAAAGTTAACATTGTTTCATTCTTTCTTTTTACATAGCATTGAGATTTTGCCCATAACAGACAGGAGGAGTGTCAAATTATTTACACTCATCTGTTAGTTGCAGAGCTAAAATAAGTAGTTCTGTTTCTTTTCACATGGTCAGCCTATAAAATGACTGAATCACTTAAGAACAGAAGAGGCAGAGGTGCAAAAGACACTTATCAGAGGTATCTCCTCTGAAAGTAATGAATTTCATTATACAGCCAGACCCTGTGGTGAATGAAGCGGAAGTGTTATTGACAGAGTGCAAAATATGTGCTTTTGAGGTCCCGGCATGCTGATAAGCGTACTTTTCCACTCAGTGAAGAATGCAATGGTAAACCACCTCACTCCTCGTTTTACTTGGTAAAACCTCTACAGGTTCAAACCAGCCTTTTGGCTGATGACCTAAACAAACAACAGCATTGAGCATAGTTGTTTAACGTAAGCTATTTACATAATTTGAGGACGGTTAAATTAAACAAATTTAGTTTCTTTTTTTGAGATTTTCTAATCTGATTATGTTATATATATTATCAAATATCTTTGTCAATAAACAATGTCTAATTGAAAAAAATTACTTGATTATTTGATTGGGAAATAAACGATTTTTGACAAAGTGCAATAATTAACTGGTAATTTAAGGAATTATTCTGAAAATATTTTGTACGTTGGTGTTAAGTACAGTCATTGAAATAAAAATTTTATCGCATAATTTCTTAAGTAAAAATAATGTGCAAAAGTGAATTTTGCGCTAGCCAGTTTGAGAATAATTTTTGTAAGGACTGTACTAAAAGAGAAAAGTAGAGGGTGGCTTGAGAGGAGAGAAAAAAGTGTGTGCTGGGGCGGGATAGGATAAAGTAAGGGAACGAGAGAGTTGCGAGGTGAACACATAAAGAATAATGAGGGGTAGAGTGAGACTAGGGAAATGAGATGGTTGCCCCCTCCCTTTAAACTCGAAAAACTTCTCCACCCAACCTCCTAACCACCCTCCACCCGCTGTGCACTTGGTCAGACCCTACTATAGTACTAGCGACTACTGTTCTGAAATCCTGCACCAGCCTTGAAAATGTTAAATTGCCAACCAACGAAAACGTTTGGTGATTATAAAACAACTTGCCAATTCTTTTATGTATCTTAATGGCAATTTTTCTTTACTATAATTATCACCTCATGTCATTTCATTGAACAATGCAAAAATTACGTATGCAAAAATAATCATTGCAGATTTATTCTGTTATAAATTACTTATTCGTTAAACTTTATTAGTAATAAAAACAGTAGTACAGTTCTTGAATCAAATATTATTAACAGTTAATGGAACAAAGTGTCAGTATTTGTAGTTCAAAAACAAACATAACGTTAAAGAAAGTAGAAAAGTGGATGTATTTATTCATAATAATAGTTTAGAGCATGACTCTTATAGTTTAATAGTTTATAGACTCTAATAGTTTAATAATGACTCTCATCAAATCTAGTGATTGTGCTTTAATGTATAGTATAGTGTTCTAGATTTTAAAATTAAAGACAAAAAAAAGAGCATGTAGAAACAGTGAAGTTCCTAGGAGTATCTCTAAATAGATTTTTGTCTTGGGACTTCTATATTATTCAAGTTTGTAGTAAAATATCATCTGGGGTATTTGCACTAAAACAAATGGCCAGATTAAATGATAAAAATTACAAACGGCAGCTTATCATGGCCTCATATCCGTTATGGGTATTATAGTATGGGGTAATTCTAGCATGGGTAATATTATGAATAAGGTTTTGAAAATTCAAAAGAAAGCTATTAGGTATATGGTGGGAGCTAACCAGCTAACCTCATGCAGGCCACTATTTAAGGAGCTTAAATTGCTTACAGTTCCCTCTCTCTACATTTTGAGGTGATTATGTACGTTAGGCAAAATAATTTTATGCAAAATTTCCATGTTCACAATCATAACCAACCTAACAATTAAGAAACCACCTAACGATTAAAATTATCATAAGAAAAACCCAATGACTGTTCTTGTTTTCTAATAAAAAAAATAGAAAATACACATGAAAACTGAACGGTTGCCACAATATTAATTAAGAAATTTCTTGATAGTGATACTAAAAATCTGAAAAGTATTCATTGGACTCCAACTATCTTACAAAATATTTACCAGACAACTCATAAACATCAAGTCGATTGAAGCGTCACCCATTTGACTTGTAGGGCTGTAAATAAAGACTGTAGTGATGACTGCAAGCTTCAGCAGGTAATTTTTAGGACCAACATCATTAAATTTAGAAATTGTTATAATATTATAATAACAAATACTAAATTTTCAATAAAAAGAATGTTACAAAAAAATTTACAACGTGATTGTCAATCCGAGTTTTCCTTTTTAATCTGCTGTGAGATCCTAATTGGTGTTTTACACATAGTACTAACATAAGGTCATGAATTAATATTGTGATGATGATGGTTGATCATCACCATGACTATTATTAGATAACTAATCATCGCCATCTCATAGTCAGCATCATATCATCTATATTATCATGATTATCGTCATCTTCAGCTTTAACAATTCAAGTTTAGTTTTATTTTTGTTCACATTTTAATCATTTTTAAACACACTAATGAGTGTCGTTTATATCTTCATTCTAAGAACTTTATTACTCAGATTTTTCTCATATTTCTTAAAAGTTTATAATTAAATTCATGAAAAACTTATCGCAAAAGAATTAGGCCTACACTGTTAAAAGAAATATCATGCTTCACTGAATCCATACAGTGGAGAAAATGAGTATGCTAAACTGGAAGGCTATGGCATACCGTTTGGGATCTCGTATCGAACAACCGTCAAATCAATTAGATTACTTCCTTAAGGTAGTAAAAATTATTAAACGTAAAAATATATGAAATAAAAATGTGCTTAAAAATATAGCGGTCAATTGGAAACAAAAGATTTTTTCATGTGACCCATGACTAAGTCTAGATGAGACCCCATATGGGATCTTACGACAATCAAGTTGTTTACTGTGTCAATAAAAAAAAAAAAATCTGGTGTGAAACATTCACACGACTTTCTCTTGCCAATGCAAATAAATTAACAATGTAACCTAACATTAGTAATAAAACATTATAAATAAACAAAAAACACTAACCTCAATAAACATAACCTTATTTTAATCATGAGTGAAAGAAACAAAATGAAAATCAATTTCAATTTGGCTTAAAAATAGGCCTACAGAAAATCACTCTTTCACGCTAAACTAGGCTCTTTAGAGAAAAATGCTCTCAAAAGTTGTAGATCTTAATTTCCTACAAATATGATTATAATATACACGTTTGTCGGTAAATGCATAGGGTTACTAAGGGCGGAATCTTTAAAACATCGATTTTTCACACGTTTTCGTGAGAAAAAAAACAGAAAATTGCTAATTACCGCTAAACTAAGCGTTATAGCCTACAAAAAAAATGTTTGAAATAAAAAATGTAGGATTTTAAATTCTCTACAACTTTTATTGCATACATTTTTGCGCTGAAATGCATAGGCTATTAAAGCCGTAATCTTAAAAAAATAACTTTTTACGTAAAAACAGCCTCACCAAGAATTTCAGCAAACATGGCGCCTACCCTATCTTGTAGAGCATATAAAATTTAGTAAACCAGGCGTTTTTAAAAAAAATCGTAGGGCCAGTTTTCGAGAAAATCGCAAAAAAGTGAAAAATGACACGAATAAACTACTACTTCCGGCAGACCGATTTTGATGAAAATGTTCGAGTCACGTCCAGTAGTGGTATGTAAATTAAGTTTCAAGTTTAAAGTTCGTACGTTGTTTCGTTCTTGAGATATTTTGTTCACACACACACACACACACACTCATACCCAGACACACAGACGCACAGACACACATCAGACCAATCGCTAAAAACATGTTTTTTGGGTTCAGGGTGTCTGAAAAAGTGTAGATCCGGTGAAAACTCGATTTCAAAAAATCGACATGAAAACAATACTTTCCTTCCTATATATTCATATAGGCAAGAGAAAATAAAAATATCGCAACGTTATCACACTTTGAATTATATAATTTCAAGAAATTCATAGGGAATTGGTTAGTGTTACAACTACGGTAAACAAATAGCATATTTCATCTGTAAATGTACATGCAGGAAGTAATAATAATAAAAATATATTCATGCAGCAATGTTTATTGTAAATAAATACGAAGGGTTGACTTCATATCATGTTGAAGAGTGAGATGTTTAATCCGCATGGGCTTACTACTGTCAAAAATGAATGCACAAATGTCCGAATTTCAGAACGCACAGACACACTCATTCATTTACTCCTCCTTTCTTTTTACTTAGTTTTTTTTTATCTTGAAATAAACAACGAAAATGTAAACACAAATAAAAATTCTTGTCGTAACAAACGCGTGTAAAATTAACGTCATATTACGCACGACTTAATTAAAATCTAATTATAACTCTTTATTCTAATTTCTTAACTTCCATATTTTAAAATTTAAAAACTTTTATATTTAAAATTTAATTAATTACCATTTTTTGCTACATAAGTGTCCAGTTAAAATTTATCATTTTTTATTTTAAAACTTTCTATTAGTCTATTACATGGACTACCTGTTTGGCCTAATAACTTGTAAATAATATTGTTAGATTAGAAAAAATTTACTACCAAATACTTCTTTTTACATTCTCTTGCCTGTATAAATATATAGAAAGTTAAAAATTGTTTTCGTGTCGATTTTTCGAAATCGATTTTCACCGGATCTACACGTTTTCAGACCCCCTGAACCCAAAAAAACATGTTTTTAGCGATTGGTCTGCGTGTGTGTCAACAAAATATCTCAAGAGCGGAACACCGTACGAACTTGCAAGTTGAAACTTAAGTTAGACACTACTACAGGACCCGACATGAACATTTTCATCAAAATCGGTTAACTGGAAGTAGTAGTTTATTCGTTTCATTTGTCACTTTTTTGCGATTTTCTCTAAAACGGCTCCTACGATTTTTTTAAAAAATCGCCTCATTTACTAAATTTTGTATGCTCTACAAGATAGTATAGGCGCCTTGTCTGCTGAAATTCTTAGCGAGTCTGTTTTCTCGTGAAAATATTGCTTTTTTTTAGATTGCGGCTTTAATATACATTTTAGCGCAGAAATGTAAGCCTATACTGTAAAAGTTGTCGAAAATTTAAAATTCTACAACTTTTATTTGTAACATGTTTGTTGTAAAACGCCTAATTTAGCGGTAATTAGCAATATTCTGTTTTAACTCACGAAATCGTGTAAAAAATTGAATTTTTTAAGATTTTAGCCTTAGAATGCATTTTACGATAAAAGTGTATACAATGAAATTTATAGGAAATTAAAGATCTACAACTTTTGAGAGCATTTTTCTCTACAGAGCCTAGTTTAGCGTGAAAGAGTGATTTTCTGTATTTTTAAGCCAAATTGAAGTTGATTTTCATATTGCGTCTTTCACTCATGATTAAAATAAGGTTATGTTTATTAAGGGTAAGTGTTTTTTGTTTATTTATAATGTTTTATTACTAATGTTAGGTTGCATTGTTCATTATTTGCATTGGCAAGAGAAAGTTGTGTGCGTGTTTCACACCAGATTTTTATGTTTCATTTTTAAGTCACATCAACAACTCGATTTTTATTGACTAATTTAAGTTAAGGAAAAATTGTTGTAATTATTTTCTAGACCTTAGTCGAAAAAAATCGGACTCGGGACCTTCCGCTTTGCGTGATAGTACGTTAACTATTGCGTCATGGAGGCGGTTGAATACAACTTTTGTAGAGATTGTCTAGCGGTTTGAGTCGGCCTCAAGATGTGTAATAGATTGAATCTATTACACAACGTTGTCCCGATAGTATCGTTGAAGCTTTTTCTTCTCCTGAAGAAAACATACAGCATGTTCAGTAGCATATTTGTGACCGACGTGTTTAAACTTATACTTGATGACATAGTAAGACTTTTAGGTAGCTTTGGCCATATATTTCTTACGGGTATTTTTGGAACTACTATTCATGATGAAAATATTTAGTAATCGTACTGCTGCCTTCAGAAACACGAGTAAATGTGCCATATTATCCTATAATGAAAATTGTACTATATTTATTTGTATTATATTTATATTTGTGTTGTTTAGGTCATCATCCGAAAGGCTGGTTTGAACCTTTAGAGGCTTTACCAAGTAGAACAAGGAGTTGGGTGGTTTACGATTGCCTTCCTCACTGAGTAGAAAAGTATGCTTATCAGCATGCCAGGCCCTTCGAAAAGCATCTGCTTTCCACTCTGCAAATAACATCTTCACTTCATTCATCACAGGGTCTGTTCGTATAATGATGAAATTCATTACTCTCAGAGGAGATAACTTTGACTAGTGACTTTTACACCTCTACCTCTTCTGTTCTTAAATGGTTCAATTATATAATTGGCTGACCATATAATAAGAAACAGAACTATTTTTTGTAGCCCTGGAACTAGCAGATCGAGATAAAATAATTTAACACTCCACCTACCTGTTACGGGCACTTATATTTTATATTTATACTCTGTTATAATAAATTAATAATAGATAGGCCTATATGTCTAAATTTAGAACATTATGTCACACTATTTTTACAATGAACGATAAAAATTATAACAACAATAGAAATAGTATAAAAGTAAAGATAAGAGAAGAGAGTGAGAAGGAGAGAATTGCTCTGAAAATTTCACTAAATGCTTTTCAGAACAGTTACTAATTCTACTTATGTCCACTAAAACAGTAGGTAGTCTCAACTAAACATGTACATTAATTTTACTACATTGACCATAAGTATAATTTATATTATATACTTAAGGAAATAATTTAAATTTTTAATTTAAAGTCAATACAGGCCTTTCAATCAAAATTCTTTAGACTTGCTTCTGGCGCCCCTTTTTATGTAAGCAATAACACCCGCCACGACGATTTCAATATTCCGACAGTAAAGGAGCTAACCGGGTCCTTGTATATATAGTAAATTTCATGAACGACTAGGTATCCATCCAAACCAACTAGCTCGTGATCTAGCTACCAGGAACTTCCACCTGTGCGACGTATAAAGCGAAAATGGAGTAAAGACCTCTTGGTCTAAATAATGGATAATACCCGTAGTTATAAACGGAGAAATTACCACTGGGTACCTCTTCTAATTAAAGGGAAGCTCCCTACCGCCATTTAAATATCATATACGGAAATTGTGCAGCTCAATGTATAGTACCGTAACAAAAATTACACAAAAAAAAGTTTAACGGCTATTAGGGCCTACTGCAGAACTTGCAGGCCTATGCTTAAATGTTAAATATTCGGGAAATACATTACATTCTGACATGTTTTTTTCGAACTAAAAATGAAGTTTCATCTGATTTTCTCTACCGTACACCTATCTCTTATATAATTTTTTCAGAATGAAATTCTCCACATGTTTTGTTTGCTTGGTCATTTAGTCTCCCGAAGGATAAGTTCTTAGAAGTTTATAAGTTCTCAGGATTGAGAAGACAGACCAGATAGTTGGTATGGTATGAAGATGTCTAAGAAATGCAAGCGGACAGATGACTCCAAAGAGCAGTCTTTAAACCATCTATAACATAGAAGGAGAAGTGGTCGCCTTCGAAAAACATAGATAATGGGAATTCATAACGCTGTGGTAGCGATGAATCTCAAATCAGTTGACTGGGAAGAAAGAAGATGGGCTGTAGGGTACTGGAAGCGGAAAATCTGTAGGACCTCTCCCCCTTAAAAGGTAGATCTTAAGAGTAATTTTTTTACCGTAAAATTCCGGAGGTTTTATTGATTAGGGTCATGTTTGCCCATTATTTCACCCTTGCATGATATTTTGCAGTAATCTACAATACTTCTGACCTCTCACGGATCCAAAATATTCTAATTTCCTTTTATAATGGTGCTTATAATTTTAATATCCTTTCCACAAAACTTTCAACTTTATTTAGTACCTTATCTCAAATTTCTCAAGTAGTTTTATGGCATCACTGCTCAAAATCCAAGCTTCAATACCATAAAACAGAAAACATAAATTATAGCAGTGAAGTAACTGAGCTCGTAAGACAATATTTTCAGGTCTTTACTACATAAAACTCTACAAACTTTTCTGAAGTCTATAGAAGTTTTTCTATTCTTGATACTTCTTCGTTCACTGTCCTCATTGTTATTTAACAGGCAACCAAGATGAGATAGATAAACTAACTTGATAAATTTGTTCCGGTTTTGTGACCTTCACAGTTATATAATCCCTCACATTCTGCTGCTTACAAATTACAAGTACCTTAGTTCTTGACGTGCTAAACCAGTTTCCGTCTACATTTAAAAAAACTCTAAGCTCTGAAAATCTTCATGACTGGATGCCAATAGGTCTTTATCATCCGTGTATCTTAGATTCTTTTACCTTTTCAACCAGTACGGTTTGAGATATTTAATTCAGTTATTTAAATTTTACCGGATACGGAAAATTATTAATTGGTCATTAAAAACTATAGAATTGTATTATAATATATTTCAAGGTACTGTGAAGTTTCCTTTGAAATTATTATTGAGTTTTGTATTATCTTTAAAATCTCCAGACATTTTAAAATTTAATACATTATGTTTGTTCAGTACCGTGCAATATAGTTAGACTAAGCAATTGTGTTCCTTTCATCTTTGTTCTGAGAAAAATTATTAGCGCTATTGTCATTGTTAATGCCGTGCACTTTTGTTGAACGTTGGTAAAGTCGTTGAGAAAATAGATTAGGTTATTAGTGTTTTTATGTAACGTTGAACAAAAAGCGTTCCATAAATATAATTTAAGAGAATAATTTATTTTTGTTTTTATTTTCGTTTTAGTAAAGAGTAAAGTGTATAAAGGTGTTCTTTGTAGTAAAAAGTAGAATGTTTGAGATTCTTAATTATTAAAACAAAAAGAGAGTAATTAGTTTAAGGCGACGGCGCGTAGCGACTGGCTGGAAAGCCTTATGTTTATCGGGGGGATGAAGGTGGAATAAGGGGGTCTGTAGAAGGGTTGTGGTCGAGACCCCCTTCTCTTCTATTCCATATATCACCCAGCCGACACTCCCAACCCTGTGCTTAATTCACGACCTTACAGAAATCTGCACTATCGCTCACATTATTCACAGAGAAAGTTTTCCGAGGATTCCGCCGAGCCGTTGGATTAAACCCCTCTCTCGTATTCCCCCTTCCCCTACCCACCATTGTTTATAGTCTTGCAGTGGAAATGAGATCCTCCCGGTCATTACGGTCTAACTTCTCTGGCTGCAATTCCGCACACGTGGCAGTTCTGGAGGGGCATCACTTCCACCTCAATAAAATACCCCAGCAGCCCATCTTTCATTACGCTCCAAATCTCCGTCGTCATTCCAAATTAAACATTTCTTTCTTTTTCATTAAAACTGAAAAGCCGCTTCGCGGCTTCTAATTCACATTTTTGTGGCCATTTCCCTTAGTGTTACTTTTTCAATGGCATCGAATTAAAAATTCTTCTGCGCTAATATAATAAAAAGAACACTCCTAACGGTTTAATTTATTTTTCTTAATTATTCAAGAAAATAAAAACAACAGAACTGCGGTCGCTGAAACATGTATGCTACAAACGTTATACAACCAAAAGTCTTTCTTTTATTCAAACTAAATACAAATTTATTCCAAAATAAATATTAACATATTTTTAGTTTCCATATATTCTTTTTAATACATTTACAACTCACATGTGAACTACATTATTATAACAAATAAATTCCATTTAAAATTTTAATTAATCTGTATTGGTTATAATAGGCTAATATTATGAAGCCGTTAACACAAAAACTGCTTAATAAATAAAAAAGATGTCGGAAAACGAAATATTTACATGTTCTTTTTACATATAGCCTAACAGTTTTTTATTCTGTTATTCTTCACGAATTTTTCTTAAGTTGTCAACTACTTGGTACTTAGCAATTATTTTTGATTATGGAATGACTGGTTTTGATGTGTGATATTGCGCAAATTATAGTGCGAGTCGAACCTATGTCCTTTTGCTTTCTAGTCTGGCACGATAACTATTGCGCTACGGAGACTTTATAGATTAATGTCACAACATTACGATTTATTATTATAAATTATTATTTTTCTTTTTAATCTTGTTAAGCCTAAGATATCGAAATCTGAAGGACAAGAATCTTTATTCAAATCTTCAATACTAATTTTCATACAAAATTCCTTATGGACTGATCAGGGTGCGCCTACTATTATATTGGTTGCTAAGCTAGCCTCCTAGAAAGTTCCTAACAGAAAGTCCCAGAACGTTCCAATCAGTTAACACAATGCGAAAAACAACATTTTTTAAATGCGTTTACATGACGAAGCAATACTTAATGGTATTGCTTCCAAAAAATTAATAACGTTATTTAAAACTTTAAAAAACATTAAATATAGATAAAAGATGAATAAACAGTAAGAGAAAAGTTTAAAAAAATAACAGGGACAACAATAGGATGCGTAGACGTTTGTATGATGGAGAATAATATAACTTATTTTAACAATAGGTATGAGTATACGAGTAGGTCATTCAGTAAATCTGATCAAAAGTCAAGCAATTTTTAATCTTTTTGACTATAGTAGACTAAAGCTATTATCAAGTAGCCTAAATTAAGCGCCAAATAATTCGGGTGATCTTCTAATTTTACTTGATATTTTAAACTTAGCTGCATAATTTCTTCTTTCTCGATGATGCCACGTAAGTCCTCGGGCAGCGCATTATCCATCTCGTATCATGGATCATTTATCATAATTTGTAAAACTTTTGACTGTAATCGTTGGCTGATTTGATTTCGTAGCTGATCCCCAAAGCGGTAACCTATAAGCCCACGGTGGTTTCAATACATAAATATATGGTAGGCCTATAGTAAAATAGAAGCATGGTCTCTACTGACAGCTGTGACATCATTCAATAAAACAACAACATAAATATCAAAGTGTGTGACAACAGTAGGGTAATATAAAACAAATGATATAGATCCTACGTCAATAATAATATAAAATATAATATAGCCTAATAATAATAACAGGTCTAATATATAAAATATTGCCTATAACAAGCAGGTGAAGCGTTATTATTTGCGCTTGATCTGCTCGAACAAAAAATAGTTCTTTTTCTTGTCACATATCCTATCGACATTAAAGGTTGGTTTTAGTCTGTTTTATAAAATTAAAATCAATACAAAAGTCCCCGTGAAGTTTAAATAAAAACTTCTTTTTTTATCCGAGGTGGCGAGAAAAACTCACGTTCACTCCCTCACGATGAGGGAAGTAGTATTGGACTCAATTGAGGTGTCCTCGTCCAGCCCCAAGGAGGCCACAACCGCCTTACCAACCAAAAACCCGCCGCCTGGCCGCTTGATCCGACATCAGCAAACAACCCTCCAACTTCCTCGGAACTGTTTATATAATACTACAAAGGAAATTATATAAATAGTTCCGAGGGAGGTGGAGGTTTGTTTGCTTATGTCGGATCAAGTGGCCAGGCAGCGAGTTTTTAGTTGGTAAGGCGGTTGCGGCCTCCTTGGGCTGGACGAGGACGCCTCAATTGAGTCCAACACTACTTCCCTCATCGTGAATAAAAACTTCTTATGGGATTTATAAAATACCTTCGAAAGAAAACGTTTATATAAACATAGAACCAGTAATCAGAACCTGCCTAGAACTGACAGGTGAACTGTTAAATTACTTGTACTCAATCTGTTAGTTCCAGGGCTACAAAAATAGTTCTGTCTTTCATTACAATGTCAGCCACCATTGAAGAAGAGATAGAGGTGTAAAAGACACCAGTCAGACTTATCTCCTTTGAGAGTAATAAATTTCATTATACAGCTAGATCCGGTGGTGAATGAAGTGAACATGTCATTTGCATGGTGAAAAGTAGATGCTTTTCAGAGGACTCGGCGTGCTGATAAGCACACTTTCCCACTCAGTGAGGAAGGCATTTGTAAATCACCTCACTCCTCGTTTTTTACTTAGTGAAGCCTCTGGAAGCTCAAACCAGCTTTTCGGCTGATGACCTTAACAACAACATAAAAATAAAGGCATATAAAAAATTAATTATCTACGACGCTAAACTATACATATTTAAGCCTACTTTTCTAGCTCTATATGAATGTAACTTATAAAAAGGAAAGTATTTTTTTCATGTCAATTTTTAACCGTAAATACACGTTTTTAGGACTCCTGAACGCAAAACACATATATTAGCAATTAGTCTGTTAGTGCAAACCAACTAAATATGTCATAAACGGAATACCGTACGAATTTAAAACTTGAAGCTTACTTGTAAGTTTAATACCATAAGTTGACCCGACAGGAACATTTTTATGAAAATCGTTCAACTTTAAGTTGTAGTTTAGTCCTATTCGTGCGAATTTTCACTTTTTGCTTTTTTTTTTAAATGTCTCCTACGACGTTTCTTTTAAATTACCTCATTTACTACACTTTTGTGCTCTAAATTATAGAGTAAGTGCCATGTCTGCTGAAATATGAGCCGATTGTGCTCTCGTGATAAAAATTGGGTATTTTTAAGATTGTGGCCTTGATATGCGTTTTACAGCAAAAGCATATAATTAAAGTGGTAGAAAATTTAAAAACCTTCCAATTTCGCTTTAAGCATTTTCTTGACAGCTTAGTTTAGCTTAGTGATTTTCTGTATTTGATAATTGAAACTGGTAAATTTTTTTAAGATTTTGACTTTATTATTCATGTAATTAGGTCATAGCCAGGGGCTTTTTTGGAACTCTAAGGACGGGTTGCTTTCCATCTCAATGGAAAGTTGCCCAAATAGTCATGATTCTCAAACCTGGCAAAGAACCTACCGAAATTACGTCATATAGACCGATCAGTCTTCTATCCGTCACATCAAAAGTTTTTGAAAAATTACTACTTGATCGTCTAAAACCTTTTTTGGAAGAAAGTGTTTACCCGGATCATCAATTCGGTTTCCGTGAAAAACATTCTACGATAGAACAGGTACATCGGATAGTTAACCAAATTCGATATACCTTAGAAAAAAAGGAATTTTGATCAGCCGTCTTCTTAGACGTAGCTCAGGCCTTTGACAAGGTATGGCATTTAGCTCTTCTACACAAAATTAAATTAAACCTGGATCATAATTATTTTTCTATTCTAAAATCATTCTTAACCGATCGTTTTTTCCAAGTGAAATTTGATGATGAGTTATCGACCTTGCACCTAATTCGTTCAGGTGTACCTCAAGGTAGCATTTTAAGTCCTTTTCTATACACGCTATTTACAGCAGATATTCCTGTAAATGAATATGTAACAACAGCAACTTTTGCCGATGACACTGCTATTATTGCATCTGATGCCTCCCCAGTCCACGCTTCTGAAAAACTACAGCAACATCTAAATGACATTCAAGACTGGTGCCAAAAATGGAGGATCAAAGTAAATGAACAGAAGTCTGCACACGTAACCTTTACGATGAAACGAGAATCATGTTCACCAGTAACGTTTCGCAACAACGTAATTCCACATTCAGATGATGTGAGATACTTGGGCATCTATCTAGACAGGCGATTGACGTGGAGAAAACATATATGGACCAAACGGAAACAACTTGGACTCAAATTATGACAACTATATTGGCTTGTTGGGAGGCGATCACAGTTGTCTTTGGAAAATAAATTGACACTGTACAAGGTGATGCTAAAACCAGTTTGGAGTTATGGAATTGAATTCTGGGGCAAAGCAAGTACATCTAATGTAGAAATATTACAGAGATTCCAATCGAAGTTTCTTCGACTTATATGCTGTGCACCTTGGTATGTGCCTAATGAAGTACTCCATCATGACCTGGGCATACCTACGGTGGGAGAAGAAATTAGCAGTCGGAGTGAAAAGTATATAACCAAGTTGGACACTCATTCCAATCATTTGGCTATAAATCTTCTCGATGACAATATTGAACATCAAAGACTCAAGAAGGCGAGAATATTAGATCTTCCATTCCGTTTCACCTGATCTAAAATGTTTAACCATCCTTTTAAGATCAAAAACACAAAATGATATTACGGTTGTCAACTATTATTTATTAATAATCTAAATCTTGCTAACTCTCATTAATCTAAAATTAATCATCTAATAAATTTTCTATCATCAGTTACGCAGATCATCAGTATCACGTCTTCATTCGCTTCTTTTCACACCTTCATTCACTTCATCCGTATAAAAAAAAGAAAAAAAAATTGTACATCACCAGGACCAAGAAGAAACCCTTCATCAACTATAACCAAACGATGACTTGGAAGCAACGCTGCTGAGTGCTGTCTTCTTCAAGTTTTATTCATCATCAACACATTTACTGAAAGTTTTTGTTAAACTGTTTGTAAATAATTCTTACTGTTAAAAAAAAAAAAAAAAAATATTCATGTTATGACAAAAGTAGGCCTATATAGTAAATAAATAAAGTTACAGAAAATAAACAATATACAACTTTTGATTTAAGCATTTATTTTGTTCAGAGCTTGGTTTTGCATGAATGAAGTAACCAATCACTAAACATGTTTTTTGGGTTCAAGGGGCCTGTAAACGTGTATTTTCGGTGAAAACTTGATTTCGAAAAATCTACATGAAAAAAATACTTTTATTCCATAGCCTGTAAATTCATACAGGAAAGTAAAAATTGAATAAACTTTCTTATATAAATGAGTATACACATTGAAGTATTGTGACAAACTATACACAGTCACGTCAGTGGCAGACATGTAGTCAGATGACAGAACGGGTAGAAGAAGGATAGATATTTGAACACCTTCCTCATCTACATAATGGCCAAAATGTTAATACAGTTAGCTGTCCTATAGCTAAATACATTCACCTGTCTCGCTTATTCATAATCGCACGTACCTTAAATGCTTGTCTATTATATATTCACAAATAGATTTAATATCTCAGTAAAATAAACGAGACATATGAATTTAGTAATTATTTAATTAATAAAATTACTCATTAATGTATTAATACAATACGTTATAAATAAATTACAACTTTTTATATGTAATGTAAAAAACATGTCATCATGTGATTTTTTGCTTATGTAGGCCCTAACTTGAAATAAGCAATTTTAACTTTTTCTCTCTCTGTAAATTATATAAATAAATAGGAAAGGATAGTATTGTTTTATGTTGATTTCACGAGTTTTCACCAGATATAGGTACACGTTTTAAGGCCCCCTGAACCCAAGAAATTGTTTTCCCCAATTGGTGTGTGAACGTAATATCTGTAGAAGGGAATATTATTTTACAAAGTTGAAACTTAGAACTTAAATTAGGTACTAGATTAAATTAGGACTTAAATTAGGTTAAATTAGGTACAAAGTAATCCCACACGAATATTTTCATTAAAATCAGTCTACCAGAAGTAAGTTAGTATAGTTTATTCGTGAATTTTTCCATTTTTTGCAATTTTCCCAAATAAAGTTTCCTACATTTTTTTAAAAATCGTCTCATATACTACCTACTTTTTTACGCTCTACATATTAGGGTAAGTACCATGTCTGCAGAATTTCTCTGGGAGGCTGGGCTCTCGAAGTAAAAAGTGTTTTATTAGGACTGCGGTCTAAATATGCATTTTAAGGAAAAAGTTTAGATAATTTAAGTTGTAGAAAATTAAAAACCTACGACTTCCATTTCAAACATTTTTCTACAACGCTGATTTTAGCGTCAATTATTGATTTTCTGTATTTTTATGATCAAAATGGGTAAAAAACTGGATTTTTTTAAAGATTGTGGCCTTAGTAGCTAAGTATTTTATGACAAAAGTGAATTTAATACAATTTATAAGAAAGTAAACAACAAACATCTTTTTTCCAACCTTTTTTCCCAAATAGCCTAGTTTAGCACCAATTAGTGATTTTTCGTATTTTTAAGTCCAACATAGATAGAATTTCATTTAGCATCATTTACTTGATTAAAAATTGACCTAAACGAAAACAACATAAATCGAGTAATTGTAAGCCTAATGAGTCGCAAGAATTTACTTTTGAAATGTTGTATTCGTAAAATGACTGATGGCTTTGGTGCACCATGAATGTGACTACCATACATCCATTCGGTTATAGCATTTTCTTGTACGTCAAACGTTTTAAAGTCATTGTTAGTTTAACTAAAAAACATCTACAGTAAACATTCACCGAGGACCATCTCAAAGGTTTTCAAGTTACATTATGAAGTTAATGTATTTTTTAATTATAATTTTGTTAAGGATATGTGAACGTGACAAATAAACTAAAAAGCTTTAAGAATATTTACGGAGTGATACATAAAACGTTGAAGCACACGACTAGGAAAGATAAAGGTTTAAAGTTGTATAAGACGATGGCGATACCTGTGGTAGCCTACTAGCCTATATAGAAATGTTCAAATATAAAAATATGGTGGGGAACACACGACTTTCTCTTGCCAATGTTAATAATGGACAATGTAAACCTATTTTTATTCATCAGTAAACACTATAAAATTTAAATAGCCTATAACAATTAAAATTGTTATATTCAAATTTTATAGTTTTTACTATATTATACTTTACTATATATGATTACTATATATATTTTATAGTGTTTACGGCCTATAAAGCCAAAAAAAAACCAAAAAAGCTCGAATGAGCAAGTCAAAATTTAAAGCAATGATGATTGTTTTTCTTTATAACCATGGGATTGTGTACTTTCACTGGGTTCCTGAAAGTCAAACAATTAATCAATATTACTACTACCTTGAGCTACTTTCTAAACTACGTCAAAGAGTAAGGAAAAACGCCCCGAATGTGGAAGGACAAATCATGGGTTCTCCAACAAGACAATGCGCCCGCTCATTCCGCGTTATCTATCAAAAGGTTCCTAGCCAATTACAGCATCTCAGTGTTAGAACATCTACCTTATTCACCAGATCTTGCACCATATGACTTCTACCTGTTTCCTTAGGTGAAATCTACATTAAAAGCTACAAGATTTGATTCTGTGGAACCTGTAAAAGAGAAAGCGGCACGTGTCCTGAAGGAGCTGACAGAAGATGACTTCCGGCACTGTTTCCAACAACGGGAAATTCGCATAGAGCGTTGTAGGGATAGGGAAGGAGTGTGTATTGAAGGTGACAATAAGTGATTATGTATAAAATTAAAATAAATTTTTTTACAACGTCAGTCTTGTTATTTAATAGCCACACCTTGTAAGTACAGTTGCAAAATAAAATAAGTAAACAAAAAAGTTTTTTTGAAATTTCTTTAAGTCATGGTGTGTAAATAGTCACCTAAAGATTCTATTAGTAAGAATTCATGACGTACAGATGTTGTTTTCTATTTTATTGATATGCAAAAAATATTGAAAACTAGTTCAAAACAACTGGTAAGAGAAAATAAGTTAAATCAATAACAAAATAATAGCGTGGGAAGGTACAACTGACATCATACAAAACACAAAGTAATAGATCGTAACAGTAACGGCATTACTATTATTGAAATACCAGTGTATAAAAAGCAGCTCCAGGGTAACCGTCTATGTTCGTCCGGTAAACCTGTTAGGTTGGAAGATTGTCCATTATCATCACCATCAATAAAATCAGCGTGGGATCTTCTTCACTCCCACTGTGATCACCACCTCCTTTTTTACCGAATTCTCACCCCATCAACCACCCCTTTTTATCTCCTCATACTATTAGTTATAGCTACATATATATCAGCGTTAACTTCCCTTATTAAATTCTTTTTACCTGTTCAGATTTTATGCATCATGTAATAATGTATTTTATTATATAACAAATTGTAAAGATAATATTTTAAATTCAGTAATTTTTTGATGGATGTTTTAAATATTTATAGTCCCTTTTGCATCTTCATACTCATATAAATGTATAGGCTATGTTTCACCTGTCGTAATTTTATTTAAAATGATTTTAATGATGTAATTTGATAAAGTTTAAACTCTGTCGTCAGATGGCAAATCATGATATGTCACTTTGGCATAATTTTCCAGGAACGCATTTTTAAACTTTGCTAAGCTCTGACAAATCAGGATAATAATTGTTGACATGATTTTTTATAATAATCAGTGGGCAACATAATTTTAAATACATATTCAGTAATTTTAACCCCACTGAACTTTGTACAATTCTATTTTCCCAACTTTTTTCCAGCTTTCCAGGACATATCAGGATTTGCCATCTTGATTTCTCAAAATTTTAAATTTTTTTAAAGTGGTAAAACAAGTTTCAAAACAAATAAGCTTCTTGTAAAAGTGTATTTCACTATTATAGGTAAATTATTATCAAAGACAGGAAATGTATAAATCATAATTTATGTTAATAACTATAAAACAAAAAGTATTAAAGTCTAAAACAAAATCATTAAAGTAAAACGGAATAATTTTTAGGAAATTTTTAAGTACAATGAAAAAATTATTCAGACCAGATAATTTTAAGAAATTATTATTTTTAATTTTTAAGTTCATTACTATCTATAACAACATTATCACTGTATTATAACCATCACTTTTCGTCATTGTTATTGTCGGAATCAACTTCATAATAATTAATCTTCAATTTCATCAAACTCAGGAGCATCTTCATTTGTCGCCAGTTCCCTGTAGAAATTGTGACACTCATCATCTATCACAGGTAGTAAAGATAAAAGGTCCTGTTTCTTTAGAGGATTGATTGGAACCTTTCCAGAATATGTTAATGCTATAGTTTCAGAAGTTAAGCCTAATCGCCTTCCCATTTGCTTTCTGTTGAAATTGATGGTTCTGAATGGTGTTGTCTCTTCCAGATTATATGTGAATTTAATTTCACCAAAGTTAGCATTGAAATTGTATACAAAAATATTTAAAACTGAAATCTAAAATGTTTTTATCGTTTTATATCCTACATAACAACAACACCCTGCATTTTTTGTAATTTTTTTTCTTGGTTTAACGTCTGACTGTTCTGCAGTTACTGCTAATGCAGGCGGTGAAGGATGAAGCAATTTTTTGTAACGTATGAAAATATGCCGTGTCTGAATGGGATTCAAACCCAAGACCGCATGATGAGAGGCTTTAAATATTCTTACCTTTGCCTCCCCCTACAATTCACTCCATCGATAGTAGCTTCTCTCCATTAGGCCTACTGATAGATCAATACCCAGATATCTTAAGATATGCTTCACAAGCCTATCCCTTCTTCTGGTAAGATGTTTTCAAACAATTGTTTCATCCACTTGTCTAAGAACCACTAAATTCCTTATTTTGTCTATCCATCTAATCTTTACCATTTTTAGATAACACTAGATTTCAAAATCCTTTTCCTTTCTACAACCTTTATCACCCACATTTCTCTGCCGTTTAATGCTACACTCCATAAATACTGTTTTAAGAAGCAAAAAAAGATTCAGCTCTCTTTACTCCAACTCGCGTTATACCTCTTCAATTTGTTTTTAATTCCTAATGTATTTTAGACAATAGAATTCTTCCAATGAATGGTTTCCATCTATTTCTCTTCTCATCTACTCTTTGTAGTATTGCTTCAAGCCTGATTTTTACATTTCATTAGGTCTTCTCTAATCGTCCACATAACCCCACCTCAGTAGCTTTTATAGTATCTATTTCTCCTATGTTTTGCATTCATAAAGTTCTTCACTCCAACCATACGTATCATTTTAGTGACTGTACTAATTTTATTATTACTCCTAATGTGCGCTCGTTGCAATCTGTTCAATTTAAGAACATTTAGCAACCCCATGACCCAATGAGATTATGATGATATGTATGACGTGTAAATGAGGTGTAGTCTTGTACAAACTCAGGCCGACCATTCTTTCAGCTGTTAAACAGCTGACTAGCGGCAACAACGTTACCCCTAGAACAACCCGGTGGGTTCTGTACTAATTTATTTAATTATTTATTTATTTATTTATTTTATGTGCGTAAAATTATGCAGATATTGTTCTCTTTCGAAACCTATATGGACCTACGGGTCCCAAATTTACGGTTCAACCAAACCCTCTAACTTGCAACGAATTCAAGCACTCCAGTAAAAAACATTACGCCTTATAGCAAAAGCACCTCTTTACGTTAGCGACAAAACCTTAGGCCTGCATACAGATTTGAAAACACCACTTGTACAAAATTCCATCGAATACCTATACATACACTTTCACGACAAGTCACACGAACACGAGAACCCACTGGTGCGTTCACTTTCTACATTCCATTTACCTGATAATCCCCCTAGACGCCTTTAAAGACGCTGGAGTAGAGACCTTCTAATTTGATATACAAATTTCATTCTTGGGGAGGCACCAATGGGGGCCCTACCCTTCTCATGCCTATCATGTCATTTACATTATTATCTTAATCATCAGATTTGCTTGTTGTAAAATTTTACAGTTGTAAATAAAGAATTAAAGAGAAAAAAAACGTGCGTCTGTCGTTTTTACTGAATGTTTAAGTCCACCCTTCCTTGAAAAATTTTCATTTTTCAATTTCACCCGAAACTTTTGGGTTGTTCTTCTTCGGAGAAGAAACACTAAAAATCAGATTCATTATTTTTGTGATAATTGTGTAGTAGGCTGCATGGTAGTTTACGGACATGTATATTTGAATTTTGAGTGAGTGGGTACAGTAAAATAATTTATCCCCTTTTAAAATGGCGTTGAAGGCAGTCCTAACGTAAGATCTTTTTATTTAAACTTAATGGAGTTATTTCGTTTTTGAATTGTGCAATCAAGCACAAAAATAGGTTTTACACTGGTTCGTATAGCTGACCCTCGAAGAAGAACAATCGTTCATTACTTTTAGGGGAAAATGGGACTAAAACCGAAGCCGCTGTAGCTCACTAAAAAGGGGGAAAATAAGTAAGCATGGCGGTAAAGGCCGAAGGGCTGTATCGAGGGAGTGTATGTGCGTGACGTGAGCTGATTTCTAAGCGACCTAAGAGGGGTAGATTTTCTCTTATGTTGACTACCTTGTGTATTGTAGATACTGCAGGCCCACTTTATATGTACTGAACTCAACCAAGCAGAATTTCCCTTTTACTATTTTCTTTGTATACATTTTAAATTATACATTTCCTTAATTATTTACTTTCCTACATGTTCCCTTGCTATCTCCTGTAAGTCTTAGCACACAAAAGTCTAATGTTTATGTTGTAGACATGCAGATTTTGTATACTTAAGGAAAATTACTTACTTCTTGTTTGCATCTCATTTTTTATTCATTCATGCGCTGATTTAACAAGTTTGACTTGGTACTTTCGTTGCTATGGCAATGGATATCACCATGCTTTTCCTTGGACCCCTGCTAAGACTGTAAACTAAAGGAATACACCCTGAATGATAAATTATTCATCATATTAGTGGCTGTCCCTATCTACTGAATTTGAAATTTTTATGAATTCCTGACAAATAAATAGGTTGACTGTAATTGGGATGTGAGCTTTGATAGAAAAAGCCGAAAATAAAATAAATAAATTTCAAGCTATTTGTGGTACCATTAATAGGACACTGGGTAACAGAGCTAGAACAGGGACAGTACTGAAGTTCTACAAGGTAATGGCAGCCCCAGTCCTTCTTTATGGAAGTGAGTCATGAGTTACCACAAAACGCTAAGAAAATAGGATCCAAGCAGCTGAAATGAGGTTTTTAAGAAGGGTGAAGGGCTGCTCGTGGCTGGATCTAGTACATAACGAAGAAATTAGACCTGAGTTGGGTGTATTTAGCTTGAATGAAAAAGTGGAGGAGTACCGGAATCAATGGAGGCAACATTTGGAACGGATGCCAAACGAGAGAATACCTCGAAAAGTGACGGAATATGTTCCAGTTCGAAAAAGGGAGATGGAAAGATCTCGAAGAAGATGTCAGTTGTCGAGATGTACGGGTTGGAATGTCTCGTGTTTCTGTAGACGTGCAGGATGGTTTATGAGTTCGGAACAGGCTTATGCCTAATCCTTGATAGTAAGAAGACGAAGAAGAAGAAGAAGAAGAAGAAATAAAATTGGGATAAACATGTAGCTGTGTGTTTTAACTATTTTATTCACTATCACTATAATGCTAGCTTTTACTGAATTGTTCTGATTGTTGTTGTATAGGTCATCAGCCGAAAGGCTCATTTAAACCTCTGTAGTCTTTACTAAGGAAAACGAGGAGTGAGGAGGTTTACAATTGCCTCTCTCACTAAGTGAAAACGTATACTTATCAGCATGCCAGGTCTTCTAAAAGTACATATTTTCCACCCTGAAAATTATATCTTCACTTCATTCACCACGGGGTCTGGATGTATAATGAAATTCATTACTTTTAGAGGATATAACTCTGATTGGTGTCTTTTACACCTCTACCTTATCTGTTCTTAAATTATTAGTCATTTAATTGGCTGACATTGTGATAAAAAACAGAACTATTGTTTGTAGCTCTGGAACTAACAGATTGATTGCAAGTAATTTAACACTTCACCTGTCAGTTCTAGGTAGGTTCTGATTACTGGTTCTATGTTTTTATAAACGTTTTCTTTCGATGGTATTTTATAAATCCCATAAGAAGTTTTTATTTAAACTTCACGAGGACTTTTTGTATTGATTTTCATTTTATAGGAATTAAAATTAAGTTACTTTAAAATGCCTTTCAAGACCTAGTTTTGGAAAAAATTTCCAGAGAGACACTCGAGATACGGATTTGCATGGGAACAAAGTACCTGACACCACTTAATACAAAGAACTGCATACAGTAATTACATTGTAATACAACATGTATAACTTAATATGACATAGATGTCTATCACGTGGTATATAGCAAAGTAAAAAATGTTTTCGAACAGTTTTTTCAATCAATGTAGGACATGTCCGTTGAGGACAATAGTCTAGGTATGAGGTTCTGATTTGCGACGATAAGTTATTTAGATTTTCTGCATCGCATTTTTATACAACCGCACACTTTACTCTACACTTTATTACAGGATAGTAATTATTTAAATTTGATATAATAGTATTTTAGTCAGGTACATGAAACGAATCCTTTGTGTATCTATGTAAACCTTTTTTTTGTTAAATTACTCAAAGCTTAACAAGTCTTTGTATTTCTTGAAAATGCTAACGAAGATTGTTGTGTAAAAGTTGTTGTACCTTTTTTTAATGATATAGAAGGCAAAGACTGTCACAGCAGTATCAAATACCTTTAAAGTTCCTCTGAAATATTCAGTCAGTAATTCTACAATGATCATATTTCATGAGCGTTGGTTTTTCTCTTTTTAATACATTCTTGCATGTCCTTTTTGTACTTATATCTTACAATCACATAGGAGTAGAAATTCAAAGGATTTAAATGAGCTGCTTTCCCTTTGTAATATTTTGTTTCGGCAGCTTTTCATATTTAAATTTCTTCTGACATTTTCTCTGTAACGAGTCCCTTTTTCTACTTTTACTACGGTTTTATTTTTTTATTATTCAAATCAAACCCTTCCCATCAAATTCTCTTCTTTTACGTCCAAAAATATTTTTAAGAGCCTCGAATAAGGTAGATATTTTTTCTTTGTAAGCTTGACAGCCTTTCGTTATTACTACTACTGATATTAAAACATGATTCTTAAAGTAGGAAATGTGATACTACATGAACCAAAACAACAAAAAATAAATTACATTCTACCTTATTAATTAAGAAATTAAAAATTAATTCATCTGAACACCTTATTTGCAGAGGCATTAATTTGTCAAGAAATTTTTTTTCTTTAATTTTTATTACGGTACTGTACATTGAGCTGCATAAATTCCGTATTTGATATTTAAATGGTGGTGGGGAATTTCACTTTAAGAAGAAGAGTTACCCAGTGATACATTTTCCGTTCAAAACTTCGGGTATTGTCCGTTATTCAGACCAAGAGGTCTCTACTCTATTTTCGTTTTAAGCGACGCACAGTTGGGAAGTTCCTTGTAACTAGATCAAGAGCTAGCGCCAGAAGTAAGTCTTAAGAATTTTGATTGAAAGGCCTAGATCGACTTTAAATTACTCTCTACCGCTATTCCAAAGAGCTGGACACCATAAGTCAAGATTGGTCTTAAAAAGGATTTGTATATTAAAATCTTGGAGCGGAGGTTCAATCTAGATCGAGGGTTAATTAAGCAAAAGAGTAGCTTCTGGCGGCCATTAAGTTCTAAATGTTTCGTACGCAGATGATGCTTCCAAGTTAGTCAAATAAATTTAAAATGAATTTACTTACATGTTTTTGAATTATTTAAAAGTCAAGATTAAAAATCTCAAATTTTCTACCTTAGTTGTACTACAGCAGAATTGAAAATCATGGAAGAGATAATTTTTCTCTTTTATCCCCAACTCTTTATGACCAATCATAATTTATAGACTAATAATTAATGGAATTTAAATAACTGAATATGAATTTAACACTTTCAATTATCACAAAACTAAGTTTTTGTAAATAATGTTACCCAACATCTTCATTCACTCAGTTTTTTGATTTTCAAAAAGAAGAAAGGTGTAGGTAGGTGTTTTTTCTTAGAATATAATACTCGTATTGCATAGATTTTCTTCAAAGCAGTTATTTTATGCAAGAATTATCCTGTTTTTTAATGTGGGGTAGTTACAGTGGTATATCAGGTCAGGGTTCAAAGTTGTTAAACCTGCTCTATTCAAGTATGTCTACTTACACCCCTAAGTTTTCTCAAATTGACCCCCTCTCTTCACACTAAACTGGACAGTCAAAAGGTCTAGGTCTTCTACCACCCCCTTGTAGTTGTTCTTTTACACCCTAAAGTTAAGGTCGTCTTACTACTTACAAAATCTAGTTTATTCTATTCCTAGATTCACGCTTCTCACCCCCAATCAGGAAAATAACTTCTTTAGGGGTGTCAAGTAGGGGTAATAATACACATCTTCTTTTGAGTTCAGTCTTTCGGATGTACTGAAGTTGACTGATAGACCTAGTCTTCGTTTAAAAAATTCCAGGTAATTTTTTAAAATTTTCGTTTCAAAGATCCGTCAATTTACTGAATTGTTAAATTTTAGATAACTGTAAGTAAATAATTAATTTTATTTTGCCAGATAAAGAATCATATACATTTTTTTAACTTATGAAAAAATACTACTTAACTAAATTTATGAAATAAAACCCGTGTATAAATTTCACATATTTTATATAAGCCCTATTACTTAAGCTATTTTAGATTATTAATACTGAAATCATTTCAAATATAAAGTGTTTACCCGTTATTTAAAATACAATAAATACAATTTCTTATGCTGGCCGCATTGGCGTAGTTGGTAACGTGCTTCCTTCTCCTCATGCGGTCGTTGGTTCGAATCCCACTCAGGCACGGCATATTTTCATACGTTACAAAAAAATCATTTCGTTCTCTATTGTACACAGTTACACTCCAACGTCGTCGGTAATGACCGTTGCAGTTGGTGCGACGTTAAATAAATAAATTTAAAAAAAATTATACAAATAAGATCACGTAAATCTGAATGTTTATCAATTATTTGAGTAATATTGTTATTTTTTTTTGTATATAAAGTCACATTAGTTGATTTGGGTATTACCAACTAATACGGGTTTTAGTGCGGTTACTCTGTCTTAAAAATCATGAAATTTTCAATAAATGTTGTATAATTTTACTAAAAAAAGTGCTGAAATTCAAAAATAACTTAATTTTGTTAATAAATTAACATAAATCTTAAGTTTAAAAATTTATAGGTCACTTCCACAGTTTAGTGTTAACAGTTGTTACATTGTTGTTGTTTAGGTCATCAGCCGAAAAGCTGGTTTGAACCTGTAGAGGTTTTACTAAGTAAAACGAGGAGTGAGGTGGTTTACCATTGCCTTCCTCACTGAGTGGAAAAGTACGCTTATCAGCATGCCGGGCCTTCTGAAAAGCACATATTTTCCACTCTGCAAATGACACCTTCACTTCATTCACCACAGGGTCTGGCTGTATAATGAAATCCATTACTTTCAGGAGAGATAACTCTGATTAGTGTCACAGTACACCTCTACCTCTTCTGTTCTTAAATGATTCAGTCATTTCAATTGGCTGACCATGTGATAAGAAACAGAACTATTTATTTTAGCGCCCTGCAACTAACTGATTGAGTGTAAATAATTTGACACTCCACCTGTCTGTTATGGGCAAGTTGTTACATTACAAACCAGAAATTCTTAGGCTCAATTTCCGACCAAGTCAGGAAGTTTTAGTACAACTAGAATTCACCGTTAGTTACCAATTATCTAGTTATAGCAGTTGGTACAACTTAATTAATTAGTTAAAAATGTTAGAAAAGCTGTCTTTGTAGTCCATTAGATAGAGCGGTGATTGTGCTGCTCACTGCGAAGCATAAGGTCCCGGGTTCAATCCAGGGGCTTAATATATATTACTTTCTCTGGCCTATATGAATATATAGGAAGGAAAGTATTGTTTTCATGTCGATTTTTCGAAATCGAGTTTTCACCGGATCTATACGTTTTCAGACCCCCTGAACCCAAAAAACATGTTTTAGCGATTGGTCTGTGTGTGTGTGTCTGTGTGTGTGTCTGTGTGTGTGTGTGTGTGTGTGTGCGTGTGTGTGTATGTGTGTGTGTGTGTGTGCGTGTGAACAAAATATCTCAAGAACGAAACATCGTACGAACTTGAAACTTAAGTTACATACCACTACCGGACCCGACACGAACATTTTCATCAAAATCGGTCAACCGGAAGTAGTAGTTTATTCGTGTAATTTTTCACTTTTTTGCGATTTTCTCAAAAACTGGTCCTACGATTTTTTTTTAAATCGCCTTATTTACTCAATTTTTTATTCTCTACAAGATAGGGTAGGCGCCATGTTTGCCGAAATTCTTGATGAGGCTGTTTTCACGTAAAAACAAAGTTTTTTTAAGATTACGGCTTTAATATGCAATTTAGCGAAAAAATTTATATAATAAAAGTTGTAGAGAATTTAAAAACCTACAACTTTTATTTCAAACAGTTTTTGGTATAACGCTTAGTTTAGCAGTAATTAGCAATTTTCTGTTTTTTTCTCACGAAAACGTGAGAAAAATCGATTTTTTTAAGATTTCGGCCTTAGTATGCATTTTATAATAAAAGTGTATATAATCAAATTTATAGAAAATTAAATGATCTGCAACTTTTATTTAAAACATTTTTCTCTACAGAGTCTAGTTTAGCGTGAAAGAGTGATTTTCTGTATTTTGAAGCCAAACTGAGGTTGATTTTCATTTTGCGTCTTTCACTCATGATTAAAATTAGGTTATGTTTATTAAGGTTAGTTTTTTTTGTTTATGTCTAATGTTTTATTACTAATATTAGGTTTATTGTTAATTATTTATATTGGCAAGAGAAAGTTGTGTGAGTGTTTCACACCAGATTTTTAAACGTTAAAATCAACAGACTCCGTATCTTAACCAATATTATAAGGTAGTAGGTAACTAAATAGTAGGCTAATAGATAACCAGGTAACGGGTTGTAATAACTGAAGCAGTTGATGAGACTCTAAATGATTTAAAAAGCAATGTCTTTTAGTTTTCAATTAATGCCACTTCAACAGGCTGTTCGTTTATGATTTGTATTTTGCTATTGATTTATTGAACTGGAACGATGCGAATTAAATAATTCATTCATTTCCAGAATTCAAGCGGAGAATCGAACCAGAAACATTCCGCTTTGTAGATACATGGTAGAGTGGTACGTGCTAAAGTGGCACGTACCACTCTACCATGTAGACGGTACTTTTTTTTTACTTTGTTTAAAGTCGCATCAAAAACTCGGTCGTTAGCGACTACGGTGGGATATGAACAGTGGGTTTTTACCTTGTGAAAATTTCCAGACTCTGGCCGGGAATCGAACCCGGCCAGTTTTATTTTACTATTAAAATATTACATAAAATTGTGTTGTTACTTCCCCTACATCCCTATTACACACAATTCAAACAATTTTTATTCGCTTTTCCGTAATTCTTTAAATTAAATGTAATGTACGTAGTTATTAACATGTAAAGGGAAGTCACATTCAAAAAATTCAAACCCATCAGTCAAAAATTCTTCGCATGTTAACGTGTGCCCCACACTCGTAATAAATTTATCATTACACTTTTGTAACAGAAGCTGCTAAAATCAAATGAATATTCAAAATTTAACAGACCACAACAATCCTCTAATACCAAAAAAGTGGAATAGAGATCTACTGATTTACCTAAAAAAAAAAACACTTTTTATTGAGCTTAAAAAGTAACCGTATTTCACATTTTACTGTACAGTTTTTATGAAACTTTAAAATTTCACTCAAGTAATTCATTTTTGTTTTGTTTTCAATATTAGTAGACTACTACTCATGCAATGTTCTAAAGATTTGAATTTTATTTTGTTTATTTAAAGTCGCATCAACAGCTTGATTATCAGCAAATACGGTGGCTTATCTAACTTTAACGTAAATTTAACTTTATCTAGGGTTGTTATAATTTCCAAACTCTAGCCGGGAATCGAACCCAGGACTTCCGCCTTGCAGGCTAGCGCACTACCACTACGCTACGGAGGTGGCTAGAATTTATTTTGTCACACAGTATTATTTAATAAAATTTTTAATTTGTACCCTACTTCTTGCCCTATGAATTTTATATTATTCTTGTTACCTTTATTTATTAACACATTTTTTCAATTTTTCCTTTTGTTCTCTAATTTCATTGTTTTTTATTGTTCAACTCTTGAATTATTCACTGGGTTGTAGGTCTATCCTTTAAAGAAACTTTCTGTTCATTTTTTATCTAAAAAATTAGTTAAAATTTTAGTTTGTTATACTTACTAGTTTTTAAAAGTTCCTAAAATAAAGAAAGTTTTTAAAAATTGTAAAAGCTTAAAATTAAAGTACGTACAAATTTATATACATAATTTTTCAATTAATTTTTTCTAACTGTTAGAATCGTGCTTTAAGTGCATAACGCGCGTCATAAATTACATGGACCCTACATACTGGTAGGACAGGAATGGTAACAAAATACAGGAGATCAGGTGGCGCCCTAAACTGGAACGGGACGCTTCTACTACCACGTGCGATCCTAATACCGGCCACGTGTTGTAAACATTGTAAATGTGTTAACCTTTTGAACTGCACTCTTTATATAATTCAAAAAATAAAATAAAAAAGAAACCCAGTATATTTATATGTAAATTATCAATTTAATGCGGTCTTTTCTAAAATAATAATTAACTAAGGGCTGTTTATTGTTTACAGGAGGAATATTAAATAAATAAACCTAAAAAGTAGTCATTATATTTCTTACAACCATTTAAAACTCTTTTAATCTCGTTTTATTAAATTTATTAAAAGCTATCTTAAATTTATGAAAAAATCACCTAAATTCTTTTAGTTTAGTAAGTTGTTTTTTAATCTCGAGTTTTGAAGTTTTTTTGAAATTTAAATGTGAACTTTTTTGTGTTTTATTTTACACGTAGTTTTCAACGGAGAATGTACCACTAGATACATCTTCTCGTTAAAGTAAAATTCTTCACCCCCATTTAAATATCATATCCGAAGTTTTGCAGTTCAATATACAGCACCGTAATAAAAATTAAACACAAAAAAAAATAATTTTTATTACAGTACTGTACAATAAGCTGTAAAATTTCCATAGACCTATATAATATTTAATTTAACGAGCAGTGATGAATTTTACTTCCAGGGGAAGAGGTAGGCAGTGTTACATTCTCCATTTACAACTGAAGGTGTTAGGCTATCCGCTATTCAGACCAAGAGATCTCTGCTCCATTTTTGCGTTTGACCTGGCACAGTTGGGAAGTTCCTTGTAGCAAGGTCCTCTAGTCGTTCATAAAATTTACTATAAAAGAACGCGGTTAGTTCCTTCACTATCGGAATTTTAAATTGTCATGGAGAGTTTCATTGCTAACATAAGAAGGTGTGCCAGAAGCAAGTCTTAAGATTTTTGAACAAAAGGCCTGGATCGACTTAAAGTAATTCGCTGCCACTGTTCCAAAGAGCTGAACATCATAAGTCTAGATTTTCTCAAAAGTGTTTGTAAATTAAAATGTTGAAGCGGAGGTTCAATTTTTATCGAGGGTTAATTAAGCAGAAAGGAAGTTTAATGTAAAGTTTAAAGGCAACATTTAAAATAACTTCAGAAAAATAAATAAGCCATAATTCATAAATAAATCACACGAATTCAAAGATACAAAATTTTTCACACCCACATCTAACACAAAATCCACAAAGGAAATTAAAATGATCCTTAAATAGGGATATTATAAAACAGCGGAAAGGGTTTGCCACTGGGTGATTTTCTTAGTCAAAACGAAAAGTAATTACATCATAAAAACTGGCGGTTGTTTAAATGTAAAGTTGTAGTTTTTAATAAAATCAAAGGAAAACCATTTGGTGGTTACGCTTCTGTAGTAGCCTATAATTATTCTAAATTAAGAAATAAAGTTAAAAAAAAATCAATTCGGTAGTTATACATTTAAATATAATAGATTTTGTTGCTTATTTAAAACAAAATAATAGATAAATATATTATAGATATAAATATTTGTCGACTACAAGAATCATTAAAATTAATCACGTTTCAATAAAACATCGTCGCAATGAACGTGTACATTTATAAATTTGAGTCAAATGAAAATAAAATAAATTTTCTATTGTGATTCATTCAAAGAAAAGAGCAGTAGTTATTGTTAGGGACATAAAACATTTATTCATTAGAGTTCATTTTATTTATAAATAAAAATATCGTGTTTGATTTTGTTTGAAAACGTTAATGGAATGAATTATATTGAGCGTAATGGTTTGAGTCAGAGATGTTTGAAAAAATGTAAAATAAAAAGAAAATAGTGACAGAATACAGTAGTAGTAGCTTTGTGAACGGTGAACGGTGATGATGGTGATGGTGATGATGATGATGATAATAATAATAATAATCATGATCAGGATAAATGAATTCTAGGATATTCTGGACGATACGGACGGTTGCTATTGTAATTATGTTAGGGAAAACGGTAATGCCTCAAGGCCCGCTCGTTGCCCTCATTAGTGATCCTATAAAATATTACTTTTTCAAGCGGCAAAACGGCGCAAATCGTCTACCGGTGGTCGGAACCCACATAAAAACAATCAATTGATTATCGGCCACTCGGTTGAAATGTTGGACAGGACCCGCACAATTTGATACAATTCACTCTTTCGTTCTCTGTTTCCATGTCTGGTGTTCCTCCACCGCTTCTCTATCATTCCCCACCGCCGCAACCGACCCGCAACCGCTGATACAACACCACCGCCGTTGAAACGATTTCAGCTTCACTGTTTCCTTTTCACCGCTTATGTAGTTACAGGTTTTCAAATTTTTTAATCTAATCACAGCAAACGCATTGACTTGTCGAAATATAAAACCGCTGTGAATAAAAATTCTTTCCGCTATTTTTACACGCTTTACAGAGTGCAAGAGTTCACACACATCTCGTATTTATAAATCTACTACGATTCTAACTACCTACAAATACAACAAACCGACCTTTCAATCACAACGTTGACAGCTTTTACTAAACTACTGAATTAATGTATGCCCATGTAGGTTGTTACTATTGCTTATCTTGTTGCACATTTTTCTCATCTAAATACATCAACCAACAAACTGTACCTTTACAATAATTTTCACACCTCTCTTTTATCTGTCCTAAATATTTTTTACCATATCTTTTGTGATAATAACAACATCCATTGCTCAGTTTGAGTTTAATATATCAATCTTAACCATTTTTACTCGTAAAATATTTAAAAAAATTTCAGTTCAGTTTTATTATATATTTCTGGGTTCTATTCCTTTATTATTCATCAGGCTTCATTATCTCTTTTGGACATTTATTTTCTTCTTGCATCGGAAAATGTTGATTTCCTGTATTTTTTTTATCTTTTTTTGAATCTTCACTGTAGACTACTATATAGCCAAAAGATCCAAAACATGAGCCAAACATTAAAACATGAAAAAAGATGAGAAAAAATTGATATTAAATTACAAATAACATGAACAGACATGATATAAAATTCAACATTACGCAATGTTAAATTTGGAATAACAATGAACGTAAAATATACAAAAGTATGAAAAGAAAAACAAAAAAGTTCATATTGTCACAGAAAAGTTATTACCAATAGTAATAAAACATATAAAAAAAAACAAAAATTACATCTAATATTTAACATTATTTTATCTTTCTCGACATAAACATGCTGAACGAATTAAAGAAGATCTCTGCTCCATCTTGTTTTTCCCTGTATATTATGATGTCGATTTTTTAACTTCCGCAGAAATTACTTACCCAAATAATCTGGAGCAGAATTTTGTTTTATTGGAGCAAATTGAATCCTTGAATCCCAGTTTTTGCATTTCCTGTTCCAATTTGTGGTTGAAAGTCCTTTTGTTTAGATCACAGCAGTTTCCAAAGATATGTTGATTTAATCATACCGAACTCCCTGTTTGTCTATAATTCTTCTTAAGTCTAATATCGTCTCTCTTCCTTTTTAAAGCATACCGTCGGACTTTAAGAAATATCCTTTGCGCTGACATGCTGTCCACATACTGTCGCCAACATTTACGTTATTTATTTATCTCGTAATTTCTAGATATCCAATTCTAACCTTACATCCTTATTTTAATTTTATTTTGAGTTCTTTATACATAGTTGTTCATTCATTTCGTATAATATGCAATATTCTACATATTTAACTTTTGATAAATTTTCTTTTGATTCCTGATTCTTCAATGGGGTTCAATGTGAGTTCAGAGTTCTTTGTTTAGAAGTTATTTTTTTTCATTCGTTTCCGTGATTTTCAAACCGGAAATGTTTTGTAAGATTTTCCTTTCTATTAATTATAAAGTTCTAATTTTTATTTTCAAGGTCATTATTGCCTCTACTTCATAAACAATTCCCGGTTTTAGAACTGTGTTATCATGTTAGATTTCGCACTCAATTGAGATGTTCTTTTTGTAAATAGTTTTATAATAAAAATATGTAAACTTAATTTATATAAAAATTAGAAAAAAAACATGAAAAGATGGAATGCATATTTCTTGCATTCTAGGATAAAAACTTCTTCTTCCTTTTCAAAACAAGGCTAGGTGTAGGTATAAGCCTATTCCGAACTTACATGCCTCTATAATTCTTCTTTTAGGTCTATCATCGTCTCTCTTTCCTGTTGGAACATACCGTCGGACTTTAAGAAGTATCCTTTGAGCTGATATACTGTCCACGTACTGTCTGTAACCTTAAAGATATTTATTTATCATGTCATTCAATTTCTAGATATCCAATTCTAATTATTTTATATCCTTATTGTTTTTTAATTTGTAAAATTTAGGACATCGTTCTTTCTTCGCAAAATCCTCATCTTTCTACTACCATAGTA
The DNA here is from genome assembly GCA_035578175.1 of Catonia carolina. NCBI lineage: Eukaryota > Metazoa > Arthropoda > Insecta > Hemiptera > Achilidae > Catonia > Catonia carolina. Next base: position 80,733,198 of record JAQMRL010000003.1, on the reverse strand, counting down.
GGCTGTATAATTAATATAAGGTATGAGCAACTACTACTAAATTAGAATCAAAATGATAATTATCAATTTTTGAATTAGATTTTAATTAATATGGTTGAACTTCAAAAACAAATAGATCTATATGTAAAATTATAAAGGATTAGTTAATTTCTTATTTAATCATATTTTATAAAATATTTTTTGAGTTTTTTTTTCATAAGGTATAGTTAATTAATTAAAATTTGTCTGGTATTATTAATATTGTAATTTAAGGAGATTTTTTCTGTTATCTATTTAATCTATTTGATAATTTTATTCCTTTTATATAAAATAAATAATAAAAGATGAGAGGATGACAAAATAATGTTATTAAATGTATAGTACAGTATCAGTAAACATAAAAGACAATATCCGCCTTAATTAAAAGAGTAAACTGCGGTAGATGTAACTATAACGACTTTGTGGGTTGCTTCATGATTTTAGTCGTTGAAAATTAAAATAAAAAAAAATCCTTCATTAAATATAAGAAGCAGTCTGTAATTTTTTCCCGGGAATATATAATAAATTAATGCTGGATTTTAGAGATAATATACGACTACTTTAATATATTAAAAGAAGAAACGATAGGGTTATTCGCCTCAGGTCGGACACTGTGTTTAATCCACCATAAAGTAGGCAATTCGTTATACCGTGATCTTTTATGGTTTAAAAAATCTAAAAATATAAAAAAAAATAAAAAACACCTTATAAAAGATTAGGTCAACTAACCGTGAATATTAACTAACGGCCCTTCAGCTATATAACAACTCTACTCCCTTTACTAACGGATCTCTTCACTTGTTTCCACTTCATAATTTATAAAAGTAAACAAAGAAAAATAATTAATAAAAGAACATTAATTAATATTTTAATAATCGTGAAAAAATGTAAGATATAGGTCATGTATAATGGATTCATCATCTTCTTTTTATTTATTTTTTTAATACTTGCTACGTTATACATTAAAATTATGGGTAAACTACAAAGAATCCTATACAAACTACAAAAAAATTTATTGATGTATGTTGATATAGGTTCGAATCTTTTCTTGTAAAGTGTCAGGACTCTTGGAAAATTTAAGTTTTTAGTTTTTTTTGTTTATACATTTTCTAATGCAAGGAAAATTAATTGAACAAAAATGTTTGTAGTTTTCTATTGGAAAATTTAATAATTCAATTTAATTTCCTTTGAAAAACTACATCATCTGTATTTCACACGTAATAGTTTTTCTTAAAGAGAGCCAAATCTAGAATTTAATCTTATGTATAATAATGAGTTTTCTTTATTATGTATCATGTACGAAGAAACTCTCCCAATGGGGGTGGGAACTTCTTGGATGTAAGTAATAGGAAGTGTGGCTATTAAATAACGAGACTGACGTTGCAAAAATTTTTTTTTTTATTTTATACATAATCATTTTTTGTCACCTTCAATATACACTTCTTCTCTATCCCTACAACGCTCCATGCGAATTTTCCATTGTTGGAAATAGTGCTGGAAGTCATCTTCTGTCACCTCCTTCAGGACACGTCCCGCTTTCTCTTTTACAGCTTCCGCAGACTCAAATCTTGTCCCTTTTAGTGCAGATTTCACTTAGATAACAGGTAGAAGATAATTACATGAGATGAAACGTGGTTTTTTACTTATGAATTGGAAACGAAGCGCCAATCCATGCACTGGAAGAGCCGAACTTCACCGAGAGCCACAAAAGCTCGAATGAGCAAGTCAAAATTTAAAGCAATGATTATTGTTTTCTTTTGATATCCATGGGATTGTGTACCTTTACTGGATTCCTGAAGATCAAACAATTAATCAATATTCCTACCTTAAGGTACTTTCTAAACTAAGTCAAAGAGTAAGGAAAAAACGCCCCTAAATGTGGAAGGACAAATCATAGGTTCTCCACCAAGGCAATGCCCCAGCTCATTTCGCGTTATCTGTCAAGAGGTTCCTAGCGATGTACAGCAACTCAGTGTTAGAACACCCACCTTATTCACCAGATCTTGCACCATGTGACTTTTACCTGTTCCCTAAAGTTAAACCTGCATTAAAAGGGACAAGATTTTAATCTGTGGAAGCTGTAAAAGAGAAAGTGGCAAGTGTTCTGAAGGAGCTGACGGAAGATGACTTCCAGCACTGTTTCCAACTATGGAAAATTTGCATGGAGCGTTGTAGAGATAGAGAAGGAGTGTGTATTGAAGGTGACAATAAGTGATTATGTATAAAATAATATTAATTTTTTTACAACGTCAGTCTCGTTTTTTAATAGCCACACCTTGTATATTGTCTTGTCGCTTTAAAGTAAATATAGGCCTATAAGATATCTTCGTTTCATTTGGCGAGTGTCGTTTGAATTATCTAAGTGAGATGACTAGGTGATTTGTGTTTGGTTCGAGTCTTCTTTGATATTTTTTGCTAAATGTGTTGATTTAATGTTGAACTGCAGGAATTTGTAATCACTGTGTAATAAGTTCTTCGTTATGTACCAAGGTGATTTTGTGATTGTCCTGAGTAGTTTCGATTGGAACCTTTGCAGGATTAATGTTGGAATGACTTGCCGATCCCCGAAATTGTATTCCATACATCAAAATTTGGTTTAAGAATTTTTAAAATGTAAGGCCTACCTGTGTAAATTTTGTTTATTTCTTTTCGCACCCCATTTATTCTTCTAGTTTTGTACTGTGTTCAGATGTTGCTGATGATCAGACACTGTAACGGGATCTTCATGAACTGATTGAACAGCTGTATCGTCAGGTAAAGTGAATGTACTATAGTGTTTGTGCCTGTTGGTCAATCGGCGGTATATAACCTGTACAGAAACGGAAAAAACAGTCCCTTGTTTGTGCTTACATAGGATATAAATTTATTTCTGCTGTTTTGAACTTAGGCTAACTGAAAAGTATCTGTCGGTTAAATATAACTTTATTAATAAAATAAGGTGTTGTTGTTTAGGTCATCAGCCGAAAGACTGGTTTGAACCTCTAGAGGTTTTACTAAGCAAAACAAAGAGTGAGGTGATTTACCATTACCTTCCTCACTGAGTGGAAAAGTACGCTTGTCAGCATGCCGAGCACTCTGAAAAGCACATATTTTTCATTCTGCAAATGACACCTTCAATTTATTCACCACAGGGTCTGGCTGTATAATGAAATTCATTACTTTCAGAGGAGATAACTCTGATTAGTGTCTTTTACACCTCTACCTCTTCTGTTCTTAAATGATTCAGTCATTTAATTCGCTGACTATATGATAAGAAACAGAACTATTTACTTTAGCCCTGCTACGAACAGATTAAGTGTAAATAATTTGACATTCAACCTGCCTGTTATGGGCAGAAAATAGGAATGGCAGAAAAATAGGGTATAAGAAATATTTTGCTTTAATTTAAATAACAAACAATTTAATTTATTTTTTAATTTATGTTATTAAAAATCTTCTGAATTTTGAATGTAATTTATTTAATTAAAGTAACAGGTCTCCACACCAACGTCTGTTTAGGCATCTTTCGGAATTTTCAGGTAGATGTAAGATGGGAAGGGAACGTACAAGTGGGTTATTGTCTTTCTATGTCTTTTTATGAGAGCGTTTGTAAAGGTGTTCGATGGAATTTCGAACGAACGTATTTACAAATCTATATGTAAAGGTTTGTAATGTAGCCTAAAGGAGTGTTTGTATACTACTATAAGGCGTAATGTTTTTGACTGTAATTTATGAATGCATTGTAAATTAGAATGTTTTGTTTAACCGTAAATTTTGGAGCCTTTAACTCATATAGGTTTTAAAGAAGATCAATATGTGCGTAACATGCGCGTGTTAAATATTCAGACATTAATCAGAAATGAAACCCGGAAGTTATCATTTTGTATTTTAGAACTCTAATACGCCAAGAAGTACACCAAAGTAGGTGCTGAACAATTTTTATTTATACAAGACAAGTATATTGGCCGCCACCCTGGTGTAATGGTTATCTTACTAGACTACAAAGTGAAACCTGGAAATTTTAATACGTTAAAACCAAGCGTAGGGGCCTAATCATTCTGTAAACTCCTGTAGTTGCTAATAATCAAGTATTAATGCAAGCTTTTTCTACATATTTCAATTAACTCCCAACTATGCAATGACAACTAACAAAAATGATTAAATGTATAAATAAAATTTAAAAAATGGTATTAATGATTTAGATAGGAACAAAACCTAATAATAGTGCCCTAGAAAATTTAAATAGTATTAAATTAATTAGTATTAAATAATTTTTAATTAGACTTTTACTAATGTTGTTGTATTGAAGTAGTATCGTGTCTCTACTTCATCGGTCTTTATTAATTCTGGTAGTACGAAAGAATTTATTTATGTTGGATATTAAGGCATTATTATAACTTTGACGCCTGTCTTTTAATCTACAGTACAATTTTAGAAATATGACGTTAAAGTAAGGAACATGTAATATTTCATTGAATACGTTAACTCAGATATTTTTAATGAGTTGCAAGAAATTACTTTTAAAATGCTCTATTCGTGTACGGCTTTGCTGCACCATAAATCCAAATCGTTAGGTGCAAATTATTTTTTTACGTCCAGCCGTTGGAGCATTTTCTTGTACGTCAAAAGTGTTGAAAATCTATATATTACTAATTGTTTCAATTTGTCATTGATTAATTAAGTTTCTTATGGCGGAACTTATAAAAAATAATATCATTATCTTCTCTCAAACATATTTATTTCATTACGGATAATTTTGTTAGTTAAATATTCCATTACAAGATACAACGTTTGAAATTCTGTCTAGTATCTATGAAAACATTGATAATTTCCCTAAACTCTCATTGTTTTTGTAATTAATTTCTGTTAGTTGATGCATTTAGTACTAAATGGCCTTTTTGAAACCGCTGATGATAAAATAATTGACGTTAGAGTTCGAGCCGAGTATTAAACAAAAACAAATATTGCACAGTATTTTTTTTTGTGTTTGCTATTTAAAATAAAATGGGTAACCAATGTCAAATTATGGTACTCAAGCAATAATAAATAATTTGTTTTCTAATTTTTAAAGAAAAGTAATACTCATATATAACTAATATTACATCCCTAAATGGTCTTTAACGAAATATTCTCACCGATTTTAAATAAAAAAAAGAAAAACCATTTCCATTAATGACCACTTTAGTTTTTGTTCGTATTGCGCCCCATCAGTCAATGTGAATGACGTAACGCCACTTGAATGCTTTTTTTTAGGTGAAGCTAACGTTTTTGATGGTGATGTGCAAAAGAGGGTAGTTTACCCTTTTTTGTTGTATTATTGGACTAGGCTACCTACAGTAAATCGTTAAAAAAATATTACAAAAAAAATATATATATAATAGGCTATATAATATATATAGGCATATATATCATGTATCTACTAAATGAAGATCATTTTTATGACATATACAAAAAACAAACGATTTTTATTTGTTTTCAAGACTTTATTTTCAATTGATAGCTTTATTGTTTTAAAAATAACTAGATAAACTCTTATAAACTAAATATACTTTTTTTAAATCGTTAAAAATTTTTTTTTGAATGGTATTAAAACGATTATTAGGTTTATGTCGTTGATTACGGTCGTTTAAGGTTTATTTTAATTTTTTTTTAAATACCTGAAAAAATTAAACAATCATAACCTCATCATTACATAACCTACTAAATTCGTGTGACAAAATTTAGGTGAGTTAAATTAATTTTAATATTTACTTTTCCTTCAGTTTACTGTATGAACAAATAGCAATTAAAATTGCTAAACTGGAGATATCTATCCAATTCATTATTTTAATATTGTTTTTACTTTACCTATCTATTTAAATTTACAACATAACCGGTAAATATATTTTTATCCTTTATTATTAATACTTAAACACTTTAAAGAAGAACACCACTTATTAAGAATTCTCGTGTACCTATAAACGTCATAACATTGATTATTACCAAAAACCTTTGGCTATGTGAATTAATGAAACAAGTTAGGATTAAATTGTTGTGTGTTGAATTTTTATTACGGTGTTCTACAATGAGCTACACAATTTTCGTAATTTATAATATTTCATTTAATGAGTGGTGCGGAACTTTACTTTCAGGAGAAAGGTACCCTGTGGTAGTTACATTCTCCCTTCATAACTATGGATGTTGACTATTAATCAGACTCAGAAATCTCTGCTCCATTTTCGCTTTAGGCGTTGTACAGTTGGGCAGGTCCTTGGAGCTTGATCACGGGCTATTTGTTTGGAATGATTATCTAGTCGTTTACTAAATTTATTGTAGAAGGCGGGGTTAGTTTCATTACTGTCGGAATTTCAAAATCGTCGTAGACGGTTTTATTGCTCACATAAAAAGTAGTGCTCGAAGTAAGTCTTAAGGATTTTGATTGAAAGGCCTGGATCGATTTTAATCTACTCTCTGCCACTGTTCTAATAAATAACTAATGTAGAAACTAACGGAACTAACGGAGGTTTAAAAATAAATAAATTTACTAGCTACATGTTTTAAAATTCCATTTAAATAAATATTGAGGTATAAACAGACGCAGCCACGATTTTCGTTAAAATTCTTAACGATAAGGATTGTAAATTGACCCGTAAGAATTTCTTCTCTTCTTCTTCTGACATCCACGGCATAGGCATGTCTGCCTGTTCCGGTCTATAAGATTGCCTCCTTCTGTTAATTTTTAATTTTGTCGATTTCTTTTTAATTTTTTAATTTCTAGTTTTGTTCCCATCTTTTCCTAGGCCTTCCAATATCTCTTCTTCCTGTTGGTTTATATTTCAGAGCCTGAAAGGGGATTCTATCAGATGGCATTCTTTCCAGAAAATTCTTAACGATAAGAATTGTAAATTGACCCGTAAGAATTTATGGAGCTAAATTTTTAAAACTGTTTAGATTAACGATGAATTTTATGGTTTTACGTCCAACTGTTCTGCAATTACTGCTAATGCATACGGTGAAAGATGAAATGATTTTTTTTTGTAACGTATGAAAATAGTCTATGCCGTGCCTGAATGCGGCCGGGTATCAATAAATAGGGCTGAGCGAATAAAATTATATAGGCTATTTCTTTTTTTTTTTTTTATTTTAAGTTGCATCAACATCTCGTTTATTAACGACTACTATGGGTTAAAGAACGGTGGGTTTGAAATGTTAATAATTTTTTAGACACTGTGCAGAAATCGAACCCAGGACTCCGCTTTGTGCACTAACCACTGGGCCACGGAGGCGGCCAATTGTATTATTAGGTGTAGATGACCTTTTATTTGCTTTCATTTTTTGTAATTTTTTTGTGTTTATCGGGTATCAACTGCCATGGTTATTAGCCCTCGTCAAAATTCTAATAAACTTATTGCGACCAGAAAACCAGTGCTGTCAAACGCATTAAAATTTACCCGCTTAGCCAACGTTTCGTCAGTTAGAATAGAAACTTAAGAACTACCCAACCGCCATAACAAAACTTGTTTTGATTTACTTAATTAACAATTTTTTTGTAATGGAAAAAAATCAAAGATTCCAGTTTATAATACGTACTTCAAATTCAGAAGCTCGTATTTATACACCTAACGCCGTCCTGCCTATCTATAAATACCTTACTTCAATAACACTTTCCTGCGACTTTACACACCATCCAGGACGAAATACTGTAGCCTACTAGCCAGACAACAACCAACATTTTGTCAATTAATCTGACTAGTAAACCCTCCTCGATGTTTCCGTCGTTCTTGGAGAGGAAACCACAACAGCCTTTGACAAATGTTGAATAAAACCTTTATTTTTCTATTCATTATCAATAATTTTCATTTACAGTAGGGCTACCTTGAAGTCATACTATTGAATGGTGCTGTTCCCCAAGTTATAATCGGCTACCTATTATTTTAATTTTCATCTTTTTTCATTAGTTGTTACTTTTTCAGGTTGCACATAAAATATATGTAATAAGGTTAAATTTTATATCAAGATTTAAATAATCTTCGCTTTGTTTCTTCAGTTATTGTATTTTAAAATAGCATATTTCTTTGAAAATGTGTAGGCCTAAAGTTATTGACTATTAACTATAAAAACTTAAAATTAAACATAAATTTAATTTTGGTATTTGGTTGATAAAGATTTTTGTTGAGTCGATTAGTATTTTATTTTAAAGAGAATTTAGCAGGTATATTCTAATTGAGAATTGATAATAAAAATTTAAATTTTTGGATTTTAAAAATGATTTTTTTTAGAATATTATAGGTGATCGTTATTTTAAGTCGGAATGTATCCGTGAATAATGGTCGTAACTAGAATCGGACTGAATTCAGTCTTTTGGCTAGAGGTACATCATTGGTAGAGTAAACATGTAACAGTAATATTTTTGCGGAGGTGCCCAAACAGAGGAATGTTCCGCGCCAAAATAACGCAATTTAGTATTTCTTTACCCAGTAGGGCTGTTGGCTGCATGGAAGCGTTCGTTCCTTGTGCAAACACTCGAACCAATGTAACAAAAAAAGGAGTAAAAATTTCCCTTCTTTGTAGGCGGAGTTAACAGCGGTTTTTTTTCTGTAGTCGACCAATAGAAAAACGCGGCGCGCGCCGAATCTCCCTCTTTCCACCCTCACGATGCGGGCGTGAAACGAAAAAATCATTCCTGAGCTTTAATTCCTCGTGGTAGCCATTTTTGCTGCAATTTTTCTATTTCCTTTCTAACTGTACGTAAATATACGGTGAGGTTTTGAAAGGACATCTTAGATACCTCTTGACACAGGCTTCACCATTCTAATGTTACTTATATACAATTGAAACCTTTTGTCAATACGATATTTCTTTTTAATACACCCTTCCTTTTGCAACCGACCCTATCTCTACAAACGCCAGAAAGAAAATAAACGTTTATAATGCTTCGGTTTCACTTTAGTACTGTATTTCTCAATGCTTTAAACGTATCTTTGGAGTGTTACATATTATTTTTTTTAAAGTACTCCTTTACATTTAAATAAAGCTGCTTTAAAATAAATCACTTATGAAAAGAAACCATTGTATTTTATTTTGTTGTCCAAAACAAAATGTTTCACGTAACTTTATGTATGATAGTATTATTGACTTTTTTTTCCAAATATGTAAGCCTACGTTTAATGTTTAAACGTTGTGTGTATTTACTGTTTGCTCTTATTCTGACCTTACTGTCTTTGAATAATTACTTTCATAGATAACGTATTTCAATTAAACTTTAATTTTACGTTAACTCATATTAGGTCTATATGTAGCCTAAATTTCTTATTTAATACTATCATTTTTTGCTAGAACTAATTACGTATATATTAAAAATAAGATAGAAAAATGTAGACTAAGTTACGTCTGAAATAATTTTCTTATGTAGCATCACTAACATTTCGTCGTAATATCTAATATTAGGCCTAATCAACATATTGCATCAATGTAAAACATACTATAGTATATCAGGAAACTACAGTAAGTAATTTTTAAGCTTTTAAATTGTTATAAAATTAACTAGAAAATTAATCAAATCTTGAAGCTCTTCTATCTCTTTTAAAATAGTAGGCCTATTAACAATTTAGCTATCGACAAACAATTTAAAAATTATATTTCTACCGCCTCCGTAAAAAACTGGTTAGCGAGTTAAACTGCAAAGTTGAACATACCGGGTTCTTTTACCGGGTCTGGAAATAATTAGGCTATACTTTCAAAAACTAGTTTCATTTCCACCACCTATTTTTTAATCTCTAATTACAGAACTGTTGATGCAGTTTAAAATAATTAAAAAATATTATTTAAGTAATTAATTTACTTCATTTTATAACTCACAAACTATATTGATATTTGTAGTTTTTTTAGTATTTAATCTTATATCTAGCACTGTACACTACCACAACCTCTAGATTCTATCACGTTTTGCTTGACATGGTTTGAGAAAAGTCTTTCTTTGAAGTATTCTACATTGTTTCAATTTAATAGCTCAAATTTTTTTATTTAGTTTTGATAATAACGGAATATTTATGAAGTGAAAGTAGTATACATTGTAGAATTCAATAGACAGGTTTAACTTCCGGTAGTTACTGGTAAATTAATGTATATAGGCCTATTTGTTGACGTTACTGATTTTCTAACTTTATTATTTAGACATAGGTTCATAACCAATCTGTTACAAGCAAAAGGTACTTAAATTTAAAGTAGGCCTATTACTTATACTTAGAGTACTCATTACTTATATTTATTACATATAGGACTTATTTTGTTTGCTCTTGAATGAATTATAATCTTTTTGCGGATACACTTCTTAAAATCGTTATTCAGTTCAATTTTTAATTAATTATTAATATGATTGATAAATTAGTGAAATGTAGGATTTCATTTTACCGTTAGAGACTTGCCTATTAATTGACCGCTATATGGATGAAATATTATGTGCGTGAAATACAAGAGCATTTAAGTTGACTAGGCTTATGCTAAAACTGAAGAGGATTTTTAATAGATATAATTTCTTATAGTAATTCTTTTCTAAGTATTTACATTATTTCTAAAATATTCATTCCATAACAATACCTATTTTGGAATGTAAATTTAGGCTATATATAATTTTGTTTTAATATTTAGATCGTATCAAAAATGTGATCATTAGCGATTAGGCCTACTGTAGGTTATAGAATAGTGTGAAAATTTTAAAAGTTTTAAAATTGTATAACATGCATTGAATTATAAAATGTAAATATTTCCAGGATTCAAATGCGGACCTTCCACCTTTTGTTATCTAAATTGATAAAGACTGTTGTATAACTCCGTTCATACAACAAATGCATTTGCGACACGTACCAGGTAATCCATGGAGAATGCTTAGGCGCCGATGCCCAAGAGATTTTCTCCAGAAAAAACTAGTGTGGTTGCTGGGGCGTTGTCAGCACCAACAAGACAGTATACAAGTGACGAAACCTACATTTTAACTTCAAATTTGCAGAATAGATAGAGAATGAAGATAAATGAAACGAAAAGTACATAAATGTGACATAAATACTAAGAAAAGTAACATGCCTACCAGTGTGCCTACATAAACAGCACGCGTATAAAACAAACTCCGCTAAATACCACAGTATTCATCTTGGCAAACGCCTTAACGTTAAAATACATAGATTATAGGCTACAGAACAAAAAGAAATATCTAAACGCAAAATTTAAATAATTTTGTAAGATATTGGGAAAACCACCAATTTTATTGACAGATTTTATTATCAGTAATTTTCATTGACCAATAAATAACTATTATACAAAACAATATTTTAAAATCAATTTGAAGACAATACAACCAAGAAATAAATTTATGAAGTTCCTCCATTGAAAGGTTTTCTTCAGTAATGTCATGTAAAAAGTAAACTCATCTGGTCATTATTCTGCGTAAGAATAAATTTTAGTTTTCACTGTATTTTTTTACAGACAATTTGTATTATAAGAAGAGACTTCTTTTTAATAAAAATCCTTTTTTGACTTTAAGAAAAATAAACTACAACTGTGTAATAAAAATAAAATCAAATATTCTAATTATTAAGTTATTCTTATAACAGATTGTAAATAACTTAACCAAAATAAAGTAAAAAAAAATTAACACATTTGAGATAATTTTTTTAAAAGAATATTTAAATATTTTATGTAAACCCATGTAATCGATAAACGTGTAGACTAAGTATTTTTTGTTACCCATAAATCTTTTTATTTGTTTAATTATACTGAAAGAATGATTTTTTCAACGGATTTTTAATAATTACTTTATTTATTATTAAAACAAGATATTAAATTACTGACTTAATATCTTATTTCAAAATTGTTCATTAAAAAGTAAACCTTTGTTTACTTTCTGGCAAACCAACAGGAATATTAGCTTTGTTAAAATTATAATGGTTGAATATCTATGTATACATGCAATAACTCCATTTCTTTACTGAAAAAATATTACCTAAATTAATTTATTTTAGGGTATGGGTAAATTTTCGTTAGATTATGAATAATTACTCTTTTTCTGTTTATTTTGTATTACAAAATACAATTTTAGATTACCGAGAATTATGTCTTTGTACAAAACATATAAGGCCTGCTGTTTATTAATATGAAACAAATAGGCTATATATATATAGTAAATATAAATTTTCTTGGAAAAGATTATAAATATATTTGAATAACAAACTTAATGAACATTATTTAGATATCCCATTTATTTTTTATAATTCACAGAATGTTTTATTCATTAACCTTGTAAGTTTCTTATCTATTTTTTGTTTCAGCACAAAATTTTGTAGGCTATGTTACGCCTCTATTTAGCCTAACTGTAATAAATTAATTTGATTTTTCTTCAGTTTTACTATTAGGCCTAGTTGTTATTTATCTATTAGGTAGAGAAATACCCAAATATAAATTTTTTCAGATGATTTATTTAAGGGGAGACTGTAGCTACTTTGTATCCCGCCAATGTTAAATTTGCTATTTTTAGGTATACAATTTTCATAGGATTGGTAAAAGACAGGGAAATTAAACTTTACACACCATAGCTATCAGGTTTCTTTTCGAGCTACTGATATTTTTCAATTTAATCTTTGGACCATACCATTTATTTTTTAAATTATACGAATGACATAAAATTTTTACACTTAATTTTCTACGTTTTTTGCGTAGGCCTATTACTAATTTTTGGAGCACCTGAGGAAGTCATAAAGATGTCAGTATATGTGGATATACAAGATAATTAATTAGTAAAACTTTCAGCCTAGTAACTTAGTAGTTTATTGGTTTCTGAGAAAAATGTACCTAGTGTTAAAAATCTAAATTTACGGGAAAACGCAAGAAATAAAAAGGCACAAACAAAAAACAAAATGTACACAAACAAGTAAATTTCCCATGAACAGTTGTTTAGAAGCTGAAACAACAGCTGAGAATACAAAAACAGTGGTGCAGATATTTTAAAAACTAAAATTCTCTTTGCACTACAACGAGCAATTGTGAAAAATATTCGTTTTTCGTAACATGATAATTTTTCTGTGTAAACTTGATAAAAACTTAATTTTTTTCATAAAAAAAATATTTATTTTTCGTCATTTAATGTTTTTTCTGTTAGATCTAGGCCTAAACTATTGAAAAACATAAAAAACCAAAAATGGAAATTTTGATTCAAAACCATCGTGCCATCTCTTGTTAAGACTGAAATAAGGACGATGGAATGTACATTCCATTTGGAGTTTTTCGTGATGCCGAAGTTCACCTAGGCTAATCAATAAAGTCTTTCCGTGTTGGAGCAATTTTAATTTTACAAGTTCTTTTCGACCAGGTTACTATCTGGGCTTTCTTTACAAGTAAGCTATTTTTGTTTTAAAATTTATTTTTATTCAAACCTATGCTAAAAATTTAAAAAAATGTGTTATTTTATTGACTGAATTATTTTTTAAAATATACACTACTCAGAAATGCTTTACCAATAATAGATGTTTTTTTAAAACTTAAAATGCACAATTTTTGCTTCAGTTTTGTAAACTGTAAGATATGTCTAGCCTACGTAAAATACAATCTGTATTCTTTTTTAACCGAACTCGGGATCTTCCGTTTTGTAGCTAAATGCCCTAAGCATTATACCACGGAGACGGCCTATCTTCAATTTTGTGTTTGCCTACTGTCACAGTTTTTCTTACAATAAATTCTTAATTATGTAAAAATATCTATTCTAATATCTAACAAACATAATATGAACGGATAAGTAGTGATTGCATGTAGGCCTACATTAACTTCTACAATATCACAACTCTTCAAGCGTGCAATCTATAAAAATAAAAATTGTGTAGCGCACTTTTGGAATTACTATGCAATTTTTTGCGAAAGTCTTTTTAAAGGGTGAACTTAAGTTTGCTTTGAGTTATAATTATTCAAAAAAAAAATCACTCTGATAAGAATATTTTAAGTCAAAAAATGCTTTACTACCCCTACTACTGCTATAGCCCTACTACTACTAAGGAAACAGTGATTTATAATTATTTTTTATTTTTAATAGTCTATTACTTTTAAAAATATATAAAACAATTCATTACATTTATACAGTCAATATAAAAATTAAATAGTTGATTAGAAAATTAATAAAACATAATTTTTTAAACTTTTTTATTATTAAGAAAAAAAATACTTGTAAATATTATTCTGCTAATCTTTTACCGACAATATTTACCGACTATTTGACTATTGTAGTGCATAATTTTATTTTCATTTATTCAAATAAATAATATCATTATCATAATATTTATTTGCCCTTATCAGACAGGTGGAGTGTCAAGTTGAAGGGCTAAAATAAATAGTTCTGTTTCTTATCACATGGTCAGCCAATTAAATGGCTGAATCATTTAAGAACAGAAGAGGTAGAGGTGCAAAAGACACTAATCAGAGTTGTCTCCTCTGAAAGTAATGAATTTCATTATACAGCCAGACCTTGTGGTGAATGAAGTGAAGGTGTCATTTGCAGAGTGGAAAATCTGTCCTTTTCCACATCTGTCCTTTTTAGCATGGCCTGGCATGCTGATAAGCGTAATTTTTCACTCAGTGAGGAAGGCAATGGTAAACCACCTCACTCCTTGTTTTACTTAGTAAAACCTCTAGAGGTTCAAACCAGCCTTTCGGCTGATGACGTAAACAACAACAATATTTATTTAAATGAAAAATCTGTGTTTGTGTGCATATGTGTAAGCTATGGATAGATTAAGCCTACATCTAGTTTACGGCACGTATGTAGTAAACTTGTAATAGGTCTGTACTTTATGTCGTGTGTGAATATTGACCAGTTGTTTGTGTAGGCTATCTTCCTATCATAATAATAATTGTATTGGGCTAGGTACTCCGCACTAGAATATTAGTCTAAATTATGCTCATTGTATCAGCATTGTTTAGAAACGCACGTAATATTTATCCTAATAATATTACACTACGGGAATGAAACTTATTTTAACAAATAGTTAAAATTTTATATTATTATTTCAACGTTAAAGTAATATTTCTTTTTGTTCTGCAATCAAACATATCTTCGTTTTATGAATTTTGATGTAAATATTTAATGAAATAAATGCATTCAACATTTAGCTGTAGCTACAACAAAACCAAGGTTTCCGCCTTTGATTCCTTTTTAAAATCGTTATATAGGCTACGTATCGTTTTACAGATCAAATCGAACCCCACAAATAATCAGGATATCAATAAAACCTTAAATGAATAATAAAAATACATGTAATAATATTTTGTTTTGTTCCAGAACAATTAAGAACGAGGATGTGAGTAATGAACCTATTCCATAATCTACGTAAAAACCTATTATACTATATTTTAAAGAAAAAATTAAAATTTCTGTCAGTTTCTTTTAAGAAAGGTTGAAGATCTGAAATGTATAGAACACGTTTATGATACATTTCTACACCTAGTGAAAAGAATTACATGTATAAAATGTATCTTGCTGCTTACTAGAATTTGAAATTCTGCAATACAAATTAAGGTAAGTTTAAAAGATTTTCTTACTCTATTTTTATTTATTTATTTATTTATTACTAAAAACGAATACAATGAATCATATCCTACGTTATTTCCTGATACCCGCATAAGTCTAGCCTGTGCGCGGGTATGAGTTGATTTTTATTGTTAAGCTTAGCCTATATATATTTACACTAAATTTACATTAAAAAAGAAAATTTACAAAAAATAAACATAAAAAAAATATCCTCACTTAATATATTAATTCATTATAAAGACTTCCCTTTTTTACAATATAGCCTATACACTTATAAGTTATATTTTGTTAAATAATCTTTATTTTAAATAAATGGTAACCTATTATATTAATAATTTAAATAATTACAATTCAAAATATGACATATAAAAACTAAATCACATGCACTGTTCCACGCAGAAGTTAAACATCGTTTACCGTTTGTAGTTTACTTAATTGCTTCTAACAGCTAATTATGTTTTACCGGAGAAATTAAAGAAAATTTTAAAGAAGATTTTATAATTTACGCCTATTAACATAGGAAAACATAGTTATAGCTAGGGAAAGTTTTTGCAGTAATTTCTGCATCTCCAGTAAAATTATTAATTTATTTACTTTGTAAAATTCTCGGAGTTAAAATTACGAGATAATTTTTATGTTTCTATAATAATGGTTTTTTAACCTGAAAAATGTGTTTAGAATAGTAGACCTATCGCCTCCAATTTTTGAAAAACCATGATATAATTTTTTTGGTTTTACGTCTGACTGTTCTGCAATTTTCGCTAATGCAGACGGTGGATAATGATGATAATGAAAATGAGTGATGAGAAAAATGCCAGACCTGACCGGAAATCGAACCCGGGACCCCGGAGTAGAAGCCAGTTGCGCTAACCACTACGCCAACGGGCCGGCCGAAAACCATGATAAAACACAAAAAATTGTGTTAAAAAACACATTTTTAGATTTTCTGATTTTATTTATTTCAATTAAAACAAAAAAAACACTAAAATGATATGAATTAAATTGATAGCTACAACCCAAACAGGCAAATAACCTAAAATCTTCGATTTTTAAAAACATACCGAAAATATATTAATTAAAATATAGCCTAATTCTTAAAAAGTACTATTTAACATTATAGGCTTACTTCAAAAGTTTTAAAGTTTCTAAAATAGTTTCCCTGTTGTATAGCCTAAGATATCAATGAGGACTGACTGAAATATTACTAAAAATCATGCTAATGTAAAATTTGGAAATAAATTTATACGTTTCTATTCAAATTAACGTTAAAAAGAAAAATTAAACTGCAAGCAGAAATAACAGGGATGAATGTTTAAAAGTAAAAACAACATCCTACATCAAAATAAAAATATATTGGTTTAGATTACAATTTTTATAACTACTTCAAGTTCCATTATTAATTAAAAATTAACATAAAATAAATTAAAATTTATTTAATAAGTGGTGGTAGTTAAACAATAGACTAATAGTCAAACATTTTTTATTCGATATTTTATGATATAAATTTTTAATGTAGGTAATATTTCATATTACTGTGAAACTTGCTCTTTTTAATTACCCCTTACTAGAATTGCAATAAAATAAAATTAAATTTTATAAAAGTAATATAACCATAAATAGATAAATAATAATAATAATAATAATAATAATAATAATAGGCCTAATAATAATAATAATAATAATAATAATAATAATAATAATACTTTTACATTAAATTTATTCTTTAATTTAGGCCTTCATGTGACAAAAATTAGTAAATAAAAAAAGTAAGACCTACATTATTTTATTTTTGTTTATATTTATGCTAGAACGCATTCGAAATAAAACGTTTAATCGCCAAAAGTTATGCTTCTGCTGAAATACACCCCGATCAAAATTGAACCTCCATTTCAAAATTTTAATTTACAAACTCCTTTTGACAAGAATCTGGACTTCTGATGTTCAGCTCTTTGGAGCAGCGGTAGAAAGTAATTTTATTTAAAGTCGATTCAGGTCTTTCAGTCTTTTTCTTCCCTAATCATTGTTCTCTATGTCCGCTTTTATGTTTTGAAGGAAAAATGTTTTGCTTTTATATTTTCATACAATGATTCTTTTTTATTTCATACATTCATCTCTAATTATTTTGTATGATGACAAGTTTCTTTAACATAACGCAATTCAGTTGTTATTTTATGATTACTCTAGAAACGAATTTGTACACCAAAATGACAACGAAGTCGATAAGTGAATAACTACTAAATCATGTAACGAATACAGATTTGTTTAAAGAGAGAGACTAATTGTTAAAAGTTAAAAAAAGTCTCTCATTTGTGCAGGCAGCACGGAGAAGAGGAAATATGTTCAGATAATAATAGCATTTGACCAGTACCACTACTTCACCAACGACAACAGATCCTGTGCCTGTCCATCTACGTACATACTACTGAAACATCTATCTACCATTCACCAACTTCCAACTAATGACTTTTCGCGTTTTAGTTGAAACGCAACAGAAAACCGCACACACTAAATCACTCAAAATACTGAAAATAGAAAGCTGTTGAAACATCAGAAACTGCCCGCCTGTTTCTCTTCATTTTATAACGATCCTAAAGTGAAACTTTACTCCGAATGTTTTTTTAACATAATAATAAAAACAGTAATAATTTTACCAAGCCTCTTTTTCAACATCCATTCACTACTGAAACTGAAATTCATTAAAATAACCGATCATTTCCTTGGCTTCATTTTAATAACTTTCCTATTTCAATCTCTAATTGCAACGTACAAACAACAAAGAATTAAAACCCTATTGCATCAATAAATTTGTTCATTTAAATTTACATTCAATTTTCATACCACTGTTATCTATTTCTAAAAAGAAATCTAATATCTCTATCACTTAAATATTTAACTAGCAATTTAAAAATTACACTTGTATGAAAATAGAGAAAAAATTAATTTTTCATTTATTTAAAGTTTTAATAACCGTCTCAGTGTTAAAATATTCTAGGTAATATTATACTAACATAAGTTAACAGTTAACAATTTCTAATTCCTATAATTATGTTATTAAATAGAGGTGTTAGGCTAATTAACACATTAATCTATTATCCGACACATTTAATTATTAGTATCAAAACACCTACAGTTTTCCCTACTTAATTTATATGTTATGTTCAATTTATAACAATTATAAATTATTGTTAAATTTTATTTACGGATATTAATGTTTTATTTTATCAACTACTCTGGAATTGTTGTTTACCTTTCAAAATTTTTAAGAAGTAGTTATTGTACTTACTTGTAAAAAAATTAGTGGTAAGTACCCAATTAAAAATAATATATTAATTAGTAGTTTTTTCTGAGTAGCCTACCTATTTTTATACAAAATTGTTTTATTAATCCTTAATGTGTGTACGTTGAAATCTGTTCAATTCAGAACTATAAGCAACCCAATGACTCAATAAGATGAGAGGATGATGTGTATGACGTGTAATTGAGATGTAGTCTTCTACAGACCCAGGCCGATCATTCCTGAGAGAGTATGGTTAATTGAACCCCATCATCAAAGTACACCGGAAACCACTATCTAGTATTCAAATCTGTATAAAAGTTCCTTTACTAGGATTCCAACCAGGAACCTTCGTCTCCGAATATCAGGTATTAAACAGCTGACCCGCGGCAATGACTTTACCTCTAGACCAACCCGGTGAGTTATATAAAATATTTAATTAGTTTATTTAGTATTATAAATGCCAATGTATTAAAAATCCTGCAAGGTTGTTGGCCGAAGCAAGATATGCCAGACATTACAGAACAAGATCTTTAAGAAAAATCTAAACAGCTTAATTTGCTTAAAAATAGACACAAGATTCGACGAAAAACTCGAGCTCCGTTATCAATGATTTGTACAGAAAAAATCAGACAGATCAGATCCCAAAATATGAAGAATGATTGGGATAAGCGTAAGAATACTAAAACCAAACCAAGAAAGATTTCTAAATTTGATTCAAGTGGTCCAATGAGGCCGTTAAAACAAAACAAAAAATGCTAATGCTAATCCTCCGCCTACAAAGTTTTTTCTAAGTTGGGAACTAAAATTATTACATTTACATCAGGAATTCAAGTGTGAAAATATTTAATAGTTTCTATGTAACATTTAAAAAAAGTAAATCTATGAATTAATTATATGACTAAAATTGCTGCAAAAACAAAAGTTTAATGATTTTTAAGTAGCATTTACTATAAAAATAACAGTTTTAAATTTACAAAAATAAACGAATACAATAAAATAGACCTGTCAGTTCTTACAATAAGAATTGTATATGATATTTATGTAATATTTTCTTTTCTTTTTAGCATTCCATAGCCTTTGACGGTGAAAGGGGAGTCTACTGATGACTTTCCTGTTACGATCTACAAAATTTTATTAAGCTAGGTATCATCTTGTTGAAGTTACTGTAATCGTAAGTAATAAAGTAGTAGAACAAACTAAAATTGTGAAAATAATTAGATTGTTTTACATTCATTCGGACTTTTAAAAGTTTTGTTCTATATTTTTAATTTAAACCTTTCCATTCTCTAAGTAAAAGAAGTCATAGAACAGCTTAAAAAATACTTTTTAACAAACTACATACGGCTATTCAAAATTTTCAAAATTTTAAACGTCTTTGCCGTCTTTGGTGTAGGAATCTCGTTTAATAATATTCTGTTACTATTTCATCATCATCATTATCATCACTATTACGTCTTTTCAATTTCTTCATCGTTATTGTTTTTCATGAAGTTCGTTTCTATCGTAGTGCAACTACATTATCCTAAATGAATTGCTGCTGGTGTGACCCCTCTTTCCACACCTAACTAATAAATTGCATCCATGCTAGAGATTGTGCTGTAGTTTATAGCCTAGTTCTAGGTTGAAAATTGAAGAAAAAAGAAAATATTGTTTTACAAAATAGATAGTCAAATTTTGAGTAATTTAAGGAAGAATATTCTTCTTCTTCTTGCGAATAAGGCTAGGCATACGCCTATTCTAAACTCATAAATATATTTAAATCCATTTCTTCTTAGGTATGCTAACGATTCTCTTCCCTTTGGAGGATGCCATCGGACTTGTAGAGGTATCTTTTGAGGTGATGTAGGCCTACTTTCCTTGTGGTGTCTATTATTTTCTCATTTACAGTGAAGATGATTAGGTTGAAATTCTTAAGATCTATCAAGGGATGTACAACACTAGACAGGATCAGAAATGAAGATATAAGGCAAAATTCAAAACTTTTCCATCCATAGAACCGTGAAATTGTACTGTGCCCATTAGGTCAACCATTTAGATATAATGTCAGAAAGTCGCTTACCTGGTTTAACAAGGTGACAAAAACCAGTAGGAAGAAAATATATTGCCAGACCGAAGAAAAAATGGGTCCCGAACAAGTAGAAATGCCTAACCTGTCAACAGAAGAAAAAGAAGTTAAAGTTATCCTATTCTAAAATTACATCTTCATTTCTTAGTCTATCCAACCGAGTTCACCATTTCGTTCGTTGCAAAACTTTAATCTCTGCTAGCTGAATTTTTTGATCATGTTACTTTGTAGTTGTCCATTCCTAATTTCCACGGATCATAACCTAGGTTGTCATAAATTTAGGCTATATAACTTTAATTTTGATTCTTTCCTATCTATATTTCTGAAATTTCTGCTTATTGCCCTGCATATTCTTTGAAAGTTTTTTCAGCTTTTGCTTTTCTTAAATCACAGTCAAATCCAACATCACATCCCAAGTAATGACAGTAAAAAACCCTTTTCAGGATGCTATTATCAACCAATACTGTTGACTGAATTGGATAATTACCTCTAAATTCCATTACTTTTGTTTGAAGGAAATCTTACTATTAATGAATAAGCTTTTCACTAAATTTTTTAACTATCTTGTTAATTCAAAAAAATATTTGTTATAAAATTTAATTGTTAATTTCAGTCTATAGATTTTTATAATAAGAATTAGTA
This sequence comes from Catonia carolina, assembly GCA_035578175.1. NCBI lineage: Eukaryota > Metazoa > Arthropoda > Insecta > Hemiptera > Achilidae > Catonia > Catonia carolina. Next base: position 80,711,676 of record JAQMRL010000003.1, on the reverse strand, counting down.
ATCCACTGAGTGAAAACAGCAAACCTGCTTATTTAAATCTATTTAGCTACGAACGAGTAACATATCCGATACATGTATCGATAGGATATTTCGTCCCTTAACAGGATGTTCTTTACTTTAATACATGGAGGTCCGGTGACCGGTCCACAATTATTACGGTAGTGTTATTTGGAGGACTTCTACTTTACATTGACCTAGGGAATTTAGCATATCGGAGGATAGACTATTCAATTTGACCAACCTTATTATGAAAAGGTAAACCGACACCATGGACATTGTGCTATGTACTGATACCCATATATGCATACCAAAACATCTATGTGCATATATACATACATTATATATCTAGACCGAAGCCAATGAACCTGTCCCTTGGTATTACAATATATTATAAACCGTACAACTGCCTACTCCCAATTCCTCACCCTCTTAACTTGTTCGTTCTGTTGTTTTACTTTTCTATTCTAATACTGCATGAATTATGCCAATTTATTATGCGAACTACCAATTGTTATCTGGAATTTTGCAAATACACCGTATTTATGTGTTTATATCATGTACCTAGATCTTCATTACAAAATATTATAACAGTTTCTTTTTAAGATAACTCTTACTTTTAGCTAATAATTCTTCAAAATTTGTTTGTTGATCTTCCAGATTTTTGTTGTCTTAATTTTCAAAAAAAGTCCTCTCAAATAGAATTATACTCAATTTTTCTTGGACTTACGGGTTACAGCTAGTTCAATAAATATAAAAAAAATCAGCTATTTCAGTCAGAATTTCTGAGGCTGATTACTGGAGCTCCATGGTATGTACCCAATGATTAATTACACAACAATCTGATTTTGCCCTTTCTTCGTGTACGGATAATCTTAAGACCACTTGTTTTTTTATGTCTCCATGATATTTGAAGGATCTCACGTAGTTCAATATTTGTTTTTGATTGATTTTTCTTATGCTTATAGAAAAATATTAAGTTCATTTGGTACTTTCATCGTAATCTTCGTCTGATAAGATATTTCTGGTGTTAATTAGAAACTATTACAAAAATTTTGAATGTCTACTATAAAAGAAAATTAAAATTCCTCCTTAATACCTTTACATTCTTGAATTAGTATACTTAGAATTAGTATACTGGTATAATGAAGAAGAATCTTTTAGACCTTCAGTTAAGTTTCATATGTTAACATTTATTTCATAATTATTTTTATAAAATATCGTGAGATCTATATGGATCATACATTTTGCATTGGCAGATACCTGGGGCAGTATGTTGTTCTGATGTAACAGACTTAGGCTTACATAATTTTGTGATTAAATCAAATTTCAATGACATTGCCAAAGAAAGGTATTCAAAATCATGGAAAATTAGGGGAATTTATTTTGGTGTTCTGTTAGGGAACTTGTAATATGTCAGGTAAACATGATAGCCTGTAACCAATTTTGTTATTGGAATTGACATTAATTATACAGGTTATCAACATATAGGCATAACATGTTCTAGGTAATGAGTAACCCTCTAGGCTTATATATATATAAATGAAAGGGTAGGCATACTTCATGTAAATTGATTGACCAAACAGAAACTTTTCTCTCTAGGCATAGGCTATTCAATCTTGTAAACATGCCATAAAAGAGATCTTTGATATATTATATCCAAATATAGCAAAAATGTAGGATTTATTGTGAGAAATTAATATTAAAATAATTGTAAACTATTACGTTTAGTTAGGTTAGGAAGACTAACTTCCATCGTTGTGTCTTTATAGCCACCCAAATATAAATGTGAAACTTCTTCGTCTTCCTTCAAGGTCTTGACATGTTCCTGTAGCAATCTTCTGAGAGGTCTGCCAATATGTTGCTTATTACCTGGCTCATAATGAACAGCCATCACTAGAAACCTGTCTGAATTTATCCTACCCAGATTTTTACGCCACCATCTCCCATAATCTCTAATCTAATTAGTTTTGGTAATCCTATTTTGTAAACCATTAAATTCAGTTTGATTCCGTTGAATATTTGGTACAAGTCGGTCTAATTAAATTTTTTTGTAAGACAGATTTTAGCCTTCCATAAAACCCCCAACCTGGAGGCGGGATTCTACAGTTAAACTAAACTTCAGCCAAAAAGTCTCAGTTTTAATACACTGAGAACCGTTAAATTTATTTATGTGTAACGTAATCGGAATTTTCTAAAGAACCTCAAGTAACCACGAGTTGTTGGGTTACAGGAAAATTCAGTTCTCATATTTTTAATAATTTCAATAAAACTGTATTTTAGGCTATTGTTCGTATGTTATTTTTAGGGCCTAATTATTTACAACGGCATATTAGGCCTATCCAATTTTCTACACAACATTTTTATTTTTATTTTTTGGGGAGATTACTGTATTAAATAGAATTCTAGAAAGGCTCATGGTTCCACGAATTAATTTATCCGAGTTGTTTATACAATTAAAGATAACACTTTGTAACAATTTTATTCAAAGTAAATGTTAGAAATACAAATATTTTGGTTTAGTATACTACTTTCAAAGACTCGAAAAATGTAGACCTTATTAATTTTTTGCATAAAACTGAAAATTATTTTCTAGCGATGATTGGCGTGTTTGAATGCAGATATCTTTGTGAAGTAGCTTTTAGATATATCTTCAAAAGATGTGAATTTTTTAATTTACAGTTTTCATGATATTTGTGTTCACTAGAATGAATAGGAAACGGTCGTGAATGATGAATGGTACGATGAATGTGTGTTTGAGTGTGTTTTTTCTATTTTAGATGATGCATTTTCTTCTTTACAGAAAGTTGGGAATAACCGGCCGTGTGTATCAGAAACCCTGATTAGTGTGACATATTGCGAGGCCGCGGAATGCATCCTGTTGTGTATGTTTAATTCCAGTAGAGGAAATTGCGCCCTGGCCGGTTTAATGAAGTCCCGGGAGACTACAAAAATGCGACCCTCACCTAGGAATTTCCAATTTGTCCATTCAGTTCGATATTTTTGAACCGAACTGTTCGGCAGGCTGAGGAGGACAACAAGGGCTGCCATCTGTGTTCGAAAAGAGAAATTGCAAACGAAACGCGCAGTGAGATAAAAAAAGAAGAAAAACTGTCCTTTATAGTGAGGGTGTGGCGAGTGGTATAGGTAGGGAAAAAAGTTGAGAGCAGGATTGGTTCGTACTTTGTCCGCTCAGCAAATGAGAGCGCTTTCCGCCGATAGAATTTATGTCCATCTCGTTACCATCACTCGTTCTATCTCTCTCAGTTTCTCTCTTTTTATCTTCCCTCCTGCATCTCGCTACGCCCAGATAATTTTTCAAACTTCTACATTAAAACTTTGTACTTGTTTTTCATGAAAACCGCACGATAGCAGCACTAACCACGTTGTTCATAAAAACTTAATTTTTCACTTTGTCGGTCTTAGAATATTCGGCGCTTTTTTTAAATACTGTTAAAATATGTGTCCTTATAATTCATCAGAAGGCGTATTCGGTCTTTTAGCTGAGCTCATTAAAAACTGTCTTCCAATATACAAGTTAACTTTTCTGCACCACAAGCCAAAATATATCGGTAGCCTACCTAATTCTAACAATAAATAACGTACAAGTATAAACGCGAGCTTTGAGCGTAAATTTTTAATCATATAAACTAAAATGACTAATTAACTAATTTCCTTTCTCGATTTCTAAGTTTAACCTTGCACTAATTTAGGTAATTTATAACTTCAGCCAAAAAAAAAAAAAAAAAAAAAAAAAAATAGCAATCCTATTCCTAGAATAAGCCAACTCTAGGTCCTTTAACACTTTGTTTTAGATAAAGAACTACTTTCTCTTTGAAACTGAGGAGGTTGTTTTTTATTTTCATAGCTGCCCAAATTTAACACTAGCGCACACTCGTATACAAAAAATAGTTTTGTTTTTCATCACATTGTCAACCAATTATATGACTGAAGCATTTCAGAACAGAAGGGGTCAGAGGTATAAAAGACACTAGTCAGATTTATCTTCTCTGAGAGTAATGAATTTAATTTTACAGCCAGACTCTGTCTAATATAGTCTTATAGAATAATATAGTCTTTATAGTGAATAAAGTGAAAGTGTCATTTCCAGAGCAGGAAGTAGGTGCTTTTCAGAGAGCCTAGCATGCTGATAAGTAAATATAGGCTACTTTAGAAGGTAATGGTAAACGACCTCACTTCTCGTTTTACTTAGTAAAGCCTCTAGAAGTTCAAACCAACTTTTTGGCTGATGACCTAAGCAACAATAACACATGTTTAATCATGCGAAACAATGGAAAATGAAAAACAACATAATTTTAATGATACGTGAATAATGCAAAATAAAAATCAACCTCAGTTCGATTTAAAACTGGTGATAACTGGATTTCGAAAAATTAACTTGAAAACAATACTTTCCTTACCTATTCATATTCATATACAAGAGAAAGTAAAAATAATGTAGGATATAAAATTTTCTTGTTGTAGCCTACATTACATCACAGTTTTGGATGCAGTTTTGGATTGTAAAGTTAAATAACCTTTAAACCCAAAGTTTAATAAATAAATATCATTGAATGAATATAGTAATAAATTTAGTAACAGAAGAATAGTAAAAACAAAATACATTAGAACTTCGATATTTCGACACTTTGAGGACTTGAGGTTGTCGAAGTATCGAAATGTAGAACTATCCAGAGCATATGGTATATTAGGCTATATGTTGCCGAAAGGCTGAATTGAACCTGTAGAGGTTTTACTAAGCAAAACGAGGAGTGTGGTGGTTTACCATGCCTTCCTCACTGAGTGGTAAAATACGCTTATCAGCATGCCGAGCCCTCTGAAAAGCACATATTTTCCACTCTGCAAATGATACCTTTAATACTTCATTCACCACAGGGTCTTGCTGTATAATGAAATTTATTACTTTCAGAGGAGATAACTCTGATTAGTGTCTTTTACACCTCTACCTCGTCTGTTCTTAAATGATTCAGTCATTTAATTGGGTGACCATGTGATAAGAAACAGAACTATTTATTTTAGCCCTGCAACGAACAGATTGAGAGTAAATAATTTGACACTCCACCTGTCTGTAAAACACGATTTTAGTACAAGTATGATAATTGTACCACTTAAATGAATACAAACAATCTGACGTGCCCTTCTGTACAATACTGTTCTCAAGGACAACGGAAGAGTACGAGAATGATGAGAATGTGAAGGGACTGACCTGCCTGCCGGATTGCTACTTACACTACGTCATGTCACTTTGCCACGAGCCGCGTCGAAGTAAACAGAGTGTCAAAAAATCGAGTATCGAACAAGCGAAGGTTTCATTGTAATGAAAAAAAGGAAAAGACTGCTGGTTTAGAGATGAATAACATGTGCAATCGATTCAGACTACATGGAAATGAAGGTTGGAAAGTAAAATCCAAACTTGATAATCAATTAAAACAAATAGACCTTTAAATCGCTTATTACTTAAGTAATCGGAAGCCTGACTACCATCCTACGATAGTTACAACAAAAAATGGTGTGTCATTACAAGATATAAAAATCTTACAAAAAGCAATAATTATCATAACTATTTAAAAAACAATATTTTCCTTCCTATATATTCATACAGGCAAGAGAAAGTAAAAATCATTAAGGGCAAAAAGTAGGAAATACTCGCAGGAATTATCTTAATTTACTAACATACATAAATATACAATCTGTTCTTTAAACGAACAATAAATATATTTAATAAAATAAATTTATTATGAAAAGGTACCTAAAAGTAAAGATAGGCCTGCCTTTAAAGAAATTAACACCTACCTGTTCAACATTTGATAATTTTTAGACCTACAATGTTATAAGGAAACTAAATGTTCAAAAATAAAGTTAATAATTAATTTACTAAACAAATAAACCCGTTGGGTGTCTCCACTTTAGCCTTTGTATTGTAACACTGTTATCCACCAAATTTATTCCCAAATAATTTTCGTGAGATTAAAATCCCTTTTTGTATTTTATAATAAAATTTGAAATTTTTTCTTTGATTGTTGAAAATAACAAGATGTTTGTAATCTTGTTCGTCATGTAGGCTACCAGGGCGGAGCTGCTAGAGCTCGGAGGATCTTTGATTGAAAACACTGAATAATTTGGATATTTGAGTTACTTGATGCGCCCAAGATCTGGATACCATAGGTCCAGATTAGTTTGAAATGACCTATCAAATGGACCTAGCCTATGAAAAGTTTGTTTTGAAGCGTTAATTTGATTTTGATCCGAGTAGTCAAAAGAGTTGGTTAAATTTTAAGTCTAGCTATTTTTGTTTTGATGAATTTGGGGATTATAGCTAGGAAAAATTGTCAGAGTTTACATATTACGAAGTTAGTTGCAAAATTCCCTCTCATGAGATGACGCGTCTCTTGCCTGGCGGCAATTTTTTCTAAGGCTTACCTTTCACTTATTGCTAGAAGAAATTAGTGATTTCTGTATCTCCTCTGTAAAAGAAATCGAATGAGACTATTTGTTTCCCAATTCCGACTTTGATTTCTTGACTTCCGGTTTTGGACCACTTTCGGTCAAAACCGAAACTTCAAACCCAATTCAGGCCCACTAACGTTTTGTGTAGATTACGAATCCGAAAACCGTTTATGGCTATCTCTTGTAATTTCTGACTTTGATTTTTTGACTTCCGGTTTTGAGCCACTTTAGATCAAAACCGGAACTTTAAACCCAATTTAGACCCACTTTAAACCCACTACTTTTTGTGTAGATTACGGATCCGAATATCTTCTTCTGGCTATCTCCTGTAGTTTTAGACATACGGGTGTGACTGACGGACGGACGCACTACGAAAAATGATAACCTAGATGACAATTTTAAAAATTGCCACCAAGCTGTTAGATATTACGAGTATTAAATAACGTAGTGTGGGTATTAAATAACGAGACTGACGTTGTAAAAAATTTTATTTTTATTTTATACATAATCACTTATTGTCACATTCAATATACACTCTTTCTCTATCCCTGTACCGCTCCATGCGAATTTTACATTGTTAGAAACAGTGCTGGAAGTAATCTTCTGTCAGCTCCTTCAGGACAAGTGCCGCTCAAAATGTTCGAAATGAAGCTCGCAAAAATGTTTGTACTGACACATTGTACGTGATTGAAAATGATCCAAATCTTTTGGAAAAGATAATAAAATGTGATGAAACGTGGTTTTTTACTTATGATCCGGAAACGAAGCGCCAATACATGCACTGGAAGAGCCGAACTTCACCGAGAGTCAAACAAGCTCGAATGAGCAAGTCAAAATTTAGAGCAATTATGATTGTTTTTTTTTATAATCATGGGATTGTATACCTTCACTGGGTTCCTGAAGATCAAACAATTAATCAATATTACTACCTTGAGGTACTTTCTAAACTACGTCAAAGAGTAAGGAAAAAACGCTCCGAAATGTGGAAGGACAAATCATAGGTTCTCCACCAAGACAATGCGCCAGCTCATTCCGCGTTATCTTTCAAGAGGTTCCTAGCATCTGTCAAGTACAGCATCTCACTGTTAGAACATCCACCTTATTCACCAGATTTTGTACCATGTGACTTTGACCTGTTCCCTAAGGTGAAATCTGCATTAAAAGGGACAAGATTTTAATCTGCGGAAGCTGTAAAAGAGAAAGCGGCACGTGTTCTGAAGGAGCTGACAGAAGATGACTTTCAGCACTGTTTCCAACTATGGAAAATTTGCATGGAGCGTTTTAGTGATAGAGAAGGAGTGTACATTGAAGGTGACAAAAAGTGATTATTTATAAAATAAAAACAAAATATTTTACATCAGTCTCGTTATTTAATAGCCACACCCGTATATTATATTGTTCAAGATATTATATTTCTGTACTTAATTTTTCTGCATGGCATATTGTAGCCGATAGCAAATAGTGGTGTTGTGGTATAAATGAATGTGCTTCATGTATTGTTAAAAAATCTATGGCCTGGATCCTACCTAATAGGTTAAGATTTGTCGTGTCTTAAGACAAATTAATAAAGTAGGAATCAATATCTCTGATACCATCAGGTAGAGAATGTACGAGTATTTCATTAAATCAATCGAATTTGGCCGGCCCGTGGTGAACGGGTCAGCGCAACTGGCTTCTACGCCCGGATCCTAGGTTCGATTTTCGGTCAGGTCTGGCAATTTTTATAACTCATTTTCTTCTATTTTTCTTCATTGTATACATTAGCAGTCATTTGGAAAACAATCGGACGTAAAACCCAAAAAATAAAGATTTTGGCAATAAATTTATAGCATTCAAATTTCTAATTTATATATATTAACTTGAAACCAAAACCTACTGTAACTTGGGTTTGTGTCTAGAGATTCCGTAGTCTGTAACCTTAAATTTTTTAAATTAAAACAAATCTAAAATGTTTAACAATTTATCTCTATTGAGATGCCACATGTAGCAAAAATTGTTTTAATAATAAAGTGGTTCTTATTGTTTAGTTCATCATTTAAAAGGCTAATTTGAAACTGTAGAGGTTTTACAAAGTAAAACGAGGAGTCAGGTGGTTTACCTTACCTTCCCCACTGAGTAGAAAAGTATGCTTATCAACATACCAAGCCCTCTGAAAAGCTCCTACGTTCCACCCTGCAAATGACACCTTCACTCCATTCACCACAGGGTCTGACTGTATAATGAAATTCATTACTTTCAGAGAAGATAACTCTGATTAGTGTCACAGTACACCTCTACCTCTTCTGTTCTTAAATGATTCAGTCATTTAATTGGCTGACCATGAGATAAGAAACAGAACTATTTATTTTAGTCCTGCAACAAACAGATTAAGTGTAAGTAATTTGACACTCCACCTTTCTGTTATGGGCGTAAAAGTGGTTATTTTATGATTAATTTTGCAAAAAATATGCATAATTAGGATGCATTATTCATTGAACTGTCATAATTTATGAATTTTGCTTATTTTGATGGAAGGTGTGAAATTTTTATTATACTTGCAAGATTATTTGAGCCGGGAGTCGAACCAAAACCATTCTTTATGAGTACTATATCTATCAGTACGTGCTATCGGTACGGTCTGATTTAGTAAATATTTTGTTTTTTGTAGACTACTTGCAATTCAGTTATTAATATATTATTTTTAAAGTTTTGGGATACATGTTTTTCAGATAAATTATCTGTCTTTAAATTTAATTTGTAGATCATCGTAATACATGAATGCCGATGGATACGAAAGAAGTCATAAAAAGTCAACATGCGTATTGTGTTTGTTATTGTGTAAGTTGCAAAAAAGCAAAATTCTGTGTATGCTGATGGAAGCGGCAACATCTATTCAGCGACGACTTTGTTCATGTAGTTCACAGAAAATCCGCTAGATAGTGGTGCCAACTCTTTGTGCCAAACTACATTCTTTTTGAAACTTTACTAATTTTTTCTAAAACCATTTATTCTCTTATTTATTTTTATTCTACGAAATAAAAAATTTTAATTTAGTAAATTTGTTTTGTAGTAGGGCCCCAAAAAATATTTTAAATTAAAATTTAATTTAATTGATTAATAATTAATAAATTAATTTTATTTATAATTATAGTTAAATTATTGAAATAGATCTGCTAGTTCCAGGGCTACCAAAAATTGTTCTATTTCTTATCACATCGTCACCCAATTACATGACTGAAGCATTTAAGAACAGAAGAGTAGATGTGTAAAATACACTAGTTGAGTTATCTCCTCTGAAAGTAATGTATTTCATTATACAGCCAGACCCTGTTGTAAATGAAGTGAAGGTGTCATTTGCAAAGTGGAAAGTAGATGCTTTTCAGAGGGCCTGGTATGCTGATACAAATACTTTTCCACTTAGTGAGGAAGGCTTGGGTAAACCACCTCACTCCTCCTTTAACTTAGTAAAGCCTCTAGAGTTCAAACCAGCCTTTCGGCTGATGTGACCTAAACAAAAACAATAACAGAACAATTACTTCTTCCAACTAAAATCTTATTCAAAATATATATTTGGGGTCTTTTCTGTTATACCCCCCCCCCAAGCACAATTTTTCACATAATTTAAATATTTTGTATGCAACCTTACAGTATTTTTAATAATAAAAACGGGGAAAATATTTTTAAAAATCTTACACCAATATAAATTCTTCAAGTTAAGTTTAAATATAGGTAGGTTAAATACATTGCTTTTTCTCAACATTGTTACTGTAGGCCTATGTAATAACGAAATATCAACTCATTGAGTATATTATATCATTAAATAAACTAATTGAACATAATTACATTAATTATTATTAAATAGTTCAAAGATTTTTATAAATAGGTTAAGATTTACTAGAAAAAGAAAAACAACTTTAACGTTAACTTGAAAATTATTTATATATGATTTTTTTAAATATTTTCCCCGTTTTTGTCGTTAAAATACTATTAGATTACTTACATTCGAAATATTTAAAAAATATGAAAAATTTTGCGGTGGGGGGAATGACAAAAGAGACCCATTTATATAGAATACGAATCAACGTGGTAATAATTTATTATTCATTTATACCTTTTCACTCAAAGTTATTTCATCCTAAAAGTGTATAGACGTGTTAATTAAATGACAAAAATTATTTAATACAAATTAGGTATTATAAAGATGTTAGTTTACCTTAAGATAGGTGTTTCGTCTGAGTGGTAAAACAGAACAGTCGGACGTTAAACCAAAAAAAAAAAAAAAATGAGTGGTAGAAAATTAGTACCTAATGAAATGGGTAAAAAATAAATATTTGGGTATCGTTAATCTGACCACAACTCAAAAACTCTGTCCAATCACTAAGTAGTAATTTATTTGTAGACTATATAAACTACTTATGAGGTGTGGCTATTAAATAATGAGACTGACGTTGTAAAAAATTTTATTTTTATTTTACACATATTCACTTATTGTCACCTTCAGTGTACACTCCTTCTCTATCCCTACAACGCTCAACGCTCCATGCAAATTTTCCATTGTCGGAAACAGTGCTGGAAGTTAACTTCTGTCATCTGCTTCTGGTCACGTGCCACTTTCTCTTTTACAGCTTCCACAGACGCAAATTTTGTCCCTTTTAGTGCAGATTTCACTTAGATAACAGGTATAAGATAATAACACGTGATGAAACGTGGTTTTTTACTTATGATTCGGAAACGAAGCGCCAATCCATGCACTGAAAGAGCCGAAATTCACTGAGAGCCAAAAAAGCTCGAATGAGCAAGTCAAAATTTATAGCAATGATTATTGTTTTTTTTTATATCCATGTGATTGTATACCTTCACTGGGTTCCTGATGGTCAAACAATTAATCAATATTACTACCTTGAGGTACTTTCTAAACTACGTCAAAGAGTAAGGAAAAAACGCTCCGAAATGTGGAAGGACAAATCATGGGTTTTCCACCAAGACAATGCGCCAGCTCATTCCGCGTTATCTGTCAAGAGGTTGCTAACCAAGTACAACATCTCAGTGTTAGAACATCCATCTTATTCACCAGATCTTGCACCATGTGACTTCTACCTGTTCCCTAAGGTGAAATCTGCATTAAAAGGGACAAGATTTGAGTCTGTGGAAGCTGTAAAAGAGAAAGCGGAACGTATCCTGAAGGAGCTGACAGAAGATGGCTTCCAGCGCTTCCCACAATGTGGTTTCCAACAATGGAAAATTTGCATGGAGCGTAGTAGGGATAGAGAAGGAGTGTAAACTTATATTGAAGGTGACAATAAGTTATTATGTATAAAATAACAATAAAATTTTTTACAACGTCAGTCTCGTTATCTAATCTTTCAGCACATACGTGTGTAAAAATCACGTTGTACATATGTGGGGTGCTGCTAGCACCCCAAGCTACTTTATTGGTTGTGTTCAAGTTAACTTGCTAATTTAATTACAACACATTACCTTGAAATTGGTCATTAGGTTAAAATATAATAAAAACCTTCAATTTTACAAAGAAATTATTTAATGTAATCGCAAAATATATCTGAGAACAACAAAAATGTAGCCACACCTCGTATTATTTTCTTTATTTAGTAGCTATTTATTATCAATTTCTAGTAGGCCTAATCTTCTTTTTTCTCACAATCAAGGATTAGGCTTCGCCTGTTCCGACTCAAAACAGCGACAAAATATTGAATTATTGCCATATTTTCGTGGCACTCCTCGTTTTACTTAGCAAAGCCTCTAGAGATTCAAACCAGTTTTTCGACTGATGACATAAACATCAGTCTATAAACGTCATATTTTAAACCATAGGGCCTAATTCGAGAATTGCAATATGATATTAAATGTCGTTTGAAGCTTGGATAGGTTTATTACAGGATGAAAGAACAACAGTAATACGATATTATGTAACATTGTAAGGAAAACAATAAGGTAATAAATTGTAAGGTAATGGGGTGGTGGAGGGTTGTTTGCTGATGTCGGATCAAGTGGCCAGGAGGCGGGTTTTTGGTTGGTAAGGCGGTTGCGGCCTCCTTGGGTTTGGGCGAAGACGCCTCAATTGAGTCCAACACAACTTCCCCCATCGTGAGGGAGTGAACATGAGTTTTTCTCGAATAAAAAGAAAGGAAAACAATAAACAAATTTTTAATAACCAATAGTAGAATGAGAAAATGAAGATCTAGACCTAGATCTACGATCTAGCAGTTTACTAGATTCATTTTATTTTCTGATTTCGCTTCTTAGACGGTAAAAATATAATAACAATAAAACTTGTATTCATTTGTTTCAGGATGTAACCTGCTCGTAGACACGTGATGTATATTAAAGTACTTACTTATTTCTTAATTAAGATGTTAGTTTAACATCAGTCACTGTATGAATCTGTTTGAATCAGTCGGCTGTAGGCTACCTACGTCTTAAAATTATTAAATGTTATAAAATCATATTTGAAAATATTAGTGGACTTGGCTTCTGTCTTCTTCTACAAAAGAAAAATGGAGTTTCTAATTAAAAAAATTCTCGGTAAGATATATAGGTACGTTTATAATGTTAACCAATTAAGGTATTAGATTCTTTAGCTGTTACAGATAGTTTATCTGTTTCAGTCTGTTACACGTAGGCGCTATTCTAACCTAGTTTTGATCCTTTTTCCTGCTTTATTTTTCAGAGTAATCTATTGTAACACTAGTCTCAGTTCGTCTTGGATCTGGGATAATAATTAATAAAAAAACTTTCTTTAACGTTATGAAAACAATTTATTGACACAATTAATAATAAATAACCGTAGTAAATTAGTAACAAATTACATCTAGAATATCTCCATTTAATAAAAAACTTAAAATCGACTTATTCATAGTCGATATTAAGATCCAATCACTCATCAATGAAAATAGTGATTCACAACTTCTTGAATCCACAACTTCTTGTTACAACCCTACGCATACACACGATTAACTTAATTCAGAACCGGTCCCGTAACAACACCATTCACAGTCAATAACTAACTAACTCACTACAAAAGTACTTTTTATACCTGCGGTCCAATAGTTTCTCCAGACAATCACCCCCTTTTAACACTATCTCCATTTTGCTAGAACATTGAAGATGGACTCAAAATAAAAACAAATACTTAGCGACTTCCACTTTGGGAGCTTGACGCAAATAATAATAATAAAAACAAACGTTTCTACTAGTTTAATTTTCGAAAATTTCTACTGAAAACATTTCATTCATTACAATCCATTATCCTGGTTCAATACACTCCACCCCATACAATAAACAATTTCTTACAATAAACAATCTATTCCTTCAACCAATTTAGGAATAGCACTGAGGAGTGTTACAGTATAGGCTAATATCAGTAAGGCTCTTTTGGATGTAAATACGGATATGAAGAACTAAACCTAAATCAAGAAACCCACGATCTTTTGAGTAAGTTATTTGCACTATTTTCCCAAGTACGTATACCCTACCTACTATTGATAGTAGTCAATACGTTATGTTAGCAAAAGTCTTCAGTATTACTAGCCTAAGCTTTACAATTGATTTTCACAAACTGTCAACAAAATGTTTTTTTTTATTTTTATAAACACAAAATATTATTCAATAAAAGGGTCGTTTTTTCAATTTCTGAAAAGCCATAAATAAAATACAAATTGGTATAGAAAAACCGTTTTATTACTAAAAGTTACGTAATATACGAGGTGTGGCTATTAAATAACGAGACTGATATCGTAAAAAATTTTATTTTAATTTTATACGTAATCACTTATTGTCACCTTCAATATACACTCCTTCTCTATCCCTACAACGCTCCATGCGAATTTTTCATTGTTGGAAACAGTACTGGAAGTCATCTTCTGTCAGCTCCTTCAGAACACGTGCCGTTTTCTCTTTTACAGCTTCCATAGACTCAAATCTTGTCCCTTATAATGCAGATCTCACCTTAGAGAACAGGTAGAAGTCACATGGTGCAAGATCTGGTGAATAAGGTGGATGTTCTAACACTGAGATGTTGCACTTGGTTAGCAACCTCTTGACAGATAACGCGGAATGAGCTGGCGCATTGTCTTGGTGGAGAACCCATGATTTGTCCTTCCACATTTCGGAGCGTTTTTTCCTTACTCTTTGACGTAGTTTAGAAAGTACCTCAAGGTAGTAATATTGATTAATTGTTTGACCTTCAGGAACCCAGTGAAGGTACAAAATCCCATGGATATAAAATAAAAAACAATCATAAATGCTTTAAATTTGGACTTGCTTATTCGAGCTTTTGTAGCTCTCGGTAAAGTTCGGCTCTTCCAGTGCATGGGTTGGCTCTTCGTTTCCGTATCATAAGTAAAAAACCACGTTTCATCACATGCTATTATCTTTTCCAAAAAATTTGGGTCATTATCAATCGCGTACAAAGTGTCAGTACAAAATTTTTTGCGAGCTTCATTTCAAACATTTTTGAGCGGCACGTGTCCTGAAGGAGCTCACAGAAGATGACTTCCAGCATTGTTTCCAACAATAGAAAATTTGCATGGAGCGTTGCAGGGATAGAGAAGGAGTTTATATTGAAGGTGACAATAAGTGATTGTATAAAATAAAAAAAGAATTTTTTACAACATCAGTCTCGTCATTTAATAGCCACAACTCGTACTTGTAGCTACTTTTCGGCTTAAACACCTTGACAATTGTAGGATTTGTCGTTCTTGTGGACGAGCTTTCCTATACGCTCTTCATAAAATTGTATGAATTTTAATGAGTCTTGATGATGTTTAAAGCTTCTCGTTGTATTTCTAGTGAAGTTCTGGAAGCCGAGGGCCACGATTAATGCAGCTGTTTATTGTGAAACCTTACGAAATTTTCAGAGAGCATTCAAAATAAAAGAAGAGGCATGCTGACTGCTGGAATTGTTTTGATCCATATAAACGTTCTGTAGCAACCCAATGACTCTTTAAACAATTTCAATGGGACTTTTTGATCACCTGCCATTAAATCCCGACCTAGCACCGAGTGAAATCCATATTTTCCCAGAACTGAAGAAGTGGCTAAGAGGATAACTAGACTAATCAAAAATTGCAAGACAAGTTTGAAGACTTAATGAAATTTAGAATTTACTTTACGAAGTGCATATTAGACAGTTCGTCCACAGGTACGACAAATCCTTCAAACTTTAAGGTGATTACGTTGAAAAGTAGCCATAAGTATACCTACGTAACTTTTAGTAATAAAACATTTTTTCTATATTCACTTATCTTTTATTTATGGCCTATCAGAAGTTGGAAAAACGACTCTCGTATAAACAGCGATAATTCTATCCGTTGCTATGTAAGTTATTCTTTGAATTGGAAAGACTCTAGATGAAATCCTTGAAAAAATGTAAGTCACTTGTAAGCCTGTTTGGCTTGGTATAGCTTATCTATAAGTACGTAGATGCTTCTTCGTCAATTAACGGCTTTCGATTCCATTAAGGACGCTATGAACCTGTCAGTATGAATCAGTATAGCCTATAGCTATATTGAGCTATATCACTGACTATATTGAGTCCTTTTACAGACATTTTAAGTAGGTTTAGGTGTTACATTTCATTTTTATTTTAAAGCTAATGACTAGTTGTTTTTCTGAAATATGAACAAATCAATTGTCGCTCCAGTGGTTTAGTTGGTAACGTAGTTGACTAACTTGAGAGTCACGAGTTTGATTACCAGCTAAGGTTTGTATTAAAACCATCAGTATTGCATAACATAATTATATAACCTTTTGTATCACAAATAATTAATATAAGTTACTACTTAACTTCCCACAATGGGATAAAAAGAATACTAAAAAAATATTATTCCAAAAAACCACCTGTACGCTATATGACATGGATATAGGCCTGTAAGTCGAGAAGCGACCAGTGGTGTGGGACTACATATTGAAATTGTTAGTTGTGTAAAAAAATTGTTTGAGACGACAAATTCGATAAATAAACCATCAAGTGTAAGTACTTCTGTTTTTATTTAATCCATGTTCAAAACCTGACATTCTTTATGATGATTCTGTAGCTACAATATCCTATTATAAAAATTAATAAATTTCGTCTCAAATAATCTCTTATGAAATTGCCTACTCATTTCCATTTAAAACATGTTTTTGTAGTAGGCCTACCTATATTATCATTTCTTAAAATGGGTTTTTATTTTTATGGCCATTTCGAAGGGATTAATTTACTTGTAATTATTTCACATTTTAAAAAAATCTGGTGTGAAACACTCATATGACTTTCGCTCACCAATGTAAATAATAACACGTAACCTGTGATCAATCATTAGTAAACATTGTAGAATAAAAACATTACATAATGTTTATTATTAGTAATGACGCAAAATGTAAATTGACCTCTGTTGAACTTAAAAATACGGAAAATCAGTAAGTTAATTAGGCCTATTGATGCTAAACTAAACTAGAATAAAATAGCTGAAATAAAAGTTGTAGATTTTTTAATTTCTTATAACTTTGAGTATATAAAATTTTGTTGTAAAATGCATAGCCTACTAAAGCCGCAATATTAAAAATCTCATTTTTACCGATTTTGATGAGTAAAGTACAGAAAACCACCAATTGACAGTAAATTAAGCGATGTAGTGCAAAAAATAGTTTGATATAAAATTTGTGGGTTTTTTAATGTTCTACAACTTTTATTAGGTAAATATACTTTAGCCCTCGAATGCATATTAAGGCAGTAATCTTGAAAACCACTTTTTACCACTACAGCACAGACCCCGCAAGAGTTTCAGCAGATATGGTGCTTACCCTGTCTTTTAGAGCATAAAAAGTGCAGTAAGTAAATAAGACGATTTATGAAAAAAAAACATTTTTTCTTGATATATTTCGTTCACACTCAGACCAATCGCTAAAAACATGATTTTGAGTTCAGGGGCCTGAAAACGTTTGGTATATCTGGTAAGAACTCAATTTCTAAAAATTGACATGACAACAATACTTTCATTTCCTATTCATATTGAGCCAGAAAAAGTAACAATATTAAATAATAATATTATACGATTAGTAAATTGAATTTAAAAATTAATAAAACAAATTAATAAAAATAATTAAGTGTTGATGAAAATGAAATAGTTTACACTTAACTGCTTAGATTTTCGAACAATGTTATTTACTTTTTAACCAGTACTTGTTATACAAATCATTTGTAATTTAAAATACGCGCGCAATTTGTATGGATTTAAAAAGGCAAAAGAAACAAGAAAATCAAGAGCCAGTCACATTTTATGAATTACCATCACTTAAATAAATTACTTCCGCTTTGTCGGTTTTAGTAACAATAAACGACTAAAACTACCGTCATTATCTTAATTGCATTTCATTTTAGTCACCGTAATGCATTCATTTGTCTGCTGATGTCATTATAAAATTGACTTTTAAATAATAGCTAGCAATTTAGGTTCCTATAAAAAACAATTTAGAATGTTTGTTTTATTCTTATTTTAAAATAGGCCTACCAACTATTTACTGCAGATATAAAAGAATATTTCTAAACTTCAAAATTCTGTATGAGGAAATTCCCGTGAGGAATATCTTAGAGGAAATTAGTATAAACCTACAAGAAAAAAACAATCTGATGTGAAATATTCATACGACTTTCTCTTGCGAATGTAAATATTGAACAGTATAACCTCTTTATGAGTAAACAATGCAATATGAAAGACATAACCTAGTTTTAATCATGAGTAAATGACGCAAAATGAAAATCGACCTCTGTTTGGCTTAAAAATACAGAAAATCACCAATTGACGCTAAACTAAGTTCTAGAAAAAATTGAACCAAAGATTTTAGTTTAGATGATTTCAACGGACAAATTTGAAAAAAACCAGTTCCGGAAATTGTTGGTGACTATCCGGTACACAAACAGGACGATAAAAGATTAATACAATTTTGTAAAACGTTTCGTCTTAAACTGATATCCACTAATTTCAAAAAACTTCCTAGGAAAAAGGAAACATGGCGATCTCCGGAAGGAAAACTTGGTAAATTCTAAATAGAACACGTTTCAATATATCAGAACAAAATATACATAGAAATATGAATGTGCAAGTGGGAAAACTTTTTTTTTTTTTGAAACAAGATTGGAAATGAAAACCACTGTTTCTTTTTTTTTAGAAAACGCACTTTGCTAGATTTGTGAATAACGTGGTACAACGAATCATTCAAAACTTAGTTTGTGTTTTGTATGTTTCCAACATAGGGCCTATAAGTGTTGGACAAACCCTTTAACAAATTTTTTTTAATAATAATCTTTATTTGTGACTATGAACACTGTATCACAACCAGAAAATTTGAAAGTAAATAATAAGCAACTGGTTGGCAAGCAGGCTTGATGGAGGGAGGGCTCTCAGTAGAACCTCCTCCAGACATTACCTCAATATATTTGTGGGAACGTGTTGTATATAGGCCTATTCATTTTGTCCATTTCATTATGTATTTATTTCAATTTAGAAGATTCCTAATCCAACGTCTTTCCAGTCGTCGTTGGGGGTTTGTGTGGCAGATTCGGTGTGAATAGTAGGCCTAACTGTAGTACTAATGAATTACTATGTCCATGTATTTTGTAGTAGCATTAAAAAAATTAGCCCATAAGTATATCAATCGTCTTGAAAGAAACCTAAACCCTGCGGCGATTAATCTTTTAGATTGAATTTAAAACGTATTGCGTGGAAAAGAAAATATATTTTCAAAATAATATATATTAGAAGATATTAGCCAATATCCTATATTAGAATAATAGATACTATACAGAAAATATATTTTCCTTTTTCTCTTCATTATCATCCAGATTTGAATATTTGAGAGAGGCCTTCTCTGTTTGCCTCCACAATTACCTTATCTGTCATTATTCCTACCTATAGCTTAACAAACTAGAGACTCCAGATGAAGTCGGAGCATAGTGACCTAGATCACAGCACAGAGCCAATTGACTTTCGTTAATAGTATCTTGCGTTGTCACGTTGTGATCCCGCTGTGAATGACAGCATAACAAAAAGTCAGCTGGAGTTCGGTGGAACGGAGTGTAACTTAGCGAAGGAATAACCTCACACCGACCTTGGCTGTTATTGGCTAGATCTCATCTGCAGTCTTTAGTTCGTTGGGTTTTAGTTAAATCCTGGCATCAGTTTCAAGCCATCTCTCTACCACCTGTGTCGACTATGCATCTCTTTCCTAGCCAGGGCTTCCACTACTGAATCTTCTTGTTCCATCGATCACCAACTCACCTCAATATGTAAACGGTCCATCGCCATTTCATTAATTAGCATCCATTAAATAGTTCCCTAAATCAAATTATTCTACAAATAAAAATTAAATTAAATCAAAAATAAAAATGAAATGAAAAATCAATAAAATCTAAAGGAAAAGGCTACATGCTACATAGAATTCTTCTTCTGGTTTGCCATTACTGAGTGACTGAACCTAACAAGTTTCTTTTATTTTTAACATCTACTCATAGGTTTTATACTGTTCAAAATTGGCTTACTACATCTTAAATAAAAACCAAAAATAATAATAGCCTACTAATAAAAATGTGATGTAGGTTATGAATAGGCCTACTCTGTACCAGTCTCTACTATTTATAACGACTTCATATACATAAATTAAAACATTTGTAAATGCTTAATTAGACGCTGTTTTACATAAATTACGAGTAGTATTGGCTTATTAAAAACCGTGTTTAATATTTTACGGTGTCACGACTTGTAAAAACGGGTGTTTCAAGAAGGTTACAACACGTTTTTAGCTAATATGTATGAAGTAGAAAAATATTAAATAATAATAAACTACTTACATTTATTTAAATAACTTATTTATTATAATTTTATGCAACAATATTCAAATTACAGTGAAACTGTAATTATTTTCTATGCATGTTTTGCTCGCGTTTCTTTTTCTTCCACAATCTCTTCATTTTTTCAGGTCTTTTCTTCTTTAAGTTTTTCAATGTTTTTCAAGGTTTTTGAAATTATTTTAATACTGTGACTGTTAGTGTTATGTAATTTGGATCATCGTGAAAGTTTGGTACTTACTAGTTGTTTTCGTCTATCATGTCATTTTTTTCATTTGGTAATTAACTTACGTGATCTTTCTCGGTTAGTCATCTGTCTAGGAGTAATTTAATCCAAGGTCGTGAACTTTCTCAGAATGAGGTAAGCCTATATAGCTACAAAGAAGAGAAACAGAGGGAACATATTCTTGTGTTGTAATATTTTTACAATATTTTTATTGTGTGAAGGTAAATGTAATTTACCTTCTTAATGGTACGATTGAGTCGTTTTTAAAAAACCCGTTATTATAAATTTATTATTTGTCAGAATTGTACACTGATGAAGATCTGTTAATTATTAACTGACAACCTTTTAGTGAAGAACATTTAGTATTTTTTTTAAAGCAGCAGTTAAAAGGTCATTAAAAGAAAGAGGGAATGGTAACCACATATTGTGATTATTTCCTATTCAACAAGTAGGTCACTTTAATGGATAGAGAGCCTTTATCTAGGTACTTCTTTTTTTATTACGTATTACACTAGACAGTGTTAGAACAAACAAGATCTTTTTTTGTTTTCTAATTTCAATTTTCATTTGAAAGATGTCACTGTTTTGAATCTTGTATATTTGTGTATATTATTATAATTTACATACGTCATTGAATTTGCTACTTTTACATAAAATTCGTATTACTTTGCTTTTTTACCATTAGAGTATATTTTTAACTCCTATCCTACTTTTACAATCGCCTGGTGAATTTATTTTTATATAGGCTAAAATTTAAAAAAATTAAGATTAGTTATTGACCCAAAAAAGGTATCTACCAATATTATAATTTGGGTAAATTTTATTTACCATACAATTAATGGATTACTTTTACTTAATTTTGATTTGAAGTTTAATTTAATTTTCTGTTTACTTCAGTGTTACTTTTACTTTAGTTTGATTCAAATTACGGTCTTATTATACTATTGTATTTTAATTCCTAAGGTGTGTAGGCTTACGTTGTAATCTGTTCAAGTTTGTAACAATAAGAAATTCCATGACCCAATGAGATAAGGATGATTTGTAGCCTATGATGTGTAGTCTTGTACAAACTCAGGCCTACTATTGCTAAGAGAGTATGATTAATTGAATCCCAATCATTATTATAAAGGAGCGTCTACAATTTTTTCATATTTTAGACTGGAATTTTTAAATTATGGTTATTAATGAATGACCTACTAGCTGGTATAGGCCTACATGCAGAAAGGTTTTTGAAATTATTTTAATTCTGTGAATTTTAGTGTTATGTAATTTGAATCATCGTGAAAGTTGGGTACTTACTAGTTGTTTTCGTCTATCTTGTCATTTTTTTCATTTGGTAATTACGTGATCTTTCTCGGTTAGTCGTTTGTCTAGGAGTAATTTAATTCAGGTCGTGAACTTACTCAGAATGAGGTAAAGATTATAGCTACAAAGAAGAGAAACATAGGGAACATAATCTTGTGTTGTAATATTTTTACAAATTTTTTATTGTGTTCATTTTTTATAGGGTATAGCCTATTACAGCAAAATCTACAATCTATTCTTTAGCAGAATAGGTAATGAGTAGAAGAATTTTCTTTATTAGCCTATATATCGTGATCGAAGAAAACTCCCCAATTAGGGAACTTCATGGATTTAATTTAGGTATGTGTCGTCTTCTTGCTTTTAAATAAGTCCTAAGGATGTCTTTGTTTCAGCCGGTGAGTGTCGTTTGAATTGTCTGAGAGTGAGATGGCGAGGTGATTCATGGATGATTCGTTTCTTCTGTGGTATTTTGTAGTGTATTGTTGATATCTTACTGGACTGTGTGAATGTGTAGATATCTGGGTAATATGTTGTTTTTTATGTACGAAGGTGATTCTCAGATTGTTCTGAGTAATTACGACTGGAATTTTTGCAGTATTTCAATGTTGGAATGGCTTGTGAGCCTCATAATCGGATTAGGCCTACGTACGCCCAAATCGGGAAAAATTGTATATAGGCCTACTATTCATAAAATGAAATATTTAAGACACATTTTTAAGCCGTAAAATCGCAGTTAATAGAATCTATTATAATAGTTTATATACTAATTTTATTTTTCTATATAATTTCACTACTTTTTAAAGTTAGTTTATGAATGAATTAGTTTATAGAAAGAGAACTTGGACGATATGCATATTAAAGGGAATATTGTTATAGAAATAGAAACGTTGAAATAACAACATCACGGACGTTTGCGGAAAGAAAAACAGATACAAATATATAAACAGAAATATTACGAATCAGGAGGAAAAAAATGGCAACAAAAATAAAACGAACCCAGCTCGAATTTCATTGGCAAACCCCCTACCATTTGTTTGAAGGGATTCAATTATTAATATCCATTTTTTCGACAGATATTGTGATGCGGGACCTGCCCCCTGCACCTGCCGTCTCATCAAGGGCCAGTGGGGGAGGGTGGATCCCATCAATATAGCCGTGTATATCATGCGATCACGTGACACAAACAATACACAATCAATGGCTCTGTCACCAATGAGCCCTATTGACCCCCACTCTTGCGTCCCCGCCCGGAAACAAATATACAAATTGCTGTGTATGGCGTTACATTCGCTCGTGCGTCCCGTATCTCCCCGCTTCGAACGCTTGTCGCTTGAATACCACTCGTATGATGTGTACATATTCCATGGAAACTTCTCCTGGGCTAAACGAATCTCTAAAGGTAAGACTCTTCATGAATACTAATTTTTACTGTCTCAATGTGTCAACTTTTCATCCTTAATCTAATCATCTGTGGTAGACCACAAGTTGATCAATCCTTATCTAATGATACAAGCCTAAACATCCTTTTATAATCTAATTACATGTAGACAACACTACATTCAACAATATGGCGTTTAATTATCACGAAAAATAATAATAAACAAACAAAATGAGGTTATGTCAAAATTCTATCATGTTAACCCTTTCCTTACCAATGGAATCTTCGTATTTATTTATAATACAATAAAATAAAATTATCTCTCAGCAAATTCGAATTTTCCTTGTATCCGTGCATTCTAAAATTTAATTTTAGAACTAAATAATACTATTTTTAAAATGAATCAAATGGTAGGCCACATAGATTTAATAACAATGTATTAATCTTCTATCTTCAAACTTTATTTATTTATTAGTAACCTGAAACAATTAAAAATATATTAATTAATTAATCAATAATATAATATGTATTTTTTTTAAATAAAAACGTATTACTTACTTGTTTAATAATAATATAATAATATCTTTCTTAACCCTTATTGTGTTTAGTGACGTCCATAAAGCTTGGTGAATGTCTGATGATTGTCTAAAGGAAAAGCAATGAGAAAGTCTACCCCTCAAAATATCCTATATATTTGTACATGTGTGTGAGTGAGTGTTTTGTGACGTAGCACCCCCACTCCTTACCCCTCTCCTTTCTCAAGATGTCCAATGAATCTCATGCTTTGTTACTCCCACTGTTATGTGTTATTTTGTTATCTTTTTTCATGTTGCATCTTTTTTAATGAATTAACTTAAATATTTTAAGTCTGTATTTTATTCTTTTTAATGAATTTTAAATCAAATTGTTGTATAATTTATTTAGTTACATCAGACAAATGAATTAAATTTATTACTCAATTATATATTATCATCATTGCATTATATTTATTAAATTTTAGAAAAGAAAATAATTTAATGTGAATTTTATTAAGTATTTAAAATACCTATCAAGAATTTTTATTTTAAGATAGTAGGCTACAACACAAAATTATATTAGTGTGAATTTTGTTTTTAATGATATAAAGTAGCCCTATTACACGACACCTAAAATAAATTTTTAATAAAATTCTGTGAACTTTTTAGAAGCTCAGTCACTAGCGTATTTGACTGTTAACCTAAATGACACGGTTTTGATTCCCGGATAAAAAGTTTGCAAAGGTTTTTTATTAACCTAGAGAAGTCGTTAATAACCTTAGTAGGCTAGTAGATGCGCTTATAAATCATAAATTGAATTAATATTTTTCTTTGTTTTTGGTTTTGTCCTAGTATAATAATTTAAAATTTTGTCAAAAAATGTCACTACAATCACATGATAACACTTAATTTTTTTTTTGTCTAATCTAGGTAGCCTATTTAGATTTTAGAATTTATTTAAATACATTTTAATGCAAAATTATAACTTCATTTAAATATTTTATTCTTTTTTAGTTTATTAAAAGTCGCATCAACATGTCGGTTAATAGCGACTACGGTAGCTTATAAAACAGTGGGTTTCAACTTGCGAAAATTTCCAAACCCTACCCGGGAATCGAAACCGAGACCTCCGCGTTGCAAGTTAGCGCGCTACCACTACAATATTGAGATGGCCTTTGATTCTTTTATTGCCTATTTTATCTTGATTAAACATATTTAAACGTCATAAAATTAAAGTCTGTTTAAGAACTCTCAAATAATTTTGATAAAAATTATTTTGTAAATAAAAAATAATTTAAGTAGGCCTACCTACTAAAAATAATTTAGGAGGTTTCTTGAAAAATTCTGTTAGATATTTATTGATTAATCTTTAAATGAAATAAAACAAATGCTTTTAATGTCTGTCGTTAAAAGTCTAATATAATTTTATACAACATGTCAACAAAGCCATAGACTACAATGTTTTTAAAAATAATTATAAACTGATATTAACAAAGCTTTAACGAGAATTTGTTATTTGATTCTCAGAGAGGGTCTATAGATAGTAGCTACGTATTCCGTTACCATTTTAATTTTTTACATTCTTAAGCCACTGCAGTTATTAATAGCCTAATCATAATACAGAAATAATTCAATTGAATAAAAAAATTAACGGCAAATATAATAATGATACCCTATGTGTGATAAATGTTTCTTTTAATTTAAAAAGCAAAGTAATATGTTATTTTACGGATGAACAAATATATTACTGTATTAGAAAAACTTAATTTCAAAACTTTAAAATTCTCGCCTCTAAAATTTTAAAAATGGATAACTTATGGTTGCCTTCACCTCCAGCCAACAAATATTTAGGAATGAGGGAACGAAAAATAAACAAATTATTTGTAAGTTAAAGGAATGTGTTGTAGCATAGACTACTTATAAAGTTTTTTTCTGTTACTTGTACTGGCTGCGTTTAGTAGGCTATATAGCCTACATTTAGGCACGAAAATACATTAAATTTGACTGTTTTATTGTAGAAAAACTGTATTTATCAAGTTTTTCTTAAATGTCCATTTGAAATTAAAAACAAATAGGCATATTTTGTTCATTGTCATTTATTTTTTATTATTGAAAATTCTTTTAGATCTCATTGTGTATTGTTAACGCATGTTAATATCAATGAGTTTAGGAATAGTGTTGGTCAACCTTCCAAATTATTTTCACAAATCTTTTATAAATTACTAACGTAATACGAATCAAAATTACATGACGTATCTTTGAATAAAATTAATGTAGGCCTAATAAACTTTTTTAACTTTATTTAATATAGCCTAAATAATTTAATCTAATAATTGTAGACATGAAACTTTATAAATAACATAATTTTATTAATGCATAATCATGAATATATACAACTTACTCTATTGCATAGGCTAGAACTAAAATATAAAATAATTACAACCCAGTGGTGTAATTAACATAAAATAATAACATAAATACTTAAATGGTGTAATAATAACATAAAATCATTTAATACTATTCTTAATTATTTACAATTAATTAAATTAATATGAAAAAAAAACAAAAAATGAAAGCTCCATTAAATAAAGAAAGACAAGTAATAATAGGCCCTACTACATAATCTCGAAATATATGCAAACCAAACTTTCCTGAAGATAATTAGAAATATTAATTCAATTGTTTTTAAACATTTACATTGAAACGCGCCACTCATCTATAAAATAATAACACTAGAATTTAAAAAATTAAAATCGAACTACCAGCTCGTCCTGACAGATCCAGCACATTTTCATCTGTATAGGCTACATCGTTTCTGTTGTCTTACAGATTTAACGCTAGTTGATTATTTTATACGTTTGATAATATTTTTTATATATTTATAACTGAAACTACGTAGCCTATTTTTTCACGAACCGTTTGCATATCCCAATCTCAATGTATGTGAGCATTGATAGGGCTGTACTTCGGTGCATTTAATATGGTACGCATGACATTCGATGGAAACCGTTGCAAAATCTCGGGGTTCGAAGTTGATATGTCTCATAATTTAATCCCGTAGATCCAAATTAGCTTCAGCATAGATTCTTACAAAAGTAGTTTGCTTTTGATTGAAAGCTGGGATTGCCTACCAACAAGCCAATACATCTTCCTAAATGTTAAATCCAGCTGTTTACTTTTTATTTGGATATGATTACGGCGAGTCAGACCTCTATCGGGATATATTCCTAGATGTTTCACATCACTTGCTTGTTGTACATACCTAAATTCTTGCCGTTCTGTTGGACGGGAGGACAAGTTACCCTTCTGGAAAAAAACGTTACATGCGCAGACTTATCCTAGTTCCACTTCTTCAGCCAAGTAGTTACATTTTTGTACTCAGGTTTTCAGCATGCAAAAGTAATTTAAAAGGGTGAATTGAAAATAACATGTGACCATGTAATTATAGAAGATATTAAAAGTGAAAACAAAAGACCACCTCCTTGGCGTAGTGGTCAGCTTGCTAGACTACAAAGTGTAGAGTCGTTTCCCACCTAGGGTCTGAAAATTTAAATAGTTTAAAACGTACAGTTTTTTCTTTTGACCGAGTGTTGCCAAATATTGAATACTATTGGATGTACGACTTAATTGCGGTTACAGCTTAAGCGTCATAATATTCCAGATTTAAATTCGAGGAATCAATATTAGCTTACAAAAACTTTTTATAAAAACAATTTATACGAGTAGAACTAATGGATGTTGATCTATACCCTCTTCTCAAAAGTCATTTCGTTACAAGTTCAACTACTAAAGTTTAAAATTAATGTAGGCAGTTATTTCGACCGCATTGGCGTAGTTGGTAACGTCCTCGCCTCTCATCATGCGGTCTTGGGTTCGAATCCCATTCAGGCATGGCATATTTTCATACGTTCCAAAAAAAATCATTTCATCCTTCACCGTCTGCATTAGCAGTAATTGCAGAACAGTCGGATGTTAAACAAAAAAAAATGTTATTTATAAAAACATACATCGATGTATTACAGTAAGAGCTGATTTTATGAGTAACTTGTCGGCCGCATTGGCGTAGTTGGTAATATGTTCGCCTCTCATCTTGCGGTCTCGGGTTCAAATTCCATTCAGGCACGGCATATTTTCATACGTTACAAAAAAATCATTTCATTCTTCACCATCTGCATTAGCAGTAATTGCAGAACAGTCGGACGTTAAACAAAAAAAAAAAATTATGAGTTAGAACACGTATTGCCTATTATTTGTAACTAGAAACTTGAAGTCAACTTTTAAATAAAGTACAATTTTTCTTCACTTTAGTATTAAAAAATGAACAGAAAGATAAATAAATGACTTAAAATATTAGAAAAGAGACAAGAATATATGAATTTTAAGTAAAGTGTCAAGTACAAAAATGGACAGTGAATCAGTTGAGAGAAGACACGAAGCAGCTGAACCAAGATTCAGTTTCTGGAATGCTTAACTTAACGTCATTGTAGTAACATGAAGGTGTACATTGGACTTATGAACGCCTCTCAACTTGACATGTTCATTAGATTGCTTGTCCAGTTAAAGTGAAGAGACAGTTTATATGTCTTCCGTTACGAATAACTGTAGTATAAAATGATGTTACAGAAGAATTACAAATGTCATAAGGAAGTATTACGTATTATAGTATAACTTGTTCTTCATATGAAACACAATACTAGAGAAAGAATGCTTATTAATTCAGATATATTTTGTTGATTTTACCTTGAACAAAATCATTAATGTAAAACAAAATGCCTTCAATAAGATGCACCGTTTCCAATATATAGCCTATGTACGGAACTATCCACAGAACTTTAAAAAATAACACCAGTACGAGAATACGGTTTTATACGAGCATAAGATTTTATAAAACAATAGCTGGTTGATAATGTTTCATTTGTGTGTGAATGTGTTGAGTTGCCAAAAAAATGGATGAATGAATGAATGGTTTGAATAAATGCACAAATATTTGAGTCGTTGAATAAATTTTGAATTTGTTTAATTATTTGCCAAAACACAAGCGGACTGTATATTTATAGCATGCACTCACTAACTTTAGCACTGGTCGACTGACTCGACTACCTATGAGGCAATAGCCAACGCCCACTAACACCTACACATACTCGCAACTCAACACATTCATACACAAATAAAACATTATACCCCAACGAACTAAAGACTGCAGATGAGATCTAGCCAATAACAGCCAAGGTTGGGTGTAAAGTTGCCCCTTCGCTAAGTCACACTTTGTTCCACCGAACTCCAGCTGATATTTTGTTAGGCTGTTATTCACAGCAGGAACACAACGTGACAACGCAAGATACGATTAACGCAAGTCAATTGACTTTGTGCTGTGGTCATTATGCTCCGCCTTGATCTACAGTCTTTTGTTGATAATATAAGTAATAGTTAAATAACAACCATTCCCTCGGCCTTGAAGGGCACTATTCAAGAATTAAAAAAATGGAAATAGTATCTTTGAATTTAATCTAAGCAGTGCCAACCTAATTTATGGCAGCAAAACTTGGGAGCTTGCAAAGGCAGAAAAGATCAGATTTTAAGCATCTGAAACGAAATTTTTACGGCAAACATATAGCCTATATATGCAGTAGAGAAGACCGTTTTAGAAATGCAGATATAAGGAAAGAGCTTAACATCTTCTCCATAAATGATAGGGTACTGAAAAATAAATGATAGTGGATAGAACATGTGGACAGAATGAGCGAGAATAAGACACCTAAGCAAGCGCTGGGTTAAAAACCGTAGGGAAGGAGAGACCGTGGATGCTTGAAGAAGAGAGGGGCCGATTTCCGAGATTCGGAACAGGCAGGGATGCCTAATATACTACTTGAAGAGCAGAAGAAGAAAAAGAAACTACAACACAACTTGAACATCACATAACTAGTCTAGTGGAAAATTAAGCTTAAACACGTAAAAATAAATTTACTCTCAGTCAAAAACGTGTTTATCAGATTGTTTCCTCTTAGAGCTAATTTTAGACCACGTGAGGTAACTTTAGACGTTTCTGGATGCTCTTTTTGCAGCCCACATTCTCAGAATTGGCTCAATTTACACTTTTCTCCTGTTCACCTGGTGTTCTGTTTACGTAATTAGTTTTCTGAATTTGGTTTGGTTCATTAAGATTTTTTGGTTCATTCCGGTTTTATCAATATCCTTTCTGGCTTCTCTAAACCATTTATCCAACACCTTACTTCTATTGTTTAGTGTCTTAATTTGTTTTTTGTAGACTGGTTGTCATTCATACTAAACGGGTGTCCGTAGAATTTTAATTTTCTTTTTCTAATCGTTTTCATTATTCGTTTATTTCGTTGCACAGTTCTCCTCGAACTCGTAACCTTTATTGTCCGCCTACTAAGTTATCTTTAGACCCATTACCTTGCGGAGGACTGTTCTCTGTAATTTCACTGCTTCTCTTAGACACCAGCCTTCTCGCGTACTGGTAACGCGCTATAAATTGACGATCGTCAGTGAGTGTAAGAGTAGACTATGGGGGGTCGGAAGTGCTACCGTGTGTGCTTTTCTAAATAGTACATCACAGCTGTAACCATAACACCATGTTGTAGTTATTTACTCTTACACTGATTTGTGCATGTTTACAACAAAGTCGTTTCATAAACGTCCCATTGTATTATTTATGAATCCTTAATAAACATTAATTCTAATTAATCCACATTACTACTAGTATGCCTAAGCTATATTTAGTATTCTTTATTAGTTAGCCTATCAGCAGAAACTGAATTACTGGACACTGACATTTGTAGAGATAGACTAGTTAGTCTGTTAGTTACATTTTGAGTTACACGCTTCATACGTCTTATGCTACAGGTACTTTTGTGTTCATGTTGGCTGATGTTAGTAGGATGGATAGTATACTACTCTCTGCACAATTGGACCAACGTCAACTTATAGCACGTTATCAGTACAGACACACAGGTTTTATTATTACATTTTAATTATTGTAACTTCATTGAGAATTTATACTGTTGGTATATGTTTAGAATATAGGCTATTATAGATATTGAAGTCACGAGATTGCCTTTTGCGTATGTACCTATTGGCTGTGAGAAAGGGAAGTAAAAATTTGACAGTGCTGCCAACCTCAATCTACTCGAGTGTGAGTGTTAGTGTAAGTGTGAGACACTACTCGTATATTTCACTACCGTGCAGTTTCTACATATATTTTGTAAACTGTGTTTTATTCCGAGAAAATTTTTTCTTCATAAACCTTACAAGAAATAAATGTGACCTGTAATTTACCTACAGCTTAATTATGTGACTAGAAATGTTTGATTTACTGTAATCACCAGCTACCTTACTCCATTGGAACAAATTTTTCTACGACTGAATTGCCTTCTTTACTATCGCTGTCACCGGCGTCTTTACTATTAGTCTCACCAATATCTTCCAAACTGTTTCCTTTTTTTACCAGGTGTCAACAAAACTGTTAAAGAATAGCTTCTTCACGTCGTCTTTAATTTCCTTTTTATGACTTGTGGAAATTAGTAAATAAATGGTTTGCTGCCATTTCTCCCACCACGTGTACTTTGATTGGTCGCCGTGAGGCATAGACCCAGAGGCTGTTCTTAAGAACTCTTAATTTGTTCGAATGTGACGGCGACAGTCACCTAAATAAAACTAAACTAACTAAGTTATAAAATTTAAAACTAATTCGAGGGCGAGTTGGAGCCAGGTCGACCGACCTGGGAAGGGTGCACTGTCGCTCTCTTGTCATAATGCCTATTGGGGCTCAAGGCCCCCGTCAAAATATTAGAAAGAATGATCCTAACAGTCAACCTAAACTAAAGAATTGAATTGTGGAAAGAGAAACATCGCAGTAGTTAGCCATTCACTCATGGATTTTGTTAAGATGAATGGAAAAACATTTCTGTTTAGCTTCACTTTCACAGCATTATTACACTGCATATTAGATTTCGTTCAGCACTGTGAATAGCCTACCCACGGTTTTGAGAAACTAACATTTCTGTTTTTGGTAACAAACAGTTATATTCGTACAGTTAACCTACAAAAGGTTCCGCGATATACTGTATATGCTCTGGGTATAGTATAAGTTATTGTGTTTGTTGTACTGAAATTAAAGCAGTCGCGCATGCGCACTAATGCTTTCCCTCTTTACCCCTCGTTCCAAACAAAGGCAAACTCTTGACTCGAGTAAATATACGAAAACAATGGAAAGATCTATATGTACCTAAGTTATACGTCAATAATTTTTTTTTTATTATTGATGTAATCGATGTTTGTATGATGATTGATGAGTTTAAATCGGTCTTATTTATCTTCATACAATAGGCTGAACACTTTAAAAACATTTTCTGAAACATATAAACAATATAACAAATTATTTAACTAACTTAAAACTTTATTTGATTGGTGCGGCATGTATCCCTTATGGAAAAAGTGCGGCATATGTACCGGATTTCATTGTGGCATGTATCCCGCTTTATAGGGGAGAGACGCCGTGCCTTATAACTCCATGATCTTGACAGCCAAGATGGCCGGATTACAACCAACACACTCCTTGCAGTACTATTTGTTGCTACAGTCACTCAAACGTTTGGAAAAACTCGACTATTTAGCTCGCATTACGAACTAATCGTGAGGCTAAAAATGTTTTGATGGAAAATCGTAGACTTGGTTCCCTTATTCCTTCAGAACACACGTAAAACTTAAGTGATAAAAATGAGTCCACTTTTACTTTCATCTAGGGTACATAGAGCAACTGCAGTGCGAATAATGCACACCGTAAACCGGCGGCTGCAGAAATTAGAGGGGGTGCGCAGTGTATACCGTATGCGGCAACTCTCCCGGATTTACTATATAAGAAATTTTAATGATGTAACCTATTAGAAGAAAATTATATTAAGTAGAACATTTATGCTACTTATATTTTATAGTATAAGTATAAATACAGGTAGGAGAATGAACAATGATTCACGAATGAGTATTTACGTTAATTTAAATTTATAGAACTTTGAAATTGGATATCTTTAAAATGCTAGTTATTTTTGAAATATGTTATAATAACAAGAGGTACGTAGTTTATTATTTGTTGTTTTAACATAAATGAATATGCCTAGCAGGTGGATTTTTGACATGAACTAATGAAGTGCCAGGAACATCCAATAACTCAGTTAGTTATGTCGGTCGGTCGGCTCCTACCCGTACAGTAGCTGTACGTAGGCTACACTGGCTATACGAACGTGGGCTATAATGTATATTCTGCTGCTAGGTTAGGATATTAACATCGGTTGGCGTCCACAGTATATTATGCCGCAATAAATTAATAAAGTTGTTTGTTGTTTAAACGTTGAGTAGAAACGTCTCACGCCACGATGAGCCAGACTACTATTCTGAAATGACTTGACGCGCGCATATAACACCACCAGCCGTTCGCTCGATGCCCGGATTTTAATTAATATATTCATGTTTTAACAGTACTTCATTTTACCCGAGCTTTATTGCATCTGACCATCAGATGATAGCACTTGTTTTATTCTTCTCGACTTCATTTTCAACGAAGCCAATGAAAATGAATTAATTAAATTCACCAGGATCATGTTGATAACTGAAGAATATTCGTTACTACATTACATTGTTACAGTCTACTGTCAAGCATTACATTTTATATCATCATTGCTTCATCTCTACTTTATATTAGGATTTCTTTTTTCTTTTATATTATTATTTATGTGTTACGTTACAAAATTCATTTAGAAATAATAAAAAATTTGGGGTGAAGAAATCTCATGA
This sequence comes from Catonia carolina, assembly GCA_035578175.1. NCBI lineage: Eukaryota > Metazoa > Arthropoda > Insecta > Hemiptera > Achilidae > Catonia > Catonia carolina. Next base: position 80,678,158 of record JAQMRL010000003.1, on the reverse strand, counting down.
CATTCTCTTACCGATGTAAATAATGAACAATATACTAAATCAAGAGTTGGTACGTTGAGGTTCAAAGTCCAAAGTTCAAATTTAAAATTACTTAAAAAAACTATTAGCTTATAAACTGTTTTTGAAAATATAACGTTAAAGCTAACGACTCTGTTTGTTAAAAGTCCGACATGACGTGAAATAAATTAAAAATAACATTTACTCACAATCCATCTTTAGTCGTTTTCGAATGTAAAGCACTGCTATTTAAATTCTATTTCATACGCACCCAAAATCATATAAAATTATTAATACCACTTAGCCTAAATATAACATAAAATTCAGAAACGTAATGTACAGCTTCTTTCTCTAAAAAAAACTCAGTGTTGCCAATTCCTTATAATGAACAAATTAACCTATGATTAATCTTGAATAAACAATGCAAAACTGATTAAAAATAACCTAATTTCAACCATTAGTGAATTACGCGAAATGAAAATCACAAATTGACACTTAACAAGTCTTTAGAAAAGAATGAACTATTTTTATATTCGTTTTTGTTGTTAAATGCATACTGGGGCCACAGTATTAAAAAAAACCTTTTTTTACCGATTTGAATGAGTAAAATACAGAAAATCACTAATTGACAATAAATTAAGCGTTACCAAAAAAAATGTTTTTCATAAAATTTATAGGTTTTTTAATGTTCTGTTGTTTAGGTCATCAGCCAAAAGGCTAGATTGAACTTGTAGAGGTTTTACTAAAAAAATGAGGTGTGTGGTGTTTTACATTAGCCTTCCTCACTTAGTGAAAAAGTAGGCCTACGTTCATCAGCATGCCGAGCCCTCTGAAAAGCACATATTTTCCACTCTGCAAATGGCACAGACTAATTACAAAAATATGTTCTTTTTTGGTTCAGGGGGCCTGGAAACGTGTGTTTCTGATAAAAACTAAATTTCAAAAAATTGAAATGATAACAATACTTTTCTTCCCCTTTTCATACAGAGCAGGAGAAAGTAGTTTATTCGTGTAATTTTTCACTTTTTGCGATTTTCTTAAAAAACGGCTCCTACGATTTTTTTTAAATGACCTCATTTACTCAATTCTTTATGCTGTACAAGACAGGGTAAGCACCATTTCTGCTGAAATTCTTGGGGAGGCGGTTCTTTCGTAGAAAAAAAATATTGTTTTTGTGACATTGCGGCATTAATATGCATTTTTGGGCAAAAGTGTTTACAATAAAAGTTGTAGAACATTTAAAAACTTAGAACTTTTATTTGAAACATTCCTTTGTATCAAGTTTAGTTTAGCGGTAATTAGTGGTGTTCTGGTTTTTTTTTCATGAACATCTGTAAAAAAATGTTTTTTTAAGATTTCGGCCGCAGTATGCATTTTACGACAAAAGTGTAGCCTATGGTAAAATTTATAGGAAATTAAAAGATCTACAACTTTTGTTAGGCCTATAAGCATTTTTTTCTACCCAGCATAGTTTAGTGTCAAATAGTGATTTTACGTATTATTAAGCTTATAGGCCTAACAAATTTGATGAGTGAAATACTCATCTCTATTATTATTATGTTCTTATTATTATTATTATGTTCTTTGAGTTGTGAAGTTTGTTTTCATTTTGCATCATTCACTCATGAATAAAATTAGGTTTTGTTTTTTGGGTTAGTTTTTTGTTTATTTCTAAAGTTTTATTTCTAATTTTAGGTTATATTATTCTCATTGGCAAGAGAAAGTTGTGTGAGTGTTTCACACCAGGTTTTTAATATATAGAAATAAGTAAATTAATAAAGAGATAGAAAAAAACTGTAATTGTCAGTAAAGAAAATGTAGACATGCAAAATTGTTTAAGCTTTTATTTATTATTTTAAAATAAAATGCCTACGAGTAGTAATTTATAAAGTACTTCGTTGAGTGATAATTATTTAAACTAGCATAAACTAAATTGTGTTCCTTCATATTTACTACTGTGTTTTAGATTCCGTAGATTTTTGTCAGGTAATTAAGTAGTAATTTTAACCTCTTTTTTTAAAGACAAAATGTTTCAAATAAAGGTTTGTAATTATTTTCAAAATTGCATGAAAAAGTATTTCAATGGTAGACACCTTAATAACTCACTCAGGTGAATAAATCTTCCTCAGGTGATTTATACAACTTGTAAAGTACATCCTAATTCTTTTATTTAGTAATTACTCTTGATAATTTATTTGTTTACTCAGATTTATTTTCATGACTATAAATATTTGGTCTCCATAAATTCGTCTCAAGTAGTCTAGGCCTCTGTTATAAATATCATTCGTTCTACTTCCCTAATTACGATTAATTTGTTTTCCTATTTTAACTTTTTAGATTTTAATCCACTTTGGAATTAATAGTATACTATAGTTAACCATTTTACAGTAGATTTACTTCATATTCACGGCACATATTTTCTTAATATTATTTCGTTACTTCAATTATTATTATTATTATTATTATTATTCATAATTCATTCTGCGGGGCTATTCATAGAACTTTAAAAAAACAATAGGTATCAGTAGGGATACGAAGTTGAGATTTCATAAAACAATAGTGGTGCTACGCCTACTTATGGAAGCGAAACTTAGGTGCTAGCAAAGACAGAGGATAGCAGATTGCAAGCATCTGAAATGAATTTTTGCGGCAAAAATAAGGTTGTTTTAATGATTTACTGTTTCCGGATGATTTTTGGATTGTGCAAGTACGTGAGAATGAGTTTCAGATATTGTTATACATGTTTTCAATGAATTAGGCCTATGCAAAAAAATATAATTTTAATATTTCCATAAAAAAGTCAAAGGTAATGACATTTACTGGTAGTAAATATCCTATCAGGTCTAAAATTGTAATAGATGATGTAGTCCTCGACTAAATATCACAATGCAATTATTTAGGTTGTGAAATCGGGTTTGATCAAGATTTGGACATAGAGAAGAAAGTTGGCAAATTCCAAGCAGTGTGCGACAATATTAGCAGAACCCTAGGCAGGAAAACAAGAAAAGAAACCCAGATAAAATTTACTAGGTGATGACTGCCTCAGTCCTATTCTATGAAAGTGAGTCGTGGATTGGTACCAGACCACAGGAGAGTAGAGTACAGGCGGCAGAGATGCGATTCCTGCAAAGAACAAAGGGTTGCAATCGTAGGGATCAACGAAGAAATGAAGATATATGAATAGAACTGGATGTTTACAACCTGAATTTGAAGACTAGAGAATATCGAAATTAATGGAGGGAGCATGTAGAGAGAATGCCTGAAGGAAGGATCCCCTCAGTCTTTTGCAATACAGACCGGTGGGGTAGAGAGATGTTGAGAGGCCATGTAAAAGATGGCAATAATTCAGTAGTTTGTCGCTGTTGTGAGCCGGAACAGGCGGAAGCCTAATCCTTGATTGTGAGAAGAAGAAGAAACATAAAGTTGTAGTAGAAAAGACCGTTAAAGGAATGTAGAAATAAGAAACGAACTTAACATCTCCTCCATAAATGATAGAGTACTGGAAAATTAAATTGCAATGGATAGAGCATGTGGACAGGATGATTAAAGATAGGATATCTAGGCGCTGGATTACAAGCCAGAGGAAAGGAGTGACTGAAGACGCCAGAGGAAGAGATCGGTAAATTTTAGAGGTTCTAAACAGGCAGGAATCACTAACCCTTGAAGGGTAGAAGACGAAGATGATTAGCCTAATATAACACATAATTACAGCATTAGGCTGTTCATCGCAATCAAAAGTGCCATTCATTCCTAATGAATACATTTTCATCCCTTAGACCACTTATTTCCGTAATTCTTACTTATTTCTTGGTTGTCCTTGCTTCCTTCATCCTTCATTTAGCTGCAATCCATACCAAACTTTTCTCAGCTGAACCTGTTTTTCTCTATTCTTCACATATGGTCTTATCAGTTGAGTTTTTCTTTTATAATTAATACGAATTTTTATCCTTTTCTTTAAAATTTTTTCTTTCTGATTCGATCAAGCACAATTAATTGATAACTTTTTTCCATAAACTAACTTCCATAGCTGTTAGTCTACTGTTAATTACTTTTGATATGGGGGAATTTTACTTTAATTATTTTTTACTTTTATTTAATCGGTTGATAGAGCTCAAACCTGTAAGTCATGAATTAAAGAGCTATTATAAAAAAATACAAAAGGCTTTCTTCTTGGTCCCATAATAAAAATATTATGTGATTACTTCACAAAAAAGATTGAAATTCAAGTGACCAATATTCTTAGCTCAATATAGAGATCAATATTCTTGAGAAGAGTGCAGGGGTGTAATTTGATTGATCACATTAATAATGAGAAAATCCCGGTCTATTTAATTGTCTCCTCTTTCTGAAAAACAGTCGTGAAGTACAGAGTGAAATGGGAGGAAAATTTAATGCGAATAATTATGGAACAACCCATAGTTAGAATAAGTTCGATTAGCATATTAATTAGACAATAGTCCGTAATGTAGCCAATTGTCAATCAATCATCTGTTATTCTTTAGGCGAGTGTGTCCCCTCTCAGTTTTTTCGGGCTATTCTTTGACCAGCCAACTTTCAGTTGATCTTCGACGTGGTTCTCCTTCCTATTAGCCCTCAAAGTTAATTAAACGGTTATTGGAGCGGAAGACTTGTTAACCAGAGGTTGCAAGGTTTTAGGAGGGTTAGATCAAGTGAGTTCTGTTTGAAATTCAACTACGAAGAGGTCTCAAGAAGCAAAATGTAGAACTTGAATTTGGTGGTGACCAGGAGTGAAAGGAGAAGAAAAATGAAAAATATTTATTTGGAGGTATTTGATAGTCAAATAATTATATTAATCATAAGGGATAAATAAGCTTGTTTTTTTAGTTAAAATCGCTAGAGAAAAAATTGCCTGTATTAACTGATTTCAAATGGGTTAAAACAAGCGGACAGGCCTTCGAGGACCACGCAAATATCACCTTATGTAGTCTGTTTCTTTCTCCTCCAGAAGTTCTTCATCCTCTCCGATTGTTTGTTCCTCCTCTCGTCAGTCCATTCTCCTCTGTTAAGATTCCTCCCTTCATCCACGAAAACCTTCAGTCCAAAAATTTCGTTGTTGTATTCTTCTCGATCTAGCCAATATTTTTCTGTAATGTTGAACTTCTTGAGTTCTCCCTTCATCTATTTAACATTGCCACTCTTACCGTTGTAGTTCCAAATAATTCATATAAATAATATTCATAAATAATCCATAATATAATAAAATTATTTATTTTTTAAAAGTTTTTAGTTAAATTCGAACCAGCGTAGTTTTTATTAATTTAGTTAATCACATGCTCTATTGTTAGAGCTAGCGCCCAAACGTATTTTCATCAAATAAGAGGGATCAAGTATCAAAATCAGCCACATCCATTTTATAAAATATTTAAGGAAAGCAAAAAAAACCTTTTTAAATTTACACCACAGTATTTACCGTCTTGGTTAATAGTTTAAGTTACCTAAGTATTAAATCCCACATTAATGTGTAAATAATAAAAATATGTCTTTTCAAAATCTACGAAAATTAATTTTTCTTCTGAATGTGGCTGGTTTTGAAACAAAAGTTTACTGTTTTTTTTGTGAAAAATTGTGGTTTTATTTTTTTAAGGTACGCAATGAATTTGATCATTTCAACTAATATAATAAAGTAACTTCAAATAAAGTAACTTCTAGTAACTTCAATGAAATACACTTTTCATTCAGTACTGTGTTGTGCTAAAATTAATTTGTTCAAAATCGGTATTTTTAAAGCAATTAAAAATAATCACTTTAAAAGTACCCTACTCTTGTCATAATAACAAAATTAAATGATGTACCAAAATTGTCTTAACATGACTGTAATAACTACAAAACTACATTGTTTTGACAGAATATAATTTAGTTCACCACAGAAGTCCACTAGTAAACTCCCTGACTATTTCTGTAAGTGTAGATGTGGGTTGTTTTGAAAATAACTTCAAAATTTCTTTGAGAATTTTCATTGGATATGGATCGTTTTGAAGTATATTTCCTTATTTACTATGTTCATAACGTTGAAAACTTGTAAAATGAACAGAAACAAAAAAAGCTTTTTTAGGATGTGGCTGGTTTTGATAGGCTACTAGACCCCTCAAGTAAAGTATTTGTGCCCCGGAAAATTTACGGTGGTGCATGTTACAGAAGAAAAAATATACGGCATATTATTCCAACTGTTGGGTACGATAAAATCATCTATATTATATAAAATTCGATGTATGTTTATGTGTGTGTATGTTTGTGTGTGTGTGTGTGTATGTTCCTCTTTATCTCCTAAAATACTGAACCAATTTTCATGCAGTTTTTTATGTTGTAACTATGATGCCGGTACAGGTTTTAGGCAATTGAAACCCTTAAAAAGTTAGCCCTAAAGGGTTGAAAATAATGTTTATGTCCTACATTAAGGCTGTTATGAGGTTAGGATAATCTGCTGCTTTTAAACCAGCTGATGTGATTCAAATAAAGATTTGTCATAAATAAAGTCTTATGATTTAGCGAATAGCGACGCGGTGCTAAGGACCAGCTAGTGACAACATCACATGATAATTTTATTGTATTTTATTATGTAGATACGATTTTGTATTGTTGAGTATTTTATAAAAGTAAAGTTCTTGTTTCTTTAATTTGTTTTAATTGTCTTTTAATTGGTGAGTGATCAATTGCTATGATATTTTATTTTGACAGCTTGAATCTGTCCTACACAAAAATGAAGAGTCGTTACGATCTAGCAGGTGCTGTTTTTCGCGTGCAAAGCCGCGACGGGGCATGCTAGTAAGAAAATACAAAGAGATATCGTTTTAGGGCAATTAAAATATAAAAATTGATTAATAAGTTAATTATTTCGTTAAACAAGATATTCTTATTGTAATTTTTTAACATAGAAATTATTCAAAAATTAATATTTCAATAAATTTTGGAAAGATATTAAATTAAGATAAAGCAGATTATGTTTAAAACACAAATCAAATAAATATGGTAAATTTTCAGAAAATGTAGGTTCTGGTTTAGATTTGGGGAGGGGTGGGTGGTATTTAAATGGATATGGTATCCATTATTTATCTAACGTCGGTTGATTCATTCCGAATCGATATCATTAAATACTACTTAATTCACGACGATCACAATCTCGATAGTTAATTTACGAGGCTGCGAGTAGTCCCTGATTTATGTTAGGGGCAGGCGGCTCGAGAAACGGTCGGATACGAAGATAGAATAGGAATAAGGGGGTGGTAAAGAGAGTTATACAGTGAGTGGGAGAGAGAGGGAAAATATTGTTGTAGCATAGGGATGCGAGAGGGATGAACGGCAAGCACTAGATGCTTTCTCAGCGGTTTGGAAATAATTACTACGTATATACTAATATCGCCAGCGCTATCTCTAAACCAAACTCTGGTCGTACTCTTCAACTACCGACCCTCTGGCATTGTTTAAACCCTGTATTCTACTTACGGCCATCCAAATACTATTGTATTTCAAATATGTATATATTATTTAGGTAGGCTCTACATTTCGTGTATCAGTATATAGGCCAATTCCTCCTCTCTGTTTATTTGGCCGTTTGCTGTTTTACTTTAAATTTTACACCCATGTTATTCAGAAACCATAAATTTAATCGATGAATTTAATTTTAGATGTTAACTAAAACATTTGGAATGAACGGAAAAATCTGGTGTGAAACACTCACGCAACGTTATCTTGTCAATGCTAATAATAAAATCATGAGTAAACATTTTAATGAAAAACATAACATAATTTTTAAATATAAGTGAATGATGCTAAAAATGAATATCAACCTTTGTTCAATTTAAAATTCGGAAAATCACTAATTTAGCCTACACTAAAAAAACCTACAAATTTTAAACCGTAATCTCAAAAATATCATTTTTAGCGAGTTTAGTAAGAAAAAATATGGGAAATCGCTAACTGATGCTAAACTACGAGTTGTAGAAAAAAAAGTTTAGACTAAAATAAAAAATGTAGGTTTATCAATTTCCTACAACAACTTTGGTTACACACCCTTGTTTGTATATTAAGGCCGCAATTTTAAAACACCCAATTTTTACCACGAGAGATGTCATCTAAATTTTCCATGAGATAGCCAGATGATTTGTATGTGATTCGATAGCTTGGGCTTTTTCAAGATCTTTAGTTTTTATTTTTTTGGTTTCTTCTTCGCTATTTTGTACTGAATTACTTAATTTCGTTCTGGTTATAATGGATCTGGTTATAATAAATAATTAAAAATATGTTAACTTCCTTTAAACTTATAAAAAATTATTTTTTTAAAAGATTATATATATAATAATAATTAATTGTTACGCATAGACTATTAACAAATTACAATTACATTAGTTTCAATACATAAAGCTTCAACCTACCTTACTATCAATAAAAATATTTTTTTATACGTTTTAATAATTGACTATTATAATTATACAATGTTTAACTACAGTTCGTTAACATTCTTTCCTTAACGTAGCCTACTTGTCACAATGTATAAAAAAATGACAAACCAAAATTTGTTAGACACTGAACAATAGACCTAAGGTGTTGAATAAATGGTTTAAAGAAGTAAAATAAGATATTGAGAAATCCGGAATAAACCAAGAAAACGTAATGAACCGAACCAAATTTACACACTAATTGCGAACTTCAACGGCTTCCATGAAGAGCAAAAACAGAACACCGGGTAAAGAGAAGAAAGGATAAAATCCTTCATTGAGCAAATGGTGAGAATCTGGGCTAAAAAAGAGCTTCTAAAAATGTCCAAGGTCACCTCACATGGTCTAAAATTGGCGGTATACGAGGAGAAAAATTTTCAACTAGTTCGATCGAACTTCCGAGGATTCGATCTAAAAGCATTTTATTCATCGGCAATCTATTATCCTAATTACAATATTATTTTTTTCATTCAATAAACAATTTTCTCACCTTAACCTATTCTAACTTACAACTATTTACGTATAAGGCCACAATATTAGTCTATATTTCATCAGTCTTTCTTCTGTGTTGTATGCTTTCATTGTTCTACCTGTATTTTCATTGTATCTACGTATATAATCATGTAACCTACGTTAATGGCTTATAATATAGTTATTAGTATTTGATGCGACTTCAAATTAGTTTAAAGATAAAATTGTACAGCAAACAAATCCTTAAAATTCCTTTAGTGACAGAGTATTTCAATCACATCTCACTCGAACAAATCAACTCTAATCCTAACTTCCTATTTTTAATCGTTCACCAAACGTCGTTAAAAGATGATTAACAAGATTTATATTGTTGACAAGATATATTTGGTCAGAAGTTAAATTAGTTAAAATTTTAAAACATGTTTAATTAAACCTTAAGATAAAATATTTTTTGAATATTTTAAAAGCTTGTATACTAACAATCTATCGGTGTAAATGACTGTTTTAAAAATCGAAAACTTTAAACTCCTCTCAACATTTTGTATAGTAATTAATCAAAATAGATTATTGTTTTTTTACCACATGAGGTGAGATAAGTAATTTATTATGTTCTAATTTAATTACGACGTATTACGCTTAGAAATATTTGCATGAATGATATTCGTGAAACTATTATATTAAAAATTGATAAATTAATTAATTTTCAGAATAAATTAGATTACGCAACGTGTATGTTTATTAGTGTAATCAATTAAGTCTAGTGATTTTATTAGGGTGTTTTATTTTTGTTTCGAATAACCAACTAATCTATATTTTACAATTATAACCATGTTCCTTTCGTTATGCTTACAAGTCCCCGGTGTAATTATTTCCCAAAATATGCGGCGATCATCATCATCATCAGAGGTATTTAAACATTAATGTGTAGTGTGAAATTTCAATGGAACGAGTTTTCAGTTCGGAACGTGATGTATCAGTTGTACGGTGTGTAAAGAGCTTAACGTTAACGCAATACACGTGAATGATAGATTGCGGAAAAGTATATGGATCGTTGTTGTTGGAAATGTAAAGGTTGGACGTTTGGGGAATGGGTGTTAGGATGATAGACAATGTGCAGGTGCTATCGGCAGGTTAAATTCGTATACTGTGGTTCTTTAATCTAACAACACACAGCTCGTCAATCATTCTTATCAAACAAGGTACCAACCTACCCATAAATAATTATCCTACAATATAATACCAACCTTGTCTGAAACGAACCAGAACGAGAGAGTGAACGTGTTAGTGCTTGCAAGTAAATGGCTGGATGTACGGAAGTTTGGGGTCATCCATCAAGTCGCCCCGGGCTCAAGTTATTCTCATCAATTCCACCGACCACCACCCACATCAAGACCCTTCTCCACTGAAGCTTCATACTCAGAGGGTTGCTCTCTCATACAACTCATCCACCCGCCAAAGTCATTACAGCCCGTCTGGATCGTACCAACGTACATTAAATTCTCTATTAAAACCATACAGACACATACCTACTACTACTACTATTACTAACACTTGTTCCGTCACATGTAGGCTACTTCTACACTCTCCAGAGGTAATAGAGTTTTTCTTAAATTGATGACTCCTTTTTCCTCAGTCTCTCTCACTTTTTAACTTAATGAAAAAGTAAATGACTTTTTAATTCACTTTCATATTCTCCGACTTTTTGACACTTTTCTACAGTTAGCCTATATTATCAATATTAACAACGATTATTTGTGTTTTTAATAATAATTAATTAATTAAATAAAAATAATTTATCCAGGAAAAACGTTTTTTATTTTATTTTTTCATGTATAAGTCTTTAATGATCATTTTAATATCATTTAATCTGATTTTTTCCTTCTGCTTCTTACAGAAGTCCTTTAATCTTTTACTCCATTTAACTATTTCTTTCTTGAATTTATTCTCCTAGTGGTTGTTTTACCTACTTCTTGAAACAACAATACGTAATAGTTAAACCGGTTATTTCATTGTTTATCTCAGATGGTTTAATCAGACCATGGGGAAGCGAAACCGGCAAAGGTATATCTAGGAATTGCAGGACATAATCATCATGTGTGACGTCAGCTAAGTCCTGATGTGGTTGGAATATCTGCTCTAATTGGTCAGCAAAGAGTTCTACTTGATCTTCGTCTGTGATTCTCCACGGCTTCCCCTCCGTATGTATCGGAACACGTACTGTATGAATCTAAGCTTTGTGCAGCTGCGGGATGAAGGGGAAAGACGAAGTACCAGACTGCTGTTACATCATAACATTGTACTAACCATCTCATTGCTCTTCGCTGGGCAGTAGGCTGCCTAGTGCGTGGGTGTTGTTTTGACTATTCGCTGTAGATGGCGACACTGACTATATGTAGTTTGGATAGTACCCGTGACTAGTAAAACGTTACTACTACTAATGCAATCTCTCACAGTAGTCGTGACGTAATGCATTCCTCTCAGCTGCACCAAGCTTAGGAACGGGTAGTACTTGCGACTGTCGGAGTATAGCTCGTGTTTGCAATGCTCTTAATGCATCTTAACATCTTAGCATCTATGCATCTTAGCTCGTAATGCATCTTCAGAATAGTCTACCACTCATGTCTGAAAACTTCATCTTGTCGCTAAAATAATGACTTCCTTTTAGTAACCTCACCTTACATCTCTACATTAGCTACTTATCTTTATTTCTTATTGCAAAGCTGCAACTTTACAATCTGTTCTTTAGCATATCAGAACAATAATTAGGTATCCTATTTGGTAACAATAGAAACTTATCCCTTTAAGAAAGTTAGAATATTTTATTTATTTTTCCTGTCCAGGTTAAAAGTTAGATTATTTTACTTGAATAGAGACTATCCTGTTTTAATAAAACTTTTTATTCTTTGTTGAAGTTTAAAAAAGTGTAGTTCGTCTAATTATTTTTAATTGTTGACTGAATTTTAAATAGAAAGTTCAGGTCAAGCTTTAAAAAAACTGAAGGAAATTTTTGGTAGCCTATTTTTGGTTGTGCATTCCCATAAAAGCCACCTAAAAATTGCAAAATATTTAACTATTTACGCGTGTAACGTTTTTAAACCCTTGGGATTTAACATTGGGGCCAACTAAAAATTTATCACAAACAACGTTTCCGTTTCATGCATCATTTTTATTTCCGTTTATTGCACTTTTTTGAATTTTTTATGCGCTTTTTACTCTGTAGACCTACGTAAATAAAATGCATATATTTTTGGAGATACGTATCCGTTCTAAATGAATATATACCGTGTGGAAATATGACGTTAAATTTTTTATGGCACATTAAACCTAACATACAAACCTAACTTATTATTTTGACATGATGATAACTACTTGTAGAAAAGGATAACAATATGTATTAAGTTAAAAAAACACGTTAATTGCTTGGTGGACACCTTCGGCGACAAAGCTCCAGAATTACAAATTTTATTAAAATTAATTGCCAAAATTAATTTAGTGTAATTTAGCCTATCATGTCTCTTCTCCAACTGCGTATACTTGTCTTAGTGAAAATTTTAATAAATCGGTAGAATTAAAGTTGCCAACTAAAGCATTATTAGGATTTTTTAATTTATCTATCAACTCTCAGTATAATTTAGAAACCAATAACTTGTAGAAAATTATATCTTGTTGTTGAAATAGAACAATTTTTTTCTATTTTCATACTGCTACTTTATAATCTCGTAATTTTCTTTGAACAAAAAACAATTGATGATCTAGCGAAGAAAGAGAAAAATTAGAGGAAGAAACATCCATTGATCTTTGACTTCAGTGATATTTGTAAAAAAAAGGTTTTCTTAAAAACATATATATATAAAAGAATATTACGGTACATTTTGAGTACATTCCAAAAATTATTGGTATATATTCAACCTTTAATATTGATTTTAACAATTAATTGTTTAATAAATTGATTACCAAAAAATGTTTTTGCTTGCTAAGTCTATTCTAATAAACATGTTAATCATCAGACAACAGCAATTATGTGCAGATACTAAAATGTGCTGCCGTACTGGATCTGCCAGTGTGATTGGATCTGATAGTGTGATTTTAATTTGTAAATGTTGCTGAACATCTAGAGGCTTTAATACGTAAAACGAGGAGCGATGTTGTTTACCATGCCTTCCTCACTGAGTGGAAATGTATGCTTAGGCCTATCAGCATGCCAGGCCTTTTTTAAAGCACGTACTTTCCACCCTACAAATGACACATTCACTTTATTCACCACAGATCTGGCTGTATAATGAATTTGAACTCTCAGAGGAGATAACTCTGACTAGATTCTTTAACCCTCTATGTCTTCTGTTCGTAAATGCTTCACTCATATAATTGGCTGATCTTGTGATAAGAAACAGAACTATTTCTTGTAGCCCTGAAACTAGCAGATCAAGTGCAAGTAATTTAACACTCCATTTGCCTGTTATGGTGAAATTTGGTAAATTGTACAGTTAAGGGCACTGGTGCAGCCTATACCTGTAATATTAATGTAGGTACACATATCTCTGGAACAATTTGAGATAGCTTCGAAAATTTTTTTTAAATGAATCTGTATACATTTTTATATGTTATAACGTATATATCATTTTCAAGTTTTCTTGAGTACAGATTTTTTCATGAATTCTTAAAGTAATATATGCCTGTCGAGAATGAAAATAACAACAAAAAATTTTTTCTACCCCGAATGTGATATTTTTAATGAGCATATGTTACAAGTTAGATCTATAGACATACATAGATATAAAAAGACAATTTGTTGCTTATGTACCAAGTTTGTTTAACATGTCTCTTTTAGTCTTTAACTGAAATAGCTCTAAAATCTCGATGTCTAAATATGTAAATGCACTCCATATTTGTACTCCACATGTCCAAATCTGTTTCAACATTGATTAATAGAGATCAATTCGTTAGATTTTTAACGACAAGTTTTGTTGCCTAAAACCCGGAAAAAAAATTTCGAAAAATTTAGTTCTAATTGTTTTATTTGGCAGTTAAATGTTGTTTCCATTTAAGGGAAACTGATCTTGAAATGTTTTATTAGATACGTAACTTAAAGAATTTGTAATTTGCCGCAAAAATTAAGTTTTATATTTGTGAAAATAATTTGTTTTGTCATCAGTCTCTCGACTGGTTTGATGCAGTTCTCCAAGCTGTTCTTTCTTGCGCAAGTCGTTTCATATCTACATACCTGTAACACTCTACATCTTTTGTAATTGGCTTTTAATATTCTAACCATTTCCTCCTCCTACAATTCACTCCGTCAGTACTACCCTCTACAACTGATGTGAAAATACTAAATTTTTTATCCGTAATATGTGTACGTTAAATTTCCAATGACCCCCATGACCCTACAAGATGAAGATGATGTTCATAACGTGTAAATGAGATGCAGTCTTGTACAGACCCAGGCTGACCATTCCTGAGGGATTATGATAAACTGAACCACAATTATTTAAGTACACGAGTAACCACTGTCTAGTATTCAAGTAGGTATAAAAGTAACTACCTTTAAAAGGATTTGAACCAGGAACCTTCATTTCCGAAAATCAGCTGTTAAACAGCTGAATCTCAGCCATGACCTTACCAATATACCAACCCAATTGGTCCACTACATAGCCTACGTTTTTTAAAACATAGTAGTTTTATGTGTTTCTGTACAATGAATTACAATAACAAAATGTGGTAAAGATAACAATGATGAAATTATAACATGAACGATATGAAAAAGCGAGCACCTATTGATGGACCTAAATGGTTTTAATTTTACTAATGGAATTCTAAATCGGTGTAAGAGTTGTGGCTATTAAATAACGAGAATGTCGTTGTAAAAAATTTTATTTTTATTTTATACATAATCACTTATTGTCATCTTCAAAATACACTCCTTCTCTACCCTTACAACGCTTCATGCGAATTTTCCATTGTTGGAAACAGTGCTGGAAGTCATTTTCTGTCAGCTCCTTCAGGACACGTGCCCCTTTCTCTTTTACAGCTTCCACAGACTTAAATCTTGTCCCTTTTAATGCAAATTTTACCTTAGGGAACAGGTAGAAGTCACATGGTGCAAGATCTGGTGAATAAGGTGGATGTTCTAACACTGAGATGCTGTACTTGGCTAGGAACCTCTTGACAGATAACGCGGAGTGAGCTGGTGCATTGTCTTGTAGAGAACCCATGATTTTTCCTTCCACATTTCGGGCGTTTTTTCCTTACTTTTTGACATAGTTTAGAAAGTACCTCAAGGTAGTAATATTGATTAACTGTTTGACCTTCAGGAACCCAGTGAAGGTACACAATCTCATGGATTTAAAAAAAAACAATCATTATTGCTTTAAATTTTGACTTGCTCATTCGAGCTTTTTTAGCTCTCGGTGAAGTTCGGCTCTTCCAGTGCATGGATTGGCGCTTCGTTTCTGGATCATTAGTAAAAAACTACGTTTCATCACATGTTATTATCTTCTACCTATTCCTTAAGGTGAAATCTGCATTAAAAGGGACAAGATTTGAGTCTGTTGAAGCTGCAAAAGAGAAAGCGGCACGTGTCCTGAAGGGGCTGACAGAAGATGACTTCCAGCACTGTTTCCAACAATGGAAAATTCGCATGGAGCGTTGTAGGGATAGAGAAGGAATGTATATTAAAGGTGACAATAAGTGATTATGTATAAAAAAAAAATTTACAACGTCAGTCTCGTTATTTAATAGCCACACCTCGTATATTAGTTTTTATATTACAGTCATATGAATTGTTGTTTTTATTAGGGTAACAACAAATAAGTTATCTGTTACAAGTTTTTTTTAGCTTTCTGGAAGAGTTGTTCATAAATGTCACTGAGCTAATAGTCTTAATTAGTTCGTTTTTATGTCTAGCTTACTTTCTGTGAAAGGTTGGTAGTATTGTTTTATTGTGTCGAATACGTAAGGAACGTTCAGGTCATTGTGAATAGTCTCGTTTCGTACGTAATAAGCAGGAGGAGGTCGTAATAACTCGAAGTACTTGACAGTCCCATAAATTTGGGAATTGTATGTCCAGATCGGTTTTAGAAAGTATTGATATATCTTTAATTTCTTTGATAAAGGGAGAGAGAAATGTACACCTAGTACACTGTATAGCCTATAATATTTTTTTTGTCTTTAATTTTTATTACGGTACTGTACATTGAGCTGCACAAGTTCCGTATATGATATTTAAATGGTGGTAGGAAGTTTCGCTTTAAGGAGACCGTTCCACGACTTTCTCTAAAACAAAACCCGCATAATACTACTTCATAGTACTACATAGTATCTCCTTCAATTATTTCTTTCTAAAAAAAAGTTAAAGGCCAACTGAATATATTTAATCAACAAAAATGAAAAGAGCCGCCGTAATTCAACCACTCCTAATTACCCCCCCCCCCCAACTACTACTATTCACCTCCCCCACAAATTAATTAATTTCCACCCACAAAAATTATCCCTTTAATATTAGTCTTCCACCTTAGACACTGAATCCATATCTTCCTAGACGTCATGTCTCTCCCCCACTGCAGAAACCGAATCCAATTTCTTTATTTTCATAATTTTCCTCAATATTTATTGAACTGCATTAGTACTGGATTTTATTCTACGAGCGACCCAGGTGTTCCTTAACACGATGTCGTCAACATAGGGCTTCTCAGCCCTCTCAACATGGATTTTGGATTTCGGATTTCGCTTTAAGGAATAGAGGTACCCAGTGGTACATTTTCCGTTTATAACTACGGGTATTATCCATTATTTAGACCAAGAGATCTCTACTCCATCTTTGCTTTAGAAGTCGCACAGGTGGGAAGTTCCTTGTAGCTAGATCACGGGCTAGTTGGTTTGGATGGACATCTAGTCGTTCGTGAAATTTACGTACTATACAAATTGACTCATACTAATACTCGGATAATAACTGACTCGTACTATACAAGGACACGGTTAGCTCCTTTACTGTCGGAAATATGAATTCGTCGTGGAAGGTTTTATTGCTTACATAAAAAGGAGTGCCAGATGAAAGTCTTAAGAATTTTGATTGAAAGGCCTGGATCGACTTTAAATTACTCTCTGCTGCTACTCCAAAGAGCTAGACACCATAAGTTCAGATTGGTCTCAAAAGGGTTTTAATATTAAACCCTTAAGTTTTAAGCCTATAATATTAAAATTTAAATATTAAATTTTTAGAGGTAATACCAAATCTGCTTGGTTAATTCTTTCGTAGAATCATGATAAAATTTGAGTAGGAAATTTTACCGAATTTTTTACTAAAATGAAGCCTAATAAAATAAATGTTACATAAGAAATTGAGGTAACCTAAATTAATTCAAATTTTTATTTTATATTATAATTTACAAAATGAATAAAATTCTTATTTTATATTCATTTAAATAATGTAAGGTTAAATTATGTATGAATTTTTTAAATTTTAAAATCTAAATTAAGTGTAATAGCAGTCATTTCCTTAAAAAAAATAGTTTTTAATATTTTTTTTACAAAAATATTTCTCTGCTTAATAAATGACTTGACTGGACGACGTGAAAAATTAATTCAAATAGGAAGTATACTTGTAAAAAGCCTTTTAAGCTTTTAAATATTTATTTTATTTATATTTTCCTAAAATATATATACACAGACACACTTTTTCGTTAAATTATGCTTACTTACTTGAGCTAAATAAATTATTTAATGAATTCTGTAATGGAAATCCTTTTCTAAAAGCTCTATTTAAAAAGTCGCACATTTTTAGCATAATACGTACATTACTTCATTTAAGTCGGATACATTTACTTCAGTTTATTTAATTTATTTAAGAATTTAACTGGACTTAACTTAAATTAATTTTACAACTTCAAATTTTATTAAGAGCTAATCTTTTAATGGATTCTTTGTAATTTATTTACTGTTTTTATGAAAGTTCCTTTAAAATTTTGATGTAAAAGTTCCATTTTGTATGCATTTAATAAAAATAGGTTCTGCTGTTACCATCTGACTCGAACCTACAGCTTGAACTCTTCGTGGAGTTATTTCTCCTCATGAAGGTTAGTTGTCACAATGATAATTTCAATTTTGGATACCGCTACTATGAATAGATCTACAGAGGAACAGTTGTACCAAAGTTTTTACTTTGAATGCATAAAATCAATTTTTTAATTAGTAAGCTGCCGGCCGCATTGGCGCAGTTTGTAACGTGCTCGCCTCTCATCATGCGGTCCTGGGTTCGGATCCCACTCAGGCACGGCATATTTTCATACGTTACAAAAAATCATTTCATCCTCCATTGTATATAGTTACACCCCAACGTCGTCGCTAATGACCTTTGTTGTTGATGCGACGTTAAATAAATGAATTTAAAAAAAAATTAGTAAGCTACTAAGAGTTATAAATACTTTTATGTTAGTGAAGGGTTTGTGGCTATCCAAAAAAAAACTGTTTTTTTTTAAGAAGGAAGAAGCTCGTATTTTAACTAATCATTGGGGAACATAATGAAGAATGTATTGCTAATTATTATAATCTACGATAACGACACCCCTTCCAAAGAGGGAAGAGTAAAAATTCAGTAAAAATATTCGAATCTCAGTTTATAATTGCCCAATATACTTGATTAAATAGATTTATATAATATTCTATTCGATTCAATAAATTAAATATTTGGCGTAGGGGCGTGTTGACAGCCCATGAAACAAGATGGCCTCCCGGTCTCTTGTCCTGGATTTTATAACTAATTTCTTCAGTCTTTAAAAATTATTATATTAAAGCGTAAAATGTGTCGCTTAATACACGTTTTAATTATATTTTTGATACAGATATACAAAATTGGTTATAAGGTTTACAATTTAAAAAGAAATGGTAGTTACTCTCGATCACTCAATGCTGTCCCGTGTTGGTTTTTCTTAATAGATTTGTAACATTTGTTATTTGTTTCCGAGTAAAAAACTTGAGTGTTTTGATGTCTCATGTTAACAGATTTTATTACTAATTTCTTCAGTCAAAAAAAGGGCCACTTATTTTGAGAAATACGTGGCCTTCCGGTAACTTATCTAGGAACTTGTTACCATAATAATTTCAACATTCTTTATAAACATTATTTAAATCAATAATTTATCAAAAACGTTTTTTAATAATATTTTCGAAGTAGGTTTATAACATTAGATATTTTTTTTAAAGTAAGTTGATGTTTTGGTGGCCCAATCAATTGGTTATGAACGTGTCGGTAGGCGTGGCTTTCAATTTACCTCCATTTTTACTACTTTAGATCTCAATATTCATTTCATACGATTCGTGTTTAAATAATATTTTATGGTAAAAAAATCTGTCAAGATACGCGTTAAAATTACATTTTTGTAATAGATCTATATAATTTTTATTCCATATTTTATTAAAAACTTTAAGGTGTTGATGAATCAAATATTTGGCGTAGGGGCGTGTTCACAGGCCGTGAAACAAAATGGCCACCCGATCATTGGCCCGAAATTTTACAACTTATTTCTTCAGTATTTAAAAATTAATATAATTAATACGTAAAATGTGTCTTTCAATACGCGTTTTAATTATATTTTTGATAAAGAGTTACAAAATTAGGTATAAGGTTTACAATTTAGAAAGATATATTTGTTAGTCTCGATCATTCAATGCTGTCCTGTGTTGGTAGGAGGTGGTACTAATATTACCTTCCAGTCTTCTGTGTAAGTTCGTATTATTTGTAGCAGAAATAACTTTTTACAAAAAGAAATCGTTATGAAATACGTTATTCAATAGAATTTTCTTAAGAAATTTGTAAAATTTATTATTTGTTTCCGAGTAAAAAACTTGAGTGTTTTGATGCTTCGTGCTAACAGACCGTGTGGGAAGAAAGCCTCTCGGTAACTTATCCAGGAACTTGTTACTAACATAATTTCATCAATCTCTACAAACATTATTTAAATAAATAATTTCTTAAATTACCATTTTAAATAATAATTATTTTCGTAGTAGATTTATAATATTAGATTTTTTTTTTTTTAAAGTTAGTTGATGTTTTGGCTCAAACAATCGGTTATGCATAATGTCCGTAGGCGTGGCTTCTAGTTCATCTCCCGTTTTTTTTCTTGAGATCTCAATATTAATTTCATTTGATTCGTGTTAAAATGACATTGTATGATAAAAAAAATTTGTCAAGTTACGCTTTAAATTTACATTTTATCAATATATTTACATAGATTTCTTTACGATATATTATTGAAAACCTTAAAGGTTTCGATGTATCAAATATTTGGCGAAGGGGCACGTTCACCGGCAATGAAACAAGATGGCCTCTCGGTCACTTGTCCGGGATTTTACAACTTATTTCTTCAGTCTTAAAAAATTATTATAATTAATGCGTTCAATCTATCAATGCTAGGTGAATTTCAACTTGATCATGTTGCAGTTTCAGTCAAAGCGTCAAAAAAAGTCATGAACGTCAAGGTATTAAGAGGAGCAAATCTTGACTCAGATCATTATCTCTCCAAAATCAAATTGAAATTCAGACCAAGAAACACGAGAAAAACAACAACTCAGAGGAAAGTGAGATCAGATTTAGAAAAACTGAAGACGTCGAAGTCGGAATTTCAAAAAGAAATTGTGGAAGTCGAAGGCCTAAAAGAACTTGAAGAGAGAATGGTTGCAGCAGCAAGTAGGATAGCTCCACAGAGAAGAAGACCGAGACATGTCTGGTGGAACATGAAATGCGACGAGGCGATTGAGACAAGACAAAGAGCATGGCAAGTATGGAAATCACACCAAATAAAAGAAAAATTTGAAACATTCATTCAAACTAGAAAAGAAACGGTCAAAACTATCAGGAAGGTCAAGAGGATTCACAGAAAAAAAGACCTAGCGTCAATTGAATCTGACTTCAAGAAAAACAACACCCGTGACTTTTAACGGAACTTCAAAAAGACCGTGACCAGATTCACACCACCTAGTCTCAACTTTCGGAATCCAAGTACAGAAACACTGGCCCACAGTGATGAGGTAAACTGCTAAATCCTGGCGGACTACTTTAAAAACCTGCTCAACTGCGCAGGCCCCACTGAAACCTTCGAATTTCGAACCAACAAAGTAAACCCAGACTCGGAACCACCGAACCTCGAAGAAGTCAAAGAAATCATCAAATCCCTTAAGAATAACAAAGCACCAGGTGAAGATGGGATCATTGCAGAGTACTGGAAACTTCTGGAGGACCATCAGCTCGGACTTCTAGTTAAAACTTTGCAGAAGGTGTGGGAGACCGAAGAAATCCCAGAAGAATGGACATCGGCACTCATCCACCCTCTACACAAAAAAGGGGATAAGGCCGACACTAACAATTATAGAGGAATTTCACTATTGCCGGTCACATATAAAATCTTCTCGAAGGCCCTACTGACAAGAGCAGATGATCAACTCAACGTGCAGCTCGGTGAATACCAAGCGGGCTTCAGGAAATCTCGGTCATGCCCCGAACAAATCCGGAACCTCAAACATGTCATCGAACACTGCAGAGTCCGACAAAAGCCACTGACTATCATATTTGTTGACTTCAAAAAAGCTTACGACTCCATAGACAGGGAATCACTACTCAGGATACTAGAGGAATTCGGACTAGACAACAAAACGAGAAAACTTTTCGTGAAGACTATCAACAATACGCAGTCCAAAGTCAAGTTCAGAACTTGTATCTCCGAGCCTTTTGAAAAAATGTCAGGGGTAAGACAGGGAGATGGACTCTCCCCACTGATGTTCAATTGTGCTCTCGAGAAGGTCATCAGAGAATGGAGGAAAACGGCACCAAGAGGAGTCAAACTCGGAAGAGAACTTGAGATCAACTGCTTCGCCTTTGCGGATGACCTGGCACTCCTGGCGAACTCAGAAGAGGAGGCAATCACACAAGTCGAAACTCTACATGAACTAGCGGTCAAGATCGGGCTCCAAATATCGTACGAGAAAACGCAGTACATCTCCAACCAGAAAACGGATCGGACACATTTCAAGACCAAACATGGAAAAATCCAGAGGATGACCAGGTTCAAATACCTTGGCGAATGGATTGAACCAAACAACAATGAAAAATATGCAATAGAAAACCGAGCCAACAAGTTTGAAGTAGCGTGCAGACTGACGTCTCAGATATACAATAAAAAATCCACCTCCAAAAATGCAAAAATAAGACATTATCATACAGTGATTCGATCGGAAGTTCTCTACGCATCAGAATGCCTCGCACTTAGACAAAAGGCCCCATTAGAAAAACTAATCCGTAAAGAAAGAAGGATCATCCGCAAGATTTTAGGGCCCAAATACAAAGAAGGAGAATATAGACTCCGCAGCAATGAAGAAGTTTACCAACACACAGAAAAAATCACATCCATCATGAAGAAACGAAGAATTGCTTTCTACGCACACACAGTAAGAATGAACGAACATAGGCTCTCAAAACAAATCCTGAACTACAAAGAAAAATTGAAAAATCCCGATGGATGGCTCAAAGAGATAAAAACAGACTGCAACAAACTCCAGATAACGGAGACGGACATCATACAAAGAACACCTCTCAGACATAAACTCAAACTAGTGCTCCAGGAAGAGGACAGTAAAAGATCAAGACCTAAATGGTCGGAAGAACGAAAACGTGACTTTTCCAAGAAAATGAAAGAGTACTGGGCGAAGATGAAAGCACAGAAGAAAAACTGAGAAATCGCGGTCCTTTGTAGGCCATAACGTAAATAATAATAATAATGCGTAAAATCGGTCTTTTAATACGCGTTTTAATTATATTTTTGATATAGAGTTACAAAATTAGGTATTAGGTTTACAATTTTGAAAGAAATGTTTGTTAGCCTCGATCATTCTATGCTGTCGCGTGGCGACAGGAGGTGGCTCAATATTACCTTCCAGTCTGCTGTGTAAGTTCGTGTTATCTGTAGTAGAAATGATTTTTTACATAAAGAAATCGTTATGAAATACGTTATTCAATAGAATTTTCTTAAGAGATTTGTAAAATTTGTTATATGTTTCCGAGTAAAAATCTTGAGTGTTTTGATGCCTCGTGTTAACAGACCGTAAAGACAAGATGCCCTCACGGTAACTTATCCAGGAACTTCTTACTAACATAATTTCATCAATCTTTAAAAACATTATTTAAATAAATAATTTTTTAAAATACGTTTTTAAAAATTGAAAAAGCATAAAATTTTCTAGAAAGGTGAGTATTGACTGTAAAAGATACTGTACCGCGGAAAATTTTTATTAGCCTAATCTTTAATTTTTTTCTTAAAATGTTTTTGCTTACATTTTAAAATCAATCGCAGATGTCATTTTAAAAAAAAACACAAGAAGTGAAAAATCACACCAATTAATTACTACCTCCAGTTGATCGATTTTGATAATAATTTTCATTTCGAATATCCTAGTGGTACTTAATTTAAGTTACAAGTTTCAAGTTTGCCCGCTATTCCGTTCTTGAGATATTTAGTTCACACACAGAGCAATCTCTAAAATTAAATTAGTTTTTGAGTTCAAGGGATCTAAAAATGTGTATTTCCACTAAAAACTCGATGTCGAAAAATTGACATGAAAACACTAAGTTATAAGTACTTTTCTTCCCTAAATATTCTTTAAAAGCAAGAAAATGTGAAAATTAATTGCAAAATAAGGTATTCTGTAGTATTATAAAAAGTGTAATTATCTTTCATTAGTGTTGCTAAAATGTGGAATTTTCAAACGGTTGAAATTATACTCGTAGGTTGTTGAGTTGAAGTCCATCTGTTTAAATCAAGAGAAAAAATTCCGTTACCTACCCTCATCTCGCTGTTTTATTATTATGCGTATATTTTTTATTATCAATGTAAATTTTATAAGATGAAAAGTATTGTGCGATAATAATCCTCCCCTAACATGTTAGGGTAAGTTGAGGGTGAAACCTGTTTTTACCTTATGATGCTATGCTTACAGGTCCACCCTGAAAGATGACCTTAAACCTTATGTAGGGGTGCAATGCAGATTAGGTCAACATCTTTGCCAGCACCCTCATATTTTAATTCTTGTTCTACAACTTTTATTTTCTTTTTTACCGCTTCTATCTATTTTATAAACATTCAGTTTGATTCTAGTCACTGATGCTGCAACATAAACTTTCTGTAAGTTTTTATATATTTATTTTTTACTCTATTTCAATATTTGTATTTGTTTTATTTCATTAAATTATTTATTGAATTATTATTCAATAATATCTTTCGTATGTTTATGGTATTTTCTATATTCTATACGTCCATTACGGGCTCTGCCAAATTTTAAAAAATCGAACAAATTATTACCTCCAGACATACTGTAGTTGTTTCCTATACTAAATAAAATAATTTATAGTTTCAAATATTTAATAGTTTATAGTATCAAACAGTTATATTTTCCTATAATTTAAAGCAAAAGTTAAAATTTTTCGAATACATCAATTAAATCCTTGAAACGTAAAGGTAGTTCTGAATTCCAAATATTTTTTGATGTTATTTATTAAAATAATAACTGTGCCAGAAGATAGCTAGCCAATCACATCATATTATATTTAAATCAATATTAATAGTTTGTATTTTTGCGAAAGAAAAGTTACCAATTGGCGACCCTTGAATCTTGGTTTCATAACAGGTCCCTACTCCAACGACTCTTTAGTCTTCTAAGTGGATTGTAAGGTGAGTGTCCAAAATAAAGCGTATGAATTACGGGATTTGCGTGTTTTTTTTAATACCTATAGACAATTTAGAGAATAATATTTAGAATAATTATTTAATAAAATTTAGAGAATCTTATATAGTTTTTGAATCGTTAGGTTTTTTGTTTAACGTCTGACTGTTCTGCAATTACTGCTAATGCAGACGGTGAAGGATGAAATGATTTTTTGTAACGTATGAAAATATGCTGTGCCTGAATGGGATTCGAACCCAAGACCGCATGATGAGAGGCGAGCACGTTACCAACTACGCCAATGCGGACGGCTGAATCGTTACGTTAATGATATGTTACCGACGGCGGAAAGTTTGGTATTTAGGAACATTGAATTGGAACGACAGTTCAAAATAGTGTCATTTACGTATTTTTACGTCATTACCCGTCTGCATTAGCAGAAACTGCGAAACAGTCAGATGAAAACCAAAAAACAAAAAGAAACACGAAAATTATGTCATTACACAGGATCGTGTTAGTTTATTAATTAATGTAGTTTCTAAAAGTTTTGTTGTAATTTTTCGACTGAAAATGTTGATTTTCTTTATTTCTGATAGTTTTATACATTGATGTACTGGGCTAATAAAATATCCAGATAGATTTTAGTAACTACTTATAGTAAAGTATTACTTAGGTTTATAGATATATACCTATAGGTTGACAGATATTTAGGTTGATAGGTATATCTTTGTGAAGGAAGGAAATTTAGCTGTTTTCATATTTCTTCCAATTTTTTTTCGCTAGTAGTTACTTAAAAATTCTATATTAATTGTAAGTCTAGTTGTAATTCAAGATAACGACTGTATTTTAAACATATTGTGGGTGTACTATATATAAATTATGTAGGTATAATGTTCGAGGGCTTCCTGAACCATATATTTGAAGGCGGTATAGGCCAAACCAAACTGGTTTCAGTAATTTATAAATTTAACATTTTACGTTTCTATTGGAGCGGACTACAAGGACTCCGATCATTCCATATTTTTTTTAACAAAATTTAATTCTTTGCAATCGGTTTTTTAAATGTAGGCCTAATTATAAACTTTAACCAAAAATAATACAAATCTGAATAATAATAATAGAAATATTATTATTAATACTGTAGAATAAGAGAATGAAAATATAAATCAATTAAAAATGTCTACTTATCTTGAAACATGAAGTAGTTAAAGCTGAAGATGACAATGATCATGATGGATATGATGGATTTGATAATGATGCCAATTTTGAGATAACGATAATTAGAGGTAGAAAAAAATTAAATGAGTTAAATGATTAACTAAATTGTAAAGGTAAGTCCAACGTTTTAAAACGTTTCAGTCAGCAAGTATCTTCGCTATTGTCGAGGAGGTTACGTGCGAAAGGATTTTAATGCTCTTCTAACATATTAAAAAGTTTTCGTTACGTTTTTAATTACTTTATGAAGGGCACGTATAGATCATTATGCAATATTTCATTGCTTAGGTACCACGTGGGTGCAGTGATCAGTCAATATTTTTTTAATCATTAATTTGTTGTAATCTGTTCAATTCAGAACAATAAGCAACCCCGTGAACCAATAAGATGAGGATGATGTGTATGACGTGTATGTAATCTTGTACAGACCCAGGCCGACCATTTCTGAGAGAGTATGGTTAATTGATAACCAACCATCAACTTACACCGGTAACCACTGTCTAGTATTCAAATCCGTATAAAAGTAACTGCCGTGAATAGGATTTGAACCAGGAACCTTCGTCTCCAAAAATCAGCTGTTAAACAGCTGACTCGCGGCGACGACTTTACCTCTAGACCAACCCGGTGGGTAGTCTCAAAATTAACAGAATTATTTTCAAAGTACATAAAATTTCCCTGTGAAAATTCTCTGAGCTTAAAAAGATTTCATAATTTATTTAGAATGTATTCGAATTGATTTATTTGATCTTTAATTTTTAATTAACTTTCTGAAGCAATAATTTTTCTAAAATTGTAAAATTTAAAATAAATGAATTTAAAACAATAGACTGTTAACTCTGACTTATACATTTATGAAAATTTAGAACTACTGTGAAACAATTCTTTATGTACCGTCCCGAAAATGTTTTAGCTTTTGTAGGTACAATAGATACAAAATGTCATGGTGTGTTTTGTTGCGTATAACATATAAATGTATTTAAATAACTATATAATGTATTCGCTTTAGGCTTAGTCTGTACGTCTATACATGAACTGACAGCTACAAAACAGAATTTGTACAGGACAATAATTAGGTTAAACCATGTTAGGATAATGTCATAACTTATAATATTGAAACAACTTTCGTGTAAACTATGTCTAAAAAGTTGGTAACATATTTAGTCTGACATAATCTGGATCTAAAATTATTCAGGGAATGATTATAAATAGTTGTCTGTTAAAGAGCAATAGACTGTAAAGAGTTAATAAGATTATATCATAACAAAGTGCGTAGGTCTAAGTGCGTAGTGCGTGGGTATAAGTAAGCCTATATAACTAGAAAAACAAGAATAATTGTTTTTTGTCTTTATTTAGTAACAACAATAACCAGAACATTGCTGTACAGTGCTGGTTGTAATTTTTACAACCAGCAGTATTTTATGATGCAACCTAGGCCTACGTGTTTGATGTCATGTTTTCATCTTGATTGAGGAAATCACCCATAGCACGCACTCGTCGCGGTTTTATATAAGGCGTAAGATCCGAATTCCAGAATCTTTTCAATATAATGTGTTATACTGTTCTCTTTAACTACGTTATAATCCATGGAATTGTAGAAGTACGTGTTTTACTGTCAACATAGTATCGTTGCAATAATAACAGCTTATCATGGCCTCATTCTGCCTCATATCCGTTATGGTATCTTAGTATGGGGTAATTCTAGCATGGGTAATATGAATAGGGTTTTTAAAATTCAAAATAAAGCTATTAGGTGGTGGGAGCTAACCAGCTAACCTCATGTAGGCCACTATTTAAGGAGTTTAAATTGCTTACAGTTCCCTCTCTCTACATTTTTGAGGTGATTATGTATGTTAGGCAATATAATTTTATGCAGAATTTCAATGTTTACAATCATAACACGAGAAACAAAAATGATTATTATGTGGCTAATCACTCCACAAAATTGTTTGACCAAAAACCTACTTATGCAGGGAAAAAATTCATGAACAAATTACCCCAATTTTTCAAATGTTGTGATAATTTGCATTCCATTAAAAAAAATTCTGAAAAATTACTTGATCGATCAAACTTTTTATAGCGTAGGCCTAGGTATATACAAGAATTTCTTTCTTCACAAAAGTGATACATTGTGTGATTCTTTTATGTAATTCAGGTCTTATAACGCATATGTCCTATACTCCCCCTGGGATCTCCAGCTCCAGGACGCATTAATAAAAAAAAAGGTCGGTGCATCAGTCTTTTTAAGTAGGCCTAAGTAGCTATTCGTATTTCGTGTGTGAGCCCGATTCATAGACCTGTTATAAGTACTTGACCTTCTCTGTTCCTTAGCGATTACGTCATTTGTGTGTTTTCTCTGCAGTTGTTAAGTTTATTCTGAATTCCATTCTATTCTTGGTTAAAAATTTTATTAAATCAAAACTTTAAATAAAAATATACATTTTTTTGCGGTCTAGCCTTCTAAGGACTACGCAAATACTAATTAGGAAGGTTTATTTTTATATTCTTCATTTTCCGTTGCTGCCAGTAGGCTTTCATTTGGCTAGCAATTGTTCTTTTCTTTCTTGGGTCCATTTGGTCCCCGGTTTACTTTTAGGTTTTTCGCATTCAAAGACTTCCACTTTTCCAATGTGTTGTCTAAACTTTTCTCTGTTTTGGCAAAGTTCTTCTGTAATTTTATATCTCTCCAGGAATTGTTTAACTGTTTTACTGAATATATGAGTACTATTCTTCATGTTAAGAGTTTTATTGTAAATCCGTTTCACCCATCTTTTGTATACTGCTACGTTATAATCTGTTCATTTTCTTTAAACAACGACGTATGGTTGATTTAGAGTGAACAAACCTATTGTTTCAAACGTAAGTTTAGTTGAACCCGTTTTGTCTTAATGTGGTGTTTCCAGGTTAAGCATTGATCGAAATGAAGTCCAAGATAGCGAATAGTAGAATTTTTCGGGTACTAAAGTAAATAGCAAAGAAATGAAAAACAGTACCCTATGACAATAATAAAAATTACTATGCATATACTTACAATCACTAAAAGTAGTTCGATATACTATACATTTCCAAACCTAAACTTTAACAATTTGAGTAAAAGATAAATTCATAGATATTCGATTTTTATTTAAATTAAAATATAAAAAAATAAGAACAAATAAAACAGGGTTTGTGCACCGACAGAAACGTCTTTGCAAAATAAATTAATGAGATGAAATTTCTTATGAAAGATATTAAAAAAATATAAATAAATAAATGTTTATATGTGTCTTTCTTAACAAGTAAGCCGAAACTACTGTTTTCTACATTATTTATTCTTACACCCTTACATTTAATGTAAATAAAAATACTCTTCCTTTGCTTATAGATAAATAAGGGTGTAAGGGTGGTTATAGGAACGTTTTTAAAATGGAAGTTGTTTTTATTTACATTTATTTATTTTTCTATTCGTCTGCAATAGCAATATTGGTGAAAATGGTTGATCATCTGAGAGATAAGGGTAATTCGATATTTTAGTGATATTAATATGAAACTGTAACGTATTTTAAGGGATTATTAAAGTAACGAATAAAGTTAAACTGATGGCGAGGTCGTGCATTACAAGATTACGGCACCAGTGAGGGTGGTATAGTTTTGGTGAAGTTAGGGAGGAAAGGGAGTTACTGTTCACGCGGGTTTTAGAAGGGTTGCGGGTAAGGGAGGATTTGTAGTATGATCGGAGAGGGGTACGGGGAGGCAAGAAACCATGCACAAGATGGGGGGAGGCAATTCAGCCTCCCAGAACACTCGCCATCTATCTGACCACCCGGCCGCCCCCAACTCATCTAGAATTCCACATCACACCTAACACCACTCTCCTTCCCCAAACGTCTCTTTTCATCCCTTCTGTAACTCTCCCGTCATGCAATTTCCAACGTCCTTTCACTTGAAGAATACAATTTCTTTTAGTCATCCCCTTCTCTTGATTTATCACACAGAAGGGTGCATATCGATTTGCTTGAGAAGAGAGCAACGCATTCTCACTGCCTTCTAAATTACGTATTCTTCCTGCTCCTTATGTAATGCAATTTACACAAGCTCATCCCCTTATCCTTCGAAAACCCCTCTCCAATTATACGTACGCGAGCACTCCGCACCAGACATATTACTTTGAAAAGGGTTCTCCAATTTAAATAAGAAGATCATTGAAATTTGCATTTCACAAACATAAAGAAACCTAAAAGAAAATGTTTTTTATTTTGGAATTCAATGTAAACGTTATCTACTATATAATTAAACATTCTTTCTATTTCTAACAACAGAAAACAAACTATTTGTTTACAATACCACTTTAAAACCATTGTGAACCTACGACATACAGTTATAAAAAAAAAACAATGAATCCAGTATTAAAACCTTTCAAAAATTTCGACCGAAAACACTTAGAACTACCCAAACCACCATAAAAAATATCAAACTAATTCCCCATGAAGTAAAGATACTCACAGTTAAAAATTTCGTAAAACTCAGAACAACAACTTTCAAAAAAATGTAAATGATCACGTGAATCTACTAATTCGGCACCTCTCAATACGATACTTTCCAACAACATGACCTCTAAAGCTGACAAGGGAAATTGACCACATTTAAAATACAACACAAGTTTCTTGATGATTAATCACTCAATTTAAAGTTATCCAAAGGAATAATCTTCCGAAATTTACATAAATCAAAAGAACTTCCGAAACACTGGACAACCGCAATCATAATACCTTTGCATAAAAAAGACGACGAGGCAGATACAAATAACTAACCTTTGCATAAAAACGGTAAGACAAGCCTAATAACTACAGAGGGATCTCTTTATTCGACTGTACCTATAAAATGTTTTATAGGATCATCTACAACAGAATAAAAGATCAACTTGATCAAGAGCTTGGTGACTACCAAGGTGGTTTTCGACCTTACAGAAGTTGTCTAGTTCAAGTTATAACTTTAAAACCAATTATGAAAATTTACTAAAACCGCGAAAACAATTGTTATGTATTTATTTTATTGGTTTTCAGAAAGCCTACGACAGCATCCGTAGACCCTTCATGCTAAAAATCTTAAGCAATCTGAGACTACATCCTAAACTTAAGATGATCGAGCTAACTTTAACAAACACAGTTTCTAAAATCAAATTTAAAAACAAACTTTCTAATCCTTTCATAATAAAAATTGGGCTAAGACAGGGTGACGAACTCTGTTCCTTACTTTTCATTTGTAACGGGTGTTTTTTAAGGACGCAACCCTGATTATAAGAAGATAGAAGTAGGCCTAATATATCGGTAAATTTTCTGTCCCCCAATCGGTATGTTGGTAACAGTGTACTCAAGGCCAACTATCTAAGACAGTTAAAATGTTCCAGTCAAGCATTAGTGTGGTGACAGCAGTCGTTTCGTTATATTGTGTCAGCAATCGTCAATATTGCGTTTGATAAATAAATATTCCGTAGAACTGGGAGTGTACTCGATGAGAAACCACCTCGCCAGGCAACAAAGTTAACCGCGGAAGTTCTCGAAGATTTAAAAAATCGTTAGCTGAAACTTTGTTGGCTGGCGAGGTGGTTTCTCATCGAATACACTCCCAGTTCTACGGAATTTATTTATCAAACGCAATATTGACGATTTATTCGGAACGGCAGAACGGGGAAATTTCAACTGAAACTTATCTTGCACACATTTGTAAGATTTACTCGCTATGCAAGTCTCTACAAGAAACACGCGTTCTTCCTTGGAAAAAACCATTGCTGACACAATATAACGAAACGACTGCTGTCACCACACTAATGCTTGACTGAAACATTTTAACTGTCTTAGATAGTTGGCCTTGAGTACACTGTTGCCAACATACCGATTGGGGGACAGAAAATTTTTTTTTTTTCTTTATATTATTTATTTGGAACTGTACAATAACAATACAACGACCAAATTTTAGCACAGAGTAATATAAATCACAGTGATTGTAGGATAAAATTACTTGTCCATTGACATTCATTTTGGGTTCAAAAAATAAAAAACATACAAATAGTAACAAACATAGCAAATAGACATAACAAATTAACAAATATTAAAACTAAGAAATTTGATGATAAATGATGGGGATAACAGTAGCACAGAGTGGTGAAATGGTGGAAAGTAGTGGAATGGTGTCATCTCAGCAGGTCTCTGCTCCATCTTCTTTTTAGTCGTCTGGCGAGCCGAGGATTGATCAGAATTCCCCTTACAAGCGGGTTACGGTGGCCGCTCAATTTTGAATGAAACCTCGCGTACAACAACAAACCTCGCGACAGAAAATTTACCGATGTATTACTTCTATTTTCTTATAATCAGGGTTGCATCCTTAATAAAACACCCGTTATTATAGAACATATTATGAGACAATGGTACAAATTCAATGCTAAAAACATCAAAATAGGGAGAGGTAAAAACGCGTTAAACTAAAACTGCCTTGGCTTCTCAGACGTCTTAGCTTTCTTAGCTGATAAATTAGCTGAAGCCAGTGCGCAAGTTACATCTTAGAACAAATAGCAAATGAAATTGGTCTCAAAATTTTTTATGAAAATACTAAAATCATGATCACCGAACCGCATTGGTCGAGCAAATGGAACACTTAGCAAACTGGGCAAGTAACTTAACTTAATTACTGAACAAATGTAACTTAGCCGATGTTGTCGAAGAATTTAAATATCTTGGAGAGACAATAACTTACCACTGAAATGAGATAGCAATCTGGAAAATTAGAACTAACAAAATAGCGAAAGCCCAACAACTTACCAAGAACACATACAACAAGAAAGACCTATCTATTCAATCTAAACTGCAAGACTATTAAACGGTAGTACAACGCGAAGCCACTTACTGCTGCGAAACTATTTCTAATTTAAAAACTAAAATGAGAATGAGAGAAATTCTTGGGATAGAAAGAAGAATGCTTAGGACATGCATAAACAAAAAATGGAAACTCAACGATATCTGGATCATAATGTCTAATTCTAAACCCTACCATGAAATCAAGCTAGTTACTAACATCATGCGAATGAAACGAATTTCTTTCGTCGGGCAGTTACTTAGAATACCGAACAATCGAGTAACTAAACAACTCATTTCTATAATTAACTCGTGGAAAAATTCTCGAAGGTGATTGGCTGAAATAAAGCAAGATATGCAAGAACTTAACATTGCAGAACAAGATCTTTTAGGAAAATCTGAACAGCTTAAGTTGCTTAAAGATAAAGACACAACATTCGTCGAAAAATCTCAAGCTCGATCGTCAATGATTTGTAGCCTACAGATAAAATCAGACAATTCAGATCCTAAAATAAAAACAATTATTGGGAAAAACGTAAGAATTCTAAAACCAAATCAAGAAGGATTTCTAAATTTGATTCAAGTGGTCCAACGAGGCCGTAAAAGCAAAAAAAAAAAAAAATCAAAAAAATGCCGGTGGGTCCTTTTCCGCTTTTTGTTTATTTTTTGTTAAAACATACATTTTTTGTATAATTCCTTATTGTTTAAACATTTGGTGATAGTGCAACTTTTCTGTATGGTTTCAAATTCAAAATAAAAGAATGAAAATGTTTAAAAAAACATGCACAACATATCACACCTCACTAAAATGTCACCGTAACCATTTTGGCATCAACTTAGGTACTTGACAACGTAAACTTAAGACTTTTTAAATAAATAACTTTTTAGATATAGCTACATTTACAGCAATAAGTTAACAAGACTTTAATAATAATAATAATAATAATAATAATACAGTAACATCTAAGTCTAGGTTCTATCGGGATCTGGGTATAATAAATAACAAGCAGACTCCCTTTAAACTTATAACAATTATTTTATTGACTCAATTAAATACCTAATTAAGTTTTGTAATTACAAGTACTATAATTAACTTTAATAATTATTAAACTTAGACAACAACAAAAATTACTATTAATTATTTATTATTAGATTACTAACAAGTACAATTAGATTACGCAATTAAAAACAAAATAGATACTGCCTTAGGGAAGATAAGCGCTTTAAAAAATTACTTGTGGTTAACACTTAAAACTTCATCTAAATTTTTTTATAACCTTTTCAGAAAATTATCAATTGTATCATAAAATAATGTTAAATTATCATTAAGTAATGAAAATATTATCAAGGTTTTGTAAAAACTATTTTAAAATACAATACTGTAAATAATATTGCTCAGAAAATTATCATGAGCACTTAATTCAACCATTGAGAATTTTACCAAGTCATTTTAAAATGTTTTATTAAATTTTACAAAATATTGTTCATTTTGTATTTTTTTGTTTCAGATTATGTATTCAAAAAGATTACTCAGCTACCGAAATATTTCTGCAAGATGATACTAAAATTAAAAATTCAATATATTTTATAAAAATCAAAATTTTAATGGAGGAATTTAAAACGACGAAATAATGGTGTAAAATAGAAACGTGAAGGAAGTTTTCCGGTATGCTTGAATTTTATTTATAGTTTAATTAATTAGTACATTTTTTTATCGTAAGTTTAAATCGTTACTTGCATGTAGACACATTAGAAAATGTATTTATTGTTTAGAAAATCAATATAACTTACATATGAAGGACTGTGAGTTTCAATTGTACATTTTGGTTGTAATTAATAATTCCTCTAAATTTCGATTAAACAAATTTCATCAATAGACATTGATGAAAATAGCATTTAGACTACAGCTTTAGGTGTTTTAGTTAACAATAGACCCTATGTACATTTAAACATATACCTTGAAGCAATTTGAAGTTTCTGAGCACATGAAGTAGTTTGGTATCCCTAAAATATTTTATTGTCCAAACTTATGTTACCAAATTTAAATTAATGATGAAATTAGTAATCAGCTTGTACATCCGCAAGGCACGCTGGAAGACAAACAAAATTCAAACTTCATGAACAAGAAATTGTGTGTACGTTACATGTTTATAAAACAAGTCTTTTGTAACCTGTAACTACAAGTACATTCTTCTTCAGGCTAGTATTTGTTGCAACTATTGTGTGATTTGTAAATTGTTTATTACAAATAATATTATATAATATATATATATATATATATATATATATATATATATATATATATATATATCCTTTGAAACATTAATTTAATTAATAATAATAGGTCACATGCTTGCCTTTAGGGTTTTATCTAATTCCAGTTTGTTAGTTAGGCGACTATAAGATTTTTCGGTTTGTTAATAAACTTAGATTTAACCTTTTTACTAGAGTACACATTTCTTTTTCTACTTCACAAAATTATTTTTCTTCTTACTTAGTCGTTAACGTCCTTTTAGGACTAATTTGAGTAATTTGTTACACGGCTGACGTTTTTATTTTTATCATTGTTACTTTTCTTTCCTTTTCTTTTTTCCTATTCATTTCTTACCAATATAACTGTAAGGTGTGGCTATTAAATAACGAGACTGACGTTGTAAAAAATTTAATTTAAATTTTATACGGAATCACTTATTGTCACCTTCAATACACACTCCTTTTCTACCCCTACAACGCTCCATGCAAAGTTTTCATTGTTGAAAACAGTGCTGGAAGTCATCTTCTGTTAGCTCCTTCATGATACTTGGCGCTTTCTCTTTTACAGCTCCCACAGACTCAAATCTTGTCCCTTTTAACGCAGATTTCACCTTAGAGAACAGGTAGAAGATAATAACATGTGATGAAACGTGGCTTGTTACTTCTGATTTGGAAACGAAGTGCCAATCCATGCACTGGGAGAGCCGAACTTCACTGAGAGCCAAAAAAGCTCGAATGAGCAAGTTAAAATTTAAAGCAATGATGTTTGTTTTTTTATATCCATGGGATTGTGTACCTTAACTGGGTTCCTGAAGGCCAAACAATTAATTAATATTACTACCTTGAGGTAGTCTACTTTCTGAACTACGTCAAAGAGTAAGAAAAATACGCCCTGATATGTGGAAGGACAAATCATGGGTTCTCCACCAAGACAATGAGCCAGCTCATTCCGCGTTATCTGTCAAGAGGTTCCTAGCCAAGTACAGCATCACAGTGTTAGAACATCCACCTTATTCACCAGATCTTGGACCATGTGACTTCTACCTGTTCCCGAAGGTAAAATCTGCATTAAAAGGGACAAGATTTGAGTCTGTGGAAGCTGTAAAAGAGAAAGCGGTACGTGTCCTGAAGGAGCTGACAGAAGATGACTTCCAGCACTGTTTCCAACAATGGAAAATTCGCATGGAGCGTTATAGCAATAGAGAAGGAATGTATATTAAAGGTGATAATAAGTGTTAATGTAGGCCTATAAAATAAAAATAATTTTTTTTACAACGACAGTCTCGTTATTTAATAGCTACACCTCGTAGTCTATTTCTATATTGTAGGTTACTTTGTCTTTATTTTCTTAGTGAATCTCCAATCAGTAGCTTACTTGAACCAACACCGATTTGTAGAATATTAGGCCTAATTACTTTGTATTGTCACATGATTGAAGTAATCTATTCTTAAAATTTATTATTTAATTATTGAACATTTAAATTATGATGAATTTTTGATAATTTATTGAAATGTAAAATTTAGTCTTGCGGAAATACAAGAGTTAAACAATATTTTAATATAAGCAAGATGGATGTTTCAAATTACTCGTTATTTACGAATTGTCCAATCAATTCATGGAACGCGATTCCAGTCTCCACAGATATTGTGTCGTATCGAGCAATTTTTCTTATACTGTCAAAATGTTTAGGATCTTTGTTATTTACCCAATTGTACCAATGATTGAACGTAAACGCTTGTTTAATGGTTTTTTTTAAATTTTTAATTAACAGATTTTATCTAATAATTCGTTATTTAAAGAGCAATGAAAAGATATGTTCAGAAAAAATTTACACGAAAGGTGACTTCCAGCGAAGGTACCCAAAAATAGAGAAAAGTTACAGTTAGATATA
Organism: Catonia carolina; assembly: GCA_035578175.1. Lineage (NCBI taxonomy): Eukaryota > Metazoa > Arthropoda > Insecta > Hemiptera > Achilidae > Catonia > Catonia carolina. The sequence goes on along the minus strand of JAQMRL010000003.1, from coordinate 80,641,351 downwards.
ATAGCCTAAATAAGTGGAGTTTGGATAGATAATGAAGGTAAATTTTTATAAAATAGGAATTTAATTTACTAAACTAATAAGTTTGTTTGGTACTCCCGTCTTAGCCTTTTCATTGTACCACGGTTGTCCAGTCAATTGAAAATCATAAGTAACTGTCGTACGATTTAATCCAGTTTTTATACGAAATTTGTTGTTTTTCATGTGCCAGGGCTCACCTGTTAAAGCTTGGAGAAATTTTGACTTAAAACGGTGAATAATTCTGAAATTTGATTGACTGGATGCGCCCCATGACTTGGTATCTTGGTACAGGCTGGTTTAAATATTATTTAATATAACCAAAAATTTGTTTGAAGCGATAATTTTTATTTTGGTTCGAGTAGGCAATACAATAATTCTTAAGTTTTAAATCTACTTGTTTTAGATTCTGCTGAATGTGTGTTCTCCAATTAAAGCGTCTGTTTAAGTGCAATGAAAGATGTTTAGCTTTGTTAGGGCCTGCATTTTTGTACTATATGTTGTTAAAATGTGTGAACTATTTGATGACGAAGTGTAAATTTAATATGAAACTTTTTCGGATAAAACGGTCAACAATGTTTCACTAAAATTACAAAACCATTTGTTTACATTAAAATTGTGGTTTACGAAGTGGAGAAGCAAAATTCATTCGTACAAAACAAAACACGTTATCTTTACCTTAAGTCGGTAAATCTGTCCGAGAGTTTTCTTGTCTAACTCTCCTCTACCTCAAGCCGACGAAGTCGGTACCTCGGTTTACATAGGTAGACTACAGATAGACGGAACATATAGCTTAATGAACCTTGTAACTATCAAATGTAATTATTAGATGGTAGCCAAAAACAGCTGTACAGACTTCTATCTCGTGGATCGAAATTGCGAATTCCTCAAAAACTACTGTTGCATAAGACCTTACTCAAGCCAATGTGGATGTACAATTGCCAGTTCTATGGTTCATCAAAATCATCAGTCATAGTCCAACTTCAATAGTTTCAATCAAAATTGCTTCGTCCGCTAGTTAACGCTCCATTTTTTGTGTCAAGGACCTAAATATCCCATTCATTAATGACACCGAACACAAAATATATCAACGATTTCAATTAAAATTACATAAAAACTCCAACTTATTGATTCGTGAACTAAGTTCTTCACATTTAACAGGCAGTCCATATCGTCGGCTCTGCACGAGTTGGAGCACAGACTTGGATTAACTTAACTTAATATAGTCCAATTTTAATTAAACTCAATAAAAACTGATACTTAATAAAAACATTAAAAAAGTAATTAAAATAACTATTATTAATTAAATACGTAGTCTTAATGACTAAATTATGAAAAGGCTAACTTTAGTAATTAACTTCTTTCACGTCACATGTCACGATTAAAAATTTATATTGTAGCATATTTACTACCTAGTTATGTAAAACCGCTCAGTTGTAAATAAAAACAAAGAGAGTGAAAAAAGTAAGTTTTTTGTTTTGCTTGTATTTAAACTTATTTTACTTACAATTTTTTATCTCTATTTTATTTCTTACATTTTTATTAAATTATTCAGGAGCTACTATATATTCATGAAGAAGACGGTATAGTTAAGTGTAAAAAGTTGAAAAAATATTATTCTGTTGTGAGTAGTGAGAAAGAAGTACAACGTTAAGATAATTACTACAATGAAACATTTAAAAATAACTAGGAGTAAATTATGTTTAGTGAAGAGGTTAAGAGAAAGTTGGTTTTATTTATTTCAACAAAAGTGATAGAGTAAAAGTTGGAACAAAATATATTTCATTCTTTCTGGAGCGCAATTTCCGTTGTATGAAAAGTTATTTGAAAAATGAGCGGGAAGCGGGAAAAAGTTTTTCCTCGCGTACGAATTATACCGGACTGATTATTCATCGAGTCGAGAGAGAAAAGTTTTATAAAGAATTTTCCCGGCTTATTAATTGGTTAATGGAAGGAGAGAATTTCTAGAGAAAGAGACAGGGAAAGGATTTTATGAACAGAAATAGAGAATTAACAAAATGAGTGGGTGAAAGAGAGAAAGATGTAAAATTAGAAGGAGAAGAAAGATAGAATCAATAACCGCCATCTCTCCTCTTCTGAATCTCTCTCCCCTCCAATATGGCGGCTTCTTCTTGATTCTCAAGAACCACCCCCTCTTACACCCCCAACTGCGAAAACATCCTCCATATCGATTTCCTCATTCCACTTTTCACGATATTCCCCTTTCCCCTTCAATTATCACAAAGGATCTATACTCTCCACTGATTACATGGACTGTATAAATTAATATTGTTTACTCTATTTTACAAAATTGTACAAAATAAATTCGAACATAGAAATATTTTAGCGTTTCCAGACAAAAAAAATCAGAGAAATTTTTAAGGTACCTTAGTAGGCTAGTACGTCAGAAATAGATATGTCTATGCTGACATACCAGTGAAAAAATGAAACCGGAAATAACAATTCGCAGCGAAATAAATATCAACGAATTACCGTCAAAATTACTTTGCCCCAAATCTTTTAGACAACATCGGTTTTGGTAGAATAAAGTGACACAACGTACTTCCATAAAATACTAGGCCTAATAACACAGTTACTTATTGTTCTGCATTCAAGAACATATTGTAATATTGCAGTTTCATATTTATAAAAACAGTAAATCAGTTAGGCCTAATTAAACGCATAAATTGAAATAAGTTATTTAAAAAATCTTCGTTTTTTAATTTAAGACTTTCTAAGATAGGCCTACTCAAACGTGAATAAAATCGTTACGAATTTTTCAAGTTGGCAAAGTTGATTTTAACGTTAATGTTTGTTTTTTTAATTTTTTGTTGGTTCCTGTAGTGGTACTTCACTTAAATTCCAAGTTTCACGCGCTTTCACATAGACCAATCGCTAAAAAAACGTTTTTTGGTTCATATGGCCTAAAAACTTGTATTTTCGGTGAAAACTCGATTTAAAATATTGACATAAAACGATAGATCCTTTTTTATAATATTACCGTATATGACAAGAGAAAGTTTTAAGTTAAGAGAAATTTAAAATTATTAGGCCTAATATAAGAGATGAATTTATTAATCGTTAATTTATCTACAGTAGTAAGAACATAAGTTTTGAGACAACTAACTTACAAAAAAAAAACCAGAAATTATTATTTGAATTAAAATAGTTTAATTTTATAGTTCTATGAAGCTATTACTAAAGATTTTTTCAAATAAGTTATATCTGTGAGTCATAGTAGCCTATAGCCTAGTAGCTACTTACATCAAAATATTATAGGAACAATAAATTATAAATCAATTCATACTTGATTCCCAATACTAAATTGCGCAACAATCATTGAAGCAACGTCCTTATTTTAGTGTTCTTTCTGTAATTTAAAGCAAAATTTTAAAAATTAGGCTACTTAAATTAAATTTTTCGTGGGAAAATTAATATACACATCTATAGGTTCTTATGTTCAAGGCCGGCCGCATTGGCGCAGTTGGTAACGTGCTCGCCTCCCATCATGCGGTCTTGGGTTCGAATCTCATTCAGGCACGGCATTTTTTCATATGTTACAAAACATCATTTCATCATTCACCGTCTGCATTAGCAGTAACTGCAGAACTGTCGGACGTTAAACCAAAAAAAAAAAAAAAAATTAAGTTCAAGGGTAGATCAATTTAGTGCTTCAGTGTTTACAACCTATTACTACTACTACTACTACAATTATTACTATATTCGTTACTGAAACTATGTGTTAGTCACTCTTAAAGCTAATAAAACTATTAAGATTGCTTTTAAACTATAAGTCTACGGTATCGTATAAAAAAGTCCGTAATAACACTGATCTGTAAAATTTTTCTCAAAAACGACTTCTCCGATTTCTTTTTAAATCACCTCATTCACTTTATTTCTAAATAATCGACAAAATAGAATAGGCTTACGTGGTATGTCTGCTGACATTCTTGGAGACAGTGCTCTTGTGGTAAAAAATAGTTTTTTTTATGATTGCGGCCTTAGTAGGCCTACGCATTTTATGGCAAATGTAGCCTATAAGTATACAGGCGTAATCAACTTTGTAGAAAATTAAAAACTTACAACTTTTGTTTCAAACATTTTTTCGCCTATTTTAGTGTTAATTAGTGACAGAAAGTCGCTAATTGAAACTAGACTAGTCATTTAGTCAATTAGTGATTTTCCGTATTTTGCCATTAATATCGGTAAAAATAGGTTTTTTTAAGATAGGAGCCTCATTATGCATTTTAGGGAAAAGCATATTTAATTAAAAATACTTATTTAGTAAAAAATTTAAAAACCTCCAACTTTTCATTTAAGCATTCTTTTCTACAGACACTAGTTTAGCATCAAATTAGTGATTTTCTGTATCTTTAAATCCTACAGAAATTGATTTTCATTTTTTGTCATTCACTCACAAATAAAATAAAATTATATTTTTCGTTTGACATGTTTACACATGAATAAATAATTATAGGTTATATTGTTCCTTATACACGTTGGTAAGAGAACGTCGTGTGAGTGTTTCATACCAGATTTGTTTTATTATTTAACTGCGCTATAGTACCGTTGTTAACAACCACATTGGAATTAATCTGTCTCTGAAAATATTTAACGTCAGAAAATTTTCAAACGCTAGAAGAAAATCGAATACGAGAACTTGAGGTTATCACTTGAGCGTTAGACAACAAGCCTTCAGGAATAAATTTAAAAAAATATTTTGTACACTTTTAGTCTAACCCTTCTGTTTTAGTCTTATTTTCGTATTATAGATTTAATAAGAATATCCCTAATTATCCCTATTGTTATATATCCCTATTATTGTTATATATCCCTATTGTTTTTAATAATTTATTTTATTTTCAAAATAACATTAACAATGAGAGATTTTTATGTAAGAACTTAGCTGTGTTATTCATTTAATTATTATTGAAAATTATTTAACGGTTAAAATGAGTGTAAATAAAGTTATTATTTTCTTCAAAGAGTAGGCTACATACAAAAAGCGTAGAAGATAAAAAGAGAGAGTGAGTGGACCGACCGCGTTAAAGATATTACGCGAAATGTTTTTCTGGTCTACTTTTCACCCCTTTTTCATTTCCATCAATTTCGTCCCACAGCCCTTATTTTTCATTTTATCCCACTTAGCAAGTATAAACAAATGTAGGTTTCAGTTTACATATTAAGATTTCATTCAATTTTATGTAAGATTAAATCGCCCATTATAAAACATGTGAAAAACCCACAGTATTTTAGAACAAACAGATTTCAAAATAACACTGACTTTATAATTTATTTAGTTGCTAATAATTTTGCTAAATTTTTTAAACTGTAATAGCTTCTTATGTAGGCTATGCATTTTCTTTTTAATTTCTCATGTCTGTGTGAATATACTATAGGGAAGAGAAGTGGCCTATTGTTTTTAAATTTTTTTTTCGAAATCAAATTTTTACCGGAAATAGGGATACACGTTTTCAGTCTCTTGAATGCAAAAAGCGCGCGCGCGCGTGTGTGTGTATGAGAGAGAAAGAGAGATTGTGTGTGAACAAAATATATCCAGAACGGAATGGCGCACGAAGTTGAAACTTGGAACGTAAAGTAGGTACCACTAAGGCAAAACACACAACATTTTCATCAAAATCGGTCAACTGGAAGTAAAAGATTTTTCATTTTTCCGATTTCCTCAAAAACGGGTCCGACGCTTGTTTTTAAATCGCCTCAATTACTACATTTATTTATTTTCTACAAGACAGGGTAGGGGCCATATCAGCTGAAACTCTTGGGAAGGCTGCGTTTGAATGGTAAAAAATAATTTTTTAAGATTGTAACCTCAATAATTGTGTAGTATTTTTGGTCAAATACATACATAATTTAAGTCGTAGAAACACAAAAACCGTACAACCAGTTTAACTAGTTAACTATAACTTAGCTTAATGTTTCAACATTTTGAAAACAAATCTGGGAGAATCTTGGTGTTCTGGTACAGAGCACTTCTACAAAAATCCGATATTTTGTCGATCACATTAATTAAGTTTGTCTTCATGCCAAGCACAAGACTTAAAAAATATTTTTCACATACCGGTAACTAAAAAAAAATTAAAAATATTTTGTCACTACCAATTGTTAATTAGATACGTAGGCTATAGGCTATACAGTAAGTTAGTCAAAAATTTGAAATATTGGTTTTGTGGTAACGGTCTCCATTATTAAAAAGGTTAATTGCCATACGGTTTTGATGACGTTCAAGTCTTTCTTAGTATTGAAATAATTGAAAATATTTTTTTTTTTTTTTTTTTTTTTTTTTTTTTTTTTTTTTAACAGTAAGAATTATTTACAAACAGTTTAACAAAAACTTTCAGTAAATGTGTTGATGATGAATAAAACTTGAAGAAGACAGCACTCAGCAGCGTTGCTTCCAAGTCATCGTTTGGTTATAGTTGATGAAGGGTTTCTTCTTGGTCCTGGTGATGTACAATTTTTTTTTTTCTTTTTTTTATACGGATGAAGTGAATGAAGGTGTGAAAAGAAGCGAATGAAGACGTGATACTGATGATCTGCGTCACTGATGATAGAAAATTTATTAGATGATTAATTTTTAGGTTAATGAGAGTTAGCAAGATTTAGATTATTAATAAATAATAGTTGACAACCGTAGTATCATTTTGTGTTTTTGATCTTAAAAGGATGGTTAAACATTTTAGATCAGGTGAAACGGAATGGAAGATCTAATATTCTCGCCTTCTTGAGTCTTTGATGTTCAATATTGTCATCGAGAAGATTTATAGCCAAATGATTGGAATGAGTGTCCAACTTGGTTATATACTTTTCACTCCGACTGCTAATTTCTTCTCCCACCGTAGGTATGCCCAGGTCATGATGGAGTACTTCATTAGGCACATACCAACGAAAATATTTTAGTAATTTTTTTTTTACTTAAAATAAATTGTTCTATATTAATTTTTAAAGTTAAAATTCATTTATTTATTTCAGGTTCCTGGACCATCATATGATCTGAACAGTTCAATAAACTTTTGACCGGAAAGACAACTTTACATCAGACATTGATGTCCTAAAAACTAGCATCATGCATCGTAGAACGCTCAAACGAAACGACGTAGTATAAATCGTCTCAGAACTCTAAATATTGGTAAGTTTTCATTCATGTTATATCAACCAATTTACTAAAACTATATTTTTTAGTTTCATCAATAATATTCGACCTGTAAATAAATTAGGAAAATATTTGTAAGTTCATCAGTCTAATTTAATTGTTTTATTATAATTTTTATTTAAAAAAAGATGAACAACTTGTTAAGGGGATTCGGACTCGAAAAAATAACGAAAATATCGATTTTCAGTTTTAACTGTGTTATACAGTTTGAAATTAGCGCTTTCCAATGGTACCAAAATCACGTTTTTACGATTACTAGAAACTTTTTTTTTATTTTTATAAATTCACAGAAAATTTTCCTGTTTTCGTAAACAAGTCATATTGTGTACATGATTTTTAGTTATTTTGTCACTAATTTTTATGATTTTTTTAAATATTTCTCTTTCAATCTAGAAGGTATTTTTGTTTGTAAGGTTTAGGTTATGCAATTTATGTTGCATAAATTACTTAGTGCATTCCTGCTCGTATGGAGCAGAAATGCACTAAGCAAAAGTACGTTTTTTGTAGAAATGCGTTTATAAATCTCAATCATCATTTCCCAAAAACTGTGTTTTTCATACAAAAGACCTGTTTTCTCAAGAACAATAAAGGTTCTCTAAACTTTAATGAATCATTCCTTACATATATTTACATCAACAGACGGGGGCATTTGACGGTATTTTAATTTATAAAAAAATATAATTTTTTTTCTATAAATTTCAGATTTTTGGAGTAGGCATAAACGGAAAAATTTATAAAAAAATTAATAATCTATATATTTTAAAATGACTCCGTCTATCTGTCGGGAACATATCAGTGAACAACTGGTTGAAAGTTGAAGATTTTCTGGCCATAGATAACGGAGAAACGGGTCAAACATTAACATAGGCTAAGATAACAGATCCGACTTCCCTTAAACTCCTTCCGTAAGTTATAAACCGTTATTAGTAAGTGACGAAACAAAATTCACACTTTTTAATTTAACTAACGTACTCAGAAGGAAATCGTATAACATATTCAACACAGTCACCTCCAGTACTAATGCATACAATTCCTGGAAATGAAACAAGCGTAGGCAGTCAAACCCTCAGCAGATTGGAACAGCTGATCTCGAGGCAGCTAGAATGTCAGGCTAAATTATATGACGACATTAAGATAATACTAAATATGATGTCTACCCTTATAGCAAAATTGTCATAATGGTAAGATTTCTTAGAATAGCTCTATGGAATGCTAACGGCTTGGCCCAACATAGCCAAGAAATCAAGTCTTTTATCATTTTTCAAAAACTGGACATTTTACTTATATCAGAAACTCACTTCAAAGATACAAATACGTTCAGAATGACAGGATACACGACATACCAAACAAACAGCCCTGATGGTAGAGCTCATGGGGGCTCCGGATTAATAATAAAAAATACCATCGCCCATTATCAATTACCAGCGTACCAAACTGAACGCATTCAAGCCACAAGTGTGTCAATAACAGATAATTTTGGACCATTAAACGTATCAGCAGCATACTTTCCTCCAAGGTACACGCTAAGGAAAGAGGACTTCACACAATTTTTCAAATCACTGGGAAGGCGTTTTATAATAGGTGCCGATTTTAACGCAAAACATCAGCGTTGGGGGTCTCGAATAACTTCCCCGAGAGGTCGTCTGTTAATGCAAGTCATCGATCAAACACAATTATCTTATATTTCTTCAAATGAACCTACATATTGGCCTACTGATACTAGACGACTTCCAGACGTCATAGATTTCTTTATTAAAAAGGGAGTTCCTGACGCACACGTAAAAATAGAGTCTTGCTTTGACTTGTCGTCAGACCACTCACCTGTAATATTATCAATTGCATCCATTTTTAATAAATCACAGTTGCCTAAACATTTGACAAATTCATATACAAACTGGGACTATTTTAGGCAAAGATTAGACTACAAAATTACCTGTGATATTCCTTTAAAAAATGAAAATGATATAGACAAGGCTGTTCATTACCTAACCGAAACAATCCAGGAAGCAGCCAAATTGTCAACTCCGGACAAGACAACTAATTACGACAATACGGACGTCTATCAACCTTTGAACATTAAAATTTCTATTAACGAGAAAAGGAGACTAAGGCGAGTATGGCAAACTACAAGAAACCCAGTAGATAAAAGGAATTACAATAATGCAGCCAGGAATCTGAAGCGTTTGTTGCAAGAATATAGTAATGAATCATTACAAGATTATTTAAAGCAATTAGGTCCTAATTATAATACAAATTTTTCCCTTTGGAAACCTTTGCGACGGATTAAAAGACCCAATCACACCATTCCACCGTTTCGACTACCGAACGGCAACTGGGTAAAGAGCAACAAAGAAAAAGCAGAAGCTTTTGCTAGTCATCTTGAAAGTGTTTTCACTCCTTTTCCCTCAGATTCAATGGATGAAGAGGAAATTAACGAATTTTTAGAATCTCCATTTCAAATGGCAATGCCTCTTAAATTATTCTCCATAAATGAAGTCAAGGAAATTATACAAAAAAATATTTGTTCAAGAAAGTCGCCGGGGCACGACTCAATCACAGGAGAAATTCTGAAAGAATTGCCACAAAAAACTCTGAGACTAATAACAATCATTTTTAATGCTATGCTTCGTATTGAATACTATCCTAAACAGTGGAAAATAGCAGAAATTGTGCTCATCCCTAAACCAGGTAAACCACCTAACGAAATAAAGTCATACAGGCCAATAAGTTTGTTGCCAGTGTTGTCCAAAGTGTTTGAAAAACTTATTTTAAAAAGATTGATACCTGTACTCGAACAAAGTGTTGTAATACCAGATTACCAGTTCGGTTTTCGAGCGGGGCATAGTACGATCGAGCAAATCCACAGAGTAGCTGCTAAAATTCAAAAGGCTTTCGAAGAAAAAGAATTTTGCTCAGTAGTCTTTATTGATGTCTGTCAAGCTTATGACAAGGTTTGGCACCTTGGTCTGCTTTTCAAGCTCAAAAAGCACCTACCTCATCAAATTTTCAATTTATTTAAATCCTTTTTAGAAGACAGGTATTTCAAGGTTAAATTACAAGCAGACTCATCACAATTATTTCCTATCCATGCGGGAGTTCCTCAAGGTAGTGTGTTGTCACCTTTCCTGTATTGTATATATACTTCTGACATGCCTGTTTCGGAAAACACCACATTAGCAGCTTTTGCTGACGATGTTGCAATCCAAGCTGTACATAGCAAACCACATACTACTTCAAAATATCTGCAAGAACATCTACACAACATAGAGAGCTGGCAAAAAAAGTGGCGGATAAAGTCTAACGAAGAGAAAAGTGTTCAAGTGACATTCACACTAAAAAAAGACACGTGTCCACCTGTTAAATTAAACAATAAAACACTACCACAATCAGATACAGCAAGATACCTCGGAATGCATCTAGATCGTCGACTAACTTGGAAAACACACATCTGGAATAAGAGGAAACAACTAAATTACAAATTTTATAAACTTTATTGGATGTTACACAAAAATTCTAAATTATCGTTAACGAACAAACTAACAATTTACAAGACTATTCTGAAACCAATTTGGACTTACGGGATTCAACTTTGGGGAACGGCGACAAAGTCAAGCGTTGCCATAATTCAACGTTTTCAAACGAAATTTCTCCGGACTATCACAGACTCTCCGTGGTATGTCACCAACAGGATCATTCAACGAGACTTGAACATACCAACCATCACGGATGAAATCTCAAGATTTTCTTCGAGGTATCATACGAGACTTAATAGCCACACAAATTATTTAGCGGTGAACCTCCTCGACAACAGTGAAGAAATTCGACGTTTACAAAGACTTCACACGACAGACTTGTTTTAAAACACAACCAACGTAACTATATTCATTGTAAAAAAAAAAAAAAAAAAAAAAAAAAAAAAAAAAAACTTTTTTTTTTTTTTAAAGTGATTATATATTTTATTTTGTAAAATGGAGAAGAACTAATGAGTTCTTCTTCAACAAGCCAGTTAATAGACTCTACCACTCATCTATTCATTGTTCCTTGCGAACAGATTGTAGATTAAGCAGTGTTTGAAAAAAAAAAAAAAAAAAAAAAAAAAAAAAATTAAACGAAGACATTTACTTTTTCTCAGAATTTTTTTTTTTTTTTTTTTTTTAACAGTAAGAATTATTTACAAACAGTTTAACAAAAACTTTCAGTAAATGTGTTGATGATGAATAAAACTTGAAGAAGACAGCACTCAGCAGCGTTGCTTCCATGTCATCGTTTGGTTATAGTTGATGAAGGGTTTCTTCTTGGTCTTGGTGACGTACAATTTTTTTTTCTTTTTATACGGATGAAGTGAATGAAGGTGTGAAAAGGAGCGAATGAAAACGTGATACTGATGATCTGTGTAACTGATGATAGAAAATTTATTAGATGATTAATTTTAGATTAATGAGAGTTAGCAAGATTTAGTTTATTAATAAATAAGAGTTGACAACCGCAGTATAATTTTGTGTTTTTGATCTTAAAAGGATGGTTAAACATTTTTGATCAGGTGAAACGGAATGGAAGATCTAATATTCTCGCCTTCTTGAGTCTTTGGTGTTCAATATTGTCATCGAGAATATTGAATAGCCAAATGATTGGAATGAGTGTTCAACTTGGTTAAATACTTTTCACTCCGACTGCTAATTTCTTCTCCCACCGAGAAGACGTTCCGTCTTCTCAGAAATAAACGTGAACATTTTAATAATTTGGCTTTTCTCCGTGATTACTTTCCAAGAAATACTAAAAGACCGTTAAATCGTCAGTGGAGAAGTTTAAATACTAATTAATGTTTTATTCTTTATCTTTTTAATTATTTTCACGCTACGATCGTAAATTTAATTTTACAATTTTGTTTTATTTTTCTATCTACTTTATAAATAATTTTTATTATTTTATAAAAAAAATATAATATTCGTATGAATATTCATTATGAAATATGAAGGAATACTCTAACAAACCAAGATATTTCAAAGAACAAAAAAATAGATGAAAGAAATTCAGTAAGACGAAGAATATGACGTAATTGTCTTACTGAATTTACAAAAAAACATCAATTTTTTTGTTCATTGAAATATCTTGGTTTGTTAGTGTATTTTTTCATATTTTCAAATACTTATTTTGTAAGTGGTAGGCTTACAACCTCACCAGATATCCGTAGAATCTCAATTTTTTCTTTCTTATTTCATCTGATATGACTTGTTATTTGGGCAATTCCTTGCCTTTTCTCGTATTGGCTATTTTAGACCACCTAACTGAACATCTTACTGTTGGTAAGGCAGGGAATTAAATTCAGCTGGGTACGGATGTAGTGAAAAGCTGTGAAAGTTTTAAATACCTGGGAGTCATCTTTGATAGGAGTGGAACAAGTATAGCGGAAGTAAAGAGCAAAATTTCGCAAGGGCGAAGGTTTATAGGGCAGTTAAATTCCGTCCTTTGGAATGATAAATTATGAAAGGAGACAAAGATAAATATTTATCATGCTATCCTGGAGAGTGTGTGTACCTATGCTGCTGAAGTGTGGGTATTGGCAAAGACACAGAAGGATCGCCTAAAAGTGGTGGAGATGGATTTCCGGAGGCAGAGCTGTGGTGTGTTGCGGATCGATCGAGTTCCGAATTTTGAAATTGGGAGAACAATCGGCGTTCAAGAAAATATCATGGATACCATATCCCGGAAGCAGTTAAAATGGTTTGGCCATTTGCAGAGGGTGAAGGATGGATGGTAGGTGGCCAAAGAGGGTGTGGAGGGGACGCCAGCCGATAGAAGAAGGAGGGGTAGGCCGTAAGTGACGAGGTTGGACGGGGTGTAGGATGCAATGTCTTTCCGGTGGCTTTCCGATGGGGACTGGCGAGACAGAGAGAGGTGATGCTTAGGAGGCGAGACACGGCTGGGGCTGTAAATCCTCATATATACGAAGTGTGGCTATTAAATAATGTGACTGACGTTGAAAAACATTTTTTTTTAATTTTATACATAGTACACTTATTGTCACGTTCAATATACCTTCCTTCTTTATCCCTATAACGGTCCATGCGAGTTTTCCATTGTCGGAAACAGTGCTGGAAATCATCTTCTGTCAGCTCCTTCAGGACACGTGCCGCTTTCTCTTTAACAGCTTCCACAGACTCAAATCTTGTCCCTTTTAATGCAGATTTCACCTTAGGGAACAGGTAGAAGTCACATGATGCAAGATCTGGTGAATAAGGTGGATGTTTTAACACTGAGATGCTGTATTTGGCTAGGAACCTCTTGACAAATAACGCGGAATGAGCAGGTTCTTCCCTTCCTCGTAACTTATTTTTATCTAATATCTGTGGACCCATTAACTTGCGGAGGAACTTATTTCAAATTTTTCTGATTCTCTTAGAACCACTATCCGGGTCATATAAGGAATTTATTCACGTACACAGACAAAGGTTATATTGTGGTATTATAATGTCTGATGTTTTGCTTGCCTCGAGAGGGTTTTTTTCTTAAACAGGTGGTAAGTTTTTGGGTATAATACATTGAACAAGAATTTTTGCTTTTTAATCATTTAATTGGTTATTGTTTTAATAAATCACTATTTTTTCATTGTAAATTACAAAAATTAGAGTAAATTATTGTAAATGATAAAGGAATTAATTATGTGAATAAAAGTTATTAGTAGTATAAATGTTTGGTCCATTGATTAGATGATAGAAACGTGAAACGTAGAGATGGTAAAAGGTTATTACTTTCTGCAGTAGACTAATGTATAGAATATGTTACATCATACAAACTGCTTATTTATTTCAAACGTAAGTTTACTTCTAACAAACTGTAAACTACGCATTTACAGTACGTATTTAACATTAAAAGTTATAAAATATTACTTATTTTGTGAAATATTTTACATTGAAGTAATATACATTTCAACATCGCATGTTAACATAAACTTCTGGCGTTTCTATTTTCCGATGTAGAGACTGTAAAACACTAACTTGAGTAGAGCGAAAACGATGAAATTCACACATGTGACATTTTGCGGGAACTTCTGCTAGATAGAAAGCGGTTGTATGTGTGAATTCGACAGGTAGGGAGGAAAGCAGGGTACGTGGTTTTAAGAGAGAGTGAATATTTGAGTACGTATGAGGGAAAGAGATGGTAAGTGTGTATGAAACTCATCCTCTTTCTCCTTTTGGTGTACTTAGTGCGAGTCGAGTGATATGTGATAAGCCTCATGTGTGTCCGACAGCAGCCAGCGCAACTTGTGCACTACACCACTGGTACCTCTGTACCAGATACCTCATACAATACTCACACTATCACACATTTCACACAAACACTACTACTACTATTACAGTACACCAAACTGTTTATCAGTGTTGTGTAAAGTGATATACCATCACATTCTACCACCCACCTGGTCACCCTTCCTTCTAGTTGTTTCTGTTTTCGCTCTTCCATAACTGTTTCTCCTCTGTTTCCACGTATTTTGGTAGTACTATCATTTTGTTTTCAGTTTCATAAATTTAATATTATTTACACTCATGTTAAAAAAAACATATAAAATTTTCTATTTATTAATTTTCTAATATTCATAAATATTTATTTAAACAAAAAAAACTCCTTCGAAAATATTTTATTATAAAATTTTTAGGAGAAAAGATGGGGTTTAAAGACAAACGAAAAGAATACAAAAGATCCAACAGAAAAGAAAATAATTGAAATCAAGTAAATCAAAAAAATCACAAAGTTAAGATACATAAAAGCATTAGTCTATCTAAACAGTTTGAGTATAATGATACTGACATTTTTAGGGAATCTGCGTCTTTGATAAAATAGAAAATGAATAACTATTGGGACGAAAAACAGAAGAAAATAAAAAAATAAGGAAATCAATCAAAAAAGGACTAAACACTATATTACATTGTTATTTCATGATAGTGTGGGCTAAATAACAAATTGGGTAAAATTTTACTGACATCATTCTACATAGCTAACATTCTACCTTTCCTTCTACATAGTAGGCCTAAACCTAATAATTTTTCCCAAGTTGTGTAGACTATGCGTTATAATAATTATTTATACGACAATAAAGTAATGTAAATAATTTATTTATTATAAATAAAATCATAATAGTCTTATAAAAAATAACATTAAGAATAATAATATTCTGTTTACATATTTACTGTTGGTGGACACTCATGTAGATATTAAGGCCATCAAACTTTAAATTTAGGTTTTCTCAGTTTCATTACTCATTGTCACCCATCGTTTTCCCCCTGGCCCTTCAAATAAAAGACTAGAATAAATGACTAAAGTAATTCAATGAGGCCATAAAATATTTTAACGACACAAAATATAAAAGTTATAAATCACTAATACGCTCTAAGATTTACTACGGTTTGTTTGTTTATAATTTGGCAGCATATTTCTCAAGTTTTCGAAACTTCTTGATTCATCAACAAAATGAAATGCATCAACAGTTAGGTTATTATTGACTATTATGAGTTAAGGAACGGTGAGTTTGAACGTGTAATAATTTTCCAGAATCTAGCCGGGAATCGATTCCGGTACCTTCCGTTCAAGGCGTAGCACGCTAACCACTCAGCTACGATGGCAGTTCTCTTTATTTCAACATCTGAAATAAAATTATTAATAATCTGCCCCTTTATTTCAATAAAACTTCGTCTTCAAATATATTTTGAAAAATAAAATCGTAGAAGATCGGTAAGTTTTAACTTTTTAGATTTTCCAGATCCAGTATTGAACACAGAACTTTGCAGTTTATAAAATTGTTATGGTTTTACGTTTCATTTATATTTTAATAATATTAATAATTATTACTTATTTATTACCATAATATTACACATTACATAAAAAATAAATTACGATAATACAAAATTTATTACAGTAAACTTCTATCCTATTACGCTAGAGATGGTGGAATTTATCCCATCCAACTATGGACAAAACCATGTACTAGGATGGGTTGGAAACTATTAAATAAATATTAAAAATCTAAAGTATTAACTATTACCAACAGAATTCAAAACCTACTATATTTACTTACTACACTAACTTAACTAACTTAACCAATACTTTGCTATTTACTAAGATTACGATGGTATAAATTATGATACATCACATTTTAATAATTATTAAACTTACGCTATTTTTTTAATAAAATAAAGATAATTTAATACAATCTAAAATTTATAATTATTACATTTAAAAACAAAAAATAAGAAAAACAATAAAAAAGTAAAAATATACTATTTTATTTTTTTCTTGTCTCTTTAAAAATGAAAATATGTATGGCATTTTTTAAATACAATTAGAGATGAAGTATTTAGATGAATACTGATAAATTATACAATAGATATGAACGCAAATGTTGATAGAATGTAGCTGGATTGTTGAGTGGAGAAATTAATTAATCAAATAAAGGAATAACAGGACGAATTTTATTATCTTCAACACTCTTTTATGTACAATACACCAGTATTCGGTTATCTAATCATAAAAAACATAATAGGACATTTGAAATATGTCGTCGTCTATTACAGTTCTTTAATGCTATAATATAATACAGCTCTTACTCATACAGAGCTAAATATAGGACTCTGTATAACCGACAAACATTAATTCGTTATATGGAACGTATGCAACGCATAACTTCTTCTATAATAAAATTCTGACAGATGCGAACCAATTTCAGAGCAAAAGATAGAAGGGGAAATTGAAATGGTGAACAAGAACGTACATTTTCACTTTAAATTTTACTACAAATTCATTCTCCGTCATGATTATCATCATTAAAAACCATCATCGTCATCATACCAAATATATCTGAAACCAAAGAATTTGTTAAAATATGAATATTCATTCCATTTACTCTGAAATACTCACTATCGTATATTACATGTTGTAATGTACACCAATCATTTTAATTCATAAACGCTAATTTTAACTGCATTAATACATTCATTAATTTTTACCTCATCAGTTGTATTACATTCTACTACTATTTAGTTACTAGGCCTACTTATTAGGGCCTACAATAAAATTCACCAAATTTATTTAATATTTACATTAACGATATTCTTAAAAAATGGAAGAATTTAGTGAAGGAAGATCACATCTATGAATTGTAATTCAGAAATTTATTCCCACTTAGGAATTCTGAAACTCCCTCGACAATTTCAGAAAATATGGAAAGTCTTTTAGCAAAATCAATAAACGACTGAAAAGCTTGCCATTGGATTGGGAGGACAAACGACTGAAAGATAAAGACAGAGCGTCGGAATGCACAAAAATACAAAAGACTAAATTTCACGTATTTGGCCAATCACAACATAAACTCAATTATCAAGTTCATAAACTGAAAAACACGAGACTCCGGCAAAAGAAACCAACCAAACATCCAAAAGTGGTGTATTCTGAGGAAGAAAGGAAAAGAAGATCTAACGCAATGAAAAATTATTGGGAAAAAATCAAGAATAAGAACAGAACAAGAAAATGGATAAGATCCATAAGACGAAATTAAAGATTTTCCAAACTTAAAGTAAAGCGTTATGTAGTCCTATGAGCTTAAAAGAAGGAAGGAGTGTTGATAGAACAAAATTATTATCACAATACGTTATAATTTGCTGATGATATCTGGATCATTCAGAATTAAGAAGACGACACCTAAATTGTATTACATTTGTTAAATAATATAATTAATGCAAAGATTATCACTTTTATGGCATTCAAAGCAAAATATCCTGTCCGCTCAAAGACCTCATACTGGATAATCATTTGCTGGAGCATTTGTCTCATTTCAATTATCTAGTATGTGATGTCATCTATAAAATAGGTGATGATGTAGAGGTTATTTAACAAGTTTTAAGTCATGTAGATTAAAGATTTTACTTAACAAATACTGCTTTAATTTTTTCTGTTGAAGTGAATCGTGGATAATAGATGAAGCTAAACAGCAGAACACGTTATAAGTCTCAGAGATCAGATACTTGACACAAATAAAAGGATTTAAGCTACTAGACGAGATTTTATTCCCAATGATAACGAAGGATTTGAATATAAATAACATGAATGAACGTGTGACAGAATACCGTTAAGAATTACGTCATGTAGTTAGAATGCCAGATTATTGTATACCTGTGAGTGTGATGATATAGGCCTACTCGCCATCTGGCAGACATAATAGGACGACCACGAAACGATGTAAACCTTGTGAAATCGGTCGATACAAAATCTAATTATTACAGAAAGAAGAGGAATAGGTTGGTCGGAAACTAAAACCGTCAATAATTTTTCATATTACATTAAAATCTACAATCTATTCTTAAAATGAACCATGAGTAGATGAGTTTCTTTGTTATTTGTCATGATCGAAAAACCCCCCAATGAGGGAACTTCGTAGATTTAATTAATTTTATGTTTTCGCTTTGAAATAAATCCTTAGGACGTCATTGTTTCAGCCGGTGAGTGTCGTTTGAACTGTCTAAAAGTGAGACAACGAGAGGATTCGTGTGTGATTCGAGTCTTTTTTGATATTTCATCACTACGTTGTGTTGATTATTTGTTAAACTGTAAGGTAAAACTCTATTTACCTAATATGCTGTTCGTTATGTAACAAGGTGATTCTGTGATTGTCCTGAGTTATGTCTATTGGAATCTTTGCAGGATTTCGATGTTGGAATGGCTTTTCGAGCCTCATAATTTACTGATGTTCTAATTGGATTCCATACTACACTCTGTTCTTAGCCAAGAGGCCAGGAACGATATGTCCAAATTGATTTAAGAATCAATTAAAACCGACAATAAAAATTTTTCTAACAATTTTTTCATGACGAAACGGCGCTTTCTTTACGAAAATGCCTCATAAATAATATTATCGTATGTTAAAAAAACTGACATGTTGTAATTCTAAAAAATTACGAAAATGTTAGTACGATTTATCATGTAGGCTACATACAGGTCTAATTGTTTTTAATTTTTTTTCTTGTACAAAAACAAATTAATTATTCAAATATTAAATAACTGTTGTTGAGTTAGGAAAACAAGATACCAAATTTAATTTCTATTTTCTTTTAAATGAACAACTTTCCCAAAACCAAATTTACCGGTGAGTAAATTGAGTTTTGAATGAAAAAGATCACGTTATTTATATTAGATATAAAATTACGAACAAAGTAATTATTTATAGCATACTCATTGTTTAGGATACAATGAGCCGTCAGTGTATTTGATGTAACAACAGAATGTCTTTAAGTTACTCTTCTCGAAAATAATAGTATTCCACCCTTTACGCCCACTAATCAGTTTCAGCCCCTCTTGGAGGCTCCCCTCTTAAGAGAAAAGAAAAATTATCTCCCCATGGGGCTTTTCCTTTTTGGAGTGGGGAATAAGATCAAGGACTGAATTTTAGCCACGTGTGAGCCCGATCTTTCACGAAATTCCCCGAGCTCGTGTTCATTAGATTCTATTTCTTTCTTTGTATTATTTTAGTCACATTAGGCCTACTTGTGTAATTAAAACAATAAAACTGAATTATTATGGAAAATTACGTTGATTTCTTTTTAATGGTATAGGCCTACAAACATTGTCATTGATATTTCATCAACATCGTAATTATTGGCCATTACATTCATTTTCACATTAATCTTAGGAATAACGATGTATTGTATGTAGCTACATATTTTAAGCTGTAGTCAAAAATCAAACCCAGGATTTTTTGTTCAGAATTTAACTACTCACCTACCGATCCAGCTAATTTTTAATTAATTAATCAATTTCTGTTGATTATTTCCTGCTCTTATCCTACATTATTTTCCATGTACTGTTGTTTTACGTCAATATTATACAGGCCTACTTTCAACATAATTTCCTATTTCCTGTTCAATTACAGACTTGTTTTATACAAAAATATGTTTTTATTATCGTTTGTATTTAATTAGGCTACTATACACAATCAACAAGAAGCTACTATAAGTGAATGATGTAATACACAATAACATGAAGGAGAGGCCTTCCATTAATGCCCTTCCATAAAAAAGCAACTAAAAATATATTTTATGCAATTTAATTTTTTTTTAAATTTAAATTGTTGTTAAAAGTCATTTGTTTTAATAAAATATTTAGCCTGTTAGTTATTTATGTTAATTATTTTTTAATTATTTGTTTAATTATTTTAGTTTGTTCATTTTTCTTTTTTAATTTTTCTTTCTTTATAATCAGTCGCGGTGATCCAAAACATGAAGCAATTTCAAACACCTGATGGTTTGACTATTATCTAGTAGCCTAAATTTAGAGCCAAATTATTTACATGTCCTGGCAATTTAACGTGATATTTTTCGCTGAGCCTTCTTATTTCTTGTTTAACAAATGGAATGTTTAAGTACTCATGCCCGTCAGTGTTTCTTGCATACCAAGAAGCATTCACTAAATTTCTTAATACGTTATTCTGAAACCTTTAAATAATATTTATATTACTGGTACTAGCAGTCCCTCCATAGTTGAAGGCCGTACTTTCAGACAGGGCTGAAAGTATACAACTAAAATATAGCCTGTTATTTTAAATGTGAAATACAAATTTACTATTAATTTATTTAATCATTGAACAATGTCCTTGACTGTGTAGGCGAAGTGATACTATGTAGTCTATTTATTAAAATCCATTCATTTTTAAGTTCATTCTTAAGTTGAATTTCTTACAAATTTCACACAAATTAACATTTTTCACATAAACACACCACTTTAGTAGTGTAAACTATTATCGTAAAATGCATTACTAAGGTCGCAATCTTAAAAAAAATTAATTTTTTATCGATTCTAATGAGACAAATGCGGAGCACTAACAGACGTTAAACTGAGCACTCTACACAAATTTTTGACGCAAAAATTGTAGGTTTTTTAATTTTCTACACCTCTAAATATACTATACACTTTTGCCCAGAATGCATATCATGGCCGTAAAATTAAAAAAAAAACATTTTTATTACGAGAGTACGCCCCCACGATTTTCAGCAGACATAGCGCTTATCCTGTCATAAGATAGTCTACATATTTTATTATCTAGAGGTTTCAAAATGAAGTATTCTTCTCTTCTTCATACAAACAAGGATTAGGCTTGCGCCTGTTCCGACTCATAACAGCAAAATTTAACTCAATTTCCTTTTCCTATGTATTTACACAACATTTAAGTGTAATATGACAAATTTGATGAACACCTGGAGTTGTTTATTTTTGAGTCTATTGAAATAAAAATAGATATCTCCAGCTGATTAAAATAAATACTTTAAAAATTATTTGATTTCATTAACAAAATATGGTTACTAGGCAACTAAGAAGAAGAAAAGAGAATTGTAAAATATTTTAATGGGGGACTGGAGGCCAAACCAAACGAGTGGGTCCCTCATTCAGTCTTAACAAATAGTGGTAAAATATAATTAATAGTAAATATAAATAAATAATCAGGAATATAAGGTTCATAATACTAAAAGAGACACTAATCATTCTACCTTTAAATAACTGTGATTATCTGAAAGCTATTCAATGGCAGACATATGTAAACAACAACAATAACTATTCATTTAATAGGATAATTGATTAACTAAGGTACGAAATAATTAAGACTATAATTATAAAAAAATATATTAATTAAATAAAAGTTATAATGATTTAACATGAATAATATTTTATTAAAACAAAACAGTTTCACAACAAATTTGGCATACCCTTGTGGAGGTAAAATAGTCCTCATCAAATAAAATATAGTTTCTAACAAATTTGGCTGATCCCTGGCGGAGATACTGAGAGGATTATTTTTTAATATTAAATAAGTTATATATTTTATACATATTTTCCTGTTTTGTTACATTATTACATTATGAAGTAATAAGAATGAAGTATTAAGAACTAAAATGTTCTGTGGTTTACTCAAAATCTTGAGATTCTTGAATCTTGAGATCCCTGTACCTAGAGCAATTAAATATAAATTAAAACAAGTAAACATTTCATTAATCGTCTCAAAAGCCATTTATATCCACCGGCTATTAATTTGGTAGACAATAGTAAAGACTTTTAAGGGTTTAAATATGAGATATTTTTAATTTAGTTGATTAACCAAAATTTCTCGCTAAAAATTCATTTAAATTCAAATAAAAATCAAACTGTAGTAAAAGAAATTTATTAAGCAGTCAATCACTCCATCTTTAAAGATCAATTATTTTTCCGTCTTCATTTTTCCGTTAGAAATTACATTATATTAGTTGTATCTCACAATTTTAAATTCACGTGCTGAATGCCCTTTCAACCTTTCAGACTGATTACTGGCCTAAAGTTTGTAAAATTCTCTGTTACATCAGATGTTTACCCACCAGGTTAGTTTATTGGTTGAGTCTTCCCCACCATCAGCTGTTCAGCTGTTAATTTTCCGAGACGAATGTTCCTGGCTGAAATCCTAGTAAATGCAGTTCCATGTATACGGATTTGAACACTAGACAGTGGTTACCAGTTTACTTTGATGGTTGGTGGTCAATTAACTATATTCTCTCAGGAATGGTTGGCCTGAATCTGTGCAAAACTGCACCTCATTTGCACGTCACACACATCATCATCTCATTGGGCTATGGGGTTACTTATTGTTCTTACGTTGAACAGATTGCAACGTATACCAGGTGTGGCTATTAAACAACGAGACTGACGTCAAAAATTTAATTTTAGTTTTATACATAACCGCTTATTATGAAATCTACTTTACCTTTTTATTTAACCTTATTATTGTTACCTTCAGTATACACTCCTTCTCTATCCCTACAACGCTCCATGCGAAGTTTCCGTTGTTGGAAACAGTGCTGGAAGTCATCTTCTGCCAGCTCCTTTAGGACACGTACCGCTCAAAAATGTTTGAAACGAAGCTCGCAAAAATTTTTGTACTGACACTTTGTACGCGATTGAAAATGACCCAAATATTTTGGAAACGATAATTACATAATAAAAGTGATGAAATGTGTTTTTTTATTTACTTATGATCCAGAAACGAAGCGCCAATCCATGCACTGGAAGAGCCGAACTTTACCGAGAGCCAAAAAAGCTTAAATGAGCAAGTCAAATTTTAAAGCAATAATGATTGTTTTTTTTATATGCATGGTATTGTGTACCTTCACTGGGTTCCTGAAGGTCAAACAATTAATCAATATTACTACCTTGAGGTACTTTCTAAACTACGTGAAAGAGTAAGGAGAAAACAAATCATGGGTTTTCCACCAACACAATGCACCAGCTCATTCCGCATTGTCTGTCAAGAGGTTCCTACCCAAGTACAGCATCTCAGTGCTAGAACATCCACCTTATTCACCAGATCTCGCACCATTTGACTTCTACCTGTTCCCTAAGGTGAAATCTGCATTAAAAGGGACAAGATTTGAGTCTGTGGAAGCTGAAAAAGAGAAAGCGGCACTTGTCCTGAAGGAGCTGACAGAAGATGACTTCTAGCACTGTTTCCAACAATGGAAAATTTGTATGGAGCGTTGTAGGGCTAGAGAAGGAGTGTATATTGAAGGTGATAATAAGTGATTATGTATAAAATAAAAATAAAATTTTTTGCAACGTCAGTCTCGTTATTTAATAGCCACACTTCGTACACATAGGAATTTTTCCTTCAATTTATCAGATGTTTACGCACCAGGCTGGTCTATTGTTAAAGTCGCCGCCATGAGTCAGCTGTTGAATGCTATTTTTTTGGAGACGAAGGTTTCTGGTTCAAGTCCTAGTAAAGGTAGTTACTTTTATACAGATCTGAATACTAGACAGTGATTAATAGTGATAGAGAGCGACTACTTTGATGGTTGGTATTCAATTAATCATACCCTCTCAGGAATGGTCGGACCGAGTCTGTACAAGACTACGTATCATCTACACGTCAAATATATCATCCTCATTTCATAGCCGTAAATAAAAACAAACATTGGAAAAGTGAGTCTTAGGCTCTAGTAAATAAGTGTGACTACTATAAATCTTCAATCAGTTCTAACTAATTTTGGTGAGTGTACGCGTGCTTTTGTAACACACTCAAAGTTTCATGAAATCCACTAGGTCTTTAATAAGCTACTTTACATATGTGTTTTCATTACCATCAGTATTAATTGTAGGAATTCTAAAAAGAAAATTAACACCACTACCTCTCCCTATTAACCATAAAAGTAACAACCCCAATAGAGTAGGCTTCATTTTCTTCGATACATTCTCTAAAAATAGATATATTGATCCCAATTAGTTTTCAACAGATTTGTGATCAAATTAAGAAAGAAAATAAGTCATGCATAAGCGTGTAAGTAATTTGTTTATAAATTTACGCTTAATTTTCGTTCGTTTGTAAATTTGACCTTAATCTCTGACGAATGAACTGACATTTTCTTTTTAATTTTACAGGAATCTTCAGTATCTTCATTATTGAACGATGAAAAGGGATGAGCTGTTTGTATTTGATTACGGCCTTTTGTAGAACCTGCTAACGTGTGAATGATTGTTGAAGATATCTTCTGTTGGATCATGTATTCACTGTATTGTTTATGTCATTTGGTAAGATATATATTTTATTTTATTATTTAAATAATGTAATATCTTTATGTTACTCTGTTTGAGATAAAAAATATAACTTTTTAATATTTTAACACAACCAGCTGCCTTCAAATCAATTCATAAAAGGTTTCTATTTCAATGCTTTTTCGGTCTCTTAGATGGGTGGTGTGGCAGGTGAGGTGCGGGTCGTGATTGGATTTATGTGAAGGTCTAGTTTGATGTGAAAACGTGCGTTTTCACACGTTTTCAAACACATGTATTTTCGTGGTAAATCTCTTTATAATATTCTGTTACTGCCGTATGTTGGACAGTCTGTGATGATTCGAAATTAAAGTAGTTTAATTTTTTTTTAATTTTATTAATTTCTGATTATTCCAAGCTCGTGAATTCGAATGAATATGTTTCTTTAGAACGTGAAGCCAGTCTCAGTCAGTAGAGCCCACATTTTTTTAATTTTTTTTATTTTT
Organism: Catonia carolina; assembly: GCA_035578175.1. Lineage (NCBI taxonomy): Eukaryota > Metazoa > Arthropoda > Insecta > Hemiptera > Achilidae > Catonia > Catonia carolina. The sequence continues at coordinate 80,616,112 of JAQMRL010000003.1, read as the reverse complement.
AAAGCCACATAGGACTAGGCCCTACATAAGTTCATCAAACTAAAAAAAGCTCATTTCAATTTTTGCGGTTCAATTTTTCAGTTTTTGAAGTCCTTTCCTGATGTTTTCTTCCTTGAACTTTCTCCAGTATTCCCTCAATCCATCCGATTTTCTCTGCCGTTCCTTGTCAGAATACACAACTTTCTGTCGTTTCGTCGGTTTCTGCTGTTCAAGTCTTGTGGTTTTCAGCCTGTGGTAATTTCCGGAGAGCCCACATTTATATTAAACAGTATCATAAAATTATTTACTTATAACATAAGCATTTATTAAAACACAATACTTACAGAATAAAACTCTTTATAGAATGAAACTGACATATTTCATTAAATAATATTGAATGTATCATTTAATTATAAGTTTGACATTATTGGCACAAGTAATCCAAAATAATACAACCAAATTCTTTTTAATCTTCTCATTCCTTCCTTTATATTTATATAAATCATCTAATTTTTTTTATATTTTATTAAAACAAACTAATACTTATCTATATCTTTAAAATTTGTTTAAGTAACATTTATAAATTTGATTTTTATTATTTAAAAAAATTTTAAATAAAAGTTTAGGCTATATATTAAATTTTATAATTATTTTAACTTCATAAATCTAGCATATAATGACATGCTACAAACCAATGGAAGTATTCAGGCAATGTAACTTACTAAAGTAGATAGACACACATTGATGGAGAATTTTAGATTTCTCCTTTAACGGTTATTTTAAAATATACCATTTTCTTTGTTTATTGTTGTATAACACATGACTTTTTCAGCTACATAATTAGGAACTTTATGTATTCCTACGACAAAGTTTAAGTTAGATTTTTAAATTGATTCTTAGTTCACTGTTTGTAGGTCCAAAGAGAATGAAAAAGTAATTTGAAATAATTGTCTTAATAGATGGAAGAGGATATCTTTGATAATATGAAGATCATAATTTTTGATTAAAAAGATACTTTCATTTTTTAATCAGAAGGGAATACTTTATATCCTTAAGGATAAGCCTTTTCTTAGTGTTATATTACTTAAGGAAAGACAAACTTATGTGGTTTTTGTAGGGATGGTGTGTTTACATTCAGTTAGTTCAAAAATGTACTAAAGAAACAATGTAAAATTTTGACATAGGTCTGTGGGCTTTTTGAAATGACTGATCTAAAAGAAATATTGCGATATAGTAATATAAAGTAATATAAAATTATATTAGCTAGTTAATTTATAAATCAATTTTTATTAGTATTTTTATTTATTTAGAGTCATATCAAGTACTTACTGAATTAAATTTTCTGGATAGCAGTCGGTAATAAAACCCAAAATGTTCAAATTAGTTGCGGAATACGAATGATGGAGAAATTAAAGCGAACGAGTAGTAATATCAATATAATTTTTATAATTTTTATTAATTAATATACTATTATATGTTATAACCTTTTTTACTAATTTAGCTTACTAGTACAAGATATTATTCGACTGTTAGACTACATGGTGGCATAATTTACATTTAACGATTGAGTCAATGAAACATTTGGTAAATCAATTAAACGTCTAAACTGTACAGTTTCTAAACACAATGTAATGGTCACATGTGTTGTGGTAGGACAGGGTGTTTGGCTTATCTATGAACTGTCTACCTAACGCTTACCTATCCTAGCCTAAAGCCAAATTTAATCTTCTATTGAACAGCTGTAATCCGGAAAACAGGCTACCAATATTTAATCTAAAATTTTAGGCAACTTTTCATTTTAAAACTTATTAGGGCTTATCAATTTTCAATTAAATCTATTCATTGCTATATATTTTTTTAAATTATTTTCTTGAAATATTAACAAATAAAAAAATTCAAATGGATTTTCATTTTTATTCTAGTTTTGATAGATAACTTAGTAACTTTTTTTATTAAATTTTATAAAATAACTAAAACTTTCCTATATATGTTTTAGGCCTATATATGTTTTTTTAATTTTTTAAAGTCGGATCGACAGCTTGGTTATTACCGAAGACTGTGAGTATTGCTATTGTAACGGTTTGTTTTAACGTGTTAAAATGTCTAGACCTTAGGCGGGAATCGAACCCAGGACCTTTCACTTTGTAGGATAGCGTACCAGTACGCCACGGAGGCGGTCACTATTTAAGTTAATTTTCTTTTTAAGTCACATATTCATAAAAATAGGTATTTTTTTTAAGTTTATATTTTCATTAGAATTTACGGTCACACTACCTTTGGAATATTTTTTCTATTTTAAAAGTAATGATGTTGGAACTTACAGACGATAGTCGAGAATTGAACCAGAAAATTTAAGTTTTTAAGTTATAAAACTTAATAATTATTCATATTTTAGTAGATTTAATTACTTCTTAATTTATACCCTGTTCATTTCCATTGTTCGATTTTCGAACGGGTTCAATCCTTCCCACTCAACAAGTTAACTTGTTGACATTGTGTTAACTCAGACGTGGATTAAATGTCAAAGTGTTTTGTCCATAATAATGTATAGGCCTAATATTAATCTTATAAGTTGAAAACTAGTTCAATGATTCTTAAAACCCGTGATAAAGTAAACTGGAATTTTTAAAACGTTAATCATTTGATTTGGTTTATCATTTGACTGTTTTTAGTTAACTTATTGTTATTTTGCACAATTAACACTTTATTTAACTGTAGTCTATTGATCTCTCACTTGACTATGATATTTTAATATTATATTCGCCAATCTCGGTATTTATGGTAAGCATAAAAAGATAATCTCTTTGTAAACTATTCAAAATAGCTTATTTACTTTGAACGTCTTGGTTCATCACGCGGGTGGGAGAGCGCATAGACAACTCATACAGTAGTCTGCCTTTAATTGGCGCACAACACCAATATTCAATTTTAAGTCTGTGACATTTGGCACAAAAAAGTAACTTACTTTTCACATAGATAGTCAAAAATGTGGCCGAATTCTTCCTTCTTCTTCTTCCACTTTACGGATTAGGCAAATTGCCTGTCCCCACATCACACCATCTTTTTCTTGGCCTTCCCAAGCTTCTTACACCATCTGGTTTGTAATTTAGGGCTTGGAAAGGGGTCCTTTCAAAATCCCAAGCAAGGGAAAAATGTGATCTTGCCCAAGCAAGGGGGACCTGCGCAGCGCCCGTAACGTGGCCAGGGGATACTTAAATTACTGGCAGACATCACAAAAAGAATAACCGGACTGGAAATTTGGCCGAATTCGATTTTAATAAATCTTTAATTTTGAATTCCAAATCACAAAAACATTCTTTTTTAATAATAGGCCCTATTATATTAAAGAAACATATAAAAAGACAGCCAAATGTAAGCATCAATAAGTTTACCTTTGTGGAAATGTATTTAAAGTAGATAAGAACCACTTCAAATATATTTGTACTAGTTATTCATCTAACGTTTTTTTGTTTAGGTCATCAGCCGAAAAGCTGTTTTAAACTTCCAGAGGCTTTACTAAGTAAAATGAAGAGTGAAGGGTTTACTATGCCTTCCTCACTGAGTTAAAAAGTATGTTTATCAGCATGCCAGTCCCTCTGAAAAGCACATAAATTCCCACCCTGTAAATGATCATTTCTCTTCATTCACCACAGGTTCTGGCTGTACCATGAAATTCATTGCTCTCAGAGAAAATAACTTTGTTTAGTGTCTTTTACATCTCTGTTTCTCCTGTTCTTAAATACTTCAGCCATAATAATTGGCTGACCATGTGATACGAAACAAAACTATTTTTGTAGCTGTGGAACTATTTTGTAGCAGATCGAATGAAAATAATTTAACACTCCACCTGCCTGTTATATCAAAATTCATCTTAAATTTTGACTCTTTAATTTCTAAAATTTGTTTTAAATATATGTTATTTTTTAAACCAAATTAATCTGTGCCGTGAAATAAATCTAGAAAACGTGAAGAGAAAATTATTGTTTCCACGTTTATATGAAAATCCAATTGGAACATATTTGTTTTGTCTTTCTATGTTGTTTAGGTCAAAGGTGAAAGGCTGGTTTGAACCTCTAGAGGCTTTACTAAGTAAAACGGGAGTGAGGTGGTTTACAATTGCCTTCCTTACTGAGTAGAAAAGTATCCTTATCAGCATGCCAGGCGCTCCGAAAAGCATCTACTTTCCACCCTGCAAATGACGCCTTAACTTTTTTTTTTTAAATTTATTTAACGTCGCATCAACATCAAAGGTCATTAGCGACGACGTTGGGGTGTAACTGTGTGTAATGGGGATGAAATGATTATTTGTAACGTATGAAAATATGCCGTGCCTGAGTGGGATTCAAACCCAGGACCGCATGATGAGAGGCGAGCACGTTACCAACTGCGCTAATGCGGCCGGCGACACCTTAACTTTATTCACTGCAGGGTCTGGCTTTATAATGAAATTCATTACTCTCAGAGGAGATAACTCTGACTAGTGTCTTTTACACCTCTACCTCTTCTGTTCTTAAATGCTTCAGTCATATAATTGGCTGACCATGTTAGCCTATAAGGAACAGAACTATCTTTTGTAGCCTTTCTTTCTATATTAAGTATTAATTGTTTAATTCGCTTACAATGTAAGTTATATAGAAGATATTCAAGAAGCCTATTATATAGTAGGTCTAGGTTATGAATAGGCTACATTCTTTTTTAAATGCCTACTATCGTTTGTGTCTGTAGTAGACTACTAAATATAACAACTGTACCTTACCTGATTCTTCAACTTTGCCATGAAAAATACTAAAATATTTCATGTGTTTGGATGATGTAGTCTATGAAAAAATATGTGTTTCAATCCGATATGTTAGATGTTTTTAACCCTTTCAGTGCCGAAACAATATTTTAAAGTTTGATCTAAAGTTTCATTTAATTTAAATAAGATAGTACAAAAAGTGCCAGCCCTTATTTCGAAAACTTGCAAGCGTAAGCCTGCCATTGTCGACCAAAATTTCAACGTTACAGAAAAATAAAATGTCCTGTTAAAAATTAATTTTTATTATGTTCATAAAAAAAGAAATCGTTCTAACACTAAAAATATTTAAAATAGTTTTTTTAGTTTATTTAAAGTCGCATCGACAACTTGGTCATTAACAACTACTGTGGGTTTTGGTACCTTAACGTTGGTTTTAACCCGTTAAAATAAAGACCCTAGCCGGGAATTGAACCCGGAACCTATCGATTTGTAGGCTAGCGTGCTAGTCACTACGCCACGGAGTTGGTTTCAAAATACATTATTCCATTAACTTTTGTTTAATTTTTTTTCGAAATGTTCGGTTATGCGGACGTTGGTAGGCTACTTTATGCATAACTTACGGGCGTCCGGTAAACCGGATGTTATAACTACGTATAAGATATCGAAGTTCTGTTTTCTGGCTGTTGGTACTAAAAGGGTTAAGGTATCGTTTTTGTTTGAACGGATGTCTTAAAAAACATCAAAATACCCGAAGCATCAAAGCCGAACAATGGAGGTTTGTTTCGTCATAGTTAAAATACTGTAGTAACTTTCTTATTTCTTATTCTTTGTTTAATTCTTTTGCACATTAATGCTGACGCAAATAGACTATTAAGGGTCGATATGAAATGCATATAAGTCGTTTGTGTTGATCACTATTCAAGAAGGGTCTGGCCACTATCTCACTCTGTTATTTTTATTCCTTCCATTTTATCTCTCGTATTAATTTTCTGATCAATGTGTGTAGGTTACAGTGATCACCTTATTACTACGTAGTAAAGTTTTTATTAAAAATGTTTATTTTGATTCATAAATAACTTATGTGAAAAATGTATCCACTTAAATTTATACTTACTGTAAGATTTTTTTCTTAAGGTGGGACTGTACTTTATATCCCGCCAGTGTTAAATTTGCAATTTTTAGGTAGGCTACATTTTTTATAGGATTGGTTAAAGATAAGAAAATGAAACTTTACACACTTAGGCTTATCGTTGTTGGGTTTCTCTAGCTACTGGTATTTTTTTCAATTTAATCTGTAGGACCATAAAATAAAAAACAAAATAACGAAAAACATAGAATTTTTACAAATTTCTTTCTATGTGTTTTTGCATAGACTATTACTAATTTTAGAAGCATCTGAGGAAGTCATAAACATTCCAGTGTACAAAAAGAATAACTGGTAAACATCAACGATAGGCTAACATCAACGATCGACAGTCTTACCTTAAATAAAATACTTGCTTTTAGATTGTAAATGATTTGATGAAGTATCTTCCAAACGTGTTAAGGTTATGTAGTAAAGTAGACTATGTTTAATATGATTTCATGATGACAAACGTTTTTTAACTTCTATTTTATCAGTCAGCAGCCCTTGTTAAGGCCCTAATGAAAAATTAAATCATAGTATTCAAACAGGTAGAATTTAACTTAGTTTCTTGTTGTTAGAGATAGGCCCTATACGTAGGCCTAGACATAATATTTTCATGAAATTTTTCAGGCCAGGTATTAAATTTCTGAGTGCTGCTTTCTCCACATTCATGTGATTGTATAACAATGATATTTTGTAGATTATGAAAAGAAGTTTATACGGCAGAGAACGTTGAAAGCAATTTCAAAATTTTAATGAATGTTGGCTGGTGGTAGGAACGAGGAAAGCTCCTTCGGCCTCGTACTCTTCAGTAGAATTATTTTCATTAATTAAATCGTAAACCTTGATATTTATTCATCATAAAATTTTAATGATACACTAGACTATAATACGTTATGTTTGAAATACTTCAAAGCATTAATTTCGTTTTGAATTATGCATTCCCAGCCGGTTTATTGCAAACTTTTAGTGCATTTTTATGAATAGAAACACAAGTTGAGTTGTGGAGAGACGATTTGGATTCGGTATGAGAGGAACGTGGTAGGCCGTACAAGTGATACGACTTGTGCGGAAGGAGAAGGAAATGGAACGAGAAAGGGCAGAAAGTGAGAAAGAGGGAGAAATAAAATGATTATCGTTATCATGAGGAAGGGTGCGAGCTGCGTACTCTCATTGGCTCGTAGGATACTTTAATCGATAGAGCTTGGCTCCTCCCAGGCCGTTTCTCTGATTTATCGTTGCTGGCCCCTCCTCTTGGCCCGGAAAAACTGTTCGTTATAATCTGATCAAGCCGACTATTCATTAGATTCCCCTCCGTTCCTTGTGGAACATGGCGGCAACCCCACTTCACTTCTAGGAACTTTAAAGCTGAGAGAGGGGTTGAAACGGGAGAAAACCGTTTCGTTTGAACTCGATGTACGTTTTAAAAATCACAGCCGTGAGGCTATCTCGTGGCGCCACCAGCGGCTGTTTCACAAACTAAAACGAATTCTACGTCATCAAGATGGCTGCCAGGAAGGAGCTCACTTTATTGATTTTACATCACTTGCCGGTCCAGCGACTTTCTGACCCTTACCTGAATTAGATTTCTAAACAACTTTGGAGGGGATGACGCTCTCATACTCTTCTCTTCTTCGGTACCTTTCATGTAGTTTGTACCGCTCTCCCTCCCCCAAAACTGTCTGTACTCTTCTCATCGTACCACCACGTTGCCGTGGAGAATTACCAGCACTGATGTTCTCTGTACGCTACTTACCTTTCTAAGTACCACTCAAAATAAAATACTTAACTTAAATACCTTTGTAATTTCAGAAACAACTAATCAAATATTATTTAATTAAATTAATAAATTATTTATGTACAATTTTAGCACTACAAACAAATATCTTCTTTAAAACCAACTCATTAAAATTCTTTCCCGTATATTTCCTTACATAAAAAAATCTAATTTTATTTATTTTTATAAAACATATTTAAAATGGGGTAATTTTTAAGGTAATCTGAGTTAACCCGAATATATTACAGTTTGTAAGATATTATAAATTTATAGAGCCTGTTGGGTCGTAACGTATTATTTTAATGCCATGTAAAACATAAATTTGTAATGTTAAATCTTGTATAACATAATATTTTATTAGGCTATAACATGATGTACAGAATAACATTAAAATTTAACTTACTGAACAGGCTAATGAAATAACAACGTTTAACTTATGCTCTGTTATTATAGAGCACAGAATAGGGTTTCAAAACTACAGGGCTATCTGGTGTATGGGAATCTTTCACTAAAAACTTGAGTGCATCGTGTTTGTGTTTTAACACTCAGATGTTTGTGTTTTAATTTCTTTAAATAAATATTATAAAAACACTAGAAATACTTAGTAAATTATTAACAAAAGAAAGTCATCCGTATTTTTATATTATTATAAAAATATAAACTATCACGGTGGCTTAGCTGGTAACGTATAAAATAATTACTAATACAACATATTTTTTCACTTTACTTGTTTTTATTGCAACTGTATGGTTTGGCACAACCAGCAATTATGCATAAAATAATTAAATATTTTTAAAAATGACGTTACACTAAAGAAGGACACCACTCATTAGTAGGACTCCCGCAGTTAATTACTACAGTTAGCCTTTTCACAATTTAATCATTAATAATCGTAAGTTTAATTATGTTTTATGTTTTTATTAAGCGTAATTAAATTTGAACTGTATTGATTGAAACTAACCCAAGTCTCTCCTTCACCTTCTGCTGAGCTAATGATATGGATTACTTGGTAAATGTGGAGAACTAGTTCACGAATCAATTGGTTGGAGTAAAGTAATTTTAATCTAAAGCTTAAAAAACTCAAATCTAGATTTATTCAAGTCATCATGGTTATTGGAAACGGTAGTTCGTTGACAACAACCCAATTTGATTGCTGTTTTTCTTAATTGTAACTGACTTGAATTTGGCCAGAAAAACCCACTGGTGTATATATATATATGTGTGTGTGTGTGTGTGTGTGTGTGTGTGTGTGTGTGTGTGTGTGTGTGTGTGTGTGCGTGTGTGCGCGCGCGCGCGTGTGCGTGCGTGCGTGTGTGTTGTATTTGTGCGTGCGCGCGCGTGTGTGTGTGCGTGTGTGTGTGTATGTATGTGTTTGTGTGTGTGTGTGTGTGCTAATGAGTTGATGTAGGCTAGCTATGGCTGGTCACCTTACAAAGTTGTTTGCCCAACCGGTGTTAATTAACTTCTTTTAGTGATTTTCCAACAGTCTAACAACTGAATGACTGGACTGGAATTATTCTAAGACATATATTTTATTTTAAATATTTTAATCACACTCTTTTCATGAAATTTGTAGCTACCAAATTTAATAATTAAGAAAATAATTAGAGTGGTCAACAAGTTAAAAATGTTCCCAGATTAGAGTGTGAAAAATTAATTTTCACCATATTAATCCGTCATTGATTCAAGAAGCACTTATGCAAATATAACTTATGCAAATTATTAATATATAAAATGGATTTTGCTTTCTAATTTTGAATTCGAAACATAATCTATCTAAATTTTCTTCAATATAACTTACTCTGTTTACACAATGATTATTTTTATTACAAAAATACAATTTTTTATAATTTATCATAACTAGAAAATAATTATTTAGTAGCTTACGAATTAACAAATGTAGCTGTCTAATCATTTATTAATTTGTAAGCCTTAACTATGAGGTCTTAAATAAAAATGTATTCAATTAGTTAATTAATTCTCTAATAAATGTGTTTCCATTAACCAAGTAGGTAACATAAATTGAACTCTTATCTCTCAGTCGTATAGGCTACTGATAGTAGATGTGTAAACTCTAGTAAAATGATACTACGTAGTTTGTACTATGGAATAACCTTGAACACATAGTACAGTTTACTACCAACTGAAATTTAAGCTTAGTCAAATGGTTACTCAGCTTGACCTACTAAATATTTAAAATATTATACAGTAGACCTACTAAATATTTAAAATAACTAAAGTTCTTTTTCACTAAAATTATTTTAAAAAAAACATATCTCAGCCTCTAATAGGTTACGTCATCTTCAGAGGGTTAACCTACTGAAACTAAAATTAATCCAATAATAATTCGGATTTTTTCTCGAGGTGGTTTTTTCTTACCTGGTCTTTGAAGATGACCTCTTGTATTTCCAAACGCGTTAGAGTTTAACTTTTAAACTCATATTATTGATTCAAGGGTAAATTTTTTTTCCTAATTGTTTAATTATCTTGCTGTAAAATGTTGATTTATTTGTGAAAATAATTGTCATAGTAGTTTAACATGTAATATTCACAACTCCAGTGCATAAATAAATGAAAATAGGCTTAAATTAAAATTTATGGCTTAATGAACGTTATTTTTTCTCGTTTATCATCAAATAATACACTAATTGTATTTATACGAACGTACAGTATAAAATGAAAAATGTTTAGTCACCGTGAAACCTTGTTCATATAGAATGAATTTCAAAATTTTTCAATGTAGACTATATATACATCAAATATTTCTTAACCGTCATAAAAAGTGAATCAAGACTTAAAAAAGTAGTCTATTATATTTGCTATGTTAGTCTTTTACTAACGTAGAAGTCCTGGTAAGAAGTCAAAGCTAACGAGTTCCTAACTAACGTAGCCTAACTAGTCCTGGTGTGTTTTAAACCAAGCAATCTCAATTAAATTTTGAAGTCTGTTCTTATTTTGTTTTCAGTAAATTAAATTTAACACTGAAATATATAATTATTCTCATTTTATTAAATAATTATAGAATAATTATTTTTAAAGTTTAGATAATATTTAAAAAATATCAAATGAATTTTAACTTTTTTCCTCAAGTCTTACAAATTTTAATAGGCCTACGGTTTATTGAAAAGTTGTCGAGTAATTAATTAATTTTTTTCTCTCTCTCTATTTAAGAAATTCACAATCTGTTGGAAACAATCAGTGAATGTAATAACACAAAATTTGTAAAAAATTAACATGGTTAATAAACGTAAGTGGAGACACAGTCCAGTGACAGAACTCCGAGTGAATAGATAAGTGTAGCATTAAGTGCAGCATGTAGAGTATTGAGTAATTAATAAAAATGTTATTTGTTGCTATTCCCTTAAAGGAGATTAATATGTTTTTACAAACTAATTTTTGTTTAGATAATTTTACCGATCATTTACATTTTCTTATTGAAATAAATTTTAAATAACATTTAAGTTTATAACAGACTGTGTTCTATTATAAATGATTTCAGGAACAGACTTTTTTAATAAAGAAATAGGCCATAAAGGTTTTAATTGTTTGCTTATTTACTTGAGTGAAATGATTATATTCCTTTTAATTCACAATTTTCTGACGTTATTAATTCAAATTTTATAATTTACACATAGGCTATAGCCTATATTGAGAAACTTTTTAATAGTTTTGGCCTCAAGCCTGTTTATTAAATCGTGCCTAATTATTTTAAATTAGCTTTTTAATGAAATCAGTTTATTCACGATTGAATTTTAAATTATTGTTCATGTAACCTTCATATTTGTAGACTATTGGTGTACATCAGAAGAAAATAAAAATTTTAAAGTAGAATATTTTTTTTTTAGTTTAGTTTAAGTCCCATAAATAGGTAGATCATTAGCGTATACTGTAGATTATTAAGGAATAGTGGATTTGAATATGTAGAAATTTTCCAGATCCCAGCCGAGAATCGGACTTGGGACCTTTCGCCTTGCATCTTTGCACCGTAACTACTCCGCCACACAGGTGGCAAAATTGTTAATTTTATTTTGTGAAAACGAAGTCATAAAAATTTTTTCTAAAAAAGTATTTTTGCTTATTTGGTGGTAAGTTTATTGCACATTGCGCGGCAAAAAGTGGTGTTAAAGAACATTTGTTATAAGCTAAAAGATGAAAATGTGTACTTAAATGTATTCACTTATGTTTTTAACATATGAATTTAAATTTATAAACTTTGGGTTGTGAATAAAATGTGTGTCAATACATAAAAAACATAAGGATGGATAATGAGAACAAAAGGTTGTGGGAATTTTCGGTTGTTTGTTGAAGGGAAAAGTGGGAAAAATATATTTGATCCAGACCTAGGTCAACTTTTATTTTTGTCTACCAGTTTTTCCGCTACGTTTTACACTGTTTTTCCGGACATGCGTTGTTGGCGGCGGCTACTTCTTCTCATATGTGGTGGCTATAACACTCATGTTCACTCTTTCTCTACAATTCACAACTCTTCTGTTCTCTGTGTTTGTAACACTTAACGCTTGCTTAGTCAAAAATATCGTATACCACGTGAATCAAAAGAAATGGGTATCCAACCAAATTCATTAACGCTTCTCTCTGAAAAATAATCAAACAAACAATTATTTAAAAATTTAAATATGAATTAAATTTAAAATAATATTAAATAGACGACAATGGAAATAAATTTTTCAACAATTTTTGAAGGCAATAATCTACGATGTGATTATTACGATTCGTTATTAGGATTACTTTTATCTTTGTTTGGAACAAAAAATACACGACACAATATTGTTAAAAAAACAGTGAAAAAAATACAGAATAACATGATATACTAAATATTAAATTTATATATAGGCTATTATTATCCGTTGAAACAGTTTTACTGTTTAAAAAACTAGTAATAAAATATTGAAAAACATTGCACTTTAGTGAGAGTATTTATCACAAAAATCATGAAAAGAATAAATTTATAAAATTGAACATTATAAATTTTGAAGAAAAGTTATTCATCTAGGGCTGTTTTGAATTGAAACCAGTTTTTTTAATCTCGTCTACATTCACTGAACACTTGTACGAAATAGGCCTATATTACCCTAAGTAAAAACATCTACATATACTACTTTTAGTAGTAGGTCGATGCCTATTTTGTTCATTATCAATAAAACCAATTCAGTTGTTTGTTAACCACAGAAGTAAACTATCAAATTGTTCTAAATTATTAGATTACTAAACGCTGTCGTCCAATTTTTAAAACTTTTTTTATAAATAAATGAGATTAAATCTAAAATTATAAGTAGATATAATATATTTTTGTTATTCGATACATTTTGTTGATAGGTCGTACCTACACGTTACAAAGGAAAATTAAAGAATTTTAATTTTGACTACTAACTCCTGAGAGGTAAAAAGGGGGTTAATATTTTTAAAATTGAACATAATTTTTGTACCTTCCGAGGATCTCTAATTCTGAAAATTAAGGTCATATTCTTAAATTGAGGCCTAGAAGTAAAATGTAGATTAAGACCGGTAAAATCAATAACTAGTGTATTAGATCAATTCGCGAAAGAAAACACCTACCTGTCTTTAAACTTCAACATCTTTTGAACTGTTGTATGTAAAAACAATTACGATGCATCATATTAAATCTTGTTTTATTGTTGGTTACACAATTATATTAACATATAATACTTTGCAGCCCTATACATTTTAAAGTACGCGTGAGCAAAGTAATAGTAGGCTACTTTGAAGCTGGGTATACTGGAAAAGTGGTTAAAAACTGTATTTTTTATGCGTAATTTATTAATATATTTAATAGGCCTACTCTATTGATTTCCAAAAATTTTAGTGTATATCCTCTAACCAACAATAAAACAAAACAAGCTTTAATTTGATGTACTGTTATTGTTTTTACACACAAAGGTTCAAAAGATACTGCTGTTTAAAGACAGGTGTTTTTTTCGTGAATCGGACTATAGTAGGCCTAATACCTAATGCACGTCTCAGAGGCTGGCGGGAAGTAATTCTTTTATGAATCTGATAATTTATTTGTTATGTTTTGCCTTTTACATTTCTTTTAACAACTAAGATCATTTAATCGCAACTATTTCGGATAGCCTATGAAAACATTTATCAGAATTATATTAGATCCCTTTTGTCATAAATCGGAAATCGAACCCAAGATCTTTGATTTAGCTATACATGCAAACTTAGTCACTCAATTTATTGTCATTACATTGATGTTGTTTGTTGTTTAGGTCATCAGCCGAAAGGCTGGTTTGAACCTCGAGAGGCTTTACTTAGTAAAACGAGGAGTAACGAGGTTTACAATTGCCTTCCTCACTGAGTGGAAAAGTATGTTTATCACCACGCCAGGCCCTCTGAAAAGCATGTAGTTTACTTTCCACCCTGCAAATGACACTACACTTCATTCACCACAGGGTCTGGTTGTATATTAAAATTCATTACTTTTAGAGGAGATAACTCTGACTAGTGCCTTTTACAACTCTACCTCTTATGTTCTTAATTAGTTCAGTCATATAATTGGTTAACCATGTGATTAGAAACAGAACTATTTTTTGTAGCCTTGGAACTAGAAGATTGAGTGCAAATAATTTAGCACTCCACCTGCTTGTTATGTGCAAACTCATTACATTATTAGTTACTTAATTGTGTTATACATTTATACAGCCAGAACAATAATTTGTGTTATTGTTGTACTGTATTCATTAACGATATTTCCATTGTTCAAATATATAACTTTTAACAGGGAATTGTTGAATCGAGTAAAACGCAGGCCTAATTAAACTTCACAATTGTTAATTGTTAAAATGTTATTTGTTGTCAGAGTTGTATAGTCGTTAAATCATATGATTAAATGATGCTCCTCTACTGTATTATTAAATTTTATTGGAAAGTAACAATTAGTGACACTAAACAATGTTCGTTTATTGTCAATAATAAAAATTGTAAATATTATGTGTCAATATTTTTATCCTAATATTGTAATTTTACATTGTAAATAATATAATGTTAATATAGATGACTGACGTGTTTGAGTGCGAATGTATAAATAACTGAATGAAAATTTTTAATTATCTCCAGTAAAGTTCGGTGTAGATATATTTTGGAATCATGTGCTTATTATTTATTACTTCTCATTCTGTTTTTTTTCGTTTCAAAGTAGGTTTTGGTTATTTTATTTTATTTGTTTTTTTTAAACTAAGTTACTTAATTTTGATTGTAAATAATAATTAAGAGCAGTTTCTATAATATGTTTTAATGCTATAATTTGTTAAATACACCAGCGGGTTGTAATTTGTTGACGTTTTAATTCTAATTGATAAGTTGCATTTATTGTTATACAACAGATTAAGCATTAAAAAAAATTTATTCTTATTTTATCAAACATCCTATGTAGGATTTTAAACAGCCGTATTATTTAAAATTGAAATATATTTCTAACCACCAGAATACGGTAACATAAAACACTTACCAATATTTATAGCGCTTTCGTGTATCAAACTATAAAAAAGGAAACCGAAAATTCTCCAATGTAACTGAACACATGATCAAAAATAAACATACTATGTCGAGTATAAGGAATAATTTAGAAATATTAGAAAGGAAACAACAAAATGAAATTGAAATTTTGGAAAAATATTATATTTATAAATAGACTACAATAACAGGGAAAAATTAATGAACACACAGATTGAATATGACAATCAACTGATTAAGTTGGCAAGACTGTTTTAAATATAAGAATCGACTATTCCTTGTCTACCTTGGTAGGAGTAAGAAGTTTTAAATTTTGACGTAAAAAATTTTTTAATGAATTTTAATTTACTGAAGATGTGTACAAGATACACGAAATCGCTATAAATAGGCCTATTGGTAAGTATTTTATGTTACCGTATTCTGGTGGTTAGAAATATATTTCAATTTCAGTAAAAAAAAGTTATAAGTTATGAAAAACAATTTTTTATTATTATTACAGTATAATTACTTTTAGCTAATTCCTGTTGTGTGTAGGCCTACGTTGCAATATGTTCAATTTAAAAACAATAAACAAACCCATGACCAAATGAGATGAGGATGATATCCATGAAGTGTAAATGAGATGTAATTTTGTACACGCTCAAGACGACCATTCTAAATAGATTATGGTTAATTGAACCCCAACCATCAAAGTTTTCCGGTATCCGCTGTCTAGTATTAAAATCCGTATTAAAGTAACTTTACTAGGATTTGAACCAGGAAGATTCCTGGTTTCGGAGACGAATCTTCGTCTCCGAAAATTAGCTGATAAACAGCTTACTAGTGGCAACTAGACCAATCCGGTGGATTAATATATTTTATTATTACCTGGAAATTTTATAAAAATGATTTTTTTTGAAAATTGTAATTCAAAAGAAAGTTAAAAATGTAGTAATACACACTCACATGACTTTGTCTTGCTAATGTAAATTATGAACAATATAACATGTTTTATCATGAGTAGGCCCTAAACAATGTAAAATGAATAAGATAACCTAATTTTAATCATGAGTAAATGACGCAAAATGAAAATCAACCTCCGTAGAACTTAAAAATATTTATGTAAAATCACTAATCGATTCTAAACTAAGATCTGTAGCAAAAAATATTTGATAAAAGTTGTAGATTTTTAATTTTAATTTTCTTAACTTAGATTACAAATACTCTTATGTCGTTACTTAGCCGCAATCTTGAAAAATCCGGTTTTAACCGATTTTCATGAGAAAAATTCAGAAAATCAGTAATTGAAGCTAAATTTTGTGTGTGTATATGTGTGTGTGTGGGTTTGTTATACGTGAACAAAATAACTCAAAAACGGTACATCTTACGATATTGAAATTTGGAACTTAAGTTAGGTACTATTCAACAGGAATAATCTTGTCAAAATTGGCCCAAAAGAAATAGTAGTAGTTTATTCATGCAATTTTCTCAAAAACGTCGATACGTTTTTTTTAAATTGTTTAATTATAGCTATTACTAAGTACTTTTTTGTGCTCTGCAAGAAGAGATAAGTGGCATTTCTGGTGAAATTCATAGAGGGTGTGCTCCTGTTATAAACGTTTCTTTTTTAAGTTTTTGGCTTTATATAGCTATACGTAACAACGCTAAAGTAGACCTACCAATGTAATAAAAGTTTTAGAAAATTTTAAAAAATCTTCAATTTTTAATTTAAGCTTATTTCATCTACAGAGCTTTGTTTAGCGCCAACTAGTCATTTTTTGTATTTTGCTCATTAAAATCGGTAAAAAATGGATTTTCTTTAAGATTGGTACCATAGATTACATTTTACAACAAAAGTAGGCTAGGTACCTATATAAGTAAGTACCTATATCAAATTAAAGTCATAGAAAATTAAAAAACTTACAACTTTTATTTCAATAATTTATTTATAGAACGCTTAGTTTAGCGTCAAATTGTGATTTTCCGTGATTTGTGTCCAACAGACGGTTAATTTTAATTTAGCATCATTCACTCACCACTAAAATTCGGTCATTTCATTTTACATTGTTTACTAATGATTAATTATAATTATGTTGTTAATGATTTGTATTGTCAAAAGAAAGTAGTGTGAGTGTTTCACAGAGATTTTATCATTATAAAATACTTAATAATATTAAAATTCCGTCAAAGCATATCGAAATGTATAAATTCCTTTACATAATATTGTAAGTTTACTTTGACTGCGACATTCTCTTAATTACTGACTAGTTTAAATATTAGTTTAAGAAATAAAGTAAACAAATTGGTATGAGTATGCAACAGAACTTAGGCCTACTTACATTGACTGTAGCAGTTTTGAACTACCCTTTTCCTATTTTAGTAATAGGCTATGTTCTACTGTATCATACCAGTATTTTCGCTTTATTATTAAATATACATTAACTAAGTTGTAATAATGTTATTATTGTAATTTATACTCTTATTATTTGTTGTAAGTAAACTATAAATTTATATAATGCAATATTATCGTTATAAAATAATATTAATATTATTACTTAAAATATTGTCGCTTCCGTTAATCCAAAACACTCTAATAGAAATATTTTCTTAATGTTCTCTCTATCAAATTGTCATATCACTTCAAATTGATTTTACGAGTTTTGTTAAAATAAACGTTTGATTATTTTATGAAAATATTGTTTCACCTGTAGAAATTATAAATTCTGCATTAGAAGTTCTAGTATTAAGAAATATAAAAAATTATGAGGTTTATCATCACTTATGCATATTGTTTATGGATGATGATTTACAAAAGTAATCTTCCCCGTGAGAAAAAATTTAATTTCTTTACCATGACTGATTTAATTTTATTAATTAAAAACATTTCATAGTAAGTAGGTTACTTATAGCGTAATAAATTAATTTTAGAGGATATAACTTCAATAATTTCTCATGACAGGTAGGAGTGTGTTAAATTATTTCCAATTGATCTGCTAGTTCCAGGGTTACAAAAAAAAGTTATGTTTCTTATCACATGGTCAGCCAATTATATGGCTGAACTTGTTTAAAAACGAAAAAGTAGAGGTGTAAAAGATACAAGTCAGGGTTATCTCCTCTGAGAGTAATCAATTTTATTATACAACCATACCTTTCGTTGAATGAAATGAAGGTGTCATTTGCAGGGTGGAAAGTAGATACATATCAGAGAGCTCATGTTGATAAGTATACTTTTTTACTGAATGAGGAAGGCAGAGGTAAACCACTAGAGGCTTTAGTAAATATGCCATTTGAAATTAATTTTCATGAAATAAAATTACACAAAAGTTTCCAGACAAAAAAATAATTGTTAATGAAGCATTTTTTCTGTCTGAACATTTTTAATTAATTTTTACATATCTACAAAAGTGAAAAAAATAAAATTTTTCTTCCTTAATGATAATGATAAACGATACCACATATAAGAAAATATTTACATTTATTATAAACTTATTTGGAATATAATAAGTTAGTAATCCAATCATTCATGACTTAAAGGCTTTATAAAAATAGATTAAAAGTGTGCTTGTTTGAAGGTGTATACATTTATAGTGTTTGATGTAATTTTATTGTAGTTTGTTCATGTTAAAGAGATAACATGAAAAGTTTCCTGTAATAAACACAAAATTAAATTAGTGTCGTTTTATAATAATCCATCATATCCTGTACCAAAAACATGAAGATGACATGTATTTTCATTTAGAACATACCGTACGTAGAAGGTTATGACATAACGGGTATATTTTGTAAAACCTATTCCTGAATGGATGTTATATTAACGGTTATACAATCATATGTTCAGAGAGGAGTAATCGTACAACATGCCCTTCCTTCGTAATTCGTATTTATCTCATCCGATTGCTGTTATATCTGAATATTATATGATTAATATTTATGTTAGTTGACTCTCTATTGAAGGAAGAGATGAATCTAAACAGGCCTAATTAATTTTCAATGAATAATCTGATGGTTATTAATTATAGAGTACCAGGCATATAATGAGTTAATTCAGGACACAAGAGTTATAACACAAATCATAGAAAACACCATCTCTATGACCATAGGATGTACTACCACCTATCCGCCGACGGTCCAAACTGAACTTCTCTCTATATTTATTATTATTATTATTATTATTGTATTGTCTCAAAATCAATGCTTATTTATGTAAATTTCTATTCTCCTGCGTACATAACAATAAATGATGACAGTTCCATTGCTTATTGTATTAGTGGTCTACGTCTGTATTATTTTTTTCTTAGATTTTACTTTTACTTTTTGTTTAGGTCAACAGCCGAAAAGCTGGTTTGAATCTCTAGAGGTTTTACTAAAAACGAGGAGTGAGGTGGTTTACATATGCCTTCCTCACCGAGTTAAAATATTATGCTTATCAGCATGCCAGGCCTTCCGAAAATCACCCATTTTCCACCCTGCAAATGACACCTTCACTTCATTCACCACAGGGTCTGGCTGTATAGTGAAATTCATTAAACTCAGAGGAGATAACTCTGACTAGTGTCTTTTAGCCTACACCACTACCTCTTCTGTTCTTAAATAGTTCATTCATATGATTGGCTGACTATTTGATAAGACATAGAACTATTTTTTGTAGCCCTGGAACCAACAGATAGAGTGCAATTAATTTAACACTCCACCTGCCTGTTATGGGCATATAATTTACTTATGTTACCCTTCTATACAAAGCTAGGAATACCACCCCACCACCACTTCTCGTTTCAATGAAAACTAAAATAAAAGCGTTTATCTTTTCACATAATATTTACTTATTGAAATAAAATCACGATTGTACAAATGAAACCAATTGGTACTGATAACAGGAATTTTGTTGAAATAAGTATGAATCACCAGTGGAAGCGGATGAATACAACATGAGTATACCTAACCTGTAAATAATTTTCAAGAATAATGAAAACAGGAAAGAGCGAGGGGTAATTTCATATTTTGAATAGTATTGTACCATGCCTGATACCTGATTGTACTACACCTGACTGCATTATATAGTATAATGTACGTAATAAACAATAAATGGTAAAATATAGATGTATTAATTTCACTTTCCAAACGACTTAATACCAAAAAAATCCCTTTCAAGAGACGACGCATCTCATGGATGGTGGTTTAAAAAGGCTTACCTTTAAATTATGGCAAAAACCATTACTGATTTCTGTATCTACTCTTTAAAAAGAATCGAATAACATTATTTTTGTTTCCAAATTCCGACTTTAATTTCTTAACTTCCGGTTGTAGGCTACTTCCGGTTGATATCAGAACTTGAAACCCAATTATTTCTGTGTCTACTCTCTAAAAAGAATCGAATAATACTATTTCTATTTTCAATTTCCGACCGTTTTTCCAGTTTTGGGCCACTTTCGGTTAATACTGGAACTTCAAACCCAATAATTTATGTATCTACTCTTTTAAGAGAAATCGAGTGACAATTATTTTTACTCGAGAAGCTCTAAGTTTTCAAACAGTGAAAAAGAGTGGTATTATTGTTCGTGTATCGCTTCTGGCGGATTACCATAAAATTAAGCATCATATTGTACCAAATTAAATGGATAGGCATATACATAGGCTACTACAATTACGTTGACTTACCTTATATTCATTTAAGTTCGTTTATATTGTGCAGTTTTTGTTAATGCTTTGTCTAATTACTTTGTCGATATCTTCGTTTATCTTTTTCACTGACTTGTATAGATGATATTTTTTATCCAACGTATATTTTTTATACATAGGTTATTTATTCATTTAATCCTTTCATCAGAATTTTATCAATTTAAACAATAGGTGCAACAAAAATTACCCAAATTTCTTTTTAAATTAATACAGATAAATGTATCAAATTTGTCCTTTTTGGATTTCTTCATGATTATAAATAGGTAGGTCTATATTATGTTTTTTTCGATTATTTACCTAAATATATTTTTTATTTTTATTTTCAGATATGTTTGATGAGAGAGCAGATCCTAACAGCAATATACTTCTGAAACAAATGATAACATAAAATAAATTGTATTAAGAAATTAGTTTCAGTTGCAATGTATTATACAAATCAACAAAAATACTTTACTAGTACAGTAATTACAAAAAGAAAAAAATTGTGACTTACAAACTAATAAGTTAATAATAATAATAATAATAATGATATATTAACACCACTACAGAGTATTATATTTATTTATTTAACCTTTTATTCTACTAAAATACTTAGTAACTGGTAAGATGAATATTTCCAAGTTAAACCTGGTTTCAATAAACATTAACTGTGTGTATAAATAAAAATTGATAGTAAAAGGTATAATAAACTGTCCAGATTATTTTTTAAGGAAAACGACTGATTTTGATTCAAAAAATAATTCAGTTAAATAGTGCAGTCAAACGTCTATTAAATGAGTATCAAACATTTTTACCTTTTGGACAGATGGACGTTAAATTGGAGTGAAGCTAAAATGGCGATTTGTGATAAGAGTTTACAAGCATCAGCTATGACTGTATTAGCATACGGTAATAAGAAATGGATCAGCAGTAGATAGAAAGCATTTCAAATTCAAGCATTTAAGACGAGGTTCTTAAAATGTGTTAAATGATTTACTAGGAGAGACCGTTTGAGAAACCGTAACACAAAAACAGAGCTTAATGTAACAACTTTTGAACAGTTCATTAAGGTTTAAAGGAAGAATTATATCTTCAGCTTATATCTTGAGTATGGATTCGACCCGTTTGCCATTGCAAGCATTGTATTATTTACTGGTGGTAAGAAGAGATGTTGGTTGGACGAGGGAGAGATAGTTACCGGAACAGATCCAGGTTGCCTAAACCGTGATTGATGATGATTGCTCTATCAGTCAATTTTACCTTACAAAATAATAATAAGTTATACTTCTGTTCGTAAATTGATGGTCTGTCAAAAAATTTTTACGTGAAAATATTCGCTGGTTGCAACAATAAACGAAATTCCAACGTCATATTTTTTTATGTATTTACACCCGTTATGTGCATTAAAGTTAATGCAAACGGAAAAAAGTTTTTGAGCAATGAAAAATGCCAGACCTAACCGAAAATTGAACCCGGGATCCCTGGGATAGAATCAGTTGCGCTGCCCACTGAACCAACGGGGCTGTTAAAACTACACCTAAGTCATTCTAGTCGTTGATCGGAATGCCCAGATGTTGTTTCAGAGCTTTAAAAAATGACAAGGGTTAAAAAAAGTGAAAATGACTTTCAAAATAAATGGTCTCAACTAGAAGTGGTCACTTGAAAGAAATATTTGTCAAAAGATTTTGATTGTAATTTGTACTTAGACATAGATCAAATGTCTTTTCTACTAGCAAGATGTGAGCATGCGTAATAAGCGAAGTTACAGTATGTAATAGTTTACTTTGTATTAGTTAACTTGGAGGCAACTATTGAAGAGAACTATTAACTATTTTATCCTCACAAGAGAATGCCAAATTTGAAAGAAATTAAATTAATATTGTATTCTTTATTTATGTTGCATCAGCTTTCAAGTTTGATCTTATTACTTTTCATTTACCTTGTCCCTTATTTTATTTCAATAAAACATTATTCACATTAAATCATTATAAGTTTTATTCAATTAATATATTTTCATAATTACAGTCTCAATTATTACGTATCTTAGTTAATCAATTCTCCTATTAAACGAATGGTTATTGTTATTGTTTACATATGTCTGCCATTGAATAGCTATCAAATAATCACTATTATTATAGAGTTGAATAATTTGTGTCTCTTTTAAATAACATGAACGTTATATTTATTACTATTTATTTATATTTACCATTTGTTATATATTTATTACTATTTTTTTTAAGAACGAATGAGGGACCTACTCGCTTGGTTTGGCCTCCAGTCCCCCACTAAAATAATTTACAATTTCTATTTTCTTCTTCTTAGTTGCCTAGTAACCATATTTTGTTTATTAGAATTAAATAATTATTTTTAAATATTTCATCTTAATCAGCTGGAATTATTCAGATTTATTTAAATAGACTCAAACGTAAACAACACCAGGTGTGCACTAAATTTGTCTCATTACACTATTAATGGGATAATACTGTAGGAAGTGTCTAAACATACACGTTTATCTCTAAAGCCGTTTAAACGGTTTCACAGGCGTATGAAGTTATTTGGGTTTTTAATTTAAATATTTAGGCTATTACATGCTCACATCTGAATTTTTTAAATCTAAAAAACTATTAAACATCTAGATTTTTAAGCGACTAGATTATTTTAGTTTGAACCCAAAAAGAATCAGCTTTCTTATGAAAATTTATCAAATATTCTATTCTATATTACGCCAGTTTTAATCATATTTAATTACTAGTAATTCTTAAATTTTTTAACCAGTGTTCTTTAAATGTAAAATATAAACAATAATTTAAGATTTAGCTAAGCAGAGGGAAAAATTGTACATATATAATAAGATTTATGTAATAAAAAAATAAAAACATTCAGAAGTGTGTTTAAAAATACTAAACGCTGTACAAAGAACAAAATGTGACTGAACTGTGCATCGATATCTTGAAACATGAAGTAGTTGAAGCTGAAGATGGTCATGACAGAGGTGATAATGATGCCGAAAATGAAATGGCTGATTAGTAGTACAGGGTGATTTTTTAGTCCTGTTACCCAATTGTTAATGTCTGGTAATTTTTTTCTAAGAAAGGGATATTTTGTTTTGTGACACAAAGTTGGTAGCCCTACTCAACCGGTATAGATACGACAGTTTGAGTTGATTCTCCTTGAGTTGCGTAAAATTTTGTGCTGTTTCCAGTTGTGTTACGAACAGAATATCTTTTACCCTAGAACAACGGGTTTTCATTCTTGAACAATATTTTGCTACAAAATCGAATGCGAGTGTAAAAGAATCATTTCAAATTAAATTTTTTGGTGTTCCTCCACCCTATTCTAGTCAATTTCTAGGCTAACTAACTGATTTTTAGAGGCAGGTATTGTTTGCAGCAGAAAACGTAGTGGTCGACCAACTCTCTTGACAGATGACGTTAAGAGAATGTGAAAACAAGATTGCTCAATTCTCCATGGAAAAGTTTACAAAAACTTTCCTCGCATGTTGATTTGTCATGTTCGAGTGCTCAGAAAGCTGCTAAAAAATTGAAATTGTATCCGTATCACATACGATTAGTTCTAGAGCTTCAGCCTCCAGATTTAAACAAGAGATTGTTTTAGGATAAAAGACATTCTGTTCGTAGCACGACCGGAAATGGCATAAAATTTTACACAGCTCAAGGAGAATCAACTCACACTGCCATATCCATACTGGTTGAGTAGGGCTACCAACTTAGTGTCACAAAACAAAATTTATTTTTTTAGAAAAATATTACCAGACATTAACAATTGGGTAACAGGACTAAAAAATCACCCTTTAGTATTTTTCTAGTTATAATAAAGTTTCATAAACTTGTTACTAGATTAATAAAAATAGAGTTAGTTACGAAAAAGAATTAGTGTCAGTTGGTATTTCAACGTGTAATTTCTGGACCGTAAGTGAGAATCGAATTTACTTGGTAGAGCAACACACACTAACGTAATGTAGCCCTATGCTTTGTAACATAATGGTAACCATTACGCTACGGAGATGTCCATTCGTATAAATCTAATTTTGATAACGTATTTAAAATTGTTGGTTTTTTTATTATTGTGATATTTTTACATTTGATCCACAAAAATTTTAGTATTTTATTTTTAATCCCTAATGTGTATAGGCTACGTAGCAATCTGTAAAATTTAAGAACAATAGGAACCCTGTGGCCTAATGAGATGAGGATGATATGTATGACGTGTAAATGAGGTTTAGTCTAGTGCAGACTCAGACAGAACATTCCTGAGAGAGTATGATTAATTGAACCCCAGTCATCAAAGTACACCGGTAACAAATTTTTAGTATTCAAATTCCAATAAAAGTAACTACCTTTACTAGGATTTGAACTAGGAACCTTCGTCTCCGAAAATCAGCTATTAAAGAGCTGATTCGCAGTGACGACTTTACCTCTAAATTAACCCAGTGGGTTTAAATATTTAGTCTTGAAATTTTCTTCCAAATTTTTTTTTAAATTTTTGATACAACCATAATTTTAACTGAATAATAATTTTTTTGCTTTTAATTTCAATTATAAACTTTTTAATTTGTATCACTAAACTAAAACCCGTAAGTGTAACTGGGTAGTAACCTAGGAGTCTTGTGTTTGACTCCCAGTCAGATCTAACATTTCTTTACACTCGTTTTCATTTATCACCCTTCATCGTCTTCATTAGCCTTCATGTTCATAAAAGTCAACGATAAAAGGGAGCGTCAAAAACCTACTTAAATACTAAAACTTATTTAAATTCTAAACTTATTTAGAAATAAAAATAAAGTAGGCCTAGTTTTAAATATCAAGTATTTTTTGATCTGAATAATAGGAAAATAAATTTGTTTTTTCTTGAGTTATGGGGATTTTAATTCAAAAGTTAACTTCTCAATCAAAAAAGTCCAGTTTTTATTTTAACGGGATAAATTTTATTTGTTTAAAAAATTTTAAAAAGTTTATTCTTTTCTCTTAAAAACTTTTCTGAAAGTTATTTGTTTAACGACACAAGTTAGCTAAGGGGAGCGTTAAGAGGATGAAGGTAATAGACAAAGAAGGATTACGTTTAAATCTGTAGAGGGAGAGAGATGGAGCTGCGATGAACTTATATAGCGTCTAGTGGAGTTAAGGGGTAAGAGCCAGAAGTAGAATGAAGGAGAATTGAAAGAGAATTGAAGGATGAAGGGAAAACTGAAGAGGAGACTGCGTTCTCGTTCAGCTGGGATGCAAGGAGCGTCTTGCCCGGGATATCGATCCCAGTACCTGGTGTACTGAAACACCTTCGCTCCCCAAGGACCTTATTTAGCTCCAGGAGTTCCTGACTAGTTTTAGAACTACATCGTTTACTTAAAGATAACACACGTTTAATTAAACTTAAATGAAAAAGACAAACGAGTTCAGTTACAACTTTAAAAAAAATTAATTTCTTATTTATTTTTTCTTAATTAAAATAATATTTGTATCAAATAATTTTTAAAGTTAATTTTTCGTTTAAAAACGAATTTTCTTAACCTAGAAATCCTTTTTACTAAAGATTTATAAAAATCACAAGGTAATAAAATGTAGAATGTTTATTCGTCTTTCATATCGTTTTCCCTATTTTCCTTAAGTTTATATTATCCAATTTGTTTTTATAATAAAGAAATAGTTATTGAATTTCTTACATGTTTGACATTTACGACTACGTAAGTTGTTTATTTAAGACTTTTAAATTATTTTGAATAGAAAGTTTCCCGTATATATACGTAGCTATTACTCTCCGGAATGGGATTTTTCAGTACAATTGTTTTAATATTAGTAGAAATAATTTATTCTCAACAATGCTTCTTCTAAAATCTAAACATTTTTAAAAAATATCTTGTAAAAGTTATTTTTATGAACAGTTGAGATGCTACGCCATCTCAAATGTTAGGCGTAACATAATTAATATGCATAGCATCTCAAATGCTACGAGTTTGAGATGCGTAGCATCTCAAATTATGCGTAGCATAATTCATTTGTGAGCGGCTTGTTTGTAGCCACTCAATTGTTAGTTTTGATATAGTAGGCTATATCCCTATCGTACGTCGCAGAAGTACTCAATCTTAGTAATATGAACCCGGAATATATTTTATATATTATATATTTATAATTTTTTATATATTATACCCGGAATATTATTTTAATGTCAGTTACTAAATATTCCCTTTGTTGGTCCATGTAGAAAATACGAACAATTAATATTGTTCTTCTGTTTCTAATTCGAAAACCTTAGTTTCTTCAGCAAGTGACAACAAAGAGTTTTTTTATGCTTAATCATTTTTTTCAATTCCTAATATGTGTACGTTGCAATCTGTTCAATTCAGAACAATAAGCAACCCCATGACCCAATGAGATGAGGATGATATGGTGTGTGACGTGTAAATGAGGTGTAGTTTTGTACAGACTCAGGCCGACCATTCCTGAGAGAGTATGGTTAATTGAAACCCAACCATCAAAGTACACCGTTAACCACTGTCTAGCATTAAAATCCGTATAAAAAGTAACTACCTTTACTATGATTTGAACCAGGAACCTTCGTCTCCGAAAATCAGCTGTTAAACAGCTGATTTTGGCGACGACTTTACCTCTAGATCAACCCGGTGGGTTGTGCTTAATCATGAGATTAATATTCTTACTGATCCAAAATTGAGTGTGAGTAATGAATCAAGGTATATTTAACTTATTAGAAAAAGTGAAAAATACAACCAGCAGGTATTTTAGATGTCAAGTAGCCTAAATCAAATGTTAAGAACACTACTTAACATAACGACTACTTGCAATAACACTTACATACTTGCATACTTGCATAACGGTTAACCCATATAAAAAACTTGTAAGTTTGGGTGCACCTTGAAAGAGTGACCATCTAACCTTTAATCTATTATAGTAATGTAATAAATCACTGAAGTAAAAATAAGAAATATCCAATATCACTTTCAAACCAATTCTTGGTTAATTTATTATTATATTTTTATTCAATACAAACAAAACCATATGTCTAAATCCACGAAGATCTGAAAATCATCCTGGAGATTTAATTATTTTTCCCAACCTGATAAATTTTACAATCCGAGACGTAGTGGTTAGCATGCTAATCTACAAATTGAAAAGTCGCGAGTTCGATTCCTGGCTTTGGTCTGGAACTTGTTATAAGCCAAAATGCCCCGTTCCAGTTTCAAAATCAATCGTTGGCGCTAATACCAAACTGTTTATGCGTTTTTTTTATAATATAAAGCAAAATCTACAATCTATTCTTATGTGAATATTAAGCAGATAAATTTGCTTTTACATGACATGGTCGAAGAAAACCTACCAATGGAGAAAACTCGTAAATTTATTCCATGTGTTTTATTGTCATTTTAAAATAAATCCGTCGGGTGTCTTCGTTTCAGTTAGCAAGTGTCGTTTGAATTATCTAAAAGTGAGATCATGAGATGATTAGAGTGTGATTGAAGTCTTATTTGTATTTTGTACTGAATGTGTGGATTTCTTCTTTAATTGTAGGAGTACTTAAATCTCTGTGTAGTATGTCTATGCGATTTAAGAAAACAATAACAATATTTTAAGGTAACTATATTTTTATACATCATGATATGGATGTGCAGACGGCACGAGAAGAAATACGAAGTTTCAGTTGTAAATACATCAAACGTCTAAACAACCACGTAAATCACTTAGCACTGAATCTCTTAGACAACAGCAATGACGTTCATAGACTAAAATGTGCTACAGTACTGGATCTCCCGGGGCGATCTGACAGTGAGATTTTACATTGTAAATAATATAATGTTAATATTCTGTTAATGACTGGCGTGTTTGAGTGTGAATGTGTAAATAACTGAAAATTTTTAATTATCTCCAGTATAGTTCGGAGTATTTTGGAATCATGTGCTTATTATTTATTACTTCTCATTCTGTTAATTTTCGTTTTAAAGAAGGTTTTGGTTGTTTTATTTTAATTTGTTTTTTTAACTATCTAATTTTGATTGTAAATAATAATTAAGAGCAATACAATATGTTTTAATATTATATTTTGTTAATTACACCAGAGGGTTGTAATTTGTTCATGTGTTAATTCTAATTGATAAGTTGTATTTAATGTTATACAACAGATTATGCATTAAAAAAAGTTATATGAAAAAAAAATTTCTGAAATTTTGCAATTATTACGTCGTTATTTGTGGTTAATTAATAAGATGACTTTTTTTGTTATTATTTCTAAATAAGCTTTGAATTATACGAAGATAATTACATAAAAATGAAAAAATATGAAACCTGACAAAGAATTGTACCGGGGACCCATGGCACAAAAGCAATTTGCTCTAACCACTAAATTTTATTTTTCTTCTTTCATTTCTTTCTTACGTAACTTAAGTTTTTTTTAAATCATTTGAAATAAAACAAATTTCCTGGAGTATTCTAACGATATTTAAACTAATGGTTTCGCTAAATTAAATTGACTAACTATCTGTTATTTGATAATGAAATTTATGCTAAGGTGAAATTTTGTTACACTATTCCTCTAGTTCATATAAATCATAGTAAATGTTGACTTTTAGAATTGATTTTTGTTCCTGATTTTACATAAATTAAATTTTATAATTTATCTAATTGATTTAGGTACATTTCAGGTCAATGGTTCCCAATTTTACATTTAATAATCGAATTTAAATTTAGTAGAAAGAACAAATAAACTTGAATCCACTCTTGAATTTTAACCCAAAATGATCGACTACCCTACTTTTAAAATTTTCAGCCACCTGATAGGCTATTTTTAGTAGGCTACATTATTGAGAACTCCATGAAAATAAAAACAGTAGGCCGATACCATGTTTAGTACTTTTTTTAATCCCTAATGTCATTACATTATTTATTCATGATCAAATATAGGTTATATGTTTTATTATTTACATTGGCAAGAGAAATTCGTGTTAATGTTTCAAACCAGATTTTTTTAATCCCTAATGTTTTTTTTAAACCCACATGTTTTTATCCCTATAATGTGTTTACGTTGCAATCTGTCCCATGACCCAATGAGACGGTGATGATCTGTATGATGTATAAATGAGGTGTAAATGAGTCTTGTACAGACTCAGGCCAACAATTCCTAAGAAAGTATGGTCAATTGAAGCCCAACCATCAAAGTACTACATCGGTAACAACTGTCTAGTATTCGAATCGTAGGCCTACTATAAAATTAATTATTTATTATATTAATCGTATAAAAATGAATTTTTAGGATTTGAACCAGGAATCTTTGTCTCCAAAAATTAGCTCTTAAACAGCTGACTCACGGCAATGACTTTACCTCTAGATCAACCCAGTAAGATATAGATATTTTTTACTACCATAGAAATATTTTATATTTAAAGAAGTTGTGTCAACAACAATTGTTCTTATGATCCGGTTAGTTTGCCCAAAAAATAATAGGGTTATAATTATTTATTTTAAAGGGTTTAAATTTTTAGTCTAACTTAAATTTCTACAGAATTAAACCAAATAAAAATTGTAACGATTGGAGTTTTTACATTTTTTGTACTTTAAATTTGTTACACTATAATTAATTACCTTTCTTACAAAAAAAGAAAAATGGAAACAATTCAAAATGAACCTATAAAACCTCATTTTTTAGAAACATTACTCCTACATCCTTTCGTATGAACTCTTGAATAAATTTTAGTGAAAATTTACTGAGTTTTTATGTTTCCTTGGGTACGTAGGTTCCCTAAGTCGAAACAGTATTAAAAGAATCTTCTTTTTGCATAAATAATTTTGTGTCATCTTATAATAACATAATGAATTGAATGACATACTGATTATGGAATACTTTTTTTTAAATTTCCCAAGTAAGTTACTTGTTATTTTATTTAAAAGTACTTACTTAATAACAAATATATTTTAAGTTATATATTGTGTAGGCTATATATAGTAGTTAAAAATGTATCATGTAATTAATTATAAGTTGTGTATTCTTTTATAAAGAAATCGATGATTTGCTTTGAAGAGTAGGTGGAAGTGGAATACGTGGTCGGAGGGTTTCAGTATTGAACAGGAACGAGTATTTTAGTCCATTGTTGCTCGTTAAGATGCTTAGGTGTTGGGTTTTAGAAGGAAGTAGGGGAAAAGCAAAGGAAGATTTCTTTTCTTGGTGTACGCGTGGGCACCGCGGCGCATGTCCGGGGTTTCCATAGTGACGCCCGCTCCCTCTCTTTACTCTCTTGAACCACAAGAAAACTCTCAATTTCTTATAACTAAGACGCTTGTATTGATTTTAACCCGGCCCAGGCGCACAGCTTCGCTTCCCATTCTCTTTCTTTGTCGTTTTCTCTCTGCCTCGTACTCTCTACGACTTTAATCTGGAGGAATTATTGAAGAGCCTTTGTCTCGATTTGAATGGGGCTTTTGATGTTTTCTCAGAGGGACCCTGGACGGCGTTATTGCTGGATAACACAACTCTCATTAATTAAATCGCCCACTGGACTTAAGATAATGCCCCTGTCATTGTCCCCGACGCTGAAACTTCCTCTTCTTCCATCTCCTTCCGACCACATTAGACACTCGCTCAACAGAATTCAAACCTTATCATTAATTTAATATAGTCAATTTATCATTCTTTCAGAGTAGATCTAAATCTATTCCACAATACACAGGACACAACAAATAGGACCAATCAAATACAGATGTACAATTATCTTTACGTAAATATTTCAATGATTTTCAAATTAGGCCAACCTTACACTATATTGCTTAAAATATACTATATATTCACAAATAGATTGGTTATTTCAAAGATAAAATTATAGCATTCAGTAGTTCTATTAAATCTATTTGTAATTAATCTCATCATCAATAAAAATAAATTGTTCAGCTAATACAAAGAATAAAATTTTAGACTCGCCGTACAGACAAATTAAAAATTAACAGCAACAACTATTACCGATAAAATTTTTATTAGGCTACTTTTATTTTATTTTAATTAGCCGACAAAAATTTCTAAATTTTTTATTTATAATAAGCACATTAAAAATAAATCTGACCAACACCTACAGTTTTTTTACTTTCTCTTGCCTATATGAATGTATAGGCCTATAGGAAGGAAAGTATTGTTTTCATGTCGATTTTTCGAAATCGAGTTTTCACCAGATCTAAACGTTTTCAGACCCCTTGAACCCAAAAAACATGTTTTTAGCGATTGGTCTGTGTGTGTGTCTGTGTCTCTGTGAGTGTGAGTGTGTGTGTGTGTGTGTATGTGTGTGTGTGTATGTGTGTGTGTGTGTGTGTGTGTGTGCGTACGTGCGTGTGTGTGTGTGTGTGTGTGTGTGTGTGTGTGTGTGTGTGTGCGCGCGCAAAATATCTTAAGAACGGAAAATCGCACGAACTTGAAACTTGAAACTTAAGTTACATACCACTACCGGACCCGACACGAACATTTTCATCAAAATCGGTCAACCGGAAGTAGTAATTTATTCGTGTAATTTTTCACTTTTTTGCGATTTTTTAAAATTTTAGTTATGATAGTGGGCGTAATCTCCATCAAGATTTATTTTCTTATGTTATAAAATTTTCTTATATTTAGGCCTACCCTAAATAATTTAACTGATTGTAAAAAATATTTATAAAAATTTTAAAAATATATACATGTTTTCCGTTTTACGTCTGAATGTTTTGCAATTTCTTCTAATGCAGTCGGTGGATAATAATGATAATGAAAATGAGTGATTAAAAATGCCAGACCTTACCGGGAATCGAGGGACCCCGGCGTATATAAAATATGTACACGAAGTATAACACTTTTTAATTAAATTTGATATTTTTAAAATATTTTATTTAATAAGAGATTAAATTTATTTTCAGTTTATTCTGTGGTACGCTGTATTCAATTGAACTATACAAAGAATACATAAAAAATAATGTACTGCAAAGACAGAAAATAATGTATTATTTTATAATAATGTTCAATCTGGAGGATTGGAATGCCGTTACCCATGAAATTTACTCAAGTATACAAGATAAAATTCCGCGAACGATAACACAATGTTCCTACTTCTACTTAACCAACGATACGCTTCACAATGATGTAAACGTTCGACTCATCGTGACTGGAGTAATAAAACAATACACTCAATCTTCAACATACACACCAATGATCTTTTGCAGTACCCTTTTGTAACATACCCTCGCAATTCATTTCAGGTAACACCGCGAGAAGGCTCAATTTTGTCGTTATATAATTGGTGTGGTCCACTTGGAATAATGACTGAGCTTTAGTGGTAGTAGCTCTTTCAAGTAAATTTACATTATTTCATATTTTACTTTTTGTTCATTTCTTTAAGTCTGTAAACAGACTAGAACAAAATTAAAAATCAATAATTAATTTTTCGTTTTTTTGTTTTGCTTTTCATACCCTAATTACTACGGTTTTTAAATCGCACCAATTGCTTGGTCATTAGCGATTGCAATCAGTACATTATATGGAAAAGTTAAAAACATTTTCTCTGCCCAAGTAATCGAAAATGGAGCAAAATGATTTCGTATTCGAATGTAAAGACGCCAGCGCCACAGAAATGGATTTGTAAAAATTGTATAACATACCACTATCTGTCCGCATTTCTTAAATTTGATGTTTTAATACATATGCGAATATTTTTAATTTTTTCAAGTCGAATTAAAATTTTGTCACAATCAAATACTTTGGGTTCTGAAAACGGTTACTTGAGGATTTATTTTGTTGATTTCTGACCTGGCTAGGAATCGAACCTAAGTCCTACGTTTTGTAATCGTTCACCCTAACCACTACGCTTCAGAAGCGGCCTATTAATGATAATTAATTATCATATTTTATTAAATAAATTTTCATTGAGCACCGACAGGTGTACTGGTTAAGAATAGGCAGGCCTAAGTAAGTTTGAACTAATTTATGAACCGAAAAATGGCTGTATTTTGTTTTTATTTAATTTCCAAATTGATTACTGATTAATATATTACAAGAAGTGCAAGAGTATAATTAACAAGATTATGAAAAATTATTTTCCTTTGTCATTTACTATCTTTCCCTTATACGTTCTAGGTTATTATGATATTGGTTTTAGGATCATTGATAAAATATGGAAATAACATTAGCCTACAACCTGCTTCTGAATATAAAATGATAATTTAAGCTAATATAAATTTGTTTATTAGTTATTTTAAAGTTGCATCCACATTTTTGGTCAAGAGCGATCGATTACTTTGAGTTACGAAACGGTGGGTTTAAGCGTGAAAAATAATTTTCTAGACCCTTGCCTGAAATCGAACTCGGGATCTCCTCTTTTAAGCATAGTATGCAAACCATACAAAGGGGAAAAGTCTTAATTTAAAAAAAAATTATCCAAAATGTTTTTCTATGTGTATTCCGTTATTTTATTTTTGTGTTTAATATTTCCTTCTGGGTAGTCTATGTATGTAAGTCGCAAGTAATGGATCTAAAGATATTAGATGTACAGTACTGGTTACTGGAAGAAATAATGTACAAGAAA
Organism: Catonia carolina; assembly: GCA_035578175.1. Classification (NCBI taxonomy): domain Eukaryota; kingdom Metazoa; phylum Arthropoda; class Insecta; order Hemiptera; family Achilidae; genus Catonia; species Catonia carolina. Next base: position 80,581,815 of record JAQMRL010000003.1, on the reverse strand, counting down.
AACGAATACTTAATGGAAAAAAGGAAGATGAAGATCAAAATTCTACAGACGCAATCCTACGACACTAAGATGTTGGAGAAGTTGTCGGAGAAGAAGTTGGAAAAAATAAAGAGACTACTGAAATAAACAAAATACACAATGGATCAAAAAAAATTAAGACAACTGATTTTTGTTATTAAGGACTTCCACGAAGAAAAAAAGAAGAAAATTCGATGGTGGAAAGAATGTAAGCTGCAAAAAAAACTTCCATAAATGTCTCAAAAAATATAGTCTATATTTCCTTCTAGTTTTAGCAAAATAAATTAAAATTTATCGCCTCCTCAGTGTAGTGGTAAGCGCGCTTGCCTACAACGTGGAGATCCTGGGTTCGACTCCCGGCTACAGTCTAGAAATTTTTACAAGTTAAAACTGTAACAGTTACATAGCACACCGTAGTCGCGAATAACCAAGCTGTTAGCGACGTTAAAGTAAACTTAAAAAAAATATTAATTAAATAGTAAAAATATTCTTGAATAAATTAAGTTGAAATACGTTAAGGATTTACAAACCAATTTTTATTAATGTAGATTAGGAATAGAACTGGAAATTACATTTTATTCGTATAAAAGAACTCGTTTGAAGTTGAAATCATAATTGTAAAAGGAGTTAATCCAGTTGATAGAATTTAACCCAGTAAAACTTTGAATGAATTTTATCTTAGATTTTAGATTGATTTATACATGAACTAGTATCTAACTTTTAATTCATAGGGATGTAGTTGATGCTGGAATACAATTAGGCTGAGATGAATGTTGATCGTCCAGTGGGAATAAAATCCGGTCAACCTGAGGTCATCTTTAAGGTCGTGAGATGCTGGAGAACGTTGAGAGAAGACTGGTCAGCGTAAAAGATTTCTTCTCAAGCAAGATCTGAATGGAGTCCAGCCGACGAGTCCAGATATCCCCTTTCTAAGAGTCTGCGGTGTTTTACATCTGCTCGTGTTCTTTACTATCCCACCCTATACAAACAAAAGAAAATCCAGTTTAGTTTACAACCCTAAAATACATCTTACCCTTTTAATAAACAAAATATCTTTCTTATTATTAACATAATAAATATTTATACGTGTAAACGCAGGCTTATTCTCTTTTTTCTTTCTTAATAAAATCCAGTAACAAAAAATATAATAATTATATTCAATTGTTAAACAATATTATGTAACTAACTCAATAATTTTTTAAGAAATTATTATATTGGACAATTTAAGAAAAAAAGATTTTCATAAACAATTATTAATTGTTTTTTCCTTTAATTGTATTTTAAATTCTTCCATTTAGGAAGAATTCTTCCTAGAAAAACCTATTTTGTTATCCCTAATGTGTGAACTTTGCAATGTGTTCAAGTTAAGAATAATAAGCAACCCCATGACCCAATGAGATGAGGATGATATAATAATATGATATGTAATTAAGTTTAGTTTTATTACAGACTCAGGCTGACCGTTCTTGAAAGAGTATGGTTAATTAAACCCCAACCATCAAAGTACACCGATAACCACTGTCTAGTATTGAAATCCATATAAACATAGCTACATTTCCTAGGATTTGAACTACAAAACCTTAGTCTCTGAAAATTATCTGTTAAAAAGCTGACTTCCGGCGACGACTTTACCGCTTGACCCTCCCGTTCGGTTAAAAAACTTTTAATATGGTAATCTCATATAGGCTGCAATCTAAAAAAAAAAAAACAACTAGACGTAACACTTAAACGGCACTAATGGTTAATTGGACAAAATTCAAAATTATCGGTAAACAAGTTTCTTCGTTATAAAGCTATATTGGAAACAGTTTTTATTAACACAATTTTTATTAATGTAGGTCAAAAATGGAACAGGAAATGATATTTCATTTTGATAAAAGAACTCGTTTAAAGTTGCAAGATAAAGTAAACTTAAACAAAATTTTAAATTAAATAGTGAAATCTAAAATAAACTGAGAAAAACACAATGGATTAAAAAAAATTAAGTCAAGTGATATTTGATATTAAGGGCTTCTGCGAAGAGAAAAGTAACACCGGATGGCTGGAAGAAAGAAGAAAAGCCTACAGTGGAAGAAAGCTGAGAATGTAAGCTCAGCTTTCATGATGGACGTGTAAAATACAGTTGTGGGAGCCATGAAAGATTCCAATATCGACATAGAGAAGCGGTTTCAAAACAAGGTTTTACGTTCAACCACAGTAGGACCTTGGTAGGCCTACATACCAAAGAGAACATTTTATAGAGACTTAATATTGTAAAAATTAATTTCAAAACTTCCATTTTTCACCACTCAATATCAAAAAAGGTTTGAATTGCAACAATACAAAAACAAAAAGACGATTAAAGCGCAAACATTCACCCGACTTGTATTAGGTAGTAACAACACTCACCACACTACACTTACGAATAACAAAATTTAAAAAAATGCTTACTTCACTATTTATTATCAGCAATTCGTAATAAAATCAAAGATAAACTAAATAACGATTTTAAGAAGTGTCTCCGTACGGGAGTCACTTCATTCAAGAGACAATACAAAACAACTTATCTACTAAATAAGTTATTCAAAATTTAAGTACAGCTTGTAGATTGTTCTGTTAAATAAAAAACATGTTCAATTGGGCGCATATTTGGCAGAACAAATTTTGTCTTACCTAGATCCCGAACGATATGATCAATTTTAGTGGCTGTGACACATCAAACAATTTTATTGTAATTACTTAGAAACTATGAATAGGTACATTAATAGTATTTTATAATAAGAGTTTTCCTTTTTTCTTCTTATTATTAGCATGGATAACTTTTCTTAGCATTCAGCATTATTTTGAAAAAAGGGGTCATATAGTGTCTCTTACAACTTGTTTGTTTTATCTTTCAGAGTGACACAACCTGCTCTGTCAGTTCAAGTAGTACATTTTCTATCTTCTTTTCTCCCCTTTTTTAAAGAATTCCCGCATGAATTTCTTTCAAAACCAAAATAGAAAAATAATTCCTTTTGCAGAGGGTCATTTTATATATTTACTTATTGTCTCATAGCGAGAGTAAGAAAAACTGAGAAAATAAGTCAGATTATTTGTCTAATTTGTTTAACGACACATAAAATCGTTGATTGTCAAGACTGCAGAGGTTCATGTAAGTACTGTAAGTAAAACATGTTACAAATTTTCTCTTAGCTAGGGTATTTTAAAGTCGAATATTTATCAAACCAATTTATCATAAAACAAATTATAAATACACCCTTATAGTAGTGTAATATTGTTTCAGACTTATGGTCAAGTAAATCACCTGTGAGTTTTATTAAATTATTTTTGAACTTAATTAGAACACATAATTCAAATGTAAACACGAAGCAAATATCTCGAAAAACTTAAAATATACAAATTTTTATTTTGTTTTTTTTTAATTAATTTATAAATTTTCTACCGTCACGGTTATTAGATCTCGTAAAAGTTATGTTTAAATACCAATAAATAAATTAAAAAAAGAAACACCTAAAGAAACTTGCTGCCACCGGAAAAACTGCTGTTTTGTACTTCTTTCAAATTATATCCACATTTGCTTCATCACTTAAAATACAGACCCAACTGCCAGGAGTGCACAGAGCTCCTGATAATATTTTAAACAAAATATAATCTTTTTTGAGTTCTTAAAGGACTCAGTCAAGAGTCAAACATTTAAAACACATACGACGAGTATAAAGGGCACGCCACGTATGGGACAAACACACAAACAATTTACCTGCAAAGAAACATAAACTTTGAGAGTTTATTGTGTCTAAATAGAATTAAACAATTCGCTTTGCTTCTGAAAGTTTATCTTCTTATTTTGATACTCTAAACCGGATTGCTAACCCTTTTTAATTGTTTCTTTCATATTTAAATCTCCTTCTGAGATCTGTGTAGATTATGCAGTCTTCCAATATATATTTAACCATGAGAGAAGACGTAACACTTTCTGTACATCGAACTATCGCTACCGGTTAACACGAGCGAGACTAAGATCAACTTGGTAGCCTATGTCCAATCAGTAATCTTGTCAAAACCACTGTTTGCTTCCTCGTTAAATTTGGCCAATACCTGATTTCTTGAATTTTATTTGTTACAGTAAAAAATACTTAATTTTATCTACGGGAATAATAATAGAAAATTAAAAAGTTTAAAGAAAACCAATTAAAACGGTTACTAATAATAATGTAGTCGAAGCAGAATTAAGAAAATTGAATAAGAAAAGAAATTACTTCGATAGTTCAAACTCTCCTGTTACTAAATATTCCTTTCCATTTTTATAAAAATGGTTGTATTTTCGTACAACAATCAGGATTTTATTTTAATTTTTATGACGAAATTAAATTGTAATTTCGTTTCGTTGAAATTGTAAACTTTCCTGAAACATTATTGTTATATTGCATACGAGGTAAAGGTATTATGAAAATGAAAGACTTGATAATACTAACGTTACGAAATGGTAACACATTTTGAGGTTAGTTTGTAATTTCAATTCAAACTTTATATTGTGAAGGTACCGAACGAGTTTAGTGCAATATAATCTTAGACCGATAGAGAAACTGTTGTACGGTATGCGAAGCAAGTGTGTATGTGTGTGTATACGCGTTTGTGAATATCGTTAAGGTTCCGTTCATAACCAGAATAGTGTTCAATTAAGTACGATCAAATACTAGCTGATTGCATTAGCGTTTCATTATGGCGTCTGACCGAGGCAATTCCCTGAGCAAACAGGCTTCCTTAGATGGTCAACTGCAAATTGCATCGCAAAATCCCTGGGAAACCTGAAGACCCTCCCACCCTCCGCTTTCTCCTGGATCCTGTCTTCTCGTTCGTTCCTATCTACCTCTCCATTTTCTGTTAGAGCAGAGCCGGGAGATTCATTATCCCATGGTAATTAAAATCTCTCCACAGATAATTTGCCTTATTTAAACTTACTTGGTTTTACTTCTACTTCATCACAATTTATATATCATATTTCAGACTGTTCCTCCTACTACAAGAAACCATTATATCACATTAGTTAGGATTTAATTACAATCTAATGAAAAGATTAGTGTAATTAAATTTATTTATTTACTCGTACAATACTATACTGCATATCCCATTTCAAAAAAAAAAACACTCACGTGTCCAGTAAAATTAAATCCTCAGTATTAAAATCGCATCCACATCGCAGTTACTACGAACCACATTAATTTTGTATAAAGAGCTGTAAATTTTCTGTTTTTAAATTTACATAAATTAAAGATTTATATGAAGTTAATTTTGCCCATAAAGGGGCAGGTGGAGTGTTAAATTTATTGCACTCGATCAGCTAGTCCCAGGGCTACAAAAAAAGTTCTGTTTCTTATCAATGAGTCAACGAATAATATGACTGAAATATTTAAGAACAAAAGAGGTAGAGGTGTAAAAGACACTACTCAGAATTATCTCCTCTCAACGTAATGAATTTCACTATACAGCCAGATCCTGCGGTGAATGAAGCGAAGGTGTCATTTGCAGGTTGGAAAGCAAGTGCTTTTCGGAGAACCTGGCATGGTTATAAGCATACTCATTCAACTCAGTGAAGAAGGCAATAGTAAACCACTTTACTCCTCGTTTTTACTTAGTAAATCTCTAGAGGTTCAAAACAGCATTTACCTTAAAAGTTGACTTAAACAACAACAATAGACTTAATCTGAACCTATAGAGTTCAACTTCAAGGATCTGCTAAACTATCACACATATAACTTATAGCTACAAGTGATACAAAAGAAGATTTTAAGTGCCATAACGTAATGTCCCTTTTATATCACAAACCTGATGCTACACAAATACCATACGTAAGCCACACGTCATACAAAACACAAAACACTAGCCTACTACCATTGATCCATATTGTCACGTTATTACAATTGTCATTGTTATAGCATAGAACGCATTTCTATGCTATACCAATGCTTTCTATGCTATATCTATGCTTTCCAATGCTATCTATGCTATACCAATGTAATTCTAAATGAGAGTCTAAGATATCTCCGAAGCAATAAACCCGCACGAAGCGCGGGTACAATTAACATAGAAAATTTAAAATTTAGAAAGTTTGTTCTTTAGAGCTTAAACAGAAAAAATATATTTGTTTTACAACTACTTGCGCCTATTACTTTAAAATGGGAGAAAAAACAAGAAAACACCTTAGAACTTACTCTAGTAAAACACAAGATATATTTTCTGAAGAGCCACAGAGTTAAAATCTGTAATCCATGGGAAAAGTAAACTTTTTAAATATTTCAACGGGGTAGAAAGAAAATAACGTTCCTAAGGCAATAAATATTATTCCTGAACTTTCCCAAACAGCGGGAATTTTGAAAATTATAAATATAACTCGATACATTTATAAAAAATAAAAATAAAATTAATGTTTTGAAATTTTGAATAGTAAAATTAATTTTTGTTCATTGTATGTAGTTTAAGATTTCGATTTCGGTAAAGTTCTGAGTAATATTTTATAGACATTTTGAAGCTGAATTTTCTGGATTGTTAACCTGTCATGTTTTCTTTTAATAAAAATCTGATAAAATTCATAAGATCTTAAAAGGAAATAAGTAAGAAAGTATTAAAATAATTTTAAATTTACCTTATGAATAAACCATAATCAGTTTTATATGTAGTACAGTATAATCATTTTACAAAATATAGGCCTATGTAGAATTAAAGGAAAATTTAGGTTATATTTTATGTGGAAATGCCTAATTTCACGAGAAGAGTGAAATTAAGATAGACGCAGAAGAGAAGAGAAGAGCTCTGAATGCAGGTTGATTATTATTACGGAACCAAATTGCGGCTGATTACAGCCCTAACGACGCAATCACACACAATTGCCACTTCCTTTGCTGATCCTGGTCGCTTCTATCTACACAAAATTTCAATATATTATTATCTAAGTGTGAAACTGTGTTCTTTAGAAAATCTATTTGCGTACAGTACCAATCTGAATGTAGGCTACATTAAAAATTCTCTTAGATTTTCTTCTAAATTTTTCAGTAATTTTTGTGCAAAAATTCATTATTTAAGTCTATTCGAGCAATAATTAAAAATTTCCTGGAATAAATCAACAGAAATTTAGCCATTTTTGAGTAAACTATTTATTTCTGTTTATAAAACAAAATGAAATAAAGTTCCAAGCTATTAGATTAAAATACTAAACCAACTCAATCAATAGAAATAATACAAGCATAAAATAATACCTCACATAATTTCTCTTGAATCTTAAAAATAGGTAGCCAACTACATTTTTCTTAATTTATCAACTTTATTTTTTTTCAATTACATCAATAGATCTCTACTCCATTACCTTCGTAGGCGATGGCGTATTAAATTTCGTCATAACATTTAGTGCATTAGAGGATTGATGTGTTCTGTAAATTTTCTGTTAAATTTTGAATATTTGATTTTAACAGTGACTTACAAGTGAACTCAGTAGCAGAAGAAGTGTATAAGTGTGGTAAAAAACATGAAGATCGTCTTCATGATCACATCAACATTAAAGCAATTCAACTGTTGGATAATAGTTTCTTAGTTAGGCGTCTGAAAAGGACTAAGCCTGTAGATCTAGTGTGTTAAAAAGACTATTAAAAATATTGTTAAACTATAAATTACATTTAAGTCAAGTAAATAATATAAGTTTCTAAAACTAATGGTTAGCTATAAATAGGCCTATTATTATTAAGTTACTTTTAAGACATATTTATTTATATTTACATAAGTTATTAAATTAATGTTTAAATTAACAATAGGATTAAGATAGAGATTTAAGAAATTGATATATGTATCACTGTCTAAGTGACATTAGAAAATAAGTGCTAGCACAGTGAGTGACTGAATGCTTATATAAGGAAGAGGGAAATACGCGTAATATTGCTAAAGAAAAACTATTCGTTAGTTTTAAGTAACTAGTTGCAGTAAATTTAAAATTAAAATAAAAAATTTGATTTTAACAAATTCTGTTACAAAAGGAATTTTTAATTTCAAGTGCAATCTTAAAATTGTTCATTATCATTCAATTATGTACACGTTAAAACAAAATTTGAAATTTCACTTTTGTAATTTATTTCATTTTGTGAAGTTCACATTGTTAATATTCATGTCAATATTTTTTTAAAGATTTAGTTTTATCATAGAGTATTATTTGTTAAAATTTTTAATTTCTACCAACTTCTTATCGTAGACTATGTATGTCCCTACTTCAGTATGTTATTCTTGTTATACTCCTATTTGTTACCAAACTTTTCGTACGCTTGCTCTCTAATTTTATTAATTTTCTTTCAATTATTTAACTCTTGAATTATCCACTCAGCGAATTCAGCCCTAAATATGAAGAAAAACTCAACAATCATCCAAACTTCCTGGCTCTGAATCTGCTACATAATATTGATACCGGGTTCTCAAGACTGAAAAGACAGTGTTCTTGATTAAGGTTATAGGTTTTAAGGAACATTGTTACACTTTTAATTTTTTTTCTAACTGATTAACTTCAAAGTTATCATTGTATTTATCAAAAATATTAATTTAGCCTATTACTATTTTCAATTTCATTAACATTATAATGAAATCGTAATCATGTTAATTAAAATTTTTCAAAATTACTGGTTGTTCTATTTCAATTGAACCGATTGTAATGTTGCAGAATTGTAAAAAATAGATGTATTCTTTAAAAAGATTTTTCTTTTCTTTTCACAATATTTTATTTTATTTTACTCTTGGATGGACTGGATTTTGGAACAAGTTCCCCACTTTACATACTTGAGCTGCTATGTCACAAACGCATATGATGAAGAAATGTTGAAAAGGGTAAGTAAATTTCTGACCGTTTGCGGCTTCATTAACAAGTTCTTTAGAAAGAAAACCAGGAAAGCTACTAGAACACGTATATATGACGTCATGGCAGTTCCCCTGCTACTATATGGTTGCGAGTCATGGGTGCTAAGAAAGCCAAATTAGGTCTAATGAAAGTAGAAGTCGCTGAAATGAGATTCATGAGATCGGTGAAAGGATGTTCCCTGCGAGATCAGATTCATAGTAGTGACATCAGGAGAGAGTCTTTTGGAAGCAATACCATTGGGTATTGTCTTCGTCATGTGAACCCGTTCATGCTATTTACTTATGGTTTTTGTTTTTAAACTGATTGTAAATATTCTCAGATGTTAGAAAAAAAAAACTATTGCTACAATAATTATTTATTTTACTTTGTTTATTGTAATGAATATTTATGATATATATTTCCAGATCGCTATATTATTCGATGTAGTTTAATCCTCCTCCAAGAACGGTCTATAATTTTTTGGAAGAATTATATTTATAAAATAAAAAAGTAATAATAGTAGGCTACTGCAACATATTTTAAGATGACTACAAAAACGCTAAACAATTTGGAATATGTTAGGCTATATGATTTCAGTTTGATATAAGAGACCGGCCTACACTATTAACAAATAATGTAGGAAACAAACATTCTATTTGAAAGATAAAACGACATTGTGTCGTTCATTTTACAACGTGCTGTTTAATGGAGTGGAATGAAGTAAATGTGTTTATTCAAGAGACCTAATGAAACACGTGTAAATGAGTCGTATACTAAACTTGATATGAGGCATAAAGCTACGAAATAAAACTTATTCTCTTGTTTCTCCCTATTTCTAAGCAGAATATCCTCTTCAACTTCCTCCCCTTCCTACTTTTTGTTTATGTATTTTGAGATGTTAAAGAGTACTTTGTAATATCTAGGCACAGACCCAAGTCGTAAACATTACACTTCATAAGATATCTTCTTATTCGATGATATAAACATAAATTGTCTTGTGTGAATTCTGGCAGAAATTTATACCGAGCTTTAACAGTTATTATTACAAGTCGTTGACATTCAACAACTTGTAATAATGTTTAAATTATTTTACCTCGTATTTGTTAAATATCCTTTATTTATTAATACAGCCTACGTTTACTTTGCAAAGCTTCGTATTTAAAATCTTTAACTTTAATTAAATTAAATAATAAATAGACTGACTCTGTAACGTAGTAATTAGCGTGATAGACTATAAAATGGAAGGTACCGGGTTCAATGCCCGGTGAAATTTACCTTTAGTAATGCCAGTACTAAACTTAAATTTTAAGCAGAGTAACTTGGTCGTAAATTTGTACGTACATTCTTTTACGATATCTTGTTCTATATTTATTTATTTATTTCCCATTGCTTACAAGAAAATATCAATACAAAATAAATGTTTTTTTTTAGCTTTTATTTGTTATCGGGAACTGTACATTGTTGACAACTACCCAATTTGATCGCTGCTTTTTGCTGTATTTTTTTTGACGTGGATTAGACATGAGTTTGAACAGGGACCCCCAGTAGAGTTTGTTCATGGATGGCTGTCAACTGGTCACCATACAAAGTCGCTTGCCCAACCGGTGTTACTTAACAAATAATAGCAACTTTCTACCAGCTGACTGACTGGGCTGGCCCGAAGGCCAAAATAAATGTTTATTTCCTTACTTATACTTTGATAATCTAAAAACTATTTATTTTAATTCGTGGTGGGAAAATTAATTCACCAACTATGGTTTCCCATGTTCAAGGGTAGATCAATTCATTGCTTCTTTGTTCATTAGACTAATGCAACTACTACGGTAATCTATTAAGTGTTTTAGTAATTACAACTACAGGTTCGTAACATAAATACTAATTAAATTACTAAGACATTTTTATAAAAGAAAGTAATATGCTATTATATAATTTCATGTACAAATGAAAAACAAAACAAACAATAGAATATGCAAGACAAAAAAATTTATTTAAAAATAGAAAACTAAAATTGAAACCGGTAGACAAGCTCACAAAACTATATATTTCCTGGAGTAACCATTTTTTCTATAGCTTCTCTTCCTACTTCCAATACCAAATGGCTACTACTTTTTATACCTTATGGTGTCCGGCATATTTTTAGTTTGTGGAGGGAGCAGATTGAGTAGTTTGAACAGTTTGTATATGAATGTATAAGGGTCATCAGCCAAAAGGCTGGTTTGAACTGCTTAAGGGTTTGCTAAGTAAAACTAAAAGTTTGGTGGTTTACCATTGCATGAAAAGCACATTTTCTACACCCTGCAAATGACACCTTCACTTCATTCACCACAGGGTCTGGCTGTATAATGAAATTCATTACTCTCAGAGGAGATAACTCAAAATAGTGTATATTACACCTCTACCTTTTCTGTTCTTAAATACTTCAGTCATAAAATTGGCTGGCCAAAAAATAAGAAAGAATTATTTTTTTTAGCCCTGGAACTAAGAGATCATGTACAAATAATTTAAGCCTCCACCTGCCTGTTATAGGCACGAGGGAAGGAATGTATTGTTCTATTGTATTTATGATAATAGTATAAAAAGTAGAGAATCACTTTTTATGTATTGCAAAAAAGTTTGACGCTGAATTCGACAAATTAGTGAACCAAGGTAGGTGGTGTCTAGACCTGTATGATATCATAATGTTGTAAAGAAGCGTGCGGGATTTTACGCTTTTAATGATACAATAGAACTAATATGTAAATTTTTGAGGGTCTTATTATTGTTAAATAATAATACATATTATGAGACCCACATGACAATTGGTCGTCTTCTAGAACTGGTTGACACCCTTTTTATCTTCTTTATTTCTACTCTCAACCCTTCCTCAATTTTTTACCTTGCCACGATCCTGTAGAAAGTCTAAGCGTGTTATTGATAAGTTAAAATACTCTCGTATTAGCTTTAAAAGTAATAAAAAAACCTTTTGAATGTTCAATTCATTGCATTGTTTTTTTCTGTTTGTGGCATAACTCATGTTAATTCTGAACCGTAGATATTTACACAAAATACCTGATACTTTTAGTACCTAATACCGATAAAGAAATTTCAACTAAGGAAAGAAAATTATTATTCTTGCTGTAATTACTCGATTCTATCAAAACTTGTAATTAATTTGTAATTTTTTCTTTCTGCCCTTTCAATCAAAATTCCTGAGATTGATCACAGGATTCCTGTGGCATGTAATCAATGAATATTGCATAACAATGAAAACTGCCCTTCATAAAAGAATTAATTAAACAAATTAGCTTAAAACATTAAACGAATTTACAAAAATCAAAGCTTTTTGCAATCAACTTCTTCGACAACGGCGAAAATATTCCCAGATTAAAGCTTGTTAAAATATTGAACTTCTTCCACGATTTTTTTTATTAGTTAACTAATATTTTATTTTTGACTAATAAAATCATCATCTCATAATCAGAATCATCCCCATCTATCTAATCATTGTCGTCAAAGAAAGTTTTATCTACTTCTCGTTTCAAAAAACTATTTATAATTTAGAGTTCTGTTTATTTTGTAGTTAAGTTTTTGAAACACACTATAAGTATTGTTCTTCATTTTAAAAAAAGTAGTAATTTAGACTTATCGGTTATGGTTAAAATGTGTATATTTAGATACATTTTTAAAAACTGATTGTAAAATAACAATATGTTTCTCTTCGATTCACCGGTATGTAGCGGTTCCTGTATTAATTTAAAATATTAGCATTAACATAATACTATTAGCCCTAATTATTGAATTATCCCTATACTGTAACTTGAAATAAAACCCAAAATTCCATCTTTACTGTATGACGGTTGGTCCAAGACAAATTTTTTTTTTGTTTTTAACGTTAATTTTATTTAGAAACTATACAGTACAGTATAACCATCCAAAAGCTTAACTAAATTTAAGACAAATTTATTTTCAATTTTTGCAAGGATTCGCTTCCGGTTATATTAATGGGAAGGTGTTTACTAATTTGTGTCAGATCAGAACGAATACTTTTAACTGGATATTTGTTTACGGGCTTACGATTTTCATTCAACAAATAGTAAGTGAAATTTTCTTTATTCTGTTTATTGAAAGTAAATCTGCATTTCAAATTTATCAGCAAAATTTGCTATTTTCCAGTCAAATAGAAGGCCTAACCTATAGGTTTATAGGTCGATTGTTGCACGGCCTGCATGATTAACGCAGCCGACGCGTCGTTAAACACAAATGTTTTGCAAACATCGCGACTAATGGCGTTACCTGTTCATTCAAATTCATTTCCCTCCAGAGAAGAACAAGAAGAAAGTATCGATAGGCTAACAGCTGATATTTCTCATCCAACGTTAGATTGGAATAATGTTGTTTCCAAAAGGAAGCGCCAAACAGAAAACGCAAACGCAATTAGTAACGTTAGTTCCGCTAAACGATTTACAAGAGATCCGAGACTTACAATTGGTAGTCTCTACACTGCCAATAAATTTAGCGTATTAACGGATATGGAAACAACTGCGACAGACAACACTAATAATGAATCTCCAATAAAAACAAGACCGCCTCCTATACACTTACATACTGATGTGCAATTTTCAAAACTCATTGATTTCCTTCAAGGCATAACTGAAAAAGATTCCTTTCATTGTGGGAGTACAAAAGCAGGAGTCACCATATATCCACACACACCGGATGCTTATAGGAAAATAGTAAAATGTTTAAGAGAAAACCATGCGGAATTCCACACGTACCAACTTGCCGAAGACAAGGCGTACCGCGTAGTAATACGTGGATTGCATTGGTCAATCGGAGAAGAGACCATTCAGAACGAAATTTCTAATTTAGGTTATCAAGTTAGAAGTGTTACAAACGTCATTTCTCGGGACAAAGTGAAGCTCCCGTTATTCTACGTAGATCTTGAACCCAATAAAGATAATAATAAGATATTTGATATTAGATATTTGTGTTATTCAAGGATATGGGTAGAAGAACCAAGACAGAGGAGGCAGCCCGTGCAGTGCGTACGCTGCCAGAGATACGGCCATACGAAAAGTTATTGTAATTTACTGCCTCGATGTGTAAAGTGTGGCGCAGGTCATGAATCTAACTCATGTACAAAATTAAAAGAGGAGCCGGCCGTATGTTGCCTATGTTCGGGACCACATCCCTCTTCCTACAAGGGGTGTTCAGTCTTTCGGGATCTGCAAAATCGCCGTTCACCAGCCACTGCAGCACGCCCTCAAGAGAGCTCGCAACAATCTCCATCTGTTACAGAAAAATCATTCCCCTCCCTTCCGAAAAGCGCAGTAGCAGGAAGAGAAACTTTTTCACAACAAAACCAAACTCGTAATCACCAATTCATCAACCCTCATAAACAGTCAACCATCACCTACTCACAAATCGCCGCCGATAATTTTGGAGAGCAAGAACGCCAGTCACAATTCAGTATTCAATCGCAGCTAACAACTTTCATGACCGACCTAAAAGCCCTCTTCACACCATTGATCACCCTCATGAGTCAATTAATACAATCACTCACTTTCGCATTTAATGGCAAATAACATGTCTAATTCTATATCGGTGCTATTGTGGAATGCGAATGGGATCATTCAACGTTTGGCGGAATTTGAATATTTAATAAATGAAAAACGTATCGATATTGTTTTACTAAGCGAAACACATTTAACAAAAGACTCAAAATTTTACATAAAAGGTTATAAAGTTTATAGAGCTGATCGCCCTGATGGAAGAGCTTTTGGTGGTACAGCGGTACTAGTTAGGAACAATATCAAACATCATATATGCACAGTAATCGAACCATCGGAAAGTATTCAATCAGTGGGTGTGGCACTGGAGATAGATCAAGAGGAAGTCTCATTCATCTCGGTTTACTGTCCCCCGAGACACCGGATTACAGTAGACAAGTTTACAGAGTTGTTTTCAAGTTTCGGTCCTCGGTTTTTAGCAGGAGGCGATTTCAACGCGAAACATGCTCAATGGGGATCGCGTCTGATAAATCCACGTGGCAGAATGATGATTCAAGCTATTTTAAACCTCGGACTGGAATTTCATTCAACTGGGTCACCAACGTATTGGCCGTCAGCTCTGACTAAACATCCCGATCTTCTGGACTTTTTCGTATCCAAGGGCCTCTCGAGATTCTACACAAAAACGGAATCACTTGACGATCTTTCATCCGACCATTCGCCAGTTCTCTGCACCCTGTCGGGCACAGTTTTGGAAGCACCGGTGAGACAGTGTTTGATAGATGGAACAGTTAACTGGGACTTGTTCAGCAGTAACATAGAGAACAATATACGGTTGGACTTGCCTCTTCGCACGGCAAGAGAGGTGGAAGAAGCAGTGGAACATTTGACAGTAACAATACAATATGCAGCTTGGAACTCTACACAACCCCGTAGACCAACTCCAAAAAAGGAACACTGTTATCCGAACTATATAAAAGAACTTGTCAGGGAAAAAAGGAGAGCAAGACGCATTTGGCAGCGTACCAGACTTCCTTCGGACAAGAGAAACTTGAATTACATGACTAACGAATTGAAGACAGCTATATGGAACATCAAGACGGAAAGGTTCAATGAAAATGTCGCCAACCTGACAGAAAGAGATGGAAGCCTCTGGACTGCAACGCAGCGTCTTTTGCGTTACCAAATGCAGTCGCACCCACTTAAACACCCCGATGGATCATGGGCTAAATCAGACAATAAGAAGGCCGACATGTTTTCCGATCATCTAGCGCGCGTATTTCAGCCCAATGACAATTCTTTACCTGGTTTCACCTCAGATGTAGAAAATTTCTTGTCTTCACCATTGAATTTGTCATTGCCTCCGGAAAACTTCACAAGAAGGGAAGTGCAGGCGGCTGTCCAACAACTACCGTCAAGAAAGAGTCCGGGGTACGATTTAATAACGGCGGAGGTTCTTCAGAACTTACCATTATGTGGATATACCCTTATAACTCAAATATTCAATTCCATCCTCAGAACGACGCACTTCCCGATTCAGTGGAAACTGTCTCACGTCGTCCTATTTCTGAAGCCAAATAAACCACCAAGTACTCCATCTTCGTATCGGCCAATAAGCTTACTCCCAACTTTATCCAAATTATTCGAAAAATTATTACTAGCCCGCTTATTGCCGATTTGCAACGAAAATAACATAATACCACACCATCAGTTTGGTTTCAGAAGCAGGCACTCAACGATTCATCAGTTACATCGATTGACGGACCAGCTAGCTGTTGCGCTGGAGGAGAAGAAATTTACCACCGCTGTCTTCCTAGATGTTCAAGCAGCCTTTGACAAAGTTTGGCATCCAGGTCTGTTATATAAATTGAAAAGATTCCTCCTGGATACGTATTATCACGTACTGAAAAGCTTCCTAGAAGATCGTTTCTTTGTAGTGAGGCAAGGATCATCAGTTTCTGACTACCAAAATATAGGTGCAGGAGTTCCACAAGGTTCTATACTCTCACCACTACTGTATACAATTTACACTGCGGACTTACCATCTGATCCAAGAATAACGGTAGCAACATACGCTGACGATACTGCTATCTTGACTTCATCCCACGATTTAACGCAGGCCAGTACCAACTTACAACACTTTCTCAACACAATTGAAATTTGGCTGAAAAAGTGGAGATTAAAAATAAACACTAATAAGTCAGTACATATAAGATTCTCATTATGTAAAGGAGAAAGTCCTACGGTATTCCTCAACAACGAACCCATTCCACAAAGGAACGCAGTAAAATACCTAGGCATCACGATGGACAGACGACTAACCTGGCAAACACACATCCACAATACACGACTGACTTTGGATAAAAAAGTAAAACAATTATACCACCTCATAGGACGCCATTCCCGATTACCGTTACGTTCAAAATTACTCATTTATAAATCATTCATTCGGCCAATTTGGACTTATGGAATTGAAATCTGCGGAACAGCAAAGCCAAGTAATATCAGAAAACTACAGGCATTTCAATCAAAATTATTACGACTCATCACCAATGCTCCATTCTACATTAACAACAGAATACTACATGACGACCTCAAAATAACACACATAAAAGATATGGCATACAACTGCTACAGAAGATTCTTCGGAAAACTTCAAAACCATCAAAATCCATACATCAAAAACTTATCATCTCGTACTCTTCCTGGAAATCCTCGCCGACGACTTCGCCGTTCATGGAATAGAGACCTGCTCTTATAAGACAATGACTCGTGGCACCTACAAAGATTAGCCACTGGGTCTAATCTTTGTTATTGTAAATTTTCCTATGTTAAAACCAGCTCATTTGCTTATTGTAAAATTTTACAGTTGCAAATAAATAATTAAAGAGAAAAAAAAAAAAAAATTTTTTGCAATTATAATTCCGGAACTACATAATATTTTTGAAAAGAAATAAAATAAAATGAAATATTAATTTAATTTTCAAAAACAATTTTATCTCACTACTTAGTTAATGAAATTTAAAAAAAATAAATATTGTGGCTTACATTTTATACTATTTAAATTGAAATTTATAAAAATAATAAATTTTATATAAATTAAATACTTGCCTTCAGTAATAAAATTTATGAACCAGCTGTTTTAAATAAATTTAAAAACTGTCACAACAGCTGATCGCTACAGGTACCTGTGAGGTATTTGGGTTTGTACTTTGATAGACGATTAACTTGGAACTTCCATGTTTTAATTAAAAGAGACATTTTGGACAATAAACTTTCGGTACTTTTATTCAGCCAAAATCTAACGCTATAGAATCCCTTAAAAATTCCTTCTTTAACCAGTTTAGATGTACGTAAGCCGGTAAAATTTATGGATATTAAACCGTCAGCGATAACTGGATAATGAAGTTTTAATAGAAGACGTCACAAATATAAGTCAATGCATCCTCTTACGTTTCTGATGCTCTTAAACATTATGTTCTCAAAATACTTATGGTACCGGATCTTTTCACACAACGTTCACGAACTTCCGCAATAGACTTTTCGCTCATCTAAACCAACTGATACTCAAAAATGTTTCCCATAATTTACCAAACAACGTTCAAAGGCGTTAAAGGAGGAAGTGAACCAGGGGTTTGCCGCTTTAAAAACTATTGTATTTTACAAATAAATAAATTATTAAAAAGTAAAAAAATTAAAAGTTAGAGAACTATCAATGGATGGTGCTTTCCATGCACGTCACTCAAGTCATATCAGTCATTTTTTCACCCACCTTCATATTCACTGGTTGTCTAATTTGTAAAAGTTGTGAATTTCTCTAATAATATAAAAAGTTAATTACACCTTGTTAGAAATAATATTCCTTCAAACATATTTTCTGCCTTGGTTCATAAACTTGTAAATGAAAAAGTGTGTTTTCTCGTTAAAGGCCAATTTTGGAAACTCTTTTTGCAGCACACATTCTCAGTATTCGCTCACTGCAGGCTTTTTTTTCTTCTGTCCACCGTTTTATTTATTATCTTCATGAAAGCCTTTAAAATCCGTAAATAATTGTCTAAATTTGGTTCGGTTGATTAAGTTTTCTCGGTATATTCCGTTTTCTCAACATCCCTTCTAAGTTTTTTAAACTATTTATCCGACACCTTAGGTCTACTGTTCAGTGTCTAAAAAATTTGTTTTGTCTACCGGTTGTCATCCATCTATTTCAATCCATTTAAAGAAAAAAAAGTTTTTTAATATTAAAGAAAAAGTAAATAGTTATCGTTAATTTTATTTAGTTGAAGTGAGAGCAAAGGCTGTCTACTTCACTCACGTAAGTTTAGTTCTTGTATAATGATTTGCTTAAAGCCACATTGTAAGGCTGATTGTAAATAAATAAGTTAAAAAAAAAAATCGTTAATTAATTATAGGTATTATATTTTACAAAATTATGAAGTAAACCTTGGTACTTTTTGTGAGTCGTAATCATTAGAAATACGCCGATTTCCCTCTTACATGACTATTGATATTTTTAAAGGCACTAACATAGACTTACTGTAAATACGGAATATTTTAATGTTAAACATGTATGCAAGGATGATGTTTGCATTGTTCCTATACAATTCGTAAGAGACATTACGATGTATAAAAGTTGAGTTTTGTGCTATTGTTTGGTATAACAGCAATTGTATGTAAAGTTCACATAAACACTTGTTAATTGCCTCTGTAATGTCATCCCCCGACCAATTTGCTTACTCCCTCATCCAAACAATTCCTCTGATTGTAGATTCTGTGACTACAATCAACGTTACATGAGAAAACAGGACGAAGAGACACTACAAATGTCCCCTATATACATATCCATGCTACTGTAGTTAGTAATGCTCGGCTCTACCAGTTTCATTTTGTCTTACAAAACAAGTCAATGATGTTTTGTAATTTTGTTACAAATTTAATGAAGCCCCGCGCTCTTATTGTTATAATTACACTATTATTATTACTAAGTTATTATAACTTAATAGTATCAAACAAATAGATTTAATCTGATGTTATATATAGAAATAATTGAATAGATAGGCTAGTTTAACAATTTAAAGTTATAATAAATTTTTTTTAAATTTGTTTAAAGGTTCAAACAGTTGTACAGACTTCTTTCACGCAAATCCAAGTTACCAACTACACCCAAATTAACCATTTACAACTCCTACTTTCGACCAATACGGAGCTATGCCAGTCAGCTTTACTGCTGTGCCAAATCATCTGTATTAGCAAAAATTCAGCGTTTCCAATCAAAGCTTTTACGGAGGATAATAAACGCCCCCTATTATGTAACCAATAGAACGCTACACTCAGACCTAAACGTAGGCCTACCCTACATTAATGACGTTTTCTTAAAACTCTATACAAAATTAAGGAAGAAACTCGTGAACCACCATAACCCATTGATCTCAAATCTGGCTACGCGACTCTCTCAAACAATCCAATAAGACGTCTAAAACGTCGATGGAGCCGGGACCTCATCAATTAACGTAGTACTGTAATTGACTATCCATTACAGTGTTCTAAATGCTGCACTTAAAGCTACACTTATCTATTCACGTCGGAGTTCTGTCACTGAACTGTGACTCCCCTCACGTTCATTTACCATGTTAATTTTTTCCAAATTTTGAGTTATCATATTCACTGATTGTTTCCAACAGATTGTGAATTTCCTAAATAGAGAAAAAAGTTATTTAACGTCGCATCAACAGTTTGGTTATTAGCGACTACGGTGGGTTTTAAGTTGTGAAAAGTTCCAGACCGTATCCGGAAATCAAACGCGGGACCTGCGCTTTGTAAGCTAATGCGCTACCACTACGCTACGGAGGTCGCCAATATATTTTTATTGTAAACTGAATTACAAATTAGGGCTAAATTGTAACAATTTTTTTTTAAATATTCATTTTTGTTGATCGGTGAAAACGAAATGAAAGGACCCCCTTTTAATGTTTTGCAATACATACCGAAGGGGAGGAGAGATGTTGGGAGGTCACTCAAGAGATTGCAAATTCAGTAATTCTGTCGCTGTTGTGAGCCAGAACAGGCGGGAGTCTAATCCTTGAGTGTGAGAAGAAGAAGACGAAATGAATAAAAAATAAAGAATGAAGAATGAAAAACGATAATAAATAATAATATCGGATACTGAAATGTGTGTCCAGAGTTACTCTGCACTAAACAGTACGCGCTTCTCGGACCGACATCAAATTATTGCTTCAAAACAAACATTTTTCCAGAAGCTACTCTTCTGCTTAATTAACCCACGATAAAAATTGGACCTCGTTCCAAAATTTTAACATACTAAACTTTACACTCCTTCTCTATCCCTACAACGCTTTATGCAAATTTTCCATTGTTGGAAACAGTGCTGGAAGTCATCTTCTGGCAGGTCCTTCAGGACACGTGCCGCTTTCTCTTTTACAGCTTCCACAGACTCAAATCTTATCCCTTTTAATAGAGATTTCACCTTAGGAAACCGGTAGAAGATAATAGCATGTGATGAAACGTCGTTTTTTACTTATGATTCGGAAACGAAGTGCCAATCCATGCACTGGAAGAGCCGAACTTCACCGAAAGCCAAGAAAGCTCGAATGAGCAACTCAAAATTTAAAGCAATTATTTTTTTATATCCATGGGATTGTTGTGTACCTTTACTGGGTTCCTGAAGGTCAAAAAATTAATCAATATTCCTACTTTGAGGTACTTTCTAAACTTTGTCAAAGAGTAAGGAAAAATCGCCCCGAAATGTGTAAGGACAAATTATGGGTTCTCCACCAAGACATTGCGCCAGCTCATTCCGCGTTATCTGTCAAGAGGTTCCTAGCCAAGTTCAGGATCTCAGTTTTAGAACATCCAACTAATTCACCAGATCTCGCACCATGTGACTTCTACCTGTTCCCTAAGGTGAAATCTGCATTAAAAGGAACAATATTTGAGTCTGTGGATGCTGTAAAAGAGAAAGCTGCACTTGTCCTGAAGGAGGTGACAGAAGATGATTTCCAGCACTGTTTCCAACAATGGAAAATTCGTATGGAGCGTTGAATTGATAGAGAAGGAGTGTATATTGAAGGTGACAATAAGTGATTATGTATATATAAAATTAAAATTACATTTTTAACGTCAGTCTCGTTATTTAATAGCCACACCTCACATGGATCAACTTGTGAACAGTGTTTATTTTGATGTTTTTAAAGGTATGTTCACTGGGAGATATGGGTAAAAATAGATTTGCATTTATTTATAAATTTGTTCAATATATATTACGACTGAAAAACTAAGATACTAAATTAATGTGAATGAGTTAAAAGAAAGGTGTACTTAATTGTAAAAGTCAAGGTAAATTTTATCAATTCTAATGAAGGGAGATATGTATAGAGTAGATGAAAAGGGTGAGGTATAAAGGGAATGAATGTATATTTCGTAGTCAAGGAAGAGAGGAACTGTTGTGAATTCATGCCTTTAGGGATGAAGTAAGCTAATGGGCTGGACAGAATATAATGTAGTAACTTACTTCAGGACAAAGTCTGTACCCTGAGGATTAGGATAGCTAGGCCTGGTTGGTACTAGAGCTAACAACTACCATTTCGAGCACAATAGTTTCACTACAATTATTCCTTATCTTATTATTGTATAACATTTTAGTTTGCATATAATGAGAAACTTAGTTGGTCCTTTTATGCGATTGTTAAACTCATTGCTAGTCATCATATTTAATTATTATTTATATAAGTTTAATTTATTAAAATTACTAATTTTTCAATAGCCAATACCTTATGTAAATGACAAAAAATATTGTAGGTAATCAGAGACGTTTCTGAGTTTGTAAAAGTTTTTTTCTTTTTTGCCATTTACAGGCAGGTGGAGAATTAAATTATTTCTACTCGATCTGCTAGTTCCAGGGCTATAAAAAATAGTTCTGTTTCTTATCACGTGGTCACCCAATTATATGACTGAACCATTCAAGAACAAAATATGTAGAGGTGTAAAAGATACTAGTCACAGTTATCTCCTCTGAGAGTAATGAACTTCATTATACAGCCATACCCTGTAGTGAATGAAGTGAAGGTGTTATTTGCAGGATAGAAAGTAGATGCTTTTCAGAGAGCCTAGTATGCTGATAAGTAAGTTATACTTTTCCACTTAATGAGGAAGGCAATCGTAAACCACCTCACTCCTCGTTTTACTTAGTAAAGCCTCTAGAAGTTCAAAACACCCTTCGGCTGATGACCTAAACAACAAGTCTTTATGTGCTCTCATTATACAATACCTAAAACTAAGAATAGGATGGTGGGGTGTATTAACTATGTAATAATGTAATAGCGAGAATGATGTCTTAAAAACAATAGCTTTTGTTTGAATTTTAAAAGGTACTACCATTTATTTATTGCTTCTTATAATAACTTTCATTCAATTGTTATCTTCTAGGAAAAGATAGTTCATTTTTTTTATTGCGTCCAGGAGACTCCTGATGGTATATAAGCGATGTCAAGGAGTTATACCTAAGTTAATACAAAATACCGAATATACATATTTGTAATTATACAATGTATGTCTATGACTTGATGGCCTCCCGCAGAGAGGGGCAGAATCGACCCACTACTAGCCTTCTCAATAACACTTCATTATGTACCAATTCTTGTGTACTAGTTAGTAGTAGTACATAATGAAATGTTATTGAGAAGGCTATCCAACATAATAAAATGATGGTAGTCCTACAAGATAGTGGAATTGACGGCAAAGATTTGCGCATAATCAAAAACCTGTATTGGCATCAATCAGCCTCTGTTAGAGTCAACCACGACAAAACAGAACAAGTGGAAATTCTTCGAGGTGTCCGGCAGGGGTGTATATTGTCGCCTCTTATATTTAATCTGTACTCTGAGGCAATTTTTCAGGAAGCTCTAGAATTTACAGAGGCCGGAATTTTATTAAATGGTGAACAGATTAATAATTTCAGATATGCCGACGATACCGTCATCTTTGCTCAAGGATTACAACTTCTCATGCAGAAAGTAGCGGAAACTAGTAGAAAATATGGCTTGGAAATTAATGTAAACAAAACGAAAGTCATGATAATCAGCAAGGAAAGAATTGGAAGAGTGCAGTTCACCATAAATGATAGGATAGTGGAAAGGGTGCCAACATACATATATCTTGGGACTGTACTAAACGAGCGTTGGGATCATTTACAGGAAATAAAAAGTAGGATTGAAAAAGCAAGGGCAGCGTTCATCCAAATGGCTAAACTGTTTAAAACGCACAATCTAAAATGAGAACTGAATATCAGACTGCTCCGATGTTATATACTTTCCATTTTGCTATACGGAGTAGAATCTTGGACCTTGACGGCAGCAACGGAAAAGAAACTACAATCGTTCGAGATGTGGACTTACAGAAGAATTCTAAAAATATCTTGGGCGGACAAAGTATCAAACGCTAAGGTACTGCAAAAACTTAATAAGGAAACGGAAATAATACGCACCATAAAAAGAAGAAAATTGGAATATCTAGGACACATCATGCGAAACGAGAACAAGTACAAGCTGCTGAAATGCATTTTACAAGGAAAAATAGAGGGCAAGAGAGGCATTGGAAGAAGACGAATATCCTGGTTAAAGAATTTGAGAACATGGTTTGAAACATCCACTACGGGACTTTTTAACGCAGCATTGAATAAAATCAGCATTGCCAGAATGATCGCCAGCATCCGGTAACGGATTGGCACTAGAAGAAGAAGATTGAGAAGGCTAGTAGCGGGCCGATTCTGCTCCTCTCTGATGGAGGCCTTCAAGTTATAGACAGACAGTACTTACTACTGCAAGATTAATTACAATTATAAATGTGTCATCTTCTAATATTTACACAGTTTTTTTAGCATTCGCTTTGATGTTTTGTGAGTTTAAATTTATTTTCAGTTATTTTTTTGTTGGAATAAATTATTATTTAGAAAGAAATTCTTGTATACTGTAAAAAGTTTCATCAATCAAGTAATTTTTATATTATTTTTAATGAATAGAAATTAGCATAACGTTTTAAAATTGTGGTAATTTATTGATGTAATTTTTCTGCAGAAATGTTTTTAATTTATTGTATGAATGCTACGCATGCGCTTGTTTCATTTGTACTCATTCGCCATCAATTCAGTCAGTCTAGTACTCCCAGATGTTCTTGCAGACGCTCAAACACCGTAGCTATATTTTTATAAATTGATTGGACGGCAGTATTGTTGGCAAAAATGGATGTTACAATGTTTGTTTTTTTCTTCTTCTTCTACCTTCAGCACTACAATGTGATCCTTGGCCTCACAACATAATTCCCCTCCAATGTCCTCTTCCCTCGCCGTCCCCAGGTATCCTCTCACCCCCATAATTCAAAGGTCCTCATTTACGTCATCATGCCATCTAATTTTTAGTCAACCCCTTTCTCTTGTACCATAAATCCGAGCCTTCAATACCCTTTTTGCCATAACACTATTCGTCGATAAGTTACAAGTGACTTAATCATCTTATTCGCGGAGAATTTATCAATTTAACGATAGCCTCCTATTCAAATATCTTAACTATTTCTTGATTATTATTCGCCATGTATTAGTTTCTCTAACCGCCCCATAGACACGTCGAAATTTTTTTTTCAAATTTGGGTTTCTACCTCAGCCTACCTTAAAAAAATCTATGATACATATAACTTACAATCCAGCCTCTCTTAGTTTGCTCCTAATGTAAACAAATAATGACGTCACTGAGCATGCGCATTATATAAAAATGTGTACTTGCTGATTAAAAAGTAACAACAAAATACTTTCAAAAGTATTTAAATACAAAATACTTTTAAAAGTATTTTTATAAATGAAATTGCTAGGCCTACATCATATCATGACTGATGTTTTAAGTACTTTAAGTGCTTATAACTTAAAAAATAGTTAACTTAATAGGAATACGACATCCGTAAAGTCGTGGACTCTAGCGTGCACCCTGTAGTAGGTGGCTTTTGTTTGTTGACAGTAGGAGCAAACTAAGAACGGTTCAACTATAGTTAAATTAAATTTTAATTATTTTCAAATAATGTAGGAAACATCATATTTTTACTGGAAATATTATATATCACTAATTTTAACTGAAGATTCATAAAGATCCATTTACCGTAATTTGAACAAACTAAATATCAAACGGAGACCATAAAATTACACTAATGATAATTTAAGAAGTAATATCAAATATAACATTAAAGGTTTGGGGTAGAATTGAAGAGCAATTTCATTAGAATATCTTTGGCAACCGCTTATTTGAAATGGCTGCAGGCTGTGCATACAAAGTCGCATTAGAGTAATAACATTTTAGGTTCGGTCTTTTCAACATATTTGTCTACAACCGTTGGAGGGCAGTCGACTCTAGTAAAACAACAAACATAAACGTCACTGGACATCCCTAATCATTCTTTCTCATTCTCTCTCGATACGAATCCATTTATTTTGACGTAGCCTACGTTTGTTTGTAAATGTTACTTGTATTTGTATTGGAAACTACAGAATTTAACGTTAGTAATTAACATCTGAATTTATTACACGACGTGAACAAATTTCAACTCATATCTAAAAGAAAATGTTGGTAAATTTATTCTAAAAATCTTGTATATATAACACTTCTTAACATCCAAATTTTGAACAATTTTTTTGAAATCTGTAACATTACAACCTGTTTACATTAGAACAAGTAGTCTAGCAATTGTAGCTTAGAAGAAATTTTAATTATTGTTGTTTAGGTCATCAGCCAAAAGGCTGGTTTGAACCTCTAGAGGCTTTACTAAGTAAAACGAGGAAAATACTTTTCACTACTTTTAAAATACTTTTTGAAATTAGTAGGCCTATATAAGATAATTTTAACCAATAAGCTAGTGTTAAACAATATTAATGCTACACAATTTTACACTTTTTAAAATACCTATTTTTTTAAATTAGAAATAAGATAGGCCTAATTTTAAACAATATCGTAGGAGCAGTTTTTGAAAAAATCGCCAAAAAATTGCACAAATTATCTAGTACTTCCGGTTGACACACGCACACACACTAATCGTTAAAAGTTTGGGAACCTGAAAACGTGTATTTTCGGGAAAAACTCATTTTCCAAAAATTTCTATGGAAACAATACTTTCCTTTCCTACGGAGGAAAATTAAAAATAAGTTATACTTACGAACAGTAATTATATTTTATATTTCTTAAAGTACAATAGTACCGAATACTATTAGGCTACTTCTAATTTTAGATTTCAATAATTAATTTTGTAAAAGTTAATTTCTATCATCTAAAACTTAAATTTTGTTGTTTAAATTTGAAAAGTTATAAAATACGCTATACAATAATGCTCTTTGCTATTTAGTAAATTACATACTAAATAAAACTTTTCCTAATAAAATTTAAAGTAAAGTTATATGAATTTTGTTGTTCTAAATTAAAATAGAAAGACCTTTAGACACTCTGAATGGTTCGTAACGTATTGAAAATGTCGGCTATTGAAGTTATATTGCAACAATGGTTAACGTAGGTTGCTTCTTTGTTAAACAAAAGTTAAATAAATATATTGTTCATACTGCAGATCAAAAGTTTGGTAACTACATGTTCATGAAGCAGGAATTAAGAGATTTTATCCAGGAGACATGCCCTCGTAAAGAAAATATTTTATAAATTTTAAAAGGGCACAATTTTAGTTTCTCTTGGCATTTATGAAATGTAGGGAAGGTTTGTATTATTTTCATGTTGAATTTTTTACTGGAAATACACGGTTTCAGGGCCCTGAACTCGAAAAAACATGTTTTTAACGATTGATTTGTGTGTGTGTGTGTGTGTGTGTGTGTGTGTGTTTGTGTGAAGTTGAAACTTGGAACTTAATTAAATACCAGCAGCGTGTCTGACAAAAACTTTTTGTCAACGAAAAAGCCGATCTTGCGGCCACGAGTGCTGTTCGCTTGCAATTACATCTGCATCGGGTCTCTCATTTTGACCTAAAGGCACAGGTCAAAAAAAATGATTTAATTTCTGGAACAATAGGTGGAACAAGATTTGCCACTTGCGAAACTCCACGTGGTACGAAAAACTTAATTGAATGAATTAAGACAAGAGTCCCACCAAACAGAGCCACTTTACCCGGAATTTTCTACCTAACTTACAAAGAAAATTTTGCAACTTATCTTCCCATTCTTTACAAAACAATACTTTGTTGAAAAAAGAGAAGAAACAAATAAAATAAAAGGGAAAACCATACAGACACATAAACACTCGCTCTCACACATTCACGTTTATTCGTGCAATTTTTCAGTTTCTTTAGATTTTCTTAAAAACGACTTCTACGATTTTTTTTAAATCCCCTCATTTACTACGTTTTTATCTTATAATTTTCTACTTTATTCATGTCATCTAAAAACTAGTTGTATCCTTTTTGAAACACCCGTTAATAATAGCACAACACCATAAAATCATTGATCAACGAAATGACACACTGTTTAGGCTTACTAAGAAATTCTTGGTAACCTTTTTGGTAATAATTTTTGAAAACTATGACAAAAGGAACAAAAGGTCGTTGCAGTTATGTAGGCCTATGTTACCTCAAGGTTACATTGGCAATTTATGTCTACGATATTTAATGTTGGCTAATATTCTTTGAGTTTTAGTGGTAGTAACAAAGTGAGTTATAAATATTATAATGGAAAGAGCATGTACATGTTGTCTACATGAACAAACTGCTGGCATTATAAATATATGAACATCGGACGGAATATGTTGCACTGCAGACATCTGGACGACGACGTTATAGCGGCGGCAGTGGCAGCAAGAAGCGAGCATGTTAGTAAATGGGGGATAATTAATCCCCAAAGTGGAACGCCGGTGCTCTGAATGCCAACAGACATAGTGTTGAATGCTGGTCACGTGCGATTTAACAAACTGGGGGCAGGTTTATAGTTCTCTCTAACGTCGCCTCCAAACGATTCCGTCACGTTCACGTTTGTTCACAGTAGTTCCTCGTCGCAATACTGCCTCCGATACGACCTAACCCTCCTCACCTTCCTCATACACTTCCACGTTTCTCTTACGCCCACTGTACACCCTCTTACCAACGTTAATATCCTCTGCACATTACATATGTACAGCGGACCCAGCCTTAACTTAAATATACCTTTTACCACTCCAACATGTCTATAATACTACTTCCCAACAATGCTATAAATAATATTATTATTATTTAAATTTATATACGTTGACAAAATTGATATACTCCAATCTTCAATGTTCTATAGAAGATAAAAATCTATAGGCTAATACGGGGAGTCCGGCTTTTTATATAACTTTATGTAATACTTGCTACATTTCTCAAGAACTATAAAAAAAATAGGAATCTAGTTTATCCTTTGTAGATATGTTTTTTATGTATATAGTTCATTACTTGGGTATTTATTGATTGGATTAAATCAGGTGTTCTCTTTTTTCAAGAAATTCTCAACTTTTCTAAAATCCATTAAAAGAATCACTAAAATGTTTTTTCTCAGAACTTAGGCTAATGTAGGCTTTTATATTTAAATTTTCTTTTGTAAGGACAAGAAGGTTCCACTTCTTGCACGTTGTGGAAGAGAGAATCTTGCTTAACGCAGTGAGAATAAATAACATTAGATATGCTGATGACACCATGGTACTGGTTGACAGCCTGAAAGGTTTACCACGATTTAAAATGAAAAAGATAACCTAAATTTAATCATGAGTGAATGACTCAAAATTAAAAATCAACCTTACAAATAATAATAATAATAATAATAATAATATACGTTACAAATAATCATTTCATCCTCATCACACACAGTTACACCCCAACGTCGTCGCTAATGACCTTGATGTTGATGCGACGTTAAATAAATTAAAAAAGAAAAAATTTAAAAATATTTATCAGTTTAAAAATACAATATTCAATTATGTGTTAAAACAACGCGTCTATCGTCATTCTAACTGTTAATTAAGAAACAGAAACTAACGTTATTTTCCATCGGAACGAATAATTGCACATCGTCTGAATTTAAGAGAAATATTTTATGATCTCCAACTACCAAAAGATTATACGAAAGCAACGCTAATGTTAGTTGTATGTGAATATGGAATAGAATAAAGTTTTCTTACAGATAAATTATAATGGAAAAAGCATCAAGTTAATAGTTTTGACTAATAAAATAGAATAATAAACAAGTACAATAGTTTTATTACTTTAATTATACGACAAACTATATTTAATAACTAAATAACGGAGTATAGATTATTTATGGCGAGTGGAGTTTTAGGTAGTAATAGAGCCGATAAAATAGTGTAGGTTATACGAGTGGAGGCGGTAGAGTTGTAAGACTTACACGGCAAGAGGGGACTCTATTATAACCATCATACCGCACGGAATTATGAAGTCCCCGGTGGAATACAATTTCCATAAAACTTAAAGGTTTGCTAGAAGGGGCGACTAAGCCCTTCCAGAAAGGGAGTAATCAAGTCGTTTACCTAATTCATATGCAAGCGTTCCCCCTCCCGCCCCTAAAACATCATCCTAACACCGACCCGTTCCTCTTGCCTCCCCCGGAGCTGTGGCTAGCTGGGTGTAGTGATAGTCGCCGCATTCGAGCTGAACCGCCGCTAACCTGCATTAACTCAGATATGCAAATCTCCACGCGGAGAAACTTTTAAGAAAAATGTTAGACGTGAAATGCTTATACTATTCAACATGAATATGTAAGCTTATCCCGTTATCCGACGTTTAAGCGTCATGAAAATCAATATAAGCCACTAGCTTATAATATACAGCATCTAACTTATAATAGTTATGCTTAGATATCATTTCAGACACGATATGAAGTGAAATAAGTTTATTCCTCTAGAGTGAAAATACTTCCTACATAACATCTGTAATTTTTTTTTGACTACACAACATATTTTTATTTGCCACTGTATAAAATTAACAACGAACAAATTTGTTAAAAAAAGGATACAAATATTGAAAAATTTTAAGACATTGAGGAGATCGCTACCCATTGACAGTACTCCAACCGTAATCATTAAGTTAGTTCATTATTATGTTAATTATTTACTTATTTTACATGGTTTTCTTTAATTTTTACGTCTTATGATACCCTTACTTCAGAGTCATTTCAGTCTTCGTATAGGGGCAGTTGGTAAATCTGGTGTGTCTATGTCAACAATGAGCTGGTTGGATAATTTCTTTTTAAATCGTGTGTATGTGCGTAGGAACACATCGTTAATGTTTGGGACGTTTAAGTCTGAGCGTAGTGTATCGTTCGTTAAGTAAAAGGGAGCACTAGTATTCTGTCTTAACAGTTTGGACTGAAAGCGTTGTATTTTCAAAATGACTGTCAGTTTGGCATAACAGTAAATTTGGCTGCTATGAATCCAAACGGGTCTAAGGTAACACTTATAAACTGGTAGTTTTAGACTAGTAGTTTTAGACAAAGGCTACATCAGAGCAATAAGAACACTTTATAGGAACTCAGAATGTGTGATTAAATTGAATAATAAAATATCTGCGCCATTCAGGGTTAACAAGGGTTTGAAGCAGGGGTGTTGTTTATCACCAACTCTTTTCAAGATATATATACAAAGAGCACTGAGCACCTGGCGCAAGAAATGTAATGGAATGGGGATTGAAATTGGAGATACCTGTTTGTATACACTACTGTTTGCCGATGATCAAGTGCTCATAGCTAACGATGAGGAGGACATTGCTTATATGACAAGGAAACTCTTGGATGAATACTGTGAATGGGGGTTGAATATTAATATTAGCAAAACCGAATACTTGGTTATAGGGGAAGAGTCC
The DNA here is from genome assembly GCA_035578175.1 of Catonia carolina. Classification (NCBI taxonomy): domain Eukaryota; kingdom Metazoa; phylum Arthropoda; class Insecta; order Hemiptera; family Achilidae; genus Catonia; species Catonia carolina. The sequence goes on along the minus strand of JAQMRL010000003.1, from coordinate 80,550,603 downwards.
AATGATCTTCAAGTCGACAACAAAATTATCAAGAGCACAAAGGAATTCAAGTACTTGGGGACCTACATATCATCAGACGGTTCAACTAGGAAGGATGTTAAAAATAGGATTGTGCAAGGGAGAATAGCAATCCGGAAATTGAACCCGATTTTATGGTCTGCAAAAATGCACATGAATACAAAAGTCCAGTTGTACCACACTATTGTGGAGCCAATAACAACTTATGGGGCAGAGTGCTGGCAAATAACATCAAAAATAGACAGCCAGCTTAAAGCAATTGAAATGGACTTTCTGCGCCGTTCATGTAGAGTGTCCAGGTTGGACCATATCCGGAATGACGACATCAGGAAAAGAGCTCATGTAGAAGATACCATTGTGGATAGGATAGAGAGACGACAACTGGTATGGTATGGTCATGTGCAGAGAATGGGTGATGAGAGGTGGCCAAAAAGAATGTTGTCTTATGTCCCAACCAACAGAAGGAAGAAAGGTAGACCAAGGAAAACGTGGAATGGGGAATACAGGAAGCCATGAGGGAGAGAGGGATGGATGAGGGTGATTGGGAGGATAGAAGAGAATGGAGATTGAAGTGCGGGAAGCGGCGCCGGCCGTAGGAACCCCGGAAAAAAAAAAAGTTTTAGACGAGGTGGTGGGAGGTTAGAAGATCTGGAAATCAACGAATACAGTTGTAAATATTTGTTGTAGTACAGTTGTTTTTCTTCCAAAGTAATATAGCCTAAATTAAAAGTTTTTTAAACTTTTACAAATGTCAAAAGAAAAATTATAAATTATTAAGCCTGAAGTCATAAACCCATCGGGTTGGTATAGCGGTTGAGTAGTCGCCAAAGTCATATTTTTAAAAGCTAATTTTTGGAGATGAAGGTTTTTCTTTAATTCCTATATGTGTAAGTTGCAATCTGTTCAATTAAGAACAATAAGCAACCCCATGACCCAATGAGATGAGGATGATGTGTACGACGTGTAAATGAGGTGTAGTCTTGTACAGACCCAGGTCGACCACTCCTGAGAGAGTATGGTTAATTGAACCCCAACCATCAATAGTGGCCCTGGGAATAGTGACCCTGAGTCTGTACAAGACTACACCTCATTTACACGGCAAACACATCATCCTCATCTCATTGGTTCATGGGGTTGCTGACTGTTCCTAAATTGAACAGATTGCAAAACGTATAGGCCTAATATTTTTACAAACGGAATTTCTTACATTCAATGTTGGAGCTATCAGCTTCATTCCACTCGTCATCCCAAAAGATGTCTTGGCCAGAAATTTATATAGGCTAGTTGTTATACGTATAATATACTGTATATAATAAAAACACCAGATACACAATAGATGACTTTTATCTGATTATAAGAGAACATATATCCTTCCGGATATCATGTATCCATCTTCAGTTGCAATAATAAAACGTCGATACATGCAAACAGTAAATGTATCACAGCTTCTCAAAAAATCAGAATGAAAATTAAAACAATAGGAAATATAAAAAAGAATAACTTATCATGGTAACCATTAAAATCAGTTTAACTCATAGTTTATTATTATAGCCTATTGGTTAGTTGACGATATTACTCGTAATTAGGAAACGATGAGTCAGGATTTGTTTTTTTTTTTAACTCCACTATTAGTGTACGTTGCAATTTGTTTATTTAGAACATTATGCTACTCCGTGACCCAATGAGATGAAGGTGATATGTATGACGTGTAAATGAGGTATAGTCTTGTACTGACTCAGACGGTCTATTCCTGAGAAAGTATGGTTAATTGAACCCAACCATCAAAGTTCACCGGTAACCACTGTCTGGTATTCAAATCCAAATAGAAGTACTTACATTTAGTATTAGGATTTGAACCAGGAATCTTCGTCTACAAAACCTAGCTGTTAAACATTTGATTCGTAGTGACGATTTTACCACTAGACCAATCCGGAGGATGCAAGAATAGTCCTATACAGACTCAGGCAGACCATTCCAGAGAAAGTATGATTAATTTAACCCAACCATCAAGGTTCACCGGTAACCACTGTCTAGTATTCAAATCCGTATAAAAGTAACTACCTTTACTAGGATTTTTTTCTCTTTAATTCTTTATTTACAACTGTAAAATTTTACAACAAACAAATGTGATGATTAAGATAATAATGTAAATGAAATGATAGGCATGAGAGGGGCAGGGCCCCCATTGGTGCCTCCCTAAGAATGAAATTTTTATAATCAAATTAGCAGGTCTCTACTCCAGCGTCTTTCAAGGCGTCTAGGGGGATTATCAGGTAAATGGAAAGTGGAAAGTGAACGCACCAGTGGGTTCTCGTGTTCGTGTGACTTGTCGTGAAAGCGTTTGTATAGGTATTCGATGGAATTTTTTACAAGTGGTGTTTTCAAATCTGTATTGTAAGGTTTTGTTGCTCTTTTGACTGGAATGCTTGAATTCGTTGCAAGTTAGAGGGTTTGGTTGAACCGTAAATTTGGGACCCGTAGGTCCATATAGGTTTCAAAAGAGAACAATATATGCGTAATTTTAGTGCCATTGGTAATTTTGATCGGTTGTGAAGTAGGGAATATAGAACTTTAAGTCGGGAATTCAGTAGATAATAAACGTTTGCGTTTGATATGTGTGCTCCAAGTTAGTCGTTTATTAAAAGTCACACCGATTACTAGGATTTGAACCAGGAATTTTCGTCTCCAAAAACCAGGTGTTAAACAGCTGATTCGTAGTGACGACTTTACCATTAGACCAATCCGGAGGATGCAAAATTTATAATGCTGTGAAATTAAGGTAAAAGCAGTACCGCTAAGGTAATATTTTAATCACTTAATCTCGTTAAGAGCTATTGCTCTGTACGAGATTAAGAAAACACAAAACACGACTACAGAAAGTGTGGCAACGTCAGCTGTTACGTGCAAGCTCGCAATTCTGTGAGTTTAGCAATAACTGTAGAAACTAAAATTTTTCAGAACAAATATAAAATCTTCAATTAAAATAATTTTCCGAATAAATGTACTATAATTAGTTCCTCTTTTCTTGTGAAAAAATTGAACTTATTATATTTTAGTCTGCTGTTTAAAAAGTTATAAATGTACTTGTTATTGTTTGACTGAAATAATTAAAGAAAAACATTTTCTGAAAATTGTTTTATAACATGATAATCGCGGTTCTTTTCAATAAGATTTCAAAACTCATTATTTCTTAGTTTAATATCTAAGAGGGGTAGTTTGAGAAATGAATGATGACGTACGAAGCAATAAGGGTGAGAATGGTGCTAACATTGGCATGGGGATGTACATGCCATACGTACACATTGATGGTGAGAAATGGTGGAGAAAGCGGGTGGGGGAGAGATGTGCAATGTTAACATCACTCTCTTTATCTTGCACATTACCGCGTACTGTATAGTTTGCCCTTCCCTTTCCCTATCAACCTCAACACCTCCACCGACCCTCTCCAACAACACACATTGCTTCATCACTCCATTTTATACAATTACTTTATTACCTTAGAGTGGGTAGCGCCATGTTTTCATGTTCCTTAAGCCGCAATTACCGACCGCAACAGCTAACTTTAGTTTATGTAGTTTACAACCATAAACTAATTTTATTTAACTCTTTCATTTTAATTACTCTTTAATGTAATTATTTATTATTATTTATGATTGTTTTATTCCAAGATATCTCCATAAAAATTTACCAGTGTTTCTTATCCGCGCGTTAATATCCAAATTTTGCAATACTGAAAACTTTACTGATATTTTGATATTCCAATAACGTTTATGCTTGAATTAACTTGAGTCCTCAGTCAGTAGTACTGCAGAAACTTATTTTAAAATTTATAACCTAAGTAGAAAACCTCCTCATTATCCGTCAGACCAACTTTTTGTGGAATTTCAAGTAATGAACGTCAGGCAACTCTTTGTAAGGGAGATCTTGTGTCTTTTCCGTTTTCTGTATGCCATTATCAAATCCGCATTCCCTGAAGGATTGTACACTTCTCCTACTCTTGCATCAATCTGACTAGCAATACTACTGCATTTCAATTCCACTCCCATTTCACAGTTAGTACTACACAGTCTACTGTGAATTTTGTAGAGTTACTTAATAATATTCGGACGGAGGAAGATGTTGCAGAGTTCCATCAGGAAAGGTGGTTATTGCATAATCCCAGAAGATGTAACAACTAAAACAGTCTTTGTGAAACACTCATCCAATATAAATAATTCTCTTTCCAATGTAAATAATGAAAAAATGTAACGTAATAGTAACGTAGTAATAGCAAAATAAAACAATCGAAATGAGAAATAAAACAACAGAACGTGTAACATATATAATTACTAGGACTGGAAGGACGTGTGTACGCGTGCGTGAGTGTGTCTGTCTCAGTAAGAAAATTCAGTAAGGCAGAGAGTGGAAGAAATGAACAAGTGTGTAACCTTCACGGAATTCTAATTTGATAGTGGCATACAGAAAACGGAAAAGACCCGAGATCTTGAGAAAGCTGCAAAAGAGTATTGTAAATCGAACAACCAAAATAAATTTCGCTTTATTTAAAATCAAAACAGACGCACATAAAACGCACATTCTTAACTGCATAAAATATTAACTAATATCTAGGTTGGGAGTAACAGCTTATCATTATCAGCTGTTACTCCCAACCTACATATTAGTTAATATTTTATGCAGTGCGTTTTATGTGCGTCTGTTTTGATTTTAAATAAAGCGAAATTTCAATATCTATTATTCATTTTTTCCTGAGTATTTCATATGAATCTTTTCAGAATTAAATTTTCTACAAATTTATTTAAGAAAAAATACACCTTTATTTACCATTTATGGAAGTAATCTTACGTTAAATACAAAAATGTGTTATTTCTTTGCACCAATTCTTGTGTTTAATGTAAGATATCTCTTAAAGTATTGCATTTACAGCTCTGAAACCAATTTTATTCAATTTTTCAGATTAAAAAACATAAGAAACAATCGTATTTGTATCTTTGTAACTACTTTTAACATTTTTATACGGCCTTACTTCACCGAGGGTACAGAGTTCTAGGTAAACTTTTTCAGTAGCCGTAACTCGCTAACTAAGCGTTTTCAGGCACATGTTTATATGAACTCTTTTTCTTATTTTTAGCTATAGAAAGAGATCCCAAGAGATTGCTGTATAGTTTTGAATCACCCTGTATAGCTATACATGTTGTTGTTTAGGTCATCAGCCGAAAGGCTGGTTTGAACCTTTACAGGTTTTACTAAGTAAAAAGAAGGAGTGAGGTGGTTTACCATTGCCTTTCTCGCTGAGTGGAAAAGTATGCTTATCAGCATGCCGAGCCCTCTGAAAAGCACAAATTTTCCACTCTGCAAATGACACCTTCACTTCATTCACCACAGGGTTGGCTGTATAATGAAATTCATTACTTTCAGAGGAGATAATTCTGATAAGTGTATTTTACACCGCTACCTCTTCTGTTCTTAAATGATTTAGTCATTTAATTGGCTGACCATGTGATAAGAAACAGAATTATTTATTTTAGCCATGCAACGAACAGAATGAGTGTAAATAATTTGATACTCCACCTGTCTGTTACGGGCACTAGCTATATATATAAATATAAAAGTAAGATAACCGTTTATTTTTAATTGTTTTCTATTAGAATTAATCCGTAATTATTTTTGTCATTATTTGAAAAAAATTTTTAAAAGTAACTTTAAATAGTTCACATATTTCTTCTTTTTGGTTTTGATTTTTTGTCGTTGACATAAATATGTTAGAAGTTATTAATTAGGAAAATGAGATTCAATGTAGGTATAAGAACATGAACTTGTTATATGGACGGTTGATAAAATTGTTGGGTTATCTTTATAAACAATAGAAGTAAACCGGGAGCCCTATAGGGTCAGATCTACAAGAATTACGACTAGTCACCGAGCAGTGTTTATTGTTGTAAGTTTATGTATGTTTAATTCTGCTTAATCCCTGGTTAATTTTGGCTGCAGTTTCATCAGAACGGTCTAATACATTCTTAACGCGACCATCTTTCCGTCTCGCTTTCTCTCGCGCTCTGATTCTCTCTCTCTTTCTTGCTCTTCTTGTGCTGAAATCCCGGCGCCATTGTGCCGGCTTGTTAATTAATAACCCACCCATCCCTCTTTGTATCACCCCCGCTGGTACAATGTACACGGCCTTACCGAACGTTGTCTTCATAAATCATACGGAGAAGCTTCATGTACTTTGCAAATCCCCCAGGCATTACTAGCCACTCTTCTTATCTGATAACCCAGCTATGTCCAACCACATACCCTCTCCAAACCACAGTCTAGTGTATTTCTTGTACATGAGTTACATTATACATCATACTCCTGCACTAACACTACTTCTACTAACATTCATTACTTATACTTTGCATACACAACATCTCTCTCTCTCTCTCTCTCTCTCTCTCTCTCTCTCTTTACTTATACCTAGATTAATAAAGTTTTTCTTTGATTACATCGTAGTTAAAATAAAAAAATAGTTTCCTTATACTTTGTTTAGTTTAAATTATTAACATTACGTAGGAGGAAAAATTACTACAGCTGATGTTTGTTGTGTTTTTGTGCTGGTCATTTTTTATGTTAAATGTACTGAATTATTGAACATTTTCGTAAAAATAATATCGTCTGGTCTTCAGTTTCATTGTAAGTGTTTTTCAGAATTAATTTACTTTGTATTGAAAACTGTTCCAAGAAAATTACAACGAACACCATAAATTTGTTCCTTTAAGGTTAGGTTGCTATGCAACCGAGTAACAACGATGGTTACGGCCCTTGTCCTACTATGGAGACTGTCCAAACTATCCAAACTAGTTTGAGTTTGGATAACGTAACCAAAAATAGTAATTCAGATAATTACGGCTCCAATAACACGGAATGGAGGCAAGTAATAAACAAACGTAAAATTACTGACGTTTCTATTGATGAAAATGCTATTAAAAAAATACATCCGAATGATCCACGGTCGAAAAATTCAATTTTATACGAAAACAAAACTCCTGTCAGTAATAAATATTTCTTACTTTCTGATATTTCGAACGACAACTCAGAAAGCGATAAAACTAAGTTGAACATTCAACGGCCCCCGCCGATTTTCTTAAAGTCAAACGTAAATTACGTTCCGTTATGCAACATTTTAAAACAGTTAGTCGGAGACAGTTTCAAATGTTCTTCGACAACTCAAGGTATTACTGTTTACCTTTCCAATGGTGATGATTACAGAAAGTGTGTCAAATATTTGAGAGAAAATAATGCTGACTTTCACTGCTATCAGCTTTCTGAAGATAAACCATTCAGTGTAGTCATACGTGGGTTGCACCAGTCGATGGATCATAGCCTGATAATTTCAGAACTGAAGGAGAAAGGTCATACAGTACGCAGTGTATCGAATGTTATGTCCCATCGCACAAAACAGTATTTGCCGCTGTTGTTTGTAGACCTAGAGAAGGCAGAAAATAATCAACAAATATTTGATGTAACGTCTTTATTTTTTTCTAAAATAAAAGTTGAGCCGCCGCGTCCGAAACGCCATATAGTTCAATGTCTAAGGTGCCAGCAATATTCACATACAAGACGTTATTGTAATCACGCTCCTAAATGCGTGCGTTATGCAGGGGATCATGAGTCTTCCAGTTGTACCAAACCACGCGATACGCCAGCCACGTGTGCGCTCTGTTCCCAGTCTCACCCGGCTAACTACAAAGGGTGTGCTATATACAAAAAAATCCAGAAACGTCGGGCACCCCTTCATAAAACAAGAGAAAATTCAAAAAATCAAAGGCACCCAGTACCTGACATTAATTCTTCATCTTTTCCACCGTTGCCTTCAAAATCCACCCGAAATAAAATTCAAGTAGGACAAACTCCATTATTACAGGTACATTCACCTTCCATATTTTCATCTGCCCAAATTGCGGAATATAATGCTGCGTTGGGGCCGTCAAGTCAAATTAATACTTTTTTGTCGGAAATGAAAACTCTATTGTTTCCAATGATTTCGTTGATGACTCAACTTATACAAGCCTTAATGTCTAAAAATAATGCCAAATAATATGACATCTAACACAATATGACATTCCCTTGTCGTCTTGTTGTGGAATGCTAATGGTATTTCACAACATTTCAATGAGCTAGAATATGTGCTACATGAGAAAAGAATAGACATCGCCCTCATTTCGGAGTCTCACTTGACTTCACGTTCTCGTTTTTACGTTCCCGGTTACATCGTTTACCGGACTGATCACCCGGCCGACCGGAGCCAAGGGGGCACGGCAATTATCATCAAGGCGACTTTAAAACATGACTTTCTTTTCACTGAACCTCCAACAAATTTTCTTCAGGCAACTGTACTTTCTTTATACCTAAACCAGTTAAAATTTAATGTAGCATCAGTTTATTGTCCGCCACGATTTCGAGTAACTGAGGAGGAGTTTCAAAATTTTTTCGATGAGTTGGGACCAGCATTTATTGCAGGTGGTGATTATAATGCGAAGAACACTCAGTGGGGATGTAGAGTCAATACACCACGAGGCAGGCAACTGCTAAATGTAGTTGACTACAATCGATTTGAAGTAATAACGCCCAGGATGCCGACATATTGGCCTTCTGCCGTCACAAAGCTACCTGATATACTAGATATATTTATAACACGAGGTATAAGTCGATTTCACCATGCGGTTGAAAATTTAGACGATTTTAGATCCGACCATTCTCCGGTTCTGTTAACTATAAGTGCTACTCTTTATAAACAGCAACTACCATCGCTAACGCCAACCGGTAAGATGGATTGGGTCAAATTTCAAAATCTTGTAAATAACAATTTAAATGTTCACGTCCCTTTAAAAACTGCTCACGATTCAGAATGCGCCATAGACGATTTTACCTCTATCATTCAATCTGCTGCATGGGATTCTGCAATAACTGTTTCAAAAAATGAACGCAATGGACCTCATTATCCCAGATCCATACGGGAATTAATTACTCAAAAACGGGCAGCACGTCGTCGATGGCATCGTACAAGACTTCCGGACGATAAATCTACTGTCAATCGGCTATCCAACAGACTTAAAAAGGAAATCTGGGCAGTTAAACTCGACCGCTTTGAAAGCCGCTTGAATTCCCTGGACACAGAAGATGGCTCGTTATGGAGAGCAACAAAGCAACTTCTAAAGCAAGTTCCAGTTTCGACTCCTCTTCGGCGTGAGAACCAAACCTGGGCCAAGTCTGACCAAGAAAAAGCTGATTTATTTGGAGAACATCTCAGCAACGTATTTAAACCTCATGTGCAAACAGGAGACATTGAGTTTGACAGGGATGTACAGGAATTCGTAACGTGCCCAACTACGCTATCGCTGCCGCCTAAACCTGTGAGTTTAAACGAGGTCAAGAGTATTATTAAACGTCTTCCATTGCACAAGTCACCAGGTCTGGATTTGATAACTGCAGAGATATTAAAGGAGTTACCAGAAAGAGGGATAATTTTTATACGAAACATATTTAATGCTATTCTCAGAACTGCGCATTTTCCTTTACAATGGAAATTGTCAACTATTGTTTTATTTCAGAAGCCGGAAAAACCATCTCACTGTGTAAGCTCTTACCGGCCCATTAGCCTTCTTTCAGTCGTGTCTAAACTTTTTGAACGAATTTTGTTAGATCGACTTTCGCCGATAATTGAAGCTACAACTCCAAATTATCAGTTTGGATTCAGAAGGCAGCATTCAACAACTCATCAGCTGCACAGAGTGGTTGATTTAATTTCTGTAGGGTTAGAACAAAAATTATACACATCGGCTGTATTTCTGGATATTAGTTCGGCGTTCGATAAGGTTTGGCATCCCGGGCTTTTGTATAAATTAAAATCTATTTTTTATGATACATATTATGGAATTCTGAGATCATTTTTAGAGGATAGATATTTTGTTGTGCGCCAAGGTTTGGAATATTCTAATATCTGGCATATCGAAGCAGGAGTTCCTCAAGGGTCCATATTATCTCCTGCTTTGTACTCCATATTTACGTCTGACTTCCCGGAAAATGACTTCACGACAGTAGCAGCGTACGCAGATGATACCGTTCTGTTATGCAGCAGTGAATCTCCAGAAGAAACTTCGATGAACATCCAAAATCACTTGTATGAGGTATCTACATGGCTCAAAAACTGGAGAATGAAAGTTAACCCGCTGAAATCTGTGCAAGTGACTTTTATTTTAAGAAGAAGAACTTGTCCAACTGTTTACCTGGATAACAATGAGATACCGCAAGAAAATAAAGTTCGATATCTGGGCCTCCATTTAGACCGTAGACTGACTTGGGGATATCATATCAAAACAAAACGTTTGCAACTAAATAACCGTACAAAATTACTTTCAAAATTCATCAACAGAAAATCAACTCTATCATTAAAATTTAAATTATTAACATACAAAGCCTATTTACGACCGATATGGAATTACGGTATTGAAATTTTTGGGACCGCAAAGAAAACTCACATTCAAAAAATTCAAACTCATCAGTCAAAAATACTTCGGATGATAACGAACGCCCCATATTACGTAACAAATTTAACATTGCATTCCGATTTGAAAATCCCTTTTGTAACAGAAACTGCTAAAATAAAATATTCCAAATTTAACAGAAAATTAACAGATCACATCAATCCCCTAATACAGCAAATGTCAAGACGAAACTTACCACACCGACGCCTACGAAGAAAATGGAGTAGAGATCTATTGATCTAATTGTTCTATATTTTTATTAACTTATTTTTTGAAATCCACTATACTTTTGAATTATCCACTGGGATGTATTCTTTAAAAAAATATTTCTGTTTATTTATCAAGTCATTTGTTTTTTTCAAAATTTAGTTAAGCTTTTGGATGGTTATACTGTACTGTATAGTTTCTAAATAAAATTAACGTTAAAAAACATTACGTTGAGGTAAGGTACCTATAGTATTAAACTTAGCCTAATATGTGTTTTAAACCGGATATTGAAGCCGAGCCATTAAATTTTCCAATTCGTCAATCCAGTCAAAAAAAGTAGAAATTTGATTCCATTTTACTAGTTTAGATTGTTAAATGTTTAATTAGTCATCTATTATAATATCTCATAAATTATTTAATTTAACCTATTTTTTGTCTTTGTTAGTGACAACTACAACTGTATATTTAAGTTATATAACTAGTAAAATTTATGATGAAATTGTTTAATGTCCTGTTTTCGTTTTGATCAAGGAAATCCCCCAATACCAAACTCTCGTTGCTGTTTCATATAAGTTCCCTATTCCAGTATATTTTTCTTTGTGGATTTTGTTGTATGTGTGGGTGTGACAATGTTTGTATCTTTGGATTCGTGGGATTTATTAATTTTGAATGGAAACGAGTGGTTGAGATCTCGATATATGATCGAATTTCGTACGTAGTAAGAATTAAAGGTATGTAATTAAACGTAAACATTTGTTTTGAAAAGTTTCTATCCCGTTTACTTTCGATCTTTTGACCGAACTATTTAAAAATCAAAGCTTCATACACCAACAATATACGAACTAGATAGTTCTAACAATTTAGTTTTATTTGAAAAAATCCCTTATTTTAGTACAAACCCTTTTAGTTAAACCCTTCTAGTACAAATCGAAGCCACATATTGCTGAGAAACTATTTCTAATTTCAAAACTAAAACGAGAATGAGAGATATTCTTGGGATAGAAAGAAGAATCCTTAGGACTTGCATAAACAAAAAACGGAATCTCAACGATATCTGGATTTTAATATCTAATTCTGAATTCTACTATGAAATCGAGCCAATTACTGATATCATGCGGACGAAACGAATTTCTTTCTTCGGGCGATTCCTTAAAATACCGGGCAATCGAGTAACTAAACAACTCATTTCTATAATTAACTCGTGGAAAAATCCTCCAAGGTGGTTTGCCGAAGTAAAGCAAAATATGCAAGAACTGAACATTGTAGAACAAGTTCTTTTAGAAAAATTTGAACAGCTAAGTTACTTAAAGATAAAGACACAAGATTCGTCGGAAAAACTCGATCTCCGTGGTCAATGATCAACAATCAAAATCAAAACCTGATCAAAATCAGACAGATCAGATCCCAAAATATAAAGAATTATTGGGAAAAACTTAAGAATCCTAAAACCAAACCAAGAAGGATTTCTATATTTGATGCAAGTGGTCCAATGAGGCCGTAAAAGCAAAACAATTATTGATTTTTTGTACATTTTCATCAATTTATACTTGAAATTCTTTCTCCTAACAGAGGTTGGCTATCGTAATGGTAATTTTGACTTTGGACAAAGCTTTTCAAGGAAAAATGTACTAGTGGGTAGTATAGTAACTCTTTTGCCAAAAGTTTGTCCTTGTAGACCTGTAGTGTCTAATGTATACTAGTCAAAAATATAATATCAGTTCAATACGATTGTGACATTCTCATAAATAGTTATTTATAGCTAATATGTAGTCGGGAATATAATATAGGCTAAAATAGTCTGCCCTTGACAGACAAAAAAAAATAAATAGGCTAAAATAAATAATTCTTTTTCTTATCACATGGTCAGCCAAATAATTGACTGAATCATTTAAAAACAGAAGAGATAGAGAAGTAGAAGACACTAATCAGAGTTATCTCCTCTAAAAGTAATGAATTTTATTATAGGGCCTACAGCCAGACCCTATGGTGAATGAAGTGAAGGTATCATTTGCAGAGTGGAAAATACGTGCTTTTCAAAGGGCCCGGCATGCTGATAAGCATATTTTGCCATTCAGTGAGGAAGGCAACTGTAAACCACCTCACTCCTCGTTTTACTTAGTAAATCTCTACAGGTTCAAACCAGCCTTTCGGCTGATGACCTAAACAACATATAGTCGGGAATGATGTCAGCAGCTGCAGTAATGCAGGAAATATTTTTTAACTCCCGCGTTTCGTCCGTTCTAAGCTATTTGTTCATTCAGTCCTTAAGGACGGGAAAAAGCTTGAGCTCGTGAGTTTTATCACTTTAAGCACTCAAATTCTCCACCATCCTTTAAATAAATTTTATTGACACTAACGAAAATTGTGCCACTCAGCGTACAGTACTGTAAAAAATCAAAGATAAAAACAATATTCTCGGTGATCAAGCATTAAAATTAAATTCCTCGTAGATTTAATAACTGGGTGAGCGTATGATTAACTAACTGTAGCTGCTTCTGTTTGGAGTAATATATAACCATTGGTGACAAATTTTAGAGTATTTATAGTGCCGTGTCATCGAGAAAAGTTGCATCCATTTTTAAAAAATACAGTTTAAAAACTACTGGAGATAAGGTCGTACATTTTTTTGTTGTAAACAGAAAATATTAAAGTTTTTTACAACTTAATAAGTTCCTATATCAGCACAGTTGGTTGTTTTACACACATCTAAACGGTATTCGATCTCTTTCCAGGTGCGCTGTGTCATAACGAGAGCGGCCGAAGCAACAGCAGTAGTAATTCGTTGTCGTAAATGATTCACTTTTCGAATCTTTTTACTGTAGACATGGTTTTTAATAAAACCTCAGAAGAAAAAAATCAAGTGGGGTTAAATCTGGACTCCTCGGAAGCCAAAGCACAGGACCGGTCCTACCGATCCATCGGTCAGGGAACCTTTCATTGAGGACGTGGCACACTAGAAGACTGAAATAAGGAGGCACACCATTCTTTCTCCAAAATTATGTTAATGTTTTTTTCCAATTTATTTTTAACAATTTGCAGTACAGTTGCACCAACAAAAAAAATATTTTCTTTTTATAACAAAATAAATTATGACTTAATCTCCAGTAGTTTTTAAACTGTATTTTTTTTAAATGGATGCAACTTTTCTTGATGACCCAGTATATAATTTTCCATAAATTAAATGTCACTTACTAGTTATCCTACTATATAAATATATAAAAATTTATATAGCAATTTGTCAATGGTACTCTCTTATTGATGTTAGGGCCTACATATTATATTTTTGTAGTTAAGCATATTTTGAAATAGTTAATTCATTATACATTTATATTTAAATTGAACAAAACGTATTATTTCATATTATTAACTTGTCACGAATTTCAAATTTAATACTAATTAAATTTAAGCCTAACTCATTTTAACTTTCAATAATTACATTACATAACAAGATAAAATAAAATCCACTTATAAGTACATTATAGGCTACATTGCGAAATTTAATTGATATGTCATAAAACCATAAACGTCTGTTATTATCTCATTAAATTACCTAATTATTAAATTAACATCATAAAATCATTGTTTAATTAGGTACAGAAGTATAATTATATTTATGTGATACAGGTCTCTGTATATTTTGAAATTTAATACATCTACCTTCTATATTCATACATAATAAGTTGATGTCATTACTACGCTTGATTTACACTTCATTTGTTATTCATTTAAACAGTAACATCATAAATCATAATACGACTTTGTAAATACAACCAGATATTTACCCGCTTTTATTTATAAATATTATACAATATATTATTAAAATAATATTTCGTAAATAATTATAACTTTATAAATAAATACATAATTGTATTTATTTACGTTTTTGTTTTTTCATCATTTCTTGTGACTGTACAATAAACAGATAAAATATTATTATATTAACAACACTTAAAAAAATAAAAAAATATTGAAAAAATAAAAAAATTGAAAATAAAAAAAAATTCTGCTTGTACGGATTGTATTTAACTGATCTTACATTTTTTCAATATTTAAATTTACTGCAAGTAGTTATTAGAAATATATAAAACCCCGTTAATTCAAACTTATTAAGCCCGGGACATGTTACAATTAAAAATTTTTTGGATTATTCAAAAAAAAAATTAATAAATAATCCTCAAACTGATGAAATATATAACACGGAGTGTTTCATTATGTTTGTTGTTGTTGTTTAGGTCATCAGCCGAAAGGCTGGTTTGAACCATTAGAGGTTTTACTAAGTACAACGAGGAGTGAAGTGGTTTACCATTGCCTTCCTCACTAGGTGTAAAAGTACGCTTATCAGCAAGCCAGGCCCTCTGAAAAGCACATATTTTCCACTCTACAAATGACACTTTCACTTCATTCACCACAGGGTCTGGCTGTATAATAAAATTCATTACTTTCAGAGGAGATAACTCTGATTAGTGTCTTTTACACCTCTACCTCTTCTGTTCTTAAATGATTCAGTCATTTAATTAGCTGACCATTTGATAAGAAACAGAACTATTTATTTTAGCCCTGCAACGAACAGATTGGGTGTAAATAATTTTACACTCCACTTGTCTGTTATGGGCAGTCATTATGTTTAGAAGGAGCAAAAGCACTAGAAATAATACTGAAATACGTAGAGCAGCACAACAATCTTACCCATTTATTTAGACGTTATGTTTATGTGGCGCGAGCGAATTATTCCGTTATCATGAATGTTTTCGACATTACGTCAGAAAAAATAAGCGATTTTATGCAGGCAGGTAATATTGAAAATGTATAATTTTCTGTAGACTAATTAAGCCTAACGTTCAACTGTTCTTAGTTTGCTCCTACTGTCAACAAACAAAAGTCAGCTACTACAGGGTGCACGCTAGAGTCCGCGACTTTGTGGATGTCCTATTCCTATTAAGTTAACTATGTTTTAAATTATAAGTACTTAAAGTACTTCAAACATCAGTCACGATATAATGTAGGCCTAACAATTTCATTTATAAAAATACTTTTGAAAGTATTTTGTTATTACTGTTTAATCAGCGTGCACACATTTTTATAAAATGCGCATGCTCAGTGACGTCATTATTTGTTGACAGTAGGAGCAAACTAACAAAGGCTGGACTTTATTTATGAACTAGAAGAAGTGATTTACCAGTAAGCTATTCATTTTGTACGTAGTACATCTTTTATTAAGAAATTGCTTGTGTTTGTTATTATTCTCAAGTATAAGTACTGTTTTAAATTTAATTTTTATGTTCAGAAGCCAATTAAATTTTTTTTTTTATTATAAAATTACTTCGTGTAGTAGCTAATATAAATAGTACTAAGTAATGGTAAATAATGATAAGTAAATAGTAATAAGCAATGGAAAAAGAATTAAAAAGGACCAAAAATTTAAGTATCTTGGCGAAATAATCACATGGAATCTCAATAAGAAACCATAAATTGAAAGTAGTGTAACTATACTTAAACAGGCGTAAAGAGTGACATGACCCAATTATATAAATAAGTCCCTCTCAATCAATTCTAAAATACGATATTACTACGCGGTAATCAAAACAGAAGCCACATATGCCAATGAAACCTTTTTCAAACTGAACACCCAGTCAACCACTGACAAACTCCAAAAAATAAACAGAAGAATATTAAGAACAGCTATTAATTTTAAACATCAAGTTTATGGTAAATGGTGGATAATACCTAACGACATGGTCTTCAAGGAAAACGATTCGATAATCGTCACCATGAGAAAAAGAAGAGTTGCCTTTATCAGTCACCTCTGCAGACTACCTGATACAAGACTCACTAAGCAGCTCCTAAATTACCAAATCAAAAACAAAATCCAAAATAAATGGTTCCAGGAAATAAAATCCGACAAGAAAAACTTAATTATAACCGAGGAAACGATTCAAAACCGAGAGGAAAAAAGTTTTAAGGGATTGTAAGTAACCTTTGCCGACTTCCCTTCAAGGAAAGTTTTTTTTTACAATTCTGCAACATTACAATCTGTTTACTTCAAATAGTTCAATCAGTAATTTTGATAAATGTTAATTAACATGATTACGATTTCATTATTATGTTATTGAAATTGAAAATAGTAATAAATTAATATTTCTGATAAATACAATGATGACTTTGAAGTGAATCAGTTAGAAAAAAAATAGATATTAAGTGTAACAATGTTCTTTAAAACCTATAACCTAAATCAAAAACAATATGTCTTTTCAGTCTTGAAAACCCGGCATCAATTTTATTTAGTAGATTCAGAGCCAGGAAGTTTGGATGATTGTTGAGTCTTTCTTCATATTTACGGCTGAATTTTGATATAGTTTGTTTCACTGAGTCAATATTAAGATCGGCGTAGATAAAGGTGTTTTTGATGTACTACGGAATTTGCAGGGCCCGCCGCAAGAATTTTGACCGGAAACGTTCGAATATGTTTATGTTTGAAGTCCAGGATGTGCGCCACAATTGAAGCCCATATGTCCACATGAGTTTTAAAACGGATTTATATTAAAAATAATTTTTGATTTGTTTGACAAAGGTGAGTATTTACCAATTAACCAGTGTAGTTTGTGTAAGGAAAGCAAACAACTTTACACAATCATAACAAAGAAAATGAGGACCGCCATGTCAAAAATATGAACTGGTATGGGAGCGAAAGAAACAGCAGCGAGCAAGTTAACTCCGTAGCTCGTTCTTCAAAGACATGAACATGGATTGACTCAAGTGCTCCAATTGAGGCGAAAACTAAAGAAGAATATGAATTGTTGACTACCATTCAATTTTCCGAATTTAAATCTTTCTTAACAACTAGATTCTTAATTTTCATGTAAGCAATTCTTGCTATTTCTATTTGTCATCTTATTTCTTGTGCTTTTTCGTTATTCTCATCTATTATGGTTCTCAAGTAGGTACTTTAAGTAATACCATGGGTTTACTTTTCTTGACGTTGGTTTTTATTCTGTAC
Source organism: Catonia carolina (assembly GCA_035578175.1). NCBI lineage: Eukaryota > Metazoa > Arthropoda > Insecta > Hemiptera > Achilidae > Catonia > Catonia carolina. The sequence continues at coordinate 80,532,864 of JAQMRL010000003.1, read as the reverse complement.
TCTTCAGTAATGTACTTAAGTAATATGTACGTAGGTTACTAGTAACTTTGTTAAGGGTACTTTTACGTATTATGATTCCTAAAATTTTGTTAATATTTCTTTAATTAAATGATATAACGATTTTCTTCCAAGTAAAAAAGTTATAGAAGTTGTAACTTTTCCTTATATACTGAGCATAGAAATCAGTCGATTGTTTTTGTTTTATGAAGTGAATAGCGATGGAGTTTTGTTTGTTCGAAGACAGTACCCAGGAGGCAACGATCAAAAGTTGGTCGGATGGATAGAAAGGAAAGGGAGGGCGGTCTGTGACGTCACGTGATTAATGAAGAGCGAGATTCAGCTCCTGTCGGCTGCTGATTGCCCCTTCAACCCTCCCTTATCCCTTTTCTCTTACCAGGAAGCATTTTCTTCCCTTCCCGCCTCAGACAACGGATGGAACTTGATTAAAGCGTGGCCGGACGGCCAACTCTCTGGCAACTGTGACAAATGTCGCCCTAAACTCCTTCTTACTCAAACTCTCCTTCATCTAACAGAAGCTGCTTCCTCCTAAATTTTGCTTCTCGTTTTGTCTTCGTCTCGCACTTACTTATGTACGTTCACTTGAACGTATCTTCGTCTCTCTCGCTCCCATTCTCTTCTCTGTAAGCCCACAAACTCCGCAGTCCGTTCATTTCACAGATTGCAATCATCTTTCTCTCTCTAGCTTGATTTCTCCTTCTCTGTCGCTCTCTCAACACCGCTAAATTGTTCCCTTTAGCTATCACCTAATGGCGTTCATTGAGTGTTACGAACGCTAATCACTTCTTCCTTAATTTGCTATCCCTTTGTATCTAACACTTATTTCACTAATAACATGGAAGTAACCATCTACTCACTTTTATTGCATACCCATGAAGGTGATTTTATTAAATTTGTAAAACTGTTTTTTCAAATTTTTATTAAATTATTATAGTTGTATATATGTAGTTGAAATAGGTTAAATAGGCCTACTTACGTATGTTACGGAATACTTCAGAAAGTAAATGTTTAATTAAAAATAACCACATGTGAAGAGAATTCTCGAACAGTAAAAATAACAAAATACAAAGTATTACAATCTCTGAAAATAGAGAAATACGTATTGCAGAATACTGAATTGCAATATTTAGGAGAAATAATAACAACAAATAGCCTTGAAAAATTTATTTTAAAGAACAGATTACAGAAAATGGGTATTTTAATCGTGATAAAATATAGCTGGGAGAAATCTAAAAATTCAAATTTATGACATTCTAAAATTATACTTCTTTTCCTTTATAGTCAAGAATCTCTTTATGATGTAGAATGTTTACAAAAATTTTCAAAGAAAGAAGAAATAAAGATTTGAAGAAAACTTTATGAACCGAATTATTAAAACGGAGTTTCAAGCTGTACCTATAAGTTAAGAAAATCAGAAAATAATTATAAAAATTATGAAAAAATTATATTAAGTTAGAAAAGTTTAAAATGTTACTAAAATTTTATGTATAAAATTAATGAAACTACTGGTAGATTAATCTTTCTTTTTTTTACTACCGCGTTATAATCTGTTAATTTTCGTTGAACAATAAAAATAAAATAATAATAAAATAGACTAATAAATAAATAGTTTTATTTGATATAACTGAGTGGAACAACAGTAGCCTGAGTGGCTACAATTTTAAAATATGTAGCTTACTTTGAAGAAATTGGTACAACCGAAACGAACGATCGTAAGATTTAAAAAAAAAACTAAAATGCAACCAAAAGGCAAAGTAAGAGATTTCATTTATATAGTAATTTATCAGAAATGGTTGACAAAATGCATTACAAGAGTTCGATTGTAAATACAGAAAATAATTAATTAGGCACAGAAATTAAAAATAAAAATAAAAAGTCAATGTTTGACCTCTGGTGGTTAAATAAATAGGCTAATATATTTAAAATAATAATAAAAAGTATGAATAAAAAATACAGAAGAATATTACGCTTAATTTTTAGTTTTATTACATTAGGTTTCAATTAAGTCAAGTCCAAAAATTGAAATCTCATAAACTTTGAATTAAGCTGTACACTTTTATTTAATAAATTAATTGCTAATACGTAAGTTTCATATTTGTAAATTCTGTCCAAATAATTAATACACTACTTAATTTTTAAGTTTCTTCTAGTACTGTGTTTAATTTAAGTTAAGATCTCTATAAATAAATGTCTTGTTCATGTAGCTACCACGGTACGTATACTAGGGTTTAATATGTGTTTGATAGACTTTGACTGGAATCGCTCAAGATCTCGATGTTTCAATTTGCAGATGTACCCCAAAGTTGTATTCCAAACGGGTTTCAATATTGATTTGTAGGGATTAATTTTGTTAGGTTTCGTCAGAAAAATACAAGTTAATAAAGAAAATATTTTATCTTTATTATAATATTAGTTTATGCCCATAACAGATAGTGGGGTATCAAATTATTTACACTCAATCTGTTTGTTACAGGGCTAAAATTAATAGTTCTGTTTCTTATCACATGATGAGAATGCCTATTAAATGACTGAATCATTTAAGAACAGAAGAGATAGAGGTGTAAAAGACACCAGAGTTTTTTTCCTCTGAAAGTAATTAATTTGATTATACAGCCAGACCCTGTGGTGAATAAAGTGAAGGTGACATTTGCAGAGTGAAAAATATGTGCTTTTCAGAGGGCTCGGCATGCTGATAAGCATACTTTTCCACTCAGTGAGGAAGGCATGGTAAACCACCTCACTCCTCGTTTTACTTAGTAAAACCTCTACAGGTTCAAACCAGCCTTTCGGCTGATGACCTAAATACTGTAACAACAATATTAGTATAGATTTTCAGCCTGTAAGAAACTACTATTTTTGTTAGGATCAAATCTTTTAAAAGAAATTTTGGTTGTTGAATGAGAATTTCCATGATAGATATTTTTTATTTTGTGTATTTTATCATTTGAGAAAGTGTTTTAAGGTAAAAATTATTTTTATTTAGATAGAATTTTTGTAAATTTATTACGGAAAGTGTAGAATGTACATTGTTTTTATTTTATTTGTGTTCTTGTTCATTGCATAATGTAATCAGGGGATTGGTGTCGGTACTTTACAATTGGGTCGTCGTAGTCCAAGTAGTATAAGAACAATGGAGCGGAAAAGAAACGACTGGGATACCGTTGAATAGAAAGCTAATTAGTTCACGTTACGTCCGTCCAGAAGCAGAGCCAACAAAGGAGGCGAAGATAACTTCCTCTCTGAAATCTAATTTACTGCGGAACGGTAGAAACGTTCTTGTCGGTAGTTTCTTGCTCAACGTGAGAGCTTGCCCGGTCTCCAATCCCAGAAAGGAAGGGGTAAACGGAACTCTGTGCCTGTTCTTAATTGCCTTTAGAACCTGAATTTTCTACAAATAAACATTGTTACTTTCATCCAATTAAATCTCTCTCTTCATTCCTTCGTCTGCGTTTCTTTGAAACGCTCCAAAACAAAATTATTACAATTTTTTTATAAATTACTACGTAATTTATTCACGGAAAACTCTTCGATTTATTTTCAAAACTTGAAAGATTTAGGCCTATCATTAAGACTATATTACTTAAATTATTTCATAAGTAACTCACTGAAACTTTAGAAAAAAAATCAGAAAGAAAACTAATAAAATGGCACTGATTTGCATTAGTTTTCAACTGATCTAAGAAAAGTACAGAAATTTACAAATTTTATATAAGTGATGATGTATTCGTTATATCTGTAACTCATTATAGCTATTTTAGTTTAGTATATTATAAATCTGCTTGATATCATTATTACAGCACTAACGATTTTGATAAAACAATCACACGACTTTCTCTTGCCACTATAAATAACGAACATTATAACCTACGTTTAATAATGATTAAACGATGTAAATTAAAAATATAAGTTAATTTTAATCATAAATGGATCACGCAAAATGAAATCAACCTCTGTAAAACTTAAAATAACGAAAACTCAACAATTATTGACTCTAAATTAAGGTCTGTGGAAATAAATTCTTAAAATAAAATGTAGTAGGGTTTTTAATTTTCTCTAATTTTAATATATTGTAACTTTTAGGATAGTATAATTACTGTATTTGTCGTAAAATTCATACTAAGACCTCTATCTAAAAAAATCCCATTTTTTACCGATTTAGATGAGAAAATACAGAAAATCACTAGTTAAAACTTAACGAAGCATTCTAGGAAAAAATGTTTGAAATAAAGGTTGTAATTGTTACAACTACTACCTAAAACTTTAATTATATACTTTTTTGCTAACAATGTGTATTCAGGACGAAATCCAAAAAAAAAATAGGCTATATTTCTTCCGCAAACGCACAACACCAAGAATTTCACTAGCTATTTCACTTACCCTTCCTTGTACCCTAGAACATGTCGTGAATGAGATGGTTTTTAAAAAAATCGTGCGAACCGTTTTTGAAAAAAATTGCAAAAACTGATGAATAGCACGTACTGATTAAACTAACTGATTGAACTAATACTTCTTCCGGTTGGCTGAGTTTGATGAAAATGTTCGTGTTAAGGTCCTCTAGTGGTACCTAAACTAAGTTCCAAATTTCAACTTTGTTTGATATTCTTCATCAAATTATTATTATTTTGTTTAGACACACACCCATCGCTAAAAACATGTTTTTGGGGTTCAAGGGGCCTGAAAACGTGTTATTCCAGGGAAAACTCAATTTTAAAAAATCGATTCGGAAACAGTACTTCCTTTTCTATGTATTCTATAGGGCAAGAGAAAGTAAAGATCGACGTTTTAGACGTCTTATTGGATTGTTTGGGGAGAGTCTGCGTAGCCAGATTTGAAATCAATGGGTTATGGTGGTTCACGAGTTTCTTTCTAAATTTTGTGTAGAGTTTTAAGAAAACGTCATTATGTAGGGTACGTTTAGGTCTGAGTGTAACGTTTTATTGGTTACATAATAGGGGGCGTTAACTATCCTCCGTAAAAGCTTTGATTGGAAACGCTGAATTTTTACTAATACCGATGGTTTTGCACAGCAGTAAAGCTGACTGGCATAGCTCCATATTGGTCGAAGGTAGGAGTTGTAAATAATTAATTTGGATGTAGTTGGTAACTTGGATTTGCGTGAAAGAAGTTTGTACAACTGTTTGAACATGTCCTGGTGTGCCTTTCTCGTTTTATTCACGTGTACATTCCACGTGAGCCTCTTATCTAAATATAAACCCAGATAACGGATAGATTCAGAAGTGTGAAGTTGAGTGTCATAAAGATACAAAGGAGGACAAACTCGTTTACGCAGGGTAAATATAACGTGACACGTTTTTGTAGTGTTGATTTTGATCCGCCATTTGGTAAACTATGATTCTAGGCGAGAAATATGCTGCTGAAGGACATACGATACTTGAGCGGGGTTAACGGCAGAATACAATATTACAGTATCATCCACAATCGAAGCAAAGAACGTATGTGGATGGGACGGTACATCGGAAGTGTAAATAGAATATAAAAGTGGTGCCAAGACAGATCCCTGAAATACACCAGCTAGTAATGTACAGTACTTAATTTCAAATTTGATAAACAATAGACGTGTTAAATTAGTCCGATTACGTTTCTAATATATACTTTGAAAATTAGTAAACGATTTAAAATTCGGTACAATTTCATATATGTTTCTTGGAAATGAACAAGAACATTAGGAAAATCCTTTCCCAGTAATACATTATTATGGATTATGTTAATGAAAATTGTTAGTAAGTCTTGTAAATAAACATTATAATAATTGGTCATTAGTTTATCTTGATTCAACACAACATAAATAAATAATTCATTTAATTAATTTAAGTAGTATTCATATTAGAAAATACAGATCAAATTATATAAGTACAGAAAGGATTTGTATAAGATAGCAAGAGTAAAGGGATGTATCAACTAGTAACTAGAGACCAGACTAACGGCCTGCAAGATTAACAGGTCTACGGGCTTGGGCTTAACCCGTGCCTTCATTAAACAACAACCCTTCTTGTCTTCTAGTTTAATCCTACGAAGCAATCCTAGTGCCTTGTTTTAATATGAGACCTGACTTCATTATTACTAAACAATATAAATAAACACTGTATAATCTACATTAAGATTATTACTATAGTACAATCCGCATGTATGTGGTTATAATAATATTGTCAATGTTATTAACTACAAAATCATCCATTTTCATACATCCTAAAAGTATTATTTTTATTATATCTTGAAGAAGCTTTCTTTGAATCAATTTTTTATAATTCCTCATCCTCAAGTAAATTATAATTTAAACTAAATAAAAAAAATTAGTGTGAAACACTCACACGACTTTCTCTTGCCAATATAAATAAAGAACAAATATAGCCTTTGTTTAATCATGAGTAAAAAATGTAAAATTAAAAACATAACTTAATTTTAATCGTGAGTGAATGCCGCAAAATGAAAATCAAACTGTTTAACTTAAAAATACGGAAAAATCACTTCTAATTAATTGACGCTTAACTAAGATCTGTAGAAAAATTCTTGAAATAAAAGTTGTAGGTTTTAATTTCCTATAATTTTAGCTATACAGTACTCTTTTGTCGTAAAATTCATACTAAGGCAGCAATCTTAAAAAATTCAATTTTTTACCGATTTGATGAATAAAATACAGAAATGCACTAATTGAAGCTAAATTAAACATGATAAAAAATGTTTGAAATAAAAGTTATTGGTGTTGTAATTTTCTACAATTTTAATTATGTATTCTTGTCTGAATTGCATATTAATGTCTCAGTCTTAGAAAAAAACCTTTTTACCACGAGAGTACAGCTCCTATAAACTTCAACAGACCTCACCTAGGAGATCACAAAAAATTGAGTTGCTATAACGATTTTAAACAAAATTGTAAGAGCCGTTTTTAAGAAAACTGAATGAGTAAAAATCACTCGAATATAAGTACAAGTGCTTCCAGTTGACCGATTTTGATAAACATTTTAGTGTTGGGTTACTTATATAGGGCCTACTTAAATTTTGATTAAAAATTCGTGTGATTTTCCGTTCTTAAATGATTCTTTGTCCATCATGAGTTCTTATTCACGCGCGCGAACACAAATACACCCATGCACGCAGAGGCCAAATGGTACAAACATGTTTTTTATGGGTTGAAGGCCCTAAAAAGTGTATTTCGGTAAAAACTCGATTTAGAGAAATCGACATGGAAACAATACATTTCTTATCCATGTATTATCTAAGTTATATAGAGCAATTCTTCCCAAAATCCAGTAAAAGTTTTTAAATTTGATGTTCATTTGTTTTCTCTTTAGGTGTAGGGTGTGTTCACCATGTAAGGCGTTTATAATGCATACGAAGATAATTGTCTGAATCAGAATGATGCAATGCCATGAAGATATTTATGGACTGTCCCGTCTTCGAAGAATAAATGTTACTTGCGTTGATTTTTCTTCAATAGTTTTTATTCGCTATATGTTCTGTTAGTTTTGATAGCCTGTTCGTTTAATTGTTCTTGTAAGTTTTATAATGTAGTATCTGGCGATTTGTGAATAGTTTGTAGTCAGTCTATAGCAGTGTCATCGGTAAATGTTGCGTTTGGAGCTTCAGATAAGTCAACGGTAAATAAACAGTGTAGATGATAAAATGCTTCCTTGGGGAACACCAGTTGAAAATATAAAATCAAAAAATATATAAATTACGAAAAAGAATAAGTCTGGGAGCTTGTTGTGCACTTTTACTTATATGACAGTCAGGCGACAGATGGAAATAAGAAAATGAATTCAACGGTAATATTTCTCAAAGATTAGAGCCAAAATTAAAATTAAAATCATGTAAACCAGTTTCATTAAAATAATAAACTTAAGAGCAATAAAGGATTAAAAAGTTGTTATAAAAGGTGCAGTCAAAGAAAATCAATTTTATATTTTTCGCTTTAACGTTTTTTCAGATATAGGTGTAACAGCTGCAGTAGATTTATGTAATTTTATGTATTTTTTAATAGAAATATATAAATTATAAAACGGAAAGAACGCCTTTTTGTCAGTGAAACCTTGTTTCTGAAACTATGTTTGTAAATTTAAATTTCGGTAAACACGTTTAATTTAATTTTGAAAATATAATAACTTACAGTCTAAGTTTACTTAAAATTTAATCTCTCTTCTATGTAGTAAACTTATATGCAAAAGGAAATTCACAGGTTTATATAATTTTCGCAGAGAAAGAGCAATTTGTTTCCAGATGGGTTAATTTAGTCGTTGGGGGATCAACAACGTCGAACACCAGAAGCATTACAAGGGAAACATTATTTCTCAAGCTGTCTTGTGGACGGACGGTCGTGCAGGTGTCAAAGGGATACAAGTTATTTTCATATGGCAGTCTCTGAGGCTTGTATTAGGGAGGAAAACTGAGGCTGAGGGAGAGAAGCTAAAGTTGTTGAAGTGAAGGATCGATCCGTTAGTTACCTTGGACGACGGCCATCTTGGAACACCCCTCCTTCAGTTTACCACCCTTTTGTCAACCCAATATTTCTTGAAGATGTGAAGTAACCTTTTCAGAAAATTTAACGTTATTATCTTACTGTGCGTAATACTACCTTGCGTTACAAAATATTTATATTTTTATAACAGTCGAATTTTAATGAATTCTTAGTAGGGTTTCGGGTTTTACTTAAGTAAAGTTAAAAATTTAAACAATATTTAATATAGCAAGTAAAACTCTTTCATTATTTTAACTGTTGTATACCTAATATAAATTTAATAAAATGTATACCACCGGGTTGGTTTAGTGGTAATGTTATCGCCGGAAGTCAGCTCTTTAACAGCTGATTTTCGGAGACAAAAAGTTTCTGGTTCAAATCCTAGTAAAGGTAGTTAATTTTATACGACTTGAATACTAGACAGTGGTGACCAATGTACTTTGACTGTTAGGGTTTAATTAACCATACATTTCAGCAATGGTCGGTCTCAGTTTGTACGAGACTACACCTCATTTACACGTCATACATATCATCCTCATCTCATTGGTTCATTGGGTAATTTATAGACTTCTTAAATTGACCAGATTGCGATATACACCCATTAGGGATTTGAAAAAAATTTTAATAAAAAAAAAGTAAAAGATACCTTCGGTGTATCAGCAGTTTTTGCAAAACTAAACTTCCGGTAAATCTGAAGTTTTGAAATTGCTTTACCAATTAACATAGCTACAACAGTACAATAAAAATGTTCTTCAACTTAATTTCCTGTTTCTTTTAATCAACGTCCAGAATTAAAAAATAAACTGTTTATATAGAAATAGATCAATCATCAATAAATGAAAGACAGCGGGTACAGATATTGTATTTCTAATCGGTCATAAATTTTGTATACCAAGAATACTACACACAAAGGCATGATTTTTCTTTTTGGTTTATTGTATTATATGTCTTTACATTAAGGCTTATGCAAACAATTAAGGGTATTTAATAGATAAAAATGGGTTATACAAAAATGCTAGTTCTGATCAGGAATCGAACCCGGGTCCCCTGGTATAGAAATCGGTTGCACTGACCTTTACATAAATGGGTCGGTCCCACTAGTTATGACAAATGCATCGATATAAAACCGTTCTTATAAAATTATTTTATTAATAGGTATGGAAATAAACCTTCTTTAGTGTATCTTCAAGATTCGCTATTTTTACATTAATTCCTTATACTTAGGCTACTATAATAGCTGTAGTATAAAATGAACACCTTAGACCATTTTTCTTTACACATGTAACCAAATTAAATAAAATTATGTTAATAGATTACCACGCTCTTCAAACATTTGTGATAATCTCTATTTGTTTAAACAAACTAAATAAATTACTTAATTTAAAAAATATTTTTATTGAATACAAGATTTTCTTTCTAGATTTTTTTTGTTTTAAAATTAAATAAACGTTTAAGTAAAGGTTAAGATACATTTTTCTATTATTGGTAAAAAATTATTAAGTTAAGTGGCACACTTATTGAAGCAAGTAAATAGTAGTAAATAATTTAGTAAATATCAAAAACTTTACTAAAAGAATGATGCGAACAACTAAAATGACGATATTACGACCATTAAAGAAAAGAGTTACACTTAGAGATCGGCCAAGTAGTGACCGTATCTCTGTAGAACTTAAAAATATGGAAAACCATTCATTCACACTAACAAGTCCTGTGGAATATAATAATTGAAATCAAAGTTTTGGGCTTTTAATTGTCTATAATTTTGTCGTAAAATGCATACTAAGGCTGTAATCTTAAAAAATTCTAAGTTTAGGCCTATACCAATTTTAATGAGATAAATGCGGAAAATCACTAAAACTAAAAAAAGTATTGCAGATAAAAATGTTTGAAATAAATGTTAAAGATTTTTTAATTTCGTACAATTTTAACTACTACGCTTTTGCCCTTAAATGCACAAAAAGGTTGCAATCTTAAAAAAAAAAAATTACCACGAGTGCACAGCCCCCAAAAATTTCAGCAGATATGCCTCTTACCGAGTTTTGTAGAACACAAAAAATTTAGTAAATACGGAAATTTTAAACAAAATTGAAAGAGCCGTTTATTTAGAAAATGACAAAACAGTGAAAAATTTCACGATAAACTACTACGTAATGATTGACCTACTTTCATGTAAATCTTTGCGTCGAGTCCCCTTGTAATACCTTCTTTTTTTGTCTTGAATTTTTATTACGGTTTTGTACATTGAGCTGCACAATTTCCGTATATGATATTTAAGTGGTGGTGGGGAGTTTCGCTTTAAGGAGAAGAGGTACCCAGTGGTACATTCTCCGTTTATAACTACGGGGTATTATCCGTTATTCAGTCCAAGAGGTCTGTACTCCATTTTTGCTTGAGACGTCGCACAAATGGGAAGTTCCTTATAGCTAGATCACGGGCTAGTTGGATTGGATTGACATCTAATCGTTCGTAAAATTTATTATACAACGACGTAGTTAGCTCCTTTACTGTCGGAATTTTGAAATCTTCGTGGAGCGTTTTATTGCTTACTTAAAAAGGAGTTGTTACCTAACTTAAATTTTAAGTTCCAACTTCGTAGCTATAGTCTATTCCCTTTTTAAAATATTTTGTTCACGCACAACAATCGCTAAAAACATGTTTTTTTGAGTTTATGGGGCATGAAAACTTTTATATTCGGTGAAAACTCGATTTAAAAAATTGACGTTAAAATAATAGGTTTTCCATCCTTATAGGTCTATTTTACTAATATAGGGTAAGAGAAAGTAAAAAGTGCTTAAAAACCGTTACAAGAATTACTGAAAGTTGTTTTATGAAGTTATTAATAAATTGAGTTTTTCTACAGAACTAAAGTGCATAATTACGGTAAATTTGTGTGACGTAATTTGAGAAATGGGTTTGTACTACCATAATAGTGGGTTGTTTCTTGACGGATAAAGTGTCTTGGGATGTTATTCACTGTCGAGTGTGTACTCGTGTCGTTGGGTTGGATGTGCTTTTCCCTTTGATCCATGTTTCAATGCACATACGGTATACGTTAGCCTCACTAAGGAAAGTAGGACTGGACTCTCGTGGTGAGAGCTTCTCGAGTGGCCGAGCAAAGAGGACCCGGTGGTCAGCGGTGTAGCCGTATCGCAGTGTGTAAGTGGTAGCCCTACAAGCCTCAGTTTCAGCCCTTACGTTTTAGAACTCACCTACAAATAGTCACTCAACCCTTTTCTATCTAAACATTCTTATTGAATGCCTAACTTACTTTACGTCCTATTCTAGACAAAACAGTTCATGCGAAATAAAAATTTATCAAACACTTTACATCATTTTACCTTAATATAAAACAAATTTTACAAAAGGTATTGGTTTTCTACCTCGTAAATCTGTTCTAAAATATTGTTTCTTTTTTAACACAATTTTTAAATTTTATTATTTGAAACTGTACAAAAAGTGAACTACAGTCAATGTTAAACAAGGAACAAAATTCATCGAAACAGTTTTATTATTCACAAAATGTAGAAACAAAATAAAATTAAAAAACAACTTTTATAAGATATTGTATAAATGATTTTATTAAACATTATTTTTCCTTTATTTGCACCACTATATATATGATATATAATGAACAGCCAAAACAAAACTAATAAATATAACACTCACCTTAGAGTATTAAATTCATTCGAGATCTTTCGTCTCTCTCGGAGACATCCTCAGGAATTATTAAACTAAACATAAGATGGATGCTTAAAACAAATATGATCGAAGACCACGTCAATTACTAAACCATTACAACAACCATGCCGCCCGCGGCTATAACCGTACTGCTAATGGTTATTAGCGACCACAATAGGAATTATACTAATAACAATAAAAACAACAACAATTTCATAAATAAACCATAAAGAAGGAAAAATTAGTAGGCTTATCAGATTTTGTCTTCAACAGCAATATAGCGTAGAAATTTTAAAACTTTGTCACAACTGTCTTTACACCTAACATTGTTGTGAAAAATTTCAGAAATACCAAGAAGTGCACGGGCGCCTTGAAGTTCTCTACATTCTGAAACGTCACGAGAAACCGTTGCTTTTGCGTCGCAGAAAGGGCACACTGTCGGCGTAGATTTTGTGAGCAGGTGCTGGTGTGATATAAATGAGTGCCCAATTCGCAATCGGTAGATGACAACCTGTTCCCTGCGATTCTGAAACTCGGGTAGAGGAAATACTCGTAAAGATTTTCGTACCATATGAAGTTTCGCACGTGGCATCTCGGTCCACCTATTGTTCCAGAAATCAAATAGTTTTCTGTTGCCGTGTGCCTTTAGATCAAAATGAGAGACCCGATGGAAATGTTCTTGTAGGTGAACAGCACTCTTAGCCGCAAGATCGGCTTTTTTGTTGCCTGGAATCCCTACATGAGACGGGATCCAGGTAAACACTATTTTAAAATTGTATGCAGTCAACTCAGAAATTAGCTCTTGGATTTCTTGAATTATTGGTACATGACCATATTATCGACCATATATTGACCAATTATCGACCATATTTCTTTTAAATGTTATACTATGTGTTTAGTGTTTAGTATAAATATTTCTTGAGAATGTCGCCGATAGAGACGAAAGATCTCGAATGAATGTAATACTCTAAGGTGAGTGTTATATTTAATTAGTTTTGTTTTGGCTGTTCATTATATATCATATATGTATTGTATAACTTATGCAAAAAAACCCGAGGATAAGGTCTTGACGTTAGTTGAAAAAACATGAACATAAATTTTTAAGAATAACTTCTTTTTTAAAAAAATTAAAGTTACATTCAAATATCTCTACTCCATCTCATTTTTAATCTTAGCTAAAAATTTTAACTTAATAAAAACTAAACCTCTTATTACATTACCTAAACTGAGTTAATAATCAAAGAGTTAGGTTATGGTGAATTAAAAATTAAAAATAACGCTATATAATATATACAGCGGTCGTTTTTAAGTATAAAACTGATGGTTACATATACGTTTCCTTGAATACTATATGGATATTTACTAAGCATTAAAATTATTTTTGCGATTTGATCAGTATACATCTCTACTCGATTTTTTTGCTGTAATTTATTTCATTTTGCATTGTTCACATTTTTATCACTCATTAAATATTTCTTTTTAAAGATTTCATTTTGTTTATCGTTCAGTATTATTTTTTAAATTTATGATTTCTACAATACTTTTTGTTCAATGTATTCTGTGCTATATTTATTTTATTATCCTGTTTTTTTCTATGTTTGTTATCTAATTTTATTATTTTTTTGTTTCATTCAACTCATAAATTATCCACTGCAATGTATTCTTTAAAATGTTTTTATGTTTTTACTATATTTATGTAGGCTATTAAACATTTTTTTTTAAACTTTTGGATGGTTGAACTACATTGTATAGTTTTTGAATAAAGAATAAAAGTTAAAAAAATTATATACAGGCCTATATATATGTAGGCCTGTATTCATAATAATCCACCAGTATTAAATTGTAACCAAATCAAACTATAGCAAAACCAACATAGTAAGTGATTAAACACATGATTAAATGCTGTTAAATAAATGATTTCCAAAAATAAATATAATATAAAAATTGTTCGAATTTGTAAAAAATTTGTAGATTCATTGCAACCTAAGAATATTTAAAAAACAAGTTAGGTCAAGGAAATATTTATTAGCTAGCAACTAAAATGTTAGTTACCGACCGGTATAAGAATGCCACTTACATTATCTTGGCTTAAAGCAGTTATTAAACAAAAGAAATTACGTAATATTTGGGTCTATTGATCAATGTGATCGGCACTGCGGGAAAAATCTTATCTAAATATTCATCTAAATTATACATTAAAATTGTTTAGGCCTATTCCATTTTTTTTTCCTTTAATGTCAAGAAAATTATTTCTATCTAGTTTTTAAATTTAAATTATAATTATAACAACACCAACCCATTGATCCGTAAATTAAGTTCTCCACATTTATCAGGCAGTCCGTACCGTCGGTTCAGCAGGTTGTGGAGTAGAGACTTGGTAAACTTATTTTAATATAGGCCTAGTCCAAATTACACATTGAAAAAGAAAAAATATTAATAAAAATAATAATAATTATTATTATTGTAAATTAAATCATCTTAATTGCTATTTTATGAATTGACTGATTTTAATAATTAATTAACTGCGGAAATCCTACAAATTAGTGGTATCTCCTTTAACGTTTAATGTATTGTTTAAAAAGATATATAGGTCTATTGTATGCATATTTAGGTCTATTGGTTGTGCATCGTGCAAACCCGAACAGTTGTAGATAAAGACAAAGTGAAAAAAATCTTGTTTTTAAATTGTTAACTTCGCTTGCATTAATTTTAAAATGTTAAAAAACAAAATTTCGTTACATTTTAGAGTTTGTAGACTCTTTTAATTAAATATATTTGTAGTTTTTGTCACAGTAAAGAATTAGTGCTATTAATGTGTAATAATTCCAGAATCTAGTTGGAAGTCAAACTCAAGACCTTTCTCTTTGCTGCGTGCAATGCAGACTAGGGCGCTGATCACTGGGCCATTCATGAATTTCTTGGATTATTTTGTTTTGGAACTGGATTAATTGTAATACAATATTTTAGTAAGATCAGAATTTTTTTTCTTTAGTGTAATTTTTTATTTAATAATATTGCTTTTCTTAATTTTTGTTAATGAATATAACCCGATTTGTTTTAACGTAGTGGCTAACTACGCTATATAAATTATTAATTTTTAAATTTAAGTTTTGAAGTGAAAAACTAATGAAATTTCAATAAAAGACATTATAAATGACTTTTGAAGTTACTTAGAAAATCGTAATGATAAAATTCTCTACTATTCTATAATTTTTCGCATTTAGTTTCTAATAGGCCTAGTTTCTGTTAAAAATTTAAACTTCTTAATACCTGGTGGTAAAATTTATTATTATTTTACTGAAATAATATGAGCGTACCTGTAAAAGTCTACAGTATTCCATCGTAGTATTAGATGACTGTCAATGTATTGGAAGTGAGTAATAAAATATGAGTAATAAAAGGGGTGAGTAGTATTCGTAGCGGCATGGTCCAGCGAGCGGTCCATACTCGGAAACTGGTTGGGAACAGGTCTCGTCCGTCCCGTCTGAGAACTCTCCACTAGCCATTCCCACAGGATGCTGAGGTCAACTTTATCAATATGGACCAGGTCACACACCAGTACTTTTAATAACCTGTCTTATATTCTGTCCCAGTCAAATCTATTTTGATGTTGGTCAACCTTAAAGATCCCTTCTCAGTAAAACATCCCGACAGGTTATTTTGATCTGATAATTTCCCACAGTTTCATAATGTTGTACAACTAGTAATAATGTGGACCAGTTTAAAAAATATTTAATCTTAGTTCAGTTTGGATTTAAACATATCGTGGATAGCATCTTTAAAGACAGTATGGCTATCGTATATATATAGTATATCGAACGTTTAGTCACTTTATTTGGGTAGAATATAATAATAAAACAAAGGAATAATATTTAAATCTTATAATAATAGTGGAATTTCTTGTGAATTTTTACATAATAGTTTGGTAATGGACTTAATTATAAGTTATAGTTTGGAAGTGTAAGAGTAAAATTAAATTATACACAATTAAGTAATAATTTGTATTTTATTAACATTAATAGGATATTTAAAGTCAATTAATTTTTTTATTTATAAGTAAATTATCTAACTAAGAAGAATAAAATTGAAGGAGATTTGTACACTACAGTAACATCAATAGGACTATAAAATTATATTTCGTTTGTCGATCAGGTTAATTTCAAAATTTAGTCTTATGGTGAGTACAATTTTTTTTTTTTTTATTACGGTACTGTACAGTACATTGAGCTGCACAATTTCCGTATACGATGTTTAACTAGCGGTGGGGAATTTTAGTTTGGAGAAGAGGTTTTCAGTGGTACATTCTCCGTTTAGAATGGATGTTGTCCGTTATTGAGATCAAGAGTTCTCTGCTCCATTTTCGCTTAAGATGTCGCTTAATTTGGAAGTTCCTCGTAGTTTAAGTCATGGGCTAGTTGGTTTGGATGGTCAGCTATTCGTTCACGAAATTAAAATAGGACGCGGTTAGTTCCTTTACTATCATTAAGTAAAGTTCTTTTACTTTCTTGGATGGTGTTCTCCTCAAAGCTATTAACGCGGTTGGTTTTTTTTATTTAGTTATGAACATTTTTGCTAGTTGTTTTTACACAGTTGCAAAATAAATAAGGTAAAAAAGTATAAAATTTAAATAATTTTTTCACAAGCCTTTATTCAAAATTACAACTCTGCACTACCAGTAAATATTTTACTGCCTATTTTACTTTTTACTTTTAATCTTTTGAGGATTTCACTACTCATCAGCAGGAACGTTGCGTTACAGGAGAGTCATGTAGCTGTGCGTTTAGATTTTTAAGAATATGATATTCAATAAATAGAAACAATATTGACAATATTTAAATATTACACGATCAATTTAGTTTAATAATTTTTTTGTTTACTGAGAGCAAATATGACGACAAGTATAAATTTATTACAAATCTCTGTTCTACCTTCTACAGAGCCGACGGATTGGGGGTACCTGGTAAATACAGACGTTTAGAACGGGAATTAAGTAGAATTATTATTGTTACCTACGTTTGATTTAAATCACTTGCATGTCTAGTGGATTGTTTCAGTTACGTAAGGGAGGTTAAAATCTGTGTGGAGAATATGATTGGAAACATGAAGGAGCGTTAACTACCCTTAGCATTTTTGATTGAAAAATTTGTAGTTTAATCATAAGCCAAGTTTTAATTGGCTCACTGAAAAAAAATTAATCAGTATCGCCATTAGTCGGCACTGTTTATTGTTGACTTTTTGAGTTTGGTAATGCAAATATTTTACAATTAGGCCTTTGTCTGTTGTAGTATCTCGATTACCCAAAAGGTTATTTGCAAAAGCGTTTAGATGACTTTTAAGTCTGTCTTGGTATTTTTTATATTGTTTATAAGTATATCATGGTGAATTACGAAATTGGTTACGAACCATCGGTAATAATTTAAAGGATCTTTCATTGCAGACTCTACAAGATGGAAATATTAGATGAGTTTTTGAGTTTCTTTTTTACAGTAAAAGTAAGCTAATAAGTTGGTGAACGAAGTTCTTTTATAAGCATCATAAATTTATTCCTTCGCGTACAAAATTTACCAGATATATTAATGGTAACATGATTGTGCATTATGTTAGTTATTTTTGTTATTTGTTTACGTACTTTGTTTTGGCGATGGCTGAAACCGCAAATGATTGTTGCAATAAAATTGAAAAAAAATTTTAAAGATATTAGATTATTTAAGAACAAGATTACTGATAGCGGTAAGTAAACATTTGTATAAATTCTCTGTAACTTGGCTGTAGATTTTTCTTTATTTTTGGGTACGGTATTGTACAACGGGCACAATTTTGTTTAACGTTAAAGAAAATGGAACGGGTTGTGGACATGGTGTATTCTATTGAAAGAATACTTACCCAGCAGTAGCCTACATTGTCCGGAAGAAAATGTGATTGTAATTAACAATTTCTTCGATTATCAAGAAAGATTATAGGGTAATAAATAATAGACTAGAACCTGAAAATCTTTTCGTTTGTCTTATAAATTTATAATCAGAAATTTAATAATTTTATCTTATTCATAGTAACATAGTTAAAAAATGCTTACTTTTTTCAATTTTTTTCTCTACGATAGTGTAGTTATGAATCAATTAACGACTGAAGGTAGAAAAACATTAAATTTTAATTTAAACAATCAACATTACAGATATTTTGTACTATTATCGACTTGTAATTGTTTTTGCATTTTTGAGCCGGTTAGTTTGAAAAGGTTCAAACGAAGGTTTCGAATTTGATTTTGGGTCCGGTAAAGAATGGAATGTAGGAATGCCTACTTACACGATAAAGCCCTCTTTAACTGAGCATATTTTAAAGTGTAAAACTTTATTTTCCGTCGTGGTTGATAATCATCAAAATGCGAAATTATATAAACAAAATTTATCTTACATTCAGTCCTATTAGTTCTTGATTCTTTTTTATTCAAGTAAGTTATATTATATTCAGTTACAAAGTTTATAAAAATCGTTTTCAAATCCACAAATTTATCAAAAAGTTGGATAATGATTGCTTCACTAATCTCTTGGTTTTGTTTTAATTTGTTTAACAATGTATAATTCTTTTGCAATCAGTTTTTAATGATGTAATTATTATAAACTTTAAAAAATATGATAAAAGTCTGAATAATAATGTTCTGAGAATGAAAATATAAAACATATTTGGTAGTGTGTTTAAAAGACAAACTAAACTGTGAACAAAAATGAAACTAAACTTGTTTGAACTGTGTATTAATATCTTGAAACATGAAGTAGTTGAAGCTGAAGATGACGATGACCATGATGGAGATGATAATGATGCTGATTATGAGATGATGATTAAAAATTTAAAAAAATTAAATGAGTTAAATGATTAACAAAATCATCTAGGCAACTCTAATGTTTTAAACCGTTCGTCTGTGAGAATCTTCTCTGTTGACGAGGAGGTTAGAGCGAAAGAATTTTGATGTTTTTCTAACTTTTTCAAATTTTTCTCGCTACATCGTCTAATTTCTTCTTTTATGAAAGGCAAGCTTTCTAAATTCGATTTTTAAGGAATAATGATTATTTACTTGTACATTCCTGTGGTTTAATGTTTTTAATATTAATTTCAGAAGAAAAATTTTATAATTGGTAGTTATTCTTACAATGATTACTAATCCTGCAAAGTTTAATCTATTCACAACTTTTCTTTTTGATTATAACCTGAGATTATTTTAAAATGGAAAATATGTAGTATGAATTTAGAAATTTTAATGGTTTTTTCAAACATTATTTTAAAAATATTTCCTAAATATATTTTTGAGTAATTTTGTAAAAGTTTGTCAATTTTGACCGGTTAAAAAGATAAATTTTCAAAACATATCCACTAGTACATTGATGAACGATTTATTTTTGTTATTTATATAGTAAGCGATTCTCAGTAATTTCAAAAAGTAACTGTTAGATACAAATCATTCCATTCACCTATAAAGCTAACAGCCACTAATCAAAAGATATCCTTCAGGAAATTATTGAAATGGAAATTTTATAAGAAATCTGTAACATTTCATACATAGGTAATACCAATGTAAATGTCTATTGTTTATTGTCAAAAAAAGGAGGATTAATATGAATTTATTTAATTCCTCATAAAAAGAGAAATTAACCATAGTAAACAGAGATAAAAGTTTAATTCTTCAAGATAAAAGTTTAATATGAAAACAGTTTATTTGCCTGAAACTTGATTTTCTAATCTTAGGTATTGATTGCAGTGTGTCTAATATGAATTCATGAAATAACCTATAAGCAATCGTCTAAAGTTATTTCAATTTTTTTTTTGTGTGAATTAATTACTAATTATAATGTAACTTTGAATTTCTTATCATTACAGGTTTTATTCAACTAGTTTGAATAAGAAGGGGTTGAACAAGAATTTGTTTTGAATTTATTGCACGCGCTCATCGTCAAGTACAAAAACTTACAAACAGGTTTCAACCCCTCGTGGCTTACTTTCCACACATGCCTAACATCTTAGAAAAAAAATTGTGAACAGTAATACCAAGTCGCTTGTGACACACAATAGGCTTCACCAGTGTATTGTACGCTCGGTAAGTAGTTAATTTTTATCTGCTATTATGTTTTTAAATTGTAAAAGATTTAGATGTTATATTTTACATTATTAATGTAATAATGTTGCTACAACAGTTTTCTTAATCAGAGATCTTGAATTTTATAAAATGCAAGTTATATATTAACTTGTAAAAAATTAATTAATTAAATTAAAAATACTAAAATAATTTTGTAATTTAATTTTTAGTATTGTGGTATAAAAAAATTGTGGCTTTCTCCATTGTACATTGAACCTATTTAAAAAAAAACATTTATCTTAATCATCTTATACATGATAAGTAAACGTAGGTTACCATAATAAAAATCTTTCTTTAAAAATAAACTATAAGGTAGGCCTATGTATTCAAATTCTTCTACTTCAAACCGAAATATTTTGTCTTTACATTTATAACAAATTTGTGTTCTCTAGTAGCCTACATGAATTTTTATTACATATTTTAAATGTTTACCTTACCAGGAAGTTTCGTCTGATATTCTTCTTAAAATCAATTTATTTGCATCCTTAGGTTAAATGCATTTAAAAATAATACATACGTAATATAAGACAAGTTTAAATAGCCTTAGCTTAAAATAAATTTTGTTATAGTACTTACAAAAATACATAATAAAATATAATATTGTTCTATACCTTACTTAAGTTACGTTTAACTAACTGTGAATAAAGTTTTTTAAAAACTTAAATGATTTTTTAAAAAAATAAGATATTTTTAGCAACTTTAAGAATGAAATTTTTAGTCTGTTTTATCTTAACTTATGTTTGTCTTACATTTAATTGTTTAATACATTTTTATAGTCTAAAAACCGGAATTAAAAGTTCATTTTTAAATGTAGCCTATACTAATTAATTATCTTTGAAAATAAAACCAACTGAAATAGGTATCTAAAATTAATATACTACAGCTATTTATTATATCGTTCTTGTTTACCGTTTTTGTTTACCGTAATTATTTACAATTTCATTACAATGAAACAATGGTTAGCAACACCAATAAATTTAGGCCTACATCTAAATAAAAATTCCATTATTCTTTAAACTTATAAAACTAATTAAAATTATTAGGTATTTAATATTCTACCTTAATTTAATAACGATTTATTAATTAATATTTTTATGATGTAGTTCTATAAAATTGGAATAAAGGTAGTAAAAGAATAAACAAATACGTTATGTACAATTTTATTTACAAGTTACTTACATCTAAATACAAATATTTAAAATTACTTCTAAATACTAGGCCGAACATAAATAAGTTACCAGTTGACTTATAATTTTGGTTTTGTAATAATAATAATAATAATAATAATAATATAAAAATAAATATCTTATTTTATAGGGAATATTTTAAAAATATTAGGCTAAAGGAAATAGAACAGGAACATAAAATTTGTTGTGTTTCATTAAGTCAACCAATATTTCTTAGTGGTATTTTTTATCTAATAACTATGCTATCAGGCTCGATAATTTCTTTACAAACTTACAACACTCTGTATAAAACTGAGTTATTTCTGATTTTGTTAATATTTGTGTAAATGTTTTTAAGTTGTTTTATTTATTTCAATGGATATTTAAATTATGTAGGCTAAGTGTGAAGAAAAAACAATTCTGTTAGTTAATTTAAGCGTTATAAAATTTAATTTTTCTATATAAGTTTTACAATCCTAGTATGTGTACTTGACTTAACGTTTCCCATGCGGTTTTAAGAGACCTAATTAAATTAAAAACTTCGCACCTGCGGTGCCAAAAGAAATCTAAGTAGGCCTATAGAAAAAAATCTTAAGATTGCTAAGTTATTTGTGTAGTAATTTGACTAAAGTAATTTAATTAAATAATGCTATCGATGAATGTCTAATATTTTTAATTTGAAAATAAAGTAATTATAATATAGTCTTAACATTAATAGTTTTTGTAGCCTATTACGTTTGCAACAATACTATAACTAGATTTAATTTATCTAAAAATTAAATTAAGTAATAAAAAAATACAAAGATAAACAAACAAAGCTAATATATTACTAGAAAAAGTTTACAAACCACATTAAAATTGTTTTTATAAATAACGTAAACAGTATCTTTAAATGAAACAAAGTCAATTATTCATCATAGAAATTAATAGAAATGTAGTAGCTACGAAAAAAGTATTTTATTATTCTATGAAATAATAATTATAAAAATAAATAATTTTTTGGCTTTTACATAAAAATAAAAATTTCTGGTACTATCTGGTCGACAATTTAACCTATTAATAAATAGACCTATCTTCTCTTCAAATGATAAGCTAAATTTCTTTCTCTTCAAATGATCCAGTGCCCGTCCTCAGCAATTAATTTTTTAATAAAAACATTTAGCTATAATTTTGGGATCTGTATTTTATCGCTTATTGTGACATTAAAATCAAATATAAATGTAATTATTAAATTTGATCCTAAGTGTCAATCAATTTTAAGATATTTTTTCAAATAGTATAATAAAAGATGTTCTATTCTTAAATAAACTAGCTATGAATTCTTATAATAAACTTTTGCAGCCTTTTTTATTATAAAATTTACATTTAGTTTGAAGTAATAAGAGCCTATTTACCGCTGAAAAGCAGTAAGTTATACATAAGTTCAATAAATACAAATTAATATTTTTTTTTAATAAACTCAAAATTATTATGAAAATTTCATAAATTTTATTCCTTTAATTTTTTAACATTTCATCATAAAAAACTTATTTTGATTAATATATTAGGAGTTACTTAAAATATTTTAGTATACAGCTACTGAATTTTAGATCATTTAAACTGTAGCATGAATTTTTTTCAAGAAGATTCTGCAGTTCTCCGTTTAATTCTCAAAATTTTCTTTATATTATGTGAATAATTTTTCAAGTAAGAAAAGTAATGCTTCAAATATAAATAATGTAGGTTTATAAGATAATGTGAAGTATTTCTTCTAGTAGAGTAACTTATCTGACGGTTTTCTTTAAAAATGAAAGATGTTACGTGCAGAAAGGCTTAAGCTGAGTTTTAAGGGAACCTGCGTACAAGAGTTTAAGAAGTAGTTACTTTATTCGAAGGGAGGATGGTAGGAGGAGGAAGAATTCTTCTGAGTTAAGTAGCAGGCAACATGGAAGGGGTAAGGGGACTGCGAAGGAGAAGATATCGATTGAGTATACGGAAGAGTCTCAAGGGGGGTAGGTCTGGATTCAGATGAGATCAGTTTGTTGTAAGGAATGAAAGCGCAGTTCTTACCTGGTTAGTTGTGGACCAATAGGGAACAAGCTGACGTCATTTTCTTATATCGACCGCCGGGGTCTTGAGAATAGTGCCAGGGGGGAGGGGCTCCTCCTTAGGTAGACTTCCACACTTCACTGCCCCCACCCCCAAAACCCTTACACGGATCCTTAACGACATAAGGCAATCTTGTAGTTTTTCAAAACCCGTCTGAAGCCGCAGAGCGCCGACTGTCACATCGCTCCAATATGGGACCCCAATGACTGAATTTTTATCTGCGCTTTTAATTCTGAAATAATTATCTGTTTTCCCCGTGTTCCTTCTTTTTTACTGGTTGTTTCAACATTTTTTTATATATTTTTTACAATTTCCACGTTGCGTATGAGCACAGTTATGGACGAGGGGGTGCGCAGACCATGTGCGCAGCCCCGCCCCTCCCCACCTCCCTCCAAGGTTCCTCATCGACCGATGCTGCGCTGTTCTTTCATCCGACGCCCGCGTCTTCCTGTGTGACGTAATTTTCCTTGTTCTTTCTTTACATTGTTTTATTAAATTCTTAAATGCAACAGAAAAAGAAAAACTTTCTTCAAATTTATTACTAATAATTCTTTTACTCTTCTTTGTTTTCATAAAATTTTACTAATGCTACAACTTTTTTAATTTTTGCCCTTATCAGACAGTGAAGAAAAGAAATGATAACAAAAGGAAAATGTTATTTCGCTCGTAATAAAACTCCAAGAACATGAACTGTTTTCTAATTAAGAATTTTCTGTAGCTATCATAAATTTTTTACGAGACCAAACTTTTACACTTTAACAGGAAATTGATAACAAATTCGTATTCCTTACGTAAAATTTACAAAATTTCATGAATGGACCAAAATTTGTCCTTAAGCATGTAATTGTTTTAATAACTTATTAGATTTAATTATTTTCTCCTTTACCAAATGTAATTTCTTACAATCTTACGTAATGGCCTACGATTGGGTACTTAGATTCTATCACTTTTTTTAAGTAAAACTTTTAATATAATAATTTTAGTCTTTGGATAAAAATATATGATAACAAATGAAGCCTATTGGTAGGCGAACACATAATTTATCCAAAGGGATTGAATAGTCCACAAACAAACTAACTTAATAGGTTAAGTTAAAAATATCTTTCTCTTTCATTTGAAGTTAAAGGTTCAATTTCACATTGTGACAAAAATATAACAATAAAAAAATTATTTTAATTGCGAAATTATAAAATTTAGGCTTATAAATTATATATAAAAATAGGCCTACATTAATTTTTTGATCCGATAAACTACAGCCTTTTTAGAAATTATTTTTTTTGTAATTCCCATAAACTTTAGCCTAATCATTTAAAACTTGAAAGAAAGAAGTTCATAAAACTAAATTCTACATGTTGAATAAAATTGAGTCTTTCTTAAGATTTTGCTCACATTTGACTCTTTGAAAACCATTTAAAATTTTCATTTTTTTAAGTAGGCCTACACTATTTTTAGTTGAATTTTTGATTTTGATTTAGTGACATTATTTGAAAAATAAAATTATAATTTGTAATTTGGTTTTTAAACCTTGTGTAGGCTAATTTTATTATGTGCTGCCGCCTAATACCTAATACTTAAAAATGTTTATATATAAAAAAATGTTGGCTGCTAAAAATTTTTGTTAATAAATCTTCAATAATATAGGAACCCGAATAACAAATTTTTTTGTGTTTAGTAATAGATAGCTTTATAATAATCCCATTTCAGAATTAGAGATTTGGATAACATAGGTATGTAGGCCTATTAATGATTACTGTGTTTTAGACTTTGCAATTTAAGCTCTGCTTAAACAATTCAAACTGAAGATAATTTAAAACAAAGAGGTAGGCCGATTATAAATTTATAATTAATTAGTGCAGCGTTCTGTTATCTAATAGGCTATTGATAACAGATTATGATTCACCTAATATATACTAAATACATTAGTGCTATTAAAATAATAGCTATAGGAAGAAATTATCAATTTAATTTATTTTTAAATAAGCCTTTTTAAAAGGCTACGTATTTTAGTAGTTTTGAAGAAAGTTAAAAACTTCACTCGCAATATATTTGTAAGAAAAAATAGACTAATTGTGCTTCGAAATTTTCTTAGCGATTTAAACAAAACAAAAAATAGCCTACTATTCATACAAAATAATGTGAAAAATCTAAAATAATGAATCGTTCAATTGTACCTAAATCATTATTATAAACCTTATGTACATTGTTGTATGTAGCCTAATCCTTTGTTATGTTACTTGTTTTTTATTATGTAATGGGGTCGTTACAAACTAAAAATGTTGATGTGACAATAATAAACTATTTGTAACAAATAAACAAAAAATAATCGTAGTAACGGTAGTTGGTGTTAATTTTAAACAGACTTTTTATTATTATCTTCTTCATAAATAGCCTATTTTTAAAATTTCAGGAAATCAAATTCTTACTCACTTATAATTTAGGCTATTTACTTTCCTGATTTTAGGTTAACAGATCTAATGCAATTTATTCATCAGATGGAGCCTGATTAACAAATATGTAAACAGAGATTTATCCGTCCGTATTAGCTATTTTAAATAAGTAGGTACACAGCTTAGGCTATTTTTAAAATCCCCATTAGGCCTAAATTCTTTATAATTAGTACATAAAAAATGATTTAGTGAAATCGTCGCGTGAAATAAAATAAAATAAAGTAAAATAGAAATAAAATCGTTATTTATTTCATAAACTTTCTGGTTATTTTTTATGTTATCGGTTGGTGAAAATTGTTTAAGCCCTAACGAGTACAATTTCAAATGTATTTAAAAAAAAATCATATTATTAGAAACCATATATAACTTATATTTGTAAAACTAAGAAATTACGGGCAACGTAAGAAATTAACAAATAAATATCTCATTCTTTAGTTTTGTAAGCTTTTAAAAGAACCTACATAGTTTTTTTATGGTTTAAATCAATCAATGTTGAATTTTATTTTTTTATGGGTAAGTAGGCCTATTTAAAAAATTGGTAGGTTACTTAAATTTCCGTGTTTACGGTAAGAACCTTCAATAAGTTAAATATTATCTAACGAAACCTATTCTAAATTTTTTGGTAAATTTTAAGAAATTTTAAATTTTTGTTTTGTACTTCCTGGTCTAACACTATTAAAACAAAACAATTATTCTCCGTTGCTTCATTTTCCCAAAATAAATAGGCTTTGACAGCTTTAAAAGCCTAAATTAATTTCATCAGAATTCCATGATTAATTCTAGATAATTTTAATAACCTTAACATTAAATTTATTTAAAACAGAGTTAAATACCTAAATTTCCAGCTAATTTTACCACCGGAATTTAACATCACTCTATTCTAATACACGAATAGCAGAAGAAAATAATAGCATTTAAAGATAAAGGAAACTCACATTGCTATAGTATATTTACATTTTGACATCAAAATTGTCTTTTTATGTATTTTAACATGTGAATTTTATACACAAAAGTTACTCAGATACAGCTAAATATCTCGGGTTACAGCTGGATAGACGCCTAAATTGTAGAACACACATTCAGCAAAAATGAAACCTCTAGAATTCAAATTCAAAGAAATATTTTGGCTACTCGGACTGAAAGCAAGATTATCGTTTTAAAATATAACTTCTAATTTATGAAACGGTCTTTAAATCGTTCTAGACCTCCTGTATCCAGTTTAGGAACGCATCCGGTTATTCAAGAGCTCAAATTATTTAGCTTTTTCAATCTAAAGTCCTCCGAGCTTTAACAGTTGTCCTTTGGTAAATAACAATCATAATCAGAACGATTTATTTATTTCAGCAATAAGATAATAAATTTCAAAATTTATTAGTTTATTGCATGAAAAGCGGATTGAATCGCATTAAAATTATTCAGATATTAATTTACTGGACAACGGTGGTATAGTGATACAACACCAAAATATCCTACAGATTATTTCTTCAGTAAACAAAATTGTTTCTTTTGTTTTTCAAAATTATTTTCATAATTTAGGCCTATTATGTGTAGGCTACGTTAGAAAGTTAATTTTATTTTTCAGATCTCTACTGGTAGTTACCTTTTCGTGGTTGTAATTTTTCTTTCTAACAAATTTACGATTGTTCCCTAAAGAGCAGATTGTAGATGGATTCAATTAAAAAAATTCTTAATGGTCCCAAATCCATCAATGTTGAGTTTGATTTTTTCATGTAGCCTACATTTAAACTTGATAGGCCTACATTAATTTTCAAATTTACTACGAGTTACATCACTAGGCTAAATATCATGTAACGAGGTTTATATTAATTCATTTGGTAAATTTTAAAGAAATATTAAACTGTTTCCTTGTACTTTTGGGTCTAACACAGTTAAACTGATACCGTTAGTTTCCTTTGTTAAATTATCTTAAAACAAATAGGGTACAACAACCTAAAATTATTCGTTAATTTCAAAGGAATACCATAAAATATTCTTTGTTAGTTTTAAAGATACGAAACTTAAATTTATTTAAATAGAAACGGACGTTAAATATTAAAATTTCTAGTTAATTTTTCTGTAAAACTTAATTTTTATAAAATTATTCATTTGATGATTTTATATTTGCAATGTAACTCAGACATTTTATGATTGAAAAATCAATTTTTTTTAAATATAAAAAGAATTAGCAGCAGATACCTAAGTATTATCAAATCTTTACAATTAGGCCTATTCATTTCGAGGTAGGCCAGTAGTCAGGTTCATTATACGATTTGTAACTCGAATTTCCGTACGAGATAAATGTCAACAAACTTCTGACATACATAAAAAAGTATTTTTTTTATAAGTATAAAGTAAACAAGGTACACAGTATTTGGTTTTGAAGATAAAATAAAAATTTTTAGGCCGATATTTTAAGCCGACAAGCATACCACGGGGTGTGTAACATTTGAACGGCAACCACGTTGCGTCGGCTGGAAAACTAAATTTTTTTGTTAAAGTAAGTTACATTAATATTATTTTGTTTCCTATAAACAAAATTTCCTAATTTCTTTAAATTATTTTTAATCAACATTAAAAATAATCCATTAGCGTTGTACTTTTCATACAAGTATACATTTTTTTGATAATTACACAATTTTAAATGTAGAATTTTGATGAACATGAAGAAGTACTAAAAATAGGCTATTTGATTATGTTCAACATTTCAGCCATAAAGAAGTAGTAGGTCTATTTATTTGATTATTTTGACTTAAAATAAATTTAATAGGTTAAAATAATAAAACTTCTTCCTAATGATTCACTTTTCAGGTAGATTTTACAAAAATATTTTGTGTTTATATACACAACTTTTGAATACATGGTAATTTATCTATGAGTCAGGTTTCATTGACACCCTAGGCTACTTCAACAATTCGACAACCAGCGCGTTAATTTGTCAAGTAATTGCATGTAAGAAATTGTTTCTTTTTCTCTCAGTTGATAATTCTGAGTTATAAATTACTCGTTTTCTTGTTTAATTTAATAGAATTTTATTCTTTCCTACAATAATGCTGTTTTAAATAAAATTTTTAAGGACCTGGTTTTTAATGAAATTTTTTTATCAATAAATAGTCCAGAACACAAGTGGTATCAACATTATTCAGTGGTTAAAGCAGTCCACAAACAATTTATATTTTAACTGTTGTTCTTCTGATTGTAAGAGTTTCTTATAAAATAATTTTTAATTTTAACTAGACAGTAACATTACAATCTGTTTAACTTGTGAACTATGAGCAACTCTATGAAGAAAATATTCAACAGTCTGATGATCAGCTATCCATTGATGTCTGATTACATAAAAACAAAAGTGATTTTCAACAAACTATAGGATATGTATTGCAATCAGCAGACGAAAAATTGAATTTTAAAAAAAACATTTGAATGCTTATTCCAAATAAATCCAAAAACTTATAAAATAAATTTTAAAAATTAATTGAGACTGAGAAACCTTTAACAACCATAAATATACAAAAATATTAAATAACAATAGCCATGACAGTAAACAAAATAAATGGAAACGCCAATAAAAATAAATAAACTTGAAAGTAAAGAACTGAAATGATACATTAAAAATAATCATCGTTTAACAAGAACATCAACACTTATTATAATTTTTGCCCTGAAACCTGTTGGGCAAGTTAAGAACATTACAACTTTGCAATAAAATGGTAGCAAACATTTATAAAATTTTAAAAATAGTTGAAAATTTCGTTTCTTTTCATATTAAAAAGGTAATAATTTACAAATAAGCGTCATAGACCTACATAGATAGGCTACTCATAAGTTATTTTATTTCTTTTTTTATACGTACCCATTGTTAATTCTGTCATATTCTGTTTTAATAGGCCCTAAGTAAACTAATTGTATGAAATTAAAAAATTACTTATTTACACGGCCTCTTAATTTCTCTGCACTGTATTTAACTGTGTTAAACCTCACTGAGTTTTTTTATTCTCAGAGAAAGAAGGTCTGAAAATGTGTTTCAGAACAAAAATCAAAATTCAAATAAGTTACTTAATATTACCAAACAAGTTGTTTAAGGTTAAAACTTTCGTTTGTTGTAACTTACAAGAACAGACAACAAAATTAACGTTTTGAATCAGTCAAATTAACTACGGTTTTTCATATCAACAAATATCGAAAGGTTTTCAAATATTTTAAAGCAGCGGCTTAACTATAAAAATTTTACTACTAAAACAATACAGGTCTGAGCATAGACTCGTAGATCACATAGCTGTGATAAGAACATTTTTCCTTCAAAACAACTACCATGCACAGTAACGGCACACGACAGGCCACAACTCAAAAACTGGTAATATCTTTTTAATTATTTCGTGATTAACTTAAAAATTCACTATTAATTTATTAGTTTATCCATGTATAAACATTTGTGTTCATTTTCAAAACTTCGAGTATTATTTTGTCTGTAATTTTTATTACGGTACTAAGCTGTACAATTTCCGTATATTATTTGTAATTTAACGGTCGGTGAGGAATTTAACTTTCAGGATAAGAGGTACCAGTGGTAGTCTACATTTTCCGTTTAGAACTACGGGTGTTGTCCGTTATTCAGACTGAGAGGTCTCTGCTCCATTTTCGCTTTAAAACTAGTACAGCCAAGAAGTTCCTTGTAGCTAGATCTCGAGCTAGTTAGTCCGGACGGTTATCTAGTCATTCACAAAATTTACTATAGAAATTAATTACAGTTTCTGCGTTGTCGGAATTTTTAAATCTTCGTGAAGGATTTTATTGTTTACATGAAAAGAACCACTTAGAAGCAAGTCTCAAGATTTTTGATTGATAGGCTTATAACAACTTTAAGTTACTATCTGCCGCTATTCTTAACACGATAAGTTCAGATTGGCCTCAAAAGGGTTTTATAAATTAAAATTTTAAAACGGAAGTTCAATTTTGATCGAAGGTCATTAAGCAGAAGAGTAGCTTCTGGCGGCGGTTAAGTTCTAAAGGTTTTGTACGAATATTTAAATAATTTTTCTTTAGAACTCTATTTGAACATGTAACAAGCGTTGTTATGTCAAAGTAAGGCTTATATGATTAAGATCGTGCTATGTGGATTTTTTTAAATCTAACACTTTGCATTTGCACAACCTCTAGATTTTATCTCTTTCTTGTTTAAACTGTGCGGAAAGTAGCTTCCACTGAAGTTTTTTCACAAAAGAAACTAAAGATTCAAAAAGAAACTGAAACACTGATGATTCACAAAAGTTTCAATGTAGATGGTCAAAATAAAAATTCTGTTTCGATGAGATCAGATGATACTTAAGAAATGAAAGCATTAAATGTTATTGAAGTTGTTAACCTAAGAGATATTTCTATTCTACTTGAACAATTTAGAATTATTTAACGAACAAGTTTAAAAATCAGTACCGACTCTGAAGTTTATGATACAATTATACTAAAACGCTAGTATACTACTAGTTTCACATGGGATTTCATATATCAGTAATATTACTGTTACAGTGAAGCTGAGAGTGAGATTAGGCATGTGTTATAATCTAATGTAACAGCTTAAACTGGGCTTGATGGACAGTATTGTCTGCCTTAGATACTAGTTTAACATAATGGAACTAGTCATTTGGTTAGAAGATGTATTTTATAATACGCCTTTATTCTGTTATGAATTAGATTTAAAAAAATTTAAAAATGTAAATCAGTGTAAAGAAATTTGAAGTCAAGAACAATCTTTGACTGACTTATTCAACCTATAATTTTTACAATCCCTGAATCTAGAATCATATTTTGAAGTTAACAATCACATATTCAAAATTAAATGTTGGGAAAGAATTTTTTATTTCGTATTCCAAAATTTACAGAAACCAAAAAGCTCAAATTTTATAATAATATTTAATATTTTAATTTTTAATTTAATAAAAAAATTTATTTTAATTAATTAAATTTAAAAATTTTGTTTTATTTAATTTTTAATAAATTATAATAACAAATTTTGTAATTAATTCTTTAAATATTATTGAAATTGAGAAGTTTTCGTTACGCATAGGCCTATTTATGTTCCTTATGTAACGTTGGCAGATACATGACATGACTTTTAAGAGTTTGTTCTAAGAAACTAAAAAACTTGTTAGCGGCCATAAAAAGTAAAATATCAGAGTAGGTCTATTGTTGTTGTTTAGGTCAACAGCCGAAAAGCTGGTTTGAACCTCTAGAGGTTTTACTAAGTAAAAACGAGAGGTGGGGTGGTTTACCAATGCCTTCCTCACCGAGTTGAAAGAGTATGCTTATCAGCATGCCAGGCCCTCCGAAAAGCACTCACTTTCCACCCTCCAAATGACACCTTCACTTCATTCACCACAGGGTCTGGCTGCATAGTGAAATTCATTACTCTCAGAGGAGATAACTCTGACTAGTGTATTTTACACCTCTACCTCTTCTGTTCTTAAATAATTCAGTCATATACTCGTAAGTGGCTGACTATGTGATAAGAAATAGAACTATTTTTTTTAGCCCTGGACCAAACAGATAGAGTGCAATTAAAATAACACTCCACCTGCCCGTTTTGGGCATAGTAGGCCTATATAACTACTTAGTGAAAATTATTTGGGTGTTTGATTGTCGCATATCCTCAAAAATGACTATACCACACATTCCTGGATTTCCAGATTGTTGATATCACTCTTGAAACATTAATTTCAAACATAATATTTCCATTTCTTTTGCGGCTCACTAATCAATACTCCGGTGAGTTTTGGTAAAAATTAAAATGGTTTTAATAACCTTACTTTAGTAGACTGTTTTTGACAACTGCTGAGCAGTTATGCTTCGATATTCTTAACTATAAATTAAAACTGACACAACCACGGTGTGATTAAACTTAAAAACGGTTACGTTCTACTTATTACCGACCAGCGTTTTCTTAATAGTGTTTATACACCTTCCAAATTTAACAATTTTCAGTTACTACATCTCGTGATTACACAAAAGAAATATTACATTCCAAGAAAATAAATGATCGTAACTTACCTATTGTAAAGTTTGTTTTTCATCAAAATACAATACATTGTTTCTAAGATTTTCAGTACCTATGAATGTCATAACCACATAATATTTTCTAAAATATTAGAAGATTGTTTTGATCACTAGTTAAACGAAATAAATAAAATGTCCTCTGTAAATTTTCCTCAGACTTCGAAAATAGCTAGAGATCATGAGAAAAGCAAAAAATTTTACTTTAATGTACTCTACCTATTTAGTTATTTTGGCAATTTTGTTAGAAAACATTGATTTCTTTCCACGGCAAATAAAGAGTTTAAGTGTCACCTTCAATTCATCTGAGTTCTGTTTTTCGCCGAAAAATAATTATTAGACTATCATATGTTTTTGATTAATTTTGTTAGAACCTGAGTATCATACCTACATATTTTAGTTTCTTTATAACAACAACTTTTACTTGTATTATTAATTACTTTTACCGGACAATACTTCTACTTTAGCCTCCCAGAAAGCTAAAGAGAACTTGGAACAGAGATTGTTATTGACCTAATAAAAAAACAATTTATATGACTGTTATATAACTAATATACACTGATTCAGAATTCCATTAGTAAAATAATAACGAAGAAGCTCCATCAATGGGTGGTTTGGTTGCTTATGTCGTTCATGTTATCATTTGTATCATTGTCACCTTGAACACAATTTTTGTTGTTGTAATTCATTGCACACAAATAAAAAATGTACGTTTGTAGCGAGATATTTTAAATGACATGTTTTACAATAATGAAACCTCAAAACTGGCTGCTACACGTTAAAAAACATTTATGGGTTTTTGAAATTTCCTAATTCTAATTTTCGTTATTTGGTTAAGATAAATTTTGAATTGAATCTAGGAACAATTTCTAATTGCCGTCAACTTTAAAATTTCAATTTGTATTGAAATTTGCAAGGAGTTAATTTTATTTTAATAAACTTACATTTAGTTTTATTTAATTTAGTAGGTTTTATGTGTTTTATTGTTTATTTCTTTAAAATGTGAACTTTTATGAGATCGGAAATTGTGGAGTATTTTGATAAAGTTTACGTTATTCAGTGCTGTAATAACGGAGTTGTTATTGAGATTATTGTAAAGTTACGGAATTGAGTTTTGCATGATAATAATATCGTGAAATATATGCAGTGTAATAAGGAAAGAGGCCCAGTTTGCTAGTTGTGTTCTTGCCTGGGGTTCTGGTCGGTCTCGATGAGGAAGGGGTATCGGTTTTAAGCGCAGGTTCGAGGCGATGAGAAGCAAAGTATCAGTGTTGATTACATTAGTTCAACAAACTAATACAATTAATTTGCATGCGGTCCGTGTCGGGTGCGGTGGCTAAGACATTTTTGTTGCAGTTCTGTTGCCCGGCGACGGGGAAAACCGGACACGAGCTCTAACTGAGAAACTCTGCTTCAGCAAAACAAAACTTCCCCGCTTCCCTTTTCCTAAACCTTATAACTTCCTCTCCTTTCTCTTTCATCATCTCTCTCTCTTTCTCTTTGGTTTGCCCGGTTAAGCGCGAAAAATGTCTTAAACTAAACTCTAGCAGAGTTACGGAGTTACCACCGACCGACTACTACCACCACGCTGTTCTCTTCTCTACAGCTTCGTGTAACTATAGCCGCCCGCTCATTCGCTTACTAGCTCTCGGCTCTGTTTTTGTTGCTAATAGGTTTTGTTGCAAAGTTTAACTTTTGCTAATAACTTGTTCTTGTGTATGGCTCCGACAGTCTCTCCCACATCTCCTCTCTTCATCCGCCACCTTCAGTATGAATTATTAGAGAACTCCTCTGGACCTCTCTCACAAATCATTCCAATACCGCTGCCATGACTAGCATAACCCCCTCCCGACCCTCTTTGCCAGTCAACGTCCGTGTGCCCCTAAAATATAAACTGCTTTTATGGCACTGCATCATAATAATAACAACTTAGTTCTACAATTGTACTAATAAATTCATATGCTTCGTAAATTGACCAGAATTAACATCGTATTTTGTATCTCAGAGAAATATCGTTTAATATCGTGTAAAATATGTAATACACAAAGAAAAACCTTATTACATAATTCAAGATGACAACCAATAGTCTACACACACAAAGGTTAGAAATAAACTAAAGTCACTTTTTACGGCCCAATTGTTTTATGGCCATACAAATCATTTAATTTTCTTTTTCTATTAAACCAATTCCTATTCAAAATACTCGTAAAGAAATACAAATGTAAGTTATATAGTAATAAATCATTATTGAACCTGCAATTAGAATTTCATTTTTTGACCGAAGGAATAAAAGCGAAAAAATATTTTTATTTTACACTCACAATGAATCATAATTATGTCAGATCATTGGCAAATATTTTGGATTAAAAATATTTTTTTGAAAGAACACATTAAACAATTTTATTGGAATTCAACACAGAAGAGTAAATTACATTCCTTTTGGAGCGTGTCTGAGAAATTTAAAGCTATAAATATATACTAACCTACTACGTTTTTTTAAATTTTTAGATAATATATTTCTATAAGTCTTAAGATTACAAATTTTGTGCGACTTTTTGCGTTTAGTTTATTAAAAGTGTAAAATACATTAATAAACTGAAATCTTTAAAGGTAAGAAATTTTTACAATTTGACTAAACAATTGTCCATCTAATACAATCAACAACATTTAAATTTCACACTATAATACCGTACTATACCTGACGTGGGTACATGTGAGGTACCGACTGATGTGGGGTACATAAGTTACATTAAAAAACACGATGCAAATTCAAAACATGCTGTTATTTACTGAAACGATTATTGGACAGACGTTCAAAATTATATTTAGAGAATAAAAAATACAAATCTACATAACAGTCATAAGACCAATCTGTACTTACGGAATACAATTATGGGATTTTGCTAAACCGTCACAAAAAAAAACTATGCTTAGGCACCACAGAATAAAATGTTACACACAATAACGCAATGTCTCTACTATGTAACAAACAGTATAATTCACTAACACTTACTCAACCTTACGTCACGACCCAAAAAAGTAAAATATAACCTTTATGATTCATTTCACACTGAATTTTAAACACACAAAAATCCGTTCATACAACAGATGCATTTGCGACATACAGGGGTACCTGTATACCAGGTAATCCGCTGAGAAGACTCAAGTGCCAATGGTCAAGAAACCATCTCCAAAGGAACAAGTAGGCTACGGTTGCTGCGGTATGTCAGCACCAAAAACTCTGTACAAGTCATTAATTCAACAACTTAAACTTCTAATTTGATAAACTGTTATTTTAATAACATATTGTAGGCCTACATATGGGCTACAAATTTATGGCTCAGCTAAACCGAGTAACCTACAAAAATTATAAGCCTTTGAATCAAAATGTTTACCTGCGCACCTTTTTACGTCAACAACAAAATTCTACATGATGTCCTGAAAGTTCCGTTTATAAGTGAAAAAGTTAAGTTCAGCTACAGCGTTTTTCACAGAAAATTGCATGATCACCCCAACGAATTGATCACCA
Organism: Catonia carolina; assembly: GCA_035578175.1. NCBI lineage: Eukaryota > Metazoa > Arthropoda > Insecta > Hemiptera > Achilidae > Catonia > Catonia carolina. The sequence goes on along the minus strand of JAQMRL010000003.1, from coordinate 80,496,299 downwards.
AACTATCGAATACATCACTACCAGGAAATCCGCAACGCTGGTTGAAACGTCAATGGGCCCGAGATCTTCTATCAGGTGATTTATTTATTTATCTTTCTTGTAATATTGTTATTTATCATTCATAGATTATGAACATTAGCTCATAGGACATATACCAATGGGTAGCACTGTTCTTTTTCATTTATTTTTCTTGTCATCCTTCCTTCACTTTTATCAAATTTGCTCGCTGTGTCTTAGTAGTATATAGTTGCAAATAAAGTTATTAAAGATAAAATAAATCATCAGTATCATCATTAGCGTTTATTGCGGGTTATAAAATAGTATTGAAGGTTTTTAATGTGGTAACAATCTTCAGACCCTGCTGGGATTTAAACCAAGGCCCTTTCAATTGTAGTTCAGCATAATCTCACTTACTAATTATTACGCCATGGAAGCAGCAACTATAAACAAAGGCATGTAGGCCACGTATCAACCGTATAATTATCATCTCTGCAATTTTATTTAATAAACAATACGACTAAATAATGAACAGCGGGACTAACAACATTATCTTGCCGCTCAATTCAAAGAACACCACACAGAAAATCTTAAGAATTTTCGTTCTTATTTGTGACCTGAATAGCCGATTTTTTTACAGGAAATTATATTAGGCCTATACAGAAACTACATTTTATACAGAAACTACATTTTACAGTCTAAAATTATGCTCACACAAAGTTCATGTTCTGAAACTTCTGAAGTCATAAACTGTTTTGTAAATTATCTTTAGCCGAAGAAGTTTCAATAAGCAGAAATAAATTTATTTTTTACCCTTTCATCTATGCTTGTACTTGTGGAACATTAGTAGAAATTACATTTATGTTACTTAAAATGCAGGGTAACGTTGGCTCGTTAAAGGACGTGATTATAGTGTATATATGTTATTACACTGCCCATGACGGACAGGTGGAGTGTCAAATTATTTACACTCAATCTGTTCATTGCAGGGCTAAAATAAATAGTTCTGTTTCTTATCACATGGTCAGCCAATTAAATGACTGAATCATTTAAGAACAGAAGAGGTAGAGGTGCAAAAGACACTAATCAGAGCTATCTCCTCTGAAAGTAATGAATTTCATTATACAGCCAGACCCTGTGGTGAATGAAGTGAAGGTGTTGTATGCAGAGTGGAAAATATGTGCTTTTCAGAGGGCCTGGTATGCTGATAAGCGTACTTTTCCACTCAGTGAGGAAGGCAACGGTAAACCACCTCACTCCTCGTTTTACTTAGTAAAACCTCTACAGGTTCAAACCAGCCTTTTGGCTGATGACCTAAACAACAACATGTTATTACAATAATACCGGGTTGAAATGATCTATTTTTATTTTATCAATTTATTGACCCACTATTTTACAAAAATCATTACAACAGAAAAATGTTTTCGTTCTATGTGACCTCAATAGTCGATTCTCTATAGGAAATGTGCTACAATCAGTGGTAAAAAAAACCTACATCTTAGTCTCAAATTATGCTTAAAATAAATCCAATATTCTGAAACTTCTGATATAATAAATTATTTTTCTAATTGTGCTTCAGCCAAGGCTTGAATAAGAAGGAATAGGACCATTAATTTGTTTAGCTCTTTACCTAAACTTTCTGTTTTGGAAAAATAATGGAAAGAAAATTGAAGCTACTTAAAATTCAGGGAAACGGTCAGAACTAGAGATAGCCAATGTTTACTGCTATAATACTGTCTTCTTCTTCTGCCTTTCAAGGATTAGGTATCTCTGCCTGTTCCAAACCTCTCAAATCTGCCCATCTCTTTCTCCGGCGTTCTCGTTCTTTCCTGCCCTCCGGCTTATAGCCCAGTGTCTGCTTAGGTATCCTATCCTCCCGCATTCTGTTTACATGCCCTAACCACTGCATTCTGTTCTCGGATACCCTGTTTTTTATAAAGAAGATGTTGAGTTCTTTCCTTATCTCGGTATTCCTGTAACGATCTTCTCTACCACACCCATATGCATGTCAAAGAAATTTCATTTCAGATGCCTACAATCTACTCTCCTCTCGCTTTGGTAGCACCCAAGTTTCATGCCATAGAGTAGAACGGTCGCTATTATACAGTACTGTATTTTATTTTATGATTTTTATTATATTTATTACCCATTAATCTTCACAATACAGAATTAATATCTGTAATTACAAATCAAAATCTGAAATTATTTTTATTGATCTCGAGGTGGGAAAATTAATCTACCCAAATATGGCTACTCATGTTCAAGGGTAGATCAATTTAGTCCTTCTACTTTTATTTTCTACTATTACAACTACTACGATAGCCTACTGTGTTGTTTAGGTCATCAGCCAAAAGGCTGGTTTGAACCTATAGAGGTCGTTCTTAGTAAAACAAGGAGTGAGGTGGTTTACAATTGTCTTTCTCACTGAATGGAAAAGTACGCTTATCAGCATGCCGGGTCCTCTGAAAAGCACATATTTTCCATTCTGCAAATGTTACTTTCACTTCATTAACCACAGGGTCTGGCTGTATAATGAAATTCATTACCTTCAGAGGAGATAACTCTGAGTAGTGTCTTTTACACCTCTACCTCTTCTGTTCTTAAATGATTCAGTCATTTAATTGGCTGACCATGTGATAAGAAAACAGAACAATTTATTTTGGCCCGGCAACGAACAGATTGAGTGTAAATAATTGGACACTCCACCTGTCTGTTATGGGCAAAGTAAATATTGCGCTATATTATATGTTTACACGAAAAAATTAAAAATATGTAAATAATGAAAATATTTAAATCAAAAGTATTTACCTACAACTATAAAAAACTAATCATCCGACCGGTAGACAACCTCACAGAATTATTCAATATTTATGCAACCATTGATTCTATAACTTCTCTTTCTACTTTCATTAACCACATGGTTACTGGTTTCTTTATACTTTCTGATGTCCAGTATATTTTTAAGTTTTAAAGAGATTTTGCAGCTTGGGTGCATTATGTAAGGTGCATTGAATATGCCTACGGTAAAATTTTACCGGATAATGAACTCCAGAAGTCATTAAAGAAATTGAGCAGCTCATTCCACTACGGGTTTAATTAAAGTATACAATAATTTTTTATTGTATTTAATTTTTAATGTATTTTAATTCTTGAGTTTCTGAAAACTGTGTGTTTTGGAAAATCATACTGTAGGGCCTCAATGAGTTTCAACATCAATTTATTTGGTTGTGCAGGAAAGTATAAAAAGTGATTGGGCTAGTTTATTCATGTAGAGCTACATTTTTTGCACAATAATTGGCAAGCGTTTTAAAAAAGGGTAGTGCGTGTGTACTCTTTCTTTGAGACTAGGGTGCAAAGGGAATCATCTTTAAATAATTCATTGTTGGCAAAACTGGCTTGCTTGCGATTCTAGATTATGGACAGCTGTCTTCTATAGAAAAGAGGGTGGGAGGACAATTAAATTGCAAAACATTGACTGTGCAAAAAGTTGCTTTGGCACGTGGCGCTACCTGCCGTCTTCATGCCACGTTTTAGACCTGTTGCTCGAGAAAAATTACATTCAGCCTCCCACCTGTCTGTATGTATTTGACAGGTTTTCTTTGTATTGAAAGAGCATACTTTTCTTTCAGATAATTCTATTATGAACCCTACATTTCAATGCAGAATGATTTTTAAAATGACTACTGCTTTTAATTAATAATTAAATAACTATTCATAAAATGAATTGAGTTTCAATTAAGCCTTATTTCTTATTTATTGTTCTACCAATAATTTAAACAACTTTTGAGCGTGTAAATTAAGTAATTTAATCATGTATTTTTTTAGGTCATCAGACGAAAGGCTGGTTCGAACCTCCAGAGGCTCCACTAAGTAAACAATGAGTGAGGTGGTTTTCACTGAGTTGAAAAATATCCTGTTCAGCATACCAGGCCCTCTGAAAAACACATATTTTCCATCCTGCAAATGACAACTTCACTTCATTTACCACAATCTTACCGTATAATGCATTACTTTCAGAGGATACAAAAATCTGATTAGTATCTTCTACACTTCTACCTCTTCTGTTCTTAAATGATTCAGTTTTAATTGGCTGACCATGTGATAAGAAACAGAATTATTTTTTGTAGCCCTGGAACTAACAGATTGAGTGCAAATAATTTAACGTTCCACCTGTCTGTTATGGGCAAAATTTAAACATACCTAACTTTAATAATGGCCATGAAACTGTTTAAACTATAAATATGATCTTAAAATAAGGAATTAATGTATAATTTTTATTTATTTTACAGGTTTTTTTTTATTATAAAACATTCATAGGCCTACGTTGCTCATGACGGGCAGGTGGAGTGTTAAATTAATTGCATTCGATTTGTTGGTTCCAGGGCTACAAAAAATAGTTCTATTTCTTATCACATTGTCAGCCAATTATATGACTGAACAATTGAAGAACAGAAGAGGTAGAGGTGTAAAAGACACTAGTCAGAGCTATCTCCTCTGAGAGTAATGAATTTCACTATACAGCCAGACCCTGTGGTGAATGAAGTGAAGGTGTCATTTGCAGGGTAGAAAGTGGATCTTTCCGGAGGGCCTGGCATGCTGTTCAGCGTAGCTACTTTTTCAACTCAGTGAGAAGGCAATAGTAAACCAACTGACTCCTCGTTTTTGCTTAGTAAAACCTCTAGTGCAGGGGTTCTCAAACTGTGGGGCGCGACCCCCAAGGAGGGCGCAAAGGATAAATAGGGGGCGCGAGAAAGTTAGAAAAATAAAAACTGTATTAATAACAGAAAAAATGATAAAAAACTTATTTATTTGCTTTGTTGGTTTTAATTTCTAACTCTTAACATAAGGGGGGCGCAAGCCTAAAAGAGTAAAGAAAAAATGAATAAACTTATTCATTTGCTTTGTTGGTTTTAATTTCGAACTCTTAACATAAGGGGAGCGTGAGCCTAGAATAGATCAAGGTGGGGGGCCTTGGCCTAAAAAGTTTGAGAACCCCTGCTCTAGAGGTTCAAACCAGTCTTTCGGCTGTTGACCTAAACAACAACAGGCTTAAGTAACGTATATTTTCCTTTTTTGCCGGAATTCAGCAATGAAACCAAGACAAAACTAAGTAAATTGTATTGTTGCATTGTGCAATAATGGAACAATGGTAGACGGAAATTGCATGAGTTTTGGCAGGTGTATTTTATTAGCTTTACTAGCAGCTACTTTTTATTCACTTGATGTTTTTTTCTAGTAAAAGGGTAACATATTCTACTGAGTTTCATAAGTTTCTATTAAGTCTAATTTTGTTATTTATTTATCTGGGATTCTCTTTTGTTCTAAAAATTTTAAGGTGAATTGTATAGGCTAAACTCCTCGACTCGATCTTCTTCATAGATTCCTTATTTTTGGCATTTTTTCTTCTTAGCTATTTAGCTGTATTAAAGAATTAGAATCGGATTTAGTCGGCTATGAAATGTTGAGTATGTCGATTGAGCAAACTCATTCAAAAAGGCCAAATTTAGATCATTATGAACGGTTAAATTGAAAATTTTAGGAAGGGGTGTACTTGTGTTCTTAAAAATTTAGTTAGAAAAGCTTGAACTTGAAATATTATCCTACTACTCTTTGTATCTGTCTCGAAGAATTTTATTCCGTAAATCTATAAAAGTTAAATAATAAAAAGAAATAAAACAATAAAATATAAAAAACAACTTTTTATTCAAAAAAAAATGAATAAATTAGAATCCCTTAAATTTAACTAACCCGGAGTTTCTATTTTATATTTATTTATCTAAGGTTTTAATTTATTAACAATATTTATATAAATATTTTAAAGAAATAAATTAAAAGAACAAAAACCATATGGTTCAGACTTCAGATTAGTTAAAAAGACCGGAAGTAACGTTAGTTCTGTAAATAAAGGTCAGTTAAAAAGTCGGGTTTATTTTATAAAATCATCCAGCTGTCGTATCTTATATCCAGACAAATATGACGAAGACTTTTTTGTTAATTAATAAACAAATATAAATACTAAAGTTAAATCGCCACGTTTTAACCAAAAGGTTGATGGTTTCATTTTATCCGGGGCTATGAATGCTATTATGTTCTATAACCAAGCTAGTTTTAGTCCTTGGAAAGGCTCTGTTGACAATTACATTAATATAATGGCCAGACGAGGTCCATCCTGTCTGTAAATATTGATCTTCTATGTAAATGGTTTGTCGGTATTATTTTATCCTGAAGTATCCTCCCAAGATACCTAATCCAAAATCACCCTTTTCTAAAACAATCCCCTCAAAGGCGTTACTAGCATTTATATTAGACTTAAACTTCTGTTTTATAATTTATTCATCATTTTTATGTAAATTGTTATTACCCTTTTAAATATAACATGTATTATCAAAATATTTTAAAGAATGTTGTATTATGTTTAAGGCAAGAAGTTATAAGTACCGTGAAACTTCACTAGTTTGGAATATATGGAGGAAAGACGATTCCGAATTAGGAAAGTTTATGAAATACACTACTTTAGTAGTATTATATACTAGAATGTATGATGTAGTAGTTAAATCTGTAATTTCACGCTTTAATAAATAGATTATTGGAATAGGACGAAAAGATAACTTTAAAATACATTTATTCCATTTAAAATTTAATTACTGTATTTTTTTGTCTTTTATGACCACAATGGATCACTTTAGTCAAGTTTAGAAAGCTTCTTCCTTTCATATTCCTTAGCTTGATGTTTTGCCAGTATGCTCTCATTCGGGCTGATCTTGCTTGCTGACTTCCTCGGAAACGACCGGTTTCTTCCTACTTGGGTTTGTTCTTTCATCTGATTTTCTTTCAAATCTACTTTTCTTATTTCTTAAGATTTTTAATTTTTCTGTTTTGTTTTCTAAATCATCGAAAGTTAATCCGAGTTCGATCATGCCTTCTTTAACATTTCGCATCCATGCTCCTCATCTTACCATTGGAAAGAGTTTTCTAATCATCTTGTTTAAAATTCTGTCTTTAGGTGTTCTCATAAGATTTCCAAGAAAAGATATCTTTTTCTTCCTTATTGTATCTGTTATGGGGTTGTTTTCTTTATAGACTTGTTCGTTTGTTAGAGTTCTCTATTGCCCATCTACTTTGTTTTTCTTTTCTATACAGGTTCTTAAGATTCGTCTTTCGAGTTTTAGGACATTATCTATTGCTTTGTCTTTGTCACTTTTACTGTATTTATTATAAAATTTAATTAAATTTAATTGTGTCCAAACATGAAACGTAACTTAATGATGGATTAATCTACAAAACAAACACTGCTACTAGTACTATCATTAATTGCAAAAATAATTCAGCATATACCGTATATGAAATTATGTGCAGTTTAGAGTAGTAAACTAAATAAACAAATAAGTAGTAGTAAACCTTAATTAGTGCAATTACTCACAATTTTCACTGATTTTACAGCAAGTTATTTACTTTCACTGGGAGATGGTTGATCAAAATTGTCAGATTTGCCATTTTTACTTTTGGTAACGGGGATGAAAAAGTTCGAAATTTTAGTTTGATTACATTTGCATGGTTTTTAATAACTTCTTCCTTCATTTTTTTAACGTTAAATAAAACATTTGAAAGTCACTATAGCTTTTCACAAATTGTATTAGTTTGTCCAGGTGTTGTGAAACTACAAAAGTTAAATTTTTAATATTAATTTCGTCGTCACTACCATTTTCATTTTCAGCATCTGTCTCTTCGTGATCTCTTTGTACCTGGGCTACGATTTCATTTTCATTCAAGTTTTCTACTTAAAATTTATCTTTATCTATTGCCAACCATTGCCTTATTTCCTGGACGTCCTCAGTACCAAAAGCTTCTCTCAAAGTTTCATCTTCTAGTCCCACAAGATCAAATTCACATTGATTATAATACAAGAGTTTGTTCCAAGGACGCTGATTGATGACCCTAACCTAGTACCTAGTTGACATTCTGAATCTCCACGGATTCTAAACTAGTGAAGTTTTACTGTAGCTATAATATATATTTATTTGTTCGTTTGTACGAGGTAATCTCTGAAATTACCTAACCGATTTTTAATAATCTTTTCATTGTTGAAAAGCTTAGAGCTTCCTGAGTAACTTTGGTAGAAACTAAGTAACAACTGATTACGTTATTATGTATTTTTTTAATTTTAGATAAAAAAATTCTTCTTCTTAGCAAAAATGAGGCCCAGAGCATATTACATAATTCAATAGAATTGATCTTTCCACTTTTCTTTGGTTGAACCAGATCCCTTCTGCCCTCAAACTAACATTCTTCACTTCGTCGTGGGAGTCTCGGCCCCTCCATAAGTCTCGCATGATCCCACCAATTCTGTCAATATTCCCGCATCATCTTATTTACCGATTGAAGGCCCAATTTCCGCCAAACATCATTATTCCTCATCATGTGTCATCTGGTACAGCTAGCCACCGACTTCAGAAATCGTATCTCCGCTCCCTGCAGTGTCACCTCATTTTCAGTTGTAAGTGTCCATGTCTTACTACCACAGAAACAGCAAAAAAAGGAAACAAATAGCAAACAGATATATAAATTGTGACTGGTAAATTAAAATGATCTTTTATTTTATTTTTTAACGATAAGATTATTTTTATCCACTTAATCTACTGTATAAAATGTAGGTATTATAATATGCAGGTATCAGGTACAGGACAGTGCTACTCTAAAAAATAGACTATAATATTTTCTCCCTTCTTTGAAAATTTTTGAAAATTATTTACAGAACAAATATCCAAAAAAATAACGTCACATTCGATTTCTTCATAGAAAGTTTTGTCTTTTCTTCTTTTGTTGTCAACCGTGAGGTTGGTTTACAGCAATACGCCATTCCAATCTCCGTTACGCCTTCCTCATTCTTGTCATTAAATCCTTGTAAGAGACACATAACACATCGTTAATAATTTGTTTCATATAAGACAGTCTTGGTGTTCCTTGACGATTTCTTTCCTTAATAAATCTTGTGAGAGATATAAATCTCGATACTATCCAGTAAACAGGTAAAGAGGCTCTGAATCTACTTCACCTGTATAGCCGTCGCTCTGACCAATACTTTGTCTGGTTGGATTGTGAGTAGACACCTGTTTCGGTGTTCGATTATCTGGCATCCTCAATAATGACTAAACATCTCTTTACCTTATTTTTCGAACTGTTGTTTATCACTCCTGACATACCAAGTTCGTACTTAATATTTTCATTTCGTTTATGGTCCAGCAAATTATAACCCGCTTACAATTTTTAAAATCTCATCTCAGCAGCCTCTAGTGTTGATATCTGCTGAGCAGCCAGAGTCCAACACTCTGAACCATTAATGCTGATGGCAAACGGTCCGTACGATGCATGGATGATATCTCCGTGCGTTTGCACGGACGAGTAGCAGTAAATGGAGAAACATTAAGGTTGGCACACGGTCCGAGAGTTGCGTGGTCCGTACAATCGCCCAGATCCGGGCGAGAAAGCGCACGGACCTTCCCTTACCTTACGTTGTGTCTGACAACGTAAATAAAGCTGGCTAACTTCAATAAAAGTCAGGACGACCGTTTTTTTATAAATGAATTGAGGAGTACAAGACGAAATAACCGGGCACCCGGACATAACATCCGTGCATCGCACGGACCGTGTGCCAAAGACAACTTTACACCGCCCGGTCCGGGCGATCGCACGGACCATGTGCGCCCAGTCTAAGCCTACAGTTCGACCAGGGTTTGATAAAATTTTAAAACTGTTCCTTCCTTACTTTACCAACCAGTGTTTTCCTCTAAGTGTAGCTTGTATTAAAAATTATATCTATGTTTACCATATATAGTGGCAGAACACCTAGTAAATTTTCTTGTAAACCAGTTTCTTTGGAATGGTACCTACTCAGGATTAACAATTTTTTGATTTGGCATTAAGTACTATTTTATTAAATGCACTGAATTTGGATCATTTAAAAAATAATAACGTTATAATTTTTGCAGACTTCAAACGGGATTCGAGTTTAAACTCCAGTATATTTGTTAAACATCTTAACTACCGATCCACAGAAATTATATTTCATAAGATAATTCTAAAACAAACTTATTGTCACCTATATTTTATTTTAATAATTTAAATAAGTTAATTAAATCTGTGTATATTTTATGTAAAATAATGAACAAAGTTATTTTATGTAACGTTGCACGTACATAGGCTATTATGTTTTAGAAAGTAGGATGCAAGTTTGGATACAGTTACAGCATTGTTTATTTAATACCTAAGGAAAATAGGAAAACTGGAACGGTGAACTAAATAGTGGGAAGTTTATACTAACACGCGTTTATCATACACTCTAATATAATGGGTTGTGTAAAATTTAATGTTATTGTTTATTACTTACTCGAATTTCACTTCATTTAACTGTATATAGTTGTTTAGTATACCTTAGCTTAGTCCTACATTCATGTTAGGAGATTTCATCCTTTGCTCGTATCATGTACTTAAAATGTAACAATATTTAATTCTTGCAATACAATAATCTATGGTATGACAAACGGACATTTTTTTGACAACAACTTTCGTATGAATTTGAACAGGTGAAATTTGTCACCTGGCAGCCGACTCTATTCATTCTTTTATTTTCTAGTAGTTACTTGAATGTCTCATTATTCTTTTATGTCTTTCTTATATTTTGTTATTGATTTCTGGATTACTGGATTTTTTTTTAAATTAATTTATTTAAAGTTACATCAACAGCTTGGTCATTAGCGACTACGGTGGATTGTGTAATATTAACTGTGGGATTTGACACGTGAAAATTTCCAAACCCTGGCCGAGAGTCGAAACCAGGACCTCCGCGTGGCAGGCCAATACGCTAACCACTACGCTACGGATGCGGCCTACTGGGTATTATTATTTATTGTGTTTTATTATTCTGTTTATTTCTCATCTTTTTTGAAATTTTGTTTTCTTATCGTAGAAGTCAATCGCTTGTTAGTGGTTGGTTAGTAATTGGACTGTGTGAAAAAAAGCAGTCAGGACATAAACAAGTTGTGTAGTGAATCAAAATTATTACGTCGTGCAGAGTTGCACAGCCGTACATTAAATGAAATGATTTTTTTTTTTTTTTTTGGTTTAACGTCCGACTGTTCTTCAATTACTGCTAATGCAGATGGTGAAGGATGAAATAATTTTGTAACATATGAAAATATGCCGTGACTGAATGGGATTCGAACCCAAGACCACGTGATGAGAGGCGAGCACGTTACCAACTACGCCAATGCGGCCGGCAATGAAATAAAGTAAAAAATTAAGTTTAGTGTAAAGTCTTAATTAGGTTTCAAAATAAGTTATTTCTTAATCAACTTAGTCTATTTTGTATAAAATAGTTTAATTCTAATTTACTAGTAGTTATAAACGCAATAATTTATTAAAATTAATTAAATTTCTAATGAATTCTGTTTATAAGTTTAAACGGAGTTTTACTATTTAGAATTGACCAGATCCCACAAGAATCCAAAAAATGTTTAAATGTGTTTAATGTTTATGTCATAACTACGTTTACTTTTGAGGTTTAGAAAAATTTAACATTTGAACTAATTTTGAACTTTCATGACCTTAAATATATAGGCCTATACCAAAAATTAGCCAATACACGGAAATATGTGAAAACGCTCGTTCGAACGTGTTTGTGTGTTTGTTATGTAAAGTTGTGCTTTGTTGTTGGTTCTAAAGACAACAAAATAGGCCTTCTACTATTATACCTCGTGTTTCTCCAAAATTGAATGAACTTGCTTCAATGTAAAATTTATAAAATAAAATTTTCTCAGTAATGTCTTAAACAATTTTAATTTAATCTTTCTCGTTTTATTAAAAAAAGTCATAAATATTAGGCTAACTCAGGAAAAATTTCTGGTGTCATGCTATCTTTTTCTTTCAAAACTTTTTTTTAAATTACTGCCCTTAGTATGTAAGTAAATTTTGACTGATAATGCGAACTCAAATAAATAAAACTAAAAGTGTTGTATTTTTTATAATCATCATTGTTTGTTCAAAATTTTAATTGTTTTGTACAGAAAAGCGGGAAATTTCTTAGAAGGTTCTTGACTGTTTGGCAAACTAAAACCGCTGTTATAAAAATATTATCCCCTTTGTAGTTAGTCAGTTGTTACTTAAATTATGAATGGAAAGTGTGTCAGGCCGTAGGAAATAGTGTCGCTACGGTACCGGTTGTGAACTATGTTAATAGTGCGTGCGCGGACGGATAGTATCAAGTGGTTGCGAACAGGTAAATCAATATTGTTTTTATTCTTAAGGGTAGTATTCTATAGTTAGTCAAGTTTAGTTTAAGCTGAAGTTTTATAATTAATTTAATTGAGGTAATCTGATTATATTTGAATGTAGGCTAAGTTTAATCACTAATTGTAATTATTAATCAGTAAATAAATAATTAATAAGTTATAAGTTTAAAGAAAGTCTGTTTATTATTTATCATAGTCAGATTCCGAACGAACCGCGGCTTCGGTATTACAATATTTATGTATTGTTTACCTGTATAAGTAGATTTTTCAAAATTTTAAAGTCGCATCGACAGCTTCATTAGCAACTACTGTGGAGTATTGGTACTGTAACGGTGGGTTTTAACGTGTTAAAATTTCCAGACCCTAGTCAGGAATCAAAGTAGATTTTGTTCAAACAATTTTGTGTTGTGTTGATTTATTGGCACTGCGTAGACTGAAGAAAACAGGATTGCTATTTGTAATTCCAGTAAAATAATTTAAAGTTTTTCAATTAGTATTCTCAGCAACAATGTAATGTTTTGCAGTTTATCTTTGCATTTTTTTGTAATTAATACCAAGTAATTAGAAAATGAAGAATGAAGTAGAAGTGAAGTAAAAGGATGTGACAACTAAGTGTAAAGGGGTCACGTTCGATTATTCAAAGTTGTTATTTTATTTAGCATAAAGTGATTGATCTGAATTTGAGTTGAGGTAACAGGAAAGAGTGATATTGGTGAGTGTATTGAGTGTAGCTAGGTGTGGTAGCTTGATATTTGATCAGGATGCATTTTTCACCGGACGTTGGAACACTAATGAACCGGCACAAGGGGGTCTGCGGCGAGCCCCCAGCGCTGTGTGGTTCCCCTTATTTGCATAACATCTCCGATATCTCTCACCGATACGTCCTAGTACCACAGCTCTCTCTGAGAGAAAATTATATGAACTACTACTTACCATATCATGTTGGTTTCATGTCAAATAACCACACTGTAATATCTGTTGTTATCTGAAACCTCTTCACAACAATAGTTTATTCACAGCTGTGTATTTTACACTCAGAATTTTTATAAAATTATTCTTTGTACTTATATTTTATTAATAACAATTTTTTTAAATATCATTTATCATTTTCCTTTGTTCGTCCATCCCACCTTCCATCCGTTTTCCCGTCCCTATCAGATGTTAAAAGCTACAAGAGATAGCAACAAACGGTTTTCGGATTCGTAATCTACACAACAACGTAGAGGGCCTGGATTGGGTTTAAAGTTCCGGTTTTGACCGGAAGTGTCCCAAACCCGGAAGTCAAGAAATCAAAGTCGGAATTTGGAAACAAAAATAGTGTCTTAGAAAATAGATTGACTTAGAAAAAATAAAAGTGCTATGCACCCGATAAACTAAAATATGCGATATCGTCACAGTTTAAGTTGCTTAACTCACTTAATTACTGGAAGGTCTAAGCTATGCAACAATGAAAAATTGTTTTAAATTAGTTCAGTAGTTTCTGAGATTACCTCATACAAACAAACAAACCGCCAGACGTTCTTTTTTATTATATTAGTATAGATAGGGCAAGAAAAAGTAAAAACTTTGATACGAAATACTTTATACCAAGAATTATTTCTCGTAAATTCCCTGTATAATAATTATGTAGGGTTGCATCACATAAATCTGTCAGAATGTAGACTACTAAAAAATGTCGGAATTGTGTTTTGTTTAGCAGGGACATTGTATAATTTTTTTAGTTTATTTTAATCCTCATTACCAGCTAAATCATTAGAGACTACTTTGGGTTAAGAAAAAATGGACCCGAATATAATTGTCAAAACCCATGTAACAACTTTCCAGATCCTGGCCGGGAATCGAACCCAGGACTTCGCTTAGCAACATAGCATGTTAACCATAGCGCCACGGAGGCAGTCTATGAAACTTTTATTCCATGTTTATGTTTTATTTACTTATTTTATTCGAAAAATTTGTTGTGAAATTAAATTTTTTCTTATTTTCTTTGATTTCAGACTCCTTTCTGTGTGAAGTAAATTCGGCTTCCAGACAAGTTGAGGTTCATTTAAAAATTCTTTCTAGTTGAAACAACCTAATGAGCTAGCCTTATTTCAGTTTGAAGGTACAGTAATATGTTTTTTAGGTCATCAGCCGAAAGGCTGGTTTGAACCTGTAGAGGTTATACTAAGTAAAACAAGGAGTAAGGTGGTTTACACATGCCTTCCTCACTGAGTGAAAAAGTACGCTTATCAGCATCCCGGGCTCTCTGAAAAGCACATATTTTCCGCTCTGCAAATGACACCTTCACTTTATCCACCACAGGGTCTGGCTGTATAATGAAATTCATTACTTTCAGAGGAGATAACTCTGAGTAGGTAGTGTCAATTACACCTCTGGCTCTTCTGTTTTAAATGATTCAGTCATTTAATTGGCTGACCATGTGATAAGAAACAGAACTATTTATTTTAGCCCTGCAACTAACAGATTGAGTGTAAATAATTTGACACTCCACCTGTCTGTTATGGGCATACAGTAATAGGCTATAGTATACTAAATTAGCCTAAATTTAATCTCTCTACTTCAGTGTAAGATTTCTGCTCCAAACGTTCCCAAATTTACTTTTTTAAATATTCTATGATGAGAGGCCTAATTATGGTGAAAGAAAACCACCTAACTATCCAGACCATTATTTAAGGAACTCAGTTGGAAAAAGTATTTAAGGAAAAAAGTTGTGATAATATTATTTAAAAATGTAAACGAATACTTGTTGATGAATCAATTTACTATGTACACAAGAATTCTTCTCTTAATAGTTTTTTGTTTGAAAAATAAATAAATTTCTAAGTAAACGTTGAGGAAAATTGTGTATTATTTGGTAATAATTATTGGTCGGTACGCTTGTTGAAGTAAACAAGTAAATAGTGGTAATAAATGAATTGGTAAGTAATGAATTTAACTGTTAATATTTTAGCTTATTAGTTTTATTTTGACATGTCCTAGACTCCCTTTTCAAAGTCTCCTGGATGCAAAAATTAAAATGTATTTCTTTTTTTATACACCACGGTTATTAGTGACTACAGTGGGTTTTAACTTGTAGAAATTTCCAGACCCAAGCCGATAATCGAACCCAAGATTTCCCCGTTGTGGACTAGCGCGCTACCACTAAGCTACGGAGACGAACAAAAAAAATGTTCAATTTAATGTGAAGAGATTGTAATGTTGCTGAATTGAAAATATTCCTTCTTCAATCTGGTATTACTTTTTAGAATACAATTGAACAGTGTTGGTAAATCTCTTTGCCTTACTCATTTTCCGCTTTAAATGCCTCTGATAGTTCCTCTAATTGCCCATAACAGGCAGGTGGAGTGTTAAATTAATTGCACTCGATATTTTGGTTCCAGTGCTACAAAAATAGTTTTGTTTCTTATCACATGGTCATCCAATTACATGACTTAATGCATTTAAGAACAGAAGCGGTAGAGATGTAAAAGAAACTAGTCAAAATTATCTCCTCTGAAAGTAATGAATTTCATTATACAGCCAGACCCTGTGGTGAATGAAGTGAAAGTGTCATTTTCAAGATGGAAAGTAGATGCTTTTAACAGGCCCTGGTATGCTGATAAGCAAACTTTTTCACTATTTGAGGAAGGCATTGGTAAACCACCTCACTCCTCGTTTTACTTAGTAAAGCCTCTAGAGCAACGGTTCTTAAAGTGGGGGGCGCGCCCCCAAGGGAGGCGTGAAGACACGTCAAGGGGGGCGTGGGACTTCACCCTCCAAAAGCGGGAGCTTTACCAGCCATAACGGATCCTTTCAGTGTCAACATAGACTTCCTGCCCGAATTACTTAAAAAACAAGTTTTAAAAATATAAAATGTTTCTGCTGCAAAAACGATTTCGATAAAATTGACATAACATCACTTTGGATTAAGTATTATCAAGTTTACCCCAGTATATAACAGCATGCGGCAGTAATTGTAATTATCTTTATCAAGCACCTATTTGTGCGAAAAAGTGTTTTCAGCACTTGTTACAATAAAAACAAAGCATCGGTGCAATGTTGGTTTTATCAATGATTTACGTTGTGCACTTTCTAATAATCAACCTTTTTTTTTAAAAAAAATGCAAGGTCATCCATCCACTGATTTATTTTGTCTCTTGTTAAAATTAAAATGCAACTTCTAATTCTACAAAAAATAAAAAAATAAATGTATGGTTATTCAATGTAATACGTGATTTTTCATTGCCCAATAAAATTGTGTAAGGGAGCGTGAGAAGTTTTCTTTTTGGCAAAAGGGGGCGTAAAAGATAGAAGTTTGGGAACCGCTGCTCTAGAGGTTCAAACCAGTCTTTTGGCTGATGACCTAAACAACAATAGTTTTTCTGAAAATTTAACTTGGATTTAGTTTCTCTAAGTGGATTTATTATTCTTTAAATTTATTTTTTTTAAATTTTAACATCGAATTTATAAAGCGTTGGATTTATTTTTACAATAGATTTTCTTAGAAAATTAATTAAAGTCCATTCATTATTAAATAACTTATTTGAGGTGATTTAATATTTTCCAATCATAGCTTTCTATTCATGAATAAATTTGTGTTCAGGTTTGTTGACAAGCAATGTATTGGCCTACTCATGCAATAATTTGTAGAATATTATTCAGTCAGAATCCCTTAGTAAGTCGTGGACTTGTCATTCGCACACAGTGCCCACTCGACAAGAACAGTAATTGTTTTCCAGTTCACTCGACCGACATTTCAGGCTACCTACTTTACTTCACTTGGCTTTATTGCCAATTCTATCTTAACTAAAATAGGTCTTTTGCAATGAACTCAGAAATAAGGATCCCAAGATTGCATACGACATTTATTAAATAGCTTTGCCTATCCAATTCCGTCGTCATTATTTTATACTAAACGCATGAGGTCATTAGAAACACTTTTAAGTTCTGTTGTTTTATAGATGAGCATTTACTTTCAGTAAATAATCCTAAATCAGAACTTTCGAATGTAGAAACAATATTTAAATAGTTACTTTTATGTTAAATAACAAATTGTTTCTGGTAAAATTATTTATGAACACCTTTTAAACATGGTTGTTAAATATTAATAATTATCACAAACTTTTATTTCTATTTTCGTTTTAATCAGCATATGAATACGATAAACCTCGGATTAATTTATCTCTTTAATATTTTTTATTTCTAATTTTGAAGTTTGACGTTTCTTTCTTACCATTTTTCTCC
Source organism: Catonia carolina (assembly GCA_035578175.1). Lineage (NCBI taxonomy): Eukaryota > Metazoa > Arthropoda > Insecta > Hemiptera > Achilidae > Catonia > Catonia carolina. The sequence goes on along the minus strand of JAQMRL010000003.1, from coordinate 80,478,795 downwards.
GAAATATAGAAAGTATTTTTCTTTATAATTCCTTTTCGATGTGTAATTAGTGTAGTTTTTAACTTTTTCCTCTGGAAGATCTTTTTATTATTCAATTGTTTGCCTGAATTTATTTTTATTTTCTATTTTCTTAACCTATTATTACTGTCAAATATTAGGTATTTTTATGAATACAGGAGCAGAAATATAGGTGATAAAATCTATGTTTTCAAGTGAATATTTTGAAATTGACTTTTCAAAAGAAATACACATTTTCAGGGCCACAGAGCCAAAAAAACATGTTTTTGCCGATTACTCTGTGCGTCTGTCAAATAGGCTATCTGTGTGTGAGCATAATAACTCAAAATCGGAAAAATTGTACACAGTTGAAAATCGCAACTTAAGTTTGGTACCGTGACCTACTCAAACATTTAAATAAAATACGGTTAACAGGAAGTAGTCGTTTTTGTGAAGTTTTCACTTATATGCAATTCTCACAAATGGCTATTACAGTTTTTTTTAATTTTTGTAGGCCTACTCTAGAGGATGCGATAAGGGGGATGTCTACTAAAAAATTTGTGAAGCTGTGTTTTCATGGTAAAACATAAGTTTTTTAAGATTTCAACCTTATTATACGATTTACGGAAAAAAATTGTATATAATCAATTATAACAAATTAAAATTCGAAAAGTGTTATTTCAACAACTTTTTACTGTCATTAATTTAGCGTCAATTAGTGATTTTTCATAATATTTTGCTCATCAAAGTCCAGCAGTGGTTAATTTTCATTTTGCGTCAACCATGATTAAAATTAGGTTACGTTCTTCGCTATTTAAATTGACAAGAGAAAGTCGTGGGAGTGTTTCACACCAGATGTTTTTTATGATTTTGTATTCTTTTATTATTTTAAATATTTGTTTCATAAGTCCTTATTGGCCAATCCTTACCATATTTAATAAAAGCTTAAATAGTGAAAAGTTGGAAAGATAAGTAGTGAAAAGTAAAATATAGTGAAAAGTTCTAACAGATTACACTACTCGCTTTATCTGGACTAATAGTGACTGAGAGATCTCCGTATAATTGAAAGTCCGAATTATATCAAATAGGCTTATCATGTAGATAGTCATTGGTTATCTATGTACAAGAATTCCCTTAACAAGTTTAAATAAATTTTACAAGGTAGGCCTACATAACTTGTGAGGTTTGACCTCTCGGTAGTAAAAGGTTTTTTCACTTTAAATTGACTTTTTATTTAATTTTAGTTTGATTCAAAGGAAAGACCGAATTTTATTTACTCTTTAAATAATTTGAATGCATTTTTATAAGAAATATTGTGTTTATCTACTAGTTCTACAATATCTCTTTTCGATAAATGCCTTTCAATTGAATAATTAAAAAATGTGTAGCTTAAAATAGAAACCAGTAAAATTCGAAACAGGTGACAAATTTGAAACAGGAATTCTTTTTTTATTGAAATGGCTTTCCAAATGAATAGCCATTTGATTTAAATAGTTTTTATGACCATTGAAGTATACATATCATACTCTAATATTTCATTCTCTGTTGGTACAAAAAGATAATGATGAATTTAAAAAAGGATGCGAAAACAATGTAGAATAGACCTATTGTATTATATACTGTTTTTCTTTATTATTATTATTATTATTATTATTATTATTATTATTATTATTATTATTATTATTATTATTATTATTATTATTATTATTATTATTCTTTACATGTACAACATTCTGCACTCACGAGTTGAAGTTCCGGATATCTCGAAGATTTTTCTGAGAGTGCCTGGCACAGCTTTAAAAAGTTTTAGGGTGTTTGCTGGAGCTACAGAAAGTAAAATAGCTCCAATCAATAGTATAGCTACAAATAGTATAACTACAGTCAATGAAATAAATGGAGAGATAGATCAGTTTCACAGAGATAGTAAAAAGAAAAACTGTACAGGATACTATGAAGGAAGGCTGTAAATACTGCGTGATCTTTATGTTATTTTATGTATTTTTATGTGTTATTTGTGTCTATGTGGTGTATGTTAAGCTCGGCGGCTGACTGTTTTTTAGATAAGAAAGAATGACTACGTTAAGTTGTAATGGTGCGGTATACTAAGGCGATATTATCTTGCTGTTCTACTGTACCACCTCGCATCCTTGCGACCAGCCATAGTATTGGGTGGAGACGGCGGGGTGTAGGGGAGTTTGGGAGCCCCCCAAAATAAAAAAAATTATTATTATTATTATTGTTATTATTATTATTGTTACAGAAAAATACAATTCTTAAGGGGAATAATTGGTAGATGAGTTTTTACGTTACATGTCACGGCCGAAGACCGTTCATTTAATTAATTCTTGATTGTCTTCGCTTTAAAATATATCTGTAGGATGTCTTCGTTTCTGTCGGCGAGTGTCATTTAAATTGTTAGAGGGCTACGTGCTTTGTAAGTGATTTAAGTCTTCTTAAGTATTTTGTATTAAATGTGTTGATTCCTGGTTGAATTGTAGGAATATGGAAATCTCTGTAATATTCATGTGGTTTTTGTTTTGTTACAAGGTGATGGGATCTTCGCAAAATTTCAATTTTTTAATAGCTTACTGAATCCAATAATTGGATTTAATAAGTTCAAATTGTTTTAAGAATTGATTTGTAAATTAAAAATTTGTTTTTATTTTAAGATTGAGTGTAGTATCCTAGTATCCGATAGAACTGTTTCAATTTTGTGTTCAGCTGTTTTCTTTTGTTCTGAATAAATTTTTTCTCAAATACAATCATTTCTCAAATTGTATGTATACCAAGATATCTTTGTGTTTTAATAAACTGATAAGCACGTGACTTTTTTCAGTGTAAATGATTTTTTTTTTGTTTTTTATAGTTAATTCGTTTCACTAAGTTGATGTGTTGTGCTACTTTTTTACTAATTATATATTTAGTTTTTGTGTAGAAATATTTTTAACTTTACTCTCTATTTTAAGAAATTTTATTTGAATGTTTCTGGTGAGTATTTGTGTAATAAATTTTCTATTATAATATTTATAATTAGTCTCAATGTTAAATCTCTTTTAGACTTTCTTTTCTTTCTTTTATACCCCTTTCTCTTTCTCGTATGTGCTTGCTTTCACTCATCCCAACACACTTTTAACTACTTTACTCGTCCCTTTTCCCAATTTTTGTTAATGTTCCTTTCCCTCTGTGTGTGGTGAAAGGAGAATGTAGTACCCATCAATTATTTGGCCACTGGCAGTCTGGGGCCACATAAACGGCCTCTGTTGTCGGCTTGTAAAACCAACAAACAATTGACTGTTGGAGTGACTCGGTCTATTGGAAAACCAAATCGCTCAGAGTAATTAATCTTGCCCCATTCCACCTTTCTGGGTTTGCTTGCTGGGGCGTCTTGGCGCCGACGCCTTGAGCTCGGGTCGATACGAGCGTCTTGTGCTTGGTTGTGCTTCTCTAATGGACGCTCTCGGACCTTTACCGTTGAGATCACTGAAGTGTGAAAGGTGTAGCCCTACTGTTTATAGTAATAATAATAATACCCCGTACGCAGTAAACTCCTATCTCGTATCATTATCTTCAAGGGAGATGACTGAAAATAAAATGTTAAAACAGCCCTTTTTATGTTAACTTCATTACCGAAGATGGGGGCGATCAACTTTAACACTTCACAGCCCTTTTCATGTAGCTAACACATTTTTTGCCTTTCCTTCCACACTTTCATACTTTTTTTACAACTTTTTCTTTTTTCAATTATGTTGATTAAATTGAAGGTTTTACACTTTTTTTACAGTTTACTTAACTAATGGTTAACTTAGGGAAAATTTTGTTGACTAGATATGCGTGTAAAATTATTTTATTTTCAGTCTGTTGGTTTTAATTATAATTTCACTGACTAATATAATTATTTAGATCTACATAGATTTAATCACTATTATTACGTTAGTGCTGTGAGTTACTGTATCATTATTTATTAATTACAAAGTAAATTATCGTAAGGTGCCTTATAGCTAGTAGTCATAGACCTACCTATTTTATAGGTATTATTATTATTATTTTTGCTTATACAGCCCCATTGGACTACTCGAATCAAATTTAGAAATCCTTCTAGGTTTGGTTGTAGAATTCTTACGTGTTTTTTCAATAATTCTTTAAATTTTGGGATCTGATTTGTCCGATTTGATCTGTCCAAATCATTGACGACGGAGCTCGAGTTGTTTCGACGAATCTTGTGTCTTAATCTTTAAGCAATTTAAGCTGTTCAAATTTTACTAAAATATCTTGTTCTGCAATGTTAAGTTCTTGCATATCTTACTTTATTTCAGCCAACCCCTTGGAGGATTATTCCACGAGTTAATTATAGAAATGAGTCGTTTAGTTACTAGATTGTGATTAGTTTTTAGTTACTAGATTGTGTTACCACGATTGTGATTACTAGATTACTATTTAGTTACTATATTGTGATTGTGGTATAGTGGTCAGTTCAACTGGCTTCTACGCCAGGGGTCTCGGTTCTATTCTCGGTCAATTCTGGAATTTTTTCTTCACTGATTTTTTTGTTGATCACCCTTCAATATCTACCTTAGCAGTAATGTACAAAACAGGAGGACGTAAACGTAGTGTTAATATTGAGGCTTATCAGTTATCTTGGCACCCTATACTCCCTTCTTAGTGTAACTTGCTTATACGTCGGGGTCCCGGTTTTGATTCTCGATCAGGTCTGGCATTTTTCCACCACTCATTTTCATATATCATCATTCTCCACCGTCTGCATTTGCAAAAAATGCAAAACAGTGAGACGTAAAACAAAAAAAATACTCCCTTTTTGAAATCTTTTGGATCCAAATACAAAAAAACTTAATTGGCAACAAAGTGAAAAATTGCATGAATAAACTACCTCACTCGTTGACTGATTTTGAAGAAAATATTTGTATCTGGTCTTCTTATATTATCTACCTTAAGTTTTAAGTTTCAACTTCGTAAAATATTTCGCTCTTGACATATTTTGTTCTCACACATTGACCAATCGCTAAAAAAACATGTTTTTTTGCTTCAAGGGGCCTGAAAACATGTAGCCTATTTTCTCTGCAAACTCGATTTTGAAAAATCGATATGAAAACAATACTTTCGTTTCCTGCATTTCATAAATAGGGCAAGAGAAAGTAAAAAAATCACAAAATATTATAGTAAATAAAGTAAATCTCAAAAAAAACTAATCCGCAAAATAAAAACAGATCGTGGAACTGGTTACTTGTGTAATAATTTTCCATTCGTGCAGCATTTCCAAGAATTTTGTGTTGCTGATTTCCCCCAAATATTTTCTAATGAAGCTCTTATTTATACGTATAACAATAGAAACTAATTTCATACAAAACTCACTTTATAATAAAACAAATACGGATCTTTTACTTTTAAATAAGATCTCAAAAACTTTATGCCAAAAGAATTTCTACTACGTGGCATCCAAGCTGAAAAATCTGCTACTCTTAGGCCTCCACCTTGAAAATACTATACTAAACTTTATAAGGTAGAACAAAGCAGAAATCATATTGTTCATAAATGTAGAAAGAGAAACGAAAGAAATAATGGTTACACCAATAGGCCCAATCCTATCAGCTCGTTTAATCGTCATATGATTTGCTTGTTATGTTTATGAATATTTTTTTTTGGATTGCATATTTATTTAATTTTTATTTTGTTATTTGGTTTTATAAATGCATAAAAGTATTGTGGCTATATATATATGAGAATGGCCATCTTAGTATTCAAGTTAAAAACACATAGTTTTAATTACTCACATAATAGACTAATACTGTACTTTAGTAGTTGAAAAAGTAGAAAAATAATACAGAAGCACTAAATTGATCTACATTCTGCATTCCACATTTGCGTAGGTTGATTTTCCCACCTCATAATTAACATTAATAAGTTTAGATTTTAAGTTGCAAATTTAAGAAAGTAAGTAAACTATGTATAGTACTATATTTTTCTTACCCTATATATGAATATATAGGAATGAAAGTATTGTTTTCGTGTTGGTTTTTCAAAATCGAGTTTTGACCGTATCTTAGGCTATTAAATTTTCAAAATTTTCAAAAGATATTAAGATTTACCTATTTGATTCTGTTTAACTACTTAAGTGTAGGCATTTAAATGACCCTATTACTAGTATTAAAAGATATAGTGCCTGACAAGCGCATCCCTTGGGATTAGTCGCCAAGGGCAATCAGGATATTGAGTTCAATAATAACTTATTAATAATTAAAACTCTTAGTTAAACGATATTATTATCAATGAAGTTTTAGATAGTATTTCAAAAAAAAATTTAATTATTTTAATCACATCTTTATACTATGACTTCACATGAGTTTTTGATCGTAATGTAAATCCAAATACTTAACTTTTTCTTTTTGTAGAATTACTGTACCGTTCAAGGTGACCGCTGGACATGTTGGGTTCTTTAATATTAACTTATCCTCATTAATTTTCACTTTCTATTTCTTACTGCATTCGTGAATGTTGTCAAGAATGTTTCATTACTTCTCAGAGGCACATGTGTGAGAAGCTTCCACCGCTAAATTAGCTAAATTTGAAAACAATTTGGGCTGAAGTTTCGTCAATTGTTCTGGCTTTTAGGCTATATGTCTCAACTTTCTCTTAAAAATAAAGTTATCTTATACAAAGTAATTCACAAACCAGTTTGGACTTACGGGTTAGAACTATGGGTTACATCTAGTTCATGGAATATAGAAATACTACAGTGCTTTCAATCAAAATTAATAAAAATACCCTGCAACTATTTAAACCTGCCCTTCATAAAAAATTAATTAAACAACGTAACTAGAAACATTTAAAAAAATTAGAAAAGCTTCAAAATCCTTTTGCAATCAATCTCTTCGGCAACACCGAAGATACTCACAGACTGAAACGTTTTAAAACATTGGACTCACCTTTACGATTTTGTTAACCATTTAACTCATTTAATTTTTTTCTACTTTTACTATAAATTAATCATTGTCACCTCATAATCGGCATCATTATCATCTCCATCATGGTCATCGTCATCGTCATCTTCAATTTCAACTTCAACTTCCTGTTTCAAGACATAGGGCTGTACAATCAGAGTCAAATTTAGTTTTGTTTTTTACTTTCTCTCGCCTATATGAATACATAGAAAGGAAAGTATTGTTTTCATGTCGATTTTTCTATCTTGAGTTTTCACCCCATATACACGTTTTCAAACCTCCTGAACCCCAAAAACATGTTTTTAGCGATTGGTCTGTGTGTGTTTGTGTGTGTGTAAACAAAATATCTCAAGAACGGAACATTGTACGAACTTGAAACTTGAAACTTAAGTTAGGACCTACAAGAGGACCTGAAACGAACATTTTCATCAAAATCGGCCAACCGGAAGAAGTAGTTTATTCGTGTCATTTTTCACTTTTTGGCAATTTTCTCAAAAACGGCTCTTACGATTTTTATAAAAATTGCTTAATTTACTACATTGTATATGCTCTACAAGACGGTAGGCGTCGTCTGCTGAAATTCTTGGAAAAGCTGTTCTCCTGTAGAAAAAATGTTTTTTTAAGATTGCGGCCTTAAAATGCATTTTAAAGGATAAAGTGTATAATAAAAGTTATAGAAAATTTAGAAATCTACAACTTTTATTTCATGTATTTTTTTTTTGTATAACGCTTAGTTTAGCAGTAATCCAGTGCTTTTCTGTTTGTTTTTATAAAAACCTGTAAAAAAATCAATTTTTTTAAAGATTTCGGCCTTAGTATGTATTTTACGACAAAAGTGTAGGTATATAATCAAATTTATAGAAAATTTAACTATCTACAACTTTTATTTCACGCATTTTTCTGTACAGAGCCTTGTTCAGCGTCGAAGAATGATTTTCCAGATTATTAAGCCAAACTAAGGTTTGGTTTTCATTTTGTATCATTCCCTTATGATTAAAACTAGGTTATGTTTTTTGAGTTTATTTTTACTTTCTCTTGCCTATATGAATATATAGGAAGGAAAGTATTGTTTTCATGTCGATTTTTCGAAATCGAGTTTTCACCGGATCTATACGTTTTCAGACCCCCTGAATCCAAAAAACATGTTTTTAGCGATTGGTCAGGGTGTGTGTCTGTGTGTCTGTGTGTCTGTGTGTCTGTGTGTCTGTGTGTGTGTGTGTGAACAGAATATCTCAAGAACGGAACATCGTACGAACTTGAAACTTAAAACTTAAGTTACATACTACTACCGGACGCGACACGAACATTTTCATCAAAATCGGTCAACCGGAAGTAGTAGTTTATTCGTATAATTTTTCAGTTTTTTGCGATTTTCTCAAAAACTGGTCCTACGATTTTTTTTAAAATCGCCTATTTTACTGAATTTTTTATTCTCTACAAGATAGGGTAGACGCCATGTCTGCTGAAATTCTCGGTGAGGCTCTTTTCACGTAAAAACGTTGTTTTTTTAAGATTACGGCTTTAATATAAATTTTAGCGCAAAAACTTATATAATAAAAGTTGTAGAGAATTTAAAAACCTACAACTTATGTTTCAAACATTTTTTTGTATGACGCTTAGTTTAGCGGTAATTTGCGATTTTCTGTTTTTTTTCTCACGAAAACGTGAGAAAAATCGATTTTTTTAACATTTCGGTCATTTTACGACAAAAGTGTATATAATAAAAGTTATAGAAAATTAAAAGATCTACAACTTTTGTTGTAGAGAATTTTTCTCTACAGAGCCTAGTTTAGCGTGAAAGTGTGATTTTCCGTTTTTTTTAAGCCAAATTGAGTTCGATTTTCATTTTGCGTCTTCCACTCATGATTAAAATAAGGTTATGTTTTTGAGGTTAGTTTTTGTTCATTTCTAATGTTTTAATACTAATGTTAGGTTTATTGTTAATTATTTGCATTGGCAAGAGAAAGTTGTGTGAGTGTTTCACACCAGATTTTTTTATTTATTTCTAATGTTATATTGTTCATTAGGTATTTGGATTGTCTAGAGAAAGTCGTGTGAGTGTTTCACACCAGATTTTTGATCAGCCTGTAGTCCTCTTTTTGAAATACAAAACTGAGTATGTTTTATATAGGTACTATATATTCATTTTGAACTTATTATTCTTTTATCGTTTTTTTTCTTTGTTTATTTAACGTCACATCAACTACTGTGGTCATTAGCGACGACGTTGGGTTGCAACTGTGAGCAATGAAACGATGTTTTAAACGTATGAAAATGCCGTGCCTGAGTGGGATTCGAACCTAAGACCGCATGATGAGAGACGAGCACGTTACAAACTACGCCAATGCGGCCGGCATTTTATCGTTTTTGCTTAAAGTTTTTATTTACATTTAAAATAGATAGTTGCAATAGTACTACATTTTGTTAATCACATCAATTGCTTTGTTATTAGTGACTACTGTTAATCTCACTTTCTTTGCTAAAATATTAGTTCAGTTTATGTTCAAATAAAATATACTATATGTATACCAAACAAGTTAAAAAATAAAATAAAATCCTCATTGTTGTTGTTGTTGTTTAGGTCAACAGCCGAAAGGCTGGTTTGAACCTCTAGAGGTTTTACTAAGTAAAACGAGGAGTGAGGTGGTTTACCATTGCCTTCCTCACTGAGTGGAAAAGTACGCTTATCAGCATGCCGGGCCCTCTGAAAAGCACATATTTTCCACTCTGTAAATGATACCTTCACTTCATTCACCACAGGGTCTGGCTGTACAATGAAATTCATTACTTTCAGAGGAGATAACTCTGATTAATGTCTTTTACACCTCTACCTCTTCTGTTCTTAAATGATTCAGTCATTTAATTGGCTGACCATGTGATAAGAAACAGAACTATTTATTTTAGCCTCGCAACGAACAGATTGAGTAAATAATTTGACACTCCACCTGTCTTCAAAAAATCCTCATATAAAACTGAATAAGATTTGAAGTAGTTTTAACTACGTAATGTTACATCGTTTCTGTGAGTGATAAAAAAAGTTTATGTAGAATTCGGTAGGAAATGCATGAAGAGAATTGGTGGATGAAAGATATTTGAAAAAAATCTGGTGGAAACACACACATAACTTTCTCTTGCCAATGCAAATAAATAACAATAATAATCCTAACATTAGTAATAAAACATTAGAAATAAACAAAAAACTAACCTCAATAAACATAACCTAATTTTAATCATGAGTGAAAGACGCAAAATGAAACTCAACCACAGTTTTGCTTAAAAAAAACGAAAAATCATTCTTTCACGCTAAACTAGGCTCTGTAGAGAAATTTCTTTTAAAAAGTGTAGATCTTTTGATTTCCTATAAATTTGATTACATAGCCTACACTTTTGTCGTAAAATGGTACTAAGGCCGTACTAAGGTACGAGGCCGTACTAAGTACTAAGGCCGAAATCTTTAAAAAATCGATTTTTCACACGTTTTCGTGAGAAAAACAGAAAATCGCTAATTACCGTTAAACTAAGCGTTATACAAAAAAATTGTTGAAATAAAAGTTGTAGGATTTTAAATTACATTTTACATTTTACATTTTTGCACTAAATACATATTAAAGCAGCAATCTTAAAACAACATTTTTTTACGTGAAAACAGCCTCACCAAGAATTTCAGCAAACATGGCACCTACCCTAGTAAAGCATAAAAAATTTAGTAAACCAGGTGATTTTTTAAAAAAATCGTAGGACCAGTTTTTGAGAAAATCGAAAAAAGTGAAAAATTACACGAATAAACTACTACTTTCGGTTGACCAATTTTGATGAAAATGTTCGTGTCGCGTCGGGTAGTGGTATGTAATTTAAGTTTCAAGTTTGAAGTTCGTACGATGTTCCGTTCTTGAGATATTCTGTTCACACACATACACACGCACACAGACACACACAGACCAATTGCTAAAAACATGTTTTTGGGTTCAGGGGGATCTGAAAAGGTGTAGATTCGGTGAAAACTCGATTTCAAAAAATCGACTTGAAAACAATACTTTCCTTCCTATATATTCAAATAGTCCAGAGAAAGTAAAAAAATTATAACTATTTACAATATCTGTTATTTTTAGACGTCGCGTTATTTTAAAGTTGTTTTCTTAATTTGACTATTAAATTCAGTTTAAACGATTCTAAATTTCTGTGAAGCTTTATTACTAAATAAATCACCAAAGGGTTACTGATACGAAAACACAACATGATATATTGTCTCAGGGAGGTGTTCAATGTTACAACATAGTTGACTTGATGTTCAATGTTGGAAATATGACCAGGTTGTTATTTTTCTTTATCTCAAGTTACGTTGAAGAGGTGGAGCTTGGTTAATGAGGCTGGGACTAATTACTCTCAACAGCTAGTTACAGGCAGAAACTAATTAAGCCACCGGGACAAGAGTAATATACGATGGAAGGGGTTTATAGGAAGGCCGGGATAGAATTATAGACAGAAAAAGGGAGCAAGGAAAACTGGCAGGAGGAAGAGAATCAAATTCGCTTTGTAGTTCCACTCCTGGCCGCTAGGTTGCGTTGGTTGTTCTATCATCAAATGTATTTAAAAATAGCCGCCAGATTTTCTTTTTTCTACAATAAATTAATTTTTCGTGGTATCATTTAATTAAATTTTAAGTTTTATCCACGGAAATATTTAATAATAAATTGAAATTTTAAAATTTTTGAATTTTATTAACACTTTACGTTCAGAATCCGTTAAATGTTCTCCACTAATTTTTCTTTTAAACTCACTATTTTATCTTTTACTTCCCCTTTTTCTTTGTTATAATTTTTTACCCATGAGCATTTAACCAATAAAAAAGTATGTAATTTTTTTAATTACTGCTATTATTAAATATAAATGTTCAAAGGTTATAAATCATTATTTCCTTAATTTGTATTTTCGATTCAATCAATAACTAACCAAGTACATACATAATTAAAAATAAATAAATTACACTGTTCTTTTAGGTAATATTTTATTTTTGAGTCATTTTTAAATAATTAATCTTATGAATAGTGGGTTTTATTTTTAGTCTATAAAAATATCGGCTCAAACACCTATTAACCCACCGGGTTGGTCTAGAGGTAAAGTCGTCGCCAAAATCAGCTGTTTAACAGGTGATTTCCGGAGACGAAGGTTCCTGGTTCAAATTCTAGTAAAGGTAGTTACTTTTATACGGATTTGAATACTAGACAGTGATTACCGGTGTACTTTGATGGTTGGGGTTTAATTAACCATATTCTCTCAGGAATGGTCGGCCTGAGTCTGTACAAGACTACACCTCATTTACACGTCATACACATCATCCTCATCTCATTGGGTCATGGGGTTGCTTATTGTTCTAAATTGAACAGATTGCAACGTACACAAATTAGGGAAAAAAAACACCTATTAAAAAATTGTATACTTTAGTATCTTAAAATGCTTTTTATTAATAATTTTTTATTAATAATATATTCGTATAGTAATAAATATTTTTTATATTAATAATATATTCGTTCTTGGTGACATGATAATTTTCTGGGTAAACCTGCTAAAAACTTAATTTTTTCATTAAAATAATTTTTTGACGTAGGTAATTTAATGGTTTTTGGTAAATCTAGGTCTGAACTATTGAAAAATATAAAAAACCAAAAATCGAATTTTCAGTAAAATCATCATACAGTCTCACCTTTAGGCCGCAATTTAAAAAAAAACAGTTTTTTCCCACGAGAGCACAGCCCCCCAGAATTTTAGCAGACATAAATTCCAAGTTTCAACTTTGTATCATATTCTGTTCATAGGAATATATTTTATTCACATACAGACCAACCGTAAAAAACAAGTTTTTTGAATTAAAAAAAAAAACAAGCATTTTCGGTAAAAACTCGATTTCTAAATATCGACAAAAGAATATATAGCCTACTTTTCTTGCCCTATATGTTCATATAGGGCAAGAAAAAATAAAAAGAATATAAAGGTGTATTATAGAATAGAGGAAGAAATTAATTTAAAAAAGGTAAAAAATTTAGGGGTTCTAAAAACAAAAGAAGACGAAAATTGTCTAGCCTACAAGATATATGGTCAAAAGAAATAAAGAGTTTAGAGAAATAAAATTAACAAGGTTTCGGAAAGGCAAAAAAATCAATGAAAAAGTAAAAAACATCAAGCGTAAGAAAAAAATAATTTAACATATCCTTAGCAGACCGAAACGATAAAAAAAGAAAAGAAGGGAAGTAAATTTTACAGTATATAGTATAGAATGCTAGTTTAACATGAAATAATTTACAAACTATTACGGTAATAACCTACAAATATTTCTCCCAAAATAAATTTGCATACGAACATGGTAACTTACTTTGGTGAGATTTTTTTTACATAGCCTATAAAAATTCTAAAAATAGTTTAACAAAGATAGTAAATTGATTAGTGTTAGATATTTAATAAAGAAAACACTTAGCTTCGGGAACATATTATCCTTTTGAATATATTAGTTTGCTTGAATAATTTAATTACATTCTTCTTCTTCTTCTTCTTCTTCTTCTGCTTTTTTCAAGGATTAGGCATCTCTGTCTGTTCTGAACCTCCCAAATCTGCTTATCTGTTTCTCGGGCGTCCTCATTCTCTCTTTCCTTCCGGTTTAAAGCCTAGTGTTGGCATAGGTATCCTAACCTCCCTCATTTCATCCACATGCTCCAACCACTGCATTCTGTTCTGAGATACTACCTTGTAGTTTGTAGAGAAGATGTTGAGTTCTTTCCTTATCTCGGTATTCCTGTAACGATCTTCTCTACTACACCCATACGTAGGCTATGTTGAAGAAATTTCATTTCAGATGCTTGCAATCTACTCTCCTCTGGCTTTGATAGCACCCAAGTTTCACTGCCATAAAGTAGGGTCGGCACTGCTATTGTTTTATAGAATCTCAACCTCGTGTTTTGCTGGTACTATTTTTTAAGGTTCGATTTCGCATATTTGCTGAAATCGGTGCATCCTATTGTAATTATTTATAATATTGAATAATTTAATTATCATTGTAAGTTATGGTCTTTGACCAACTATCAAAAAAAAATTCTTTAAGTTCACTCTTAGAGAAGGTAAACCACAATAATTGGAAGAGATTTCTTTTCTATTTACCGTGGAGTAAACGACGTAAAGTAAATCTCCATTTTCTTGTTCTTAAAGAATCAACAGTCTATAACAATAAAATATATTTAACACAAACAAAACTTTAAATATAAATAAAACGGTCGTTATAGGCCTATATTCCTTTAAATTCCAAATAATTATCACAACAAATTTTTTAAACCAATTTAATATAAAAATGTCAAATAAATAAATAAAATAGATCGATATAAACATTGTAACCAGCTGACGTTACAGGGCTAAGAAAATTTCCTTATGAAAAAAACGAAAAATACTGTACTTGTTTGGTTTCTGTTAACTAATAATACTGCTGTAGATGTTATTGGTGATACAGGTTTGATTGAAGGTACTCTCAGGCCTGAAGCTACAAGGAACTGCATCTCATGTAAACAGCATGATCCCTTCATCTCAACACCTGTATATTATACCAAGTATTAAGACGATAGGTAATGTGTTGTTTAAGTCATCAGCCGAAAGGCTGGTTTCAACCTCTTAAGGTTTTACTAAGTAAAACATGGAGTAAGGTGGTTTACAATTGCCTTCCTCATTGAGTGGAAAAGTATGTTTATCAGCATGCCAGGCTCTTTGAAAAGCATCTACTCTCCATCTTGCAAATATCTTCCCTTCATTCACCCCAAGGTCTGGCTGTATAATGAAATTCATTACTCTCAAAGGGGATAAGTCTGACTAGTGTCTTTTACACCTTTACCTCTTCTGTTCTTAAATGCTTTAGTTATATTATTGGCTGACCATGTGATAAGAAACAGAACTATTTTTTATAGCCCTAGAACTAGCAGATCGAGTGCAAATAATTTAACACTCCACCTGCCTGTTATGGGCAAATAAGTAATTTAACTCAGCATATTTTCTTATATAATGGTAAACATTAGCCTGATATTTATTTATGAGTGCCTTTAAGTCCAATAATAATGTATCCTTATTTCAATTCTGAAAAATGTCTATTCCGTTTTTGTTTTACCGTTACTGTACAACGTCACGTATTTATAGTGTATGCAACTCTTTGATTACTTTATTTTTATAACCATCATTGTTTCTGTGGAATCATTTGTATCAGTCCTTTATACGTGAGGAATTTAAAAGTTGTTGTGATAATCTTAAGTATCGTACATTCAGCTCTTTATACCTAAGCGAGATAAATTGCTGTGAGCTATAGAATATTTGATAATCTATGTTCGAGTAGGGTGTACCATGTATTTATAGGCAGATTTTTGGTTAGTGGTAAATTAGAATGGTTTACATTAAGCTGTTCTTTGTTGAATAGATCTTAGATTTAATGTTTATTAAATAATAGGACATAACTTAGTTGTATTTTAAAATGAAAAAATAATACTTCGTGAAAGTAGAAGTGATTTTATTTAAGTGAATCTATTTACAGTATTTTTAAAATGTATTTTTAAAGGATCTAGTTCAACTTATCTGAAGGAAAAATAATGAAAAACGTGGACCTGGCAGAAGAAGAAATAAATGACGTGGCTTTGAAATCTGAGAACTTGGTATGGAAAGAGCTCAGAAGAGTTACTTCGCAGTGCAACAAACTAAGTGAGAATTGCTATGATGGGCACCAACATTCGTAATGTACCCTGAAGGCATCTGAAGAAGAAGAAGAAGAAGAGTATACTTTTATAAATTTTAAATCCAGGTGTTTTCTTTTTATTATAATGTAATTGCGCCAAGTCAGACCTGAATCCAGGTACAACCTTAGATATTTAACATCACTTACCGTTTAGTTGGACAGGAGGACAAGGTACCTTCTGTTGAAAAAATCCATACTGAAGCCAATTCCAATTTACGGCGTTCAGTTATAGGGTACAGCTTCAAATCTAACATCGATATTTTGCAACGGTTTCAATCGAAAGCTCTGTTATTAAATGCACTATGGTAAATTACTCGTGCTAACATACATCGAGATATGGATGTGCAAACGGTTCATGAAGTTACAGCAGTTACAGTTTTAAATATATTGTTTTTGTTCAGGTCATAACCCGATAAACTGGTTTGAACCTCTAGAGGGTTTACTAAGTAAAACGAGTAATAATGCGGTTTACAATGGCTTTACCCACTGAGTGGAAAAGTATGCTTATCAGCATGCCAGGCCCTCTGAAAAGCATCTACTTTCCACCCTGCAAATGAAACTCACTTCATTCACCTCAGGGTCTGCTGTAATATGATGAAATTCATTAATCTCAGAGGAAGTTACTCTGAATAACGTCTTTTATACCACTACCTCTTCTGTTTTTAAATGTTTCAGTCAAATAATTGGCTGCCCACATAATGAGAAACAGAACTATTTTTTATAGCCCTGGAAAAAATAGCAGATCAAGTGCAAATAATTTTAAACTCTACCTGCTTGTTATGGGCATAAATGTATCAATCGCCTAAATAAACACGTTAATCAACTGGCGTAAAATCTGTTAGACAACAGCAATGTTGTTCATTGATTAAAACATAATACCGTATTGAAATTGTCAGGGCAATTCTGATAGTGCGATTTTAATTTGTAGAATAATATAGTGTGTTTATATTTTGTAGATGATTGGCGTATTGTGTGTAAATATTGTATTTTTTTGTCTTTGATTTTTATTACGGTACTGTACATTGGCTGCACAATTTCCGTATAAGATATTTTAACCCACCGGGTTGGTCTAGAGGTAAAGTCGTCGCCAAAATCAGCTGTTTAACAGCTGATTTTCGGAGACGAAGGTTCCTGGTTCAAATCCTAGTAAAGGTAGTTACTTTTAAACGGATTTGAATACTAGACAGTGGCTGCCGATGTACTTTGATGGTTGGGGTTTAATTAACCATACTCTCTCAGGAATGGTCGGCCTGGGTCTGTACAAGACTACACCTCATTTACACGTCATACACATCATCCTCATCTCATTGGGTCATGGGGTTGCTTATTGTTCTAAATTTAACAGATTGCAACGTACACAAATTAGGAATAAAAAAAAAATAGATATTTTATTCAGTGAGCGGTGGGGAATTTTGCTTAGGAGAAGAGGTAATCAGTGGTGCAATGCCTGTTTTTAACTACGGGTGTTTTCCGTTATTCAGACCAAGAGGTCTCCACTCCATTTTCTCTTTAGATATCACACAGTTGGGAAGTTCCTTGTGGCTAGATTCATTGGCTAGTTGGTTTGGATGGTCATCTAGTATATAGTCGTGAAACTTACTATAGGTATACTAGAAGGACGCGGTTAGTTCCTTTACCGTCGGAATTTTCAAATTGTCGTGGAGGGTTTTATTGCTTATATAAGAAGAAGCGCCAGAAGCAAGTCTTAAAAATTTTTATTGAAAGGCCTGAATCGAATTTAAATGACTCTTTACCATAAGTCCAGATTGGTTTGGAATGAACATTTTTTAATTATCTTGAGGAAGGTTTGGTGTACATTTTCATGATTTTTATTATTACTTATTTGTTGTTTATAATTTAACTTTTCATTTAAGGAAGCATGTTGTCTTTTATTTAATTTATTGTAAATCATTTATGAACTGTATAATATTTTTCATATTTAATTTTAAGTTAGATATTGCATTTATTGGTTTTAAACAGATTTTCCATTTCAATAAACATTATAATATATATATATATATATATATATATTAAAAAAAATTACTAAAGATTTAATCTCGATATATTTTATCTTCAATAGTAAAAAGCATTTTTTTAAGTTATAAAATTAATTAAACTTTATATATTTTTTAGTTCTGTTATTTTAATAGAGTTTATAAAAAAGTACAGTTTAGAATTTTTTTTAAAAAGGAAGAAGTGTTTCATAGTAGTACTTTGATATGAGAGATAAGACGAAGCGGTAGTGCGGTACAAGTATTTAAATCAACAACCCTCGCCTCAGCCCCACTGGCAGATGACTGATGTGGTACTGTTCATAATGAGGGGAGGAAAATAGTGGGTGGATGGAATGGTGGGGGAATCTTAACTTTGGATCAATACCGCAAACAAGGAGAAGCACAAGGAGACCGACAAGAAACCACACCCTAGGGCTCAAAATGAGCTCGTGCTTCGCCGACTTGACCTCTCTTCTAAGCCCGTCTTCAACCCTTTTAAGATAACATACAATTCATATTATTAAATTACAATTTCTGTAATATCAACCAACTAATTCAATTATTACATTTATTTGCTTTATTCCTTCTGTAAACTTTTAATGGTTTTGAAGAAATAAAATTTGAAAGATATTAATTGTTATGTGCATTTCAATATCTTATTTAATATGGCATAACATTTTGTATTGCCAATAACAGACAGGCGGAGGGTCGAATTATTTATACTCAATCTGTTCGTTGCAAGCTAAAATAAATAGTTCTGTTTCTTATCACATGGTCAGCCAATTAAATGACTGGATCATTTAAGAACAGAAGAGGTAGAGGTGTAATCAGAGTTGTCTCCTCTGAAAGTAATGAATTTCATTACACAGCCAGACCCTGTGGTGAATGAAATGAAGGTGTCATTTGCAGAGTTAAAAATATGTGCTTTTCAGAGGGCCCGGCATGCTGATAAGCGTACTTTTTCACTCAGTGAGGAAGGCAATGGTAAACCATCTCACTCCTCGTTTTACTTGGTAAAACCTCTAGAGGTTCAAACCAGCCTTTTGGCTGATGACCTAAACAACAACAACATTTTGTAAGTCAATTACATTAACCAAGACAAGGCTTAATAACGAATAGTGGAACCAGATTTGACAATATTTTGGTATAACTACAATTTAACTGCAGTATGTTGGCTACATCAAAATTCCAATAAATTTTTTAAAAGAATAATTGCTTTGAATCTGTTAAGTTTTGTCTTCAATTTACTTTTAATTCGTGGATATACAAACTATGAAACAACTAAATGGACAGTAAATAAATGTTACAGTAAAAATAATAATTAACATGCAATTGTGTAGTAAAGAGAAAGGTAATCCAATGGTTTTCCTCTGATATAATAATTTTGTGTTTAATGATATGATAATAATAACAGTAACAATTAAAAATAATAGTAATTAAATAAAAAAGTACGATAATAGTGAAAAAGAACATGAATGAAATCAAAATAAAATAACGAATAGATAAATAAATAAGAGATTTTATATTCGGAGAAATTCAAATTTTTTTTTATTTTTTTAATTCCTAATATGTGTACGTTGCAATCTGTTCAATTCAGAACAATAAGCAACCCCATGACCCAATGAGATGAGGATGATGTGTATGACGTGTAAATGAGGTGTAGTCTTGTACAGACTCAGGTCGACCATTCCTGAGAGAGTATGGTTAATTGAACCCCAACCATCAAAGTACACCGGTAACTACTGTCTAGCATTCAAATCCGTATAAAAGTAACTACCTTTACTAGGATTTTAACCAGGAACCTAGAAATTCAAATTACTCTGTATTTGTTTGGTAGAACTTAGAAAGCAATACGATACAATTATTAGTAATGCCTATATTTTTTTGTTGCTATTATTTATTTTTTATTATCATTATTTATTTTTCTTTTCGCTTGCCCTATATTATGGGGAGTATAAGGAGAATGAAAATTATTGTTTTCATTTCGACTTTCTGAAATCAAGTTTTCACCGGAAATACACGTTTACAGGCTCTCTGAAACCAAAAATATGTTTATAGCGATTGTTCTGTGTGTAATCAAAATATCTCTAGAACAAATAGTGTACAAAGTTGAACTTGGAACTTAAATATTACGAGTAGGTACTATATGAATATTTTCATCAAAATCGGTCCACCGTAAGTAGTAGTTGATTTATGCAATTTTCACAAAAACCACTCCTATGATTGTTTTAAAATCTTCTCATTTACTAAAAATTGTTGTGCTCCATGAAATAGGGTTAGTAGATAAAGGCGCCATGTATGCTGAAATCCTTGGGGGCTGTGTTTTCGTGGTAAAAATTGTTTTCTTTTAAGATTGCGGCTTTAATATTTATTTGAGGAAAAAAGTGTATAATTACCTAAAGTTGTAGGAATTTAAAAACCTGCAAATTTATTTCAAACATTTTTTCGCCAACGCTTACTTTAAACTCAATTAATGATTTTCTGTATTTTGTTTATAAATAACGGTAAAAAAATGGGATTGTTTAAGATTGCCCCCTTAGTACTAAGCATTTTACGACGAAACTATACATATAATTAAAGTTAGCCTATGAAAAAATAAAAAACCTACAACTTTTATTTCTATTATTTTTTATACAGAACCTACTTTAACATAAATTAGTGATTTTCTGTATTTTTAAGTCGTACAGAGGTTCATTTTAATTTAGCGACATTCACTAACGATTAAAATAGGTTATGTTTTTCATTTCACATTGTTTACTAGTAAACGTAGGTTGTACAAAAAGGTGTAAAAAGTCAATTTTTTAACTATTTCAGCCTTATTATGCATTTTACGGCAAAAAAAGTATAATCAAATTTATAGGAAATTAAAAGATCTACAACTTTCATTTAGAGCATTTTTCTTTACAGAGCCTAGTTTAGCGTGAAAGAGTGATTTTCCGTATTTTTAAGCTATACTGAGGTTGATTTTCACTTTGTCTTTCACTCATGATTAAAATAAGATTATGTTTTTTGTTTATTTTTTATGTTTTATTAGTTAATTATTTGCATTGGCAAGAGAAAGTTGTGTGAGTGTTTCACACCAGATTTTTACTATGAAGTTATTAGTTATTGCTACAAAACTATTTTTGATTAATTAATTATCTCAAGAGACATCCATAGTTCTCTATTAGTAATTGGAGTGGGCAATTGTAATATCATAAGCGTTTACTTAAGTAGTTATACTTCACTTTCTGACTTGGTAATAATTGCTCTATTAGTGATTAATAATACCAATACTGGTATAAATCACATTTACTGATTGCTATTATGTTATGCAAGTAATGTAATATACCTATCGCCGGGTTAGGCCTACATGGCCTTATTACTGTCTAGTGTGAATTACCCAACGGCTGTGGTAATTGTATTGGAAAAATTTAAGTAATATTCATAAATTTTCTTAACAATATATTTTATACTATATTAGAAATTTGTAATATCATCGAGTTTATGATGTATTTAACTAATTTTTTGCCAATTTTAGACCATTTCTAATAATTACAAAATTTTTATAGTTTTTTCCTTCTCCTTATTGACCTTTTTCTTTTTAAAATTCATCTACTCTCCAGTGTCTCTTCATCGTGGTAGCCCTTAAACTTCACAATTTGTATTTGTTTACGTTCAATTCTGTTTTTATTACAATATTCTTTCAAGCTTCTTAAAACTTTAAGGGGAGACTGTAGGCTACTTTGTATACCGCCAATGTTAAATTTGCTATTTCTAGGTACGTTTTTCATAGGATTGGTAAAAGATAGGGAAATAAAACTTTACACACCATAGGTGTAAGGTTTCTTCTCGAGCTACTGACATTTTTTCAATATAATCTTTGGACCATACCATTTTTTTTTAAACATTACGAATAACATAAGTTTTTTACTAATTGTTTTCCACATATTTTGCGTATTACTAATTTTTGGAGCACCTGAGTAATTCCTAAAAATGTCAGTAGGCCTATATGTGGCTATACAAGATAATTAACTGGTAAAAATTACAATCTGGTAGGTTTATTGGTTTCTGAGAAAAATGTTGACTACCTTAGTGTTAAAAATCAAAATTTACGGGGAAAGGTAAGAAACAAGAAGGCACAAATCAAAAACAGTATGTACACAAACAAGTAAATTTCCCATTAACAGTTGTTTAGAAAGCTGAACCAACAGCTGAGAATGTTAAAAACAGTGATGCAGATATTTTAAAAACTAAAATTCTCTTTGCACTAAAACGAGCAGTATATAAAAAAATATTCGTTCTTCGTAACATGATAATTTTCTGTGTAAACCTGATAAAACTTAATTTTTTCATCGAAAAAATATTTTTTTTGACATAATTTTTAATTTTTTTCGGTAGATCTAGGCCTAAACTATTAAAAAACATAGGTGAAAAACCGAAAATCAAAATTTTGAGTTAAAACCATCATGCAATCTCCCCTTTTAAACTCGTAACTAAACTTAAAACTAACAATTCGTGACTTAAACTTAAATCACATACCAACCTACGTAAGATACTTATATTTACTCTAAAAATCCATTATGTAATAAATGTACTCAATGGTATTGCTTCCAAAAGAAAAAATATATAAATAAAGATAAATAACTTTGTAAAAGACAAAATTAGCATAAATAACAGAGATGGGAAAAGAATGCGTAAAAAAAGAAGAAGATGATGATGATTATTTGGTATGTTAGTTTCAGGGCTAAAATAAATAGTTCTGTTTTTTATCACATAGTCAGCGAATTATATGACTGAAGCATTTAAGAACAGAAGAGGTAAAGGTGTAAAAGACACTAGTCAAAGTTATCTCCTCTGAAGGTAATGAATTTTTTTATACAGCCAGACCCTGTGGTGAATGAAGTGAAGTTGTCATTTGCAGGGTGCAGAGTAGATGCTTCTTGGAGGGCCAGGCCTGTTGATAAGCTTAAGCTACTTTTGTACTCAGTGAGGAAGGCAATTGTAAACCACCTCACTCTTCGTTTTACTTAGTAAAACATCTAGAGCTTCAAACCACCTTTTCAGCTGTTGACCTAAACATGATTATCAAATAAATTAACATCTATTAAAACATAAACTAAAATATCATATTATACTATCGATCTACGAGCAAGAACTTGAGAAACTTTTCCAGGTCTTAAAATAACTATTCTTATTAGTTTTTACTTTTCTCTTTGCGATAGTTTAACTGTTTCTTTGCGCTCATTTATTGAATTAATTTCCCATATAGTTAAAATATTTACATTGTGTTAGTTAAAATACGTATATTATTGTAAAGTAGTTACCTATAATTATAAAATAAAAGTAGTAATACCTATATATATTTTTTCTCTCTATTACAAAATATACATACAAACATAATATTAAAGTTTTTTTTTAATTTTTATTGTTATTAAAATAAAAATAAAATATTGATATTTTATGTAAAATAATATTGAATTTATCATTTATTTTATGTCATTTTTTTAATTCTGTTTAACGCAATCTTTGTAACCTATTTAACTGTAGTAATTTAACTTAGTAATTTTATAGTAGTTATAAGTATTTAAGTGATTTAATTTTTTATTCTGTATACTCCTATGCGCAGACAGAACTCTTTGTGAAGAAGAGTTATTGTGTATAAGTATATTTAGTTTAAAATATTGTAGCCTACATAGCTTAGTATAGTAATGAATAATTGTAATTTTAATGTAGCCATATTTTACTAAATAAATAAAATAAATTAATGTTAAAGAATGCGGATTATTTTCTAATTTTACTTGATATTTTGAACTTAGCTGCGTTATTGCTTCTTTCACGGTGTTAAAACGTTAAGTCCTTATGCAGCTTATCATTTGTTACCTATCTTGGAGAATTTGATATATTATTCCTAGAACTTACTGGAATCGTTGGATGATTCAACTTCGTAGCTGATACCCAAATCGGTGACCCATATTGAAACCAGTGAGGACATAAGTCCACACTGGTTTCAATATGTGTGGACATAAGTCCACACTGGTTTCAATATGGCTTTGGTTTCAATATGGCTTTCAATTGAAACCAGTGTGGACATAAGTCCACACTGGTTTCAATATGGCTTTGTATAATAGGTGCTTTGTATTTATATATTATAATACATATTATATTTTTATATTTTAATATTCAAAAAATTATGTCAATACTAAGGTAAAAATACTATTAATTTTATTGTTTTCATATATTAAGTTTATTTTTTTTAGTGTAAATGTCCACGTGGCGTTGGTATTATTTCATTAATTTAATAAGTAAGTTACTTTTGTTATTGTAATAACTTATTGTGTTTTCTTAGTGTAAGGGGTTGCTAGAACCTGTTGTAAGAATATAACATAGAAGAATAAACCGGTTGGTTATAAACTTTATTTAGTAGTTTAAGTTCTATAGAGTATTTATTAGGTTTTATTTCTAGCCTGGAATTGCACATTGTAATGATAACCATTTAACTTGATAACTAACTATTTTTTGTATTTTTTTGTTGTAAGTAACTTTTAACAGGAATCCCATAGGAATTCGTTCATGTGTTGCTGTTTGCTGGTCACCATACAGATTCTCTGGTGACACATAAAAATGAATAAGGATTTTCTGCTAGCTGACTGACAGGACTGGCCCATAGTCCTGTCAAAAAATGCATTGTTGTAAGTATCCAATTTTATTATTTAAATATTATAAACCGTATAAACTCTTTTTATATAATCCATTTATACAGTATTGAACCTCCTTAGAATTTCTCCATGTTTCTTGCGTGTTTCGCCCATTTGCCCATTGCATCTGTGGTCGTTCATGTCCCCTTGTTCCCTGTCCCTGGTCTCCATTTTTTAAATATTACAATTCATTCTTCCGTCCGTACGTCTTTCATTGTGGCCCACCCATTTCCAGTTTTGTTGAACCATTTTTACAGCCTTTTGCTCTATCTGAAATATTGGGAAGGAAAGTATCGTTTCATATAGATTTTTCGAAATCGAGGTTTCACGGCAAGCACGTTTTATAATGTAGGCTACATAAATTGTTACTAGTTACATAAACATTCATCAATTGCAACGACAAAAATTTGTGATATTTTGAAGCCCAATTAAATAAATTAAAATTAGTATAAAGGAACAAATGAATAAAATTACGAAAAGTGCATCAAAAGTGACAATTATTTCAACAACCAAGAAAACGTAAATTATATTCTATTATTCAACCTTTAATTACGATTAAATAATTACTTATTAGCCTACAATGTTCAAAACTTAAAATCTGATTGTTGAATTGTTAGAATCTTTGAAAAAATGAATTGTCACTTGCAAATGCAAACTTATAAAATATAAATAATTACAGTTATTACCATCATCAGTGTATCATTAGTTAATCGTTGCCGCAAATTTGGATTCATGAATATAAATTAAATTTAAATTAAAGTAATCCAGTGCATCTAATGAAGTATTAACACATAGGCTACAACAAAAAATATCGGTCACCGTAATCGTTTTCATTAAAATCTCTAAACTAATTTCTTCTCTTCTTGCTATGGGGTTTAGTAACAATTTTTGTATACTATTATTATGATTTTGAAGTTTGTCTCTGAACCTACAGTGCAGTTTTAGATGTTAGATTTAGCCTAATTTTTACAAAAATGAATGTGAAACGAAGCGATTGGAAACTGTTAATTTGTAGGTAGGCCTAATATTCAAAAATGAATTATTATTATTATTTTTTTTTTTTTTGGTTTAACGTCCGACTGTTCTACAATTAGCCTACTGCTAATGCAGACGGTGGAGGATGAAATTATTTTTTAACATATGAAAATATGCCGTGCCTGAATGGGATTCGAACCCAAGTAGAACAAAATGAATTGTGATAGGTCGTAAGTTTAAAGGGAAATAGTATTAGGTTTGCTGGTAAATATTAGTATTCGTTTGAGATAAACAATACTACAACAAAAACGATTTAGTAATCTTATGCAGGTTTATATACATGTGCAAAATATGTAGTGAAAGTGGCATAAATACAAGAATTAATTAGGCTTTGCATAATTTAAACATGATTTACGATTATAATACCAGGGAAGGTTATATAAGTAAGGTACGTGTGCGAAAATCTAAATTAATGCTCGGGATAAGTGAGGAGAAGGGAGAGGAAAGACTGAGGAGAGGAGCGGGCGTGAAGGGGAAGCTGGGGTCGTCTTGAGGGTCTTTACTTAAGGGGGTGTTTCAAGAGAGGGAGTGGAAGAGAGCCAGCTAAAGGAGGGAGTTTAATGTGATGGCTGCCTTAAACACAATCGATATGACGTGCTGTGATAATGAAATTGCTTCCCCCTCGCATTTACTTCATTCTACGCCATTACTGAAATGATCGATCACTTGTTTATTATGAAGCACGAGGGGAGTAAGACGAGGGAAATAAGAAAGAGGAGGTGATCAAGAAATAGGAGCAGAAGAACAATGATGTAAGATACGTTAACGAGATGAATTAGAAATTCTCATTGTAAGGGAAAAGGAATTGGATTCTCTTCTCTTTCTTAGCCTACCTACCCTTTTACTTTTTTTCCTTTGTAGTAATCCAACTGTACACTCTATCATTGCTACTCCTTAAGATCATATCAATCTTTCTTAATTTCTACGCAAAACCATTTTCGGTTGATCATAATGTCATCATTCTAATCTTGACCACTCGTTTCTGTGCCAGGGGTCTCGAGTTCAATTCCCGGTTAGGTCTAGAATTTCTTCATCAACCATTACCATCTATTACCCTTCTCCGAGTTCATTGGCCTTAATGTTCATACCTAACCGTCGGATGTTAAACAAAACAATAAAAACAAACAAAAATCTTTTTACGTTTCTCTGTGGACCTATTAAAAGTCGGATTTAAATCAGGTCTCAAAAACTTAATCTGAATTTACTGCTAGTTTGTTGTTTAAGTCATCAGCCGAAAGGCTGGTTTGAATACTAGAGGCATTTTTTAAGTAAGACGAGGTGTGAGGTGGTTTAATTTCCCTTCTTCACTGAGTGGAAAAAAATGCTTATCAGTAGCCCTATGTCATGCCCTCTAAAAAACATCTATTTTCTACCCTGCAAATGACATCTTCACATCATTGACCATAAGGTCTGGCTGTGCAATTAAATTCTGACTAGTGTCTTTTACACCTCTACCTCTTTTGTTCTTAAATATTTCATTATATAATTGACTGATCATATAATAAGAAACAGAACTATTTTTTTGCAGCCCTGGTACTAGCAGATTGAGTTTTATACTTAAATACTCGACCTGCCTGCTATGGGCATTACTGCTAGTAGGCTATTCCAGTTTTTATAAATTTTTTTGAAAAATTCTGTAACCATTGTGAAACAAGTCAGTTTTTAATGCAATCAAAACTATTTCATTTAACTATAATATTTGCCGTTAGCCAAAGACATCTCGGTTAGTCCTACTATTTTATACTAAACATAAACAGCTTAGAAATAAATATAAACAACACTCGCCGAATGTTTCTGTTTTTATTAAAACATACAAGTATACAAAGAACAGATAAAAGATTTATACCTTAATATGAAACATAAATTGTCCAGACCTACCAGGAATTGCACAAAGATGACTAAAACGCCGATGGAGTAGAGACATGATATATTAATGCAACTTTAACATTAATTTTACATGTACAAAAATATAGCTAAATTAAAATTTAACACAATTTATCGTTATCTGGAGAGCTGTCACTGGGTGGTTTCCTCCTCAAAGCCAATACGCGGTTAGTTTTTTTTATTTTTTTAAATTTAATTGTAAACATTTTTGCTGGTTGTTTTTATATATAGAAAAATTTAGTTGCAAAATAAATGAAGTGAAACAAAATTTAAGCCAATTTGTTATATTTTATTTATTAGATGTAATATTCAAGTATTAATTTTTAAAGTTATATATTCAAAATTTTACAGGAAATTAATAGACCTCATTAATGCAGAAATTGTCAAGATTAAATTTAACAAGTCACCACCTATGAAGAAAATGGTGTAGAGATCTATTGATCCAATTGGAAAAAATTATTATAATGGTAAACAATTTCCGTTTATTATTTTTCATTGGATACAGAATTCATAAAACTTTAAAATTTCATTTTTAATTTATTTTGTTTCGTGTTGTTCACATTTTATTACTCATGTAAATATTTTTTAAAGATTTTATTTGTTTATCATAGGCCGACAGTATTATTTTTGTTGGAATGTTTAATTTCTACGCTACTTCTAGTTCTTATTATCTTCTATACGCCCAATTTTGGCTGGTGTAGGCCTACAACAGGGTTCCGATCTAACTCCACTTCTCTACACTTGTTACACATCTGACTTTCCAACTGTTCCGGATTGTTTAACGGCTACTTAAGCTGACGATTACAGTTATTATGACCAACAATAATGATTACAAAACTGTTTCGTTAACTTTGCAACATCATCTAAATTTAATTTCTCACTGGTGTAAACTATGGAAAATTTAATTTAATTAACGAAAATCACACCATATTATGTTTACTTCTTTGAAATTACTGATAATTTCTTCTTTGGAAAATCGTTATTACTAAAAAGAGTCAATAAAACTTATTGTTTGTATGTATTTTATGTTATTCTTGTTATATAGCTATATTTATTATCCAATTTTTGCTATGTTTGTTCTTCGATTTTACAAATTTTCTTTCTATTGTTCAACTCTTGAATTGTCCACTGGGATGTATTCTTTAAAGAATTTTTCCCGTTTTTGTCACGTCATTTGTTTATTGAAAAAAATAATAGTTAAACTTTTGGATGGTTGTAATGTAGGTACTATAAGTCTTTTGTATCTACTGTAGTTTCTGGGTAAAGAATAAAAGTTAAAAGGAAAATTAATGTAGTTTAATGATCAATAGTCAAGGTTATTAATTTCTCTCTGTTACTTCTATTTATCCTTGAAATAATATTTTGTGATAATTCTTGAAACAATTAATTATTTTTATTTAAATCCGTTGCTTTCTTCTTGTAATGGTAAAAGTTAATGAATTTTATCCTCAAAATTATTTCTATTAGTCCTTGTAGTATAATCATTGTTACATCTCACATTTGCTTGTAATTTTAGTTGATTTGATTGAGCTGATTCCAAATAATCCTGGTTGGTTAAAAAAATTGACTATTAAAAAAATCTTTCCACTCTTACTTATTTCTTTCTTTGGTTTTTATATGTAAGTTAGTATTTTCATAAAATGTGAGCTGGGGACCTTTCATTGTTGCAGGCTTAATAGCTACTTTAGTAGCTACTTTACTTTTTCAGATCTAATTAAAACAAACTTTTATTTCCAGCTAAATAAATTGAAAAGTTTGTGAATCTAGAGAATGGTTCGATGGAACTGTTTTTCCATACCATGTCAAGAAGATAAAAGAGTTCAATTATAGAGGTTGTGAAAGTTTAATGGGCTAAAAACAAGATTAAACATGAAGTATTCGCTAAACGTTAATTTTAAAAAACTATTTTACGCGATTTTCTTGATTTTTAATTATAATGTAGTTATATATCAGATATTAGACCCTGACTTCTCAGCAGATATCAAGAATAGAGGACGCTGAGATGATATTTTTAAGTCCTTTAAGGCCAATTTACACGTTGATAGATTAGGCGTTGAGTAAGAAAACAATAATTAATAATTGTAGAACCTTTTGTTATTGTTACGTTTATTTCTAGCTGAAATACACCTTATTTAGTTCTGTTTATTTGGCGTTGTTTGTGGAATCTGAGAGTGATCTACAGAGGTCATTTATACGTCATTAGTTTAAGTGCTGAACTTTAAAATCTCCCGATATCTGTAGAGAAAACAAAGGTGATGGATTTCTTGGATACTAATCATCTCAGAAGCAAAGTAGTTTTGAATAACAAAACTCTTAGAACAGTTACCTACACTCTTTTTTTATTTGGTGTGTAATATAATATATTAGCCTATATGCAATCACAAGGCGCAGAATTAAAATAATTAGAAATTTCAAAAGCTTTTGTACTCTTTGAGGTAAACGCAGGTAGAATCTAAGTATAATTAGGGAAGAAGAAAGTTTTAATATTTTACCTCACCTTGGTTCTGGCAGTTTTAATGTTCGTATGATCCAAAGTGTTCGACGCTGACTTCTCAGCAGTTATCAAGAATAAAGGTTGCTGAGATGAAATGGTTAAGACCTTTAGCAGAGTATCGATTGTTGAGCGATAAAGAAAATGAAGATATTCGTTATGAACTTAATGTGCCAAGATAGTTATAAACGACTGAAAAATACAGACAAAAGTAGTATAGTTATTTGCTGGAAATACCAGTTGACCGAACGTCCAAACTGATATTAGAAGACATTAGGAGATAAGGGTAGGCCTATCACAACTTTTTTAAGAAACGTAGATTGCTAAGTTTAAAGTTGGAACAGGCCAGAAGGCTCAACCCGTATTATTTATAAAGAAAATACACCGCAATGCTGTGATTTCAAAAAACGGATTCTAATGAAAATCGAAAATTGATGGTAAATTAAATGTTTACCTATATTTCTCTTACATTTTTGTACGAAAATATATCCCTACTTCAAAGCTATAAATTTTTCAGTCTTTCCATTTTCTTCCTTTAGAAATAGATTTTTTTTAAATAGTTATTTAGCAAGCACTACAATACAGGTGGGACCTACACACTAAATTTCAAATTTTTAGGCCAAGCAGGTCTGGATGTTTCATGATTAGGTTAGGAGTAAACTTTGCTTGTGTAGTATATATAAATTAACCTTAAACGTCATTTGTAGAATATCCGCCAATTACTGCGTCCGATTTGCTCTATATAAGTTTCAGATCTCCAATAGTAGGCCTATATCTAGCCTAAAACATGGATGACCTCTGTGACGCAGTAATAGATTTACAACTTTGACATTAAACGGGAAGATTCCACGTTTGATTGCCAGCTACCGTAAGCAAATTTCGTTAAAAACTACTAATAGGCTTACTTACTTATTAATAATAACCTATTACTAACACGTTTTACCAATTAATTAGTTTTAACCTATTGTATTCTCGTAATCAGTCTGTTGATGGGATTGAAACAAAAAAGAAGATAAAATTGCATTTAATCCAACTGCCGCTTTGCCCGCACGATCAACTAGTAGGACTTCTCTAACAAGTTAAGTATTGTAGAGAAAGAAATTTGGGGAGGTGACATTCCGGTAATAACAGCCAGAATATAAACCATTAAATACTTTTACGGAATTACAAACACATCATACGCAATCAAAAAAGTATACTGAAAAATTTTGTCTCTTTAAACATTTAAGTAGCTAGGCTACTTTAGCACTAACAATTTAGTTATTATTAAAATTTAGGTAAAAATTTAGACTAATTATTTAGTTGCGTTGTCATCAGCCGAAAGGCTGGTTTGCATCTCTAAAGCCTTTACTAGATAAAACGAGGATAGAAGTAGTTTACCTTGCGTTCCTCACTGAGTGGAAATTATGCTTATCAGGACTCCAGGCCTTCTATAAAGCATCTACTTTCCACCCTTCAAATGACACCTTCGCTTCATTCACCACAATGATTTAGTTACTGTTAAAATTCAGGTAGTTACTTTAGTACTTTTTTGTAATAATTTAGTTATTGTTAAAATTTATGTAAAAATTTAGACTAATTTGTCTAAATTGTTACTTAAATAGCGTCTAAATTATAATTCAGTTATTGTAAAAATTTACGTAGCTACTTTAGCAACAAGTTAGACTAATAATTTAGTTATTGTTAAATTTATGTGACAATTTAAACTAATAATTTAGTCATTGTTAAAATTTAGGTAACATTTTAGACTAATCATTTAGTTATTGTTAAATTTTGGTAGCTTAGGGGGGGGGGGGAATTTTATAGTTTAAATAGGAAATAGGATTCTGGTTCGTGGGACATTGGAACTGGGACTTGAAAGGAGGTAATTTATTTTTAGAAGTTATTTGTGGAAAATTTAAATTAAGGGACAAGTGGGTTTAAGAGCGGCTCTTTTATTTTATTTTATTTTTCAGTGGCCTTTTTTCAGTTTTGTGGGAGGTTTTGGTAGCTATGTTTTTTAGCTATGTTTTTTTGGTAGCTATGTTAGTAATAATTCAGACCAATAATTTTGTTATTGTAGACCTAAGTAACGTTTTGATTACCGCTCATATACAACGTTTTTTCCAACCACTTTGGGCCAATCGGCACATACTCACAATATTCAAGCAAATTTTCCAATTTCTATTCTTGGCTTGAATCTCAACCATTTTTACATTTTGAACTTTCATTTAAAACGTAACAACGTAGTTACTAATAACATTATGTAAGAAGTTTGTACAAAAAATTTTATAGTTAAAGTCAGTAGCTTAATTTTTAATTTTCACTGATACTCAGCAGCAATAAACTTTTTAGCATAATAAAATAGTATGTGCAGTAATAGCATTTAAAAAAGTATTCTAAGTTTTTAAAAAATCACCCGCACCACTACAATAAATCAAAATATCGGATTTTAGAGCAATCTCAGAACGAACATATCTTTTTAATTACGTATTTAATCAAAATTTATGTCAAATTAAGGAGAAGATTCTGCTCTGTGATTTGTAAGAAGCTATTTTTAAATCGTTTGTAAGGAACAAAATAATTTTTTTAATAAGTAAGAAAAAATTTACTTCATTTTTATGTAATTGAGCTAATTTTAAAAATTCTACGTAAAGATTACAGTGAAAAAGGCTCTATCAGATCATAGAATGTGAAAATGTGAACAGTTTAAAAAAATACAGCTCCAGCTTCTTTAGATCATACGTTATGTTCATTCTAGCATTTAAACTACACGCAAAAAATTTAATTTGCGGAAAACTATAAAACAAAATTACTAAGTTTGTTCTTTAACGCTATGACACCCATTTATATTTATTTTTATGATGTTAATTAGCAACTACCAATAATAAATAAAATTATACGACCTTTTTAAGAAAATAATGGAGATTAATTTGAAACAAAAAAAATTTTGGTGTAAAATAAAGGTACATAACAACTACTACTTTGTGTTACGGAACAATTGGTGTTGTAACGTGTTAATATTTCCAGATCGTATTTGACAATTCGTACTCGAGACCTTTCATTTTGCATTCTGGTATGCTAACCACTGAGCAATGGAGGAAAATATAAATGTATTTTGATTATAAAAATACCAAATGATTTTAATTACAAAATGATTTAAAGCAGAGTAAAGAATTTGAAGTATCGGATAAAAGTTCATAAAAGTAGTAGGCTAATAGGCTATACTATTCATATTTCTTTTACTATGTAAAACGTTCTACGGCCTTCTTTGTTGGTGCACAGAAAAATCAAAGACAGTAATTTAGAGACAATTAATATTTGTCCAATAATTTCATAAAAAGTTTTTGGGAATCATTGAACTGGAAAAAGTTTTCTAAAGATATAAAGAGGAAAATAGTCACTTAGCTCATTATAAATCTTAAGCCTATTTCGTTAATGGATAAAAGGAATTTAGGATTATTTCCTAAAAGAAGTATTTTGTAAAAAGGAAATAATTTAAGGGATATTTATAAAGTTTGAGTAGCGAATTGATGAAAATTTTCTTTTGCTTTGTACAACAGTTTAATTTTATTATACTGAATTTCTCTCCATTTATTGATGTTAAGAATATTTCCTCTTCAGTGATTAAGCCTGAAACAAAAATAAGAACATAATGTTATTATTTATTATATTTTCTGTGTTAGATATATTAAAGAAAGACTAGTTATTCAACAATAAACACTGTTATTTCTCTTGTTATTAATTGTAAAGAGTAATATTTTTATTTTCTAGGAATGATAAAGAAAAATCGGTAACCGTAACACAGCAATTCTTGAAAAGGTAAATACTGCAGTTGAAGCTTCCAGGTTGGCGCTGCAACATCTTTTACTAATACAGGACAGGGTAACCCGCTGGCGTATTAAGATGAAGCTTAATAAATTAACTTAAATTAAGTTCACTTTACGACGCCTAACGTGTCCACCTGAGGCGCGGAACAATTTCTACACCCTCCACGTGAGAATAGTGCGATATATTGGCTTGTGGCTGATAGATGACTGACTTGGAAGCATCAGCTGTGTAGAAAACGTTTTGCTAAACCTTCGTCAAAAGCTACTTTACTGTTCAATTAAACCTCCGTTCTAAAATTTAATTTAAAAGACACTTTTGGGATCCTGGACATATGGTATCCAGGTCTTTGGAGCATCAATAAAGAATAAATTAAAAGTCGAGCTTGTACATGTAAACAGTAAAATCTCAAAGACTATTTCAAATTCTGACAAGAACTAGCTACAACTAGCTATCGATGATCACCACAAACAAAAGTGGCCTCCAAAAGTGATAAGGAACTACCAGTAGTATGACGCTACATGAAATGAAAAGCCTAGAGTGCTGGTAATCAACCTATCTGTTTCTCAGGAAATGAGCAGAACAATTTAAGTACTTTCATTTCGACCACGTGAGCCAAAGGAGTTACGACGGGGTTACTACAGTAAAGAAAAATATTGTTCTCTAGGCACCGTTCCAAAGTTTCTAAAATTCAGAATGCGTGTTCAATAAGCGTGTTCAATAAGTAATCCCTAGGATAATAAAACATTCGAATTTCAACCACTTGCTCTAGGGTAGGAATGATTTAACTTCTTCAAAACAATAATAATTTGTTATCTACGTTCCCAAAGAGCTCTAA
This sequence comes from Catonia carolina, assembly GCA_035578175.1. NCBI lineage: Eukaryota > Metazoa > Arthropoda > Insecta > Hemiptera > Achilidae > Catonia > Catonia carolina. Next base: position 80,444,370 of record JAQMRL010000003.1, on the reverse strand, counting down.
TTCTAAAAATCAACACACGGCTTCTTTAAGGTAACGCCTAGAGGAAGTGAAGTAAAGAAACTAAGAGAAAGCGATAAACCAGTTATTTATTGCACCTTTCTGATGTTACAAAACACCCTTTGCGTAGTTTTTTGGTAGTAATATATAGTATTTAAAAATAAAAAATTGGAATAAGCTTTCAATTTATACTTGTAAATACGTATATTTTGCCTTAAGTAGGCTAACTGCGTATATAACGGGTGATTCAAAAAGAGCGCCGGTTTTTAAACGGCTGGTAAATTTTTGTTTATCGGTTGGCAACATTGTTAGACCTCATTTCTATTTCGGAGAACATTCCGATTGACGATTCAGTTGTAGTTTCTCTTGTTCGCAGTGTAGTACTCTCGCAGTCTGTGTCTAACCATGGAGAAGTTTACTATTGCACAACGAGTGTTAATCGTCAAAACATTTTACCAGAGTGGAGAGAGTTATGCGGCTACTGTCAGGCGACTTCGCGGTACTCTAGGACGTAATGAAGTACCGAATGAATCAGCAGTTCGCAGGCTCATGAAAAAGTTTTTTGAGACGGGTTCAACAGTCGACCTTAAAAGTTCTGGACGTCGTCGTTCTGGCCGAACTGAGCAGAACGTTGCGTTGGTTCGTGAGAGTGTGGCTGTTAGCCCAGCAAAATCAATACGTCGCCGTTCTCAACAATTGGGTTTACGATGTTCTTCTGTACGGAGAATTCTTCGGTACGATCTCCAATATCACCCGTATAAAATTCAGTTTCTGCATGAGAAACAATGTTGTTGCTCCGTGAACGGTTCCAGGATCGCATCATTTCTCGTAATTCCGACCATCAATGGCTACCAAGGTCGTGTGACTTGACGCCTTGTGACTTTCATCTTTGGGGTCATCTGAAGTCACTGGTGTATGCCAATAAACCCCGAAACATCAATGACTTGAAGGAGGAAATTCGACGGGTTATCGGGCAAATGGAAGTCGAAACTTGTCGTGCAGTAATATCCAATTTCATGGACAGAGTTGATGCGTGCCAGCGCAGTAGAGGAGGGCACATGCATGACATCATTTTTCATACATGAAATCGGAAGGTAAGATGAACTTGTTGATGTATTTATTTTCAGTTTTTCAATAAAATAAATCTCCTAATTTGATATATCAAAACCGGTGCTCTTTTTGAATCACCCTATATTTTATTGTTATTTACCTCAAATAGGCTTACTGTCGTAAATTAATGTAAAAGTTAAAATTTAATAAAAAAGTTAAATAAAATAAAGAACGTGGCTCAAAACTGAAGAATTAGCCTGCTGAAATCTATGCAACTCACAGTTACTTTAAGGAGAAGAGGAACTTGTTCACCTGTATTCCTGGATAACATTGAGATACCACAGGAAAATAAAGTTCTATATTTGGCCCTCCATTGAGAGTAAGACCGTAGACTAATTTGAGAATTGTATACCAAATCAAATCGTTTGACACTAATAAACTTATAAAATTCATCAACAGAAAATCAAATCTACCATTAATATTTTAAGTTATTAAGTTATAAAGCCTATTTACAACTGATTTGAAATTACAGTATCGACATTTTTGGGACCGCAAAGAAACTCCATCTTCAGAAAATTCAAACCTATTAATTAATCAAAAATACTATCCATGTTAACGAACACTTCAAACATTTTGTTAAGTGACAAATTTAACATTACCTTCGGATTTCTTTTTTGTCTTTAATTTTTATTACAGTATCTACTGCACAACTACCGTATTTGATATTTAAATAGCGGGGGGGGGGGAAATTTCAATTTAAAGAGAAGAGGTACCCAGTGGTATATTCTCCGTTCAAAACATCGGGTATAGTCCGTTATTCAGACCACGAGGTCTCTACTCCATTTTCGCTCTAAACGATGCACAGTTGGGAAGTTCCTAGTAGCTAGATCACGGGCTAGTTGGTTTGGATGGTCATCTAGTCTTTCGTGAAATGTACTATCCTATACCTTCGAATTTGAAAATCTTTTTTGTAACAGAAGCTGCTTAAATAAAATATTCAAAATTTAACGGAAAATTAACAGACCATATCAATCCTTAAGTACAACGAACTAATGTCAAAATGAAATTTAAGTTGCCGCCACCTACGAAGAAAATGGAGTAGAGATCAACTGATCTGGGTAATTGAAAAAAAATTTAAATGCTTAAAATCTTATGTCTACCTAGTAATGCTGCTAGACACCTTAAAAGATGCCGGAATAGAGACCTGTTAATTTAATATGCAAATTTTATTTTATAGGGAGCCACCAATGGGGGCCCTACCCCTCTCATGTCTGTCTTGTTATCATTTACACAATTGTCATAATCATCACATTTACTCGTACGATTTTACGGTCGTAAATAAAGAATTACAGAGAAATCAAAAAAATGCTTAAACAATTTCTATAATTTTATACTTTTTTTATTGTACAGATTTTTTAAAACTTTAAAATTTCACTAATGTTATTTATTTTATTTCGTGTTGTTCACATTTTTATTACTCACGTAAATATTTTTTAAAGATTTCATGTCGTTTATTGTACAGTATTATTCGTTGAAGTTTAATTTTTGCACTTATAGGCTACTTTTATTCTATTTATTCCATGTTATTTTTTTATACGTGTTCTTACGTATTTTTCATACGTACGTTCTCTAATTTTACTAATTTTACTTTCTCTTGCCTATATGCGTAGGCCTATATAGGAATAAAAGTATTGTTTTCATGTCGATTTTTCGAAATCGAGTTTTCACCGGATCTATACGTCTTCAGACCCCCTGAACCCAAAAAATATGTTTTTAGCGATTGGTCTGTGTCTGTGTGTGTGTGTGTGTGTATACAAAATATCTCAAGAACGGAACATTGTACGAACTTGAAACTTGAAACTTAAGTTACATACCACTACCGGACCCGACACGAACATTTTCATCAAAATCGGTCAACCGGAAGTAGTAGTTTATTCGTGTAATTTTTCACTAATTTTGCAATTTTCTCAAAAACTGGTCCTACGATTTTTTTTTAAATCGCCTCATTTACTCAATTTTTTATTCTCTACAAGATAGGGTAGGCGCCGTGTTTGCTGAAATTCTTGGTGAGGGTGTTTTTACGTAAAAAAGTGTTTTTTTAAGATTACGGGTTTAATATGTATTACAGCGCAAAAATTTAGATAATAAAAAATGTAGAGAATTTAAAATTCTACAACTTTTATTTCAAACTTTTTTTGTATAACGCTTAGTTTAACGGTAATTAGCGATTTTCTGTTTTTTTTTTCTCCTCACGAAAACGTGTGAAAAATCGATTTTTTGAAGATTTCGACCTTGGTATTCATTTCATGACAAAAGTGTTTATAATTAAATTTATAGAAAATTAAAAAATCTACAACTTTTGTTTAGAGCATTTTTCTCTACAGAGAGTCGTTTAGTGGGAAAGAGCGATTTTCCGTATTTTTTAGCCAAACTGAGGTTGATTTTCATTTTGCGTCTTTCATATACGATTAAAATTAGGTTATGTTTATTGAGGTTAGTTTTTGTTTATTTCTAATGTTTTATTACTATTGTTAGGTTTATTGTTAATTATTTGCATTGGAAAGAGAAAGTCGTGTGAGTGTTTCACACCAGATTTTTTTTGTACTATTCAACTCTTGAATTAGGCCTATCCACTAGGATGTATTCAATAAAGAAATTTCTGTTCTTTACGTCATTTGTTTCTTTAAAAAATTAAACTTTTGGATGGTATACTATAGGCCTATAAACTATACTATAGTTTCTGAATAAAGAATAAACGTTAAAAAAAACCAATAAATTTTTAATTCCTCTTTCTTCTGTCCATTTAACGATTCATATTTTTTCCTATTTCTCTAGAAATGTTGACTCATTTTTGTTTCTAAAGTTCTCCTTGTCTTAAATTAGTTTTTTATACCCAATTTTATTTTTATCGATTTCCTGAGGTCATAATTGGGTATTTACAACTTGAACGAAAAGATAAAGGATTATCGCCAAAGTTGGAGACAGTACATGGTAAGGATGTCAGATCACAGGGTATCTAAGCAGGCACACTGGTATGCTCCAGAAGGTAAAAGGGATGTCAGTAGACCTAAGAGACGATGGAGATAGATGATATAGTATGTGAGTTCGGAACGGGCTTCGGCCTAATCTTTTGTTGGAAGAAGAAAAAGATCGATTTCCTTATACCAAGGACGTTTGTTTTGTTCTATTTTCATAAAAAACTAAATATTTTCTTTATTAACCTGTTTTAACTTATTCTACAAATATTCGTAAAATGTTTATCTCTTTTCCTAATTAAGTTTTCTGCTTATTCACAATACTCGTGCCTATTTATAAATTTCTGCTAGTTTTCTTCTTAAAATTTATACACTCCGTGTGCATACACTCCGGTCTATAGGCCTAAAAGGCTTACGAAACACCTGCAGTTTTATAATGTTTTAATTTTTAACTTTTTCGATTTAGGCTAGGCTTCGATTTTTTATTACAAATAGGCCTACCTAAAATACAAATATTTTTTGGAAGGTAATATGTAATTTCCATTTTCGGAAATGTTTTTCACACCGAATTTTTTTAGCATATTTTTTTGATCATTCCTCCTGAATATTTAAATTTTAGTTCTCTTTTTATGTGTTGTTATTATCTGTCATTTTAACACTTTTTATTTTATTACATTTACTTTTCGAACGATTGGTTTTTATTAATCAATTTTATTTGCACAGACAAATTTTTAACTTTTTTTTAGGTTTTTATTTTAAATCGCATCGACAGCTTGATCATTAGGGACTACTGTCGGTTTTAATACTCTAATAGAGGTTTTAATGTGTTAAAACTTTTAGGCCCTAGCCGGGAATCAAACCCGGGACCTATCGCTTTGTAGGCTAGCGCGTTAGTTTAGACGCCACGGAGGCGGTCAATTTTAATCCTGGTTTCCTTCAAAATAATTATTAATAATTTTATAACAAGTATTTTCAGTGATATTACCTAAATTATTTGAGTTGTTTATGTCATCAGCCGAAAGGCTGGTTTGAACCTGTAGAGGTTTTACTAAGTATACGAGGAGTAAGGTGGTTTACCATTGCCTTCCTCACTGAATGGAAAAGTACGCTTATCAGTATGCCGAGCCCTCTGAAAAGCACATATTTTTTACTCTGCAAATGACATCTTCACTTCATTTTCTACAGGGTCTGGTTGTATAATGAAATACATCACTTTCATAGGAGATAACTCTGATTAATGTCTTTTACACCTTAATTGGCTCACCATGTGATAAGAAACAGAACTATTTATTTTAGCCCTGCAACGAACAGATTGAGTGTAAATAATTTGATACACCACCTGTCTGTTAAGGGCACTAAATTATTAAATAAATATACTATGTGTCACAGAAACGTTATGAAGTTTGATAATTTAATACGTAGGCCTATTACATAAAATATTGAATAAATGAACTGGCTTTAAGAAGTTTCATCTATTTTTGTACTTGTTAATAGATTTCGTGTGTAAGTATTATTAGATGTTAACAAAAGTTATTTTATTAAAAATTTCAGAACTTCTTTAAATTCATTATCATGTGATAGGTAACAAAATAAGTTATCTTTTGAGAAAAGCGATAGTCTATACCTAATTACAGTTCGAAGGAGTTAATTTCACCATGAAAGTCTAATTAGTGGAGCCGGAGGGTACAGGAATTTATAATTAACAGCTGAGGCACATTTCTCGTAAGCTCAAGCCCAATTCCTACGGTATACTTCAAAGACAAGAGGATATAGGGAAACCCACGTAAGAGCCTCTAGGCCTCTTCTGGATACGATAAAGTTTACTTCAGGTTTTCCAGAATTAGTTAACTCTCTACAGATAGGCCTACAAGGTTCCACAATAAGCAACAAACAGGTAAATTTGTTTTATTCTGTTCAGTAAAATTGAAACTTTGTTATTATTTTGGAACCTGTACGCCTAAACACAAAATATTAACAATTAAGTAAATTCTTCGTTTATAATCAAGTTACGAAAATGTTATTTTGTACACGTAAGAATCATTAATAATTATTATCATATTGTTTTCAACTTTAAAACTTTTTTGTTTACTTCTTCATCTTTAAAATAATACATACTTTTGCTTTAATGTACCTAATTGTAATTCAAATATAATATTAAAATAAACTATGATATTTTTACAATAGGCTTAGTCTTTCAAGAAATTATTAATTTTTACCTTTATAAAACATCTTATTCATGATAAATAAGCACTGAATGAATTAAAGAGATTAATAACATAATTAGTTTTATATTTTTAAATAAATATTTTATTGTTTCTTTATTTTTCATTTGCACATGTAATTATATAATAGCATAATATTTTAATAAAAATGCCTTAGTAGTTTAATTATATACATATTTAAGTAACCAACATGATGTTGCAGTTACTAACACACTAATAGATTACCGTAGTAGTTGCAGTAGTTAATAAACAAGGAAGCACTGAATTGAAAACCCTTGAACATGGGAAACCATAGTTGAGTGGATTAATTTGCCCACCACGAATTATAATAAATAGTTTTAGATTTTCAAAGTGTAATTGAGGAAATTAATATTTATATTGTATTGATATTTTCTTGCAAGCAATGGGAAAATAAATAAATAAAAAATTAGCGCCTTAAAAAAATGTAGCTACAAATGCTATACATTTAGATATTTTAGGCAAAAACTGTATACAGTTTTGTCATTTAATCAAAGTTATACGTAACAAATATTCCTATATTACTTCTGAAGTAAGCAGTAGCAGAAACAGATTTTTGGTGGTAAGTGATGAATTTATCATTGTGATTAACTTTTTGTTTATCAGTTTTATCTTGACATGTCTTATACTCCCTTTCGGAGTCTCCTGGATGCAAATAAATGTAGGACCTGAGCTCAATACATCTTCTTTTGTATGACCGCATTTTTTAAGAACTTAAAATTTCGCTTGTTATACAGCTGATCAACCGACAACTGCCAAAATTGTCGCAACCCCTTACGATATGAATATTCTTACTTTAGTAGATGATCCAATCCGTATATCCCACAACCAAAATAATATCACCCAGCTTTCTTAGAAACATATTTCACTAATTGGCGTATTAATAATAACATCTAAAAACTATTTATACCACAATAATTTTACGACGAGAAATTTACCCCTCTTTTTATATTCATGGTTAACAGCTACCTACACACTAAATACCTACATTGGATTATCCCTAGACAGAAAACTGCTAGATGAATGTTCTCTTTTGATTCCATGTTGTTTGATATCGTTGAACATTCTGTTGGGGACACATTATTGAACTAGGTAGGTTAATTGAATCGGTCATTTCAGAAAGCCCATAAGTACCTAAAAAAAAAAACTAACTTTTGGAAAAAGTAAAAAACTGGTATCATTTAGGCTACTACATTTCAATAAAAAAACCAATATTAAAAAATATAGTAATTTGTTCAGAGAGCTGTCCTTTTTAATAAAAATTGCATACGTTTGTCTTTTTAAAGATAAGCCACTTGTTAAAAACAAAATTAAAATTTTGACTTCAGGTTTTTCTTATACAGCCTCTTCCTCTAGAAAACAGAGCTTTCAAAAAATGATCCACTAACGTTTTTTTAATTGAAAGAAAGCAAGCCTTTAAGATAAGCCTTTTATTAGTGTTATATTGCTTAAAAAATGCCAGACTTGTAATTTTTTTAGGGATGGTGTTTACATTCTGTTAGTCCTAAAATTCACTGAAGAAAAAATGTAAAATTTAGACTTATAGGCTTTTTAAAATGACTGATTCAATTGTATATGTTCACTTTTTGAAAATAACCTTGAAGGTTAATATAGTTTGCTTTTCCATTTGTATCATTTTAGTAGGTATGTTACTGTAATGTTGGCATAATTTAGCGCGCTATTAAGAAATTATACAGGCCTTCTAAAAATCTATGTTCCAACCTACAAATGACACCTTTACTTCATTCACCACAAGATTATGGCTGTATAATGAAATTCATTACTGTCAGAGGAGTAACTCTGACGTAGTGACTTTTACAAATTTACCTCTTCTGTTCTTAAACGCTTCAGTCATATAATTGGCTGACCATGTGATAAGAAACAGAACTATTTTTGTAGTCCTGGAACTAGCAGATCAAGAACAAATAATTTAACTCTCTATCTGCCTGTTATAAGCAGTTTGTAGTTTAATTAAAGGTATTAATAATACTAATAATATTTGTGTGTTGTTGAATTATATGTGAGGACAATGTTGATGACGAAGCGTTAATGTAATATTAATTTTTTTCGTTTGTCTTCAAATGGCATTTCTTCTGCCAGTCTTGTATAAGATTTAGATGGTGTTGAATTCTTGTTTATTATTTAGATGTAAGATAACCAGAAATGAATTTCTAGAAATAAAAGAAAGTACACTTCGCATTACACCTGATATCAGTTACATTCTATGATTGTCATTCTATAGCCTACACCATCTTTAAATAGAATTTAAAATTTGGTGCAATTGAGATAGATTGAAATTTAAATTCAAAATTAGGGTTAGTAGATATGGAGCTGACTAGGCGTAATACAATCGGCAGGGAAAATAATTTAATTACTATCTAAGTGCGGTGGGTTCTCTGATATTAAGTTACCGTACGTACTGTCGTTATTACCTCTCTTTCTCTCCAACCTATCCACCCTCTTGCTCTTCAACTGTCTGTCCTCTACTATCTAATTAGCATTAATATAATGAGCATTACGCAAGTTTAACACGAGATGACATTAACGCACGGGCTGTTGATTTATTTTATTATAGCTTACAGCCTTCCCATAAGTTGACAACAAAATTAACGTGGAATAAAATTAATAATTGTTTTATATATTATATAATTAATTGTTTTAATTGACATGCAAGAAATTCTTCAGTCATTGAACTCACTTACCTTGTGTTAATGTATTATTGTAACATCTACAGTGATGTTCTAAAAATGGCTAACGTAAAAGTTGTTTGTGAGAAATTGTGTATTCTATGATATTATATTGTGTGTTGAATAAAGATAATGGATTACGATGAATTGAATATTTTGAATATGCTTGGAAATCGAAACTAGTAGAAGTCTGTTTTTATTTTGAAAATATTTTTTAAAAAACTTGAAGTTATTGCAATGTCTTCACGCTTTGGATTTGTTAAGCCGAAGAATTGAATCCCATAAATCCATAAACGCTGGAGAAGACTTGTGTTCATTGTAATCTTGTGACGAAGAGAAAGAGAAAACTATGGATGCAAGAAGTGCGATACGTGAAAAAAAAAACAAGTAGAAATTGAAAATCTTGTAATTGGGTATTAAATGTTATTAATGTATTAATCAACCGAAAGCTCATGAGTACTAACAAATATCTGAGAAGGAATTGAACCTTCATGAATATAACAAATAAAACAAATAGATGCAATATATAACGGAATTTAAAAATTATATTTTAAAATATTTAAAATGCCGACTTTTAATCTGAAACTAACTGAATATGAACTTGAAACTGAATAACCGAATTTGAACTAGAAACTTCCATACGTTAAATTTTCCTTTAAAGTATCAGACCACTTCCTACCAGTAGGATAGATCTGCACCAATCAGAGACGTATAAAGCATAGAAAGTTTTATTTGAACGTTTGTAGAAATGTTTAGGGTTACTGAATTTCGATGAGCCAAAAATTTTGACTACATAAGACCACACTGATTTAAATAGATAGGGTTTATATAAACCCTGGGGAAGGATTTATATAAATAGATAGGATTTGTATCACTATTTGCAAAATCTGATTATTTTCCAAGTCTGGCTAGAAAAATGGAGAATTAAAATTTATCTAACTTAATCTATTCATGTTTGTTTTACTCGACGAAAAGAAACTTTTCCAAGCGTCTTCCTTAATATTATTCTACCTACTACTCAGAAGAGTTAAGTTCGCTATTTAGGGCTTATCTTGATCAAGAGACTTACTTGCCAATCACATATAAAATTAAAAGACTTCTTTTAAATTATAAGTTACGGCAACTCTAACGGGGGTTTTTACAAAATATTTAAACCATTTAACATACCCTACAACAACAAAAGTAATATATTTAACACAAAAATGAAATTTAAAAGATAAAGAACAATTTTTTTTGTAATTCCTAATGTGTGTAAAGTTGCAATCTGTTTAATTTTAGAACAATTAGCAATCCCATGACCCAATGAGATGAGATGATGTGTATGACGTGTAAATGAGGTGTAGTCTTACACAGACCCAAGCCGACTATTTCTGAGAGTATATGGTTAATTGAATCCCAACCATCAAAGTACACCGGTAACCACTGTCTAGTATTCAAATCCGTTTAAAAGTAGCTACCTTTAGTAGGATTTGAACCAGGAACCTTCGTCTCCGAAAATCAGCTGTTAAACAGCTAACTCGTGGCGACGACTTTACCTCTAGACCAACCCGGTGGGTCTATAATAAAAATAGCAGAATTTTATTCAAATGTTATTTAAATATTCTTAATTTACGAGGTGTGGCTATTAACTAACGAGACTGACGTAAAAAAAATTATTTTTATTTTATACATAATCACTTATTGTCACCTTCAATATACAATCCTTCTCTATCCCTACAACGCTCCATGCGAATTTTCGATTGTTGGAAACAGTGCTGGAAGTCATCTTCTGTCAATACCTTCAGGACACATGCCGCTTTCTCTTTTACAGCTTCCACAGACTCAAATCTTGTCCCTTTTAATGCAGATTTCACCTTAGGAAACAGGTAGAAGATAATAACATGTGATGACACGTGTTTTTTACTTATGATCCGGAAACGAAGCGCCAATTCATGCACTGGAAGAGCCGAACTTCACCGAGAGCCAAAAAAGTTCGAATGAGCAAGTCAAAATTTAAAGCAACGATGATTGTTTTTTTTATATCCATGGGATTGTGTACCTTTACTGGGTTCCTGAAGGTCAAACAACTAACCAATATTACTACCTTGAGGTACTTTCTAAACTACGTAAAAGAGTAAGAAATAAACTCCCCGAAATGTGGAAGGACAAATCATGGGTTTTCCAGCAAGACAATGCCGCGTTATCTGTCAAGAGGTTCCTAGGCAAGTAGTGCCATCTCACTGTTAGAACATTCACCTTATTCTCCAGATCTTGCACCATGTGATTTCTACCTGTTCCGTAAGGTAAAATCTGCATTAAAAGGGACAAGATTTGAGTCTGTGGAAGCTGTGAAAGAGAAAGCGGCACGTGTCCTGAATGAACTGACAGAAGATTACTTCCAGCACTGTTTCCAACAATGGGAAATTTAAATTGAGCGTTGTAGGGATAGAGAAGAAGTGTATATTGAAGGTGAAAATAAATGATTATGTATATAATAAAAATAAATTTTTTTACAACGTCAGTATCGTTTTTTAATAGCCACACCTCGTATAATAAAGAAACGACTGTAAGTAGCCGCCACACAAAACTATTTTAATTAAATACTTTAATGTAATTTCAAAACCGTATTTAGTTTCGTGAACAATTTAGGAATAAAGAAAAAAATGTATACAACATAAAAGATTGTTTTAATTTATTTATAGTTAGGGATAAGCGAGTAAGTGAAATTTCCATAGATTTTAAGAACGCTGCTTTAAGATTTTTGTAAATAAAGACTCTACGGTCACATTACTTTAATTAATTTCCACGACTTATATAAGTCTGTATATTAAATAAATAACTGAGGAAAACTTACTGCATTTTTAATATTTATTTTAAATGTTCTGTAGAAAAATGTATTATAAAATATTTTTATATTAAACGTACGTTTTCTATTATTTAGTAGAGATTATTACTTTTTCCAGAAGAGTAATATTAGTTTAGGAAATAAAAGAATGTACAACTTAAATTAATGTACTCGTTTCAAGCTGAAATATTTCATTTTATACTTTTTTCTATTTATCTTTAGAAAGTTGGCAGTTTTAATTACACAAGAAAAAGAAGATGAGTTAGGTTGAAGGGCGTTTTCATAAGATTAAAACGGCTGTACAGTCTCTATGGATACAGTAAGAATTTTTGAGGAAATGACATTAGGGTAACGGCGTGCACGTCTCTGCCTCATTTTCTCCTCGTGCACAAAAAAAACCCCTCATCACGGACGAGGAGGAATTTTTCAATTTTGTCCTGCTTTACTGAGCGCCGGATGTTCATTAATTTATGAAGTCTGTTATGGCAAAGTGTGGAAGGGCGAAAATGAACTCTTTTTCTCATTATGCAAAACGAAAATGATGAACAACCTCACTCAGTCTATCTCACTCATACTCTCATACTGGCATTATCTCTCTCTTCTTCTATCTTCTTCCTTTCATCATCAGGTTGTTCTCTTTAAACAGAAACCAACTCTCCTTGATCATTTACAAAGAGATAGAAAAATTTTCTTTAATTTAACAATTTTTCTTGTAATAATAACGTGCATATGAAGGAATAATTTTAAGAATAGCAAAAAGTCAATAAATTAAAATATTTTTTACTACTAAACTTCTGCTAATATTTTATATTATCTTTGCTATCTTTTGCAATTTTTGCAACCATTTTAGCAATATAAGAAGACCCTGCTCAGGCAACTATGAGACTTCAAGACCACTTAAAACTTATTTATACACGATTGGCAAAAAAATGGCGTTTGAAGACAAACATGTTACATTTACACTTCATCAAAACTTATCCACTCATAGTAGGCCTACAATTTAAAACACAGATTTCTCACTCAGACACAGTTACATCATTTATATTATATTTGGACAGTCGCTTAAATTGGAAAACACACATTTAGCACAAATAATAAGAGCTGTAGATAAAACTCAAACAATGTTTTTGTCAATTTGGACCGATAGTGCGAGTTTTAAAAAGTGTGTTATTAGAAGTGCGATACGCTAGGGTAGAAGGTTTTATTATTCTATTGTGTATTTATTTATCTGGAATTTTCTTTTTTTTTTCTTTTTTCTTCTAGAAGGTTAGTTATTTACTGTATAAAGTTTCTACTCTTTTGAGAGTCAGTCAGTATTGTTGTGAAAGTGAAGTGAATAGGTCAAAAACCGATTTGTAGATAGCGGGTAGTTTATCTGTAACGCGCAGTTAGTGCACAATTAATTTTTTTTTTTTGGTTGCTAAACAACTTGAGAATGTGATTCAGATTGTAGCAGGCATAATTAGTGTCCTAATTATGTAGTTAAAAATTTAATATATTTTAAATAAACGAAAAAAATAGTATATTTTAAAATAACCATTAAAGGAGAATTCTAGAACAATTCTCTATTACTATCTCATAATTGTTTAAATCTGCCCATAATAGACCGGTGGAGTGTAAAATTATTTACACTCAATCTGTTCGTTGGAGTGCTAAAATAAATCAGCCAATTAAATGACTGAATCACTTAAGAACGGAAGAGTTAGAGGTGTAAAAGTCACTAATCAGAGTTATCTCCTCTGAAAGAAATGAATTTCATTATACAGCCAGACCCTGTGGTGAATGAAGTGAAGGTGTCATTTGAAGAGTGGAAAATATGTGCTTTTCAGAGGGCCGGCAAGCTGATAAGCATACTTTTCCATTCCGTGAGTAAGGCAATTGTAAACCACCTAACTCCTCGTTTTACTTAGTAAAACAGATTTACAGGTTCAAATGTTTGGCTGATGATCTAAACAACAACACAAATTGTTAAAATGTATTAGTATTTTGTAAGTTTGTTGTTGTTGTTTAGGTCATCAGCCAAAAGGCTGGTTTGAACCTGTAGAGGTTTTACTAAGTAAATCGAAGAGTGAGGTGGTTTACCATGCCTTCCTCACTGAGTGGAAAAGTACACTTATCAGCATGCCGGGCCCTCTGAAAAGCATATATTTTTCACTCTACAAATGACACTTTCACTTCATTCACCACAGGGTCTGGCTGTATAATGAAATCCATTACTTTCAGACGAGATAACTCTGATTAGTGTCTTTTACACCTCTACCTCTTCTGTTCTTAAATGATTCAGTCATTTACTTACATTATTTCCATGTGATAAGAAACATAACTATTTATTTTAGCCCTGCAACTAACTGATTGAGCGTAAATAATTTGACACTCCACCTGTCTGTTATGGGCAATTTGTAAGTTTACTGATGTAAAAAATACCGTTGTAAAAATATAAAGTTTATGTGTTCGTTTGTCGGAAACTTGCGGACAAGAAGTGCGCGTTCAAGAAGTGGGACAAAAAAAGACAAATAAACCGAACTATTTTTATGTATTTATACACGTGCCACCAAAAGCCTTGAATCAAGTAGTATAATTCTATTGGTGTAAATCGGCACAGGGGGATGCACCCATTATTTTAAAAGAGAACGGTTTGAGGGAAGTTTTTTTTAAGACAATGTTAGATCGGCATACAATGTCAAGCCACTAGCAGATCAAGATTAAAAAATATATATATTATACGCGCGCGCGCGCGCGTGTGTGTGTGTGTGTGTGTGTGTGTGTACATTCATCATTCATTATATTTTTATCATCCGCATGAAAAAAAGGACATAAACTATTTAATCAGGTTTTAATTACCATTTTTTTGTATTTTTACATGTAAATATATTTTTAATTTGTTCATTTTTTATATATATTAAATTTTCTCGCATCTTAAGTAGCCTATCATTAAAATATTATTTCATTTATTTGTATCATCGGATGAAACTTTCTATCCATTCTCGTTTATTCTATCGAATTCACGATTTTGGAATTATATAAAACATTTTCTCATCCCTTTGTTGGTAACTATTTATGAAACAAATATGGTAATACCTTATTATGGCAAAAATAGTCAAGTGCCTTTTTTAATGAAGCAAGGTGGAGTCATTTAGAGCCGAAACATCAAATTCATTATTGCCAACCTTCTCAGATAAGACGGCACGTAAAGAAGAAATTTATGATAATTTTCTAGTTATTATAACTGTAATAAATTATTGTTAAATATTATTTTGTAAAAAAATATTTGTTATCAATTTAAAAGTTTCATTATTTTAAAATATCCAGATCCTAAAAAGAACCCGGAATAAACGTCACAATATATATAGCCTATATTTATGATTTTCTTGAAAGGTAAATGTAAATATGTCATTTACTCACAGAGGTAATTGTAGTTTATCTATAAATTTTGTTATTTGACTCTTAAATAAAGGTTTATATGATGAAAACAAGTTAGTTTAGTTGAAGAAAGAAACATCATTTATATGAAAATAATGTAGTACAGCATTATCTAATCTGGAAGGAGTTAATCCGTTGTATCGTATATGTGATTCAGTGGTCAAATTTGCGGATTGTTTTAATTTATTAGAAGAGAAAGAGAACTAGTCCTCCCCCATTCCACTGCATCAGAGCACAAGGACATGTTAAAGGAGGGTTAAAATGAGGAAGGTGTACAAAGCACAATGACATCCCCTACCGGGATTTACCGTAATTTGCAACTCTTTGTTTCGGCTATGTTCGCGCAAACTTTTCCAAACCGTTTTCAGCACGCTTCAGCGACTTATCTCAATCCAGCTTTATTCTTTTTGTTCACTCAAATAGACTTGCTTTTCTCTAGTTTCTTTTTTCAAAGATCAATGACTTGACTAATCCTTTTTATATTGCTCTAATATACTTTGCTTTTTATTACAAGTAGCCAATATTTTAATATTCATATTTTAATGTTTTATATTTTAAATTAAGTTCCAACTTCACTGAGATTTCTTTGAAGAATTGTAATTAATTCATTAAGCTTTATATTGGTATGATATTGTAGACACAAAAATCTATCTATAAAAATCCCTTTCAAACCCACCGGGTTGGTCTAGAGGTAAAGTCGTCGTCAAAATCAGCTGTTTATAGCTGAAATTCGGAGACGAAGGTTCATGGTTCAAATCCTAGTAAAGGTAGTTACTTTTATACGGATTTGAGTGCTAGCAGTGGTTACCGGTGTACTTTGATGGTTGAGGTTCAATTAACCATTCTCTCTCAGGAATGGTCGGCCTGAGTCTGTACAAGACTACACCTCATTTACACGTCATACATATCATCCTCATCTCATTGGGTCATGGGGTTGCTTATTGTTCTGAATTGAACAGATTGCAACGTACACACATTAGGAAAAAAAATCCCTTTCATGACACAACAGATCTCAATGCTGGTAGCAATGTTTTAAAAAGCTTACCTTTGACTTATGACAGAAACCATTAGTGATTTCTGCATCTACTCTTGAAGAGGAATCGAATGACACTATTTTTGTTTACAAATTCTGACTTTGATTTCTTGACTAACGGGTTTGGGTTACTCCTGTCGAAACCGGAACCTCAAATCCAATGTTTTCTGTATCTACTCTTTAAAATAAATCGAATGATATTTTTGTTTCCAAACTCCGACTTTGAATTCTTGGCTTCCGGTCGAAACCGGAACTTCAAACCGAATCCATGCTCACTAACTTGTGTGTAGATTACGAATCCGAAAACCAATTGTTGCTATCTCTTCTAGTTTTTGACATTTGGGTGTGAAACACGGACGGATAAAACAAAATGATAGATGACAATTTAAAAAATTTTCACCAATAAAATATTTTCTCTACATTTATTTTCATATTTCCATAACTATAGTTTTTAAGGGGAGACTGTACTTTGTATCCCGCCAATGTTAAATTTGCTCTTTTTACGTAAATTTTTCATAGGATTGGTAAAAGATAGGGAAATGAAATTTTACACACTATAGGTGTCGGGTTTCTTCTCGAGCTACTGATATTTTTGAATTTAATCTTTGGACCATATAATTTTTTTTAAATTACAAATAATAACATTTTTACAAATTGTTTTCTACGTGTTTTGCGCATTACTAATTTTTGGAGCAACTGAGGAAGTCATAAAAATGTCGGTATATGTGGCTATACAAAATAATTAACTGGTAAACATTCCAGCCTGGTAGGTTTATTGGTTTCTGAGAAAAATGTACCTTAATGTTAAAAATCTAAATTTACGAAGAAAGGTAAGAAACAAGAAGGCATAAATTAAAAACAAAATGTACACAAACAAGTAAATTTCCCATCAACAGTTGTTTAGAAAGCTGAACCACAGCTAAGAACATTAAAAACTGTGATGCAGATATTTTAAAAAATAAAATTCTCTTTGCACTAAAACGAGCAGTATAAAATTATGAAAACTATTTGTTCTTCGTAACATGATAATTTTTCTGTGTAAACCAAGAAAAACTTAATTTTTTCATTAAAAAATATTTTTTGACTTAATTTAATGTTTTTCTGGTAGATCTAGGTCTAAACTATTGAAAAACATAAAAAACCAAAAAATCGAAATTTTGAGTTGAAACCATCGGGCAATCTCCCCTTAATTTGATATAAGCCTAATTTAAAAAACTATGTTTGTACTTTCTATTGAGTGAATTTTGATAAATCACTAATATTTTCATTAAATACACAAGTTCACCAGGTAAATGTTGTAACATTGTGAAATAGAAATGGTTGTTGCTATAGATTATTTATTTTAAGAATTGTGTATTGTACATATGAGATGAAGTGTATTGACAAGGATAGAGATTTGCGATGAATAAGATCTTTTGAATAGGAGTTTTTTGAAATTTGAAAATAGTAGAAACGTTTGTTTCTTATTTCAATGCCTTCTATGATGTTGTAGAATAACAGCGAAGGATCTTGATTGATTGAGAAACTATTAGACTGGAGGTATAAAATCAGTTAGCACCTTTGAAGCTTGGTCAATTGTTAACTGAATTGTGAATAAAACTGTGTCAGGACGATCGAAATATTGCCGTCACAGGACCATTTTTGAATCACAAGAATAGCGCGTGTTCCTACGGGTAAGAGCAAGTGGTTGTGAACAGGTAAATAAATTTTTTTGATTGTTTGTTTGTTGTTACAGTGTCTTAATTATTGTTGTTGTTTAGGTCATCAGCCAAAAGGCTGGTTTGAACTTGTAAAGGTTTTACTAAGTAAAACGAAGAGTGAGGTGGTTTACCCATGCCTTCGTAACTGAATGGAAAAGTACTCTTATCAGCATGCCGGGCCCTCTGAAAAGCACATATTTACCACTCTGCAAATGACACCTTCACTTCATTCATTGCAGGGTCTGGTTTTATAATTATGAAATTGATTACTTTCAGAGGAGATAACTCCGATCAATGTCTTTTACACCTCTACCTCTTCTGTTCTTAAATGATTCAGTCATTTAATTGGCTGACCATGTGATAAGAAACATATATATTTATTTTAGCCCTGCAACGAACTGATTAAGTGCAAATAATTTGACACTCCACCTGTCTGTTATGGGTAGATCTTAATAATTGTCTAGTTTAATTTAAGCTTATGTTTTGTAATTAAATTAATTTATGTAATCTAATATTTTATTTGTTAGGAGGTTAAGTTTAACCCTTAAATATAATAATTTATTTTATTAATAAATAATTTTTATAAGTTTAAAGAACGTTTGTTTATTATTTATTATACCCAGATCCCAAACAAACCTAGGCTTAGGCGTTACAATATATTTGATTACCTTTGGGAAGACCTTGCCAAGATGGGCAGAAAGAATCGAGTTTGAAGACAAACGAAATGAAAAGTTTCTATGTCACATTTTAAACATCATAATCAAAATTGTTGAAAAATATGAGAATATTTCAATAACGCATAAATTCCGCAAACATACACAGCATAAATCTCGATTACACTTAAACATACTTCTAAATTGAAGAACACACATTTAGTATAAACCGAAACAGCTAGACTTAAAATTTTAACATATATTTCGGCTACTCGAACCGAAATCACGGTCCTACCCTACCTTAAATAATGAACTTTAAAGGCTTCCATGAAAAGCAAAAACAGACCACCGGATGAACAGAAGAAAGGTGAAAAACTTACAGTAAACGAATGCTTAGAATGTGGGCTGCAAAAAAATTCCAGAACGTCAAAAGTCACCTGACGTGGTCTAAAATTGGCCCTATACGAGAAAAACTCGGACCGAAACCAAAATAACCACTTTAAAACAAATTTTTGATTTAAATGTCCGTTCTCAAACAGTTCTGGGGATCTACATATTCAGTTATGGGATGCATCTAGTAACTTAAGTAACAAAATTATTCAGCTTTTCAGTCAAATATTCCAAAGTACGCCCTGGTACAATTCAAACAACCATATTCACAGAGATCTACGTATTTATGTCAATAAATAAAGACAAAATTAAAACGTTTAATGTACCTAACGTTCGGAAAACTTTCTAAATCGTACGAAAGCTGTTAGCCCATCAATCTGTTGTATAATGGTAGTAAATTCGAAGGCTAAATCGGAGGCACCCAACAGACTTATTTGATCAACTTACTTTATTACCTTTAGTTTTCAAAATTTAGATTTTTTATATTTGTAATAAATATCAAACTGTTAACAGTATTTTTCTTTAAAGGTATGTCCTCCTTTTAATGAAAATTGACTTCTGGCCAATTTATAGTTCAGTCAAGTTTAGTTTACTTTGTCCAGAGTTTAGTTTTAAAACACGCTATTGAGTGTTAATTATTTTTTTTTAGAAAATAAAATTACTTGTTTTCATGTGGATTTTTTGAAATCAAATTTTTCATAGAAATAAATGTTTTCACGCCCCCGAACCCAAAAATATTTATGTGATTGGTCTGTGTGTTTGTGTGAACAAAAATTTCAATAAAGAAAATATCGTACATGTAAATTGTCATACAAAGTCACGTATAACGTCGTAGCGTCGTCGTAAAGTCATACAGACATATAAAGTGTTATACAGAGTTGAAACTTGAAAGGTAAGTTAGCTACCACCTAGGAAACCGGACACGAACATTTTCATAAAATCCGGTCTATCGGAAATAGTACTTTATTCATGATATTTTTCACTTTATTTGACTTTCTCAAAATCGGCTACTACGATTTTCTTTTTAAATCGCCTTATTTAGCCCACTACTTTTTTACGTTCTACAAGATACTGTAAGCGCCATGTCTGCTGAATTTCTTAGGAGGGCTGCGCTCTCGTGGTAAAAAATGTTTTTCTTTTTATAAGATTTCTGCCTTAGTTTACGACATACATGTATAAAATCAAAGTTATAGAATATAAAAAAACCTACAACTTTTATTTCATTTATTTCGGAATCATGTTTTTATTATTTATTACTTCTCATTTTGTTTTTATCGTTTTTAAGGAGGTTTTGGTTATATTTTTAATTTTATTTTGATTTATTTAAAAAAAACTATTTAAGTTGTCTAATTTTGATTGTAATAGCCTACATACCTAATTAAGAACAGTAATTAAGAACAGTATAATATGTTTTAATGTTATAATTTTTTAATTACAACAGTGGGTTGTAATTTTTTCATGAGTTAAATCTTATCGATAAGTTGCATTTATTGTTATACATAACAGATTATGCATTAAAAAAAGTTATATGAAAAAAAACTTATATTTCAAGCATTGTTTTCTACAGAGCCTAGTTTAGCGTCAATTAATGATTTTCCGGATTTTTAAGTTGTACATTTCATTTAGTGTCATTGACTCATAATTATAATTAAGGTGCTTTTTGTTTTTCATTGTTCACTCATGATTAAACCTAGGCTATATTGTTCATTATTTATTTCGGCAAAAGAAGTCGTGTAATGGTTTCACACAAAAATATTTTTTAAAGTTAAGGATTTTTAAGCTAATTATAGGCATAGGCCTACTTGAAATTTACGAAAAGAGGTAGGCGCCTACATTAATAATAACTAATCAATTATTTGAAGCTATTTAAAAGCTAAAGAGTTTCATAAAATGATATCTCTTAATGACTAACAAATTTAATTAATTCTTTCGATGTTTGACTTCTGAGTTGAAGCCGTGGGTCATAGCTTAGTATCAGCGAGCACCCTAGTTTCAGAGTAGTCTTAAATGTTTTCAGATTTTGGAAAGTCTTATATGATAGTCTTAAACAGTTCAAGAAAAATATTATAAATTCTTTATTTTATTACAGATTAACAATTAATCATTTTTTCCATATTTTTAGTATTTCTTTCATATTTTTGTTCTTTTCTCAAATTTGTCCTTACTTAGAAAAGTTTATAGGCCTAATATCATGTCATGCATTCAGCAGGTATGTGTGTGTACCTGCATTCCATTGTCTTAAAATCTGCCATATTCAATACCTAAAATTACTGTCATATATATATATATATATATATATATATATATATATATAGGTTTGAGGTTAAAGAACTCTTAATGTTATAAAAATTATTCTCGTTCATATTACCTCTTATTCATAAAAAAAACATTACATTTTGTCTTTGTAAAAACATCACAGGCAACGCCGTCACAAATCGTTTTTAAAATGTTTGAAATTCTTATGAAACAAATTATGATTCTTATAAGATATTAATATTATTATCTTAACATCTCATTATATCAAGTTTCGTTTTGAAATTATTTAGCCTACAAAATGTATTTAATCTTAAAAGTATTGATTTTATTTTTCTCTCGTAGTTAAAGGGTTAAAATATTATGGGTTTCTATATTTAGAATTTAGTTTCCATTATATTTCTTTACGATTGTTTTTAATTACAACTTAATCATATTTCTTTTGTATTTCTTCGTTCTTAGAAGTTTTCTTTTCTCAGTTATAGCAACATGATATTTAGAACTATTTATTTTTTTAACACTTTTTCTTTCATATCGATTTTATAAATTGAAGGAAATTTGATATTTTCTTTTATGCTTTCTTTATTATGAACGATTTATCCGTCTTTTGCACGATTAATTTTTCTTAGTTTAGATTTTGTACATATATTTTTTTTTCTCTTCACGTTTAGTCTTGTTGAAACACACTACTGAGTGTGGTTTTTATTTTACTTCAAGGACATTATTCAGATTTTATCGTCTTTGCTTAAAGTTTTTGTATTTATAAACTGATTGTAAAAGAAATACACTGTTACAAAAAAAATTTCTAGGCTGGGAAAATTAATGTTCAAAATTCACGCTTTCGGAATTTCGTTTAAAAGTTTTGTTTTTCTGTCTTCTTTTCCAAGAAATATAATTATTATTGTTATTCCCATGTGTTATAATAAAATGTAAATAATTAGGTATTTTTCTTGTGGTTAGGCCTATATTGAATATATTTCGTCCCTTTGCAACCACTGCGTCAAAAAAAAACATATTTCTTAACCTTTGATGGGTAATTATGTTAGGATTTTTCCGAGATTATCTATCTCCCTATTGGTTTTATATGCCTCCTTGTTTCTCCCCTTTGGATAATTTTATACTTGGTAAAATTTGATTTTTCTTAAGTGTTAATTTGCTTTGTAAGAGGTTGTAGAGGTTTATTTAGTAGATAGGGATATGAGCAGCGGTTATTTTGTTCAAGATTTATTATTTTGTAGTAATAATAATAATTTTTAGCACATAAACTACGTGTATAGCTGTAATCTAAATCAAACAATTCTCAAAAATGATTACATCTAACTCTATTTTCTAAATTTATTTTTCATTAAGAAAGCAATAACAGTTGCTAACTTATTAATAAGAGGTGCAATAATAAAAGTTCACCAAATAGTTTAAATAAGTTATATGAATATTGATACACAACTCTCAACCAAATTTAACTTTATTGAAATGAATGCATTTCTACCTTACCGTAAGCGAAATTCTATGAAAGGGTAACTGAATGTCAAACGCATATGACAATAAAGCATTTGTCACAAATCATACACGCATAAAGTGTAAAATGTGGTACACACTGGACCAACTCAGGATTTGTGGTACTTGGTTGTGGTTTCTATATGAATGTTGAAAACCACAAAATTAATCACAAATTGCTTAGAGTTTCTAGTAGCACTATAAAAATCTTTACTTTTTCTTTAGGAAGTTTTTTGGAAGAAATTATAATTTAATCAATATTGAAGTTATTTCAAATTAAGCTTACTACTTAACAATTCGTGAACAGTAAGATATTTTTTCACGGTTTATAAAAACGTAAACGCCTAAAATATTTACTACGTCTTTAAATTGTTTTCAATTTTTTTTATATAAAAGAATCGAAAATTTAAATTGTTGGCTTTTTTCAGCACTCTTTACTCCATCTCTGGGTATACGCCCTCCAACTTGTCTCCCTCTAATTCTATGCTTAGTTTGCCTCATCCATTAAACTCCTCCAATCTTCTGAATGTCATCTCTCCACCTCGTTTTTTGTCTTCTTGGGATTCACCCGGTTGTTTTGGTGCATGTAGAGGATCACATGTCTAGCATTTGAAAATTAAGAAAGTTTAAGTACTAAAAATTGTAAATTTATTTTTAAATTAGCTAAATGATATTTAAATATTTTATTTTAATTTTAGCTAAATTCAAAAGTGTATATTTGGAATTTTAAATTAAACAAACTTTAATGTTATTTAAAAAGTATTTTCTTCTTGTAAAAACCATTGGTATTGTTTTTTAGTGGAACTAGAACAAAGACGATGATCTTGCTCCAACATTCCTACATTAAATAATTTATTTAAAAAAATATATTAGCATTCTGAATTGTGAAGAATGTTTTTTAATACACAAGAAAATTAATTAAGAAGATTAGACTACAATAAATGTAGGCCTATACTATACAGGCTACATTGAATATTGAATGTAAAATTCTATTTTAGTTTATCATCCAATTGTTTGACAATTAATGCTAATGAAAATAAAGAGAAGGATGATAGATGATGATGATGATGTTGATGATGAGTGATGAAGAAATGCCAGACCTGACCAGTAATCAAACCCGAGACCCCGGCGTAGCAGCCAGTTGTGCTGACCACTATACCACGGGCCGGCCTTGGTTAAAAGAATATTGTATTTTTCTTATGATTTCTAAAAATTAAAATTAAAAATTAAATTTATTATTAGCCTACCTATAACTGAAATCTGTTTAAAAGCTGTGTTGGTTTTTTCTGTTTTCTTCTTAGATAGTTAAAAGCCACGACTACGTTATAACGTTAAATGAAATAAAAAGAAAAAGAATTGGAAAATGAATAAAAATTAAATTTATTGAAACGATAACTTTAAATTACCTACTATAAGAAAATTTGATGTTACATAAATTAAATTAATTTTCTCAATTAGTTTTATAACTATTGATGATAGCCTACTATAAATATAATTCTAATTGCGGGTAACCACTACCTACCCCCAAAAAAACAAATAATAATTTTTTTTAATTTTTTTTTTATAAATATTTGGTCTTTTCTGAAAAATTTGATACCAAATTTATGTTTTTACTCCCAATTCCAATTTAATTACGAATTTTTTAAAATAGTACTGCATGAAAAAAATTGTGCCTTTTGAGTTTTCGAGGAAACATTTTGCGTAGCTAGTTGTCGTTTCTTACTTACATTCCAAGGAAAATAAAAAATACTCACATAAGCATTCACTGCCTACTGCTGTTCTAGATGTAATCAAACCTGTCTTTGCTGATTTATCTCGAACTGATTTATTAAAAAAATGCCTTCATGGTAACATTCAAAATAAAGCGAGTCGTTCAACCATATCATCTGGAGCAGAATCCCCAAATCTGTATTTGTTGGCATTGAGACCATGACATTCGGTATTCATGATGCCATTTTAACATATAATGATGGTAATATTAGTAAGTGTGAGGTTATGAAACAATTAGAAATAAACCCAGGAGCAAATATGGTATCAATTTTGAGTAAAATTGATTCACGTCGAATTTGCGAAGCAGAAAAAATGTGTGAGGATATGAAAAAGAAAGCTCGCCGGAAGAACAGACATGTGAAGAAGAAATTAGAAGATGAAATAGAAAAGGATTCCAACCCATATTATGGAGCAGGGCTGTTTTAAGCAGGTAGCATATGACATACTTGGTACTAAACGTGATTCTAGTCTTTATTTGCATTTTCCCGAAAATCATGATTTTTCTTTTAAAAATCCCGTTTTCTCAAAAACTATTTGACCGATCTGCTTCAAATTTTTTGTGGTAATTATTGTCAATAAGGTGGAGTTACACCACTAGAATTATTGATATTTGCTAAAAAATAAAATAATTATGGCTTATATAAAGGTGTTTTTCGAGCAAATATTTTTTACATATATAAAAAAATTATTTTTTTTTTCTTTCAGTACATTTTGATGATTGTAGTGGTACTATTTTCACATAATGAGCTGAAGAGCCTCTCAAAATTTCATGTTTGTAGCTCTTGTACTTTTTTAGAAAATGGGTCATAAAGTTAAGAGATTTTAACATTGAATTATATGACGGGTAGTGGTGTCCTATGACTTTACTTGTACAAAATATTGCCATATATAGTATATTGATCTGAAAATATTTTAATTTTATTAATAATGTTTAATGAGCTGAATTATAAGTTAAGAGTTTATAGTTACGATTTTATTATTGAATTCTTGCAGTCTTATATTTGGCTTCTTGTCCATACATCGATTGGGAATCAAATGGGGCATCGATGTAGGACATCGTTGCAATCGGTTTTATAGTATTTAACGAATTCTTTTAAATTTTATTCTGCTTACTTTAAAATCATGAAATTAAATTGTTGCAGTTGATTCCATAATTTAAATAAATCTTGATGTTCTTCTATTTTCTTATAATTATATTAGTTAATTAGTTCAAATTACCTACTTATTTAAAATTATACTTTCTTTTGTTTTATTGTTTCATCTTTAATAAAATTTGGAGCTTTGGCTTCTGGAATGTTTATTTAAAGGCTAACTTTTATATTTTTCTTCTAACAATTTAGCTTAATGTATTTAATTTTGATTGAGAATAATTTTAATTTAATTAGAAATTATTTATTTTGATGATTAATAATGATTATTTAAAAGGATTTCTTTGAATTCTTTAACAATTGACTTATTAAGTTTGACCTTAGATCAATGATATACTATATTCTGGAGCATGGACTGCTATTCTACAACGTCTTATTATCACTCGACAGTTTGTAAACTGCAGGTGAATTCAAAGAAAAGCTTGAACAGTTGCGTCGAGGTCGCGTCTCCTCGATGTACAGACATGTACTCTATGACGCGACTCGTTTTTCGGTCTTGTCGAGGTCTCGTAATTTTTATCGCGTCGAGGTCGTGTTTCACCGGTGTGAGAGCAGCCTTGATATCCCATTGCTGTATCCCAGTATCTTTCTCTCAATTTTATTTTGAGTGATTCTTATAAGCTATGCGAGTATACGAGTATTTGTGTTAAGATATTATTAACCCACCGGGTTGGTCTAGAAGTAAAGTCGTCGCCAAAATTAGCTGTTTAACAGCTGATTTAAAAGCTTCCTGGTTAAAATCCTGGTTAAAATCCTAGCAAAGATAGTAACTATCATACGGATTTGAATGCTAGATAGTAGTTACCGGTGTACTTTGATGGTTGGGGTTCAATTAACTACACATCTCAGGAATGGTCGACCTGAGTCTGTACAAGACTACACCTCACTTACACGTCATAAATATCATCCTCATCTCATTGGGTCATGGTGCAGCTTATTGTTCAGAATTTAACAGATCGCAATATACACACATTAGGGATTAGAAAAAAAAGATATTACTGGAAAACAATTAACAATTAGCCTAGTCTTTTTGACCAATTTTCATAAAACAATCTGGTGGGGAAACACTCACATGACTTTCTCTTGCTAATGTAAATAAAACCCATATGTTTACCTATGTTTATCATCAGTAAAAAAATTTAAATTAAAACATAACCTAATGTTAATCATGAGAGAATGATGCCAAATGAAAACCAATCTCTGTAGAACCTCAAAATACAAAAAATAACTAATTGACGCTAAACCAGGCTCTGTAGAAGAAAATGGTTGAATTAAAAGTCGTAGATTTTTTATTTCCTATAACTTTTACTATAATATACACTTTTGCCGTAAAATGTATACTAAGGCAGCAATATTAAAAATTCTCATTTTTTACTTATTTAGATGACCAAAATACTTACAGAAAATTACTAATTGACGCTAAACTAAGCATCTTACACAACAATGTTGGAAATAAATTTGTAGGTTTTTAAATTTTCTACAAATTTAATTATACACTTTTGCCCTAGAATGCATATTAAAAGGCGCAATCTTAAAAAAACACAATTTTTTACCCCGAGAGGCTCCCAAGAATTTCAGCATATAGTATGGCGCTTACCCTATCATGTAGAATAAGTTAGCCTGTATAAAAAATAGTACATGAGGTGAATTTTAAAAAATCGTAGTCGTTTTTAAGAAAACCGCAAAAATGTGAAAAATTGCACGATTAAACTACTAGGCCTACTTCTTGTTGACCGATTTTTATGAAAATGTTTGTCAGGTCTCTAGTGGTAAGTTACCTACCTTAAAGTTCCCAGTTTTAACTTTGTGCGATATCTCCTTCTTGAGATATTTTATTCACTCACGCACATACACACAGAACAATCGATAAAAACATGTTTTGTGGGTTCAGGTGAACTGCAAATGTGTATATCCGGTGAACACTAGAATTCGAAAAATCGAGATGAAAACAATAGGTACTTTCATTCCCTATTTAATTCATGTAGAACAAGAGAAAGTAAAAATAAAAGAAGATATCAAAAAGTGAAAGACGATAACAACTAACGAAGCGGTATTGTCGAGAATTAACAATCCTCAGCATCTAATTACTTTCATTAAAAACAGGAAAACGGCATTTATTCGGTCACATAATGCGCCACTGAGTGCCATTTGAAGAGATTCAAATGTTAGGCTATTTGAAGATAAAGCTAAAATTTGTTTTAACAAGGTGTAGGGCTAATTCTTTTGCAATCAATTTTTTTGTATTGTATATAATGAACTTTAAGCAAAGACGATAAAAGTCTGAATGATAACGGTCTTTGAATAAAAATATAAAAATCTGGTGTGACACACTCACACAACTTTCTCTTGCCAATGTAAATAATTAACAATAAACCTAACATTATTAATAAAACATTAGAAATAAACAAAAAACTAACTTTAATAACATAACCTAATTTTAATCATGAGTGAAAGACGCAAAATGATAATCAACCTCAGTTTAGCTTAAAAATACGGAAAATCACTCTTTCACGCTAAACTAGGCTCTGTAGAGAAAAATGCTTTAAATAAAAGTTGTAGATCTTTTAATTTCCTATAATTTGATTATAACACTTTTGTCGTAAAATGCATACTAAGGCTGAAATCATAAAAATCGTCTTTTTTACACGTTTTCGTGAGAAAAAAACAGAAAACCGCTAATTACAGCTAAACTAAACATACAAAAAAATGTTTGAAATAAAAGTTGTAGGATTTTAAATGGTCTACAACTTTTATTAGGCCTGTATACATTTTTGCGCTAAAATGCATATTAAAGCCGCAATCTTAAAAAAAAACAATTTTTTTACGTGAAAACAACCTTCCCAAGAATATGTGCAAACCGTTTTTCAATAGATGCCTTCGTGTTTTAGTTATAAGCATTCAAAGTTGCAATTTTGGGAAAATTGTGTTAGCAATAAAAAAGGTAAACGCACTGCATAAACCATTTTATTGCATTTTTCAATCATAAAATATCTAATAACTAAGTTTAAACGGTGGTAAGACATGATAATAATGAGAAAAAATTATTATAAATAAATAATAGACTACAACAAATAAATGGCTATGTTAATGTTTAACTATCTACAATTCAGCTACCAGTCTTTATACTACAAACTTTATTTTCTTAAAACTACAATATGATTTATTAAAAAATACCAAACTAATGTTTCAACTAAATTAGTAATGAAATAAATTGAAAAATGCAACAAAATGGTTTATGCAGTGCGTTCTACCTTTTTTTATTGCCAACACAATTTTCCCAAAATTGCAACTTTGAATGCTTATAACTAAAACACGAAGGCATCTATTGAAAAACGGTTTGCACAATTGCTTTTTTCTTAAAATTTCACATTGAAATGACGTATCACACGACCAACATCCCATTTAAAAAATAAAGTTGAATCCAATATGGCGGATCCAAGATGGCGGACAAAAATTTTAAAACCAAGAAAAGTTGGATTTTTAAAAATATGCTGATCCGCGTAAGCTTCTTTCGCCAAATACGTCTCAGTTACGCAATATAAAGCTGTTTCATACTTTGAAATCACCCTGTATAGGGAGTACATGCAGGGAGATCTACAAGTAACTGAGAAATAAAAACGTAGTCTAAACGTTTGTGGGTCTGTGTAGTTCATTTATTATATTCTATAATTACGAACTTTTAAAAGGACTTTTGTATTGAAATTATCATAAAATATGACTTTTGAAAGTTTGATTCAATAACTTTTACTTTCTGTGTCATTGAATCGGAATTTAAAAATTGTATGATTAGTAAATAAAAACCAAAATTAAAAAAGTTTTGTGATTCATTTTGTTTTTTTTTTTGTTTTTTTGTTTTACATCCAACTGTTCTGCAATTAGGCTACTACTAATGCAGACATTGAGAAGAATGATAGATGAAGATGAGTGCTGAAAAATGCCAAGCCTAACCGGGAATTAAATCCGGGGCCCCAGCGTATAAGCTAGTTGCAGATTGGTGAGGATTAAAAAACAAAACATAGCCTAGATATTTTATTTATTTTTTTATTTATTTTTTTTTGACGTCCGACTGTCATTGATATTAAAACCTTATTAAGGTGGTAAGGATGATATATGAAAACGGCCGGCCCGTGGTGTAGTGGTCAGCGCAACTGGCTACTATGCCGGGGTCCCAGGTTCGATTCCCTCAGTCAGGTCTGGCATTTTTTCATCAGTAAATCACCACATATCATTACCTACGCACAAGCCCAAGGCTTATGTAGGCATCACCACACAATAAAAAAAAAATGAGTGATGAAAAAATTTAGACGAAACCGAGAACCCTGATATGAAAGTTAGTTGCGTTGACCACCATACCAACGGAATGTTTTTAAGGGGAGCACTATACCTTGAAAATCGAAAAGAAATCGATTTTTTTAATTTTGGTGCTATTGCCTTCTGTAAGGCTATCTTTTTCTGTGTAGGCCCTAATTACATATAAAAATTATAACTGTACGATCGAAATTACGGAAGCTATGCAGATTTTTGTTAAGTAATGTTTTGACCAGAAGTTTTTTTAATTAAGTTAATCTGTGGAAACAATTAAGAATTGCGATATTCAAAGAACACAGAAAGCTAAAAAGGCAATGGAAAGTGTGTCAAAAGAAGCAAGACAAGAGAAAAAAATAGCAAATTATTTGAGGAAAAAGAAGTCTGATAAAGATCAATATTATCGTGCAGGCCGATTTTAGGGTTAGTGAAATTTCACAGCTCATTTCCCGCAAATTCACTTTTTTCCATAAAAAAAAGGTACAGTTTTCTCAAAAAATATTTGACTTTAAGGTTGAAATTGTTTGAGCATGTTTCCCAGTATAATTGTAACATATGGTACCCTACTAGAATCATTGCAGTATTATTAATAAGTTCGAAATAAATAAATTTTACAAAAAAAATTAAATTGTTTTTACATTTTTCAAAAGAAATTCTCGAAATGGTATCGCTAGCTCTATAGACTATTAATAATTCTAGTACCAGAGCAATCATAGAAAAGGCACAAAAAATTAAAGTCCTAACTCTTAACGGTTTCTTAGAAACGTGTAGCTAAAAAGAGGTCAATTTAACATGGGTTAGATAGGAGGTATAATAGTGCTCCCCTTAAATCCAGATCTTAAAAGTATGGATTCAAAAATAACCTATTTTATATAAAACCTACCGATTTTTAGGCTATTTATTCGCAAATAAATATATTATTTTCTGTATTATTCGGTATACAACATTAAGTTTTGTCTAAAAAAATTTGTTTGACACGTGGTGAAAATTCAAAATTTGGCGCCAGATGGGGATAGTATTTTTATGCATTATGAATGAAAGTACGCTGTAGCCTATTTACCCCCGCCATTTCATGGGGCGGCACGTGCACGTAGGGAAAAGTTCAATTTTTACGTAGTTCACTGTAAGATGAAGAGAGCGGTATAGAGCGCAGCACTGACAGGGTTGTAGAGTTGATAACTCTGCTATCTATCGTCAACTACAGAAACTTTTTACTGTTCATTTTACCTTACTTACTATATACAGTACTTTAACAAGTCTAAACAAAGTACACTTATTTGAACTTTTCTTTGTTATAACTTTATTACAATTAATTAAATCGCAATCGTAAAAAACACAATTTAGTAAGTAAATCAGATTAAAAATATCTAACAGAAAATGAAGAAATATATTTTACTGTTTTAATTTTTGTGTTGTCCATAATATAGTACTGATTAAATGTAATTGTATTGCTTATGAATCTTAAAAATTTATGAATAACATTTTAATAATTTTGTTATTAAAACTCATTGAATTGGTCTAGTAATCCCAGGTTGCTCTAGAGGTAAAGTCATCGTTACGAATCAGCTGTTTAACAGCTGACTTTCGGAGACGAAGGTTCCTGGTTCAAATCCTAGTAAAGGTAGAGTTACTTTTATACGGATTTGAATACTAGACAGTGGCTAACGGTGTACTTTGAAGGTTGGTGTTTAAGTAACCATATTCTCTCAGTAGTGGTCGGCCTGTTGCTGTGCAATACTACACGTCATGCGCAAATCATCCTCATCTTGAGTCATGGGGTTGCTTATTGTTCTGAATTCAACAGATTGCAACGTACACATATTAGGGATAAAAAAAATTTTAAATTGGTCTAGTGATAAAGTCGTCGCTACCAGTCAGCTATTTAACAGTTGATTTTAGGAAACGAAGGTTCCTGGTTCAAATCCTGGTAAAAGTACTTTTATATGAATTTGAATACTAGATATTGGTTACCGGTGTACTTTGATGGTTGGGGTTCAATTAACCATACTTTCTCAGAAATGGTCGGTCTTAGTCTGTACAAGAGTACGCTTAATTTACTCATAATAGAGCCTATAATAATATTGGGTAATATATTATATACCCTCATCTCATTGGGTCATGGGATTTCTTATAATTCTTAAATTGAAACGATTGTAACATACACATTAGGGGTTAAAAACATTGTTATTAAAATAATTTTATATTTTAAAATATTTTGTTATATTTTATTAGTTTATTGAAATCGTACGCTATCATCTGCTTGATTATAATTACCGGCTGTTACAGGTTGTGGTACATTATCGGTTGTTTCTGACATAATAATTTTCCAGATCATAGCTGGGAATCGAACCAGGGACGTTCAACTTTGCACCCTATTAAGCTAACCAATGCGCCAAGGAGGAGCTTTTATTTGATTCTTGTTTATAATATTTATTATTTTATTCGAATTTAAAAGTATTGTACGCCTAGGTAGTACTTAATTGTTGTAAATATGTATATAATATTTACCTAATTTTTCCTTGTTCATTTATCTTGTTTATTTTTACGTTTGGTTAATTTTCTTGTTGCGTGTTAAACCAATTTACCACAAAGCTTGCTTACTTATTATTAATTATTACGTTATTTGTTTATACTCATAGAAATTTAGTTAACTAAGCCTTTTGATCGTTTTAAAAAATATCGCATCCTACGACTCATTGCAAATTTCCACTATCTAATTCTTAACTTCATCATCCATGGTCACCTTCTCTTTTCCTCCATCCAGGACTACATCCAAAACACCTCAAGAAATCTCCACGACGCCTGGATGGCTTCAGAAATTAAAGCCATCTGGAGCATCTATACCAGACCGCACCCACTAGTGACGATCCGCCAACTGCCATTCATTCCTTGACTCTCTGAAGTAACGCGAATCTCTGAAATAACGCGACTTTCAGTGTAAGTTGAACATACTGGTATCTCACGGAATTTGAACCATACAGATATAGCATTGATTTTCATTAATTTGTTAATATTTTCTTCCCACAAATAAAGACTTTTTATAGTCAGGAATCATTAGAAAATGTTTAGACCGTTTAATAAATATCAATTTTGATACATTTCAAGCTGTAATTTAGCTTAAATACAGAAATAAATAAATTTGTAACCGTTTGCCATTTAACCCTTACAGTACCAGCGTCCTAATACTAGGACGTAAGATTTTGACTAAAAAATGGCAGGGTTCTATTATTAGGACGTCAGAAGTTCAACCAAACAATGCCCGGCGTCGTCCTTTTATTAGTACTAGGTACGCTAAATGAAAAAATTTGTAGAATTTTAATTTTCATTCAATTTTTATAAACAAAGTATGAAAATAATCTGTAACAAATGTAAATTGAGCCGGCCACATTGGCGCAATTGGTAACGTGCTCGCCTCTCATCATGCGGTCCTGGGTTCGAATCCCACTCAGGCACGGCATATTTTCATACGTTACAAAAAATTCATTTCATCCTCATTACACACAGTTACACCCCAACGTCGTCGCTAATGACCTTGCAGTTGATGCGACGTTAAATAAATAATAAAAAAAAAATGTAAATTGAAAAAATACATGTAGACTAGGGTTTTTTTAATAAAAATGTAGTTGATTAGTATTGATTAAAAACACTAAAAATTAGATTTTTATAACTTTAATCGCAATATTTTTATTTTTTACAATCCATAAATGATTTTTGTGATATTTTCATAATTAAATTGTCTTTAAAGTGATATAAGTTAAGTGAAATTGAGTAACATAATTTTTAGAGTAATTTTTTTTTAATTAAAAATGAAATATCCATAAAAATTTCTACGTATCATTTTATTTTTCAATCGTTAGAAATGTGTTCCAAGTCGAATGCCATACAAGATTGATTATGAAAATAGGAAAAAATTATTAAAAAACCTTGAAAAATAGCCATGTTAAGGATAATAAAATGCTACCAATCCCACAAAAGTGGGCTGGCGTTTTTCGGTAGGAACTCACAATATTCTCCTGGCACTCTAAGGGTTAATAATAATAAATTTTTTTCACCTTTCGCATTCTTATGTTTGGAATAATGGTAACGTTCTGGTCCGGAGATGTAAGGTAGGTGAATCGATACCATCAGCAATAAAAAATTTTTATTGTTCAAAAATATTGGACATATTTTAAAAAATTAATTATTTATTTTTAATTTTGACAATTTGTTTTATCATCAACAATCAGCTCTCTCAGAAAATTAAATGTTTCTGAAGGAAATATTTAGGCATTTAAAATAATACTGAATTAGCTTCCAAAAAAAAATTAAGTAAATAATTTTAGATGATAAAACAAGTTGTCAAAATTAAAAAAAAACTATTTTAATATTTCCAATATTTTTTGAACAATAAAAAATGTAACCTCTGATAGATTCGACCAACCGATTTTCACATCTCCGGACCACAACGTTACCATTATTCCAAACATAACAATGCGAAACGCTGATAAAATTTACATTACTTAAATGGAAAACGGTTATGCACAGATTTATCTATATTTAAGCTAAAATACAACTCAAAATATATCAAAATTGATATTTTTTAAAAGTTCTAAACATTTTCTAATGATTCCTGACTATAAAAAGTTTTTATTTATTTTCGGGAAGAAAATATTAACAAACGAATGAAAATCTATGCTATTTCCCTATGGTTCAAATTCGTTGGGACAGCCGGTATAATTGTAAATATCAACGTTAGTCCTTCCCGCCCAGCCATATTTTTTGTGATATCTATTTATAGTAATATTATGGAAAATCTGGTAATTGTTCATACATAGCCTAGGTATATGTTATTATTAATGATGTAGGCCTATATATACATTGGTATTTAGTCCCGCTCGTTTTTCTGATTCTGAAACTAAATTTAACTACCAACGAACCTTCCGTAATGTTTCATTGAAGAAACCTAGCCCCGTTCATTTATCTTCGAACGATCAGGTGGTATTTCCCACTTCGTCTAAATTTATTTTCTATCAGTTTCAGTTTTTCAGAAATTTAGTTAAAAGCCATTTGATCGTTTTATAAACTAACGTTTAGTCTAGTTACAGGCCGGCTCGTTGGCGTAGTGGTTAGCGCAACTGGCATCTACGCCGGGATCTCGGGTTCGATTCCCGGTCAGGTCTAGCATTTTTTCATCACTCATCTATCATCTTTCTTACCGTCTGCATTAGCAGTAATTGCAAAACATTCGGACGTTAAAAAAGCCTAGTTTCAGAATAAAGAATTAAAATTAAAAAATGTTTGTGACACGCTAATAGATATATTTTTATAGGGCCCTATAATAGTAATGATGTCTAGATAAGTCTCGGCTTGTCCGTAGCTTAGGTAATAATACAACGTGTTACAAAGGTTATAACGATCTCTGTTATTAAGAACGGGTTGGCTGTATTACCAAAAAACAACTTGAATTACAAAAAAAGATTTGGCCGCCTCCGTGCTCTATACTCTATCCCATTGAATCGTGCAGCACGTCAAAACAAAAATGTATTAAAATTATGATTGAACTTAGCGTGATCCATTCGAGTTACAAAAAAAAATGTTCTTTGCTTATCAGATGAAACTTGCTATATACAAATTGAAACATAAATAGGCTACTAAATACAAAAGACGACAGTACCAGTTGAAAGAATCCATAGAGTAGGCCTATTACAAAACATCCGGTCTGTCGCCGGTTGTTTTGACTGAAGGCCTTGGTAGAGTGAAACATGATTACGCATCATTTTTACAGGCTTTCATCCCGTAGTCCGTAGTCTCTTTATATTATCTGCTGCACGGTTCTGTGGGATATAGGTACTATAGTGCATAGAGCGCTATACTGCACTGCACACTGCAAAGCGAAAGATCCAGGGTTCGATTTCCGGCTAGGGTCTGGAAATTATTAAAAGTTAATCCTCTGATTCCGTACCGTAACCCATAGCAATCGCTAATAAATTATCAAAGTTTTTGGTGCGACTTTATTAAAAAAAATTGGTCGCCTTCGTTGTTTAGCTAGGCCTATAGACTGTCTGACTAGACTGCAAAGTGAAAGGTCTCAGGTTCGATTTAAATTTTTAAGATCTTAAGAATAGGCCTAGTCACAAAGCTTAGGCCTACTGTTATGTTTGAATGATTTAAGTAGACTATATTTTTAATCATTATAAAAATCTACTCGATTCAACTCGGTTCTGTTTCTTATCACATGGTCAGCCAATTAAATGACTGAATCATTTAAAAACAGAAGAGGTAGAGGTGTAAAAGACACTCATCAGAGTTATCTCCTCTGAAAGTAATGAATTTTATTATACAGCCAGACCCTGTGGTGAATGAAGCGAAGGTGTCAGTTGCAGAGTGGAAAATATGTGCTTTTCAGAGGGTTCGGCATGCTGATAAGCATGCTTTTCCACTCAGTGAGGAAGGCAATGGTAAACTACCTCACTCCTCGTTTTACTCAGTAAAACCTCTACAGGTTCAAACCAGCTTTTTGGCGAATGACCTAAACAACACAAATAGATAGAAATCTATGTGAAAATTGTATTACCCTAAGCAGTACAATGAAATTTAATCTACTTATAAATATTATAAAATATTAATTACTAATTAATTACTACTACTATTATTTTACTAATATGTGCGAGGGATTTTAAATAAGGTCCATTTTTTCATAAGGAGAAAAATACTGAGAATATCATTAAAATATATATTTTCAATCTTCTACATACGACTTTATTCTACTTTTCTACATAATTTTTATTTGTGTTCATACATTTATCATAGGCCTACTACTGAACAAGTTTTTGAATTCCGACGTCAAAGAAATTCGACGTCTGTGAAGAAGCCAGATCCGTGACTGCAGTTTTCACTCTTTGGTCATAGTTATATATTTATTATTTATTTGACCGGAAACCGAACCCGGGACCCCAGCAGAGATACCAGTTGCGTTGACCACACTACATCAAGAGACAACCCGTCCAACGGTTCAACGGTTCACTGAACCTTTGAACATCAAGAAACTCCTTTAAGTAAATCTTTAAGTAATACCATTTAAGTGAAAATCACTGGATGCAGGGTAAACCCCACCTTACTAGAGACCTGTCTTTTGTCTTCCCGTGTGATATTGCTCCATGATAATAGAGGGCTATATGTTATTGCACAAACACAAGGTCAAATCTGGTCTTTTGAATGGGAACAGCTGGGTCATCCACCTTTCAGTTCCAGACTTTGCAACCAATGATTTTCACTTTTTTCGGTACTTAAAGAAGTCGTTTGATGGTCAACGGTACAACGACGTCAAAGAAGTGAAAACTACAGTCATGGATTGAGCTTCTTCATTCGGCAGAATTCTTTGACGTCGGAATTCAAAAACTTATTGAGCAATATGACAAAAAAGTTTGAACACTAGTAGGCTACTAGAAATTATGTAGAAAAGTAGAAAAATTTTGTAAAATATGGACAAAATTATTTTAATAGTATTTACAGTAGCCGATTTTTCTTCTCATTCAAAATTAGGTGCGAAATACTCACACGACTTTCTCTTGCCAATGTTAATAATAAAACATACAGGTATCCTTTGTTTAATCTTAGTAAACAATGTAGAATTAAAAACATAACCTAATTTTAATCGTGATTGAATGACGCAAGATGAAAATCAACCTCTTAAAATTAAAAATACGGAAAATAACTAATAGATGCCAAACTAGGCTCCGCAGAAAAAAATTAAAGTTGTAGATTTTTTATTTCCTATAACTTTGATCATATAGGTACACTTTTATTGTAAAATGGATAAGCTACTAAGGCTTAATCTTAAAAAATTCCATTTTTCACGATTTTGAAGAGCAAAATACAGAAAAACACTAATTGACGCTAAACTAAGCGTTGTAAAAACAAACTCTTGAAATAAAAAGTTGCAGGATTCTTAATTTGCTACAACTCTAATTATGTACATTTTTGCCCTAAAATTCATAGGCCTATTAAGACCGCAATCTTAAAAAAAACTACGAGAGCACCGCACCAAAAATTTCAGCATGCATAGCACTTATCCTATCTTATAGAGCATAAAAATGTAGGAAATAAGGACATTTATAAAATAATCGTAGAAACCATTTTTGAGAAATTCACAAAAAAAGGTAATATAACAAATCACTATTACTTCCGGTTGACCGATTTTGATGAAAAGTTTTTGTTGAGTTCCCTACTAGTAGAACTCGTGCATTTTGTTGAGGACCGCGGAATAGACATGCGCACTAACAGCCGAACGTGCCGTTCCTCGTCTTTCCGATCTCGTACAGTCACGTAAGAATACGTAAACAACCCTGTGCTGCATCGTGCACATCAGTATTTACAAAACCTCTTAGTTTAGCTCGAGCCATACTGTACTGCATGAAGCGCTGTAACCGCAACGTTTGCTTCACAGCTCTCAGGAAAATGCAAAAGCTATATCTATTTTAAGTTTTAACTTAGTACGATATTCTATTTTTGAGATATTTTGTTCACACACATTGTAACATCTGTTTACAGATTGTTACGTGTTTTAGGGTTTTGTCGGCGTAATTTATTGTGTTGGTTTCCTTAACTGTTTTGCTTGTGATGTAGAACTGTCTGCCGTCTGGTGGCGCGCTCTTCGTTTCTCGTACGAACTGCTTCTGCCCCTCGCGACAAGCTGCCTAGATGAGTTGCCTGGCTACACTCTTTGTCGTCGCTTCACCGAGTATAGTGATACCGTAATGTTGTAATTTTTACGTGATTAATTTTTCAGTTTATTACTTTTGGCTAAAGTAAAACGTCTGCCCATTCTTTGAAATGGTAAGATTATTTATTTTTCTTTGTATTCCAAAAGTTGTGAGTTTTGCTACGAGCTGTTTAATGTCTTATTTTTGTAAAAGTAAGCTACTCTGTGTGGGTTTGCTTCAGTTTGCTGAATACGTGTCACATCCAACAAAACTAAATTTTAATTTCGATTATTTCATTTGTAAAAGTTATTATGTTTTCTAATTAAGATCATTTTGCAATAGTAATTGCTCAATTGTATTTTGTCTTGTACCTTTAATTTTATTGTATTACGGCTCGTAGAAATTCTTACTTCTTTAAGTTACTTAACCTAATTCATAAAAACTACTAAATCTTATTGTATAACTTATGACTTGTGCTGATGTTAAGATCGTTTTTTTATATAAATTATTGACACTGGCCCGATCTTTGCTACAGGGTTCGAGTACACAGTTCGAGTGTACGGTTCGAGTGCACGGTTCAAGTGCATGGTTTGGAGTACCGGGTTCGAGGTAACAAGTTTTAATCAAAATAAAACTGCAATCCAGAATTTCAATGTCTACTACCTTCAGTTTACTGATCATCATTTGGATATTCGATTCTCGAATATGATTTTCATCATTCGCCAACATTCTGTGTCTTGATGGGATTTTCAAATGTCTGGAGCTTTTCCAATACTGTTATTTCTACCATTTTGAGAATAAGATTACCTGTGGGATTCGTGAGTGTTTCTTTTACAACATAAGTGTTATTAACATGAGGTATGTGACCATCATCTTTTTATATTTTTGTGAAATTCTCAGTTCCGGTCTACAGTTAATTGGTGAAATGTTTAATTATCTTGCATGAAAGATTCTGTAGTCGAAACCTTAATATAAATTGCAAGTAATGGACAAGAAAATCTTTGTCGAGACATTACCTTATATATATATATTTTCATGTCGTTTCATAATCACTAATTAACTTATTTAAATGTTAAAAATTAAAATATTTTTGTTTGCACAACCTAGTGTAACACATAAAAAAATTTTTTTATATATTAAAATTTAAAATAACTAGCTTAGTTCTAGTTTTGTTTTTCCTCAAATTCTTATGTAAATCTAAATAATCTTAAATTTTACTGCTTATTTTAACGTCAATACAAAAGCAATAATGATCCTAAAATATTTATTTAATAGTTATGTAGTATTTCTGAAAATTAAACATAATAGTTGCTAAGTCATTAGAATACCGAATCAATATATGCATATGTTGGCCAACAAACAAATGCTATTATTAGTTTGTATAAAAGCATTATTTTACAACTTATAAAGTTATTAATTTTGAATTACCCATATTGTAATTATTGGATTTGTTGCTAATGTTCGGTCTTTACCGATTTAAAATTTTGTTATTGAAATATTTACTGTTTAATACTTTATAATATGATAGTCTTATTCTGTTATTAATTAAATTTTTGCAACCTACTGTGAATGATTTTATTTTTCACTCATGCAACGATCCCCATGTTTGTTTACCGCTTCCTAAATTTTTTTATTTTTTTTGTCTACACCCCGTCCGACCTGTCGCTTGTTTTTTTGTGGCCGTGTGTGTGTTATCGGCGGCGATAGGGGTGTTTACAACATATACACAGAATTAATCGTTAAAAAAATATTTTTTAGGTTCAAGGGGCCTTAAAATGTGTATTTTCAATGAAAACGCCATTTGGAAATATCGAAATGAAAAAAATACTTTCCTTTCCAATCTATTTATACAGGGCAAGAGAAAGTTAAAACCGGACTTTATTTAAAAAAACATCCCTCGTAAGTACTGACATTATAGTGAAAGAAATGTAATCGATTGTAGGCTATATAGTCCTCAAATGTAGGCAGGTGGAGTGTTAAATTATTTGCAGTCGATCTGCTAGTTCCAGGGCTATAACAACTAGTTCTCTTTCTTATTACATGGTCAGCCAATTATATAACTGAAGCATTTAAGAACAGAGGAGTTAAGATAACTATTACTAGTTAAGATGACACAATTTAGAGTTATCTTCTCTGAGACTAATGAATTTCGTTATACAGCCAGGTCCTGTGGTGAATGAGATGAAGATGTTATTTGTGGGGTGGAAAGTAGATGCTTTTTAGGGGGCCTGGCATGGTGATAAGCATACTTTTCCACTCAGTGAGGAAGACACGGTAAACCACCTCACTCCTCATTTTACTAAGTAAAGGCTCTAGAGGTCCTAAATAATCTAATCAACAACACATTGTCCTGAAACCAGCTGGTTTCAAAGGCAATTTGTTTAAAATAATTTTTAGTAGTAGACACTAAAACTGTGTTTTAAATATGATGTGTCGTAAAAAAATTAAATGAATATCGTGGTAATCCTAAAACCCCAATATAAATCTATGAAAGCGTCACTATACTTAGTGTATTTTTTTGTGAGAGTTTACTTTTTTGGAGTTAAAATATTATGATGGTATAACAAATACATAATTTCATACAGTTACAAATAAAAACATTTTTACTTTCTCTTGCCTATATGAATATATAGGAAGGAAAGTATTGTTTTCATGTCGATTTTTCGAAATCGAGTTTTCACCGGATCTATACGTTTTCAGACCCCCTGAACCCAAAAAACATGTTTTTAGCGATTGGTCTGTGTGTGTGTCTGTGTGTCTGTGTGTGTGTGTGTGTGTGTGTGTGTGTGTGTGTGTGTGTGTGTGTGTGCGTGTGTGTGTGTGTGTGTGTTTGTGTGTGTGTGTGTGTGTGTGTGCGCGCGTGTGTGTGTGTCTGTGTGTGAACAGAATATCTCAAGAACGGAACATCGTACGAACTTGAAACTTGAAATTTAAGTTACGTACCACTACCGGACTCGACACGAACATTTTCATCAAAATCGGTCAACCGGAAGTGGTAGTTTATTCGTGTAATTTTTCAGTTTTTTGCGATTTTCTCAAAAACTGGTCCTACGATTTTTTTAAAAATCGCCTGGTTTACTCAATTTTTTATTCTCTACAAGATAGGGTAGGCGTCATGTTTGCTGAAATTCTGGGTGAGGCTGTTTTCACGTAAAAACGTTGTTTTTTTAAGATAACAGCTTTAATATGCATTTTAGCGCAAAACTTTATATAATAAAAGTTGTAGAGAATTAAAAATTCTACAACTTTTATTTCAAACAATTTTTTGTATAACGCTTAGTTTAGCGGTAATTTGCGATTTTCTGTTTTTTTTCTCACGAAAATGTGTGAAAAATTGATTTTTTTAAACATTTCGGCCTTAGTATGCATTGTACGACAAAAGTGTATATAATTTAATTTAGGCTATAGAAAATTAAAAGATCTACAACTTTTATTTAAAGCATTTTTCTCTACAGAGCCTAGTTTAGAGAGAAAGAGTGATTTTCCGTATTTCTAAGCCAAACTGAGGTTGATTTTCATTTTGCATCATTCACTCATGATTAAAATAAGGTTTTTGAGGTTAGTTTTTTGTTTATTTCTAATATTTTATTATTAATGTTAGGTTTATTATTAATTATTTGCATTGGCAAGAGAAAGTTGTGTGAGTGTTTCACACCAGATTTTTAGAAAAGGACAATGCCTACATATGGTTTAGTACCAGATAGGTTGCATAGTTACTAGCATTGCCTTGCAGGGGATTGTATGTTACAACGAACCCAGTATACGTACGTTAGGGAGAAATGATTGTCGTGTAAAAGAGTAAAACAGACATTGAAGTGGAAGATAGATTGAGAGGGGTAATGAAATATATTGGAAAGGGGGACAACTGAATACGTATAAGCACAGCAACCTACCTAACGAGAGAGTGTGTTTGAGAGAGCGGCAGTGAGAGAGAAAGAGCAAAGTCTGGGTCATAATAAAGCAATACCTAATCAGTCTCAATGTGCAAAGAGAACACTATGATTCTCTTGTCACTCCAACTGACGTAATAAGTTCAGATTTGAAATTTCAGTTTCCTAATTTTTTTTTACTATTAAATAAATAGGATATATG
Source organism: Catonia carolina (assembly GCA_035578175.1). Lineage (NCBI taxonomy): Eukaryota > Metazoa > Arthropoda > Insecta > Hemiptera > Achilidae > Catonia > Catonia carolina. The sequence goes on along the minus strand of JAQMRL010000003.1, from coordinate 80,401,658 downwards.
CCCATAACAGGCAAGTGGATTGTTAAATTAATTGCACTCAATCTGTTGGTTCCAGGGCTACAAAAAATAGTTCTGTATCTTATTACTTAGTCAGCCGATTTATATCTGTACTATTTAAGAACAGAAGAGGTAAAGGTGTAAAAGACAGTAGTCAGAGTTGTCTCCTCTGAGAGTAATGAATTTTACTATACTGCCAGACCCTGAGGTGAATGAAGTAAAGGTGTCATTTGCAGGGTGGAAAGTGGGTGCTTTTCGGTTGGCCTGACATGCTGATAAGCATACTCTTTCAACTCAGTGAAGAAGGTAATAGTAAACCACCTCACCCTTGTTTTTACTTAGTAAAACCTCTAGAGGTTTAAACCAGCCTTTCGGCTGTTGACCTTAACAACAAATAAGCTATGAACGATTCATGAAAACAATTAGAAAAATCTAGTGTGAAACATATACACGACTTTCTCTTGCCATTGAATAATAATAATAATTAATAATAATAATAATTGTATAATGAACAATATAACCTATGTTTAGTCATGGGTAAACAATGTAAAATGAAAAATATAATCTAATTTAAATAATGAGTAATGCGAAATGTAAAACAACCTCCATGGGACTTAAAAATAAGGAAAATCTCTATTGACGAAAATTAGGTAAAAAGATTTATGTATAAAAACCGGTTTTATAGAGCTATTGATACTATTCAGTCCTACTGATACAGAGAAAGAGAAAGTAAAAATAAAATAAACGATGACTTTAAGTAACCAATCACAAATTTATTAATTCAAAATTAAAAAATTACGTAATGCTATAAATACAGCATATCTTACTCAGAAATCTCTAAGCTTTCCAACAGTGAAAAAATTGCATTGGAATGACGGAGTAGTTCATTACCAAACAAATTTGCCATAACAGCCTTCGTTTTGTTCCGTGCATCACTCAACGAATCCATTCTCTCAATCGTGAATCATAACGGCAGTATTTCTAACAGTTTCAACAACTTGCTGTATTCTACCAAAAATGGATTCTGAGCCAAACCTTTACTAGCTGTAACTCGCTAACAAAGCGTTTGTGGACCTATGTTTGTATGAACATTTTTTAATATTTTTAACTGTAGAATCAAGAGATTTTATTGAATTTTGAATCACCTGTATATTGAACATATATATATTTTTGAATGTTTTTTTTTTCTAATTTGTGTATGTTGCAATCTGTTCAATTTAGAACAATAAGCAACCCCATAACCCAATGAGATGAGGATGATGTGTATGACGTGTAAATGAGATGTTGTCTTGTACAGACCCAGGCCGACCATTCCTGAGAGAGTATGGTTAATTAAACCCCAACCATCAAAGTACACCGTTAACCACTGTCTAGTATTCAGATCCGTATAAAAGTAACTACCTTTATTAGGATTTGAACCAGGAACCTTCGTCTCCGAAAATCAGCTGTTAACAGCTGATTTTGGCGACGACTTTACCTCTAGACCAACCCGGTGGGTTAATGTTATTTAGTATAAACAATTGCATTAATCATTTAGGTATATAAATACTCGTACAATATCCTATATCTTAAAATTCTAACTCTCACGTTTTAAAAATTTCTTCTGTAAGTAAAGTTAACGTCAATGATACGAGTACTTAAATGGAATAATTACAGATATTTTAAATTGTACTGAACCCCAAAATACAGACAGTATCGACAAACACTATTAAACGATTACTCCCGCACCTGTTGCTTGTTTATATTATATATTTTTCAACTCCTTCCCTTCTTCGTTATTTAATTTAATTTATTTAACCCTAAATGTGAAATAAATATAAACAATTCACCAGCCGCACTGGTGTAATTGGTAAAGTGCTCGCCTCTCATCATGCGGTCGTGAGTTCGAATCCCACTCAGGCATGGCATATTTTCAAACGTTACAAAAAAAATCATTTCATCCTCCACAGTTACACCCCAACGTCGTCGCTAATGACCGTTGACGTTGATGCGACTTTAAATAAATAAATTTTAAAAAAACATTCAAATGACTGAAATATACGAGGTGTGGCTATTAAATAACGAGACTGACGTTGTAAAAAAATTTATTTTTATTTTATACATAATCACTTATTGTTACCTTCAATATACACTCCTTCTCTATCCCTACAACGCTCCATGAGAATTTTAAATCCTTGAAAACAGTGCTGGAAGTCATCTTCTGTCAGCTTCTTCAGGACACGTGCCCCTTTCTCTTTTACAGCTTCCACAGTCTCAAATCTTGTCCCTTTTAACGCAGATTTCACATTAGGGAACAGGTAGAAGATAATAACATGTGATGAAACGTGGTTTTTACTTATGATCCGGAAACGAAGCGCCAATCCATGCACTGAAAAAGCAGGTGACAGCTTCTGTCACCATTGCCTTCTTCACTGAGTGGAAAAGTACTCTTATCAGCATGCCGGGCCCTCTGAAAAGAACATATTTTCCACTCTGCAAATGACTCCTTCACTTCATTTACGACTGGGTCTGGCTATAATGAAATTCACTACCTTCAGAGGAGATAACTCTGATTAGTGTCTATTACACCTCTGCCTCTTCTGTTCTTAAATGATTCAGTCATTTAATTGGCTGACCATGTGATAAGAAACAGAACTATTTATTTTAGCCTTAACTAACAGATTGAGTGTAAATAATTTGACACTCCACTTGTCTGTTACAAGCAAGAAATAAGTTTGTTTTTTTAAACAGCTGTATTAATTTTCATGTATTGAATAGCGTTATCTATTATTTGCCATCTCTCGCCTGAAGGCGAGACTGTAAGATGGTTTTAACTGAAAATTTTGAATTTCCGTTCTTTATCTTTTTCAATAGTTCAGACCGAGATCAACCACAAAAACATTAAATTACGTGAAAAAAATTACTATAATGAAAAAATTAAGTTTTTAGGAGGTTTACTCAGAAAAAATGTCGTGTCATCAAAACGAATATTTTTCATAATTTTATACCGATCGTTTTAGAGTAAAGAGAATTTTAGTTTTTTAAATATCTGCATTACTGTTTTTGATACTTGCAGCTGTTGGTTCAGCTTTCTAACCAAATGTTGATAGGAAATTTACTTGTTTGTGTACATTTTTTGTTTTTGTTTATGCCTTTTTGTGTTTTTGCCCGTTCCCGTAAATTTAGATTTTTAACATTTAGGTACATTTTCCTCGGAAACCATTAAACATACCAGGCTGAAATTTTTACCAGTTATTTATCTTGTACATTCACATATTCCGGTACTTTTATGACTTCCTCAAAAGCTACAAAAATTATTAACATGTAAAATACCGTAAAACAATTTGTAAACATTTTATGTTATTCCTTATTCTGTTTTCAACTTTATGGTTAAACGGATTAAGTCACAAAAATGTCAGTAGCTCGAGAAACCCGACAACAAACTACAAGTAAGTGGAGTTTCATTTCCCTATCGTTTACCAATCTTGTGAAAAATGTACCTAAAAATAGCAAATTTAACATTGGCGAGATACAAAGTACAGTCTTTTTTTCAGTTTAGTTTCAAAATTTCATTAATAGGTTTGTATTTCGACCAGTAACCGTTCCACTACATGATAGAAACTATTATTTGACTATTAAATAACTATTAATAATGACCCCCAACAGTCACTAACATTACAAATCTACATTTGAATCTTAAGCACTAGACAGTAGCGAAACTATCTTCAAACTCAGTGGTCGAGGAAAAGCTGAAGACATCAGAAAAATAGAGAGAAGAATTTTAAGAATTAGTACCAAAAAAAATAACATAGTTGATGGGTAACACAGACTGCTTACGTACAAGCAGATCTTTAGTGAAATAGAATCCATCTCAGAGGCGATGAGAAAAAAGAGGACCTCTTTCTTTTGACATAATACTCAGAATACCGGAAAACAGATTAGTAAGGAAGATCGTGGAAATTGTATAATTCCAAAAATTTAAACATGTAGTGGATAAAAGAAATTAAAGAAGATTTAAGGGTACTCAGAATGCCTATCTCCGTAATGTTAACATAAGGAATATTTTATCAAAAACTATTGGAGTTATCCGTCCATAATTTTTTTTTTTGTTACTTTTTAGGCTAATCTACACCCTCTGAGTTGGTAGCATCTTTATATATTGTTAGAAAGAAAAGAAAAAAGAATTGAAATTTCCTCTTTTGAAAATCATCTTTTGCCTATTGAAGTGGAAAATAAATATTCAAACACATTATTTTACTGTAATCTTAACTCAGCATATTGATGTTATTGGTATAAAAGGTTGTGGGAAAATTTCATTAAAATCCACTTACAGTTGGTTGAGAAAATGTTCCTTATTTGTCAAAAATTGCTATTTACGGGAACAAGAAAAAACTAAAAGAGATCACTTCATTTTAAGTAGTGAGGCTACGTAAGGTTATAAACACGACGACCATTTAGATTTTTAATGTACACAGAATTCAATGTGATACATTCACAGTTGGTCTAATGCGAATTTAAAGTTTTAAAATAAAACATATCGTACAAATTGTTTTTTTTAATCCCTAATTTGTGTACGCTGCAGTCTGTTCAATTCAGAACAATAAGCAACGCCATGACCCAATGAGATGAGGATGATGTGTATGACGCGTAAATGAGGTGTAGTCTTGTACAGACTCAGGTCGACCATTCCTGAGAGAGTATGGTTAATTGAACCCCAACCATCAAAGTACACCGGTAACCACTGTCTAGCATTCAAATCCGTGTAAAAGTAACTACCTTTACTAGGATTTGAACCAGGAATCTTCGTCTCTGAAAATCAGCTGTTAAACAGCTGATTCAGGCGACGACTTTACCTGTAGACCAACCCGGTGGTTGTACAAAATAAAAATATATTATAAATTTATCTATTGTCATTAAAAAAATAGAGATATTTATGCAAACTGGTAACGTTTAGAAAATAATGTAAAGGTTCAACACATTTTTAATTATTTTTTTGGGGGGATAAAAACTGCAAAAACACCAACAAATTATAAATATCACTGGATGCCAAAAACTCTGAATTTCAATAATGTGAAAAAAATGGGATATGTGAAAATTTTCAATTTTCTCCGTACCCGGGTACCTTTAACAGAACTCGAACTAACAATAAACGACCTAAAAGAAAAATCCCCAAAATGCAAGCAAGTAATTAATGACTGAAATAAACAACTACATGTTAAAACAAGAAAACTACAGAATAGGGTTTATTCCGATAAGGAAAACAGATAAGATCTGAAAGAATGAAAAATTACTGGAAACAGAAATTAAAGAAACCTCAGAAGAACGTAAAGATAACCCAAAACTAACACTAGTGATCTAATGGGGTCGTAGAAGCAAAAAAAAATCATTAATAACGTAGCTGTTTCAAAATTCTAGTGGTTTTAAAATTTTAATTGACAATTATTTTCAAATTAGTTGGCCGGCCCGTTGGCGTAGTGGTTAGCGCAACTGGCTTCTACTCGGGGTCCCGGGTTCGATTCCCGGTCAGGTCTGGAATTTTTCATCATTCATTTTCATTATCATCATTATCCACCGTCTGAATTAGCAGAAATTGCAGAACAGTCAGACGTAAAACCAAAAAAAAAAAAAAATTAGTTATTGAATGAAAATTAAAATTTTCTAGATATTAACGTAATTGGTTGAGAATAATCATTTAATCAATAATCATCGTTCGGATGATTAATTTTTTAAACGTTAATTCTAATTAATGACAAAACAAAACTAAATAAAAATAATCATCTGAACTCTTGGATGCTTTTGGGTTCCTAAATTTTGTATAAATTCATTGTAGGTTGTATATTAATTACAAAATGAAATATATTGTATTTTTATGTTGTTTATGTTTGTAGTGTGTTTTATTTATGTACGAGGAGGAAAGAATTCAGTTGCACCTTTCTTTTGGAATGTTTCTACAATAAATCAAAACAATTTACTTTCCATATAAAACTGGTTGTATTGTATATTATTTTTTTTATAAAGACCACACGAAAGGACATTAATATTAACACATCCGGCTAAAGGAAGCCCGGTTTTTTTAAGAGCACAAGGCGAACGACCGGTCTGGTTAGCGCCAGGTGTGTGGACCTACTGGCGAGTGGTCAGGGAGGTTGCGGCAGCTGCAGAGATGAGTTCTGGACCCGTTTTTGGTCCAGGGATGTTGTAAGACAGACCAGTATTTTTTGGGGTTTAAAGGACAATGAGACGCATCGCACGAGATTGTGATAGGGGCCAAAAAGGGTTTATAACAATCGAAAGATTGTTATAAACCTCATATTTATGTTAAGCTTTTGAATCGAACATTCTCTATAACAACCGTCGTGATTGTTTATTATTTTTTCCTTCATTATTTTAAAATTTAATATTTAAAATAAAATATTTACAAAATTCACTGTTCATCAAATTTAGGTTTACTGTATTTTAACAAAATCTTTTATCGTTTCTAAAAAATGATGGAAACATCCTAATCAGGTTGTTTAAGCTGATAGTTTGTATCAAATTTTTTTTTAAATTCCTAATTTGAGTACGCTGCAATCTGTTCAATTCAGAACAATAAGCAACCCCATGACCCAATGAGATGAAGATGATGTGTATGACATGTAAATGAGGTGTAGTCTTGTACAGACTCAGGCCGACTATTCCTGAGGGAATGGTTAATTGAACCCCAACCATCAAAGTACACCGGTAACCACTGTCTAGCATTCAAATCCGTATAAAAGTAACTACCTTTACTAGGATTTGAACTAGGAACCTTCGTCTCCGAAAATCAGCTGTTAAACAGCTGATTTTGGCGACGACTTTACCTCTAGACCAACCCGGTGGGTTGTATTAAATTAGTGTTCTATTTATCAATTTGGCCTATTTGTATGGTTGAAGATGCTTAAATTAAGCCTACTAGATCTAATTTTATACTTTACTTCCCTTTCTAATCATATCGGGAAAGTGAAAATAGAATTGATATATATTTGTATTTGTAATCGAAGAAGCTCGTGTGTTCTTGGATAGAAATTTCTATTACGATCGGTTTGGTAAAATGTTATTAATTTATTAAATTAAAAATCATATTTATTAATTTCAATGATATAAAATAATTCAAAACAATATTTTGAATTATCTCTCTGAGTTGTTTTCATTAAAATTTAATTGAGTTCAATAAAAAAAAAATTAAAATAAGGGTTCATTTAATTTAAGTTCATATTTTATTTCTGAGAAACGTATCTCGTTATGAATTCCATCGTCATTATATTATATAGGAACATCTATATAGCCTTCCAATTCATAAGATGAGGGTTAAAGTTTTCCAAGATGGAGGATTTTATTATTTTCCCCTCTTATAAAGATAAAGAACTGCTCTAACTTTGGATCAATAATCTTCAGAGTGTTTTGATTTGCTAATCTCCCCTCTCCTTCTTCTTTCTGTCTTCAAACCCCTAAGGGAAATTCATTCCTCTTAGATTTTCCGTTTGGAAAAATCTTTTATATTAACCAAAGTACATTATTAACTTCAATGAATAACTTTTTATTTTAATGACATTTTTTTAATTAAGAAGTTCTGAGAATATAATTTTTTTCTTAAAGCGAATCGAATGAATAAGGAGACTAATTAAAAATTATGTTTTTATATAATATTTTCCTTTATATTTCAGTAGATATTTTTCTTTGGTTTAAGTATACTTGTTTTTATTTTTTATATTGAAGTTACTTTTTGGAAATTGTACCTACTTCTTTAGTAAAAGTTAACAGTATTTCAACATAAGTTTTTAAAATAGAATATGAAATTTGATGTTTTATGGACACATTTCTTGAATATATGACCGAAGACTCGTCATATACAAAAAGACTTGACAGATAAGGTGAAGGATGAAATGATTTTTTTGTAACGAATGAAATATGCCGTGCCTGAATGGGATTCGAACCCAAGACCGCATGATGAGAGGCGAGCACGTTACCAACGGCGCCGATGCGGCATTGGCCGCAACATTATTTCAAACATTATGTCAAAATGTTATTCCATTTTCATATAGCGCGGTAGTTACTTGTTTTTTTTTTATTAAATAACATTATTTGCAATCAGTTTTTTTTTAAATAAACTATAAACAAATTTTTTGAATTTACAAATCACAAGTTGAGGCCTCATTACTCTGAGTACCTCTCATTATATCAATTATTCATATGTTAAAAGAGAAAATGACTATGTACAAAGGTTTTTTTTTTTTTATTTAACGTCGCATCAACTGCAATGGTCATTAGCGACGACGTTGGGGTGGAACTTTATGCGATGTAGGATGAAATGATTTTTTGTAACGTATGAAAATATGCCATGCCTGAGTGGGATTCGAACCCAGGACCGCATGATGAAAGGCGAGCACGTTACCAACTGCGCCAATGCGGCCGGCACAAAGATATTTACATTTTACAATATGGAATACTTTTCAATATAATTATAAAATTACATTGTAAAGTATATTTAAACTCTTTCAGACAAGTCCAAAACATGATAACGTTTCAGGCGCCTAACTTCTTCTGCATTATTTAGAAGATTTATGGCTAATTCGTTTTCGTGGCTTTCAAGTCTTGCCTGATATTTTCTATTAAAACGCCTGACTTCGTCCATTACATCAGGAAGGTTGCAATAATGTTGTATTTCTGCATTTCTTGCAAACCATGGTGCCCTTGTTATAGCCCGAAGAACCTTTGAATTATCTCTATGTTACTTCTGCTGGTAGTTCCCCAAAGTTGAACGGTAGTTACATAATAAAATCTTTCGCCTCATTGTTGCGTCGTAAATAGCCGTGTTTGCAAAATGGTCAATTATTTTTATTTTTAATATCACCGTACGAGAGAGAGAGTTTTTCTTTCTTTAATTGATCATTGGATCATTATTTATTATTATAATAATAAAATAATGAAAAACATTTGAAGTTATAATTGTAATGTTTAATTCAATAGATGTAACTAACTAATAAAAAACATTTGTTTTTTATTTAATTAAGTTAACAAATTATTTTACAATATTTTTTATAAAATTATTTTGCAAAAAAATGTTAAAAAATTGTTAAATAGTGTGTGGTATTTTAACTCACTGCCTCTCGAATGGTATCAAAAACAAAATATTATCAATTGTCCACTCTACACGTAGCCTACGGATAATGTTCAGACAACAATTATTTATTAATACTTAATTTATTTTGCGACTGTATAAAAACGAACCAGCCAATATGTTTACAACTAAATTTAAAACCAAAAACAAAAAATTCAACCGCGTTAGTGGCTTTGAGGAGGACATTACACAATGATAGATCTCCGGATAACAATAATTTTGTGTTCATTTTTAAATTATAGTATATTTTTATACGTAATAAATGTTACGGTTGCGTTAATGTACTATGTTTCTACTCTATCGGCGTTTCAGTCGTCTTTGTGTGATCATGGTAGGTCTGCAGAATTCTTATTGCATATTAAGGGATTGTTATGATTTTGAAGTTTGTCTCTGAACCTGAGGTACGATTTTAGATATATATATGTCGTTGACTTAAGGAACGCGTAAGTCATCGTTTAGTGTTCTATTGGATACGTAACTCGAGCAATTAGTAATCAGTCAGACAACAATGACGCGAAATGTTTTCTTATGTAAGTATCGCGCTACATCGAATTGGATTACATTTTTGTCATTATTAATAATTAAATTATTAGCAATTAAAATCTTTTGAACACTCATTTTTATTCTGTTTCCAAACGACTGTAGTAATAAAAGTAAGAATACACCCTTATAACAAGATTAATGTTGACAGTAGATTCTCCAATTTTAATATCCCTATACGTCAAACTTGTTGGGAAGCACGGTATGCGTATGTGTCATATTGCACCTAATTCTGCTCAAGTTAACAATTAACCCCCCGGGTTGGTCTAGAGGTAAAGTCGTCGCCGCGAGTCAGCTATTCAACAACTGATTTTCGGAGATGAAGGTTCTGGTTCAAATCCTAGTAAAAGTAGTCACTTTTATACGGATTTGAATACTAGACAGCGGTTACCGGTGTACTTTGATGTTTTGGGTTCAATTAACCATTCTCTCTCAGGAATAGTCGGCCTGGGTCTGTGCAAGACTACACCTGATTTACACGTCATACACATCATCCTCATCTCATTGGGTCATGGGGTTGCTTATTGTTCTGAATTGAACAGATTGCAATGTACACAAATTAGGAATAAAAAAAAGTTAACAATGAGTTTTCTTTTGCTTCTGATTTCCAGTTATGCATTATTAACCCTCTTTTTCTCGTTCTTGCTGATATGCATTCACTTTTTTAGCCATAAGCCCATCGCTTCTAATCTTGCTCTATCCTGTTTTCCCAACACCAACAACCCAGCAACCCAACCCAACAATGTAGTAATAAAACCCAAATAAATATTTTAAATGATGTGATCCTTATCTCGGAGTTTATAGTTGATATAATAGCTATTATTTGCTAACAAAATTATATTTTAATGTAATGAGTATTTATATAATTAATTAGTATCAAAAATTGCTTTCTGCGTGGTCGAAATTATTAAAATACTAGATTGTATACTTCATTCCAGAGTGGAAGGTCTCGGTTTCAACTCCCGTATAATGTCTGGATATGCATAAAGTAGCCTATTAATACCGTTCCTTAACCTATTATAACCGCTATTTACCAAGCTGTTAAAGCAAGTTTTAAAAAAATCAAATTTCATGAATAATTCATTTGCAATAAAATATAGATCATTTTTATGTCAACACCTTTTTAAAACGCATTTGAACATTTGGAATACAATTTCGGGTGTTTCTAAAATTTCCAACATCGAAATTTTAAGACAATTCCAGTCAAAAATGACCAGAAACATATTGATCCTACTACCTTGGTACATAAGCAACAAATTCATCTTAGGAAATTTTAAAATAAACTCTTAAAAAATTTTTTTTAATTCAGTGTTAAATGTTCGGCATAGACTACACGAATTTAAAATTTTATCAATTCATACATTTATTAAACAATTAATTAATCAATTTATTAAACAATATTGTTTAACTCTAAATTCATCATTACGAGTAGGCCTATAATGTTTGAATTTCTGGTATTTTTTTATAAATCCTGTAATAAATTGTTTTCATCTTTAGCCTAATATGTATAAGTTGCAATCTGTTTAATTTACAAACAATAAGCAACTCCGTGACCCAGTGAGATGAAGATGATATGTATGACTTATAAATGAGTTGTTATTGTACAGACTCAGGCCGACCATTCCTGATAGAATATTGTTAACTGAACCCCAACCATCAAAGAACACCGGAACCACTGTCCAGTATTCAAATCCGTATAAAAGCTCCTTTCCTTGGAGTTGAACCACGAAACCATAGTCTTCGAATATTTTTTTTAGTGCCTACCTAACATATGAATAAAATTTTAGCGTAGTATTCTTTGAATATTACATATTTTATTTTTATTTTATTTTATTTTTCACGTAAATATCACAGAAGTCAAAGATAAATAGATTATTGACTTCCTGCGAACAGATTGTAATGCAGCAGGAAGAAAAAACATTGTCACGATAACGTTTTGTTTATTTATTTAACTTATTTTCAAATAAAAAGTTTCTCGTTCGTCATTGTTATTTGTGCTAAGGTAATAATCTTGTTCAGAAATTTCCAGAACTTCCTCACAAAAGTCGATATTCAATCATCTGTGAAATCAAAACCAAATGATATGTCTAAGTCTCTTGCCTTCAAACAATATCAAAAGTTTGTTTATAGTTTGAAACTACTATGGGTAACAAACTGCGGGTAGATTACAAATGGCCAAGCCTTAATAATTTCATACTTTGTTTCAGTACCCGTATGTAACATAAATTAAGTTTGTCGTAGTACACAAACTTATTCATATTGTACGTCCATTTATTATAAAACTTACTGAATTATTAAATATAAACTTATAAGTGCATATATAATACTAAAAGGAGTTTTAAAATTTTTCATCAATTTTTTTCATCCAAAAGTTTTGACGAAAATTTAATAAATTGTTTGTACCAAATAATCGTTATGAAGAATAATAGCCTACTATACGCAGCTTAAACAAATTGAGTTAGCATGGAATCCCAATCTTACACCGCGTTAATGTAAGAACATATTCTCAAAAAAATCTGGTGTAAACCGCTCACACAACTTTCTCTTGACAATGCAAATAATTAACAATAAACCTAACATTAGTAATAAAACATTATAAATAAACAAAAACTAACCTAATTTTAATCATGAGTAAAAGACGCAAAATGAAAATAACCTCACTTTGGCTTAAAAATACGGAAAATCACTCTTTCACTCTAAGAGTTCACGAGAAAAATTCTTTAAATAAAAGCTCTAGATCTTTTAATTTCCTATAAATTTGATTATATAGATACATTTTTGTCGTAAAATGCATACTAAGGCCGAAATCTTTAAAAAAACACGATTTTTCACACGTTTTCGTGAGAAAAAAACAAAAAAATCGCTAATTACCGCTAAACTAAGCGTTATACAAAAACATGTTTCAAATTAAAGTTGTAGAATTTTAAATTCTCTACAACTTTTATTACATAAATTTTTGCGCTAAAATGTATATTTAAGCCGCAATCTTAAAAAAACAATTTTTTACGTGAAAACAGCCTCTCCAAGAATTCCAGCAGACATGGCACCTACCCTATCTTGTAAAGCATAAAAAATTTAGTATACCGGGCGATTTAAAAAAAAATCGTAGGACCAGTTTTTGAGAAAATGGCAAAAAAGTGAAAAATTACACGAATAAACTACTACTTCTGGTTGACCGATTTTGATGAAAATGTTCGTGTCGGGTCCCCGGCAGTGGTATATAACTTAAGTTTCAAGTTCGTACGATGTTCCGTTCTTGACATATTCTGTACACACACACACACACACACACACACACACACACACACACACAAATCGTTAAAAACCTGTTTTTGGGTTCAGGGGGTCTGAAAACGTGTAGATCTGGTGAAAACTCGATTTCGAAAAATCGACATGAAAACAATAGGCCTACTTTCCTTCCTATTATATTCATATAGGCAAGAGAAATAAAAATACTGAACCATACGCTTTCATTTTTTACAAAGGTTTTAATGAATTGTTTTTACATAAGTTTTGCCCACAACAGGCAAGTAGAGTGTTAGATTATTTGCACTCAATCTGTTAGTTCCAAGTCTACAAAAAATAGTTCGGTTTCTTATCACTGGTCAGTAAATTATATGACTGAAGTATTTAAGAACAGAAGATGTAGAGGTGAGAGGTGTGAGAGGTGATACTAGTCAGAGTTATCCTCTCTGAGAGAAATGAATTTTATTATACAGACAGACCCTGTGGTGAATGAAGTGAAAATCTCATTTGAAGGGTGGAAAATAGATGCTTTTCAGAGACACTGGTATGCTGATAAGCAAACTTTTCCACTCAGTGAGAAAGGCTATTGTAAAATACCTTTCTCATCGTTTTACTTGTAGTAAAGCTTTTAGAGGTTCAAACCAGCCTTTTGGCTGATGGCCTCAATAACAAGTTAAGCCTGTGTATGACTTGGTTAGTTTCGCAGGACCTTAGAAATGTGTCGACCTTAGAAAAGTCTTAAGAATCCTGCGCTCCAATTTTCTTAACTTTTCCTTGAGGTTGCCATCCCCATGCATACTCATTATAATCAAGCATGACTTTAAATAAACCAAAAAAAGTTTTTCAGATGATAGTCAGTGACAAAAAACCGATATAACATTTCGAACATTTTTTTTTAAATCATGGAAATCGATCAAATTGTTCCGTAGATATGATTTTTTGAATATTTTTTGCTAAAACTGATTTTTCAAATCAACGTGTAATGTAATATTTATAAAATAAAATTGTCAAATGATTTCTTTTAGAAAATAAGAAGTATTGCATATTAATTGTTTCAGATACATCTAAATTTTTAGCGCTGAAATCAAGAATTAATTTGATTTTATTATCGATTTAGTGATACTTCAGCTAAAAATTTGTAACCTTTTCGATTTTTAATGTAAATATTTTCTTTACGACATTTGTATCGATGGGTAATAAATTTGTGCTTTATATTTTATTCCCAACTCATAAAACCGTAGTAATATGATTTCATAAAAATCTATCGTTGAAGTTACATTTCTATGTGGTAACAATAAAGGCGCCCTTTCCGCACCATAAATTCTGTTTCCAAACGTCTCACGTAAAAGTTTTGAGAAAAGCAGGAAATTCTTGATTTTAAAACTTTAGCTTGGATGCGTTTTTCTTCGTGTAACGACGGCAATAATGGAGAAACTCTGAGCAATATAAAAAGCAATCCGCGAATAATTATGCAAATATAGCTCTCTAAAAGAAGGGGTATTTTTCCGCTGGCCTGGGGGAGAACCTTTAATCAATACAGCCGAGTTCTTCAGAACAGCGAACCAGCCATCTTAATATAATACGTGAAGGGCTGCCTTAGTATTTACTGAGCATGTCAGATGCAATCATCTTCGTTCGTCTCAAACATTTCGCCATCTTCCACCTTCCGCTCTACTACTTCTCGCTTCTTCTTACCCTTATCTCACTCTTACTTCAGTTTAATTAACAATTACACTACTTAATGAAATTACTTTAAAGAAATTTACACCAACAAATAGTCTTATGTTACCACAGCAAAATAATATAAGTAGCCTTATTTCAAACAATAAATAATATTGTTTTTTTTTTTACAATAGCACACTTTCATATTACATTTTTATAAATTGAAAAGTTTGAATCATAAATAATTGTTAAAAAATAATTCTCTTTTAACCGAACATAAAATTTATATGAACATACACATTTTATAATCGTTGCCGTACTATTTTATTAAATTTACATCAAACAATTAATAAAGAACATTTGTGAATTTATTTTTGTACATTTTACATAAATCCAAATGTACAGATAAAACTGCATAAAATAAATTTTTAAAAGATCTCAAAATACTCTACTAATAAATACACAAAACGTAAAAATACACTTTTGCGGTATAATATACACTTAGTATAGACTAATAAGGCCGCAACCTTAAGATACATAATTTTTTACCGATTTCAATGAGCAAAATCAAAAAATCGCTAATATTCACGCTTAACTATACATTGTAGAAAAAAAGTTGAAATAAAAGTTAGAGGGTTTTAAGTTTCCTTCAAAAATTATAGGCCTATACACCTTTTCCGCAAAATGCATTTAAGGCCGCAATCTTAAATTAAAAACCTATTTTTTACCACGCGAGTACAGCCCACAAAAATTTCAGTAGAACTGTCATTGCTTACCTTATTTTGTATAGCACAAAAAATTTAGTAAATAAGACGATTTAAAAAAAATTGTATGAACTATTTATGAGAAAATCGTTAAAAATGAAAATTGCTTAAAACTACTTATTCCATTGACCGATTTTGATAAAAATGTTCCTTGTGGTACGAATTCCAAGTTTTATATTTGTACGATATTCCGTTCATGAAATTTGTTTTTTCACCCACACTCAAATTTTTAATATAATTTTAAAAACAAGGCCTTGAAAACCTGTATTTTCGGTGAAAACTCAATTCGAAAAAATCAACATGAAAACTTACTTTACTTCCCTATATATTCATACAGGACAAGAGAAAATAGTAATTAAAATGTAATAAATTGTTTTTAGTTCAATAAAAAGCTATTTTTTTTAAATCTCACACTATTTTGATTCAATATTTTCATGTTTTTGAATGAACACTAAGAGTAGTTTATCATGACAGGCTGATATTTCAAATAGTTTAAACTATCTAAACCAATTATACTCTTGTCATATGAAACTAAATTTGTTTTTGACAGGTGTCATAATTGTACTTAACTTAGTGATGAGGTTGTCCGGTTTGAACCAACTGAGAGAAGAATACCTTCACATTCTGTATGGTCTGTATATACTACGAAATGAGGTGTTGAACTCACCTTTCTCTTTGGTCTCTCCCTATTTTCCTTCATCCTCTCTTTCCTTCTTACTGTGTAGTCTACTAGCTCTCTCTTTCTCCCTCTCTCTCCCTCTCCCCCTCTTACTCACTCTCTCTCACACACACACACCCTTATTCTTCTTTCTTTCTCTTAATCATTAATTCCGTGCTTGTATTTTACTCATTTGATTTGTACTCAATTTTTGCGTACCTGTTTACCTTTCTCATTTTATTCTGTAATTTCAATTAGAACTTATTAAAAATAACAAATTATTTGATATTTTTTTATATTTCATTTATAAAATAATAAATACAACAAAAATTATTGATTAATCAAATCCATTATTAAACAATCTTTTATCAATGAAAACCACAAATAACAAGACCCTAACGATCTTTTATTTTATTTTTTATCAGTTTTTTTGTTAGTTATTGATTTATTTGTTTTTTTTAATTTTTCTTAAATAACTGTTGTTAATGAGATAGATACACACGATAAAAATAATTTCGTTGAATCACAGATTTTAGATCTTGTGTTCTCTACTCAACAGCAGATCACACTTGAGTGTTAAGCAAAAACTAGGATGTTCCAACTACTTGATTCGGCCAATAGCTTATGAATGTTCGGATATTTGTCTTTGGTTTGCAAAAAAGAAAAAATCACATCGGCCAAAAGGCTAGATTGAACCTCTAGAGGCTCTTCTAAGTAAAACGAGGAGTGAGGTGGTATCCCATTGCCTTTCTCACTGAATCGAAAAGTATGCTTATTAGCATGCCAGGCCCTCTGAACAGCATCTACTTCCCAACCTGCAAATGACACCTTCACTTCATTCACCACAGGGTCTGGCTGTGTAATGAAATTCATTATTCACTGAGGAGATAACTCTGGCTAGTGTCTTTTACACCTCTACCTTTTCTGTTCTTAAATGCTTCAGTCATACTCGTATAATTGACTGAATATGTGATAAGAAACAGAACTATTTTTTGTAGCCCTGGAACTAGCAGATCGAGTGCAAATAATTTAACACTCCATTTGGCTGATATGGGCGTATAGAATAAGATATGAACCTGAATAAACAATTTCCATCACCATAACGACCCTTCAAAACAAACTGAACTTCGCAACGTCGCCACCAGAATAGTAGCACCATCGAAACTTTACTTCACAAAATCTCGTTAACAGTTCCATCAATTTTTATTTTTGAACTTTTTGCAGAATCCCGAAAGTGTCATCTTTATAACTACGTAAAAGGTTTTCTATCGAATCCGTCCGGTTTGTATTCACGAACTTTTTATGATTATATCTAATACGGTAATTATCTTCTTTTCAAAAAAACACATCCGACCAGATTTTGGTTTTTAAATGTAATGATAATAAAAATACAAGACCTTTAGGCTACATAGACCTGTTTACAATTCTTTAATAAAATTAGTTTAATTCGTGTTTTTGATAGATTTTCATGTTTTATCCACTGGAAAAATTGTGTAGGCTTATTGAATCTCCTTATCAAATAATATATAAACAATAATATGATATAATAAATGATAATGATAATACAATAAATAATAAGTATATTGAGCGTCAAGGCAAAAAATGAACCGATTTTGATTGGTAGGCTTACTATTTATAAGTTTTTTTTTATTATTATCAAATAAGCAAAATTACAATCTGTTCTGTCATAAAGAAACAAAAACAATAAGTTATAAGGTTAATATAGAAAAGAAGATTTCATAACAACATTGTACATTAATAGCTAATAACTGTTGCAGATAACCTCTTTGTAATTTTTAAAATTAATTAATTTTGAAATGATTAAAAGTTGAAATTAAAATATATGCACATGTATACACATAAAAATGTATTTTAATAAATTATTAATTGTTTTCAAATCTGTTATTTAAGTCCAGGTCATTGTATCTGTTAAGTCTTGTTAAAGTATAGTCACTGTTGTCCAGTACGTTGATCGCGAGATGATTCGGATCTCCGTTAAGTCTTTGTTCATAATATGTTCAGCTACATCGTATAATTTCTTGCTTGGTGAGTTAAGTCCTATGTCGTTATAGATATATTTGTTTCGTATGTACCATGGTATCCTAAGACATGATCGTAAAAGTTTTATTTGAAAACGTTCTAAAATATCAATATTGGTATTTTTTGTTGTATCCCGTATGTCCACACCGGCTTGAATATTGTCTTTTATAGCGTCAGTTTTGATTCAGTTAACAATTGTCAGAGTCTTCCAGTTAGCCAAAACGTATTTCTCAATTTTAAGTCCAATTAACGATTAACCTCCTCGACAACAGCGAAGATACTCACAGACTGAAACGTTTTAAAACACTAGACTTACCTCTACGATTTTGTTAATCATTAAAACTTTATTTTTCTTTTCTATTTCAATTACTAATCATCGTCATCTCATAATAGGCATCGTTATAATCTCTATCATCATCATCTCCAACTTCAACAACTTCGTGTTTCAAGATGTTGATTCAAAGTTCATCAAGTTTATTTTTGTACATATGTATACATATATATTATTTTTCTTCTCGTTTAGTCTTGTTGAAACACACTACTGAGTGTGGTTTTTATTTTAATTCTAAGGACATTACTCAGATTTTCTCGTCTTTGCTTAAAATTTGTGTATTTATAAACTGATTGTAAAAGAAATACACTGTTATAAAAAAAAAGTCCAATTGTCTTCGTTTCGTCAAAGTGTGTTAATAATAGTTGTGATTTATAACAGTAACAGAGAATCTATCATAAATAACATACAAAAAAGTAATATAACTAATTTATTTCAAATCAATAATTTATTCTGTTCGCATCTTTGTATGTGATAGCAATAACTCAAATTATTACATACATTGGCTTTTTATTATTATATATAATACTTATTTTATTACTTTTTTATTGACAATAATAAAATAAAATTTATTCATTCAGTCAACAGTATTTTATTACAAAGCTACATGTTTATTTTCAGTTCTTGTTGTTTTCAAATAGGGAATACGTTTTTTGACAGTGTTTCTACTTTAATATTCTCGTGTAATGTTATGTCATTATGATTGATATGAAGTGTTTTGATTGTGTAATTTTTAAAATTAACAAAGTTTTGACAGATTTTCAAGTCTTTTAACAATATTCTGATGTATAAAATTTAGACATTATCGTAAGGATATGAACTTCAAAAGAGACGACCACGATTCTCTCGGTAGTTTCTGTCAGTAACCTGATATATTAAATAATTTTTATTGAAAGATAACTTTTATGTATGTTTAATTGATAATCTGATGGCAAAAGATGCTTAGGAAGGTCTAAAAGTAGGCGAGTGAAATTTAAAAATTTAAAAGTTTTTCAATCTTCACTCCCAAGAAACAATTCAAATGAGTGAAACATTAAAACGAATTATATTGTTACGTATTTTAAAATAAATTTTAACAATACTTTTTAGATTTTATTTGTTTCGGGAACTTTACATGATTGACAGTTACTGAATTGGATTTTAGGATTTTTGAATTTAGAAATTACTAAAGCAAGAATTTTGAACTACGACAGGTAATTACTTTTATAGGGATTTGAATACTAGTGGTTACCGGTGTACTTTATGGTTTGGGTTCAATTCACCATACTCTCTAAGAAAGGTCGGCCTGGGTTTGTACAAGACTACACTTCATTACTCGTCATCTTCATCTTATTGGGTCATGGAGTTGCTTATTGTTCGGAATTGAACAGATTGCAACGTACACACATAAGAGATGAGAGAAAATGTTGTTGAGATATTTTGTTCACACAAAGACTAATTGCTAATTACGCATTTTTGGGTTTAGGGGCCTGAAACTTGTATATCCAGTGAAAAGTCGATTTCAAAAAATCGACATGAAAACAATCTTTCCTTCCCTGTATACTTATATAGGGGAGGAGAAAGTAAGAATGCAGTGTTTAATATAATATAATAAACTATTAAGTTTCATCATTGGTAAAAGTAGTTAACTAGAATCGTCGCTCATTAAATTAAACTGCATGTTTTTTATCTTAAACTTTTACGTAGGTTTCATATAAAACCTACTCCACTTTGTGTAACATTCATTTTAAAAATTCACCAGAATTTCGAAATTTTATTTAGAATTGCATAATAACTGTTGTTAAAAATGTTAACCGTACCTCATTTAACAAACAAAAAAAATTGTATTTATATTTCTTTGTAATGCATGCATTTCAGCAATAGTTTCCATGACATAAAATTAAAAACCTTCCTTTTTAAAACTAATTTTATTTTTTAAATTTGCCTCAGGTGTTTCACATATACATTGCGTGGAAAGTTAAAATGTTTAACTGCGGCTTTTTAAAATTAATTTTTGAATTTTTGTGAATGAATGTTTTGGAATATGTATTAACAGTGTTGAACGAATTATTTTTTTTAAAATAGACTACTATTATTAAATGACATTTTAGGTTGTAATAAAATGTACTAAATATTAACATTATATTCATTACTTACTAATTAATTTTATACCACTACTTACTTGCTAACTTGCATAAACGTGTTATTTATCATTTAAATCAAATAATACAGTTTGCCTGTATATACGAGGTGTGGCTATCAAATAACGAAACTGACTGAAAAATTTTATTTATTTTTTTATACATAATCACTTATTGTCACTTTCAATATACACTCCTTCTCTATCCCTACAACGCTCCATGCGAATTTTCGATTGTTGGAAACAGTGCTGAAAGTCATCTATTAGCTTTTTCAGGACACGTGCCGCTTTCTATTTTACAGCTTCCACAGACTCAAATCTTGTCCCTTTTAATGCAGATTTTACCTTAGGGAACAGGTAGAAGATAATAAAATGTGATGAAACTTGGTTTTCTACTTATGATCCGGAAACGGAGCGCCAATCCATGCACTGGAAGAGCCGAACTTTACCGAGAACCAAAAAAGCTCGAATGAGAAAGTCAAAATTCAAAGCAATGATGATTGTTTTTTTTTATATTCATGGGATTGTGTACCTTCACTGGATTCCTGAAGGTCGAACAATTAATCAATATTACTACCTTAAGGTACTTTCTTAACTACATCAATGAGTTAGGAAAAACGCCCCGAAATGTGGAAGGACAAATCATGGGTTCTCCCTCAAGACAATGCGCCAGCTCATTCCGCGTTATCTGTCAAGAGCTTCCTAGCCAAGTATAGCGTCTCATTGTTAGAACATCCACCTTATTCACCAGATCTTCCACCACGTGACTTCTACCTGTTCCCTAAGGTGAAATCTGCATTAAAAAAGACAAGATTTGAGTCTCTGGAAGCTGTAAAAGAGAAAGCGGCACGTGCCCTGAAGGAGCTGACAAAAGATGACTTCTAGCACTGTTTTCAACAAAGGAAAAGGAGCGTTGAAGGGATAGAGAAGGAGTGTGTATTGAAGGTGACAATTAGGGATTAATTATGTATAAAGTAAATATAAAACTTGTTACAACGTCAGTATCGTTATTTAACAGCCACACCTCGTATATCTTATATAGAAATTTATTTAGTTTTACTCCAAAAAAAAATTTAAAAAGAAATTCTTGTACACTGTAAAATGTTTCATCTTTAGCTTTTTTTAAATAAATCTCGATTACTACAACTTTCTAAAACTTGTGGTAATTTATTGATGTATTTTCTACTTTTATAAGTAGGTTTTTCTTCAAACAATTTAGTGCTGTGATTAGCAACATAATAAACGTTTTTGTTCCTTGTGTTGTAATCGTGGACATTTAAATTCTGTAAAATGGTATTTTGTTTTACATATATTATCAGTTCAACGATACACAATGAAGGAATTTTGAAGCTCCTTTAATAGTCTGCATGAAGGTAACCGGTTAGTTCCTACAACACCCAATCGATTTTTCTGAGTTTTAAAAACTATTTCAATGTTGCTCTGCGATGAATTACCCCAAACTTATAAGTGGAATACCGAATATGAAACAAACTAAACCATGCTGAACTGCTGTAAGGAATTTGATATCATTTATTCTGGCAATTTGCCTTAAGGGGAGTCTGATATAGAAAAGTGACAATTGAAATTTTCAAATTTCAACATTCGTACACATACTTAAAATGGTATCAAAATCGTGTTTCTATTACAAAAAGAAACACACTTTTCTTCGTAAAACCAAAAAATTATTTTTTCTAAATCTCCTGGTTTTATAATCATGTCCATTTAATACCTTGCTCGTTTTCTTAAAATTATCTTTCCTAAAAGTTTTTATGCCTAATTCCTGGGAACTACCATATGCTATTGTAACCAAATTTTCAGGTTTGCTAAAATTATTAAATTCTATTTCCTTACACAGGGATATTAAAATATATAATGTTAATTTATGAGAAAAATTTGTACTAGTGATTTTTTTTAGTAGATTTTAGATACTTGGGGAAATTTATTTTGAAACTAGAGTCCATTTCAACCAATAAAGTCCCATGTGAGGAACTGAAAACTGTAAAAACAGATCTACAAAAAACACAGAAAATTAAATTTCTATCTTTTACAAGTCTTCAAAAATTGAGTTTATAGGAAGTTGGACTTCCCTTAATGCAAATATCCAGATGATATTTTACAAGAGATTTGATCGGTATAAAAAAATTCCAAGATGAGGATCTATCTACTAAAATTTCTAAAAATTTCACTGTTTCCATGACATACATAGGTATTCTAGGATATTATTTTGCATAAAGACATCCACGTTTCTATATTTTTCCCTTACATTATGTTAGTTTTAGAACTGTAAATACTAAAATGCTTTTTCCCATTGACTGTAAATAACATTCCATAAGGAACTGTAGACTACATGTTAACATTTGTATTTACTTTTCATGGTTTTTTTTATAACGTAGGCCTATTGTAGTGTCTTAATTTACTGTTTAACGATATAGATTTTTCATTATAATTGAATAATTTTTGTTAGTTCGTATGCTCTGTCCATTTTGTGTATTTCATTTTTTATATAATATTATTCTCAATCTCTTGGATTAAAAAAACTAGATATTTAAATTTCTTTACTCTTTTATTCTCCAATCTTCTAATATTTATTTACAATGTCTTTCTTATTACTCATATACCCGGTTTTTTATAATACTACCTTTAATCCGACTTACTTTATATACACAGTCATTGTGTTTTATTAAACAGAAACAAGAAAATTAGCCTAAAAAAAGAGAGATTAGTAATTACGTACAAGTATTAGTTAGTTTTGTATTACGTTTCTCTTTGTATCAGATTTAAATTTAACAAATTTTGAAAGGTACTAGAAAGAAATGATTACAAACACAAAGAAATGGAGTAAAATTAATTTAAACAAAGATGAATATTATATTTTCATTACATAAGCTTTATACAAACTTGGTATTAATAGTATTATGTGTAGAATAAAAAAGTAAAAAATGTAATTGTAATTTTAAATTACTTTCTAGTATCTGTTAATATTGGGCTAAAAGTAAGAATGAATTGTGTTTGGCAGTAAAGCGGTGAGCATCAGCGGCCATATCTAAAACGAAAATGAAAAGAACCCTAACAGCAGTTGATTCATATCAGTCAATCGACGAAAGCCAGCCGCGGAGGGTGGAGAGACTCAATCGATACGAGAATAAGAACGGGGACCGGCCATCTTGGACCGCTTTTGATCAAAGAATATACACCGACAATGACGAACCTACGGTAAAGATATTGAAACAAAGCAGAGCCCAGTGAGCCGTGATAGAGCCACAGAACAGACTTAGGGAAGGTGTCCCAGATTTAATTATAAACATGCCAGCAGTACTCGGTGGTATGGTGGCCGTAATCTTGTTACTAACTATGGTCCAAGTTATATTAAACTAGACGTTACCACCTCACCGTCCACTCCTCACAAGCATATGAAAGCATATTCCCTTCTGCCCCGTCCCTATTGCAGTAGCTTGCTGGCTGGATGCTCACAGATCTTTTTTAGGAAGTGCTTATAAACGGAAACTTAACCTAGGCCTTCTTGAAGACGCTGCGCAGAATCCAAGATTCTGTGTTATTAGGGGTTCATATTCTAGACCTTATATTATTACCTCAAACTTTACTCAACTTCTCCGTCTCAAGTACTTTCTTTGAACTTTAATTAATTTTTCAATAGCTTTGTATTTATTAAGTTTATAATACTCATTTCTATACAAATCGATCTATTTATTAAAATAGAATATTCTGAATTTTTCACTAATTTTAATACTTAAAATATAATAATTAACCTCTTACATTGGAATAAAATGTTCTTTGCATTATAAAAATATAAAAATACTTTCCCATAATCAATCCGCACAGTTATAAAATATCAATATTAGCCTATATCTAAAAATCTGAGTCAAAAATTTCAGTATAAAATACTTATAAAATCAGTTCTAATAATTTTCCCAATTTATTTCATATTAAGATTTTTATTATAAAATAGTTTATTAATATATATATTTTTAAATAGAACTTTGTTTTAATATATCAAATTATGCCTATGTGACACTTATGATAAACGGTATCTCAATCCGTTAATGGCCTCCCCGTAGGTATTTTGGTTTCCGGTATTTGTTGTTTAGTCCATTTTTTTTTTAATTCATTCTGTCCATAAGATATCTTCAATTCTTTGAAGAATTCTTTGAAACGTGTTCTTATCCATCTTACAATATTCTGTATGCTAAGTCATTCTCTCATAGGCCTATTGTTACTTAGCCGAGGTTTAAGGATAACTTTCTCAATATCTTTATTTCACTTATTCGCATCATTTTCTTAGTGGTATTTTTGTCTCTTTTTGGTTGCATACGTTAAAATGGATCTGATCAGGCCTTATAAATCTTGGTTTTGCTTTTTTCAGATATAATTTTCCCCACATCACCTTTCGGAGGCAACTACTAATCATAAAATAGCATTGTGTATCAATTAAGAACTAAAAAAATTGATAATCATTGAAATTCTTAGTTAATATTATCACACGTTTGTTCGTTACAAAAATAAAGAAATAGATAATTATGTTTTTTTTTATAGTTATAGTCATTTACTACCGGGCTATTGATCTGAGTTTTGAGCATTGTGATACTAATAAAGGTTGGTTTTTCCAGGCACTAATCAGGATTCAAACAAAAGACTTTCAATTTTGCAGTATATCACTTGATTTATTTTAGGTGTTTGCGAAGGAGACAATATATCAAGACAATAACTTTTTTGACGAACACAACTGTAGTCACTTTTCAAATACATGGTCTGTATTAATCAAATTCGCTATTGAGGTTAACTAAGGTTAATAATCTAGGGTGTTAATCTTAGAAATGTATCCAATGATACATACGTCTGTAATCTGGCGAATTAACGTCCAAGAACATTAACAAATACGGTACGTTTCGATATAACCGTATCTCAGTTAATAACTGGGTCTAAACATAGGAAACTTTTCCGAATCTTAGCCGGGAATCAAACTTCAGTAGTCCCACTTTGACTTAATCATTGAGTTAGGTTTAGTAACGACAGAGCTACTGAAGTGGATAAGTGTAATATTTATACAAAAAGTCCAATACTAACCGACACTTCTTCAGCTTTGTACTGTACATGCACACATAGGTATATTAATAAAAAACGTAAATACGCTGAACGTCCTACTGATCTCTGTTTTAACAATTTTTTATGAATATCTAAAAATCGTAAACTCATTAAAGTAATAAAAAATAAAATTTTATTTAAAGATTGATTTCTGAAATAAATTAATTCACATAGCTTTAAATAAAAAACCTAAAAAAAATAATTAATTTTTAGGCTAAATAACTTATAGCCTGTAGTTACATAATTATTTATGTGAAGTAGATGATCTACGCTGTACAATTAAAAATTAGAAGTATACTTTGCAAATGTATTGTAATTCAAAAAAAAAATTACTTAGTTTCTCTGGGCGTAAGCCTGCTATGATTTTGTTAATGTGTAACAGGATTCAACAATCAAAAACATAAAAATAACAAAACCTTGTTAAATTTTCATAATTTTTTCGCCTTCATTAAAAAATGTTGATTTTATTAATGTTTTCTTTTAGTCTAATTATAATAGTTTTTCCGTAAAAAGAAATAAATTAAATTTCGGATTAACATGTTCTCAGATTTTTTAAATTGTTAGGCTTCTCATCAGCTACAGTAAGTAATGGAGCGTTTAACCCTATCCCGGAGGTTCGAAAAAATAAAATTTTCCGAATTTTAATCGGGAACTTCTGTTACATTCTTATAAATTTAATGATTTGATGGAATGTCAATATTGGAATATCAATATTATAACATTTTACTTATTGAATTAACATATTGGATGAAGTAATGAGATTATACGGATATCTAGTAAGGATGAACCAAGTAAAACTTACAAAACAAATATTAAAAAAGCTGAAAGAATATAAAATCAAATCAAGACGGTTTAAAAAGACAGAAAAATATTTAATATCACTAATATACATAACTTACCGATGTAATACAAGTTCAAATAAATTCAGAAAAACAATTAAAAAATATACGAGAAAAAGTTAAAAATGTAGTAAAAATACTTTTTTGAAATTGATAAAAAACTCAAGCTCCAAAATAAAAATTCAAGCAAGAAAATTAAAAAAAGCCTAACTCACACTTGTTTATCGTAATCCTGAATTAACTGAAATTAAAACAAAATTATACTATATAATTTTAAATTTTTTTCTAAAGGTAGGTAAAATTATGTTGTTAATTAATTTACCATTAAACTTTACCATTAAATCGATACTTCATATTAGATGCAAACTTACCGATAAGTGATAAAAAAGATAGCTTATCCAAAATCACATAGGCTTATGTACTAGAACAGGATCACCAGGTGATAGACACACGACTGACCTACCTACAAGGCACTGTACCACATTCAGTGAAAAAAAGAGAGCGAGAGAGAGAGAGAAAATAATGATAGAGATTGTTAGGTAGGTTAGGTAGGGGAGGTTTGGGAGACTGCACAGGTATTCGAACTGCTGCTGCATATAATGGGGGGGCTCCTTTGTTTAACAACCATCATGTAAGAGAGAATAAAAAAACGAGTATGTCGATTGGGTGAACAGGAAGAGAGAAGGGGAATTGACCTTTCACTAACACATACAAATGTAAATACTACATTTATTTGTTATCACAGACATAGGTAAGTATGTAAATATAGACTATACGCACACACACATGAATACTTAAAATCAAGAATGAAAAGAATGGGGAAAATTGATGAAAATATTGAAAAGTTTACTTCAGATTCTTTCTAGATTTAGTTATTTTTAGATTACTAATCCTTCTTTTACATTTATAACAAATATTTATTTACATAACTGTTAAATTTATAACAATAAGTGATTTCACTAAACTACCAACTATCTTATCGTAATAACAAACAAAATTAAACACAAAATATTCTAAGACTTAAACGAAACTTACCTATAAAAAAATAATTGTTTATTCATATTCAAATAATTAATTAGCTCTTATTTACAACCTGATTACAATTGTACATTATAAGATCGTCACGAAGAAACTACTTCAATACGCGACTTATATCACAATTTGTCCATAACTGGTAGGTGGGGTGTTAAATTATTTACACTCGATCTGCTAAATCCATGACTACAATAAATAGTTCTGTTTCTAATCACAAGGTCAGCCAATTATATTACTGAAGTATTTATAAACAGAAGAGGTAGAGGTGCTGAAAACACTAATCAGAGTTATCTCTTCTGAGAGTAATGAATTTCATTTTACAGCTAGACCCTGTGGTGGATAAAGTGAACTACCTCACTCCTCGTTTTACCTAGTAAAGCCTCTAGAGGTTTAAACCAGCCTTTCGTTGATGACCAAACAACAACATATCGCAATATCAATTATTTCCTATGTTTTCACCGCACGAAGTCCTGGATTATTTCCAAGTTTGGTTTCATACTTCAAATTTACTGACATTACCAATATGACAAGAAGACATTGCATAATACACTACAACCTTTAAAAAGAAGTTAACATAATGTGACAATATCGAAAGGGAATGTGTGTTGGAGAATTTTCGAGCGGGACCGAGATTTTAAGAATGGTAACGTAAATAATAAGAGTGATAAATAGGGTTCGAAGAAACAGTTAGAAACTGTATGGGTACTTTAAACGGTTTTTATAGTACAGGTAGACCTGGCTATTGTTGTACAGGTATTGTGAAAAAGGTGGGTATCTATTTAAATAATTGGCTTTTTTATAACACCTTCTCTGCCCATAACAGATAGGTAGAATGTCAAATGATTTACACTCAACCTGTTCGTTGCAGGACTAAAAATAATAGTTCTCTTTCTAATCATATAGCCAGTCAATTAAATGACTGAATCATTTAAGAAAGGAAGAGGTAGAGGTGTAAAATACTCTTATCAGAATTATCTCCTCTGAAAGTAATGAATTTCATTATACCGCCAGACCCTGTAGTGAATGAAGTGAAGGTGTCATTTGCAGAGTGGAAAATATGTGCTTTTCCCGGCATGCTGATTAGCGTACTTTCCACTCAGTGAGGAAGGTAATGGTAACACACCTCATTCCTCGTTTTACTTAGTAAAACCTCAACTGGTTTAACCAGCCTTTCGGTTGATGACCTAAACACATAACACCTTTTATTCAATCCTAATTTGTTTACAGTTTGTTAAGATTTATCCAGAGCCGTCAGAAGGATGTTGTATTTTTATTGTTAAGTTGAAATTCTCTGTCTTTCTCGAAATCTCCTTAGATCCACCTATATTAGTGACGCGATTTATTTAGTGAGTTTAGTTTCGTTTTGTCAGCAATTTCCGTGAGCGAACTACGTAGTGCGAGTAACAGTGTGTTAGAAAAGGTCAACGTTACTGTGAGTTAACTGTGTATTGTTTAACGTTATTTCTGTACCTTTTAAATAGTATTTAGTAAATTAAATTGGTTGAAATTATTTATTTTTATTAGTTATTATAATTAGTTTATTTATTATAATTAATTTAATTGTAATTTACTTGCAGATTTTAGTCACTTTATTAATTTTAATTTTTGGTTGTATAAATACTTGCAATTTTAAACTATTGTGTGTTAATTATTCAATTAGCTGTTTAGCAGCTGATTTTCTGGAGACCAAGGTTCTTGGTTCAAATCCTAGTAAAGGTAGTTACTTTTATACGGATTTGAATGATAGACAGTGGTTACCGGTGTACTTTGATGGGTGGGGTTCAATTAACCATACTCTCTCAGGAATGGTTGACCTGAGTCTGTACAAGACTACACCTCATTTACACGTCATACATTTCATCCTCATCTCATTGGGTCATGGGGTTACAAATTGTTCTGAATTGAACAGATTGCAACGTACACATATTAGGAATTAAAAAAAGAAATTATTCAATTTACCCGGATCCCGAAACTTTAGAGATAAGTACCTAGAGATTCCTATCTAGAGAAATGGAAATAACTTTCCATCTTAATTGATGAAAAGTTACATAGGATTTTTTAATTTCATCTAATTTTCAAAAAAATAAAAATGAGACACCAACATGTTTCCTTTAGATGTGATGGATAACATAAACAAAGTTCATAAATATAAAAACCATATTGGTTTTTAATATTATTTATCAGAGTTAGGTTGATTGCATTGAAATTCTCAAGTCAACTTTTACCCTAATAAGAATGG
This sequence comes from Catonia carolina, assembly GCA_035578175.1. Classification (NCBI taxonomy): domain Eukaryota; kingdom Metazoa; phylum Arthropoda; class Insecta; order Hemiptera; family Achilidae; genus Catonia; species Catonia carolina. Next base: position 80,371,973 of record JAQMRL010000003.1, on the reverse strand, counting down.
AAATCGTTAAATAAGTTTCTAATACTTGATATATTTTATGATACATAATACAAAGTTTATAGTGTAAGTTATTGAGGTGAAAAGTTGTTGATGTATTTTCACCGCAATATATTTACTTATATACGGTTTAAAAGTTATTCGGGTAGAAAAGCACTTCGTGCCTAAACTGAGTCGGCGATGAAGGTAAAGAGTAGGGGTAATTCTCAAACAAGTAAGCTGCTTAGAACAACTGGACCGTCAAGAAAACAAGAGTCCCGTTCAGCTTGCTTACTGTAGCAGTTTTAAAGAGCTGTAGAGTTGTATCAAGGTAGCCAACACTAGCAAGAGCTCTAGATGGTCGGTTTGAGTATGGTAACTTTACTATACCACCCCTTTGTTCAATGTTATGTGAAAATCTCTGTAGTTTGGTAGAATGAGTGTAAGCCTTTAAGAGAACCATAAGCTTCTAACTTTAGCGATGCCAAAACCTTCTATGTAACTTACCTGCCATATTTCATTTATTCTTCTTTTTAAGTAAAGCACCATACCTATTTCATTCATATTCGCGTTGGTTAATTACCTGCTAAACACTAACTCAAAATAAGAAAGATTTCCCGTAAGAAAAATACCCCACTTAACCTATAAAATCATTTATAAATGACTGTTATATGTAATTTTATAAACAAAATAAAACTAATTATAATTTTTTAACCTTATTTTTACTTTTTAACTCACCGGGTTGGTCTAGAGGTAAAGTCGTCGCCAAAATCAGCTGTTTAACAGCTGATTTTCGGAGACGAAGGTTCCTGGTTCAAATCCTAGTAAAGGTAGTTACTTTTATACGGATTTGAATGATAGCAGTGGTTACCGGTGTACTTTGATGGTTAGGGTTCAATTAACCATACTTTCTCAGGAGTGGTCGACCTGGGTCTGTAGAAGACTACACCTCATTTACACGCCATACACATCATCCTCATCTCATTGGGTCATGGGGTTGCTTATTGTTCTGAATTGAACAGATTGCAACGTACACATATTTAGGAATTTAAAAAAAAATTTACTTTTTAACCCACCGTGTTGGTCTAGAGGTAAAGTCGTCGCCAAAATCAGCTGTTTAACAGCTGATTTTCGGAGACGAAGGTTCCTGGTTCAAATCCTAGTAAAGGTAGTTACTTTTATACGGATTTGAATGATAGACAGTGGTTACCGGTGTACTTTGATGGTTGGGGTTCAATTAACCATACTCTCTCAGGAATGGTCGACCTGAGTCTGTACAAGACTACTCCTCATTTACACGTCATACATTTCATCCTCATCTCATTGGGTCATGGGGTTGCTTAATGTTCTGAATTGAACAGATTGCAACGCAGCCCCTACACATATTAGGAATTTAAAAAAGTTTTTAATTTTTAATCCCTTATTTGAACTTTAAAAATTGAGTGCATAATAATCAAATTTTGTTGAACAATAATGAACAAAAAAATCATGATATAGTCTACGTAGTTAAATTAAAAATAAAGCCAATTGACACAGTTTTACTATTCACAAAAATTATGAAGAAAAAAAACTAGTATTTAAAAAACACCTTTATGAAAAATTATATCAAAAAATAAATATAAAAACCACGATTAAGTAAAGCACCATACCTATTACATTCGTAATCCGCGTTGTTTAATTACCTAATAAAAATTAACACAAATAATTAATAATCATTTTGGTAAATAATTATTTTGATTTTAAAGTGACAGTACCTACCTTATTTATATGGCCACGTTTAAGCTTTAAATTTTATAATTTTTTTATCCTTTATTTTAAATCTTTAACTGTACTATATAGAACAACCAAAAGATGAGAAAATATTGATATTAAGTTACAAATAACAAGAACAGCCATAATATAAAATTCAACATTCAGCAATGTTAAATTTGGAATAACAATGAACGTAAAATATACAAAAGTATGAAAAGAAAAACAATAAAAAGTTCATATTGTCACAGAAAAGTTATTACCAATAGTAATAAAACATATTTAAAAAAAAACAAAGATTACAACTAATATTTCACATTATTTTATCTTTTTCGACATAAACATGCAGAAAGAATTAAAGAAGATCTCTGCTCTATCTTCTTTTTAATCTTGTAATGAAGCCTGGCGGATATGCCATATCACTGATAAGCGGATTATTATGGATTGGTACTTTTGAGTAGAATTTTTAATATAACTATTTTTGACAATGTCGCAAATGAATAGTGTTTTTTAAATCGTTGTGTAGTGTGTAATTTGAGACATAGTATGGTGAACTGGTAATTATACGGAGAAAATTTGACAGGAATGCTTGAATACTTTTTAAATTACTCAGCTTTGCGCAACCAAAATTTTATAATTTAACAAGATTTTCTTTTCTTTGCTGGGAAATAGAATTATTAGACTTAGTTAGGATAATTGTACAAAAAAATATTAAGTTGTTCATATAGGAAATAAGTAGGCCCTAAATATATACTATATAAATAAATAAAATATAAGTAATCTTTTATTGTAATTTGTAAATAATCTAAGGTGAATAATAATTAATTGTAATTAATTATCATGTATAAGAATACAAAAGTTTTAGATTGAAACCACGCGAATATTACGAATAAGAATAATTTTTTTTTAACAGACACATTAAGAAGTAGTTTTTAATAGTAACACACTTCTGTAATTCTAATCTTATGTGCCAAATTTTAGCCTATTTCATAAAATAATCAGTAAACGTAAAAAGTTTCTTAAATTTTGAAAAGATTTGTACTTCATCTAGAGCAGGAATCTCATTTAGATTTAGTTTTTTTTTTGAGCAGATAAGTTTATTATATGTGCTGGGTTGTAGTAGATCTCTGTTATTGGTATTTTATTATTTATTATGTATTGCAACATTATAACAGCGATATTTTAGAAATAGTTAAATGTCTAATCTGTTTATTGTAAGAAATTGGTTATTGTATGAGGTAGAGTCTATTGGAAATAAAAATAGATTGCGTTGAATGAAATATTTTAAACAAGAATTCTCTGAAATTAAAAAATCTAGTGTGAAACACTCTCACAACTTTCTCTTGCCAATGAAAATAATGATCAATATAGCCTAACATTAGAAGTAAACAAAAAAAACGAATTTTTTAATATAATCTTATTTTAATCATGAGTGAAAGAAAAAGTGAAAATCAACCTCGGTATAGCTTAAAAATATGGAAAACCACTCCTTCACGCTAAACTAGGTAAATTATTTAGAGCATTTTTCTCTGTAGAGAAAAATGCTTTTTTGTATTATACAGCATTTTTCTCTGTAGAAAAAAATGCTCTAAATAAAAGTTGTAGATCTTTTAATTTCCTATCAATCTGATTATACTTTTTTGTCGTAAAATGCATAATAAGGCATCAATTTAAAAAATTGATTTTTTTACACGATTTCGTAAGAAAAAACAGAAAATCGCTAATTACCGCTAAACTATGCTTTATACGTACAAAAAAATGTTTGAAATAAAAGTTGTAGAATTTTTAATTCTCTATAACTTTATTTTATGCATTTTTGCTCTAAAATACTTATTAAAGCCGCAATATTAAACAAACTATTTTTTACGTAAAAACAGTCCCTCCTAGAATTTCAGCAGACATGGCGCCTACCCTATCTTGTAAAGCATAAAAACTTAGTTATTGAAGCGATTTAAAAAAAAAATTATATGAGCCGTTTTTTATAAAATCACAAAAAAGTGAAAAAAGACACGAATAAACTACTACTTCCGGTTGACCAATTTTGATGAAAATGTTCGTGTCGGGTTCGTTAGTAGTATCGAACTTAAGTTTCAAGTTTCAAGTTCGTACGATGTTCCGTTTTTGAGATATTCTGTTTACACACACACACACACACACACACACACACACTCGCACAGACACAAACACAGACCAATCGCTAAAAACATGTTTTTAGGTTTCAGGGGGTCTGAAAACGTGTAGATCCAGTGAAAACTCGATTTCAAAAAATCGACATGAAAACGATGCTTTCCTTCTATATACGCGCAAGAGAAAGTAAAATGTAGAGAACTTCGTTTTTTCGATTCATTTAACTAAGTTCTGAAAAAGCGGGGAAAGTGTTAGAAGGGTCTCGATTTTTTGAGATACTATCAGACCACTGGTACAAAAACAGTTATAATTAATTAATTATTAATTGTGCCAATCAATAAATAATTATTAAACAATATGTAAATAATACCCAGACCTTCGAAAGAACCTAGCTTAAGCAATACAGTATTTTTTTAAACTACAGTATAAAAACGGTTTGAAACACACGTGTATTATTTGGCAATCAATTTATTGGTCAACAGAAGGCCTAAATAATATGAATAATAAAACGGTGGAACCCAACAGACTAATTTGTTAAGTAATTTAAATTATAACCTTTGTTTTTTTTTTTAATTAGTTCAGTACGTTCGTAAAAAATCTCAAACTGAGAACAGTATTTATTTTTTTGAAAGGTATTTCCACTGGGAGATAAAGAGCAGATTATTTTGTTTGGTCTACAAAAACGGTTATCTCTTTTTTTTGTTGTACATTATACATGTTATAATTTCTATTTTTGAGTCGCTTTATTATTTCATGTACAACTACTCCAGATATTATTATTATTATTTGCTCTCTTTCATTATCACGGGCTCTTTTGGGGGTTTAATATTTATAAATATGTTGTTTAGGTCATCAGCTGAAAAGCTGGTTTAAAATTTTAGAGTCTCTACTAAGTAAACAAGAAGTGTGATGGTTTACACATGCCTTCCTCAATGAGTTGAAAAGTATGCTTATCAGCATGCCGGGCGCTCTGGAAAGCACATATGTTCCACCCTACAAATTACACCATTCTTCATTCACCACAGGGTCCATTACTTTTAGAGGAGATAACTCTGATTAGTGTCTTTTACACCTCTACCTTTTCTGTTCTTAAATGATTCAGTCATTTAATTAGCTGACCGTGTGATAATAAGAAACAGAACATTTTTTGAAGCCCTGGAACTATCAGATGGAGTGCAAATAATTTAACAATCCACCTGTTTGTTATGGGCATTATAAATATATAAAAATAAAGTAAAAATCCGTAATTCTGTAACTTGAACACCTCTCAGCCTCTATTAGTTTGGATTAAGTGGGTATCATTGTATTTTCATAAAAGTTTTTGAAGAATTAGTATTTATTACAGTAAACTCTCTACTTAATTATTTTGTAGGTAAAATTTTTGTTAATTTTATTTAAATTAAAGTTAACCTACGATTAGTGGCTGTCATCTTGAGCAACAAACAGAATAACATTGACGCATCGAGAAAAGAGATGGAAAGAGGAGAGAGACAGATCCAATAAGGGTGTGCCTCGTCTAACAAGGAGATTGACTAAATCTTGTCCTCAGTGATGAAGCACCCGCACCCGACTTTCCCGGCCCTGAATTCCCACTAATCGGAGTGTTTTACATCTCCAGATTGAATTAATTCTACTTAAGTTGTCAGCCCCGTGACAAGGAGAAGAGTAAAGGAGCAGTAGAGGAGTGAGTACGTTCCCCACAACTTGCCTAATCCCAGATAGCCTGACGGAGTTATAATCAAACTTGAAATTGCTAAACTTTAATAACGTCTAGTGTTCAGTGGACGGTACGGTTGTACTCGTGAAGTAGCATTCGCTAAGGAGGCAAGGCTGTAGACAGGCCGCGATAACTTCACCTCCATCTATGAACCGGAACAGACTTCACTCGCCAGGAAATGAAATCCGCTCAACTTATCACCCACTACCTTCTTAACTCTCCTCTTCACCTCCCTCCCTTCCTACTCAATTCTTAAGATCAAACTGTTTGTAACTTTCCTTGCAAAGTCTGATCAACTTCAAAAGAGTTTTATTAAAATCTAACCTGTAACTTTGACTTCTTATAAGCTTACATTATTATTAAACAAAACGTTATATAACATCATAATCAAATACATAAATAAATAAAAATTATATTTAAAAATACATAAATTTAATTTTCGTGACTATTACAGGGAAATTATAGCTATTATGTAAATTTAATGTATCAATCTCAAACATCAATACATAAAATACCAATTTTGAATCAAAAAAGTAAAAAAATCTGGTGTGAAACACTCACACGACTTTCTCTTGCCAATGTAAATATGGAAATATATCAACTTACGTTTAATCATGAGTAAACAATGTAAATTAAATAACATAAATTTTGACTCAAAATGAAAATTAATCACTGTAGAACTGAAAAATACGAAAAATCATTAATAGTCAGTTATTTGGCCGAAAAAGGCGACCCTCCTCTTTCGGATTTGTCTAACTTTTTAAATATATTTGCTATTTTTCAAGAAAATGAAATAATTTTTTCATAGATTGGCAACAGAAATATCAACATAATGTATTTCTGTAATAAATTTAAAATTAAATAAAAACCAACGAAGAGTTCACGGATCTATGTTTATACGAACAATTTTCTTATTTTTAGCAATAGAATCGACTCCAGAGAGATTCCCGTCAAATTTTAAATCACTCATTTTATATAGATACTAAAAAATATAAATCACTGTTATTTTTTTATCACTAATGTATGTACGTTTCACTGTTAATTTCAGAATAATAAAAAACTCCATGACTCAATGAGATGAGGAAGATATGTATGACGAGTAAATGAGGTGTAAGGTTGTACAGACTCAAGCATGAAAGAGTATGGTTAATTGAAACCCGACTATCGAAGTACACCGGTAATCACTGTCTAGTGTTCAAATCTGTATAAAAGTAAAATCATCTTCATTAGGATTTGAACCACAGAACCTTCGTCTACGAAAGTCAGGAGTTAAGTAGATGGCTCGCGGCGACGACTTACCATTAGATCAACCCGATGGGTTTCACCGTTAATAGAAAAAATTATTTATTTTAAAACAGTGAATTTGGGTTTATATTTATAAAAATTATTTAGGCTTCATTGGGGAATTGAACTTGTTATATTTTTAAATTTATAGAAGACGTTGTTGGTATAACAGTATTAAGGGGAGATTGTATGATGGTTTTGACTGAAAATTTTGATTTTCGGTTTTTTAGGTTTTTTAATAGTTTAGACCTAGACCTACCACAAAAACATTAAATTACAACAAAAAATTATTTTAATGAAAAAAATTTAAGTTTTTATCAGGTTTTATCCTAAAAAATTAGCATGTCGCCAAGAACAAATATTTTTCATATTTTTTTTTTTTTATTTAACGTCGCATCAACTACAGCGGTCATTAGCGACGACGTTGGGGTGTAACTATGGTACAATGGAGGATGAAATGATTTTTTTTTGTAACGTATGAAAATATGCCGTGCCTGAGTGGGATTCGAACCCAGGACCGCATGATGAGAGGCGAGCACGTTACCAACTCCGCCAATGCGGCCGGCTTTTCATATTTTTATATTGTTCATTTTAGTGCAAAAAGAATTTTAGTTTTTTTTTTAAATATCTGCTTCACTATTTTTAATATTCTCCGCTGTTGGTGCAGCTTTCTAATCAACTGTTGATAGGAAATTAAACTTGTTTGTGTACATTTTGTTTCTCATTTGTGCCTTTTCCCGTAAATTTACATTTTTAACACTTAGGTACGTTTATCTCAGAAACCATTTAACCTACCAGGCTGAAATTTTTACTAGTTAATTATCATGTACATGCACATTCACCGACATTGTTTTTACTTCCTCAGGTGCTCAAAAAAAATAGTAATACGGAAAAAACGTAGAAAACAATTGTAAAAATTTTATGTTATTCGTTAATCTTTTAAGAACTTTATGGTCCAACAGATTAAATTGAAAAAATGTCAGTAGCTAAAACCTCCCTACAACTATAAGTGTGTAAAGTTTCATGTTCGTAACTTTCACTAATCCTATGAAAAATGTACATAATAATAGCAAATTTAACATTGGCGAGATACAAAGTTCATTCTCCTCTTAATTGTGTCGGAAAGGAGGTTAGAGTTAAGTATAATCTTTTTAAAAGATTTATGGGAAATTTAAGGAGTAAAATAAAAATATGTTAAGGAGAAACTAAAGTAAAGCAAGGAGTGATAGAATTGTTTATTATTTGATACTTTGGAGGGTGGAGGGAATAGAGGGTGTCGCCATAGCTCGCCCGAGGCAAGAATGGTTGCAATGCGAGTCTCCATTTGGAACAAAGTTTATTAATTAATTAGCCATAGTAACACAATCGATAAACCCGTCCGCTGCTCAAACTTTAAACAAATAAATAATTGCCAAACTTGACCGGATAAAAAGAAAAATCCCGCCTGCATTATGAAAACTTATGTCGTAAATTGAAATTGTTTGGAGTTGGTAGCAGAGTAGGTACTTTGAAACTATATGTTAAAAGGGGTGTCGGAGTGTGGGTATACCCCTGCGTCCGACCGGTGTGAGACATGAAACTGTGTTGCCTATATACTCCAACTATGATTACATAATACACCAATAAGCTTAGCCTAACAGTTAGACACTTCTGTAACAAGTTTTAGCCTCTATTACCAATCATTTTAATGCGAATATCTTCCAGGAATGTTCACACTGATCGTTCAATTTACCTACTACATAATTATATCTTACTAACAATCTTGAAATTGTTTTTGACTTGACTAAACTTCTGTCAAACTAATATAAAATTAAGACTATTGATAATAGCAACAAGTTTTTAATTAATATATACTATTAATTTACATCAACAACGGTCTTTTCTGTTAAACGACTGTAGCCTATATCTTAAAAATTCTGGTGTGAAACAAACCAGAATTAAATGTAAATCATTAAAAACATAACCTTTAATTAATCATGAATAACAAATGTAAAATTTAAAATTTAATCTAATTTCAATCAAGAGTGAATGACGCTAAATGAAAATTAACCTTTGGTCGACTTAAAAATACGGAAAATCACTAACTGCCGATAAACTAAGCGCTTTATAAAAACATTGAAGTAAAACCTGTAGAATTTTTAATTTTATATAAATTTAGTTACTAATTTATTAAACACAGTAGCATACATTCACCGTTTGATGAAATGTTTAATTTTTTATTATAAGTAAAATTAATAAAAAAACCACCAGAACTGTCAAAGAAAAAAGTAAGGAAACAAAATAACCGCAGAGAAGGCTCAAAAGCGCGTTTTCCTCGGATTATCTGGTAGCATGTGTGTCACGAATACATCTAAAGTTCAACTTTAAAAATAAATGTGTAGTTTGTGCACAAGGATATGTTTAACATGTTTCTAATCAGAAATTTATTGAATTTAAATTTAAAGATTATACTTAGTTTTTAATTTTACGTCAATTTAATATGAAATTGTTTAAATTAGGGGTCTAAAATAAATGATAATGGTTCATAAGGTAAAATACGGAGTATATTTTAGTCATTTAATATTACTTCTATAATTCTTTCGTTTGCACAGAACAGGCAAGTAGAGTGTTAAATTATTTGCGCTCAATCTGCTGGTTCCAAGGCTACAAAAGTAGTTCGGTTTCTTATCATATGGTCAGAGAATTATATGACTGAAGAATTTAAGAACAGAAGAGGTAGAGGTGTATTAGTCAGAGCTATCTCCTCTGAGAATAATGGATTTCATTATACAACCAGACCCTGTGGTGAATGAAGTTATGATGTCATTCGCAGCAGAAACTAGATGCTTTCCTTATAGCCTGGCATCCTGATAAGCATACTTTTCCAATCAGTGTGGAAGGAAATGGTTAACTACCTCATTCCTCGTTTTACTTAGTAAACCCTCTAGAGATTCAGACCAACCTTTCGGCTGATGACCTAAACAACAACAACAGCAACACAAAGATAAATAACGAATCAACATACAATAAATCAGAAAATTTGTTAAATTTAAAGATTAACTTATACTTAATTTTCAGATTTAAGTTAATTGATTATAAAATTGTTAAAATTAGGTGGTGAAACATGTCTATGTTTCGTAAGGTATAATACTGAGTACTATATCTTAATTGTTTAATATTACTTCTATTATTCTTTCATGTTTCCTAACATTGTAGACAAAATAATAATCCTTTAAACCCTTTGTTATGGGGTTTTCAAGAACTCTGTACTAATTTTTGAATCTGTGTAGTATAAACACTATAATAGGCCTATTTTTCATGATATTCTCACGCGTTCATAAATTTCCTGAGGGTATTTATAAAGAAATAAGAAATAAAGGTTTTTTAATATAGTATTAAAAGAACTAATATTTGAATTAGGTTATACTAATAGTTGAAGGATGAGATCCAGTTGCACGAAATTGTTGTGTTAAATATCTTTGTATTTCATCCGAGGTGAGCGTGTTATTAAGAGGGATGGAAACACAAGGGGTAGTCCAGCAGCAGGTTTTTCAGGATTCATCTACGTATATATATATATATATATTCCCCTTTGAACAAGTGGCCTGTCCGGTAACGGTCAAGAATGATCAAAGCATCCAGAATAAGGATACGGCTCATCCCAGGATAGAAGTAAAAGTAGCCCAGGTGCATTCATAACCTCTCATCGAGACTTCCTCAATTATATACTATAGTAAGCTACAATACTGTAGACTCGCTTTTCTTTTATACATCTCTAATACTACAAGCTCCTTGAAGGAGCTCCGCTCTGTCAGCCACAGTACGGGGTGGCTTTTTTAAACATTCACCCTCGCTCAACCACCCTCTTTATCGTCTTCAAATTTACCCTAACTTGTAATGAATATTAATTTTGCACGCATTGATTTACTACTGAATGTAAATGCTGTCACGCGTGGGAAATAAGAAATTCATTTTCTTTATTACACTAATTTTTTTTTCATATAACCTTTTTTTGATGCATAATCTGTTGTATAACAATAAATGCAACTTATCAATTTTAGAATTAACACATGAACAAATTACAACCCACTGGTGTAATTAACAAATTATAACATTAAAACATATTATACTGCTATTAATTATTATTTACAATCAAAATTAGATAGTGTTTTTAAAAAAAATATATATATTAAAAAAAATAACCAAAACCTCCTTAAAACAAAAAAAAAATGAGAAGTAATAAATAATAAGCACAAGGTTTCGAAAATATATGTACACCGAACTTTACTGGAGATAAATAAAAATGTTCATTCAGTTATTTACAACATTCACACTCAAACAAGCCAATCATCTACAGAATATTTTTTTTTTGTAATCCCTAATTTGTGTACGTTGCAATCTGTTCAATTCAGAACAAAAAGCAACCCCAAGACCCAATGAGATGAGGATGATGTGTATGACGTGTAAATGAGGTGTAGTCTTGTACAGACTCAGGTCGACCATTCCTGAGAGAGTATGGTTAATTGAACCCCAACCATAAAAGTACACCGGTAACCACTGTCTAGCATTCAAATCCGTATAAAAGTAACTACCTTTACTAGGATTTGAACCAGGAACCTTCGTCTCCGAAAATCAGCTGTTAAACAGCTGATTTTGGCGACGACTTTACCTCTAGACCAACCCGGTGGGTTACAGAATATTAATATTATATTATTTACTATGTAAAATCACACTATCAGAATCGCCCTGGGAGATCCAGTACCGTAGCACGTTTTAGTCTATGAACATCATTTCTGTTGTCTAAGAGATTCAGTGCTAAGTGATTTACGTGGTTGTTTAGACGTTTAATGTATTTACAACTGAAACTTTGTATTTCTTCTCGTACCGTTTGCACATCCATATCACGATGTATAGCGGCGTTGGTAATAGCCTATACCGCGGTGCATTTAGTAGCCTATGGTCCGCAGAGCTCTTGATTGAAACCGTTGCAGAATCTCGATGTTTGAAGTCGATGCTGTGCCCCATAACTGAATCCCGTAGGCCCAAACCGGCTAACAAGCTACTTTTAAAATTAAATGAGTGAAGTATTTTATCTCAAAACAATACGGTAATAACAATAATTTATATAATAGAATCTTTTTCAATATCAATTTTAAACCAGTTTTAACTGATCCATACATATTACTAATTGAAAGTAAAGACTAGTTCATAATATTGTAAATGTTATAATTACATTTATCTTTATTTAAATTTATTTGTATAAATTTACAACTTGAACGAAAAGATAAAGTAAAATAAAAAATAAATAAAAATAATGAAATAAATAAAATAATAAATAATAAAATTAAAATTTAAAAAAATGAAGTTGTGTTTGATTATCGCCAAAGTCGGAGACAGCACATGGCAAGGATGTCAGTTCTCAGGATACCGAAACAGGTGCACTGATATGTTCCAGAAGGTAAACGGAAAGTCGGTAGACCAAGGAAAAGATGGAGATAGATGTCATATTATGTTAGTTCGGATCAGGCTGCGGCCTGATCCTTGGTTGGAAGAAGAAGAAGAAACTTAGTACAACTAAGCAGCTATGTACAATCAATAAATATTTTTACAAATTATTTTGAATTATTTTAACACTTAGTCTAGCTACAACTTTAAGAAATTTATATTCAACATCATGAGTCATCGTGAGGACTCATCTATGAGTCGAACATGACCTTTGTATTTAAGTATTATAGCATTGATCGCAACGTGATTTTTTTTATTTATTTATTCGGCCGTTGACATTTTTTATTGGGAATGGGCTGTAAAATTAGTGCAATTTATTATTCTATAGATTCCAACTACCTTAATTATAAATTACGTGCTAAATTTAACCTATAAAAATTATTATATCACACTTAATTAGTAACTTAATAGTGCATGTAATAATACACTATTTACAAAATATTTTAGCTACTTAAGGTTAAAAATCTGATGAGAAACAATCACACGAATTTCTCTTGGCCAATCTAAATAATGGTGGTAAACAAGTGTTTTCTTTTTTTAAGATTGCGGCCTTAATTTGCATTTTAGGGCAAAAGTGTGGGTATAATTATAGTTGTAAGAATTTCAAAAACTTACAACTTTTATTTCAAACATTCTACAAAGCTTAGTGTAGCGTCAATAAATGATTTTCTGTTTTTTGCTCGTCAAAAAAATGGCAAAAAATCGTAAAAAATGGGATTTCAGGCCTTAATTTTACGACAAAAGTGTGTATAATTTACGCTATAGACTTTTAGAGGTTATACAACTTTTATTTCAAGCATTTCTTTTTATAAAACCTAGTTTAGCGTTAATTAGTGATTCACCGTATTTTTAAGTTCTAAAGATTATTTTTATTTTGCGTCACTCACTCCATCATTAAACGTTGGTTATATTCAATTATGTATACGTTGGTAAGTGAAAGTCGTGTTGAGAGTTTCATATAGATTTTTTGTGATTAATTAGGTGAAGGAAGGACAATTTTTTAAACACGTATAATTGATAATTTGTATTGAATTGAAATATAAATTGATAATTGGTATTGATTGTTATATTATTATTTTATTTTTAACCTAAAGAGTTGTACAGCTTCTTTCACGCAAATCCAAGTTACCAACTACATCTAAATTAACCATTTACAGCTCCTACCTTCGACTAATATGGAGCTATGCCAGTCAGCTTTACTGCTGTGCAAAACCATCGGTATTAACAAAAATTCAGCGTTTCCAATCAAACATTTTACGGAGGATAGTTAACGCCCCCTATGATGTTAACCAATAAAACGCTACACTCAGATCTAAACGTACCCTACATAAATGGCGTTTTCTTAAAACTATATACAAAATATAGGAAGAAACTCGTGAACCACCATAACCCATTGATCTCAAATCTGGCTACGCAGATTCTCCCAAACAATCCAATAAGACGTCTAAAACGTCGATGGAGCCGGTACCTCATCAATTATCGTATTACTGTAATTGACTATTCATTACAGTGTTCTAAGTGTAGGTCTAGTACTTAATGCTACACTTATCTATTCACGTCGGAGTTCTGTCACTGGACTGTGTCTCCACTCACGTTTATTTATCATGTTATTTTTTTCCAAATTTTGAGTTATCACATTCACTGATTGTTTCCAACAGATTGTGAATTTCCTAAATAGAGAAAAAAACCTAAAGAGTATTTAAAGATCTCTCGGCGCCGTGTAACAGGCATTTATTTTTTTACAAGTCTGTGAAATAGTTTGGTATCTCGTTATTCATTCTATCAGTTTATAGCAATGTTAGATTTACAAGAACGAGAATGTTGTTTCCAGCAGGATTAATTTAATACGTTTGTACGTGCCCACCACGAAAGAAGTCCGTTGTGTTTGAAAAGCTCAATTCCAAAAATGACCAAACGGAAAAATTTTAACCTTACAACAAATTAAAACATGTTATTTTCTGTGTTGACTCGTTTGTCTTAAATTGTTTCATTTAAAAAAATTTCGGAGACACAGTTGTTTGCGCAAAAAAAATCCCATTTCTTATCCGGTTTTCTGTTAGTGTTCTTTTAAACATCTGTTATTTTATCCATGATTTACGTTTAAAAAATCGGGTTTAAATATGATAAAGATCACAGTTTTCTTAATAACTTGGATATTTATAAAGTAAAATTCGATGTTTCGTTTTAATATGGCAGCCATTTAAAACAAAAGTGCTATTTTGGCTCAACGTTAAGATTAGGAAATTATTTTTTGACTAAATCATGCATTTTAACAACAGTATTGTGCCCATTATAGGCTTTTGCATTTAAAATTACAAATAAAACAGAAATGGGGCTGGTGATTTAAATAGAAAATTCTAAGTAATTGGTTGAAGGGCAACTGATACATATACATTCATATTAGCTTTAAAGGAGTAGCCTCCTTTTTTGAAACACCCGTTATAATTACTGTAATTACTTGTTCTACACTTAATCTTGTTGGCAGAAATGAATTTATTTGAGCAACAATATAGAGAGGCTAGTACAAGTAATCTGCCCTTAACGGACAGGTGGAGTGTCAAATTATTTACACTCAATCTGTTCATTGCAGGGCTAAAATAAATAGTTCTGTTTCTTATCACATGCTCAGCCAATTAAATGACTGAATCATTTAAGAAGAGAAGAGGTAGAGGTGTAAAAGACCCTAATCAGAGTTATCTCTTCTGAAAGTAATGAATTTCATTATACAGCCAGACCCTGTGGTGAATGAAGTGAAGGTGTCATTTGCAGAGTGGAAAATATGTGCTTTTCAGAGGGCCCGGAATGCTGATAAGCTTACTTTTCCATTCAGTGAGGAAGCCAATTGTAAACCACCTCATTCCTCATTTTACTTAGTAAAACCTCTAGAGGCTCAAACCAGCCTTTTGGCTGATGACCTAAACAACAGTACGAGTAATATAGGTTTATCATTAGATGTAGATCGAGAATCAAACCTAGAACTTTCAAATACTACACAAATTTTAAAATATCAGTAAGATTATTATTATTTTATTGATGTGATGTTGCAATATAAAGATCAATTACATATAATGATAAATCTATTTGATATTTAAACAGTTTCAACAAGTAATTTCAAATGAATTTGAAAATTAATTCCAAGAATTTATTTCTTTACGTAACTTGTTCATTTGGAATTTTGATTGTGCAGAAAATTTTTCTGATTGAAGTTTATGATTGAAAGCAGCGGGTTTCCACCCCTTTTGATTAATAGTGGTACCTTATAGAGGGAACATTTCTCAACTAATTGAAGGGGATGTAATATCTTGCAGGATGAAATGGCGTGCTTCCAACGGCCGCGGTCTGCTCATACCAATTTCGTCCTTATACGTCCACACCGTAAGAGGGAAAGAGAATGTAAGTGAGTGAGGATGAAGGAATGAAAGTTGGAAAGAGAAAGAGAGAAGATATCACGACACTATTTCCATTTCTCTTCAATCTCATCTTCATAGCTTAATCTTGGTTTATATTCCCCTACCGTTTACATCTCGGTATCAGTTAAACGGCCTCTAGCTGTATCATATGATAACGAATACTATATAAATAAACACACAAGGAAATTGTATTTAAATAAACTTATTTCTTCACCTAAATAATTATTTAGGTACGAGTCAATAAAATAATAAACTAATTTTATCGTTAGAATTCAGTTAATCCATCGGAAATGAAGGGAAAAACGGATGGAAATCAAGTTATAAAGTAATTCAATATACATTAAATACTTAACGATATCATTTTCATTACCTTTTACTTACTTTAAATGTTCATATTTGTAATAATCATCTTTAATAAATTAGTAATTATTAATGCAAATCGATAATGTAGACTACTATTTAAAACTAGTATTAACTATCCTATTATTAAAAAATGTATAATCGAAAAACTTCGCTGATGTCTTTTATTATTCTATTATTAATACTATACTAATTAAAAATATGTGTTTATAAAAACAATTTTATTATTTTAAGTAATTTTTTTTAACTTCTATGAATACTACTAAATACTGCATAAAAGATTTAAAAATATATATAAATTTAGATTTTAAAATTTATTTTATAAAATAAAAATTGAGCTAATAATAAAAAGAGCTAATTTTTGAGTTGACTGCGCAAAATTTTGAAATAGTGTTTTCCTGAATCCCGTCTCATGTAGGGATGAAAAAAGCAGGTAACGAAAAAGCCGATTTTGCGGCCAAGAGTGCTGTTCACTTATGGCTCATTTCCATCAGGTCTCTCATTTTGACCTGAAGGCACACATCAACAGAAAATTATTTGATTTCTGGAACAATAGGTGGACCGAAATATCACACGCTAAACTCCACGTGGTACGAAAAACTTTACGAGAATTTCCTCTACCCAAATTCCATAATCGCAGGGAACAAGTTGTCATCTGCCGATTGTGGATTGGGCACTCACTTATATCACACTAGCACCTGCTCACAAAATCTACGCCGAGAGTGTGCCCTTCTTGCGACGCAAAAGCAACGGTTTCACATATTGTTTTTAGAATGTCGAGAACTTCAAAGCGCCAGTACTCTTCTTGGTATTTCTGCAATATTTCACGACAATGTTAGGTGTAAAGACAGTTGTGACAAAGCTTTGAAATTTCTACTTTATGTTGCTGTTGAAGACAAAATATGATAGGCCTACTAATTTTCTCTTTTTTATCTTTTAGTTTATAAAATTGTTGTTGTTTTTATTGTTATTAGTACAATTCCTATTGTGGTTGCTAATAACCATTAGCAGTAGATGCGACCATTATAAATAAATGTTTTTTTAAAAATCATCTTACAAAGGTTCCAATTGAAATTACTCAGGGCAATCTCAGCATCACCTTGGTACATAACGAATAACATAATACAAAGAGATTTACACATTAGGTACTGCAGTTCAACAAGAAATTAACATAAATGCAGTACAAAATACTGAAGAAGACTCGAATCGAAGAACTTCGTGGATGTATCCACGAAGTTCTCCTGTTAGGTGGTTTTCTTCAACCATGACAAAGAAAACTCATCTACTCATTATATTACTAAAGAATAAATTGTGGATTTTGGTGTAGGCTATTAAAAAAAAGAAGAAAACACATCCCTTCTTCGTACGGCGAGATCTATTCATTTTGATATTAAAGGTAAACAACTTTCTCTGTTCCTCATAAATCTGAAACTCTAAATATTTATGAAAATACGGATTATTATCAATACTTTCACTGTAATTACGTTTTAATAGAGGAGGGCCTGATACTGACCACTGACTGACTTAAAGTGAGGGGAAAATTTAATTAGGCCCACAAGCATTCATCCCAATCTCAGTTGCCAACAGGAATTATTATGGATATAACAATGAATTTCATTGAAAACGCATTAAACAACCGACGCACTTTTAACTACATACAATAAACCATACAACCATTTTTTTTTGTAAAGAATTTTAAAATGTTTTCAAACAATATGGGTTTTTCTGAGTTAATTATTTTAAAACAAATCATGGAAAAAGTAACAAAAAAATCATAAGAAGGTTCGTAGATGACAAAAAATGTATTTTATTTTAAATTTTGTAATATCCGTCAAAATCTAAGATTTTTTTGCTGTTTTTATCAGGAACTGTATATTTTTAACAACTACTAAATTTGATCGCTGGGTTTTGCTGTATTATTTGACATGGGTTAGGCATGAGTTTTGAACAGGGACCCCGAGTAGAATTTGTTCACAGATGGTTGTCAGCTGGTCGCTTGCCCAACCGGTTTTACTTATTACTTACAAATAATAGCGACTTTCTGCCAGTTGACTGATTGGGTTGGCCCAAAAGCCAAAATTTTTTTATATGTAATAAGCTTAAAATAAAGATATAAAATAATTTAATAATTTTATTAATTTATCCACTCTAATACGTACTGTATACTTATACAAATAGGTAAAATGGTATTTTTTTTCGCCGGCCGCATTGGCGTAGTTGGTAATGTGCTCGCCTCTCATCATGCGGTCTTGGGTTCGAATCCTATTCTGGCACGGCATATTTTCATACGTTACAAAAAATCATTTTCATCCTTCACCGTCTGCATTAGCAGTAATTGCATAACAGTCGTCGGACGTTAAACAAAAAAAGGTATTTTTTAGAATCATGAGTATTAAGTTTAAGTCAAATCGTTTATGAAACAACCCGTTTGATATGAATATGATTTTATTAAGTATTTAACTGGTTTGGTTAGCATCAAGTAGGTAGCATAAGATAACCGAGAAGTTGGTTAATAGAACCTCATTTACCTCATGTACCTCATTTACAACTATATTGTTTAGGGTATCAGCCGAAAGGCTGGTTTAAACCTCTAGATGCTTTATGGTGAGTGAGGTGGTTCACCAGTGCCTTCCTTACTAAGCAGAAATGTATGCTTATCTGGTATGCTAATAAGCATACTTTACCGCTTGTTATATACGGTGATCAGCATACTTTTACCTGGACTTATTAAGATGGTTGACGTTTATAAGGTCATCAGCCGAATAGCTGATTCGAATCTCTAGAGGCTTTACTAAGTAAAACGAGCAGTTAGGTGGTTTACCTTTCCCCCTTCCTCACTTAGCGGAAGAGTATGCTTATCAGCATGCCAGGCCTCTAAAAAGCATCTACTTTCCATCCTGTAAATGACACCTCTTCATTCACAACAGTATAATAATGAAATGAGGCTATATAATGATGAAATTTATTACACTTTGAAGAGTTAACTCTGATTAGTGTCTTTTACACCTATCTCTTCTGTTCTTAAATGTTTTTAATCATATTTAACCTGTGATCCCTTATTGATGAACGGTCTTGTATAATAGTTTGTAACCTACATAGCGTTCTAATGAGCTGAGGGGATTGTTACAGAGAATAGTATAATTTTTCTTTCATAAAGTAGGAACATTTATTGGTTTTTAGTAAATTTTATTTGGTTGAAAGGAAATTTTATAATATTGTAAACTTTAATTATTTAGAATTATTAATTTAATAATTATATTAGTTTCAGTAAGCTGTATAATGAAGGAATTACTGAGGAAAGAAAAAGAAAAGTATTTTTTAGTAATTATCAATATTTGCACATAATGTAGAACTCATTCCCACGCACAGGCTCGTCCTATGCGAGAATTAGTATATATTTTAATGTATTGTATTTATTGTATATTATAAATAAATAAAAATATAATTGGCCGACCATGTGATATGAAACAGAACTATTTTTGTAGCCCTGGATCGAGTGCCAATAAATTAACACTCCACCTGCCTGTTAACGGCACTCCAATATATTATAAAATCTATTTTCATTAAACCGGTTGCATTATTTTTAATGTGTACAAAGAATATGAAAACATAATGTTAAGTTGTAAAGTAGCAAAATCCTTATAACTGTGTAAAGTTTTTTTGGTTATTTTTATTATTTAAAATCGCAACGACAGCTTGGTCATCAACGACTCCTGTGGGTTTTGGTATTGTAGGCTAACTGTTTTAATTTATTAAAATTTCCGGATACTAGCCGGTAATCGGACCCGGGACCTTCCACTTTGTATGAACATATAGTAGTATAAGAAAAAACAGGTTTTAACTGAAATATTTATTTGTTTTTTTCTTTTTTGTAATTACTGACTTATTAATTTATTAAATTATTAAAATATGGAAAAGAACAGTCGGCGTATGGTTTTAATAATAATATAGTAATTAATAATATCAACGTAAAGTGTGTTTAAATTCAGAAGCTTCATTGTTAAACTTTGTCCTGATAGAGGTTTAACGTTTCTGTGTAGTTTACAATTTCGATATATGCAAGGCTTATAGTTTTGAATATCAGCAGCAGGGCAATTACAGACATTGCGGCTGTTCAAAGCATTGTCTGTTGGCTCATGACGGTCTTACAATCGTCCCAAGTGGTAATTTTAGTTCCGATTTCAGTTTCTTGTGCGTTCCCTACCATCCCGAAGGAGGGTCAGGGGGAGGGGTTTACTCCTTCTTGTCCGCTATGAAGATTAAAGCGATTCTACAACCCCTCTTCTTTCTCAAATCTCCCTCTTATTGCTCTAAAGAAGCGGCCTTCAACCACAGGATGCGATGCAGCTAACTTTCTAGCAACTTCTGTCTTTGTATAAGCTGCAAAAGCACCTTGAAAGTCCTTACTGCTTGGGATTTCCAGAAACTCAGTGGGAGTTAGGGCAAGGACTAAAATCTATAACTTACTCATTACCTGACGTATTACATCATTTTCATCTACTAATATTAAAGTACTATAATGGGTTACTAATTTTTTAAATACCGAACAAAATGACTTCATATTTAACCCTAATTCGAAAATTAAAATATAATTCATCAGCCTTAAAATTTAGAATCCAAAACTAATATATTATCTTTTTTTTTTTTGTCATCAGTCTCTCGACTGGTTTGATGCAGTTCTCCAAGCTGTTCTATCTTGCGCAATTCGTTTCATATCTACATACCTGTAACACCCTACATCTTTCATAATTTGCTTTATATATTCTAATCTTTGCCTCCCTCTACAATTTACTCCCTCAATATTACCCTCCATTATTGATAGCCCAATACCTGGATGTCTTAGGATATGCCCCACTAGCCTATCCCTTCTTTTGGTAAGATGCTTCCATATACTTCTTTTTTCATCCACTCGCCTAAGAACCTCTAAATTACCGTATTTTCCGGACGATAAGACGCACTTTTTTCCGTAGGAAAATGACCTAAAAATTACCATGCGTCTTATGGTCCGAACGCTAGCTATATTTCAGGGTAGATGCTTTCTACCCTTAATAATATTTATTACTACCCTACTCTACTTAAACACGTTCAATAACTAGGGATTTCAAAACAAAACATACAATGATATAGGATGTACCGTAGTTTTTAAATTGTATAGTCTTGAAGGTTCTAAGCATACACAGTAGTTTCTGTATCGATATTACGTACGGTAAATATCATAGCATTTTAAAATATGAAGCAAGTTTCGTACTCTTTCGCTTTTAAATTAAAAGTGGTTCAATATGCAAAAGATAATGGCATTCGGGAAGTAGAAAGGCATTTTTACCTCCTCCAACAGAAAAAATGATTCGGGAATGGCGGAAACAAGAAGATTTATTACTCAAGGCAGATAATAAGAAACATACCAGTAAATTTCGAACTCATGCTGTCAAATGGGCACAACTTGAAGCACAATTGAAAAATTGGATTATCAATTACTATTAGACTAACCATGTTGCCTGAATCTGATTGTCTACCTGATTTGACAATGCAGTATGTCAGTTCAGGTAGACAGTCCGACACGATGTCACGTACACAAACTAGCAACATGGATAGTAACCCCCCCCCCCCGCATTACCAAGTCTATTTTTCAAAATTCTAAAAATTCTACCGCAATATTGGCCAATCGATATTTTATGTTATTAACATGTCTGTACTAAGTTTTTTACGCTCGATAAATTAATAGTTTGCTCGAGCCGAACGATCGTGTGGTTACCGAGATAGCAAGGGTTCAGAATATTGTTAATAAATCAAAATTTAAATAACGTATAAATTTGAAATTCCGTACACGCTGTAATAATATAATTGTCTATGTCGTGTTAAAATTTCAAACTTTTTGGTCAAATATTTATCTAGTTACACGCCTCTAAATGCATGAAATTTGTTGCGGTATCAAAAAAACCGGGTCTTTTTGTCTTCCAACCTCGATATTGCAACTTTTAAATAACATTAAAAATATATGACTATTATAAGTCAAAGCAGAAAAAATGAGCTAAATTTTGATGTAAAGTATGTTGAAATCCGACTCAAAGTTATGGAGATGCAAGGGTTCAAACTCGGGTGTCTATGATTATGAAACCAATAGTAGTAATTTACGTACTTACAGTTTCTATATCCATGTTTCTTTGTAAATTTATGACTATAAAATAATTATATATATTGTATCTTCAGTACTTTCTGTTTTTCAAAAAAAGAAATCACATTTACCTGTCTTAAAAAACTAACTAAAATCAGTCAAAATAATTTTTAGATAATTTATGCCTTGAAAAACAAGGGTGCGTCTTATCGTCCGAAAAATACGGTACTTATTTTGTCCACCCACCTAATCTTTAACATTTTCCTATAACACCACATTTCAAAAGCTTCTATCCTCTTCCGCTCTACAGCCCCTATCACCCACGTTTCACTTCCGTATAATGCTACACTCCAAACATAATGTTTTAAGAAATTTTTCCTAATCTGTAAATCAATGTTTGTAGTCAGTAAGCTGTTTTTTCATTTCAAAGGCTTTTCTAGCTTGAGCAATTCTACTCTTGATATCACTTGTGCTTCTACCATCCTTTGTTATTTTACTCCCTAGATAGCAGAATTCTCCAACTTCCTGTATGTTTTCGTTGCCTACTTTTAAATTTCCCATCTCTTCTAAACCACTCTTGCTGCTGCACAACACTTTCGTTTTGTTCTTATTAATTTTCATGAAGTAATCCTTCCTCAAGATCTCATCCATTCCATTTAAGGCATCCTCTAGTTCATTCTTTGCCTCGGCTAATACTACTATATCATCGGCGAATCTCAGCATTTTTATTGTCTCTCCTTGAATTTTTATTCCTGCGTCAAATTTCTCCTTCACTTCATTTATAGCCTCTTCTATATACAAGTTAAAAAGTAGTGGTGACAAAGAACAACCTTGTCGTACACCTTTTCTTACAGCAGCCTCTTTTTCGTACCCCTCGATTCTCAAAACAGCCGTTTGATTCTTATACAGACTGTAGATAACTTTCCTTTCTTTGTATTTAATTCCTAGCCTTTTCAAAGTTTTAAACATTTTACTCCAGTCCAGATTGTCAAATGCTTTCTCTAAATCTACAAATGCCATAAAAGTAGTTTTATTTTTCTGTATCCTTTTCTCAATAATCAGTCTCAGAGCCAATATTGCATCTCGAGTTCCCATTCTCCTTCTAAATCCAAATTGGTCATCGTCCAATACTTCTTCTACTCGGTGTTCTATTCTCCTGTATATAATTCTTGTCAGTATCTTAGATGCATGGCATGTTAGGCTGATAGTTCTGTAATGTTCACACTTCTCCGCTCCTGACTTTTTTGGTATTGGAATCATAATATTTTTTTTAAAGTCCGATGGTACCTCTCCACTCTCATAAATTCTGCACACAAGTTTGTATAATTTGTTTTGAGCAACTTCACCACATCGTAATAATAATTCCGATGGTATGTTATCTATTCCTGGTGTCTTATTCATATTCATATCCTTAAGTGCCCGATCGAATTCTTCTCGTAGTATAGGGTCCCCTCTTTGATCTTCTTCAACATCAGTTTCTTGTTCTATCGCATCATATTCTAATTCTTTTCCCCTGTAGAGTTGGTTTACGTATTCCTTCCATCTTTCAGCTCTCTCTTGGCCATTCAACAATGGTTTGCCACCTGCGCTTTGTAAATTAACAGCTTTCATCTTTCGTTCTCCAAAGTTTTCCCTTATTTTTCTGTAAGCTGCGTCCACTTTACCAACTGCCATTTTACTTTCAATGTCTGTACATTTCGCTCTGATCCACTCTTCCTTCGCTTTCTTACACCTTTTGTTTATGGTATTTCTCAAGTAGCAATATTGCCTTTTACCTCTCTCGTCCTTTGCGTTTTTATATTTTCTTCGCTCATCCATCAGTTCTAAAATATCATTAGTAATCCACAGTTTCCTACCTCTTCTTTTAGTATGTCCTAACCATTCTTCCGCTGCTTTCACTACCACCTCCTTGAAGTTTATCCACTCCTCCTCTACACTTCCTGTGTCATTACCTCTTTCTTCTATCCCTTTTTGAATACTCTCCTGGAAACCTACCTGGTTGTCTTGTTCTCTTAGTTTGTCTACATCCCACCTAGCACTTCCCTGTCCCTTCTTCAGTTTTTTAAGTTTAAGCCTGCTATCCATTACTACTAAGTTATGATCACTCCCTATGTCTGCACCTGGATAGGCTTTACAGTTCATAATCTGGTTTCTGAATCTTTGTCTAACCATTATGTAATCTATTTGGTATCTTCCCTTGTCACCTGGCATCATCCAAGTGTATAACTAACTAATATAGTGTATAACTGTGTATAACTAATATAGTGTAATAAAGTGTATAACTAACTAACTAATAAATAACTAATATATTATCTAACAACTCTATTAAAATGTATTGTAAGTTTTTTTAATGTAAAATACATAATCTTTATGAAAAAAATAAAAAGAAACAACTTTCTTTTTTTAAATGTATTAATTATTTATTCGGAACTGTAATATACCACCGACTGATGTAATGTACAACCACAAAATGGGTTGATAACTTACGAAAAAACTAACATGATTTTTTAAATTTATCTTTAACAAGGTGTAATTCTTTTGTAATCTGTTATTAAATGTAAATTTAAACTTTCAGGTAAGACAATAAAAGTTTAACAATAACGTTCTTTGAATCAAAATATAAAATACACAAGATGGCGGACACAAATTTAAAACCCACAAAATGGAGATTTTTTAAAATTATATATTTTTTTGTCTTTTATTTTATTACGGTACTATACATTAAGCTGCACAATTTCCGTATGTGATATTTAAATGGCGGTGGGTAGTTTCACTTTAAGGAGAAGAGGGACCCAGTGGTACATTTTCCGTTTATAACTACGGGTATTGTCCGTTATTCAGACCAAGAGGTCTCTACTCCATCTTCACTTAAGATATCGCAAAGGTGGGAAGTTCCTTGTAGCTAGATCACGGACTAGTTGGTTTGGATGGTCATCTAGTCGTTCGTCAATTTTACTGTACAAGGACGCGGTTAGCTCCTTTACTGTCGGAATTTTGAAATCGTCGTGGATGGTTTTATTGCTTACATAAAAACGAGCGCCAGAAGCAAGTCTTAAGATTTTTGATTGAAAGGCCTGGATCGACTTCAAATTACTCTCTGCTGCTACTCCAAAGAGCTGGACACCAAAAGTCCAGATTGGTCTCAAAAGGGTTTTGTACATTAAAATTTCGGAACGGAGGTTCAATTTTGATCGAGGGTACTGTTTTTCACGTAAAAAAATTGTTTTTTTAATATTACGGCTTTAATATGCATTTTATCACAAAAGTTTATATAATAAAAGTTGTAGAAAATTTAAAAACCTACAACTTTTATTTCAAACATTTTTTTGAATAACGCTTAGTTTAGCGGTAATTAGCGATTTTCTGTTTTCTTCTCACGAAATCGTGTAAAAAATTGATTTTTTTAAGATTTCGGCTTTAGTATGCACTTTACGACAAAAGTGTATATAATGAAATTTATAGACAATTACAAGATCTACAACTTTAATTAAAGCATTTTTCTCTACAGTGGCTAGTTTACCGTAAAAGAGTGATTTTCCGTATTTTAAGCCAAACTGAGGTCGATTTTCATTTTGCGTCTTTCACTCATGATTAAAAATATAAGGTTAGGTTTTTTGAGGTTAGTTTTTTGTTTATTTCTAATGTTTTATTACTTAATTATATTGTTAATTATTTGCATTGACAAGAGAAAGTTGTGTGAATGTTTCACACCAAATTTTTTAGTTTTATGATAAATATTTTTCGAATAAGGTATTTTTTTTAATTCGATGAAAATTACTTTCAAATATTTTACAATGAGATGTAAATCAAACTTTTTTGTTTCGGGAGGTTATGTTTTGAAAAGGACATAATAATAAATAAGTTGTATGAAAAGAAATGGCCATGGTTATGTATTATAACCATAGTTGAATGAGAAAGTTGCTCAATTAATTTAATTAAATACCGACTAATTGGTAAATAATCTTTTATAAAGAAAATATTTTGTAAAGCACTCATACTTGAGGTTTAATTTTTGTGTATAAAACAACCACATGACGTGAGGGAGAGAGAGATGAAACGCTGAGAAAGTAATGGGTATTAAATTAGCTTTATAAGAGGATCAGTAAAAACCAAAGACTGAAAAATTTGTGATTAATTCAGAAAGTCAAGTTTTATAAAATTATGATGTTGAAAGTAAGAAAAAAGTTCATAAACATTACTTCATTGAATTCTACCAATTAGTTAAAACAAACGGAACACAAAAGAGTCTTTGTTTAGACCAAGGAAAATCTCTTTGTTTCGATAAGTACACAAGTATTCAGTCGGTTAATAAACTACATGAAAAATGTAAAAAGCTTAATTATGTAAAGAGAGATCTGAAGAAAAATGTCACAGCAAAAGTTTTAATAAATTTTCTATAGATGAGCACGTCTTGGAAGTAATCAATACGCTTTACATTCATCTTATCCATTCATTAACGTAAATAATATTTTATGAACTTATTCTAAGAGAACTGCGTACAAAGAGAACTATTTTCACTTATATTTTAAATTAAATAACATATTTTTTAATTCGAAGATAAAAGGAATTGTAATTATTTTATAACTAGGGGCAAAGCCTCTGCATAACTGAAGTAGATTCCTGGCTGATTTTCAGTCTATTATAAAATTTTATTTCCGTCGGAAGAAAGACACCCAATTTTTTTTTTTATTTCAAAACTTTTTTCTTATTGCTAAGGAAAATATTATATCTACATTTTTAAAATAACTGTCAGTAACACGAAGAAAAACATTTGTTGATATTAACTTTACTAATGTGCACTACCTAAGTCAAAATTACTTGTATATTATAAGACTTTAAAATATAAATTTATTAATATTGATGATAATGATGATGACGGACTTTAGGGTTTCCATAAAGAGCAAGAAAGGACAATGGGTGGACAGAAGAAAGGAGAAAAGCCTACAATGAACGAATCGTGAGAATGTGGCTGTAAAATAAGCTCCAAGAAACGTCTGAAGTCACCTCAAGAGAAAATTGACCCTATACGAGGTAAAAAGTGATCGTGATCATGATGGTGTGTGGTGGTATCCCATTCAGGCACTGCATATTTTCATCAGTTACAAAAAAATCATTTCATCCTTCATCTGCATTAGCAGTATTTGAAGAACAGTCGGATGTTAAACCAAAAAAAAAAAATTAGAAAGTTAACAGTTCTGCAGATCTCTGTTCCAATAGCGGCAAAGTCTTCTCGTATCCGGAAATGGTCTTACCGATAGACTTTGAGCCAGAGGATTAACGTGATTATTAAGCTTCAAAAAGAATTTTAAATAACCGTTTGAAGATGAAGTCTTGAACGAATGGAATTTGAAGATTTAAATGAAAAGTGTTATTATTGACGTACTTAGTTTTTGAATTACCTGTTATTATTCTTCAAATTTTTGACTGAAATGTTAGAATGATTACTATACTTGAATGTTTCGCTAAGTCATAGATCTTTACTCCATGCATCCATTACAGGTTGCAAGATACATTTAAAAATTAACAATTAAAAGTGAAGAGAAAGTGTAGGTTTTCGATAAAGAAGGCAGTGTAAACCTTTCAAACGAAAGGATAGAAAAAATATATTGTTGTTTAGGTCATCAGCCGAAAGGTTGGTTTAAACCTCCAGAGGCTTTAAATAAAACGAGGAGTGAGGTTGTTTACCATTTCGTTCTACACTGAGTAGAAAAGTATGCTTATCAGCATGCCAGATCCACTGAAAACCACCTACTTTCCAACCTGAAAATGACACCTTCACTTCATTCACCACAGGGTCTGACTGTATAATTAAATTCATTACTTTCAGAAGAGATAACTCAAGACTATTGTCTTGAGCACTTCCACATCTTCTGTTCTTAAATGCTTCTGTCATATATTTGGCTAACCATGTGATAAGAAACAGAACTATTTTTTATAGCCCTGGAACTAACAGATCGAGTGCAAATAATTTAACACTCCACCTGCCTGTTATGGGCACAGAAAAAATGAAAGATTAATTTTTTCCTGTAGACTATTTACCGATAAAACGTGTTATTTTCCCCCGTTAATTAACCCCGTTAATTCGAACTAATTAGGACGGTGATCAGTTCGGATCATTCGAAAAGGTGAAAAATTACAAAATATAATTCAAAAATATCTAAATTTAATATTACGTATACATTGTCGGACTGGTGTATGCCAACTGAGTATAGTGTAAGTAAATTATAATAAAATGAGAGTTGGCGTGAACTTGTAGCTGTCAGCTGACGATAAAGGTATAGTTTACAGGCGAAGAAAATTTTTCGTAATCATGCTGGACTCCGGCAAAGGTCTAGAAGAAATTGATCAAGTATGTAACACGGAGTGGCTTAATTCACATTCAGAAGCATCAAAAACATTGAAAACAGTACTTATACGTCTTTTTTTATAAGGCACTGGCGAAATATTGCTCCAGTTTTCGGATAGCAAACAATTAGGGATTTTATGCAACCTGTAGTAATGAAAATGTGTAATTTCTTTAAATTGCTAATGAACTATCGTAAGCGATTTACATTGTAACTACACCTTGTATTAAAAACTAGGTTATAATTATTTGTTTTTTTATTCTCACAGTTTATTTTTTTAAATTTAATTTATAAATGCAAATAATGACCAATATAACCTAACATTAGTAATAAAACATTAGAAATAAACAAAAAACTAACATCAAAAAACATAACCTTATTTTAATCATGAGTGAAAGACGCAAAATGAAAATCGACCTCAGTTCGGCTTAAAAATACGGAAAATCACTCCTTCACGCTAAACTAGGCTCTGTAGAGAAAAATGCTTTAAATAAAAGTTGTAAATCTTTTAATTGCCTATAAACTTTATTATATACTCTTTTGTCGTAAAATGCATACTAAGACTGAAATCTTAAAAAATACTATTTTTCACACGTTTTCGTGGGACAAAAACAGAAAATCGCAAATTACCGCTAAACTAAGAATTATACAAAAATCTTTGAAATGCAAGTTGTAGGATTTTAAATACTCTACAACTTTTATTATATAAATTTTTGCGCTAAAATGCATAGGCCTATTAAAGCCGTAATCTTAAAAAAACAATTTTTATACTTGAACACAGCCTCGCCAAGAATTTCAGCAAACATGGCGCCTACCCTATCTTGTAGAGCATAAAAAATTTAGTAAACCAGGCTATTTTTAAAAAAATCGTAGGACTCATTTTTGAGAAAATCGCAAAAAAGTGAAAAATTACACGAATAAACTACTACTTTCGGTAGACCGATTTTGATTAAAATGTTCGTGCGGGTCCGGTAGTGGTATGTTACACATATGTTTCAAGTTTTAAGTTCGTATAATGTTCCGTTCTTAAGATATTCTGTACACTCACACACACACAGACCAATCGCTAAAAACATGTATTTTGGGTTCAGGGGGTCTGAAAACGTGTAGATCCGGTGAAAACTCAATTTAGAAAAATTGACATGAAAACAATACTTTCCTTCCTATATATACATATAGGCAAGAGAAAGTAATTATTCTCAAATACACAGTTTATTTTTTACAATTTAATTTTTATGCTTAAAGACCATTAAAAATACATTTTCATAGTCAAATTACTTACAAATCATGTTAAAAACATTAGAAATCTATTCAGATTACCGTGGTTGTGTATTAGAATACATATGAATTTAAAATTGACTACTTATTAATTCATGTTTTTCTGTAAGGTATCACCTCATAACCCGCTCATCCAGTCACTTTTCTTTAATAATTTAATGTAATTTTATACCGATTAGCTGATTAATTTTTATTTATTTTTTAATTACAGATATTTATTTTTTAATTAGTAATAAAACATTACAAATAAACAAAAAACTAACCTCAATAAACAAAATCTAATTTTAATCATGAGTGAAAGACGCAAAATGAAAATCGACCTCAGTTTTGCTTAGAAATACGGAAAATCACTCTTTCACGCTAAACTAGGCTCTTTAGAGAAAAATGCTTTAAATAAAAGGTGTAGATCTTTTAATTTCCTATAAATTTGATTATATACCCTTTTGTCGTAAAATGAGTACTAAGGCCGAAATGTTAAAAAAAATCGATTTTTCACACGTTTTCGTGAGAAAAAAACAGAAAATTGCTAATTACCGCTAAACTAAGCGTTATTCAAAAAAAAAAACGTTTGAAATAAAAAGTTATAGGACTTAAAATTTTCTAAAAATTTTATTATATACATTTTTGCGCTGAAATGCATAATAAAGCCGCAATCTTAAAACTACAATTTCTTTACGCGAAAACAGCCTCACCAAGAATTTCAGCCATCATGGCGCCTACCCTATCTTGTAGAGCATAAAAAAATTAATAAATCAGGCGATTTTTAAAAAAATCGTAGGACCGGTTTTTGAAAAAATCGCAAAAAAGTGAAAAATTACACGAATAAATACTACTTCCGGTTGACTGATTTTGATGAAAATGTTCGTGTCGGGTTTGGTAATGCTATGTAACTTAAGTTTCAAGTTTCAAGCTCGTACGATGTTCCGTTCTTGAGATATTCTGTTCATTCACACACACACACACACACACACACACACACACACACACACACACACACACACACACACACACACACACACACACACACACACGCACAGACCAATCGCTAAAAAAATGTTTTTTGGGTTCAGGGGGTCGGAAAACGTGTAGATCCGGTGAAAACTGGATTTCGAAAAACCGACATGAAAACAATACTTTCCTTCCTATATATTCATATAGGCAAGAGAAAGTAAAAATAAAGTAAAACAAAGTAAAATTTAGCAATAATAATTTACGCATTAAATTTAACCACTTAGATTTCTTCAATAAAGTCATTTAAAAAATAAAACAAAGTTTAACTGAAAACTTCACTATATAGAGAGGGTTAACTAAAACTAACTATGGCCTAACTACCGTAGTTTACTGGCAACGTTTATGTACAAAGTCTGTTTGAGTTGGTGTATTTCATAGTTTGATTTCTAGAGGTCATGCCTGGAGCACTTTTCTAAGTATTCAACGCTTCGGTTACCTAACCTCCAATATTCAAATATTTACGTACTTTGTTTGTTCAGTTATACTTCTCGTAAAGGTTGAAGTAAACGAGAAATATTTTACTGTATAGTTTTATTAATTACATTAAATTACAGTCACTGAACTTTCAAGTTAGTGCAGATATTTCTTTAAACGTCTTTTATAAATAAACATCGTTAATTAACTTCCAATATTTTAATTTAATAAATTTATTAAGTTTTATAATTTATTTGGTAGATGAATAACTAATATAACTTCTTACATTTATGAAAAATCGACGGAAAACTTAACTGATTCTTGCGAAATTTTGAATTCTATCCAAGGATTGTTGGTTTATTTGATTTACCCTCCGGGTTGGTCTAGTCATAAAGCCGTCACCGCGAGTCAGATTTTTAACAGATGACTTTCAAACATGAAGTTCCGTGGTTCAAATCCCGGTATTCTTTTACTTTTGTACGGATTTTAATACTATAAAAAATCTGGTGTGAACCACTCACACAACTTTCTCTTGCCAATTCAAATAATGACCAATATAACTTAACATTAGTAATAAAACATTAGAAATAAAAAAAACTAACGTCAATAAACATAACCTAATTTTAATCATGAGTGAAAGACGCAAAATGAAAATCCACTTCAGTTTTGCTTAAAAATACGGAAAATCACTCTTTCACTCTAAACTAGGCTCTGTAGAAAAAAATGCTTTAAAAAAATGTTGTAGATCTTTTAATTTCCTATAAATTTTATTATATACACTTTTGTCGTAAAATGTATAGTCTACTAAGGCCGAAATCTTAAAAACATCGATTTTTCACACGTTTTCGTGAGAAAAAAAACAGAAAATCGCTAATTACCGCTAAACTAAGCGTTACACAAAAAAATTGTTAAATTAAAAGTTTTAGGATTTTAAATTCTCTACAACTTTTATTATATGCATTTTTGCGCTAAGTTGCATATTAAAGCCGTAATCTTAAAAAAAAACTTTTTTTACAAGAAAACAGCCTCACCAAGAATTTCAGCAAACATGGCGCCTACCCTACCTTGTAGAGCATAAAAAATTTAGTAAACCAGACGATTTTAAAAGAAATCGTAGGACCAGTTTTTGAGAAAATCGCAAAAAAAGTGAAAAATTATACTGAAGAACTACTACTTCCAGTTGACCGATTTTGATGTGTTCGTGTCGGGTCCGGTAGTGGTATGTAACTTAAGTTTCAAGTTTGAAGTTCTTACGATGTTCCGTTCTTAAGATATTCTGTTCACACACATACACACACACAGACCAATTGCTAAAAACATGTTTTTGGGTTCAGGGGGTCTGAAAACGTGTAGATCCGGTGAAAACTCGATTTCGAAAAATCGACATGGAAACACTACTTTCCTTCCTATACATTCATATAGGCAAGAGAAAGTAAAAAGTACGTAAAATGAAAGATGACGCTTATTTTTGGAACCGCGTATCTCACAAAGAAAAAACATAAAAATTTCAGGTACAGCTCGTTTTAAAGTTTGGTTTTTTGTTATTTTTTTTAAATTAAGAAACAAGGGAGTGAATTAGGCATTTTCTAGCAATTTGGAAACAATACGTAGGCCTACCCGTTTTTTAGCGCATTTTTCACTTAATCCATGTTTCAGAACATGTAACACGATCAAATTTAAGAGAAAATATGACATTTTAGAGGAGTGTTCCTACTTGTTTTCTAATTATTATCAGCTAAAATTGAGCCTTTTAGTACAAGGGTAACGGAATCAGAGCGTTTTAAAAAAAAATTTTATTTTCGTTCCCGATGGAAAATGAGTTAAAACTAACACTGTAGCCCTTTAATTAATAAGGGAATAAAATTTAATTTTTTATTGTTTTTTGTAATTTTAATGTTGTTTACTTGGTGAGACGCAGTTCCAAACTAAAACTTTTTTAGTTGTTTGTTTGGCACAAAAAAATTGTAGGACAAGCTACAATTTTTATGCCCTACAATGTAGGATAAGCGGCATGTTTACTGAAATTCTTGGGAGGCAATGCTCTCATGGTAAATAATGGGTTTTTAGTACTACGGCCGTTATTGCAAAAGCGTATATAATTAAAATTTTAGGAAATTAAAAACCTACAACTTTTATTTCAAATATTTTTTTCTGTAACGCTTAGTTTAGCATCAATTGAGTCGAAAATAGTTTAATTTTCATTTTGCGTCATTCACTCATAATTAAAATTGGGTTGTGTTTTTATTTTATATTGTTTTAATATATGTATATCAGCATATACATGTATATGATGCTGATGTATATCAGCATGATCAGTATATCAGCAAATATTTTATATTTGCTGACGATACTGTTGTTCTTTCATCCTCTGATGACCATGTCCATGCTGAAAACGACATCAAGTATCACCTTGACATTCTAGAAGTATGGTTTAGAAGATGGCGTATAAAAATTAATACCACCAAAACTTACCAAATGACCTTCACCCTTCGTCGAGAAACGTGTCCGCAATTATTTTTATCCAACCAACCTCTTCCACAAGCAAACAATGTTCGGTACCTTGGCTTATATTTAGACAGACGGTTGACTTGGAACGTACACGTCAACCATAAGTGACAATTACTAAAAATAACAGACTGAAGCAGTTATACAGACTATTAGCCAAACGGTCAAAACTACCCATGATTTCAAAACTCTTGACGTACAAGGCGATGCTTCAACCGATCTGGATGTATGGTAGTCAGATTTATGGTGCAGCAAAGCCATCGGTCATTTCACGAATACAACGTTTCCAAAGTAAATTCTTGCGACTCATTACTAACTGCCCGAGTTACGTATCCAACAGAACACTGCACGATGACCTACACGTCCCTTACGTTAACGACACATTTCTAAAATTATACCGCAGGTTCAGAGAAAAACTTCAAAATCATAATATTCCCTTAATGTGCAACATGAATTCTCCAGACCTACCAGGAGTACCACAAAGACGACTGAAACGCCGATGGAGTAGAGACATGACACACTAACACGACTCTAATAGTGATTACGTGTACAAAAATATGAAATTAAAATTTAACACATTTTTCATTATATGGAGAGCTACCACTGGGTAGTGTCCTCCTCAAAGCCATTAACGCGATTTTTTTTGTAATTGACACAAGATGTAAACCTTTTTGCTGGTTGTATGTTTACAGTTGCAAAATAAAACAAAATGAAAAAAAAATTTATATTGTTTACTAATGATTGAACGTAGATTATAACGTTTTATTACTCACGTGTGAATGTTTCAAGCCAGATTTTTTAAAGAAGAATTATTATTTAATTAAAAGTGGTGTTGTTTTAATATTTAACAATTAAATGAAATCTTAAATTAATTTTACTAGAAATTGTTTTAAAGAAACTACGAATCAGGAATAGTTGAATTTTGAATAAGATCTAATAAATACAAACTGGACTACCCTTATACTTCTGTGTAATATAAACTGCAACTTTGTAGTGAGGCAGTGTAATCAAGCAAGTTGTTCGTCCACTGATTTCGCCAGTCAGTTCGTCTTTCGAGGGTCACCATTCAAGCGAAGTCTGGATCGCCTCGTTTCGATTAACTGCCGACATTCAAAGCGTTTATTATGAATACCTCTGCCCTATTTAGAGGAAAGGTATTACGATACAAACTCTCTGCTGTTTGTTCGAAATTAAGCGAAATCTTGATTACTTGACTACGTAGTAAAGATAGAAATGTTAAACTACAGTGCCTATTTCTTGTGCTAAATCTACTACAACTTTGAAAATTATTATTACTTCATAACGTCTTAATTACATCTCATTTAAACTCTCTTTGATTTAATTTACAACCCTTCAAACTATCAAATTGAAAGAAATATTCATAATTAATAAATAAATAAATAGGTTCAGTAAAGCTTCACTAATTCGGATTGTTTTGAGAGATACATCATTAAAAATTCTTGGAATTCTGAAATATATAGTTAAAATTTAATTTAATTGCTTAATTTTTTGTAATTATTAATAACTATTCACGGTGTAAATAATTATATGCAGCGGCATGAAAGGACAAGCATGCTATCGTCTTCGTCTCTGATTTAATAAGCGGACGCCATTTTATTCGACAAATATTTTGAAAAAAAGTTGTTGGATTTTAATTTCCTAAACTTTAATTATAATTGTAATAATATATAATATTATATAAAATATAATATAATTATAATAAATTTAATAAATAAAATATAATTAATGTATAGGGTGATTCGAAAAGAGCGCCGGTTTTGATATATCAAATTAAGAGATTTATTTTATTGGAAAACTGAAAATATATACATTAACAAGTTCATCTTACCTTCCGATTTCATGTATGAAAAATGATGTCATGCATGTGTCCTCCTCTACTGCGCTGGCACGCATCAACTCTGTCCATGAAATTGGATATTACTGCACGACAAGTTTCGACTTCCATTTGCCCGATAACCCGTCGAATTTCCTCCTTCAAGTCATTGATGTTTCGGGGTTTATTGGCATACACCAATGACTTCAGATGACCCCAAAGATGAAAGTCACAAGGCGTCAAGTCACACGACCTTGGTGGCCATTGATGGTCGGAATTACGAGAAATGATGCGATCCTGGAACCGTTCACGGAGCAACAACATTGTTTCTCGTGCAGAAACTGAATTTTATACGGGTGATATTGGAGATCGTACCGAAGAATTCTCCGTACAGAAGAACATCGTAAACCCAATTGTTGAGAACGGCGACGTATTGATTTTGCTGGGCTAACAGCCACACTGTCACGAACCAACGCAACGTTCTGCTCAGTTCGGCCAGAACGACGACGTCCAGAACTTTTAAGGTCGACTGTTGAACCCGTCTCAAAAAACTTTTTCATGAGCCTGCGAACTGTTGATTCATTCGGTGCTTCATTACGTCCTAGAGTACCGCGAAGTCGCCTGACAGTAGCCGCATAACTCTCGCCACTTTGGTAAAATGTTTTGACGATTAACACTCGTTGTGCAATAGTAAACTTCTCCATGGTTAGACACAGACTGCGAGAGTACTACACTGCGAACAAGAGAAACTACAACTGAATCGTCAATCGGAATGTTCTCCGAAATAGAAATGAGGTCTAACAATGTTGCCAACCGATAAACAAAAATTTACCAGCCGTTTAAAAACCGGCGCTCT
The DNA here is from genome assembly GCA_035578175.1 of Catonia carolina. Classification (NCBI taxonomy): domain Eukaryota; kingdom Metazoa; phylum Arthropoda; class Insecta; order Hemiptera; family Achilidae; genus Catonia; species Catonia carolina. The sequence continues at coordinate 80,335,512 of JAQMRL010000003.1, read as the reverse complement.
TTTTGAATCACCCGTTACATTACAGCCTTTGCCTATTACACACAGGTGGAGTGTCAGATTATTCACACTCAATCTGTTCGTTGCGGGGCTAAAATAAATAGTTATGATTCTTATCTCTTGGTTAGCCAATTAAATGACTGAATCATTTAGTAACAGAAGAGGTAGAGGTGCAAAAGACACTAATCAGAGTTGTCGCCTCTGAAAGTAATGAATTTTATTATACAGCCAGACCCTGTGGTGAATGAAGTGAAGGTATCATTTTGCAGAGTGGAAAATATGTGCTTTTCAGAGGGTCCGGCATGTTGATAAGCGTACTTTTCGACTCAGTGAGGAAGGCAATGGCAAACCAACTCACTGCTCGTTTTACTTAGTAAAACCTCTACAGGTTCAAACCAGCCTTTCGGCTGATAACCTAAACAACAACATTATAGCCTACACTTCTGCCCTAAACTGTATATTAAGGCCAAAATCTTTTAAAAAATTTGACAACAAGAGCACAGCTCCAAGAATTTCAGCAGATTTAAGAAAGGAATGTGCTCTTCAGCAGAGCTCTTACCCTATCTTGTTGAGAATAAAAAATGTCGTAAATGAGGCGATTTTAAACTAACACCATTGGGAGTTACTTTATCATGTAGTAGAATCTGATAGGATGTTACCTAATTCTTTTTTCAAATTATTTCTGCTTCTTTTCAATTGATGTCTTTTTTTATAAATAAGAAGCATTCAGTTTTCTTTTAAATGTAATAAAGCTTAATTCATTTATTTTAAAAAGTACATAACTTTGTTATCAAAACAATTTGCTTATTTTCTTTTCCTCGATACTTTCTCTTGCCTATATGAATATATAGGAAGGAAAGTATTGTTTTCATGTCGATTTTTCGAAATCGCGTTTTCACCGGATCTACACGTTTTTAGACCCCTTGAACCCAAAAAACATGTTTTTAGCGATTGGTCTGTGTGTGTGTGTGTGTGTGTGTGTGTGTGTGTGTGTGTGTGTGTGTGTGTGTGTGTGTGTGTGTGTGTGTGTGTGTGTGTGTGTGTGTGTGTGTGTGTGTGTGTGTGTGTGTGTGTGTGTGTGTGTGTGTGTGTGTGTGTGTGTGTGTGTGTGTGTGAGTGTGTGTGTGAACAGAATATCTCAAGAATGGAACATTGTACGAACTTGAAACTTGAAACTTAAGTTACATACTACTACCGGACACGACACGAACATTTTCATCAAAATCGGTCAACCGGAAGTAGTAGTTTATTCGTATAATTTTACACTTGTTTGCGATTTTCTCAAAAAACTGGTCTTACGATTTTTTTAAAAATCATCTGGTTTACTAAATTTTTTATGCTCTACAAGATAGGGTAGGCGCCATGTTTGCTGAAATTCTTGGTGAGGCTGTTTTCACGTAAACAAAGTGTTTTTTTTTTAAGATTACGGCTTTAATATGTATTTTAACGCAAAAATTTATATAATAAAAATGTAGAAAATTTAAAATTCTACAACTTTTATTTCAAACATTTTTTTGTATAACGCTTTGTTAAGCGGTAATTAGCGATTTTTTGTTTTTTCTCACGAAAAGTGTGAAAATCGATGATTTTAAGATTTCGGCCTTAGTATGCATTTTATGACAAAAGTGCATATAATCAAATTTATAGAAAATTAAAAGTTCTACAACTTTTATTTGGAGAATTTTTCTCTATAGCGAGTAGTTTAGTGTAAAAGAGTGGTTTTCCGTATTTTTAAGCAAAACTGAGGTTGATTTTAATTTTGCGTCTTTCACTCATGATTAAAATTAGGTTATGTTTATTGAGGTTAGTTTTTTGTTTATTTCTAATGTTGTGTTACTAATGTTAGGTTTATTGTTAATTATTTGCATTGACAAGAGAAAGTTGTGTGAGTGTTTCACACCAGATTTTTTAGTTTATTTTAAGTCGCATCAACAGCTCGGTTATTAGCGACTACGGAGGGTTATGTAACAGTTTTCTTTCTATTCTATTAATATTTAAATTCAATGTATTTTTTCGTTACTTATAAAGCGAATCTTAACCAATGTTAATAATTTAAATTTAAAATTAAAATATTTTAAATTATATTTTGAGTTGGGGCCAAAACGACTTCTCTTCTGAATATTGCACCGCTTAAGATTTCAATACATAGTTATCCATTTTAATTTTTTTTTAAGCAATTGAACTTTTAAAATTAGAATAATTTTTTAGTTATCCAAAATTAAAGTCCTGGTTAAATAATATTTAACAATTATTCCAAAACATTATTTACTTTCATTTACCCTATATGAATAAAATAGGGAAGGAAAGTATTTTTTTCATCACGGTTTTTGAAATCGAGTTTTCACCAGAAATACATACTTCCAGGCCTCCTGAACAAACAACCATGTTTTTAACGATTGGTGCGTGTGTCTGTGAACAAAATATCTCAAGAATGGAATATCGTGCAAATTTGAAACTTGGAATTTAAGTTAGATATCGTAACGGATCCCGACAGGAAAACTTTCTTCAAAACCGGTCAACCGGAAGTACTGTAGTAGTTTACTCGTGAAATTTTCTCAAAAACGGCTCCTACCATTTTTTTAAAAAATTGTCTCATTTGCTAAATTTTTTATATTCTACAAGATAGGGTAAGCGCCATCTCTGCTGAAATTTTTGGGGAGGCTGTGCTCTCGTGGTAAAAAATTGTTTTTCTAAAGATTGTGGTTAATTTTATGCATTTTAGGGCAAAAGCGGGTAGCAGTATAACATGTGTTGTACCAATGAAAGGTTTATTGATTTAAATTTTAATAAAGATTATTTTAACCAAATTTCATTTATAGTAATTTGTATAGCCTATTATATTTTTAACTATTTTGAAAAAATTGTTGAATGTTTACAGTAATATAACATGGATTTATTCTGTTTAAATCTTCATTGTTTAAAGTGTTGATTATATAAGAAGAAAACTGTTTATGGTAACTTTGAATCTAGAGCTCAAAGAGCGAATTTTATTTATTTTTTTATGTAAATGGCCTAAGACCTGAATTACCATTAATAATATTATAATCAGTCAATATTTAGTTAAATAACTAAATAATTTACATTCAATAACTGGATTGCAATAAACAAAGCTAAGTGTTTCTCCCTGACTTTATTTATTAATGTATACAATATTTTTTATAAGTTTCAGATTGAAATATATTTCATGTAACAGAAACAATTACCTAAGGTGGAACTTACATATTGGTGCCTGACTGATTTAAATCGCGGTTTGTATATCTTTTATATAAAATTACGTTTTTAATCAAAGTTGTAGAAAATTATAAATCTACAACTTATTTTAGTATTTATAACTAACATATTTTTAACATGTAAATTCCTTTGATCCTCTGTAATGTCAAATTTATTTTCTTTAACACAGCTATTGTTTTTTAAAGAACAGATTATAGACAAAATTCTGTCAATATAGTAAAAAAAAAAAATTGGATTTTAGAACTATCGCTGTTTATGTGATTTGTTTCTAATGATAGAATTTTATTTTTCTTGTTATTTACGAATGACTAATTACTTTTTGTGTTTTATAAGAGAGTAATTTATAAATGAAGATATTTTTGTAATCACCCAAATAAAACGATATGTGTTTTTCTTAAAGCATGAGAAAGGGTGGCCAAGTTATTTCATTGTTTGATCACTCATTAAGACTAGATGCTGATGAAGCCAAGCTTTCTCCCTTATCCTGCCTAAAGGGACCATCTGAACATAAATTCAGATATAACTTACCTCGTCTTACTCTTTCGCTCTAATAGGGTGAGTTCTCTCCCGCTTCTACTTCCTTCTCTCCTTTTAAACTTCCATGGCCACCCTAGAATGAGCGAGCTTCCTTAATCTCACAGCTCTGAAACTTTGTCTCTCGACCAGCAGCCTAAAGAGAAGGCCTCAGATCAAACTTTCCTCTGCCTCCAGCATCTTAGCAAAAGTCTGCTCCCTGTTATGTTTATTTACGAGATGGAACTCTAGTCTGTTTACCTCAAAACCCTTTGATACAAACCTACCTGGTATTAACCTAGTTGGTTACATCCTAACCAAAATACAAAATCCAGTACCTAAGTCTCCTGCAACTATAAGATATTTAACCAATAAATGTATTAAAATTCACTGTCAAAAATATCGAGATTTGAAAATCAATACATAACATGATTAAAATGAACGCTTTACCCTGGATTTTTTTTTGTTGTAAATAGAGAAACGAAAAAAATTCTTCTGCTTCAATTTCTTACAGAAAATTCTTTCTTATACTACGCACTTGTGAACTACAATTATCGCTCAGTTAAGTAATTTACCTTCCCTTGCTCTACATGAAGTAATAAGGAAGGTTAAATTTTGTCAATTTTTCGAAATCGAGTTTTTACCTGAAATACACTTTTTCAGGTCCCCTGAAGACAAAAAACACATGTCTTTACCTTTCGGTGTTTCTTTGTAAATATGAACAAAACAATTCGAGGCCGGAAAATCATACAAAGTTGAAACTTGAATAATACTAACTTAAGTTAGGTACCCCACATACTCGTAGGTTCTCTTCAATAATTTTATGGTGTTAGCAACACAGGCCTATTTAATTATGTTTCTTTTGTTATGATTTTTGTGGACGTATATAATTTATTTAGAAATGTAGGCCTATTTTTATGTAGGCCCTACATATATTCACAATTCAGAAACGTAAGAATTTCATGATTTCTGGATTTTTTCAGAAATTTAAATTGATTTAAAAAACTCGAACATTACACAACAAAGATGAATAATAATGACTACCTATAATTTGAATAAAAATTTAGCAAATTATGGGATTTTTAAAGAAATCGTATGTAAATTAGATGTAGCCTACCTAACTTAAGTTTCAAGTTTTAACTTCGTACAATGTTCCGTTCTTGACATATTTTATTAGCGGAAATTCCTGATTTTCTGTATTTTTAAGTTCTACAGAGGTTTATATATGTTCATTTTACATTGTTTACTCATGATCAAACATAGGTTATATTGTTCATTACTACAGTGCCGAGAGAAAGTCGGGTGATCGTTTCACACCAGATTTTTCATTTTACATTCTTCACTAATGATTAAACATTGGTTATACGAGTAAAGGTTACTATTAACATTTGCAAGAAAAAGTCGTGTGTGTTTCGTACCAGAATTTTTTCCAGTCCACTCCTCTTGAAAAAGGAAAAAAATTTGGTGTGAAACACTCACACAACTTTCTCTTGCCAGTGCAAATAATTAACAATATAACCTAACATTAGTAATAAAACATTAGAAATAAACAAACAAACTAACCTCTAAAAATATAACCTTATTTTAATCATAACTGAAAGACGCAAAATGAAAATCGAACTCAGTTCGGCTTAAAAATACGGTAAATCACTCTTCCACACTAAACTAAGTTCTGTAGAGACAAATGCTTTTTATAAAAGTTGTAGATCTTTTTATTTTCTATAAAATTAATTATATACACTTTTGTCGTAAAATGCATACTAAGGCCGAATCTTTAAAAAATCGATTTTTCAAACGTTTTCGTGAGAAAAAAACAGAAAATCGCTAAGTACTGATAAACTAAGCATTATACAAAAAAATGTTTGGAATAAAAGTTCTAGGTTTTTAAATTCTCTACAACTTTTATTATATTAGTTTAGTTTGCGCTAAAATTTATATTAAAGCCGTAATCTAAAAAAAAAAAAACAATTTCTCTACGTGAAAACAGCCTCACCAAGAATTTCAGCAAACATGGCACCTTCCTATCTTGTAGAGAATAAAAAATTGAATAAAGCAGGCGATTTTTAAAAAAATCGTAGTACTAGTTTTTGAGAAAATCGCAAAAAAGTGAAAAATTACCCGAATAAACTACTACTTCCGGTTGACCGATTTTGATGAAAATGTTCGTGTCGGGTCCGGTATAGGTATGTAGCTCAAGTTCTAAGTTTCAAGTTTGTACGATGTTCCGTTCTTTAGATATTCTGTTCACACACAGACCAATTGCTAAAAACATGTTTTTTGGGTTCAGGGTGTCTGAAAACGTGTAGATCTGGTGAAAACTCGATTTCGAAAAATCGACAAGAAAACAATGCTTTCAGGCAAGCGAAAGTAAAAATTGAATTCCCGCCCGTCCGTATTTTAGTTCAATTGAATCCCAGAAGATCGTGCTCTAACACCGTTACAACCACAACTACTCTTACAAAAGGCCTACCATTGTTTAAAAATATAAAATAAAGTAACATTTAATATAAGTTGTGATTTTAAGTTTAATAAGCTGTGCCCAATGTTTAATGCAATTCTACAGTATATATCGTAGTACTTTAAAGATTAATGTTTATATACGATAATTTCGAACTACTGCATTGATGCAGTAGTTGGCATCCTGACGAAATGGTAGGTTATTGCTCTGCGTGTTGGTGCTAATTTTATTTGTTTATCGAATTTTATTTATTTAATGGCCAATAATCTGGCACTTTATTTGTTTTGTGATGAACATAGCAGTTAGTATAGCATACGTATTCAGTGAATGTCAAACCACATAATCAGTCTACAGGAAATCAGTTTTTATCATCATAAACAATTTAAGGTTAGCTAATTTAATTAGTGCTTAACGTTTTTTAGCAGTTAATTAAAAGTATAAGGAGTGTAATAGAAACTGTTTATGATAATGATGAAATCATTATCAAGGTTTGTCAAAGAAATTAAGATCACCGGTAATTTTGTTAGCAAGAGCGCCGGAATCAATATTGAATTTAGAAAGTACGGCGTAGACGATCCGTAACTGCTACAAAAAAGTACTTGTAGAAAAAACACATAAGTTATTTAATATTTGAAAGTTTTTAAAATTTAAAATGTAGATTAACGAGATTACTTATAACTCCGTGTTGTTGTATTAGTGGTAGTGTTTATGTACTTGTGCTAGAGTATGTAGAACTCAACAGTTAAGAAGTACACTTATCAGTTTAGTGTACTTACTTTAATAAGTAGATTAAACTGTGTGTCGAAATGGGCTTATTTAATATCAAATGTTAGCTGTGTAATGTTACAATTCGATACCATAATATTGGGTAATGTAAATAACTTCATTTATGATAGTTTACAAGATAAAATATTTTGTGTTTTAGTTTAAAGGTAGATTTAGATATTCTACTGCTTAAATTTTGGTTAAGTGTTTTGCTTTAACACTCAATAAAAACAAGTATATCTTTATTGTCTTTGTCATTTTAACCAGTGAAAGAGACAAATAGCAAATAGATTTTATCTGGAATCACAACATAATTACTAAATTAGTTTTTCATATATCTTGGATTTTACCTGTTATTTTTTATGAAGGTTATTGTGTGCAAAGTCTTGCACAGATTGTAGGACCACCATTTGATTGTTTTTTGACTGTGCAACTCTATTGCTTATTTTTCGCAAACTTAATGACATAAAAACTACAGCCAAATATATAATTCATTAAAATGGTATTTTTTAGTCATACTTTCCATTGTAAACCAGAAAGTTTTATATTGTTTATTATTCTAGTTGCCCTATTAGTTCAGAAATCGTCGGCCGCATTGGCACAGTTGGTAATGTGCTCACCTCTCATCATGCGGTCATGGGTTCGAATCCCATTCAAGCACGGCATATTTTTATACGTTACAAAAATCATTTCATCTTTCACCATCTGCATTAGCAGTAATTGCAGAACAGTCAAACGTTAAAAAAAAAAACAATAGTTCAGGAATCGGTAATTACCTTAAACTGTAAATGTCATGAATATGTAAAACAAAATTAAAACATTCCTCCCAAATTTTAGTTTGTTGACCACTACACCACGACAGCTGGCCCCGTGTTGTAGTGTTCAGGGTAGTCATTGGACAAATGAATAGTTTTCATAATTGAATAATTTTTATTCGAATAAAGTTCCTAGCAGCTATAAAGAGCTATAAGTTGACGATTGTGCCTATCATGGGGAGGACAGTATACTATCTATCCTACTTACATCGGCCAAACCGAAAGCATAAGACATGTATCAAGCGTGTAACTCAAAATGTAACCACCACAAACACTTAAGTAATAAAATTTAGTTAATGACTAGTCACACTAAATAAATAAGGAACTAGCAGATCGATCGCAAATAATTTAACATTCCACCTTTTAGACAATGACTTAATTCTCCTCCTTTAAAACAGGAGGGGCAAAGTCCATTAAAATTTATGGGTACATTTGGAATTAAGTATTATTGGCAGCAACTACACATAAAGTGATCCAATGAAGCCATACTTGGCAAAAAAAGAAATACCTTTGAATTTTTTTTGAAAATACTTTATTTTCCATAAAAAAAATCCATCATATAGGTTTTATGATGAAATAAGTTTAATAAACTGGTAAACCCAAATTTCTATTAAATTGTTCCATTTTAAAAAGAAAACGGTGTCTTTATCGTAGCATCTTTTGTTGTTTTTTTTTTTTTTTTTTTTTTTTGTTTAACATCCGACTGTTCTGCAATTACTGCTAATGCAGACGGTGAAGGATGAAATGATTTTTGTAACGTATGAAAATATGCCGTGCCTGAATGGGATTCGAACCCAAGACCGCATGATGAGAGGCGAACACGTTACCAACTACGCCAATGCGGCCGGCATTTTATTTTATTTTGTATAAAATTTTATCAAAATGAACAAGCATACATGTGTTTTCTTTCTACTAATACTACTTTGTTTATTGTTTTTCTTTGACAGGTTGTTAAGACTGGATAAAAAAAGGACAAATAAAAATGATGGCTTCAAATTTTATCTGGTCAAGATTTTATATACAAACAAGTATTTCTGTAAAAGTAACATATCCACTAATAAAATTTAGTTCAAATTTAAAACCACAAGCACGTAACTTGTGTAATAATATTTTAAATAATTTATCAGTTTTACGTCTTCAAAGAAGATTGAATTTTTTACATAATTGGGGTTGTAAATCATTATTTAACACGGATTTAATTAGGACTAGTTTTCACCGCAATGTGCAATATTCTCTAGTGTCTTGTGATTTATTTAGTAATAATATTATAATTAGCACTCAAACGTGTAGTTTCTATCATAGTTGTAAAGTTTTAAACGAATCGCATGATTCCAGTTCGTCACGTTTATATCCACTATCGAATTATAATTTTTATTGTAATACCTTTCGTAATTATTCAAATAAAAAATCTATTATAAATAATAAGCATCTATCGATAAAAAGGCATGAATATATAAGAGGTGTATTACGAGAGAAACAAAGGAGGATAAGACAAACTCAGCAGCATTTAAAAAGCAGCGGAAAACTATTATTGGATGATATTAAAAGAACTAAATCAAAAATGAAAGTCAGAATGGAAGAGATCATTGAGGTATGACTAATTTAATCTTTACAATTTATTGTAGGTTGTTAAGTGATTAAATAACATAGAAAATAGCCAGCCGCAATGGCGCAGTTGGTAATGTGCTCGCCTCTCATCATGCGGTCCTGGGTTCGAATCCCACTCAGGCACGGCATATTTTCATACGTTACAAAAAATCATTTCATCCTCCATTGTACAGTAGTTACACCCCATCGTCGCTAATCACCATTGTAGTTGATGCGACGTTAAATAAATTAAAAAAAAAAACATTGAAAATATAACTCATAAGCCAATTTTACCGTTAACAACAATAAATAACTCATTGATTAACCTCTTCCATCAAAAATTATGTTATAACATAGTATGATTTACAGAGCACTTAAATATCTAGATAAGGAAAAAAATTAGAAACAGAATTTAATATTATTTAATTCATTGCTTTAAACAATGGATACAAAATAGAAACCACAAATAAACTAATCAATAAAATTTCCTTTAAAATAAAATATACCACTCACTCCACATTACATCAAAGACAGTAAATATTTGCCATTTACATATTATAATAACGCTTACATCCGTTATTTTTGTGTTTTTATATATACGTAAATATGGTATCATCGCATAGACATTATTTTTGTGTTTTTATGTAAACGTAAATATGGTATCATCGCATAGACATTTTACAGTGATGGAAAAACCGCACATTATTAAAGAATGTACGTTTTTCCAAACACCAAATTTTTGTGTTTGAAAAACAGTGAAACAAACGAGGATATTGCAAGGGAGTTCAACATTGGACACTCCACAAGATTAACAATTTGGAAATAAATCAGAATAGTTTTGATGAAGGTTAAGAGAAATTGAAGAGACTTCAACTTAGTCAAAAAAAGACGTAGAAGAAGCTCTTCTAAAGTGGTTTACTTCACAATGGGCAAACAACATGACTGTAACTGGACCTTTGCTATACAAGAAAAGGCAATTGGTTACGGTAGCCGGAACTAGCCATTCCCTTAAAGGTCACTTCTATAACTAGTGTATATTAAAAAATATTAATAATAATAACTTAATAAACGAACAGATACAATTTGACAATAATTACTGGTTAAAATTTATCATAAATTATATTATAATAAAAATTTAGTTCCAATTTCTGACACAGAAAGCAATAGCAGTAGATTTTTCCATTTTGTAATGAGTTTGTTGACAAAGGAAGATGCAATCTTCACAAACATTTTCTAGAAGCTATTTGGTATTATACCGGGTGATTCATTTAAAAGTAGCCTGCCACTCGAGTAATTTTCATATGCTGTATTGGCAGCACTGATCACGATGTGATCAGTGCTGCCACGATGAACGTGAGTACAATTTTTTCCAGCAAGATGGTGCAACATGTCACACATCTCGCCAGTCCCTATCTCATATCAATCAGGCTTTTCCCATGCAAGTAGTTAGTAAAGATTTGTGGCCTCCTCGTTCACTCGATTTGAGTATGTGCGATTTTTTTCTATGGGGGTATTTAAAAGGAACTATTTACCAAACAAACCCCCGCAGTAAACATTAGCTAAAGAATAACATTGTGGCAGCCATTCAAGTTATAGACGTTTCCGTATTGCGTCGTGTGTGCTTTAATAACATTGAACGAGCGCAAAAATGTGTAAGGGTTCAAGGACGCCACTTTCAGCATCTACTGTAAAGGTTAAGTTGAAATTTGTATATAAATTTTAAATAAATATGTAAAATTATGTATTAAGTAATTCTATTTATTCATTTACTATTTGAACCCAATTGAGTGCCGAAGGCCGCTGTTAAATGCAGCGGGCTACTTTTAAATGAATCACCCTGTATATTACTGTGGACCCGAAGATCCAAGCTGATAGTGCTTGCTGTCATATTTGGTCATGTGATTAGAAAAGATCAAATATGTTTAATGTACTTTTTCAAAGCAAATTCTTCAATATATAGGCCTATGAATAAAAAATAAAATTATGTAACTAGAAACTATGAATATCTCTATATTATTTTATCTCAAAACATTTTACCGACTTGCCAAAAATTATATACATGGTGTCGTATTATATACATAGTTTTCATTTTATTTAATCTTTAGGAACCAATAGTTAAAATATTGAGCATTAAAATAACTTTTTAATATTGGTTCTTAAACTTTAATTCCTTTTTTACTTTCTCTTGCCTATATGAATATATAGGAAGGAAAGTATTGTTTTCATGTCGATTTTTCGAAATCAAGTTTTCACCGGATCTATACGTTTTCAGACCCCCTGAACCCAAAAAACATGTTTTTAGCGATTGGTCTGTGTGTGTGTGTGTGTGTGTGTGTGTGTGTGTGTGTATGTGAACAGAATATCTCAAGAACGGAACATCGTACGAACTTGAAACTTGAAACTTAAGTTACATATCACTACCGGACCCGACACGAACATTTTCATCAAAATCGGTCAACCGGAAGTAGTAGTTTATTCGTATAATTTTTCACTTTTTTGCGATTTTCTCAAAAACTAGTCCTACGATTTTTTTAAAATCAACTGGTTTACTAAATTTTTTATGCTCTACAATATAGGGTAGGCGCCATGTTTGCTGAAATTCTGCTTGAGGCTGTTTTTACGTAAAAACATTTTCTTTTTAAGATTGCGGCTTTAATATGCATTTTAGCGCAAAACGTTATCTAATAAAAGTTGTAGAGAATGTAAAATTCTACAACTTTTATTTCAAACAATTTTTTGTATATCGCTTAGTTTAGCGGTAATTAGCGATTTTCTGTTTTTTTTCTCACGAAAACGTGAGAAAAATCGATTTTTTTAACATTTCGGTCTTAGTATGCATTTTACGACAAAAGTGTATATAATTAAATTTATAGAAAATTAAAAGATCTACAACTTTTGTTTAGAGCATTTTTCTCTACAGAGCCTAGTTTAGCGTGAAAGCGTGATTTTCCGTATTTTTAAGCCAAACTGAGTTCGATTGTCATTTTGCGTCATTCACTCATGATTAAAATAAGGTTTTGAGGTTAGTTTTTGTTTATTTCTAATATTTTATTAATAATGTTAGGTTTATTATTAATTATTTGCATTGGCAAGAGAAAGTTGTGTGAGTGTTTCACACCAGATTTTTTACTATACTTGTAACTAATTTTTTTTTATTTTGTTACAGAGAGAAAATGTATGGACTATACCAAATATGTTATGTGTGGCAAGAATTGCCATTTCGCCTTATCTTGGATATGTTATTATGCAGTCTGATTACAAATTAGCACTTGGGCTGTTAACATTTGCTGGTGTTACTGATTTGGTAAGATATCTATTTATGAGGGTGACTCGAAAAGTAAAGAACGTTTTTCTTAATTTTGAAGTGTTTTTATTGGAGCCAAACAAAACATTTTTTACAACATCCCTGATACTTAAACAATTTTTCGTAGTAATCGCCATACAAATATAAACACTTGTCGTACCATCTCACCAATTTTGCTAAATTTTATGGACTCTGCATACTCAGTTGCTGCCAAGTTGTTTGGCCACTAACTTCCGTCAAAGTTTGAGGGACCCACTTTGTACACTTTTTTTTGTAACCCAAATCCCATTAATAATTTCATAAAGAGTAGTTAATGAAATTTCAGGAACGAACAAACTTAGTCAATACATCGTGAAATGTCCATCCTGTTGAATATTTGCCGCAATCTTGATTTGAGTTCATCAGTCACAGCAGTAGGTCGGCCCGAATGCTCTTCATTGTGAACATTCGTCTGTCCACCATTAACCCTAGAAAGCTAATGTATCGTATTTCCTACAAGCGCGAATCAGTTTTTTAGTTCCCTCCCCTTGAAGCAGCAAGCAAGAGATTCGTCCTTTCTGGTCTACTCTTATATCACACTGGCCCGTCCAGGCATGCGTTCATTTGCAATCAGTGCAGTCTGTCAGTCCATTTTTTTGAATACAGCTCGTAAATTTTATGACTCATTAGCCTTACCGTACCAATGCTTTGTTTTTTTAGTTAAATATTTTTTATGATTTTTTTTCTGTACAAAGTTAGTTTTTAGTGATGAAATCTACTTATAGTACATGAAAAACCTACTGTGAATCCTGTTTCAAAAAAACCTCACATTACTGAAACTTACAACGCAACTAAAGGAGTAGTGGACTCCTTGGACCAGATGTACAACCAAATGTTGTGTAGCCGAAAAACCAGAAGGTGGCCAGTCGGTATGTTTTTCAGTATGATAAACATACATCATATTGGTAAATTCTTGTGTGATTTATGTCCACAATATTGTTAAGCTGGGCCAGAAACCAAAGTCAGGACAAAATTTTACAAAAGAACTTCATTATGAACTAGGGCACCGTGGTTAGGAGTACGTTTGGAAACCCAAAATTTACGAAGGCAACTCCGGCAATCCATTGCAGATATTTTGGGTGTACCATTGGCAAAACCTCAAGTTGGCCATTCTGAACAAGGTGCAAGAAAAATTTGCAAGATATGTCCATCTGCCAAGAGCAGAATGACGTCCGTGTACTGCCGTGCGTGCAACAAGCCGATTTGTGCTGAGCATCGTGCAAAGTGTTGTGTTGAGTGTGCTGAAGAACTTTGAAAACCTTTCATAGCATAAAACTATTTTAAGGCATGCACTTTTAAGTGTAATATTTAATAAAAATAAGTATATTCGCGTAAAACAATTTTTTTTTGAAATATACCATCAGTCGTAAATTTTACGATACATTAGCTTTAATGAAACTTTTTGAAAACATTAGCTTTCTAGGGTTAAACTTAATACACCATTTTCAAAGTGAAGCTTTGTTCATCACATATAAATGTCCGTTATTTGTCTGTAAATTTTAATAGATCGCATTCCGTTAGCATTCAAAAAGCGTATTACGCTACAAACCTCACACATGGCGAAATCTTTAATTTTTTCACCTCCCATATTTCCAATTACAAAAATGCTATGGTGGCAAAAGATTTCACCTGGATTCCAGCTCATCCCATAAAATACGTTTGTAATGAAATTTTTAGGGCGTTAATTAAGAGTCAAAAATGGTGGTTACTCATGATTTTTGACCTAAGAAAATGAATAAAACTGGTCCCAGAACCATGTCTCTAGTTGTATTTGAGAAATTTAGGGAAAAACAAATAAATGGGATTAATAACGGGGTTTCTTATGTTTGTCATACAATAACGTCATTAAATACCCTATGAACACATAATGGTTTTTAATAAAACTTGTAGAAAATTTAATTCGGGGAAAACTGATGTATGTAATGTTGACTACAAAACAAAAATAAATTTTTATTTGCATTAACATTTTCGAAATTTGGCCGGAAAAACCTATATTATACGCTTTCCTACAAGTATTGTGTACTTGTTCTGGCTATTATAAAATGATTAAATTTCATTTTAGTTTGTATTTGAAAATAAAACAAATTTTTATTTTATTGCAGTTAGATGGCTTGATTGCTCGAACTTTCAAAAGTCAGTCTTCAAAACTTGGCAGTTTTCTTGATCCCATGGCTGATAAGGTGTTGATTGCTACATTATTTCTTACTTTAACTTTTGCTGGAAATATGCCAGGTAATTATACAGTTAATTATTTTACAGAGAAATTAATTTTTATGGACAATTTTTGTAGATTTTCAGTGAGTTGTTGATTATTTTCAAGATATTTGCTGAAAAGAAAATTGGATCTAACTCATATTTTTTCCTGCTTCTAAACTATTGAAAAATTTATTAAACAACTGATGTGAAACGCACAACACGACTTTATTTTGTCAATGTAGATAATGAACAATATAACCTATGTTTAATCATGAGTGAATGATACAAAATGAAAATCATCCTATGTAGAGCGTTAAGAAAATCAATAATTGTCGCTACACCAGGATCTGTAGAGAAAAATACTTGAAATAAAAGTTGTAGCTTTTTTTAATTCCCTGTAACTTTGATTTAAACACTTTTGTCGTAAAATGCATATTAACACCTCAGTCGTAAAAAAAATTCATTTTTTGCCGATTTTGATTGAAAAACTAACAGAAAATCACTAATTGCCGCTAAACTAAGCGATGTACAAAAACATGTTTGAAATAAAAGTTGTAGGTTTTTAAATGTTCTACAATTTTGGTTATACACACTTTTGCCCTAAGTGCAATCTTATATAAACTTATATATATTTGGTTTGCTATCACTGTCGCATCAGACTATTGTCGATTTACATATTCACTTTGACGTCCACTCTACTGTAACGCCCGAATATCGAACGCCTCAATGCTTCATAAAAATGGCTTTTGGTGCAAGGTATCGCCGTCGTTTCATTCTCTATTTGTAATACTCTCTCAGGTTGGCAGATAGGAGGGTCAATAACCTTGCATCTCTAAAAATAACTATTTTTCAAATTTTATTAGAAAATTGTCATGGACGTCATTGAGATATCAGAGTGAATAGAATTAGTGTACCGTTTCCCCTGTAGAATATGGTAGTGTAAGTTGCCATGTATTTAAACTGAACATCTCTGACATCCACTAATTTGGCAACATTGCACCACACATCGTACAAGGTCATTTGGTAACCAGACACTCCCAGAGTAAGCGATTACGATCTTTCCTTAGTCCATGTACACTCAATAAAATCCCTCTTATTATACTTATATCAGTCGGTCATAAATATTCATGCACTGTGACTATTTGGCAACGGCTGTCTTTTATTATGTAATATTCATTTTATAAATAATAGCAATAAATCAAAGATGAAACAGTAAGTATGTGTAATTTGTAAGATTAAACGAACACAGTACATTATTATTCAAAATAATAAGATAAAAGTAATTCAATTATAGTACTTTCAGAAGTTTGTGTGAATCTTACTAACATAGTAAACATAGCAGTCTGCTACTAAAGCCGGTTCATATAGCCTTTACAAGTTATATTGGGAAAATGATAAAGCAAATAGACTTAAATAAAATTTCAAGAAAAGGGTGCAGTAATTTTTTAACACCAAGTATTTGTACCTATAGTTTTTCACTTTTGAAATATTAAAACGTAGATTAAAGAACAATAGAGTGGATGAACGTGAAGTTAGAAAAATGACTACTATCTGTTTCATAATCATAGACACCCGAGTTTGAACCCTTGCATCTCCAAAACTATGAGTCGGATTTTAACATACTTTACATCAAAATTTAGCCAATTTTAAAAACAAAACAAATGTAATTGCAAAAGAAATTTAACTGGATTAAATAATAATTTGTACTTCAGTATCTCAACAACTAATTTGTTATTAATGTACATATAGACAATCATTGTAAAATACTATGATGTTACATAGTAAAATACAATGATGTTATATATATTTAAATATGCTTATTTTTCCTTTGTTTCAATTATTTCTTATCTAATTTATAAAAAAAAGCTTATTTTTGTTACAATCTTGTTAGAAGGTAACATCATTCCCCTCCTGGAATAAGACCACTGGATCGAATTGTCAACCCTAGTACCATATTTTCATCCCTCTTCTCTCATGACCTCGCACTTTTCTCTCCAATGCCATATCCAACTCCATATTTTAATCCTCTTCTTTCTTTTTGCTTGTCATTTAGTTCTTCTGTCTAATTTCGTTCTCCTGGAAATGTTACAGAGTTGAAATGATGCTTGCAATTTTTGTAGTCCATCTTCTTGTTCTAAATCTTCTTGGCATTGGATGGCAGGTTGATGTTGATGGCCGGATGAAAATCTATTGCTGGACTAGGTTTAACCAATCCAATCCCTATACATGTAGATAACCCTCCAACCTACTTCTATATGTACAGTGTTGAACCCTAAAACCAGGCTAGAGAATGATATCACCCTCATAACAAGATTATGTTTAAGAATTAAATTTCAGACAAATTTTGTTAATAAATTGTGAAATATTGCAAAATTTCATTACATTACAAAATATTGCGATAACATTTTACGTTCTTCACCTATCAAGATACAAAATTTAAATGAAATATTTTTAGTTACCTTAGAAACTACATTAATTACTTTTAAACCCTATTGTTATTTAGATTTAATTAGAATTTACATTTTTAAAAGAACTGAAAATGTTTTTTTTCTCTAGTACAGGTCTAAATTTTAGACTATGTTAGGTGACTTTATATGTTTCTGGAAGCTTTTTTTGCAACCCATATTCTCAAAATTCGCTCTCTGC
Organism: Catonia carolina; assembly: GCA_035578175.1. Taxonomy (NCBI): domain Eukaryota; kingdom Metazoa; phylum Arthropoda; class Insecta; order Hemiptera; family Achilidae; genus Catonia; species Catonia carolina. Next base: position 80,317,961 of record JAQMRL010000003.1, on the reverse strand, counting down.
AGGGTTTTCTCCTTTCTGTCCACCTGGTGTTCTGTTTTTGTTGTTCATGGAAGCCCTTAAATTCCGTTGTTAGTTACCTTGGTGAATTAAGGTTTATTTTTTCTTAATTAGATTTGTAGAAAAATTAATTCTGAAAAGATTCATGTAAAATTACTTAAGAAAGAGTTGAATATTAGATATTTAAATTTAACTTTATTTAACAACAAAACAAACCTAATTGTGAAAAAAATTTAACTGCATGAAATACTAATTTTGTCCATAATTTTGAAATAACAGTTAATTTGTTCATTCAATACTGTAGATTTACATAAAATTAATAAATTTCAGTTTAAAAACTAGTTATTAGTTATGTTAACCACAAAAGCTGCTCAAAGTGGCGTCTGTTTTGATCAATACACAATTTCGGCTTAAAATGGCCACCACGGCCTCCCGACCTCACGCCATCAGGCTTCTTTTTATGGGATTGGATGAAGTCAATTGTTTATTCAAAACAAAATAACACACAAGAAGAGTAAAGTAATCGCATAATATAAGTGGCAGAAAGTATTAAGAATACTCCTAATGTTATGAGATGCGCTAGAGAAGAATATCGTCGACCGAAAATTATGTATTGAACAAAACGAGGGCCACTTTGAGAATCTTTCTTTCAGGGAACTAATAACTAGTTTTTACGTTGTTTTTAAACTGAAATTCATTAATTTTATGTAAATCTACAGTATTGAATGAACAATCAGCTGTTCTTTCCAACCTATGGACAAAATTAGTATTTCATGCAGTTAAAAATGTTTTTCACAATTACGTTTGTTTTGTTTTCAAGTAGTTAAATTTTAATAACTAGTACAGTCGACCCTCGCAATAACGGACTAAATGGGGATCAACGATGTCCGTTATTGTGAATGTCCGTTATATTGAAAGTTACGAAATAACCAAACTTGAGGGGAAATATGTACTGTAACTAATATAGAAGTACATTTTGCAGAATCATAATACTGTACGATGTGAACTTAATGAGTAAATAATCTAAAATGAAATATATTTCGGAAAACGTAATTTAATTTTACACTAAACTTACCTAGTATATTACATATTACGTCACATTGGATAAACACATTAGGCTTCATTATTTGTACACAGTATTTACACGTAAATTACAGTAGGTGTAGCTTACAGTATAATACAAAAACAGTTGTCGTAATACTTGATTACAATAAGTATATTGTACATAAAAAAACGAAATATCACAAGAGTTATAACGGAAAAACGAAAAATGTTAATTATTGACTCGAAGATTGAATTGGAGAAAAATACTTGCTTATTTTTGATTGTTTGCCTGATTGATTCTGTTTCTTTATTATAAGTTCTTTCAACTGTCTAATATTTTCATAAAACTGCTGTACATTCTGCTCGTCGGATGAATCGATGGATGAAATAACGGTATCAATTGCCTCCCGAACTACAGAAAGTTTTAGCTTTTGTACCTCCTCCTCTTCGTCACTGGAATCATTGTCATTTCTTTTGAGAACTTCTACTACTATCTCATCTTCATTCATCACTTGATATCCGGGATCGCAGTCATCATCTTCTAACCATTGTCGGACGTCATCTTCCATGATTATGTTCTCTCCACTTTGTATGAAAATGTTTACTAGTTCACCAGATTCTTGTAGATAATCTTTTAAGTTTTCTTCTACATCGTCGTTTTCTTTCAATAGTTTATTCCACGAATTTACAAGAGTATCCTTTTTTACGCAATTCCATGAGGCATTTATATTAAAAATAGCTGATTTAATTGAATACTTTTTGATGTTGTATAGAGTTTTTTCTCCTCGGCGATCTTCTGTTGCATCATCGTCGTCCTCCAATACTTCAAGGACTTCATCCATGTATTTTCGCCGATACAATCTTTTACATGCCGAGATGACAGTCTGATCCATTGGCTGGAGTAAAGGTGTCACATTTGGGGGTAAATACAGGCACTTAATTTTTCCGTCGTTACTGACGAGCTTTCCAGGAAGCGGGTGTGCTGGTGCATTTTCCATAATTAAAAGAGCTTTTACATCTTTTGCTGGAATATTTAAGGTTGTTTCTTGAAACTCACGCACAGAAGGGACAAATTTTTTGAAAAACCAATCTTCACATATTTGTAAATTGAACCACGCCTTTTTAGAGCTATAATAATGCACAGGAAGAGTGTTCATAATATTTTTTAAAGGACGAGGACGTGCAGCCTTTCCAACAATGGCTAATTTCAGACGATGTGATCCGTCAGCATTGGCACAAAATAGCGCTGACAATCTGTCTTTGCTATTTTTACGTCCCGGTAGTTTTTTTTCGTGTTCATACGCTTGAGTATTTTTCGGAAGTGATGGCCAGAATAATCCCAACTCGTCAACATTGTAAACTTGAAAAAGTTTCAAAGACTCATCTTTCATTAACTTTTTTAATTTGTCCTTGAAAGGTTGAATTTCTTCAGTCGGTGCACTGGCTGCTTCGCCATGAGTTATATGGTTTGTTAAACCGTGTCTGCTTCGAAATCGCCACAGCCATCCATCACTAGCTTCAAAATGTTCTATTCCTAGTCGATTTGCGAATCGTTTAGCAGCATTCTGAATTTCTACACCACGCACGTTTATTCCAGAAGATCGTAGTTGCATAAACCACTTAAAAACGGAATTTTCGAGATCTTGATTTCCCGCAACTCTCATATGTTTTCTTTCGTTCTCTAAATTCGTTGCATTATTATAGTTTAATGAAAATTTCAGAAGTTTCTCTTTAGATTTCCGTATGTCTGAAACAGTTTGCTTTTTAACACCGTACTCGTCACACAAACTTGCAACACTAGCACCAGATTCCAGTTTTTTTATTAACTGCAATTTGTCGCCAACGGACAAATTAACTCGTTTTCTTTTAGACGAGGACGCCATCTTAAATTTCAAGAAAGCTAACAACAATTTCACGACTTTCCCCAAACACAAAACGTAATATGTACACCAACAATAATAAAATATAATGAAATAATAAACTGTATAAGTAATGAAATAAACAATTCAGTAGTAAACACTTTACTGAAAAAGCTAAGAAAGGGCACAGAACTACGTACGCTAGCTAAGAAAGACCACGAACAGATAAAACTAACACATACTAGAATTAACCCTACCGGACAAAGACAACTAGAAATAGACCAACCCGTTTCCTAACAAGTAACCGTGAGTTAACCTTTACCCCTCCTACGCACAGTACGGCATAACTTTAACCAGATAGCAGCACATGTCGGAATAAGTTAGACGCGTTATCACGATGGTTTTACACGATCTGTCGTTTTAGCCGATTTCTGATAGCTAGTCCGTTGTATTGAAAGTCCGTAATAACGGTGTCCGTTATTGCGAGGGTCGACTGTATTCAATTTTTTCTTAAGTAATTTACATGAATCTTTTCACAATTATATATTCTACAAATCTAATAAATTAAAAATTACATCTTAATTTACTATTTACAAAACTATTTTCACGTTAAAGACAAAAAAATGTTATTTTTAGCCCCAATTCTGGTATTTTATGTGAGATATCTTTAAAAATGCTGAAGGTACATTACTGGGACCAAATTTATTCAATTTATCAGGTGAAAATACGTAAGAAACTATCAATTTGTCTCTTTCTTACAGCTTTAAAAATGTCTACATGGTCTTATTTCACCAAGGGTACTGAATTCTCGGCGAAATCTTTGATCCTGTATAACTCGCTAACGAAGCGTTTTCCGGCCTATGTTTGTATGAACTTATTTTTTTTATTTTTAACTATAGAATGAGCTATCGAGAGATTGCCGTATAATTCTGAATTACTCTGGATATTGCTAACAGGAATTTTGTTTTCATACGAAATTGAATTTTTTAGCTTTGATTCTTTCGGGTGTACTTTTTTAGCATTTTATCAAGAGGAAATCGTTAATTTTAGGTTTATGTAATATTTGTCTCCATTTCGTGTTATTGGAACCGTATTTATGTCAATTATTTCTGTTATTGGTGATGTTATTCGAATTCATGTTAGTTTGGTTATTCTCGATAGTTGTACATGGCTCATAACCAACGCTGTTACTCAATTGCATAGCAGCCTTACTTAAAACAAACACAATTATGTTCGGTGATCTTTTCTTGGAATAATTTAAAACATAAAGTAAACTAATTCTAAAGAACACAATGATACTCTATACCAGAAGACATTATTTTAAAGAAAATATTCAATATTTTAGTACATTTAACAATAAATAATGACCGAACAAAAAAATATAATGTTGATTTATAACTAATTGATTTAAAAATTAGTTCTATGAGATCACAGCCTTTCCAAGAATTTCAGCTGACATGGTACGTATCCTATCTTGTAGAGCATAAAAAATGTAGTGAATGAAGTGATTTTTTTTTTAAAAATTGTAAGAGCCATTATTGAGAAAATTAGAAAAAAAATAATAATCACACGAATAAACTAACACTTCTGGTTGACAGATTTTGATGAAATTCTTCGTGTCGGTTCCTCTTGTGATACTTACCTTAAGTTCCAGGTTTCAACTTCGTACGGTATTCCATTCTTGAAATATTTTGTTCACACACAGACCAATCGCTAAGAAAACTTTTTTTTTGGGTTCTGGGAGTCTGAAAACTTGATTTCGAAAAATCGACATGCAAACAATATATATTCCCTCCCTATATATTCATTTAGGACAAGAGAAAGTAAAAATACAAAATGGTGGATCAATGGAAAATGGAGGAGTTGGTAGAATTTTTTTATTGAAAACTTTTCTCCGTATATTGATCGATAGCATCCAAATATATAGAGCACCTTTTCTTACATTATGTGTAAGGTTGTACACTATTATTTTTCTTTAATTGTATTTATTTTAGCCTTATTTAATACGTTTGTTTTAGACCACATAATATTTTATTAATATCTGATTTGTTGATTCATTTCAGTTCCACTTACTGTGCTGATTGTCACCAGAGATGTTGCTTTAACTGCTGCTGGTTTCTACATTCGTTATCAGTCTTTACCTCCTCCTGTAAGTTCTTTGTATAAGTACAAGCTTATCTCTTGCCCATAACAGACAGGTGAAGTGTCAAATTGTTTACACTCAATCTATTAGTTGCAGGGCTAAAATAAATAGTTCTGTTTCTTATAACATGGTCAGCCAATTAAATGACTGAATCATTTAAGAACAGAAGAGATAGAGGTGTAAAAGACACTAATCAGAGTTATCTCGTCTGAAAGTAATGGATTTCATTATACAGCCAGACCCTGTGGTGAATGAAGTGAAAGTGTCATTTGCAGAGTGGAAAATATATGGTTTTCAGAGAGCCTGGCATGCTGATAAGTGTACTTTTCCAGTGAGGAAGGCAATGGTACCACCTCACTCCTCGATTTACTTAGTAAAACCTCTACAGGTTCAAACCAGCCTTTTGGCTGATAACCTAAACAACAACAACAAGCTTATCTACAAAATTAATTTTGTTTGTACAATGCTGAACATTTCGCTTGTTGTTGTTGTTGTTGGTTTGCTGGTTTGAACCTGTAGAAGCTTAACTAAGTAAAATTAGGAGTGAGGTGGTTTACCATTGCCTTCCTCACTGAGTGGAAAAGTATGCTTATCAGTATGTCAGGCCCTCTGAAAAGCATCTACTTTCCACCCGATAAATGACACCTTCACTTCATTCACCACAGGTTTAGGCTGTATAATAAAATTCATTACTCTCGGAGGAGATAACTGACTAAATCTTAATGAACTAGAGACTGCAGATGAAGGTGTAGCATAGTGGCCTAGATCACAGCACAGAGCCAATTGACTTTCATTAATTGTATCTTGTGTTGTCTCGTTGTGGTCCCGCTGTGGTGACAGCCTAACATAAAGTCAGCTGGAGTTCGGTGGAACAGAGTGTGACTTAGCAAAACGGCAACCTCACACCCGACCTTGGCTGTTATTGACTAGAACGCATCTGCAATCTTTAGTTCGTTTGGATATAGTGTCTTTAACATCTCTACTTCTTCTGTTCTTAAATGCTTCAGTCATATAATTGGCTGACCACGTTATAAGAAACAGAACTATTTTTTGTAGCCCTAGATTTAGCAGATCAAGTGCAAGTAATTTATCACTCCACTTGCCTGTTATGGGCACTCATTTTGCTTATAAGATTTACATGCAGTATTGAAAAATTATCTACTTCTCTTTAAGTGTACGTGTAAAAAAATCTGTACATTAATTTTCAGTCATTGAGGGTACAAAACAAAACACTGCATGTAATATTGAAAAATATTATGCACAATTACTCCACATTTTTGAGGTAAAATGTTTTTTAACAATTTCACTGCTACTAACCATGCAGAGGGTGTGCTGTTTTTTGTTTTTAATTTTGAATGGTAAGACCTTAAAACAGGTGCTGTGGAGTTTCTTGATTTTATCAAAATATTTTTATCTAATATGTACATGTTTTACTGTAAATTTGTTATGTATTAAATGTATATTTTAACGTGTTGAGATGGACTGACAACTTTTAAGGCAGCAAATCGAGTTTTTTCCCAGGGCCAACTGACCCCTTAAGGCGTCGTGTACCCTACTATGTTTCTATAGCTTTTGTTTAATCGCTGGCGTACGGGCAGTGTTAGTAACTGTAGTTCAGGCATTCAGACTGATCCTATAACTGCTACAGTGAAAGTCGTCGTTTGTTACTACTGCCGGGAATTTTTGAATGAATTTTAAAAGTGTATTCAATTCAAACCTCCCAGTGGACAACAATTTTTTTTGTCATCAGTCTCTCGACTGGTTTGATGCAGTTCTCCAAGCTGTTCTATCCTGCACAAGTCATTTCATATCTACATACCTGTAACAACCTACATCTTTTGTAATTTGCTTTACATATTCTAACCTTGGCCTCCCGTACAATTCGCTCCCTCAGTATTACCCTCCATTATTGTTAGACCGATACCTGGATATCTTAAGATATGCCCCACTAGCCTATCTGTTCTTCTGGTAAGATGCTTTCATATACCGGGTGAGCATAAAGTCTTGCCCTGATTATAAAAATTTATTGCAGAATAAATGTTTGACATAATAATTTAAATTTTATGCTGTTACATAGGTTAGTGTTAATAGTTTTTTTTAAGATTACTTACATTAGTAAACTTCAACGTGTGCCCCCTTGGTAGCTCGGAGAATGTCGAAGCGGTATTCCAGTTCCCGCCAGGTGTTTTGTAACATGTGTTCTGTCACAGTACCCACAGCAGCTTGTTTCCTAGCCTTCAGTTCGTCAACGTCAGCAACTGGTGTGGCGAAGACTCTATCCTTGATATTGCCCCAGAAAAAAAAGTCAAGGGGAGTAATGTCTGGAGAGCAGGGTGGCCAGGGTGTTGGACCATCCCTTCCAATCCACCGATCCGGAAATGTTTCATCCAGTAAATTACGCACTATCAAAGCCCAGTGGGGCGGTGCCCCATCTTGCTGGAAAATTATCCATGTTTGATATTCTTCTAACTGTGGTGCAATGAACTGTTGCAAAACATCTAAGTAAATGTTAGCGTTAATGGTGTTTTCCGTGAAGAAAAACGGCCCGAAAACCTTATTATGCTTGAGGCCGCACCAAACATCACGGAAAACACCATTAACGCTAACATTTACTTAGATGTTTTGCAACAGTTCATTGCACCACAGTTAAAAGAATATCAACCATGGATAATTTTCCAGCAAGATGGGGCACCGCCCCACTGGGCTTTGATAGTGCATAATTTCCTGGATGAAACATTTCCGGATGGGTGGATTGGAAGGGATGGTCCAACACCCTGGCCACCCCGCTCTCCAGACATTACTCCCCTTGACTTTTTTTTCTGGGGCTATATCAAGGATAGAGTCTTCACCACACCAGTTGCTGACGTTGACGAACTGAAGGCTAGGATACAAGCTGCTGTGGGTACTGTGACAGAACACATGTTACAAAACACCTGGCGGGAACTGGAATACCGCTTCGACATTCTCCGAGCTACCAAGGGGGCACACGTTGAAGTTTACTAATGTAAGTAATCTTAAAAAAAACTATTAACACTAACCTATGTAACAGCATAAAATTTAAATTATTATGTCAAACAGTTATTCTGCAATAAATTTTTATAATCAGGGCAAGACTTTATGCTCACCCAGTACTTCTTTTTACATCTGCTCGCCTAAGAACCTCTAAATTACTTATTCTGTCCACCCACCTAATCTTAAACATTTTCCTATAACTAGCCCCTATCACCCACGTTTCACTCCCGTTTAATGCTACACTCCAAACATAGTGTTCTAAGAAATTTTTCTTAATCTGTAAGTGAATGTTTGTAGTCAGTAAGCTGTTTTTCGACGGCAATTATATTATAATAAATTAATTATATCATTTATTTCACGAATTTCTCTATGCATAGTGATTTCTTTTTACCAAGAAAATGTTAGAATAATACATTTTTACAAAAATATAAAATTAATTATAAATTATAAAATGAAATAATCGAATAAATAAATGAATTTTAAGTAGATTACAAAATTATGAATTGTATTAAATCATAATTACAAATTTAAATTAATATAAATATTAAAATAAATATTTATATAAATTATAATTACTTAATTGTAGTTATAAAGAATTACTGTAATTGTTCACATGCTTTTTAAAATTATAAATTACACTTAAGAGCATAATATATAGAGAACATAAATATACAAGCGTCTATAAATTGCGTGGCGACATATTTGTTAACTTGGAATGTGATTTATTTAATTTTAGCTTTTACCTATCTTATGCCAGAGAAAATGCTGGTTAATTAAGTACTGAAAGAGACTACTTTAAAGTTTTAACGCCCTATGGTTGTACCAGTTTTACTGTATGGTTCAGCGTTGGTCATGAACTGCTCAGCATGTTTCAAGAATAGAGATACCTGCTGCGTATTTAGAGACATGCTGAAATAAGATTGTTAGACCTTTAGCAGGATATTATTTGTTGGGTTATAAGAAATAATGATATTAGGCATGAATTTGACATGCCAGGGGTTGTATCAACTAATAGCTATGTCCACACTCATGCGATGTAGCATGCCGTTTTACCTGTCCGCACTTGTTTGAAGAGCTTTATCTCAAAAAAAAACATTATGAATATTTTTGAACACTACACTAAGTTAAAGCTTGTTCTTTCCTGTATTGATTGGTTTGACTTAGATTATTTTATTTTGAAACTAGCCGGAGATGCAGCAATTTACGCATAAAGAGTACTCAGATTTTAGCCAAATTTCCATTAATGTGGTTTTTTAACGTCCGTTACTCCGTCCAGGCTTTTCTTAAAAGAACGATGTGTAAGTACGTTGAAGATCAGAGTTTTCTCTATATGAACATTTTAAAATAGAAGTCTGATGTTCCATTTTAAAATGCCAGCCATTGTTTTTTTAAAAAAAGTGTATTTTGGCTTCACGTAAAGATAGAGAAATGATTTTTGGACTGAACCATACATTTTTACTGCAGTATTATGCCATGTATTGTATTTTGCATTTGTAATAAAAATAGATATGTGGTGTTACTAAAAAATTCTATTAGCCTCTAAACTTCTTGAGAGGAATCTGAGCTCTATAGCGGTGTCCGCTCCGAGTATAGTTGTTTATAAAAACAAACTTCTGTGTTTTTCCTGCTGCAACTAATTCCATAGCTCATTTTGAATTATTTAACGATGTTTTTATTTTAAAAAATAAACGCTTTGCTTGACATGATACTGTTGTGAAAATACATGGTTCAGTCCAAAAATCATTTCCCTACCTTTAAAAAAGCAAAGTGGAGTCAAAAAAGCACTTTTTTAAAAAAATGGCCGGCATATTAAAACTGAACATGAGATATAACTTTTAAAATATTCATATTATAGAAAAAACTGTGATCTTCAACTTACTTAAACGCCAATTTTTATGAAAAGCCTGGACAGAGTAACAGATGTTTAAAAACCACATTAACGGAAAACCGGCTAAAAACTGAGTACTTTTTTGCGTAAATTGCTGGAGTTATTTCTGATTAATTTCTAATTAAAACAATCTAAATCAAACCAATCAATGCAGGAAAGAACAGGCTTTAATTTAGTGTATTGTTCAAAAATGTTGGTTATGTTTTTTTGTGATAAAGTTCTTCAAACGAGTACGGGAAGGTGGTATGTCTCTAAGCACATGCGTTGTAGCATGTGACATCGCAAGTTGAAAAAGAAAGCGCACGAGTGTGGACATACCTATTCAGATGTACGTGCAAGAAATACAGTTATTTAATCGTTGGTTGTGGGTGAGAGACGATCAAACTCCCAAACAGGTGTTTTCTTACAAGCCAACCAGACAACGAGGTATTTGACGACCTCGGAAGAGACGGGCATCCTAACTTCTTTGTGAAATATTAAGTTTGAAGTCAGAACTGGCCAAGAGGTTGAATTTGTATTGTGTATGATGATCATCATTTAATTTATTTGTGTAGAATGAAAATGAACACAGTGGTTTTCAACCTTTCAGGCACTGTGCCCCCCCCCCCCCCCACTTTGAACACTAATGTGAGGTCATGCCCCTGCCCAAAACCGCTATAAGTGGTCAACACAAGTAGTAGCCTACAATCGGAATAAAAAACGGAAGCCTGGTCACAGTGTTGCCAGAGTAGGACAATTACACATGTTATTGCAATAATCGAGTGCTAGACCCTACTAGATGTATAAAAAATGTACAAAAAAAATTACAATAATTTTGAAAATATCCATGCAACTACGAAACTGAGCGAATTTATTTAATTTTTTTTTAAATACACTCACGCCTCCTTTGAAATTTTTCTACGTCCCCCCCCCCCAAGGTTAAGAACCACTGGTAGATGACTAGCCTTTTCCTCAGCATTTTTTTTTGTCTTCAGTTGTGGAAATTTATAATTTAAATGTGTTTTTGTTTTGAAATTTCAGCGTACCTTGAGCAGGTATTTTGATATGACCCATGCGACTGCTCAGCTTTCTCCGACTATGATTAGCAAAGTAAATACAATGATACAGCTCGTAACTGTTTTCTCAACAGTGGCAGCTGCTGCATTTGAATGTACGGATTCTCCTGCATTGTATGCACTTTGGTAAGTATTAAAGATATGAAAAAATATTTATATATACAGCTTTGCTTTCCATCTGGCAGTCCATGGACCACATGTATTCAACAGTTAGGTCTCTGCTTCCTTGTTGTACAACCTGTAATGCTTTTTCAAATTGGTAAGTATTAAAGATATGAAAAAATATTTATATATACAGCTTTGCTTTCCATCTGGCAGTCCATGGACCACATGTATTCAACAGTTAGGTCTCTGCTTCCTTGTTGTACAACCTGTAATGCTTTTTCAAAAACGTAAGTTACCAATAAAAACATTTTTTTGTGTATGAACACGTTTTTATCTAATTTTACTGGATCAAAATTAAATCCATTTCTTCAGAAAACTGTTCATGTTATATCCTTATCTGATTCGTCATTAAATACCTTATCATGCCTATTCCTATTTTGTATTGTGTTCTTGGACGACAGGCCCTGTTTTCAACATTATGCTTTCCTGAAGTCATGGCTGTGGTGGTGCATGCTGATTCTGAATCTTGATTTTGATTGTCTGGAGATAATCCACAATTTGAGAATGAGTTTTACGTCCATGTAATGTTGGTCAGGGTGGTTTCCTAACCACTGTTTAAAGGATTAGATTTTTTAAATTGTAGTACCTGGGAAACAAAAATGATAAAAAAGCATTACTACACTGATAAATAGTCATGCTTTTTGTTCAAGAAGATGTTCTCTCTCCAACAGCTTCTTTTCATACACTCCTCAGTATTGGCCTACCCATATTTTTTTCCATTTCAATCTGTCTGCTACTGCTGTTCTCACAGTCCTACTCTGAAACCACTTCCTTGTAGATCATCAAACTTCTCCTATACACTCTAGGTTGCCACTCTATTACTTTCATTGTCCCCTTTTGTGTTGCCTTGTATGGAAACATAACCAGCACAACCCAGTTTAAAATTGTTAATCCATTATTTGATGACATCTTCAACTTAGATCTGTTGTCTCTCTCTTTACTTCACACTGAAACATTGAGACTTATTCCCAACATCACTCTTTTTTTACTGCGCCTTCTATCTTTTGTAATTTGATTTGTTGAAACCCGTGGACTTATATTTGTAGGAATTTTTGGATCCCTAAAAACTGCATTTGCTCAGTAGCAACCCATGCCTGAGTTAATAATATTAACAAATATTTTTTCTTTTTCAGGTATTTAACAGCTGGTTCTACTGTTGCATCAGCGGCTAGTTATTTGACAGCAAAGAATACTTACAAATTACTAAAACGGAAGAAAACGAAGTGATCTTTGTTTTGTATGTATAATAAATAATAATTTGTTGTAAATATGTATTAATGAGTAATAAAGTATATTTTATTTAACTGCATTATTGCTATTTAATGAATTACTCTATTTATATCTCTTATGTGTCATAAATGTCGATACAGTTCTTTATTTTCTATTTCTGATTGAACCATTTGGTTCAAAAATTACATTGAAATACAGTAGTTATCGGATGCAATGACCTGTTGGTTAGTGTAACCAATATTCAATGGAAAGGTTGGTTCCCTATTACTAGCTATATAAAATAATGTTGTTTACAGTGACTTCGGTTAAAATCACATATCAGTTTTAGTGACAATTGTATAAATTTTCAACTATGTCAGTTATCTGTCAACACTATAAGTCAGCAAGTTACTCAGTTTTGTCTAGTTTTAACATGTTTTTATCTTCTAGTGTTAGTCTCAACTTACATTTGCAGCATACTTCATGTCGGAAGTTTGATTTCTAATAGCCCTGTCCTTTCTTTTGTGTTTTAAATATAGCACTGAACTATAATATTTTATTGTCCTGTTTACTCAAGTTTAGTTCATATCTTTTGTGTAAACCTGTCCATTATTTTTGTGTTTTGTACAAACGTAAATATGGCATTATTACGTAGACATTTTACAGTGATGGAAAAAGCGCACATTGTTTGGTGTTTGTAAAACAGTGAAACGAACGGGGATATGGCAATAGAGTTGAACATTGGACACACCATGATATCCCCAATTTGGAAAACCAGAGAAAAAAATCAGAATAGTTTTGATGAAGGTAAAGTGAAATCAAAGAGACTTTGACTTCATCAAAAAATAATGATATAGAAGAAGCTCTTTTAAAGTGGTTTATTTCGCCACGGGCAAACAACATGACCGTAACTGGACCTTTGCTACAAGAAAGGGCCTTACCTTCGGTTACAGTTGTCGACTTACGCTTCTTTAGGTCTATAGATTTTTAATGAATGGGTTTCAGATTATAAATTAATAAAGAAAAAGCTTGAAAATGTTTTAAATTAATTTAATATAGACTCAAATAATTATACATAAGTATCTCATGGTTTTAAACTAGTTATAATTTTTTTTTTTTTTTTTTTTTGTGTAACGTTCGACTGTTCTGCAATTACTGCTAATGCAGATGGTGAAAGATGAAATGATTATGAGTAACGTATGAAAAGATCCCGTGCCTGAATGGGATTCGAACCCAAGACTGCATGATGAGAGGCGAGCACGTTACCAACTGCGCCAATGCGGCCGGCTAGTTATAATTGTTTATTGTTCTATAATAATAAAAAAATAAATAAACTTAATGTTTTACAAATACAAAAAAAATAGACAATCAAAAACAAATGACTATCAAAACTTGAATGAAATAAGAAAAATATAATCTGACTGGCTTTTAACTTAAATTTTGAAAGATTATAAAAGATTTAATGAATTGAATTAATAAATGTCCTCTCAGCTGTTATTTAAATAGAAAAATGTAGATTTACCGGTTTTCCGAAGAATTTTTTTTAGTTATGATAGCTGATGGCGTTGAACTTTGTTGTCTGTTGTTTCTTGCATTTTAATACATATTTTCCATCTTAAGTCCCACTAATTACCATTCTTTCAAAATGATATCAGGGTGTTTGGTACGCTATATATATTGTGACAGATCGAAGGAAAGGATCGTTCGCGAAGGTTCCAGAATTTCATTCATGAAATATTATAGAGTGTGAAATAATAGTAACAACAAGAGAGAATAATAAAGACAAAAATAACAACACACAATAGCAACAATAAAATATGACAGTTGGACAATAATAACTATAAAGGTATGTCTATTCATAAAAGTTGTAATAACTATCGTAAAGGTCAGGTATCGTGTACAGCTATTATGAGGGGGCTGGTTGTTTACGTTTTCTATTTACAAAAGACCTATTGTTGACCTGTTTACAACGGATTTTTTTACCACTCATTAATAAAGAGTTATTTTTTGTACTTTATTGTTTGCATGATTTCTCTACTTTTTGCTAGAATGATCTTTATAAATAAGTATATAAAGAGACCCTGAGCGCGGTCAAGTAGTCAGTATTCGTGTGATCTTTGTCGAGCGATTATCGGAACGTTATTTCAGGTTAACGATTCAGAGGTATTGTTATACCGCCTTTGTGAGTGTGTGGTATTGTGTAAAGTTAATGTGCAGTTTTTGTGAATTCAGTTTCTGTGTTTTGTATGTTTGTATAATCTATAAAAGTGATTGTAGGTTTTTTTTTTTTTTTATTTACGCCCCAATTGGAGCACTCAAGTCACTCATGGACATGCGTTCCTTGAGGAATTAGTTGTGGCACCACACTGTTGTTTTCTTCGTTCCCACATCAATTTCATATTCCTTGACCTGGTGGCTGTCAATCTCTCTGCTACAGCTGCATTTGGCTGTCTTCTCTCTCTGAAAGGCAGTTGGGTTATCCTCTTCTCCTTTAGGATGGTCTTCTCTTCTCGCCTCTGGATCATTTCTTCATTTATATTCAAGTTCCTCATGTCTGACATGACTTCCTGTATCCATTTGTTTTGGATCTTATTCTTCATTTGGTAGTCAAGGAGCTGTTTAATGAGTCTTGAGTCATGCAGTCTGCTAAGGTGGCCAAAGAAAGCGACTCTCCTCTTCCTCATTGTGTCCAATATCGGCTCATTTTCCTTATAAACTATATTGTTGGAGACTATCCACCATTTTCCTTGGACTTGATGCTTGAAATTAATGGCTGTTCTTAATATTCTTCTGTCTATCTTTTGAAGTTTGTCCGTGGTTGATCGAGTGTTTAAGTTGAAAAGGGTCTCACAAGCATATGTAGCCTCTGGCTTGATTACAGAGTTATAATGCCTGATTTTGGAGTTAATTGATAGGGACTTCTTCTTATATATGGGCCAGGTGATTCTTTGGGCCTGTTTCAGTTTGGTTACTCTGTTCTCAATTGGAGGCTTTTCATTCAGATTCCATGTGATTATTTCACCGAGATACTTAAATTTCTGAACTATCTTTATTTTTTCTCCATTGCTTAGTTGCAGGCTCTGAAGTTCTTGTTTAAAGCCTGGCATTATCTCTGTTTTTTCCCATGATATTTGGAGTCCAACTTTTGATGCTATTTCCTGCAGGGTTTCAATCTGATGCGTGGTTTCCTCCATACTGTTGGACAACAGTGCCAAATCATCCGCAAAGGCGAGGCAATTCACCCTGATCACTCTTCCAACTTTAACCCCAGGTGGGCATTTCTTGTTCCACTCTCTCATAATCTTCTCCAGGACACAGTTGAACAGCAGTGGTGACAGTCCATCCCCTTGACGAAGCCCAGTCTTGATCTCAAATCCTTCCGACAATTCACCTCTGAACTTAACTCTTGAATTGGTGCCAGTCAAAGTGATTCTGACCAAATTAACTAGTTTCTTGTGGAGACCAAACTCTTCCAAAATTTTCAGCAGAGAACCGCGGCTGATACAGTCATATGCCTTTTTAAAGTCAATGAAGGCAACAATCAGCTTTTTCGTTCTAGTTCTCATTTGTTTCATGATCCATTTGAGGCTGACAATCTGTTCGGGACAGCTCCTTCCTGGTCTGAATCCTTCCTGGTATTCGCCGAGCTCCAGATCCAGTTGGTCTTGGATACGTGTTAGTAAAATTTTGGAGAATACTTTATATGTCACATCCAGAAGTGATATACCCCTATAGTTACCAGGATCCATTTTGTCACCCTTCTTGTGAAGTGGGTGGATGATGCCTGTGCTCCAGTGGTCAGGCATTCTCTCAGTGTTCCAAATATCTATGAGGCGTTTGTGGAGATTCCGCTTCGTGGACTCATGTGCGTTCTTCCAAAGTTCAGCTGTGAGTTGGTCTTCTCCTGATGCTTTGTAATTCTTAAGGGAATTGATTGCATCCCTCACTTCTTCATATGTTGGTGGGGCCAATTTCTCAAGCAGTGTTTTGTTTAAAGGGTTCCTGCTAAATTGGAAGCACTCGGCGGGTTCCTCACAGTTTTGTAAGTTATTTATTGTTTATTATCTATTTTAAGTGAATTATTAAATCATTTATTGTATTACTTAATTATAATTAGTTTAATTATTTATTTTGTAATCTTTTAGTGTAATAAATATTTGTAATTATAAACTTTAGTGTTGTTGTTGTTGTTGTTTAGGTCATCAGCCAAAAGGCTGGTTTGAACATGTAGAGGTTTTACTAAGTAAAACGAGGAGTGAGGTGGTTTACCGTTGCCTTCCTCACTGAGTGGAAAAGTACGCTTATCAGCATACCGGGCCCTCTGAAAAGCACATATTTTCCACTCTGCAAACAACACCTTCACTTCATTCACCACAGGGTCTGGCTGTATAATGAAATTCATTACTTTCAGAGGAGATAACTCTGATTAGTGTCTTTTGCACCTCTACCTCTTCTGTTCTTAAATGATTCAGTCATTTAATTGGCTGACCATGTGATAAGAAACAGAACTATTTATTTTAGCCCTGCAATGAACAGATTGAGTGTAAATAATTTGACACTCCACCTGTCCGTCATGGGCAGAAACTTTAGTGTATTAATTATTAAATAACCTAGATCCCGAAACGGACCTTAGCAATAAGTGTCACAATATTGTTTGTGATTCTCATAAATATGATAAACGAATGGTATAGTTTTCTTGTTGTTCCAAGTTTTGGTGTAAGTTTGAAAAATTTATTTAATGAAAAGGAAAGGATAGTGAGTAATAAAGATGTTTTTGCGATAGGAATTCCTATTGTAGAAATTTTGAAGTACGTACACAAATGTGGTTATGTTCATGCAGACATTAACCTTGGTAATACAGGGTCATTATAAATGAAATAGACAGTTTCGATAGCTTATAGAAAATTTATTTTTGAAAAGTTAAGGTAATTATTTACATGATTATATAGAAGAATTCATTAAGTTTTATCGAAAATATTTACAGATGTTCAATGTGTGCACCATTTGTAGCACAACAGATATCAACACGGTAGTCAAATTCTTCCCATACACGATTAAGCATATGACGGTCAACTGTGGCAAGAGCATTTGCGATACGTTGTTTTAGATCATCGATGTCTACAGGAAGCGGTGGTACAAAAACTTTGTCTTCTACATAACCCCATAAGAAAAAGTCGCTGGGCGTTAAGTCTGGACTACGAGGTGGCCACGGCGTAAACACAATGTTTTCCTCACTTGCACGGCTGATCCATTGTCTAGGAAGACGTTCATCAAGATAATTTCTGACCTGTAAGTGCCAGTGGGGCGGAACTCCATCTTGTACAAAAATGAAGTTATCACTATCTTCCTGGAGTTGAGGCATTATTCATTCGTTTAACATATCCAGATAAATTACTCCGGTTACTGACACTTCGTGAAAGAAGAATGGCCCATAAACCTTTTCACGAGATATTGTGCAAAAGACGTTTTTCTTTAGGAGAATCGCGTGTATGCTGTAAAGTTATTTTTGGGTTTTCTGTGCCCCATATTCTAACATTATGTCTATTAACTTTTCCACTAATGTGAAAATTACATTCATCACTGAAAATTAGGCGATTAAAGAATGTGTCATCATTTTCAACACAATGTTGCATCTCCAGACAAAAATTTTTATGTACGACTTTATCACTGGTATTTAAACTTTGTAGTAACAGCAATTTATAAGGTGTCATTTTCAAATGTTTCCACAGAATTTTCCACACAGTCGGTTGAGGAATTTGCAATTCTAAACTTGCTGATCTAGTTGATTTTCCTGGACTTCATACATAAACATCACGAATACTATCAATTTGTTCTTCTGTAACAGGTCTTCCAGTACTCTTCCTTTTACCGAGACATCCACTGATTTCAAAATGTTTATACCAGTCAAAGATTGATTGCCTTGGTGGTGGTGGTTTACCGTACCTTATTCTGAAATGACGTTGCACAACTGTAACCGAGTTTGTTTTGGCTAATTCAAGAACACAATAAGCTTTCTCCACTTGAGTAGCAGCCATTTTGCTAGACTGGTCATTGTAACAGCAGCCAACAACAAAATTCTAGCAACATTTGTACCAACATAAACTTTAAAAAATTCCCTACAAACCTATATAATTTACTATATTCAAATACACCAGTTTGATGTTTAAGAAGCTGTCGAAAGTGTCTGTTTCATTTATAATCACCTGTATATTGGTAGATCCTGAGGTTCAGACTCCTGTTCATTTGATTGATTATGGTTTAGTTTTATTTTTATGAAGATTAAAATGGTAAGCATATAAAGTATAGAATAATAAGAAAAATGCTCACTATTGTACAGTGGAATATATATCTGGTGATGCACATGAAGGAGTAATTTCAAGAAAGGATGATTTAAAGATGTTAGAGTGTAATTTAATACATTGGCTTTCTGGTTATTTACCATGGCTGAATGATATAAATATTTGGAATTTGTGGCAGATAAAAAGAGATATTCAATGAATGATGTTAACAAATTGTTGAGGGAATTTTTTGCTCCAATTGAACTGCCAGAAGCTTTGGGAAAATATTTATTTTATGTTAACGCACTTAATTTGATGATCGACCAGATTGTGAATATCATAAGGAATTGTTTCAAGTTGGAATGGATGATGTGAGATTTGGTTATGATGATGATTCATTTGACTAATTCAGCCTTAGCCTTTCTCCACAATCTAACTCCAATCCTCTCTCTTAGTTGCTAGCACCTTCCAAAATATATAGGTAATTCCTGTCCATGATCAGATGCTGGTTTAGTTTCTTAACAGTTCATTTTTACTTTCTCTTTCCCTATGTGAATATATAGGGGAGGAAAGTATTAATTTCATGTCAAATTTTTGAAATTGGGTTTTCATTGGAAACATTTTCAGGCCCACTAAACCCAAAAAAACATGTTTTTAGCGACTGGTCTGTGTGTGTATGAACTAAATATTTTCATCAACATGGGTTGACCAAAAGTAGAAGTTTATTCATGCACACATTTTGTAAGCTGGTATAAATACACACAATTCTGAGTTAAAAATTGAATTACTTTTCTTGTTTCATGTTGATAAATACTACTGCAAAAACCCTTACAAAAAGTAATTAAACCTTCAAAGCACGTACTTATATTTTAAATTGTGGAGAAACTAAATGAAAAATTATTACTAAATGAGTTCAGTGATAATCCGTATTAAACAGTGTTTTTACTTTTATAAAACGAATTTAAACGCATCGGATTAAATGTTGTGCTCATACATATTATATCATGGGTGCCAACGTAACTTGTTACAAAATATTCAATACTACCAAAATAATTACTACTTAGAATTCTTGATTTTAATTTTTAAAACCTAAGATTTTAAGTGTTTTCTTTTTATAAGTTTGATAAGTTAATCGTTAATTTTTCCTCACAAAAACATATATATTATATATTTACATATAAAAACATATATTTTTATAAGTAGACTAACAATTTTCCCGTAAAGGGATATTTAAGTTTACTAAAAACTGTGCGTTTTCCCGCTCGAATCGCTAACAAATTAATGACATGTTATTTTTATGTGAAAGTTGGTTCGTGAGGTATTTTAGTTAGTTATTTTATTTAGTTTCGTGATTAAGTATTTCTTGTCATTATTATTCAGATAAAACCTTGGTAAGTTTTGGTTATTAAACTTGTATTGTAAGTTTAATTAATAAGCTGGATATTTGCTAACGACGTTAAGTAGCCGATTTGTGGTTAGGTCCTGAACAAAAACTTTTAAACGTTAATTTTGCGATTTCATTAAAACGATTGATCTTGCTTGTAAATTATATGTTCTTACCATATGTTCTTATCAGGACGTGTTTAATAAACAGGATATATTAATAGGCCTGTCATTTATTTTCAGGAAAATTTAAAAAGCAACTTAAAAAATCCAACCGACATAACATACTTCGTATGACAAGGTAGGCGGAGGTACTTTTTCTTCAATCCCTAACATATGTACGTAGCAGTCTGTTTAATTTCAGAACAATAAGCAATCCGATGACCCAGTGAGATGAGGATGATGTATATGACGTATAAAGGAGGTGTAGTCGTGTACAGATTCAGCCTGCCCTTTCTTGTGATTTGTAGTTAATTGGACCCCAACCATCAAATTGGTTACCACTGTTTAATATTCAAATCTATATAAAAGCAATTGAAATATAAATTTCTAAACCATCAGAATACGATAACAGTAAACAAACACCTACCCTTATAAAACCCTAAACACTTGTATTTATAAAAGTAATAAAATTATGTTTACTATAAAATGAATTGCAGAATCTTTGTCTCCAAAAATCAACTTTGGAAGTATACTCGGTTCATCGTAAAAAAGATATGTCGAGTAAACAAACAGCGCTTACCGAATCAGCTGATAAAGCGGTGACTCAGAAAAAATGCAACACTTTTAATGAAAACATCACAATGGTAACTGATACGTGTTTTTAACCATGTACTGAATTAAACGATAAATAGAAATGAAAAAAAAGAAGAATACTATTACACTTAATTCCTAATTAAAATAAATTATAATGCTCGTAAGAACGATGCGATACAATATGATGTCAAAAGCGAACTGGTAGCATATGACGATGACATGTTCTTTGTCAAAAATGTGGAGAGAGATTTATGGGTTTGGATTAGTCATCATCAAATTCAATTGTGAAATTACGAGTGACTGAACTAATATTAGATGACTAATCATTAAAATAAAAATGTTTACTTTTAAAGTTCTCTTCTTTCGTTATACATCAGAGGTAATTCATATAACTTGTAACCACATTTATTTATGAAAAGAATGGAAATAAAATATAGGCCTACCGTTTTTATAAATTTATTGATTGGTACTTAAAACATCATTCATGATAGGCCCCAACAGTTTCATTTATAAAAATACTTTTAAAAATATTTTGTTGAAACTTTTTAATCAACATGTACACATTTTTAAACAATGCGCATGCTCAGTGACGTTATTATTTGTTTACTTGACTTACTTTCTTACGATGAACCGAGTGTAGTAAGGATGCAAAATCAAAGTAATAAAATTACTATATTTTGTGAGTAGATAAGCAATACATTATTTATTAGTAGGCCTGAAAACAAATTATAATCACAAGTCATTTTAGTCTAACATAAGTCACTCCTAGCAGAATTCTAAAATTAAATTTATTTCCTCTTTTTACAGCCATGCTAATCAACACATTTCACAAACTTCCTACTTCTATAAACAGGTTAATTACCATTGTTGTTGTTTAGGTCATCAACCAAAAGGCTGGTTTTAACCTCTAGAGGCTTTTCTAAGTAAAAGAGAGAGTGAGTGGTTTGCTACTGACTTCAGAATTTAGTATGCTTATCAGCATGCCAGGCCCTATGAAAAGCATCTACTTTCCACCCTCCAAATGACACCTTCACTTTATTTCTGTCAGAGGAGATAACTCTGACTAGTGTCTTTAACAGCTCTACCTCTTCTGTTCTTAAATACTTAAGTTATATAATTGGCTGACCAGGTGATAAGATACAGAACTATTTTTTGTAGCCCTAAAACTAGCAGATCAAGTGCAAATAATAACACTACCTGCCTGTTATGGGCATAATTATGACCATTATAAATTCTAAAAATCTACTGGTTTGCTTTTTACATGCATAACGGTAGTTACAGAAACCAAGAAATTCTGAAGCTTAATTTAGAGCTTTTATCTTAGTTGTTTTTAAAATATGTCAGTATTGTCACATTTATGCCCATATTTAATGTAACAGTTGTGGAATGATGATTATGGATATAATAGTAGTAGTATTTGTGTAATTTTTGACAAGCTGAAAAAATTTGTAAAAATTATTAGACCAGTCCAGCCTTAATCAGCTGATAGAAGATTGTTTTTTTGATTTTTATTTAACATGGGTTAGGTGAATAAGTTTCTTTAGTGATCAGCTGATAGTGTGTGTGAACAAACAAATTAATTTCAAAGAAATTCCAGCAACAAGTCTACGATCAAATTTTGTGGTTGTTTAAAAATAAAAGTTAAAAGATAAAATCCCTTTCATGAGACCTACGCATCTCATGGCTAGTGGCAATTCAAAAATGCTTACCTTTGATTTCTGGCAAAAACCATTAATGATGTCTGTACCTACTCTTTAAGAGGAATCGAATGAGACCATTTTATTTCCAAACTCCGACTTCGATTTCTTGACTTCCGTCAAAACTGAACCTTCAAACCCAATCCAGTCCCACTATTTTTACTTTCTCTTGCCATTATTATAGGCAAGAGAGAAAAATTGACATGAAAACAATACTTTCCTTCCTATATAATCATAATATGACATAATATGATTATCATATTATGATTATATAGGAAGGAAAGTATTGTTTTCATGTCAATTTTTCGAAATCGAGTTTTGACCAAATCTACACGTTTTCAGACCCCTGAACCCAAAAAAAACATGTTTTTAGCGATTGGTCTGTGTGTGTGTGTGAACAGAATATCTCAAGAATGACACATACAAACTTGAAACTTAAGTTAGACACCACTACCGGACCCGACACGAACATTTTCATCAAAATCGGTCAGCTGGAAGTAGTAGTTTATTCGTGTAATTTTTCACTTTTTTGCGATTTTCTCAAAACTGGTCCTATGATTTTTTTTTAAAAATCGCCTGGTTTACTAAATTTTTTATGCTCTTCAAGATAGGGTAGGTGCCATGTCTGCTGAAATTCTTGGTGAGGCTGTTTTCACACAAAAAAATGTTTTGTTTTAAAGATTATGGCTTTAATATGCATTTTAGCGCAAAAATTTATATAATAAAAAATGGGTTTGAAGTATTTAGAGAATTAAAAATTCTCTATAGAGAATTTAAAATCTTATAACTTTTATTTTTAACATTTTTTTGTTTAATGCTTAGTTTAGCGGTAATTAGCAATTTTCTGTTTTTTCTCACGAAAACATGTGAAAATTTTTTTTAAAGATTTCGGCCTTAGTATGCATTTTACGACAAAAGTGTATATAATGAAATTTATAGAAAATTAAAAGATCTACAACTTTTATTGTCAGCATTTTTCTTTGACAGAGCCTAGTTTAGCGTGAAAGAGTGATTTTCTGTATTTTTAAGCCAAACTGAGGTTGATTTTCATTTTGCGTCTTTCACTCATGATTAAAATTAGGTTATGTTTATTGAGGTTAGTTTTTTGTTTATTTCTGATGTTTTATTACTAGTGTTAGGTTTATTGTTAATTATTTGCATTGGCAAGAGAAAGTTGTATGAGTGTTTCACACCAGATTTTTTTTGTGTAGATTACGAATCCGAAAAGTTTTGTTACTATTTCTTGTAGTTTCTGACTGAATATTTGATTTCTTGTTTTGGGCCACTCTTGGTCGAAATTGGAACTTCAAACCCAATCCAGGTTCATTAACTTTTTGTGTAGATTAGGAATCTGAAAACTTTTTGTTGCTGTCTCTTGTAGTTTCTGATTTTGAATACTTGATATCTGATTTCGGGTCACTTCCTGTCTGTCAAAACTGGTACTTTAAACACAATTTAGGCCAATTAATTTTTTGGGTAGATTACGAATCCGAAAAACATTTGTTGCTTTCTTTTGTAGTTTCTGACATCTGGTTGGGATGGACAGACTTAGGAAAATTAAAGAGGACAATTTTTAAAATTCCCACCAATTATGGAATTCTACGTACACTTACCTGTATTTATTTATATAATTACATTAGATTGTTTACAACAGGCCAAAGTGGCCCAATGAAAGAAACAATATTACATATAAAATAAACAGTAACTTATTACAAACTGAATCACAATTACACAAATATAAATTAATGTTCCTTAATCATAAACTTATACATACCTACAGAAAAAAGTACATAACTTAATTGGGTAGAGAGAGCGTCAATATGAAAACTTCAGTTTGCAAACAAAGAACGATTCCAAAAGACAAATATACATAAAACATAGGTACATTAAGAAAACAAAAATATTTAAAAAAATCCATACCAATTTATAAAAAATACTAAATAACCAAAAATACCGGGTAAATAAACTACATTAAACAATTTAATCATTTCTAAAGCCATGGAACTTGTCAGCCTAAACGAGGCTCGACTCTGATGAAATGGATCTAAGGGAATAATTTCATCTATTGAATTAAAATGGTAATGTATGTTAAGCTTCTTGTGAGCAAATATTTTACATTTTTTTTATAATGTATCTGGAATTGTTCGTAATGTTTATTCTGGATCGTGTGTAAAACATTATGTATGATTCATCACTAGAAGTTAGGGTCACTTTCAATATTTTCCTAAATTGAAAACAAATGCTTCTTCAAGATTCCTTCAGTTTTGTTCAAATGCTGATCGTGTTGAACTAGGTTACCAACTTTTTCAATAGTAGTGTTGCTTTTTGCTGAAGATGTTAGAGCATGAGGCATCAATTATGGGCCATCTTTAGCTAAACTGTTTAAACCATTTAAATACTTGTGTATGTGATAAATAATCATACCAACAACACATGTAGCATCAAAAAGATTTCAGTTTGTAGATTTTCCAAGTTTGATATTCACATGCTGTTATTTTTGAAAACTCACATTTTTCTAATTCAGTGTCATAACATACATGATTTGTAAGTAGTACTATGGGTGGATTTAGCGAGGAAACAAGATGTCAAGATGAAACTTGAGTATGTAAATTGAGGTTATATGACCTTATAACCTTCAGGATTATTGCATTCATTTGCTCACTGTACCAATACCAAGACTTGTGTATGTTAATAGAAATGTTTTTTTAATGGTGATCAGATAATATAATTGATATGTATGCATTATGTTTCAGATAAGATGCAGGCATTTCTAAAAACTGGTAAACTTGGAAAAGATGAAAGCAGTTCAAGTGCAAAAAGCAGTACATCTAAAGAAGATTCTGGAAAAAGTAATCGAGCAACACCTTGGGTTGAAAAGTATCGTCCTCGTACAGTAGATGATGTAGTTGAACAGAATGAAATAGTGAGTGTCTTAAAACAGGTACTTGCAGGAGCCGATCTTCCACATTTTTTATTCTATGGCCCACCCGGTACAGGAAAAACAAGTACTATAATCGCAGCTGCCAGACAATTATTTGGTGATATATATAAAGACCGAATTCTCGAATTAAATGCTTCCGATGACAGAGGTATTCAGGTTATCAGAGATAAAGTAAAAACCTTCTCGCAACTCACGGCAAGTAGCGTCCGCCCAGATGGACGACCTTGTCCACCATACAAAATAGTTATTCTTGATGAAGCAGATTCAATGACTCATGCTGCACAAGCTGCATTGAGAAGAACAATGGAAAAAGAATCTCGTTCGACAAGATTTTGTCTTATTTGTAATTATGTTAGTTGTATTATCGATCCGTTAACATCTAGGTGTTCAAAATTTCGATTTAAACCACTCGGTGAAGGTATGATGCAATCTAGATTAGAAATGATTTGTCGTGAAGAAAAAGTAAAGTATGAATCATCTGCATTAAGATGTCTTGTTGAAACATCTGGCGGTGATTTACGACGTGCCATAACATGTTTACAATCCTGTGCGAGATTAAAAGGTGAGGAGGGTATCTCGTATGACGATGTACTAGAAGTTACTGGAGTTGTTCCAGAACACTGGTTGTCCGGTCTCTTAGAAATATGCCAACAAAATAATTTTCATAATGTCGAAGCATTTGTTGAAAAATTGATGTGCGAAGCATATTCTGTTGCGGTCGTTTTAGAACAGTTGCACCAAATAGTTATTAATTCTTCCGAATTGAGTGATAAGAAAAAATCGTTAATTTGTGAAAAGATTGCACTTTGTAGTTGGAGATTACAGGACGGTGCTAGTGAATTTCTTCAATTGTTAGATTTGTGTTCTACCATTATTAAAGCTAATTCTGAGGAGTAGTGTTAACAATTAAGTACAAAAGTATATTTTATACTTTTAAAGACTTATAAATCGGCACATCGGTGTTAATAATTTTTTTTAGAACTGTCAAGTTATGTATTAAATATGATTGTTAACTTCCATTTTTATTTTATAAGTAAAAAATGTGAAATCAAGAATGTATTTTTGTTGATACCAGAAAACAAATTTTTAGCATGTAGCCAGATTTGTTACAAATCACTTTTAGGCCAGCTGTAAAATATACGAGAGTCATTTGTAAAATAAGGTTCCCATGATTTTTAAAAATAGACAGCTATATTTTTTATCTTAGTGTTATACATCAATTTAAAGCTTAAAACTTAAGCTATTTTTCTACATAATCGCCATTTCTGTTCAAACACTTTTGCAGACGATGCTCCGACTTTTCTATCCCCATGTTGTAGAATTCTGTCGCCAATCCTTTGAGGAATTGAGTAACCTCTTCCTTGACTTCATCATCGGTACTCATGCGTAGGCCACCCAAGTGTTCCTTTAATTTTGGGAATAAGTGATAAATCACTTGGGGCTAGGTCTGGGCTGTAGGGGGAGGGGCACAAAAGTCCAGCCAAAATCTGTCAGCAGTTCTTGAGTTTGATGTGAAACATGAGGTCAAGCGTTGTCATGGAGAAGCCTCACACCACTGGACAATCTTCCTCTCCGGCGGTTCTGGATCGCCCGTCTCAGTTTTCTTAATGTGTCATAATATCTGTCAAGAGTTTACTGTTGTTCCATGAGTCAAAAAGTCTATCAAAAGCAGGTCCTTCCTGTCCCAAAAGATGGTTGCCATGACTTTCCCAGCAGACAACGTTTGCTTGAACTTCTTCGGCTTAGGCGAAGTTGAGTGACGCCATTCATGTGATTGCTGCTTGGTTTCGGGGGTCAAGTGAAACGCCCATGTTTCATCGCCTGTAACAATGGAATCCAAGAATTCTTCCTTGTTGTCTTCACATTGTTGCAAAAACTGCTGAGCACAGGTGACACGTTGCTGTTTGTGGTTTTCTGTGAGCATTAACGGTACCCACCATGCACACACTTTGTGATAGCCTAATTTTTCTGTTAAAATCTTATGGATTGTGGTGTTGCAAGTCTTAAAGATACGCAAAGCAAGTTCGTTAATGGTGATTCTCCGATCAAGCAATATTGTCTCAACTTTTTCGACAATTCCATCTGAAACTGAAGGCCATCCGCTTCGGTTTTCATCGTGAATTTCCGTGCAGCCTTCACTGAATTCTCTACACCATTTCCGAACATGTTGAACAGATAAGCAGTTTTCGCCATAAACTTTGATTAACTGACAATGAATGTCAATAGGTGAAATCCGTTTTGCATTTAAAAAACATATCACAGCGCGAATTTTGCATCTGGCGATAACAGCAATAGGGAGCTCCATCTTCGAAGGCTGCTAGGCCGGCACTGATCGACGTAGTGAAGCGGGAGTGGTGCGGAAAAAGAGAGAGAGCTGATGAGTAAGACAGTGTTGCCAGATTTCTCCCAGCACATCGCATTCTGTCTCGGCAGCTTAGGGAACCTTATTTTATGAATGACCCTCATATAAGCAATTAGACATTTGTTTTTATAGCATAATTGTATACAGCTTAAACAGAAGTGATTGTACAACTAGTGGACTTATGTTATTTTAATAAAATTTCAGAAAAATGTAGCAGTGAGTTCTTTATGCAGAGATTCTCGATTTGTCCATGGAGTAAAGACAATGTAGGTGTGCTGGTCCGATCTACACAACTATGTCACTCTCGTAAATGGAATCTTGCCATCTTCACTTTTTTCTCTTTTACAATAGTTATTACAACCTATGTAGGTTACAATTCCAATTTGCAATACTGCTGCAGTGGCAGGCAGTTTTAGGTTTGCTTTAGTAACTTGTACTGAATAGAGAACAACCCCACTAATCTATAAATTTGGATAACTCAAATTAGTTTCTAACTAATTTATAATGAAAAATATTTTTGATAGGCTTCTAAACGTAAAATTAAATTTAAAAAAATAAACAGTGTTTGTTGAAAATAGAAAATAAATATAACCAAGTTCTTAACCCTAGAAGCGGTAATAGGTTTAACTTAAAGTGTCAAGCATTTTTAATAAAAAAAACATGCTTACGAAAACAATTTTTTATTGTTTTTGTATTTCACATATCAGGTACGTATTATATACCAAATTAAACAGAAAAGATAGCTCTACCTGACTGTTATTTTTGTTTTCTGATAATATTATTTCCCAAATAACCAGGACTAATGAAATATTTATAATAACAAATTTGAGAAATATGTTTTGTGTTATTGGCTACTTGACAGATTTACCTAAACAAATGCGTAAAAATGGAAATATACATTTTTTAGTGCAATCTTTCTAAAATAATTACGTTTTTGAATTATCAGTTTATCTGTTTTCGTTATTATAATATGTGAAAAAATGGTAAGGTCTGTAGAGAAAAGATCTAGGTTATGTTTACGCAATGTTAACATTTACAGAGTACACATTTATTTTCGTAGGTTTTATTTACAACCTGAACACATACTAAAATAATATCACAGATAATTCACGATATTTAATAAATTTACAGTAAAACGAATTAAAACACACTAATAACATGAAACAACAACACATCTATCTTAACAAACAGATCGCCATTACAGTGAAACACGACATTACGAAACAACAACTTTCAAAGACTCGTACAAATGAACGATAGAACGAAACTACCAGCAAACTGTGAAATTAAATAGATCAAATGAAATACTTTCATATGATTAGTTATATAACCTAGGTTGGACAACCTGCTGGTTGAAAATAAGAGTGGGTGCATCTGTCGACCAAATCGACATCGACATGTATTCAACAGCACAACTGTCGCTCAGATCGACAGTTACCGCTTCTAGGGTTAATACAAATATAATACTTAATAATATAAATCTCTTAAGTTATGGGTCATTTCTTCTAGTTTATTAGCAGTGACAAGAAATTATATATAATTAAATTATTTATTATATAAATTATATATCACTACTGCCTGGCTGTATAAAATCACTAGTTGTTTGCTGTTGTAATGCTAAAAACCTTGATGGTGATGGAATATTTCACCAATGCTTTATAAATATGATGTACCATTGTTGTGCTGCTTTATGTATTGCAGTGCTTTTATTGCTCCTGAATGGGGAAAAAGCTGCTCTGTGTTACATATTTCATCAATTTCTTCTGGACCTTTGCCAGAGTTTCGCATGATTATTGAAACTATCTATTTGTCTAAATTTTCACAGCTAACCATTATGATAAGGTACGTATATGTAATGTTAGATTTAGCTATTTTTGGATTACTTTTTGTTATACACATTTTTTACTTTCTCTTGCTTATATGAATATATAGGAAGGAAAGTATTGCTTTCATGTCGATTTTTCAATATTGAGTTTTCACCAGATCTACAAATTTTCAGACCCCTGAATCTAAAAACATGTTTTTAGCGATTGGTCTGTTTGTGTGTGTGTGAACAGAATATCTCAAGAACAGAACATCGTATTAACTTGAAACTTAAGTTAAAAGTGAGAAATAGGTTAGTTCCTAACCTAGTTCTCAGATTTTGAAGCCACAACACTATTCTTGTGCCAGGTTCTATTTTTCCATATATCTTCCCCTGCAGAATGGCTTGTAGTAATGAATATGTTGATTCTTTCTGGATGATATGTCCCAAATATTGGAGCTTCCTACTTGATGGTGCAAATGCTTTCCATGTCTTTCTTCATTCTCCTGAGAACCTCTACATTAGTCATCAGAGCAGTCCATCTTCTTCAGGTGCCTTCTCCATTACGAAGGTTGGCTATCATCATGGTCAGTCGCACCTTGTCCACTGCTGCTCTAAAAAGGTCATGCGACATGAGCAAAGGCGACAAGAGGAAAGTTGAGCAGTCCATGGGACCGTCTATATAGCAATATCTCAAAAGCCTCCAGTTTTTATGTGTTGGTTTCATCCAACGGCTACAACTCTCCACACCATAAAGGATCACTGAAAAGATGTAACATCTTAGGGTGTGATTGTACAAGCATTAATAACATTGCCTTTTCAACAGAGCGGTAGCATTGATGGACTGGGTCAATGGCAGTACCGTGGTGTTGGTTATACCAGCGTTATCAGTGTTGATGGATCTGCATTACCCCAACACGGTGTGCATTGACAAAGCAACCAGATGCATTAATTTTGGTCCGTTGCCAATTCTGAACACAGTTATAATATGGTGCGTTGTGAAGGCATGGTCTCGTTCTTGTCAACAAGTAGTATCCACTTCGGTGTTGTCTAGTGTGTACAATCCTGTGTGCAATCTTTGACTCTGAAAGGTTTATTTATTTAGTAGAGAAGCAGCCACCCCTTTATGATGTAAAGTCGAAGAACTATAGTAACGAGACAGATAAAGGCCAAGTGTTGGATAGAAATCGGGGAGGCAATGCAGGAGAATTGGGATGAAATCGAGTCTTGTCGAAAAAGATCTTAATTTGATTTTTAGCATTTCTGAAAGGTGTAACAAACCTACACAGCCTAATTGTATCGTATCCATCTTGTAACTAAAAATGATGCCGAATGTTGCACTGCTTTGATAGCTCAATGTGTACATCTGGCCCTCACTTCCGTTGTATAACCAATGGTACATTTTCAGTCTCCAGTATAATTTATCAAATTAATGGATGATTATCTGTGCTATCAAAATTGTAAATTTCTGTTAAGCAGTTTAAAAAAAAATTAATACACGAAGACAGTAATTGGAAAAACTAGGTTAAATGCAGTTTTTTAATAGAAAATCATAATTTGTTGTCAAATTAAGTGCCAGACAAATAAATATTGATTAAAACAGCATTTTCAATTTTTGTATTTTGCATTTGTGCCCAAAACTGTTAGTACTCCAAAAAGGATGTAATTATGAACAATCGAATTAGAGCAGAGGATAGTTGAATTAAAATGTTTAGAGCCGTTTTTGAGGAAGTAAGATTTTTGCATTGGAGATTATAGTATAATCATATAATTTTTTTATTATAGGTACCATTAAATTATTTTAGGGTTAATTAAAAAGTTTAGGTTTTCGAGTTCATTCCAAAAGTGTAGGAGTTTTGGCTACAGTGGGCTATGAAACGTAAAGATAAGTTGAAATTTGAGCATAAAAAAATTTTGCATAACATTCTCATTATATAAGGCGAGAGAAAGTAATGTCATGGCGCTGATGTTTCATAATCTGAGCAGATTTTATTCGTAGGCTATTATTTTTGCGGTTATCGATATGTTAAAGTGAACAATTATTTTAAAAACGATGCATTAAGTATTGCGAAGGATGAAACTGTTTGAAATGGCGAAGAAAAATTCTCATAAAATTTCTTTCGAATAAATATAAATATCAATGGTGGAAAGGCCAAAGGGCGTAACCCTCAAAAATTACAAAGTGAGATTTTCATTGTTCCTGAATCTCAGAGGTAAAATACACATCCTGGCCAAATGGCGTATCACACAGTATTGTTATTTTTGGTTTCTATAGTAAATTTTACACCATAGCGGCAATTGACATAAACAAAATTCGAACAGGTCAACTGGCTCCAAAACAAAATTCGAACAGGTCAACCACTGAGCTAGAAATATAACTGGAAGTAGCACTGACACGGCGTCTACTATTGGAAAGCGTGCTGCTGTTTTTTGTTATGTTGGTACTGTGTTGAGGATAGCGTCTCTGGAACATTACATGCCATAAATGAGCTTTTATTTATCGTCAGAATTTAGTAAATTCTGTTTAAGTAAAGCTATTTCTAGCTCAGTGGGCTTAACCAATGAGCTAAAAATATAACCGGAGGTAGCACTGACACGGTGTCTACTCTTGAAAAGTGTGCCGCTGTTATTTTGTTATGTTGGTACTGTGGTGAGGATAGCGCTCTGAAATATTACATGCTGTAAATGAGCTTTTATTTATCGTCAGAGTTTACTTTTTATAACGTAAATTATATAAGTAATTATGGTTCGATATTGTGTCGTATTTGGATGCAATGAAGCATATAAAATAAGAAGTGGAGTTAGTTTCATAGTTAAGTTCATAATTATTTATCAATAACCAATTTAAAACAGCTGAATCTGAGTGCCTGTATGAGTTTCAAGTCCTTTGAGATTGTAAATATTTATTATAAACTAATTTTATCTCGGTTATTTTTCCACCCATTTCATTATTAATGATCTATCATAATTTTATACTTCACTTCAAGAATTAAAACCCAAAGTTTTGATCTTCCAGGAATGAAATTTCTCAGGTAGGCTAGGCTTAGTTCAATTGAATTACAACAAAGCCTAGGCCTACCTAATTGATTACTCTATAATTATTGCAGTGCCTTAACTGATTTAATTAGGCTATAAAATATCAGGAAACCTAAGGCAGGACAAGGACGCTGAAAGCTATTTTAACTAGGCTACATTAACATCCAGTCTTAATGTAAAGTTTGTATTTTTCTAACTCTGGTTAGGCCTATTTGTTATACCAAAGTGGTTATTTGTTTTGACAATTTTTATTTAGGCTACTTAAGAATAATAAACATTTGTGTAACACATTCATGATATACTTTGGCATCGGTTTTACATGTTTGGGTTTTAAATAGAACTGGTTGTAATCGTTTTTCATATCGATTTATTTTAATTTCTTTTTTTATATCGTACTGCTTGTGGAAGTGTACCACATATTAATATTCACAGCTACCTGACTTGGAAATTAAACGTATGTAGCCTAAGTTAAATTAGTTTCAACGTTTTAGCCATGACAACATTTAAAGCGTCCACCACATTGAACAAGTCAAAATTATTTGAGTATGAATCCTGTAGTTATTACAGTAATAGAATATGGAATATATTGTTTGCATAGGCTAAACTTAATTCCGATTACAGATTTTCAAGATCCTGCCCTTAACTTTTTTTTAAAATCATGGGAAAATGCTGTTAGAAGGAAGAATTGGAAAGCAACAGTCCACAGTACCCTCTGCAGCAAGCATTTTATGGAAGAGTCCTACCAAGAGAGACCTGGAACTCTAATAAAACTTCCTATGTAGTGAATTGTTTAATAAAGTTCCTGACTGTGAGGAAGAAACATATCTGTTTTTAGTACATTGCCAGAAAAATTTGTCTGAACTAAAACTTTTTATTTTATTTTACTTGACTCTAAAAAAAATAGTACAAGGAAGTACTTCTGTTTTACCATCAACTTGTTTGATCAAAATACTGACATTTCTGATTTTCTTGCTTTGTGCGATATGAACACAGATCATAAAACACAAACTGACCATTCACAATACTGAGGTCTGGCAATCCTATTCTGAAACATTGGTATGAAATATGTTATACCAACACAACTATCAAAGTTTTACAGAATTGTTTAACTTTTAAATGAACAAATAAAATGGTTTTAACCAATACCCTTCGTGTTTCTATTTACAATCCTGTATTCTTAAAGATAAATTATTTTTAGTGATCTTTCCAAGTGTATGAAAACATCAGTAAGATGTGGGGAGATAGTAATAGTAGTAGGCCTATGGTTTTAAACCAGCATTAGGCCGTGTTTTATACAACAACATTAATAATATATTTTGTGTGAAGAGTATAGGTGAAGGTGAAACTAGTTACAAGGTAGATTTAATTTAAAAAATGTACTTTTGTTAAGTGATAATCCTGGATAAGGTAGGTAGGCCTACATACTTAAACTTAAATCAAATATCTTGAGATAAAAATCTTAGCAAAGTAAATTTCCAAAGGTTTTACTTATTTTAAAATTTTATTATTTCTACAAAAAGTTATTTTTCAGCAAAGATAATTGAAATATGTATGAACAATTAAATTAAAAGGCTTAACAAAAACAAAGAAGTAAGGGTTATTTGATTTTGAATTTCTTGATAACTTAGTTATAGCTAACTTGATACATATTAAAATAACTAATATAATTGTAAAATAAAAGATTCTCAATATGTATTGATGTATTTACATATTGAAGAAACCAATAAGAAAGAACTCGGGTAACATGAATGTAATTTGGCCTATGTTGCATTTCAGTTAGATTTAACGTAATGTGTTTTTGCCTTTCTAAACAAAATATTACGTTACAGGAATACAGTATTAAACTAATAATGAATACTAAAATTACTATGAACTTTATTATCGAGAATTTATTCCCTAAATATTACATTAAATGTTATATTATCAACTTTCAGTCATTTGATTTGTATGACAGTTTGAATACCGCGTTTTATCTATCCTCACCGCAATATGGCGGCGTGGCAGCCTAACGGCCGCAATTCGTTTTCACAGTGCTACCTCCAGTCATATATCTAGCTCAATGGGCGTAACCCACCAAACGAGGTTATGTTGTAGGTACAACATAACCTCTTATTCATTATTATTTACTGTGTAAATAATAATAGTAAGTGTACAAATAACAGTGAATGTGTAAATAGTGATGATAATCTTATGGGGACAATAACAGGAAATGCTTTGCGATCAGACTGTGTGAAAATTAATGGTAGACGTAAACCAATAAAATAAATAAAAGAAAGGCCAACAGTGAAAAACGAATTAAAGGGCTGATGAGCAACGAAATAAATTAATAAAAAGAAAAAACCCAATGCAAGTTAACCCTTGGTTACACGTCAAGTGTCAGAATTACAGTGGCACAATTTCTTATGAGGACACAAATTGTATTCAAGATTTTTACTATGATATTATTTCAGCAATATAAATTCATTATACCGTTGAAGGCCGCAATGCTATGACATCATCATCATCTTAGTATACAGGGTTAAAAGCTTTTTACAAAATCAGCTGTTAATTGGAACAGTGCGCTATTAAAGGTTAATTTTCTTAACATCTTAACGTTCGGGGAAAACACAACTAAAAGTATTTGTTTATGAACTTTCTTGGCTCAAATTAAAGGTTAGTAGAGTAGAAAAGTATTTTAAAATTATTTACCAAATTATTAATCAGTTAATGACAATAAGTATAGAATTATAGGTAAAAGTTATACTGTAACTGTTTTAAATTTTATACCTATCAGAAACCTTGGGATCGAACCTGTTTTCTATTGTTATACGTGAAAGGCTGCCTTCCTATATTTTAAGTAATTGTAATATTATGTATATTTAGGCTGATTAATTGCGTACTTAAAATTTTGTTAAATTACATGGTCTGATAATGAAAAATACTGTGCGTACTTATGATGGAAGATTGCGTATTAACAATAATTAAATACTGAATCGATTACTACGCCTATGAATCCTTTTGAAATGTCTACGAGCTGATGCTACTACTTACTTTTTTATTAACACATTAATATTATATAGTACATTTTTGACTTCAGTGTCAATTCTTCATGTAACTGTTAAGTACTCGTTAGTAAATTAGTTATCTTCAACCTAAATTACATAAATACTCTGTGTTCAAATTAGGGCATTGAAGATTTACGTATATTTTGCTGTATTTGAAGGATTATTTTTTAGGTTGATCAGATCCAAGGTTAGGCTTCACTGATTGACAATCTTGTTAACCCTTAACTACGGACACCCAGTTTTATAACACTGACACGGAGTCTCCCAGACTCCCCATAAAAATATACTTATTTTGAAACTGGTTTTTATATATAAAAGTATAGAGACAATAAGTAAAGTATATTTTTATGTGCGGGTCTCTTTTCGCTCTGAGCGTAAATTTAAATCAACAATGATATTACCATCTCACACAGGTCATACCTCGAGATGGCAACTCTTACATAAAAAAATACTATAGGGTAAAACATTCTATGGTCTTCTTCTGTTGGTCCTACTATTTAGACCTTTTATTAGTGAAAATTACAAAATCGCACAATAGAACAAAAAAATATTCATTACAAAGAAAATAAAATATAACTTCATGGTTAATATTTGTACTCGGAAATAAGTTGTCTTATTTTAATTTTTACTGAACACAATATTATTGTTAATGTATAATGCTATTCTACAGGTATAAAAAATATAAATAAACTGAAGTTTTATTCCTGAAGTTATAATAAAAAAAAATCTGCATAGGGTGAAAAATTACCACAATCACTCATCTTGGCTAAGGCTATAAATTTGGTTTCATCAGCTTCTATATCACTATTGTCACTGTCCACTTCGTCCAACCAACGATTGACTGTTTCATCATGTTTTGGATCAGTAATAGTCGTGTAATTTGATGAACAAGACATATTTATAAAAACAACTTTTGTTACACGGACACAAAGTCTACGAGACTCAGATTGCTCATAAATCGAATAACTTTAGCCGCACAACGAAACAACTCAGTCTAGCGTTAGTTCGCCACTGGCTGTGAAGGTACTCAAGGCTACAGCATCTAAAAAAAAAATTTGTAGGGATGGTAATAGAATGCATATGTCGCGGTGTCTGCTAGACTCCGAGTCCGTAGTTAAGGGTTAATACAGCCAATGTAACATTTGGTAATTGTTTACTTATAGGACACCAAACCAATTTCAACCATTTTGTTTCCTATAAGTAAATAATTACCTAACATTTTTATTAAGTTTACTGTTGGAGTTAACTGTATTCGCAATGACTTGTTTTTCAGGAACTAGTCTCTTAAATTATTGCTTTTAGTTGTTGCCAAAGAGGTAGTTGTATGTGTAAATTAATTGGAATGTAAAAATAAAGGTTGTGAATTCAATTGGTGATTATGCAAGTTCAAATTATCCCATTAAGATGTTCTTTTGTTTTTTGGTTACCAGTATTTATGTGTAAAATATAATTGAATCGGTGAGTGAAAAAAGGGTAATATTCCAAAAAATGCGAAAGTGAACGAAGATAGCAGTTTTGTTAAGTTTACTTCAGCGCATCTATTGGTTGATAAAAGGGAAATATTCCTTGTATCTAAAAGTAGCTAAGCTACATTGAAAATTTAGTAGGGTGGAAAAAGGATAATATTCCAGGAATATTACCCTTCTTCCATTCAGTAGCGAATAGCAGTTGGACCACTGGTTTCTGTGTTATTATTATCAAAATGTAACTGTAAATTATTTTGAAATAAAAATAAAGTTTTGTAGCATATTGGCACATTATATTGTTCTTTCAACTTAATTTTTCCTATTTAGGCCTACTTAACCAAATCTAGAAAAAGGTGAATAGTTAACATATTAATAATCAAAACTCAATCCCATGATTATTGTAAAATAAATTCTAAAGTCACCATTAAAAAGCTTTAATATAGTACTACAAATGACCAATTGAACATTTCACCACTAAACCAAAAACAAAGTCACAAAACAATTTTTTTTAATTTCTCGAAAATAAGGATTTTGGAATATTTCCCTTTTTCCACTCACAGATTCAATTATGAATCCATTTGCTGTGATTTGCTGTAACACCAATTGGATTTTTGGTGCTTTTTATGTATTGTTCAACTTCATGTTCATTTGCCTAAGTTGTAACAGTTTTACAGGCCTACTAAAGAATTTATGAGGAAATTTTATAGTTATCTGTTTAATAATTATAGACACCCGAGTTTGAACCCTTGCATCTCCAAAACTATATGTCAGATTTCAACGTACTTTACATCAAAATTTAGCTCATTTTATTCTGCGTTGACCTATAATAGTCCTATATTTTTAATATTGTTTAAAAATTGCCATATCGAGGTTGGAAGACAAAAAGACCCGGTTTTTTTTGATACCGCAACAAATTTCATGCATTTAGAGGCGTGTAACTCGATAAATATTTGACCGAAAAGTTTGAAATTTTAACACAACATAGAAAATTATATTCTTACAGGGTGTACAAAATTTCAAAATCGTAAGTTATTTAAATTTTGATTTATTAGCAATATTCTGAACCCTTGCTATCTCGGTAACCACTCAATTGTTCGGCACGGGCAAACTATCGTTTTATTCAGCGTAAAAAACTTTGTAAAGATATGTTAATAACATGAAATATCGATTGGCCAATGTTGTGGTAGAATTTAAAAAAATAGATGGGTAATGCGGGGGGGGGGTATTACTATCCATGTTGCTAGTTTGTGTACGTGATATCCTTTTGGACTGTCTTTTTGAATTGACAGACTGCTTTGTCAATTCAGGTAGACAGTCAGGTTCAGGCAACATGGGTAGTAGCGCCCACCCCCCGCATTAACCAGTCTATTTTCAAAATTCTACCACAAAATTGGCCAATCGATATTTCATGTTATTAAAATATCTGTACTAAGTTTTTTACGCTGAATAAAACGATAGTTTGCCCAATCCGAACGATCGAGCGGTTACCGAAATAGCAAGGGTTCAGAATATTGTTAATAAATCAAAATTTAAATAACATATGAATTTGAAATTTGGTACACACTGTAAGAATATAATTGTCTGTTGTGTTAAAATTTCAAACTTTTTGGTCAAATATTTATCGAGTTAAATGTCTCTAAACACATGAAATTTAATGCGTTATTAAAAAAACCGGGTCTTTTTGTCTTCCAACCTCGATATGGCAATTTTTAAACAACAATAGGACTATTAAGGGTCAACGCAGAATAAAATGAGCTAAATTTTGATGTAAAGTATGTTGAAATCCGACTAGTAGTAGACAGAACTACTAGTTTTGTAGATGTAAGGGTTCAAACTCGAGTGTCTATGATTATGAAACCGATAGTAGTTACCTGAATTCTCATTTAATATTATATGCGGATGAAACAACGTTTTTTAATAAAGTACTGACATGAAAGCCTTTGAATGAATGACTGAAAGTACTTATCTAGGGCTTCCAAGTGGTTTAGAGCCAATGGAGTTATACTTAATGTAAGCAAAACTCAGTCAATTTTGTTGAGTTCAAGGTATTTTTGTTTAGCTTCAACTTCTCTACATTTTATTACATTGCATATTAGATTTTGTTCAGTACTGTGAATAGTTCGACTGCGTTTTCAAGAAACCGGCATTTCTGTTTATAGAAAACAGTTATATTTGTCCAGTTAACCTGTAAAAGGTTCCACAATCTACTGTATGTCCTCCGTTAATGTGTGATTGAAACTAAAACTGAAAAAGAGTCATGATAACCCTGGATCTAAAAGATGATACTGTACTACTTTTACGTCGGTCCGTAGTTCATATTTTGCCCACCGTCGGCGCTGTGATGGGGTTGCTGCTGCCGATAGATAGCGCAGCGGTCACACCTCTCACAGTGCGTGTGTCAAGTGGCAAGATGTATCTACGCACTGGCGGATGCGATAGTTGAGAAGGTGACCAGGCAGTATCGAGTCTAACGTTATCGAAGATCGATACGGAGGGATTGCAGCTCAACTTTTAGTCAATACTTTCTGCTACTACACCTTCCTTCCCTGCCCCTCGCTTCACCGGCGACTGCTCCTCTTCAGAGGCAGCGGTAAAAGGTGTTCGCTGCGTCGGTGACTGCTCCTATTTGTTTAGGCAGCGGTACAGACGACCCTGCTTCACTTCGCCGGCGACTGCTCCTCTTCAAAGGCAGCGGTGAAAGGTGTTCGTTGCGTCGGTGACTGCTCCTAATCATTTTGGCAGCGGTAAAGACGACCTCCCCCTTCGCTTGCCAGCGGCTGCTCCTCTTTGAGGTAGCGGCGAAGGCTTCCTCAATTATCTGTTTTACTTTTGAACTACGCCGCCGGATGCCCGGCCAGTCCTATGATGAGCTTTACAGATTGCGCTACTACAAGCCGGTGGCGACAAAGAATCTTTACGTAATTTTTACAACATAGCACGCTATAATGGAAAACATTTTTATTTACCACAGATCAAAAGGTGTCAACAGTCAACATGAAATACAAAAATGAACTACTGTGTACATTTTTTTATTATTACTATTATTTTTTTACGACAAAAATCGTGTCGTTCTTATTCCTTCTGGATCCATCATTCATGAGGGGAGGAGTTTGTAAAGGTCATTGACCATGATTCACAAGGTTGATTTTTGTAACTAGTCCCTAAAATTGAACAAACTTTAAAAAAAAATTTTCCAAAAATTGTTCGGTAATTATATAGAATCAAAGTCCATCACTGATTGTTACGATTTTTTTTTGAAATCGATACTTTTTTGGGCACTGAATCCAAATATGTAATTATTTTTCCTCGCAAATCACCATGAAATTAGTTATAAGCCTATTTATTTTTAAATTAATTTATGCTTTAAATGCTGACTGAAAAAATTTATTGGTAATTATATAGAATCAAAATTTCTACTGCAGTGAATTTCAAAAGTTATAAAACTTTATATCACAAACTCCAAAAATCTGAAATAGGAATTCTGAGGAATTAGGCCATATGACCTGACTTAAAAAGATTTATTCCTCACAGTATACAAATTAATGGCTGGACCAGTAAGTGATATTTCACCATTACTATTTACGTGACAAATACTGAATAGTAGCATTCCTTCTATTATATTCATTATGCACCTGCTACAACCGGCAACTTGGGACATGCCAATTTCAGTTGTGAAAATTCATTATCTCAAATTACAGGAACAATATTGTTTTATGTATATTAATTGTGCATATTTAAGCTTGTACTTTATAACACTTTATCATGACTTGCAGTAAATACTTAAAAATTGTGATGTAAAGAATTTTAAAAACCCGTTAATTAAATATTTTTAATTGGTGACTTGCATATGGTTCAGTAAAATAATTTTATTTAACCAAGTGTGTCAGTTTAAAATTTTCAAATTAATAAGTTAAAAGAAATTGTGTGTCGATTTTTCTCACTTGGTGACCAATTTTGAGAAGGAAATTTTCACTTCTTCACCGTTTATGATAATATTTAAATATATTGTGCAATATTACTTGGTAATTTTTTTTTTTTATTTACAGAAGGAACACAAAATGGTGTGTGTTCCTTGTATTCTGATTCCATTCCTGCTAGTTATTTGGAAATTAATCGAACCGTACGTATTAAAAATATGGAATCCATGGAAGAAAGCAACTGTTGAAGGTCAAGCAAACGGCACAAAAGTAGATACAACTCCATCGTTTTTAAAATGTCCGTGTGAAGCAGATGGCACATGTAAGAGAGAGACTGTATTGAAAAAAGAAGAAACAGATATTGGAAATGGTGAACCACAGAAAACTAAAACTTCATAAACTCGTATTTAGATCTTAATTCCAAATTCTAACTTATTTTTTTGTGTTAAATTTTTATTTTTTTTGAGTTCAAATCATATTGTTTCCATTTGAAATCTTGAAATGAACGTATTAATAAAATATGTATCAATTTAATGATTTGTTTTGTAAAAATCTTCTGTTAGATACACAATATAGGTACTGGACAATTATCATTCTTTGACTTTGTACCATGTGTTGTATTTACATGGAACATTAAACTTTATGCTAGAAAATACTACATCTATAGATAAAATATACTACAGTAAAATTTGGTTATAACGAGATTTAAGGGACAAGCATTATTTGTTTGTTATATCGGCATGTTTGTTATAACCAAATGATCCTATACGCTGCAATATCTATGTAGCTCTCAATTATCTTATGTACCCAGCCAATTACCGGAATAACGAATATTAGTCTAAATACTTAATTTTAAGTAAAAATTCATGAATAAAAATCTTTTTTACTACCTCTGTGACCAAATGGTTAGCAACATTTAGTCTTCAGCTGTTCTAGGCTTATAAAATTGTCGCGGGTTCAATTCCCAGTAGGTCTGGGATGAGGCAATCAGGATAATACTGCCGTTTACTGATAACTCCCCGATATACCAATGTAGTAACAAACACAAAGTAGTCGCTAATGACTGCAGATGTTAATGCAACTTAAAAAATCTTTTAAGTACACACAGTTTTTACCAAAAATCTGTGATTAGGTTATTATTGAAATTAAACACAAAACTTCACTTGTGATACATGGCTTCCTTATTTATTCCTTATTTAAGTATAAACTGCACAAATAACTTTATGGACATATACGCAACATTAATGGAAATCAAAAAAAATTAATGCAATTTAAAATTTGTCCAAAGTAAAGTCTCGGATAGTCGTTTCTTTGTTACTTTTAATCCTAAAATCGTCAAACAATTTTTTTAAATTGCTATGTTTTACAGTATTGATGTACGTATCGCAAAACTGTTAGTTTCTCATTTCCCAGAGAATATATTTTTCTATTATTATTAAATATTTTTATTTGTTATTTTATTATTATTATTTCAAAGTGATTCGTTTGTTACAACCGAATTCCATATTCGTTGTATCCGACTTGTCTTGTTAGATGCTGGTTTAAGTCAGTATTTACGGCAAAATAAATCTTGCACTGCAACCATTGATCGTGTGCTGAAGTAAAACCAGTAATAAAATCATGTTCGTCTTTTAAAAACACCATTTTCTCTCTAACGATCCACTGACTGTTATTATTGCTTTGTTGTGGATATCAGTAGTAGTCTACTGGATTAGTGCAATGTTCAGATGTTGGATGAGTCCATTCCAGTCAAAAAGTAGGGGAGTACGGTTATCGATTAAAATTTTATAGATTACTGATTGAGGGGTTGCGTTTTATGTGGGACGATACCCTGTGTTTACTTTGATAATTTACCTTGTACGAATGATTTACTTCTGGTTCATTTTTATAATTTTTTGTATGTTTTTATTTTGTATTTATTCATTCCAGTGCTGAATTAAATATTCGGTAAAATCAATTATTCATGCTAAAAAAATTATATATATTTAACTATATCATGTTAATAACACTATATTTTAATTAGGTATCTTTTATCGCAGTATAATCTGTCTGTGAAATATTTTTTTAATCGAAATTGTAATTGTAAATAGGTGCTATTCTTATTTAGAAAGTTCTTTTAAGTTCTAGCCACAAAAAAACTGAGGCAAAAGACTTCCCATTTTCTTCAATATCAGCGGTAATCATTTGAACTCATTTCATATCATTCCTACAAAATAATTTCACTGAAATCACTCTTGCTGGTACCATTTTGCCACTCACTAAATGGTATGAGTTTCCACTGTGTTGACTCTGAAAATACAGCAATCTCAAAAAAATTTTTAGTGAAATAAAAAAGATGAAACTTACAAGTTGCTAACTCGTGTAGTTTCTGAATTGGGTGTGGAACGGGCAAAGGAAAATGATAGATGACCATTTTAAAAATTCTCACCAATGAAAAATCTCAGTTTTTTCTTCTAATATAACAGTTTATTACAATTCATCAAAATAATTATTTTAATATAAAAAATACATTTTAAAACTAATTGTACATTAAACATTTTACATAACAACATTCCATCAATCTCTATTTATAGATCGTGCAAAGCACAGTCTGTCATATAGGGAGCATGCGCCCTGCTTCATTTACCCACCTATATTAGTATATAGTCAATTCTTTCACATCTGATACATGGTGTGCTATTAATATACCGGATCATCGAGAAAGGTTGCATCCATTTAAAAAAAATTACAGTTTAAAAACTACTGGAGATTGTTATAATTTTTTTTTGTAAACAGAAAATAGTTTTTTTTATATAGGCCTATCTTAAGTTTTTATATGAGCATTGTTGGTTGCTCTGCACACATCTAGACAATATGTGAAAAAAAATTGTAGCTGCCACTACAATTTGAATTGTCATTTGTAGTGGATGACGACATTGATTTGTAATAATTCATTTGTAAACTTGTTCTTAATTATTTTTTTT
This sequence comes from Catonia carolina, assembly GCA_035578175.1. Classification (NCBI taxonomy): domain Eukaryota; kingdom Metazoa; phylum Arthropoda; class Insecta; order Hemiptera; family Achilidae; genus Catonia; species Catonia carolina. The sequence goes on along the minus strand of JAQMRL010000003.1, from coordinate 80,273,942 downwards.
TTTTTTTTTATATAACCACCGTTTACTTGAGTTGGTGGTTATTCCTAGTAGATGAGATATAATTTTCTATTTGTATAAAGTTGAATAAATAAATATTATTATTATTATTATATTCGATCTCTGCCCATAACAGACAGGTGGAGTGTCAAATTATTTACACTCAATTTGTTCGTTGCAGGGCTAAAATAAATAGTTCTGTTTCTTATAACATGGTCAGCCAATTTAATGACTGAATCATTTAAGAACAGAAGCGGTAGAGGTGTAAAAGACACTAATCAGAGTTATCTGCTCTGAAAGTAATGAATTTCATTATACAGCCAGACCCTGTGGTGAATAAAGTGAAGGTGTCATTTGCAGAGTGGAAAATATGTGCTTTTCAGAGGGCTCGGCATACTGATAAGCGTACTTTTCCACTCAGTGAGGAAGGCAATCATAAACCACCTCACTCCTCGTTTTACTTAGTAAAACCTCTACAGGTTCAAACCAGCTTTTTGGCTGATGACCTAAACAACACATATTCGATCTCTGTCCAGGTGCGCTGTGTCATTTCGAGCTTGACTGAAGCAAGAGCAGTCTGAATTGGTTGTCGTAAATGATTCACTTTGTGAATCTTCTGAATATAGAGATGGTTTTTAACAAAACCCCAGAAAAAAAATAAAGTGGGGTTAAAACGACTCCTTGAAGGCCGAAGCATAGAACCGGCCTTATTGATCCATCGGTCAGGGAACCTTTCATTGAAGGCGTGGTGCACTAGAAGACTGAATGAGGAAGGTGCACCATCTTGTTGCCAAATTATGTTAATATTTTTTCTAATTCAATTTGTTCAACTTGCAGTTCAATCGTAACTACAAAAAACGTAAATATTTTCCGTGTATAAAAAAATATATTATGACTTAATTATCTCCAGTAGTTTTTAAACTGTAATTTTTGTTAAATGGATGCAACCTTTCTCAGTGATCTTTTATTATTTAATTAGTTATGTGCACCGTACTTTATTTTTATTAGTTTTTAAACCTAATCTAAATAAAGAGTTCGGTTGAGTTTGAATGAAATTGTGACACAACAGGTGTTAACAGATAAATGTACATAAATATTCTTACAGAAAATTTACTGAGAAATGTACGATATTCAATTTGTTTAATGTGATTATTTTCAGGTGTAGAGTATTATGAATTTTTGTTAATGTATGTTAAATATTTAATAAATGTTGTTTTGTAATGTTTATAATGTAATTGATAAATCTTTATGATGCATCCTGTAGTCTATACGAGGTGTGACTATTAAATAACAAGACTGACGTAAAAAAATTTATTTTAATTTTATTCATAATCACTTAATGTCATCTTCAATATACACTCCTTCTCTATTCCTACAACGCTCCATGCAAATTTTCCATTGTTGGAAACAGTGTTGGAAGTCATCTTCTGTCAGCTCCTTCAGGACACAAGCCGCTCAAAAATGTTAGAAATGAAGCTCGCAAAAATGTTTGTACTGACACTTGTACGCGATTGAAAAAGACCCAATTTTTTTGGAAACTATAATATGTGATGAAACATGGTTTTTTGCTAATGATGCGGAAACGAAGCGCCAATCCGTGCACTGGAAGAGCCAAACTTTACCAAGAGCCAAAAAAGCTGGAATGAGCAAGTCAAAATTTAAAGCAATGATGATGATTTTTTTTTTTTGATATCCATGGGATTGTGTACCTTCACTGGGTTCCTGAAGGTCAATCAATATTACTACCTTGAGGTACTTTCTAAACTACGTCAAAGAGTAAGGAAAACATGCCCCGAAATGTGGAAGGACAAATCATGGGTTCTCCGCTAAGACAATGCGCCAGTTCATTCCGCGTTATCTGTCAAGAGGTTCGTAGCCAAGTACAGGATCTCAGTGTTAGAACATCCACCTTATTCACCAGATATTGCACCTTGTGACTCCTACCTGTTCCCTATGGTGAAATCCGCTTTCAAAGGGACAAGAGTCTGTGGAAGCTGTAAAAAAAAAAGCGGTACATGTCATGAAGGAGCTGACAGAAGATGACTTCCAGCACCGTTTCCAACAACGGAAAATTTGCATGGAGCATTGCAGGGATAGAGAAGGAATGTATATTGAAGGTGATAATAAGTGATAATGTATAAAATTAAAATTAAATTTTTTACAATGTTATAATGTCTCGTTATTTAATAGCCACACCTCGTATTCAATCCTATTGTAAAAATATTTAATTTTCACTGTCCTGTTACAGCTGCTACATCACTTGTATTTTTGTTTACCTAATCTTACTTTCGACTGGCATGTTTCGGTGGATCCACCATCACCAGAGTATACAAAATTAGGTAATTATATAGTTGTAGGGCTTTTCACAGACTTCAACAATTTTTATAGTTTATTATACATTTATACATACTAAATCCAAATCCGAGATTAATTTTGTGTGCAAATAGCTGTAGAATGAGATCCCAAGAGATTGGAGTATAGTTTTGAATCACCCTGTATATAGTACGCGTAGATTACTTACAAATTTTATGATGTAAATGATATTGATTAATAATGAGAAGTTAATTAAATATTTGCACTTTCTAATCAATAACCTCTTTATTATATTGACGTAAGGTGTACTGATGTCATAGACTAGTTTATTTATTACTTTCTCTTGCCTGTATGAATATATAGGAAGGAAAGTATTGTTTTTATGTAAATTTTTAGAAATTTAGATTTCACCATGTATAGTTTTCAAAAAACATGTATAGTTTTCAGACCCCCTGAATCCAAAAATATGTTTCGTACAAAGTCAAAACTTAAGTTAAGTAAGTTAGCTAAGTTAAGTAAGTTAACTAAGTTAACTTAGGTACCACTAGAGGACCCAACCAACCATTTTCATCAAAATCAGTCAAGCGGAATTAGTAGTTTATTTGTGTAATTATTCACTTTTTTGTAAGGTATTTTCTTAAAAACAGCTCCTAAGATTTTTTTAAAAGTTGCCTCATTTACTACATTTTTTAAGCTCTACAAGATAGGTTAGGTACTATGTCTGCTAAAATTCTTGGGGAGTTTGTGCTCTCGTAGAAAAAATAATCGAACTTGTAGAAAATTTAAAACCTGCAACTGTCAATTCTAAACATTTCTTTGTATAATGGTTTACTGTACCATTAAATAGTGATTGTTTTTTTTCATGAAAATCTGTAAAAAAATGGATTTTTTAAGATTTCGGTCTTAGTATACATTTAACAATAAAAGTTTATATAATCAAATTTATAGGAAATTAAAAGACCTACAACTTTTTTCTCTAGAGTCTAGTTTAGCGTCAAAATTATTTTTAGTATTATTACGCCGAACTAAGGTTGGTTTTCATTTTGCATCATTCACTAATGATTAAAGTAAGGTTATGTTTTTGAGGTTAGTTTTTTATTTATTTCTAATGTTAGGTTATATTGTTTATTATTTGCATTGGCAAGAGAAACAGGTTATTGGTTAGAATGTTCAAGAATCTAATTAATTTATGTTTATTGATCAACAATTTTTAATTTTATATATATATATATATATAATTTTTTAGTATACTGGAACATAATGGCATTAATTAAATAGTTGCAGGAAACAGATTTTGTCAGTCGATAAAAAACGCTCATAAATAAATGTACAGTGATTTGCACACAAAATTAACCTCAGATTCGGATTTAGCACACATAAATGTGTAAAAACCATTAAAATTTTAAAGTCTGAAGAGCCCTATGACTATATAATTATCCAAAATTTAAACTAAATTTATTTAAAGTTTACAGACAATGTTGTATCTTCAATTTGAATAACTGTTTGATTATTTAAATTTAACCTGTTTATTTAAATATTTGTACTATTTGTTTAGCTGTGGAAAGAAGTGAGTTGATGGAGAGGCACAAAACTGGGTGTATACTACCATTTCAAAAAACATTTTGTTTAATTTATACAATTTTTGTAAATGTACTTATATGGTAGACAAAAAGGAGGTGTATATTTTTTGTGCAGTGAAATTTTCAGGTACATGAAACAGTTAAAAATTCATTTCAACTTTCTGAAAATTTCAACTTTCCTGCATTCTATTGAGTGGAAAAAAAGAAATGACTGGGTAATCCAAAAAAATTCAGAAAAATGAAATTTTCAGAAAGTTGAAAATTTTAACAGTTCCATGTACCTGAAAATTTCACTAGACAAAAAATATACTGCTCCATTTTTTCTATCATATAAGTACATTCACAATAACGTGTATCAATTTAAAAAAAAAGAAAATATTTTTTGAAATGGTAGTATACATCTTATATTTTTTCGATTTCACTTCTACCTTGTTTTTTTAGGGATGCGCCAATTCTCGATACCGCTCATAGTGTAAGTATTATTCTCCTACCACGATACCATCGATACTTGAGAAAATAAATCTGTATCGAAATTCTACAGTAAAAATCGATTCTCCGATGCTGAATCTCTAGTTTTCAGACTGGTGAAATGCCGTAATTCTCTAAAGATAGAAAAATTAATATTAATACAGTTGGATAATTTTGGCTTGGACGAATTTTAGTCAAATACCCGAGTCTAAAAGAACCACTTGAATATTAACAATATTTTTGACGAATACGCACAAATTGTGTGTAGTTTTGTTTGATTAGAAAGAGCCGAACATCGCAGTACAGTAATATTTTATTTCATTGATTGAAAACGACGTATTAAGCAACGACCACGCTATCTATCAGATGGTTTGAAAAGTAAAAATTCGAAACTGAATTTGTTTGTGAATATATAGATAATTATTATTATAAACTGAAAAAACAAAAGGTAAATTTTGATAATTTTAGGAAAAATTTGCCCTAAAAATTGGTAACATTGACGTAAAAACTGCTATTTAAGAAAGTTATCGCCGGCGGGCTTGTGGGTGGGGTATAGGGTACTGGACGATGAACATCTCCGTTAAATAACCAAACTTTTCAATCTTATATTCGTCCGTGAGTAGTCGTTGTGTCTGACAATCTTAATATTGTCGGAATTTTCAAAGAATGTTTGTTCCCCCCGTCCGCTAGATGGCGTGAGAATGCACGTTTTAAAACCGTAGTTCCACCGACATTCGATAGATAACGTAAGAATGTACCTTTTGTAATAACATTTTGTAAATATCTTATTTTTGCTGTTACTCAATTTGGCTTCGAATCGTAATACGTACATCAGTACCATAGAGTAATAAAGCATAGAGGGGGAACTCCCATGTTAAAAAGTGTTTTTAACGTTTTCCGTCTGCTATGTTTCTATTACAACGCCTGTAGAATGCGCTAGTAGCGCATACGAGGGAGATTTTGAATTTTGGCCTACTATCCTATACAATATACAGTATTTTTTATTTCATTTTTCTTTTTGTTTTATGATTGAAATTTTTGGGAACTAATTTTTTAAAAGTCGCATCAACAGTTTGGTGGCGATTACTGTGGGTCATGAAACAGTGGGTTGAGATTAGTTATAATGAAATGAAATTTTGTTACTTTAAGTGGGCAGACGACAAACAGTGTTTCATTTGGCATATCTCAGTTCCCCCTCTATGCTTTATTACTCTATGATCAGTACTAAAATTACCAATTTACTAAATAGCCTTTTAATGCTCGTATGCATTACAATTTTTCATGCGATTTCTCACAAATATATCATTTTATTCTGCATTTCTCTTGTAGTTCAACATTTTGGTCTTTGTATACTTTCCTTTACAGTTCCAAATAAAGTTGTTCCGAGTAATTAATGCAATCTTAAAAACAAATTTATGTTTTTTGCTTTTCAAACCACAACTTTTTAAGAAAAAATCCTGCTATATTTTCCATTTTATTGCCGATTGCAAAATAATGCTAAAGTTTGAATTGTAAAATTAAGTAGTGTTAAAAAACCTGACTTTTTGTTCATCAAGCTGTTTAGTTTAATTTATTTACTACTACAATAGTGTTTACAGCTATTACTTACTTGAATTATTCATACTGGAAATTACTTCCAAGAATTTAATGTGCAGCACATGCTCAGCAAAGTAATGGGTAAGAACAAATTGCAATAACCTAAAAACTTTTATATTTATCTAAGAAGCATTTTACAAAAGAAATAAAAAATTACACTTTTTTGTCTGATGCTACATAAATAAGTAAATTTTATTGTCGCTTAAATAAAATATATTATACATGACGAGTCAAAAGTGTTTTGAAGCAGGAAATTGGAAGCATATATTGGAGGTTGACCAGGCATTTGATTTCTTGTAGTGGCCAAGGAAAACATATTAAAACCTTGATCACATACTAAAAAACTAAATGGAAATTAGTTTGTCGAAGATTATTTGTTTGTATAACCTTGAAAGAATTTTTAAAATCCTTTAACAAGAAGATTAATACATTGTGTACTATTGTTTGCTAAATTGTGCCTGAAAGGAAGGTTGGTTCGCTTTTATATCAATATTTGTGTGAGAAACACATTTTGACAACATTTTTTCTTAAGCTTTCTTCATTTACGTTTCCTTGTGTGACTCAAGTCATTTTCAACAATCTTTATAACTATCTCTATTTCATATAATGAATTAATATAATAATTTCACTAACCTTCTTTTTAAACTGCGTCACCTTTATTTTATTCCTACTTACACGTGTTTCGGTGGATCCACCATCATCAGAGTAAATGAAAAATTGAAACTAAAAATTTTTTTTCATTTATTTAAAATTTACAGAAGATGATACATCTTTAGTCACTTGTATACAAGTGACTAAAGATGTATCATCTTCTGTAAATTTTAAATAAATGAAAAAAAATTTTTAGTTTCAATTTTTCATTTACTCTGATGATGGTGGATCCACCGAAACACGTGTAAGTAGGAATAAAATAAAGGTGACGCAGTTTAAAAAGAAGGTTAGTGAAATTATTATATTAATTCATTATATGAAATAGAAATATTTCAAACTGCAGGATGCATTATAAAGATTTATTTTTATAACTATCAGTTTTCATATGCAGTGGATTTTATTATTTTAATTTCATTTTTAACAGTTCTTTGTCTTTTTATATTTAAACACTCTCGTATATATCAAGCTGTAATAAGCAGCCATTTTTTTGTGAATACGGGTGGTTAGCAGATTTATTAATAGTTATGATTGGTAGAATATTTTTACGGAAAACATTTTTTATTAAATATATGTCCATAAAATTTTGTATGAGGATTTTTTGCTAAAAGAATTCAATTTATGCAATATAATTTATCATAGTTTTTGTATCCCCCCCCCCCCCTAATATTACCAATCTATCTATAGTCTACATCTAAATATTTTTTTTTATAATTTTTATTTTATCACACATCCTACGTGGGATTAGGGATTATCAAAAGTCGTATTATTTAAAATTGAAATATACAGGGTGATTCATGAAGTTCTCCCCCCACTTCTACAGCACATTGTACTAGTAAAAATAATGAAAAAATGTTATATAAACATAGGTCCGAAAACGCTTCGTTAGCGAGTTACAGCTAGCGAAAGTTTCGCCTGGATTTCAGTTCACCAGGTGAAATGAGGTCTTCCTGGAATTGTGGTAAGGTAGATTAAGGGGCAAATTCAATCATTTCTTATGGTTTTTGATCTGATAAATTGAATAAAACAGGTCCCAGATCTGTAAGTTAAATAGTTTTTAAGAAAACCAGTGTCAAATGCAAAAAATGGAGTGAAAAACTTATTTTTTCATCTTTGGGCAAGGAAAACTGTGTTATTTCACCAAGAAACAGTTAAAATTTTTCAATAAAACATGTAGAAAATTTTATTCTGAACAAACCGGTGTAAATTAAGTACACAGAAAGCGAATAGATGTTTGATTAAATGAGTTTTTATTCATAAGAGTACAAAGTAAAATTAACCGGAAAAACTAAAATGAAAAAATGTGTTTTTTTCACTCCATTTTTTTGCATTTGACACTGGTTTTCTCAAAAACTATTCGCTTTCTGTGTACTTTATTTACACCGGTTTGTTCAGAATAAAATTTTCTACATTTTTTATTGAAAATTTTTAACTGTTTCTTGGTGAAATAACAAAGTTATTCTTGCCCAAAGATGAAAAAATGTGATTTTCACTCCATTTTTTGCATTTGACACTGGTTTTCTCAAAAACTATTTAACTTACAGTTCTGGGACCTGTTTTATTCAATTTATCAGATCAAAAACCATAAGAAATGATTGAATTCGCCCCTTAATCTACCTTACCACAATTCCAGGAAGACCTCATTTCACCTGGTGAACTGAAATCCAGGCGAAACTTTCGCTAGCTGTAACTCGCTAACGAAGCGTTTTCGGACCTATGTTTATATAACATTTTTTCATTATTTTTACTAGTACAATGTGCTGTAGAAGTGGGGGGAGAACTTCATGAATCACCCTGTATATATATATACTTCTAAACCACTAGAATATTTGTTATCTGCCATGTTAGGAGTAGGAAGTTTGAAATTTTAATGTAAAAGTTTTTAAAATTACTGAAAATGTGTACAAGATATAATAAAGCACTTTAAACATTGGTAAGTATTTACTGTTACTGTATTCTGGTGATTTAGAAATATATATTTTATCTAAATATTACCAATGGCATAATTTGACATTTGTATATGTTGTATTGATGTACAATAATTATGTCTTCCAAATACTGTTTGTATATATTTTTTGTTAAATTCAAAATACATTTTGTTTAGTACTAGTCTTAACAAATTCATTGGCTGTATTTTTTCTATTTTATCAATGTTACATTATGTTCATTTATTTTCTTTAATACTAATTGTTTCTTCTACAGGTATACAGTCAATGCTCGATTTTATGGACTAGCCTCCTAAATAAATAAAACTCTTTGAAAATTACAAAAATCTAAAATGTTAATTTTTGTGAACAAAAACCGGTACCTTTCTTCCTGAAAGGTACAATTTTTTGAAAGTTATAATAATAAGAATAATAAGACTTTAAGCAAATCCAATGTTTACTTCAACACATTATAGAAACATATGTGACAGATTGTGTTACAATTGAATGAATTCACAACAACATCAGTATCCCCAAATTAGTTCGTTAAATAGAGCATCGACTGTACAAGTACATATAGAATTAAAAATACAATACAAATAATAGATATTAATGAAAAACACGTTATATCTTTTGATATCAAGGATATTTATATATACAAGTATACCCGTACAAGAAACAATTAACATTATAGAAAATAAATTAACTTAATGTAAAAATTAACAGATAAAATTGAAAAAATACAGACAATCCATTTACTGTGACTATGTAGTACACAATTATTTTGAATTCAACAATTAAATATACAAACAAATACATGGTCTTCCCTATACTATTTTTCAGCGTTGATGAGCTCTGAACGTACAGCATTGCCAATACTTGCTCTTGTAGCTCTATTATATATTTTGTCAGCCATTTTTTTGGTCTTCCAATAACAATTTAACATTTTGTCACCGGATGGCGACATTAAGTGGCTAACCTTATTTGTTTGGTGGTCTTGGAGAAGCGTTGGTCGTGGCGGTCGAGGAGCTGGGCGACACGGCGTGTCGTTGTCCAGCGGAGACATTATCTTCTTCCCTCGCAGTAGTGCGTCGATGGCTGCTTTGTCGGGTCCGGTGGGCGTAAGGCTCGGTCGAGGGACTGCTGTGGGCATCGCTCGAGTCAGCGGGCGATGACGGTCTGGTCGACGGCTTACGGTGACGGGTCGGCATGCGGAAGCATCATCTTCTCTCTTGCGGGGTCGTTGATTAGTCCTCGCTGGAGTCTGGCAGCCGTGTGCCATGGTGGATGTCTTGATGTGCAGCGTCTGGTTCGAAGTGAATCCCTCTGTATCTTGATCGAAATTGAATCGCTCGGCTCAGTGGAGCGCTCTTTATATTGTTGCCAAGAGCGCTGTGGTAGAGAGCAGCTACTGGCTCGGCCTTGATGACAAAGGCCTCTGTCGGTGCGGAGCCGAAAGGTTGGTTGTCGGTGCACCAACAAAGGCCGGGAGAACTATTGAAGGCTGGCAACACAGTAAATGATTTATTAGAAGGGGTGGTGGTGACACTATGAACAGACAACCAGCTGATTATATTATAAAGTATTGGATGTGAATGCGGACTATAATCGACGAGTTCAGTACGAGATGCAAGACACGAGTGAACTACTGTGGCTCTTATATGCATGCGCGCGTAATGTTTATCAGGCTGATGCATTCGTACAATCTGACAAGGTTGGCAAATGTTCTGATTAGTCCAAACACGTGGAACAGGAGAGTTCATCAATGGTTAAAACATAGTAAATTTGCTATCAGAAATTTACAAACATAATTATATTGTTCTATCCTAATTTATACATAATTGTGTATCAAATACAACATACATATAATTTCAAATTATGGCACAGATATGTAGATGACGTATTAGTAATATCACAAAAAAACATACAAAAACAAAGAGGATGTTATATTGCATAAATTGAATTCTTTAAAAAAAACACTGGAAATTGAAAAACAATAAATAAAATTTATGCTCATACACTTAATAAAAAAATAACATGTTTTCTGTAAAAATATACTGCCCAACACAACTATTAAAAAATCCTCCAACCACCTGTATTAAAAAAAAAACTGGCTGCTTATTATATAGCATGATAGAGCATTTAATACACAAAGGACAGAAAACTGTTAAAAATGAAATTAAAATAATAAAATTCATAGCATATAAAAACTGACACAATGAAGGAGAAATAAACAAGATTAAGAACGAAATGTATTAAAAAGCTGATATAAGAACCAACCTAAAAAGAAGAGTTCTGCTGTTCTCTTGAAAAGCAGAAATCGTACATCTCATTACAGTGTAATAGAACAATACAAACAAGTTATACAATATACTGAAAAGATTTTTAAAAGTATCATATGATGCAACAATAAAAAAACTTACCCACAAACCTGTTTTATAATGGTCTAAATCAAAAAGGTGTACATTAACACGTTCAGCACGGATGCCGCCTTAAGGCAGCAAATCGAGGTTCATTCCAGAGACGAATGCCGCCTTAAGGCGGCATATACAATACCTCATTTCTATAGCTTTTTTTAAATCGCCATTGTACTGGCAGTGTTAGTAAAGGTTGTTCAGGGGTTCAGATCTATTCTACGAGCGCCACTGTGAAGATCGTTTTTCATTACTAACTGCCAGGAATTTTTGAAATTGTAGTCTATTCGAAGTCCTAGTGCCGTGTAATTTTATTGTTTTATTTAATTATATCAATTATTCTACGAATTTCTTCGTTCCCAGTGACTTCTTTTTACAAATAAAAGGTAAAAATAATACATTTTTACGTAAAAATAGTTTAATTATTACTCAAAAGAAATTTCTGTTACTTTCTGAGCTCGCGATTTTTATGCACTGTGTTTCTTTTGCAGGCCTACTGTACGTTATATAATAAACTGTACTATTATAATTACGGTCATAAAATAATTTTGTATGAGTAAAAGTACTTTTATTACTAATTTTTCCATATTGCCATGGTCTCACTAAAAATTATTAGTCAGCTTATACGCTTAGCGTCATAACGAAAAATTATAGTGAATTAGTTGTACCATCAACAAAAAAATTAAATGTTTTACCTTTTGAGTAATAAATAAGCTAAATATTTTTAAGTATATATGTTCCAATATAATTATTAAGTATTCTGTAGACACAAATTATCAGAAGAATAATTTATTATTAATAATTAAAAATAATTTTTCTAATAACTAAAAAATGAATTTCAAATATAAATTTCGTAGAAAACAACAAACGTGTATAATACCGTACTAGATTTAGCCGGTGAGTAGATGAGCAAATAAGTAAGATCGTTTCGGGGACGAATGCCGCCTTAAGGCGGCATGGTATTTTTTCACTGCAATGGCGGGTCGGCACAGCGAAGCATCCGTGCTGAACGTGTTAAATGGAATATGGTAATGAGGATTGTAATAAATTTTATATTGATATGACAAGTCGTAGTTTTCAAGTGAGGTATAATGAACACCAAAAATCGCTGAAATGTAATTACATCATCAATTGTATTATGTATTAACTTGTAGTTCTTGGGATGTCCTCTACTTCCTTCAGAGTTTTTCAGACAAAATTAACAATAAAAAAATCACATCAACTTGCACAAATCAAGTAAAAATTAAAACCATAAGTTTGGTAAAATAGAGAAACAATTCGGTATAACAAAACCATGTAATATTAAAAAAGAAAGTGAAATCGAAAAATATAAAATGTTACATATATATGAGAAGGACCCAAAAACCCTAACTGAGAGCGCGCTGCCATTCGTAGATGTAGAAGAGAGTTATCCCGCTAGAGTTAGTAGAGACCTTCAATAAACAATTGCCCCAACCAACAGCGTAAATTTGTTGGTGAATGTTTGATTATAATGTTGTTTCTCTTACTGTTGTGTTCCACCTGCGACGTCATTATGGCGGATTTAAAAAGAACATAGTGTGTTTGAAATTTTGTTTCCAGCTTGAAAATCGGCAACAGAAGCTTACCAAATGCTTCAACAGGCTTTCAAAGAGGATTCTTTGAGCCACACACAAGTTTCTGAGTGGTTTGGGTGCTTTAAACGTGGTGAGATGAGTGTTGGAGACCATGTTCGTTCTGGGCACCCTTCAACATCTTGAAACAATGAAAACATTGAAAAAATCAATGAGGATCATCATTTCATGATCGACAAAATTTCTGGAGAGACAGGCATGAGTTTGAGCTCATGCCAGCGAATTTTGACTGAGGATTTGCAAATTAGACATGTTGCCGCTAAATTGTTCCTCGCCTTCTCAAACAAGATCAAAAAAACATTCGATTGAATTTGAGCCAGGATTTGAAAAAAGATTGAAATTGATCCAAACTCCTTAATCGAAATCATTACTGGTGATGAAAGTTGGTGTTATGGGTATAACCCAAAAACCAAGCAATCATCAAGCTAGTGGAAGACTGGCTAGACAGTTAATGACATCGCAGGCGGAACATGACAGCAGCAAGAGAAACACAACACTATGATCAAATGTTAACCTACAAACTGATGCCGTCTGGGCAGTTGTTTGTTGAAGGTCTCTACTAACGCCATCTAACGGGAGTACTCTCAACTATTTCTGCAAATGACAGTGCGCACTCAGTCCAATTTTTTTTTTGGGTCCCCCCTCGTATATACAAACATTTATATAAACAAAGGCAAGATATTTTAAAATAAATTAAATTTTAAAATGATGTAATAATATTGACTGATGCTGCTATCTGCATATAATATGAATGAAGTTAAATTTGAATAACTGAACAGTTTTAATTAATTCATATTCTGTTTTTTGTATTAATAAAAAATTTTGTAATTTACCTTATACTGCTTTCAAAATTCTTCTTACGAGTACTTTCGTGGTGCGCATCACTTCTTCAGGTAATGATAAAAGTTCTAAAATATTACCAAGATTGCATCTTCCTTTGTCAATGGTTTGAATCAAACCATGGCGTTCTCTAATTACAGGCGGGAGTACTGGAGTGGGGGTAATGACGTCAGCAGTCTTAATAACTGACGTGGCGCTGTCTACACACTGTCTTATTCGCATATTTAAGTATGTGTTTACAATTTAGTGAGACTAGTCGTTTGGTGTTATTCTATTTGATGATACAGTACAGTATTTTTAATAAATCATTTTTCATCATTTCGTGTTGAAATTCATCAGAATAATTGTAGATTTCAGTGTTGCTATATTAATAATTGTGTTGAATATTCAGTTGTTAAGAATTTTAAAATGCCGTATCATTGTTGTGTGCCTCAATGAAAAAGTAATTATTTAGCTTCTTCAAAAGAAAAGTACATCTCAATGTTTAAGTTTCCGAAAGAGAAAGATTCTTTTGAGAAATGGAAACGGGTTATACCTAGGACTGATTGGACTCCTAATGCTCATACCCATGTTTGCGTTAAACACTTTGATTCCAGATTTATTGTAACCGAGTACGATTACAAAACTAATTCTGGTGAAACCAGAACAATGAAGTTAGACAGACCGCGACTTAAACAAGAAGCTTATCCCTCGATATTTCCTAATTTGCCTGATTATTTGAGTAAAACTCTTCCAGCGAAAAGAAAAGCTCCGGAAAAAAGAAGAGCTGAAACCAAAACAAAAATAATTAAAGAGGAAAATGACCTAATTGCATGTCAAAATGAACAAGATCCCATTCAAAATTTGAATTTTTTAAAAGATAATATTAATATAAGATTGAGTACATTTGGTTTTACAGACCTGCATGTTCATTCAAAAACATCTGAATTAATAATAGGAAAAAATTAATTACTCGGCTAGGAAATTTTATGTTTTTCTTACTATAGACACGAATTTAGTACCGACCATTTTCTATCAAGATATTAAGTTATCTGAACAAGAAATCAAAGTTAATTTTGATTGCTTTAAGATTTTAAAATGGTCTTATTTGAAGAATATGCGATGACAATGTCAGTAAAATCAGCTACTCACCTAAATTGTATTCCATGTCATCGCATATTAAAACCCTTATTGATGAATTAAAGACAACATTTTTTGAACCTGATGATGAAACATTTGGCCAGCTAACATTAATATCCGAGCAGTTTGATTTAGTTTTAACAGAAAAGAACAGATGGCGAGGTAAGAGAAGAAACATTTTATTCTATAAACTGTAATTACGTGTTTAGATCTAAATAAACAAATTTATATAAATAAATTTATAGTAATCTTATTTATAATCCGTATTCAAAACAAACACACACAAATCAGAGATAGTAAGTGAGGATTTATTATATATTATGTACGTATAGCCTATTACAATGTAATGTAATGAATTAGAAACTGGACTTCTGACGTCACCAGTCAGACTTCTCCCCACCACTGCTATCCCGCCTGTAACTAAAGAACGCCATGATCAAACTAAATAAAAAAAAAATGGAAAAATCTACTGCTATTGCTATCTGTGTCATAAATTGAAACTAAATTTTATTATAGATATAATTTATGTATCTTATTTATACAGAGTGATTTTTTAGTCCTGTTACCCAATTGTTAATGTCTGGTAATTTTTTTCTAAGAAAGGGAAATTTCGTTTTGTAACAAGAAGTTGGTAGCCCTACTCAACCGGTATAGATGAGAGAGTGTGAGTTGATTCTCTTTGAGCTGTGTAAAATTTTGTGCCGTTTACGGTCGTGTTACAAATAGAATGTCTTTTACCCTAGAACAAAGGTTTTCATTCTTGAACAATATTTTGGTACAAAATCGTACGCGAGTGTAAAAGAATCATTTCAAATTAAATTTGTTCGTGATCCTCCACTAGAGAAAATGTCATTTTCTAGGCTAAGAAACTGATTTCGAGAGACAGGTAGTGTTTGCGACAGAAGAAAACGTAGTGGTCGACCAACTCTCTTGACAGATGACGTTGTAGAGAATGTGAAAACAAGATTGCTCAATTCTCCACGGAAAAATTTACGAAACCTTTCCTCACAAGTTGGTTATCATATTTGAGTGTTCAGAAACCTGCTAAAAAATTGAAATTGTATCCGTATCGTGTACGATTAGTCCAAGAGCTTCAGTCTCCAGATTTAAAGAAGCGATTGTTCTAGGGTAAAAGACATTCTGTTCATAACACGACCGGAAACAGCACAAAATTTTACACAGCTTAAGGAGAATCAACTCACACTGCCGTATCTACACCGATTGAGTAGGGCTACCAACTTCGTGTCACAAAGCAAAATCTTCCTTTCTTAGAAAAAAAAATACCAGACATTAACAATTGGGTAACAGGACAAAAAAAATCACTCTGTATTATTTATGTATAATTTATTTATATATCAAACCATTGACAAAGGAAGATGCAATCTTCATAATATTCTAGAACTTTTATTATCATTACCTGAAGACGTGGTGCACACCGCAAAAGTACTCGTAAGAAGAATTTTGAAAGCAGTTTAAGGTAAATTACAAAATTTTTTATACATACAAAAAACAAAATATTAATATGGATTCTACTGCTATGATGCTAACTAATAACTTAAATATACTATAAACTAAATATACTTAAATATAACTAGATAGATCTTCTGTAAATTTTAATAGTTGTGTTACAATTTTGTGTATGCTGATGACGGTGGATTTGCCAAAACATGTCCTCCATGACATAGTGACTAGCGCGCTAGCCTACAAAGCAGAAGGTCCTGGATTTAATTCCCGACTAGGGTCTGGAAATTTTAACATACTAAAACCCACCGTTTCAGTACCGAAACCCATAGTAGTCGCTAATGACCAAGCTGTTGATGTGATTTTAAATAAACTAAAAAAAAAAATCAATAAATTTATGAAATCATTTCAGTGGCCTAGACAATATAAACAAATGCACTACAACTGCCTAAGTTTAAAGAAAAATGATACATGACCACATCATTACTCTGCCAGTAATGACTCTGCCATGAAGCATGCTTATGTCAAAAAAGTGTCTACTTTACTATTCATCATTAAAAACAGTATAACAATTACTATATAAATAACTAAATGTTACTTCTAACGAAGCGAACCAACGAAGAATGAAGAGATGCGGATGACATTTCTCGGGCAGTGAAGGGCTGCTTAATGAGTACATAATAACTGGCCATTTACACAGATGCTTGTGCACAGTTTTGGAATCCTACGTACTGAGTATGAACACAAGAGTATTGGTTAGTGTAAGTTACGCGCCAGTTACTTTGAATGTAACGTATCAATACTGTTTGCAAAACACTTGGAGCTTGTGTTTAGCCCGTTAACAGTTTTTTGAAGTCTAGTACGATACGTTCTTATTACTCAGCTATCACATGTGTGGATAATTTTAGTTTTATTTTAGTTTCTAAGTTTTGTTAAATTTTTGGGTTATATTACTTACTCTTGCCTATATAAATATATAGGAAGAAAAGTATTGTTTTCATGTTGATTTTTTGAAATCGAGTTTTCACTGGATCTACACGTTTTCAGACCCCCTGAACCCAAAAACATGTTTTTAGCGATTGGTCTCTGTGTGTGTGTGTGTGTGAACAAAATATCTCAAGAACAGAACATCATACAAACTTGAAACTTAAGTTAGATACCACTAGAGGACCCAACACGAACATTTTCATAAAAATCGGTCAACCGGAAGTAGTAGTTTATTCGTATAATTTTCACTTTTTTGTGAGTTTCTCAAAAACGGCTCCTAAGATTTTTTTAAAAATTGCTTCATTTACTACATTTTTTATGCTCTACAAGGTAGGGTAGGCGCCATGTCAGCTGAAATTCTTGGCAAGGCCGTTTTCTCATAAAACAATTGTCTTTTTAAAATTGCAACTTTAATATGCATTTTAGCGCAAAAATGTATCTTGTAAAAGTTGTAGAGAATTTAAAATCCTAAAACTTTAATTCAAACATTTTTTTTGTATAACGCTTAGTTTAGAGGTAATTAGTGATTTTCTGTTTTTTTTCTCACGAAATCATGTAAAAAAATTGATTTTTTAAAGATTTCAGCCATATTATGCATTTTACGACAAAACAGGATAATCAAATTAATCAAAACGATCTACAACTTTTATTTAGAGCATTTTTTTCTACAGAGCCTAGTTTAGCGTAAAAGAGCGATTTTCTGTATTTTTAAGCTAAACTGAGGTTGATTTTCACTTCACGTCTTTCACTCATGATTAAAATAAGATTATGTTTTTTGAGATTAGTTTTTTTTTTATTTCTAATGTTAGATTATATTGTAATTATTTGCATAGGCAAGAGAAAGTTGTGTGAGGGTTTCACACCAGATTTTTGTTGTAATATTGTATTCTTGTGTTATATCGTCTATATTTATGGATACACGATACTGGAATAAAGAATTCATGTCTGAGACTTGTAAAAATGCCATCAAAGTTTATGAAAAGTTGGGAGTAAAAACTGTTCTTGCCAGCTGCATTGGCGCAGTTGGTAACGTGCTCGCCTCTTATCATGTGGTCCTGGGTTCGAATCCCACTCAGGCACGGCATATTTTCATACATTACAAAAAAATCATTTCATACTCCATTGTAAACAGTTACAACCCAACGTCGTCGCTAATGACCGTTGTAGTTGATGGAATGTTAAAAAAAAACACTGTTCTTTTCTTTTTACAACTTAATAAACTCATATTTTACATGGTACAAATTATTTGTAAACAACTTAAACGAAATACTTAAATAAATTAAACAAATAATTAAAAATACCAACGAAAGCTTTTAATAACCAACTGATTTCAACAAGTACATAGCACACTCTAAACCTTTAGTATTTCTAACCAATTGGAATTCTTAATGCTCACACTTGAAATGTACAAAATTTGAGTTCTCGTCCACAAATGAACATACAAGTATTTCCCATACTTAGAGCATTAGTCTGGCGCATGGTATTTTAACTTACATTAGTAGGAACAACAACTTAGAACGTGGTGTTTCAAACACGCTAGTAAGTATGTAGCACTTCAAGATCGCACACCAAATGTCTGTGTAAATGGCCAGCTAATCAACTTAACTAGTCATCTAAAACGCATGAAGAAAAGCTGTTTGCCTAGATTGGCAATGAATTTAAGCCAAATGGTCAAAGGAAAGTTGGTCGTTCGATGGTAAGGTGATTTCTGGAACAGGCAGTACTACCTAATCCATGAAGTGTAGAAGAAGAAGAAGAAGTGTTGCTACCAAGTGACACATTTTGTTCACCCAGTCTTTAAAATATACGATTTCAGCACCTTCATAGCATCAGCTGTCTACAAGATTCTTGAGAATTTAGTTGTTCTACCAGTGTCCAGGTTCGACCACAGGAGGAAACC
The DNA here is from genome assembly GCA_035578175.1 of Catonia carolina. Classification (NCBI taxonomy): domain Eukaryota; kingdom Metazoa; phylum Arthropoda; class Insecta; order Hemiptera; family Achilidae; genus Catonia; species Catonia carolina. Next base: position 80,255,081 of record JAQMRL010000003.1, on the reverse strand, counting down.
CAAGATCTCTTCTACAAATAACAGAATAAAATACAACAATTTTATAAATATTTGTACAATTATACTCAATTCAATTTTACATATTATTAAATTTATATAATTTCATTGGTATTACAAAGTGTTGTGTAGTTTGTTAAAGCAGAGTGGTTACGAGATGGAAAATTTAAAGTAAGAATTTTAAAAAAAAAATTATTTTAAGTAAACAACAAAAGCAATCAGGATGTTGGGAATTCTGCTAATAGGGAGTAAAGTATCAAAGGATTGTAGAAGCACAAATGATATCACAAGCAGGATTGCTCAAGCTAGAAGGGCCTTTTAAATGAAAGTCAGCTACCTGACTACAAACATTGGCTCACAGATATGGAAAAAATTATTTAAACACTATGTTTGGAGTGTAGTCTTATGCGGGAGTAAAACGTGGGTGATAGGGGCTGTAGAAAGGAAGAGGATAGAAGCTTTAGAAATGTGGTGTTATAGGAAAATGTTAAAGATTAGGTGGGTGGACAAAATAAGTAATTTTAGAGGTTCTTAGGTGAGTGGATAAAAAAAGAAGTATATGGAAACATCTTATCAGAAAAAGGGTCAGGCTAGTAGAGCATATCTGAAGACATCCAGGTATTGGTCTATCAATAATCGAGGGTAATTTTGAGGGAATGAATTGTAGGGGGAGGCAATGGTTAGAATATACAAAGCAAATTACAAAAGTTGTAGGGTGTTGCAGGTATAAGGATACAAACAACCCTTGTACAAGATAGAACAGCTTAGATAACTGCATCAAACCAGTCAAGAGACTGATAACAAGCATTTAAGAATACAAGAAGTAGAGGTGTAAAATACACTAGTTGGCATTATCTCCTCTGAGAGTCATGAATTTCATCATTATACAGCCAGAACCGATGGTGAATGAAGTGAAGGTCTCATTTGCAGGGTGGAAACACGTAGATGCTTTTCGCAGGGCCCGGCATGCTGATAAGTACTTTTCCTCAGTGAGGAAGGAACGGTAAACCACCTCACTCCTCTTTTTACTTAGTAAAGTCTCTAGAGGTTCAAACCAATGTTCAGCTGATGACCTAATCAACACCAGTTCAAAAAAATAGAACTTTATAAGAACTGACTTTATAATTAAGAAAAAGACTGTAGAAAAACAAATATTAAGAAAGTAATTACCTCATGTTATGTCCAAGATAAGCACGTCGAGCTCTAAATGCAGGTAAATCTGATTTTTCATTACCAACTATTTTTTCTAAAAATTCACGTCGCTGTGGATGGTGATCTCGTTTTTCTTTTACTTCCGTTACACCTTGAGGTTTACGATATTTGTACCACCAGTATTCAAAAGCTAGTGTTATACACGCTAACCCAATTCCAACAAATATGACAATAAATACTCCACCTATATAGAATACAAAAACAACTGTTGAACTTCTAGTGCTTTACACCAAGTTAATTTTATTCAAACAACAATACGCTGTGAAATGTTATAGACACAAAAGATCCATGTTTAATCACACAGATAAATGAGGTATTGTAAAATAAAACAATAACTGCGCTAGAATTAAGGATTGATCGGAGATTTTTTCAAATCACAACCAATAATGTCAGTTGCATACTGACACAATTCCAAAACATAAACCAGAGACCTTTTCTACCAATCTACTGTGCAATTCGGTACTCTTCATTTGGCCGGCCCGTTGGCGTTGTGGTTGCGCAACTGGCTTCTACACCGCGGTCTCAGGGCCTCATATTTCCCAGTTTGGCATCGATTCCCGGTCAGGTCTGGCATTTTTCATCACTTATCTTCATGTATCATCCTTCTCACCATCTGCATTAGCAGCAATTGTAAAACAGTAAGACATAAAAAAAGTACTCTACATTTTACAGTCTGCAAAATTTACAAAATGGAGAGCCACTAATCTAACTGGGTTAGATTATCCATTATGATTTCCAACATCCGAAGCGGATAGGCACGCTAAGAAGAAGAAGAAGAAGAAGAAGAAGAAGAAGAAGAAATAAGTCTTGTCGAATTTAAAAAAAAAGTGCAACTGTATACTAAACATTTTCATTGTATGTCTGCTTGACAGGTCATCCTATTTATTGCTACAATTGGGTAACGTTCAAACTTAAATTTTTTCCCTGTTATTGATAAGGGAATGTAATGGTAAAATATATTATGAAATATATTTTCATGCTACAAAATATATCAAATCATTCCACTTGTCTTTAGAACTTCTGTAAAAAATCGTTCCGCTCTGCTATTGGCTGAATGCGTAATAATTGTAGTTACAGAAAATGCTTAGCACAGGCCAAACCAATGATGAGAGCAAAACTTGCATCTAATTGAAATTGTTTTACGAAATTGAAATTGTTACTATGATAATTTTTACAAAAAAGCACCGACTAAGCATAAAAAGCATCGATTTAACTTATTACTGTCTCAGAAACAGACAGACAAAAACATAAAAATCTGGTGTGAAACACTCACACAACTTTCTCTTGCCAATGCAAATAATTAACAATAAACCTAACATTATTAATAAAATATTAGAAATAAATAAAAAACTAACCTCAAAAACATAACCTTATTTTAATCATGAGTGAATGATGCAAAATGAAAATCGAACTCAGTTTGGCTTAAAAAAACGGAAAATCACACTTTCACGCTAAACTAGGCTTGGCTCTGTAGAGAAAAATGCTCTAAATAAAAGTTGTAGATCTTTTAATTTCCTATAAATTTTATTATATACACTTTTGTCGTAAAATGCGTACTAAAGCCGAAATATTAAAAAATCAATTTTTCACACGTTTTCGTGAGAAAAAACAGAAAATCGCTAATTTCCGCTAAACTAAGCATTATACAAAAAAATGTTTGAAATAAAAGTTGTACGATTTAAAATTGTCTACAACTTTTATTATATACATTTTTGCGCTGAAATGCATATTAAAGCCGTAATCTTAAAAAAAACAAAGTTTTTACGTGAAAACACCCTTACGAAGAATTTCAGCCAAGATGGCGCCTACCCTATCATGTAGAGCATATAAAATTGAGTAAACCAGGCGATTTTAAAAAAAATCGTAGGACCAGTTTTTGAGAAAATCGCAAAAAAGTTAAAAATTATACGAATAAACTACTACTTCCGGTTGACCGATTTTGATGAAAATGTTCGTGTCGGGTCCGGTAGTGGTATTTAACTTAAGTTTCAAGTTCGTACGATGTTCTGTTCTTGAGATATTTTGTATACACACACACAGACCAATCGCTAAAAACGTTTTTTGGGTTCAGGGGGTCTGAAAACGTATAGATCCGGTGAAAACTCGATTTCGTAAAATCGACATGAAAACAATACTTTCCTTCCTATATATTCATAGGTAAGAGAAAGTAAAAATGTTGATATAACATGACTCATGACTCGCACCAGGCCATCTTCGGTCATGTAAGCCTCATTCTTTCAACCATACGCTCATATTATTTGTTTACATCAGTTCCAAAGTTAAGTAGAATAACGTATAGGAGGTGTAGTTTCATCAATAACTAAAAGTACTAATTGCAATAAATATTTTATTCTGACCAATATTATGAATGCTAATTCCATCAGACTGGTCATCTTGTTTTTCACATGTTTTCTTCTCTGGATTTTGATTCCACCAAGTTTCTTTCAATTTTTCTAGTCTTCTTTTGTTCAACAATTGAAGAATGCTAAAATTATAGAATATATTTTTTCAGTTGATTAAAATAAAACCTTTTTGAATAATACAGTAAGCCTACTTACTTATAGTTTCATACTGCTGATACTTGCTAATAAGGGGCAGGTGGTGTGTTAAATTAATTTTGCACTCGATCTGTTGGTTCCAGGGCTACAAAAAATAGTTCTGTTTCTTATCACATAGTCAGCCAATTATATGACTGAACTATTAAAGAACAGAAGAGGTGGATGTGTAAAAGACACTAGTCAGAGTTCTCTTCTCAGAGAAGAATTTCACTACACAGCCAGACCCTGTGGTGAATGAAGTGAAGGTGTTATTTGCAGGGTGGAAAGTGGGTACTTTTCGGAGGGCCTGGTAAACCACCTCACTCCTCGTTTTTACTTAGTAAAACCTCTATAGGTTCAAACCAGCCTTTCGGCTGCTGACCTAAACAATTGCTGATACAATTTATAATTTTTAATATCTTATCAGTTTCTAGATGAATAAACTGACGAAATAAATGTGACTAGTGTCTGTGGTATAGCAGCTAGCACATTTACAAAGCAAAAGGTCCCAGGTTCAATCCTCAGCTAGGGTCTGGAAATTTTAATTGTTAAAACCCATTTTTAAAGTGTGAAAACCAGCAGTAGAGTTGCTAAAGATCAAGCTGTTGATGCGACTTTACATTGTAAACTATAAAATAATGATTAGTATATTCACTTCAAATGAAGATACATTTTTTACGCATTTAAAAAATATTCTTATTTTACTAACTTTTTATAAGAAGTGAAAAGAGAAATACTCTTAGTTGGCATAGAACTAAAAAAATTCTTACAGAGTTCCACGATGCCTAAATGCCCTCTTACTTAAAACCCTTACTTACCAAAAAATGCCCTCTTACTTAAAACTCTTACCAAAAAAACATGATTATACAGCTTACTTATGCACCCCAATTTGAGACAAAATGTTCTTCAATGATAAATTTTATAGTGCAAAGAATCTCTTTAACAATAAACCAAAATTTTAAAACAGAGGATTTTAGGATTTGCTGATATTCCATACCAATTTTTGTGATTAAGAAAAATGGTATTCAGAAAAATTATTTATAATAATAAATTAAAAATATATCTTATTAAACATACTTACGCATTGTTAAACTGATCTTTTAAATGTGAACCTTGCTGTACAGCAATCGCATATGGTTTTCGAGAAAATTCATCACCCACCATCTGAAGATCACAGTTAGTTAACACCTGATATCTTATATCGGTTGCATCTCCTACAATTTAAAACAACTTTTTAATCAATACAGAAAATATTCATTAAATCATTTCAAACATAGACTACCATAAAATAAAACACCTTTAAAAAATAAAAATACCAGCAGTACGCCTACTCTACTTTAAAGTGTCCCATTAACTTATGAGCTCCACACACACATATAAAAGCATAAAAAGAAATTTTCTGATCACTGACTTTAAACAAAAAAAAAAAACATGGAACTAAAACTCAAATTTTCAGTTTATCTAAAGAAGGCAGGCAGTAGTTAAAGTTCTGTCTTAACATTACATTAGTGATTTGAACCCATGAGGTTTATATTAAAATCTGATTCAGATTCCATGGCAGTACGTGAAACTTTCTTTTACTTCTGAAAATTTCCTACCACATTGGTTAGGCTACAATCCCCATTGAATCCTGCAACCGTTAACTGTCATTTAATTTTGTACAAATATTGGTTAATCCAATTAGATTATTATTTATTTACTTATTTTCATTTCTTTTCATAAATTACTAGTATGAGTGATTAAATAATTGATAACAATAAAAAAAGTTTTATATTGTTCATACTAACTACACTTAACAGGCAGATGAAGAGTTATTATTTGCACTTGATCTGTTAGTTCCAAGGCTACAAAAAATACATCTGTTTCTTATCATACGGTCAGGCAATATAAGATTGAAACATTTAAGAACAGAAGAGGTAGAGGTGTAAAAGACACTAGTCAGCGTTATCTCCTCTGAAAGTAATGAATTTCATTATACAGCCCAACCCTGTGGTGAATGAAGTGAAGGTGTCAGTTGCAGGTTGGGAAGTAGATAGTTTTTAGAGGGCCTGACATGCTGATAAGCATACTTTTCCACTCAGTGAGGAAGGCATAAGTAAACCACCTCACCCCTAGTTTTACTTAGTAAAGTCTCTAGAGGTTCAAACCAGTCTCTCGGCTGATGACCTAAACAATAATACTAATTACCCAAAGTTTCAAGTTAGGTTGTTGTGTGTAATGAAACATATAATAATTCTTGAGTTTCCTCAAATAACCTATTTTTATTTTTTGAAATGCTCAGTTTTGTTAAATTTTAAGAAAACTCAGGGAAAATTCTTGAGATAAAATTTTAAAATAAAAAAAACATAAATGTCTTTTTACCGAGGTACGCAAACCCTTCACTTGAGGATTTAGAATTTCTTACTCGTTCAATAGCTTCCTCAAGAGTATTTGGTAATCGTGCTTCTTTCATAGCTTGCCACATTTTTGTGTACTTGTCACTTACAGGATAATCCCAGACAGCTAACTTTGCACGCTCCACTTCACTTAAGCTGTCATTCAGACTCATATCTTTCCAAATTCTAAATTAAAAAAAATTAAAACAAACATAAGAAAATTATATTTTCACTTTAGAATCTACAAGAGTTTTTTTGGAGAGTAATCTCTTTGAGTGCAAATCTAAGTAATTGCAGGTGTACACAATATTGTACTAAGTAATAATGTGTACACCAATACAAAATCCCACTAAATATGAAGATTTCTGTAATAAGGATTTTTGTAATCAAAAAGCTCACAAAGCAGAAATTCTTCATGAATATTGTTGTGTTCAAGGGTAACATATGATTAGAAAAAGTGTTGTACAGCAATGATGTTAAATATTTAATTTTTGTTTTAATCTATAATGTGCGTACATTGCAATCTGCTCAATTTAAGAAAGATAAGCAAACCCACGACCCAATGAGATGAGGATGATATGTAGGTCTTGTAAACACTAGGCCAACCATTCCAAAGAGAGTCTGGTTAATTAAACCCCCAAGCATCAAAGTACACCGGTAACCACTGTCTAGTATCCAAATCTGAAGAAAAATAACTTTTACTAGAATTTTAACCATGGAACTGTATGTTTAATGGAAAATGAGCATTCAGGATGAACAGCAATCTGCAGTCAGAGATGAACTTGTTCAGAAAATTGATGCACAGTTCAAAGAACTCTTTGACTTATAAGATCTAAGATCTGTACCTTTTTAATGATTTCTAAAGATTACTCTGACTATTTATTACAGGTAATTATAGAAAAATTAGGGTTTTTGGGATTCACTCGTGTCCATAATTATGTGTTTGTTACAACAAACCCTTACTGAAAATCATAAAACCTAGAGAATGGGCTCTGCTCTGTCTCATGGCATACAAGAGCTATTGCGGCAGTTTAAATGTAATATCTTTGATCTTCCCCATACAATTTAGATTCAGCTCATTCATGACAATATGGCTAGAATCACACAACACTTGAATAAGGCTTAAATCCTACCAGTTATAAGATAGCTTCAAACTCAGGGAGTAGTAGATTATATTCAAGAGGAAATTTAAAAACTTGTTAAAATAATATGCAACATGCCTAATTTAAAAATACACTCTGTGAAAAAATTGTGTAAAGGTGTACTTTTAAAATTAATGTAATAAAATTATTGTAAAAACACTGATGTTTGATTAAACTACTTAACAAAAGTCAATTTCCGAGTATCCGTCCTCATACTAAAATGATCTCTTAATATCAATGAAACAAAATATGAAGAAATTTAAACAAAAAAATTAACTAATAATTTGTGAAAATAAATACAAAGTATTAATGTAATGTTTAACCCTTTTTACAGCTTTCTTTTTCTCAAACTTGTTACGAGCACTTTCGCGGTGCACACCACTTCTCGGATAACATTTAGCTTCTAGAATAATTTTGCCCATAAGAGGCAGCTGTAGTGTTAATTGCACTCAATCTGCAAGTTTTAGGACTACAAAAAAATAGGTGGGAAGTAGATGCTGATACGCATACTTTTCCACTCAGTGAGGAAGGTGTTGGTAAACCACCTCACTACTTGTTTTACTTAGTACAGCCTCTAGAGGTTCAAACCAGCCTTTTGGCCGATGACCTAACTAAAATAGAATAAATTATTATTCTAAAAGCTATATGTCATTACCTGAGCAAACGGTATGCACAGCAAAAGTGTTCGTAACAATTGGAGAAAACTAAAGCAGTAAAAAATAGGTAAATATTAAACAAATTTTTTATGTAATAAAAAACATTACAGAATTATAAGAAAAAATCTATAAAGCAAAAAAGCAGCACCAATTTGGATCAATGAGATTAAAGAGGATATGGAAGAATGAGGAATAACGTTGGAAGATCTAGAGAATAAGACAGAAAAGTTAAAAGTACAAAAAGATAAATACATCAGATTCAAACCAAGGATAGACAATACAGGAGCGTGAAGAGCAATTGTTTCAGATGAAGAAAGATGAGCACGATCAGTCAGAATGAAGAGATACTAGGAAAAAATCAAGGAAAAGAACCAGAGAAGAACTTCCAGTAAACTAACTTAAGTGATCTGTTGCGATCTCAAAAGATAAAAAAAAACATTACAATAATACATGGATTCTGCTGCTAAGATGCTAACTAATAACTAAAAAAATACTAAGCATGTCTGAAGTGCTATAGTGCAATAGCTTACATAGTGTATACATTTACGACCTATTCCCACAATGCTAGTTTATTAGCTGCTACTAATAGCAGGACCTACTAACGCATAAGTGGCGTTCTTATGGAGCTAGTTAATTAATGCCAGTGATCTAAAGACAGATGAATTGTCTTTAGATCAATTCATGGATTCTGCTGCTAAGATGCTAACTAATAACTAAAAAAATACTACGTATGTCTGAAGTGCTATAGCGCAATAGCTTACATAGTGTATACATTTACGACCTATTCCCACAATGCTAGTTTATTAGCTGCTACTAATAGCAGGACCTACTAACGCATAAGTGGCGTTCTTATGGAGCTAGTTAATTAATGCCAGTGATCTAAAGACAGATGAATTGTCTTTAGATCAATTCATGGATTCTGCTGCTAAGATGCTAACTAATAACTAAAAAAATACTAAGTATGTCTGAAGTGCTATAGTGCAATAGCTTACATAGTGTATACATTTACGACCTATTCCCACAATGCTAGTTTATTAGCTGCTACATACTAGCAGGACCATATTACATATTAGCAGGACCTACTAACGCATAAGTGGCGTTCTTATGGAGCTAGTTAATTAATGCCAGTGATCTAAAGACAGATGAATTGTACTTTGTACTGCTGTACAAAGTACACCTTACTACCAACTAGCAACGTTTCCAAACATTCACACCGAGCTAGTTTACTATAGTCTATCTACTGTAAGAGTACTCCGCGTGAGGCAAGCACCTATAGGTTGTAAACAAAAGTTTTACTCTATTTGGCGCATATCTACCTCTCCGCCTGACAATTAACTTGCACTACGTTCCATCATAATCATAAAAATCTACAATCTACATCCAGCTAAAATAAACAATCCTATAAGCATTTTCAATAATACCGTTCAGATTACTTGTAATTATTGTAGTTTCATAAAGAGACTCCTTAATTAATTATTTTAACCGTTACATTCAACAAAACAATTTTTTTCTTCTTTTTAATGGTTCCCGGTTTTATGTTTCAAAAACTCAACACATTCACTGTCACACATGTTAACGAAACACAGCTTACAAAACTTTTCAACTGCAGTCTGCGAAAAAAATCGAAACGAACCGATACAATACCAAAAAATAACTAATGAAACAAAAAATGAGTTCAACATGGGCAAGTGCAAACAGTTGTATTAAACTAGTCACAGACATTAATTTTAATGACATGAAGTAAACCATCTGAAATGATAAACAACGAATCACTGGAATTGTTTACTTTCCTGTTATAATTCAAGCGCATTAGTCTTTACTTGTGACCAAAAATAAAACTGAGTCTTTATTAAAAATCTACTAATCATAAATAAAAATGTAATAATAGTAAATAATTAATGAAAAATAACAATGTAAGAGTAACAATAGTAAAAGTTTTAGTTATTAATGTTCGATTTATAAAATATTTTCTAACAGATGAATTGAACGTGTTTTCATTATAAAATTAAGCTTACAGCGAATTAGTGTTGTATGGAATTTTGTTTTTGATCATGGTGTGCGTATTTTTAATTAATGCGCATCCTCATTCGTGTTGCTGGTTGCCTACGTCGGAGTACTCTTAGCGTAGACAGACTCTAGGGTTAGAGTCCATCATGTATCCTTTTCTCCCCTACTAGCGTTAGTAAAATCAAACAAGTTCAAAGTCACTAGTGCTTAAACTAGCTGCTAGTTGTTCGTTCCAATTATGCTGTTTTATTAGCTGCTAGTCAACTAGCAGCATTGTGGGAATAGCCTTTTAGACAGACAATCAAGGAATAATAAATACAAACTCATAAAATCTTGCTTCAATATCAGCCATTCGCTGAAAATAAGTCATGGCTGCAGAACCATTAAGAGGCGCATATTGTATTTTATATTGTTTCGACAAATCATCCAAACTTTCAACAGGAGTATCAAGCCGAGAAACGGTAAGGAATGCAGCTAAGTTAGCAGTATATGATGCAATTATTATAAATCCAAACAACCACCAAGTTGCTGCAACTAATCGACCAGAAAGATTTTTGGGTGCTTCGCCACCACCCTGTACAAAATAACAAATCGGTATTTTTATGTCTGAAAACAATTTTTTTTTTTTGAACAGACAGTGCATTTCTATATTAGATGTGCATGAACATTTTCAAATCCATTACAAAGCGAAATTTTAAAAAATTGATGTAAAACACTCACATGACTTTCTCTTGCCAGTGTAATAATTAAAATATTACCTACATACCTACATATAATCATGAGTGGATGACGCTAAATGAAAATTAACCTCTGTAGAACTTAAAATTACGGACAATCACTAATTGCCGCAACACTAAGCTGAGTAGAAAAAAAATGCTTAAAATAAAAATTGTAGATTTTTTAATTGTCTATAAACTTAATTATATACACTTTTGTGGTGAAATACATACTAATAAGGTCGGATTCTTAAAGAAATCTCATATTTTTACTGATTTTGATGAAAAAAAAATTTTTTAAATAAAAGTTGTAGATTTTAAAATTTCATCAACTTTAATTTTAAACACTTTTGCCCTAAAATGCATATTAAGGCTACAATCTTAAAAGAAAACATTTTTATGAGAGCTCAGCCCTCATGAATTTCAGCAGATGGTGCTTACCCTATCTTGTTGAACATAAAAAATTAGTAAATGATGCAATTTTTTAAAAAAAATCAAAGCAATTTTCTAAAACAATCACACAAATAAACTACTACTTTTGGTTAACCGATTTTAATGGAAATGTTCATGCAGAGACCCTAGTGGTATCCAACTTAAGTTCCAAGTTTGAACTTGGTGCAATATCCATTCTTGAGAAATTCTGTTCACACTTAAAAACTAATTTTTTCTTAACTCCTTTGGTGCCGTTGGAATTAGACATACAAACCTTCGGAAATGACAAACCACATTTACAAAAGATAGATCTGTAAATCTAGAATAAAGAAACAGCCGAACAAGATTATCTTTATAAAAAACAAATCAAATTCGTTGTAAAAAAAAATGTTTTACAAACCTGTGGAGTTAGTGATGTCATACAAAACCAAAGACATTCCTTTAGATTAAACTCCCTTTTCTCTTCATCATCTTTGTATTTCTCCCTATTGTTCTGATAACTGTAAGGACTCCAACGATCAAATACCCACATCAAGAAACTAAAACAGAATTATTAAATTGCATCTGAGATGATTTTAAAAGACAGTAACAACAGGAGTTTCACTGACAATGAGAGAATATTTATTATCAAGGCAAACAATAATGTTGTTTAGGTCATCAGTCAAAAGGCTTAGAGGCTTTACTAAGTAAAACAAAGAGTGAGGTGGTTTACCATTGCTTTCCTCTCTGAGCAGAAAAGTATAGTGGTGTGGAGTTCGTATAGCGAAAACTTTGTATAGTGGGGAGCGCATCCGCTATGTAACTATTAATTACATTTCTATCTTTGTCAATCCTGGTTACACCTTTTGCAACAGCAGTTGCCTTAATGCTTTATTGTTCTTGATGATTGTGGCAATAGTAAACTTGTTCAATCCATATGTTGAAGCCAAATGCACCTCTCACTCCATGTTCAAATTTAGCAAAAATTTATTTTTTAATCACTATTGTCAATGGTTTCCTTTTCTTTGTTGACCTGGATATACCTTTTGAAGGAATTCTCAAAATTCTAAATTTTAAAGCACAGTAGGAAACAAACATAAAAAGGTAAACTGAAATTAAACATGGAACATAAAAAACCAGGCCTTCGAAACTCCGATGACAACATGGTTATTCACAGGTGTAAAGCAGGATTGAAACTGAAAATAAGACTGTGCTAACAAGACGGTTGAATGTGAATTGATTTCTCAGAAAGAGTGTAAACCAAGCGGAAATAAAAGAGATAAGATTCAGTACATAATGTAAGGACAGTGGCTGGATGTTAGAATTCAACAGATGAATCAAGCGGAGTCCTAGAGATAAAGAAACAATTTTTGTAAAGTAGTGTATGTAGTCTAAAGTTAAATAGGCCTTACAAATAAATTACATATGTATGTACACATATTATTAATAACATTCTAGTACAGCAAATTGTAAATTGCATTACTTTTCAAAAAAAAAAAAAAAAAAATCATTTCATCCTTATTACACACAGTTACACCCCAACGTCGTCGCTAATGACCTTGTAGTTGATGCGACGTTAAATAAAAAAAAAAAAAAAAATACATATTTAACAATGTTCTTATTGTGAAGCAAAGTTTGTGTAGCGAGTGGTTCATATAGCAGGGTACGACTATACTAAAAACTGCAGGTTGTAGCCGATATTCCATCAAATAGAATATAATTTATATCATTACAACTACCTCCTATTGACCATTAAAATCAAATTCTGTTAAAGATCTTTGAATGATATTAATTTCTTCTTAAGTCAACATTAACCCTTACGAAGCGGACTGTCTTGTAAAACAGAAGAATTACAAAAATCAAAACGTGCTCTCAAAACAACTGTTTTATTTAAAGTCATTACTGATGAAAAATTCTGAAAAAATTACAGTTGATTCATATAATATGTACGCACCTTTTGAATATAATTACAAGAAAATTGCTTCATAATTCTTTGCGTTAAGGTGAGCGAAATTTTCATCCGCGAACATTTTTATGTTTACTTTAGATTTTTTAACTATAACGGGCTTAAATTTCAGTTTAGCAAAAAATTTATAAAAAAAAGTTTTGTAGACAAGAGTTTACTGAATAAATGTTATTTTTTATTTAAATTTCCATAAATATTTGACGAAGTTACAAAATATTCAACACGAGTCCATTTTCCCATCACAGGGAAGAATGAAGGGGTGGTATTTTACATTCTTTACGGTTATGTCACAGAGCCACTATTATATTTAGGTGACATCTGTAAGCAAAGCAATGTAGAAAATTCTTTTCCCTACAACCACGTGTTTTGAAACATTCTGTAGGTGCGGTTAGAAGGAAGCCTTTACACATCCTTTACAACCCTGCAAAGTGTCAAATTTTTTGCCTCTGTGATGGTAAACCCCCTCCTGAACAGTAAAATGGACTAGTTTTCCCTCTTCAAGGGCAAATTCTGTTATAGAAATGTCACAGCTTCAACACAAAATAAAGAACATGCATGTACATTGGCTTACACACGAGCTGGAGGGACTTCCATTCAAAACAAACAATTCCCAAACCATCAATGCTACCTACACACTTAGAAGGAATAAAAAATTTTCCTTTTTATGATCTTCCATTTCTGTAAATACCATTAGATGCGTTAAAGTATTCCCTACTAGAAAAGAACAATATTGACTGGTTTCAGATTTATACTTAACTAGCTGCAGCACATTTTGTCGCCTCCTCCACCATCAATTGCGCACAGCCTAAAATTAAATCAACAGTTTGAACTGGGTTAATTATTACTGATGTATCTATTATTACCTAGTAAAGAAATAAGCAGCCAAAATACACAGCCAGACATCATTCTCAAGAACTGTTAAAAATTTGAACAAAGATGTCGGTGTCTTAGGTTTCTTCATTAGTATTGTAATCCCAACCAGATCATAGTATGGAACCGTAAAATCGACCACATTTTCTCTTTCAGCCATCACAGATAATGATCCAAGTGCAATATCCGCCCTCTATAAATATTTATAATATTTTACATAAAATAATTTAATTATAATATATTATAATTAATTCATAATAACGATACAACATTTTAAAAAATACATGTAGGTAATATTTAAGATTTCATCAGTACTTTCATTAACATCACCAGCAACTACGGAGGCAGGACTATGGCAGCAGGAAAAGGAAAAGGACATGTTAAGAAAGTTATAAAATGAGAGAGAAGAAAATTATTTTATCAATGTAACATCAATACACAAAATTTTCTTTTTAGTTCATTTAAATTCACATTAACAACTTAGTTATTAGCAACTACAGTGAGTTAAGCAAACTATAACAGTGGGTTTTGCGGGAATCAAACTACGGACCTACGGGTTGTACGCTAGTGTGCTAACCACTATGCTATGGAGGTGGCCATACGTAATAAATATTATAAAACTAAATCCTCCAGCACGCCTGCCTGTACCTCAGTCCAGGCTGATCTCAGTAACTTGTAGCAATCAGCTCTTTGGTATAATTTTCTATAACTAATAAAATGTTGATCAAGTCACCTCTGTGGGGTAGTGGTTAGCATGCTTGCCTACCAAGCAGAAGGTCCCAGGTTCGATTCTCAGCTAGAATCTGGAAATTATTAAGTGTCAAAACCTAGTGTTTCATACCCCAAAGTAGTCGTTAATAAACAAAATGTTGATCTAACTTAAAATAAACTAAAAAAGTTGATCAGCTGATTACAAATAAGTACATTTATGTAAAATTTGTTTCCTTTAATAACTTTTTACATCCTTGCAAAGGTAGTTACTTTTATATGGATTTGAATACTAGACAGTGGTTACCGGTGTACTTTGATAGTTGGGGTTTAATTAACCATACTCTCTCAGGAATGGTCGGCCTGGGTCTGTACAAGACTACATCTCATTTACACATCATACACATCATTCTCATCTCATTGGGTCATAGGGTTGCTTACTGTTCTACGAGGGCTATTCAGAAAGTAGGGAACGTTTTGTAAATAAACAAAAACTACGTAAAAGAAAAATTTTTTATTATATACATCTGAAAGAGTGACTAAAATACTACTTTTCTACATTGTCACCAAGCAAACTGAGGCACTTGTCATAGCGGTGGACAAGCTTCAAAATTCCTTAGTCATAGAAATCCGCCGCCTGCAACCGCAGCCACTCAGTGACGCGCGCCCGGAGTTCCTCGTCGTCGTCGAAGCGCTGTGTTGCTAGCCAGTTTGTGCGGTTTGCCGTGGAAATCGCACAAAAATCAGCAAGGAAGATTATGGCTACTGTGTTTTGGGACAGGCAAGGTGTGCTGCTCATTGACTTTCTCGAGCGTGGTGCAACAATAAACTCTGATCGGTACTGCCAAACATTGCGCAACCTTAGGAGAGCAGTTCAAAACAAGCGCCGAGGAAAGTTGTCGTCAAAAATTTTGTTTCTTCATGACAATGCCCGACCTCACACGGCAAACCGCACAAAAGAACTCCTTGATTCATTCAAATGGGAGGTTTTCCCTCATCCACCCTATAGTCCTGATCTTGCACCGAGTGATTTTCACTTGTTTCCAAGAATGAAGAACTGGCTAGCAACACAGCGCTTCGATGACGACGAGGAACTCCGGGCGCGCGTCACTGAGTGGCTGCGGTCGCAGGCGGCGGATTTCTATGACGAAGGAATTTTGAAGCTTGTCCACCGCTACTTTACTTTACTTTACTATAAGGGCGTTCAGGCTTCTGCAGCCCCTCCTCACCGCGACCTAAAAGATCTTTTGTGATTGCCCCTATTCCTATTTCTGCAAGACCCACACTTTCGATAAAGCGCAGGATCTGCCTAGGATCTAGTGCACTTATCTGAGAAGGTGTTTACACAACCTTACCCATCAGCGCTCTTCTTTTGCAGCCACCCACTTTGCAACTGCATATAAATATAAGTGTGCGACCCCCTGAGCCGCACAGACCTTAACGGCCAATATTTCATCTTAGAAGACGGTTATGTTACACCCAAGGGCCAGGGAAATCTTTCCCCCGGCCCCCCAGGCCCCCACTCCCGCTCTTCCGCTCATCCCTGAGCCGTCAGTGTACCAAAAGGTAACCCCTTCCGGTATCACTGGCTGTCCCTCCGCCCACTCCTGACGATCAAAAATTTTCACCCTCAGTGTGTCGGAGAAGTCGTATGCTCTGTACATACGGTCCCGAGGACCACCTACCACACCCATCCCCTCAATCCCTTTGAAGATCTCGGTGTGGCCCATCTCCCTTGATGGGACCCCGAACCCGCCCTCCAGCCTCAAGGCAGTTCTTATCGCCTCCTTCTTCACTTGAACATGAATAGGAGGCAAATCAGACATCGCCTCCATAGTAGCCGTTGGACCAGTGCTCGTTGCACAACATATCCTTAGGCGGGCCAATCTCTTCAGCTTCCTCAGCCGATCTGTTCTTGGCCACCATACAAAAGCTTCGTACGTGACCATTGGCAGAATGATGCTCACATAAGCCCATTCTGCCATACGAGGCCTAAGCCCCCAAGTCCTCCCAAACGGACTCTTAAACATCCATAAGGCCTTTGCAGCCCTCTCAACAGTCCTTGACATGTGGCCCCTCCAAGTCAGGCCCCTATCAAGGACAACCCCCAGATACTTCACCTCAGGGGAGTAGCTCAAATCCACTCCTTCCAGAGTCAAAGCATCTAGAGCCATCTTCCTTTTCCTAGTAAAAGGAACAACAACCACTTTTAGTTGTCGTGTCAGCTAGGGAAATAATCAGTCCGCCCCTGCATAGCCCCGCGTACAGGGGTAAGGCAAAATACTGTAGGATTTAGCCAAGTTTCCTACAGGCACCGTTAAGACACTGATTAAATGCCCCAGTGCCATCCACCCTTCGGCACGGTAAACGCCTGACACCACTGGGTTGGGCAAAAGCTACAGTAGGAGAAGTTGCCTCTAGCACGGATAGAAAAAGTGCTAGATGCCAGGGACAAGGATCAGGATAGACAGACAGAAGCCCAGCATCTCAGCTCACCTCGGCGGGACCAAAGCATGGCTGAAAAGTAACCATAGGATGCCGAGGAGTTTCCAGAGGCACGGGCACGAAAAACTGCTACAGAAAGTAAGGGAGCAGGTGTGCTCTCTTGTCCACCGCTATGACAAGTGCCTCAATTTGCTTGGTGACTATGTAGAAAAGTAGTATTTTAGTCACTCTTTCAGATGTATATAATAAAAAAATTTTCTTTTACATAGTTTTTGTTTATTTACAAAACGTTCCCTACTTTCTGAATAGCCCTCGTAAATTGAACAGATTGCAACATACACAAATTAGGAATAAAAAAAAAACTTCATACAATATTTAATTCTAAAATATTGAAATTTCAAATTATTTAATAAATTTTTTAAAGTTTTTTTTCTAATAAATTACCAGTCGAGATGAATCGTTAAACAGAATGTAATACTTAATGAAAATTGTATCTTGAAGGTCAAACTGATATAGAAAGTTTGCAATTTAAAAATATTTAACCCATTGACCTACGAATTGTTTTGTACTGTTGGTGGCCTTACAGTTGGATTTAATTTTGCATAAAATGACACTATATTGTAAATAGACAATAACTTTTTTTCTTTAAACCAATTCTCTTAATTATTTTTAATTTTTAAAGAATTTAGTAACCATTTAGACCAAAGAACTACTTTTATTGTCTTTGAAATAATTTTTTTTCTTGTAAATGAAATTTTTTTAAAGGCTTTTTTTAATTGTAACTTAGAAATTTATAATTTTCTATAAAAACTTATATAAGGGTCATCCAGAGAATGCTTTTTTCTACAAAACTACTTTAAATTTTTTTAAATTTGTTAATATAAAAAAAAATTATGCTCTATTTTCTAATCACCAGTCATTGCCGTTTTCACTTATTTACACATCAATATCCTGTCCGTAATGAAACTAAAAATTCTCTGCATGCAGAGAATTTATTTAATAGTTAATAACTATTGTATTAATAATATTGAATACTATGACTTGATATAAAACACCAAAATATACGATAAAAAACCTAAAAACTCTTAACAAACATGCATTTACAGAATGTAAACAAACGCCATTTTTCAACACATGATATAGGTTATTTTGATCACGCATTTATAACTGAATGCTTGCACGCACTCTATTGGTAAATATACGAAAATAAAGCAAAAATTATTTAGTTTTCGTTAGTGCTGCTACATCAAGAAGTTTTTAAAAACTACATAGACAGGGCTAAATAAAATACGAGGACGTTAAATCGCCATCATTGTATACAACGGCACAAATGTGGTGGACAGGTGTTTCGCAGTCATTATATGCCAATGGGTTAATAATCTTGAAAACCTAAATTTAGATAAAATTTAATTTTTAGAATATTTCAACGAATTTTAGATTATTTCGGTAAAAGTATTATTTTTTCTATTTAATAACATATAAATTATCTTTTGAAAAATTAAGTAAGAGAAAATATAATTTGATGCTATTCCAAACAGTCAGTAACATAGACAGTTAATTAGTGATTTGTCAATGGGCATACATCAAGCCGAACTGACGTGTTTTAAAACTGGTAACTAAAAATTTTGAAATAATAAATGAAAGATACAGAAAAAAAACAAAGAAGTGATAAGAATAAATATTAAGAAGATTATATGGATAGAAATCTGAATTTATAAATATTAACTAAGAAAATGAAAGGTTCTACCAGAGCAAAGCTCAATTTTGATAAAAATATATTAAATAATTTGAAACATTTAATACCAGTAGAAGAATCGACAGCTGTTAGGTAAGATGAAATCTACCAAATTATAATTAACCATACCAAAATTAGATAAATGAAAAATCTGGTGTGAAACACTCACACAACTTTCTCTTGCCAATGCAAATAATTAACAATAAACCTAACATTAGTAATAAAACATTAGAAATAAACAAAATAACTAACCGTAAAAAAACATAACCTTATTTTAATCATGAGTGAAAGACGCAAAATAAATAACAACCTCAGTTTGGCTTAAAAATATGGAAAAATCTCTCTTTTACACAAAACTAGGCTCTGTAGAGAAAAATGCTCAAAATAAAAGTTGTAGAGCTTTTAATTTCCTATAAATTTGATAATATAAACTTTTGTCGTAAAATGCATACTAAGGCCGAAATCTTAAAAAAATCGATTTTTCACACGTTTTCATGAGAAAAAACAGAAAATCGCTTATTACTGCTAAACTAAGCGTTATACAAAAAAATGTTTGAAATAAAAGTTGTAGGATTTTAAATTTTCTACAACTTTTATTATATAAATTTATGCGCTAAAATGCATATTAACGCCGTAATCTTAAAAAAACAATTTTATTACATGAAAACAGCCTCACCAAGAATTTCAGCAAACATGGCGCCCACCCTATCTAGTGGAGCATAAAACTTTAGTAAATCAGGCGATTTAAAAAAAAATCATAGGACCAGTTTATGAGAAAATCGCAAAAAGGTGAACAATTACACAAATAAACTACTACTTCCAGATGACCGATTTTGATGAAAATGTTCGTGTCGGATCGGTAGTGGTATGTAACTTAAGTTTTAAGTTTCAAGTTCGTATGATGTTCCATTCTTGAGATATTTTGTGCAAAGACACACACACACACAGACCAATCGCTAAAAACATGTTTTTTGGGTTCAGGGGGTCTGAAAACGTGTAGATCCGGTGAAAACTCGTTATCGAAAAATTGACATGAAAACAATACTTTCCTTCCTATAAATTCTTATAGGCAAGAGAAAGTAAAAATAGGAATTTATCTACTGCTGCTCATTGCTGGTTTCATTTTTACTTTTTAGTAATGTTACACAATACATAAAACAGCAATTTAGACAAGACAAAATTATGCAAATACTACCGTTCTTAATGAAAAAAATAATTTAAAAAAAAGTACCTTTTCAATAAGCTCTTTAATCATACCACTCCACTGACCATTTTCGTCCATATCTCCGAAGCTATTATCAGGTGCGACATAGATTTCATATTCAAAGCCAACCAATTTTCTAATTTCTTCAATTAAATCAATACAGTAACCTTTGTATTGAATAATTCCATCTTCTTCAATTCTTATCATGAATGGATGTTGCTGTTTTATAAAAAATAAAAATTTATTCAGAATACAAAAATAATACATAAGTTAGCAGTTCTGTTAATCAAATACGCTTAATACTGTAATATTAATATGCTGTACCATAACAATATAATATACTTAAGCTTAATGTTTAACAGGAAGGCTAACTTAAACTTTAGCTTAAAAAAAACACTAATTTATTGCATTAATTGGAAATGTACAGAAAAATACAGAATTTCAAAACTGAATAAATTAAATTAATGAAATAAACTACAGTTATGAAATATTTTTTAACGCACTCGTACTTTCTATACAGTAATTTTAAAAAACCTTAAATTTTCTTTTGAATGAAGACTGAACTTTTTTTTGAGTAGCAGCAACATCTCTCATTCTTTTTAGTAACAATGATTCAGCAGCAATTAATTCAGGCTGTTTTTTGCACCATAGCACTGCAGTTTTTAGCATTAACTCTGCAAGAGTAAATATATATATATTTTTTTACATTAATGGTGGTTGGATGAATAACAGGAGATGCACATTTGAAAAACTAGTTACTATATAACACAGATGCTAGAGACTTTCTAATCAATCTGTGAATGAAGAATACAATTTAATTACTTCATTAAATAAATATGAAAACCAGTATTTACGTAGTGGCTTAAGAATGGAACTTAAACATTATAAAATAACAAAAATACTTACCAAAACTGTAACAATTCTATAAACAGTGACTGCGGAAAAATTTCTCATACTGTTTGAATCTTTGATTTGTAATGGTGAATTTAAACCAGCTCTCCATGACCCTAAAGTTTCAGCACTGACTGATTGTGAATTAATAACGGTAACTTTTTCAAGTCTTGTATTAAATTCCATAAAACTGTTTCCATTTTTTTCAATTGCAAATGGAGCATAAGAAACTGGTTCATTTACCTGTAAATGATAAATATGGAAAATTAAATTAACTTTAGCAATACCACATGTCCAAAGCCTGAGCTAAAGCAAAGACCATTTATTCAATTCCCGAGTAGTACATAGAACTAATGCAATATGCAAAAATAAATAAAAACTGTTCCTAAAAGACCTCACTGTCTTTTCCCCAAAGAGATCACAGAGTTGCTACTGTGAGAGGGTACTCAAATGCATTGACTTGTAAGTTACTTACTACAACCGCTGATACAACTATATTAATAGTTACAAAAATTTCTACAAATAATGGCAATTATTTTATATTTAAACCACCATTTTATTCCTCATGTTACACACATAAAAATACATCATTTCTCATTTTCTCAGTAAAAGACATCAACATAATCTAGCTAGATAAAGCAAGAATAGAAGCGATGGGCATGTGGCTATAGAGGTAAATGCAAAACATCAGCTTAACCAAGAAAAAGACATTTAATGTGACGTATTACTGGACGAACACCCCTAGAATGTTTGGTCAGCAAGGGGGCAAGAGACCAATACCTCCCAACTAGAAATAGAAATAACTCAGCAATACGCACCACTTCACAATGAAACAAAAACTATAAAGTATATTCGGCACCTTAAATGTAAGACCTTTAATATCTGAAGAACAAATTGTAGAACTTGAACAAGCTTTAAGCAATAGTGATATTGACATATTAGGATTATCGAAAATATGAAGACAAAGTGAAAAAAAAATGGAGAGGAAAAACAAATTTATATTTTTCTATTTCGGAGAAGTATCGGGAAAAATGAAGCTGGTTTTATAGTTCACCATAAATATAGAAATGATATTTTAGAATTCAAACCTATATCAGATAGAATCTCTACCCTCAGTATTAGATGAAATCAAGCGATACTACGGTTTATTCAGGTTCATGCACCGACCAGCTCTTTTACTAAAGAAGAAATCGTGGGAGAAGCCTGTGCCCAAAAATGGGCCTAGTTTCCTAAATACTTTAAAAAAAAAGTGATTATGATTTTATTTGGACATTAAAGTTAAAAATTATGAATGATTTGTTTTAATATAATTAATTATTATATAGATATTGTTTTTTTTATTTTTTTTATTTATTTAACGTCGCATCAACTACAACGTTGGGGTGTAACTGTTTACAATGGAGGATATGATTTTTTTTTTTGTAATGTATGAAAATATGCCATGCCTGAGTGGGATTCGAACCCAGATATTGTTTTATGTGTAATGTATCTACTCACTGTAAAGTAAAATATGTCATTTTAAAAGAGACTAATAAAAAGGCTATTATTATTATTATTACTGGACATTGAATGCACAAAAGACCTCAATGCAACCTTGAACAGAAGATAGGTGAAATGCAAGACACAATGATTTCATTGTGAATATGTTTCCTAGTGAAAAATTTGGAAATGAATGAAAGGCTTAAGGGAAAAACTTAACAATTCTTAATAAAACTAATTAAATTTAAAAAAATACAATATAAATTATTATTATTTCGTACCTTTCTTTAGGTAGCTATTTAGTTTTTAAGTTTAAAAACTTGATCGTTTTAGTGATACCACCTTCTTCAGAGTATTTAAAAAAATAACTTCAGAATGGTCATTTAATTTAGTCATATAAAAAAAACTGAACATTTTTATTGATATAACTGAATGGAATGACCATTCTGAATTTTTAAATACAATTTTTAAAATAACAGGTAATAAATAATCATTTACATTCATGTCTACATTCAATAAGTATGTAGACATGAGAAAAATGTCTACTGAAAGGAACTCATGGATACATCAATCTCAAAATTTATGTAAAACCGGTTTCCTTATAGTAGTTTTTCTCCAACTATAGACATGTTTTGTTGTAAACAGAACAATACAAAATTAAATAATCTTTTCAACTTACTAGTTTTAGTGATTTTCTCAAATCCAAGTCTTTTCTTCGAGGCAAATTTTCTTCACTATAATCATTGCAACTCGTATAGCTCATATTTTTAGGCCACTCACCAATATCTATCATAGCCCTAGACAAAAATTAATCATTAAAATAGTGCAGAACTATAGAATATTGTGTTGTTTAGGTCAACAACTAAAAGGTTGGTTTATATATATGTATATGTTTATGTATATTTTTTGTTTATATAAGTTATTACACACAATTCCAACTTTTAGTAAAAAACAGAAAATCACTAATTACTGCTAAATTAAGCATTATAGAAATGTTTAGAATAAAAGTTGTAGGTTTATAAATTGTCTACAACTTTCATTATTACACTTTTGCCCTAAAATACATATTAAGGCTGCAATCTTAAAAAAAAAAATTCTTTACAGGAGCACAGCCTCCCCAAGAATTTCAGCAGACATGATGCCTACCCTATCATATGAGGCATTAAAAATGTAGTAATTGTGGCGATTTAAAAAAAGTCGTACAGCCGTTTTTGAGAAAATGTTCGTGTCAGTTCTCTAGTAGTACCAAACCTAAGTTTCAAGTTTCAACTTTGTACGATGTTCTGTTCTTGAGATATCTCGTTCACACACACAGACCAATCGCTAAAAACATATTTTTGGGGTTCTGTGGTCTGAAAACGTGTATATCCAGTGAAAACTCAATTTTGAAAAACTGACATGAAAATAATACTTTCCTTCCTATAGCCCTATATTTATATAGGCAAGAGAAAGTAAAAATAGGAATGAATGTTTTGCATAAAATGTAGACCTACCACTAAGTAGAACCCTTAATATGCAATTTCATTTCAGTTTGTCAGTCAGGCTGTTACTGATGCAATTTCCAGAGATTATCTTCTTCTTAAGGTGCCAATCCGTTTCGAATGTTGGACACCATCATGGCGATCCTCACTTTGTCAACTGCAGCTCTAAACAGTTGCGGAGTAGTTTTATTGAATCAGGTTCTAAGGTTCTTTAACCAGGATATTCTTCTTCGACCTGGGCCCCTTTGTCCTAATATTTTTCCTTGCAGTATGGATTGCAGAAGTTCAGAGATTATGAGCAACACTTATTACGATTAAAAATCTGAAGTACCCATATAACCATACAATATGGCAGCTACTGTCACATACTCGGTAAACAACATTATGCAAGTTAAAAAAATATAATTACTTTATAGCCAGTAGCGAACGAATAGTAAGATCAAAGTAAAATGCGGCAGCAATTTCTGGTTCTGATGTCAAACTGTAAGTTGTTCGAAGATTAGATAGACGTTCTCGATTAGTAGGTTCAGGTTCTGGCATGACGAACATCACACTTGCATTCGAGCAACTACACTTCAGAAGACCTTTATCCTGTTTACAGTGACAATAATAAAAATATTTACAAACACTTAAAAAAAGCAGCAATAATATTTCTTTGTACAATAATATGTAACTAAATCAGACTCTTGAAGTAGAATTCTATCTGTAGTGTTCAAGAAATTAAAAAATCTGGCGTTGAAACAAAAGAAAAAGGAAAAACTTGACCTAATTTTAATAAGGAGTGAATGATGCTAAATGAAAATCAACCTCTGCAGAACTTAAAAAAATATGAAAAATCACTAACGCTAAACTAGGATTGGTAAAAAGAATTACTTGAATTAACAAATTGTAGATAAGTTAATTTCCTGTAACTCTGATTATATACACTTTTGTCATAAAATGCACACTAACACTGGAGTTTTAACACTTTCGAGACAACAACCGTACGTGATACGGCCGTGATGATATACACTGAGTGACAGCAAACGTATCTCATACGTTTGCTACTTTCACATTGTTATAAATGTGGCTACCGGTATGCTATCCATTTCCCGTTTTCACTGTTATTTAGTTCACTTTGTTCTCCGTTTACCTACAGCGATAGTTGACCGAATAGATTAGTATTTTCTGATATATCGACGAAACTATCGCCCGCTACGTAATGCGTGAAATCGAACTGTAGCATCTACTACCAAGTACCGACGTAGCGGGTTACAAGGCCACATTGTTTGCAGTGTATGTGTTTTACTGTTATTGTGCTTTTATACATTTCATTAAACGATGTCTAGAGATGCATTAGACTGTTTTGCAGAAGATTCCGGGTCGGAAATAGATGACACGGAATTGTATAAATTAGAATAATTGTAAATAGTATTATTTTCCCCAGTGTTTTATTGACTACCAAGCAAGAGTCAATTATTGTTGACAAAAATATAATTTCACAGTTAGTTTATACTTTATTTTTTATGTTTATTTTAGCTTGTTTTATATGACAGTGTATAAGTACATTACTTTTAGCTATAAGTTCATATAAAATTTTTCGGAAATGTAAAAATTAGAGTAATTGTAAATAGTATAATTTTATAAATAACTCAATAATTGACTTAACTAAATATATGGTTAAAAAGAGGAAATTTCAAACTTTATTTTCATATAATAACCTTGTTGATAAGAACTGAGGTGACTGCACACTGATTTTTTGAAAAAGTTGAAAAAACGTCAGTCTACAGTGCAAGGTACATATAATTTACTTCAGTCTGAGGTGCATGGTCGTGAAAAAAATGGTAGAATGGAAAGTGTTAAAAAATCCAAAATTTTACCAATTTTGATGAGCAACACCCAGAAAATCGCTAATTGATGCTACACTGTAGAAAAAAAATGTTTAAAACAAAAGTTGTAGGTTTTAAATTTACTACAACTTTGATTATATACACTTTCACCCTAAAATGCATATTAAGGCCGCAATATTTAAAAAAAATTTATTATGAGAGCACAAACCCCCAAGAACTTAAGCAGATATGGTGCTTACCCTCTCTTGTAGAGGATAAAAAAATGTAGTAAATAACAATTTAAAAAAGATTACAGGAGCGGTTTTGAGAAAATTTCAAAAAAGTGAAAAAATGCATGAATAATAATTATTACTTCTGGTTTTTTAAAAAAATTAAATTTTACATTATATTTACCTGTGTAATAACATGCCACGCATACTTCTTTCCAAAAAATTTATTGATATTAGCATTATCTAATACTGTTTTAATCGTTGATAAACTTCCAAGAACAAAATAATTAACAATATCTAAATCTCTAAACCTTGTCAATTGTCTTTTAATACTTCTAGCGTCTTCAACTTCTGCAATTATATGTCTTGTAGGTATATTTTGCAGTAAAGATTTATATTTGTGATTCATTACTGAAAATATATTGAAGTTAATTATCATTAATGTTACAATAAATAATTATTTTAGTAGAAAAAGGACAGTTTACTTCCCTAGGGTTCAAACCTGATTCACAGCAAGAAGTACATTATTATCATTACTGAATTTGTTAGTTGACTAAATTTACACAAAAAATTATGATATTATATTATTACCATAAAAATCTTATTACGCCAGAAATGGTCAAAGAATATTCAAGAACACTTACCAATTGAGAAATACTTGTGTACCATTATCACACTGTCAGCTTATCACAACACTTAAAATTATATAATACTACAAATATTTATTTTTTTAGAGATTTCAACCTTAGACATTCATCTAGATCACCTTAGATCATCATTAGACATTATGCAACCAACTGGGTTGGTCTAAAGGTAAAGTCGTAGCTGTGAGTCAGCTGTTTAACAACTGATTTTCAGAGACAAAGATTCCTGGTTCAAATCCTAGTTACTGGTAAAGATAGTTATTTTTGCACGGATTTGAATCCTAGACAGTGGTTACCGGTGTACTTTGATTGTTGTGGTTCAGTTAACCATACTCTCTCAAGAATGGTCGGCCTGGGTCTGTACAAGACTACGCCTCATACACATCATCCTCATCTGAATGGGTCATGGGGTTGCTTATTGTTCTCAATTGAACAGATTGCAATTACACAAATTAGGAAAAAATTAGACAATTATAGCGGTCCTGTAATTGTCATGACGTATAGAAAAGGTTTACATCTCTGAAAAAAAATGATATAATTGTGTAATTTTAAGTGTTGTGATGAGCTGACGATGTGGTAAAGCCATGAAAATACTCCTCAGTTGGTAAGTGTTCTTACTCATTCTTTGACCGTATCTGGTAATTTAAAAATTTTATTTACAATAAAATAAAATAAGAAATTTATTAAACGGTGGATATATGCTACAATGTTTAACAAACATGAAATGTATCTTCCAACATTAAAGAACCAAATTATGCCATTATCATCAACTTCTTGCATTTGCTGACCACCCAGTGATTATTTTTAGGAAAGAAGAAACAGTGGTTGAACAAATCAATGTATTAAAAGAGAAAGC
The DNA here is from genome assembly GCA_035578175.1 of Catonia carolina. Lineage (NCBI taxonomy): Eukaryota > Metazoa > Arthropoda > Insecta > Hemiptera > Achilidae > Catonia > Catonia carolina. Next base: position 80,227,711 of record JAQMRL010000003.1, on the reverse strand, counting down.
AGAGACAGATTTAACAATTATTGTTTACTACAACATATTATGATGGATTCACCATCATCAGAATACTTAATACAATATCAAAAATTGAAGATAATTATTAAAATTTTACATTAGTTCCTTCATTCATCTGTACAAAGATGTATTAAACATATGTAGGCCTAAGTTTTCACATGAAATCGTAAATGAATATAAATCTAAGTCGCTACAAAAGGTCAGTAAGGAATGAAAATATTAACACATTAGAATTGCATACAAGCTGCAGGATGATGCATTGTGAAAATTTATTTTTTAAGGTATTTTTTTTTGTTTTACAAAAACTGTTTTGCAATTACTGCTAATGCAGGCAATTTAATACTGACAGCTGCCATCTATGCAATAAGTATAAAAAAAGATCAGATTAGAAAAATTAAATAGTTTTGAAAGAAGAAACTACTTCTACAAGTAATAACTATAATGCTTTCCACCATTGATGAACTCTACTGTTTCACGCGTTTAAACCAATCAGAACGTTTGCCAGCATTGTCAGATTGTATGAATGTATCAGCCTGACAAACATTACGCGCACATGCGTATAAGAACCATAGTAGTTCACTTGTATCTTGCATCTTGCACTGAAACGTCGTTATAGAGTGCATTAACATGAAATAATTTATAATCAGCTGGTTCTATGTTATATGTTCATAGGTTACTAGCGGGTCCCGCGTGGCTTCGCCCACGAAAACGTAAACAAAGAATCAGCTGTTTAAGTATACTCGCTGTATTTCTTATGGGAGGGTATTTTTGCGAATTCTACCATTTAAAAAAAAAATTTTACGAAATCCTTTCTTAGCGACAGCTTAGAAAACTTAAGTTGATATATAAATCAGGACATCTCTTTTATATAATAGATAGCTCCCAGTCGTGGCTTTGCCCATGCAATTTTAAGGCTATGATTCTGTATTTTAATTTGCTAATAACCTAAGTCACAAATATAATTTTTGTTTGGAATTACGTATAAAGAACAATTCACACACATCAGTCACGTCACCGTTCCAAAACGGAACCGGCACGGCCACTCGAAGTCAAAAATGATGACAGTATTCACACATGTACATCAGTTTTCCTTTCGTCAAACTCCATTCAGTCATTTTACATAGAGACAAATACGTCCGTAAAAAACAAAATATCGTCGAGAAAAAATATCCTTTTGACGGTTCGGTGACGGCGACAATACTGACGCGCCGGTTTTGGGACGGTGCTGGTGCTCAGTGTAGACAATGTCATTAATTTTTCAAGAAAGAATATTTTTCTGTGACTGATACTTGTCTTCTCGAAATGACGGAACTGAGACGTGACGTGGACGGATGTGAGTAAATCGACCCTTATGGTGAAAAAATAAAAAAGAGAAGGATTATAATAGCATACTGCCTGAATTTACATAAATAACTGTTATTTTATTTTAATTTAAGTTAGATTTAAGAAAATAACTTTACCGTATGCATTTTACTGAATTGGTTGAGACACATTTTTTTTAAATTAAATTTTAATTGTTCGGTTGCAAAAATCATTTTACAATGTCAGTCAAATATACATTATGTGACCTAAGCAATGAGATTCGTTTCTTGAATAATAAGTAATAATACTATAAAGCATAAAAAACATATCACTTATTATACTAATTACAACAATTCTGGAATTAATTCTGGTTAAAATGTAAATCCAGTGTTAGGTTAAACACTACATACAGTACAACATCCGGAGTGACAAAAGTAAACCATAGATTAAAATCGTTGTTAAAATCAATTTAACTTCTGGGAAAATAGCTAATAGTTTTGTAGTTGATCTGCTATTTACGTACGATAAGAATGTACTTACTGGATGCAACGGAATATACCTATGGAGGGGGTAAATGTGTGTCGGAGAACAACCAGTACATAAGCGTAGCGCTTCGCGCTGACCCGCATCCTCGCATCAGTGGGGGGGGAATTTTTGCGATTTCTTCCATTTAAAATCAAAATTTTGCAAAATCCTTTCTTAGTGCGCGCTTACACAACATAACAAAGCTATCTTCCAAATTTCAAGTCTCTAGCGTCAGTAGTTTCGGCTGTGCGTTGATCTATAAATGAATCACCCAGGACATGGTTGTCCTTTTATATAATAGATTGTTATTGAAAGACCAAAAAAATGGCTGACGAATATATAATAGAGCTACGAGAGCAACTATTGCCAACATTACTGGCAGTCACTGGCTAGCTATGAAGTGGGTAGTGGGCAATCTGTACGCTCAGAGCTCATCAACACAGAAAAATAGTATAGTTTCATAATGATATTTATATACTTTGATGATAATGGATCTACTGAAACACGTTTACGTAAAAATCATAAAGAAATAAAAGTCAAAGCAACTGAAAAGGTTGGTAAATAATTTAAAATATTTATCCGTAAAGAAATAATGTAATGATTAAATTACAATGACTAATATGAAATTCTATGACTCAAAATACTTATGTTAGAAAATTTTGTTTTTTTTTAATATACTCTTACCAAAAGAACTATCAAAAAGTATTCCAGCATTTGTACAATTTTGTTTTTCCACAATTGCTCGTATGACTTCACTAATGATGTCACCAGGAGGACTAACTTGTATAAGATACTTCTGTTGTTCTCCATCCAGATTACGCCACTGTCTAAAATACAATCAAAATGATATGTTAATAGAAACGTAATAAATAAAGCCATTCCAAAAATTCAAGCTAATTTAATACTAGACCCTGGTTACCAAGGTGTACTTTGATGGTTCGGTTCGGTTCGGTTCGGGTTGAGGTAGCTCGATGGCTAAATGTTGGCGATATCGTGTTAAGGAACACCTGATCGCTCGGGGAACAAAGTTACAGATTAATACAACCTCAGGTAGAAACAAGGGAATTTTATATGTGATAAGAATTTTAAGTGTTATTAGGGTTTTTTAACGTTGTGGACTAGGGAAGTGTAAAGATGGTTCAAGTAGTTAGAATTTATTATTAGTTTTAAGGTGAACCTTTTAGCATGTGTGTGGCTTTGGACGGGGAACACCGCGCCAATATGTGGATAGGTAATAAGTGTGGGTAGTCGTATGAGAGGATTCATAATTTAGACGGTTGGGGAGGCATAATCATCGGCCTTAAGTACTGTGTAGTTGTCGGCTCTTGTGTTTTAGTGGCCTTTGTTATAATTTTATAGTGTAGGTGTCGGCTCTTTTAGAGTATGATTATGCAAATTTAAGCGGGGATTTAAACCAACCAACTTAGGGAGGGGACGTGCTGGGAGATTTGTGTTACATTTCTATTATTAGACATAGTCGCGGAATGGCAACGGCCTAGTTCGTTCGGGAGGATGTGGTGTCGTGTACAAGTCACGTATAATTTGAGGACCGTAGGCCCTCGCATCGTCGTGTAGTCTGTTAGAAGTGTTACGTATAAAGTCCTCCATATTGGGAAAGAGTAGGTGTTCGTGAATCGTTTGGTTAGGAATATAATAGTGAAATCCAGTGATTATCCGGAGGACTTTGTTCTGGAAGGCGGAGGCACGTGTCTTGTTACTTGTACTGAGGAAGGGCCACCAAATCGGCGACCCGTATAGAAGGAAGGGGCGTAATATCGAGGAAAAAATTAGAAGTTTCAATTTAGTCGTGTAAGCGTCGGAACGAAGTAACGGGAAAAGTAAGGCGGTTAAAACCCTACCCTTGCGCAGTTTTTCGTCGATGTGCTGCCGGAGCGTCAGTCTCTTATCCAGTTGAACCCCAAGGTACCTGACACTGTCCTTCCATGGGAGTAGTTCTCCGTCTAAACGTAGAGGTGGAGGGGGCCATTTAGCGGAGAAGTGGATAGCTTCGCACTTGCTAGGGTTGAGCGTCAGTCTCCAGATACGACACCAGGTAGTGATGAGTATGAGCTGATCTTGAAGCGTTTTGCAATTAAGTCGGAGGGATCTGCCGGGACGGAACAATATCGCGTCGTCGGCAAACAGTCCGAAGTTGACAGAATTCATAACTGGGAAATCGAAGGTGTAGAATAGGTAGAGAATGGGCCCAAGGACCGAGCCCTGTGGTACACCTGCGGCTGATGGGGTCAGTTGTGATTTGACTGTGTGGAACTGAGGGGTAGAGGCAGAGACTTGGAACTGTCTGCCGGTCAGGTAGGAATGAAGTAGTCGAACTGTAGACGGAGGAAAGAATTGAGCTAGCTTGAATAAGAGGCCCACGTGCCACACACGATCAAATGCTGCTCTAAAGTCGAGCAGCACGGCCGTGGTATGGAGGTGAGCATTTTTGGCATCCACTAGTGATGGTTGGGTTCAATTAACCATACTCTATCACGAATGGTCGGCCTGGGTCTGTACAAGACTACACCTCATTTAAACATCATATTTACATGACGTGTAATAATAATATTATCCTCATCTCATTGGATCATGGGGTGCTTTTTGTTCTGAAATGACATCAATGTTATCAGATAGAGGGATGAATCCATAAAGTTGTTTAACCCTTGCTAACCTGGAAGCCAGAAATCATGCATGCGTCATTACCTTTCATTAACTCAATTTTCTCCACAACTATTCATTATTTTCCAATGGGTTTAGTTTTATTAGATAGAGAATTTACTCCTCTATAATTTGATGTATCTTGCATATTTGTGTGATGAAAATTGACGACGTGGTGTAACACGAAAGAAAGAGACTTTTTTTGACAAGCCAATACTAAAATTGGAGCGTTTTCGTCCATAACTTTTCAACAAAAAAAAGGTATTTGTTTGAAAACGACATCATCAGTTAGCTTTAAATGTTGCGGTCGAAATAAATAAATTAGAAGTGCCGGCGACAAATTTTATGACTCTTAAACCAAACAAAGAAGGTTAACACTACCTGTCTCGCCTATCCCTCGGTTAAACCTTACAATTAGCGTCACAATAAACGATGAGATATTTTGATTTATGCTATCATGTTTAGAAAAGGATACTACGTAAAAAAAAGCGCGGAAAAGAGATAGAAACTTTCATAGAAGAGGAGTAAATAAAAATTGAAAAGAGACTACATTTTTTGTGGCAATTTTTTCATCCAGCACGTTACTTTGTTGAACAAAATGTGTGATATCTTTTGAATGCGTCTATCAATTTCCAATATCTAACCGTTGTTATTTTTACAATTAATTGCTTTATTTATGTACATAGCTAACATATTTTTTTCTATTTTTTAGTGATTTAGTGACACTTTTTTGTATGTAAATTGATATTTCTAAAAGCAAATATTATTTTTTAATTTTTATTCTGGTCGTAAATGAAAATGGAAAAATTTGGTTCATATGTGGTTCTACTAACAAATTCTTTATAAATAAATAGTAATTTTTTGAAATTTTTAGGTATAAAACTGAATGAAATAAATGAGTTTTTAATAGGCGCAAAATGACAGTCCGCGTGATCGTTAAAATCCCAGTTCTCGTCAGGTTAAAAAGAAGTAACCACTTACACACCAGCCTTTGCTGAGTTATTTTGTACGTAGATTAATGGTTATAAGTTTTGTTAGACTAATGATATTTTTTTAGTGCAATTAATTACTTAAATTGCACTAAATACTTTATGCACAAAACTGGGTGTATACTACCATTTCAAAAAAAACATTTTCTTTTTTTAACTCATAAAATTTATTGTAAATCCACTTATATAATAGAAAAAATGGAAACGGATATTTTTGTCCAGTGAAATTTTCCATTAAAAATTAAAAAACAATTAAACATTTATTTCACTTTTTTCTGAAATTTTTGATATTTATGTTTACATTATCATGTATTTTGTAATCATGCTTGTTATCTGTCAAGAAGCTAATGTAATAAATAAAAAAAATTTATTCACATATTTGAACAGAATGGGACACTTTCTTTCAAAAAAATTTATATTTATTTAATTTAAAAAAAATTATTTTTTTAACAGAAAACATCCCGTCATACTGAAACACATGAATAAATTCTTTATCATTCATTACATTAGCCTTCCTGATGTATAACAGGCACGCTTACAAAATTCCACGTTCATTATGTTAGAAAAAAAGAAATGACAGTGAAAATAAACAATATCAGTTTCAGAAAAATGGAATTTTCCGAAAAACTTTAAATAAATTTTTAACAGTCCCATGTAACTGAAAATTTCACTGGACGAAAAATATACACCTCCATTTTTCTATCAAATAAGTGCATTTACAATAAATTTTATGAGTTAAAAAAAGAAAATGTTTTTTTGAAACGGTAGTGTACACCCAGTTTTGCGCCTCTCCGTCAACTCTTTTCTTTCCCAAGACAAATAACAGTAGTTTTCCATAAAAACACAAACTAAACTTAATAAATAAACATCAAAATTCATAAACCATACCTAATATCTCCTTCTTGACCATAGGACGCGGAGACTGTAGGAAGCGCAAGTGCAGCTGTAAATGTCTTAACAGTTTCAGAAGGGATCCCACTTAAAGTCATGTCTAATACAATATGTGGTGGCATATTATTTTGTATTGAATCATTATACTTTGCACATACTGAGAAAAATAAACACTCATTAGTTTTATAAATACATAAAAACATGTTAGATATTTTTTTAAAGTTTAAAATAGCCATTTAGCATATACTATTATTTTCCCATAACAAGCAGGTGGAGAGCTAAATTATTTGCACTTGATCTGTAAGTTCCAGGGCTATAACAAATAGTTGTTTCTTATCACATGGTCAGCCAATTATATGACTGAATCATTTAAGAACAGAAGAGGTCAAAGTGTAAAAGACACTATAGCTTAATGAACTAGAGACTGCAGATGAAGGCGGAGCATAGTGATCTAGATTACAACATGGAGCCAATTAACTTTCAATAATATTATCCTGCATTGTCATGTTGTGGTCCCACTGTGGATGACAGCCTAACAAAAAATCAGCTGGCGTTCGATGAAACAGAGTGTGACTTAGTGAAGGGGCAACCTTACACCCAACCTTGGTTGTTATTGGCTAGATCTCACCTGCAGTCTTTAGTTCGTTTGGGTATAGTCACAGTTATCTCTTCTGAGAGTAATGAATTTCATTATACACCCAGACACTGTGATAAATCAAGTGAAGGTGTCATTTGCAGGGTGGAAAATAGATGTTTTTCAGAGGGCCTGGCATGCTAATAAGCACACTTTTCCACTCAGTGAAGAGGCAGTGGTAAACCAACCACCTCAATTATATTAAAATAAATTAAAAAATTATAATTATAATTATAAATTTAACAATTAATAGCATTATAAAATAAATAAATAAAAAATATAAAATGCCGTAATATTTAATTTTATAAAAACAACAGTGTTAATCAAATATTATGTTTTGATAAGATTAACTGAATAAGATGTAATGTATAAAAAATAATATTTCATTGTTACATTTATAATAATAGTTGTTAAATTTATAAATACTATTGAACAATGGCCGTCAGAGTTCAAGGAATAATACGTAAATTTTGAAAATGATTATAGAGTTTTGATAAAGATAATTACAACCAAAATGGTAGTATTGTAGTCAAGTGCCAAGTAATAGTAGTAGTAGTAGTAGGGGTGCTGCATGCGCCCCTATACCTGCTTAGCGGTGTGTGTGTGTGTGTGTGTGTGTGTATGTATGTGTAAGGGTTGGTTTATGATGTAGGTTCCATGGAGCTGAGAACATATTATAATCCAAACAATTAATTCAAAATGATGGCGATATAACTGAAGTTATTTTGGTTACGGCCATCACTTTATTTAAACAATACTAACTCAAAAATTAGGTAACTTTGAAGTATAATCCATTATACCACCTTCATTACAAAAAACAAAATCAGAATCAGTTCAAATATACTCTTCAAAATGTGCTAACTCAAAAATTTGAGCAAAAGCTCCTATTCCAAAATTGTACACCTTACAAACGTACCCACATGCAACAAACTGTTACCTAAACTTTCAAAATTCCATAAAAATTTTTGTACATTTTCTTAGGTGCCATTAGGAGACTCAAAATTTTTGATCACCAACCCTTATCAAATAACATGTTTATAAACCACTTTATTAAAAAAAATAATAACCGTTCATTATTGCCAGTTACTTAACTGAAAACTTATTTCAACTGTTATGTTATAGCAGTTGGGTGAGCTTGTATATTTAATAAAATATACGAAAAAACTTAACCGAAAAAAAGTAACACAAAAACTGAATAAGTAAAATAAACTTAAAAACCAGACTTACATTCTTCCAGAAGAACATGAGCATCATTTCCAACCAAATTCAATTTGATAAAATTGTCAACATGTATACCGAGCCTTGGATTACGACGTAAATAATTCAAAGCGACCTCTACTGATTTCTCTGCAACTATGTTTTTACTAACTTCATTCACAAACACTGTAACAAAAACAGATATTTTACATTTTAGATCAGTTGGTAAACAACGAGAACATGTGATAAATAAACTTAATTTTTAATCAACAATAAATTTTATAATTTCAATTCCTTCAAAAATTTTGAGTTTTTTAAACAGCAACTCGAAAGATCAAATTGTAATACCTAAGCAGTTCTTGATCATAAAATTACAAATTTTCCTTTTTTCTACTGAATCCATGGTTTATAGTACATGTGACAATTGATTATTACAATGTAGATAATCACAGGAAATTTCTCAGATGCATTTGGGTAATGGTGAGAAGCACAACTGGCTTCTATGAGAAGGGTTCCGGATTCAATTTCTTGATCCAATCTGGCATTTTTTATCACACATTATCATCTATCACTCAATGTGCATAACAGCCAGATGTAAAACAAAAAAAAGATGTGCTTCCATTTATTAAAAACTATAATAATTCTTATTATGCATTAAAAACCACAAAACAAAACACTGAAATCTGAATCAGTATAGTCTCATACAAATTAAGTTAATCATTACACCAAAATTAGTTAAATTTTATAAAATATTAGTTTCTGAGAATGCACATGTGGTAAATGTCTAATTTTTATGTTTTCTTTTTTTTGTGTGCTGAATCCAAATCAGTATTTATTACTTACCTTTGATAAAACATTAATTATTTATTTGGTTTATTGTGTACAATAAATTAAACGTATCAAAGAAGTTCCTACCTTATTAACTACACATAACCTACATTAACATAGGAACAGTAAAAGATAACTTACTTAAATTAATCGACTGAATGCTCTGTGATAAAGTTGAATACGGCAGTAACGTGAACAAAAATTGTAAAGAAATTACCGTAACAAGAAAATTAAACCCCATGATTTCTGAAACAAATTTTAATGGACGAATTAAATAGATTAATAACTAATGGCATTACGGCCTAACCTTTCCGAAAAAAGAACAACTATGCCTACATCACTGTATAATAGTAATTGCAACATTCACTGAAAGAACATAACCACACTCGTTTCACGATACTGCAACTGTAAGGGGTCACATGACTACGCATTGCGACCACATAATATTAAATTATGATCAAATTAAAATAATAATATTTGCTTATGAACTAATTTAAGACAAAACAATGTTACTTAGTATCCGAACGTCCAGCTTGCTGTAGTGCAAAGTAAAACGAGAGGGTTCGGTTTAGAAGTTTTAACGAATAAATACCCCACACTTCTAAATCCTAACTACAAATAAATAATCTATAAATGCGACTTGGAATACTCACGACCAAACGTTATTCACGTGCATTATCTTCAAACTTTGGGTTACGACGAGAAAAAACGCTGAAATTTACCATCTGACTTCATCTTGTGGTTCTTTTTAGTACTAGAAAAGCACTGCCGCCGACTTCATACCAAATAATATTATGCGCCTCTGCTACCTTAGAAAACGAAAATAATAAAATTTTATTTCCAAGTCTTTAGTAAGTTAACAATCTGCGCCCCACTCAATTTTAATACCGTAATCACGGACTGCTAGCACAATGCTACGCGCCGCGAGCCAGTATCAACCTGTTCACCCCCACTCCTCACAAGACGAAAGACGGTTGTAGTGCACCCGTCTTGCATATTCTTTGATAAATTCGTTTTAAGAAAGAACTACGGAGTAAATAAAGCTCTTCTTACTTCGTGGATAGAACTGTCTTTAGTGTGTATTGACTGATGTAGCTAATTTTAGTAGTATAAATTAGTAAAGTGCAAATATCAACCCTCAATGAAGCCGTAAAAGTATTTCATAACTATTAGTAACTTAATTAAATTCCAAATTGGAAAATACATTAGCCTGCATTTGTAAATATTATGTTGAAAAGAAATAGACCAATATGGTTAAATAATAACTAAGAAAGTAGTGTAATAATATTTATATACTTGTCAAATATTGCTCTACATATTCTTACAAATGTTTAAATGAAATTACCTTGGTTAATTTTTGCCGTAAAACTAACGATCTGAATGTTGTGGCTGACATAGTTTTAGCATATAATTTTGAAAAAGTTATCACCAAGTCGAGTTTAAACTCGGGTACTTTCTTCAAAATCATTATTTGGCTTTTGGTCTTTAAATATAGCCTATTACCCTTAAAATAAGAACAAGCTTTAAGTAGGCAATATTAATTTTGTCTTGAGTTTATGGGAAGGTTTCCCTGGATAAACTGACTTCACAAAAATTTAACAATCTTAAAAACATCACTGACTTTTATTAATTTTCCCTTTCATATGAAATCAGTATAATGGGGCTAAATTCTTAAATTAAAAGTGTCAGCTTGAAATAGAGAAGAACACTATTTACTGTGCGATTTGAGTATAATCTTCAGGATAATAAATCCCCATAATATTATTTTTATAATAACATAGTTCAAGGTTTTCTATCATGTTCGTAATATCACCTAAATTATCCTCTTCCTCATCGTTTTCATTTAAACTCTTCTTTACTTCCATTCCAAACGGAAAATTTTGAACGCTACACCAATTAAGCCTGTTCTTTTCTGCGTTGATTGGTTTGACTTAAATTATTTTATTTAAAAATTAGTCTGAGATACAACAATTTACGCAAAAAATGTGTCAAGTTTTTGGCCGGTTTTCTGTTAAAGTGCTTTTTAAACGTCTGTTACTCCGTCCAGGCTTCAGATAAAAAAATCGGCGCTTAAGTATGTAAAAGATTACAGTTTTCTCTATAAAGTGAGTATTTTAAAAGTGAAATCTGATGATCCGTTTTAATATGCCAGCCATTTTTTAAAAAGTGCTGATTTGGCTCCTTGTAAAGATAGGGAAGTGATTTTTGGACTGAACCGTGCATTTTTACAACAGTATTACGCCAAGCATAGCGGTTTCTACATAAAGTAGCAAATAAAACGGAAACAGAAATAAGAGTGATGTAGAAATTTTGATTTAATTATCTATAACAAACTTATGTTACCACTGAAACGGTCAGTGTGAGGTACAGTCTGTTCTAGAACTAAATCCTACTCTGATCTCATGGTATAAATTCTACGTGTTGGTTTATAATCGTTTTCTAATTGAATTTCTAAAACATCTTTTAAAATGGAGAATTTAATTTCAAAAAGATACTGCTTACTAAACAACTCGTTTGAATTTTTGTCCTATTATTGCGTATTTATGTTATTGTTCAAAATCTATATCAATATAGTATTCCCTTCCTCTTTCTATAGATGATTCCAGAAGTTTTGTTACTCTCGATTCCCAAAAATTCGATTTATTATAACAAAATGCGTATGAATATGAATAATATTCAAAATAAATAATATAGGCCTATAAATTTTCCCTTTTCTAAATAAAATCACTTCTGGTATGGTTTCAGTATTTCACTTTTCGTTTAACATTTCAGTATAATTTAAAATTTGTGTTAATTTATGAAATTGTTACTATTTGAAAATAATACTTCTCTCATCCTTTTTGTTATAGGAAATTCATTTCTTTCGTAGAACTCAAAAACAGTGCTTCGAATAAAGGTCTTGATTAAAGGAATCAAAGTGTGAACATTTACGCGTTCGGTTTTCTTCCCTGGAGTGGAGAATAATAGTTCACCAAGAATACTTTCTACCGACTCCTTTACTTCATTTGCGATTCTGGTAACAGTTTTTCGCTTATACCACATGCTTCAGAGCAAAGTTTATAAACTTGATTGAAATTCACCGATTCACGAAAGAGAGGGTCTGGCCAGGTCTGACGGTCTTTTACAAAAATTCATTCATTAAAAACTACATTCCTCCCATCACTACGAACAGTTTTCCCCTTGATCTCCACTAAAGCCTCGTCTGTTTCCATTTTAATTAGATTAGAAAAAATACATTTATAAGTGACACGACTCGGAACACAACAAAAACTCACCAAATTAATGCACCGAATCCGAAATTTCAAAAATCACGAAAAAACACGTTAAGAAAATGTTCATGAGCACTTAAGTCACGGTAAAAAGTCTAATACTGAATGTTTTTTTTTGGGTCTTTTCCGTTTTCTGTATGCCACTATCAAATCCGAATTCCCTGAAGGGTTGCACACTTGTTCATTTCTCCCACTCCCTGCCCTACTAAAAACTCTTACAGAGATAGACACACTCACGCACGCGTACACACGTCCTTCCCAGTCCCGGTATAAAATAGTACTGTTACACGTTCTGTTAGTTTTATCCCGGTATAAAATAGTATTATGTTAGACGTTCTGTTAGTTTTATTTCTTAGATTGGTTTATTGTTTTATGTTGCTATTACTACATTACTTTTAAGTTATATTTTTTAATTGATTTTTTTTGCTATTACTAGGCTACTATTACGTTATATTTTTTAATTATTTATATTGGAGAAGAGAAAGTCGTGTGAGTGTTTCACACACACTTTTTTAGCTGTCACATCTTCTGGGATTATACAACAATAACCCCTTTTCCTGAAGGAACTCTGCAACACCTTCCTCCGTCCGAATATTATTAAGTAACTCTACAAAGTTCATAGACTGTGAAATCGGAGTAAAGTTGACTTTACGCAGGAATATTGCTAGTCAGATTGGTACGCTAGACGCAGGAGTGGGAGAATTGTGTAACCCTTCAGGGAATTCGGATTTGATAGTGGCATACAGAAAACGGAAAAGATCCGTTTTTTTTAATAAAAAAGCTTTAAGTACTCTGTTACAGTATCAACAACTACAACTAATACTATTTATTAGCTGTATGTAAAAAATGTACAAAAAGTTTGTAAATAATCAAGACACAAAAGTTTATATTTTGTGTGTAATAACTAGTTTGTTGCTATTTTTTTAGTAGCCAAAACAAACTGTAGTAATGATGGTCATTTATTTTATTCTTTATTATACTTCATAATCAGCCGGCCGCATTGGCGCAGTTGGTAACGTGCTCGCCTCTCATCATGCGGTCGTGGGTTCGAATCCCACTCAGGCAAGGCATATTTTCATACGTTACAAAAAATCATTTCATTTCATCCTACATTGCATAAAGTTCCACCCCAACGTCGTCGCTAATGACCGTTGCAGTTGATGCGACGTTAAAAAAAAATAATAAAAAAAGTTGCCACGGCTGCCACCCACAAATTTAGGCATCGATCAAATAACTACATTAGAATATAATTTAAGTAAATAGTACAGCTCGTTTATTTAGCGTTAAATCCACCGTTATTTTAATGTTCAAAAAAACGTTGGGCACTAGACGTAAAAGTTAACCAAACGCAAAAAAATCTGTAAATTAATAAAATATCATCGAAATAATCATAAGTAAATCAAAGGGATAAGCTACGGAATGGGTTTGTAAAGAGGAGAAAACACTGAAGTACATTTTACAAGTGACTGTACTTGGGGCAGTCTGCCGCTGTAGAACTGAGTTTCTACAAGTTTAATAGAATTTTCTATTAACTTCACACGTCTATTTCTATTTTATTGGTAATGTTAGATGCAAAATATTATGCGTAGCACAATACTGTTGTAAAAACCATGGTTCAGTCTAAAAATCATTTCGCTATCTTTACGCGAAGCCAAAATAGCACTTTTTATTAAAATGGCTAACATATTAAAACGGATCATCAGATTTCACTTTTAAAATATTCACATTATAGAGAAAACAGTAATCTTTTACATACTTAAGCACCAATTTTTTATCTTAAGCCTGGATGGAGAAACAGACGTTTAAAAGCACTTAAACGGAAAACTGGGCACTTTTTATGCGTAAATTGTTGTTGTATCTCCGATTAATTTTTAAATAAAATAATTGAAATCAAACCAATCAACGCAGAATAGAACAGGCTTTTATTTGGAGTAGCGTTCAAAATTTTCCGTTTGGTTGTTTTTGAGATACAGCTCTTCAAACACAACGGATTTCTTTCGTGGCGCGCACTATAACGCTGTTTCTGTACATTAATTTTCTTTAGGCCTATGTAAAGAGTTAACATTTTGATTGTTGTTGAATCCACACCGACTACGAACACATGAGAAAAAAAGTTCTAAGTGGTCTTGAGAACATTAGAACGTTAGTAAATAATTTAAGCCTTTAAGAGTTAATAAGGTGTCTCTTAATATCCCATTTGATATTATAATGCTTAAGAATCCAAGAACAAAGGTCTTTCTTGGATTATCTAGAATAAAAACATAATCTATTTTAAAGGAGGCTTTTCTGCGTGCTTCAACATTGTTTCATATCTATTATAGTTTACCCACAGAACCGTGCAGCAGATATAAACAGACTACGGGTTGAAAGTCAGTAAAAAAGATTCGTAACATGTTTCACTCTACCAACGCCTTCAGTCAAAACAGCCGGCGACAGACCAGATGTTTTATAATAGGCCTACTATATGAATTCTTTCAACAAGTATAATACTGTCGTATTTTGTATTTAGTTTTTTTTCAATTAGTATATAGCAAGTTTCATCTGATAAGCAAAGAACATCTTTTTGTAACTCAAATGGATCGCGCTAAGTTCAATCACAAATTTTAAAAAATTTATGTTTTGTCGTGCTGCACGGTTCCGTGGGATAGAGTTATAAAATTTTCCAACTTTATAGGACCTTTGAATTCTTTCCCATATGGATCTCTACTATTACAGTAATCAAATAGCTAATCTATAATACCGTAATGAACTCCACAGTTAATAACTAAAAAAAACTATAGAAATAACATTTAATTAATAACAGTTAGTAACTATATCAGGACGTTGTGTTGACTGGAAACAATCAACGTTGGTAAAATGTAGTTGAATAGACGGATACGTTACGGGGAGCAGTCGACAGCGAAAAGAGAGTGGGGTCATTCGCTAAAACATAGGAAAGAGCAAGGCGGTCTCTCGCCGTATCAGCTAAAGTAGCAGTCTATTTGTGCGTAGTATTGAGTATTTTTTTGTTATCATCAATCTGTTAAGTTAAATAACAACAGACGGATTTTTTTGTACAATCGCCATGTTTAAAAGAAGAGGTAAAATTACTGTATTGCATAAATCACAGTATCCACAAATTTGAATTGTGTGAGATCATAGAAAAAGTTTTGGCAATTATTTATCACAATAAAATGTCGTCCCTCTGAAAATATAAATACTTAAAATACGCAGTTTAAAAAAATTGCTGCCCACTAAAATTAGTTATCATTTTTAAATCGTATGCAAGTACATTTTTGTTCGATACAAAAACTTTCTTTATGACGTCATGATTGCAACTCCAAGGTCAAAAACTATAACATTTTTGCAATTTACTTCGCAATATGGTACACTGATATATGAATATCACTATACTGATGATACTATGATTATACTGATATATGGATACGGTCCCTGATACAATTATTAGTTCGTTCAGTTAAAGCAACAACAGGGTTTTTTGTGTAATCCCTATAACATGGACACCATTTCGTAAGCATGATTAGTTTTAGTATGAGTATTATTACTATGAAGTAGCGTCAGCACATGGTCTGTTTACACTCATCGGCAAACCTACTAAAAAGTCCATGTAATTTCAATAGAGGCTTGCACTGTACACGTTCCCTCTCCCTCTACTTGCCTCCTCCGTTTATTCCGAGTAGTCAGCATATGTACTGGTTGTTAGAAAAGTATGCCTCTAAACTGTTACCAGTGTTTAATACTTTCGTATGAATTGAATTCTTTTAAAGTAATTATACACACTGTAAAATAATGTTTTTGGATTGGCTTCGAAAATTACGTTTTTCACTCATCGTTAACCGGTACTGCGTAGCTACACGTTAATCGCTTGTGCACTGAACGGGAACTCAAATTGAACTGGTGAATTTATTTGTACTATAATATAATCATATACATTTATAAAAGGCTATGCATATTTTTATATGTCTTAAAAATAGAAACAGCCTTACATTTTGTGTTGACAGTTAAAAGCAAACACTGCAGAGTATAATAGAATCTGTAATTAATTAACTAAAAGAATTTGACATTCTGATTTATAAAGTATTTATTTTGACATTAAAGTAATATATCAATAAAAGTAAAAATTAAAAATAGATGGTGATTTGTGCCTATTACTCATTTGTTTATAATCAAGAGTATGGAAGTAGTAGTACGTTTTGCAGCACACTATACAAACTGCTGCAACCACTTTACATGCGTGAGAGTGAAAATACTTATTACAGAAGCTTCTATTGAAATTACATGGACTATAACAAGCTAAATCATTGAACTCCGCTATTAGATTCTTTTTTGATGGGCATACATTTTGTATACGTTTCTTAATTATGTCGCATTTGCTTATAATGTTTTTTAAACTAGAATAACGCTTAACTCGGATATACGTAAAAATGAATATTTGATCTTTTACATACCACACAAACTTGCTAGAATAAAAAAGTAACTAATATACATTTTATAATTTATAATAATATACAGTTTATTCATTAACTGGTGCTTCTGATATAGTATAAGTTCATTCAGTAGGCCTAGTTTTTAAACTATAATTGTTTAAAATTGATGCAACCTTTCTCGATGATCCAGTATATTGTTGAGATATATATCAACAATATACTGGATCATCCACTCTGGTCTTTTTAACATCTGGTTCTAATGAAATAATTTTTTTTTTTTAACTTGCATCCAGGAGACTCCAAAGGGAGTATAGGACATGTCAAATAAAACTGATAAACTGAAAGTTTATCACTAATGATAAATTCATCACTTACCACCAGTAAATTGTTTTTACTACTGCTTACTTCAGTAGGCTTGTCATGAACCCCTTTGTATCAAATAGTACATAATATTTGTTTAATTAAAAGTTAAATACTTTTCAACCAAAAACTGTTTAGAAAGGAATTCATGCACACTATAAAATGTTTCATCAATCAAATACTGTTTTAGCTTTTTTTTAAAATGACTTAAATTGTCACAACTTTTTAAACCTTGTGGCAATTTATTGGTGTATTTTCTACCTGCGTAAGTTGGTTTTTGTTCAAACAATTTAGTGTTGTGATTAGCAACATAATAATCGATTCTGTTTCTTGTGTAGTGGTTGTGAACATCTAAATTCTGTAAAAAGGTATTTTTCTTTACGTACATTATCACTTCAAAAATGTACAAAGAAGGAACTGTGAGCAATTGCAGCTCTTTAAATAGTGATCTGCATGAGGCAAGGTGGTTGACTCCCATCATACACCTAACAGCTTTTTTCTGTATTTTAAAAACTCTTTCCATGTTACCCTGTGATGAATTACCCCATACTAGTATGGCATACCTGATATGAGATAAAATTAATAATAATAATGATCACTTATCCCACTGATTTTGCACAATATTAGAACAAAGCGCTGATACTATGAGTACGACATCTTAGTATTAATTATTGCAAAAATTTAATATTTAAGTAACTTAGTTAAAAAATTAAAGTTATACTTACCAGCTTAACGTAAACATCAAATCAGGATACGATGAACATGCTGTGCAAAATTTTTCTTCATATTAAACATTATTTTTTCCTTCTCCTTTTCTTTAACAAATGTGTATTTGTAACCAAGGAGATTGCCAACAAACACACCTCTCCTTGAATCATTTATTACTTGAAAATTGAAATATCCTCTTAAGGATAAACAAGATTATTGATTTTACATTTTGTATGGTGGTTTTTGTTATTGTTTGTTTACTTTTATTTCAAGATTTCAATCAAAATATTAAATTGCTATTATTACGAAAGTAATTTTTTTGTTTACTCTATATTATTATTTGTAAATAAAGCGAAATTGGTATAACAAATAAATGCAGAACCTTTTTATATTTTTCTTTTATCAGAAATTAGTAGTTATCGACTAAATAATGATGTAAATAAAAATGTAAAATAATAATATTTATTTATTTTTTTTATTTATTTATTTAACGTTGCATCAACTTCAACAGTCATTAGCGACGACGTTGGGGTGTATCTATTGTACAATGGAAGATGAAATGATTTTTTGTAACGTATGAAAATATGCCGTGCCTGAGTGGGATTCGAACCCAGGACCGCATGATGAAATATTTATTTATTTTTAATTATTTGTGTGAATAATTTTTTCAAGCTATAAAACTTATTGTAGCTACAGATCCTGGTTTTAAATATAGCTAATATTTATTGTAGTTTGTAATATTAAACCACTGATACTAGTTATAAACTGAATTTGTCTATTTATTTATTACTTTCTCTTGCCTATATGAATACATAGGAAGGAAAGTATTGTTTTCATGTCGATTTTTCGAAATCGAGTTTTCACCGGATCTATACGTTTTCAGACCCCCTGAACCCAAAAAACATGTTTTTAGCGATTGGTCTGTGTGTGTGTGTGAACAGAATATCTCAAGAATGGAACATCGTACGAACTTGAAACTAAAGTTACATACCACTACCAGACCCGACACGAACATTTTCATCAAAATCGGTCAACTGGAAGTAGTAGTTTATTCGTGTAATTTTTCACTTTTTTGCGATTTTCTCAAAAACTGGTCCTACGATTTTTTTTTAATCGCCTCGTTTACTCAATTTATTATTCTCTACAAGACAGGTTAGGCGTCATGTTTGCTGAAATTCTGGGTGAGACTGTTTTCATGTAAAAACATAGTTTTTTTAAGATTACGGCTTTAATATGCAATTTAGAGCAAAAATTTATATAATAAAAGTTGTAGAGAATTTAAAATTCTACAACTTTTATTTCAAACATTTTTTTGTATAACGCATAGTTTAGCGGTAATTAGCAATTTTCTGTTTTTTTCTCACGAAAACGTGAGAAAAATCGATTTTTTAACATTTCGGCGTTAGTATGCATTTTATGACAAAAGTGTATATAATGCAATTGATAGAAAATTTAAAGATCTAGAACTTTTATTTAAAGCATTTCTTTGTACAGATCTTAGTTTAGCGTGAAAGAGTGATTTTCCGTATTTTTAAGAGAAACTGAGATCGATTTTCATTTTTCGTTTTTCATATATGATTAAAATTAGGTTAAGTTTATTAAGGTTAGTTTTTTGTTTATTTCTAATGTTACGTTTATTGTTAATTGTTTGCACTGGCAAGAGAAAGTTGTGTGAGTGTTTCACACCAGATTTTTTTCCATTTGAGGCACTTAGGACTCCATGGAGTAACTTCATACATTTCAAAAAGTTCGTTTAGCAACCCACTATCAACACTCTTTCACTGAACAATATTCTCCTTTCATTTTATGTTCAGCTTTAGTTCTTCATGGAACCCTTAAAGTCAATAATCAGTTTCCTGAATTTGGTTCAATCCATTATGGTTTTTAAATTTTTTAAATATTTTTGACTTTTTTAAATCACTTTCATGATACCTTAGCTTTATAGTTTAATATCTTAAAAGTGTCCCATCAACCATTGTCATCCATTCTATGCCTACAGAATTTTAGTCTTCATTTTCAGACTATTTCCATTAATCATTTGTTTTTTGAGCAGTTCTTTTCTTCTTTTTAACATGTTGAGACCCTGTAACTCTCACTTAGGTGAGACTTTGTTATGTATAAAAATTCTGAAAACTGTATAAGTAAGATATTAAATTGATTAGTATTTGATATTTAATATAAGAATGTCAAGCTTGGACAAGATATTTTTTTAATTTATGAATTAAATAGTTTGCTTGAACATTTAACTACAGTACAACCTGGTTAATTCAAACTTAAAGGGGGATAAAAAAAGTTAGAATATTCTCCAAAATTCAAATAAACATTATACGGAATGGTATTGTGAAGTTAAAACATTACAAAATTATAACTTTTGTTCTACTATGTACCTACTAATAACACAAATAAAGTAGAACGTCAACTTCACGGAAAACCCCAATTTATTTTATTAATAAACTAATAGAATATATGAGTAGCCTAGTTTCGAAGACGGCCAACTCCATTTTTATCAAAATTGACATTATGATTGGGTCTTATGTAAAGTTCGGCGTGGAATCTGAATTTGAGGTTAGTTCGTGACAAAAACGGCTAGAAGTAGGTTAAAATTCAATTTGAAAACTAAGCTTAGTTTCATAAACGGCCAACTCCAAAGCAGCCTGGTTACAATATCGGCCAACTCCGTACTGAGCCAATGAGAGCTTCAGACTGCCGCAAAGACTCATGGGATTGTTATTGGCGTAAATGTCAAAGTTTCATTGTATACATTGCTGTTTGTGTTAATTTTGTTGGTATTACAAGTTTTTGGAGCTCTTAATGACATTTGTACCATCTGCTTAGTTGGTGACTGGTACCCAGGACAAAGCAAAAATACAACTATGCTGACAATTTGGCTCGCATTTTGGCCCGTGTCCCTTCAAATACAAAAAAGTTCAAAAATATCGGAAGTTGTTTTCCATGTTACTAATCACTCTTATATGCCAAGTGACAGGGTATTTGGATTAATTGAAAGGAACTTGAGAAAATGGAGACAATAATTCAGTTTGAAGAGTACCATGAAGTTTTCAAAAACGATGGTTCTCTCAAAATTTTAAGAACCGACTGAACCAACTTTGACTGGAAAGCTGAAATTTATAATTTGACTTTGTCAAATTTAATTGTATATAAGTAAATTAATTTTGATAAAAGTTTATAGGTTATTGTTATAAACTTTTGTCAAATTTGTTGATTTTTTTGTAATAAGTAACTACTTATCACTTCACTAACTTCATTAGTAAGTTACTTATTATTGCGTTTTTATTCTCTTTCCCTTAAAATTGTATTACTACTAACAGTCTGAAAATCGTATCTTAGTTACAAAGTAGGCCAACTCCCAATGTTGGTTACAAACACGGCCAACACCATATTTCAATTACAATTTTCTTCTTTAATTGAATCCATAAAACCAAAATAACTGTGGTTTATGGTTTTTTAGATCAAAATATTGATCTATCAAAAAAAAATCAGGTGACATATTATATAAATAATTTTATGCAAACCAGTTTTTCTGCTCTCCTGAAAAATTTTGAAAAATGGAATTGGCCATCTTTGTAACTAGGCCACTCATATATAGGGCTACATAGATTTATCTACAAATGATAGTTTTAGATATACGGTATATCCAGTATATATTACTGAAATAGAGCATTGCAAGTTATTAAATCTATTAAACAAAACTTCAAAATACAATTGTCCGTTGCAGCATATTCAGCTCTTCTTACCCGCTTTCGACTTTTCCCGTTTTTTGATTTTGATTCCAGTTTTCCATAATTGAGTTTATATTTTTCAAGAAAGATGACAAAGTGTTTGGTAATATCCCATATTCTTTAGCTATGTCAAATTTTCATTTAGTACCCCATTCCACGACTTTAATCACTTTAACTTTTTCATCCAAAGTTAAACGCTTGTAGGGGTCACGCTTAGCCATTGTTAAAATGAACTTAACCTCACTGCACATTCACTCTTAATTGAAACGAAAACAATACAGTACTAAAATGTCCTGTACCTAGTTTACAAAAAATGTACATACATAAATTTGTACAACACAAATTCCATACACCGTATGCACTTGTGCACTCTACAGTAGGCCTACTATACTGACTGAAAATACAAACAAAATGAGAATATAAAGTATTCCTACAATTACTTGACAGGAATGTAATTTTATTAGCGACTTTACCAGTACTCTTTTATGTTTTGATTTTCTGCTTTCTGATAATGCCTCTTACATTATATTACACATAAGGTGGTCTCTATGAGAATATTGCTAAAGGAGTAGTACATTGATTTTATTCTTGTAATATACATCTGCGACATCCAGTCCAATATTTTCCACATCGTGATATCTTTAACCCATTTCCTGCTGACTTTCTTGTTTAGACGTCAAATTAATAAATTCTTTGAAATCTTTTTTTTTGGCATTTTGATGATGTAGATGAAGAAAGATACCCATTTTTCTTTATTGTACTGATGATCAGTTTGATTTCTCAATGACCATTGATATATTTTGTTTGTTGTTGTTCAGGTCATCAGTCGAAAGGCTGGTTTGAACCTCTAGAGGCTTTACTAAGTAACACGAGAAGTGAGGTGATTTAGAGTAGTGATTTTTGCCTTCCTAACGGAGTGGAAAAGTGTGCTTATCGGTATGTCGTGCCCTCTGAAATGCATCTACTTTCCACCCTGCAAATGTCACCTTCACTTTATTCACCACAGGGTCTGACTGCATAATGAAACTTATTACTTTCAGAAGAGATAACTGTGACTAGTGTCTTTCAGAACTCTACCTCTTCTGTTCTTAAATGGTACAGTCATATAATTGGCTGACAATATATAAAAAACAGGACTATTTTTTGTAGCCCTGGAACTAGCAGATTGAGTGCAAATAATTTAACACTCCACGTGCCTGTTGTGGGCATATGATTTATTATGCAGTACAATATATTATAAAAACACATCATAAATAAATATAGATCTTCTAGTTAAACTTCACAAAAATTGTTTGAAAGAAAACAAAAATGAAGAAAAACGAACATATAATAAAAATGAACTCAACAGTGATTTAATTTACTAATGAAGTACATTAAAGAACATTTAAACATTTATTTATATACATGTTTGAAATAAATATTTAATTTACTATTCAACATACAGGTATATTTATCTTTTCAAATTTAATAATAATTAATGTAGGTACGTTTAATTGCAATACCTATAAATTACGTACTAAAATTAAATTTATCTTAAATCGCAATAATAATAATAATATAATAATAAAAATGTGTATTTATACAGGGTGTAAAGTAAGAATGTGATAAACTTTAGGAAATGATTTTAAATCGTTAAAATGAAATATATTCCTTAGAACAAACCTTCTAATTTGATTTTTCATT
This sequence comes from Catonia carolina, assembly GCA_035578175.1. Classification (NCBI taxonomy): domain Eukaryota; kingdom Metazoa; phylum Arthropoda; class Insecta; order Hemiptera; family Achilidae; genus Catonia; species Catonia carolina. The sequence continues at coordinate 80,204,488 of JAQMRL010000003.1, read as the reverse complement.
TTGTCAATTTTCATGTTTTCTTTAAATTAAATTTTGTATTTCAAGAATGAGTTCACATATTAAAAATTTGATGAACAAGTTTTAACTCTCATACCATTCAGAAAACTGACTCTGACATCTCCTCTATTGCCTACCTATAACCCTATTTCCTTCAGGTTTGCCTGGGAGCATTTCTGTTAATTCCTGTATCTGCTGGATTAAATTAGAGCTGGATTGGGTTTGAAGTTCTGGTTTCAACTGGAAGTAGCCCAAAATTGGGAGTTAAGAAATAAAAATTGGAATTTGGAAACAAAAGTAGTGTCATTTGACTCATCTTAAAGAGTAGATTCAGAAATCACTAACGGTTTTTGCCATAGGTAAAAGGAAGTCTTTTTCTTTCTTACAAAAGTTAAAGGGGGTTGATCTCTTACAATATTAATATTTTCTTTAGAAAAAATTGCCACAGCCATGAGATGCATTGTCTCATGAAAGGGATTTTTTCCAAATAAAATTCCTAGCAGCTACTTACCGCATGAATATTGTCGATACAGTACAATAATATTCAGAACCTTTGATATACAAAATTATTCGAATAATTTAGCAAATTAAACAAAATATTAACGAATAGTTTATTCATTCTTGTTATGAACACATCATTACAGCTGTTATCATTTCATAGTTTTCTGTCTCCCTCTCACCCATGTGATGTATTCCTCCCTCCCTCTCATGTGTTTCTCTGTTCTTTTGACACCCAAACCCCATCTAAATAAATAAAATTGTGATTTTGTCTGTTCAATTTTTCAAAATGCCCCAAATTTTGTTTCTACGCCAAATCTACTAAGTAATCACCGAAAATAAGTTCAACTGAATTTTTGTCTGTTTATCTGTTTGTATGTTATGGCATCCACAAGAACCGCTGAACCAAATTCAATGAATGTTGGTATTTAGGTTCTGGACATAATCAAAATGAAAATAGGCTTTAAATTTTTTTTAATATTACAAAGGGATGGGGGAGTTTTTGAACTCCCCCGTCCCTTTGGACAAAGGAGGGGCAAACAAAAAACTATGAATATCTCCATTAAAAGTCAATCTATCAAAAAATGTTATATAATCAAAAATATAGAACGTTTAAAGACAAATAAGTTTGATTATGTAAAGTTTTTCATTTTTATGCACAATAACGGAGATATTACTAAGTTTATAAAAATAAACATAGCAATATTTTAGAAAACAAAATATACAGAACAATAAACATGGGTCAACGCGCCGCTGGTATTCATTCCGAAGCTCTGTACCCTACCCCTTCCACCACTATCTAACCTTACACGACACACCCTTTCTCGGTCACATTGTCAAAAACGAAAGACAGTCACCTCAGTAGTTAACCATCACGGAGTATTCCAATCAAGATTTACCTTTCATTTCCATTTTTGATAGCTATGTAGCGAATAATTAAATTACCTACAGTTTCATTACACACAGATTTGTGCGTTAAATTTCAAAATATCAATTTTCATTGCTCTATATAAACAGTAAATTTATTTATTTATGTAAAATAATTAACTACACTTCTGAAAATAATAAAGCGCTGCATATCTTGATTTAAAAACACCTGGATCTTGCTTTTATTTTACGCCCAACTATTTTGTATTGTCATTAATAACAATGCTGACGTTGAAAGGAGGTACGAATAGATAACAATGAATGATAAAAGAATATCAGACCTGACCGGGATCGAACTCAGTACACCAACAGACTGTACACAGCACCAAGAAAACCGTTCGAAGAACAGGCAGTTTAGCTAGTCTGTTCTAATTCTCTACTAGAGATACCACGATTTGCATCCCGTACCATTTGCAGAAACAGACATAACAAACTATAAAATGACGATTTCTAGACACATTAAACAGATCAAATTTGTTCTAATTTCACAGTTCTCGATCATATTTTTTATTTTTATTCGTTTGATAAAGAATGTTTAACAGTGAAATTGAAAATTATATTGTTGTGTTTGTTATTAAAATTGTTACAAATTGCACCTTTTCTAGTCAAGCCCCGCCTACTAATCAAACTGTTTCTAATCAAACCCCGCCTGTTCTAATTCTCTACTAGAGACACTTGGATTTGCATCCCGTGCTATTAGCAGTAACACACATGACAAACTGTAAAATGACAGTTTTTAGGCACATTAAATATATTAAATTTATTCTCATTTCACAGTTCTTGATCATATTTTTTTATTTTTATTCGCTTGATAATGAATGTTAAACAGTGAAATTGTTTTTCACTGAATTATTCAGTTGAATAATTCAAATTATTCGGAGATCATAAACTGCGATTTATGAATAGTTTTTTTGTTCACCTTTATCTGAATATTCGAATAATTTTTACTCAAATTTCTGATCACTAATGGTAGATAATTTATTCAAGAAACTTATACAGTTCATTTTAATGTCCGTAATTATTTCCAATTGTTTATCACTTCAGTTACTGGACTGTAAGTTAATGACCCTGTATAATAATTTTTTTAAATAAATCAATTTTACTTACATTTTTAGAAATAATTAAAATTAATTTAATTTTAGAATAATTTTATACTATTATATAATAACATATATAAAGATTAATCATAAATTGTAAAATAGTACAAATATAATATTAATATATCATAAATTATAATACAGGTACAAATATGAAACTTAAATTTAACAGGAAATTTAAAAATAATACTTAATATAATAATTTGTAAGAGTATGACAGTATAATAAACAACAGTAAATTGTATATGTGTGCAACAATAAACATCCAACAGTAAAAATAAATTTATACATTCATCGTTTAACCATGAAAATCAAATTTAAATTTAAAACAAAATGTAATTATTATGTAGTCACAAGGTTCATTTTGTTTTCGGAGTGAAGAACGAAATGTATTATACGTGACATGAACCAGTAAAGTGTTATTCATTATGTATTTTACAATTTCGGAAACATTTACTACAAATCCAACTGAAACAATTATTAAAATGATTCATACAATTTCAAAACGTAAGTCAAAATTTTATAGAAGGAACAAACACATCTCCGTTACAATGTTTTCACCTGCACAAATATTTCTAGAGTTCAAATTTTTGTTACTAGGAGCAGTAGTAAACAGAATGCAGGCCACTATTTAAGGAGCTTAAATTGCTTACAGTTCCCTCCCTCTACATTTTTGAGGTGATTATGTATGTTAGGCAAAATAATTTTATGCAGAATTTCAATGTTCACAATCATAACACGAGAAACAGGAATGATTATTATGTGGCTAATCACTCCACAAAATTGTTTGAACACAAACCTACTTATGCAGGGAGAAAATTCATAAATAAATTACCCCAATCTTTAAAGTGTTGTGAGGATTTGAATTCCTTTAAAAAAAATCTAAAAAATTACTTGATCGGTGAAACTTTTTATAGCGTACAAGAATTTCTTTCTTGATAGTAGTGATACATTGTGTGATTCTTATATGTATTTCAGGTGTTATATCTGACGACATGTCCTATACTCCTCCTGGAGTCTCCAGGGCGCAAAAAAAAGAAATTCTACTGTGCCATTATTAAACAGCATTTACAATATGTTTTTGTAATAAAACTCATGTTTCCATTGTTTTGGAAATGCACAACTCAAATAAATTTCTGGTGTTACTATTTCAAAAGTAATATACTTGAGGTTATTATTTTAGTAGTAAAGTTTTCAGTACATTCACGATGTGTTTTAATTTTTGTTTTACATTGCATGTTAGAGATAACATTTTAAATTAAATAATAGTGTTTTAATTAATATAAAATAGTTTTTTTTTAATTAGCGTTAGATACAGTGTATTATTGTATAATTTTATTGTTAATTATTTTTATTAAAGTGTAGTATTTTTATAATAACCAAATCTGAGTATCAGCAAAGTGTTTCAACAAGAAAAACTAGTTTTATCGATCACAGTGAAGCTTGGCAGATAATTTTCGTAATCAGAGTACAAAAAAGTTGTTGATTACTGAAGAAAATCTGAAAATTTTATTATTAAACTCATCTGGTAGGTTATTATAATAATATAAAAGTTAACTATTCAATGTTAATGTTCACAAGTTTTTGAGTTAGTAAACTACCACAGTTAGTAGACGCCCAGCTTGTGATGTAAGGTGTGACACTCTATAAAATATATTTGCACCTCCATAACTTGAATTTTCTTTATATTTCAAATAAATTTTGATTTCCTTACATTAAAATTCGTGTCTATAACTTGAACGTTTTGCGAGAATGTTTTAAAAAATGTAGTTTTCTATTTCTGCACCGTTTCACACAAAATTTTCACCATATTGTACACACATTTTAAGATTTTAAAGGCAATTTCTTCTTTGTTCTTGAATTAGATGAATATTATTTTAATCTTAAATTATATTTAATTACAAAATAATATTATTTTAATTTAGCAAATTAAAAAATAATCACATCAGAGCTGTTTTTTTTATTTGTGTCAGAAGTGTAATTAGTATCATGAGTAACTACAAAGTTATAAGTTCTTAGTTCTTCTATATATAAATTATTATAAGTGTCTTTTTTACATAATATCTTAAACTGAATTTCAACAGAAAGTAAAAATTAGGTAATAATATAAAGACTCAAAAATACTGTAATAAAAATTAAGGAAGAGCATTATTAATAAAAAGAGTATTTTTTTAAATAATTAATATTAATCAAAAGATGAAAAATATTTAATCTGTAAAAATAAATGAATTTACCATTACGATATCTCAAAAACGGAAAAAAAATTTAAACCATAACAAATGAATAGTAGTTTAAAAATTACTACATTTTATATAACACACAATATATACATGAAGAAATTGCAAGAACAAAACAATTTCTTTGCTACATGTTATTAAAAAAAAAAATAAGTACATATAAGAAAGTAATACATAATGTAAGTAAAAAAAAGAAAATGAAAGATTATTTACATTAAATATTACATATTTTTTAATAAATTTATTACTGTATATTTTTACTGTATAAGGAAAAATATTTGAAAAAAATTAACAGATAATTTATAATGATTGTAAAAATTTGGATATTTAAAATAATATTGTATGTTGTTGTTTAGGTCATCAGCCAAATGGCTGGTTTGAACCTGTAGAGGTTTTACTAAGTAAATCGAGGAGTGAGGTGGTTTACAAATGCCTTCCTCACTGAGTGGAAAAGTACACTTATCAGCATGCCAGGCCCTCTGAAAAGCATATATTTTCCACTCTGCAAATGACACTTTCACTTCATTCACCACAGGGTTTGGCTGTATAATGAAATCCATTACTTTCAGACGAGATAACTCTGATTAGTGTCTTTTACACCTCTACCTCTTCTGTTCTTAAATGATTCAGTCATTTAATTGGCTGACCATAATAATTTAATTGGCTGAATAGTTCTGTTTCTTATCGAAACAGAACTATTTATTTTAGCCCTGCAACTAACAGATTGAGTGTAAATAATTTGACACTCCACCTGTCTGTTATGGGCAAATATTGTATATATAACATTAAATTAACAGTTTTGTTCCAAATGAAAAAAGTGATTAAATTTAAAAAAATTAAATAGTTACTGTGAAATAAAATGAGCAACTAATTATTATCATACCAATAAAAAATACACATTTTAACATCGACAATGTAGGTACTTATATTGAATACACAATAATATTGTAAAAGTTATTACTATTCATTTTGAATCATAATTTTATAAATGATTTCATAGTAACACAGTAATAGGTACATAGAAAAACATTTCAATTTTTCTTTAAACTGTACGCAATATAATATTAATAATAAGTTATCTACATACTTACAGCCTTAATGCTTATGTTTGATTGAGGGCTCTCTCTAAAGAAATGTCTAATAATATCTTACTGTAAAATTGGGCTAAATATACTAACATATTTTTCCACACATAATCCGCATGATTAATTATTGACACAGGCATTAATTTTGGTGGTAATTTTTAAAATTGTCATCTATAATTTTCCATGTCTGACCGACCGTCTGTCAACCGTCACACCCAGATGTAAGAAACTATAAGAGATACAGTAGCGAGCAAATTAATTCGAACACATCTCATATCCAACAATCAGTTAAACATCCCTAGAAAAAATGTTTTGGGGTTGTTTTAGATTTGAATACCCTTGTTCATTAATTCCAGTAGATGGTATGTTAAAAGCGATTGATATATCGAAATTCTTAAGTCAATGGTTGTGCCACAACTTCATAAAAAATTCCCACAAGGCAATGGAATGTTCCAACAAAATTGAACGTCATGCCATATTGCCAAAAAGTGAAAATATATTTCGAACATGAAAACATTAAAGTTTTGTCATGACCAGGTTATTCCGCAGATAAAAGCCCAGTTGAAAATCTTTGGGCAATAGTGAAAAACTGACTCTCAAAAGTGGATTTTACTTTAAAAATAACCTCATTGTGTAGCAATAATCTCGGTACGTATGGTTTCGAGACGAACAAATTAAAAATTCTTTAGTACACTAATTGAATCCATGCCAAATCATATACATGAAGTGATAAAAAATAGAGGGAAACATATTAGTTCCTAAATATTCACAACTTATACATATATATAAATTTTTTTGTAAATAAAGTAACTATTTATTAAATAACATCTGTGTTCGGATTAATTTGCACGCTACTGTAGCAACTAATGGTTTTCGGATTTGTAGGTAATCTACACTAAAAGTAATTGGGCCTGGATTGGGTTAGAAGTTCTGGTTTCGACCAGAATTGGCCCGAAACCTGAAGTCAAGAAATCAAAGTCAAAATTTGGAAACAAAAATAGTGTCATTCGATTCCTCTTAAAGAGTAGCTTTCTCGCTTAGTTTTTTTTATGAAAGCTAAATAAGCTTGATCCCAATATGAGGAAGGCTAACCCGAGTTAAATGAACACGCAATGTGACTTCCCAGGCCGATTCTTTTTCTTCAGAAAAAATTGCTGTCAGCCATGAGACGTGTCATCTCATGAAAGGGATTTCTACAACTACAACACAAGTACTGAATGTAGGAAATGTACTAATCAACATCTTTTATTTTTACAACTTTATGGGTGGTTCGTATTATTTCTTGGTGGGCAGTACTGGGAAACTGGTATTGGGGGATGGAGAGGAGAAAGCCATGCCTACCACTCTTGCTGTGAGTGAATGGAAATACCAGCGTCTGTTGCACAACATTTAATTAACTGTTTTGTCACCAACAATGGTGTGAAATCTAATGAAATTTTGAATAGACTCCAAAGTCCAGTTTCCAGAAAAGAAAACAATCCCAGAAAAAACAAAATAAAATCAACCCTAGAAAACAAGAAAATGAGTATGGAGGGGAGGAAAGTTGAAGAGGGGACACCGATTAAAGCCAAGACTCGACTAACAGTTGGCAAAGTTATGACAACAGTGTTTTGGGACTAAGGAGGTGGATTGCTGATCGACTACCTACATAATCAAAGTATAGTGAATGCGGCTTACTATTTCAAGCTATTATATGATGTCAAGGCTGCTTATCCCAACAAACGATACTGGCAACCGATTCACGATATTCTTCTTCTGCAAGGCAATGCACAGCAATTATAACTTGTGATGAATTCGCTGCAATACAACAGCCACCTCTTGAAACACCCACCTAACAATCCACACTTATTACAATGACTTTAATCCACCGAAAGAGGCATTACGAGGGAACAGTTGAAGATGATGATGCAATCGAACAATATGTGCCCAATTGGTTACTGGGGCAGCAATTTTCTTTTTTCTGTGAAGGAATCAGAAAGCTTCCAATCCGATGGAAAAAATATATTTCTGTTGAAGGAAACTATGTAGGAAAATAAGATACTACATTTATATTTTCATCTATCACCAATAAAGCTGTATGAATGAAATCTGGTTTATATTACAATAACCCTCATATTTAACCTTCAATATCATTGGCTACAGTAGTACAAACATTACTTTTAACTCCATGCATCTCATCTCTCCTAATATGCATGCACAAACCAAAGAACTTCCTTAAAATGAACTCAACTGCGCAGAGAGCAAAAATGATAGATACCTCCCAATCTTTCTCTCTCGCACAGCCAGCCAGTAGAGGGGATCAGTTGACAAGTTTATCTAGGTGTGCACTACTGACGTCGAGTGAGTTGCGTAAAAAATACTTTTCTACAAATTGCAGATTGAAACATTTTTAAAAACATTTTTTACAGATTTGAGACATAATAATAGTTATGTTAAGTGTTAAATCAGATGAACAATATGAAAACTGCGACAGCATAACAATGTCCGTTCAATAGAAAAATCAATTGACAATAAGGTGAAAGCAGCGAAAAATCTGGAGTATATATGTGATTGAAGGACACGTGGAGGGTGAACAGGGAAATTGTAGACGGCAGTAAAAACATTAAATATTAAAATAATAAAAAGATAACGGGCAACGGTGGTCAATGTAACGCAAATCTAGATGTAAGTATTATGCATTAGTGCAATGTTTGGCCTTGTCGTTAATTACCGATGGTGACATGAAGATACGCTGCGCGGCGGTGGCCGATGTACTTCTTGCTCTTATCAGCCACTTTCTCTGCTCTGTTTACTTGCTGCTAGCAAAGCTAGAGCGGCAGTAGACGTAGCAAACGGTTAGGACTTAATGAGGTTAGGACATAACGTACCTCAACATTACTTTCGCTCGACCTTTGCACACCACGTGTGTGTGCGCGCGCGCGTGTGAGAGGTTTAAAACGTCTGTTTTCGTTAGCTACGTAATTGTAGATATTATGCAGGCGTGATGTAAGTGAAATAGACTACTATAGCTACGCGCTTCTCACGCACTCTATGCGTGACAAATTATTGTGAGAGATAAGCTATCCAGGTATTCCTGAAGATTTATTAAAATAAAATTCATAGATGACAATCGCCTACATAACTTATCTATTATGCCATTTCCAATTGAGGTTTTTGTTTATTGTTAGCTTAAGAATTTTGAACAAAACTTCTTCTACAGCAGTTTTCACAACCTTATTAGATACTATTAATAAAATTTTCTAAAATTTAAAAATATATTAAATTTATAAATAATTTAAAATTTTTTTAGATTTTTAAAAGATTTTAAAATTAATTTTTTGTAGTTAAGAGATTGTACAATTTGGTTAAAAGTACTGAAAATTGTTTGGACTTCGAAATTAGAATTTTCCCCATATGTGTGAAAAACTTCAATAGTTTTTTCAGTTTTACATTCACATATATACACACGTCATTTTACATCAACACTTCAATAGTTTCCTGTAGTAGATTTCAGGCGGTGGAACGAAGCACATAAGACTATGATGTGGACTGAACCCTTCCACCAAAGTACAAACATCAGAAAGATGCGGACATCTCTCAATAATATAGGTTCCAGTGCATCCACAACAACCCGTTAGCATATTGGTTAGTGCAACTGGCTTCTACGCTGGGGTCCCGGGTTCGATTTCCGGTCAGGTCTGGCATTTTTTCACCACTCATCTTCATATATCATCCTTATCACCCTCTGCATTAGCAGCAATTGGAAAACAGATGTAAAACCAAAAAAGAAAAGAAAAAAAGTGCATCCACACAGCTCATTTCACATGGCAGCAGGGTTACATCTTCATCACACTTGTGCAAAGGTTCTTTAGATAGTTTTCTACCTAAGCCTCTCTCTCGTTCATTCAGTTCTTAAAAACAGAAGTCTCAAAAAAAATTTACGCACGTAATTACTACTATAATATAACTAATAAATATTTTTTGCCCTTTTCGCTTATTACCATGTTAAATTAGTAATTTTCCACCACGGAGTGCACTTAGTTTTACAAGCATTTTAAAGTTTATAAAATACATATAGTAAGTAGTTAACTAATAAAACTTTTTAAGCACCAATTTATTCTTTTTATAAAACTCATATTAGAAAGAACCCTTAATAATTATGTTAAATTAACCCTTAATATGTTTTAATAGGATTTTATAATATTGTATTAGATACGTGCATATGTACAATAATTTAATTATATACATTTTTCATTAGTTTAAACTTACTTTAAACAGTTTGTTCCCTTATTCATTAACAAGTTTATATATTACTACTATCTTTTTATTATTTTTAATAAGTCCTCACACACAGTTTTACTTCGTGGCCTTAAATATCTTAAATAAACAAACAAATCATTACAGTTTTTCAGTTTTATTATTTTATAACCAAATCAACTTTTTTAATAGGATTGCTTAGAACTGTTAAGTAACATCTGTCAGGAGAGCGATTTATTTTTTTGATGACCAGCTGGCACCATACATGAACAAACATGTATGTTCCTGCTCAAATAAACCAGAATGAAAAATAAAAACCAAGCAACAAAAAGGTGATCAAATTAAGTAGTTGTTGAAATACAGTCAAATTTTCATGTAAAAAAACGTCTAGCCCCCCTCTGTAGCGCGCCAGCGTACCATGCGGAGGTCCTGGGTTCGATTACCAACCAGAGTCTGAGAATTTCCAGAAGTTAAACTCACCGTTAGATATCCCACCATAGTCACTAATGTCCAAGGTGTTGATGCAACTTTATAAATAAACTAAAAAATAAAAAACCTCTAATTTATGACTTTTTTGCTGCACTGTGACATTTTAATAAAATGACTAAACAGGATTAATTTGATCTTCAAAATTCAAAACTACAATTAAACTTGATTAATATACCTACTCATGGTTAATACAATTTCCCATTTAATATGCAATTTTTATGAAGTTCCTAGAGTAAGCCTGAAACCTGAGTGAAAAAGCGTTCTGCGGAGCGTGCAGTTTGAGTGACGAGAGAGCATGCACTGAGTAATCAATTGCGATCAGCGAGGAGTGCAGCGTGCAGTCAGTGGCAAGAGACTATGCACTGTCAGGCCAATTTTGAGTACCACTACCTTCAATTTTGAGTTTTTCTGCTTTAACTAGTCTAGTCTTGTAAAGGATATGCAAAGACAACCAAATTTCAGGTTTTGCTTGAATTTCTGAAATTATTTCTTCAAATGACATCATGCATGCTTTACTGAATGCTGCCTGGATTTTTCAAGAATGTTAAATCTTCTATGACTCACGCGAAGTGTACGAGAACAATCAAGATCAAGGATGAATTAATAACTCGAGCCGGGCTCTTGGTCAAGCGATTTGCGGAATACTTTTACTCTGTTTACCAGACATTGACTGAGCAGATGGAGCTGTATCCAACTCCATCTACATCAATTTACAGATCTGTGTACAGATGATGCTAGATCGAAACCTCATGATTCTGAATTTCTATGTAGTTTTTCAGGTAGATACTTATTTATTTCCATGCCCAACTAGTACTCTTTATACATGTTATGAAAAAAAGCATTCTTGATGAGATTTAATATCAAATATTTAATTTTTGTTGAACTGATAAAAAAAAAACCCAGTGGCTGCTTCCATGGTCCAGTAAAGCAGATGTCCAAAATTCTACTTCCGGCCAGTGTCTGGAAAATTCTTATAAGTTCTAATCCCCCTTTCTTAAACCTTAAAATAGCCACTCATAACCAAGATGTTTATGAGACTTCAAATAACTAAAAGAAATTCTTTCCAATTTGTAATCGAATGGACAGTATGATGGTGCCATTTCATACTACTTGTGAATCTACCTCCAATATTCTGTTTGAGTCAGTCACACTGGAATTTTTTTTTACCTCTATGTAATTAATACTTTAACTGACAAAATTTTAATAATATTACAAGGAATTTCCACTGCAGAAAACAGGTCCCTAAAACAAAATACAAAACGTTTAGCGGATGTTCTTGAGCTGTGAGATGTGTATAAAGAATTCTAAATTGCTCTCACTGCTTTACATTATGTATTAGTCTCTTCCATCATATCATTGGTATGTAGAATCTAGCCTTGCATGTTTAACTCCTCTGGTAGCTCAGTTGGTAGAGTGGTGGACTGTAGTATTAGAGCCTTGCGCGTTTAGCCTCAAACAGAAGTCCTGGTTCACTGCACATCTTTCAGTAAAGGTCAAAAACATCAAAAAGTTCAAAAAGGTCTTTCAACAAGGTCAAAAGGTGAGTGACTAGGGTACAATGGACTGCGCTAGTAAAATAAGTTATATTTTATGCTTCTTTCTGAAATTAAACAATTGTTTGATGTAAAACTATTTCTTTTAGACGGTACCATATAAAAGTTAGTCAACATATTAACTATTAACTTTATTAAGGATTTACAAGAATTAACACATGGCTATATAACCGTTCATTTAAATTATAGTTTTATATGAAATAGTTATATAAAAAATTTATTAGATTTACAAGTAAAACTGTTTAGATAAGAGTTTTAAAGCTCCATCTGTGTAACAGAGAAATTCAAAGTTACATAATTTTTGATAAAATTAATCAAATTTATACATGAGTAGTAGTTGTATATATGTTTGTGTATAAATTTAAACTTAAGTTGATTTGGTGACAGAAAAATCTTTAATATATTATTAATTTATATTTTTCTTAATAATAAAACACTAATATTATTTTGGCCGTTTGTTTAAATACATTAAATTACATACTTTTTGTTATTATTTTGAGTTATCTTACAATATAATTGATTGCAAAGAGGTTTAGGAATTGTTTATGAAACATTATTATATTATGTTATTTATAATCACGTCGTAATAATATACAGATACAAAGAGGTTTAATTATTTTTTACCATACATGAATAAATATTTTTAACAGCACATTCAGTGAGAACTTACTTATAAACAGCCAGTACTGTATTTTCTATCTTATAATAATTAATATGCATTTACGTTTATAATAAATAACATAAATATGTAATATTAAACACTATAAATATAACATAGATATATTATTACTATTATGTATAACATTAACATTTACAAGAGGTCATCAAAAATGTTAACCTAATTCTATGTTACACATTTAGTATTAGGAATGAATTTCCTGAAAAAAATTATAACGAAATTATTACCAGTTTTAAATGTTACGTAATAAATTTATGTAAGCAAGCATAATAAATTTATATATGTGTGGCAACGTAACGTTGCCACACTAAGGTAGCAACGTTCATGATTACTGACCTATGAGGGTTAATGATGAAATTATTATTTCATCAATATTGCCCTCTCCTTTATATCACAGCACTATAGGGTGCGAAGATAGACGGACAATATGGGTTGGCGGAAAATGAACGATTAGAAAAAGAAGACTAAAATTTTATGGACAGCTGTATAAAATGAATTTTAACCGGTTTACAAAACAAATTTTTAAGACACTAAACAATAAACTTAACTTGTCACATAAATGGTTTAAAGAAATCAGAAAGGATATCGAGAAAATCAGAATAAACCGAGAAAACTAAATGAACTGAACTAAATTCAGAGAACTTACTTTAAGGCCGCTCACACACCAATGAAGTACGATCCCGATGCGATTTAAGTGACGAGACCTCGACTCAACCGAAAAACAAGTCATGTCGAGCAAGTTTGCACATTGAGGAGACTCGATCTTGACGCAACTGTTCCACTTTTTTTTTTAATCAACCTGCAGTTTGCAAAATGTCAAGTGATGAAGAAGATGTAGTCGTTGCTTATTACTTGCTAAGAAGAAAACCGAAAAAAAAACGCAGCTGTTGGATATCACCGTGTATAAGTAATAATCGTAATAGAGGAGCGTATGTGTGAGCCCAGGACTCTCCTGTGATAAAGAAAAATTTAAGTCTTTTTATCGGTAATGTGTCGCCAAGAATATTCTGTCAAATTAAAATTGTACAGGTACCGATATTTTTCAACTTCCAAACAAAGGCTGCTTCATCTGCCATAAATATACGCGACAGATCGAGCAGGTGTTGGACAAACTGAGTCGGATGTAATCGCTTTGATTGAGGTTGTGTTGAGATCGTACTGATGGGAGGGCGAACATATAAATGTAAGAGCAGGACTCATATGGGACGTTGAGTTGAAGTCGTGTCGCAGTCGAGTATCACTCGTGGGAGAACACCCTAAGGGTAAACAACAGACTTTAAGGGCTTCCATGAAGAGAAAAATACAACACTGGGTGAACAGAAGAAAGGAGAAAAGCCTACAGAGAAAGATTGCCGAGAATGTGGGTTCCAAAAGAGCTTCCAGAAACATTTAAAGTCACTTAACATGGTCTAAAACTGGCCCTCTACAAAAAAAAAAACAAAAAAAAAAAATAGCAACCATTACAACAGAAATTATTTAGCATATACAAATTATATTATGATCAGTGAAGATTACATCATTAACACAGCTATAAAACAATAATTATCTTAATAAAATTTCACTCAATAAATATATAAAATATACCATAAAATTAGGTTAACTATTTTTAAGGACACATTTATTTTTTATAGTTATTAAATATTTTAAATACTATATTTACAAATTAATAAATATATCAGATATATTTTTTGTTCATTTATAAACTAATATAGTAATATAATAACATTAGATTATAACATTTTAATATTTAAAAAATAAACTAACTTACTTTAGAACAATATTGCGTATTTAGCCTTATAAGATAAAGTCACAGAAATAAACGAACGGGGAAAAATACATGATTTATATAATATACTCTTTTCTTTTTAAGTCTTATATTTAAATTCATTTCAGTCCCTCTAACAATAAATAACACTACTACATATTTCTTTAAATGGAATTTGAGTTCATAATTATATATATGTAATTTATAATTATAAATATGTTACATACAGCCTAATTTAAGCGTAAATGGAAAGGGATATTACATCGTTTATTTAGGCAGAAGTTTCACCTTGTAGAAGAGGAGTTGTTGCAGTTACGTTATCATTAGAATTTGTGCTATTTAAAGATGGTTTGCTATTAGCGACGTTATTTAAATGCCTTGTATTATTCGGAGTTGCTTGAACTGGAGGGTTCTGGTTCGCTTGAAATGCTGATATTGGTGAAACAATATTATTTCCTGATGGCGGATTATTTGGTTTTCTTTCTCCAATAAGCCAATATGTAGTCATTTTTCCTTTCCCCTGAAAATTTATTATGGTATTAATTTGTGTAATCAGACCCAACTGATTTAAAAAATTCTTTCAGTACTGGAAAACTTAGATCTTTTTGTTTAACATAGGTTCTAAGGCATTGTGTAATTTCAAAATTTTTGTAAAAATTTATTATTGGTAAATTGAGCGATCTTTTTTATTAGTTTTTATTTTATTCTTTTATTTTTATTATTATTATTTTTTATTTATTTATTTTTTTAAATATTTTGTTTGACGTAATGTTGTTTAGCAGGTTAGTTCTTTTAGCTTTTAGTACTATTCCATCTATTTCATACAATGTATTGTGTTATCCAGTCATGTACAGTCAGGTATCATGTAGTCATGAGGTGAATGAACAGTTTTTATAATCAAATTTTTTCTTTTTGAAAAAACATTTTATTCAAATATAATTTCAGCATTAAGTTCCGTCATCGGATTGTGACATTAAGTGGCAAAAAAACCCTTGAATTGTTGGTGGCCCTGAAAAGGGCTGGTGAAAACCTTTAGTAGTTGGTCCTCAGAAGGACCACTATGTGTTGGTGTCGAAGAAGACTGATGTAGACAGCACGTGGCTGTGGTGACTGCTGCTACGAGAGCAGTGGCACGGGTCGGGGGCCCTGAAAAGGGCTGGTAAAACTTGGTGAATTGGTCCTGAGAAGGACTGTTGGGTTGGTCTCGGAAGAGACCAATGAAGGCAGCACGCAGCTGCTGAGATGCTTACTGTTGTGTTAAGTCCCAAAACATCTTCCTTCTATCTCTCATGGATCCGGCCGGTCGATCTTGGTCAGAGTTGTAGAGCGCAATGACGATCGACTCAATCCAGTGCTCTTATATAGTTACTGAAAGTGCTGTGGGAGGCGATTATTGCCCTCTGTATTGGTGACAAAGGTCTGTTGGTATGTCCCCAAATGGTCTATCGGCACATCGCCACAGGTCTATCGGTACGCCGACACACATCGGGAACACAGTAACTAATTAAAAGGGGCGGCGGTGATAGTTCCTAGCAGCTACATACTTCATGAATGTTGTTGATTTAGTATAATACTATTCATGAACCTAAAAAACACATCACTACAGTTGTCAGCATTGTTCAATCTTCTGTCTCCCTTTCACCAATGTGATTTATTCCACTCTCCCACTGTGTTACTCGGTGATTTGACACCCATACCCCGCTTGTTCTAATTTTCTACTAGAGACATCATGATCTGTGTACAAAGCCGTTTGCAGAAAAATACATAACTAGCTTCAACAGCAATGCTTCAATCTAGTAAGACTAGATTGTGTGACGGCGACCTACCTGAAGGGTCGGTGTACCTATTTAGATAATTGGTGCCTTTTGTAACCCATTTAATTCAATCATAATTTCTTTACTGTTTGTTAAGATTTATCCAGAAACCAACAGAAAGATTTTGTATTTTATTATTAAATCGAAAATCTCTGTCCTTCTCGTGGCTTCCATAGCTTCATGTATATAAGCAGACATCGGGTTGGTCCTCAGTTTAGTTTTGACTTGTCATTCAGTGAGTTGAATTGTGCTCAGCGTAGCAGTTACTATGGAAAAGGTCAAACGTCTTCTGCATATCGTTTACTGTGTAACATCTTCTGTGTCTATAGTGTATTGTATAATTAATTAGTTGTACGTAGTATAAAGTTTAATTAAGTGCGATATTATCTGGTTTAATTTATTTAATGTTATTTATTTATTGTAATTAGTTGTTATTTATTATAAGTAATTTAATTGTAGTAATTGTAATTCATTTGTAAATTTATGTTGAATCATTAATTGTAATTTATAATTTGTAATAAATATTTGTAATTTTAAACTTAAGCGTGTATTTATTTTACCCAGATCCCAAAATTGACCTTACCGGTAAGTGTCACAATATTAAAGAATTATATCTGACCCTAAAGCAGTGGTTCTAACTTTGTAGCCCAGCAGCTCCCTTGACCTACTGATAATTTCCTGTGGTGCCCTTATTATGAACTAATCATTGTACAGTACAAATTTTACATTTTCATTATGTATGTTATGCAGGTAATTCCATTCCCAGAGAAGGAGATAAGAAGGTAAAATGTTTAAAAGGAAATGATTGCATACACGAACAATGGTGCCCCAGTTAATGTTTGGTGGCACCCCTGGGTGCCGCGGCGCACGCTTTGATAACCACTGCCCTAAAGGATTTAACAGATAAACCTGAAAAATTAAAGTATAAGAATATAATTCAAACAAGGACAAAAGATCAAGATTAGTCAACAAGGTTTTCTCAGATGTTGAAAGAAAATCAATATTTAATAAGATTAAAACAAATTGGGAATCAAGAAAATTCAAAAATTTAAAATTTAAGAAAAGGATCAACGATAAGAATAAATAACTAAAGTGATCCAATGAGGCTATAAATGAGAGAGAAAAAGGAGATTCACTTACCTTTATTTCCAAATCACCTCTTAACTCTAACTCGAAAGTACTAAATGTATCTAAAACTTCTTTGGTTTGACTGCTCACATGGATTTTTAATGCTGAAAGAAAATTTATTATTTATTTTATTAAAGGTCATACATACTTAAATAACTTTTAAAACACTTCGGTTTCAATTCCTAATACTTTAATATACTTAAAAGTTAAAGTACTTTAACAAAGCTCTAATAAAAACTTACAAGTAGTTACTTTAACTACCTACTTACTTAACCTGTAGAGGATTAACTACAACACCAATATTGTTTTTCATCATAACTGACTTAAAAACTGTGTCACAACGTACTTAAAAATATATATATACACAATACATTTTTATATGTTGTCTTCAACACAGCTTATAGAATTTTATCAATAACAGTAGATTGTTTTTAGAATTGAATAGAAATAATATTTTCCTTAGGTATTAAAAAAGCATGAACTTCAATAGTTTTGTAAAAAAAGTTTAAAAATGATTTTAATGTTTTTTTTATAACTGCATTCTCAATACAATTGAATTCATTACTTACAAATTAATTTATTACAATAATTATTGTAATTATTAGAAAGTAATTATTACTTTCTAGCTTACTTCAATAAATGTGACATCCAATCATTTTTATCAAATAATACACAATTTGCCCCTGTATTTACTAATACAGGTAAGTTTGTATATTATTCAACTTTTTTCTAGGTACTTTTTTACCTTTTTTCAAACAGACTTAAATTACCTCAAATTTTTAAAGCTTTGGTATTTTATTGGTTCAATATAAGTAGGTTTTTGTTTAAACAGTTTAGTGTTGTGATTACCAACACAGAAATCAATTCTGTTTCTTGTGTTGTGGACATTTAAATTCTGTAAAAAGGTATTTTGCTTTACATACAGTATCACTTCAAAGATGTAGAGTTTGTCAAAGTTATATACGCGTAGCTTTCGCACAGGCTACAAGAATATACATGCCAGGTGGGTATACTTTAGTGTGGATAGCTGTGCTTCTGAGAAAGGAGGGGGATATATACACACACTACAACATCTACTGCTTGTAGTAGAACTATAGCTCCATTGCAGACAAATGGATGCCATCTCATAGCCAATGTATCTAGCCTTTCTTTAAATGTTATTTTTTTACTGTTATTAGACTTTTATTTTTCATTTCTATTTATTTTTTTCTATAAAAATATATATCTGTTTTTACTATACAATACATCAATTTAAACAAGTACAACTAAATACAAATTAATTTATTCTGAAGGCTCAATTCCATCTATTTCATCTGCATCTTTCCGTTTTTCCTCACTTGACCCTGAAACTTCCTCGTTGTCATCACGATCATTCGTAATTATGAACATCTCCAATGCATATCTATAGCTCTGTCCATCTCACAATAGGTATCTTCCACCTTTCGTTCCATTATCTCCACTTTTTATTTTCTTCAGTTAATATTTTCCAGTATGAACTGATATTCCTCAAAGTTTAGCAGCACGCTCCTGAATTTCCATAAGTGGCATCTCGTAATTTTCATTGGAAAGATTTTTAAATACATTCATAATAATACACTGACTTCGGATTTTCAGCATCACCCTTTGCCTATTAAGTGTGTTTGTTATGGTTGAAGCATTACAAAGCGCTATTTGTATTTTAAAATATGCTCAACACAGTAAAACTGGTGAAAGTAGTATTGAAAAATACTTAATATAGAAGTATTAAAGTATTGAAAAATACTTTTTAGTAGAATCCCAATGCTGAGATCTTACCACTGGAAAGTAAACAAAGCGACTGCTGTTCAGAAGAGTGTTGTCAAACCCCACCCTCTGCCGCATAACGGTTTGATATCCTCCATCTCCTTCCAAAACAACCACCACATATTCTCAAAAACAAGCCAAATGAATGACTGTGCATCAACGAAGCATGCATACATAACTTTGCTCTACTCTACAAAGAAAGAACTGTAAGTAATTAAAGCTCCATAAATAATGGTCTGCATGAGTTTAAGTGGTTAACTACCGCCATACACCAACTAGCTTTTTTTTTTAATTTTATAAACTCTTTCTCTGTTACTCTGTGATGAATTACCCCTAACTAATATGGCATATTAGATATGAGATATAATTAAACCATGATAAGCTGCTATTAGCAAATTTTTATCATTTAATCTGGCATGTAACAGTTATGGTACTTTATACAATTCTAAAAATATGTCACTACTTACAAAACAAACAAAACAATTTGTTTAAATATTTTTAAATGACAATTTGTGAAATCATTTAAATTTAGCTGTCATGAAAATACTCAGTGAGAACCCACATTATTTTAGTAAAACTTAGTGTACAAATTGAAGAGCATAGTGAAGAAGATGCAGTGTAAAAAAATATTATCTAGAAAAAATATGATTTAAGTACAAGACTCCCATCATTTTTAAATTGTCTGATTTCTTTCAGTTTTGTACCAATCAAATATTGTACAGTAAAACCTCGATTATCTGATCGATAGTAACTTGGCTTGACAAAACGGATCAGATTTTTTTTTAATTGGTTATTACTGTGTACTTCAATACGGCGTATAATGCACGTACTGAATTTAAATTTAAATCTGTAGCATCGTTAAGGTATAGAACATTGGCCAATGAAATAAATTATGAGCAAAAGGATTACTTATTCTTGGAATTCATTTATTAATGCATATGTTGACTCCATCAGTTTTTTTTATTTTGTTTTAGGTTGCCTTTCGTTTTGTTGAACATTGTGAGGAATTCTCATCATCAGTCGTTCTTATAATACAACAATGGCGTGATATTGTCGCAAAAAACTGTTTTCATGAAAAATCTCAAGACTTTTTTTGTTCTTTTAAAATTGCTGTATTTTCCAATATACATACTGATAAACAATCGTAAAAATACTGTATATCCACTTCAATTGTTTTTAAACTAAAAATGATGTCTTAGCGAAATTGTCTTTATCTGAAATTTTGCGTATCAGAAATTGAATCTACCCCCTATATTTCAGTTAAGCAGGGGTTTTACTGTAATACCATAAAATGTTTAAGTATTTATTTTATCATTAGGCATTTCAAGAATTTTATATGATATTTTTATATAATATCCTTGAAAAACTTAATGAAATTGTTTTTAAACACATACCTTGTCCATTGGACTCCATTCGAGAAGCGGTATTTACAGTGTCTCCAAACAGACAATACCTGGGCATTTTAAGACCAACAACTCCGGCTACACAAGGACCTGAAAATATTAAAAATGATAAATTGAAATATATATTTCCAACCACCAGAATATGGTAACAGAAAACACTTACTAATGTTTATAGCACTTTCGTGTATCTTATACACATCTTCAGTATATTAAAATTCTTTAAAAAAATTTTTCATATCAAAATTTAAAACTTCCTACTCCTCCCATGGTAGATAAGGAATAATCGATTTTTATATCTAAAACAGTCTTGCCAACATAATCAGTTGATTGTCATATTCAATGTGTGTGTTCATAAATTTTTCCCTGTTACTGTATTTATAAATATAATATTTTTCCAAAATTTCAATTTCATTTTGCCTGTTATTCATTTCTAATATTTCTAGATTATTTTTTATACTTGACATAGTCTGTTTATTTTTGATCATGTGTTCAGTTACATTGGAGAATTTTCGGTTTCTTTTTTTATAGTTTGAATAGTGTTCTGCAAACTGTTTTTTAAAAAATCTGGTGGTTTTACCTAAATATATTTCATTACATTCATTAAATTTAATTTTATAAATTCCACATGAATTGAATTAATTACTTTCTTTTTCTTTATCATTTACATTCATATTATTATGTATTTGTAAAATAAATTTTATAGGAAACTGCAGTTTATATGCTATTTTACATTTATTTTTATCGTATATATTAGTAATTTTATGTATTTTATTATTTAAGTAATTATATGTAATTTATATATTACCATTTTTTTTTATTTATAAACATGATAAGTATATAATTACTACACAAAGAAGCTGTATTTGAGATTACTACATCTTTTTAATAGATGTTGGAAGGAAGGCACAATACCATCTGACTGGCAGAAGGCAAAAATAATTCAAATCTTTAAGAAAGGAAATAGAGAGAACTGCGAAAATTACAGAGGAATCAGCCTACTGGATAGCGCATATAAAATATACTCCCGCATAATTAACAACAGGTTGAAACTTATAGCAGATCATCTGATGGGCGAGGAGCAGATGGGGTTTAGAAAGGGCAGATCAACAACGGATGCCATTTTTACACTGGAACAGATATTAGAGAAAAGAAGGGAGTATAATCTAGAAACACATATCGCCTTCATAGATTTCGAGAAGGCATTTGATAGTCTGGTCAGGGGGAAATTATGGAGCGTGTTGTTGGAAAGAGGGTATCCATTACAGCTTATAAGGGCCATTAAGAGTTTATACCTGGCCACCAAGGTTAATATCTCAGCTGGACGACAACTGACAGAAGACATTGAAACAAATAAAGGAGTAAGACAGGGATGCTGTATATCTCCAACGCTTTTAATATTTATCTGGACGACGCCATCAACAAATGGAAACAAGAATTTGACTTGGGGATACAGCTCGATGAAAGTGTGAGAATCAATGTAATAGCTTATGCAGATGATGTTGTCATGATTCAGGAGTCAGAGGACATGCTACAAAGAGGTATTTATCGGTTGCACTCTGTGTGCAAAGATTATAATTTGAAGATTTCTGGTCGAAAATCTAAAGTTATGGCCTTCATTGGGAAAGACCTAGTGAGATCAAAAATAGAGCTGAATGGGAGCATTCTGGAACAAGTTTCTTCCTTTAATTATTTGGGGTACGAGGTTTCTCCCATAGGTAGTTTTGATGTGGAGAATAAAGTAAACAAATTTAAGCATATTTGCGGGACAATCCACAGAACTTTAAAGAATAAGGCAAGGAAGGAAACAAGACTGAAGTTCTATAAGACAATGGCAGTTCCAGTGGTGTTGTATGGGTGTGAGATCTGGGTGCTTACTAGGCGACAACAGAGTAGTTTGAGAGCTGCGGAGATGAGATTTCTCAGGGCTACAAAGGGATGCACATTAGAGGATAGGTTGAGAAGTGAGGATATACGACAGGAGTTAGGTATATACAGCTTGGAAGATAAGATGAGAGCCTACAGGAGTAATTGGTGCATTCATTTGGAGCGCATGGGGGATCAGCGGTTTCCTCGCTTGGCTAGGTACTACAGACCCAAGGGAAAAAGAAGTGTGGGACGTCCGAGAAGAAGATGGTTTCCGGAACGGGCAGACGTGCCTAATCCTTGAAGTGAAGAAGAAGAAGAAGAAGCTGTATAAGTCGTGTAATCCTTTTGTACTTGAAGGGTAGTAATAATCTACTATAACAGAAAAACATTGAAAAAACTGCCTATGTGCATGCGCCAACTGAAGAATAGGGAAGAGTTCCCTTCGAATATGTGATATGAATTTGTTTCTTCTCTTTGTGATAGTGGGAGCATCATCAGCGACGATCAAAGCTGGATTGACTGCAGAGGAATAGTATCAATGTACAGTAATGGGAGAGGCAAAAACCTACAAACAGAGCATTCCACGTCTTCAAGTGTTTTTTAAAACTTGCAAAATAATAATAATAAAATACTGTTATTATTAAGTTACGCTAGAACAATAGAGCACATAAAATGATAAATGCACAAGTTTTAACTAAATCCACATGAAACAAAAAAATGTCTCCCTATTATTGCCAAAATTGGACATTATACTGAACGATTTTTTAGTCCTGTTACCCAATTGTTAATGTCTGGTAATTTTTTTCTAAGAAAGGGAAATTTTGTTTTGTGACATGAAGTTGGTAGCCCTTCTCAACCGGTATAGATATGTTAGAGTGAGTTGATTCTCCTTGAGCTGTGTAAAATTTTGTGCCGTTTCTGGTCGTGTTATAAACAGAATGTCTTTTACCTTAGAACAGTTGGGTTTTCATTCTTGAACAATATTTTGCTACAAAATCATACGCAAGTGTAAAAGAATTATTTCAAATTAAATTTGTTGGTGTTCCTCCACCAGAAAAATGTCAATTTCTAGGCTAACAAACCAATTTCAAGAGACAGATAGTGTTAACGACAGAAAACGTAGTGGTCGACCAACTCTCTTGACAGATGACATTTTAGAGATAGTGAAAACAAGATTGCTCAATTCTTCACAGAAAAGTTTACAAAAACTTTCCTTGCAAGTTGATTTGTCATATTTGAGTGTTCAGAAAACTGCTAAAAAATTGAAATTGTATCCGTATCGCGTACGATTAGTACAAGAGCTTCAGCCTCCAGATTTAAACAAACGATTGTTCTAGGGTAAAAGACATTCTGTTCGAAACACGATCGGAAATGGTACAAAATTTTACACAGCTCAAGGAGAATCAACTCATACTGCCCTATCTTTACCGGTTGAGTAGGGCTACCAACTTTGTGTCACAAAACAAAATTTCCCTTTCTTAGAAAAAAATTACCAGACATTAACAATTGGGTAACAGGGCTAAAAATCACTCTGAAGAATAGTAATTTTACCAGAAGCACTCTGTGCTAGTGAAACTCTAATTAGTATAATCAAAAATGAAGAGAAAAGTGAACAGACAATTAAAACCGAACAAAGAATTATCAGAAACTGCATTAATAAAAACTACAAAAAGGATGGTGTGTGAATTCCCATAAACAAAACGGTCAATAATGTCACAGAACCAATTATCAGTCTTACGAAAAAGCAGAGAATTTCTCATTTCTTCCACATCCTGAGAAAGCCTGAAAGCAGGATCCTAAAACAATGTATAACCACGGCTGAGTATGAAATCTGGAAGAAGATATATGTAGCAGGAGTTAAGGAGGACCTGGAAGAATTGGACTGACGAATGAGGGTGCAATGAATAAACCGAAGATAAATAAACTTTTGAACATAAAGAGGTTACAAACAAAGTGACTAGAGTTGTGCGATTGATGGACAAACTGCGGAAAGTGAGATCAGAACATGTGAAGAAGTATTGGCAGAGGAAATAAAGCCAATGGGAGCCAAAAAAGACCATTCAAATAATCGACTAAAGTAATCCAGTGAAGTCAAAGAAGCCTAAAAAGTAAAGATATTTATTTCATTGTTTTAATTACATAAAGAAGTTAATTATCAAAACTATTACTCATTATCAAATTTATTTATATAATTAAACAGTTTTATGTAAGTTAAATGAACAGTTTTATGTTGGATGTTGAAGCAAAAGGTTATACAAAATTTAAAAGAGAGCATAAGCAATCAAAAGATTAAGATTTTGGCAAAAAGAAACAAGTTGGAGACAAACCAGTGCAAGAGATCTGCCTTAGATAACCTCATGATGATATTGTAAATATGCGCATATGTTCGCCAGCCATCCTAAATGAAAAACTACTTAAGTGCATCCATTAAAAGCTTAGGAAGGACTAAACCACTTTATCAGAATATAATTTAACAAACTATCCCTTAACCAAATGCATCCATTTAAATACTTCTTCTATATCAGTTAATAATAAATTTACAAGTAATTTTTCTGGTGTTTCAATTAATATATTTTTCATTTACAAGCGTATTTCTTTTTTAATCTATAAAGGTAGAGTATAAATATCACACCTGTAGAGTATAGAGAGTTTACTACTCAACTTAGATTTATACAGATGTTCTTTTTCCTTTTGTTTTTAAAGAGAGCTATCTCCCATGAGACTAAATTCTCAGATGAATTCTATTAGATTTTTTTACTTACAACGTAGCTTAAATATAAATTTATCTTAAAAACAAGAAAATTTAAAATTCTGTGGATGTTGTTTTTCAAACGATTATCAGGTACTTCATCACTACTATAAATAATAACTTCTATTATTCATTTATGTATAAAAGATGAGAAAAATTTCTGAACAATAAAAATTCAAATGCTTAGTTATGGAGATTAATAGAGGTGAATCTAACCTACAAATAAACATAGTAAATAATTTCTATTTATCATGTTGAATGTTCGACAGGAGATGGAAGATAGAGGATTGCGAGAGGGGGACTGGAGAGATAGGGAGCGATGGCGGAAGGGATGCGAGAAGCGACTCTAAGGTTGCAAAACTTGCTTAAAAAAAAAAAAAAAGAATAGTTTAGAATAAAAGTAAAAGATTTAAAAAAAAATTGTTTCGACCTTGTATATCACAACTGGATTAAAAAAAATTAGGTGGTAATATTATTCTATTATTTGAGAGAAAAATCCTTGGTAAGATAATGAATCTGAAAATTATACATGGAGATTTTTCCCCTTTACTTAGGGGTTTATTGTCTGACTGTTATGGATGTTAAAGCTAATGCAGCCGGTGAAGGGTTGAAAATGAAAAAGATGAAAATGAGTGATGACAGATACCAGATCGGGACTTGAACTTGGTTCCCTTGACGTAGAAAGCAGTTAGCTACCACAACACCAACAGGGTGGCTAAATTCGATCAACAGTACAGGTTTTGAGGAAGAGAAGAATGCTTAATGGAAAAATGATAAAAAATTAAAATTAAAATTCTACAGACACCTGTGTAAAATGGATGATAAATGATTGACTAAAAAATTTTTTAAGAAGTTCAACATCAGACCTAAGGTGTCTGATAAGTGTTTTAAAGAAATCAAAAAGGATATTGAGAAAACAGAGTAACCCAAAAACACATAAGGAACTTAACCCAATTCAAACAACTAATTACTGTCATTAAGAGCTTCCACAAAGAGTAATAGTAGAATACTAGATGGACAAAATATAGGTGAAAAGCCTAGTGTGAACTGAAAACGAGTTTTCAGGAATGTCTAAATTTATTTAAATTAAAATTAATTAAGAGATTTAAAATTAGCCCTACACAAAAAACAGTCATTTCATTATTAGTATAATTTTTTAATTGCATCCACAAGACTTCTGAAGGGAGTATACTAAAATATAATTGGGTCAGTGGACGATTGAATAGAACAGTTTTGAGAAAGTATATACCATGACACAACTAGAAGACGCTAGTGAATTCTCCATTTTACTACAATACCTCAATTAACAACTGTAATAAAATCCGTACATTAAATGAACACATTGACATGTGAAGAGCTTTTAAGACTACCTAAAATTCTAACATATATTACTTAAATTACGCATTAATCAACTTACATTACTTACTTCGATAGGAGCGTCGTCTACCAAAAAAATTAAAATATGAAAGATAAATAAAATAAAAATTATCTAGGATATACGAAACAGGGACTCACAATAGATTGCCTGGCTTTCGCGGACGACTTCGCCATAATAACCGACACTCTGGAGGAGGCAGCACAGGCGGTTAACCTACTGGAGGAAGTGGCCAACACAGTGGGTTTATATATATCAGCAGAGAAAACAAAGTTCATAACAAGCCACAAAACACATGAGGACATCGAGACTAACATAGGAACATTGCAACAGGTCGAATCGTTTAAGTATCTGGGAGAACACATCCACACAAGCGGTCTGGATAAGCCCGGGATAGACGAAAGAATACGGAAACTGTGGAACGCATTTAGGACAACATGAAGCGTATACAGCAAGAAGTGTATCTCCAAAAATGCTAAGAAGCGACACTATCACACGGCAATCCAACCCGAAGCACTGTACGCCAGTGAAACACTGCTTCTCAATAGGGGCCTCAGGAAGATAATACGGAAGATAATGGGGGGCAGGGTGACCACGGAGGGATGGAGACTGCAGCACAACCAAGACGTGTATAAATTCTCAGAGAGCATCGTCTCACGGACGAGGAAGCGCAGACAGGCGTTCTTTGGGTATCTCAGCAGAATGAGTAACAATAGATTGGTCAAACAGGTATTTGACTTTGTAAACCGGGGAAAGAAGAACTACACATGGGTCAAAGAAACTAAACTGGATCTGGAACAGATAGGATTAACACCGCGGGACACACAGGACAGAGAGCACTATAGAGCAGTGATAAGGGAATCTGGGCCGATCGAGAGCAGGCGGATGCGCCGGGGCAATGGCGGCGAATGGTCACAGGAGAGGAGACAGCAACAAAGCACGAGAATGAAGGCGTTATGGGCCAAACGCAAGGGAAGCTGGCAAATACAGTAGGCCAGAGGAACAACTTGGTAACGTGATCCATAGCAGGTCAATTCGTGAACAAAAAAAAAATAAAAATTTGGTATATTTACCAAAAAAATCACTATGAGCTTGGATTGGTATTATTTTTATAAAACACACAATATTTGGAAAGGAATTCATATAGATTGTAAATATCTCACTATTCAAGTAATTTCTCAGCTTCTTTTAAACAAAAGATGATTAGAACAACATTTTAAATATTATGGAACTCATAAGGTCACTAAATTCCATACACTATAAAATTCCATTTTTCTTAACAATATTATTTCTTAAAATTCTTTGGAACACAGAATTAATATTCCTGAGTCACAAAAAAATCTCCCAGTTTATTCATTAAATTAATTACATACCTGTGTGCATCCCAATTCGTAACTTAAGTTGATCAGCCGGCCTATGACGAATACTGAAGTTTTCAACAGCATTTAAGAGAGCGAGGGCCATTCTAGCTATTTCACGTGCATGTAAATTACCATTTCGCATCGGTAAACCAGATACAACCATATATGCATCACCTATTGTTTCTACCTGAAAATTTTATATCAGAAAACATAAATTAGTAATAAATTACAAAAAAAATGTATAAAATTATATTAGAATTAGTGTTACAATGTAATACTGAATGAGTTACATTTGACCAGTAGATCATAAGATTTCACTGCTGTACATTTTATTCCATTACCTTTTCTTCTTCTTCTTCTTCTTCTTCTTCTTCAGGTGCTTATCAGTTCCGAATGTTAAAATGCTGGAATTTTGGAATGTTGTAATGCTCGCTTTGTTCATTGCACTGTGAAATAGCTCTTCTAAGCTTCGTCCTGTTCTCAGATTTCAAAGCCACGACACCCTTCTTCTGCCAGGCCTCTTTTTACCATTATTATACTTATATATCCCTTAAATTTCCTCGAGTTCGGCTCAACACAACTCCACTATCGCTGAACCATCTCTCCTCCATTGTGCGCCGGCCGCATTGGCGTAGTTGGTAACGTGCTCACCTCTCATCAGGCGAACTTGGGTTCGAATCCCACTCAGGCACGGCATATTTTCATACGTTACAAAAAATCATTTCATCCTTCACCATCTGCATTAGCAGTCACTGCAAAACAGTCAGACGTTAAACCAAAAAAAAAAATCTCCATTGTTCTCTTGGCATTCTATTTTTTTCCAATTTATCCATAACTGAACCAATCCAATTAACACTTTATTTTCACTGGTATTTTCCCTTCCATCTCCAACTACAGCATCCTTCTTGGCAGCATACATTCCTCCATCTTTCTGACATGTCAAAACCATCGTAGCTTTGTTTGTTCAACTCTTCTTGTCAGGCTGTCAATCACCAATTGTTACGTAACTACATAATTTTTTACTCTCTTCTTGTCTTTCCTAACACAATACTCTTAACATACGAGAGACTTAGACAAGTCCAGCTCATCTATAGTAAGCCTTAAATAAATTTCAATTTAAGGGGAGAATGTACCTTTTATCCCGCCAGTGTTAAACTTGCTCTTTTCAGATACATTTTTCATAGGATTAGTAAAATATAGGGAAATGAAACTTTACACTCTTAATCGTTGTCGATTTTCTCTAGCTATTTACATTTTTTAAATTTAATCTGTTTGAGCAGAAAATTAAAAACAAAATAATGAATAACATAAATTTTTTACAAATTTTTTTCTAAAATTTTTGTATATTGCTAATTTTTGGAGCATCTGAGGAATTCATAAAAATTCGGGTATGTGTGCATGTACAAGATGAATAGCTGGTAGAAATTTCAGCCTGGTAGGTTTAATGGTTTCCGAGAAAAATGTACCTAAATTTTAAAGTCTAAATTTATGAGAACAGGCAAAAACAAAAAGGCACAAGTCAAAAACAAGGTTTAGACAAACAAGTAAGTTTCTCATCAACAGCTGAGAATATTTAAAAAAATAACGCAGATATTTAAAAAACCTAAAATTCCCTTTGGTTTAAAACACTCAGTATAAAATTATTCATCCTTGGTGTCATAAGTTTTCTGAGTAAACCTGCTAAAAACTTAAATTTTTTCATTAAAAAAAATTTTTGATGTATTTAATTGTTTTCTGGTAGATCTAGGTCTGAACTATTGAAAAATATAAAAAACCGAAAATCGAAATTTTCAGTAAAATCATCATAAAGTCGCGCCTTAAAAGTAACTATTGGAAAAATATTTTTTCACTGACCCGTCACAGCTGCTATTACATCACTTGCTTTTTAATTTTTTTTTATAATCTTCCTTTCTACTGACACATTTTGGTGGATCCACGATCATCAGTGTACACAAAAAAATTGAATCTAAACTTTTTGAAATTTTATACACATGCCTGAAGATACAATATCTTTTGAAACATTTTGATAAACTTTAAAAAGTTTAGTTTCAATTTTATGTACTGAAGATGGTGGATTCAATGGAACATGTCAGTAGAAAGAAGGATTACATAAAAAAATGACAAAAAAGCAAGTGATACAGCAGCTGTAACAGGTCAGTGAAAAATTTAATATTTTCACAAAAGGATCAAATATACGCTGCAGGATGCATTATTAAAATTTATTTACTCGTAACTAGTTTAAAATAGTTTCATAAATAAATGTACCATCGTTTCTAGAAGTCTTGAATTATTAATATTCAATTCTGTTAATATTCCTTATATGCATAAATTTGAAAAAGAAATCTAGTTTATTTACTAGGAAAAATTTCTAACCTATCACATTACATTTTCATATAAAATATCCAACACTAAAATTTAATTTACCTCATATAATCTTATAAAATATTAAGAATGTTTGTCTAAGTTTTAAAAATAAAACAGAAGAGAAACGAGGTGAATTGAAGCAAAAGTTTCAAAGAAATGGTACGTTTTCAAGTTACAGTGTATTTCTAAAAGTTGATGTTTTTGTTATTCTTTCAAATACTGATATAAAGTTTACAAATAAATCTACTGAGTTGTTTTGTGAAAAAAGTGTATTTGTTTTTTTTAATGAAGTCACTTTTAATAAAATGTTACTTTCACTTGTTATTGAAGTATTTAAGCTTAAGGGAACCGTAACTGGGAAAAAATAATTTTTCAAATTTTTGGTTTTTTTCCTTCATTTTATGAAACTGCATAGTATTATGAGTGTTTTGATGTATTAATTGTGGTGGTAGTGCAAATTTTACAAATATAAACATTATATCATTATACAAAGAAATGGGGCTGAAACCTGGAAAGAACATGCTTCGTGCAATGGAACGACTGGATTCAGGAGGAATAGAAGGCGCTAAAAGAAAAAAACTTGAAGATTTATATCTTCAAGAAGAGGATCCAGACCAACCATCTTACAGAGCTGGACGTTATTAAAAAGTATAAGTTACAATTTACAGTCAGTTTGCGGAAAATCATGATTTTTTCAAAGTTAATGCAAGTTTTCTCAGGAACGGTTAAAGATATTAGTATGAAATTTTCAGGACACATTCTACTCATTATGGGCTAGTTCTGCAAGGAAGATTATTTAAAAATTGTCCATTGAAAATATTTTACGATTTTTTCCTTGGAATTATTTGTACTTTTTATAAAAATTAATAAACAAATTTTTAATATTTTATTCAAAAATAAGCTCCCGTGCGGAACTAAATAAAAGTCTAACATTTAATTAAAAAAACAAATTAAGGTTTTAATTTTTATAGTTTTTGTGAAAAGTTGCAAAAACTTAACATGTAGTTATATAGGCAGTTACGGTCTCCTTAATTCCAATCCGGATTTTGAAAAGTGAATGTAATGTCCCACTCTCATGTTATATAATTATAAGTGGAGCAAGTAGTTGATACATTCGATGCCGGGGAGAAAGCATTGGCAGTGTTACTGGATCTGAGTAAAGCTTTCAATTGTGTTGATCATGAAATTTTATTGAAAACATAAGAGTTATTAGGCATTAGGGATGTAAAATTGAAATGGTTTCAATCTTACCTTATTAATAGATTACAGTGTGTGGAGTTCACTAGAGTTGTTAGGGGAAACTTACAAAGGTTGTACCTAGAAAGCTTGAAGTCAAAGCAGGCAGACATGGAGCCTACCCTATCTTGTAGAGTATAAAAAATGTAGTAAAATATGCGATTCAAAAAAAAAATCGTAGGACCCGTTTTTGAAAAAATCGCAGAAAAGTGAAAAATTACACAAATAAACTACTACTTCTGGTTGACCGATTTTGATGAAAATGTTCTTGTCGGGTACGGTAGTGGTGTCTAATTTAAGTTTCAAGTTTGAAGTTCGTATGATGTTCCGTTCTTAAGATATTCTGTTCACACACACAAACAGACCAATCACTAAAAACATATTTTTTTGGGTTCAGGGGGTCTGAAAACATGTAGATCCAGTGAAAACTTGACATGAAAACAATACTTTCCTTCCTACATATTCATATAGGCAAGGAAGTAAAAAAAAAACAATTTACCTTTGCACATCTTCTATAAAATATACTAGCGATTGGTCTGAGTGTGTGTGTGTGTGTGAACAAAATATCTCATGAACAAAATATCATACAAAGTTGAAACTTGGAACTTAAATAAGGTACCACAAGGGTATCCGATACAAACATTTTCATCAAAATCGGTATATCAAGTTTTTTGTCAACATTAATTTATTTACGCCTGTTTATTAACTAGTAATATAATTATAATGATCAGTTAAACATATAATATTAATTTAAAAACGCTTACATCAAAACTAAAAGCTTGAGTTCATAAACAAAAATTTTAGTATTTTCTTTCATTTTTCAAAATACAGATTCCCTGAACAGGAGCTTAAGAAAAGAGGAATAATTACTTCTTTTTCAGACCATTTTCATTTTCCTAATACCTAAGAGGCTTTCTTTTTTAAATTACCAACTGAATAATTAATAGACATTAATAAAAAACACTGAAATTTATTTCACTACGTTGTAACTGCATAAAATGTACCATGATAAAATTTATATATTTTTTGTTTTCACAACATAAATTTAGTTATATATTATAAATTATTTGAATAAACCTACGTTAAAATTTTCACTCCAAAAATTTAGAATGAAAAATCTATTTAAAAAGATTTTCACATTGTTTATTAATTCTGTTTTCAGTCACAAAACAGATTAAAAATTTAGAATAGCTGCTGAGAATAAATTGATACCTACAGTATATTAAGGCTGCAATCTTTAAAAAAAAAACAATTTTTTTCTACGTTTTGTGTATGAAGAACAGCCTCGCCAAGAATTTCAGGAGATATGGCGCCTAACCTATTTTGTAGAGCATAAAAAATGCAGTAATTGAGGTGATTTTTAAAAAAAATCGTAGGAGCTGGTTTTTAATAAATTACACGAATAAACTACTTCTTCCGGTTGCCCGATTTTAATGAAAATGTTCACGTCTAGTGGTATCTAACTTACGAGATGTGGCTATTAAATAACGAGACTGACGTAAAAAATTTAATTTTAATTTTATTCACAATCACTTATTGTCACCTTCAATATACACTCCTTCTCTATCCCTACAACGCTCCATGCGAATTTTCCATTGTTGGAAACAGCACAGGAAGTCATCTTCTGTCAGCTCCTTCAGAACACATACTGCTTTTTCTTTTACAGCTTCCCCAGACTCAAATCTTGTCCATTTTAATGCAGATTTCACCTTAGGGAACTGGTAGAAGATAATAACATGTGATGAAATGTGGTTTTTTACTTATGATCTGGAAACAATGCACCAATCCATGCACTGGAAAAGCTGAACTTCACCGAGAGCCAAAAAAGCTTGAATGAGCAAGTCAAAATTTAAAGCAATGATAATTGTTTTTTTATATCGATGGGATTGTGTACATTCACTGGGTTCCTGAAGGTCAAACAATTATAAATATTACTACCTTGAGATACTTTCTAAACTACGTCAACAAGTAAGGAAAAAACGCCCCGAAATGTGGAAGGACAAATCATGGGTTCTCCACCAAGACAATGCGCCAGATCATTCTGCGTTATCTGTTAAGAGGTTCCTAGCCAAGTACAGCATCTCAGTGTTGGAATATCCACCTTATTCACCAGATCTTGCATTCTGTGACTTCTACCGGTTCCCTACAGTGAAATCTACATTAAAAGGGACAAGATTTGAGTCTGTCGAAGTTGTTAAAGAGAAAGTGGCACATGTCCTGAAGGAGCTGACAGAAGATGACTTCCAGCAATGTTTCCAACAATGGAAAATTCACATGGAGCGTTGTAGTGATAAAGAAGGAGTGTATATTGAAGGTGACTATAAGTGATTATGTAAAAAATAAAAATAAAATTGTTTACGTCAGTATTGTTATTTAATAGCCACACCTTGTACGTTTCAGGTTTCAACTTTGTACAATGTTCTGTTGAGATATTTTGTTCACACACAGACACAGAAACCAATCGCTAAAAACATGATTTTTGAATTAAGAGGGTCTCAAAACGTTTATATCCGATGAAAACTCAATTTCAATAAATCGACATGAAAACAATACTTTCCTTCTTATATATTCTTATAGGCAAGAGAAAGGAATAAATGAGTTAAGTTACTAACGAAATCATAAAGTTCAATATTTAAAAAAAATTTTAGTCTGCGAGTATCTTTGCTGTTGTTGAGGAGGTTGATTTATGACAGGCAGTTTTAGATATCAATGTGCAATATTTCATTGGTTACATACCACCGAGCTGCAGTGTACATAATTAATATTCAGATTATACTGTAATAGGATATGAACTTGCCCAAAGCGGGCAGGTGAAGTGTTATTTTAATTGCACTCTATCCGTTTGGTCCAGGGCTAAAAAAAATAGTTCTGTTTTTTATCACATAGTCAGCCACTTATATGACTGAACTATTTAAGAACAGAAGAGGTAGAGGTGTAAAAGACACTAGTCAGAGTTATCTCCTCTGAGAGTAATGAATTTCACTATGCAGCCAGACCCTGTGGTGAATGAAGTGAAGGTGTCATTTGCAGGGTGGAAAGTGAGTGCTTTTCGGAGGGCCTGGCATTCTGATAAGCATACTCTTTCAACTCAGTGAGGAAGGCAATGGTAAACCACCTTACTCTTCGTTTTTACTTAGTAAAACCTCTAGAGGTTCAAACCAGCCTTTCGGCTGTTGACCTAAACAACAGGATATGAGCATAGAATTCATTTTCCATGAAGAAAAGTGCTACCACGTTTTCATTGTGTGTCTCTACAGCAAAATACAGACTTGAATTAGATGCAGGAGAATAATTTAATAAATAAATATCTTACCTTATACACATCAAAATTTTCAATAATCGAATCAAAACATGTATAGAGATCATTCAATAATTCTACGACTTGCAGTGGAGTACTTTCTGCCGATAGTGAAGTAAATCCTACAATATCACTGAAATATATTGTAACACCATCATATGTTTCAGCTACTACAGACTGCCCCATAATCAGTTGGCTGGCCACAGATCTGAAAACAATCACAAATAAAAAATTAGTATCAATGTTTATAAGACAGAAACCTTTTGATTATCCATGGGCGATTCATCATAACCAAAACGTTTTTGGTGCAAAATCAAGAAATTGCTTCACCACCTTCAACTATACCAGTGGGCAAATACTTTAATATGTACTAAATAAATTTGGTGTGAAACACTCACACAACTTTCTCTTGCCAATGCAAAAATTTAACAGTATAATCTAAGATTAGTAATAAAACATTAAAAATAAAAAAAACTAACCTCAAAAAACATAACCTAATTTTAATCATGAATGAAAGACGCAAACTGAAAATCAATCTTAGTTTGGCTTAAAAATACGGAAAAATCACTCTTTCACGCTAAACTAGGCTCTGTAGAGAAAAA
Organism: Catonia carolina; assembly: GCA_035578175.1. Classification (NCBI taxonomy): domain Eukaryota; kingdom Metazoa; phylum Arthropoda; class Insecta; order Hemiptera; family Achilidae; genus Catonia; species Catonia carolina. Next base: position 80,168,947 of record JAQMRL010000003.1, on the reverse strand, counting down.
TGCTTTAAGTAAAAGTTGTAGATCTTGCAATTTCCTATAATTTTGATTATACTCTTTTGTCGTAAAATACATAATAAGGCTGAAATCTTTAAAAAAATCGATTTTTTTACACGCTTTCATGAGAAAAAACAGAAAATTGCTAATTACCGCTAAACTAAGCTTTATACAAAAAGTGTTCGAAATAAAAGTTGTAGGATTTTTAATTCTCTACAAATTTTACTATATACATTTTTGCGCTAAAATCTATATTAAAGCTGCAATCATAAAAAAAAACAATTTTTTTACGTGAAAACAGCCTCACCAAGAATTCCAGCAGATAACAAATAGGGTAAGCATTACGCTTACCCTATTTGTAAAGCATAAAAAATTTAGTAAACAAGGCGATTAAAAGAAGTAAAATTGTAGGACCAGTTTTTGAAAAAATCGCAAAAATTGAACAATTACACGAATAAACTACTACTTCCGGTTGACCGATTTTGATGAAAATGTTCGTGTAGGGTCTTCTAGTGATATCTAACTTAAGTTTTAAGTTTCAAGTTTATGAAGTTTCAAGTTTTAAGTTTATATAATTATGATAGTATCTAATAATGATAGATTTTAATCAACTATCATTGTCAAATTGTAACTGTTCATTTATTAAATTATTATTATTAATACTTTTAAAATATGCATTTTTACTTTCTCTTGTCTATATGAATATATAGGAAGGAAAGTATTGTTTTCATGTCGATTTTTCAAAATCGAGTTTTCACCGGATCTACACGTTTTCAGACCCCCTGAACCCAAAAAACATGTTTTTAGCGATTGGTCTGTGTGTGTGTGTGTGTGTGTGTGAACAGAATATCTCAAGAACAAAACATCGTAAGAACTTGAAACTTGAAACTTAAGTTAAATACCACTATGTTCTTGAAAACGTTTTTTAAATGATCTAGAGGTCATGCCAATGTAAAATTCATTACAATTCCTTGAACCACATTTGATCTTATAAACACCTGCTTTTTCATAAATATTGGATTTACTGTTAGCAATGTTTAATTATGTTTTGTCTATTACCCTATAGGCTAAGTTTTTTATTATTAGTTCTATTAGCTATAGTATAATTTTTGAGTCCGGGTTTAATAAAATTGTAAAAATGTTATAATTAAATGTATATATATTTTTTTTATTCCTAATTTGTGTACGTTGCAATCTGTTCAATTCAGAACAATAAGCAACCCCATGACCCAATGAGATGAGGATGATGTGTATGATATGTAAATGAGGTGTAGCCTTGAACAGACCCAGGCCGACCACTCCTGAGAGAGTATGGTTAATTAAACCCCAACCATCAAAGTACACCGGTAACCATTGTCTAGTATTCAAATCCGTACAAAATTAACTACCTTTACTAGGATTTGAACCAGGAACCTTCGTCTCCGAAAAACAGCTGTTAAACAGCTGATTTTGGCGACGACTTTACCTCTAGACCAACCCGGTGTATTTTTTAAATGTAAATGGTAAATATTTATTTTCTTTGACAGGTTGTAATTTGGATTGATTGGTATTTTTTATTTGAAAAGAAATTTTATTGATTAATATTTATTTATGGTTTTTGTTCAGTATTACATACGTTCAAATTTGAATTCTGCGCCGGTTGTTAGCGCGCGGTTTACTCCTATCTCTTTGCAACCTGTTGCAACGTCATTCCTTGCTTCCTTCCGCCTTTCTCACTCTTGTACAAGCCTTCGTTATGGCTGCCCGATGTTCCAAGCCGTTATCTTCATCCGATATCATCCAAGCCGATTCCCGCATTATGAATAACTAGAGTGTATTATAGTATTGTTTGTGCATTATGTGTTGTGTTTCTTCAAGCTGTTGAACTGTTTAAGCCGATTTTTACAACTTATAAGCCGTTTTCCGCCAAGCTGTTATCATCTCGTGTTGACGCCGTTGACCGCATGTCTGAGTATAAACTGTTTGCTGTATTTGTGTTGTTATCAATAAATGTAAGTACAATTCAATGCTATTTGCTCACTAGTTATTTCATTTACTGTGTTCTTATTCCTTTAATTGTGTTCCTTCCTTTATTTCCACCGTTATACGTTCAATCCATGACGCCGAACTATGGATTCGGACTTAAGTGTCCAATTAAGTAATTATCGATGGTGCTGAAAGTCTTTAATTACACTCCGTTTACCGCTCTATACAGTTTTTATTTTGTATCCATTGTTTAAAGCAATTAATAATAATGAATTCGGTTTCTAAATCTTTTACCCTCCCTAGATATTTAAGTGCTCTATAAAATTATACTAAAGTACACCATAATTTTTTGACTGAATGGGTGTATCAATGAATTATTTATTGTTGTGACTGGTAAAATTGGTTTTCTGTTGTCACCGCCATCCCTTCTAATTAATCATTTACTGTGTTGCCGGCCTTCAATACTTCTTCCGGCTTTTGTCGGCGCGGTAGGCCCTTTAGCGGCGCACCGACAAACCTTTCGCCTCCGACCGCCACGACGACTACGACCGACGCTTAAACGACCCTTTTCAGGACCACCAAACAAATAAGGTTTGCCACTTAATGTCGCCATCTGGTGACACTGTAAATATTTAGGTTTAATTTGTTATTGATTTTTGAAATATTCATGTCTAAAAAGTTAATACTGTTGTTGTTTTCATTATTCTAGAACTTTTATTAACATTACCTGAAGAAGTGGTGCACACCGTGAAAGTACTTGTAAGAAGGATTTATGAAAAGCAGTACAGTTTAAGGTATATATAAATTTTTACTTTCTCTTGCCTATATGAATATATAGGAAGGAAAGTATTGTTTTCATGCCGATTTTTCGAAATCGAGTTTTCACCGAATCTACACATTTTCAAACCCCCTGAACCCAAAAAACATAATTTTAGCGATTGGTCTGTGTGTGTATGTGTGTGTGTGTGTGTGTGTGTGCGCGCGCGTGCGCGCGTGTGAGAGAGAGAGAGCGAGAGAGAGAGTGTGTGTGTGTGTGTGTGTGAGTGAACAGAATATCTTAAGAACAAAACATCATAAGACCTTAAAACTTGAAACTTAAGTTAGATACCACTACCAGACCCGACACGAACATTTTCATCAAAATCGGTCAACCGGAAGTAGTAGTTTATTCGTGTAATTTTTCACTTTTTTGCGATTTTCTCAAAAACCGGTCCTACGATTTTTTTTTAAATCACCACGTTTACTACATTTTTATGCTTTACAGGATAGAATAGGCATTACGTCAGCTGAAATCCTTGGTGAGGCTGTTTTTGCGTAAAAAATTGTTTTTTTAAGATTGCGACTTTAATATGCATTTTACCGCAAAAATGTATATAATAAAAGTTGTAGAGAATTTAAAACCCTACTTATTTCAAACATTTTTTCGTATAACGCTTAGTTTAACGGTAATTAGCCATTTTCTATTTTTTTTCTCAGGAAAATGTGTTAAAAAGTCGATTTTTTGTGATTTCAGCCTTAGTATGTATTTTACGACATAAGTGCATAATCAAATTTATAGGAATTTAAAAGATCTACAACTTTTATTTGGAGCATTCTTCTCTATAGAGCGTAGTTTAGCGTGAAAGAGTGATTTTCCGTATTTTTAAGACAAACTGAGGTTGATTTTATTTTGCGTCTTCCACTCATTATTAAAATTAGGTTATGTTTATTGAGGTTCGTTTTTTGTTTATTTCTAATGTTTGGTTATTTCGTTCATAATTTGCATTGGCAAGAGAAAGTTGTGTGAGTGTTTTACACCAATTTTGTTTATATACATACATAAAAAAAACAAAATATTAATAGGAATTCTACTGCTATGATGCTAACTAATACCTAACTTAAGTTGTGCATAAGTTATCTTGAATTGCAACAGAAGCAAACATACTAATAGCTAATATATTGTGTCAGAGAATCTAACTCGTGACAAGCATTAAGTCATGGTACTGATCCTATTATCTCAAAAGCGACTGAATATATTCACAGCAAAATAGGTTACTGCTACATGATAATAGGTTTATGTATCACACGACTCAAATTCTCTTTTGCCCTAAAAACAGACTAATAATATATACAATCGGACCTCTCTAATTTAAAAAAATCCTCCTTAATTCAAAAAAATTTAAGAGTTTCATGGTCATGTTTATTGTATGAAAACATTTACGACGCATTATTAATAAAAAATTACATTTTACATGATTTTCTACTCATTTTTAGAAGATAGATTCTTTAACTGCCCATAACAGACAGGTGGAGTGTCAAATTTTTTACACTCAATCTGTTAGTTGCAGGGCTAAAATAAATAGTTCTGTTTCTTGTCACATGGTCAGCCAATTAAATGACTGAATCATTTAAGAACAGAAGAGGTAGAGGTGTAAAAGACACTAATCAGAGTTATTTCCTCTGAAAGTAATGAATTTCATTATACAGCCAGACCCTGTGGTGAATGAAGTGAAGGTGTTATTTGCAGAGTGGAAGATATGTGCTTTTCAGAGGGCCCGGCATGCTGATAAGCATACTTTTCCACTCAGTGAGGAAGGCAATGGTAAACCACCTCACTCCTCGTTTTACTTAGTAAAACCTCTACAGGTTCAAACCAGCTTTTTGGCTGATGACCTAAACAACAACAGATTCTTTAAAAAGAAAGTAGGAGATGCTTTTTCTTACACCCACAAAATCAATGCCGGCGTTCCTCAAGGTTCTATCCTTTCACCTGTTCTTTTTACAATTTACATTAGCGATATGCCGTTGAAGAACAATGCACTTATTGCGACGTATGCAGTAGAAAAAAGGAAAAATTACAGACGATAATTATAATAATATACTTTTTTAAGGGAGTACATGATTTTCTAATGCTGTTGATCAATAAAATTTATCAATTTCTTCGTTAAATTTGTAAATTTATGTGGCCTTTTCTTCTTTAGTGTGTTTATTTTCTATAGAAGTACTGTAAATTCACAGAAATTACATAATTTTCTACTTCGTTAAAATTTCTGGTAATTTAATTTGATTTTCTGAATCGTACTACTTTAGTATGCATGTATCTACTGTTGATATTTTTTCCGACTTTGTTTTATACCATTTATGTCATCTTTTTTACACAATTCATCAAATCTTTGTTTTACATGTGTCGGTGTACTTTCGTGTTCTAATGTAGCATGTTATACGCACACTTTAACATAATGTTTAATCACAACATCGAGTAAAAAATATTTGTAGTAATTGATTTCCAATGAAATTGGTAGTATATTGATATTTTTGCCATTTTTAATGTAATATTTTATAAAGAATAGTCTATAAACGGTTATTAAAATGTGACATTTTGAAGTAAATTTTTGACTTTTAATTTTTACTCCTATAAATTGAAACCTCCCAAAATTGGAAAAAAATATTGGCCGTTTCAAATTAGAATCAGAGAAGCCCCACTATACCATAAATTATTTGGTACACCTAAAATAAAATTATTATTTTAAGTTTTATGTAATGTTAGTCAAGTTATGTATATGTGTATTAGTTTTTAGGATCAAATATATAGTTCAACTTCAAGAAACATTAACTTCACAATTAACCTAATATAAAAAAGGTTAATTTAAAATTCAGAAGTTGTGTAAATTTAAAAAGTAGAAATTGAATTAAATACCTTGATACTGATTATTTTTTTCAGAAGGATGAATAAAGAGAAAAAGACTTCTTCATTCTTGCTGAGAAAGTTATAAAACTGTGGTAAATTATCTATTGTTTACAGACAACAGTTTATCACATCCAATACAAACAGTCTCAAAGTTTATTGGTATCAAAAAAATGAAAAGGTGCTACTATAGTACGTGGCCTATCGCGTTATGAAAAGTGAAATTTGTATTTCTTGATGTGGTAGCACTGTTCACCAGCACTTTAGGCACGTAAATATTCACATATTTTACAGGTTATGTGATATTGAGAAAAAAGGACAAATTACATATGATAATTATAATAATATACTTTTTTAATTATTTTGATAATATTACATACAAAAATTTACAATAACAAATAATATAATAATTTAATAATACAATAAGGATTCACCCAGTTATTTTAAGTCAGTCTGCACATGGTACACACTGTAAATGTCATTGAGAAAAACAACAAACAAATCAGGTTTTTCTTTTCTCATAATTTTCCATGATATATAGTTGAGGTGGGAATTAAATAATTCTTTCGGAACGCCTCTTTTTTGTTTAAGAAAGTTTACTATTGCGTCCAACCACGATCGCTCAATTGCTTGTGTATTGGTTCCTGTTTGTGGATCTTCATAATTTCGCTGAAGGTTAACCGTTGAATGCAGGTAACCTTAAGTTCACATAACCTGTAAAATATGTGAATATTTACGTGCCAAATGTGCCAATGGACAGTGCTACCACATGAAGAAATACAAATTTTACTAAACATAATGTGGTAGGCCACATACTATAGTAGCACCAATACAAACAGCACACTAGCACTTCAAGATCCAAGCAAGCTTAGTTATAAGAATTCATACATCTCAGAGTTAAAAATTAAATTGTTTTTCCTGATTAATATTAATAAATACTACCATGAAAACTGATGATCTCATAACAAAAGCATAAGTAAACCTATAAAGTACGTATTTATCTAAATTAAATAATGAAAAAATGATAATAAAAATAATATGTGAGCTTGCTGGCCGCTGTGAGTACAGAGGTCAAAATTGATAACAAAAAAGGGTACTATTACATTAATGGGAGGTCACTTTGATTTCAGTTCGAAATTTACTGAATCTGCCAGGAAATGCACTCTCACTTGTTAAACACTGAAAAACTTGCATTATAAATCGATTTCTGGAAAATTGAAGTCTTTAATGGTACCCTAAATCACGATAAAGGACGTTTCCAGCTACAACCCACCACTGGAACACGCAGCGCATAACTCCAAATGGTGTCTATACGACCTGAAATGTCTTTTGTTTCGCTATTTAGCACTTCCCCATAATTGCTCAATGGTCTCTGTAAGCATTCTGGTTTTTAGATCAACAAAATTGTAGTAATTTTTCACTTTACAGAGCTGAAAACCAGCATCCTCGAAAGTGGTAGTGCAATATGAACGCCATGGTCTGAATAAATTACGGACCGTTCGGGGCTATTGTTAATTATTACATTGTGATTGTGTTTAAGCTTCGTGGCCAGCCTGATACATTCAAACTTTCAGCAAAACTCCATACTTCTGCAGCAAGGCACAAGCAGCTTCTTCGGTCATCGGTAAATTGCATAATTTCAATATAAACACACGAAACGAACAGTGATGTAAACTATTTCAAACTACTACACACAATGAACCGTTGTATTCGATGGATGTAATACATTATGATTCATTACCGGAAATAAACATTTTTAAATATATAACAATAATACGTTGGGCGCCAATCTTCCGGAACGGAAAAGAACATTTCGGGATCCCAAAGATCCGTAAGGGGAATGTTCGACGTTCGAGCCTCCACATGGTGCGCCTGGATAGGAGAATACCTTCGGGGACTTCTCTGAACTGAAGCGGAAGAACTCTGGGCTTTACCTCCCAGTTTTAAACTGTAAGGTCGAATATTCGGCCTCACCAAACATTTCAACTAAGCATGATGGCAATGTCTTCGTATAAAGAAACTACCCCAGGAGGTAATCGGAAACGAGAATCCTTCATCGCCAGCATGAGCGGTGCAATTGGGCCATTGGATTCTGGGGAGCCCAAACCACCATGCAAGAAAGGATTGGAGACTTCCAAAAATAACACCTCAAATAACAAGTTGAGGACAAAACGAAAATGTTTACTTGCTACTATAAACATCAACACTCTAACACAGACTGGAAAACTCAAACAACTGACAGACAAACTGGACGAAAAAAACATACTGATAACAGCAATACAGGAAACACGATTTAGGGATGAACTCCACATCGACTCCGGAAATTACAGAATTTACAAAGGAAAACCAGCGGTAAGGAACATGAAAGGTGTGACCATCCTAGGAACAGCATTTGCGGTTAACAAGAAAATCACTGAGAGTGTACTCTCCTTCACATCCCCATCAGAGAGAATATCAGTGCTGACCATCAAATCGGGAAACAAGGCGTACAACATCATAAACGCTCATGCACCAATTAACCAGGACAATAAGACGAACTTGGAGAAAGTGGAAACCTTTTGGGAATAACTAGAACAAACCCTCATAGAACTACCAGATGAACACACAAAAATTTTAATGGGAGATTTCAACGCCCAACTGGGTAGAGAGAAAGCACACAGAGACGCAGTGGGATACTATCCAGCTCACACAAGAACAAATAGGAATGGCATACGACTCATCGCACTTTGCAGACTCTTCAAGATGAGAATCATGACCACACACTTCAAAAATACTCCAAAGAAAAAGAAGACTTGGATGTGTCCAAACAAGAAAATGGGGAATTTCAAATTGATCACGTGGCCATCACCAAAAGAAATCAGAAAGAAATCATGAACACTCAGGTCAAGAAGGGCATGAACATAGACTCAGACCACTACCCCACAATCATTAAAACACGATTTCAACCTCACAAACCACCACCACGTCCAACAGGGAAAATCAGGATTAACCCTGAATTGCTTCGCACCAACGGCAGTAGGTATAGAGAGGAAGTCGAAAGAATGAACCCGGAAGAGAACTGGGAAATGACAACGCGGAAATTATACCAAATAGCGCAACAAACTATCAACCCCAATCGCAAGCCCAAACACAGGTGGTGGAACAAACAGTGTGACCAAGCTCTAGATGAAAGGGCTGAAAGTTGGAAAAAATGGAACAACCAAAAAAACCCAGAAAACTGGGAGAGCTTCAGGCAAACAAGGAAGAACACAGCCAAGATCATCAGAACCACAAAGAGAAACTATGACAAACACAAACTACAGCAATTGGAAGAAGATTTTCAACAACACAACTCTAGAGATTTTTACAGAACCGTCAAGGAAGAACTCAGAGGATATCAGCCAACCAGCCTTAGTTTCAAGAAAAATGACGGTACACTGACGACCAACAACAAAGAAGGATGCGAAACCCTTGCAGACTATTTTGAAGAGCTACTCGACTGTGACCCCCCACAAGGGACTCTAAGTTTCACCAGCAACAACAATCCCAACCACCCATCAACACCACCAACGAAAAAAGAAATAGACACCATTATTCAATCTTTAAAAACCGATAAAGCACCTGGGGAAGATAGAACAATATCAGAAATGCTAAAGGTCGGAGGGGGATGGGTAAGCAAACGAATACAACAATTATGTGTGGACATCTGGGAAAAGGAAGAAATACCGGGAGAATGGAGGATTGCACTCATCCACCCGCTGCATAAAAAGGGTGACAAAACAAATTGCAACAACTACAGAGGAATATCTCTGCTACCAGTAGCCTACAAAGTACTCTCAAAAGCCCTGCAGGAGAGAATCAACAAGCAGACCGAGCACCTAATAGGCGAATATCAAGGAGGTTTCAGAAAGGGAAGATCATGTACAGAACAGATATTCAACCTAAAAAACATCCTAAGAGTCAGAGCCATCTCAAACCAGAACACCGTGGTAACCTTTGTCGATTTCAAGAAGGCATATGACTCTATAGACAGAGTAACCCTCTTCAAGGTTCTAGAAGAATTAGGTGTTGATCAGAAAACCCGGGCAATCACCAAACAAACATTAACGGGGACAAAATCCAAAGTGAAATTTATATGAGAGCTGTCGCGGAGTTTTGAAGTGAAAACTGGGGTAAGACAGGGTGATGGACTGTCACCCACTCTGTTCAATCTAGTATTGGAGAAAGTGATAAGGGAGTGGAGAATTCAATTGGAAGAACAGAAACTGCAACCAATCAAATTAGGAACATGAAGAAGGAAAGTCAACATTGACTGCCTGGCCTTTGCAGATGACATAGCCATACTGACCAGAAACACCTGTGACGCCAGAATAGCCATCGAAAGACTACAGGAAACTGCAGAAAAGGCGGGATTGCAGATCTCTTATGAGAAGACAGAGTATATGGAATGGAAACACAAAGGAGAGAAACACCTAGAAACCAAATATGGAAAAATTAACAGAGTAAATCACTTCAAGTACCCGGGGAATGGATGCAACCAAATGGACTAGAAGGAGTGGCATTACAAACCAGAGTGGACAAAATGAACAGGGCGTATGGGATCACCAAAAACAGATACAACAAGAAGTGTATCTCCAACAGAGCGAAAATCTTGCATTACAACACAGTGATCAAACCAGAGGGACTGTATGCCGCAGAATGCCTTGCAGCAAATAGCAAGAAGGGAATGAAGGAAATAGAAAAACGGGAAAGACGAATTCTAAGGAAGATACTTGGGCCGAGAAGGGATGAGGAAGGACAGTGGAGACTACGCAGTAACAGAGATTTATATAGGGAAACAGAAACCTTTAGCACAACCTTCAGGAAGCGACGAGCAAAATTTTACGCACACCTTTACAGAATGGACCCATCTAGACTCACACACCAAATCTTCACCTTCATCACACAGCGGAAAACAACGACCCCATGGGTCAAAGAAGTACAGAAAGACTTGCAAGAAATGAACATCGATGAGAATACCATTCTGGACAGGAAGGCTTTCAAGGAAACAGTTGACAGATGGGAACCATCACATCAGGTCCAACGAACGGGCACAGAATGGACAAGTGAACGCAAGCAGTTATTCAGCCAGAAAATGAGGGAATCCTGGGAACGAAGAAGACTAAACATCTGTCAAGGTTCAACGCGGTCCACAGTGGCCAAAACGTAAAAAAAAAACAAAAAAAAAACAATAATACGTTATCTTGTTTAGATAGTAATCAGAGTGGCCCCTCATCAATGTAAAAGTACCCAAAAAAAGTAATAGAAGCTTTGGGAATGTAAGGAAAATCCTAGAAAATAAGCTCCTGGTTTAAATGAAGGCTGGAGGAAAATTCCAGAAAATAAACTCCAGGAATAAATGAAGGCTGGAGGCCTTAGATGTGGACTGGCTACAAATACTGTACAGGATCTTCAGAGTGAGTACATAAGAAATGCATTATGCATTTTCATAGAAAATCATTTCTAGGTTTATTGTTTTGTATAATGCACACCAAATAATTTACCTAAAATTAATATATTAATTATTGTACTGAAGAATACTTACTTTGGTAACAGCTGATACAGAAGTTCTTCACACTTGCGTTTTTCTTCTAAATAGTCAGATGTTCTTTCTTCGACTAATGCTTCTAAATTATTAGCATATTGTTCCATTCGTGATAAAAGGTTATCTAAAATGTTGTTACTTTCATTATCCCTGAAACAAAAGAAAAATGACTTTGTTAATTTATTTTTATTCATTCAGTGATGCGTCAATGAGTCTGTCAATAGTATTTACTGTGGTTTATTAGCCTACACTGCAGATATAGTGCAACGGACTTCCACCTTTACAACTGGAGGATTTATGCAATGTCAGAGATTCCTTTAGAAAACACATGATCAAGAGAAAATTTCCTACGAAAACAGAAAACAAAAAAAAAGAATCACTTATTTAAGGCAGGATGAAATACCTGTTCGGAGAGAATAAAGAACTACTGGGCAAATAAGGCACTACACCACGGGCCGGCCCGTGGTGTAGTGGTCAGCGCAACTGGCTCCTATGCCGGTGTCCCGGGTTCGATTCCCGGTCAGGTCTGGCATTTTTTTCATCTGTAAATCACCACATATCATTATCTACGCACAAGCCCAAGGCTTATGTAGGCATCATCACTCAATAAAAACAATAAAAAAAAAAAAAGGAAATGGGAACCACAAATTTTATATTTACATGGCATCTAAGGTAGTTATGACAAGAAAGAATGTTGAGTAGAATAAGGCCCAATTTTATCAGTAAAACACATAAATAACTTTAATTTTTGAAAATACCTGAAATTTTAGAGCATAAAAAATATTCTAGGTCTAATAATAGTTAAGCATTCCATTCAACCATTTTCACCTTTGCTTTGTTAATTGCATACCGTACAATTACAGTATTCTGTTCTGTTCCATAATAACATACAAAAAATTAAATAGGGCATTAAAAACAACACAGAACTTGGAATGTGGGGTAGGTAATTATGGATTCACCACAACAAAAATATTCAGTTTCGTAAACATTCTTTTTTTTAAATTATAGTATATTTTTTTTCATTGTTTATAAATGTATGCCTATTTCTTTTCACCTTGTTTGAATTTTTACTATTATAAATTGGAATGATTTTTTAATGATATTGAAGCATACGAGGCGTGACTATTAAATAACGAGACTGACATAAAAAAATTTATTTTAATTTTATACATAATCACTTATCGTTACCTTCAAATATACACTCCTTCTCTAGCCCTACAACGTTCCATGCGAATTTTCTATTGTTGGAAACAGTGCTGTAAGTCATCTTCTGTCAGCTTCTTCAGGAGACGTGCCACTTTCACTTTTACAGTTTCCACAGACTCAAATCTTGTCCCTTTTAATGCAGATTTCACCTTAAGGAACATGTAGAAGTCACATGGTGCAAGATCTGGTGATGTTCTAACACTGAGATCTTGTACTTGGCTAGGAACCTCTTGACAGATAATGCAGAATGAGCTGGCGCATTGTCTTGGTGGAGAACCCATGATTTGTCCTTCCACATTTTGGGGCGTTCTTTCCTTACTCTTTCACGTAGTTTAGAAAGTACCTCAAGGTAGTAATATTGATTAACGGTTTGACCTTCAGGAACCCAGTGAAGGTACACAATCCCATGGATATAAAAAAGAACAATCATCATTGCTTTAAATTTTGAGTTGCTCATTCGAGCATTTTTGGCTCTCAGGGAAGTTCGGCTCTTCCAGTGCATGGATTGGCACTTTGTTTCCGGATCACAAGTAAAAAACCAATTTCGTCACATGTTATTATCTTCTACCAGTTCCCTAAGGTGAAATCTGCATTAAAATGGACAAGATTTGAGTCTGCAAGTCTGACAAGATTTGACGTCCTGAAGGAGCTGACAGAAGATGTTTTCCAGCACTGTTTCCAACAATTGAAAATTCGCATGGAGCATTGTAGGGATAGAGAAGGAGTGTACTGTATCTCGTATATTGAAGGTGACAATAAGTGATTATGTATAAAATAAAAATAAATTTTTTTACAACGTCAGTCTCGTTATTTAATAGCCACACTTAGTATAAAGCTTCTTCTTAGCTTATGAATATTTTAACATTATGAAACTTAGTGAAGTCAAAAACCACTTGGATTTCATCATTAAATATGTAGCTGACAGTTACAGTAAGAACATATTTGGATATTATGATAATTTAAGGCATGTCCGTCAGCTGATTTTTCAAGAAATCAACTCTAAAGGAAGACAACAGAAGATCAGCATTTCTTCAAACCAGTGAACATGTCATGTGTAATCCATGAAGATGAGCCCGGATCCTCATCTTCTAAGTTGCACTAGTTTTAGGTTTCCTGTGCATTGTAAAATCGAATGCCGTAAGTACTACATGTACATAATGGATATTGAATATTTAATTACTTTTACTGAATTTTTTATTAAATAATTTACAGTTTGTATTTTTTAAATTCAAAATTTATTGTTACAAGTTCTTTTTTCAATACAGGATGTTTAATTACCATACTACATAAATGTACCTTAGTTCATAATTAAGGTTATTTCCAAATTAATTTTTAAAATGCTTCCTCCCAACCATTAATATAAATTGCAGTGTAAATGAAATATATCACCTTAACTGTGGTTGCTTTTTAAAGTTTTAAAAACTTACCCGCTTTCGGTGGTACCACCTTCTTTAGAGCAATATCATTAAAATTAAAAATTAAAATTCAGAACGATGTTTCCATTCACTTACAGTAGCATGCAAATTAATTCGAACACAGATGTTAATTAATAAAAAGTAACTTTATTTACGAAAAAAATTATATATACTTATAATTTGTGAATATTTAGGAACTAATATGTTTCCCTTTATTTTTTTATCACTTCACGTGTACGATTTGGCATAGATTCAATTAATGTACTACAAAATTTTTAATTTGTTCATCTCGAAACCATACCGAGATTATTGCTACACAATGAGGATATTTTTGTAGTAAAATCCACTTTTGAGAGTCGGTTTTTCACAATTGCCCAAAGATTTTCAACTGGGCTTATATCTGGGGAATAACCTGGTCATGACAAAACTTTAATGTTTTCATGTTCAAAATATATTTTTACTTTCTTGGCAATTTGGCGTGGCGTTAAATTTTGTTGGAGCACTCCATTGCCTTGTGGGAATTTCTTATGAAGTTGTGGCACAACTATTGACTTAAGAATTTTGATATATCCATCGCTTTTAACATACCGTCTACTGGAATTGATGAACACGGGATTTAAAATCTAAAACAACCCCAAAACATTTTTTCTAGGGATGTTTAACTGATTGTTGGATCTGAGGTGTGTTCGGATTAATTTGCACGCTACAGAATTTAGATGAAAAGAGTTTTAATCTATTTTTTTAATTTCTAATTTATTTATTATATTATCATTTAGTTTATATTATATTATTAACTATATAATAATATTATTAATTTTTATTATTAATATTATTAATTTTAAGTTTAATGATATTGCTCTGAAGAAGGTGGTACAGTACCTCTGAAATGCGCGTAAGTTTTTTTAAACTTAAAAAAGCAACCAAAGGTAAGGTAATTAATTAGTCCGGATTAATGAGGTTTTATAGTATTTCAATGTGCCTAGGTAGGGTTGGTGTGGACTGGTATTACCTAATTACCAGTTATTAAAGAATGTTGTCACAATGGAAGGAGAATTTTGTTATAAGTATACTAATAAATAAAATTTAAAGTTTATAAGAATATATTTATCATGTTTACAGTGTTTTAAAACTAAAAATGATATGAACAAATGGTATAACTATCATCTGTCTTGTCACTGATTTTTCAAGTAAAGAGGTTCAAAGTTGCTTTAAAATAACGTTTTTAAGCTCTAATTTTGAAAACTTTTTAAGTGGAGGGGCTCTGGATCCCTGTGTGGTGGCTGCTTCCAAACAGAAATCTTAGCACTACAGAATAAAAAGGCATGCCAATAGTCCCAAATAAAGCTTTTATTGAAGTGATCGCTCAAATGTTTTTGACTGCAGGGGAACAAGTCACGAATAAATTTTATTGAGTAGTTAAATTTTTTTCAAAATAACTTTCTTGTTATGAACAGTTGAAAAATATTTAAAATTAAAAATTAATTTTTTGTGTTTTTATAAACTAAACAAACATTTTATTCTTTTAAATTAAAATGAAACATGTATCTTTTATTTTATTTGAATTTTAGTTCGCCATATAACTTTAGTATTTCTAGCAAGAGATAGATATTTTTCAAACATAATAAAATAGTAAACATTACATTTCGAAATTCTCTTTGTCACTGCATTATTTAGTTGTAGCTGACTTCACTAAATCTGAAACAGTGTTCCTGTGGGATTCTTTAATTTACAAAGCAGACAAATGCCATTAGGATGTGAGGTATAAGATATGTTGTGTTCAGAAGTTGAGCAGTGACAAAATGAATCCTAAAACATCTTTAATACATTAGGATGAACAGTGCACTATGGTTACTTAGGTTGGCTAGTCAAAAAAATTTCTGTTATACCAATAAATGTTAAATAAATTTTACTATTAATAGGCCCTACTGTATTTTTATTGTTTTAAATGATATGGTAATTTAGTTGAAAAATAAGAATTGGCTGTCTCCACAGCGTAGTGGTTAGCCAACAACGTGGAAGTCCAGGGTTCGATTCCCGGATAGGGTCTGGAAATTTTCACAAGTCACAACCTGTTGTTCTAAATACACAACCTACCTTAGTTGCTAATAACCAAGCAGTTGATGCGAGTTTAAAATAATAAAAAACTAAAAAAAAACTTAACTGAACTAGTACATTGTTGACGCTAGATTTAACATAATGGTATATTTTTCATTATTTACATTGACAAGAGAAAATTTTTACTATACGAGTATTATACCAGATTTTATGAATTTATTCAGTTCAAGAATCATAAAAAACAAATTTTTCTCTGTAATTTAAATGTTCAGTATGGTGTTTCAGTGGGGTTTCCTTTAACTGGAGAAGCTGCAGATATTAATTTCTGGACTGTTTATACAGGGTGATTCATGAAGATATGCAGAAACTTTGGGAGCTCATTGTACATGTAAAAATAATGAAAAAAGTTTTAGAAACATGGGTTTGGAAATGCTTTGTTACCAAGTTACGGCTAGCGAAAGATTTCGCCCGGATTTCAGCTCACCAGGTAAAATGAAGTCTTCCTGAAATTCTGGTAAGAAATAGATTAAGGGGCGAATTCAATCGTTTCTTATGGTTTTTGACCTGATAAATTAAATAAAACAGGTTCCAGAACTGTAAGTGAAGTAGTTTTTGAGAAAACCAGTATTAAATGCAAAAAATGGAGTGAATAAAACACATTTTTCATCTTTGGGCAACAATAACTTTGTTATTTCACCAAGAAACAGATAAAAATTTTGAATAAAACTTGTAGAAAATTTTATTTTGAACAAAACGGTGTAAATAAAGTACACAGAAAGAAACAAAGCATTTCCGGACCCATGTTTATATAAACTTTTTCATTATTTTTACATGTACTATGAGCTCCCGAAATTTCTGCATATCTTCGTGAATCACTCTGTATGAACTTGTTCTTTTTTTAACTACAGAATCAACTTCTAAGAGATTACCATGGAGTTTAGAATTTTCTGTACACAGAGATTATACTAAATTTTTTCGGGGTACAAAAGTCTCCAATGGTCACCTTTGTAGCGTAATGGTAACACGCTAGCCTACAACACTGAGGTTCCAGTTTGATTCACGGTTAGGGTCTGGAAATTTTCACAACTTAAAATCCACAGTTTCATAACCCACCATAGTTGCTAACAACAAGCTGTTTCAATTTTAAATAAACTAAAAAAATTCACAATTTTTTTAGCTTATTTAATGTTGCATTGACATTAGCAATGTGACTACTGTCAGTTTTAGTACTGTAACAGTGAGTTTTAATGCGTTAAAATTTCTATAGACCCTAGTTGGAAATCAAACCCAGGACCTTTTGCTTTGTAGGTTTCCACACTAGCCACTGCGCCATGGAGGGGGTCACCAAAATTTTATTCTGCAATATTTAGGGGTATAATACAAAATTAAAAACTAAATACAACATATCAGATGTTTGTCAAATGTTACATTAATTCAAACACTGACCACTTTTAAAACAATGAATTCAAAAAGAATAATGAACAATATGTCATGATTTCATAATTTTTTATATTTTACATTCTTTTCATTCTGTACGAGTATTTATGTATTCTTCTACAACTTTTCAATGTAATAAACTTTACAAAATGTGCAAGTACTTAGAAAACACCTACAATACGACATTAAACACTTTTTATTCTTAAAAACAATTAAAATATATAATTAAGCTATATAAAAAAGTTGAAATGAATAAAAGACACTGTAATAGCATACTGTATATAATGGTTCACAATTTAACATTTATAATAAAATAAAAATTTGTTCATGTTGTACAATTGCATGACCTATATTTTATTTTAAATCACTGCTTAATGTTTTAATTACAGAGAGCAGTAACAAAAGGATGTCAAAGAAAATATACATATAAATCTTCAATAAAATATTGTTATATGCTTGCTCTTTTTAGATGTGATGACATTCCAGTTTTATTAAATAAATTTTATGTAACTAATTATCATTTTGACAATATAGAAATAACAAGCTAAGAGGTAAAAAAACTATCTGAAGTGAAACACTCACAATATTTTCTCTTTCAAATGTAATTAATGAAACATATAACCCATGTTTAATCATGAGTGAACAACGAATAGTAAATATCGTTACTTCACATTAATCATGAATAAACGATGCTAAATGAAATCAACCTCTGTACGACTTACAAATATGTAAAATCAACAATTGACATAGGATCTGTAAAAGGAAATCCTTGAAATAAAAATTACAGGTTTTTTTAATTTGCTACAACATTGATTATTTACGCTTTTGCAGTAAAATACATTCTAAGGCTGCAAAATTAAAAAAATCTGGTGTGAAACACTCACACAACTTTCTCTTGCCAATGCAAATAATTAACAATAAACCTAACATTAGTAATAAAACATTAAAAATAAACAAAAAACTAACCTCAAAAACATGAGTGAAAGATGCAAAATTAAAATCGACCCCAGTTTGGCTTAAAAATACGGAAAATCACTCTTTCACGCTAAACTAGGCTCTGTAGAGAAAACTTCTATAAATAAAATTAGTAGATCTTTTAATTTCCTATAAATTTGATTATATACTTTTGTCGTAAAATGCATTCTAAGGCCGAAATCTTTAAAAAATCGATTTTTCACACGTTTTCAAGAGAAAAAACAGAAAATTGCCAATTACTGCTAAACTAAGCGTTATACAAAAAAATGTTTCAAATAAAAGTTATAGAATTTTTAATTCTCTACATTTTTTATTATATAAATTTTTGAGCTATAATACATATTAAAGACGTAATCTTAAAAAAACACTTTATTTACGTAAAAACAGCCTCACCAAGAATTTCAGCAAACATGGCGCCTACCCTATTTTGTAGAGAATAAAAAATTGAGTAAACCAGACGATTTTTAAAAAAAATCGTAGGACCTGTTTTTGAGAAAATCACAAAAAAGTGAAAAATTACACGAATAAACTACTACTTCCGGTTGACCAATTTTGATAAAAATGTTCGTGTCGGGTCCGGTAGTGGTATGTAACTCAAGTTTCAAGTTCGTACGATGTTCCGTTCTTGAGATATTCTGTTCACACACACACACACACACACACACACACACGCACACGCACACGCACACACACACACACACACACACACACACCAATCGCTAAAAACATGTTTTTTGGGTTCACGGGGTCTGAAAACGTGTAGATCCGGTGAAAACTCGATTTATAAAAATCGACATGAAAACAATACTTTCCTTCCTATATATTCATATAGGCAAGAGAAAGTAAAATTATTGTAACAGAATCGACAAGACGAGATTATTCACGAATGTTCCGGAATTCCATTCATAAAAATAGTTAAAAAAGAATAAAAATAACAACACAATAGCAGCAATAAATGACAGTTTTAACCATAAAGGGTACGCCTATTATAACAAGGTATTGTGTACAGTTATTTTTATGAAGTTGTTTATGAGGTTGTTGACGTATTCTATTTACAATAGTTGACTTGTTAACAAAGGGATTTTTCTAGCATTCATTAATAAAGAGTTATTTTTGTACTTGAGTAGATTTCACTACTTTATTCTGGAACAATCTGTATGAATGAGTAGGTATAAAAAGAGACCCCCGAGTGCGGTGAGTCAGTATTCGTGTGATCTTTGCCGTATGATTATTGGGGTGTGTATTTACAGGTTACACATCCGAGTATTGTACTGATTCAAGATTGTTATACCGTTTCTTTGTTGTGTGTGTATTGTAAAGTTAATGTGTAGTTTTGTGAATTCAATTTCTATGTTTTGTATGTCTGTGTAAGCTATAAAAGTGATCGTAAGTTATTTATTGTTTATTATCTAGTTTAAGTGAATTATTAAATCATTTATTGTGTTATTTAATTATAATTAGTTTAATCATTTATTTTGTAATCTTTTAGTCTAATAAATATTTGTAATTTGTAAACTTTAGCGTATTAATTATGTAATAACCTAGATCCCGAAACGGACCTTAGCAATAAGTGTCACAATATACTTTTTTACCATGAAAGTACAGCCCCATGAATTTCAGCAGACATATTGCTTACCCTACCTTATAGAGCATAAAAATTTAGTAAACAAGCCAATTTTTAAAAAAATTGTATAAACCAATTTTACGAAAATCACAGAAAATGAAAAATCGAATAATAAACTACTACTTCCGGTTGACTGATTTTGATGAAAATGATTGTATCCCCTTGTAATACCTAACGTAAGTTTCATGTTTCAATTTTGTACGCAATTCCGTTCTTAAGATATATTGTTCACATACAGACTTATCGCTAAAGACATGGTTTTTGGGTTCAGGGGGCTGAAAACGTAAATTTCCAGTGAAAACTCATTTGTAACACCTAATGTAAGTTCCAAATTTCAATTTTGTATGCTATTTCGTTCACACACAGATTAATAATCATTAAAACATGGTTTTTGGTATTCAAGGGGGCTGAAAAGTGTGTATCTGGTGAAAACTCGTTTTCGAAAAATCGATATGAAAACAATACTACTCTCCTTCACTATTTTATTCTCATATAGGGCACGAGAAAGAAAAAAAAACAAGTATTACCTATGTTATATTGCTTTATTATTTTTTATGTAAGATTTGGCAATTCATCTCGTACTAACACATGGAAACTACTGAACTTAAAAATTTACAAAATATATAAATTTACATACTGAAATAATAAGATACTATAAAATATATAGCATACAAAGAAATTGAACATTTATATTAATACTGGTTATAATGCTATGGACGACACCACTTCCTTTTAACATTGCGGTTGTCAAGTGAAAATTGTTATTAAATGTACCTACATATAAACATGTTACTCGAACATAACAGAGCATGAATATTTAAATGGAATAAAATATTCTATAAGGTTGTCACAATAAAAATTCATAAGTTGTACGTATACGAATACTTATTTTAAACATCTCATAAATGTCATAAAATATGCCATTATCTTCATTCATATCCATAAAGGGTTATACTTATAGTACAATAATAACAACCATTGACGTTGTTTCATTTAATTTCTGTTCAACTTGGACTTTGAATACTTTGTACTTCTTGAACTATTGACTTACTTTTGATATTACATGCTTTTTAATAAATCTGCCATGAAGTTTCTATGTATTCACTTTATTTAGAATGCTTCTTGAAATGAATTTTTAAATAATTATTTAAAAAAATTGATCAAAGCAGAAAAAACTGATCAGAAGAATTTAATTTAAAATCTATTAAAGAAGTAATTAGGATTATTTTAAATGACTATTGTATCCGCAACAATGGCGGATTTAGCATCAAATTTGAGCGGGTTACTACCAGGGTTTTGGAGGTACTTCATACCTGCCAGGAGAGCAGGGAGTCCTAAGTTCCTCCCCCTGGAAAGTTTTTCAGAAATACACATCTTAACAACCCGTTTTTGCCCATTTCTGAGCTTAAAATTTTCAATTTTCATACTGTAACAACAGAAAAAATGGTACAATTTTAGGTATTTCAAATATTCAATAAAAGGGAACGTATTACTATTTGTTGTTGTTTAGGTCAACAGCCGAAAGGCTGGTTTGAACCTCTAGAGGTTTTACTAAGTAAAACGAGGAGTGAGTGGTTTACCATTGCCTTCCTCACTGAGTGGAAAAGTACGCTTATCAGCATGCCGGGCCCTCTGAAAAGCACATATTTTCCACTCTGTAAATGACACCTTCACTTCATTCACCACAGGGTCTGGCTGTACAATGAAATTCATTACTTTCAGAGAAGATAATTCTGATTAGTGTATTTTACACCTCTACCTCTTCTGTTCTTAAATGATCCAGTCATTTAATTGACTGACCATGTGATAAGAAACAGAACTATTTATTTTAGCCCTGCAACAAACAGATTGAGTGTAAATAATTTGACACTCCACCTGTCTGTTATGGGCAGGTATTACTATTGCTAATAGTATAAGCACTTACATAAAACTATTTGTTATGTTAGGGTCTAACTAAATATGTTATTATGTAAGGTGCTTATTTTGCTGCATCGGTACCGTGTAATAGAATAATTTATACTAAATAAACACACGATAAAATTGGTTGAATTATGAAAGAGGGAATATCACGAAAATAATTACATACTAGGCCCAACACATTAGTTTATTTCTGCAAAATAAACGAGATAGTAGACCTACGATTAAGTACATCTTTATACAAAAAACGAATCAGTGTTTAGTTTTAAAAATACAAAAAAAATTATGTTATCTGAAATATGCATTTTGTATTTACAAAGATACAAACAACTATTAAAATAAATCTTATAAAAATTTGGTGGGTCATGACCCCAGCGCACCCCCCTAAATCCGCCATAATTTTTATACAAATACTTAATAATATTCTAATTCATTATTCTATTTTGTTGTACCTAAATGTTTTCTAAGTTTAGGTATTCTAAATTTTTGGAAGTCCTTTCTGACTCCTTAAACAATTAATCAGACACGTTAGGTTTCCTGTCAAAAAACTAGACAACACTAAACAAAATGGTGAATACAAATAGAAATTGAGAAAAAACCAAGATGGCGGATAAGATACAATGACGATGTAAAACATTTGTTTTGTAATCTTTCTTATCCCAATGGATACAATGACACAAAATATCATGATATTTATTAATACCGGATTAACAAAAAAGTGACCAACTGGATTTTACTTAACAATAACGTCAAAGAAATCTTTCAGTGCAAACGGGTTGCCATGAAAAGTCAGCCGCAAAACGGCACGCCTACCTCTCCCCACCCGTCCGCGAATAGTGAAGAGATTGCGGCGGATCAACCGTCTACTGCACCAGCCATATTTTATGTACGTGTCGTTGGTTGTTTTGTATATGCAGTGTCGAACGGATTTTTTTTGTATGTATGTATTTTATATTTTTTTACTATTGGGAGTCTCGCGATTACTTATTAGTAAATTAGTTTTCCCGGCTTTTCGCAACTCTGCCTATTTTTGAAGGCACGAGCAGCCACGTGAATTTATTAGTGTTGTTTTTTTTAATTTCAAGGACATTTTGTCAACATCACGGTTATTTGCGACTATGTTGGATTCCTTCCTGACTTCCATAAACCACTTTTATCTTACGTTTACTGTAAATTAAACTACAGTAGTTATCGAATACAGTGACCTCCAAGGGACCGGCTCGTTCCGGCCATTGTAACCAATAGCCTTTTCTTGAAGCAAAAGTCTACGCTCATAGCTTTTTTTGGCTTTGTTGGTCGGTTGTGAAGTCAACCACTTTAAAAGAGCTTCTTCTACGTCTTTTTCGATTAAGTTACGTCTCTTCGATTTCTCTTTACCTTCACCAAAACTATTCTGAATTTTTCCCTGGTTTTCCTAATTGAGAATATTTAATGTGTCCAACGTTGAACTACGTTACAATATCCGCATTAGTTTCACCATTTTCCAAACATCAAATAATGTGCGCTTTTTCCATCACTGTAAAACATCTAAGCAATGACGCAATACTTACGTTTGCATATAACACAAAATTAACGGACGGGTTTACAAAAAAGATATGCATTAAACTTAAGTAAATCAATAACTATAGACTAGTGCTGTATTTAAGACATAAAAACAAAGGATAGGCCTATTAGTAATCAAACTTCTGATACGAACTACTGTAAATGCACCTTGAGACTAACACCATTAAAAAAAAACACGTTGAAACTAGAGAAAACAATGACTTACACGCTGACTAACACTGTTGACAGATAACCGGCATGGTTGAAAATTCATACAGTTGACACTAAAACTGCTGTATGATTTTAACCGATGTCACTGTAAACGATATTATTTAATATTAAACGTAATTGCGGACCAACCTTTCCATCGAATATTGGTCACATTAACCGATAGGTTCATCGAGTCCGATATCATTGTATGCGATAACTACTGTATAAGACTATAAAAACAAGATAGTGGATGAGATAAAATAGTGGTCTTAAAAATTTGTTTTTTTAACTGTTTTTCAATCAACCTATAAGATGTTTATAGAATATTCATAATTAATTAAAGGATTAATAGAAGAAAAGAAAAGAATAGAAAAGGATTAATAGAGTATAAAAATATTGATCTACTGAATCCTACTCGCGACAAACAAAGTAGAAATAGCCTTGCTGATCGCAAACATCCGAAACGGATATGCACCATGAGAAGAAGAATCCTACTCGACAATAACGGCAAAGAGCAGAAGTAGCGTATCAGTGGTCTGGTTTTTATTTTACGTCGCGCGTCGTATCAACATCACCATTATTTGCGACTACGTTGGGTTTCTATTGTAACTATGAGTTTTGAAGAATTTACAAATTTTTTAGACCATAGCTGGAAATCGAAACAGGAATCTTCACCTTAGAATAAGTGCTAAAATCAGTGATTCCCAAACTTTTTTTTACCACGCCCTCTTCTGTCTAGAAGAAAACTTCCAACGACCCCTTACATAATTATATGAGGTAATGACGATAAACAAATAGTAGACCTACATTGAAACACCATACATTTATTTTTTATTGTTTTTTTATGACATTACAAGTTGAAATTTTAATTAAACAAGTAAGAAAAAAAATAAACCAGTGAGATGGATGACTTGCATTTTTTTAAAAAGATTTCCTATTCTTGGTTGTATAGGCCTATTAGAAAGTGCACAACGTAATTCATTAGCAACATCAAGAATGCCGCAATACTTAGTCTTCATTGCAACAAGTGCTGGAAATGCTTTTTCGCACAAATAGGTGCTTGAAAAAGTAAAAATACAATCCCAGCGCCTGCTTGATATACTGGGGTAGGCCTTCACTTTTTAATGGATGCTTAAACTCAACTCGTGCATCGCAGCAGCTGTTCTGGACGTGCAGACGGTAATGCTATCTCGAGGTCTTGCGCTTCTCTTGACTTATCTTCACGCCTCTCTTGTGGGGGGTTGGTTAGTTTGGGACCATTGTGCTAAATGAACTCAGGCAGCGACTATAGATAATTTTACTACATGGATTTATAGTTATGTTAGTCCATGTTATATTAGTGGAACCTAATATTTTGAAGTAATTTTTACTTTCTCTTGCCTATAGGCCTATGAATATATAGGAAGGAAAGTCTTGTTTTACTGTCGATTTTTCGAAATCGAGTTTTCACCGGATCACACCCCCTACGTTTTCAGACCCCTTGAACCCAAAAAACATGTTTTTAGCGATTGGTCTGTGTGTGTGTGTATACAAAATATCTCAAGAACGGAACATCGTACGAACTTGAAACTTAAGTTACATACCCTTACCGGACCCGACACGAACATTTTCATCAAAATCGGTCAACCGGAAGTAGTAGTTTATTCGTATAATTTTTCACTTTTTCGCAATTTTCTCAAAAACTTGTCCTACGATTTTTTTAAAAATCGCCTGTTTTACTCAATTTTTTATTCTCTACAAGATAGGGTAGGCGCCATGTTGGCTGAAATTCTGGTGAGGGTGTTTTTACGTAAAAAAAGTGTTTTGTTAAGATTACGGCTTTAATATGTAATAATTATAGCGCAAAAATTTATATAATAAAAAATGTAGAGAATTTGAAATTCTACAACTTTTATTTCAAACATTTTTTTTGTATAACGCTTAGTTCAGTGGTAATTAGCGATTTTCTGTTTTTTCTCACGAAAACGTGTGAAAAATCGATTTTTTTAAGATTTCGGCCTTAGTATTCATTTTTCGCCAAAAGTGTTTATAAACAAATTTATAGAAAATTAAAAGATCTACAACTTTTATTTAAAGCATTTTTCTCTACAGAAAGTAGTATAGTGTGAAAGAGTGATTTTCCGTATTTTTAAGCCAAACTGAGGTTGATTTTCATTTTGCGTCTTTCATATATGATTAAAATTAGGTTATGCTTTTGTTTATTTCTAATGTTGTATTACTAATGTTAGGTTATATTGGTCTTTATTTGCATTGGCAAGAGAAAGTTGTGTGAGGGTTTCACACCAGATTTTTATTAATTATAGTCCATATTACCCCAAAAAAAGGCTGATCAGTTGACAGGGTTTTATTATCTGTAACCTAAAAGGAAAACTATTACCAGCTATATAAAACAGTGACAATTATTAAAGACGGCTGATAAAAACAAAATGGTGGTAAAATCAAAATGGCGGAATATAAATAAAATCAGTTCATACGATTAATGTTTTTTAAAGTACTGTGTTATTTCGATTTATGTTTTTATTTTAATACATTTTTAAGAGTATCAATCTCTTTAGTATACTCCTATAATATTTTATCAGAGCCGCCAAAACGTTTCAAAAAATCTATTTGAGTTCCACATTATAATTCATGAATCATTGATTTGACAATGTATTGTGCCCCGACATATAACTTCATACCTTTGCACAAACAACTGCTTTGGAGTTGCTCCAAAACTAAATCATACACAACCATTCTACCTACAATATTTACTTGCATTGTACATAGGCCTACAGCAATCAATAACCAACTGAAATAAACTGTATTGTTTGTTTTACAAAAGAATAAAATACAACCGTAAAAAATTAAAAATATTTTTAACGAAAAAAATTTATAAAGAAAAATTTGGGAGAGATAATAGAGGAAGAAACGTTTTTAAATATGAATAAATTTAGGAATGAGTTGAAAGAAAATTATTATTACTGTAAAAATTGGACAATGAATTTTGTCTACCTTTCTTTCCATCTGTATTTTATTTGTAAACTAAAATATTTTTTCAAATTCCCTAGGAGAAATTTCATTATTAAAGTAGAACCTAATTAAAGAAAAAATCTAAAGTGAAACAATCCTACGATTTTCTCTTGCCAATGTAAATAAACAATATAACCTATGTTTAATCATGAGCGAACAATGTAAAATGAATAATAAACTAATTTTAATGAAAAGTGAATGACACAAAATGAAAATCAAACTCTGCTCGACTTAAAAATGCAGAAATCACTAATTGACGCCAAACTAAGCTCTGTAGAGAAATTTTTTTTAAATAAAAGTTGTAGGTTGTTTAATTTTCTGTAGCTTTAGTTAGGCCAACATACACAATTGTCGTAAAATGCATACTAAGGACGCAATCTTAAAAAATCCCATTTTTTACAGATTTTTATGTAAAAAAATCCAGAAAATCACTAATTGCCGCTAAACTAAGCGTTTTACAAAAAAATGTTTAAAATAAAAGATGTAGGTTTTTAATTGTTCTACAACTTTGATTATACACTTTTGCCCTAAAATGCATATTAAGGCAGCAATTTAAAAAAAATATTTGTTTCCGCAAGGGGATGTTGTCGTAGGCCTGATGTAACAGACCTAAGTAATTGATGCTCTCTCCCAGAAAGAAAACAACACTTTTGTTATAATAATTTGTAATATTAATGAGGTCTTTGATTTTAATAAACGATTTTTATAGACCTATGTCAAGTTATCAGAGCATTGCTGGATTTTAGTAAGAGAGATGTACTATAATTAACCCGTTTGTAAGTTTATAATTAATATTCTAGACACAATATAGGACTAATCCCTTTTTATTGTAGAAATGTTAAAGTAGCGCAACCAACATTTTTTTTGTGGTACAAAAATGATGAAAATTTAGATACAAAGTATATAGGCCTAGAGTTATGATAAAATAAAAGTTTCAGTTATTTTCGAGTAGCTAAGAAAGAAATGACGGTAATAACATTCATAGCATGAATTCAGATTATACGAAGAAGCTCAATTTTCAAGAGTAAAATCGTTAAGATGGAACAGTATAGCAGTTAAGAGTGAGGACGATCTATTTTATAATCTTCTACTACATAATAGTTGTACGTAAACGGGTTTAAAGACCCGTTTGTAAGTTTAAGGAACGGAAGAGAGTGATATAAAACAGCAAACTGCATCCAAGTTTATGCATTCAGTAGATACACCGTTAAAACCGTAATACGAGTATATTGAGGATTTACAATACATTTGTAAGTTTGGATTTCCTTAACACAAAATAAATTGAAATAGATTTTTAGAGTAATGTACAAAAATTCTCGGTTTATTTTCAGTAGGTAGATCAGATTAGTAGTAGTTAGGCTACTAAAACTCCATCAATAAGCCTATAATAAAGTCAGAACTGTTCAATCAAAATAAATATCTTTCAAATAAGTAACAATAAAAAAATTACCAGATTAAATGACGAAAATACCATGTCAACTTGTTGTTGGTTAGGTCATCAGCCGAAAGGTTTTACTGATTTGAACCGCTAAAGGTCTTACTAAATAAAACAAGGAGTGAGGTGGTTCACCTTTGCCTTCTACACTTTAGTATGCTTATCAGCATGGCAGGCTCTCTAAAAAGCACATATTTTCCACCCTGCAAACGACATCTTCGCTTCTTTCACCACAGGGTCTGGCTGTATGATGAAATATACTGTCAGAGGAGATAATTCTGAGTAATGTCTTTTACACCTCTACCCCTTCTGTTCTTAAATGAGTCAGTAATTTAATTGGCTGATCATGTGATAAGAAATAGAACTATTTTTTGTAGCCCTGGAACCAACAGATTGAGTGTAAATAATTTAACGCTCCTCTTGTCTGTCATGGGCAAAATGTCAACTTATCATGTCTAATTCTATCACATGTTCGGTATCCTATTTTAATGTAGGGTAATATGGAAAGAAATTTCACAATTAAAAAAATAGTTATTAGGTATTTGGTGAGGGCGTTATAGCGGAATAGAGGGTACGGTCGTGAAAGCGGAGACATTGGGTCGGTAGCAAGCGAAATGGGGTGAGTTGACGTGACGGTCAGAGGTGGATGCAACAAAATGGCAAACGCACAAGCGTTGTACGGTAGGCCCATGAGGAAGTGTCGAACGAGATTACGTAGTCCTGATCAGTAATGGATGCTTTTAATCAGACAAGAAGTGACGATAATTTGAGTATTTATTATGAAGAGGTAACGGTTGAGGAAACGATTTTTTAATGCTTTCGATGGGATTGGGCTAGAACGGAACGCGTTGCGCTGATTGGGTGTTTAAAAGTATCTCCTGGATAACGTCTACAACTCTTACATCTACTTCTTCTACTACCTACTGTACTTTGTAATACGAAGATCTACCAAAAATCGCACCGCATTAAGTAAAAGACTGTTTTTAACTAAGTATATAATTATAATTGCAGTGGTTTCACATCCGAGTTACTACTGAACTAAACTAAACCAATGGAGAGTTTGGCTCTTTTAACAATTGGTCATCTAATTTCGAGAATAATGAAGAATTACTGAGAATGAAATTTTATCCCCTGCACTTCGGAATAAACATCCAAAGAATAATAAAAATAAAATAAAGGCATACAAAGAATAAATAAATTGATTATAAAACGAACACAATAAATACCTTTACTGCTCAACTCTAAGGGACAAAAATTTAATTGGATAGTCGGTCGGTCTGCAGGTGACAAACCAAACTTGTCAAAACTTTATAATATATTCAGGCTTTTATTTTCTTTTTTTTTGGTTTTACGTCTGCCTGTTCTGCAATTTCTGCTAATGCAGACGGTGAATAAAGATGATAATGAAAATGAGTGATGAAAAAATGCCAGACCTGACCCGGAATCGAAGCCGGAACCCCGGCGTAGAAGCCAGTTGCGCTAACCACTACGCCAACGGGCCGGCTTTTTTATAGTTCGTTGTCATAAAATATACAATTTCTAAAGATTATTTCTTACAGATTTTTTAATTTCATCGTTAAAAATGGTTTTGTGAAGGGGATTCATTTTAAGAAATCATAGTATGCATATCTTACTGTCTCCCTTGCCAGATGTTACAAAACATTAATAATATTCCATTTAAGAAATTGCAAGTAGCAATGCTAAATTCATGGATTTACTGAAAATTATTATGCTAATAAAGGCAGCAATCTCTTATATTTACAACTGTTCTCAGAATAAACTTCTAAGGTTTTATTTACATTGTCAACAATAATGGAATAGAACAATATGTTGCTAAACGTGCAAGTGATAAACTGTACCTAAATGATAAACTACATCCTTGTGTAACTTCTTGTTAATTCATTTATTCATAGTTCTATTATTATATAAATATACAGTGTAATAATTTAGTGTCTCTACATTTGATAAATGATACGGTTTCTACATCGTAGTGTCATTAATCCAAACTCCTCTTGTAAAATAATAATGTTTCTTTCCTTTTACCTGGTTAACGGAAAAGGGAATTTCTAAATATTTTCTTAAATGCATTTTTTCTAATTTTTTAAAATCTCGATTACATAACTCCGCTAATCCAAACTAACAGGGACCGAGGGCTGGTCGGAATTCCAAGTGTTTGGATTATCCGAAAAAATGTTCCATGTTACAACAAAAATAATCCAAAATGAGCTAAATTTAATAATTGCCCGTGCAATCGGAATAGATTCTACTGATATTACAAAAATACAGGATAATAGGTGCGTTTGAGCTTTGGTTGTAGAGGAGCATGCTAAAAATACCCTGGGTGGATAAATTACCCAACGAGACAGTCTTGCGGAGAATGGAAACAGAAAAAGAACTTGTTTACACCATCCAAAAAAGGAAAATGGAATATCTGGGTCACATTATAAGCGGACCAAGATATGAAATGCTGCGCTTGATATTACAAGGCAAGATTCAGGAGAAGAGATAAGTGGGAAAAAGAAGAATTTTTTGGTCGAAGAAACTTCGCTACTTTGTGCCTTAGCGGAGCGGTTCAGAGCTACGGTGTCCAAGTTCCGAATAGCTGTCATGATTGCCAACCTTCGTTCGGAGAGGGCACGCACGATAAG
Source organism: Catonia carolina (assembly GCA_035578175.1). Lineage (NCBI taxonomy): Eukaryota > Metazoa > Arthropoda > Insecta > Hemiptera > Achilidae > Catonia > Catonia carolina. Next base: position 80,138,288 of record JAQMRL010000003.1, on the reverse strand, counting down.
AAGAAGAAGAAGACTATCGGAATGGTTTTAGGAGTGAACATTCAGACAACGTTGACGTGAACGAAGCCGTGAAGACGTGAACGTGATAGCTGACGATAAAGGTCTTCAGTTAACTGACAAAAAAAAATTTTCCGTAATAATGGCGAACTACAGCGAAGGTCCAGAATAAACTGCTGAATTACGTGGAACAAAGCGGTTTGTTTCCCATTCAGAAGAAGCAAAATCACTGGAAAAGCATTACAGTACATAGAACAGCACAACAACGGCACAATACGTTATGCATATGAGGCGTTAGTGAATATTGCGTTATCATCAAGGTTTTCGGTATTACAACAGAAAACAATTAGTGGTTTTTTGCATCCAGATAAAAATGAAAATATTTAATTTCTTGTAATTGCTTATGAACTAGAAAAAATATTTGTAAGTAAGCAAATTATATTGTAAGTACATCTTGTACTCACAACTTCATTCGCAACATTTTCGGATTCGCAACATTAGTTTACCTCCCACTAAATTGATAGTTCTCAGTGTTGCCACATCGAACACTACGTAGCCAGTTTCATTACGTTATTTACACAACTCGTAAATTAGTTGTAAGGAGTTTTAAATTTATATAGTTCCTGACAAAAAATTACTAGAGAACAGTGCAAATTAATTTATTCTTAACGACATTTTCACAATCACATTAACACTTCCAATGCTATTTCGCGATATTTTGTACCAGTATACACGAAATAAGACATGTACCTAAAAAAAAAAACAAAAAGAAAAACAATTCCCTTCAACGTAACGACATTAAAAAAAACAAAACTCCGCAAAGTCGCCACTTGAATAGCAGAACCCTCGAAATTTTAATTCAATTTTTCTGTCATTTACCTCGTCAGCTGGTAAAGAGCTGAAATTCAGAGACGAAGGCTCCTGGTTCAGAAACTTACTTATTTACTTTTAAACGAATTTGAATAAGGCAGTGGTTACCGGTGAACTGTACTTTAGTGGTTGGCGTTCAATTAACCATAGTTTCTCAGGAATGGTCAGCCTGAGTCTGTACAAGACTTCACCTCATTTACACGTCCCACACAATCACCATCTCATTGAGTTATGGCGTTTACTATTAATCAAAATTGAACAGATTGCAACGTAACTTCATTAGGATAAAAAAAAAATTACCGCGCACAATCTCATTACGGCTTTTACCAATTTTATGTCCAGATTTTTTCACAAACTCCTGAGAGTGTCTTCTTTACAACCATGTAAAACTTTTTTTAATCCGTTCGGTAGAACTCAGTATTTAAGAACAAAGAGAATCTCCATTTAAAATACTTTGGATAAGATTTTGCGTTTTAAGTAGGTTGTATGAAGATGCCTTTCCGCAGCGCAATTTAATTCGAATATCTTTTTTGTAGTATTAAATGTGGTTTGTATTTACCCTACATTAAATTTTAGTTATCGCGAATGGTTTTATTATGCTGAGAATAAATAAATTCGATCTAAGAAAGTTTCATAGAAGTATTATACTTTCTTTAGAAACAATGAAAACCCAACTCCATTGAGTTATATGTTTGTAATAGATAAATGTACCGTGAAATTAAAATAACATTAACAAAATTCAATTTCAAGTGGTTTAAGTAATAATAATTTGTAATACGATTTATGTATTTCAAAATATTGTTGAAAGGAAAGACAGATTTATAAAATTAATAGAGAGGATTTTGAAGGAAGCAAAATGGAATTTTAAGTAGGGTAACGGGAACAAAATACTACAGCATTTGCACTGATTGTGTATGAAAAATCTAACTTCCATTCTATAACGACGTGAAATATAAAATCGTGTCGTACAGAAAATTACCAACTGGTATGGTATGAGATCCAATAAAAATATAAAAGGCCCTAAATTTTCTTCCGTGCATAGATTACTATCGATAGCGACCGCACTATACGCTAGCTTATTGCTATCTTCAGAAGGGTGTATTAAATAAACTGGTTTCTTATTTTTCCAGGTTTTACTCCAAAATTTACTATTTACTTTCTTTTACCCCATATGAAATATAGATTAGGCAATTTATGTTTTTATGTCGATTTTACGAAATCGAGTTTTCATCAAAAATGTACGTTTTCAGACCACTATAGCCAAAATAAAACAAGTATTTATCGAATGGTGTGTGTTTGAGTGTCTGCCTGTTGTTAAAATAATTTTAGAAGTTCAACAAATAATTGTCAAAGAAAATGAGGTAGGCTACCAAATTTTTTTAGATATATTAAGAGCACTCTAAGGAAAAGTACTTACAAGGAAAATGAACGATTAATGGAAACTATTAGAAAAAGAAAAATTAAATTTTACCGACATAGAATACTGTGACCTACATAGAATGGATGATAAACGGTTGAAGCAACAAATTTTTGATTTGAGACACTAAACAATACACCTAAGTTGTCAGACACATGGTTTAAAGACGTCAAAAAGGATATTGAGAAAAGCGGAATAAACCGAGAAAGCTTAATGAACCGAACCAAATTCAGACAACTAATTGCAGACATTAAGGGTTTCCATGAAGAGCAAAAACAGAACACCGGGTGGACAGAAGAAAGAAGTAAAACCTACAGTTACTGAATGCTGAGAATGTGGGCTGCAAAAAGAGCTTTCAGAAACGTCTTGTCACCTCCAGTATAAACTTAAATTATTTGATCATTATCAACAAAAAGTAAAAAATAGACAAATTTAAAAACTATGGACCCCTTCAACTCGAGGCCCGGTACAGCTGTCCCCTTTATTCCCCCTTGTTACAGCCCCTGACCCTAAAACATTGAAATTATATCCATACTTCTTCAAAGAACTGTAATACTGAAAATCGGTATTCTTAAAGTGATACCTAGAAAAAGTACCAAGTTCAGTGAAACCGGGAAAAACAATGAATAAATTAATTCAATACACCCCTCGAACATTTGTAATACACTCGTGCCGAGCGCGCGTGCAGCTGCTAGTTTATCAATAATTCTCTGCAAATGCATTCAACATAATATAATTATACTAATTAAATTAATTCTATTACAGAAGATACGTGTTTGCACAAGAGTGAGTAATTGAACATTAAAATATACTATTTTATTTTTAGAGTTAAAAATAAAACAACGAGCAAATACTGCATAAATTCTCAATAATAATATAATAAGTTAATTTAATAAATTATAAAGCATAAACTAACAGGAGGTGCTTTCAGTATAAACCTCCCACAGCTAGGATTAAAGAAAAGAGAGACAATCAGAACAATAGAAACATTTTACTTTCTAAAATAGATGATTTACCAACTGTGAAAAGTGGAAAAAAGGAAAAGAAAAAGTTAGTTCAAACTGACATATCCTAGATTTTTTTCAACGTATTTTCAGAAACATTTAAAGTAGAAATAATAACTGTTTCCAGTTTAATTTCTTTCGAGCGAAAGCAGCTAGGTTTTATTCAAGAAGTTGAAAAAGTTGTTTGAATAAAAAACGATAGTATTTTTTTCTACTTATATAGCGTTTCGTTTTTATATGAAAGAATGTCACAGCTATTTAAGTATTGTTGAAAAGAAAAAAAACGGTACTCGTTTTAAAGGTAAATGAGGTCCTGGCCGTAAAAGGTTCCTGTGACGTCACACATATCGATTTCCAGGCGACAGGACTTGTTGATTCTAGGAACAAGCGTTGTCACTTATCACAATATTTTACCCTTTAATAACACGCTCTTTAGATCGTACTACTTACTCCACTTGTAACAGATTGCATCTAGAAAATTGAAGACGTATTTCTAGTTTTTAAATAAATTCTGAAGGGTTATAAATCTTTACGGTGTAATATTTTTTATTTATTTATTTATTATATTCTCATTGTGAGGAGATTTTTTTTTAAATTTAAAAAAATCTAAGTCATTAAGAATTCTACCAGGAAGGCATAATGTTAAAAGAGGTGTTATTTTTACACTTAAATCTCCCCACAAAGTGAGAAGCTGTTACTTAGCAACACCTCTTTCAACATTATGATGTCCTGGTATAATTCTTAATGCCTTTAAATTAAAAAATCTCACTTTGTGGGGAGATTTTTTTTTTAAATTTAAAAAATTCTAAGTCATTAAGAATTATACCAGGACAGCATAATGTTGAAAGAGGTGTTGCTAAGTAACAGCTTCCCACTTTGTGGGGAGATTTAAATTTAAAAATTAAAAACAAATTCGCAACACCTCTTTTAACATTATGCCTTCCTGGTAGAATTCTTAATGACTTAGAATTTTTTTAAATTTACAAAAACATCTCCCCACAATGAGAGAATATACATATAGGTGAAATATACATTTTAATAATATTTATGCATACATATTTTATACTTTTATAGAACTAAATAAATAGCGTCCCAATCACTTTTTACCGTTTTATTTAATTTTTATTACAGTGCAAAATTGAGCAGTACAATTTCCGTACAAGATATTTAAAGGGCGGAGGGGAATATTACTTTAAGGAGAAGAGGTACTCAGGGGCACATTCTCTGTTACAACTATGGGTCTTGTTCCTAATTCAGACCAAGAGGTCTCTACTCCATTTTTGCTTTAGACGTCGCACAGTTGGGAAGTTCCTTCTAGCTAGATCACGGGATAAATGGTTTGAATCGTTATCTAGTCGTTCGTGAAATTCACTATAGAAGGACGCGGTTAGTTCTTTTACTGTCAGTTTTTTGAAATCGTCGTGGAGGGTTTTATTACTAACATAAAAAGGAGCGCCAGAAACAAGTTTTAAGAATTTTTATTGAAAGACCTGGATCGACTTTAAATTTCTCTCTGCCGCTACTCCTAAGAGCTGGGCACCATAACTCTAGATTTGTCTCAAAAGGGTATTGTATATTAAAATTTTGGAGCGGAGGTTCGATTTTGATAGAGAGTTAATTAAGCAGAAGAATAGCTTTTGGCGGAGGTTAAGTTCTAAACGTTTGGTACGCAGATGATGCTTTTAAGTTAGTTGCCTATCAAGCCACAAGCCACGATATCGCACCACTCTCGCCTGGGGGATATGAACGTCATTGAGCACCACAGATGGACAAGTTTGATGTTGTAAGGTGAACGTGACCACTGTTTGTACATTTACAATATTGTGTATCTTCGGATTGACATTCCAGCTATTCGAAGATATTTCTGAGGGTGCCTTGCACAACTGTGAGAAATTTCTGATTGTTATGAAAAGTAAACTTTCGTATTTTTTGATTAGGAGTAAAGTACCTTTAATTTCGGGATTACAAGTAATAATTAATTCTAAACACCTAGCGTGAAACAGTCACACGACTATTTCTTGTTAATGTGAAAAATGAAAAATATAAGCTATGTTTAACCATGAGTAAACAATGTAAAATTATAAACTTAACCTAATTTTAATCATAAGTGATGACGCTAAATTAAAATCAACCTCTCTTAGACTTAAAAATACGGAAAGCAACTAATTGAAGCTAAACTCTGTAGAAAAACCCGCTAGAATTAAAGTTGTAAAAATTGAAATTTTCTACAACTTTGATTATAGCCTATAATTATAGCCTATTTTTGGTTTTTGAGATATTTTGTTCACATACACACATAACAATCAGTAAACACATGTCTTATGGATTTAGGAAACCCAAAAACGTGTATTTTCAGTGACAACTCGATTTCAAAAAATACTTACCTTTCCTATACTTCATGTGGGGCAAGAGAAAGTAAAAATCATTCGCAAAATGGTTGAGAAGCTAGAATGAACACTAATGACAAATTGAACAGAAGAACCAAACCAGAAGAAACCAGAAGAAACAAACATACTAATGTATTAACATAACAAATATAGAACGGAGAAAAGTCTGTTTTAAATATCATATATTTACAAATAAATTACATAAACATAAGATATTAATTACAAAGAACACCGATCTGAAAATTACACGACGTATGTTATTAACAAACAAACGACTGCATAATAAGAATACCGTCGTACCATTGTGCTGGAAAACAAATTATTAACGCATATGTAATCAAAGGATAATATAAATACGTAATATAAATGTGTCAAGGTTTAAATAAATAAATAAAAGGAACATTTAGAAGTTCATAAATTATGAAATCTATTTCATACATGAAAGATTATTTCACGTAAACCTTAGTGCGTCATTTGTAATCTGAACCAATGAAATCTTTTGATTCCATGTAAGTAGAACAAAGTACTCGTATATGATGCATTTAGGGTCGATGCTTAATAATCATATCGTATCCAGTAGTGATAAAGGTATTGTTCAATCCTCCTACACAAATCTTTGTAACTGTTTGTTTCACATGTAAGCTTCTCAGTTTTTGTTCTAGTTATGCATAAAACTGGAATTTACCTTACAGTACATTACCTATTTCTTAAAATGTAACTAAACAAATTATAAATGGTTAATTACCCGAGCTTTATTAATTCAGTGGTGGCTCGTGCTTTCAAAAATAGGTGAAGAGTTGTATAATAACCGAGAAAAATGTAAAATACACATGCACACACACACACACACACAAAACAACTCGGTAATGTAAATAGAACATGTACATAAGACTAGTCGACCCACCCCATGCTCTTCAATATTCGAGGACGGGTGGGGGAGAGTTAGAGGTGGATATTTACCGCTGACATCTCTGTTGTCATGACAACCACTCGCGCTGGAAGAAAAGCGGCGGCCACCCGTCTAACTCTTCACTCGGGCATTTATTATTTACTCGTATATTAAGGCCATTACAAGGGCTATTTATTTAAAGTATTAGAAAGCGTTCTAAGCGGATAAAATAATTTTATATACTTTTTACACGTGACTTCTTTATTTTTTGTTTTACAATTTTGTTTGTTTGTTTGTTTTATTTTTTCAGGTTTTATTTTTCCCTTCACTCACTATTTCACTTAGTCAACAGTGATTCTCTAACTTCAAAATCTCACTTTAAGAAAAGAAGAAAAGAAATTCAGCACGTTAGCTATGTTCCTTAGGGATTCGATCATAAAAATTACAGCATTTTTACTTCGACGCATTCATCTAAGAAGTAAATCAGAGGTCACCACGAGTTTTTTCTTGTTTAAATTTGAGATTCACAGAACACGACGTTAGATTACAAAATTCCTGCTCGGTTTATAGACCTAAACTTTTCAACTTTGTTTGTTATTAGTCTTATTTTTTAATTTTTTGGAAAAATAAGGACCAGTTATAATTTGTTTTAAAAATTCCCTAATGTGTGTACGTTGCAATTAATTCAATTTAAAATTAATAAGCAACCCCATGATTCAATGAACTGAGGATATGTATGACGAGTAATTGAGATATAGTCTTGTACAGACTCAGGCCGATCATTCCTGAAGATAATGTTTAATTGAACCCCAATCATCAAAGTACACCGTAACCAGTATCTAACTTTTAAACCCGTATAAAAATAACTAAGTTACCTTTACTAGGATTTTAACCACTGAACCTTCGTCTCCACTGAATCTTCGTATCAGATAGCTGACTTGCAGCGGTGACTTAAAGGTTATATATACATCAGAAAACAGTTTACAGAATTGTTTCAGCATACAAATGCAATGTTAAATGATGACCTCGTCGCTGCCGTGAACATTAGCGTAGAATCGAGTTTTAGGGAAGGACATTTTATTCGGATCTGTACGGCAAAATGTCAATATTGAACAAACGGAAGATGTTATTACAAGGTTTTCAGTATTGTTATTTTCGTAAAATTTCACATAGAAACTATGCATCATATGAACACACTCTCATAATAGGAAAGAAATTCAATATGGCGAACCCCAGATGGGCGACAAAATAGACCAATATGCAAAATGTGATAGTCTATACCCTTCACTGTTAAGCACATATTGGAGATCACAAACTACACATATCTCAGAAGGACATTAAAAACGATAGTATTTTCGAAACGAAGCGGATTATTTAGTTATATTTGAACGGAATAAATTATAAAGTTTATGTTACCTTGTGTGTGAATTATTTATTTATTGTGCGTTTATTGCACATGCGGCGGGCCCTTTACACCAGGTGTATGTGTTTTAAATGTTTGACGTTAGACGAAGTTTGTATAAGAACTCCAATATATTCCAGTTTTAAACTGTCATGCGTCCTGTATACTCTTGGCAGATAAGTAACTTTAAAGTTTGAATTACAACCGATGATGCGTAAGCTGTTATAATTTAAATACATTTGACAGAATACGGTCGCAGTAAGTTTTTCAGATTTTGACAAGGTTAATGACCATGGCAGTCGAAGCCCGACAAACACAAAAATACTAAAATTATTATAGAATAAAATAAAATTATTGTGGTAACTGAATTATACACATATTTGCCCAAAACAGGCAGGTGGAGTGTTAGAATTATGTGTACTCGATCTGCTAGTTTGAGGGCTACAAACAAAAATAATTCTGTGTCTTATCATATGACCAATAATATGACTGAAGCATTTAAGAACAGAAGAGGTAGAGGTGTAAAAGACACTAATCACAGTTATATCCTCTGAGAATACCGAATTTTATTATACAGCCAGATCCTGTGGTGAATGAATTGGAGGTGTCATTTGCAGGGTGGAAAGTAGATGATTTTCAGAGGGCCTGACATGCTGATAAGCAGTTTTCCACTCAGTGAGGAAGGAAACTGTAAACCACCTTACTCCTCATTTTACTTAATAAAGCCTTTAAAGGTTCAAACTTCCCCTTCGGCTGATGACCTAAACATTTTGTAAGATTTGTAATTTTTTTGTAAGGTTTGTTGTATTCATTCATTTCCAGATTTTGATAAATTTATGAAACCCACTGAGTATAAAATTATTTAATTTTGATTTTAATAATTCCTTTAAGTATGATGGTAATCAAAATAAAATGGATTGTAATAAAAGGTTTTGAAAACCAACTTTACACTATATTCAGAGTTTAAATCTCCATTCAGAGAATCGTTTTAAAGGATAATAAATATAAAATTACATATACATTAATAATACAATAAAAGCAAGTTTTGTAATATTACTTTAAAATAACTATTAAAAACAAAATTTACAATAGATTCCTCAAATTAAATTAAAATGCTATAAACAGTAATTAATAATTACACTAATCTACTTCAATCTTTATTCTAAAGAAGCAACAATTAATTTAATTATATAACTCCCAAGTTAAGCACGTTGAACAAAACGGAAGTTTAAGCATTGTAGACAATAAGTGAAACATAATTTAAACTTCCCGTCCTCGAAATTATTAAAGTCTTCAGATTCTGTAAAAGCTAACATAAGTTTCTATTGAACAACGTCGATTTTGCAACAGAAGTTGTTCCAGATTATTACTCATAATGTACACGTAATTATATCTGGGATGTAAACGTTGTGTTTACACTGAAATATTAAATTTATTCGCTTGTCATTAAAATCTTGTTGCCGAGTTTTATGTATACAACTTGATCCTTACTGAACGTTTTTCTTTCTTTACGTTAAACATAGTTCAATTTATCTTCTACAGCTTCGATGAAAGATAAGAAAAGTTAAAACATTAAGTTAAAACTCATAATAATTAAAATTACCGATATAATAAATACTCTTAAATAAAATTCTTCGAGCTCATTAAATACTAGCATGCCTCGTGCGGCTTCGCACGTGATACATGCTTATACCTTGACAAACTACAGACTGCAGATAAAGGCGGGGCATAGTTACCTAGATCAGTGCACATAACCAATTGATTTTCGTTAATTGTATCCTGCGTTGTCACGTAGTGAACCGGCCGTGGATGACAGCCTAACAAAAAGTCAGCTGGAGTTCGGTGGAAGAGAGTGTGACTTAGCGAAGGGGCAACCTCATACCCGACCTTCGCTGTTATTGGCTAGATCTCGTCTGCAGTCTTTAGTTCGTTGGGGTATAACCATTTTTTAAAAAATAAATGAGTAAAAGAAATTTTGTAGATGCTAATTGACTACATACACCAACGTACACACACGCACGCACACACACACACACACACACACAAATCGTTTTGATAAATTCCCCCGCGTACGTCTCTAGCTAGTCTTGTACGTATGTACTGTCTTCCACAATAGCGCGCGCACACACACACACAAAATGACGTTTTTATAATTTCCCCTGCGTACGTTTCTCATCATCATCAAACCCCTTCATCCACTTCAACAGCAAACGATTTCACGTGTACACACACACATATTTATGAAAATCTTCATTAGGGCCTTTCGGGTTATCATTTTTGAAAATTAAAAAATAAAATGTTGTGAACATAACACGAATGTGCTGTCAACACTTTCATGAAAACTCATTCGGTAGTTTTGGAAATCAGCCTGCACAAAAAAAAACACGCTTTGTCTTCATAATATTAGTATATTGGTAGATTTAGCGCCATTTCAACAAACCTAATGTGTCAAATACTTAAAGAAGTCAGAAGGGATATTGAGAAAATTGGAATTAACTGAAAAAACTTAATAAACCGAATCAAATTCAGGCAACTAATTACGGACTTTAATGGCTTCCATAAAGAGAAAAAACATAATATTGGGTGGACGGTATTTTTATTTTTTTACGCCTGACTGTTTTGCAAATTCTGCTAATGCAGACGGTGGCGAATGAAGATACACGAAAGATAAGTGATGAAAAAATGCCAGACCAGACCGGGAATCGAACCCGGGACCCCGGCGTAGAAAGAAGAAGAACGGGTGGACAGAAGAAAGGAGAAAAGCTTACAATGAATGCTGAGAATGTGGACTGCAAAAAGAGTTTCTAGAAACGTCTAAAGTCACCTCACGTGGTCTAAAATTGACCATAGGGCCTATAGGCCTACAAGAAGAAAATTTACCACCACTTTTATCTACACACAACTAACTCGTTCTGTAATTGGTTTAAATACTTAATAGTTTCATTAAAAAAAAATTTTAATGATTTGTACACAAAATATGTAAAAAATTAATAGAAGTGAATGTGATGTTTTTAACCGAGTTGAAGTGCCATGATGTATACTCACACTCTGTAAACACACACGATTTTCTCTTGCCAATGTAAATAATGACCAATATAACCTATGGTTAATCATGAGTGAACAATGTAAAACGAAGAACTAATTTTAATCATAAGTGAATGACGCAAAATGAAAAGCAACCACTGTAGGACGTAAAAATACATAAAATCACTAATTGACGCAAAACAAGGCTCTGTAAAAAAATGCTTGCAATAAATTCTAGGTCTCTTAATTTTTTATAGCTTTGTCATATACACTTTTTGTAGTACAATGATTTTCTACACAGTCATCTTCGTCAAAGCATTTGACCATAAATTCCGCCAATTTTCATAATTTTAGAATCCTAAATAATTTTTACTTTCTCTTGCCTATATGAATATATTGAAAGGAAAGTATTGTTTTCATGTCGATTTTTCAAAATCGAGTTTTCACCGGATCTACACGTTTTCAGACCCCCTGAACCTCAAAAAACATGTTTTTAGCGATTAGTCTGTGTGAATACAGAATATCTCAAGAACGAAACATCGTAAACTTGAAACTTAAGTTACATACCACTACCGGACCCGACACGAACATTTTCATCAAAATCGGTCAACCGGAAGTAGTAGTTTATTCGTGTAATTTTTCACTTTTTTGCGATTTTCTCAAAAACGGGTCCTACAAAATTGTTTTTTAAAATCGCCTGGTAGCCTATATTAAATTTTTTATGCTCTACAAGATAGGGTAGGCGCCATGTTTGCTGAAATTCTTGGTGAGGCTGTTTGCACGTAAATAATTGTTTTTTTAAGATTACGGCTTTAATATGCATTTTAGCGCAAAAATGAATATAATAAAAGTTGTAGAGAATTAAAAATCGTACAACTTTTCCAAATATTTTTGTATAACGCTTAGTTTAGCGGTAATTAGCGATTTTCTGTTTTTTTCTCACGAAAACGTGTGAAAAATTGATTATTTTAAGATTTTAGCCTTATTATGCATTTTACGACAAAAGTATATGAAATAAAATTTATAGAAAATTATAAGATTTACAACTTTTATTTAGAGCATTTATCTCTACAGAGCCTAGTTTAGCGTGAAAGAGTGATTTTCCGTATTTTTAAGCCAAACTAAGGTTGACGTTCATTTTGCGTCTTTCACTCATGATTAAAATTAGGTTATATTTTTTGAGGTTAGTTTTTTGTTTATTTCTAATGTTTTCTTACTAACGTTAGGTTATATTGGTCATTATTTGCATTGGAAAAAGAAAGTTGTGTGAGTGTTTCACACCAGATTTTTTGTAATATTTTCAACATCATTAATCCACAGTTAAATTTACTAAGAATGTTATACTAATTTTGATATTCCTTCATTTATTTTTGTTTCAATTTTATACGGTCAAGTACAAGTGAAATGAAGAGGAAGAAAAACATTTTCTTTTCAGTAGTACTGCATTAGCAATTCAAAATGTTGGAACGTCGCAAAACAGCTTGCCTTAAATCCCTTGTTCCTCTCTTTGTAACGGTACACCATTCTACCTGTCCTAATGACCCTACCTTCATTCCTAAAATGCCTTTCTACACCACTACTCAACAATTCTAATTCCCAATTCTACTGTTTGTTTCTAGTAGTTAATAATTTAGTACTTCAACATTACATAAAAGTAGATAAATGTAGGTAATGCTATACATAGAATTGGCAGTTTTAATTATAGAAATTAAAGAGAATTTTTAATATCCTCTACTCTGACACCGAATTTATAAGTTAAGCAAGGAAAAGCAATCATCATATTTAGTTTAGGATATGGAAAATAATATGAATGCCTTAAGAATACGAAAGATGAAAGACTGTTGGGAAAATAAACTCCAAAAAAAACCAAGAAGGAATTGACTAAAGAGATTCAATATTGTCATAAAGTTGTTTCGGTCAACAGCCGAAAGTCTGGTTTGAAATTCTATAGTCGTTTGCACGATCAGTTGACACAATGGATCTTAAGGGAATCGTCAACGAAATTAGCGACACTAGAAACATCAATATTAAAGGCATTTGGATGCGAATAAATACATTTTTAAAACCTCTATAGAACACGTATTTTTTAAGGTAGAGCTATAATTCATGTTTTGTTTAACAGGGAAAAAATATTGTATTATGTAGAATGTTTAATGAATTGTAAAAAATTAAAAAAACTGTAAAAACATTTTCTTCTATTAGGAGGGTTAAAATAAATATCTTTTTAACGGCAGAACTACTAATGCCTTCACATTCGCTCACCTGACTTTCTAAACACTGCGTGATAAATATAAACAAATGACGCAATCGGTTATGAAAAATCTAAAAAATCTTTTCCAGTACAGATATCGGAAAAAATATTTCAAATTTGTAATCCGCATATGAAGTTCAGTATTATAAACTTATAGTGTTAATTAGTAATTAATAGTCACATAAAATATACTACTGTAAATTATAAATGTTTGTTATCGAAGGGACGCGGAGGAGGGGAATGTTATTGGTTATGATGGCATTGATTGATCTACAAAGTCAATGTTTGTGTATGTGCTAGTAGCAGTCAGAGCCCCATAAGAAATACACTGTCCTATACTTCTCCATTGTGTCAACTGAATGTGCAAACGACTATAGAGGCTTTGTTTTTTACTAAGTAAAACGAGAAGTGAGGTGGCTTTAGCAGTGACTTCCTCACTGAATGGGAAAGTGAGCTTATCATTATACCAGGATCTTTGAAAAAAAAAAACAACTTTCCACCCTGCAAATGACACCTTCACTTCATTCACTACAGGGTCTGGCTCTATAATGCAATGCATTCGGCTCAAAGGATACCTCTGACTAGTGTCTTTATTACCTTTACCTCTTCTTTGTTTAAATTTTCCAGTCGTATAATTGGGCGACCAAGCGATAAGAAATAGAAATATTTTTTGTAACCCTGCAACTAGCAGATCGAGTGGAAATATTTAACTCTCCACCTGCCTGTTCCGATTTAAAAAAATAATAGATTTAAATATTGTTTTAACTTATTCTATAAGTTCAGTTATGATTGTTTTGTACAATGAACGATTTAAAAATAAAATTTGCAAATCAGAGTTTTAACTAGAATATTGTAACAGGAACGAAGGAGAGACGAGAACACACATGAATGTTCCAGAAATTCTATTCATAAAAATACTTAATAAATAATAATAGTACATTTACTATTGATAATAGTAACAAGAGGGAGTAATAAAGACAGAAATAACAATACACAATAGATCAGTTTTGTAAATGACAGATTGTAACCATAAAAGTGTCTATTCATTCATAAGGGTATTGTGTGTTATAAAAAGGGTATTTTTATAAAGTTGTTTACGTTTTCTATTTACAATAGTTGACCTATTAACAAAAGGGATTTTTCTAGCATTCATTAATAAAGAGTTGTTATTGTTGTACTTGAGTAGATTTCTCTAAATTGTTCTGGAACGGTCCTTGTGAGTAGGTATAAAAAGAGACCCGCCCCGAGGCGGTCAGTCAGTAGTCGTGTGATCTTTGCCGAACAGTGACGGGTGTGTATTTGCAGGCTATACATCCGAGTATCGTATCCGTGCAAGATTGTTATACCGTTTCTTTGTGTTTGTGTATTGTAGAGTTGTTAATGTGTAATTGTGTGAATTCCGTTTGTGTTGTATGTTAGTGTAATTTATAAAAGTGATTGTAAGTAGACTAAGTAAGTTGTAAGTTATTTATTGTTTATCTAGCTTAAGTGAATCATTAAATAATTTATCGTGTTATCTAATTATAATTAGTTTAATCATTATTTTGTAATCTTTTAGCCTAATAAATATTTGTAATTTGTAAACTTTAGCGTATTAATTATTTAATAACCTAGATCCCGAAACGGACCTTAGAAATAAGTGTCACAATATTGTACTACAAAACGTATGAAACATAATGCAGATGAATAGAAATTTATTGGGGAATCAACAAAGTAGAGACAAATGCAATGCAGATATATCAACAATATAACATAAAATTCAGCGAATTAATCTGAATTCCCTAAGTACAATCGTGTTTGTTTACTCGACTATTGAACCGAACAAAAGTACATTTAGAACTAAATTAACGAAGAGTAACCTACATTGCATCTATTCTGCAATTTAACCAGATGTAATTACACTATGATAATATAGAAACTTACTCGTGTGGAATTCTATTATTGATACAGTCGTTCTAGTTAACATAAATTAATATTATTTTGATTAAAATTCATTCACAACTTTTGTGGCAAATGGGTTCGGTAGTACTGAACTTAATTGTTGTTAAGGTCATCAACCGAAAGGCTGGTTTGAATCTCTTGTAAAATGAGGAGGTAGTTTACCATTGTCTTCCTCACTGAGTGGAAAAGTATGCTTGTCACCATGCCGGGGCTTCTATAAAACATCTGCTTTCCACCCTTAAAATGACACCTTCATTTCATTCACCGTTTTGTCATAAATTACATATAATTCTAAAACATGGTGTCTATCAAGTCTTCAGTTAAAAGTTATGTATTGATATAATTCTGAGACTTACTCAAAACAGGCAGGTGGATTGTTAAATTACTTGTACTCGATCTGCTAGTTCCAGGGCTATAAAAAATAGCTCTGTTTCTTATCACATGAGCAGCCAATTAAATGACTGAAGCATATAAGAACAGAAGAGGTACAAAAGTAAAAGACACTAGTCAGAGTTATCTCCTCTGAGAGTGATGAATTTCATTATACAGCCAGACTCTGTGGCGAATGAAGTGAAGGTATCATTTACAGGATGGAAAGTAGATGATTTTCAGAGGGCCTGGATTGCTGATAAGTATACTTTTCAACTCTGTGAGGACGGCAATTGTACACAATCTCACTCCTCGTTTTAGTTAGTAAAACCTAAAGAAGTTCAAACCCGCCTTTTCAAAGATGACCTAAACAATAACAATTCTGAGACCTATTTTATACAATTCATCAAAGAAAAAACCATTCCATTTAAATTTGGATTCCAAAAATTTCCATAAAATGTTTTTACTGGTGGACTGGAAATCATGCTAAAATATTCTAACTACTTCATAAGGAAGAACTTTTACTTTCTCTTGCCTATATGAATATACAGGAAGGAAAGTATTGTTTTCATGTCGGTTTTACGAAATCGAGTTTTCACCGGATCTACACGTTTTCAGACCCCTGAACCCAAAAACCATGTTTTCAGCGATTGGTCTGTGTGTGTGTGAACAGAATATCTCAAGGACGGAACATCGTACGAACTTGAAACTTAAGTTACACACCACTACCGGACCCGACACGAACATTTTCATCCTTCGGTCAACCGGAAGTAGTAGTTTTTCACTTTTTTGCGATTTTCTCAAAAACGGGTCCTACGATTTTTAAAAAATCGCCTGGTTTACTAAATTTCTTATGCTCTACAAGACAGGGTAGGCGCCATGTTTGCTGAAATTTTTAATGAGGCTGTTTTCACGTAAAAAAATTGTTTTTTAAGATTCCTGCATTAATATGCATTTTAGCGCAAAAACGTTTTGAATAAAAGTTGTAGAAAAAACTTAAAATTAAAAGTTTTAAAATCTTAACTTTTATTTCAAAATTTTTTTTTATAACGCTTTTTGTAATATATTTTGTATAGTTTAGCGGTAATTAGCGTTTTTCTGTTTTTTTTTCACGAAATAGTGTAAAAAGTCGATTTTTTAAGATTTCAGCCTTAGTAAGCATTTTACAACAAACCGTATGGGCCTATAATCAAATTTACAGGAAATTAAAAGATCTGCCACTTTTATTTCAAGCATTTTTCTCTACAGAGCCTAGTTGAGTGTGAAAGAGTGATTTTCCATATTTTTAAGCCAAACTGAGGTTGTTATTCATTTTGCGTCTTCCACTCATGATTAAAATGAGGTTATGTTTATTGAGGTTAGTTTTTTTGTTTATTTCTAATGTTTTATTACTAATGTTAGGCTATATTGTTCATAATTTGCATTGTTAAGAGAAAGTTGTGTGTGTTTCACACCAGATTTTTTTGTAATATTTTCAGGTTTATTGTTAATTATTTGCATTGGCAAGAGAAAGTTGTGTGAGTGTAATACCAGATTTTTAGACATTTATATATATATTATGAAGTAGGCCTTTATTTCTTTTGATCTGTAAAATGCGTTCCGAAATTCCGGTAAAACTTCGTAAATCATTCTGTGTAGATTGGGTGCGTGAAAAAAATTAATATTGGTGTAGGTTTGTTACAAATGGAATATTATTCTCCCTAACGGTTACAAACGAAAAAACCATTTGTAAAAATGTAAAATCTATTTATTATTAATACTGAAAAGCGATTTAACGATACAGGTAGGTAAAAGGTTTTAGTAGATTTTAAAAATTGATGGAGTGACACAAATTGAGAACGAGTGAGATTATTTTTGTTTGTGAATTGTTTCCGATGTTTTTATATTTTATTTAGTCTGAGTTGTGAAAAATAAAAATAAAATCTTCACAGGGTTTTCTTTTTAATAAACCACAACAAATATTTTTACTTTAGTATAAAGAGAAAATGAAAATATTATTGATTTTTAAATAATGTATTAAATATTTAAAAAAATTAATGAAAAGAGATGAAAAATATAAATAAATAAAAAACACAAATATATATCAATTAGCAAGAGTAAGGTATTGATTTGAAAATAAATATTACATTTCAAAGTGAAAATTAAACAACAAATGCATCCATGATTTTGCGAGTTTTATTAATAGTCAAAAACAAAACAGAGTTGGGTACCGCATACAAATACAAAATAATGAAACCCTCCGGCATTTCAATATTGTGTTTGCTCGTAGTACATGCACGAGAATATCTGCTGTATTCATATCTAAAAAATTTACACGCGCGCACACACACACATACAAACGAAACACTCATTATCACCCCTTCCTAATTGTCATAAACGCAAAATTTAATTTACAATTATGTTTGAAAAATACATAAAGAATTAGTACCTACTAAAAAACAGAGATTAACATTTAAATTTTAACCAGCAAATTAAAATTTCAGAGCAAAAAAATTGTACAAACTTGAAATAAAAACCATTTGAATACACGAGATACGAGGTGTGGCTATTAAATAACGAGACTGACGTTGTAAAAAATTTTATTTTATTCATAATCACTTATGGTCACCTTCAATATACACTCCTTCTCTATCCCTACAACGCTCCATGCGAATTTTCCATTGTTGGAAACAGTGCTGGAAGTCACCTTCTGTCAGCACCATTTGTAAAAAACCATTATGGATACGTGCCGCTTTCTCTTTTCAGCTTTTCTCTTTTACAGCTCTTTTCTCTTTTACAGCTTCCACAGACTCAAATCTTGTCCCTCTTAATGCAGATTTCACCTTAGGGAACAGGTAGAAGTCACAAGGTGCAAGATCTGGTGAATAAGGTGGATGATGCTCTAACACTGAGATGCTGTACATGGCTAGGAACCTCTTGACAGATAACGCGGAATGAGCTGGCGCATTGCCTTGGTGGAGAACCCATGATTTGTCCTTCCACATTTCGGAGCGTCTTTTCCGTACTCTTTGACGTAGTTTAGAAAGTACCTCAAAGTAGTAATATTGATTAATTGTTTGACCTTCAGGGACCCAGTGAAGGTACACAATCCCATGGATAGAAAAAAAAAACAATCAACATTGCTTTAAATTTTGACTTCCTCATTCGAACTTTTTTGGCTCTCGGTGAAGTTCGGCTCTTCCAGTGCATGGATTGGTGCTTCGTTTCCGGATCATAAGTAAAAAAACCACGTTTCATCACATGTTATTGTCTTACATGTTATTCATCACATGTTATTGTCTTACATGTTATTGTCTTGTTGAATATCTTCTACCAGTTCCCTAAGGTGAAATCTGCATTAAAATGGACAAGATTTGAGTCTGCAAGTCTGACAAGATTTGAGTATCCTGAAGGAGCTAACAGAAGATGACTACCAGCACTGTTTCCAACAATGGAAAATTCGCATGGAGCGTTGTAGGGATAGAGAAAGAGTGTATATTGAAGGTGACAATAAGTGATTATATATAAAATTAAAATGTCTCGTTATTTACGTAATAGCCACACCTCGTATAACAGTAAAAGTTTCTGTTCATAAATAAAGAATCTACAGCTGGAACGTCAAACAGTTAAGACCTAAAATCTATCATTAATCCTTCGTTTTTTAAGCAGTAATTTTTGAAGTGAAAATTTCTTCAGGCGTACCTTACGCTCTCTTTGAATAGTGAACGAACTTAACCGTCACGCTCTGGTCGGTGACGCTAAATCGGGTATACTCGGCTCCAATCGACATCAGCCAACTAGTTAACTGTCTGAGCCGTCTCCAGTCGTCACGTTTACTGTCTAACAAGGCTTCTACGCCAGGGTCCCGGGTTCGATTTCCCGTCAGGTATGTCATTTTTTCATCTGAATCTATCATCCTTCTCACCGTCTGCATTAGCAGGAATTGCAAAACGGTCAGACGTAAAACAAAAAAGAAGTTTAACAAGGAGTCCATCGTTTTAATACTTACGTTTATTTATATTTTTAAATAAAATAAATAATAATATTATCTTGTTCCTGATTCACAAAACTAAAATTTATTTTTTGCCTATTCCTCTTTGTCAACCCGTCTCCGAGCCGTACATCGAATGCTCTGAACTCTTATTCATTTGAACTTTTGTTCTATTTCTGACACTCGTTGACCAGAGCAAGGAGTATCGATTTTCTAGCCTATTGGAGATCTTCTTCCTGGAATTCCCCTTCTGTGTAACGAAACTTCTTAGATATTTCTCGCATTACTTGTTTATTGTTGGCTTTACAAAAACCCCTAACTAACAATCAATAAATGGTTAAAAAAAATAACGTCGTTCAGTTTGGAATACAGTAAAATACTTTTTGTTTTAGAAGCTACGGGCATAATTAAAAATTTGATGAAACACCTCTTAGAGTTCAAGTTTAACCCAAACTAGAATAAAAAATTTGGCATTAGAGTGAATAAAAATAAATACACGCGCGGAGACATTCTTTTAAAACATTTATTTTAGCTTTAAATGGTTATAATTCAGACAACAGTTTATAAGAAAATTTTTGTAGTAGGTTTTACAATATTTAAAAAAAGTTTTACAAAGGAAGTAAGAGTATATAATCATATATTTTAAGTTTCATTTCTTTTCCCTGCCATTAGATACAGTGAATATATAAGAAGACATTCTAAGAATACTGTAAAATTACTTCTACATTATTGCACTTGCAAATACAGCAATTGCTATACTTCAATTTCAAACATAAGTATAGTGCATTCATACACATTTCAATAGAAATACAAAGTGAAACTTACTGAAAAATTGTCTTGCAATTTGAACGTATTTCAAAGACATTACTACTTAAATGAAAACATCGTTCTATAGAACTACCTTTTTAATGTACAACGTACAAGTTAAAAAGAAAGGAAAACTTATGGATTTTCTACCTTCTTTATGAAAAGAATGATGTCTATACAACGTACTTTTTTCTGCGGTAAGTACTTGTGAAGCATCTTATTTTCTTTTGAGATCCAATGCAGTCCGTTGTACTTATTTTTGTAAATACAGAACGTGACAGGTTTTTGCAAAAGGTTTATAGAAAAGAATTTGTTAATAAGGTTAAAAAATATATATAATTTAAAGATAAATATTACGGTAAATTATATTATATTTTTAACACATCTTTCAATAAATCTACTTTAATTTCTTGTGCATTCTTTACAGTAAGGTACCTGTAAGAAAATGCCAACGTTGATTCAAAGTACAATGGTTCCCGGCAATAAGGCTGGTGTAGGGAGTCATCATTGACGCGCGTCATATTACCTACCACGGTAAAAACGAAGTCAGGAATTTTCGTATGTACTACAAAACATACTTTGCACCTACGAGTGGTACAGCAACCAATATCATTAAATAATTACAAAACCCTAAAACTGCGTATCGCGTACAACTTAAAAAAATCTGAAAATACACAACTTTCTCTTGCCAGGGCAAATAATGAACAATAAACCTAACATTAGAAATAAACAAAAACTAACTTTAATAACATAAACTAATTTTAATAATGAGTGAAAGACGCAAAATGAAAATCAACCTCAGTTTAGCTTAAAAATACGGAAAATCACTCTTTCACGCTAAACTAGGATCTGTAGAGAAAAATGCTTTAAATAAAAGTTGTAGATCTTTTAAATTACTATAAATTTGATGATATACACTTTTGTCGAAAAATGCATACAAAGGCCGAAATCTTAAAAAAATCGATTTTTCACACGTTTTCGTGAGAAAAAACCAGAAAATTGCTAATTATCGCTAAACTAAGCGTTATACAAAAAAAATGTTTGAAATAAAAATTGTAGAATTTTACATTCTCTACAACTTTTATTATAAAAGTTTTGCGCTAAAATGCATAGGCCCTATTAAAGCCGCAATCTTAAAAAGAAAATGTTTTTACTTGAAAACAGCCTCACCCAAAATTTCAGCAAACATGGCGCTTACCCTATCTTGTAGAGAATAAAAAGTTTAGTAAATGAGGCAATTTTTAAAAAAATTTTAGGACCAGTTTTTGAGAACATCGCAAAAAAGTGAAAAACTACACGAATAAACTACTACTTCCGATCGACCGATTTTGATGAAAATGTTCGTGTCGGGTCCGGTAGTGGTATGTAACTTAAGTTTCAAGTTTCAAGTTCGTACGTTGTGCCGTTCTTGAGATATTTTGTACACACACACACACACACAGACCAATCGCTAAAAACATGTTTTTTGGATTCAGGGGGTCTGAAAACGTGTAGATTCGGTGAAAACTTGATTTCGAAAAATCGACATGAAAACAATACTTTCCTTCCTATATATGCATATAGGCAAGAGAAAGTAAAAATAAGGTAAATTTAGGCGCAATTTTAAAATATATAACCAAAGGAAATACCGTACTTTACATACAGTATAGCTTAAAATACATCTTGTAAACAAATTTCAATTGGCTTAATGTGTTTCAAAATTAGCCAATATATTTTTTAAAACAAATTTAAAAAATCTGGCGTGAAACAGTCACATAACTTTCTCTTGCCAATGCAAATAATGGAAAATATAACTTAACATTAGTTATAAAACATTAGAAATTAACAAAAAACTATTCCAAAAAACATAACCTAATTTTAATCATGAGAGAATGATGCAAAATGAAAACAAACCTTAGTTTGGCCTAATAATACGGAAAATCATTCTTTCACGCTAAACTAGGCTCTGTAGAGGAAGATTCTTTAAATAAAAGTTATAGATCTTTTAATTTCTTATAAATTTTATTATGTACACTCTTGTTAATTGACAACTAAGGCCGAAACCTTAAAGAATACTTTTTTTACAGATTGTCATGACAAAAAAACCATTACACCACTAATTATCGCTAAACTTAGCGTTATACAAAGAAATGTTTGGAATGAAAGTTATAGATTTTTTAAATTGTCTACAACTTTTATTATATAGACTACACTTATACGCTAAAATGCATATTAAGACCGCAATCTTAAAAAAACCATTTCTTCTACGAGAGAATAGCCTCCCCAAGAATTTCAACAAATATGGCGCGCCTACGCTATCTTGTAGCCTAGATCATGAAAAGCATTTAGTCATTCGTAACGGTTCAGCAAACAACAAGCCGTAAACCAGACGTAGTCATTAAAATCTGTAAAGCAAATAGCATTAAACCATAAACTTTATTTATAAGTTTGGGCTTTAATAACAATAAAATTCAACAAGCCATGATGATATTTAAATTTTGCAATATGTATTATAGTGAATATTTTAGAACGTTCGGGATATTACTAGAATACTAAAGTATCTGATGCATTAATTTAAAATTAATGGTTTTAGGGTGTTAGAAACAATTTGAAAGTTAATATAAAATTATAATGAATATTCTAGATAGAATAAATTTGTAAAACGAATAGTAGTTTTCTGAGAGTTTAGTTGTGGATAAAGCAGGTCTTCATATCAATTTGATAACGAGAAGCATATAAGTGTAATGAAGGAGATTCAGAAAGGAGAGTCGGTAAAACGAGCCGGGATACTTTCACAATGGGCTTTTGTCTCTAGCAAGACACATTTCTCTGGTTCTAATGAAACTTCCATTCTATACTCATCCCTTTAACTTTACACACACACACAAACACACTCAGCACAGCTCGCTATTGGACTTACATCCCTATCAGCTATTTGTTTTTTCGCCCAACACTGAAAATTAGCGGAATATCTCTATTTGAAATGAAACCACAAATAAGAAAATACATGCATAGAAATATTCGAATAGATATTTTTTATAAAAAATTCAGAAACAAAAAGAAATATTAATTATGGGTGAAAAATAAAAAAAAGATGAAAAATAAAAAATAACATTTTATTCATTTAAACTTGCGTCATCTATAAAATGGCACCATTTGTACTGGCAGAGCGGCGGTCTAAACAAACTAATTACGATGAACATAATACTTATGTTGGCATTGACGGGGCACGGTTGCTTTCGGGCGTATCTCCACCGGTTCAGGAAATCAGATGAACCAAATTATCTGGAATGTGAGATGGAAGAGGACAACGCAGTACAAGCGATTTTTGACTGCAGAAAATGGATACCGGACAGGGAGGTTTTATGGGCCTAGCTTGGGTCACCGATTTCTCCAGAAAATCTCGGTGATTTTATGATTGCAGAAGAAGAACACTGGAAAGCCATTGAGGAGTTCATCCAGAAAGTGATGAAGATCAGAGATGAGAGATGCGTTAGTCTAAAAAAAAAAAAAACACTCAAAAAATGGGAAAATGGGTGGTAAGAAGCGAAATCGCGCTGAGATAATGTTATCCATCTAATAAAGAACCACCGGCTTGTTGTGAAGTTATGCCTAACGGTGATTTCGCGGCAAGTCGGGATGGGATAGAAAGGAACTGAGAGGTTTTGGTGGATAGTTACCTTCGGTAGAGCTGCGCATACCCCTCGTGAAGACCTACCTGGGTACTGGTACATTTGGTTTCCCCTCGTAAAAAACAAATTATGGTAAACAAGAAGTCTATAATACTATAGTCTTTGTAATATTAATAGGCGGATGATTGGCAAACTCTTATATGAATCCATAAAAAAACAACTAGCAAGTGGCATTTCACTTAAGGAAAGTATTAATTTTTCAAACCAAATGACACACGAATACTCTAAAACAACTGAAAAATTATGAAATAGTGTTGGCCAGACAGATAAGAGTCAGTTAACCAAATGTTCACCCACCTATTAAATTTACAAGAACTACATATGAAATCGTTATTTTTTTTAAAAATTACCTAATAAATATTATTATTATTAAATATAAATAAAAATTCGCCTATAACAGGCAGGTGGAGTGTTAAATTATTTGGACTCGATCTGCTCGTTCCAGGACTACAAAAAAAAATAGTTTTGTTTCTTGTCACATGGTCAGCCAATTATATGAATGAAGTATTTACGAACAGAAGATGTAGAGGTGTAAAAGACACCAGACCCTGTGGTGAATGAAATAAAGGTGTCAATTGCAGGTTGTGAATTAAATGCTGTTTGCGGGCCCGGCACGCTGATAAGCACACTTTTCCACTCGGTGAAGAAGGCAATAATAAAGTCCCTCACTCCTCGTTTTACTTAGTAAAGCTTCTGGAGGTTCAAACCAGCCTTTAGGCTGATGATCAAAACGACAACTACGACAATCATTAATTTGTGTCAATAAATAATTGATATAAATTTAAAGGAATTTTATCTATTAATTATTATACCCAGATCCCAAAAAAAACTAGGCTTAGATGCTACAATATATTAATTTATTTAATAATTTAAGCAAAAAATTTTTGCACATGATCTGCTAGTTCCAGGGCTACAAAAAGTAGTTCTGTTTCTTATCACATGGTCAGCCAATTTTAAGACTGAAGCATTTAAGACCAGAAGAGGTAGAGGTGTAAAAGACACTAGTCAGAGTTATCTCCTCTGAGAGTAATGAATTTCAATACACAGCCAGACCTGTGAATAAAGTGAATGTGTCATTTGCAGGGTGGAAAGTAGATGCTTTTCAGAGGGCCCGGCATGCTGAATACGTATACTTTTAACTCGGGGAGATAGTGAATGGTAAAGAACCTCACTCCTCGTTTTACTTAGTAAAGCCTCTAGAAGGTCAAACCAGCCTTTTGGCTGATGACCTAAGCAACAGAAAGATCA
The DNA here is from genome assembly GCA_035578175.1 of Catonia carolina. NCBI lineage: Eukaryota > Metazoa > Arthropoda > Insecta > Hemiptera > Achilidae > Catonia > Catonia carolina. The sequence continues at coordinate 80,113,041 of JAQMRL010000003.1, read as the reverse complement.
AAGATAAAGCTTGTTTGCCAGAAATAAAACAGGTAATACTATATCATAAAAACATTTGAATTATTAAAAAAATCTTATAAAATCAGTAATGGTAATAATAAATAATAAATTTTACCAAACATGAAATTACGAAATATTCCCAGAAATCGAAATAACATGTTGAATATTTTATTTATAAATCTGTATGAAACCCTTATTCATAAGAATCAATATTTAAGGGTGAGAGACCCTTTAAACTTCCAACCTCTATATGTCAACACCTAAATACAATTTACCTTTATAACTGAATTAGGAAAAAGTTAAACTTTCCAACTGGTCAGTCCAAAGCTGGAGTTATAAAGGAAAATGTTATGCAAACGAATAGCAGAGACTTTTTCAATGCTTTTATTTTATAATGGATTCCTCCATCTTTTTTCAGCGTGGTGACCTGTTTTAAAGCAATGACACGTAGATTTTCCTATTACTTCTTTTTTAATACGTACGCTAGCTATCTAACAAATACGAAAACCAATTTTTATCACGTTCCGACTGTAATGAAATTTCATAATAATTTGGGCAGTGGCAAAACATAGCCTATTAACTTTCATTATAAAACAGACAATATTTAAGAAATTTAGTAAAAACATTTAATGAAAAAATGGACTATAATGAATAAATATATTTTTTTGGCTGCTTGACAATAGAATTTAATAAAAAATCCAGAATGTCTTTCAAAGGTTAGGACAATCTTACAAATTATATAAAAAATATCATATAATTATTTATATTAGAAACGTAAATTAGTCAAGAAAACAAAAAGAAATGAAATTGTAATGTAAAGGTCAAAAATAATTATCACTTTTGAATTTCTTTTTAATCCCTAAAATGTGTACGTTGCAATCTGTAACTGAAGTGTAGTCTTATACAGACTCAGGCCAACCATTCCTTGAGAGTATATGGTTAAATGAACCCCAAAGATCAAAGTACACCGGTAACCACTTCCTAGCTTTCAAACCGGTAAAAGAGCAACTACCTTTACTAGGATTTGATCCAGGAACCTTCGTCTCCACAAATTGTTAAACAGGTAAATTTCTTAACTTATAATCATTTTGTTTTACACAAATTCGGTTGAATCCAAAATATTTGAACATACTCAGGTTTTCCTTTTCTTTTTGGACGTTGTCTTCTTCCCAATACTTTAAAATTCTCTCAGAAATCGCATTTTGCCTTCCTCTGAGAAGTTATATTTAAATCTTTAGACATTTCCGACTTGAGCTACGCAACTTAGTGTTGTAATGGTGGGCATTTTAAATATATATAAATATTAACCGTATTTTACAGCCGTAACGGCTATTTTCCGCATCCCATCTTCCGAACTGCCATATCCCGCCACATCTGCTCCTCCATCCCTCTGACTCGCATAGCCTCCTCTATCTCTATATTACACGTTCTCCGATGTCGTCCTCTACGTCTTCGATTCGACGGCTGCCACTTACAAACTCTTCGGAAACCTTAATTCCCTCATGGGCATTATCATTCCGTTAAAAGTTATCTTTTAGAACACATTTTTACTTTCTCTTGCCTATATGAATATATAGAAGGAAAATATTGTTTTCATGTCGATTTTTCGAAATCGAGTTTTCACCCGATCTACACGTTTTCAGACCCCTGAACCCAAAAAACATGTTTTTTAGCGATTGGTCTGTGTGTGTGTGTGTGTGTGTGTGTGTGTGTGTGTGTGTGCGCGCGCGCGCGCGTGTGTTGAACAGAATATCTCAAGAACGGAACATCGTACGAACTTGAAACTTAAAACTTGAAGTTACATACCACTAACGGACCCGACACGTACATTTTCATCAAAATCGGTCAACCGGAAGTAGTAATTTATTCGTGTTATTTTTCACTTTTTTGCGATTTTCTCAAAAACCAGTCCTACGATTTTTTAAAAAATCGCCACGGTTACTAAATTTTTTATGCTTTACAAGATAGCGTTGGCGCTTTGTCTGCTGAAATTCTTGGTGAGGCTGTTTTCACGTAAATAAAATATTTTTTTAAGATTGCGGCTTTAATATGCATTTTAGCGCAAAATTTTATATAACAGAGAATTAAAAATCCTACAACTTTTATTTAAACATTTTTCTGTATAACGCTTAGTTTAGAGGTAATTAGCGATTTTCTGTTTTTTCTCACGAAAACGTGTGAAAAATCGATTTTTTTATGATTTCGGCCTTAGTATGCATTTTACGACAAAAGTGTATATTATCAAATTTATAGGAAATTAAACGATCTAAAACTTTTGTTTAGAGTATTTTTCTCTACAGAGTCTTCTTTAGCGTGAAAGAGTGATATTCCGTATTTTTAAGCCAAATTGAGGTTAATTTTCGTTTTGCGTCTTTCACTCATGATTAAAATTAGGTTATATTTTTTGTTTATTTCTAATGTTTTATTACTAATGTTAGGTTTATTATTAATTATTTGCATTAGCAGGAGAAAGTTGTGTGAGTGTTTCACACCAGATTTTTACGAGTATTAAGGTGTTCTGTAAAAATATAGCCGAGGCGGCTGTAAATATTTGCAAAAAAAGAAAAAAAGAGCAAATCGCATTGTAATATTACTGATGTAGTAAAACTAAACGATGGCCTTAATGATATATAGTAGCTAGCAAACTCGACCGATTAGCCGAAGGTTTCAGATTTGATTCTCAACTGCGATATGGAAATCATGGATATTATAGATCTACCGTACGGTAACGACCGAGTAACTGACTATACATAAAACAGATTAGACTTAAATTAAATTTCCCTAGAAATTCCATTTGGAACTACTACAAAACAAACTTAATAACTCCTAGTTATAATCAGAAATAACTTGGTCATAAAGATGCAATTGTAATGTAGGTTAAGAGACAAAGTTACTATGTATTACTATCATAGCGTAACTACAACTACAGTAATAACAGTGGAATAGTTTATAAATTTAATGAAATGGTTGGTGTGAAATAACTAGAGTTGCCATTATGTCTCCCTAAAGCATGTACCAGTCTAGAAAAGCACAATTTACTCAACTTGACAAAATGTTTGTTATTGAATTTATGGTCTTAGGTTATTCAATTTAGCCATACGTTGACAACACTTGTATGTGTGTTTGTGTACCCGCTTACACAATGTGAAACTGACAAAAGTTTCATTGATGTTTTATATATTGTCAAAACATCTCAACCAACTGAAACAGAATTACTACATTTAATTTAATTACAGGCAGTTTTTTTTCACTGAAATAAGTTTAACAGAAAATATCCTAACTGAACTATAATCAAATCAAGTAGGCAACTAAAGAAAATTGATATCTACATTTTAATTACACGTAACTTGTTTATTCAGATTTATAATAATAATAATAATAATAAAAATAAAACCTAATTTTTATATATTTTTTACAATAGTAACTCATACACATTTTTTCCTAAAGCTATAATGCATTTACAATTCACAAAGCACAAAGTGGAGGAAATTGAACAATCCAACTATAGCTAAAAGTCATGTCCTAGAATAGGTTTTCTTGTCTTTTATCAAGCAGACTGTAGTCTATAAATGAGATTCAAAACTAGGTTTCGGCTTAATATCATGACAATTAAAAAAACCGATTTAAAAAAATAAAAAATAATGCAATATGAGAGGGACCAAATAAACCAAGGAAACGATTCTGAGAATGAAAATTTATTTTTGTTAGGATACATTATTTATTATTCTTAAATAAGTCACCGGAAGTAAATATTCCAAAAAATAATAAATTGTCTGCAACAATTAAAAATACTTCGTTTTATGAACTGTATTAGTGAAATTCACAACTGTTACAATGCAAACTGAATTTGCAAATAAGTTGGGATTCCCTTGGATTAACAAATATCTTATACTTTGTGTGACCGTACAAAAAGATTGAATCCGAAACTTTTAGTAACTTGAACTGTGGTAAACCGGGGCCACAACGTGGCAACGCAGGGATACAGTTGATGAAAGTCAAAATGGCTTTGTGCTGCGTTCTAGGCTACAATGTTCCGCTTTCATCTCCAGTCTTTAGATCGGTTAATTTATAGAATAAATTTGACGTCGGCCTAGATACGTTTCTACGATACATTGTTAGAGATTTATATCATTAAATAAATGAGTAACTACAGGAACATCACTTAATTAATTTTAGAGGAAAGTTTCTCTATGCCGGCCGCATTGGCGTAAAGGCCAATCCAATTGCTGTGAGCGCTGGACTACGCATGCGCATGACTTCGACCCCGCATACCCTCCGACCAACAGTAAGATGTACAGTCAGAGTGTTGTTGAAAATTGTCAACAACCATTGTATTTTGTAGGCATACTGTTCCATTGTTGATTACATACGCTGCTCTATTGCTGTACATACAAGACTATACTAATGCAGACGCACGGTTTTCCTAGCGCTCTCCTTACGAAAATCAGGCTATAGTTGGTAATGTGCTCGTCTCTCATCATGCGGTCTTGGGTTCGAATCCCATTCAGGCAACGCGTATTTTCATACGTTACAAAAAAAAATCATTTCATCCTTCACCGTCTGCATTACCAATAATTGCAGAAGAGTCGGACGTAAACAAAAAAAAGGAAGTTTTCCAAGATTTTACCTCAGAATAACTTTTCTGTTATGATTAAATTAAATTGTTACAAAACATTTCGTTTAGAAGGAATTTTCAGAAGTTGGAGAAATAATAAATAAATGTAGATTTGTTTTAAGCTTGAAGAGAATGTTTTCATAGGTTTGTTGAACCATTTGTTTATATATATTTAACGTCTGAAAACACTTTATTACTAGGGGAGAGTAGGGTAAAACCGGGAAGTCGGGTGCGAACCGGGTACCCCCTCAAAGCCGCTTTATGCACTGCGATCGCGTGAATAACGGAAGAACTACGTTCCATTTTGACGAAGGAGCATCGACCAGTACTAAAAGTCAAAAGACGCGCTTGTTTTGTTACTGTGGAAAAAAATTAAGTTTTAGTGATTTTTGCTTACGATTTTTGAAGAAAACTAGTTTGGCGATACTGCATTCATGTTTCTGCAAGAGTAAAGGTATGTAGCTCTCTCTGTACAACATTTAATTACCTTCATTTTCATTCTAAATAATTGTCTTTAGCGTTTTGTACAGTCAGATGACGCCATGTTTTATGAAAGCTGTACGTGCGGGGTAAAACCGGGTACTAGCTATGGGGCAAAACCGGGTAGTACCCGGTTTTACCCCTCGATTCTTAAACCATAGAAAGTGTACTTTTACCTAATTTTATTAACATAATTTCGTATTTAAAACATTTATAACACTATTTTGGTATATTTTAGATTTATTAAAGTATTTATTATGTAAATGCAGAATTATTTTAAGTAGCAAATATGCATGCTGCTACTAAATATTCCATATGGGCACTAACAGTTACAATTAAAGTACTGTTTATGTTTTAAATGGTTATTTTATGGTTTAATTCACCACTAATTTAATTTACCAGTTATTTATGTTAAATCACTATAGCCTGTCATTTTCTTTTTTTTAGAACTCAGGATGCCTAGAGCCTACAAGCAAAAAACGGACCGTCAGTCATGAAGTAAAGAAGCCATGGAGCAAGCAATTGTTGTAGTAATGTCTGGTAGAATGGGTTACAAAAAGGCGTTCAAAAAAGAGAAACCGAAAGAGAAAATGCGGGATGACTCCAGTGAAGAAGAGGATGAAAATACTGCCTGTATTTACTGCAATGAACCTACTTGGACTCCAAGGGTGGTGAGGAATGAATCCAGTGCATCCAATATCGTTATTGGGCCCATGAATGCAGCTCTGAGGCCGAAAAGGATAACTATTTTCCTTGTGACTTATGCGAGATAGTTTTTCGCCAATAATGTTAATGGCAATTAGATTTTATAATTATTACACCCAAAAACTAAATCAAAGAGAGTTAATTTATTAAAAACTTATCAAGTTAGGTCTTTTTATACTTATTTTTATGTTTTACATAATTAGTTAACTTGGGTAAATAAAATAAACATTAATTTTGGGAAAAGGTTTGAAATTTTTATTTTCCCATATAAATAACATGTCTACCCGGTTTTACCCCACTAGTGGGGCAAAACCGGGCAAAATGACTTTTTTACAAAAAATGACGTAAAATTACAAATAATAATAAAGTCATGTTTTCGAGACTGTGGTTGCATTAACAGATAAGTAGTGCTTACTTTTAAAAATTTTGTTCCTTTGCTCTAAAAACTGTGGTTTCTGGATGCCTTCAAACCTTAGGGACCCGGTTTTACCCCACTTTCCCCTACTCATAATAACGCACTTGAAAATAGTAAAATTCAGTAATATTACTTCTGTCATGTTTCCTCGTTATCTACCGACTTGTTTCACATTTACAACCAAAAATACTATTCAGTAACATTCACCCTTTTCATCAGACGCCCTGCTTCATTTCCTCTAACCAACTTCTGATTTAACAATTCACATTTCAACCTTATTGAACCTACTTGTATTACAGAGCTGACTGCGCAATTTCAAAATTTATACTTAATATACAAAACTTTTAGAATATTATTTGAAATTTGTATTTTATGTAAATAAATAAATAAAATAAACGTTCTTGATGATGTAAAACGATGAACTTTTAAAGTGTACAGACGGATTAAGCTGAACAATAGAAATGAAACGTTGTTATCGTTTAGATTGATGAAATAAACTGTGTATTTCCGCCCATTTAAACTGATGATGGGATGTATTTCAATCTGTACACGATTGTCTGAAATACGGATTTATTGTTTAATCATATTAACATGAATGGTGCAAATGAATTCGAACAATTTGCTTTAAACTTTTTGTGAAAATTACCCGTTTCTATGATTAGAAACATTTACATCCTAACCCGCACAAAAAAACTACCTGTGTTTTAATTAAAATAATAATAATATGTAAACGAAATACATTAAAATTTTAAAGATTTACAACAAATTTACGGATTTTATTTTTATAAATCACATCAATTATACTTGTTGATTACGAACTATAGTGGAAAATGGAACGTAACTCTAGTACGGTACGGTGTGACAATTTTACTTTATCTTCTGAAAGCACACCACGCTGATCTTATGCACCTCTCCATTTCAGCGGATTTGCTTGTTTTTTCCACATTTAATGACTTGCCCAAGATAGATGTTTTATCTATAGCTGTATAACAGAGTCATTAACTATAATATCTTAGGTTTCATTTTGATTGGTCATAATTTTTGTTTTGTCTCTATTTAGCTTCAATCCTAACCTTTGAGATTTGTTCTTTAATTGCATCAAAGTTGACTGCAATTCTTCAAAGCTGTTTGCTATCACGAACACATCGTCACCATATATCAAATGGTTCAGCCGCCTCTTCCTGTTACCTAAAATCCCCTTGTCGCCCCAGCCCAAGTTTGAAAATAAGTCTTGCAGTACCGTTATAAATATAGGGTGATTCAAAAAGAGCGCCGGTTTTGATATATCAAATTAAGAGATTTATTTTATTGAAAAACTGAAAATAAATACATCAACAAGTTCATCTTACCTTCCGATTTCATGTATGAAAAATGATGTCATGCATGTGTCCTCCTCTATTGCGCTGGCACGCATCAACTCTGTCCATGAAATTGGATATTACTGCACGACAAGTTTCGACTTCCATTTGCCCGATAACCCGTCGAATTTCCTCCTTCAAGTCATTGATGTTTCGGGGTTTATTGGCATACACTAATGACTTCAGATGACCCCAAAGATGAAAGTCACAAGGCGTCAAGTCACACGACCTTGGTGGCCATTGATGGTCGGAATTACGAGAAATGATGCGATCCTGGAACCGTTCACGGAGCAACAACATTGTTTCTCGTGCAGCAACTGAATTTTATACGGGTGATATTGGAGATCGTACCGAAGAATTCTCCGTACAGAAGAACATCGTAAACCCAATTGTTGAGAACGGCGACGTATTGATTTTGCTAGGCTAACAGCCACACTGTCACGAACCAACGCAACGTTCTGCTCAGTTCGGCCAGAACGACGACGTCAAGAACTTTTAAGGTCGACTGTTGAACCCGTCTCAAAAAACTTTTTCATGAGCCTGCGAACTGTTGATTCATTCGGTGCTTCATTACGTCCTAGAGTACCGCGAAGTCGCCTGACAGTAGCCGCATAACTCTCTCCACTCTGGTAAAATGTTTTGACGATTAACACTCGTTGTGCAATAGTAAACTTCTCCATGGTTAGACACAGACTGCGAGAGTACTACACTACGAACAAGAGAAACTACAACTGAGTCGTCAATCGGAATGTTCTCCGAAATAGAAATGAGGTCTAACAATGTTGCCAACCGATAAACAAAAATTTACCAGCCGTTTAAAAACCGGCGCTCTTTTTGAATCACCCGTTAGCTTAGGGCTCATAGAGTCTCCCTGTCTTACAACTCGATGAATTGGAATTGGTTGTGATCTTTCATTTAATTGAATGATTGTTGCTTCTTACTTTCTCTTGCCTATATGAATGCATAGGAAGGAAAGTATTGTTTTCATGTCGATTTTTCAACATATCTACACGTTTTCAGGCCCCCTGAACCCAAAAAACATGTTTTTAGCGATTGGTCACTCTCTCCCCCTCTCTATATCACTCTTTCTCTCTGTGCACGCGCGCGTGTGTGTAAACAAAATATCTCAAAAACAAAACATCGCACGAAATTGAAACTTAAGTTAGATACCACTACAGGATCCGACACGAACATTTTCATCATAATCGGTCAACCGGAAGTAGTAGCTTATTCGTGTCATTTATAACTTTTTGCGATTTTCTCAACAACTGCTCCAATGATTTTTTTTAAATTGCTCATTTACTACATTTTTTATGCTCTACAAGATAGGGTAGGCGCCATGTTTGCTGAAATTCTTGGGGAGACTGTTCTCTCTAAAAAAGTGTTTTATTTAAGATTGCAGCCTTAATATGCATTTTAGCGCAAAAGTGTAGTCTATATAATATAAGTTGTAGACAATTTAACTTTTATTTCCCCCATTTCTTTGTGTAACGCTTAGTTTAGCGGTAATTTGTGATTTTATGTTTTTGTTTCAAGAAAATCTGTAAAACAAATCGATTTTTCAAGATTTCGGTCGTAGTACTACAAAAATGCATATAGGCCCTAATAAAATTTATAGGAAATTAAAAGATCTACAACTTTTATTTAGAGCATTTTTCTCTTAAGAGCCTACTTTAGCGTTAAAAAATGATTTTCCGTATTATTAAGCCAAATAAAGGTTGGTATTCATTTTGCGTCAACACTCATGATTAAAATTAGGTTAGGTTTTTTGAAGTTCGTTTTTTTGTTTATTTCTAATGTTTTATTACTAATATTAGGTTATATTGGGCATTATTTGCATTGGCAAGACAAAGTCATGTGAGTGTTTCACACCAGATTTTCAACATAATTGATTGCAGTAGTTTAGGATACCTACAGTCCACTTCACACTTCCGTAGTGCTCTCTGTACGGTCCACCACTCCACACTGTCATACGACCTCTCCTAGTCAACAAAGGCTAGATTCAGTGGCAAGTTGTACTCAGTAGCTATTTTTTCTATTACTGTTCTCAGTGTTAGAATGGGGTCACATGAACTAAAGTTTTTCAGAAACCTTCCCAATCACTGTTCTGGAATTGTTTTAATATATTCTCCAATTTATTAATCATGATTATTTTGGTTAACGTTTCTGTTGGTTGTGGCAAAACGATATGGACATATAATTTCCCAGGTTGTTTTGGTCGCTTCTATTGTTTCCAGGCGATGTTAATACAGGTAAGTTGTTCAATTTCTCTGGGATTTTTCTTTTGTAGAGACAGCTATTCAGAAGTTATTTTTACTTTCTCTTGCCTATATGAATATATAGGAAGGAAAGTATTGTTTTCATGTCGATTTTAAGAAATCGAGTTTTCACCGGATCTATACGTTTTCAGACCCCCTGAACCCAAAAAACATGTTTTTAGCGATTGGTCTGTGTATACAAAATATCTCAAGAACGGAACATCCTACGAACTTGAAACTTGAAACTTAAGTTACATACCACTACCGGACCCGACACGAACATTTCCATCAAACTCGGTCAACCGGAAGTAGTAGTTTATTCGTATAATTTTTCACTTTTTTGCGATTTTCTCAAAAACTGGTCCTACGATTTTTTTAAAAATCGCCTGGTTTACTCAATTTTTTATTCTCTACAAGATAGGGTAGGTGTCATGTTTGCTGAAATTCTGGATGAGGCTGTTTTCACGTAAAAACATAGTTATTTTAAGATTACGGCTTTAATATGCAATTTAGCGAAAACATTTATATAATAAAAGTTGTAGAGAATTTAAAAACCTACAACTTTTATTTCAAACATTATTTTGTATAACGCTTAGTTTAGCAGTAATTAGCAATTTTCTGTTTTTTTCTCACGAAAACGTGAGAAAAATTGATTTTTTTAAGATTTCGGCCTTAGTATGCATTTTATAATAAAAGTGTAAATAATCGAATTTATAGAAAATTAAAAGATCTGCAACTTTTATTTACAACATTTTTCTCTACAAAGCCTAGTTTAGCGTGAAAGAGTGATTTTCTGTATTTTAAAGCCAAACTGAGGTTGAGTTTCATTTTGCGTCTTTCACTCATGATTAAAATTAGGTTATATTTTTTGAGGTTAGTTTTTTGTTTATTTCTAATGTTTTCTTACTAACGTTAGGTTATATTGGTCATTATTTGCATTGGAAAAAGAAAGTTGTGTGAGTGTTTCACACCAGATTTTTTACTATTAACTACAATGAAATATGGAACGTAACATTTGTACGGTACCGTGCGCGTAACAATTATCTACACCCAACAATACATCACACCATTTTAAGTTCAAGTAGTAAAAATACCAATGCTTCAATTTACCTGTTTATTCTCTAAAGAAAGACTTTTAGTAAGGAAAAAACTACGAATAAACCGGTTACTAACACGAGATTGCATGATGGTTTTAACTCAAAATTTCGATTTTTTAGAAAGCGCAACTGGGTTCTGCGTCTGGAGTCCCGGGTTTGATTCGCGGTCAGGTCTGGCACTTTTCCATCACTAATTTTCATCTACCATACTTCATAGTCTACATTATTCTTAATTAGTGAAACAATTTTACGTTTAGCTAAACGAAATATACGTTGAAAATACACGCGCAGACAATACTGTTTGTTGTTGTTTAGGTCAACAGCCGAAAGGCTGGTTTGAACCTCTAGAGGTTTTACTAAGTAAAACGAGGAGTGAGTGGTTTACCATTGCCTTCCTCACTGAGTGGAAAAGTACGCTTATCAGCATGCCGAGCCCTCTGAAAAGCACATATTTTCCACTCTGTAAATGACACCTTCACTTCATTCACCACAGGGTCTGGCTGTATAATGAAATTCATTACTTTCAGACGAGACAACTCTGATTAGTGTCTTTTACACCTCTACCTCTTCTGTTCTTAAATGATTCAGTCATTTAATTGACTGACCATGTGATAAGAAACAGAACTATTTATTTTAGCCCTTCAACGAACAGATTGAGTTTAAATAATTTGACACTCCACCTGTCTGTTATGGGCATTAATACTGTTTATTAAAAGAATTTACTTCAGTTTTTATAAAGCAAAAAAATATTCATTCGAAATAGTTTATATTATCAGTTGTTAAGTACAAAGTAATTAATTAATCATTAAAACTTGTAACACGGAAATTTTTTTAGATCAAGATTGTAGAAAAACGACGTTAGTTTATGCAAAATATATTTATAACGATGTTAAAAAAACTTTAGTGTACATACTCTATAAAAATGAACAAAAATTTTTAACTGGCATTAAAAATAAACGGTGGTAACCTAACCTGATAAACATTAAGTCAATTTGTCACCATTGCCCTACAATTTTCAACCCAGCTCTTGACGGGATGAGATATGACCTGTCCTTTTTATCTAGTCGGATGTGTACTAACAAAGTGAAAAATATAATGGTTTTAATGTCTGCTTGCATATAAATTGTGTTAGTGTTACAGTTCTTGTTTTATAAACATACACTAGTAGTGCACACCATACATTTATAAATTTTTATATAGGCCAAGAGTAATAAATTCTTATTTTACACTTTTTTTTCTTTAATTAAACAAAAAATCTGGTGTGAAACACTCACCCAACTGTCTCTTGCCAATGCAAATAATTAATAATATAACCTAACATTAGTAGACTCTAATAAAACATTAGAAATGAACAAAAAACTAACCTCAACAAACATAATCTAATTTTAATCATGAGTGAATGACGTAAAGTGAAAATCAACCTCAGTTTAGCTTAAAAATACGGAAAATCACTCTTTTACGCTAAACTAGCGTAACTGTAGAGAAAAATGCTATAAATAAAAGTTGTAGATCTTTTAATTTTCTATAAATCTGATTATACTTTTTTGTCGTAAAATGCATAATAAGGCTGAAATCTTTAAAAAAAATCGATTTTTTACACGATTTCGTGAGAGAAAAAAACAGAAAATTGCTAATTACCGCTAAACTAAGTTTTATACAAAAAAAATTGAAATAAAAAATGTAGAATTTTCAATTCTCCACAACTTTTACTAGAAATACTTTTGCGCTAAAATGCATATTAAAGTCGTAATCTTAAAAAAAAACAATTTTTTTACGAAAAAACAGCCTCACCAAGAATTTCAGCAGACATGACGCCTACCCTATCTTGTAGAGCATAAAAAGTTTTAGTAAACCCGGCGATTTTTAAAAAAAAAAACGTAAAAAATTACACGAAGAAACTACTACTTCCGGTTGACCGATTTTAATGAAAAAATTCGTGTCGGGTTCTCTAGTGGTATTTAACTTAAGTTTCAAGTTCGTACGAGGTTCCGTTCTTGAGATATTCTGTTCACACATATACAAACAAACAAACAAACACACACACACGCACACACACACACACACAGAGAGAGAGAGAGAGAGAGAGAGAGAGAGAGACCAATCGCTAAAAACATGTTTTTTGGGTTCGGTGGGTCTGAAAACGTGTAGATCCGGTGAAAACTCGATTTCGAAAAATCAACATGAAAACAATACTTTCCTATATATTCAAATAGGCAAGAGAAAGTAAAAAAGTATTTAGTGATTCACAAAAAATAACGTTAGTAGACTTATATAACTATGCGTATTTATACGTTTCCATTAAATAATGAAAATATTCATGATCATTCAGTTACGAAATTAAATTTAATCAAAATAGTTCAATCAAGCATCCATAATCCGGACTAAATTACACCATGAATACCTCGGAATATCAAAATATAAATAAATTATTATAGTAGAAAATTTTAATAAATAACAATGTAGAGTCGGCCATATTAAGGGGAGATTGCACGATGGTTTTAACTGAAAATTTAGATTTTTGGTTTTTTATGTTTTTCAATAGTTTAGGCCTAGATCTACCAAAAAAACATTATATTACGTCAAAAAAATATTTTTTTTGAAATTAAGTTTTTGTCAGGTTTACACAGAAAAATTATCATGTTACGAAGAACTAATATTTTTCCATAATTTTATGCTGCTTGTTTTAGTGCAAAGAGAATTTTAGTTTTTTAAATATCTGCATCACGGTTTATAATACTCTCAGGTGTTGGTTCAGCTTTCTAAACAACTGTTGAAAAATTTCCTTGTTTGTGTATATATTATTTTTTATTTGTGCCTTCTTTACCTTTTCCCTTTAATTTAGATTTTTAACACAAAGGTACATTTTTCTCAGAAACCAATAAACCTACCAGGCTGAAATTTTTACCAGTTAATTATCTAGTAGGCTATATTATCCACATATACCGATATTTTTATGACTTCCTCAGAAGCTCAAAAAATTAGTAATACGCAAAACACGTGGAAAACAATTTGTAAAAATTTTATGTTATTCCTAATTTTAAAAAAATTGGTATGGTCCAAAGATTAATTTGAAAAAAATTCAGCAGCTCGAGAAGAAACCCGATAACTACAGTGCGTAAAGTTTCATTTCCCTATCTTTTATTAATCCTATGCAAAATGTACCACAAAATAGCAAATTTAACATTGACGGGATACAAAGTACAGTCTCCCCTTAACAGCAGTATGTGTTGAGAATAGCCAATGAACTGCATGACAATACAACCAATCACCGTAAAGATAAATGTTGCTTGACTTGTGTTAAAGGTAATTTTTAACTACAGAGAATTTCATATAATCCTTGAATTTCAATGGTTTTCATAGACAATGGCCAACTAGTTGTACGTTTCATAGAAAAACAATGACTAACTGAATGAAAGCTCCTTTTATATTCAGTTACATATTCAGTTATGTTATATTCAGTTTTATATTCAGTCAGTTACAATCTGGTACATTAATCACTAATAAAAATTTGTAATAATTGCAATTAATATGAAACATTTTGTTTGTTTTTGATGAAAGGATTAATTTATACGCAAACCAAGCTAAGTATTTAATCTGCAGAATTAAATTCAGTTTCTAAGAACTAAAGGGGTGTTAACTCCATTTTTGTGATTTTCAGGAAAGGAAAAAACGTAATTTTTTCTCTTTATTAGGTATTAAAATGTAATAAAATTTCTGTATCGGTAAATTGAAATTTACACCCAATATAGCTTTTGATCTACAGCTATAAATTATATCAATTTCTTAACTTCTATACCCCTGCCTCCCAGACGATTTAAATTGTACTCAATAGTTCTTTCTATGTTCTGTCATTTTGTTACAAACTACATAAACAGTGTTGACTTTAATGGAAGTTGAGTCTATCAAACAAAGACAAAACTCGATTAAAATATTTAGTGAAACACTATTCTGATACAGAAGGAGAAATACTGTACTATTAAATACAGTATTTCTAGCTGATTTCATAAGTAGTGCATACTCATTTCACAAAAATTTGAGAATACCCTTCACTCCTAAGTTACAGAATTTAAATCTTGAGGTGTTTTGAAAATCGCCAAAAATATTTGTACAGGACTGACCTAATTCAGATTAATTAAATAAATAATGTTCAGTAAACCGAGTAAGTATTAAAATATAAAAAAAATGATATAACAACAAATATAAGATGGATCGAGATTGATTTTCAAATCTGCAAAACTGTTTTATTTAAGTTTAGGCCAAGAAAATAGAACTACAAACGTAGACAAAACTACAAAATAGACAGCAACTACAAACGGTTTTTTAAAAGATAAAGAAACTTGCAACAGGAAACGTTTTTTCAATATTTTATTCAGTTTTAAAAAAAATCCTTAAAAATAAACTTTAGATAAAATCAAAAAAATTCTTATAAAAAATTCATAAATTTATGCAGCAAGAAAATGTTGAAATAGGATTTACTTTTTAAATCCACAGAGGTAATTCAAAGTAAAAGGAATTCATTTTGAAGTTAGTATACTATATCTCCTGTTAAAAAAGACTGGAATTCAGAAAGACTTTATTTCATAAAACCCAATACTTTGTTCATTCTATCTGCTTTACCGTATTGCACTTTTGCAATAATTTTATAAATAAAGGAATAAACTAAGATAAATAGCAAATAGATATATTTAATGAAAAAAGAGTAAATTAAAAATAAAATAATAATACAAGAGGGTAAAAACTACCGAAGAAACACATTCCTATAAATTAAATAAGCAGCTAAATCCCTCTTTTGCAACTGGTGATACATATTAGAAAAAAATTAATAATTTATTGCAAATAAATTTAAAAGGGTATAATCTCCTTGATTATAAAACTACTATAGTTATACAATACAGTAAAACTTAGTTTCTTTTAAATTAAAATGTAAAAGGAAAATTGCTTTTGCCCATTTCAACAAAACACAATTTAGAATTATCGCAAACATTCTAAAGCATTATTCATGCAAAAGGTTGTTTGTTAAATAAAATATTCTCCCTTTACTGTCACTTTATATATTTGAAATTGGTAAAGAAAAACCCAGTGTCCTTTATAAATAATACAAATAAACAAATACAAACATAAAATTACGAAGCTTACCACAGCGACGACTTTAGAGATTAAAAATGTAGAACTAAAAAGTTCGCAAAAGGAATTCATTATAATTCCGTTCAGTTTTATAAAACCTGTTAGGACGTACGAGATAAAACTCACGGGGACAACAAAAAATTCCAATATTGACATTACAGAACGTTTTCAGACAAAACTTTTAGGTACAGTTCTTAGGATACCATGGTACATACGAAACAAATATGTTAATAACAGCATAGGATAAGACAGGAAATTACGATTTAGAAGAACATAGATCTAAGACTGAACGGACATCCGAATTATTTCGCGATAAACTCACTGGACAACAGAGATCGTACTTTTACAAAACTTAACAGATATGATGTGTTTGACTTACGAAGCAGACTTGCTAATGATAAACTTGAACTTAATTACAAAAATTTAATTTAATTTAAAATGGTTTCTAAATTTATTTAATTTTGATTTTATCTGAAACATTTTTGCCAGTAACAGGCAAGTGAAGCGTTAAATTATTTGGACTCGATCTGCTCGTTCCAGGACTACAAAATATAGTTCTGTTTCTTATCGCATGGTCAGCCAATTATATGACGAAGAATTTAAGAACAGAAAAGGTACAGGTGTAAAAGACACTAATCAAGAGTTATCTCCTCTGAGAGTAATGATTTTTATTATACAGCCAGACCCTTTGGCGAATGAAGTGAAGGTATCATTATTTCCAGGGTGGAAAGTAGATGGTTTTCACAGCGCTTAGCTTACTGATAAATATAGTTTTCTAAATATACTTTGAAACTCTGTGAGGAAGGCAATTGTATACTACCTCACTCATCGTTTTATTTAGTAAAGCCTCTAGAGGTTCAAACCAGCTTTTCAGCTGATGACCTAAACAACAATCTAAATTACAATCTGTTCTTACATTGGAAAAACAAGAACAATAAGAAATAGCGTATTTTAATAATTCAGTTGTAACTGTAACATTTATTTTTAATGGAAGATAATGTTTTATTCTGGGTTATACAGGGTTATCTCGATTCCTTTTTTTACTTGTTTTTCGAATGTAAGAACAGATTGTAATTTTGCTGTTAAGGTAATAAAAGTCTTTTAAAAAAATAACCATCTGAAAAATTCCTTAATGCAAAATGACACATGAAGAACACACAAATGAAAAACAATGTCCTTTGATCGGAAAATTAAACGCTTTTTTAAAAATTAAATATTAATTATATGTATTTTGAACAAGATTTCTTAAATATCATCGTCTTATAACAAATGTTTTAAAATGTAATTTAACAACGCAAAACTTAAAATAAAGTAACAGCGTATATGTAAGTATACAAAGTAATTATAATAATCAACATAATTATTAACGTTAAGTAGTAAGCCATACGTGAACTAATATTTTTTCTTAACTTAACTATTTCATTTTTACTAAAAATATTTTTAAAATATATTCCCAACTTGTTCTTGTTTCAAGTAACAACTAGAATTTTCTAAAAGATAAGATGAAAGTATAGCCTGATTTTCGTAAGAAGAGCGCTGGGCAAAACGTGCGTCTGCATTAGTATAGTCTTGTATGTACAGCAATAGTGCAGCGTATGTAATCAACAATGGAACAACATACCTACAAAACATAATGGGTGTTGTCAATTTTCAACGACACTTTGACTGTACGTCTACAGTATTCAGAACTAATGTTCCCTAGCCTTGGGAGTGAGAGAATGCATAACGCTCTCACTCGCACAAGCCATACGCGCCGTTACAATAACATTATCGTATAATTTTACTCATTGTTGTGAACAAACGTTTATGCATGCAGTAAACTAACAAGCAATATAACGATTGTAGTATGTTTTCAGATTTGGATTATAACGTTAAAGACCTTTGAGCGCATGCGTAGTTATGCCACATATCTCCCTCTCTTTCGCTCGGCTAATACTTATATCTCGTTCGTCTGATACTTATAACTATAGGTCGGAGGGGTATGCAGGGTCAAAGTCAAGTATACGCATGCGTAGTCCAGCGCTCACAGCAATTGGCTTGGTTTTAATGGGACAATTATCTTGATTTTGGCTTATAAATGGAGCTAACAATGGAATTAACACTCTTCACCAACGAAATTTTAAGTAACTGTACAATTTAAAAATTGTTTATACGGTTTTCTATAGACAAATAACGATGTAAAACGATGTTTTGTAGTGATAGGAACTAACAATTAATAAAACCATTTAAAGCTATACATAACATTTAAAGCTAACATAAATATTTTAAGCTATTCCGTTCAGCGTTGTTATTTTATCAGTGTGAATTCATGTGACGCAAATGACTGCCAGAAAAATCGAATGTTTGAAGCGATACTGCATGACATTGCTGCTTTTTGGCCGGCCCAGTAATCATGAAGTATTGATATCTGTATTTGAGTGAAGTTTATAATGTATTACTAAATTACTTTTCACCTACAGTTTGTATCCCTTCACTGTACAAAAGAATCATTGGGGGCGGGGGGCGGGAGCATATAACGGAATTTGACCGTCATTTCTATAATGTATAAGTTTGTATGTTGTAACGTGCCCGGTTCCAAATATTTAACTGCCCTAAATTTAAGCTAGCCAAAAATGGAGTTAAATAAAAAAAACAGAATTTTAAGGTTATGCTGAGAAAAACACAATTTTATCATATAGAATTTAGAATAAGATACAAAATGAGAGTTTACTTAGTAATAAATTAAATATATTTTTTAAAATGATTTATGATTTGATTCCTTTTCTTTTTTTTTTAAGTAATATTAATTTAACAGATCTTAAAGTTTATTTATCGTTTCTTTTAAAATTAAAAGGTTTTACCACAATGATTGTCCATGCTGTTCACTTTTGATCGTCGGTATTGTTGTCTTGTTTGAGCTCTTAGTTTATGTACTCTTCTTGATGATCTGAGACCATCCTCAAACAAAAAATGGTTTCATTGATTTATGTATTCAACAACTCCATTAACCTTCGATGTTCCATTGTTCCTTCACTCGCGCATTTATATTTATTAATTATAATCTCATTGGTTTAAATTTAACCACACTATTTTATTTAACCTTTTTGAACATGAAGCCGAATTCAAACATAGTTGATTTCCTACACTATTTATTTAATTTAATTTTTAGCACTTTGGATTTACTGTTCGTCATGTTTTAAAGATATATAAAATATTTTGTGCCCATAACAGACAGGTGGAGTGTCAAATTATTTACACTCAATCTGTTCGTTGCAGAGCTAAAATAAATAGTTCTGTTTCTTATCACATGGTCAGCCAATTAAATGACTGAATCATTTAAGAACAGAAGAGGTAGAGGTGTAAAAGACACTAATCAGAGTTACCTTCTCTGAAAGTAATGAATTTCATTATACAGCCAGACCCTGTGGTGAATGAAGTGAAGTTGTCATTTACAGAGTGGAAAATATGTGCTTTTCAGAGGGCCCGGCATGCTGATAAGCGTACTTTTTCACTCAGTGAGGAAGGCAATGGTAAACCACCTCACTCCTTGTTTTACTTAGTAAAACCTCTAGAGGTTCAAACCAGCCTCTTGGCTGTTGACCTAAACAACAACAACATAAAATATTTAGTCATTAAAAAAAGTCTACATAATTTATATATTTTTAATCATAGACAAGGGAACAAGCTTAAAACATCATTATATTACACACATATGATTTAGGTTGGTACCATTACTTGCTATACCATATTTTTACTTGATGTGATTAGTGTTGGTACGCCTGTTCCTTCAATTAAAGAAATCCAGTATTCTAATTTGCTACAATGTGTAGGCATATTTTTGTATATTTTATGATGTATATTCCTGTATTATGTGCCTGACAAATAAAGATTTATTTATTTACTTTGAGAACGTAATTTATGTACATTATTGATTTCACCATCGCTGAACTACTGAGTGAAATATTACAAAACCAATTGAATTTTCTTGTTGCAATAGAAAAACGAGACGGCAAAGTTAATCTAACGGACTCAAGACTATGGAATATTGATCCAGAGATATTTTAGTAAAAAATTCGTTGTAGAATCCGTACGGTTAATATTTTTTCGGATTTCAGTTTTTCAAATACAGGGGATAAAAAGGAAAAAGAAAAATAGTGTGAGGTTTTGTGTGTGTTAGTGTGAAAGAAAAGGTCGACAAGAAAATAGTATGTGTATCTCAAAAAAAAATGTATAAGGAGAAAGCAGGTTATAACGTAGAATCTCAAGCCCTATACTTAGTTCTGTAGAAGATACCATATATTTCGTGGATGTCCTTAGTAACAACTCAAGTGTTTTTTATTCAACTAAGAAGGCTCCAACTCCAACCACATAAGCCGTGCGTATGTAGTTTCTTTCACTTATTTAAAACCACTGACCGTTTCAACACCATGGATATTTTAGAACAATAAAACACATATTTTATTGCCACCTCTTCTGAATAGGATTTTAAGTAAATTCTACATGCTTTCTCAGAAACATGCGACTCCAGTCATTGGTTTCTTATATAAAAATATGGTACGAAATTAAAAAAAAAACAGGTTCGAAAAAGCTGTGTTGTCCGTCTGGACGCCATTTTGTGTTTTTAGGTAGTCTACTTGACTGCAGCTATTGAAGATTAAAATAAAAATCTGGACTGAAACACTCATACAACTTTCTCTTGTCAATGCAAATAATGAACAATGTACCTAATATTAGTAATAAAACATTCGAATTAAACAAAAAAAAAACTAATCTCAAAAATGGTAACCTAATTTTAATCATTAGTGAAAGACGCAAAATTAAAATCAACCTCAGTTTGGCTCAATAACACGGAAAATTACTCTTTCACGCTAAAGTAGACTGAAGAGAAAAATGCTTAAAATAAAAGTTGTAGATCTTTTAATTTCCTATAAATTTGACTATACGGATTTTGTCGTAAAATGGATACTATGGCCGAAATCTTAAAAAATCTATTTCTTTACAGATTATCATTGATAAAAACAGATAATCACTAATTACCGCTAAACTAAGCGTTATACAAAAAAAATCTTTGGATAAAAGTTGTAGGTTTTTATTAAATTTTCTACAACTTTTATTATAGGCCTATACATTTTTGCGCTAAAATGCATATTAAGGCCGCAATCTTAAAAAAACCATTTTTTCTACGAAAGCACAGCCTCCACAAGAATTTCAGCAGACATGGCGACCACCCTATCTTGTAGAACATAAAAAATGTAGTGAATGTTTCTTTTTAAAAAAATCGTAGAGCCGTATTTGAGAAAATAGCAAAAAAGTAAAAAAATGACACGAATGAACTACTACTTCTGGTTGACCGATTCAGTTCCTTCATATTTATATCCTTCATAGCTGCATTTCTTGCGTACGTTAAATCACATCCCATGCATTTCTGGATAATTCCGACTGTATTAAATAAAATATCTAGCATTTTATATTTAAATATAATTAAACAATAAGACCTATTTATTAAATGTTGAGAGTAACGCTGATAGCACATAGTCCGTGCGACGCACGAATTATGTGTCCATCCGTTCGCAAGGACGAGTAGCAGAAAATAGAGAAGCATTGGGGTTGGCACACGGTCCGAGAGTTGCATGGTCCGTGCGATCGCCCGGACCTTCCTACTTAAACTCATCCGTGCGAACGCTCGGATGAAGATATGATTGCATCTAGCAGACTAATGTTCCAAATGTATGCTGGCACAGGAGGCATGCCCCAGACCACACAGAGCGTGCCCATAGAACTGCAGTTTAGCTACCCAATCCTCACCGCTGTGAGGTAACTGGCACTGGCTGTAGCACCTCCGTGTGCTATTCGTAGTACACGGTTGTGCGCAGAACATCCATGTGTAGTAGAGCCACGTGCAAAGCATTAGCTGCGTTACGATCTCGACGGTGACTCGTCCAACGTTTACGCGAGTACTGAGGGGAGTGGGGCGCCCTGCGGACGTGACCGCACCCACTCATTTGGGTTGGCCTCTCAGGGGCTGTGTTTTCCTGAGTGGCGCTTCGGAGCCACTAGGCTGCTTAAATTCCTTCGGAATGGGCGTAGCTGGCCGAGGGGTATCCGGAAACGGATAGGTGAATACGCATGTATGCTGGCACACGGATCCGATAATTATTCATCCGAGCGCTGTCTAGTAAACTACACTTGATTCAGTACACAGTATATTCGTAGTACATTTGTCACAGTACACATTTTTTTGTATTACATTCACAAACGTATTTTAAAATGGAGAGAAAAGACATCGATATAAAACTGTAAATTAGTTACGTACAAGAAAGCCTATAATACGGAATATAAAAAAACAAATAAAATCTTTGTCAGCAACCAAAAAAAGAAATACCTAGTAATATGTACCCCTGCATTAAAGAAATATTTTACCAAACGATTTAAACCAATTTTCGAGGATTTTGGATCTCTGTTTTTATATTTTTTATTTTGGGTATCTTTAATAAGTCAGGAAAGACCGCTTTTAATGAGTCAATCGAGGAATACGAAACAGAAGTGAGGTACTGGATGAGTAGAGAAGTGTTTGTGCTCAAATAAACCCTGATTAAGAAACCTACAGTGATGAAAACAAAATTCCCTATACCGATTTATTTTTCTACGATGTATAACAAAGCAAGGATTGAAATTTTTTTACGTAATAATTTTCCTTAAGTCTATTAACCATCGCGCACTGAATGCAACTACTATTTCTTTGTCCGGGCGCCAGGACATAACATCCGTTCATCGCACGGACCGTGTGCCAAGAACACCTTTACACCGCTCGGCCCGGGCGATCGCACGGATGATGTAGTCCGTGCAGCTTAAGTTATTTCACACGAATAACTGTTTCAACCAATGACTGTAACACAGTTCAAGGGATCATCTGACTACTAGTGCCCTACACCAGTTTACATGAAGACTATTGTATTGGTTACATTCAACCCATAAAGTATGTGCTACAATATTGTTAATTAATCACCCGCCTGTTAACCAGTAGTCTACTCCCTTTCTAAACCAATATAGTAGTTTCATAGTACAATAGTGGTACAACAGACAGAGAAAGGGTTTGGTATTTTAATACCACTTTACAGCACTAAGTTATCAAGATAAATTTACTTGATTTATATTAGTTAAAAAAAGTTAATTCTTACGAATATTTCTATTTTAATGTCCATTTACATGTCTCCTTGAATTGTCAATTAAGCTGTACAGAAGGTACTAAAGATTATGGATTCTGGATTCCTTCAAACCTACTGTGAAAAGGCTTGCAGAGTTTTAGGATGCTTGAATAAAAGGTAAGCAAACTCATCGTGTAGAGTATTGTTATTTTACGCAAAGTGGAACTTGAGTTATTAAGCGTAGTGCTTTTGATTGTGCGTTATAATTTTTGAGCTTTTGTTTACATACAATGCAAATTAAAAGCGGCTTTCATGTTTTTTTATAACATGTATATCTCTACAAACAGTTGGTGATAAAAGTACATTTTATAATAATTTAAAAAATTATGAGGTTTAGTCATAGTCATTGTTGACAAAGTTGTAATGATTTCAGTTATTAAAAACACTAAAAAACTGCAGTACTCAAATTTAATACTCTATATTCTAATTTTCTTTTGAGTTTTTACAAAATTCATAATTTAAATATTACATACAAATTTTTAATCTACATAAAAAAACTATACAATATTAGTTATCATCAATTTAACTCCATTTCGTTCCATTTGTTTTGATTAAGACCCATCAGGTCTTCGCGCACTAGAATGTTATAATTCAACCGATATCATTAGGACCGTAATCGTAACGACACATGGAAATAAAAAAATATTCTTTGTATAGATTAGCATCGGAGAACACCTATTAGACAGTTCCATTGTTAAGTTTATCAAATTATGTTAGACAATTCCCTATTGTCCAAATGTTGCTTACAGTTAAGAGGTAATTGAAATATATTTCTTACAGAAATTATGTAAATTATGTATCGTGTTCTGTAAGAGATGACGTACGGTAATTACTTAAAAAGAGAATATTATGAAAGTATATGGGTCATGCTAGCAAAAACTTGAGTAGAGATCTAAAAGAACCCGAGGCAGTGTAGGTCATAATGTCAACATGCAAATGGTATTTGATCCCGGGCGTCAACAGCTTCTACTCTTGAGAGCTTTTATTCCCCATACCATGTCACCCGACGCGCTTGCCTTAATTTTAACCACAAACTGCACCACATTAGACTTGCAGATAAATAACTTACATTGTTTCACAGGGATAACGAATCCATAATATGCATCATTTTAATATTTTCCTAAAAATGTACGAACAGTTTATTCTAATTTTTAATTCATTAAAAAAACATTGTTTTAAAAAACCCCTCTCTTCTCGTTCTTATAGTTTTGTTAATTTTAGTAAAAAAAGAAAAAATGAATGAAACCACACCTGTGAAATTTTGAATACAAAAAATTAAACGAAGGTCAGAAAAAACTTTCAATTTTTTACTTTCTCTTGCCTTATATAAGTTTATAAAAACGCGAATTGTTTGTTTTCATGTCGATTTTTAGAAATCGAGTTTTCACCAAAAAGTTCACGTTTTTAGGCCACCCTGAATCCGAAATACATATTCTAGCGATTGGTCTGTATATGTGTCTGTGTGTGAACAAAATATCTCCAAAATAGAATATCGTACGAAGTTAAAACTAGGAACTTAAATTAATGATACGTAATGACGAGATGAGCCCGGGACTCAGTGTGGGCAATGCGCTGCTGCCAGCGTAGTACGTACATTTCTAACAACATGCAACTGTGTAGTATATATATAGTTTATTGTTTGATTCTTCTTTACTACACTTAATAACATTTTTTTGGGCTTCAACTTTATTTTTATTTACAACTGTACAATTTAATAACATTTAAAATAACATTCCTTTCCGAACTTCGAATTGTTTTACCCTGCTTTTGAACGGTCAACATGATAAACTTATAATACACGGATATATAACTAAATTGTTAAACACTGCAGAATAATGAATAAAACGTGAAGAATTAAAATGAAACGAAACGGAATGAGTTTTAACGAATTAAAATACTTTTATTTGTATAAATGTAGCCTAAAACGTAAAAACAGAATAGCCAAATCAAAACAATATTTCCTGTACCACTCGTCGCGTAATAAAATAAGGACTGTGTATTTCAATGAACTACGAATGTCAGTTTGTTTTTAGGATTGTAATAGAGAAACTGGGCATGCGTAGAAGATTGTTCCCCTCTTATACTTCGTCTCAAAGTTCATTTCGTGACTAACCATCAGTAGGTATCACAAAGTGATCCGACAAGAACATTTTCATCGAAATCGTTCAACTGGGAGTAGTAGTTTAATCGTGCGATTTTTCAATTTTTTACTATTTTCTCAAAAACGGCTCCTAAGATTTTTTTTTAAATCGTCTTATTTATTTAATTTTTTATGTTATACAAGATTGTTTTGAGGAGAAAATCAGAAGTGACTTGTAAGGCAAGACTTGCAAATATTTAGCCTGAAGAAAAAGGTTAATAGTACAGAATCAACTGGAGTAGGCATCTGGAACGCATGAAGAGACGCCGCGCCGTTTGCCTAGATTGGCAATAAATTATAAGCCAAATGATCCAACGGAGAAGATGGTTTCCGGAACAAGCAGTACTAACTAATCCGTGAAGTGAAGAAGAAGAAGATTAACAGTAGCACAGATGGTTTTATTTCAAGTGGCTTGTGAACCTGCCCCCACCACTCCGCAGAAATAAGACTGTTATAGTAGGCTATCATACTACCCGTCTTGGCTTAAAAGCATAGAATGTTCATTGGCCTAACTTTTGTTGTAATTTTTATCAATACTAATTAATGAGTTTCCGGCCTCCAACTGCATTTATTACAAACAAACAATATTACCCGTATTCCATATTCATTTGTTATACTGCAGTCATTAATTATTCAGTCAAAAAATGAATATCTGAATATATTGTAAGACATTGTGTATTGTACGGGGTGGGGTGTACTGAAAAAGGATAATGGGTTGCAATAAATTTAATGTTTTGAATACGAATTCTTGGAAATCGGAACTTGTAGAAACGTTTTGTTTTTACAGTATTTTAATTTTTTCTACAATGTTCCAATAAAACGGAGAAAAGCGTTCGAATGATCTCGATAACCTACCAGACAGCAAGTATAACAACAGTGAATGCATTTGCAGTGATTTGTCAGTAATTGGACTGTGAATAGAATCGGTGTTGTCAGTTTCGAAATAATTTCATTACGAGACCAATTCTGAAGTACGTTAATAGTGCGTGTGCGTAAGGATGGTAGCAAGTGGTTGTGGACAGCTAAATAATTCGTTTTGATAGTTAAGTGACAGTTTCTTAATTAATTTAATTGAAGCAATTTAATTGAATTTGTTAGTCCAATTTAATAATTTCTAATTATTAAGTGTGTCAGTAACAAGTATAAAAAGTTTAATAAAGTCTGTTTGGTATTTATTATAACCAGATCAAAAACGAACCTAGGCTTAAGTTTTACAATATTATATTTACTATATTTATGAATGGGTTTTTTTATAATTATATTGTTGAAATTTGCCCATAACGGGCAGGTAAAGTTTAAAATTAATTGGACTCCATCTGTTGGTTCAGGGGCTACAAAAAATAGTTCTGTTTCTTATCACATAGTCAGCCAATTATATGACTGAACTATTTAAAAACAGGCAGAGGTCTAAAAGACCCTTGTCAGAGTTATCACTATATGATAATATAATAATGAATTTACAGTAATGAATTTCATTATACAGCCAGACTCTGTGCTGAATGAAGTGAAGGTGTCATTAGCAGGGTGGAAAAAGGGTGATTTTCGGAGGGCCTGGTATGCTGATAAGCAAACTCTTTCAACTCAGTGAGGAAGCCAATAGTAAACCACCTCACTCCTCGTTTTTACTCAGTAAAACCTCTAGAGGTTCAAACCAGCCTTTTGGCTGTTGACCTGAACAACATTGTTTAACTTTATAAAAACAAATTAGTTGACAAGAAGAAATAGTCAATTAATGATTATTAATACTAGTTGTAATTTGCAACGACTATAAACAGCCCCCCTCTCCAAAAGCCATATGAAATGGCACCATCTATAGCGTTTCCGGCAACTAACTACAGTCTCCGCTCAGTCTTATTACGCTTCCCCTATAAATTTAACACGTTCTGCATTTACTATAATTTACCAACGGTTGCTAGCACAGAAGCTAAAGGATAAGACAAAGTTATAATACATTTATGACAAAAAATTTTTAATAACAAGTCACATTTTTATCTCTTATCTTAAAAATATTTTTCATTTTCAAGAGTCTTATAACTTTATACCTTTTAATAAACAATGAATTTAATACGAGTTTAAAAACTGCCCACGGGTCTTTTCTTTCATTGCAGACTTTTCATTTTATTATGCATTTTAATTTACGTAATATATACAAACATTTAAATTCAGTAGAAATAAATATTCAAAGACAAAATTACCTAGAACAAAGTAAGATTATTAAAAAGGGTTTATTAACTTGAGACCGAACCGTCTAGATGGAGCAGTATAAAAATGCGTAAAACAAAAATTAAAGAAAATTTATAGTGTTTTAATTTAAAATGTTATAATAAAGCATTTAGGCTAAATAATAATTTACAATTTAAACCTAAAAAATACATCAAAATTTGTTTACTTATTTTATAAGAACGTTTGAAACAATAATAATATTATTTAAAAAATAAAAAAATTGAAACATTACCTGTTTCTACAGGTATCGTAATAAAATATTTATAATAAATCCGAAATGTTAAAAAAGACTTGGAAATGGCTAATATTGTGAAAGAAGACTTGGACACAAGAAACAATTTTAGGAGGAAGGTTGAGAAATGGGAAGTTAAACCAGAGACAAAAGCTCCGAGAACTGGAGTAAAATGGAGTGAAGAAAGAAAAGCTAAATTCTCGCAAGACATGAAAAACTGGTGGGCAAATAAAAAGAACAACAAGAAACCCCAAAACTGAACCATCTTTACTTAGAGTCTTCCACTTTGGGAGTTTTACGACTAGTAATAATAGTAATAATAAATCACTAAAAATTAAACAAAAATTTTGACTACACCATAGACTATTCATTTTGATATATTTTCGGAGGGTATGATAGGGTCACATAGCCTACATATTATACGTCATAGGTTATCGGTTACGGTTAGTCAGTTTGAAATTTTGTAAATCATAAATAAATATATTTATGGTAATTACGTATATATATACATATATTACAATCAGGGCCCGTCACCGATTGTAACGCGTTTTTTAAAATCGATACTTCTTTGTGTGCTGTATCCGAATATGAACTTATTTTTCCACGAAAATCACCAATAAATAAGTTATAAGCCCTTTTTCTATCATGTACCGACACAAGCTCACTTTTTCTTTATATTTTAATTTTCCGTTTGATTTGAACTTATTTACACTTTAATAAATGCTGACTAAAATGTTAAAATGTCGCTATTTTAAATAATTTTGCCTGTTGATCAAAGGCGTATATTTAAATATTTGTTTATTTACAAAATTATAACGTATATAATTTGGCCGGCCCTTGGTGTAGTGGTCAGCGCAACTGGCTACTATGCCGGGGTCCCGGGTTCGATTCCCGGTCAGGTCTTGCATTTTCTTCATCTGTAAATCACCACATATCATTACCTACGCACAAGCCCAAGGCTTCTGTACGCATTATCACTCAATAAAAATAAATATTATAATATAATGGCAAAATTGAAAGATTACCAAAAAGTGAGGTTATATCGGCAGATGATAAAAAAAGGCTTGTAACTAATTTCATGGTGATTTACGAGCAAAAATAAGTTCATATTCCGATTCAGCTCACAAAAAGTATCAGTTTAAAAAGCACAGTTATTATTAGCGTTCATCATACAAAAATACCAAATACACTTATATAAACATACGGTACACAGAGTTACCATACAAAATACGCCAAGTTATATAAATTGATTAATAAACAAACGAGCTAATTTTTTTTAATGCACTTAAAAAATTGTTTCATTAAACCAATATTATCCGTTTGCCTAAACAAATATAAACAAACAACTGAACATAAACAACACTAGCCGGAAGTTAATGATTTTTTTATAATATTTAAAAAAAAAACAGATGAGAAGAATAAATAAAAGTTTGTTACTGAACGCATAGCAACGAATGGGGAATGATTTAGATTTCCAATAAAGAGGATCACTAAGACTGATTTCTTTGATGGATATGTTAATTTTAACTCACACAAACGACAATACAGCTCACAATTCAACTAAAAAATTGTAGCAGATTGTGGATAGTAAAAAAATGGGATTACATACGAAACGTACGAGAGTACGCTCGGGTGATGGCAACAGAGTGACGGTCGGCGTCTGTAGTCGGTATTGTCTGCAAGCCAGCGACAAACTGTCGTTTGCTTGTAGTCAGAACCAACTCACACACGACGACAATCCAACGAAAACTCCCCAGCGTACTTTTCACTTTTAATTCCAAGTACATTACGGCACACGTAGTACTTCGTTCCAAATCCGAAGTTGTCAACTGCAATCTACAGTTCGTTATTACTTAATTACTAAAATTAAAATTAAACTTGTGTCATCGCCACCCCTTCTAATTAATCATTTACTGTGTTGCCGGCCTTCAATACTTCTCCCGGCCCTTGTCGGCGCGGTAGGCCCTTTGGCTGCGTACCGACAGAGAGCTTTGTTGCCAAGGCCGAGTGAGTAACCGCCCTCCAGGCAACTATATAAAGAGCGCTGCACTGAGCAGATGGATTCAATTCCGATCCAGACAGCAGAAAAACGTCCACCACGCACACGGCTACAGGACTCCAGCGAAGACTAATCGAAGGCCCCGAAAGAGAGAAGATGATGCCTCCGCTAGCCGACTCGTCACCGTAAGCCGACGACCGGACCGTCATCGCCCGCTGACGCGAGCGATGCCTACAGCGGTCCCTCGACCGAGCCTTACACCTACCGGACCCCACGAAGCAGCCATCGACGCACTACTGCGAGGGAAGAAGATGACGTCTCCGCTGGACGACAACTGCGACCAACGCTTCCCACCAAGACGACCACCGCTTAAACGGCCCTTTTCAGGGCCACCAAAAATTAAAGGTTTTAACTCGCCACTTAATGTCGCCATCCGGTGACACTCGTTTTTAAAAAAAAAATTCCTAAAATTTTCCCAGTACATTATTCTTTTAACACATTCAATGCTGAGCAATTTTGATCTCTCCCGCTGGGCTGATTTCTTGTGCGGCGTGTTCTCTGCTTGCTTTATTTACGACTGTATGTTACATTTTTTATAAAGCAAATTTCATTTCCAACCTGTACATGGATTTATCTTTGCTAATAACATAAAAGTAAACAATTCAACCAAAAGTAAATCCAAAATTGTAAGCTATTTTGCATCGATACCTGCAAAGATATTAAATGCACAGCTTCAACTATATCCTGAAAACCCATTTAAAATACTGTATGAATATACTAAACGAGGGTATAAGATCTCCAGATGAAAATTCAAAAACGACTGCAGGTTACAAAGCAAATACTGTTCTGAGGGCTATACAATAGCAACAAATAGTCTCACTCCAGAATTACTTAAAATGTTAACATAACAGAACCTGCTAGGCGGTAACACCTATCCATGACCCACTAGGCGAGTCCTAGATTCAATTAACACTAAAGATTAACACTAAAATGTGTTAAAAAGATATTTTCAAAAAAGTCAGAACAGATTGCCTATTAAAACAAATATATGTATTATTTGGTTACATTACGTTAAGTACAACAGTTTTCGTCCATTAGTGAATGTAACATTATTAAGGTAAAGATTAGATAAAGGTAAAGATTAGAAGGTAAAGATCAATGAAGGTCCACATCAGGTACGTTTATTACTGGGACAAATCACTTCGTCTGAATACCTTTTATTATGTCATTTATATGGCCAAAATCTGACTATACTATTGCAAAAAAGTAGCTAACTATCCGAAGTGAATTCATAAGTTTATAGTACGAGGAATTATAATTTAAATCCATTGCACGGGGCATATAAAATACTATTTTAAATACATTCTTACTACCTTGCCTACAAAATGTACAAACTGCTCTAAAATTTTAAAACCATAAGGAATCATAGAGTTTAAAGTAGAATTACAGAAATGACTCTTTAGCGTTGGTAGGTAAAACACAAAAAAAGATTACATGTTTGAATCAATAAGTTCAAAGAATAGTATTTTGGTTATGAAAGACCTGGTGTTTGTATAGTAACTTAAGTCACGAGTTTGCCCATTGCAACGAGGGTTAAAGGGGGGGGAGCATCAGTGCGCATGCGCGACTGCTTTAATTTCAGTACAACACAACTTATACTATACCCAGAGCATATACAATATATCGCGGAACCTTTTGTAGGTTAACTGTACAAATATAACTGTTTGTTACCGTAAACAGAAATGTTAGTTTCTCGAAAACGTGGACAGACTACACACAGTGCTGAACGAAATTTAATATGCAGTGTAATAAAATGCTGTGAAGTTGAAGCTAAATAAAAACGTCTTTCCCTGCCTTTTAACAAAAGCCATGAGCGAGTGG
The DNA here is from genome assembly GCA_035578175.1 of Catonia carolina. Lineage (NCBI taxonomy): Eukaryota > Metazoa > Arthropoda > Insecta > Hemiptera > Achilidae > Catonia > Catonia carolina. The sequence continues at coordinate 80,081,330 of JAQMRL010000003.1, read as the reverse complement.
CTAACTACTGTGATTTTTCTCTTTCCACAATTCGAGAAATAAAGAAGAAAATTAAAGACGTGAAGAAGCTATTCTTCAACAGTTTTGTTGATACCTAGTAAAAAAAGAAACGGTTAGGTAGATACTAGTGAGACTGATAGTGAAGACGCCGGTGACAGCGGTAGTAAAGAATGCGATTCATTCGTAGAAAATTTAGTTCCAACGAAATAAGGTAGCTAGTAATTGGAGTAAATCAAACATTTCGTAATGTAACTAAGCTATAGGCAATATTACAGGTCACATTCATTACAAAATGTATGTAGTGAAAAGTACGAGTAGTGTCTCACTGTTGAGGTTGGCAGCACTGTCAATTTTTTACTTTCCTTCCTTACAGCCCATCTAACCGCAAAAGGCAATCTCGTGACTTCAGTATCTATAGAAGAGGCATTAAAATGACCCTTTTTAGGACACAGTGCTAATTTTTTACCTCACACATAAATTTATTGGTATAAATAGATAGATAGATATGTAAATTTATTATAGTATAAGCCTATACTGTAAAATTTTTGCGAATAAAAATATCATTGCTATTATTATTATAACACAAGAGTTAGGAGAAGGTTTCTACTTTAATACGTTGTTGTACGCGGATGACCAATTAATCCTCCAAGAAAGAGAAGATGAACTGCAAAGGTCTATTCATATGCTCGACAAGATATGTAAAGAGTATAATATGTCGGTATCTGCTAGTAAGACCAAAATAATGGCTTTTATTGGGAAGGACCCCATAAGGTCAAAAATTGTATTAAATGATAGAGTGTTGGAGCAGGTAGCACACTTCACTTATTTAGGAGTTGATATAACGTATGACGTTGATAGAGAGATAAGCACTAGAATAAGCAAGTTTCAGCATGTCTGTGGTTATATCAATAGGACTTTTAAGAATCGAACCAGGAAAGATACACAGTTGAGGCTCTACGATGTAATGGCGGTGCCGATTTTACTGTATGGAAGTGAGACCTGGGCACCAAGGAAGAGAGATTTAAGTCGATTGGAGGCAGCTGAAATGAGATTTTTGAGATCTGTGAAGGGATGTAGCCGGAGAGAACACATTAGAAGTAGCGCGATTCGAGAAGAACTGAAGAGAGACGAAACAATCATTGATAAAATGTGGAGGTACAGAAATAGGTGGCAGGAACATGTACTTAGGATGTCACCTGATAAAGCTAGTCTTCAGGCGCTGAAGTATCGCCCTCGAGGAAGGAGATGTTTGGGGCGTCCAAGAAAGAGATGGTGTGATGTTGGAACAGGCGATTGGCCTAATCCGTAAAGGAGATGATGATGATGATGATGATGACACAAGAGTTCATTAGGTAACGTGAAGTTTCTAACTCGATTATTCAACATACATCCAACTATACAATACAGTTTTAATAAGTTCATATTTAGAAGAATTGAAAAAAAAAATCAAATCGAATAAAAGGAATTTGCATTTTTTGATTGATTCTACTGTGAAAAAATTTCATGCACATTAGTAGGAAAAATGGCTTCAGAGATAAAAAGTTCTTTTCAACACGTTGATCAATTTTACAATAATCCCCTGCTGTCTGTACTCAGTTTATCACGTCCCGTTAAAAAAAATCCAATGAAAAACATCCATAACTTAAAGGTAATAACCGGCCAATAAATCTCAGTTTAAACACCTTCTTTATCAGTGATAGTGTAATCAATAACTTTTTATGTAGCTGATATATATATTTATTACAGTCTCTGAATTAAATTATCATTTATTTTCCTGGTAACTGTTTTAATTACGTTGAATTTTATTCAAAAAATATACCTCATAAAGTAAGTAAGCTATTCGTAAAATATCTTTTAATCCACAAACCTCGGGATTTGGTTAATTACATTTTTTAAAGATAATATTTCATTAGAATGATTCACGAGTGAAATATATTTTTTTGTATTCACCGGAACACTGGTTATTCGAAACAAAAGAGCTAAAAACAATTCTCAAATATTCAAGTTTGTAATTGTTATTAATACTAAAAGGATAAAGCTGAAGCTTCTGAGTCTGATGTGTAAAGACAAATAACAAATAAAAAATATGGTGTGAAACACTCATACAACTTTCTCTTGCCAATGCAAATAATTAACAATATAACCTAACATTAGTAATAAACGTTAGAAATAAAGGAAAAACTAACCGCAATAAATATAACCTAACTTTAATCATGAGTGAAAGACGCAAAATGAAAATCGACCTCAGTTTGGCTTAAAAATACGGAAAATCACTTTTTCACGTTAAACTAGGCTCTGTAGAGAAAAATGCTTTAATTAAAAATTGTAGATCTTTTAATTTCCTATAAATTTGATTATATACACTTCTGTCGTAAAATGCATACTAAGGCCGAAATCTTAAAAAAATCGAATTTTCACACGTTTTCATGAGAAAAAACAGAAAATCGCTAATTACCGCTAAACTAAGCGTTATACAAAAAATGCTACAAATAAAAGTTGTAGGATTTCAAATTCTCTAAATTTTTTATTATATAAGTTTTTACGCTTAAATGCATATTAAAGCCGCTATCTTAAAAAAAACAATTTTTATACGTGAAAACAGTGTCACTAAGAATTTCAGCAAACATGGCGCCTACCCTATCTTGTAGAGCATAAAATATCTAGTAAACGAGGCTATTTTTAAAAAAATCGTAGGAGCCGTTTTTGAAAATCGCAAAAAGTGAAAAATTACACGAATAAACTACTACTTCCGGTTGACCGATTTTGATGAAAATGTTCATGTCGGGTCCGGTAGTGGTATGTAACTTAAGTTTTAAGTTTCAAGTTCGTACGATGTTCTGTTCTTGAGATATTCAGTTCACACACACACACACACACACACACACACAGACCAATCGCTACAAACATATTTTATGGGTTTAGGATGTGTGAAAACGTGTAGATCCGGTGAGAACTCGATTTCGAAAAATCGACGTGAAAACAATACTTTTCCTCCTATATATTCATACAGGCAAGAGAAAGTAAAAATCTAGTGTAAAACTCTCACAACTTTCTCTTGCCAATGTAAATTTTATCCATGAGTAAATGACGGAATGAGTGAATCGGGTGAATTTGATCACCTTAGATAGGATTTTTAGAATTTAATAGAATGTTTCAAATAACTTGGCAACAGAGTAAATATTTCATTACTTTTTACAGAACCAATCTATTGAGACGTTATAAAATACATTATAAAAAAGTGACTCGTAGATTTATTTATTTTGTTCATAATTTACTTGTATATAGAAGACAGAAATTTTAATTAGTATCACATAAAAATTATTTACATTTCTTTTACTGAATACGTAAAACACATCATCAATATTGTTTTTTTAGTGTCATTTTCAATTCAAAACTCAAACAGGAGAAATAAATAAGGATTTCACTTAACTAATGCATCTAATTCATTAATTAGAATAAAAACGACACTACAATATCATATTTTCCACCAGATATGAAAATTAAAAAAAGGAACTGAGCGTTCAGGAAAATAAAAATAAAATTCAGAGAGGAGTAAATAGAAATATTAAACACCATTTTAATTTAAATATACATTTATATTAAATTTTAAACAAGCACAATTCCCTTTTGTTTTAGAGAAGCACTTATTTGGATTTATCTCTATTTCCAAGAGCAATCTTATTCCATATTTTATAATAATATAAACTATGGAAATATGTGCATAACTTTTAACGGTATTATTTCCAATGTTTAAATAAATATAATATACATTAGTAAATTATATTTCTGCAGGTATTGTATTGGGATTTACTCTTCTGAGACTTGGTAGATTTATTTATTTTGTTTGTAATTTACTCCTATATAGAACATCGAGACAATTTTAATTAGCATCTAAATTTGTACCGTAGGTTCAGAAAATTTTAATTATACGAGGTCTGTTCAAAAAATAACCGAACTTTATGAATTACGCGCTAATGCAGATATTTAGCGACGTGCGGTTGGTGGCACACTGTTCTACGTCATTCCTTTTGTGAACACATTTTCTTGGATTGTTGATATCTCATTTAATTTTCGTGGTGTTCTGTTTTTAGTACGACGTGTTTAAAAGCTAGTGACGATTTTTGTAATGTGCGAAATTCGGGAGCAAAGGTGCAACGTGAAATTTCGCGTGAAGCAGGGGAAAACTTTCACAGAAACATTTCAACTTTTGAAACAAGCTTAAGGAGATGATTCTCTGAGCTGTACGCATTGTTGTAAATAGTTTTCTCAATTTGAAAGTGGTCGCCAGTCAATTGAAGATGACCCTCGACCTGGAACGCCTTTGACTTCAACTGATGGCACCCTCGTTAGGAAAATCCATAATCTGGTGGGTGTAAATCGCCTATTGATTGTCAGAGAACTTTCAGAAGAGGTTGGCATCCCAATTGGAGTTACCATGAAATTTTAACTGAAAAATTGAACTTGCTTTGTGAGTTGCAGCAAAGTTTGTTCCCCGTTTGATGACCGAACAGCAAAAAGAACATCGTGTGGTAGTTTGTCGGCAACTTCTTGAACAAGCCAATGATGATGCAACATTCAGGTAAAGGATCATAACAGGAAACGAAAACTGGGTTTACGGCTACGGCATTGAGACAAAAGTGCAGTGTTCACAACGAGTTGACAAAAATTTCACTTTACAAAAATCGTCACTAGCATTTAAACACGTCGTACTAAAAACACAACGAAAAGTAAATGAGATATCAACAATCCAAAAACATATGTTTAATAAAGAAAGACGTAGAGTAGTGAGCTGCCAACCGTACGTCACTAAGTATCCCTGTTTGCGCGTAATTCAAAAAGTTCGGTTATTTTTTGAACAGACCTCGTATCTAAAATTGTACCGTACGTTAAGAGAAAAACTTCAAAATCATAGGAATCCTGTAATATGCAACATAAATCCTGCACTTCTACCAGGAATCACACCAAGACGACTGAAACTCCGATGGAGAGTAGATAGGCCTACATGATACATTAAAGCAAATCTTAATATTAATTGTGTACAAAAATAAATTAAAATTTCACACAATTATTGTTATCTGGACAGCTATCACTGGGTGGTGTCCTTTACAAAGCCACTAACGTGGTTAGTTTGTTATTTTTATTTTCTCTTGCCTATATGAATATATAGGAAGGAAAGTATTGTTTTCATGTCGATTTTTCGAAATCGAGTTTTCACCGGATCTACACGTTTTCAGACCCCCTGAACCCAAAAAAACATGTTTTTAGCGATTGGCTTGTGTGTGAACAGAATATCTCAAGAACGGAACCATTGTACGAAATTGAAACTTAAAACTTAAGTTACACACCTCTACCGGACCCGACACGAACACTTTTATCAAAATCGGTCAACCGGAAGTAGCAGTTTATTCGTGTAATTTTTCACTTTTTTGCGATTTTCTCAAAAACTGGTCCTACAATCTTTTTTGAAAAATCCTACAACTTTTATTTCAAACATTTTTTTGTATAAAGCTTAGTTTAGCGGTAATTAGCGATTTTCTATTTTTTTCTCACGAAAACATGAGAAAATCGATTTTTTTTAAGATTTCGGCCTTAGTATGCATTTTATAATAAAAGTGTATATAATCGAATTTATAGAAAATTAAAAGATCTGCAACTTTTATTTAGAACATTTTTCTCTACAGAGCCTAGTTTAGCGTGAAAGAGTAATTTTCCGTATTTTTAAGCCAAACTGAGGTGATTTTTATTTTGCGTCTTTCACTCGTGATTAAAATTAGGTTATATTTATTGAGGTTAGTTTTTAGTTTATTTCTAATGTTAGGTTTATTGTTAATTATCTGCATTGGCAAGAGAAAGTTGTGAGAGTGTTTCACACCAGATTTTTAATAATTATATTTATTTGTGGCTGTGATCACCTGAAAGGTATTTAAAAACTAAATCATAATGTCCAATAGTTAAATGAAAAATATTAATTTAGTTACAGGTAGCTAATAAATAACGCTGAAGTATTGAAATATCAGAGGGGTTTACAGCGACGATAGCGAACAGGAATGTAACTTCCCAGAAAGCCTTTACACAGAATAAATAAAAATAATTTAAAAAAAATACAGATAGTCAATTTTGATAACAGGTAAAAACGCATGAAAGTTAACCAATATGTGTAGAGATGAAGTATATAAAAACGTAAACAGTAGCTACATCAAAAGTTTCAATTTTATTTATTTATTGTGAATCCTCCAGCTATTAAGAAGGATGAAAAGTATAGATTCTAATCAAAGTCACTGCAACAGTTTTCGTAATGGAAACAGAAAATATGAATAAATACATGAAGCAAACGAATTACTCATATTTTACCGAGATGAGGGAAAGAGACTGAAGTTGTCAGGGATAGAGAGGAAAATGACGATTTACCCTCAAGGAAACTGAGAATCAAGTTACCTTACATAGGATAAAAGTAGGTGCATGAAGATTTAAACTATTTCTTAGAACGCTGTAGGAGTTTTAAGAATTCGTAGAATAGAAATAACGCTCATTGATTCGAGGTTTTGTTATATCCCATTTCGATTCAAGATATAGTGAACAAAATTCATGTATTCAGAAAATTTTTGATTATTATTTAAAAGATCTTTAAGGAGAATATTTCGTATAAATAAAATCAAAACGTGACAACTTCACGTGATGAGTTTAGCTACAAAGGATACAGTTACCGTTTCCCATTTAAAATGAGAAACATTTATTCACCTTTAAATCTAAAATTCCAAAACCAGTGTGATCACTAATAAACATGACCACACGAATTTATTTTGCAATGTAAATAATGAAGCTGCCCATAACAGACAGGTGGAGTGTCAAATTATTTACACTCAATCTGTTCGTTGCAGGGCTAAAATAAATAGTTCTGTTTCTTATCATATGGTCAGCCAATTAAATGACTGAATCATTTAAGAACAGAAGAGGTAGAGGTGTAAAAGACACTAATCAGAGTTACCTTCTCTGAAAGTAATGAATTTCATTATACAGCCAGACCCTGTGGTGAATGAAGTGAAGTTGTCATTTACAGAGTGGAAAATATGTGCTTTTCAGAGGGCCCGGCATGCTGATAAGCGTACTTTTCCACTCAGTGAGGAAGGCAATGGTAAACCACCTCACTCCGCGTTTTACTTAGTAAAACCTCTAGAGGTTCAAACCAGCCTTTAGGCTGTTGACCTAAACAACAACACAAATAATGAAGAACATAACCTTATCTAAATCATGAGAGAATGACTAACATTTCACCATTTTTACTGTTCTGTGTAAAATAATTATTTTTACAATAATTTTTAATAATAATAATTATTATTTTTTTAATAATTATAATTTACTGTTCTGTTTGTTAAATAAATTTCGTGCGACTTAATTCGAAAGGACCATCATCAGTGATGACAGTGGAAGTTCTGGATGATTTAAAATCCTCCATGTGACTCCTCCATTTGACTTAATTAATTAATTAATTGCAATGTTCGGTTTATAGCTTTTGTGTTATTTAGGTCATCAGCCGAAGGGCTGGTTTGAACCTGCAGAGGTTTTACTAAGTAAAACGAGGTGTGAGGTGGTTTACCCCAGCCTTCCTCACTGAATGAAAAAGTACGCTTATCAGCATGCCGGGCCCTCTGAAAAGCACATTTTTCCACTCTGCAAATGACACCTTTACTTCATTCACCACAGGGCTGGCTGTATAATGAAATTCATTACTTTCAGAGATAACTCTGAAAGTGTCTTTTACACCTCTACCTCTTCTGTTCTTAAATGATTCAGTCATTTAATTGGCTGACCATGTGATAAGAAACAGAACTATTTATTTTAGCTCTGCAACGAACAGATTGAGTGTAAATAATTTGACACTCCACTTGTTTTTTATGGGCAGGATTTATAGCTACAAACGAAAACGTAGTTCCGGCAAGATAACCCAATTTATCACACTACCCATGTCACGCTATACATGTTACGGGATTTTTTTGGCCATCGTTTGATATCGAAAGCTTTTGACCTCCAAGATCCTCCGATCTTACACCAACAAACTTTTCTATGTGGGTAAATTTAAAAAGTGTAGTTTTTTAAATCCTCATATACTTGTCAAATTAAAATAATTTAACGTGAGATTGCTAAACATTGATAAGAAACAATACGAAAAATGGCTAATACGTTACAAAACGTGTACGAACCTGGATTAGTGTCACAGAGAATCGTTTTCATTGTAGTTTGAATATTTTTCACAATATTTACAATATATACACTAAAATTATAATAAATATTTAATTAATTTAATAGTTTTGTTCTACATTCATGCCATATGAATGTACGATTTGTACAAGGTAAACCTTTATGAAACACTCTGTATGGTAAGTTAAAAGAAAGAATTGTCTAACGTCTAAACGCCTTTATTACAGTAACGATGGTGTTTAATAAATTCTAGTTCTACTCTGTTTAGAAACCAAATGATAAAATAATGAACATAATCCAGGCTTTAATCTCAACGATACAGGTTTTTAAGAACGATGAACCAACATATATGACTTCAAACAAACCATTAGTTAATGGCCTCAACATTATACCGTGCGTTCGGAAAGTCGCTGTGCACTGGAATTGTGACTATGGATTTATGAAAATATGTATAAAGAAATGACTAAGCATTTTGGAAAAAAATTTTTACGTTATTGTTCTGATATTTTAGAGAACTTTACGCATCAAATAACACAAGTGGAAATGAATAATGGTTGGTTCCAACAAGACGGGGCAACAGCACATACATCTAACATCTCAATGGCTTTCCTGCGCAACGTGTTTGGTGAACGAATAATTTCAAAGAATTTGTGGCCTGCAAGATCTCCTGATCTGACTCCCCCCGATTTCTTTTTATGGGGTGCGGCGAAACAAACTGTGTATCGGAACAGACCACACACGATTGACGAACTTAAAGCCGCAATAACGGCATACATTCAAGGAATCACTGTTCTTCAGTTGCGAAAGGTGTTTGCAAACAAAATGAAACGAGTGCAATGCTGTATTGATGCCAATGGAGGTCATTTCGAACACCTTCTATAAACAATGTAATCACGGTTTAACAATGTAATTAAGGTATTGAATAAATTTTTTTCCAAAATGCTTAGTCATTTCTTTATACATATTTTCATAAATCCATAGTCACAATTCCAGTGCACAGCGACTTTCCGAACGCACGGTATAATCTACGTTAAGCACGCTCCTCTAATTAAAGTTTGAAATTTCTTTGAAATACTATAAAATAACTTAAAATTTTCACAGAATCAACATAATTGGTCACTTCAAACATAGGCCTAAGTTTACTTTTCCAGAACACAAAAGGTAGCCTATATGTGTTGTGTACATGAGAAATCCCTGACTGCCTAACTAATTAAGAGTTTTAAAATAAACTTAGATTCTACAACTTCTCCATCTATAGAGTAAATTTGACAAATTTATTACTTCGATGTTTAGAAAATTTAAATCGTATGCACCTTGACTATTGACGATTAAGAAGTAAAACATTTTTCCAAAAGTTAAAAAAAAAGTATCTGGTGTGAAACACTCACACGACTTTCTCTTGCCAATGTAAATAATGAACAATATAACCTAAGTAATAAAACATTAGAAATGAACAAAAACTAACCTCAAATAAACCTAATCTAATTTTAATCATGAGTAAAATACGCAAAATGAAAATCAACCTCAGATTGGCTTAAAAATACAGAAAATCACTCCTTCACGGTAAACTAGGCTCTGTAGAAAAAACTGCTTTAAATAAAACTTGAAGATCTTTTAATTTTCTATAAATTTTATTATATACACTTTTGTCGTAAAATGCATACTAAGGTTAAAATCTAAAAACAAATCAATTTTTCACAAGTTTTCGTGAGAAAAAAAACAGAAAATCGCTAATTACTGCTAAACTAAGCGTTATACAAAAAAATGTTAGAAATAAAAGTTGTAGGATTTTAAATGTTCTACAACTTTTATTTTGTTCTACAACTTTTATTTTATACATTTTTGCGCTTAAATGCATATTAAAGCCGTAATCTTAAAAAAAACAATTTTTTTACGTGAAAACAGCCTCTCCAAGAATTTTAGCCAATATGTACCCTATCTAGTAAAGCATAAACAATTTAGTAAATGTAAGAAAACATTTAAAAAAAAATCGTAGGACCAGTTTTAGAGAAAATCGCAAAAAAGTGAAAAATTACACGAATAAACTACTACTTTCGGTTGACCGATTTTGATGAAAATGTTCGTGCCGGGTCCGGTAGTAGTGTCTAACTAAAGTTTTAAGTTTCAAGTTCGTACGAGGTTCAGTTCTTGAGATATTCTGCTCATACACAAACATACACACACACACACGCGCGCGCGCGCGCGCACATACACACACACAGATAGACTAATCGCTAAAAACATGTTTTTTTTTGGGTTCAGGGGGTCTAAAAACGTGTAGATCCGGTGAAAACTCAATTTCGAAAAATCGACATGAAAACAATATTTTCCTTTCAATATATCATAGGCCTATAGGCTAGAGAAAGTAATAAATTATTTGTATTTTTACCAAGAACGTTAACTACTCATGCATACACGTAAGGTTTTAAAAACAATAATAATTTCACCAGTTTTTCTAAAGAGAAATAACCGTGAACCTACATGTGTTTTATTGAACGTTAAACTAAATCACGGATGCTGAGGAAATCCATTATTTGGTTTACTTCAAACGTACTTTTCTACAACTCTAGGGTTCTTTTACAGCAGCTCGGTTTAATCTTAAAAGAGGCGGTGTTAAAGAAACTACAACCGCACGACAATCTTCGTTGCCATGGTAACAACACAACTTATAGTCAATGTGAACACACCTTTATATATTGCACTAGGAGAAACGCCATACAATTTTCGTAATACTAATGGATTACTTTTATATCCTAGTTGGGAATCAAATCCGGGACCTTCAACTTTGCGTTCTACAAACTGCCACTAATTATCAAATATCTTTTATAAATTTAAAAAAATGTAAATTTATTTAAAACTTTATTAACAAATTAAGCCAATTCAATCGAACCTTACCTTGTCGGTTTCAATTTCCCGCCAGGGTGTGGAAATTTTCACAAGCTAAAACCCGTTGTTCTAGATTCATAACCCACCGTAACCGCTAATAAACAAGCAGTTGATGCGACTTTAAATAAATAAACAAAAAAAATTTAGTGTGAAACACTCACACAACTTTCTCTTGCCAACGGAAATAATTAACAATATGACCTAACATTAGTAATAAAACATTATAAATAAACAAAAACTAACCTTAAAAAACATAACTTTATTTAATCATGAGTGAAAGACAAAATGAAATCGACCTCAGTTTGGCTTAAAAATACGGAAAATCACTCTTTCACGCTAAACTAGGTTCCGTAGAGAAAAATGCTTTAAATAGAAGTTGTAGATCTTTTAATTTGCTATAAATTTTATTATACATATTTTTGCTGTAAAATGCATACTAAGGGGGAAATCTTTCAAAAAATCGATTTTTCACGCGTTTTCGTGAGAAAAAACATAAAATCGCTAATTACCGCTAAACTAAGCGTTATACAAAAAATGTCTGCAATAAAAGTTATAGAAATTTAAATTCTCTACAACTTTTTTTTATTTTTTATTAATTCATTTATTTAACGTCGCATCAACTACAATGGTCATTAGTGACGACGTTGGGGGTGTAACTATATACAATGGAGGATGAAATGATTTTTTGTAACGTATGAAAATATGCCATGCCTGAGTGGGATTCGAACCCAGGACCGCATGATGAGAGGCGAGCACGTTACCAACTGCGCCAATGCGGCCGGCTCTACAACTTTTATTACATACATTTTTGCGTTAAAATGGCATATTAAAGCCGTAATCTAAATTACGGAATATCTAGAGGCGCCCTTCCAGATGTCTCCACCCATCAAACCATTCAGCCCTGCAGAAATTGGGAGGGCTATCAAAAATAATCTTAACCGGAAGAAAGCACCAGGATACGACTTAATAACAGGCGAAATCTTGAAACAACTGCCTAAAAAAGCGTTCTTGTTACTTACAGCGATTTTTAATGATATTATACGTATCGGATGCTTTCCTGCTCAATGGAAATATGCCCAGGTGATTATGATCTTTAAACCAGGCAAGGATCCTTCACGACCGAGCTCCTATAGACCAATTAGCCTGCTTCCAATTACCTCTAAGGTATTTGAGAAAATGCTGTTAAATCGTTTAAAACCTTTTATAGAAGAGTTTAAACTGATTCCAGATCATCAATTTGGGTTTCGTGAACGACACTCGGCTGTAGAACAAGTCCACAGACTAGTCAAACTTATTCAGAAGAGCTTAGAATTGAAGAAGTTTACTTCAGCTGTGTTCTTGGATATTCAGCAGGCGTTCGATAAAGTTTGGCATCTAGGTCTGTTATACAAAATTAAAATGAAATTAGAATATCCATACTTCTTGATTTTTAAAAACTATCTTTTAAATCGTTTCTTCCAAGTTAAATATGATAATGTCTTTTCCAAATTCTACTTATTTAATTCCGGCGTTCCTCAAGGCAGCATTTTGAGCCCATTCTTATATACGCTTTATACAGCCGACCTTCCAGAACATGAATCTGTAATGACGGCAACGTTCGCAGATGACACAGCGATTTTAGCGACGGACGCTTCTCCGACATGTGCCTCGGAGAAGTTACAAACCCATCTTGACGACATTCACGAATGGTGCAAAAATGGAAAGTGAAGATTAATGAGGATAAGTCAACGCACGTAACATTTACATTAAAGAAACCAACATGTCCAGTGGTCAGCTTGAACGGGACAGTAATCCCACAGAAGGATGAAGTTAAATATCTGGGTTTACATCTAGATCGAAGACTCACGTGGAGAAGTCATATATGGGCGAAACGAAAGCAACTTGGGCTGAAGTTACGTCAATTATTCTGGCTCTTAGGCAGTAGGTCTCAACTCTCCCTTGAAAATAAAGTACTCGTATACAAAGTAATACTCAAACCAATTTGGACGTATGGGTTAGAGCTATGGGGTACAGCTAGTTCATCAAATATAGAAATACTGCAGCGCTTTCAATCAAAATGCCTAAGACTGATCACTGCAGCCCCATGGTACGTAACAAATGAAATACTACACAATGACCTAAACCTGCCCTTCATAAAAGAAGAAATTAAACAACATAGCGAAAAACATTTACAAAAACTAGAAGACCATCAGAATCCATTAGCGATTAGCCTCCTGGACAACAGCGAAGATACTTACAGACTGAAACGCTTTAAACCACTGGACTTACCTCTACGATTTTTTTAGTCATTTAAATTTTTATTTTTATCTTTTCTACTTCAACTCCTAATCATCGGCGTCTCATAATTGGCGTCGTTTTCATCTCGACCATCGTCATTGTCATCTCCAGCTTCAACACTTTGTGTTTCGGGATGTTGATTCACGGTTCATCAAGTTTAGTTTTGTATAGATATATTTTTTTGTTTCTTCACAGTTTGGTCTTTTTCAAACACACTACTGAGTGTCGTTTGTGTTTTAATACTAAGGACATTACTAAGATTTTCTCATATTTGCTTAAAGTTATTGTATTTATTAACTGATTGCAAAAGAAATACTATACTGTTAAAAAAAAAGCCATAATCTGAAAAAAATAATTTTTTTACGAAACAACAGCCTAACCAAGAATTTTAGCAGACATGACGCCTAACCTATTTTTGTAGAGCACATAAAATATAGTAAATGAGGCGATTTAAAAAAAAATTGTAGAGCCGTTTTTGAGAAAATCGCAAAAATGTGAAAAATTACATAAACTACTACTTACAGTCGACTGATTTTGATGAAAATGTTCGTGTCGGGTTTGGTAGTAGTATCTAACTTAAGTTTTAAGTTTCAAGTTCGTACGATGTTCCGTTCTTGAGATATTCTGTTCACACACACACACACACACGCACACGCGCGCGCACATACACACACACATATACCAATCGCTAAAAACATGTTTTTTGGGTTCAGGGGGTCTGAAAACGTGTAGATTCGGTGAAAACTCGATTTCGAAAAATCGACGTGAAAACAATAGGCTACTTTTCTTCCTGTATATTCATATAGGCAAGAGAAAGTAAAAAAAAAAAAATCCATCAAAATAAATTACAACACCGAGCTAACTAGAATTGAAATAGTGTTCCTAAAAACAAAATTTGCCGACCAGGTAATTTTCTTTTAGAATCATTTTCTTTGAAATCTTTTACTTTAACGGTAGAGAAAAATCTTCAATACAAAGTAAGTGAAAGAAAGTGAACGGGAAGCATTTGTTGTAAGTGATGTATCGTCTAGAAAAACGACTTCTTTTTAAGGAAAAGAGAATCGGAGATCTGTCAATTTATTTCCAACATCTCAATTTACTAAACTATTGTCTGCTTAAAAATAATAAATTGAGTCGAAGTTTTTAAATATTTTTTCCTTAACGTGTATTTTATTAACTTTTCTTTTTCCTGACTTTGTACGAGTATCGTGAAATTGTGGAAAAGATTCTATCACACATTTCCAATAGACCTTTTCTTAACTTAAATGAACACTGCAGTTCAAAAACAGATTTATGCACAGATACCACGGTTTGTACCGACGGTGATGCGGAGGTAGACAGTTATATTAAAAATCTGGTGTGAAACACTCACACACCTTTCTCTTGCCAGTGCAAATAGTTAACAATAAACCTAACATTAGTAATAAAACATTAGAAATAACCAAAGAAACTAACCTCAAAGACATAACCTTATTTTAATCATGAGTGAAAGACGCAAAATGAAAATCGTACTCAGTTTGACTTAGAAATACGGAAAATCACTCTTTCTCTCTAAACTAGGCTCTGTAGAGAAAAATGCTCTAAATAAAAGTTGTAGATCTTTTAATTTTCTATAAATTCAATTATATACACTTTTGTCGCAAAATGCATACTAAGGCCAAAATCTTTAAAAAATCAATTTTTCAAACATTTTCGTGAGAAAAAAACGGAAAATCGCAAATTACCGCTAAACTAAGCGTTATACAAACAAATGTTTGAAATAAAAGTTGTAGAATTTTACATTCTCTACAACTTTTATTATATAACGTTTTGCGCTAAAATGCATATTAAAGCCGCAATCTTAAAAAGAAAATGTTTTTACGTAAAAACAGCCTCACGCAGAATTTCAGCAAACATGGCGCCTACCCTATCTTGTAGAGCATAAAAAATGTAGTAAACCATGCGATTTAAAAAAAAATCGTAGGACTAGTTTTTGAGAAAATCGCAAAAAAGTGAAAAATTATACGAATAAACTACTACTTCCGGTTGACCGATTTTGATGAAAATGTTCGTGTCGGGTTCGGTAGTGGTATGTAACTTAAGTTTCAAGTTTCAAGTTCGTACGATATTCCGTTCTTGAGATATTCTCTATACACACACACACACACACACAGACCAATCGCTAAAAACATGTTTTTTGGGTTCAGGGGGTCTGAAAACGTATAGATCCGGTGAAAACTCGATTTCGAAAAATCGACATGAAAACAATACTTTCCTTCCTATATATTCATATAGGCAAGAGAAACTAAAAATAGATAGCTAAAAAATTAAAATGAAATATAGAAGAACACGAAACATCCGAGGCCAGATATTTTTTCGTGTTTCGGAACGAACAACATAAAAACAAGAGAGAGATATGGAGAAACAAAAAAAAATATTACGTAGGTGGTAGTATAATTAAAAGGAACGCTCACATGCACACAATGTAATGTATTTTTCCCCATAACAGACAGGTCGAGTGCCAAATTATTTACACTCAATCTGTTCGTTGCAGAGCTAAAATAAATAGTTCTGTTTCTTATCACATGGTCAGCCAATTAAATGACTGAATCATTTAAGAACAGAAAAGGTAGACCTCTACCTCTTCTGTTCATCTCATCTTCTGCTCATCTGTGAATGATGGTGTAAAAGACACTAATCAGAGTTATCTCCTCTGAAAGTAATGAATTTCATTATACAGCCAGACCCTGTGGTGAATGAAGTGAAGGTGTCATTTACAGAGTGGAAAATAAGTGCTTTTCAGAGGGCCCGGCAGGCTGATAAGCGTACTTTTCCACTCAATGAGAAAGGCAATGGTAAACCACCTCACTCCTCGTTTTACTCAGTAAAACCTCTACAGGTTCAAACCAGCCTCGGCTGATGACCTAAACAACATAATGTATTTATTTAAAACATTAATAGGTACGTAATTACATGAAGATATTTTCCCTATCAGCGTGAGTTCTTGATTTTTTTTAAACTGTTTACGTATTTTAAAAACCTAACAATATAATACAATAATAAACTCAAGTAAGATATTTAGAACTACAGTGCACGCCACGAAAGAAGTCCGCTGTAAAGACCAGTTACCCCTCAATTAATTGAATAGAATTTTTTATTTAAACCCCAACGAACTAAAGACTGCAGCTGAGATATAGTTAATAACAGCCAAGGTCGGGTGTGAGGTTGCCCTTTCAGTAAATCCATTGAGGTAAACACAACTGGAGAAACTACTTCCACTTGAAACCTAGTAGTCGAACCGGTCTGAAGTCACACTTGTTCACTTCCACGCCATCCGGGCTAGAAAAACATTGAAAGCTTAGCCGATTACATGTATTTTCTTCATTTCGATACCATACCATGCTTGGTATGTGCCTAATGAAGTACTCCACCATGACCTGGGCATACCTACGGCGAGAGAAGAAATTAGCATTTGGAGTAAAACGTATTTAACCAAGTTAGATACTCATTCTAATCATTTGGCTATAAATCTTCTCGACGACAATATTGAAAATCAAAGACTCAAGAAAACGAGAATATTAGATCTTCCATTCCGTTTCACCAGATCAAAAATGTTTAACCATCCTTTCGAGATTAAAAGCACAATATTATATTACGGATGGTCAACTCTTATTTATTAATAAACTAAATCTTGAGAACACTCATTAATCTAAAATTAATCATCAAATAGATATTCAAACATCAGTTACACAGATCATCAGTATCACGTCTTCATTTTATAATTTTCACACCTTCATTTACTTCATTCGTATAAAAAAAGGTGTACGTCACCTGGACCCAAGAAGAAACCCTTCATCACTTATATCCAAACGATCACACGGAAGCAACGCTGCAGAGTGCTGTCTTCTTCAAGTTATATTCGAAAATTGTTTAATCATTTACTGAAAGTTTTTGTTAAACTGTAAATAATTTTAACTGTTAAAAAAATAATAATAATTTAAATAGAACAAATAAATTTTGTTCTAATCTACAGATTTTCACAAGATCATCTAGAATTAATTATTCTTCTCAGTTATAAGATCAAGGGGAGGATGGAATAATAATCCTAATACATTACAACTCAAATGGACCATGAAAAAATTGTTGTTTTGAAATAGCATCAAGGTAAATAATAATTAATTTTATTATTTATTATTATTAATAACATTAGTCGTGTTTTTAGGTAAATTCGGTAACCAACGGTGAAGAAGTTGAGGGGGGGGGGAGAGGCTTGATGGTGACGATGATAAAGATGAAATACCATTAGAGTATTATCCAAGGAGATCTCTACACCTAAGACGACGAAGATATATAAAATTAGGAAAATTTTGAATGGTCATGTGTCAAACGAGATCGTTTGAATGATATTTGCAGTTTAATAAAAATAACACAAAACCCTTGAAAGTGACGGAAAATGTTCCAGTTGGAAGAAGGGAGGTGGGAAGGCCTCGAAGAAGATGCAGTAGTCGAGATGTACGGACTGGAGTGTCTCGTGTTTGTGTAGACATACAGGATGGTTTGTGAGTTCGGAACAGGCTTATGCCTAATCCTTGATAGTAAGAAGAAGAAGATAAAAATTAACTTTTTAATTCACATTTTATTATTATTTATATTTAAATATTCTATAAAAATTAAAATTTTTTTCCTGGAAACTAAATTTCCGGTCAATTTTTAGTTCTACCAATTTTTTTTAAAATATATTTTCTCTGCAACGAATATGTAACGCTTTAATGTTATATGCAGGCAAAAAAACTGATTAAAGTTGTTATTTAAACAACTTTTATAGTCCGGTATAAACATTTCCCAACAGAACATTTCCTTGAATAATGTATTAGATGTAAACGGAACAAACAGGATGTGACCGGCAGCACTAAAGCTAGTACCACACGATCATGCTTTGGACATCTCAATTAGAATGCAAATTACGCCCTTGTAAAGAGTAAAATTCATTAATATTTAACTTTGTCTCTTACTTAGTGAAGCAACTAATACTGAATTTACAAAATAAATTAACAGTACTTCACAAACTTCAATATGATTAAACATTAATCTATATCGATTATCAATATTAAGAACGAAGTAAACAGCAAAATAGCATCAGATAAGAGTTCAGCGTTCAGTTTCAACATCAGTTGAAACTGAAAAACTGAACAATTTTTTTTTAGGATACAATTTCGTTGGGAATATATTTAAGGACTTCAACAAATACCGGTCCAGTAGAGTCTCAGGTGTTATGCTTATTAGTACTTAGTATTGCCGTAATACATCACAATTTATTTTAAGGCTAATAAACACACGATAATGTGTTTAACTGTAATTCTGTTTTTGAAACTGTACTGCAAGGAGTGCAACCAAATTATTTAACAATGAATAAAAAACAGATAATAAGATTTTGATACATTAAAACCACAGTCAATGATACACAAACAAAAAAAACAAAATTAATATTTAGGAAACACTTTCTTATGAAAGTGATGGATTAAAATATGATTAAATATGAAAGTTGTCAATCGAAAATAGGCCTTCGAGGATATAAACTTCGAAGAACAACCTTACTAAAAGATCACATTACGTGGTATCAACTAACCCCTTTTTAATTTTTAATTTATTAATCTTTCCGCAAGAATTACACACACTATATTATCTTGAATTGTAATTTTTGCCATGTTGTTCCTGGAAAGTACGTGTGCTAAAAATGACGGAAAAACGAAATGAGTGTTTCGATTCAGCACAAATCCGCGAGTTACAATACTTTGACCACATCATAAGACAGCCCAAGAATCAGTTGTTGCATTTGGTGGTATGCGGGAAAGAAGAAGGGCGTCGTCCACCTAGACAGACATATTGTTTTTGGCTTAAGAATCTCAGAGACTGAATTCTTTTGCCGTCTATCTAGTATGTTAATCAGACGAGCGGCATCCCGACTTATGACTTTTCATCAATTTTCTCCGAATGGTTCGTACTTAAAGAAGAAGAGAAACGTATTTTGTTGATGTAATTGTTTTTATGGAATTTTTGCAAAAACTATTGGCAGTGTCCAAGAAATAAATTTTCAGGTCGCTATGTAAAGTGAAACTAGAAATGCAGTATAATAGCAGTCTACAGTAGTACTTAAATGAAAGCAATTAGATTGAAAGAATTAAATTATTCTTATACAGGGTGATTCATGAAGTTCTCCCCCCACTTCTACAGCACATTGTACTAGTAAAAATAATGAAAAAATGTTATATAAACATAGGTCCGAAAACGCTTCGTTAGCGAGTTACAGCTAGCGAAAGTTTCGCCTGGATTTCAGTTCACCAGGTGAAATGAGGTCTTCCTGGAATTGTGGTAAGGTAGATTAAGGGGCAAATTCAATCATTTCTTATGGTTTTTGATCTGATAAATTGAATAAAACAGGTCCCAGATCTGTAAGTTAAATAGTTTTTAAGAAAACCAGTGTCAAATGCAAAAAATGGAGTGAAAAACTTATTTTTTCATCTTTGGGCAAGGATAACTGTGTTATTTCACCAAGAAACAGTTAAAATTTTTCAATAAAACATGTAGAAAATTTTATTCTGAACAAACCGGTGTAAATTAAGTACACAGAAAGCGAATAGATGTTTGATTAAATGAGTTTTTATTCATAAGAGTACAAAGTAAAATTAACCGGAAAAACTAAAATGAAAAAATGTGTTTTTTTCACTCCATTTTTTTGCATTTGACACTGGTTTTCTCAAAAACTATTCGCTTTCTGTGTACTTTATTTACACCGGTTTGTTCAGAATAAAATTTTCTACATTTTTTATTGAAAAATTTTAACTGTTTCTTGGTGAAATAACAAAGTTATTCTTGCCCAAAGATGAAAAAATGTGATTTTCACTCCATTTTTTGCATTTGACACTGGTTTTCTCAAAAACTATTTAACTTACAGTTCTGGGACCTGTTTTATTCAATTTATCAGATCAAAAACCAAAAGAAATGATTGAATTCGCCCCTTAATCTACCTTACCAGAATTCCAGGAAGACCTCATTTCACCTGGTGAACTGAAATCCAGGCGAAACTTTCGCTAGCCGTAACTCGGAAACGAAGCATTTCCGGACCCATGTTTATATAAACTTTTTTCATTATTTTTACTAGTACAATGTGCTGTAGAAGTGGGGGGAGAACTTCATGAATCACCCTGTATAACTTGAAATTTACCTTAAATTACTATTTGAAATTAAAACAAAATAAAAAATCTGGTGTGAAACACACAACTTTCTCTTGCCAGTGAAAATAATTAACAATAAACCTAAAATTAGTAATAAAACATTAGAAATAAACAAAAAATTAACCTCAATAAACATAACCTTATTTTAATCATGAGTGAAAGACGCAAAATGAAAATCGAACTCAGTTTGGCTTAAAAATACGGAAAATCACTCTTTCACGCTAAACTAGGCTCTGTAGAGAAAAATGTTCTAAATAAAAGTTGCAGATCTTTTAATTTTCTATAAATTCGATTATATACACTTTTATTATAAAATGCATACTAAGGCCGAAATCTTAAAAAAAAATCAATTTTTCTCACGTTTTCGTGAGAAAAAAAACAGAAAATCGCTAATTACTGCTAAACTTAAGCGTTATACGAAAAAATGTTTGAAATAAAAGTTGTATGTTTTTAAATTCTCTACAACTTTTATTATATAAATGTTTTCGCTAAATTGCATATTAAAGCCGTAATCTTAAAATAACTTTGTTTTTACGTGAAAACAGCCTCACCCAGAATTTCAGCAAACATGACACCTACCCTATCTTGTAGAGAATAAAAAATTGAGTAAACCAGGCGATTTTAAAAAAAATCGTAGGACCAGTTTTTGAGAAAATCGCAAAAAAGTGAAAAATTATACGAATAAACTACTACTTCCGGTTGACCGATTTTGATGAAAATGTTCGTGTCGGGTCCGGTAGTAATATGTAACTTACGTTTTAAGTTTCAAGTTCGTACGATGTTCCATTCTTGAGACATTCTGTTCACACACACACACACACACACACACACACACACACACACACACGCGCGCACACGCACGCACGCACGCACGCACACAGACCAATCGCTAAAAACATGTTTTTTGGGTTCAGGGGGTCTGAAAACGTATAGATCCGGTGAAAACTCGATTTCGAAATATCGTCATGAAAACAATACTTTCCTTCCTATATATTCATGTAGGCAAGAGAAAGTAAAAATAATCTAACCACAGATTATTTTATATCACTTTTTTGTTACTGATCGATCTGAGTTTGTTCAAAACCTTTCTTCATTGAAACCATTTTAAGTGGAAACAAATAAATTTTCTGCATGAAACCTAAGTTTTACGTTAGCGTTATTTTTATTCAAATGCATCTCGTACGAGTTAATTGAAACAACTTTCTTTTTTAGTTTAAAGTCGCATCAACAGCTTCGTCATGAGCGACAACTGTCGGTTTTGGTATTGTAACGGTGAGTTTTAGCGAGTTAAAATTTTCAGACTCTAGCCGGGAATCGAACCCGAGACCTTTCGCTTTGTAGGCTACCGCGCTAGTAACTAAGCTACGGAGGCGGTCTGAAAACTATTTTAATTTAATAATCTAACCCATACACGAGTTAAATGGATTTTATTTCACGTTTGTTTAGGATTTCCGTAAAGCTAAACTAGAGACACAGTATAGTGCAAACCCTATACACTCATAGGGAATCTCAGAGACTGAATTCATTTGTCGCCTATCCAGTAATTCCACAAATGACTACCTAATATTATATATATATTTTTTTTGTTTAACGTCCGGCTGTTCTGCAACTACTGCTAATGCAGACGGTGAAGGATGGAATGATTTTTTGTAACGTATGAAAATATGCCGTGCCTGAATGGGATTCGAATCCAAGACCGCATGATGAGAGGCGAGCACGTTACCAACTGCGCCAATGCGGCCGGCACCTAATATTATAAAACCATAAACTTTGCACTGGTATAAGTAGCCGAAAATTAGCAATGAACTATAACGTTCTCATTGGAAAGAATTATTCAATAATTTCTTACACATTATAGGTTGGTATAAATAGGTACATATTAGTTGATTATTACAACAATTAATTAATACCATTGACACGTTCAATTTTAACGTTGAATTGTAAGTTCCTTGATTAATAGGCTATTCATTTCAAAAGAACTGTCTTATAGTTTCAAATGATCTACATTACAAAACAAAATGGTAGTTGTCAGACGCCATTTTGTTCTACGTATACAATTTTTATAAAAATTACACGGAGGACTTCAAAAACGATGGTGTATTATTACCACGGTACGGTATATCAGTAAACTAAAGGGTGATTCAAAAAGAGCGCCGGTTTTTAAACAGCTGGTAAATTTTTGTTTATCGGTTGGCAACATTGTTTGACCTCATTTCTATTTTGGAGAACATTCCGATTGACGATTCAGTTGTAGTTTCTCTTGTATGCACAGCGAGTGACAGTTTGGTGCGGCTTTTGGTCGGGCGGTGTCATCGGCCCTTACTTTTTTGAAAATCAAGAAGGACAAGCCGTGACAGTAAATGGAGACCGATACCGTACGATGATTAGGGAGTTTTTGTTGCGTCATTTGGATGAAATGGACATTGACGAGTTGTGGTTTCAGCAGGATGGTGCCACCTGTCACGCTGCACGAGAAACAATGTTGTTGCTCCGTGAACGGTTCCAGGATCGCATCATTTCTCGTAATTCCGACCATCAATGGCTACCAAGGTCGTGTGACTTGACGCCTTGTGACTTTCCTCTTTGGGGTCATCTGAAGTCATTGGTGTATGCCAATAAACCCCGAAACATCAATGACTTGAAGGAGGAAATTCGACGGGTTATCGGGCAAATGGAAGTCGAAACTTGTCGTGCAGTAATATCCAATTTCATGGACAGAGTTGATGCGTGCCAGCGCAGTAGAGGAGGACACATGCATGACATCATTTTTCATACATAAAATCGGAAGGAAAGATGAACTTGTTGATGTATTTATTTTCAGTTTTTCAATAAAATAAATCTCTTAATTTGATATATCAAAACCGGCGCCCTTTTTGAATCACCCTATATTTAACAAATCGGGAAAATAAACAAAATAAAAAAATATTGATCGTTAACAATTATAATACTATTGTAAGATTATTGCTTGTAAATTACAGTCAGATGAAGATGGTCAATTTTAATTGAATTCAATGTTGTCATATAAAATTTTATTAAAATTATTAATAAGTTATATCAATAATATATTGTTTGAAGTCTTTTCAATTTTATTATTAAAAAAGCCTTTACGTTGTTACGCCGTTGTGCTACGTACAAATATAATGTAGTCTGACAGGTTATTTCAGAATTGTAATGTTACATAAAGGTTAAAAGACGAAAATTAAGATTGTCAACAGCGTCAAGGGAAACGAGAAGCAGATGGGGTAAACCAATGTTTCAGATTTGTAATAGAGGGAAATTTCAAGAGGGAACTAAACGGTAAGTGGAGTAATTCTTTAAGTACTCAAGATGAACAAGTGTGTTGGAAAAGAAACTACGTATTTACAAAATGAAAAATGA
The DNA here is from genome assembly GCA_035578175.1 of Catonia carolina. Lineage (NCBI taxonomy): Eukaryota > Metazoa > Arthropoda > Insecta > Hemiptera > Achilidae > Catonia > Catonia carolina. The sequence continues at coordinate 80,057,382 of JAQMRL010000003.1, read as the reverse complement.
AATTGAAATTATTAACGAAAAATTATTCGCGTTTTCTTTTATTTATTATTTCAACAATTTGCACAACTAGAAATATTATTTATTATTTTTTTCAAATTATAGTTGGTGTATTTCTCTTACAACAGCAATAAAAGACATATAACATTTTTAAAGTAATGAACAAGATCTTTTGTATCAATTATAAAACATAATTCAATATTTCATTTTTTCTCAAATCAAAACAGTGAAAAGTATTTTTTTTTTAATTTATTTATTTAACGTCGCATCAACTACAACGGTCATTAGCGACGACGTTTTGGTGTAACTTTTATACAATGGAGGATGATATGATTTTTAGTTACGTATGAAAGTATGCCGTACCTGAATGGGATTCGAACCCAGGACCGCATGACGAGAGGCGAGCAAAGTATTACAACTATAAAAATTTAGTTTCTTACAGACGATCATCTTGTGTGCTACGTCACGTTATTCATTTTACAGTCAAAAATACAATTCTCATTGGAATGAAACGCGTGAAAACACTTTCCATCATTCTGGAGAGGTTTTGAAAATTATCCATAAAATCTGGCAGTTTTAGTTATATCCGTAAAGAAATCGGTTAATTGGTTTCAAATGGATATCAACAAGTTAAGATTTGAAAAATGTGCTAGGGAGACAAGCTTTACAATATTCAAGTATTCAATCGGCGGAATTAGAAACTAACTGTATACAGTCATGGTTCAATGATTATACGGCATGTTAGAACAGTTAAAACGCTGTCGGAAAACAAAATAAGTTTTATGACAAACATGATGTAAAGCACCTGTTCCAGAGCATGATGATGAAAAATACTAACTACATTAAAATATAAAAAAATGTTATTAATAAAACTAATCATTTTATTTAATTGACGTCTTTCATTATATGAAATTAAAGGAGTACAACATAAAAATTGGTCCAAAAATTAATAACAATAAATTACAGATTTGACTGAAGATAAATGGAACAAAACGTACTAATTATTTTCTAAAAGTTAAGAGAAAAAATAAAAAGAACACTAATATCTTTTTCTAAAATAAGTAATGCCGTATTCCTTTACCAAATATTCGCAGATAGTTCTAAAAGTTAATTCATCGAAATAAAGAGATTCTATCTTAATCTATTCTCCAGAGAATAACCGAAATCCCAGAGTTTCTCACAGAAGGTCCCAAAAGGCTCTAAAAGAAAAATTAATTTGACAAGATTTCTCCAAAGACAAGTAATTTAAAGAATACACGACGGTGCAGTCTTATATATATTTTAATTCAGGTAACTATCCCACAGGAACAGAGCATGGGGTTACTATTTAAGGCTCTCTGCCTGTATAGATTTGTTTGCAGCTCTGACTGTACTTACAGAAATAAAAAATTATCAGTGAACAAAATGGCGGAATCACACAATTATTAGCTACACTAAGGAAAAAAATCTGGTGTGAAACACTCACACAACTTTCTCTTGCCAATGCAAATAATTAATAATAAACCTAACATTATTAATAAAATATTAGAAATAAACAAAAAACTAACCTCAAAAGCATAACCTTATTTTAATCATGAGTGAATGATGCAAAATGAAAATCAACCTCAGTTTGGCTTTGTAACATTTTATTTTCAATGTTACAATTTATTTTAAATTATTTCTTCCTTGCATTGTTCTAATTGTATTAATTTTCGTTATCTGCTCTGTCGACGTTAATTTGTTATCTCTTACTTGATTTGCTCTTCTAGGCTTCTGTACTACCGTCGCTGTCATCTGCTTTATCTGCCGTCTCGGTTCTCCTTTTGGTTAGCTTGTTGGAGGGGACCCGTGACGTCAGACCCGAGTTTTCCTTTTGAGTGATTTTTGCTTGGCTCTTTCTTCTTGCAGCAAATGGTCATGTCGCCGGACGTGTTTTCTGGTTACTTGTGCCGTAATTAATTTTTGAGTTTTTCCGGGGTGCGTTATGTCGCCTTGTTTTTGCTTGACCATTTTGCTTTCCCGTGTATCGGTAAGTTCTTCTCTTTTTATTTTGTAGTTAAAACCCATTGAAGCCGAAAATGATTTATTTTAAATTTTGTAAATTTTGTAAACCCCTTTGGGTAACTAAAATTTTTATTTTTGAATTTTTAAGCTTTCCTTAAAGCGCACTGTTAAATTTTTTTATATTTTCTCTTGTTGTGCCGGTGGGCTTTAGCTACCTTTTTATTTTTGTATTTTGCGGTTGCCCTCATTTTTCTAAGTCCTGGTTTTTCTGCTCCTTGCAGGGACCCGGTTTGGGATGGATGTAAACCAAGTTTAGGATGGATTTAAGACCCAGTTTGGGATGGATTTAATCAAGTTTGGGCGGATGTTAACATGTCTGAAATTTTCCTGTCACCCGATAACTCTATTTCTGGACGGAATGCTTCTACTTTTTTAAAATAAAAAAATCTACTTTTGAAGCTTCCATTATTTTTATATATTTAAATATACATAAAATCCTTTATTATTTTGTAATTTGTTATGTAACGATTTTCTAAATTTAATTTTGTTAAATTATGCTGCGTAATACTGATAACTTTTTTAATTTTGTAAAACATAATATGTTAAAAACAAAGCTCTAATTGTTTTTTATGAAAGTTGTGAACTTTGCTTTTGTCTAACCTGCTTTGGTTAAACGTTATTCAATTGTCTTCTTATAAAAATTTTTTTGAAATTAATTGTAATAAACTCTTAAAGCTATACTAGTTATGCTCTCTTATAAAATTAAATTTTTTTAAAAATATTATCTGTCATTCAAATGGCCTATTATGATTGAATATCAATTTTATTGTTTCATTTCAAATAATAATGATTATTATTATTAATTATTAATCTTCTTTCTTATTATTAAATTTTTTAAACTGGATCCAGTAAAAAGGCATGCAAATCCTATTGAGCTCTTTTGTTTTTTATAAATTCTGGCTATCTATGCTTATTAACATTTAATTACCTATGTAACTTTTCTGCGTTAACTCTAAATCAAATGTAACCGTATCCATTAAGTATTTTCTCTATAAATTTAATATTTAATTAAATTCTTTTACTAATTTATATTTTCTTTGGTTTATTTTACCGTCACACCACCGCAGTCTCTCCTGTTGGAGTTTCTTTTGTTCCCCTATGCCAATTTTGTTTTGTAGCGATCCTTTTGTATCGCTCGAAACAAAAAGGGGTTACAGCTTAGAAATACGGAAAATCACTCTTTCTCTCTAAACTAGGCTCTGTAGAGAAAAATGCTTTAAATAAAAGTTGTAGATCTTTTAATTTTCTATAAATTAAATCATATACACTTCTGTCGTAAAATGCATACTAAGGCCGAAATCTTAAAAAAATCAATTTTTCACACATTTTCGTGAGAAAAAAACAGAAAATCGCAAATTACCGCTAAACTAAGCG